>OW386288.2:132731142-137531142 GCA_936432065.2 Rutpela maculata
AAAACAAGGGTAATTAAGGATAAAACAAGGGTAAATGAGGGTAATTAAGGGTAAATAAGGGTAAAACAAGGATAAATAAGGGTAAAACGAGGGTAATTAAAGGTAAATAAGGGCAATTAAGGGGAAATAAGGGTAAAACGAGGGTAAATAGAGATAAAACAGGGGTAAATAAGGATAAAACAAGGGTAATTAAGGATAATAAGGATAAATGGGGATAACATACTAGTTATATCATTTGATGTCATAGAGTGAAACGTAAAACATGTATACCTGTAATATCTGTAATGCAACATTCACTTGGTTCAGTGGGTTAAGCCGTCACGCTAATATTCATAAAAACAAATCTTTTCAGTGTGATTTGTGTAATAAAACATTTAAAAGACAGGATAACTTAAAAAGTCACTTACAAAAAGTGCACAACAATGCTCCATATATTCCATCCAATAGCCGGGTAGTGACCTCGGAAAGCATTAGTCGACCATCTCAGACAATTGAAGATGAAAGGAAAAATCAAAATAGACAGGTGATGACGTTACTTGGAGGAATGTATACATCTCCTGCTGAACATAAAATGCAAGCAAACGAAGAATTAGAAAACTCAGCAGCGCCGTCTGCAGTAGATTTGACGTCAGAGCAGCAAGTTTTGAGACGTTCCAAGCATAGTGTTTTTGATAATTATCAAAAAACTTCTGAGAGAATGAAAAATGAAGATATATTAAATTGGGATTCAGATACCGACCCTAATGACTTGATTGAAGCGATAAGGTTGAACAGGCGTCTAGGCATGAAATATGATGTTTATGTAAATACTTTACGAGATATGGGAATTATTAAATAAATTTTTGTTAGCACATTTTCCAGCGTTTTATTACAAACTTCCCAGTCATATTCACACTCTGCTCTATACCAATATATTTTATATGAAAACGACAATAATAAAATATGTTGTAATGACAAAATAAACATTTTTTTGTCAGGTGTGGGATTCGAATCCACGCTCCCATAGGGGAATCAGAGCTTAAATTTGACGCCTTAGACCACTCGGCCAACCTGACTTGGATATTCACTTATTTCTAGTTATATTTAGTATTTATAAAATAAACACACACTTGATGATTTCATAAAATTTATTTTAATTAGCATTATACATCACCATCCTATCAATATCAAGAACAATTGTATTTTTATTAAATTCTATATACTCTAGTAAACAGTAAGCTTGCTCACATTTATTTAAATTACATAGGTTTTTTAATTTATCAACATATGTTTCCTTATCACAATCAAAATTAGTAATATACAGCATAGTATTATTATAAAAGTTCTTAAAATTTAAACACTGTAAAAAGTCTAATCTAAAATTTACTAAATGTTTAATCTTGACAAGTTCTTTGATACACTCATCATTAATATATATAACACTATCACCACTTTCTAGTAATAATAGATGTTCATCCATACATAGTTGACTGGATATTTTAAAATTTTCAAACTCCATTACAGTTTCAATGAATTCCTTTTCTTTGTCATTGTCCGGTGTAATATCAATATTTGCAATAAAATCATACCAATCCAAATCCATAAGCGAAATTACATCAGTTGAACTGATAAGTCTGACTGATGGCTCGAAACCTCTAGCACCGCTTATTCCTGTCGAGACTTGTAGAGTAGAATTTGATAATGAATATTTTACTTCGTTGATTAGTTGTTTCTCCTGTTTAATTTTCTCTCTACAATTTACAAGAATACTATCCACATATTTCCAATAAGGAGATGAACATGGTGAAGTGAATGAAAATGAATCATTTTCAATACTAGAATCCGACATTATGACTGTCTTCACTGTTGCTCAAATAAATACTGAAGTGTTATTTTCAAATTAATTTATTAATACTGATGATAGATGAGGCCACAACGTCACACTATTTCTATGTTATCAATCCATGACTAAATTACATAATTAGAATACATATAGTAATAAGTGCTACTAAATATATATGCATATATTTAGTAGAAGTACACATATATCTATGGTTTTGTAGGTGGTGGTGGTGGTGGTGATGGTGGTGGTGGTGATGGTGGTGGTGGTGGTGATGGTGGTGGTGGTGGTGATGGTGGTGGTGAAGGTCCCCCTTGACCAATATACCCTTCCTCAAGGTGTATTCTGACAAAAAACTTCCTTGTTAAATCTGAGAATATTAGAAAGCATTAAAATTTACTTACGGCTTCTCGTCCCAGGGATACAAGCACAAATCTCCATCACAAGAATTACATCTGCGAGGTAGCGGTAGAGACATGCTTAAATCACTGAAAAGCCAAAATATTTATTTATGTGTGCATTTAAATTAAAGGTGTTCAAAGTATTAGAACAAATCACACTTAGTTTTAAGCGAAATGGGTGTATAAGTACGTGGTATTATTTTTTAAAGAAAATGTATTTGAAAACTACTTACTCCTGATCCATAGAGATAGGCTCTGGTTGGATTAATAGCATGACTGGAAGAGGAGATTTTGGAGGTTCACCTTGAGCAATATACCCTTCCTCGAGGTGTATTCTGACAAAAAACTTCCTTGTTAAATCTGAGAATATTAGAAAGCATTAAATTTTACATACGGCTCCTCGTCCCAGGGACACAAACACAAATCTCCATCGCATGAACTACATCTGCGGGGTAACGGTAGAGACATGCTTAAATCGCTGAAAAAAACAAAATATTTATTTATGCATGCATTTAAATTAAAAAATATTCAAAGTATGTGCTATTATTTTCCAAAGATATGTATATGAAAACTGCTTACTCCTGATCCAGATCAAACGAAAGCGTTGTCATTTGATTTTCGAACACAAGTACACAACAACAAAACTTTAGGCTGAAATTAATTCAACTGATATTCAACGGTCATAAGTAAGCCGCTCTCAGCCCCCTCCATATAGCTGGTATAGATAGCATTCTCAGCATTCATTCGTTGTTGAACCTACTCCTTCGTTGGTAAAAAATAGTGAAATATCGTCAAAAACTAAAATACCTATAATACATCGCATCTATTTAGATCAGACTTAAATTACTATTCAAAAAACTTTGTATCGCTATAAAATGCTCTTTACTGGAAATATTCTTTTTTATTCTAAATTTTAATTATTTTCTATGTTTCTGCATTATGAGGTAATATATCTGTGTTTTATATGATAACCTATCCCATCTCTGATTTTTTCGATTGGAGTTATCCATATTTTGTAGAATATGAGTATAATTGATCTCGTTTTGATGTAGCACTTCATTTTGATGTTTAAAAGACACTGTTTTATTTAATCCGGTGGTAATGTCATTATGTTTAATTTCTTTGTAGTAGGATTTCATCACTTTAGATTCCGTTTGACAAATTTAAACATTTTCCATCGCAAATTCTAGAAAATTGTTGTACTTTTATCATAATTTCTATAATGTTTAAATAATTAAAAGTGTTTTTCGCGGCTACAATAGTTATTAATAATTTAGAAAAATCACTAGATAGATGATCACAAAAATAATGAATCGCTGATAAAAGTAAAAGTATGCATGTGATTTTCTCGAAATCTGTTAATCCTAGTAAAAAGTTTTAAACACGAAGTTGCTTCTTACCTTAGAAAAATTTATATTTCTACACTTATTAAAATTTGCCTTTGCATTAACCCATTTTGTTAACAAATATAGTGCATAAGAATGTAAAAATAAAACCAATTCAACGTCACGTTTTTGGTTTATGCAAGTTAATGGAAAGAATAATTCTCTTATTTTAATAGTAAATTGTACAATACCTAGACATGAAAATGTAAAATGTAGAAATAATATCACGTGTAATGATGTATTTTTATGAGTAATATTTGTGGTGAATGACATCATCTTCAGTTTCCTATAAGATCCTGATACTTGTTTTTTAACCCCGAGGGGATAATCTAAAATATTATGAGATATTCATACAATACATTATTCTAACAAATAAAGTCAAGCAAACAGTGTCGGTGAGTTGTAAATAATGTGAGTGGCTCCCTCCAACGGTATTTGCAGCAAACACTTTATAGAAGTCTCGACTAAGTAAATAATACTAAATGTGTTTTAGTTTCTGAGATATCTGAGCTAAATATTTTATCCCATAAACGTTCGGATGTGAGCTTTATAGTTACTAAATATCTGAAACCATTATTTCTGTAGAAATTAGAGTAAATTCTCATTCAGTTTAGTAGCTTTCTTAATTTTCTCTTACATCTAAAATACCTAGTATTTATTAAGATATTTGTAAAGAAATAATAATTATTAAATATTTTAAAGCATAATTTTTTTTAAACAAGAAGTATTGTAACCGGATGAAAAAAATTTGAGTGCCTAGTCGTGATATATCTTTTTAATTATTGTATGTACATTATGGAAAATGCATTTAAAACTCGGTTTATGGGTACCTGCAATAGCATACTAAATTTGTATAGACCACCGTGTAAAAGATCTGTATCTCAAGTTATCTATTGTTTAAACGCTTCATTGCATAGTATAATAAAGTTATATTAATTTCAACTTTTATTAATCATTTGAGATTTTATTGTTACTAAGTTTCATTTAATTAATAATAAATTTATGCTGTAATAAAATAAAAGTTTTATCAAAATAAAATAAGTTTTATTTACTCAAGTGTTATTGAGATAATATAGTAACTGATAAATTGCGAGAAGAATAATCCATTGTTCTATTTATAGCTAGTTTTTCTAATGACAACGTATTCATTATCTTGAATGAAGGAGCCTTTGTTTATGTTATATGATTACACAACTGTGCTTTGATATTTTATCTACGGTGTTATATTTTATTGTCTTGATAATTTTATAAAGGAATGTTATTATAATAAATTGCGTAATATTTACGGTATATGGATTATGAATGCATACATATAAATAGGACAGTCACCGTTGGAGTGGGTAGGAATGGGGGCGGGGGGGGGGGGAGGGGTACAGGTGTTGGTGGCATGAGTTTGCACTTTCTTTCATTACTATCGAACTGTGACTTGACAATACTTCTTTCATTATTGTGATAAATAGCAATATAGATAAGTAAGACACCTCCACACTTTTTTCATTGTCATATATTCATATCAATTCTTTACAAATAATATCCGCTTGCAAGTGCAGCACATTATTTCCTTACTTAATTTTTTCAAAATAGTACACCTAATAATGCCTAAATCTCGAAACAACATTCACATATATGAAATTTTATTTCCCTCGAGTTAATGGCATTGGATTTCAATGAAATTTTGGAAATGAACCTGACGATGCCTACTGTATTAGCGAAATCGGTTAAATCATGTATAGCTTCAATATTTCAACTTTATGGCGTCAGATCGATCTAAAATTTTACGTGGGTATTGTTGATATTGAATACAATCGTTTGCCGTAATATATCAAAAGGGCCTTACCTTAAACTTTAACCGTTTTTAATGAAACAAAAACTAAAATTCATTAAAAAAATTACCCTACATAATAACTAGAGGTAAATTTTCTGTACATCCATAAATAATAAAGTTATTAAGAATCCAATTAATATGATGCAATATTGCGCAATATTTCGAAATATGTTGAAATGTGACGCAATGTGATGTAATATTTGAAATATGGTGCAATATGATGCAACATTGCGTGATATTATGCAATATGGTGCAATATTTTGAAATGTCTTGAAATAGGATAGAGGTGGTGTAATATTTGAAGTATGGTGCAATATATTGAAATATCTCGAAATATGATAATAGTGATGTAATATTTGAAGTATGGTGCAATGTGATGCAATATTGCGTAATATTATGCAAGATGATGTAACATGGTGCAATATTTTGAAATATCTTGAAATAGGATAATGGGGATGTAATATTTGAAGTATGGTGCAATGTGATGTAATATTGCGTAATATTATGCAAGATGATGTAATGTGGTGTAATATTTTGAAATATCTTGAAATAGGATAATGGGGAAATAGGATAATAGTGATGTAATATTTGAAGTATCGTGCAATGTGATGCAATATTGCGTAATATTATGCAATACGATGTAACATGGTGTAATATTTTGAAATATCTTGAAATAGGATAATGGTTATGTAATATTTGAAGTATGTTGCAATGTGATGCAATATTGCGTAATATTATGCAAGATGATGTACCATGATGCAATACTTTGAAATATCTTGAAACAGGATAATGGTGATGTAATATTTGAAGTGTGGTGCAATGTGATGCAATATTGCGTAATATTATGCAAGATCATGTAACGTGGTGCAAAATTTTGAAATATCTTGAAATAGGATAATGGTGGTGTAATATTTAATGTATGGTGTAATGTGATGCAATATTGCGTAATATTATGCAATACGATGTAACATGGTGTAATATCTTGAAATAGGATAATGGTGATGTAATTTTTGAAGTATGGTGCAATATGATGCAATATTGCGTAATATTATGCAATACGATGTAACATGGTGCAATATTTTGAAATATCTTGAAATAGGATAAAGATGGTGTAGTATTTGAAGTATGGTGCAATGTGATGCAATATTGTGTAATATTATGCGAGATGATGTAACATGGTGTAATATCTTGAAATGGGATAACGGTGTTTTAATATTTGAAGTATGGTGCAATATGATGCAATATTGCGTAATATTAGTCTATGAGGTAAGTATCATGGTGCAATATTTTGAAATATCTTGAAATAGGATAAAGGTGGTGTAATATTTGAAGTATGGTGCAATGTGACGCAACATTGCGTAATATTATGCAATACGATGTAACATGGTCCAATATTTTGAAATATATTGAAATAGGATAATGGTGATGTAATATTTGAAGTATGTTGCAATGTGATGAAATATTGCGTAATATTATGCAAGATGTTGTAACATGGTGCAATATATTGAAATATCTTCAAATGAGATAAAGGGAGTGTAATATTTGAAGTATGGTGCAATGTGACGCAACATTGCGTAATATTATGCAATACGATGTAACATGGTCCAATATTTTCAAATATCTTGAAATAGGATAATGGTGGTGTAATATTAGAAGTATGGTGCAATGTGATGCAATATTGCGTAATATTATGGAAGATGATGTAACGTGGTGCAATATTTTGAAATATCTTGAAATAGGATAACGGTGGTGTAATATTAGAAGTATGGTGCGATGTGATGCAATATTATGCAATATGATGTAACATGGTGCAATATATTGAGATATCTTGAAATGGGATAAAGGGGAAGTAATATTTGAAGTATGGTGCAATGTGATGCAATATTGCGTAATATTATGCAAGATGATGTAATATGGTGCAATATTTTGAAATACCTTGAAATGGGACAATGGTGATGTAATATTTGAAATATAGTGCAATATTTTGAAATATCTTGAAATAGGATAAAGATGGTGTAATATTTGAAGTATGGTGCAATGTGATGCAACATTGCGTAATATTATGCAATACGATGTAACATGCTGCAATATATTGAAATTTCTTGAAATGGGATAAAGGGGATGTAATATTTGAAGTATGGTGCAACGTGATGCAATATTGCGTAATATTACGCAACATGATGTAACATGGTGCAATATTTTGAAATACCTTGAAATAGGACAATGGTGATGTAATATTTGAAATATGGTGTAATGTGATGCAATATTGCGTAATATTATGCAAGATGATGTAACATGGTGCAATATTTTGAAATATCTTGAAATAGGATAATGGTGATGTAATATTTGAAGTATGGTGCAATGTGATGCAACATTGCGTAATATTATGCAAGATGATGTAACATGGTGCAATATTTTGAAATGTCTTGAAATAGGATAATGGTGATGTAATATTTGAAGTATCGTGCAATGTGATGCAATATTGCGTAATATTATGCAATACGATGTAACATGGTGTAATATTTTGAAATATCTTGAAATAGGATAATGGTGATGTAATATTTGAAGTATGTTGCAATGTGATGCAATATTGCGTAATATTATGTAAGATGATGTAACATGATGCAATACTTTGAAATATCTTGAAATAGGATAATGGTGATGTAATATTTGAAGTGTGGTGCAATGTGATGCAATATTGCGTCATATTATGCAAGATGATGTAACGTGGTGCAAAATTTTGAAATATATTGAAATAGGATAATGGTGGTGTAATATTTAATGTATGGTGTAATGTGATGCAATATTGCGTAATATTATGCAATACGATGTAACATGGTGTAATATCTTGAAATAGGATGATGGTGATGTAATTTTTGAAATATGGTGCAATGTGATGCAATATTGTGTAATATTATGCAATACGATGTAGCAGGGTGTAATATTTTGAAATATCTTGAAATATGATAATGGTGATGTAAAATATGAAGTATGGTGCAATGTGATGCAATATTGCATAATATTATGCAAGATGATGTAACATGGTGCAATATTTTGAAATATCTTGAAATATGACACAAGGTGAAGGCGGAAGGATGACACTCCTCTCAATGGGTGATGGTGGGATAGATTTTCATGTATTCCTTTAATACACTTTTAATATGATACACATCCATACACAGACAGATAAAGTATTTGGAACAGTGGTAAAATATGTACTGCCCAACCTGACATTTCCGATTACCCCTTCCATGGTGATGAGGAGGGAAGGGGGTTCAGAATTATGGTGGGGATGTGAGGTGGGAGGTTTGAATTATGGTGGAATAGATTTTCATGTATTCCTTTAATACACTATTACATCTGATACACATCCATACAGACGGACATAATGATAAAGTAGTAAAATATGTACTGCCTAACTTATGACATTTCCGATAAGGTGATGAGGTGGAGAGGGGATTCTGAATGGCGGTAGGGATGGGAGGTGGGGGTTTGTTTTAATTATGGTGGGGGGGGGTTATGAGAAAGTGGAAGGGGGATTGAAAAGTGGAGGGGGTGGGGCGTGGCTTAGAGAAAAGTGGAGGGGGGTTCTGAAAGAATGGAGGGGATTGGGTGGGGCTTGGGAAAAAATGGAGGGGGGTTATGGAAGAGTGGAGGGGATGGGGCGTGGCTTATGAAAAATGGAGGGGGGTTCTGAGAAATTGGTGGGGGGATTGGGAGAAAAGTAGAGGGGGGGATCGAAAAGTGGTGGGGAGATTGGGCGGGGCTTGGGAAAAAATGGAGGGGGTTCTGAAAGAGTGGAGGGGATTGGGCGGGGCTTGGGGAAAAATGGAGGGGGGGATTGAAAAGTGGTGGGGGGATTGAAAAGTGGTGGGGGGATTGTCACAGAACTGTCATTTCTTTACTACTCATCAGTAATGTGATAATTCTCGTATGTCAAAAAACGCCACCGCGTTTAAATTACACCCACGAAGACTTTGAATTTTTTAATTATTTATGAAGAATGCGATAAAGTAATATCAAGAACTTGTAGTACATTTGTTACTAGATATCCTAAACAATGTAACAACATGCCTATTAATTGGATTGAAGATACTTTGAATAAACTAAAGTAGCTAACATAAAATCAACTAAAAACATGATACCATTTTAATTTATTAATAATTGTTCAAAATTCCGGCCTCGAACCTCCACACATTTTTCGCACCTTCGGATTAGTTCTTCATGGGTAGCTCTTCTAATTGAATTCTGTGATTTTTAATAGTTCCCCAAATAAAACGATCCATGGATCGTAAACTGATCGATAGTTTCTTGTAAAAAATTATCTATCAAATACGCTTTATGTGGGGGAGCACGGTCGTGCTAATAAAAAATGTTTCTATGTTCGGCGAGAGGTAAATTTTCTAAATAGTTGTTACTCAAATTTTGTAAAATATTTAGTATCTTTCACAAAAAAAAAAACAAAAACACACAGTCGTTTTGGTGAAAAATTATGTATGCACGTTTTTAACTGATTAGATACTTTTCTACTAAATAGCGTTTCCTAAAGACAGATATCTGAAAAAGTTACAAAAATATATTCATTTTAATAAAGATGTGCAGGTTAGTTAAGATTTAATTTGACTAAAATATGTCATGTTTGAGTCGCGTCGATACACACAAACACACACACACACGCACGTGCAAAAGTTCTGCTGCTTGATGTACTAGGATAAGCAGTAATTTTAAAAATATTGCAAAAAAAATTAAATATATTTTTTGAAAATAATGAATAAATGACGTATACATATATAGTTTTTGGAAACTGTTAATAAACGAAGAGACTATATTGATGATAGTCCCTTTACAGCGTTAATGCATTATGAGTAATTTATGTACAATATGAGCACCTAATTAAGATTTACAATGTATACGTATGCATCTGTGTATAAACCCACAATATCTTCGATGACATATGTGACAGTTATTTAGCAATTAACTTAACACCAATCACAACACAGTTGAGTGAAATAGACGTCTATATTATTGTGCAATAACAGACGCTTAAGGATGAAATTTTGCAGAGTGAGAGGGAAATATGCGTTTATTTTTGGTTTATAATAAATATTTAAAAAATCATAAATTGTATAATCTTTAGGTAATTCTCGTTGCTCTAAGGAATACAAACATATAGAGATTTTATCATAAATTTTGTATATAGTTAAATGCCACTCTCTAATAATGAAATTAGGAACTATTTTCATTGCCAAACTACAACATTCAAGCACAACAGAAAATTACAATAAAAAACATAATTGTATTCGTTAGAACAATGGGAAGTATCTAGAACAGTTTTAAAGATTATACTATGTTTGGTTACTTAATTATTTATAATAAACCGAAAATAAACGGATATTTCTCTCTCACTCTGCAAAAGCGTATCTTTAAGGCTGCAATATTTACGCGTTTGAGGTCGGAGTTCTTTTAACCCATTAAACCCTGAAACTATTTTTGTTAAAAATCAGTTGAAAAATAGAATACATTGGTTTATTATTGTTCAAAAAGCTAGAAAAAATTAGTGAAAAAAAAATCGAAATGAAATTTTGGAACTATGGGGCGTCCTTTTAAAAGGACTGTAGAGTTAAATGCTACTAATCGATTTAGAAGGTGTATTTATTATATTAATACAATAATATATACTTATAAAGTGTGGTATTCGCGGAAGCAGTCCTTAGGATGTAATCCAATGTCGCACTTTTCGCACCGGAAATTGGCCTTCTTATGACACACAGCGCACTTTGTCTGGTTGACTTGATATATTACAATATGATCAATTCTATCAAATCGTGAATGTTCTTTAAAATTGCTTGGCTTTCTTGAAGGTCCTTTTTTCCCTAAAACCTTGTGCGTTTCTAGCAATTCCAAAGCAATATTCCTTCTAAAAGCCAGTTGGTCCAGTTTACCTCCATTATATCTGTGTAAATACCATGCATTCTGAACAGCCATGTCAATGCAATGGCTTACCAATGGGAAATACCATTTTTTCCCACGAATTGAAATACGATATTGGCCAATGTTTTGATCACTTCGATTAACACCCCCCATATTTTCATTATATCCCCTTATAGGCTTGGGCTTTTTCTCACTTTGAGAGTATCTTTTTACTTTGCTCAGTGGTAGTACCGAACAGGCATTTGAAGCAATTGTTACGGCACTGTTATCATTCCATCGACAAATTACTATTTTCTTGTCAATTAATGTGTACTCAAATTTCTTTCTTTTTGAAAGCTTTTACCTTTGTCAATGGATTTTTTGGAAGTCTTTTATCTTTGACTGTACCGGTAGCTCTTAATTTTCTAAGAGTCAGTTCTTTTAACAATGGTAAGGAGGTGAAAAAATTGTCAAAGAAGAGATGGAAATTGTGGAATCCAGTTGATGTTAAGACGTCTGTGTACTGTAAGACAACGGATGCACCAAGACCCAGATCCTTGTATTTTTCGGGCAAATTAGTAGAAGAGCCCTGGTAGGGGCGAAATACACTATATATCCCAAACGAGTGGCTCCTACCCAAAATTTGTATCCCCATCTTATGGGCTTTCCCCTGATAAATTGCTTACAGCCATGGCGTCCAAAATAGGGCACCATGGCTTCATCAACAGAGTGATTTTCCTCAACTGGGGCAAATTCCAAAAACTTTTTATTTAGGGACTGAAACAATGGCCTTACTTTGGCAAACCGATCATTTTTATCCAAATGATTATTGTCAGCACAATGAAAATTGCTCATGATGTACTGAAAACGATCTCTTGATATTGATGAAGAAATAAGTGTACTGTTAGTCGTCAGAATTTTGCCAGTATATTTTCTTTCTGGAAACACAGCAGTAGCCACTTACAATTAAAATACCGATGAAACAATACATATCGTCATCTTTGATGTCACCTGGATGATTGTTCTGAAGAGCATAAAGATTACTAAAGCGTACAAGATCATCAATGAGATGTGTATGAAAAAACAATTTAAAAGTATTTGCCGGTGAAAGGTTGTTTTTGCTAGATGAACTGGATGCCATTCAGAAAAGCTAGCTTTGAGGTCTTTAGCTATAAGATCGACACCAATCGCATAATCAAAATGTTTGGTTTTTTTAAATTTCTTAAAAGAAAACAAGGGCACCTCATCTTCACTGTCCCAATTTTCTTCGAAGTTGTCCTCCTGATCCTGACCCACAAAAACTTCAACATTTGCACGTAACTGGGATCCTGGCAAGTTGGTTAGCATAACTTCAGTTTCATCGCCTGAATCTTCATCCGTATTGTAATCATTTGCATTTTCCGGAGGAAAAATGATTATTTCATTAGGAATATCCGCTATGTCATCGATGTTTTCCACTTCTTCAAGGAGTTGATTTAGTGTAAGAGGTCTTTTCCAGTTCCTAAAAGTAAACTGTCTAAAATTACCGCTGAAATGAAATAAATACTCTCAAATTTACATTTTTTCCATCCACACAATATATAAATAAATGTTTATTTGCCACTAAATACTAAAACCCTAATAGAAATATAAATATTTATCCATTATACAAGCAAATAAACCTAATAGTCCTAATATCCAAGCCCATTACAAACCAACTGTTTAGACAATTATGCATAAAATTCCCAAAATTACCCAAAACAACACATTCATTTACGTTGTGATATAGAAGTAATAAAAAATATGTAAAACAAGCTATAGCAACTCATAAACCTATTGTCCTTTTAAAAGAATTGAATAATTCAGAGACACATAACCTAAGACATAATCATACTTTGCATTCAATTTTGTGTTAATAATCATTACTAGTATATGCTTTGAATATATAATATCAGAGAATCTAATAAAATGTACTATTTTCACAAAACTTACCTAAGCTGATGGGAGTCGCTCATTTTCTCACCAAAAATTATTGCACAAATTCAAAAAATGCCAAGCGTGAGACCACTCGAAAAATTTCGATTGAAACTGTCACCGAACTCATAACATAGATTTCCAATTATAAAATGCGTATCGCCATCTATGAATAAGTATCTACAATTTTTATAAGCGCATGCAAAGTTGCATACTTTTAAAAGAACAGTAGGGCTTAATGGGTTTTAACTACATGTACCACCAAACAGATTACTTTGCACTCCTTATTGAACGAATGTCGCGATTATGCGACGACAACACCTTTTTGCTGTATATCTGATGTCGCAAATGTACGACAACTTTTAAGGAATCAATTTTATTGTTTTCGTTTTTAAAATTCGAAAATTTATTAAAATTGTGAAAATTGAGTATTGAATAATAGTCTAAACAATAGGTAAAAAAAGTGTAATAGTAATGCAAAAATAACCTAAGTCAGTTTTTTTCTTTTTTAAAGTGTTCGGGAGTTAATCCTGAGTATTTCGTCAAGTTGGCGGGGTCGGCGGTGGTTGGGGATAGCCGCCATCTTTGTGAAAAGTGAAAGGGAAATATCTTGCAAACCATTGATGCTACGACAAATCAGTAAGTAACTTTTTTGTTCAACACTAAATTATCTTTGCAATTCTTAAAAGGCTCGTTTTCGTAGAACTAGTAGAGCATGAAGTTCTCAACAATTTTTATTTAAAACTTTTTTGCAAAAGTTATACAAAGTATATTTTTTAAAACATCTCGTCAACTATTGATTGAGTATAAAAAATATATAATTGCAAAGCATGTAGAGCACTAGATTGTAGAAAATTTAGTGCTCTACAAAATTGATAATAACATATTTGAGTGTACGGTGGATAGTTTTGGAGATATTTTCAAAGACCAATTTTTTTATAACTAAACTGCTGGCCAATTGAAACGTACCAAGCGAATTTTTAGGTTGAATTTAAATCCAAATTTTTTTAGAACGAAAATAGCTATCAATGTGCGGTTACCAGAATTTAAGAGATAATTTATTTATGAAACAACGATTTTTTTATTTTGAAGCACCTTACTATCTACAGTGTTCTTTTTTATCAAACTTTATAACTTGCGAAATTCCACAAAAATTATTTTATATTTTTTTGATGCGCATTCTTTTAGTCACTGGTTTATGGTGGAAAAAGCAATGTCTCAAATTTTTGATATCTCTATTATTTTTTAAGATACTGATTTTTTTCTAAAATCCTGCCGTTAGGCCTTATTGGGTTTCGTAATATCAGACCGTTGTAGTTATTATAATACCTCTAAAATAATAATGAAAATCAGTAAATTTCTTGTAGTTTCAGTTCATGGAGAATAAATTTCTTCTTCCTTGCATTTACACGTTTTACCCTTATTGCTCCATTAATAGTAAAAATGTTCGGTTCTTCCCTTTTTCTTTAGTTGATATTGTAAATAATAAAAGTGCTTATAAAAATAAATGAATAAATATTTTTTTTATTATTTATTTAGATTCAATTTTATACTATTTTATTCATTAAACAGACATACATACAATTTTTCGCAGGTTTTCGTATCTTTTTTGGTGAGAAATACATCATAAAAATTTGAAAAAAATATTGTTTTTGTCTACCGGTGAAGACATTAAAATGTACGCCAAATTTTAACTTGAAATCTTTAACCATTCCGGAGATAATTGGAGGTACCGTTTTTATTGAGGCTCACCAATCCGTGAACATATACCGATTTTGGGTACTCCATTGATCACCACAAACTGAAAGTTCAAAAATGTACTTATTTTTTAAAGGAAACTCAATAAGACCTAACTTCAAAAAAATGGGAAAAATGACAGATTTTCAGAAAAAAATCGGTATCTTATAAAATGAGGGAGATATACAAAATTTGAGAAATTGCATTCTTTCCCATAAACCAATAAATAAAAATATGCGCATCAAAAAATTATAAACTAACTTTTGTGGAATTTCGGAAGTTATAAAATTTGGTAAAAAAAACACAGTTTTCTTTCACACCCTGTAGATGATAACGTGCTTCGAAATAAAAGAGTCGGACAAAACTCTCCGTTTTACAAATAATAAATCCTGAAAACCGCACATTGATATCTATTCTTTTTCTCAAAAAAATGTGGACTTAAATTCAACCTAAAAATTCGCTTCGTCCGTTTCAACTGGCCAGCAATTAATTTACGGGCTGTAGCCCGTAAAATATTAGTCCTACAAAATGGCGTCTGTCACATAAAGTGTAGAAAATTTAATGCTATTTGATATCTTAATGTACGATCAACAGTTCCACGTTCTGAAAATGTTGATGCGCTGTAACCTCCGATTAAAGAACTTATATCTAGATACATAACAGGCTATCTTTTCACTATATACCTTGTTTGCTCCTAACATAGTCACATTATATGTCCATTAAAATGGATAGATGAACATCACATCCCATAGGCAACAGTGGCGTTGTGTGTGTAGAAAATGTGTAGAATGGTAAATATTTTCATTAAAATGAATTATTGCAATTCCTGCATTACCGGCTCTTTATATAACGTGATGTAGGCATACGATATTACAGTAAGATAAAACAGTAAGATAAATATGTATTGAAAGGATATTAAAATTTAATTGCTATTTACTTTATAACTGTAAACTGAACTTCGTCATGTTACGACTATGGAACGATCGATTTTCTTCTTTTCTAAACTGCTTTCTGCAAACGGCACAGCACTACACTATTTATTTGCACAAAATATATTGTCACTAAACTGTGTAAATATGAATAGAGAATATTATTTAGGTATTAAGCAAATCAAAACTTAAAATAAAATTACTTTTTCACCAGTTTTTGGTCGGAGAACACGAAAAACATTTATTGACATTAATGGCCGAACTGTCAATTGAGATTATGATGATCGAACTGAAGCCGATCGTGCACGAGCGGCCACGAATACGCCGATGGGCCAATCAGCAACTTATGGGAAGAAGTGCCTTAGATTGTGAGTCTTTCAGCGACAAATAAATCAATGCCATTATGTATCTAGATATAAGTTCTTTAATCGGAGGCTGTAACTCGTAAACGGTTAGTTTTACGAAAAATAGCCTGTACAGGAATTAACAGGGAATAAAAAAGGTATTCACCATTTTTGTCGCAACAACAATGATTCGCGAGATATTTGCGTTTGACTTTTCGCAAAGATGGCGGCTAACCCCGGCAATCGTCGATCCCGCCAAATTAACAAAATACTTAGTATGAACCTCTGAACATTTTAAAAAAGAAAAACTGACTTACACTATTTTTGCAAGAAAACAGTACCTGTTGATTGGATTATAAAGTTTAAAACGATTCATTGTAATAGTAGAGTGCTCGACGCCCAGATATACGCATAAAAATAAGTTCTGTGGGGGTTTCGTTGTTACAAGCTGATTTTTATATAAAATCAATAATTATATACTGAGGTTTCAAAATCCTAAAGCCGTCAAAAAACGTCATCTTCAAAAGGGCATTAAAGTTAAAAAACGAGAGAAGCATATGGTGAGAGGAGAAAAATTGTGATTTTTTGGTATATTTTTCATAAAAGGTTTTGTAGAGGTAAGGACTCTTCACTCAACGGTAGAGAAAATATTTTATAATAATTTTCAAATATTATGTTATACATTAGGTCCTACCAGAGAACGAAACTTAAAACCGTAATATCTCGGTTTGAAATGTCTCAAAATTTAATTCAATTTAGACAACTTTTGAATCTCCATCGTATTATCTCCGAAATAAAAGCTGAAATCAAAATTTTGTACTTTTAGGAAAAATTTGCTTTATCCTTTCTGAACGTAATGGCGTAGGATTTATAATCTTCCCACATCCTTCTGCGCCTTCCTGTTTCCCACTCATCGAGGGATGTTCTTTACCTGCTTTAAGGGTTGGTCTTGTGCAAACTCAATACCGTTTGCAGATTTTTCTTCTCTCAGATTGAAAAACTCCAGAGTGCATCTTTTCAGTCTTAAATTTTTCGAATACTTCTTGTGACGGGTACGGGCAAAGCAGTTTAGGGCTGTTCTGCACAGTGCACTGCGATCTTTGCGCAGTAAAAACAAGAAAAATTTGCTCTTACACATCTTCCTCCACCCCCGTCTTCTACGGGGCTGGTTTTTTGGCTGTGTTCACCCTCCACCACGTCTCCCTCGCATTCTCAAGAGCTTGTACACGCTCTTGGCAATAATAAATGAGAGCACAAGGGTTGCAAAGTGCCCATTCATACTCCTTTCCGTAATGATACTGAGATTCATAACTTTACCCCTATACAAGGGATATTTTTGGCTCTGCACAAAAATTTAAGGGGTATACGAATTTCTTTGGCCACGGATTCGGTTTCAGCGTTGAAAAATACATCGGAATACCATGGTTAGTCATCCAGATCACGACCTTTTTTTTTGTGGGGCTGTGTAATACTATGGAGACACAAAAATTGTCTAAATTGAATTAACTTTTGAGGCAGTTCAAACCGAGATATTGCGGTTTTAAGTTTAGTTCTCCCGTAATAGGGATTGCATTACCGGTTAACCGGTTAACCGGTTATTAGGACAAAAATCACATGACGATAATTACCGGTTATTTTAATTTTTTACCGGTTATTTCGGTAAATTCTGAACTTACGATATGTCACGTATTCAACGTTTCTATTTATGTCACTGACTAGTATTCACTAAATACAGAGTGACTGTCCCAACACCGAGCACTTTTAACAATAAATAAATAATATTATAAAAAGTAAACTCCAAACACCAAGCCCCAAGAAATACAAGAGAGACATTGACAATATCTTACGACAGAAAATTGAATATTTCACTACCGCAGATATCCGTGGAATACATTTAGAGTATGTTATTATCAATTCTTATTAACTTATCGACCCACCAATATCGATTGAGGAAGGGCATCTTCAGCTGGTGGTATTCCATGCACAAATATCAGACGACTAACAGATATAGCTTTGAAAAACTAACCCTTTTAACACGCTATTTTTAAAAAATATTGTATTTTTAGATTAGGTATTCAGTAAATGCCCTATTTGAGTTTATGTTTATAATTTTTGTTATTTAAAGGGATATTTTTGTTATTTGCAGAATAATTATTTCATTTATATTTTTTCCTTTTGATAAATTAACTCCTATATAAAAAAGTCTATTTGACAGTCACATTTTTGCCACTTTGACAGCGATAAAAAATGTGCATCGTTTTTTATCACCGATAAAAATGCCTGTTCCTCAAAAGCCTGGTAGTCGCACGTCACTATGAAATCTGTACTGTCAGCTATAATTTTTAGGTATTGTATTGTGGAAACTATACTGTACTATATAAGTCGTTTTGGGAAAATTATAATTATTTTTAATAAATTATTGTTGTTGTTCGTTCACAGTCATATTCTGTCGTTAATTTATCTCGCCAAAAAACACTCGAGCTTTCCTTTTATGGATAAATTTCTTTTTAACTCAAAATTTTGCCAATCAGTAATTTTGCTCGAAAAACTGACATTTGACAAAATCGGCTCGACCTCCGGTCACGCGATTTTTTTCATCTCAGTTTTTCTTATAAAATCACTAATTGGCAAAATTATTTCATTACAAAGAGAAATTTATCCGATAAAAAAAGCTCTTGTAATTTTACTGTTGATAAAAAACCTTTTGTTTGTTCATTATATCAAATATACATATATAAAAATGTTTTTTTTTTAATTTAGAATTTTGTACATGGAAAAAGACAATTGCCATTTTCGCCACCCTAATCATCCATTTTAAAATTTACCGGTAAATACCGGTTAACCGGTTATTTACATTTTTATTTACCGATTTACCGGTTATTAAAACTTCCGGTAAATTGCAATCCCTATCCCGTAAGGTCCAATGTATAATATACTATTTGAAAATTATTTAAACATATTTCCGGTACAAAACCTTTTATGAAAAATATTTCAAAAAATCGCAATCTATCTCTTCTTTGTCGCCATATGCTTAATACTCCGGTCAAAATAGACATTCACCCTTGCATAAATTTCCAAGAAGCTGAAAATTTACATGAAGGTTAGGGATACCATTATAATGAAGTTGTGAAAAGTTCCCATTGATCCCGTGTGTGCAAAAAATTTTATGCGAGGTCAAAATTCGCAAAAATGCGAAACGGTTAGTTTCATGATAAAAATAGCTTAGGCAAAAATTGTAGATCTTCGAATTCTCTACAAAAATGATCCTTACACTTCTTTCCTAAAATTCACCTTTTTTTGAGAAAAAGCCACTCTAAAGTTATATTCTCCATAATATTCATGACTACGCTGCCTATGTACATTATGGACGTATAATATAAGTAAAAGCTATTTATGTAACCAGTTACGAAAGACGTTATTTTGTGTAACGAGTGGAATTTGCGAGACGAGCGAAGCGAGATCCCGCAAAATAAAACGAGTTACACAAGATTGTCTTTCGAAACGTGTTACATACATGATTTTTTCTAATTTGAAAAGTCTAAAAACCCTTCAAACATAAATGAAATTGGTGTATTTAAAGATCTTAAAAATTAAGTAATCTTTTTCATAGTTACATTGAACATTTAATGAAAAATTATGACAGTCTCAACTAGTCAACAACAATTTCTGTCAAACATTCATAAGAAGTCTCGGTTGAGTACAATGCTAAAAGAAAAATTTACCACTGAACATATTTTAGTCAAGCGAGCTGACAATGACGCTGATGTACTCATTACAGAAACTGCAATAAATCAATTCAATCCAACTGATGTCAATGTTGTTGTTGGTGAAGATGTTGATCTGTTGGTATTACTTACCGCTCGAAAATACCATTTATTTTTTAAAAGCAAGGCTCAACAACCATCGGAAATATTTTCAAATATGAGTTTATCGGCTTATCCTAAATGTAAAAATTATATTCTATTTTTACATGCTATGACTGGCTGTGATACAACATTAGCAATGTTCCGGAGGGGAAAAACAACAGTTTTCAAATTGTTTAAAAAATAAGATTTAATTACATGTGCAAAAACTTTTGAAGATATGAACTCTGCTTGTCTTCCTCCACCTTCGGCTTCTGCTGATCAACATTTTTATCGAGTATATTACCAGGTTCAAGTGTGGCTTGGACCCAGAAGAATGGGGTTGGAAGCTAATTAATAATGTATTGAAACCAATCCACACTCTACTTCCACCGGCACCAGAAAAGCTCCTTAATGCTATTTTTTGCAACTGAAAAAAAGGGTGTAATTCGAAATGCGGCTGCAAAAAAGTAGGCTAACTTTGTTCACCAGCATGCACCAGCTGTCAAGGCCAGTCGTGTTCAAATACTGAATCTCCAACAGAAGATGATCCTTACATCAACGACGAAACAACTGATGTATCGCTCTTTGAACAATTTACGTCAACTCAGGAAGATGAAAATGAAGAAGAAGAAGAAGTTGAATAAGAAGACCTAATATTATATTAAACTTCAATAAAAAGACCGTGGAGTAGGCCTACCGGGGAACCACATTAAAAAAACGCGCCAAGTACACTACCTCATAGGTGGCGTGGAAACGTGTGCATATTAAGGAGAATATAACTTTAGAATGGCTTTTTCTCAAAAAAAGGTGAATTTTAGGAAAAAAAGTGTAAGGACCATTGTTGTAGAGAATTGACAATCTTTGTATAAGCTATTTTTTTAATAAAACTAACCGTTTCGCTAAAAATCCAAAAAACCCATTTTTGCGAAGTTTGACCTCGCATAAAATTTTTTGCACACACGGGATCAATCGGGAATTTTCACAACTTCATTATAATGGTATCCTTACCGTTCATGTAAATTTTCAGCTTCTTGGGAATTTATGCATTAATTTATTTTTACCCTATTTTTAGGGCTAACTGGACCGGACTATAACTCCTTTTTTGATCATAATGCCCTTTTGAACATGATATTTTTTGACGGCTTCGAGATTTTGAAACATCACTATATCATCATTAATTCCATATAAACTTCAGCTTGTAACAACGAACCCCCCCCACGGAAGTCACAATAAGCGTATTTATCTACATAAATGAACATGGATATAAACATAAAAATATATTCATTACTAAACCTTAAATTTGGCGAATGCGCCGGGGTGAAAGTGGCATATACATGTGCTAGGAAGGAGATTGTATACAAATTTTATGAAGGGAATTTACGACAGAATATTACTGTTCACATTAGTATACGCCACAATATTCTACCCGTGGAGCACTATAAGTCTCGTCGCGAATACCTGAAGTTTGGGTTGAGAGGAAAAATCTGGTAGGAAAATGTCGTTTTTATATTCCTCGCAGAAACGAAGAGTATGTTATATTGTATTTTTTCTTTTTTAATTTTTTTAACATCGACGTATTTCCGCTACCCAGGCTCATCTAAGACACCTGGAGACGAGCTAGCCCCAAACTGGAAATTTTGCCGAACCTCTTCTCTGTCTTAAAGTAGGTATCTCTTACTTGCGTAATATTTAATAGACAGGAGACTGACTGCATTACATTCCCTGCGAAGGATGATATATACACTACGTAATCATCGTTTCAAATTACATAGCTTCTACGTATATGCTGGTATATAAGCCGCTAGATGGTGGGAACAAGATCGCCGTGATGACGGTGATGACGGTGATGATGATGCTGACGATGATGACGATGATGACGATGATGACGATGATGACGATGATGATGACGGTGATGACGGTGATGACGGTGGGTCACTCATCTAATTGCCAACTGCGATGAACGTTGCTTAACTTTACGTATCGAAATATGAAGAAGGAGAAGTTTATTTACAGTTAAAATACAATATATGTGCCTCCCCAGATCCTGATCCGGAGCCAGACAGACAACCGTAGTAGGGCTGGACGGGGCAGGTCCGGTTCGGCTTAATGACAATGAAACAATAAGAAAAGGTTAAAAACTCCTATTCGCCTATGGCGGATTTAAAAATTAACAATTTGATTAAAAATAATCCACAAAAAATAATTAAAAACAACTTAAAAACCGTTCGAGACAACTGCCGCCCCCCCCCCCCCCCTGGTGGTCTCCTTACCGCCAGGATAATGTAATATTTAAAAAGGCTTCTATTTAAAAAGTTTTAATTTTTAGGAATTTATCTGCCAGAAATGAATTTAGAATGATAAACAGGACAAAAAGAACAAAAAAAGTAAAAGCAAAAGAGAACATACACTGTAAAAAATGTATGTAAAAATACATTTATGGATTTAAAAATACTTTGAAAGTTAACATTAGTTCAATTTTCTATGTAATTATACATAATTAATTTATTTTTACCAGGACTTTCAAGGCAACATATTTATGGTTTATTACATAAAGTAAATTAAAACTACACACATTCATGTATCTTTACTTCAATCAATGTAATTATGTATAAATTACATAATAAAATGTATAAATACATAATTAATCCGGTAAATTACATCAGTACGCGCCAACGCAAGTGCTTCTAATTATGGAATTTTTACAGGAAAGCACGAAACATTTCATACATTTGTGAACCATTACCAGAATAATCGCTGGCAACAAATGGTAAAAATAAATAAATAATGTATAATTTCATAGAAAATTGAACTAATTTTACTTTAACTTTCAAAGTATTTTTACATTCATTTTTTACATTGTATCGAACTGCGTGTACTTGTCAGGCACTTTTCTGAAACCGCTGTTTTTATCATTCTGTTAATCATCCATTTCTGAATAACTTTCCAAATGTTCGTCTGACTGTGTGTCTGTTCATCCGTGCGTCAGGTATCTTGTAAGCAAGGCAGGAAAAGTTCCATTGAAGAAGAGTAAATTAGTGTTCACTGAAATAAGAATCCTGTTGTTTTCTAAATAAAATTGAACAGTGAATACAAAAGTTAAAAAAAATGTACGCAAAGACGGTTGAGACCTTTCATCAGAGTCTACAAAAACAAAAATACTGCATGCTATATTGACGAGAGTCTCTCCAATTAAGCTGGTATCATCGAGAGATCTTAACAATAGGCTCATTTAACACTTTTTTATTATTACATATTCTGAAAGAGCTTGGTGAGTATAGTAAGTATGCCAAAAATTAGAATTTACTGACGCCGCCTTCATGTATAAAAAAATTATTAAAGTCGGCGCGCTTAAAAACGCTCGGGATAACCATGTAGTCGAGTTGTGACGTCAGATGGCTGAACCGCCCAGTGAACACGGCTGTGAATGCAAGTTAGTAGAGTAAAATCTGGAAGTAAAGTCGCTTAGTTTTCGAAAAATACCGGCGTAGAACCAAACCAGACTTAGTGGGATTCTTTAGAAAGATAATCGTGTACACGAAATCATTTTTTACGACATTTTTTGGTGGTCGAGAACTTTTTTATTGCGGAAAAACTCAAAAAAATAGATTTTTAATAAAATATGTTTTTAACGTCTCCACCGCTATATCTCTGAAAATATTTGTGCTATCAAGCTATTTTTTTTTTAGATTAAAGTAGACACAATAGCGCTTCGAACAATGTCCCACGTGAACCCGATTTATTTTTTTTTAAGTTGGAAAAATAATAGGAATCTCAAACCTGTTATTTTCAGTAGCGTAATTTTAGACAATCAAGAAAAAAATTTATTTATAAAAATTTGTATATACATGCTGCGTACAAATTGAAGCCAATAGTTGAAAAAAGTTTTAAGGATGAAAATTTTTCATGTTCCGTTCATAGTATTGAGTCAGCGATTTTTTTTAACGGGCCAAAGTCATATTCTTGCGCGCTCGGCTGTAGCAAGCCTGCCGACTGCAACGATCAAAAGCATCGGATCAATATTATTGTTCAATATTTCATATATGGTACAGTAGTAGTGATCATATGTTGTTAATATTAAGAAATTGTACAATAAATATAAAATAGTCTTCTTTTAATAATAAAAAGATAAATACCTAATCTATAAATATGAATCAGTGTTACTAACTACCCACCAATTAGTAAGTTTATTAGACATTTTTAAATGAATGAAAGTAAAAACATACGCATAAAATGAGTTTTATTGTTGAATTAAATTTTTTATTTGGATAGATAAATATGTAGTATGTAGTTTATGTAGGCCCTACATTAATAGCATTCTAATTCGTTCATATCTGCCTCGAAATCTTTAATAATGTTGTTACAGGAACGACATTTGCACTCGTTGCAACATTTTAGGCCTTCCTTAAAACAAGCACATTTTCGATTGTCACAATTTTTGTGCGAACAATGAATACTTAATGATTTTCGACAACCGCCACTTCTACGCGACTAATTTGACCAACCCTGCATGCGAGGTGTATTATTTGCGTCCCAATGTCGCATTTAGCGCTGATAAAAAAAATCGCTGTTGCCACACTGTACATTTTAGGAAAAAATATATTGTTTCAAATACTTTTGAGATTATTAGGCTTTATTTTCTTCGCTGCATGTATGTAAATATTTTCAAAAACAAAAAAGTTTTTCGATTGGTGAAGATTTCAATACATAAATTAGTTTATCTGATTTTTAGAGAAATGAAAGTGCGAATTGTGCCCAAACCGTTTATATTGGTAAAAGCTCTACAGTGTGTGCTTTAATTTGACACAAAAAAAAATTCGGTACCTTTAATAGTTTTAAAGATATGGCGGTGGAAACAAAAAAAAACAATTTTATTTAAAAATACATTTTTTTCACTTTTTATTGATTTAAAAAGTTCGAGACCACAAAAAAATGTCGTAAAATATGATTTCATATGTCCGGTGACATACTCAAAGGAACCTAACATGTTTGACCTGGTTCTACGCCAAAAAAAAAAACGACACGATATACTTACGAAATCGCTGCTCTAATATAGGTATCGGCGCACGCCAAGTGACGTCACTCTACGGACTGTTGGCCGGCCGAGCGTGTTTCTATTCAAATGCGAATATCTCTGTGACTATTGATTCAATTGAGCTGAAATTTTTTTCTGAGGCTGTTGGTTTGTTATACTTTAAAATGATTAAGAAAAAGTAGGAAACTGCCATATCACTAAACGACCCTATTATACCCAGAGAATTCACTTATTCTCAAGCAACTGCGAAGAATGTCCTGTAGAGTGTTCATCAATTATATAGAAATTTCAAGTCTGCGTAAAGAGTATAATGTTTATATCTACCGTGCTTAATACATTTATTGCCAAATTTCAGAGGCTACCTAATTATAACTATAGAAGGTGTTTCGAAAAGATTGGGACAACGCTTAGTCGTAGATTCCTGACATAAAAACAAGTCGATTTAACCCAAAAAGTAGCGGTCTAACTCTTTTCATTTTCAAGGTACAGGATGGTATAGTAAAAAAAATATATATTCGTATTTTGCCTCTATCTTGAAGACTATTATACGTACCTACAACAAGCACTATTGACGATTTCAAGACATCATGCTTGACGTACACCTACTAGATAAAAAACCGCTTTTAAGTATAGTTGAAGCAATCGCATTTGTAAGCGAAGTTGAGAGGCAAGGCGTGCAGAACGCAGAGCCGGATTTAACTATATTGTTCGCTCGTTTACTTTTCAATGATTTATAATATGATACTTAGAGTACCCCCCAAGGCACTGCTATGAATTGGTAACAAAACTTACTAAAATTATTTTCAAAAACACATTACCAAATAAAGAAATATAAAGTAATTATCGAATTATACTTCACCCCGACAGTATAAACTCGACTGCGGTATCTCTAACTGCGGTCCTGGGTTAAACAACACACTCATAAGTTTACGCCCACAGGCCACGTCAGATAGCCGACATCGAATGGCCGGTATCTTCTTTCTCACTTAATGTAAAAATGGAGTAAAGACGGGAGATGAGTTACCGCCTGTTTTATTCCCCTTGTAGTCTAATCAAATAGTAGGTAGAAGTGGAAAGTTCTGGTGTAATTGTTTTTAGTGGTTTATTTTATGTTTTTTGGTGTGCTGAACATGAATCTGGAATCGTCCAACAAAAATTTTCCCCGCAAATATGAGAAATCATCAAAAAACCACTAAAAACAATGTTGTCTAGTGGTTTTGAGCTTATAACTTGTAAAGCAAGCTATTTAAAAAGTGATCCTGTAGTAAAATAAAAAGGAGAAAATTACCTATAATTTATGTTTTTAACATTTTTTTGTACGTCGTATGGTTTCCACGCAAAAGAGTGTAGAAATATCGGGAAAATCAGTAATTTTTGAAAAATAGCAAAAAACAGCATTAATATACACTCACCGGCAAAAAAACCGGCCACCTGAATAGTGCGAAACATTTGCTGTTCAATAACTTTTGTAATATTTCATCGACTTTAATTATCTTTTCGTCACGTTTTAAAGAAATTTATGATAATTTTTTACAACTTATTACACCTGGAGAACCAAAATTATGTTTTGGTGATCTAATTTCTAAACACCCTGTGAAGTAATTAGGAAACTTGGTCAGATTCTCTTGTGCTCTGTTCCAAAGCCCAATTCATTCTCAAAATTTATTTTTGATTAATCGCAGTATCTGAATTTTTGTAGAAAATACACAGTTTGAAGTAAAATTTTGCAATTTTTATATTTGTTTAATTTAACAAATATTTATCTTTATGGTGTGGGCCGGTATTCAACTGAAGCACGTACTGAACTTTTATTTGTAGAAAACGAAGCTCTAAACGCTCACCGTTACGTGCAAGATATCCTTCAAGAAGCTGTAGTTTCATATGCTCCTTTTATTGGAGAAGAATTCATTTTAATGCACGATGGTGCAAGGCCGCATGATGCAAACATTGTGAACCAGTATTTGAATGATGTTGGTATCCAACGATTAGAATGGCCTGCATGTAGCCTTGACCTCAACCCCATCGAACATTTTTGGGATGAATTTAAAAATCGCCGTTCAGTATTACCGGAAACACTGGCAGAGCTGCGTTTTGCTTTGTAGGATGAATATGCCGCAATCCCTCAGGATCGAATTTTAAAACTTATCCATTCGACGCCAGGTAGATTGCGTGATGTTATTTCAGCGAGAGGTGGACATATACCTTACTGAATTAATGATTTATTAAGATTAGTATTGTTCAAATTAATATTCATTGTTAATATCAATTATTAAAATTTAATTTTCTACCCATTGTTTTTTTATTTCATATAAATTGCAAAATTTTACTTGAAACTGTGTATTTTCTACAAAAATTCAGATATTGGGATTAATCAAAAAATATATTGGGCTTTGAAAGAGAACACAAGAGAACCTGACTAAGTTTCCTAATTACTCCACAGGATGTTTAGAAATTAGATCACCAAAACATAATTTTGATTCTGTGGATGTAATAAGCTGTTAAAATTATTTTTTTAAAATTGAGAGGGCATGAGATATCTTTGACGTATTTCTTTAAAACGTGACGAAGATAATTAAAATCGGTGAAATATTACAAAAGTTATTGAACAGCAAATGTTTCGCACTATTCAAGTGGTCGTTTTTTTGCCGGTGAGTGTATATTTTTTATTTCATGTAGGTAAACATTATTCTATATGCTAATGAAAGAAGTGAACTTCTGTATAATTTATATGTATTTAAGTACTAATACGAGCCCTCTTAGACACGGGTTTCATAATTTCTTCAGGGCAGCCTTCCAGTTCTTCTACGCCTAAAACAAATAATCAGTGACTTAATTTCAAATACTTGTACTCACAAATTATTGAATAGATATAAAAGCAGTACCTATTGAGAAACATATTTTGAACACCAAATAAATAGTGAGTGAAGAAATAAAGGTGAGAATTTTTTATGCATAATTACCTTCAAGTAATTCAGAGAACTCCGAGTCATCCTCTGCTTCTTCTTCAATTTCTGCAACGGGCATCTTATTGCAGCTGTTCTCGCAGTTCAGGCATATATTTCAACAGTTGAGGCCTGCTTTTTTGCATTCACAGTTGGTCTGACGGGTCTTTATGCATTTGCAAGAAATACGTTTTAAACTGCTTCTGATGCTGGTGGCTGTAGCGTTGGTACTGGCTGCAGACCACCGTTTTCTTCCAACCCCATTGCTCAGGATCTTTTTCATTTTCATTGTTGTATTTGAAAGTTTACTCTCAACAGTTGCTGTGCTGCAGCCTCGGTAAGAAGTAGAGACGCCAAATGGGCTGTTGTTCTGTATGCAGATCTAAGGTAGCATTTATACCTCAATTTATTCAAGGACGTGCCTTCCTTGTCAGTCAATTTGTATAATGTAGTGGAAAAGTTAAGGCCAGCATTAATAACAGCGCCAGCGTTAGCGGATCTTTAAAAATTTCAGAGGTCTTGGTTGGAGCAGGTATTTTTTTTGAGGGTTTTGAGAAACCTCATCTTTCCTACTTTGAACGGTGCTGAAGTTATGTCACATCCTCCCATGGCATGCAAAAACAATATGTTGTCACTGATGAATTGATCTGGTTGGCAGTCAGGAGAAAAATTAGTTGTGAAACTGTCCCTTTGCCCGACTTCAGAAAGTGTACACCCCGACAACGACCAATCATGATCACCAGCAAATCTACATCTTCACCCACAACAACTACAGAGTTATGCTGTTGTGCGAGATCCATTGCTGTGGGTACAATAAGTGTATCCGCATCCTCTTGTGCCTGCTTTGTGTGATTGCCAGCTGCTGCAAAGTTGCAACATTGAGATGAGACGGTTTTTGTTTTTCATGTTGCCTAGAAATTTTTCTTGTGGCACTGTCGGGATCATTGTTTCGTCGAACATGACATCTACTGAGATATGTTTCCATGATCTTCTTGCTCGCTCAACGTATTATTTAGTACCTTCTTGAGGGTAACCGTCGAAGACGACTAAGCACTGTCCTTGTACTTGGACTTAATAAATGAAACATAACTTTCACAAATTGATGAAAATGATTAACCCCTGGTCCACATGACTCTGTGCAGCAAGTATCCTCCATCTATGACGTACACACACTCTTGGAGATTTGCCTGTTCAGTTGGTGTGAATGCTTTCTCATATCATAGTCGTCAAAAAGAGGCAATTCGTATCTTAAGAACTCTTCAAGTTCTTCATCCAGTGTTTAGCAATTGTGATAAACTGAGGACCGTTAGGCGTTTAGGCATGAAGACCCCCCTCCCCCGTGATTTAGTAAAGGGGGAGTTCGAGGCCACAAAGGACACAAAGAAGTGCTACTTCTATGGTTTACCAGGTAAACACGTTGAAAGAAAAGGAACTGCAGATGAAATAATTCACTTGAAGGGAAAATTGCAATTTATTTTTTTTTTGCTATTTTCAAGAAAATTACTGATTTCCCCGATATTTCAACACTCTCTTGTGTGGAAACCATACGGCTAGAAAAAAAATGTTAAAAACATAAATTGTAGGTAATTTTCTCCTCTTTATTATACTACAGGACCACTTTTGCGTAAATAGCTTGCTTTGCAAGTTATAAGCTGAAAACCACTAAAAAATATTGTTTTAGTTTTTTTTTTATGATTTCTCATATTTGCGTGGAAAATTTTTATTGGACGACTTCAGATTCGTGTTCAGCACCCCAAGAAACGTAAAATAAACTACTAAAAACAAATACACCAGAACTTTCTATATCGAGCCCTTTTTGTGCACCATTTGACTGGATTATTGCCTCCTACACACTTCTCACTAATACGATTACTTCAACTATACAATTGAATTTCTTCGAACTGATGTGTGACAAAATTGTAAATCCCGTATTTCACTGAAGGGTGCGTTTCAACGCGTTTAAACATGTACACCTTTTCCTTTAGAAATTAAATTGAGTCTCGATTATAATAGAAGACAATGTCGAAATTCTAACCTCAAAAAATTATGGCACATAAAAGTGCTGTAACTAGCCCCCTCTATAAAATGTGACATCGGCAGTAACACCATTGTATTTAGCGACCTGATAAACATGTCGTTATCTCGGGATAGTCGAGATAGAGACAAAATACGAATAATTTTTTTTTATTTATCACCCTGTATCTGGAAAACGAAAAGATTTAGACCGCCACTTTTTGAGTTAAATCGGCTTGTTTTGATGTCAAGAATCTACGGCTGAGCGTTGTTCTAATCCCTTCGAAACACCCTGTATAGGCACGTACCAGGAAAGTTTTCGCTTGCACACTGTACTAACATAATGTAGGTGAGCCAAATGGCCGCACTGCTTTCGAAGCTATTATTCTTAATGAACATTTTGAGCATCGAAATATTTTTTGTATTTTTTGACGCTCTTTGTTTTGGGTGGAAGGGTGTTTTGGTTGATATGGAAATCTCCGTAAGTATAACAAATTTACATATCTGAATATCCAGTCGCACAAAAACTATTCGAAACATATATGTTTCACCTACAGCCAAAACTAGACGGTGTTTTTACCTGTGTTAGTACTTTTTTGTTACCAGAGACCTTGTTTGGTCAGGAGTTAGATACTTTAAAGCTTGTATTAACAATTATATACTACAACTAAGACCTATAACGAACAAAGCTAAACGCTACTCCTTTAAAATACTTGAAAAATATTGCTGGATACATTCCAAAGACTTTTCATTAAGGAACTAGAGAAGTTTTAAAAACACTCATTCCTTGTATCTTGTTGTTGTATCTTTCATAGAAAATGTCTGAGTTAAGATGCATATCCGATGAATAAAATTAAGTATTTATGTTAGTCCCAAAAGGTAGACTTTTGTAAGACTTCTGAGCATGAGTCCGGCACTTTCATGGATATCTCATCTCGCCGTCGTGGAATTGGAAATGAAATTAAAATTGTAGTTGAAATTGAAGTTGAAGTTGAAATTGAAACTGAAATTGAAACTGAAACTGAAACTGTAATTGAAATTGAAATTGAAATTGAAATTGAAATTTAAAAAAATTTGTAACTTGTACATATGGAATTTACTGTTAAAATTTATTGGACCAATAAATCGTTTTACAACATGCATTTTCGCAAAGCTAATGTCATTTTTAACACATCCCAGAAAACACGAATAAAATTATGAATTTCCATTCAATAGTCTCACTTACTTGCAAAATAATTATAATTAAATTTCAGAATCATGCTAATTTTGGGACATTTTAAATCTTGTAATTTTTCAAACAACTGACTTTATTTAACGAAAATGTATGTCTGCAGTTAAATTATTCACTCCGAAAATAATGTTTTAAAAAAAATACTTTATTTCGTCAAACACAATTACGAATTGAATATTGAATATATTTTACAACCTTCAGCCACAAATCTACAAAATAGACTAACAAATAAAATGTTTCACATATCTGTTAGAATTAGAAATAGGTAAAGTCAGCATAATGTTATCGTTAGAGATAGCTGTGTCTTGGGCACATAATTCTACCCTGGTTTCAGTTCCACTTGTGTATTCCTAGAGTTTGCTTGCAATACATTTGTTCGCACGAATAAACTAATTCTCACAATGTCCGAAGTAAATGCACAAATTAGTAAAGCACAAATAAAAGTATAAAAACCTGTAGTAATATTGTACGTATAGCACATTCAAATTGGACTACAACTAGCTTTGTTTGCTGCAAGAGAGTAATTTGTATAACATTTGTACGAATTTTCAGTCTGATGCAGGAGCCACGCAAGTCTTTTATAAACTGAATTGTTCAACCCATATTATATACCCAATGTTGATTTATTGTTATTTCCTAAAAATTATATTTCGTGGATGCACTAGTCTACATCTAGGTACTTGTTGAAACTATTGTAACATTAGCGTATTATTATTATAACTGTTATAACTAGAGAGTATTTTTTAAAACAACCACACGCTTTAATGCGGCACTTTCATTTGCACATAAAATATAAACTCTTTTGAAGATCCACGTTTTTAATAAAACATATTATACAAATGTAGAATATACAGGGTGTAATCAGTTTTATGTCATTAAAAAAACTGGTAATGGGGACCGACTAGACAAACAAAAAACTTTATGACTTTTTTCCCTAGGGACACTTTGAAAAAAACTGACCTAGGTCAACAATTTAAATATTAGGGTAGGAAACATTTGAGAACATTTGTGGGTCAATGGACGTGTACTAGGTATAATTCTACGACTTTTAAATTGTCATGTCATAAAAAAGTGCAAAGATCCGAATCGTCGCCGGCCGGCGGTTCAAAGCAAACGGCGGTCGGTACCTTTGATGAGCGCCTCAACCGAACCAATTATAAAAATGTAAATAATTCCTTATCTCTTTTTGCAGAACTGCAAGCAATTCACAGGCGTAGAAGGGGTTTAAACACAGCATTTCTTTACATGTGTGTTTTTTTAATTTAGAACAAAATATTGGAGCTTTTATTGTTGTTTATAATTTATCAGATTTAAATGTGATTTATTAACATTTGTAACCTAAATGAGTGTCCTGGGTTAAAAGTTTAAAAAACGACAAATTATTGCATGACATTGGGAAATAAACAGTTAGACGTCTGAGATACGATAACAGAATTATTAAGTTAGGAAAAAATCTGATTTATTTAACGAATTGTCGATCAGGTATCGAAAACTAAAATTATTCAATATGTAGCGCCGCCTAGCGTCAATGACAAAACAAACAAAAATTTAACCTCAAAAAAAAATTTAAGTTAGGCAAATATATATATATATATATATATATATATATATATATATATATATATATATATGTATATATATATATATATATATATATATATATATATATATATATATATATATATATAAAAACAATAGCGATTAACCCCCTTTTGTGACCTTCTCTGGTGGCCGCCAGCTACAGTTGGAGACGGGCTGGGTATATAAAATATTGATAAAAAAAAAATGGGCGCCACGAGGTTTACACCAGAGAGTCACCGATAACCTGTGATGGTAAAAGGTTCGCCAAATATCAACGAGTAACCACCCTAAAAACCCCGAAATGGTGATATACTATTTAATTTGGTTAGCAGAGGTGTCGTAGCACACACACAAAAAAATACAAATAAAAAAAAAAAATTATGCTTCAAATTACACCTAAGTTTATTTAATAAGAATAACAAGAGAATGAAGTAAAATAGTAAATTGACTAAGTAATGATTCACTTTAAGGATCATGGAGCACATACGCTTTCCAATTTATAAAGAAAGATATTTAAAATCACATACCCCTTCATGAGGCTGGTTTTCGTCCCGGATATAGATCTATATCGTGCGGCTCACAGCAGATAAACTAGTGGATATAATCGGTAGTACTATATCATTTATAATTAATAAGAGGGTACCTAAGTATAAATCATTATGGTAAAAGAGATATAAAACATGTATAAAAATTAAAAAAAACTATATGTACACTAGACCTCCGTTTGTGTCTCTAAGAAAACAACCTGAGTTTGATTTCTAATCTCAGAATGAGATACAAAAAAAAATAGGTATCAGCGTGAAATAGAAAAAAATACCCAATATATTTCAATAAAAAAAAAATTTAAACCCGCTATATACACTAAACTATCGGATCGCGAATTTCTTTCTATGAAGGAAATATGGTAACCCCACCCACTTAAAATTAAGAAAAAGATATCAGAAAAAAAACAAAACTGTGTGTAAAACTTGCGTGTCACGTCGTAGCTATCGTCTCCCTGCAGCTGACTGGGCTGGTCCAGAACTTCAGTGGATTAATGACAGCAACTCCACCACATAAAGGTTGGCTGGCTGGGCGGAAAACACAGACTAGGCGACAGCAGGCAGATGTAGCACCAGGAGGGGAATTTCCCAAATTACGTCCCATAAAAAAAACCCTAAAGAAACCACAAATAGTAAGGCATTTGCCGAAAATACCAACGTGATTGGATACTAACACAGAATATTTTTCCCAGATTACCCGACTATAAGTACTAATATACAAAGAAACGTTACCTTTTCCCAAAGGGTTTTCCTTTCCTCAATAGAAATCAAAAATCTTCGAAAATTCGTCGAAGAACGTGGTATTTATAAAGTTGGCAATTTTATCCCAAAATTGGAGCGATTTTCACTGGACTATTAACAATATATCACAAAGCACCATAAAACAGGTTGAAAATCACTTTTAAAACGGTAGAAGAATATATCCCTTAATGGATGATCACAGATTAATTTGCTTCTTCTCACCGTCAAGCCGAACTTTAGAATGGCGAGTATCTACCCGGAAATATTCAAAAAAACTACCCCACCAAGTATTCCCTGGTAACCTAATAGAGGTCGTTCTACTGAGATTATGAAAAACTTTTTAACAACTTGAAAAATTAAAAAGCGACTTGAGAAGTACCCACAGGGAAGTTGTATGATAACTAAAAATCTTCAACTAATTAATTATTAACAAATAACGTTAAAATTGCGATAATGATGCCGAGGAACGTAGGTCTGAGCGGACGAAAATGCCGCTATTACACGATAGATGGCTTCATGCCGATAGCCGTAAATATATTTTATTAAACTATCAAAAATTCGTATTACCCACTAAACTTAGCCAAATATCGATTATAAATGTCCACAGCCAGTTACAGTAATTTCTAACAATTATTAACAGAAAAATTATATCGTCCCCAAAACACAACCAGGTACGTATGTCTAGCTGCCATCATACGATTTCGTGCAGTTGACAGCCGACCGGCCGGCCAGTAAACAAACACGGTCTAGAGAATATTTTACGTATTTCCAATGCTACATACGTTAAATGCACGATTACAGTGATCTGAATCCACAGAAAAGATGATAATTTATCTGTGTGGAAGGCATTAAAGGTAGGAAAGCTTTGTTGTTTTATTTGAATAATTGTAAATTCCAACCCTAGATTTGTAGGAATGATTTGATGCCTCCAGAAGACAAATAAGTTAGGACGAAATTCTGTGCCAACAAAGACAACTACTGAACCTCACATTGCCATCATATAAGCCCTAAGACATGAGTTAAACCACATACAAAATCCGGAGTAAACTATTTCAAACTAACGAGCTATGGAAAAAGGTAAGTAAAAATATAACAAACATACACAAAGATGTGCCCTTAAAGACTTATACTCACTACTAAATTACTAACTAAACCTACTCAATATACAATATTTACATAAGGCTCACTAATTTTTATATCGTTTTTCTACATTTTCAGATAACTGCAAAGGCCAAACCAAAGGAATTTTTACCGAACCTAACACGCTAAGAAGCATGGAAAAATCGAAAATTAATAAGCATTTCTTACTTTTGTGGAATACTACCAGTAAAACATACTACTCAGTGATAATAAATGCTATACAAAGTTACGTCCATAGTTTTCATAACAAATTAGAAATAGATTACAAATATATCCTTTTTTTCTTGCGTAAAAATATACCATAACAAAAATTGTCGAAGGAATTAAGCTAAATAAATTGCCATAAATAATGTATTTGTTTAACACTTATTTCTATGGGAAAATCTGACTGCAACAAATAAATCTAGATCTTACCAATAAAGTTGATTTACATAAATTGTTCGAAATAGCTTCCGTCTGCATCAATACACTTTTCGTTGAACTAAAGACATATGCACTCCGTTTAACACATTTTGTAAATTAGGATCGTTTTTTATGGTTTCTATGCACATTAAAATGCCACACTAAACTATTAACTAACGTTGTCAATAAAGAAAATAAAAATAAAAACTTGGTCCAAAATCCAAAACAAACACAAAAAGAACGAACAAGTAGTGTCTGTACGTAATCAAAAACTTAACGACTTGAACGGTAAGTCAATAAAACAAATCTTAACTGTAAATACGTGGCCGAAAATTAAAAAAGAACGAAAACAACGAACGGGTGCGACGTGTGTGCTTAACGAAGTATCCGTAGAAACTAAAATATTGCACAAGAGGGAGTATAGTTTTACCTTACCTACTTTTAAAAAAACCATAAAAAAGTGTGATTATTAACTTGTGTCTTCGCCGACGCGCGGTCTGTACAAAGGAGCGCGATACTTTGAAAAAGCCGTATTAGCGTACTTGAGGGTTAGAGGCGCCGACATACTCCAAAATAAAAGCCTATCCCAACATTCCAGCAGTTCTCAAAAAATTTTATTGAAAATTTTCGAAATTTTTGTTTATTTTTTTTTTTTCTAAAACTATGGGTTTATGTTTATGTTATATAAGGTTTTTTTGTTCGTTTAGTCGTTCCCCACCACCAGTTTTTTTTAATGACAAAAATGATTACACCCTATATATTTAAATATATAAGACATTTTTTAGAAAAATATATCTAAGTAACATTTGAACAGTATTTTCGGTTCATACTGCCAGTCAACTCGTTTCTAACGAAACTAGTTTTGATCACTCAGTGATGTAAACTATAAATTAATTATTCTTCTAATAGAACAGATTTACACGTTTGCCAATTGTATTTCAGAAAAAAATTAACCCAATTTCAGGAAGTATCAATTTCAGTTTACATTTGAGAATGTTCCAATTGCAATTCCAATTAGTGAATTGTATTTGAGAAAGTATTATCTGTAATTTAGAAAACGTTTTGTGCATTTCAGATAGCTTTAGGATTTTCATATTCTACATGAACTGCATCAAAACTTCTACAAATACATAAAAATGCATTAACTACATTGCTATAAAAAAATTAAATGTGAAAAAAAAACTTTTTAACAAACTTTTATTATTACTTAGGTGTACTAAAGCGAAAAAAATAAGTTGTGTTGAATTAATTGTCTTGAAAGCTTGTCGCGAGCGAGAAGTTCATACAGGCATTATTTTTGTTTTACAGAGATTGTAAGTATCTAAGTAAGTACTTTTTCTCTATTCACGCTACAAGTTTTTAAGATAACACAGCCCCACAAAAAAAATAAAAGTTCAAAGCAGCGAACCAGACCCATGTATTTTCGGTCGCTGAATCCGAATCCACTGAAATGGGATAAAAAGAAGATTAAGCTACCAGAATAATTGTTACTTCTGAATCAATCTAATTATATAAATTAAGGTTAAACAGCAGCGTACATACAATAGATATGAAACACACCCCCAGGGAGAGGCGAAAACTAGCCCCCATATATAAAAAAATCGATCCGAAACAGCAATGACTGCTGAAAAAGCTCGAAATGTCTAAGTTTTGTTAAAATGTTAAGAAATTACATCAGGTCCGACGTAATCTTCATAAACTGCCCCTATAGGGTTGAGAACAACCACAAAGGACCCGAGAAAAACAAGAAAAAAAGTAAAATCAGCAGGATTTCTATTTTCATGGATGCTATGATTGGCTGAAATTGCGTAGTACTCTAAAATAGAACCAGAAACTTACGTACCATCAACATCCTACACTGTCAACCCTCAGAGGGTGTGAAAACTATCCCCTATGTAAGATTTAACTGTAAAAAGTTACAGTGACTTCTATAAAAATTCGAAACACCTGCGTTGTGTGGAAGAGAGAAGAAACTATGTTCGACGATGTGCTTAAAAACCACCCCCACGGGGTTGCGAGATCCTACCCCTGTAGGATGCTGGAAAAATATAGAGAGACTAACCGGATTTACATTTTACTTCCACATCCAGTGGAAGTATAGTAACGACAAAAAAATTAAAAAAAATTTTTATTGTCTAAATAGCCTTAAAATGTTATGAAACGTCGAGATTTTAAGTTTGAGCGGAAAAAAAAATTCTGTCTGTCGGTCTGTCGGTCTGTCTGTAACTTTTTTTGTGCGCACGTTTACTCTGGAACCGTTCAAGATATTGACTTGAAATTTGGTACAAGTATGTACTTTAACGAGATCTGGAACTAGATTATATTTTCATCTTATTCCGTCAAAGGGTTGGGGGGTAAATTAGGGTAAATTGAGGTAAATGGGGGTAAATAGGTAAATCAAGCCGGTAAGAGTCCATAAAATTGGTATTTAGTATATATAAAAGAACTTAAAGTCTCAAAAAATTTTTTGGCATTAGCCACCCCCATTACTCCCACCCCACTCTGCCACCACCCCGAACCCCCACTACCGATGTGGCATATCGTTTTATAGGTTTTTGGGGTAGGCAATTTCAAATATCATGGATGTAGTATGGATGCGCAGTAAGTTTCCTCGAGTATTTTGGATGCGCAGTGGCTTTTCTAGAGTACCATAGATGCGCAGTAGGTTACTTCAAGTAGTATGTATGCGCAGTGGGTTTCCTCGAGTCAAATGGATGCGCAGTGGGTTATATCAAGTAGTATGGATGCGCAGTAGGTTTCCCCGAGTATTATGGATGCGCAGTAGGTTACCTCAAGTGATATGGATGCGCAGTGGGTTTCCTCGGGTAAAATGGATGCACAGTGGGTTATTTCAAGTAGTATGGATGCGCAGTAGGTTTCCCCGAATGTTATGCATGCGCAGTGGCTTTTCTTGAGTACCATTGATGCGCAGTAGGTTACCACGAGTAGTATAGATGCGCAGTGGGTTTCCTCAAGTAAAATGGATGCGCACTGGATTTCTTCAAGAAGTATGAATGCGTAGTGGCTTTCCTCTAGTAAATTAGGTACACAGTAAGTTACCTCGAGTAATATGGATGCATAGTAGGTTTCATTGAAAAAAATGTTTGATGTAGAGGCTTTACTTCTCTCGTGTAGTCCACTGCACAGAATGATGTTTTATACCTTTGTCATACTATTTTCTGCGTATTACTTGCACATCTAGTTGAAGATACTAACGCAAGAAAAATTTTTGAAAATTTTCATTGCACAAATAGACTTAGAATGTCATGAAACGTGAATATGTTAAGTTTGAATAAAATAAATTTGTCTGTCGCGTCGGTCTGTCTGTTAGTCTGGTATCTGTTTGGTGCTCACGATTACTCTGGAACCGTTTAAAATATTGACTTAAATATGGCACACGTATGTATTTTAACGAGATCTGGAACTAGATTATATACTGATCTTATTCCGTTGCAGAGTTGAAGGGTAAATTGAGATAAATAGGTAAATCAAGCAATTAAGAGTGCATGAAATTGGTATTTAGTAAATATAAGAGGACCTAAGTTCTCAAAAACATTTTTGGCAATAGCCACCTCTATTACCACCCCATTATTAAAGGGGGTGAAAAAATATTGCGATTTAGTGTGTGTACAAGAACCAGTCATCAAGAATTTTTTTCACTTCATTTACTCCCACCACCACCACCACCACCACCCCCACTACTGATGGGGCATATCATTTTATGGGTTTCACGATTTCAAATACTATACCATTAAAGTTCCATAAACAATTATCTCCACTTAGTGGAGTGCATTTTAGTATTTTCGTTGTAAGATATTTAGATAGGAAGTCTGGATGTGGAAGCGGTGATTCCTTAGGCAGCGGTTTTTATGGATGCTATGATTGGCAAAAATCGCGTTGCACACTTAGAGTTTGAAACTCATGTCCTATAAATGTTATTAAGTAACACCCCCAGAAAGGATGTAAACTACCCTAATTCAAGATGTAACGAAAAAGCTATATTGTTGCTTATTCGTTTCATTTCCATAGTCTTTTTTATCTCAACCCCCGTGGGGGTGGTTTTCAAGCACAGCGTCGAACATAGTCTAGTTTCTTCTCTCTTCCACACAACGCAGGTGTTTCGAATTTTTAAAGAAGTCACTGTAACTTTTTATAGTCAAACCTTACATAGGGGGTAGTTTTCACACCTTCTGAGGGTTGACACTGTAGAATGTTGATGGTACGTAAGTTTCTAATTTTATTTTAGAGTACTACGCAATTTTAGCCAATCATAGCATCTATGAAAATAGAAATCCTGTTGCATTTTACGTTTTTTCTTGTTTTTCTCGTGTCCTTTAAACTTGGGGGTGGTTGTTCTCAACTCTATAGGGGCAGCTTATGAAGATTACGTCGGACCTGATGCAGTTTCTTATCCCTTTAACAAAACTTAAACATTTTGAGCTTTTTCAGCAGTCATTGCTGTTTTGGATCGATTTTTTAAATATGAGGGCTAGGTTTCGCCCCTCCCTGGGGGTGTGTTTCATATCTATTGTATGTACGCTGCCGTTTAACCTTAATTTGTATAATTAGATTGATTAAGATGTAACAACTATTCTCGTAGCTTAATATTCTTTTCACCCCATTTCAGAGGTGTTTTTTGGCTCTAGCTAATGATTTTGGGGGTGTGCGATTTTTTTTGACCCCGGATTCGGATTCAGCGACCGAAAATACATAAGAATACATGGGTCTGGTTCGCTGCTTTGAACTTTTTTTTTGTGGGGCTGTGTAATTAATTCAACATACCTTATTTTACTTCTACATCCAGTGGACGTATAGTAACGACAAAAAATTTTTGGAAATTTTTATTGTTCAGATAGCTTAGAATATCATCGAGTCGAGATTTTAAGTTTGAGCGAAAAAAAAACTCTGTCTGTCGGTCTGTAACTTTTTTTGTGCGCACGTTTACTCTGGAACCGTTTAAGATATTGACTTGAAATTTGGTACACATATATACTTTAACGGGATCTGGAATTAGATTATATTTTCAACTTATTCCGCCGAAGGGTTGGGGGGTAAAATGAGGTAAATGGGGGGTAAATAGGTAAATCAAGCAGGTAAGGGTCCATAAAATTAGTATTTGGTGTATACAAGAGAAGCTAAGGTTTCAAAAAAAAATTTAGCATTAGCCACCAACATTACCACCACTACCTAATTATTAAAGGAGATGTAAAAAAAATTGTGATTTAGTGTGTGTACAAGAACCAAAAGCCTCAAAATATTTTTTTACTTCATCCACCCCCACTACCAACCATCTACCACCACCCCCACCGCCACTACCGATGTGGCATATCGTTTTATAGGTTTTTGGGGTAGACGATTTCAAATATTATGTTGTTAAAGTTACCTCGAGTAGTATGGATGCGCAGTAGGTTTCACCGAATATTTTGGATGGGCAGTGACTTTTTTCGAGTATTATAGATCACAATAGGTTACCTCAAGTAGTATGGATGCGCAGTGGGTTTCCTCGAGTAATAAAATGGATGCGCAGAGGGTTACTTCAAGAAGTATGAATGGGTATTTAGTAAATATAAGAGAAGCTAAGGTCTCAAAAAAAATTGGCATTAGCCACCCCCACCCCATTATTTAAGGTGGTGAAAAAATAGTGTGATTTAGTGTGTGTACAAGAGCCAGTCATCAAGAATTTTTTTCACTTCATTCACCGCTTACCACCACCCTACCCCCGTTACCGATGTGGCATATAATTTTATGGGTTTTTGGGGTACATGATTTCAAATATTACTTATACTATTAAAGTTCCATAAACAATTATTTCCACATAGTGGAGTGCAAATATAGAATTTTGTTGTAAGATACTTGGATGTGGAAGTGGTGATTCCCTGGGCGGCGTTTTTTTTTCGTTTTAGTACACTTAAATAATTATAAATGCTTGCTTTTAAAAAGTTTTTTTATATTTAATTCAATTTTTAAATTTTTAGTTACGTCTTAAGTATTAGTATTATATTCATTGCGTCGTCCTTACTTAAAATAATACCGGATCCTTCGCCATTTATTAGAATGCAACGCGTGAGTGAATACAGTAGGGTAAACTGGTCCATAGTGGGACACATTTTAAAAAAATATATTGGGCTTCTTGCAAAATACTTTTATTCATAATGGACGTATACAGACATAGATATGCATGTAAGGAAACAAATTAATAATAATTGAAACTAATCCTTAAGGTATTTAAAATTTTATTTAGCACATCCCTCTATACACCAGTTGGTCCACTATGAACCACTGTATGGTTCACAGTGGGAATCATAGTGGTCTATAAGGGGATTTTTAGTAGAAAAACTGTTAGTCCATCTTAAATTGTGAGAAATCTATAGTAAACACAAATTGGCGAGCAACCCGTGTCGTACTTCCAGAAATGTAAGGAGTGGGCAGCTTTAATACAATATCTTCTGCTACTATGGTATCCTCGTCGCGTTTATCTGGGAATACAAATTTATCAGCTACAATTCTCTTCAAAAAAGAAATATTGTATTCTTCTCCACTTATCTTCACAACCTGAGCAACATAATGTTTAATGGATTTCTTTGTCATGTATCTTACTACAACATAATCCTCCTCTTCAATAGATGAATCTTGAAATTCTGAATATTTTTGCTTAAAATTGATGACAACTGTGATCTTGGGTGTCTCGGCATATTCAAATCTGTAAGGAATGCAATTTTTTAGCACGTCTTATCATATCCCAGTATGGACCGCAATATATTTTCCCACTATAGACCATCGTGCATTAAAATATTATTTTATTTTATTTTATCAACGTGGTGGGACTAAACATAAATAGAAGTGGAAGCAACATTGACGTTATGGATGTCTTAGATATTCATACTTAGTTCTTGTTAAAAAAAGGAAATTTCAATGAACTATTTGAAAAAATCTGAACATGCCAATTAAAATTTTTAGCGAATCACTTACCTGAATTTCAAAGATTTGTAATTACACCACATAAATCGATAAAACACTGTGACTTCTAACCCTTGTTATTAACATAGTATCTACACTCAAATATAGCTCTATCACAATGATAAAATAGTCATCAGAGCGAAATTCCCACTATGAACCGTGTACCACTATGGACCACTCTACCCTAAACGATCAAATTATAGTTTAAAAACTAAAAAACACACTTTTTGGTACCACATTATTGTATTGTCACCAGAACTACACGTGTATGCAATTTTAGCACAACTGAGCGTCGTTGATTGGTTAAAAATTAACTTACAAGGTTTGAACTAAACATACTTAATAGTAATAATAAATTCGTTGTCTTATGTTTAGTCATTTATTAAAAATGGTAAATTAGGGAGCATACATTGTATAATTATGAACTGCAATTTTCCAATTTCAATGACAAGATATCTCATTATAAAATTCATATGATGCCATCACCTACTTCACACCAAAACTGCTGAACCTGTGTTCAATATATCATATGTAATTTTTCCCTTGTGCAGAGTTTTTGTTACTGAAAACGGGACCGTCACAAAACAACGATATGGAATACATACTAGTCGAGATCACCAGAGGATAGTAACATGTGCCAATAGCAAGTTTGGGCTTGAAGCATAAAGCTGCATATCACTGAGTGCGCTCAAACAGAGGTGTACTCAAACAAAGGTGGTAGAAAACAGAAAACTGAAGACGAAATAGACCTAATTATTTCATAGATAAAAGAAAAATATGGCTACACTATGAAACAAAATAAAGGAAAACTATTGCAGAATTTTATAAACAGTATTTCTACTTCAACTATAAGTAACTATTAGGAAAGTAGGTTCATACTAAACATGCACAAAAATTATTTAGCTATGAATTCCAAAGAGAAGAAATAAATACGTGCGGAATATGTTCAAGCTCTTAACATCTTTATACATAAGGGTAAACAAATTGTTTGGATAGACAAGACTAATTTTAACCTATATTGTCGTCGAACAAAGGGTTGAGCTCGAGCTGGTGTCAGAGCGGTTCAACATGCACCAACATCAGGTGGTTCCAATGTGCATCTAATTTGAGCCATATGAGAGGCAAGTGGAGTAGTTGTGGAGCATTGAAGAGGATTCTTTTACCTCAGTTTAGCCAATGGTTGGGATGCGAGGCTCTTACAGCAGAAGCAGAATATGGGAAGTGAGCTGGGCAGACTTAATTATTGCTTGTGATAACATGCACTGCCATTCAACTCTCGACACAGTGATTACGTTATTAACGATTGGCACCTGAGTTCCCAATTCTCAATCCAGTTGAGTATATTTGGTCTAAAATAAAATGTAATGTTAAAAATTCGTGACCAGTTCCTCATGTATGTAGAAGCTCTTCACGTTATTGAACAGAGACTGGTTTACTTGAAAGCAATTGTTAACTAGATAAAATGTAAAATTGCTGAATACGATTATTCATAACATATGACTACACACCATACTGCGCATATAGCCATGCCAGTAGCACGTTAAATATTTTTTCTACTCCCTTACGTAAATTTGATGTTTTCTGTACAGTCTGTAGAATGGGTAAGTAGGCAATTACAATTAACTGAATGGATATATTTCATATCAGTTCTAGGATGGATATGAAATGAAACCGACCAATCACAGTTTGTGTATTAAGTACATAGACAACTATTCAATCAAATTAGTGCGTCAAATTAGTGCGTCAAATTAGTGCGTAAGCTGTCAAAGTAACTGTCAGTGTGTATTTGTGTAATATATTAATGTTTAACAAATTTTGTGGATTTTTTAAGCTGGTCGTAGAAAAAGTATACTGTACAACTCGATTGGATTATCCATATCGCACTCAAAAGACTTGAAGCACTCCGCCTACGGCGTCGCGTCGTGCTCAAACTTCTTTATCGTGCGATATGGATAACTTATCCACTCTTGTTGCACAAACTACTATTAAAACGTTATGTTAATATGCAGCGTTTTTTTTTTAAAATAAATAATTGCTTTGCCATGAGAGATTCTGAATTACAAATGATGCTTTCTCAAATACATTTCACTAATGTTAATTACAAATAATCCTAATTAATTAAATGCATTTGAAAAATCTGAATTACAATTAACACTTTTTAAAATATAATTTACTGTTCTGAAATACAATTGGAGCATTGTTAAATACATTTTGGTAATCTGGATTACAATTATAATCTGTGAAATATAATTTACTCTTCTGAAATATAATTATTACCATCTGAAGTCTAGTTCTGGTCAAAGGAGGAGGGGCCTATAACACCGGTTTTCGGCCCTTTTTATTTTTAGTAAAAAATTTTCAAATTTTTTTTTATTATATATATTCAATATCTAATCTATTCCACCCTAAACAGAACGTCCCCCAACCCACTCTTCTCCAATTATATAGAACTAGTTTACATTAGCACATATGCTTAGATGTTTTTGAACTTGAGAATCAGATTTCCTTTGAATAAACTGCACCCTAAGCTCCCCCTATTACTATACACCGCCCCCCCCCCATACCCTCAACCCCCAACGACAAGCACCCCCTCCTCTCACAACATAAACATTTATGCTGCTACCAGATATAAAATAGTTTTAAAATAACTTTTTATTTACATTATTAATAAAATGCTAATTCCTCTTGTACCCCCTATTGTGCAGAGCAGGTTAGAATTTTTTTTTGTTTTTTTGTCTATTGATTCAAAGCTTATCAAGGGCGGATCTAGAAATTTCAATAACTTTTTTCTCGTCTGTGGCGCATGGGACCCATACGAAATATGGGAAATAACATCTCGAGAAGCACTTCTCTAACGACCCCTAAAAATTTTGAAAAAGCAGTTTGCGAAAATTTTTTTCAAAATTCGGTTACCCCCCCCCCAGGTTTAGAGACTCCTGTTTAAAATTAAAAATACAACAATACGTTTTGAAGTTTACGAAAATATTTTCATTACTAACTGAGATACAACGAATTCCATTGAAAATTGAAATTTTAGTCCAGTACAATTAAAATTATTTATATGGGTGACCCGGAACAAATTAACATTCGAATAAGACCAGTGCAGATTGTTAGCTCTAAAGGTAGTAATTAACATACTAAAAGTCCCCATGACTCGGTTTTGCATAAGACCCTTAAATTCGGTCCGCCATCTTGAATTTTGTGTTTTTGTATTAAAAAATCATAATAACTTAAAAACTATTAATAATTAAAAAAAGTATGTAATTTAATGATTTATTGTAAATTAATTTATAAATCTTTTGATGCCGAATAGACTTTTATACCTTTAACAATTTTCAGCATACAGCTAATTTTACTGAATAATAAAATTCCAATTGGTATAATTCAACAATTTTATTGACAGAAAATGTTATATAAAATTGTCTTTATCATTAGAACCAAGCAGAGATTATAAAAATGTTTATTTTTGCTGAAAGAACTAGTAATTTTGATTTACATCTTTATTGCATTCAATTAATGATACCATTTTTCTATGCTGCGGGACATTTACCATACTCTAAATCATCACATTTATATGTACAACAAATGAAAACCCTGAAGGAACATGTTCCACAGCAAGAATTATAAAAATTTCATAAGTACTTTACAGTGAGACGAACTGGAGATAAATTTTGGTCAGGTGTATGGTCTGATATGACCATCGAACAAGTGTTAATGCGGTCATTAAAAGCCACAGGGGGTTTAACACGTGGAAGGGTCTTACTGAAAGTAATCTTGCGAAATGGGTCTTATCAATGCCTCAGTGCTCGAAAGTTTGTGATACTGTAGAACATTTCTCAGGCAGCAAACCCTCTTACTCTGAGCAACATGTTGAGTTAAGGGCGTCCCGTGAAAACCACGATAATCAAGACCTAAATCAATTCGTTGAGTGGCTCTTTACACAATCCGTTTGAAAGAGAAAATGCGCCGTTAGTGTCATTGTCCTCGGGTATGGTAGCTCCCAAGAGCATTAATTGTGACCGTGCACAGAAAATTGGAGAAACGGTTATTGCAAAAACAGTTGGTAATAACTTTAACGATATTCGTTACAAAAGAAATGACCGAGTAAAAACTCTAGAATTTTTGACAAAACCCTAAAAGTTTATGATCAGATTTCACCTGTAAATGCCAGTCAATTATTTAAAAGGATTTGTACTTGCAAATCAGAGGAAAATTTGAAAGAATGTTGCAGACATGAACTTGCTCCTTATCCTCCCTCAATTTTTGAAAACACTACTTTAAGGAAAACAAACAAGTCCGTTTTATTTAATTATATAGATAAAAAGTGTCTTCCATCCAATAATATTCCCGAAGGTACAACTTTTGTAATAGATGGTGGACATTTACTCCACAAAGTTGTTTGGCAGTTTCCGTCCTCTTATGGTGAAATTTGTAATCAATATATTAACTACGTCCGACATCACTATGGATTCAGTTGTACAATTGTTTTTGATAGCTATGATTCAGTAACGACTAAAACCCAAGAGCAATTAAGAAGAAGTGGTAAGGCATCTAGCGTTGATGTTCCTATCTCCGAGGCTACCGTACTGACAGTCAATCAGGATATGTATTTTAATAATGTAAATAACAAAAAGCAGTTCATCAAAGTTTTAATAGTGAAATTTTTAAATGCTGGAATCTCGAATATCCAAACAAATGGTGATGCTGACACTGAGATTGTTAGAACAGCTACTATCTTTGCGACAAGAGAATGATTGTTGGAGAAGATACCGATCTGTTAGTCCTGTTGATGCATTTTGTAAAATCTGACGGTATATTTGTGCTGCGTCCTGGTAGACATGGCAAGCCAGATAGAGTGAGCAACATTTTTGAAATACAGAAATTATTAGGTCCAACGAAAGAAAATATATTATTGCCACATGCAATGACGGGTGTGACACCACTTCATGTCTTTTTAAACAAGGGAAATTAAAAGCAATGAAAATATTGAGAAAAGACTGTTACCTTCAAAACTTGGTGTTTATAAGAACAAACAGGCTAAAGTGGACGATCTTTTTAAAGTCGGAGAGGAATTTTTGATACACATTTATGGTAAAACAAAAGTATCAAAAACTTTAAATGATTTACGGTTTATAAAATTTAATAATTTATCGGCGCGTCAAACTCTATACAATAATTTTGAATTAGCTGTATTACCCCCAACAACAGATTCTGCTAAATTCCATTGTTTAAGAGTATACTTACAGGTTCAAGAATAGCTTGGGAACTTTCTTGACCCAGAGGAATGGGGATGGAAAAAAAAGGTGGCGTGCTTGAGACCACAGTGATACCAGTGGCACCAGAATTTATTTTAAATTTAATTTTCTGCAATTGTAAGAGCGACTGTAGGAAATTGTGCAGTTGTAGAAAATCCAATATCTTCTGTTCAAATCTCCTCTTAATAATGTTTTTGCTCTTTTTTAAAATTAACATTGTAAAGTACAGAATGTTCCATTAAAATAAAAAACGTATAATTTTTACTATATTTTACTCCATTTTAGTTTAAAACTTTAAAATCAGTAATATGTAATCGGCCTCAACTCTTTACTAAATAAAAATAGGTATGTATAAACACCAACATTTAATGCAGTTTTCCATGTACTTTCATTTTTATTTCTTGTATTTTTTTTAATTTGTAATAGTTTTCGAGATATAAGCAATTATTTTGAATAAGTCCCAAAATTCAAGATGGCGGACCGAATATGCAAAACGGAGGCATGGGAACTTTTAGTATGTTAATTATTACCTATAAAGCTAACAATCTGGCTTGGTTTCATTTGAATGTTAATTTGTTCCGGGTAGGGCACTAATTGTATCGGACTATTTGTTAAATTGTAAATCACAAAATTTCAATTCGTTGTATCTCAGTTAGTAATGAAAATATTTTCATAAACTTCAAAACGTATTGTATTTTTATGAAAAGTAAAATGCATATGACAAAAAAAATAACTTTAAACAGGAGTCCTGGGGGGGGGGGACCGAATTTTGAAAAAATTTTTCGCAAACTGCTTTTTAAAATTTTTTATATATTTCGTAACGGTCCCATGCGCCACAGACGAGAAGAAAATTATTGAAATCTAGATCCGCCCTTGAAGCTTATAGTATATGTACTTTTGTTTGATTTTTTCAGAACTTAAAGCTTCACTATATTTGTTCGTATTTTTGTTGCTTTGGACGTAGAGAGAGGGAGTAAAACGGGTGCTAGGTTATATCTTTCTGCCGATAAAAAAAAAGTATAAGGACAGTCTTCGTTTTACCATTTTCAAGATTGTGGCAATATAATAATGACGGGAATGATTCGGGAGAGTGGTTATTGAGGGGGGGGGGGGGGGGTATAAGAAGAATCGACATTTTATTAATAATGTAAATAAAAAATCCGTTTAAAACTATTTTGTCTGGTAGGAGCATAAAAGTTTATGCTAGTGGGGGGAGAGGGTGCTTGTCGTTGGGAGGTTGGGGGTATTGAGGTGTTGTATAGTAGTAGGGGAAAGCTTAGGGTGCAACCCGTTCAAAGAAAATGTGATTTTCAAGTTCAAAAACGTTAAAGCATGTTTACTAATATAAACTGGTTTTTTAATAATATAAGGGGAATACATGGAGGGGGAGAGTAGCGGGAAGTTTTGTTTGGGGTGGAATAGATTAGATATTAAATATGTATGATAAAAAAAATGTCGAAATTTTTTGACCAAAAATAGAAAGGGCCGAAAACCGACCTTACAGGCGCAATACCCACCGAACGATATCGTTTCAGATATTGGTAATTTTTTTTGCATAATTCTAGTTGTCTTATTTGTTTATCCGTGCTAGGAAATTTATAAAAAGAAAATTAGAACAAATAAACATCAAACCTTTCTCTCTTGCATATGAAACTATAACCGAAATAATATTACAGGTTTTGCACACGATTTTCATTTTAATATCAGTTTGATACATCATACTTTATCTAAATTTTCGCTTAAATATGCATTGTGTTGTTAAGTCTTAGTTTGTTAACACACAACTCAAACTATTTGGGGGCAAAATTCCTATCACAAGATATCAGACAATGTATCATAGATAGTTTACTTGGGAACCTCAATCCTTCATTAATTAAGTTTCGTGTTTCCAACTTCATAAACACATGAGACGTTTCGGTGTTCATTGTTAGTCACATAATCTTTATCTGATATTGAACACTAAATAATCCTATCTGGTTCAAACCTGAGTTATTATACATCATGAATAATCCTTTATGTATACGGGGTTACTTAGTTTCTATTTATGGCAACGATATGGCCGTTTAAAGAGAAGAGATATATTGAAATCAGAAAATGTTGCATTATTTATTTATTTATTTACTAGCTGTGCCCGTTCATGTGGAATTTTTAACTTAACTAAAAAGCTTCTTGGTAAACGACGTTTGAGGTAGAATCACCACAAAGAGATTGTTTGCGTCACTGCTACGGGAGAGAGCCGCGTAGACCTGGACCTAGGAAAAGCAACCGACAGTGAGGTCCACACCCGCAACGCGCAGCGTCTGGCCTTGCGGCTTGTTAATGGTCATATTTTCTAGAATATTATAGAACATTGTGGAAATTCAGAAGGCTCAAACATTTTTTGGAATGCTCCAGAATGCTCTCGAATTTTCTGGAATATTGCAGAACATTCTGGAATGTTCCAGATTGATCTCGAATTATCTGGAATATTACACAATATTCTGGACTATTTTAGAAGGCCTTCAAATTTTCTAAAATATTGCAGAAGTTTAATCATGAAAGTTTATGCCGTGCAAATACGCTTACTGTAGAGATCAAGCTGTATCTCCGGTTCCACTAAACCAATTTTCATAAAACTTGGCTTAGCTTAGGCCGATTTCGATGAAATAAAAATTAAATGCTACTCCAAGATAGACAAATTTACCTGTGTAAAAATGTCAAACTAATGAAATTATGCGTAAATAACAGAACTAAAACGTCACCAAAGCACACTTCAATAAATACAATTTTTCCTTTTCAAATTGGGTTTGTTTTCAAAGAATTTTTGAGATCTATGCGGCAGTTTTCTCGAAAACGGTTGAAATTATCAAGTTCTATCAAGTGTAGCTTTTTTACGTAGAAATAACTCCTGCAGAGATTTTCAGTCAAAAGTGCCACTACGTTTTGTAAAAAAAAAGGGAAAAAATATTCATCATCAGGTATGAAGGACCCTTCACGGGCCAGCGTGATGTAATACATAAATTATTGTTTCTTAGCTTAAAAAATGTTTCCTTACCAAATTAGAAGAAGATCGGTCGAGAGGTAGTTTGAGATATTGCAAAAAAAAAGAAAAAAAAATTATAATTTTGACACCCTGTATCTCAGTAAGGAGGCACATTTTATCTAAGTGTTTCAGGTTAAACCTTCATATTTTGGACTAAGGATTCTCCAGTTAGCGTATATCCAATTATTTATGAAATACCCTGTATAAGGAATTAAACCACACTGCAACCAACAGCTATTGTCCGGACTAATACTGCGCTGAGCGCTGAATTACAAATTGCAAGCCTGGTCGCGTTAAGTGCAATAACTATGTATTGTAACAAAACGCTAAAGCTTCGATTGCAACAAATACCAGCCGAAATGCTTATTCCTACTCAAAGGAGCTCTTGTGCCAGCTACCCCACACCACTTGCAGGCTATAGTTTCGAGATGAGTGCGTGAACCAAATTTGGTGTCCTTAAGGTTCTGTTTTGGGACCGATTTTAATCCTCATTTATATTAGTGATTTGCCAAACAGTAGTTTCTTAGCAAATTTTACTTTCTTTACAGATGACGTAAGATACCCATATAGATAGTAACATTTTATTATCGTAGTCTCAAAACAGTCTGTTTATGGTTCATAACTGGTTTTTAAATAACAAGCTGATGTTAAATAATGATAAGACAGAGACAATGATTTTTTGTTTAAAACAGCATTCTGTACAGATGAACTCTTCTTGCATTAAATTTTTGGGCATTATTTTGGCCAGTAAGTTAACATGGGAAAAACACACGGCCTACATCTGCAATAATATATCACGTAATATTTTTCTATCGGGCAAATTAAAAAATTGTTTATCACAGTCAACAGTTTCAATGGCATACCATACCAAATTCAATCTTCCCTTACTTATGCTATTTTGGTATGAGGCTACTCCTCAACAGTTTCTTCACTGCAAAGAATCGTTGCTAGGTTATCATATAAGGATGATTGTGGGGATGCTTTTAAAAGCTAGAAATGGGATGTGTTATTATGCAATAAAATTTTTTAACTTGTTTTCAATTTCTGTATAAGTAGTTGACTGTACATGCTTTAAATACGTAAATACATTTCATGGTATTGACGAATCCCTGTTAACTAATTTTTCTTTAACTTTATAAAGTTATTCTATGTGTGATAATTGATAATGATTGTTTTGTTCGCTATTCTATGTGTTATAACTGGTATTTACTATATATGTTATTTATTTACATATTTATTCTGTTATTCTCTATTTCTTAATTAAGACAACCACTATTTTTTTATTTTTTACTATATTTTGTATCTTTTTGATGTCTCAAAGCATAATTTGTGTATACATGACCAATAAAGATCTATCTATCTATGTATCAACGTGTCGACTCTCTTGACGGAAGACAATTGTAGTTATCGAATCAAGGCGCAAAACACAGCAACGTGTCGACATGTCTGGCGAGAGACAACTGTTGTTGTTGAGCCAAATAGCCAAAACATAAACCTTTGATTTAAGAAATTGTGAATCTTCTTGTACCAGTTGATTGATACTACTATTATCCATTGCATGCAGTTGCGATTGCACTCTTTGTGGGAAGCATCTATCCTTGTCGTGTTTGCTTGGCAGATTAATTAATTTGTTTACTAGATAGACTCTTTACTCCTTTTATTTGTATACATTCTTAAACTGAATTTACACTAAATGGTATTACTGAGCTTACTGAATGTTTTGCTTATTGAATGACTAATTTTAAGTTTAACTCTCAGGCATTTTCATGTGTCAGTTGCATAACTGAAGGTAAAGGGATTGTCCTTAGTTTCTCAAGTCTGTTATTCAGGACATCGATTAAAACACGAAAATTAATGGGAGAAGTTCTAAAAAAGTGATTAAGAAATTAAGAAATGATTAGAGTTATAAGTAGTGTTGAGAGATAAGACAACTGCAGAAAGCAGATTGGAGAGAAGCAGTAAGCAATCTATGGTAGGTATAACTTTCACGTTATCTCATCTATTACAGGATTCCGGTCTCACATAAACTTAATCGAATCCCACTGAGGGCCGGTTTATCAGTGCGCGGTTAAATGTTCCTGTTACATAGCTGCCAGTCAACTATAGCTGGCTGTTAAAGTCTCTGTTAAATTAAAAAGTGTTTATCCTGCCTTCGACCAACCGGCAGTTAGAAAACCGTCAGCTACATAAAATATAAATTTGGCAGCAGAGTTTCAGTCAGATGGGATGTAGGCAATGTTGCCGGAAATACTAATTTGTAGCATGTTTAAAGAGTACGTACCTGTTTATATTTTGTGTTTCATGTATTTTTTAAAGGTTTAAACAGGTTAAAAATAATACTTACAGAAAGTTATTTTGCGAGTATAAATATGTTTTCCAATTCAGTAACTAAAAAAAGATGAAAATGTAGACGTGATAAACCACCGAAGGAAATAGATATTTGTAAATAAGCAACAATGTAAATTCATAATTTCGGTTATTTTTTATCCTAATTTGGTTGGTACTTTTTATTCTTGTGTCTGTAATATAAATGATAACTAAATAAAATGTCTCTGGGTACTCCGTTTGTGATAATGGAAAATTGCAATAAAAAACTAAAAAGGTCTGCAAATTTTAGTCCTTTGTTAGTCGAAATCTTTTATGAAATTCTATATTCAAAAGAATCGATTCTTTCCTTATAGTGGAGTCAATAGAGATTTTCACTTCGGAAAAATTCCGGGAAACGGTAACTTTTGAGGATATATCCCTGAACATGTCAGGAACAACATACCAAAAGTTATCAACAACAGTCCTTGAGAGTAATTTTTTATTAAACAAAATATTTGCAGAGTACCAGTTTTTGTCAAATATATCTTAAAATATTTTTTTCTTTCAAAAAGTAATTGCGTCATTCGAAAGTACGGGAAATTTCACATAAAAAATGTAGGTATATGATGTTTTTTTGTGCGATCAAAATGTAGGCTCCAGATTTTTTGTTTAACGCACGAAAATGGAACGCGGAGACAACTAGTTAATGAAATTTACCTCACAAAAGCTTAAATGAAAGAAGAAACATGCAGTTATTGGATTATTATATTTTCAAATATAATTATGAATGTATGTAGGAATAGTGCATATATGAAGTAGGAACATAAAGAGATTTGCGATGAAATACGTTAAAGCTCTACCATTTCTAAAAATATGAAGATAAGAACTTGAGTCTTTTACATTTTACTCTTGAAGTAATAAAAAGATCCGATGAGTGAAAAAATCTCAAAAAGTTATTTTTGAAAATATCAAAATTTTGAGAAGATGAAAAAATTTTTGTATATATAACTAATATATAACTTTAACCACCTATTTCTCTGGTTTAATTCGCGTTATTAAATCTTTGTAGGTGCGATTTTTAAAGCTTGAAATTTGTAATTTAAGGTGCTTCAAGGCGATTTACCTTAAAAATTAAATTAACCCCGTTTTTTTACGAAAATGGGTGAAATTATGGGTAAAATAAACGTTAATAACTTTTATAAAAAAAATTATTTAGCCTACCTGTGCAGCATGTTTATAGTAGGACCTCAAAATAAGTAAATCTGATGATGAAAAAATTTTGGAATATATATATTTAAACCCATACTTTTCACGAAATATTGAAAAACTCAAGTTTTTTCGGTAAATCGACTTAATGTTGATTGTTTCTACAATTTTTATCCTGTTTAAAATATCGACAACATATTAAAAATATTCACGTAGTACAGGGCTATGAGTCAAATTATAATGCTTGAATAATAGAAAGAGATTGAAAGTAAAACAGCATCTTCGCGGTAAGCGGTACGTATCACCTGCCCCACACGCTGTGTTGTGTGTGTGCCCGCAGAGCAATTTAAAAGTATTTTGGGCACTTTTCTATAGATCATCTAGTAATGCTATGTACAATAACACTTTTCTCAGCTTCTTTTTAAGTTTTTATGTGAAAATTTAAATTGTGTTTGAATTGAATAGTGTATTGAATTATTTTATTGCTTGATGCTCGGCTATATTGGATCAGCCAATTTGAATTACGATTTTTTGACATCATAATCTGTTTCAGCGACCTCGACAACCCCCTTATATGTCAATTTGAATTAAATTTTTAAAAATTTTTCAACTTATAATTTTGTTAAAAAAAGTTTCTTTTTGTTTTAATAATTAATAAACAATTTTCTCACGATTATATATTTATCCCTTTGTACTTTAAGCTATGTAAAAGTGATATCAAAAGGTTTTAGGAAAATCAAAGCTTCCCGTAATTATTCCGAAATAATGCATATTTTCAGCCTCTATTGACTCCACTATTAACTGTATAAGGTCTTCTCTCATAATCAAAAAAAGTCCTCATCTTCCTCATTAACGTCGATTTCTTCAAAATACATTTGATTTTTATATTTTCTTGACACAAACACGAACAAACGGTTTATAACCTTACTTTATCCATGTAAACAACATTGTAGCCTCCAGCTATCTCCATAACAGGCAAAAAAAGCGTCTGTTAAAGTAGCCGCCTTACGGTTTGGGTTAACCGGAACACTAATAAACAGTTTGAGGTTAATATGACCGCCAGCTAATTCTTGACCAACGGCTAAAGTACATAACCGTGTACTGATAAACCGGCCCTTAGAGTAGATAAATTATTCTATCTTGACGAAGGGGCGATTTGGCGCACTTAATAAAAAAAATTAATAAATTTAGTCATGTCGTTCAGATGAGTGGTGATGAGTTAAACCACATACACTGCTCTGATCATTAGTGCAGTGTATAATAATTACCAGAAGAAGTTGACAACGTCCCAATAATTAAAGTTGGAAGTGTTAATCACCTCTACTCGCATAAACCAAAGAAGTGTAGTGCGACATAATAGTTATTATTTTGTTTAATTATGTTGTAAAAGTGAAATTGAAATAATAATTCATAATATTTCCTACGTTCAGTTTTCATGATATTTCCTAAGTTTTAATCTACAGTTAATGAATTTTAGAAATAAAGTGTTAATTTTCTATTTTATTAAGACTGGTCGTAGAAAAAATAGTGTATGCAACTCACATTTAATGGCTATTAAGACACGAGCATGAGAATTATGACATGAGCCGTAGGCGAATGTCATAATGAATGCGCCATCATTAAATGGTCGTTGTATAATATACTATTATTTGATTAAATAAAATAGGTATATTGTGATATCTGTTTTATATTGTACTATCTACTTATAAAAATTTTAAAGAACTCTCATTCTTATGTTTTAATTATTAAACAATTTCTAAAATTTAATACTTATGTAACTTTTGTTTCTATTATAACAAATAATTATTTAACTTAAAATTGCATCAGTTACTATGCCCCTTATATTTACTAATTCTGGATGTGCTACGGGTATTCCACAAGTTCTACTTATATGCCGTTTTCAGATATAGACATTGTTAATGTATATGTTTACTTATAAATAAATAAATAAATAAATAAATAGAAATAAAATAAAATAAATTTTAACTGATAGACGAAGCTTTTCTAGATGACTGTCGAATAACTTATCAAATTTAAAATATTAGAGTTTACTGAAAAATTTATAAACTTTACTGGCGTATTAATTCCCAGGGGCTAGATATATTTCCTACACTACAAAAATTGAGTGTCACTACAGTAGTTAATCATATCAAATACCAAAGCTTCAACGGCGTTCACATATATAATACGAAAGTAACATGCTGCGTCAAAAGTTGTTGAAAACGTGTGAAATGCACCGTTCATTTTAAATGAAAAACAAAAAACAAATGACTTGTTTTGGATGAAAGCTACGGCTTTATGACCTAAAGTTTATATTATTATATAAATATGACCCTTCCCTTTAAAGTTCTTGGAACTAAAAGCATGAAATCATTACACAAAAAAAAAGTGTTCTGTTCACCAGACTAGACCAACATGTCTATACGTTTTTGGGATCGCTGAATCCGAATCCGGGGTCTGTTTGACTACATCAGGTCAGGGTAAAGGTCAATCCAAGGTTAAATTGAAAAAAAAAACGATTAAGGGAAGTAAACCACGATTTCTGTACGTTTTTGGAGTCACTGAATCCGAATTTGGGATCGGCTTGAACCTATCAGGTCAGGGTGATGGTCAATCCAAGGTCAAATTGAGAAAAAACCTTTTAAGAGCAGAAAACCACCATTTTTATACGTTTTTGGAGTAACTAAATCCCAACTTCTGGTCTGTTTGACCCATCAGATCAGGGTCAAGGTCAATCCAAGGTCAAATTGGGAAAAACATTTAAGCTAGAAAACCACGATTCTTATACGTTTTTGGGGTTGCTGAATCCGAATCCGAGGCCTGTTTAACCACCAGGTCAAGTTCAAGATCATTCCAAGGTCAACTTTTGTTTGTCAAATGGAAACGCGTTTTTGACCACGGATTCTGAAGGAACGAAATGTTTTACGTTCTCATATGGTTTGGCCTATGATCAAAGTGACGTTTGGTCATCAGAAGGTCGAATCACTCTCTTAAATTAATTTATCTAAGATCAAAGATGATTCATATTGAGAAATCTGAGTTACAAATCTTTATCGAGCATGGTTTAGCCTCGTGATATTTCGCCGAAGGGGATTGGAGAACCAAGACAGCAGACATCTATATCCACACGCAACCAACGAGTGGCGTCTTCCAATCCTCTGGGAAAAACGAAACGTCTGTCATATACTGACTGCCCAAACATCTCGGTGATAGGGACTGATGAACTTACTGGAGCATCACTGATGAGGCCAACATCAGTATCTGAGCGATACGTTTAATTTCTGTGGGAATCCTCTGATCCTGTTATTAAAATTAAAAATCCTGCTTCTCAGAGGGTGCTGGAAATGGTGACAACTGCCTTAATCGAGGATGTGTAAAATGATCCATTTTCCGATCCTTCGAGGTAATGAAGCCAGTAATAGCGTACTGCCCTGCAGGTGCGTTAGGGTGTGAGGATGAAGCCATAGTGTGTCCGACGACGAGTTGACTTTGTCCAGGTCTAAGTGTGAGGGCTTTCCGACTTTGACGAGGACAAAGTCAACTCATCGTCGGACACACTATGGCTTAATCGTCACACCCTAACGCCCCACTGCAGGGCAGTACGCCTTTACTGGCTTAATTACCTCGAAGAATCGGAAAATGGGTCATTCTACACACTTTAACCTGATGGGGTTGAACAGACCTCGGATTCGGATTTAGCAACCCCAAAAACGTATGAGAATCGTGGTTTTATAGCTTAAATGTTTTTCCCAATTTAACATTTGAATGACCTTGACCCTGACCTGATGGGTCAAACAGACCAGGAGTTGGGATTTAGTTACCCCAAAAACGTATAAAAATGGTAGTTTTCTGCGCTTAAAAGGTTTCTTCCCAATTTGACCTTGGATTGACCATCACCCTAAACTGATAGGGTCAAGCAGATCCCGAATTCGGATTCAGTGACCACAAAAACGTACAAAAAACGTACAAAAATCGTGGTTTCCTTTGCTTAATCGTTTTTTTCCCAATTTAACCTTGAATTGACATTGACCCTGACCTGATGGGGTCAAACAAACCCCGGATTCGGATTCAGCGACCCAAAAAACGTATAGATATGTTGGTCTAGTCTAGTGAACACAACATTTTTTTTGTGGGGCTGTGTTATTTAAATTGAATATCTTTTTCTCTTTACTGGTATTTATTTTTTTTTTATTATTTTAACTATTTAACGTCGGCCTATTTCCGCTACCAGGGCCTATCACCGACGCCAGGAGACGAGCTACCCCCAACCTGGAAATTTTGCCGAACCTCTTCCCTTAAGAAGAGTAGGGATCTTTTACTTGCCTAACATTTAATAGACAAGGGACCGCCTGCTTTACATCCCCTCCGAAGGATGGTATATCCACTACGTAATCCTCGTCTGAAATTACGTAACTTCCGAGTATACACTGATATACAAGCCTCTGGAAGGTGGGGCGAGAACGCTGTATTTCCCAAGATAGGTGGGTCACCCATCCAAGTCAAGTACTAACCGCGCTCGACGTTGCTTCAACGTAATATCGACTGATATTCACATTGAAGTCGCCTCTACGCTCGCCCCATTACTGGTATTTGGAAAACCAATTTCTGACCATTCTCTCTTTTCTACCAAATACATGTTTTCAATTACTTCCACGTCCAGTGGAAGTATAGTAACGCAAAAGAAAATTTTAAATAGGCTTAGAATGTCACGAAACGTCGAGATTTTAAGTTTAAGCAAAAAAAATTCTGTCTGTCGTTCTGTTTGTCTGCCTGTAACTTTTTTATGCGCACGATTACTCTGGAACCGTTTAGGATATTGACTAGAAATTTGGTACACATATGTATTTTAACGAAATCTGGAACTAGATTGTATTTCTATCTTATTTCGTTGATGGGTTTAGGGGTAAATTGCGGTAATTAGGGGTAAATAAGTAAATCATGCAAGTACTAGTCCATAAAATTGGTGTTTACTAGATATAAGAGAAGCTGAGGTCTCAAAAAATTTTTGGCATTAGCCACCATGATCACCACCATTTCGTTATCAAAGGGGGTGAAAAAAATAAAATTGAGATTTAGTGTGTGTACAAGAACCAAAGTCCTCAAAATTTTTTTTTCTTAATCAACCTCCATTAACGATGTGGCATATCGTATTATGAGTTTTTGGAGTAGACATTTTTGAAAAATTCTAAAATTGCGTTGAACAAGTTATTCAGAAAACTTTAATATGGGTTTAGAGATTTATAAATGCCTGGAAAGATGCGTTGAGAATTGGCGAAAATGGAAAATGTTGAAAATGAAATGAAATACAACATAGAATTCGAATGTTTGCTCATCATTGCGATATGTTCTGACCAGGATACATTTTTTTTATATTAACACCCAAGTCACTGTATGAATCTATTTTCTTGATAGAATTCATGGAGTAGAATACATTGTAGGTTTGGTTTTTCCAAGGTGTTGCACAACACATTTATCAAAGTAACGGTAACAGCCAGTCAGACAATCTGAGCACAGTTTCCACATATTATCAAGATCTTCTTGTAGGATATTGTGGTGAAGAGAAAAGTCAGCGTAGAGCTTTGTGTCGATTGCATAAAACGATACTTCAGATTTGATGTGCTGTGTGAAATCTATTACAAATACTAAAAGTAAGAGAGGACCAAGGACGGACCCCTACGGGCATCACTATAAATAAGGTAGATGTTACAATAAGTTTCACCAACTTTCACGCAGAATTTACTATCCGCTTTAGTAGGTTTACTCAAATACTAGCGTTTTCCAGCTTGTGCAATAGATTTTTCTTCAAAGCACGATCGACAGCTTAAGCAAAACAGGTTTCTTATTATCCAATGCTGTCGTCCAGTGATTGATGCAGTGTAAAACATTAGTTATAACTGATCTTCCTGCTACAGAACCATGCTGTTCAGGAGATGTAACGCCATGAGTTTGTTGCAGAAAATTGAAGATTTCTTCTCTCATTATTGATTCCATAATTTTACTAGCAATGGGTACAAAACTTATCGGTCGGTAATTGTTGCTACAAAGTACATCTCGTTTTTCAAAATGGTGGTGAATTTTGTTTGAATCATTTGTTTGCCTTAATTTAAAATTTTTCAGTTCTGTAGAGGACTTAAATTTAGAGTTATTATACTTTATTTATGGTGCTCAATTTTATTTTTATTCTCGTTGCCTACTATGGCCATCTTATAATTTTCAAATTTTCGAAAAAACTAGTGAAGAACAACTCAATATTTTACATCAATGTTTGAGCCACTCATATAACTTCTAATAATTTATCACTACTTGATATTGTATTATGTAATGATCTGAAATCTGTCTCGTCTCTAAAAGTGGGAGGCCTGGACATATCAGATCATGAACTGGTCCAATGTAAAATAATATCGAATAGCTCTAATAAACCAACTTATATAACTTATAGAGACTTTAAGTATTCTGATGAACATGTATTTTATACTGACTTGCAAGGGCTCCCCCTACAAGACATTGTTTTACATGAATAGCATTGATGCTAAAGTAAATCATTTAACAACACTTTTACTAAATCTTTTCAATAAGCACGTCCCTTTGAGAACAGTCCGTATAACTAGAAATAAGCCTCCTTGGTTGACAGATAATCTAAAGTTGTTAATGAGGCAAAGAGATAAAGCTAAGTCTTAATACAAGAAAAATCGTTCACTCGCAAAATGGAACTATTATAAACAGATACGAAATGCTACAAACCATGCCCAATCTGTTAAAAAACGTGCTTATTTTAATCATATCGCCAGAAATAAAAATTCTAAAAAGCTCTGGGGCGAATTTAGGTCATTAAATATTACGTCCAGTAACAAACCACAAATACCCACCAATTTATTAGATCCTGATTCTATTAATAATTATTTTATAGACAGCATCCCACAAAATAATAACGATATTACAGATGTGGTAAACTATTATGACTTAAATAAAATCACTAATTCAACTTTCAATTTCAGCTTAGTTGCCCCTCAACTTATTCAATGAGTTCTTTGTAACTTAAAAAATTCTACATCCGGATCTGATTCGTTAAGTATTTATTTTATTAAATTATGTTGTCCGCACTTACTAAATTTCTTGGTTCATATTATTAATTGTATGTTTATTGAATGTCGGTTCCCTACTGCTTGGAAAGTTGCTCTAGTGACTCTTGTTCCGAAAAAAATGGAGCAAAAGGCATTTTCAGATTTGAGACCGATTAGTATTCTCACAGGATTATCTAAGTTAGCAGAAAAAAGAATTGAGATTCAGCTGAGGGAACACGTAGACTCTTTGAACATACCACCAACTACCCAATCAGGTTTTCGAGCTAGTTATAGTTGTTCTACAGCCTTAATGCATATAATTGATGATATTGCTGAGGCCACTGATCAAGGTAAATGTACTGTTTTAATACTACTAGATTTTAGTAAGGCCTTTGACACTATAGATCATAAACTACTCCTAACAATTTTAAAATCATGTGGTATTGATGATAGAGGCAGTAAACTGCTCCAATCATATCTTGAAGGGCGTTCACAGATTGTAAGAATATCCAATAAACTTGCTCAATCAAGGGCAATCAATAAATGTGTTCCACAGGGTTTCATTTTAGGATCCATGTTGCTCACAATTTATACTTCACAATTCGTAAATTTTGTTAAATCCTGTTCGGTTCATATGTACGCGGATGACACCCAAATTTATTATTATTTTTATGCTAAGGATTATGAGGCTACTGTGCAACAAATCAACACTGACTTAAAAAGTTTATCAGATATATCCACACAACATTCGCTAATTTTAAATCCATCAAAATCAGCTATGCTTTTATTTGGTAAGAAACACGATTGTGCCAATTTGCAAAATTTAATTAACATCGAATTAAACGGATGTCGTTTGGAATTGTTGCAATATGCCAGAAATTTGGGTCTAATCTTAGATACAACTTCGAGATTTAGAGAACAGGTTCATAAATTTATACAAAAAGCTTACTCCGCCCTAAGACTTCTCTATCATCACCGAAGTTATTTAAGTATAAACACTAAAAAGACCCTTTGTGAAACGTAAGTGTTGTCGCAGTTCACATATTGTGCCCCAGTGTATGGTCCCTGTTTGGACAGGGATTGTAGCAATCGTATACAAGTTGTGCAACATTCATGTATTCGATTTATCTATGGTATACATAAGTTTGAACACGTGTCACATAAGTTGAAAGAACTGCATTGGCTAAATATGCAAGACCGGAGCAACTTTTATTCAACTTGTATTTTTCACAAGATTTTCACAACGAAGGCTCCCATCTTATCTCTATAATAAAATAACTTTTCGCAGTGATGTGTTCATAATCTCAATATCAGGTCTAAAGGTTTACTTAGTCCACCTATGCATAGAACTTCGTTCTATGAGAGAGGTTTCAGATACTGCATTTATAAATTATATAATAAGGTCTCATTTGGTGCCAAATCATTTAGTGCTGCGAAATTTAAAAAGATATCTCAAAGCTGTACTGTTAGGACAGACAGAATAATTATATGTGCCTATTTGTTTATTTATTTATTTGTTCGTTTACCTACTTATTTATTTATTATTATTTCTGCATATACTGTCTTAATATTCTTTACTAAGTATCTTACATTTTTTTGTACACTTACTTAAGTGCATTATTTTTATTTTCAATGTATTGCAAGGGTTAAGTGGTAGAGCACACTTGTTGTGAACTTCCCCTTGAGATTTCTAGAAATTTGTTTTATATTTGTTATTTTACTCCCATGTACAATATTATTGGAAATAAAGGCATTTATTATTATTATTTGTGATTTATTAATTTTTTATCATGCGAACGGTTCATTTTATGTAACTGTCATACCGTTTCTTTTTACCATTTTAGACTAAAAAAAGAATCAAGTAAAATGATTTCCATCATTTTTTCAAAATGGCGAGCTATTCGTACATGGGATTAATTTTGAACTTTAAGGTGTGATAGAGGATAAAAAGAGTTTTCTATTGAAATAGAAATCTTAGTTAGCACAAACTTTGAGCACTTATCCTCATTTGCCTAGTGTATTTAATATATTATAATTATTGTAAATATTTAAACGAATTTATAATGGAAAAGACAATTTTGATAAAAAAATATTTTTATTTTGCTTAATAATAAATATGTGGAAAACTTAACCATTATAAAAAAATCTGACATAAATAAACGAATCTGCCACCATAACTCCTGCTTAGGTATCAATACATGGAATGCACATTTGTGGGGCAGACCGAGCAGGAGAAGTATGATGCAAACTTCTGTCTGGGGAAAGCAGCAGGGCGACAAAGCATTATATCCCCTTCAGAGAACGTCGACACGTACATGGACTTGATCGAAACTGCTAATGTAGGTTACTGGAGTAATAAATTCCAACCACAGTCGTCGAAGGTATCAGATGAAATGGGTCAGTCCATAGGGATAGTTGGTCAACTAGAGCACCAAATTTTGTCAGCGCAAAGTTCGATGCTTTGTTTTATTTATGTATGGTTGAAATATAAATGGACAGTTCATTTCTGCCAACAAGTAAAATGAGAGGACAAGTTTGGTTCATAAATCATTGACAGTGAATTTATTTTGCCAGACACGGGGATATTTCACTTTTAATACAGACTGATATGAAATAAATTATTTCTCGTTCAATATTATATCTTTAAGAGGTGTAAAATATTTGACTATTGCTTTTTTATTCAAAAGTGATATAAATATTTTAAAAAGTAACACTTTATGTTAAAAATTTCGCCACGTGATAACATTAATTTATATCTTTATTGGGTACTATACTGTACTATACTGTACTATAGGAATTATGAGAAAATTGATTTTAAATTATTTATTTTATAAACTGCTCATATGAGCTCATACTCTAATAGTAGACTTAATAGATTATATTTGTGATACATTTCAAGCACCATATAATCGGCGAATTAAAATTTTGAACTTGAAGAAAATCGATATGTGTTTAAGTTATTAATTCTTAGAGAGGAACCATAGGTATATGTCAGTTTTAGATGGACATTGGAAAATGCAAACCTTTACTTGTAGAATAACTTAATAAATTGGAAATTCCGATAAACAGTGCTAAAATTATGTTAATTCTGAATATTGAATATCATCCATCATCATCATCCTTAGATGGGCCCAACCATATCTAGTCTCTTTGTCACTCACTTCTATTCCCTGTCTTTCGTTGCCAATTAACTGCTCCCATCCTCCGAGGATCTTGATCGCCTCAGCCTTGGCCTTCCTTTATGTCTTGTTCCACCGGTTTGGACGCTAAGATTCGCATTAGGGAGCATCTCTCATCTCTCGTCCAATTTTAATGTAACTGACTATATTTTTCCACTTAACCTCCTCATAATAATTTGTATAGAGCTTAAATTATATCGTCTTTACCATGTCCCGTTTTTGCGCAAAGCAAGGGCGGATCTAGAAATTTCAATAATTTTTTTCTCGTCTGCGGCGCATGGGACCCATACGAAATATGGGAAATAACATCTAGAGAAGTACTCCTCTAACGGCCCCTAAAAAGTTTTGAAAAAGCAGTTTGCAAAAAATTTTCTCAAAATTCGAGTGCCCCCCCGAGCCAAGGGACTCCCGTTTAAAATTATTCTTTTTTGTCATATACATTTTACTTTTCATCAAAATCCAACAATAGGTTTTGGAGTTTATGAAAATATTTTCATTATTAACTGAAATACAATGAACTGAAATTTTGTAATTTACAATTTAACAAATTACAAAATTTCAATTCGTTGTATCTCAGTTAGTAATAAAAATATTTTCATATACTCCAAAACCTATTGCTGTATTTTTATGAAAAGGAAAATGTATATGACAAAAAGAATAATTTTAAACGGGAGTCTCTTGACATGGGGGGGGGAGGGCACTCGAATTTTGAAAAAATTTTTCGCAAACTGCTTTTTCAAAATTTTTTAGGGGGGTCGTTAGAGGAGTGCTTCTCTAGATGTTATTTCCCATATTTCGTATGGGTCACATACGCCACAGACGAGAAAAAAATTATTGAAATTTCTAGATCCGCCCTTGGCATAAAGCTCCAAATATTCTCCTTAGAAAACTAATAGCATGTTTCCGTCTTATTTTGAAATTGTCCATGTTCCAGACCATGAAAGATCTCTATAGCAGTGTTTTTGTTTTCCTGGTGGGACTGCGGTTTCTAGTTGCTTGTTGAGGCCAATCTAGCATTTATTTGTGATGATTATCCTTTTCTATATTTCGTCAGATATTGTAGTATCGTCGTTTACTAAATATACAAAATATGTGAATGTCCTTACTTCTTTGATTTTGTGGTCACGTCTTGCCCAAAGTTTCGATGTTTGTGTTCTGGTGCTGAGGCTAGTTGTTTGGTTTTCTTCTCATTTATGTGCAAGTCCATGTTTTTGGCTACGTCAGACAGAGTTGCAAAAATCTCCATCGGTTTACGTATGGTACGGCTAACAAAATCTATGCCATCAGTGTACGCCATTAAATACTGTTCCACAGTTACCCAGGTTGGCATCCCCAACTGCTTTCCAGAACAATGTTGAAAAGGAGGCACTCCAACTTATATCCTTGCCCTTCTTAGTTCCAAATGCATCTAATGTTTTATTTTTGGCATTGACTTTACACACATACTATATATTTCAAGAACTTCTGACTTTACTGTTAGTACGTCGATTTCCTTAAATTTTAGTTCAGTTGATCTTTCACCATTAATGATTGTATTTGCATTGAAATTGCATTTTTTATGAACCAAGATCATCTTCATATTCTTTTCAAGAAAGTGTTGTTCATTGCTGCATATGCATCTTGTCTGTGATTTGTTCATTAATGAACTGATTTTTCGGAAATGTTTTGTTCAACACTCTCTAATACTATTAGTGCATAAACGGCTGATGCCTTCGTAAATATATTTTTGAAGTAGAACTACCGATATACTTTAGATTCTGAATTAACTTGAAAAAATGATCCAATTTTATCTCCTTTGCCATAAATATTGAATATTACAATTATCATTTTAACAGTGATACGACCACGACGATATTTGTATTTTGTGACAAGGGTCTTATTGAATTGGACAATTTTTCCAATACCTTCCAGGTAAATAACAAAATGTAATGAAAACATTTTAGCTACCTACGACAATTGTAGTAATTCGTAACTTCTAAATATCGTTGAGCATTAGACGTCCTTGAAAAAGCATTGGTTCGATAATCCTATTTCCAATTATTTCTGCCACACATTGACTCCAAATCTTCCCTGAAAGTTGTCCTGCCTTATTATATGTCGATTCTCTCGAGCTTTTAGTATTCTGCCTATTGAACATATTATCCGTGAATCACGACTCATCAGAGAAAAGTATACATTCTACGAAATGCCGATCTTCAACATAATTGTGAAGTAACCAGTCGCAGCAATCTAGTTTTCGATCAGCATCGCATCATCTTCTTCATATAAATGTTGATGCAACTAATATTTATATGAACAAAATCCATACTTTCTAAGAATTTTTCTAGCTGATTCGCGATTCATATACAGTTCGTGTCCTATTTCTCTGACCGAAGAAGTAGGATACAATTCAACACAAGCCAATACACTGTTGCTTCGTGGATAACAAAATTGTGGATTACGGGATTTTCTTGTCTAAATTTTTTCTCTAAAAATGAGAAATATTGCCCCTCTTTCAGGATACCGTTGCTCATACAGACTTTTTGCAGCTATTGCGTTCTTTATTATAATTTGTAAGATGTCTACTTGTTTGTCTCTGGAATACATAGTAACGTTAAAAACCGCGAATAGACTAGAAATTATTGCTCAACTAATTAACAGAATTGGAATGTTTGTTAATAAAGTTTCTTATAACTGTCAAACAATGTTTGTTTTTCATAACTTACTTTAGAAATACCACTCACTCGGAGATTCATTTATCGCAGTCTCCGCTATTACCTCACTTACTGGTCAACTAGTTCAGCGATCATTTTTTTTAGATGTAAACTAAAATCACCTTAACCGACTAAAAATATGGATAGTTCACATTTACTTTCCTATACCTAACTACGAAGGTTTTTATGATATTCATGAAAGTTTAGAAAAACCAATTATTTTGTAAGAATTCTTTATTCGACCTTGTAACATTTTAATTTTTTTAGTTTTAGATATTGTGATAAACCTAACCATCACGTAATACATTAAACAGCTTGACTGAAAATTGCAAACAAAATTGTTGTTTTAAACCTAAACAAGAAAGAGACAATTCAAGACAAATAATAATGCAATTTTTTTGCAACACCTAACAACAAAATAAAAAATAAAATAAAGTAGTTGTTCAAATACACCACCGTTGGTGTCTAAATATTTTTCCGTCTGCGAAGTACTGCGTCTGTAGCCGCTTTTTGAATCATATCTGGTGGTAAGGACTGGAAAGCAGTGCACACTCGTTCTTGGCATTCATCTTTTGTAGTTATTGAAGTTGCAAACACTTCGCTTTTTATGTAGCCCCATATAAAAAAGTCAAGTATTGTTAGGTCTGGAGACCTTGGTGGCCAAAGAAATGAACCTCTGTTAGCAATCCACTGGTCTTCAAAATTTTCGGTCAAAAAATCATTTACGATCATTCGTCCGTGAAGTGGTGCTCCAACAACTAATTTGACAGCTCTAATGCTATTTCTTCTGACAACAATTGTTTACATGGCCCTCTTAGATTTGGTTAAATAAAGAATTCTTATAAAATAATTGGTTTTTCTGAACTTTAATGAATATCTTAAAAACCGTCGTAGTTAGGTATAGGGAAGTAAACGTAAACTATCCATATTTTTAGTCGTAGAATTTGATAAAATAAAAAAAATGGGGGTTTCCATTTAAAAAAATGAAGATATTTGATGTTTCTGAATGGAAAGTTGTGACCACTTTTGTACTCACCCTGTACAATATTTAAATATTTTCAATTTTTTTTTAAATAATCTGCGACTATGCTGATTACTTCCACAGTAAAAGATATTTAGATTCTTGTATGGGTTATTCACAGGAAGAATTTCTTTAGGGGTCTGCAGGTGTCAATTTTTTGGTATAAAAATTTATATCTCGAAAACTATAAATTTTAGGTATAAGGTTTGTTATACACAGTGACCTTAAAATTTTGTAGTCTATCAATTCCAATAAAAATATGGGTGTTCCATTTAAAATAACAAAGTTGACATCTACTTCCGATATAACCGGAAGTGATAGAACTGTCAAAATATTTTAGTTAGAAAGATCATAAGCTCTTTACTATACATAAGTAATTTAACAAAAATTTGTTCAGTAGATTTCGAGATATGGATCGTGTAAGCTCCCAGCTGGACACGCTGTATACTGTGTGAAGTGAAATTTTGGCGTACTTTTGAATTGGGCACCTTGTTATACTCTTCGCAAAAACGAAGAGTATATTGTATTTGATCGGCACATTTCTAAAATCGTAAATATCGCTCGTAGAGAAAAAATTTTCAGATCATTGTGTTAGTGAACGAATTCTGAACAACTTTCAAAATGTCCGTCTGTCCGTCCGCTCGTCTGTCCGCCCGTCCGTCTGTCCGCCCGTCCGTCTGTCCATCCGTCCGTCTGTCCATCTGTCCGTCTGTCCATCCGTCCGTCACGTTTCTTGTAAGCACGATAACTCAAGAAAGAAAAATCCGATTGTACTGAAATTTGGACAGTAAATTAGTGTTAGATAGAGGAAGAATCCTATTGTTTTTGAACAAAATCGATTGGTAAATAAAAATGTTATTATTGATTTAAATTTGAAAAAAAAAATTTTGATTTTTATGTTTTGGTAATTGAATAGAAATCTGGTGAAATGATATTTCATTTTAATATCTAAATATTTATATATTTTACAAATATACATTTCATAATGTAATATGCAACCGTAAAAATATGATTTTCGTGTCTTATAATGTAAAAATTCACATTTCTTTACGTGAAAGGTGGTTGTGTAGTTCTTACGCTTTTGACTCGGACTTTTGACACTTTTGACTCGGAATCCAAGGGTCCCGGGTTCGAAACCCAAATGGAGTATGGCATAGTTTTTTTTAATTTTTACTTTATTTTACATTGAGTATTTTACCAACTAAGTTCGTACTATAAAATTGAAAATGTCTAAAACTAACATTATTTACAAAAAACTGCGAAGAGTATCCTATAGAATGTGTAACAGTTATATAAAAAGTTCAGTGAACGGGCGAAGAGTACGTTTTTAGCTTGTTGTGTCTTATATTTCTGCGAGTATATGAGTCCCTTTATGCCAGTCTTCGGTGCTGATGCATTAAATATGGTTAGTTATGTTCTAAATTGTCTCTTAATAAATTTTTCCTAAGTCGAAGTTTTTTTTTATTCCTTTACTAAGGTCGATTCTGGGAGATTCTATAACATTATCACTTCATATTTGTTAACAAAATATGTTAATATGAAGGCCAAATTTTGATAAGTGTAGAAAATATGATTTTTTTTTCTAAGGCCATGTTCCAAAACTGTGAAAAGTTACAGGTGCGAATATAACAAATGAGAAACTTTTTTATATTTCGAAAAAGATATCAAGTATATCGAGGACGTATGAAGATAAAATATGGAGCTAACTTTTTTGTTTGAAACTTTTTTTTAGGATTAACAGTTTTCCAGAAAATTGCAATTAAGTATACGGAACGCCCTTGCGGACGAAGCAGCACAGAGAATGGTTAAAAACTATGTGCGTTAGAGTGTTATTTAATGAAATCGAATTCAGATTGTCTTGCAGTGTTAAAAATGAATAAGATTATTAAGCAAATCAATGGAGAGTCATTAAATATTTGTATTAATTACATGAGAGAAGACATTAATATGTCTCGCGCTATTGAATTATGTTATACAGATGTAAAATATATTTTCTTAACGGAAACATTAAAGAATCCGGCAATTTGTCTCTAAGAAAAATTGTTAAAATTACTAAATAATGGAATAAATATTTTTCATTCTTGACTGCCTATTTTGATGAATAAAGTTAGACAGATGCACTGTTTCATAATTAAATTAATTAAAGTGGTATATTAGTTACTAACATTATTGTGTTTAATTAAATGAATTAAGTAAAATTTGATACTAAATAAAAACAAATTAAACTGCAACTAATAGCTTTTAACTCGTTGAAAAACCCACGACACAAAAGATTATAGGTGCTAACATCTATTATTTTGGAGGGGTTTAAACCCACAGCGGCCTTATTGCAAAGTGAAAAAACGCATTCTTTGAATTTTATGGTATTAAAAAGTAAAATATCTACCTGTATATTTCATCTTTTTAGGTCTTACGGTTTTGGATGTACACTATATAGACGGAGAGCTGGGCACGAGATTTCGATATTACTCGGGTCATGAAAAGTTTCGGTAAAAATACGTGGTACACTAAGAGAGGACCCTGATTTGGGAATTTGCTGACAGCTCGAGTGGAGAGGGGCACCGCCATATTGTAAATATGGCGCACAAAACAGTTTTTTTTTAAATATCTCGCTTCGGGTGCCTCATACGGCAAAAAATGTTCTTATGAAAATGAAAGAGCATTAAATTTTCTACAAAATATGTTCTATACATTTTTTCGAGAAACAGAATAGTTTCGGTGCAGCAGCTGATCGAAATCAAGCATTCCTGACAAAACTATGATTTTTTGTAATTTCTCAATTTAGTGCGACTTTTATGAAGGAGTATTTTTGTGTTGAGACAAAATTTGTTTTCATACCTGAAAATCTTACTTTTAATTTACTTTATGTCATAAACCATAAATAATTTTTTTTCGTAAATTTTTGAGAAGTTGACAACTGTCAGCAACCTATTTATCCCCTACCTACCTGTCAGCAACTTCATATTTCGATTACGCAGTTCACAATTTCCTATTCTATAAAGGACCCCGGAACAAAACCCATGAAAATGTTGATTCGGTGGAATCGGCTGAAATTTTGATATTTTGTAGTTCAAGTTATGCTGATCAAAAGTTCTTATCACATCGAGCCAATCCTATGGACAGTTCTTGAGATACAGCTTGTCAAAGTTAGGTAATTTGCGTCATTTTATACATTCAAGAACTTTTTACTCTTAAACTATTAACTTTAGCAAAAAGTTGCAAGGGTCGAAATATTTTTGTTCAACTCCAATGGAGCTCAAGAATTTTTTTCAGAATTTTTTAATTAATTTTTAGGTTAGGTGAAATATATATATATGTCATATTCCGGCATGCTTCGGTGGGATTGGCTGAAGCTTTACTATTTTGTAGTTAAAGTCATTCTGATCAAAAATTATCATTGCATTGAGCCTTAACAACGAGGTAACGGGTAATCTATATGTACGTGTTTATGAATGGCTTCCAGCGTATTTGTGTACTGCGTGGATGCGCTTGTGTGTATTTGTGTGCCACTATATACAGTGTTCTCTGGAAATATCGATGACAAACTTGTGGTGCAGATTCTACATGCAAAAATATGTTCGCAAATACCTTGAGCTACGGCCCTTTGAAAATGGCACCCAAAAATTGATTATTATATTTTTTATTGTTATTTTATTTCAGAAACCTTTTGATTTACAGGGACGCGACTTTATACGCATATTGAACTATAATACAAGCTTATTTTTATAGTATTTTTTAAAAATATTTTTTACCGTAAGTGGGTGATATTGAAGGGGGGCAGTCGATATTTTGCATTAATTTCTTGTCTTTTATTTGTTTTTTCACTTTGGTACAAGAATTTCATTCACTAATTAAAAATACACAAAAAATGTCCTCTTTCATTTCAGTCGTAGGACTACTGTGAGAAAAATCGTTCTAATGAGTTTGATGCGGAACCGCTGAAAACACAAGCGTATTATGGTTTTTGGGGTACGCACGGCATGAAAATCACATAAAATATCCATCAATGATTCTTCTTCGAACGATACATGATGCTGGAAACAGAGCACTTGTTCCTGAAAATCCTATGGATGTTCTCTATATTTAAAAACTAAAAAGAAAATATTAGAAAACAACAAAAAGTAAAAACAAACAGATAGAAAGTGAAACCAAAAAAATGGGATCACCCTGGTTGGCAATAAGAACGCTCTCATAAGAAACATAGTGCCGGTAAGAGCAGGTTCTTTGATAAAAATAATCACACACACATGCACGCACGTACACAAACACGCTGGAAGCCATTCATAAACACGTACATATAGATTACCCGTTACCTCGTTGTTAGACCTTCAGGCACTCCTGGAGCGAAAACCACTCATAGGATAGATTCAGTGCAATAGGAATTTTTGGTCAGCATGACTTTAACTACAAAATAGCAAAGTTTCAGCCAATCCCACCGAAGCATGCCGAAATATGTCATATATATATTTCACCTAACCTAAAAATTGATAAAAAAATTCTGAAAAAAATTCTTGAGCTTTATTGGACTAGAAAAAAAATATTTTGACCCTTGCTATTTTTTGCTAAAGTTTAGGAGTAAAAAGTTTTTAAATGTCTAAAATGACGCAAATTACCTAACTTTGACAAGCTGTATCTCAAAAACTGTCCATAGGATTGGCTTGATGTAATAAGAACTTTTGATCAGCATGACTTGAACTACAAAATACCAAAATTTCAGCCGATTCCACCGAATCAACATTTTCATGGGTTTTGTTCCGGGGTCCTTTTTAAGAGTAACCGCGATGATTTTTGTTTAAAAAAAAAAATCAGATTTCACCGTTCTCACTCGAGCCCCTCTTCGCTCGCGCTGTCAGCATACACCCAAATCAGGCTCCTACCGTGTACGACGTATTGTTACGGAAATTTTTCATGACCCGAGTAATATCGAAATTTCGTGCTCAGCTCTTAGACAAACACTAAGGGTAAAGGGTAAAGTTAAACATATTTATGGTTTATGACATAAAGTAAATTAAAATTGCGATATTCAGGTATGAAAACAAATTTTCTCTCAACACAAAAATACTCCTTCATAAAACTAAATTGAGAAATTACAAAAAATCATAATTTTGTCAAGAATGTTTGACTTCGATCGGCTGCTGGACCGAAACTATTCTGTTTCTCGAAAAAATGTATAAAAAATATTTTGTAGAAAATTTAATGCTCTTTCATTTTCATAAGAACATTTTTTACCGCATGAGGCACCCGAAGCGAGATATTTCAAAAAAACTGTTTTTGTGCGCCATTTTTACGGAGCGCCTCCCCGCTCGAGCTGTCAGTAAATTCCCAAATCAGGATCCTCTCTTAGTGTACCACGTATTTTCACCGAAACTTTTCATGACTCGAGTAATATCAAAATCTCGTGCCCAGCTCTTATACTATTAGGCAGACATCAGACACGCGGTTGCTGCGGGCTCGATTTGAAAGTGACTATGCTATGTGCCCAGTTGGTCAAAAGCTGGTACTCGTACCGAGCGTATCTCTTATTTCATGCTTAGATAACATGTTTAAGTTATAACGTACTTCTGACACTGTAAGTTATAACGTAAAAATAACACAGGTCTACAAAAAAAAAAGGCCTTGTCCTAAAGTTCTAATCTAACTTTTCTGAAGTATTTTGACACGCTGAAGCCAATTTTGGACAAAAAAGATTTCTATCGCCTCAGTTTCCCTCTACCATCCTCTTCATCAACTAAAAAGGGCAAAAGAAATGCCTTCTCCTAAGGTTCCCATCTAACCTTTCTGAAGTAATTGGCGGTAGAGGGAAACTGAGCCGATAGAAAATTTTCTTGTCCAAAATTCGTTTCAGCGGATCAAAATACTTCAGAAAAGTTCAGGTCAGAACTTTCGAACAAACCTTTTTTTGCCCTTTCTTAGGGGACAAAAGGGGTGGTAGAGGGAAACTGATCCGGTAGAAAAAATATTTTGTCCAAAATTGACTTCAACGCATCAAAATGCTTTGAAAATGTTAGATCAAAACCTTGGGACAAGCAATACCTCATTTTTTCCTTTTTTAGGGGATAAAAGAAGGTGGTAGAGGGAAACTGATATGATATAATTTTTTTTGTCTAAAAGTGGCTTCAGCGCATCAAAATACTTCAGAAAAATTAGATCAGAACCTTAGGACAAGACCTTTTTTTTGCCCTATTTAGGGGTTAATTAAGTAGATTTTTTTTTTCCAAAATTGACTCCAACGCGTCAAGATACTTCTAAAAAGTTAGAAGAACCTTAGGACAAGACCTTTTTTTTTGTAGACCTGTGTAATTTGTAGTTTTATGTACATAAAAAAATCACATACTCAAATGTATAAATGCCTATCGTGAATTTAGTATACTTTAAAACAACTTTATGGAACTATAAACTGTTTGGTTCATATAAATGACATTTTTATTGCAGTTTTATATTAAATTAGTACTATTATGACACTCTCGTTGGACCTATCCAACATCTCCGAAAAACAAACATTAAAGGATAGTTTAATTCAGTTACGCAAATTCAAACTAAAAGAGAAAGGGAAACAAAAGCCCGGAGCTATTGACTTTAAATTAAGAATGTTTGTTGGAGCTACGCGCAACACTATACAATATAATGCAGGTTTTGTGGTCTCGTCCCTAGCAACCCAGTGGAACAATATAAAATATCGTTGATTGCTGTTGTGTTGGAAAGATGTATCATCGGAAGTGGAAAAAAGTCCTCAGAACGCCAATATTTGAAGCAAAGAGAGGGGATTAATATAAAGATAAAATATGGAGAAGGGACGAGGGTTATATTACAAAACGTTAGTCGCAATAAAATGTATTTCATTCGATTTTCGTATGCTGTGAAGCCTAGTGAATTTTAATATGATACTTAGATCCAGTCGCATGAATATTGAATAAACACATGTAATTTTGAATTCTATTTAAAATTTTTGATTCTACTTCCCTTAGCAATAGAGTATTCTCACTCACAATTTGAATATCCTTTGAATATATTAAAATACTCACAATAGAGAGTAACTTTACCGAATATCAGTTTTATAATCCCAATAATTACTAAGAAATCCTGTAGTCTAAGAGGTGGCCGTAAAAAAATGCGACCATCAGTTAACAGAATAAAATGTTTTTTAAATGTTAGTACTCACAGCGATCATAAAAGAAATCACGCATTGTCTGGGCAGAAGTTGTGCAGAAATTTCGTATGAATTTTCTACGGTACATTTTTCGTATACTAACAATACCAATCGCGGAACAGCTTCAAATTACTTTTAAAATTTAGTGTTTACAGAGTAAAAAAAATCAATTGCATTGCCTCGTTAATTTTTGTGCCAATGTCTTGGCAAATAAATTTTTTGAATTTTTTTTTTACCCTTACTGTACCTATCAATTAACAGCTTCAAACTACCACCAAATTATAGTTTAAACATTTATCTATTAGAAAATATAACATTGAAACGTCTATGAGTGTGCCAAACACCCGGCAATGTCTCTCAAAGTCCTATGTTATTACTAATACAACCCATTATAGAAGTATTCAGGTAAAAATAATTAATCATTCAATAAACAATTATAATGATTTCAAAACAACAGTTTTTATTTATTTAAATATTTTATAAAGTTTAAATACTTAGTATAAAGAAATAATTTTCATATATAGTACAATGAAATTGATAGAAACTTACATATCTAGAAACATACATTAAAACATACATATTTATGTATTGTCATTAAACATCATCATTATTATCGTCATGGTTATCGTCATCATTATCGTAATGATCATTATCATTATTATTGTTATAATTATCGTCATCAATTTCGTTACATTCTTCTTCATCGAGCTCTACCACGACAATGTCTTCAACTAAAAGAGATGTTGGATCACCTGCAAACCAAAGCGGTTCAATTTTACTTTCATTAAGTGTCCATCCACATTCTTCTGGTGAGAAATTGACGCAGTTTGCTTCTGTAGCATTTTGCCACATTGACGTAACATAAATTGTTCGTAAAATCTTTTGTTTCAATGATTTCCAACATGGTGGAATCTGAGTAGAATCAAATCTTTTTACATTCTTCATAAAATATTCCGCGACAGATGTTGAGGAGAATTTGTTTTGGAAGATGAATAATCTAGCATCATTAACATTCTTACAATTAATTCCGTAAAGCCGTGTAATATTTCCATACTCCTAAAATTATTAATTTCATCGATATTATTTAAATTAGCGAATACCTGTTGAACTTGTACATTTCTTTTTAATTCTTTAAAAGGCTTAATTTTTCTTATTTTATAAAAACTAGCTGTATAATCGCATCCCGTATACGCATGAAAGCCAGGCAAAGCACGACACATAAGATCACCAAGTGATGTAGCTAATCGAGTGCAATTGATGAAATTAATAACATTAGGCTTCGATCCGATTGTACTTAAACATATTTTTAATGTTGTTAACTTGTGTATATTTCCAAGTATTATTACAAGTATGTCAGTGTCAGACGCTTTAACCATTACTTTTTTATTACTTTCTAACTTGCTCAAATGATATATGATTCGAGTGTCGGCCTCTTCATGATTGCATGCAAAATCTTCTTCAACAGTTTTACTTCCACGTCCAGTGGAAGTATAGTAACGACAAAAAAATTTTTAAAAATTTTTATTGTCCAAATAGGCTTAAAATGTCATGAAACGTCGAGATTTTAAGTTTGAGCGAAAAAAAAATTTCTGTCTGTCTGTCGGTCTGTCTGTAACTTTTTTTTGTGCGCACGTTTACTCTGAAACCGTTTAAGATATTGACTTGAAATTTGGTACACATATGTACATTAACGAGATCTAGAACTAGATTATATATTCATCTTGTTCCGTCGAAGGGTTGGGGGGTAAATTTGGGGTAAATGAGTAAATCAAGCAGGTAAGAGTCCGTGAAATTGGTATTCAGTATATACAAGAGAAGCTGAGATCTGAAAAAAATTTTTGGCATTAGCCACCCTCATTACCACCCCCACCTCCTTAATAAAGGGGATGAAAAAAAATGTGATTTAGTGCATGTACAGGGACCAGAAACCTCAAAATATTTTTTTACTTCATCCACCCCCCACTACCACCCCCCCTATCACCACCCCCCACCCCACTACCGATGTGGGGTATCGTTATATGGGTTTTTGGGGTAGAGGATTTCAAATATTATATTATTAAAGTTCCATAAACAAATATTTTCACATACAAAGTTTTTCCGTTGTGGGTGACTTGGATAGAGAATCTGGATGTGGAAGTAGTGATTCCTTGGGCAGCGGCTTTTATTATAGAATCGCTTACAGTTAATAATTTTAGGAGTATTCAAATTTCAAATATTACAAGAATATACTTGTAGGCTTTACGGAATTAATTGTAAGAATGTTAATGATGCTAGATTATTCATCTTCCAAAACAAATTCTCCTCAACATCTGTCGCGGAATATTTTATGAAGAATATAAAAAGATTTGATTCTACTTAGATTCCACCATGTTGGAAATCATTGAAACAAAAGATTTTACGAACAATTTATGTTACGTCAATGTGGCAAAATGCTACAGAAACAAACTGCGTCAATTTCTCACCAGAAGAATGTGGATGGACACTTAATGATAGTAAAATTGAACCGCTTTGGTTTGAAGGTGATCCAACACCTTTTTTAGATGAAGACATTGTCGTGGTAGAGCTTGATGAAGAAGAATGTAACGAAATTGATGATGATAATTATAACAATAATGATGATGATGATGATCATTACGATAATGATGACGATGATCATGACGATAATAATGATGATGTTTAATGACAATACATAAATATGTATGTTTTATAGTATGTTTTTAGATATGTAAGTTTCTATCAATTTCATTGTACTATATATGAAAATTATTTCTTTGTACTAAGTATTTAAACTTCATTAAATAAATAAAAACTGTTGTTTTGAAATCATTATAATTGTTTATTGAATGATTAATTATTTTTACCTGAATACTTATGTAATGGGTTGTATTAGTAATAACATAGGACTTTGAGAGACATTGCCGGTTGTTTGGCACAGGCATAGACGTGGCAATGTTATTTTTTCTAATAGATAAATGTTTAAACTATAATTTGGTGGTAGTTTGAAGCTGTTAATCAATAGGTAAAGTAAGGGTCAAAAAAAAAATTCAAAAAAGTTAATTGCCAAGACATTGGCACAAAAATTAACGAGGCAATGCAATTGATTTTTTTTTTACTCTGTAAACACTAAATTTTAAAAGTGATTTGAAGCTGTTCCGCGATTGGTATGGTTAGTATACGAAAAATGTACCGTAGAAAATTGATACGAAATTTGTGCACAACTTCTGCCCAGGCAATGCGTGATTTTTTTTATGGTCGCTGTGAGTACTAACATTTAAAAAACATTTTATTCTGTTAACTGATGGTCGCATTTTTTTACGGCCACCTCTTAGACTACTGCCACTATCAAAATTTGTTATACGTACTAACTTGATTGGTTTTACTTAAGGGAGTGGGGGTGGGAGAAATATCAGATCTAGTTTTTGAAAGCTGTTTTGCCAATATGTGTCATTTCTAGTACTATTGGAGAAACCAAATATCATCTAATTTTGGAGATGACAAAACAGCGCGGACCAGCATTCATTAAATTATTAAGACAACCCGTTGGGAAACCGTTTGCAGGGCTGTTGTACGCAGCGACAATACTCATGCGGCCGTTCAGCGTCACGCTCGCGTTGATTGGATTTGGATCATGCTTGTTGTCAGCAGCGAGAGGCCACATGACGCATAGCACAGGAGTGTGCGATGGGAAGTGAAATGCGTTACCGCCTTGTGTCTTGATATAGAATGTTTACACTTCTCTCTTTGAGTTTTTGCTTCTAGAGTTCTTCTTCTTCTGAGTCTTCTGTTTTCCTTGTTTCCGATTTCGGGAGAGCATATATCTCAGTACTTCATTGCGTACGTTTCTCTCTTTTTGTAATTGGTTTCCCTCTTATTTATGCTGATGTTTCATGATATTTCTTTATTCTTGTTGTTTTTGCATGTAGCCCTTTTCACACTTTTTCTGTAGGTCTTGCGTCATTTTCACCTCCATATATCATTGTTGATAGTGTGATGGTATGTATGTTCTCTTAATCAGACTCCATGGTGGTTTAATTTTTTCGATGAATGGTAAGAGTTATTCTTGTAAGACTGTGAGCCGTTTTAAGTCCCTTTCTCATAGTTTTTCTCTTTTTTAGTTAGTTCGTCAGATAAGTTTAAGTATTTCAATTTGTGTGTCGTTCTTAGGAAGCAGTCGCCTATTTTGTATTCTTCCCCACGCGAGTCTACTTTTTAACCGGTCTCGCTTCATTATTAGACCCATCTTGAAATTTGTTTTCAGTCTAGATGCGGTTTCTTATTTTCTAGAAAATTGAGAATATCCCGCTCTTCTGCTATGACGATTAGAAGATCATCCGCGTATGCTAGTATGATGGTGGTTCTCAGTGTTTCTGTATCTTCGTTAAAGTTTGGTGTTTCTTTTATTGTGCTTTGTATCATTTGATTTACTATTGGTGGTGTACGTATGCTAGTCCGTTGGCGTGACATTGATGAATGCTCTTTGATAGTCTGCTGGTCTTCCAATGTGTTGATCAGAAATTGTGCTTAGTATTTGTATCTATGCTGCAGAGTGGTATTCTTCTGTAATCATCTATATCCTACAGCGAGTTGATTTTGGGTAACTTCACAAAAGTATTCTGTAGAGAACGATGAGTGTATGTTATGTTTGACTTCACAAGTATGGCCACCCCGCCTCCTCTGTTTTTACTGGCCCTATCTTTTCGTATATCCCCGAGTTTGCAGCTTATCAGTCAGTTTCATTTCATCAAGAAGCATAATGTCAATTTTACGCCTCATTAGAAAATTTATAAGAAGTGGAATTTTGTTACCAATACCATTTGCGTTCCAAGAAGAAATAATAAATTTTATGACATACTTTCCCGATGGAGCCTGAAATTGTCACATTTGGCACCTCAGCAACGACGGTATTTACGGATTGTTTGCTCGGGAGCCAGTTCCCTATATTAGGTTACCGACTGTACCGGCTTAAACAGCCGGTACAGTAGGGCTGGAGTAACTACAATGGAGGAATGGTAAATATTACTAGGGAAAATTAGACTTTCACATACACAGCAGTAAAACACACAATTCGGATTACGACAGTATTTATGTACTTTAAATTAGTTTCTAGTACTACAAAACCCAAATATGTTATGTACACAACTAGTCTACCAGGAATCGGAAATCTCAGGCTAAGATTCGTTTATGGTTTAACCTACGGTGATGTTACTACAGTAGGCGGAAGTAAGGCGGTGATATGACGTTAATTTTGGTACGGTGACGGTGATATACGGTTAACAGTCTGAAATGAAGGTGGCAGATTAGCAGAGCAAGCGATGGAATCCATTAGGTTACAAACGGTGGTTAGATACCAATAAGGAGAAAGCAACACGGATAATGCTGAAAAAATGTAAGATTAGTCAAATATTTTCGGCAGCTCCTGGTCTGAAACAAGGTATGGTTTGAGCGCCTCCAGAGAAAAGGATAGACTCTGCATACCTCGAGAACACATGATTTAATCGGAAAACAGTAAACAAGACAAAATAAATAAACTATAGTACAAGTCCCTAGTATCAGCCAAGTCGCTACCTATTATTATTATTACACTCACTTTCTCTCAGCTCATGTCTTGCTGGTCCTACTGAAGCACGTCTTCCACGGTTGGACGTTCAGGCGGAACTGTGGTGCTCTCTTGATTCCAACTGCTAGCTTTCCCAGCTTGAAACGTAGGTCAAGTTGGGGAAATGACCAAATGCGATGCGTACAAGTAATGAAATGACGTCAGCAGAACTTATAATATTTCACCACAGCGTATTTGTGGACTTTGTAATAATTATTTTCGGTTTCGACCTCTGAACTAAGAAAAATTTGCTATCACACTTACTTGGTTCTGGTTTGTGCTAGGCACGTCTGGTTGGGCGTGGAGCTCGTTTTGAACTCCCACAAGACATAAAGATAAGTGATTCACTACATGTCGACTGTGCTTGTATCGGTGCGTCTGTTGAATTATCTTTGGCTCATGATAACTTCCGAAAAAAATCATCAATGAAAATTTGCAAAATTTTGCTGAAGTTGAATTTTTCCTCAATTTTAAAAGTTGTTTTGTGACACTTTTTATGATGACATTTAATGACGCAATCAAAGACCCAGCATCAAATCATTGTACCAATGACTAAACTAGTATTCTGATTAATCGTTATATGAAACTTGGATTTCCTTTCGGTCTCTTTTAAAGTGCTGCCAGGGATGCCAGCTGAATGATAGGCGCTGGGCGGTTATCACACACAGCTACATTGAAAATAAGAAAAGTTTCTATTTTAGTAAAATGAAACATGTCGGGAAATATAGTCAAACTCTGTCAGAATAAGGATAAAAAGTACCAAAAGGTTTCAATGATTTTGGAACTATGCCAGAAAAGTTAAACTTGCTCGAAAGTTGTCTGATCTCGGCCCCGACGAATCACTACCTAAAATTTATTTTAATACGGATAATACTAAATTAAGAGTCCGTGAGCGTAAGGATAGATGTTGATCGTTTATTAATGAAAAAATTGTCAATTTTTAACCATATTTTATATTTAATAAAAGCGACTGTCCTGAAATCGCCATTAGTACTGTTAATGAATAGATAAGTTACTTAGTCATTCAGGAGCATACATTTTTTATGACAGATATTTTGGTAGTCCCCCAGGGGTTAAGTCTCAATGGTGTTAAAAATACGAACTTTTCATAATAAAATGGTATAAAAAATTGCATTTCAACAAGTTCTCTAGTTAGAAATATCATTCTTGAATGCTTAGTTGGCTATAGCACATCCCAAAAAATGCTGCTAGAATGAATACTTGAAGTTTTTAAGCATTAATCCCCATCGCAAGAGATGCAATGCGTTTAAAAACTTGATCATTATATTAACTGTTTATTTATCTTATCAGAAATAGCAAAGCCAAAAATTGTGCTTCTGTCAATCCTCCAATGTAATCCTTATACTTCTAGTAATGCAAGAAAAGTCTCCCAGAATGCTCTAAATATGTTTAAAGTTTAATTTATGATCGTATCAAAAAATCATATTTTGGATTTCCCATAAACACAAAAATAATCTTTCTGTTATTCTATAGGCTATCTGCATCTTATCACAAACGCATGGAAAACTTTCGAAGCCAAACGTTCCATTGAACAATTCGTTACTATTAGTTATTATGCGAAGATCGAGAAGTTTGGGCAGAGTCTGTGCTGACCTCAGCATCCAGCTGGCAGTTCTCTTAAACCACACTCACATATTTCTCTTCTAGCGAGAATCTCACCTTAAGCTGTATCTCTGGTCTGTATGTTCATTTCTTTCTAAACAATGACCCTTTCTATAACTAATTAGTACATCTTCAATAGATATTAGTGAGTTTCTAGTTTTTTTATCAGAAAGGATATGAGAGTAATTGCTCTAAATGATTTAGCAATCACGTAGCTCTTCTTCCAAATCTTTTTAAGTTGAAAACAAAATTCGTTTCGAAATTTATTTTTTTAATTCGTGTTTTTGTATACTTGAAAAAAAGAAAACGAACTATCTTTATCTATATGACGGAAAATCTATAATTAATAACGTGCTGATAAATAGCCAATTTAATGAGTTTTCTCGTTATCGGGCCATTGTCATAAAATGTAATATCTCCATATGTAGTCAGTTTTGTCATGCTCTCTTCTTACAGTTATTTACTTCGAAGAAAAATTCATATAAAAATATTGTACATATTATATATTCACTTAGAATAATACGACTAGTTATTATGGATTGGTTTACTTTAAATAACTCAATAACACCCTTACTGATAATTCTATAATCACGTATCAAACTTATATAACTCCTAAATTAGTTTAACAACTAAGTTTTCTTAAAGAAAAGAGTTTCTGTTAATGGGGTAAAGTTTGATATTTATTTTGGAATTAGGAAGTAAAGGAAGTAAAAGAAATAATGAAAATAAACTCCTGCATTGTGATAGTGTATATATTTTACACCTGATTAATTGTAGGGACTGCGATCTAAAGCTATCATGTGAAAATATAAACAGCCAGAGAGATGTAAGGGTCTTACAAATAATTATATGAGAGCAGTCTTCTTCTTACTCACAACAGCTTGACAGATCTTTTGTAACCCGTGCATTATCTAATTGGTTTCTTTTTGCCGTATGGCAGGCCAACTGTCTCAGCTGTCTGTCTGTTAGAAATCACGAAAGTTCTATCTCATCAATTCCTTGGTGACATCAACTCAAGATCTTGGGGAGCGTCGTTTTCGCCGCCTGACATCTGGATTTCCCTGAGCCATGAATCGTTCTGCATTGTTTTCTGTTCGATTGATATGGCCAAAAAAATGATAAGATGCAGAAGAGTACAATGTTGCAGGGTTATTTTGGGAGTTATATTTGTTAATGAAACGAGTACCTAGTTAGTGCGATGATCGTTCGAGGATTCTTAACAAACCTCTCCACATCCACATCCACATCTTGAAAGCTTCTCTAAATGTATAATGTACAATATACATACATAAATATCTTTTATGAACATCACACGCTTTCATGTTTAGACATGTAGTCTTGACAATACGATAATAGCGGAGACAAATGGTTATTTGTTTACTTAAGAAGAAAAGTGTAACTTTTTCTCTAGAGTGTGAAATTACCAAGTAATAACCACAATGGAGAAGAATACATTTTATTCTAAAGATATACATATATTTTTTAAGATTTCTTTGTTTTTAATTTATGTTATATTATAATCAAACATGCTATTTTTAATAGACAGGCAATTTGGATTCAGGAAAGGTAAAAATATCTCATAAGCTGTATGAGAGTTTGTGGATTTTATAACCCAGGGATTTGAAAATTTTAATACAAAAATAGTTAAAATGAAGTAAATCTCATTTATATTAGAAAATTTATTACTATACCACAAATTCAGAATTAAGAAAACAATAATTAATATGATGCTACACTGATTAAAGAAATACTTTACTTTTTTGTTTACCTGGCTAGCTAAAAGTTAAAAATTACAAATGCAGCATAGTTTTGAAATAAAACCCAACATTAAAATATAACAAATATATTACATAAAATTGATAGAGCAAAGAGATATACAGGGTGTAGGCAAATAAAATGTGCTGACGGTAATAATATTCTACAAACAATTTATACAAAAATAACTACACAGAGAGGCGGACATGCATAAAAAAAGGCAATAATCTACTGAAATCTACAAAAATAAGACAATACTGCTTGGCAAAAGGCCACAATACATAAAAACTACAAGGAATACTCTACTAAAAAAATTAGATAACTAATTGGCCAAAGTAATATTACTTTACGAAAACATTACACAAAATAGTACTAATAAACCTGTTTTGTTACTTAACTCAAATAACAAATCTCTAAACGTAAGTAAAGGTATTAACAAATGAAATGGTGCGTTGTAGCATATTACTTAAAGAGTATATTACAAAAATTTACAGATAAACAACATGTTGTGTTTAACAACAAAGATAAAGCACTCGCGAAAACAATTTATTTGTCTGTTAAACGGAATGGACATTAAAGTTACAACAACATTCCACCACGCTGATTAATTAACCGAAAGCACACAACACATGTTGAATGAAGCCAAGTGAAGCATCCACAACTACAATATCCAGGGGAAAGGCAAGGGATATAGTCCTTCAATACTGCAAATCGCTTATAAGCACAACGGAGAAATATAAATGTTTTTGAACTTACAAAAACTGCTAAAAGCTGCTGGAGACTCTACCTATACACTGGTTACAGAAACAAACTATAGGTTTTTATCAGGTGTAACTCAGCCAAATTGTGCATCTTTACCATTGCTAGGCAAACTAAACACTGTCACTATTTTTAAACTGAAATTAAGAGTAGCCATAATTTCACTAACAAATTCTACATGTAGTTCTGCACAACTTTACTAGACAAACTCTGGTGCTAAACTTCTCAAAACTAATTAGTAAAATTCGCCATAATAGAAACACACAAGATGACGACTTTTAAGGATATTCGAAAAGTAAATAGAGCGCAATAATTCGTCATTTCATATATCCCAGAGTGAGCGTAAGATACAATCCCCTCACAATTCATTATGCCATGTTTGTGCTCTCCTATTGGGGAAAGAAGTTTAGCCTTGCCGTCTGTAAAGCACGTTTCCCGCACATTATTATGGAAAGTCTTAAGAGCCTCGTAAACAAAATACTTTGAAGACAGTGACGGCGTTAGGTATTTTTTTCGACACAAATATAAAATAATGTAATCCAGCAGATAATAGAAATTTATTAGTGGCTAAAAAGTGAACCGTTACATAGTACATCCAACGGAATATTACTAAATAAGTTAGAATGTTATGGCTTTAGAGGAATAGTATTTGAATTAATGTTATCATATTTATCAAACAGGTTTCAATATGCGTGTTACAAAAATAAGTTTAGCAACATGCTGGCAGTGAAACGCGGTGTTCCACAGGGTAGTGTACTGGGGCTATTGCTATTTTTAGCATATATCAATGATTTACCTGAAGTGCATACAGCCTTAGCGGTCCTTTTTGCAGACGACACTACTTTTACGGAGCACTTGAAAGACAATGCTGCTGATCTGAAAACTAACATTTTAACGAAGTCTTCCGACTGGTTCAATGCCGATAAATTATGTTTGAATACTAAGAACAAACATGCATTACTTTTTTCCAATAAGATAAACAGCCCTCGAACTGTAAAATTCCTAGCACATGCATTAGATAGTAAATTAAGTTGGCACCCTCATATAAATGAGTCAAGTAACTTTCTAAAAAGCATCAGACAATTAAAAAAGAGAGTTAATATAGATACATACTTTGCATTATTTCATAGCGTAAAGATATATGGCTTGTTGAACTGGGGCACATAAAATCACATACAAACAATTTTCACTACTTAAAAAAGGGAGCTTTGACGGGTTTGAGTTAGCATGAAAGTTGTAAATCATGGTTTATAAAACTTAACGTAAATTATTTTCTATAATTTAGTATACATAAAGGAATATTTGTGTGAATATGCAAGGAATGGTATAAATCATGACTGCAACACTCGAAATCATAACGATATACAAGCACCACATCAGAGAATATAATCTACAAAAAGAAATAACTTTGCTATTGTCTTGGTGCTAAGACTTTCGCGGAGCTGGTGATCTGGCTGCTGGTTTCCGGGTCTTCTTCCGCGTAGACTTGGTTGAGTGCATGACATTTCGACCATCTTGTCGTGGTCTTCTTCTGAAGCGAAGTGAGCTCTGCTGGACTAAGCTCCTCTATTTATACAGTTTATCAGGAGGCGTGTTGCGGATCATTGCTTATGCGGAACATTGACTTCCACGTTATTGGTAGTTGTAGTCCGGTGTCACGGTTATAGTTATTCGGATGTTTATTTATTTCAATGGCTTCTCTGTATCTTCTTGGCCAATAATTCTTGGTGTTGGCTAATTTCCTTGTTTTGTTGAATTTATCAAATGGTCGGTTTCTTCTGAATGTTCGACAACTGCTGATTTTGTAGAATTTCCCTTCTTTGTATTTCTAATGTGTTCTCTGAGTCTGGTGTTTATATGTCGTTTGGTCTCTCCGATGTAAACTTGTCCGCAGGAACATGGGATGCTATATACTCCTGGTGTTTCTAGTTCTTCTGGACCTTGGTATTTGGGAAAATGTTGTGCCACCTGTTTTGCATTATATATTACTTTGACGTTCTTTTTCTCCAAAACTCTTCCGATTTTGTCCGACGCACACCGACAGATACCTGCACGCCAATTCTCACCACCACCCAGCACAAAAACAGGCCGTCGTTAACACACTAGTACATAGAGCAAAGCAAATTTGCGAGTCAGAACATCTGCAAGAAGAATATCGCACCTTAAAAACATCACTACAGAAAAATGGATACAAACCGAAGGACATAGACAACGCAATAAAGAGACAAGAGGATGTACGGACAGAATCGTAGGAGTTTTGGAGAAAAAGAACGTCAAAGTAATATATAATGCAAAACAGAAGGTGGCATAACATTTTCCCAAATACCAAGGTCCAGAAGAACTAGAAACACCAGGAGTATATAGCATCCCATGTTCCTGCGAACAAGTTTACATCGGAAAGACCAAACGACGTATAAACACCAGACTCAGAAAACACATTAGAAATACAAAGAAGGGAAATTCTACAAAATCAGCAGTTGCCAAACATTCAGAAGAAACCGGCCATTTGATAAAATTCGACAAAACAAAGAAATTAGCCAGCACCAAGTATTATTGGTAAAGAAGATACAGAGAAGCTATTGAAATAAATAAACATCCGAATAACTATAACCGTGACACCGGACTACAACTACCGATAACGTGGAAGTCAATGTTCCGCATGAGCAATGATCCGCAACACGCCTCCTGATAAACTGTATAAATAGAGGAGCTCAGTCCAGCAGAGCTCACTTCGCTTCAGAAGAAGACCACGACAAGATGGTCGAAACGTCAAGCACTCAATCAAGTCTACACGGAAGAAGACCCGGAAACCAGCAGCCAGAACTTTGCTATTGCTTTGTTCAATTCTCTGACAAATAGTTTAAAATCGTTACCACACGAACGATTTAAAGGAAAGTTAAAAAAGCATCTTTTAGCCCATGCTTACTATAATATATCAAATTTTAAATGTGTGTAATTTTAGGTTAATGTTTGTTTTTCCCGATGTATGACTTGTTCTGCATTATTGACCATATTAGGACAATCTTCTAGTATTCTATGCATTTTTTATGTTTTGGTTGTTATTTACATTTGTATGTTTTGTTTGCTATTTACATTGTCTGTTTCTATGACGTGCCAAAACACTACGGTGTATTTTGTTTAATGATTAATAAAATTATTATTATTATTATTATTATTATTATTATCATCATTTTTTAAAAATTAACTCCTATTAGAGAACTGTACTCAGTATTGGTCGGACAAGATTGTGTTGTTATTGGCACAAATGACTTAAATTGAGATGTGAACCATAGCTAAATAAAATAAAGAGATTGTAATTGGTAATTGGTAATTGGTTATCGGCACGGTAGCTCAGTCGGTTAAGGCGAATATGCTGACCGACTGTCTATCGCGCTCTGAGTTCGAGCCCCAGCCCCGGTATTGACAACATCGGTGGGTTGGATGTATGTCTGCGTTTTTTCAAATGTGTAACCCCCTTCCGGACAGCCTTGGCTTTGAATTTGGGGGGTTGTCTACTGTCTGTGGTGTGTTTATTTATTTATTAATCAATTACTGCAGATAGGTCGCATAATGTGTACAGCATCTAGGACTACCGACTTTTTACCATAGAAACTTACTTCTTACTATAATAGTCGTAAAAAATAATTTGTCCTTTTTAGAGAAATTTTAATAAAAATGTGTCTTAGAAAAATATTTTTTAACTTACGGATTTGACATATGTTGTGATGTTTGCACAAATGTGAACCTAGTAGATTTATACTAGTCCCAAATTTTTACAATTAATTAATCTTCAACCGCAAGGGTATGTAAAATTTTAATTTTCTACATAAGAATAGAATATGATTAGAGCCCCAACACTCGCTATTAAAGTAATGAAGGTTTCCACAAGTATTTGATGGGTCAACACACCACAATAAGACTACTCCATTCTCTTCATGCTGTAATGCCGCCTTTGTACATTAGTGGATTACTGTTGTAAAATATTATATATACTACCCCTGCCATAAGGTCTCAGTTAAATAATATTCCTTCGTTGCGGATACTTGTATTTTCATCCATTTATCGTTGTTCTGAGGCCCTCTCCCTGCGTAATTATATTGTGCATTTATTTTTGCATTTAGTTATTCACCAAAAAACATATCTTTCAGAAAGTATTTATTCTCTCATGAGTTACCCATGTTAATTAATGAAATGTATTCAGACGTCATTTTTATAAGCTCTAACACTTTTTCACAGCCAGTACAAATGAGTAAAGCTTGCAGTAAGGCGATGCAATAAAAATAAAAAAGATATTGGTTATGTTCTTAATCGCAGCGGCGCACATAAAAGTGGATTGTGCCGTATTTGAGCACCAATAAGTACTCGATCAAAATCAAATTTGCGTGCCACGCATAGCAAGTTAGGGACACATCCCCAGGATGTTTAATTTCAACTACATATAATGGTGAGGGCCAAAGTATCAGGCGTCTGGCACCAAAGATTCAAATAATTCTCTAAGATATGTTTAATAATTTTGGTTTTATGAGCTGTAAGGATTGGAATTGACGATAATAATATATTTATGAATAATCTGGGTTAGCTTTATCCCCATGGACAATTATATAATTCGTCAGTACTAAACACTATAAAATGTTTTTGACCACGGCCGTTTTATAATATACCAATTATACTTGTGTTTGTTCAATCAAATTTATATACATTATTTACTAACCAGTGATTAATCATTAATCACTACATAGTACTTCTTCAGTTTGAGTGCAATCTCGCAACTTTTCAATAGATAGTATGGCCAGTTTCTGAAACGTTAAATGGAATTTTTCGTTAATCGTCTTGGCTACAATTGCGTGAACAATTTTATTGTTATGAACTTTATGACCAGATAACTTTATTTAACGTTTCAGAAACACGCCCTTTTTTATGATACAATTTAGTTTTTAAATTTTCATGAGTAGGCCGTTATGTGTCAAAAGAACGGCTTGTCAAATTAAATTTAAACGTCAACGTTATTTACAATAATTTTACATTACTCAAAAAGAATAATATAAATAATTAATTAATTTACTTCTTCGGTAAACAATGTAATCAAAAGTATTTAATATTTGTGGACAAAGTATAGTATTCTACTCACATATAACGGCTACTACTCACTGGTGATTTCACCCTCGTGAATAATAGCCATCATGATAAGCTCGTTGAATAATATGCTATTATCCACGACTACCGTATAATCATTGCATTCTATATTTAACAATTGACAAATTATGATAGTCATTATTCTAACCTAATGTATGATAAACATAATCTCATTCTAATGCATCTTTGACCAATCAGGAAATAGCAATTTTCATAAAGAACGGGCGAATCCATTTTTCCCAAGGGAGTGTCCATGTTATCGTGTATGTGTTCGTGTTTGACCTTTACAGCATCAAACAAAGTTTTACTGTAAACTAACTTTATTTTTTCACTTTTAAACGATTAAAACAGTTAAAATATATGACAGTCGCCTTAGGCTCGTGAGGTAAACAGCACTCTCGCGAGTAATAGCTATCATTATATGCTCACTGAATAATCTACTATTGTTGCAAATACATGAATAATATAACGCTTTCCCGTTTTCGCAAACGTACTAACGACATTTAACCCAATAAGAACAACGCGATTTCGATTCGCTTCCGAGTTATTCTTATGGAGATGTCCGTGTACTCATTTCATAATGCTTATTATACCTATTTGGTTTATTATTATTATCATTATTATCATTAGAAACGCGAGCAGTTTCGAAAATCCGCGATACACAGGCCTGTCCGCATTGTACAGTTTTGACATTTAAGATTCCCTAAAAGAGATCAGTGTTCTCCACGAAGGGCAGCAGTCCTTTCCAGGGTAGATCCCGTAATTCCTCCGGCTAGCAAACAGGACTGTATATGGAATGTATATGTAATATGATGTATATGGAATATGATAGAGCCAAGCCTTTATGTGCTCCAATCCTTGACCCGTCGCATTCCACTTTCCACTCTTACTGCTTTCCTAGCTTCCAATTCCACGTCGACATGCAAAAGAGTGCGTCTAATATTGGTCTCCACTGCAGCCATTGGGGAGGTCCTGATTGCTTCTATTATACCTAGGCAAGCTAGCCTTTGAATTTGACATGAGCAAGCCCTAATTATGGAGCTCTACCATACCGGTGCCGAATATGTTATGAGAAGTTTCACTTCGATGAGATATAATACAGTAAAAGTCGACCTTCTCTATAGGGGGTGCTCACAAATAATTCCCGGCAAGCTGATTTTTTCAGGGTCGATGGAGGGGTGTCTCCCGAGTATTCGACCAAAAAGTCACAGTCCACACCCCTTGCAGAGCGTTACAATAGGGGTGGTTTCTTATTTTTTGTTTTTTTTTGAAATTTTCTTTTTCCAGCTTGTACATAATAATATTCTCTACAACTTTGCCTAATACAATTTTTTTTTAACTTTGATTTTTGACGGTCCAGCGCCCATTATATGGGAAAACATTCACCATATTGATTTACTATGGTTCAGGAAACTTACAAACAAAAAGCTGAATAGCTGGTTATTGCAGGGATGATTGAGAACTGTCTCCTGAGTCTCAAAAAAAAAAAAAAAAATTGGTTGGAGATTAGGGTGCAATGGAAAAAAATACGGTAGTATTCAGAACTGAAAAAAGAAATAAAAAAAACAATTTCAGCGATACTTCAACAGAATTTAAAAACCACTACCTAAGAAATTACGACTTCTACAATTTCACATCCAGATGAGATGGTAGTGGGTAGTGGTAGCTGCTAAAGAAAAAATTCAATGCTTTGATTCTTGTACACACACTAAATCACAATTTATTAATTAACTACTTTTTCAGGGTCATAACTTCACTAAATTCGTCCTTAACAATTGTGTTGGCAACATGTCAAATATTATTGTACCCAGTCACATTTTTTTAAGTTATTTTATTTTTTAATTTATGCAAACTTTTCACTAAATATATATATATATACCATTTCTTTTCGCTGGTATCGTTGGTAATAGCATCAGCCACCTACCAATAATTATTATTTTTCTGCATGAAATAATATTGTAGATATAGCGCCAACACACAAACAGACAAGACAAAAAATATACTGTGATAAGTTCGTTGGAATTTGAATGACACTATATATCGCAGTTTCGATATTTTGTACATATTCTTATATTTTTTCAACTTGTTAAATACCTTAGTAACATTTATAAAATATATGATAAAATATAATTTATATACTAATTACCTTGAACCTGTTAAGGAAAATCATTTCCCAGGCTATTTTTCATTTAATCTTTTGGGAATTACTAAATAACAAGTAGGACGTGCAAATGTACTTGGGAAAATTGGCTCGTAAGTGAATCTATTTTTTATTCTTGTAAGTAATATGAAAGTGTAAAATAGAAACAACCTAAATGTATAGTTCTGTAAATATTTGACAGTAGTTTGTTTCACTACATGGCCTTTCCGTTCACCTAATACTACAGCTCCATTCGTAAACTATAACAACACTGGATGAGTTTAGGTAAAAATGATATTGTTTTTCATCCGCCACAAGGTTTTAATTGATTGTGTTCTTAATGTGCAGCTCTTTTCCACCCCTTTATTATTTTCACGTCGCTGTTATTGTTACATATCTTTTGTAAATATTTTGCTTGACTGTCATGAAAGTTAATTAATGTTTCATATTTCATGTCAAAATACAATAAAATCCATTTTTAGGGCTCCGTTGTGGCACTTGACTTGAATTTAAATAGATATACCCAGAGAATGCCTAAAAATGCACAGAAAAAACATAATTAATAGACAAAGTGCGAAATAAATATCCTGATATAGACATTTCATATAATAATAATGAATTTTATAAACTTTAAGCAGTGTTTGACACATTTTCGTCGAAAACTTTTATTTTTTAAGATATTTTGAGAAAATAATTTTTTTGACTATATTCGTGGCCTATGTAAATGATTTCATCAGGCCAACGCATTGAATTTTAATGGCGGCCGTCGGATTTCTAGCATTACGGTACATACCGAAACTTTTAACGCTTTCTTGAATGTTTCTAATAAAATTATATGAACAAAAAATGTAAATGTATGCTTAAAAATGATTTACTTTATATAATTAATAATATAATATATTATAAAAACACAAATAGTTTTCTAAAAATAAATAAATAAACAATTTGTAAATGATTAACCATCAGTATTATACTATTAAATTAAATATATCTATAAAACTAAAATACACACTTGATTGATTATTGATTCAAAATAAAATAAACATTTTTAATAATAGTTAAAAACAAAACAAAAAATAATTATTTCTTTAAACTCTAACAGCAATAAATTGTGGGTAACAAAAATTTAAAATGCCTCTCTAATAATAAGTCACAACAGTTATTGTTATAAATATTAAAAGATCAGTACATACACAAGGATGTACAACATATTTATTTTAAATTTAATTTCTAATACAGAGATTGCAACTTATCAACTTTTCTTTTTTATCAGAGTTTATTTTAGTCTCTTTATTGCTAGTATTTTTTTTCCGGTAATTGTTAAAAACACCGACTTCTGGAATTTCTCCAATTTTTTTGCATAAATGTGTTCACAGACGTTATAGTAATCGTTTCTGATAGTTGAAGTGTTCCGCTTATTTTGGAAAACTACCCCCTACAATATTGGTATTTTTGATAAAAAAAATTATTGTCCTTACCCCTAAATAAAATTATTTAGAGGACAATATACTTGCTACTTCCGACATTTCGCATTTTTTTCAAAACTACCCCTATTGTAGGGGGTAGTTTTCCAAAATAAACACAACATTTCAACTATCAGAAACGATTACTATAACGTCTGTGAACACATCTATGCAAAAAAAATTGGAGAAATTCAAGAAGTCGGCGCTCTTAACAATGACCTTTTCTTTCTTATTACACCTCATTTGTTTTTCTTCCCTGATATGATCATTTGCCTCTTCAGAATAATTGTTCAACAATATATTAGAAAAGTATGTCAAACAAATACGAATTAGTAGCAGTCTTTGCATATCACAACTATCGCAAGTTTCTGTCTATTCCGTTTCTAATATATTTTTTTTTTTGGACTTTATGTTTAGAAAGTCATTTTCTTTCAGATATCAAACTCTGAATTTGGGTTGTTCATTAAAAATTGTAGGAACAGCATCTTCACAAAGTTTTTGGATTTTTCGAGGAAGTGTTAGAAGAGTTCCATCGTCTCTTTTGACAGAATCTTCAGTAATTAAAAATTGCTTACTAAAATGATTAATACAGATTACTGAATTTTTATTAGGGATAAAATGTTTTCGGTGAATGCTGTGAGTCCATTTTTTGCCAGGTTCTTGTCCGACGGAAATCGAAACACAGTAGTATATCGTTGTTTATTGTAATTTGATTTGAATCCTGGCACACAACATCGATGGGGCATTCTTACCTGAGTTTAATTGACATTCATTAATTAAGGGCACTTTCATAATGTTCACAGTATAAATATACAGTAATAAATTAAGATCAAATTTCGATAACAGTTATGATTATTAAGTATTAGGAAGTTGAATCATTTATTTATAGTATTTCTCTCCATCTATTTGAATTATTACTATGTTAGGCACATTAAATATTTAAGTAACACTTTTCATTCGACTCAAATACAAATTGAAACCCAATTAGTTGACACTAATCCATACTCAACTTCAGCCCAGTAGCTTTGTAAAACCGAAGGACTCCTTTCGTGACGTCACAGTCGGATTCGAGTGCAATGCGGTGGCCTGATGAAATCATTTACGTAGGCCACGCTATATTGCCTGAATATCTCATAGTTTATTATTATTATTATTATTACTATTAACTGTATAATTGGCTAAAAACTTGTTTTCGGTATGTCATTATAAATATTTCTCTATGATACCTACGGTTATTTAAATTCGCATGTAAAGGAAACTTAGGGAATTTTTACTTATTGTTTTCAAAAGAAGACACTCTGCGTAAACCTCATGTTTTATAAAAACGTAAGAAGTATTATATTCCTAAGACCACAAGGCATACTAATATATAAATTTGAAGGTCCCGCTTTTGTTTCTGACCTTTTCATAATTATATTAGCGTCTACGGCAGTCTTCACTCATTGTTCCTTAAATACCCTTAACTTTTTGCTGAGTTTAGGTAATACAAAGTAAGTAGCTGAATGGAAAGATAAAATGAGAAGCATTTTTTATGTTCTTGTAATATATTATTAGATGGCTTTTAAACTTTTCTGATTTACGTACGCTTACTAACAAAATATTTCTTAAAATACAGATGATTAATATTTCATTCATCATGTGTAAGTATATTGAATGTACAGGGTTATTCATTATATATTGACCGCCCCTCTTTATTTCTGTTATTATTGGAAATAAAAAAAGTTTCGTATAAAAGTTGTAGGGTTGCATATATATCCATATATATTTTACATGTAATTAAAAAACAATTGTTTTTTGCGTTTTGCGTTTTTACATATTCTTTTAGAACCTTTTTCCCTGATTTCAAATATATGAGGGTTGATAGGTCTAGCTGTAATATTTCTTGACATATCGGACATTAAATATATTCCAAACATGCATATAGGTATTTTATGGTTATTAAAGAAAGCGCAGTAATTACTTTTACACGGTAGGCTGTAGCCGATGACACTATGACAACATTGTTACTGTTTGACATTTCGTATTATTATTTGATCAAAATGGGCTACACAGAAGCAGAAATTTTGACAGTGACGCACTTTTGTTAACAATCATAATGTTCTAGCAAGGTTATTAAAGGAACTTATATTACGTTTTAAAAGAGAAAAGGAAAAAGGAGGGAGATTTTAGTACTATTCCCATTCTGGGAATAGTTTTCTGTGTTCAAAATGTTTAAATTTTAAATTAATATTCTGAGTAGACATAAAAATTATCCCGTAGTTATCTTTTTATTTGTAACCGAATTCATTTCAAATTTTTATCAGCCATACAACTCCATAAGACGACTTTATTCAACACATAAATGCCGCCCAGATGTAAAACACCGGCCTACTGTGCTGAAAAGAAAATCGCAATTTTCGAGAAATCATAGTAGGCTTAGTGATAGACAAAAATTTTGTTAATAAAAGTTGTCCAGAATCACTTGATATGCTCCCCTGTAAAATTTTGGGAAAATCGGAATATTTTCAAAAAATAAATTTTTGTTTCACTTCTCGTGAAGACACCTCTGTATCTTTTTTATTTGTGACCGAATTCATTTCAAATTTTTATCAGCCATACAACTCCATAAGATGACTTTACTCAACACTTAAATGCCGCCTAGATCTAAAACTCGGGCCTACTGCGATAAAAAGAAAATAGCAATTTTCGAGAAATCATAGTAGGCTCAGAAATAGACAAACATTTTGTTAAGAACAGTTGTTCGAAATCACTTAATATGCCCTCCTGTAAAATTTTGTGAAAATCGGAATATTTTCAAAACAAAAAAGAAATTTTTGTTTCACTTCTCGTGAAGACACCCCTGTATCTGTTTTATTTGTGACCGAATTCATTTCAAATTTTTATCAGCCATACAACTCCATAAGATGACTTTACTCAACACATAATTGCCGCCTGCTGCGATAAGAAGAAAATCGAGAAATCATAGGCTTAGAGATTGACAAAAATTTTGTTAATAAAAGTTGTTCGGAATCACTTGATATGCCCTCCTGTAAAATTTTGTGAAAATCGGAATATTTTCAAAAAAAAAAAATGTTTGTTTCACTTCTCGTGAAAACACCCCTGTATCTTTTTTTATTTGTAGCCGAATTCATTTCAAATTTTTATCAGTCACACAACTCCATAGGGCGATTTTATCTAACACCTAAAGATAACTTTTTCCAACAAATGAAAGTTGTGAACAAAAATCGGCATTCAATAAAACGCTAAAAGGGACACTTTTTAATATTTCACCTCAACTTAAATGAAATATCGTTTTCTTTTTTTCAATGGTTTTATAATACTTGGAAATCTGTATGTATGTATGTATGTATGTATTATGTATGAATTAATCAAATTTGCCCACTTCCCGTTATACAATCGAGCTGAAATTTTGCATACACGTGTAATTAAATAATAAATAATTTCAATAATAATTGTGTATGTTTATTTGTGTAATAATAATTGTGTTTGCTGTAAAAAGTTCTCTTTATGTGTTAGATAGAATCGTCTCATGGAGTTCTATAGCTAATGAAAATTTGAAATGAATTCGGCCACAAATAAAAAAGATAGTGAAAGTGAAACAATTTTTTTTTTAATATTCCGATTTTCACAAAATTTTACACGGGGGCATATCTAGTGATTCTGAACAACATTCAGAAACAAAATTTTTGTTTATCTCTAAGCCTACTATGATTTCTCGAAAATAGCGATTTTCTTTTTATCGCAGTAGGCCGGTGTTTTAGATCTAGGCAGTATTTATGTGTTGAGTAAAGTGATCTTATAGAGTTGTATGGCTGATAAAAAATTGAAATGAATTCGTCACAAATAAAGAAGATACAGGGGTGTTTTCACGAGAAGTGAAATTTTTTTTTTTTGAAAATATTCCGACTTTTACAAAATTTTACAGAGGGGCATATCAGCTGATTCCAAACAACTTTTATTAACAAAATTTTTATGTATCTCTAAGCCTACTATGATTTCTCGAAAATTGGGATTTTTTTTTTATCACAGTAGGCCGGCGTTTTAGATCTAGGCGGCACTTATGTGTTGAGTAAAGTGGTCTTATGGAGTTGTACGGCTGATAAAAATTTGAAATGAATTCGGTCACAAATAAAAAAGAGACAGAGGTGTCTTCACGAGAAGTGAAACAAATTTTCTTTTTGAAAATAATAATAATAATAATAATAATAATAATAATAATAATAATAATAATAAATGCCTTTATTTAGCCTGGCGGAGTGTCAGCGAGTAGCTGTTGTTAATCCCAACCAGGGTTCCAAAGAAAGAAAACAAAATAAATAAAATACAATATTACAGATTAGGTAAATTCACAGAAATGTGAAGAACAATAATAATAATAATATCTAACATTTAAGACCCAGAAAATATGTACTGTACTTAAATATTAAAAAACAACCAAATATATATAAGACAATAACCATAAGAGGACTATAAGCTGAGATAAACTATCTTTTTTACTAGTTGAGGAAATCAGCGAGAAGCAAATTTTTTACTTCTTTCTTAAAGCTATTGTAGGACAGACCTTTAATATTCTGCGGTATTTTATTATAATAAGACACTGCAGCATAAGAGAAACATGACTTGTAGAACGTAGTTCTATGTTGTGGTATATGCAGTATATTGGACGCTTGACGCAGATGACCAGCGTGAAGTTCTCCTCTATATTTAATTTTTGCACGAAGATATGCGGGCAAGTGACTGCTTATAAGGGAGTGTACTAAACAGCACAAATGCAGAATCTATCTCTTCTTCATATTAAGAGTTTTACATTCCAGTAAGATTGGCGAGATGTGATCCCGCCTATTAGCTAGTGTGGCAAAACGAACACATGAATTCTGCATTTTTTGCAATTTATATAATATTTCGTTTGTTAGGCATGGCCCATATAGCACATCACCATAAGCAGGCATGGATAAAACTAAGGATTCAATTAATTTTAATTTTACATTTTGCGACAGGGTATACTTAAATTGATACATATATCTAAGTTTAGCATAACATGTCTGCACTAAATGTTTGATGTGATCATGAAAAGAAAGGTGTGAATCAAATATTATGCCAAGGTGTTTTACAGATTTAGAAGAAGAGATAGGATCATTATTTACCTTAATTTGCATGTCATTTTCATTGACCTTGCCTAATAGCTTTTTGCTTCCGATGTTTATAGAGCAGGTTTTCTTAACATTTAATACCAGACCATGATCTGCAGAGTATTTCGCCAATCTCTGCAGATCATCATTGATTTTGGCGCACACGGTAGCTACATGTAACGGGTCATAAGCTAGGGATATTTGCTGATCATCCGCATACGAGTGGAACATGCAATGACTAACCTGTTTATGCATATCTACCATATAAAGACATTGAAGACAAAGATATCTCGCTGTTTGTCATAACTTTGACCTGTTGTTTCCGACTGCGGAGGTATGAATCAAACCAATATATTGCATTATCGGACATTCCCAGAAATGATAATTTGGCAAGAAGCAATTTGTGGTCTAAGCAGTCAAATGCTTTACTATAGTCTAGCAGTACCGATGTGACAACATTTGATTGATCAATAGCTTTAGCATACTCATCCATGACATCCACAAGGACAGTCACTGTGCTATGCTTGGCACGAAATCCGAATTGACGGCTTGGCAGCAGATTATATTGTGTTAAAAAATCCAAAAGTTGCAAATAAACAATTCGTTCCATAATTTTTGATATTACAGGCAGAAAACTTATTGGTCGAAAATCTTTAAATGTTTTAGGTTCGCTAATTTTGGCGACAGGGATTACTATAGCGCACTTCCAAATATTAGGTAGGGTACTATGGACTAGACAAAAATTAATTATATATATAATGGCCTCCAGGCACGCAGGGAGACACAACTTAATCATTTTCAGAGTGACACGATCAACACCAGCGCTATTAGACTTTATATAGTTAATTGCTTGTGGCACCACTTCAGTAGTAACTTCGCGAAACTCAAATAAATGTGACGCGTCCAGATTTTCATGTAAATTGCTTTTATAGTAGTCCACTATAATATTTGGCGCATGAGTATCTGGTACAGATTCTACAAAGAATTTATTAAATTCTTCAGATTTTCTTAGCTCAATGGGTATGTCTTGTATGTTTCGTTTATTGTAGATGCTAAGCTTTTCAATAGTTTTCCACCACAATCTTGTATTTGCTTTATGCTTTTCTAGGGTGTATTCAATGTACGCCTTCTTTTCCCGACGAATTGATGAAGTAACTGTTTATAAAATACCCACTGTCAGATATTCCGATTTTCACAAAATTTGACAGGAGGGCATATAACTTTTATTAACACAATTTTTTTCTATCTCTAAGCCTACTATGATTTCTCGAAAATTGCGATTTTCTTTTTATCGCAGTTTGATATATTGAATAAAGTTGTTTTATGGAGTTGTATGGCTGAAAAGAATTTGAAATGAATTGGATCACAAATATAAAAGATACAGGGGTCTCTTCACGAGAAGTGAAACACACTGTATATCAAATCAAAAATTCTGACTCGCGTCTTAATCTGATCATGCCATGTATCCCACAGGGGTCATCCTTTAGACCAGTACTGTTTAAGTTATACATCAAAAATTTACCACCACCAACAGATCATAGAACAACCTTCTGCGTATTTGCAGATAACACGGCCACACTGACAATCTCTAAGGAACTAGACAGCAAACCCATTCGAGACACGAGCAAATCTAACTATAAAATATTACAACGACTGGGGACTCAAAGAGCTCAATGAGCTTCGCCACCGTTTATACAACAGAACGCTGGTTAAACAACATGCAGCTTCTCTTACGGCCACCTACAAAGGCAGTAACGGAACAACACTCCCTGAAAGTATATTTTCAGGTGAAGCTGCTTCCAATATATTAAAGAATTACTATAGTATTTTACCTTTTTTTGGTGAAAGATTGGCTAGGAAATTAATATCCGGCTACTGACCGGCTAATAGAAGGTCACAATAGAAGGTTCCATACTAGGGTGCATCGATTTTCTTTTTTTTTACCCAATCCAAAATGGCGGGCGCCCAAAAGTTGTGGAATAATACGTTAAAATTTCAAATTAAAATATTAACCCTTAAAGGTAGCGGGTTGGGGTCAAAGGTAAACATTTTTGATATTCTATATAATCAAAATGGCGGGTGCGCAAAAGTTGTGTTTTAGGGTTATAAGCAACAGGTAGAAATTTTAGTGAAAAATATTTAGGTTTAGGGGTAGCGGCTGAGGGTTAAAAGTCCAATTTTATTATTTTGTGCATATCTAAAATGGCGGGCGAGGAAAAGTTTGGTCTTGAGGTTGAAATTGGCTGGTAAAAATTTGAAACCAAAATATTAAGACTCAAGGGTAGTGGGTTAGCATCAAAGACCAAAAAAGATAGTATGTACCCTTACAAATATTATCGATACTTATCAATTAGTAATATTTTTAAACTATGTTTAATTACGGTATTAAATTTAAATTACTTATTACTACCTACGTATTTGTTATCTAATGTACGCATGCCCATAATACAGCATGCGCTGTGTTTTGCATACATGAAAGCTCGGTGAACAGAGAACACTGTCAGTTTTAGCCGAAACTTTAGATAGATGCGGTATTTCCGATAGAGCTGGAGCACTGATTGCTTCTTCAGTACTCCAAGATTTTGGTTTAATTAATGAATCTAACACAACGCATGTAATTGATAAAAACAAAATTAGAAGGGCTATAAGCAAGAAGAGAGATGAATTATCATCATGTGGTACGCCAATATCATTACGTGGACTTTATTTCGATGGGCGTAAAGACAAGGCCAAGAAATTAATAGATAACCGTCGCAAGATAACAACCGAAGAACATATAGTTTTAATTCGAGAGCCCGGATCATCATATTTGGGGCATGTCACACCTTCTACAGGTTCAGCTGTAAACATCATTAACGCCATTATCAGTTATTTTGAAAACTCTCGAATCCCAACTAACACCTTAAAAGTAGTCGGATGTGATGGAACGGCTACAAATACTGGTCCTAAAGGTGGTGTTATAGCTCTACTTGAAAAACATTTTAAGAGACCACTTCAGTGATTCATTTGCCAATTGTATGCAAATGAACTTCCATTAAAAGGCACTTGATCGAACATATTGACGGAACTGTATTTCAGGATTTTCAGGTATAATAGGAAAGTCGTTAGTCAAATGCGAGCAGATGCCAGTAGCTGCATTTAAGATTATTAAATCCGAAATTCCTATAGTTAAGGTGAAAGATCTTAACACATATCAGTTATATTTTTATGAAATATGCCAAGCAGTAATAACGGGATATGTATCTATTAATCTTTTAAAACGAGAACCTGGCAAAATAGTCCACTCGCGATGGCTGACGACAGCAAATAGAATACTTCGCTTATATGTTGCTCTGCAGATTTGGTTATATCAGCAACGTATGTTGTCAAAGTGTATGCGCCAATGTGGTTCAAAATAGAAGCACATCCGTCATGTCTGCAAGGTGCTTCAAATGTATGGAAGACCATATAATTATCAAGATATTTATCAGAAGAGTTGAAGGGAGTAGGTAATTGATCCCGTCGTAATACGAAATGGATATTTTGCACACTCTGAGAACATACTACTGGGAATGCTGGGCGATGGAAACCGGTGTATTAGGGAGTTGGCCGTTCGCAGAATATTAAAAGCTAGAAAAGGCAACAATACCGACTTAAGAAAGTTTACACTTGCTCCGTTGAAACTAAATGCTACAAATTAATATGAGATGATTGATTGGCAAGAATGTGGATATAATGAGCCACCATTAACAGCTGATTTATCCGAAGAGGACCTTAATCAAATTATAAATAATCATGCATTGTCTGATAATTGAAATAAAGTAATTTCCTAATCACACACAAGCTGTGAAAAGGGCAGTAAAGCTTGTAACTGAAGCTTCAGCGCTGGATGGATTAATTAAAACAACGATTATATCCTGTGACAAAATTCCCAAATTCAACACAAAGAAAGATTAGTACAAGCAAGTTTTACCATAATGTTTATAGTATTATTTTTATTTTTACTTTTTATTCTTTAATAAAATCAAGTTTATTTTCACATAAGTACCTTTGTTATCAAACGTCCAATAAAGAAATTAAAGTAAAAATAAAGTTTATTGTTTCACACTATGATTATAAAACAAATAATTTCCCTTAAAAAAAATGGGACTTTTGAGCTTGTAGGGGATAGAAATAGATCCGATGCAGAACAAAGAAAATATCAAGTTGACTTTTAACCCTAACCCGCTACCCTTAAATCTTAATATTTTTGTCTTAAGTGTTTACCTCTTATATATAACTGTAAAGCACAACTTTTTCACACCCGCCATTTTGAATATATAGAATATCAAAAATGGTTACCTTTGACCCCAACCCGCTACTCCTAAGGGTTAATATTTTAATTTGAAATTTTAACGTATTATTTACAACCCTATTACACAACTTTTGGGCGTCCGCCATTTTGGATTAAGTAAAAAAAAATAAAATCGTTGCACCCTATTCCATACCAACCACGCTACCCCCTGCACCTGAATTCCTACTGTCACTGATTCATTGTCAGTGCAATACTACTTGCGCTGGTAAATGTTAATGCAGGAAGACAGGGCAGAAATAGCAATGTGTGAAACTTGTACGGTACCGATAAAATTATTACTGAATATGACTTTTCTAGAAGAGGATTTATTAAAACATTTTTTCGTTTACATATTTGGGTTATATTCATAAGTACTCAATTGCATGCTCTTAATTCCAATAGCTTAAAAATAAATAAGAAGACTGTGAATTATGAGAAAAGTATTCAAAAAAGCTAAAAAAGTATTTTTAATTTAAAAAATCGTGAAAGAATTTAATTTCTCTGTTTATTTTTAAATCAGCCCTCTGATTCAAACTCCTCCGGGGCGGGTATAGAAAAAAATATAGTTTGTGTTATACATCGTTGGAAAGGAAATTTTGTCTGCTATAAAAAAGAACTTTTATGATTTTCTTATAAATCAATCGTTTTCGAGAAAAAAAATACAAAAACGTTCGCATTTGGAAGTGAAAAGAAAAGAGGCTTGCGGAAGAAGGAATTTTCAAGACTTTAAATATGTTGGAGTCCTAATCGAGGCTATGAAATCTGATACAAGAAATAAAACTGGATAAGGGACTCTAAATAAAATTAGATTTGGAGCACCACAATAGATCCAGAGTCCTCAGGGATCGCCGAGGCCAAGGCCAAATGGCCAGCTTCTCACTTCAAATCTAATCTAAATCTAATCTAAATGTTGGATTTGAACCTTCAAGGAATATCTTTACCAAAAATTATCTCCCAACAATTTTTTCCGGGTTTAGGCAAAATATTACATGTATTGACTGGGATACATCATAAAGCACTTAGAAAGCTTTTTAGGAAAAAAAAATATCCGTTTCTTTGTTCTTTTTGACGAGAGAAAACGTTTCTCGAAGTTTGCCGAGGCATTATTGAAAGACCCTGTATAAGTAAGTATACTTTCCCCCAATGAATTGAATATGTCATGAGACTAAATTTATAGAATAATAAGAACTCTATAAATGTATGTTCCAAAAAATAAATTAAAGAAAAATCTGGAGTTTATTTTTTCTGCCCTGTAACAATCTTTAATCTTGTAATGCTTCAGCTTATTAGCAAACAACTTTATGATCATTATATAAAACAAAATTACCACCTGGCTAAAGTTATCTACTCTGTAATCACTTCGAGGTAATTTGTTGAAGCATGTTATACATATTTAAGCTTATGTTCAGCTTTAGACGACACAGAAATCAATGTGAGCTGAGGCATTCATTAAATCCTGACTGAGTTCGAACAAGATGTTACCTTAATAAATTTGTTGAACGTAAACCATTGATATAAGATAATTTGAAAATTTCCAATGATAAATCGAAGAGATAAGGTTAAAATCGTTTTGTCACGAAATTCATTTATGCTGTTTACCCCCAAAGTACAGAAGCGTATGTAGAAAAATCACCCTCCATGGCAGAACCAGTGAAGGGAAGATGGGGTGGGGGATAAAAAATTATCTGTGTACATGAATAATTTGTATAGTTTCACTTCAGAGTGTGTAGCGTATAGCCAAAGAGGAGACAGTTCAGAAAGAAAACAACATATTAGATAAAGATAGTTGAAAAGTTCCGATTTAAAGACCCATAACTGTGTCACACTCAGCTGATTTTGTTTGTTCTTGTATTAAATTTTGAATACATGCCAAAGGTGGTGTAATGAGATGTGTGTAACAATGGGAATGCAACTGCTGAGAATAATCATTCAACGTGATTACGTTTTAATTCTAGTCAATTGTTGTGAGTTCGCTGAACGGTGTAAAGGATGTTGCTAAATGTAACTACAATAGGGTGTTTTCACTTTTTAAGTCAAAAAATACAAAATACTTATGGTAAATATTACAGCTGAAACAATTTTTCGGCAAAAAAATTTTTTTTTATAATTTTAAAAGAAATTTAAATTCAAATTAAATATTTCCCGCCAAAAAAGACAAATCTAGTACTACTGGTCATCTGTGACGTCACTGCCTATATATGTCAATGATTATAAAATCTAACCTTACTTAATGACTTTTGTTATTGTAAATCTTCGACCATATATTATGGTCGAAGTTGTAAATAGTAAGTCAAAAATATGAGTAGTGGACCAAATAAGTGGTGTTTTGTGACAAGGCGCAGAAATACTTCAGTAAATGCTCCAAATAAAAAGTTCCCATGTGTACCTATAGCGAATTATTCACGGAAAGTGAAATGGTTTAAAACAGCGAGGCGCGATTTTCCCAAATCGAAATCGACATATTATTGTTGTGAAGATTATTTTAATGTAAGTATAATTTATCTTTTCTCGTCATGGTAAAATTTAACCGATGATAGCTAGCTAGATGGATAATTACCTTCAATATTATAAATAGATCATATATACTTACCGTAAAATTATGCTTGTAATGGTATGAGATTTATTTTGAATTGAAAGTAATATATTATAGCTTCTAGTATTATTGAACATTTATAATGAAATTTTGCTAGGTTATGATTATTAATTAAAATGACCAAAATATCAAGCGATGCATGTCATGGCTAGTGATATTCGACGTCACAAATATATAAAAATACTTGTTTATTATTTTCAGCTTGAGAAAAATTACATCCGATACAAAATTTTGGGAGGAAAAATTATTCTGAAGGAAGATGCAGTTCCGCACATATTTAACTGCCAACCAGACAGAAAAGAAGCAGCGTCTGCACCAAACGATCTCTTAAATATTTAGATTCTCACTCGTAATAGATCATAATTTGATTGCCCACACAGTGTTATTGTTATTGCATGTGCTGTTATTAATTTATAACCTTCCATCATTAAATAAAGTAGTTTGTGTAGTAAATATGAAACTGTAGTTTTCCCCTATAAAGAAAAAAATCAATATACTAAAAATGCAAATTTTAGTTTTTATTATTCAGATAGACATATCTTCGATATATATAATTTTAATTGTCAACAACAGTTATTTATAGTTATAATCCATGTTTAAAATGTCCACAATTTTGTTTTTTTCAAAATTTGAGTTCGCAACACAGAAAAGTCCTTGTTAATTTGCACATAACATTTGTAAATATACTTGCACTTTAAATTTGTCTGTAATTTGATCATTTTTTATTTAGTTCTCCACATACTCTGAAATAATAGGTACCGCCAGGTAAAGCTGCAAAAACGAGATATAATGGCGACAAGAAAAGTCCACAATCTTTCACTTTTTAAGTTTCAATTTTTCCTCCACAACAGCCACCACCTTCTCTAAATTGCGGCTCCTTTCCATATATTTATTATCCCTTATTTTGTATGCACCTACTATAGACTCGACAGCTAGCGAACGATTAACTTCTCAGCTCCTCACACAATTTCTCTGACATTTTATTTTTAACAAATTATAAAAATCACTGCACTTTTTACTAGTATCAGAAGCAAATTTCAACAAAAGTTTATAAATTGACAAATTTGCAAATTTGTCTTGAACCATACATCTGAATTATATTTCATTATTTGTACACCGAGAAGATTTTGTATCCCAATATTTAATAATTCTTGTCTAACGGTGGTCTAGGCAAATTCTTCCTTTTACAGTGCATAATGAGTCTTTTGGTTTCAACTTCACATACCCAAAAGCACTATTCACGTTGTTCTCGAGATGAGCTGCAAATAAACATTTAATTATATCTCTAGCACAGACTATTAATTCTACTTTCTTTTAAGGTTATGTTGTTAATATAAATAATCGTAAATAAACCAAATTAAATATAACATAATAATGTGTAATAATACAAAAACTAAATCATAAATTTAATAACTCTATTAGGCTCAAACTGCAAACAACTAATTCATTAATTTATTTTAAATACTTACGCTGCTGTTTTTACGCCCTTCAACTCGGTTGAATGAAATCGATCATCATTTTTAATACATAAAAATATTTAAACTAGGTAAATTGTTTGTAGAAACTTTCACAAAATTGTCTGTAACCATTGTTCACTTTCTTTAATTTGTGAGAAACACTAGGAATATCCAAGCCAAATATGGTAAACATATAAACAATAATAGGTCCGTTCGCATTAGCTGCACTAGTGCAATTATTAGGAGATAAATTGTGACTCTACATAAGTTGAAGAGAGACAGATTTGCACTGGTGCAGATAGTGGAGAATTGTTGAACAGAAAACGAACAAAGTTATTTTGTCTTATGACAGATATATGAAGCGACGTAACCAGTATCATTACCCAATAAGGTGACGTTCCCGAAATTATTCAAATATTTGTTTATTAAATATTTATTTTAATCTGACGATATAATTAATATGAATGCGTTTAGGCTATCATATTTATGTATTACTTCATATTAATGCATCATTTGAAGTGAATTGTTATATATGGAAAACACCCTATTGAGGTTATGTCAAAGAAAATCTTTATGCTATCTAGTGAATATCATAATGTTAAAACAGTTAAATAAATTTGTGTTTGGTGCATGCGATTTTGATTGATTCATTTATTTTGAAATACTTTTTGAAAGACGAAATGAATCTGCTTGATGAAATAAAGTTAAGTTTCGCTGCTGACTACACTCAGCGTGAATTTTGCCGCTGACTAAAATATCCAACAGTTGATAAGTGGCACATTTTCTGCGCTGCCGTTTAGAGAACCGTTGCTCACAACTATTGCAAACCGTTGCATTCCCTAAACGCACCCATTGTATTTGCAAAAGTTGCGAAAATGCCGAAAATAGGAAATTTTTTATTCTGATGAAAACGTAACATTTTTTTAGAGTGGCTATAAGGATGAAGCAAGGTAAGTCTATGTAAGTCTAATTTTTAAGTGAGACGGCATATCGCTTCTTAGAGCCATAATAAAGTTAGTTCCCAAAGCTTAGCTAGTGGATAATTTATTAAATTTGTAGTTAGTTTAAAAACGAAATAAACAACAATAATACGTAATTAATACTCTGTAGAGTTCACAATAACCAATACTTATTCCTGGCTTTTTTTATGCTTATACATAAAAATGTCATATTCTATTGTAGGTGTCAACGATGGCTTATATAACACAGACACACACAAAAAAAGTCAATTTTCTGAGGTTATATATATACTCCTATGTATTTTTGACCGCTGAACATGATCCTGTCAGTTTTACAAAATTAGGTCAGGATTTTTTTTATTAACTATGAAAAAAACATGCCAGAATAGGGTTTAAAATATAAATTAAAGATTTTAAATGAGTAGACCATGTATTCGATGTATTTTTGACCGCTGAACACGATCCTGATGCCAGTTTTACAAAATTAGGTCAGGATTTTTTATTAACCAAGAGAAAAAAACAGGCCAGAATAGGGTTTAAAATATGAATTAAAGATTTTAAATACCATGTTGGGTACTATTTCTTTTTAGTCTTCGCTCTTATTGTTTCCTAAAAATTTATCAACAACTTTTATAAAGCTTTGCCAAGCTCCCTTTTCCGCATCTGACACTGTAGTGATGAATTTGTTATCTCTTAGAATCTTCCTTATTTATGAACCATTAAAAATGCCTTCCTTCAATTTGGCTTCGCTTATCTGTGGAAATTGTATTCCCAAATACTCAAAACGCTTTCCTAATTGGTTGAAAATGATATCAGGTTCGTGTTCAGCGGTCAAGAATACATCGAATACATGGTCTACTTATTTAAAATCTTATATTTTAAACCCTATTCTATGGCCTGTTTTAACCTGTTTTTCGTGGTTAACAAAAAATCCTGATCTGATGGAGCAAAACTGACATCGGGATCGTGTTCAACGGTCAAAAATACATCGAATACATGACTATTTAAAATTTTCAATTTATGTTTTATATTCTGGCCTGTTTTTTTCGTGGTGAACAAAAAACTCTGGCCTAATTTTGTAATACTGACATTGGGATCGTCTTCAGCGGTCAAAAATACATGGGAATATATATGTGAAACCTCAGAAAATTTATTTTGTTTTTGTGTGCCGGTGTAATTAGACATGTGGATGTTCAGATTTATTAAAACTTTAATTTCATATAGAAAAAGCATACGAAAATAATCTTGCTCGCGGCATTCGCTTTGAACGCTTAATATTTAATAATAATAACAATATCGAAAATAAGACATAAGTGTTTGAGTTAAATTACTTAGAGAAGATAACATACGTCAACACACAACAACAACAACAAACTCATACAAAGTTTCTTGGACTGTATATTGACAATAAATTAAATTTTCAAGAACATATAAGTAATCTAAATAATAAATTAGCCTCGAGATGTGATGCTATTCGCACAATTTCTATCGAACTGAGATGCTCTACTGCAAAAATAGCATACTTTTCCTTAATAGAGTCCCACCTAAGATATGGCATAACATTTTGGGGATTGTGCAACTTGTACAACTATTAAATGGGGTGCTCATTTTGCAAAAACGAGCAGTAAGATATATGTGTAAAGCGCGTTTTAGAGACTCTTGCAAATCTCTATTTGTTGCTCACCAGATATTAACTGTAGTATCTATTTTTATCCACGAAACGGTGTGCTTATTTCATAAAAAATGAAATACTTTTGAACGTGCAGAAAATCGTCTCATTACTTGCCAAGCAAAGAACAATAGTCTACCCATACCATCTACCAATTTGACAAAAAAAACTCTCTAATTTACAATAGTAAGAAAATTTACAATCGTATCCCAGTAGCATTGAAGAATATCTCCTCTGATAAACTATTTAGGAAGGCCGTAAAAAAATTCTTAATTGATAAACCCTATTATAACTTATAGTCCATGGTACATCTCCTTTTTTTTAATGATTAGTAACAGGCTGAATTTTCGTGAGTAGCTTCGTTTTGACGAGACGCCCAACTTGTCTCTCTGCGAAAATTCTCGATAGTGCTAGCTAATAGCAAAAATTATTTTTTCTATTTCACAAATTTCACAATTCGAAAACCTGTCAAATTATGTTGTGGATAAACACGGGGCTTATTATAATTAACTCGCGCAAACGTAACCAAGGCAATAGAAAAACAAACTCTTTATCAAACGTTTAATGAATGAAAAATATGTTGCCAAAATAATTTGACAGGTTGTCGAATTGTGTAATTCGTGTGAAATAAAAAAATAATTTTTGCTATTAGCTACCACTACCGAGAATTTTCGCAGAGAGAAAAGTTGGACGTCTCGTCAAAACGAAGCTACTCACGAAAATTCAGCCTGTTACTAATCATTAAAAAAAAAGGGCGATGCACTGTGGACTATTACAGGAGTATTATGACAATACATTTTAATGTGTTTAGTTCACTACCATATAGTTTATAAAATATACAACTTTTGTCGTATGTTCGTGATTTTTATATCTTTGTATTTTTTCTATTTTTGCTTTGTATTGTTTGTAAACCGACTAAACGAATATTGTTTTGTTATATTTAAACTTTGTCAATGAGAATTATTTCTTTGGACCATAAAGTATATATATATATATATATATATATATATATATATATATATATATATATATATATATATATATATATATATATATATATATATATATATATATATATCTCTCTCTCTCTCTCTCTCTCTCTCTCTCTCTCTCAATGCGCACTGACCGATATCGCTAGCATGTGCCGGTTGTGTAGACAACGAACTTGTTTTTGCAATTGCAGTGGTGTCCCATGGTTGCGTTAAATAGCTGTGCTGTTCGCTACTCTAGGAATATATTTTCTAGTGTTTTTCGTTTTTGGTATTAGTTGTATATTTATAATGAATATTCAACAGTTTCTACAAATAAGACAAATGAACTGAAATTTATTTCAATTGCGATTGTCCAATATTAATAAACGAAAATAGTAAACTTAAAAAATAACTAATAGTAATAAAACTAATAGTAATAAACTTAAATAGTACTTTTATTTTAAAAAAGAATAAATGTACACGGCACTGGCATTGTGTCCACAAATATACTCGATGCGCGATGCCTTGACGTATGTTATCCTCTCTCTCTAAGTAATTTCACTCTACCTACTGCAGAGCCAACGAGACTTATCTAGAAACTGAATCTTGTTGGTAACTATACATTTGCTTTACTATTTATTATTATAATATACTTATACCGTGCGTGTAATTTCCCATTAGGCATGTACATTCACGTAGCGCGAGAGATCTGACAACACAGCTGCCGTAAATTCCTCCGTCGGGCGGAGCATCCCTTTTATTTCATTTCAGCCAGCTGGCACGCGCGATGTTGTAATTTTACTCCCTAGCGCTCCGCTACACGCACGGTATCTAATATAAAGCGCTAAGCAGCAAATGTGCAAGTATGTTTATTGAACTAGGGTATACCGGGTGACTCAGTCGATAGGGATTCTCTTGTAACTTTTGGATGGGCGAATGGATTTTTTTCAAATTTGGTGTAGTGATATGGGATGAAATTTCCAATTAATTACATGATGTAAAAAACCCAAAATGACCGACTTCCAGTTTCGATGCAATTTACATGAAAATCAAATTTTTAAATGGGATAACCTGTATATTTTTGCATATTTGGATCCTGCTGGCCAAAATACATATGATCTGAACCTCAAATATTATTTTGATTTTCAAAAAATATTTAAAAAAATTATCAATACATTTCTTTTTTTAATTATACATTAAGTACAAAGGGAAGGAAGACATTATGCATATCATTTTCTTTATTAAAGATATACTTAAATAAAAGGTTGTCCCATAGGAGTTCCATTGAAAAAAAATAGTTTTCGATGAAAAACCAATATCGTTGAACTTAATGAAAAATAAATCGAGTTTAATGTTAGTATCTAAAGAGATAATATTTTAAAGATATTTTCAGACTGATTTTTAACAATTTTGACAAAATCGCGGCCTTCTATGATTAAAATTAAAAATTAAGAAATTTATACTTTTTTCTTTTTAAATAAAAAATAAATATCTTGCATTTCTGCATAGATTATTATTGTTAAAAATATTATTTTGTATATTCAGCAGATAACTTTCAAAGAAACCATTGGTTCCTTTCATATACCGTTGATCTAAATCTGATCAAACTAGAATATCAACAAGAAGTTCCCTTACGAACCGACTTGTCAACTTCTTTCATACACTTTCTATATCTAACACTCAGTATTAAAAACATGAAAGTAACCATTAGTAAGTCTTATCATGCCAATGTATTATAAGAAGCCTCCCTTACGAGGAATTCTTTCTAGTATCTCTAGCCCTACCTAGAGGATACTCCATTGTAATCAAACGTGTTACATTGCAAACCCAAGAACTACTAAAAAGCACAAAGAAAATAGGTATAAAATTTCACTCATATGTCTTAATAAATAAAATATTTCCTTTTGACTAAATAAATCCTTTAAAAATTGTAAAACTTTTTTCATTCTCCTTAGAACTCATCAGGAGAGTTATATACTCAATTCGATAAAAAAATACTATTAAAAATAATAAGAAAACAGGTTAATGTAAAAAACTGACAGGAAATCATTTATTTACTTGACAGATATATAGAAAATAAAAAAGAATCACTCTCTTAGAGCCCCATAGCGCGTCTAGTTTTTAAAAAATAAAAAATAAATATCTTGTAATTCTGCTTATATTATTGTTAAAAAATATTATTTTGGGTATTCAGAAAATAACTTTCAAAGAAACCATTCGTTCCTTTCATATATCGTGAATCTAAATCTGACCAAGGTATAATATCAACAAGAAGTTCCCTTACGAACCGACTTGTCAACTTCTTTCATACACTTTCTATATCTAAGACTTAGTATGAAAAACAAGAAAATAACCATTATTTCTATATACTGATGAACTAAGTCAAGAGGTACAAGAGTGTCCCTATCGGCTGAGCCACCCGGTATATAGTTTTATTAATATTAAAAACCTAACTAATTGGAAAGTAAAAATATGAATTAAAAGAAAACTGTTTTCGTAGGTCAGCAGTTGAAATGTAAAATGTATTTACATACTTGCTTGTGCTTTTAGATCCTACAGAAGTACTTTGTAACACTCGGATGGTGACAAAATGTCCACAGAGGTTCCCACCGTAACACTCACAGACAAAATAGATTACTTTAAGATAGATTCACATATATAGCGCCTGCATATAATAATACTGTAGTGTCACCACCATTAATTTCGTCAGTGGAAACTGAGAGTTTTATCAGTGCTAAAATTTGCTCCGTAAGAGAAAATTAAGATAATAACTTAAAGATTTGAGCAAGTTGGCAATGCTATATGTATTTGACATCTATACATATATAATAAATCTGTAAAGTTGGCGTGTCTGTGGATTCAAAATATTTGCAAAAAAACTGATCTGGGGAGATGTAAGATGAGTAATAGAATACGTTAAAATAGTTTTTGGAATTTTTGTCTGTTTGTTTGTCTGTTTGAATGCGGATCACGCAAAAGCTACTGAACCAATTTGAAGAAGGTTTTCACAGATAAATTTATCTAAGTTTGGAGTAACATTTAGTTTTTATTTCATCGAAATCGGCCTACGCTAACCCAAGTTTTATGAAAATCAATTCAGTAGAATCGGAGATACAGCTTGGTCTCTACAATAAGCGTATTTGCACGGCATAAATTTTCGTGTTTAAACTTCTATAATATTCCACAAAATTCGACAGTCCAGAAAATTTCAGAGCCTTCTAAAATATACCAGAATATTCTGTATTATTCCAGAAAATTTGAAGGCCTTCTGAAATGAATCAGAACTTTCTGTAATTTTCCAGAAAATTCGAGAGCATTTTGGAACATTGCAGAAAATTTGTGAGTCACCTGAAATACTATAGAATGTTCTGTAATATTCCGGAAAATTCGAGACCATTCTGGAATATTCCAGAAAATTTGTGAGCTTCCTGAAATATTCCAGAATGTCCTATAATATTCCAGAAAATTTGTGACCATTCTGGAACATTCCAGAAAATTTGTGAGCCTCCTGATATATTACAGGATGTTTTGTAATATTCCACAAAATATGATCATTAAGAAAGCGCAGGGCCAGACGCACCTCAGTGTTAGTTGCTATTTGCACGGCCAGCTCCACGCTTTCCCCCGTGTCAGTGACGCAAGGAATCTCCTTGTACAGGTCCCTGGTGATTCTACCTCAAAGGTCATTTACAAAGAAACTTCTTAGTTAATTTCAAAATTCCACGCGAACGTAGTCGCGGGCCCAGCTAGTTTTGTAATAGATTTGTTGTTGATGATGATGTCTTGAGATTTAAGGGCCACGAGTTCGAAGCACAGACAGGTTAGATGTAGTTACTGTTTTTTCACTTTTTGTTTAATTACATTGATTCTGGCGACGTGATGTACATAAGCAAGAAATGCATTATCAAAGGGTATTTTTTTTTTTTGAAATAACACCTCTACATTTTCCCCTCACTAACTTTACCACGAAACTGCATATGATCCTCTACTATCGATGGTATGCATCAAATAAGTTTGAGAACATTATAACATTTTATAACATGGGTGACGTGAATTCAAAAACACGAAAGCTGTTGAAGTTCTCGATTAAGTGTATATGCAAAGGAAGTTTGTTTTCTCTTTTTTACGTTCCACTTTCTTACTTCAATCTCAGTTGATTGCAATGGAAAAGCTGACGGCCTCGCTTTTCTTTAATAAATAGCTTATGGCAGAACGAAAAATTGTCATGCATATAAAAAGTTTTCCTTTATACTTTTTGATGAGTGAAATATAATTTGCTCTTTTAAATAAATAAACCGTTCAAGAAGTATTATTTTAGACTTCTCAAGGGAAACAGAGTTAAAAAACAATTCCAAGTTTAAAAATAAAACGTGAAGGTAGAAAATTCATCATTTCATAATTAGGTCTTTAAAATGAAGGTAGTAATTTACAAATCTACCACGTGAAAAATATTGCGTTGAATATTTAAATCTAATGAGGTACGTTTATAAATAAACGTTAGTAGTAAAATTTAGTTCTAATATTTGAAATAAATATTGTTAGTTTTGTGTCATAAGGTTTGCCTCAGTATATTTAAAACATCGCTATCTTCGGCAGGTTGACGTACTATAAAATTTGATTTTTCGAATTTCTCTTTTAGCATTCTAATGACGCGAATCTTGTTATCATTTTGTTTTAGTATTTCATTGGTTCAGTTTATGTTTATAAACAAATAGTATATATAAATGGACGATTCGGAGAGTAGATGTTTCTAACACCTCGGGAGGGAGTTAATGGTTAAACTAGCAAACAGCTAGATAGCCAAAGCCATATTATTATCGATTTATACAGGATGTCCAGTTAGTTCTCCCCTCCCTCGGAACATTGTGCAAAGACTGCTAACTTTATAAAAAAACTTTCTTAATAAAACTTTCAGTGTTTCGACTCTGCTACAACGTAAATGAAAAACAAAAGACCACAGTCATAGTAGATTTTAATGCTAAAATAAAGAGCACCTTAATTTACGCAAAAATTGTTTGAAATAATCATATCGCAAAAACAGTTTGAAATAAAAATACAGTGTATGATATTAAAATGTGGGAATTGTATTCTTTATCCATCCATGTAAAAATAATATAGGCAAAATGTTTTTCAGTAAATACGTCGTTATCAAATAATATCGTACATTTTTAGAAAAAGCAATTAATAAATTATGGAAATGTGGCAGTTTAGGATCCTTGGAGGCTTAACTGGTGCTGAAAAAATAGAGGCTGTTCTATTTAAAAAAAAATATAATTTCTTGTGTAACTCGTTTTTGTGACATCTTGTATAATTGAAAATAATTTTACGTTGTAGTAGAGATGAAACGATGGATGTTTTGTAAAGAAAGTTTTTTTATCAAGTTAGCCGTTTTTGCACAATCTTCCGAGGGAACACTAACTGGGCACCCTGTAGATGTGATTGGTAAATACAAGAAATTGTTACACTTTCCGACATTATAGCTTTTAAACTATTTATCGTATAAAAAATGTTATGCGAAAGTTTTTGTCCTTTATAAAATTTATAATACTCTTTCCACAGGATTAAGAGGAAACAAGTTATTCCGAAAAAGATGTTTTACCACCCCCATTTATGACAGGATATCGACTCACCCTCAAAGCTGAAAACTTGGAATTTAATTAGAGCTCTTCCCCATACAATAGTAAAAAAAATGCCTATATTTATTGTTTTTTTAAATGTATGTATATGGACTGGAATAAAAGCACAGTGGGTGACAGGGTCCGAGTGTAGCGACGATTCGTGATCTCGTCAAGAAGAAAAAAAAAAGGAGAAGAATGTTTCAGGATTAATAAATCTCATATTTAGCATTGAATTCTTTTCAGGGTTTTGTTGTGATTTTAATATGATGGGTAATCAGTAGGTGAAACATTCTTCTATAGTAATTTACGTTATAAGTTCGGTAGGTGACTTATTACAGTACGAGTTTTACGGACGAGGCGACGCGCGACGCAGGAGCCGAGTTTGGAATATAAACGAGTACTGTAATGAGACCTACCGGACGTGTATCGTTTAATGTTTTATTTCATACTGTCTTTATAATCCTTTTTAAAATTTATAAATAATAAAATATTTATAATTATTGAAATTTAAAAAATATTAAGGAACGGGAAAATTAATCCCGAAAAAATCATCAGATAAATATCAAAAAGAATATGGATTGTTTTGCCAATGGAAACAAATAATATGACAGTGTTGCTAGGTGACACATTACAATATCAGAAACTGTAATGTTCATAGGTAACACATTACGGTATCTGATACTGTAATGTATACCGGCCGCAAATGAGTCCGGGAAATAGTAATTTACCGGGCAGTTTGAAATAAAAGTAAAAAACTGCTGCCTAAGAAATCACTACGTCCACATCCAGATTTCCTATCCAAATATCTTCCTGTTCAAGTTCCTCACTACCATCCCCACCCCATTATTAAGGGGGGTGGTAGTGGGAGTAGCTGACGTCAAAAAAATGCAGACACAGAACTTTTTCTTTGCTCAAACTTAAAATCTCGACGTTTCATGACAATTTAAGCCCGTTTGAACAAATTATATTTCATTTCTTTTACCGTCACTGCTTCTACGATGTAGAAGTAATTAAACGTAAGGAATTTTAAACAACTATACTAATAACTACATCTTTTTAAACAAAATAAAAGTGGTAAAACCTAACACAGGATTATTGCATCTACTAATACAGTACTAAGTAACACAAACGACTGCCCGCATTCCTCGGCTGCCTCGCAGGTGAGCCAAATTAAAAAAATCATATCTACCGTTTCGCAGAAGGTATCAGTATGAATCAATCACTAAAAATAATATTGATCTTTTTTTGCAATTTTGTACGATCTAGTTTTTGTCAATTTCCCAAAATAAACAAATTCTCGCAGGCTACATTTTTCAATGTGCCGACGAGGGCGTAAAGGTTCACGCGATATTATCTTCTGAAAGGGTATAGCCGGAAAAGTTAGGGAAATGTGCCCCCGCACTTACTTAGTTAAAATGGCTTAAAGATGATGCAGTTTATAGAGTATATTACACGGTAAAAATTTTAACCCGCTACTACTCCTACGAGGGTGGAAAAAAAATAATATGTCTTTAATTATTATATTTTTTTTTTCGGTTTCTATGCAACCGATCGATTTGAAATTTGGCACGAGTATTGCTTGCGTGGAGATAACTTACTCCAAAAAATAAGGTCATTTTATGACCATTTTAACTATCGGAAAAAAAATATAAATTTTTTTTAGAGGACAAAAGGGTGGCTACCCTTCGTGGTACAATCACCACTCTATGATATATTATGTCTTGACACTTCGTGATTATCATACTAAATTGTCAGATTTTTTGCTGTGGTGGAACAATATGGAAAAAAATAAAATTGGGTAAAATAAAATATTTACATATGCTTCTTAGTTGTAACAGTTAAAACTTATAGCCTTACAAGGTATTGTTGCATATCTACAACCGACCGCTTGTGCCAGTGCGATGTTGCCAAGTCTACTTTTTCCCCAGACGTACGGAAATTCGGCATAATCTGGCAATACCACTTCTGGAGGTTCCAGGGGCGAAGTATTAACTAGGAGCTTGGAGAAATGTTTAGCAACGAATGATGTTCTTTGTAATTACTGTCGCATTACGACATCTGAAAAACGACATACTGAACCAGGTGAAGAAAGTGAGGGAACGATCGAAGAAGACCAGCCTTTTATGCCTTCGACATCTTCGAGCACTACGATTAGTGACATGAAATAATGGAACTACCATTGCAAAAACTCATTGCTACATATAAATACTGTTGCATATGTGGTGATGGTAAAGAACTGACCGTAATACCCACTATTGCGAGACTACAGTGCTATCGAAACAAACAAATATACATCCCCAGAGGCAATCGTTGCTGTAAAATACATTTGATTTTTTTCCCCTCATTTTTGGCCTTGGATGGGTTCCATCAGCCAGCTACGCAGATGGATAATTTTTTATCTGAGTATGGTACAGTTGTTTAACATTAGTTGTCGTTTGTCAATACTTATCCTGACTTGTGATATTGATTCCTAATATGCCTTTGTTTTTATAACCTTTTTGGTTTAACCCACTATCCGTGGTCCAGTCTATGTGTAAACTTAAGTCGCCCTGATGGATCCCTGGGCGCGAAATGTGTTCACATTTGATTAAACATCATTTTTATGAAGACGTTGCACATCTGGAACCATATGCCAATTGTAGCTCGATTTCTAGATCGGATTTATGCATTCTATTAAATTCCTTAACCTCAATAACACAACAAATTTAAAAGGCTCTACAGACCATCGCGGTTTATCAGATTGTCTTATTAGGGTTACGGTTATTAATTACAATCTTAATAATATACTAATGATACCATTCTGAGGATGATCAATTTGTTCAGCTTCCTAGCAAGTGCACTGCACGCTGGCACCATATCAAACAATTTAGTAATAGGTCATTCTGTTATCATTATTACTACCTGTTTTCAGTTTTAATAGAAAAACAAGGACAGAAGAAGCTCTTGTACTGGAATTTTCATTTTCAACAGTGACTTTAATTCGTAAATGGCATTTACCGTTAAGCATGTAAACGTTAATAATTGCTTCTTTGATAAACCGCAGTGGTTTGTAAAGCCTTTTAGATTTGTTATTGTGGTTAAGGAATTTAATAGAATGCATAAATCCGATCTAGGAATCGAGCTACAATTGGCATATGGTTCCAGATGTGTAATATCGTCTTCATAAAAGCGATGTTTAATCAACCATATTTTACAGCAACGATTGCCTCGGGGATGTATATTTGTTTGTTTCAATAGCACTGTAGTCTCACATTAGTGGACATTACGGTCAGTTCTTTATCATCACCACATATGCAACAGTATTTATGTGTAGCAACGAGTCTTTGCAATGGTAGTTCCATTATTTCGACAGAGTCACTAGTCGTAGTGCTAGAAGATGTCGAAGGCACAAAAGGCTGGTCTTCTTCGATCGTTCCCTCACTTTCTTCATCTGGTTCAGTACGTCGTTTTTTAGATGTCGTAATGCGACAGTAATTACAATGAACATCATTCGTTGCTAAACTTTTCCCCAAGGTCCTAGAGAGTTAATACTTCGCCCCTGGGACCTCCAGAAGTGGTGTTGCCAGATTGTGTCGAATTTCCGTACGTCTGGGAAAAACGTAGACTTGGCAACATCGCACTGGCACCCGCGGTCGGTTGTAGATATGCAACAATACCTTGTAACGCTATAAGTATTAACTGTTACAACTAAGAGGCATGTGTAAATATTTTATTTTACCAAATTTTATTTTTTTCCATATTGTTCCACTACAGCAAAAAATCTGACAATTTAGTATGATAATCACGAAGTGTCAAGACATAATATATCATAGAATGGTGATTGTACCACGAAGGGTAGCCACCTTTTTGTCCTCTAAAAAAAATTTATATTTTTTTTCCGATGGTTAAAATGGTCATAAAATGACCTTATTTTTTGGAGTAAGTTATCTCCACGCAAGCAATACTCGTGCCAAATTTCAAATCGATCGGTTGCATAGAAACCGAAAAAAAAAATATAAGAATTAAAGACATATTATTTTTTTTCCACCTTCGTAGGGGTAGTAGCGGGTTAAAATTTTTACCGTGTAATATACTCTATAAACTGCATCATATGGAAGCCATTTTAACTAAGTAAGTGCGGGGGCACATTTCCCTAACTTTTCCGGCTATACCCTTTCTTTAAATATTATATGTGTTTTGACTAAACTGTTACATTGAATGCACTGCGAGCTCTAATTGAAAAAAAATAATAGATTTTTAGCATATATCTTAAGGGAGAAAACGCAAGTATTTTAAAAATTCCATTTTTCACGATTTTCTAAATAAGGGGAAATTCGCGAATTAAGGGTTGAAGGCAATCCTCGATTTTTCTGCGCCCTCCGGATTAGGATTCGGCAGAAAATTTTACATCGAATATGACACTTTCCAGCTGTATGTATTTTTTTTAACTACTTATTTAACGTCGGCCTATTTTCGCTACCAGGGCCTATCACCGATGCCAGGAGACGAGTTACCCCCAATCTGGAAATTTTGCCGAACCTCTTACCTTAAGAAGAGTAGGGATAATTTACTTGCCTAACATTTAATAGACAAGGGACCGCCTGCTTTACATCCCTTCCGAAGGATGGTATATCCACTACGTAATCCTCGTCTGAAATTACATAGCTTCCGCGTATACACTGATATGCAAGCCGCTAGAAGGTGGGACGAGATCGCTGTGTTTCCCTAGATGGGTCACCCATCTAAGTACTAACCGCGCTGCACGTTGCTTCACTTGTAGTATCGAGATACTTACACAGTGAAGACGCATCTACGCTCGCCCCCAGCTGTATGTCTGATACGTATATTGAACTGAAAGATAAACGTCTCCAGAATCTGGACTATATAGCATCATTTTCGATGTTGAGTGTAGGAAAAAATGCTCATGTTTATCAAGGATATGTTTCAATGAGGTGGTGGTGTGTTTGAAATTGACTAGTTTGATAAATTTTGTACATGTGTAAATTGTTAAATATGAATAAGTCTCTACTTATCTATTTATTTATTATTACTTATCGCCCCATCAGCCTAACCTCTCCTCTCCTTAAAACAATGGAGAAAATACTAGATCAACAGATCAGAAGCGAAATCATTCCAGTGAAACCGCTTCACTCGAAACAATTTGCCTATCAACCTGGCAAATCAACAATAAATGCTCTACATGGCCTGGTTAAAGGCATCAAAAAGACATTTACAGCAAAGGAACTGGCTCTGTGTGCTTTCATAGATATAGAGGGTGCCTTTGATAACATCTCCTATGAATCCATACAAAGAGCCGCGGAAAAAGGGTAATACAGTCCCCAGCAATCAAATAGATACAATCCATGCTAAGAAGCAGAATAATTACCACAGATGTGGGAAGCGAGTCGGCCACCGTGACTGCAGTTGGGGGCTGTCCACAAGGTGGAGTCTTATCGCCCTTGCTGTGGTCAATGGTGGTCGACGATCTCCTCTTTAAGCTGAGTAATTATGACTTCAACGTTCAGGGCTATGCTGATGACCTGGTCGTTACTGTCAGAGGTAGGTATGAGGTTATGATCTCAAACCACATGCAAATTGCCTTAAACATAATATCTAAATGGTGCTCGTCAGAGGGTCTTAGTGTCAATCCGAGCAAAACATGTATTGTTCCATTCACCAGAAGGAGAAAACTCAACTTGAGAGCTCCCATGTTGAAAGGAGCAGTACTGAATTTTTCAAGTGAAGTCAAGAATCTAGGAGTAATCTGGATCAAAAACTTACCTGGAACTCACACTTAGAAAGGACACTTACCAAAGCAACAACGGCTATTTGGACGTGCCGTAGGCTGTTTGGTAAGACTTTGGGATCTGAAGCCGAAAATGATTATTGGTCCTACCTTTCGGTTGTGAGACCCATGGTTACCTACGCATCATGTGTATGTTGGCCAAAAACAAAGAAGAAAATAGCACAAGGAAAGTTGCAGAAATTGCAACGCCTTGCCTGTCTAGGGACTACAGGAGCAATGAGCTCCTGTCCCACAGAAACTATGGAGGCAATGCTGAACTTACTTCCACTGCATTTACATGTAAGGAAGGAGGCAGCACTTAGAGCCTTAAGGCTGCATCAGGCACTCAAATTCAGACCAGGCGACCTGGTTGGTCACTTAAGGATTCTGGAGTTAATCCAATTCGAATCCATGACCAAACCCACTGACTCAATGCCAATCAAGCATGACTTCGACTGCCCGTTTGATGTGCTGATTGAAAGCCGTCAGGCGGGCAGGGTCGGAGCACTGCGGTTGGAGAAAGAGTCACACATCTGGCACACAGATGGATCCAAGATGGATGAAGGGGTTGGTGTGGGCGTAGCAGGGCCTAAATGCAGGCTATCTAAAACCTTTGGTAACACCCCAACCATCTTCCAAGCAGAAATTTATGCTATAGATCTATGTGCCCAGGAATGCCTAAATAGAGGCACTCGAAGGGCAAAGATCTATATACTTTCAGATAGTCAGGCAGCATTAAAGGCTCTCAGGTCATATACCTTCGAGTCAAAAATTGCCTGGGAATGCAGACAATCCCTGAAGCAACTGGCAAGAAACAACAAGGTTACCTTGATGTGGGTGCCAGGGCATGAGGGGATAGAAGGCAACGAATTGGCTGATAGCCTCGCATGAAAAGGGGCTGAAGCCCCGTTTTTTGGACCCGAACCGTTCTGTGGCTTATCCAAGGGACACATAACGGAGGAGGGAAAAGGAATTGGAAAAGGAACAAAGGGAGTCCTACTGGAGGAACACTCCAGGCCAAAGACAAGCAAAAAGGTTTATAACCTATTCAACAAAGAATGCCACAAGGCTTCTCGAACTTGAAAAGTCTGACCTAAGGCTGATCACAGGCCTTCTAACTGGCCATTGCCCCTTGAAGATATCATCTCAAGAACATGGACATGGCAGAAGATGACAAATGCAGATACTGTGAAGCTGCAACTGAAACTGCGGAACATATACTTTGTGAATGCAAGGTGCTAATCCGCATTAGGCTAAAGTACCTAGAACAGGCAGAATTAACGTCTGAAGACATAGGGAAATTAGCTCCCAGGAAAATCGCAAGCTTTGCAAAAAGTCTTGGAATTCTGGGCAACAACTAGATGCAGGGTAACTCGCAAAGACCTTTTAAGTCGAGGTGAAGAAAGGCCAACCCTTAAACGATCTACAATCTACAATCTATCTATTTATATATGCAAAGTATTTAAATAATTCTGCAATTATTATATTGTACTTATTTTAATAATTTCTCAGTCATAAATAATTTAATAATCACAATTACTTTTCCACATATTATTGATTATCATTGTTTTATTTATTTACATGTACTTTCTCAGGAATCGAGATATATCAATAATGGTTTCTTATTTCTGTCTTATGTAAAACATGAAAAATAAATTTTATTTACCATGAAAATGTCTATTTTATATTTTTCATAACGTAACATCAGTAGGTGCATAATATTTAATATCCTTCCATTAAACAAAACACTGCGACAAAAGGAGAGTACTGTCGAGTTTTTGTGACTATGTACAAGTATTTAACATATGAAACTATTAGTACAATATAGTATAGTAACATCTTAATTTTTTATTATACAACATACATTTATTGGCTTCTCTTTTAGAGAAATGTTTCAGAAATGCCCCATATCAGATTGGACTATAATTGTAACTATAATTAAATATATTTTTCAAATAGTAATTTTACTTGTATTTAAATACTTTTTAAAATAAGCAGTAATAGTAATTGTACTTAAGAGTACTTTCTGTACTTAGTATAGCTTTGTTACTGTTACAAACTTTCTCTTATGGTATACGGCAGGATCATTTTAGGACTTTCGCTTCATTGTAATTTATACTACAGACATTTTATACTCTATAAACGTGTGTGAGCCTCAAGCATAGATTAACGATACTCATATCTACCTCAATTTTGATGTAAATGATTATATCTAGGCCGTCGACGCTATCAACCTTGAATTGTAAATTATTAAACATCTCTAAGAGGAACATGATGTAAAATTAAATTCTAGTAAATCCAACCTAATGTTATTTTGAAGATGAATTACACAGCCCTCGTCTAGTAGGTATAGTATACATAATATAGTGTATATAAATGATCCAATAAATTATAATAAAAAAATGTTTGAGTCGATAATCTAAGAAAAATTGTATTACTCTAATTGTTTTCAAATTTGTGCGTCATTTGCTTAGGAAAATAAAGGAAGGTTATCTATGGAATACCAATAAAAACTACTATTAATTCCATAACTTCATCCATTGAGTACTAGGCAACTTTTAATTAATTATCAGAAAAGTTAGTTATCAAATAATTACTTTTTTCTGAAATCGATCGGGAATGTCTACATTTTCGGCGCCATTTCAGATCGAAAAATGCACAATTTCAGTGTTCGTTGCTAAGAAACTATCACAAAATAGACCGGGAAAGATCTGTTGCCAAGCAAAAATCAACAAAACTGTACGGGAATGTTACTTTCCCGGCCTAGGCCGGGAAAGTAACATTCCCGTACGTTTTTTTATGTATATTTTAGACAGTAAATGAATACACGCAGAGAAACCAACTCACATTAAGTTTGCATTTATTAGTAAGCAGTTAGATTGTGATGAAGCAATTTTATGCATTAATACAAATTCCTTAATTTATAATAATATTGATTGTGAATTCAGAAAAAATAGTATGTGTACTTCGGTGTGAAAGCACATTCCCGGACTTCGATGCTTTGCTGGTCTCGGCTAGCGCCGTGGCTAACAATTTGCATCGTCGTCCGGGAATGTATTGCTTTCACACCTAAATACACAATATACTATTATTTGATATGCACGTACACTGCCAGCCCAATAAAAGTAAAATTAAAATCAAATAAAAAATGTACACTCAAAGAAATAGTATGGGTAAATTCAACAAAAAAAATGGTTAACTAACAATATCGTTAATTTTGTTAAACCAAACTATATTGATGGTATTTTTAAACAAGAGGTGATTGTTATTTTAATTAATAAAAAGTTGTCGTACAACAAAACAAACATTAACTTAAAAAATAGATGAATAAGACTATTATTTTGTTCGTCTGACTATTATTTTGTTGAATTTTGTCTAATTAAACTAGATAATAGTATATTTTATTTTTAACTATTATCGAATTGTAATTCTAACCCAGTATTATTTCGCTGTATTATTGTACTTGGTAGACAAACCAATATTATTGCCATCTTCTAGAAGTTCTAAAAGAATTACCATAAAATTTGCTTGCTTACCATGTAGTCTATTACAGAAATTAGTCCCAGATGACGCCATATACAAATCACTGACAATAATCAATCATGCATTATCTTATACTCTTATGAATTTATAGGAAATTAATAACATGATTGCAATGTTCAAATTATCTCAGGGATCATCGATATATTTGGACGGATCTTATAAACGATCTCTAATCTTTGGTTTGGGTGGTCTGATGTCTCAATACTGAGATTTTGGCTAACCAAAAAAAACTTCATCATACAATAAAGTGTAGATCAACCTAAAAATTAGTTGGTGAACAGAAAACAAAGTCGTACTATTTAATTGTAGACCAAATTGAAAACGGTTAGTGAACATAAAAAAATGTCATTATACTATTTAATTTGGTACAAGAAGATATGATTATTAAACTACTATTTGTTTACGAAAACAAATAAAGTTGTATGACTATTCTTTTCTGATTGATTTAACTATGAAACTAGATAGGCGCGATTTCATATGCTCTTTTTGGTTGAATTTACCTATCATTTTCTTTGAGTGTACTTATTTGAAAAATTTACAACTCTAGTAATACTATAAAAAATGTACAATAAGTATATGAAATAAAGTGTAACAAAATAAGCTTTATCTTGGATCATACTTTGGTAAAATTTCAGTTGTGAACTGAATCCCGAGGAGGGTGTCAGACAGTACATCATAAATTGACCACCTGTCACTCTCTTTTGTGACATTTCAATACTTTTCCAAATGTATGGGTCTTATCTTTAGGCCCATATATTTAATGAAAATCGTCCTCTTCTGTTTGAGGGTTTTACATATTCCTCATTATAATGGAATTTAGAGGTTTGTAGACTTTGATTATGCCATCGTGGCATAACGAAAGGTTTTTCGTCGCTAAATATAGCATTATCTCAAAACATATCGGGTTGCATTTTCCACTAAAGCCCAGTAATTCCAGATTTCACTTAACATTCACTTAGAGCGGTATGATATTTGCACCATTTCCCTAAACAAATACTTACTGACACTGACATTCACATAGGTCCGCGTAATCTATAAATTCATAAGGCTCTGAGACTGATTTTAGATCGATTTCCACTATAGTGAAGTGTCGTTTTAAAGCCAGAATTACACTGTGAAATAGTGGCTTATTGTATACCGGGTGTACACGAGTCAATGTACGCTTCCGATTTTTTGGTTGTTTGTTAATTTAAAAATTTCGTTTTTGTTAAACACAAGTAACATTCCCGTACGGTTTTTTATGTATATTTTGGACAGTAAATAAATACACGCAGAGAAACCAACTCACATTAAGTTTACATTTATTAGTAAGCAGTTAGATTGTGATGAAGAAATGTTATGCATTAATACAAATTCATTAATTTTTAATAATATTGATTGTGAATTCAGAAAAAATAGTATGTGTACTTCGGTGTGAAAGCACATTCCCGGACTTCGATGCTTGCTGGCCTCGGCTAGCGCCTTGGCCAACAATTTGCATCGTCGTCCGGGAATGTATTGCTTTCACACCTAAATACACAATATACTATTATTTGATATGCACGTACACTGCCAGCCCAATAAAAGTAAAATTAAAATCAAATAAAAAATGTACACTCAAAGAAATAGTATGGGTAAATTCAACAAAAAAAATGGTTAACTAACAATATCGTTAATTTTGTTAAACCAAACTATATTGATGGTATTTTTAAACAAGAGGTGATTGTTATTTTAATTAATAAAAAGTTGTCGTACAACAAAACAAACATAAACTTAAATAATAGATGAATAAGACTATTATTTTGTTCGTCTGACTATTATTTTGTTGAATTCTGTCTAATTAAACTAGATAATAGTATATTTTATTTTTAACTATTATCGAATTGTAATTCTAACCCAGTATTAGTTCGCTGTATTATTGTACTTGGTAGACAAACCAATATTATTGTCGTCTTCTAGAAGTTCTAAAAGAATTACCATAAAATTTGCTTGCTTACCACGTAGTCTATTACAGAAATTATTCCCAGATGACGCCACATACAAATCACTGACAATAATCAATCATGCATTATCTTATACTCTTATGAATTTATAGAAAATTAATAACATGATTGCAATGTTCAAATTCTCTCAGGGATCATCGATATATTTGGATGGATCTTATAAACGATCTCTAATCTTTGGTTTGGGTAGTCTGATGTCTCAATACTGAGATTTTGGCTAACCAAAAAAAACTTCATCATACAATAAAGTGTAGATCAACCTAAAAATTAGTTGGTGAACAAAAAACAAAGTCGTACTATTTAATTGTAGACCAAATTGAAAACGGTTAGTGAACATAAAAAAATGTCATTATACTATTTAATTTGTTACAAGAAGATATGATTATTAAACTACTATTTGTTTACGAAAACAAATAAAGTTGTATGACTATTCTTTTCTGATTGATTTAACTATGAAACTAGATAGGCGCGATTTCATATGCTCTTTTTGGTTGAATTTACCTATCATTTTCTTTGAGTGTACTTATTTGAAAAATTTACAACTCTAGTAATACTATAAAAACTGTACAATGAGTATATGAAACAAAGTGTAACAAAATAAGCTTTATCTTGGATCATACTTTGGTAAAATTTCAGTTGTGAACTGAATCCCGAGGAGGGTGTCAGACAGTACATCATAAATTGACCACCTGTCACTCTCTTTTGTGACATTTCAATACTTTTCCAAATGTATGGGTCTTATCTTTAGGCCCATATATTTAATGAAAATCGTCCTCTTCTGTTTGAGGGTTTTACATATTCCTCATTATAATGGAATTTAGAGGTTTGTAGACTTTGATTATGCCATCGTGGCATAACGAAAGGTTTTTCGTCGCTAAATACAGCATTATCCCAAAACATATCGGGTTGCCATTTCCACTAAAGCCCAGTAATTTCAGACTTCCCTTAACATTCACTTAGAGCGGTATGATATTTGCACCATTTCCCTAAACAAATACTTACTGACACTGACATTCACATAGGTCCACGTAATCTATGGCCTAGTTTACACCGACAGCTTGGTCTGCGAACTAAGTACCTTTTGCGAACCATATTCGGTATTAAAAGTATAGTGCGTTCGATGTAAACAGCCTGAACTAAGCTGATCCGCTTTTGGTCTGATTCTCTTTGGCAGGAGTATCAGACCATATATAGTTCGTGGTTTAATACCGAACCTAACGTAAAATGTGGTGTAAACGTAGACGTATTAAATAAATCTAGGAAATGTCAAGTTTGTGAGGTTAGAGTCGTCGTTCACGCATAAAGAACAACAAATATAGAAACTTTTTAAATATAATAATAATAATTGTAATTATTAAGTAATCCAACAAATTGTAATATCAAGAGGAGCCACAAAAAACGAAAGGTCCCAATTGTTTTCTTAAGCATTTCTAATAACTGTTTCCGTCTATTTCTTTGAATTTGTTTTACAACTGTTAGCATAACACCGCAAATGTAATTTTCTTTTTAGATAACATTTTCACACGAGTGAAGCGTTTATAGGTTAGGTTTGCTTGCTCCTGGTGCTCCTCAACTAATCCACAAATTTTCAAGTATAGTGATGTGTTGTAAACAAGCACAAACTAAATAAATTCGAGTCGATCTATCCCCACTCCATTAGTTCCCTCGGCTCAGACCAAATTATTTCACGGTGTAAACTAGGCCAATAAATTCATAAGGCTCTGAGACTGATTTTAGATCGATTTCCACTATAGTGAAGTGTCGTTTTAAAGCCAGAATTACACTGTGAAATAGTGGCTTATTGTATACCGGCTGGACACGAGTCAATGTACACTTCCGATTTTTTGGTTGTTTGTTAATTTAAAAATTTCGTTTTTGTTAAACACAAGTTAAACAAAAGTGGACTGCTTTTAGACTAACAGGAACGAAAATAACATTTCGGGTTCAACCGTAAGTGATATCAATTTTTTTTTCTTAAATAGAACGACTTTATTTTTTGGATCGTTTCTTATTACGCATAAAATTCTAAGTACAACAGTTTTTCCGATTTAAAAGATTTAAAAAAATAAGTGAGATGTGAATAATTTTTAATTTTTTTCAAAATGGCCGCATCAGATTAACGCGACATAAGAAAATTACTAAGTAGGCTATGGAAATTATTAGTAAGGATGTAGACTTGTCTGTAAAGAACAAAATAGTTATTTGAATTAAACTAGGTACGACTATTTTTAGGTTTTTCCGTAGGCGTCCCGTGGAAAGTTTCTTAATGGGACCGTGTTATTTTCTTTTATTAATCAGAAATAATGATTCACAAACTTTAATTTCTTTTCGCCATTAATAATTTCATAACGATATCCTTCTTAATAATAAAAGTAGTTTTAAAAGGTAAGCGCCAACAATAATTTTAATAAGGTACCTATCTACATTTAAATTCAAAATTGCAGATAGCCATGCAAATGAGAGACATTCACAACAATTGATTTATTCTGACATTACTCACTGATTATCTGAAATAAGTGTATTGAATTTGTTATAAACAACTGAATTAATATAAAATGGCTGAAAAATGTTCAAGAGATGAAAAAGTTGACATGTTGATTACTTATGGAGGGACTCAATGTAATGCAACTAGAGCACAAACTCTGTATGGACAGAGATATCCAAAAAGAAAACAACCTCCGATAAACTATTTCGCCTGGTTGGAGAATCAATTTAGAACTGAAGCTATTTAATGCATGTTGACCATTTCGATAAGACAGATTGAACATGAATTACCAGTTTCCAAAGCATCAGCCAGGAAAATTTTAAAGAAACACGCCCAAGGAACAATTTTAGTTTCTTAAATATATACAAGGGTGCTATAAAACTATTTATAAAATGCCTTGAAAAATCTATTTTGCTGTAACAATCTTAATACCATCATAAAGCGACTTGTAGACTAAAAGGGCCCACCCTTATGAAAGTTGTTAAGGCCTTTTTAAATTCCATGATAAAACCCTTTAGTGAGGCATAGTGCTGCTCTTGAATACCTTGTTCGGGCCGTTTTAAAACCTTTCTTAAAACCTATTTTAAAGCTGTCAGAAGCTTTTCTATTAGCTTCCTGCATTTCTAGAAAACACCTAGAAGGCTACCTTAAAACTGGTTTTTAAAACTCTTAAAAGTCCATATTAGAACTGAGAAGCTATAAGAATGTCCACGAAGGAATCCAAATAATTTTATTATTGCATTTATTTTTTCTAAACTGATTTAAGCAAACACACCATCCGACTTATTGAAGATAAAATGGAATTTGAAATTTATAAAGCATAGAGTGGCACTATAACCTCTCTAAGGCCGATTTAAAAGGTAATAAAAAGACATCTGGTATGACAAAAAATTAAAACCAACGGCAGTTTATCGTTAAAACTACATAAGAAAGGCCCAAAAAATAAGAGCCCCTCAGAAATAATAATGATTTTAATATCCATACAAAATTTGCATAGACACGTAATCAGCAAATTTAAAAAAGTGAGCTGATTCTCGGTTCCCACGGTAATTTTCAGTCGTCTCTTGTAATTCTACCTTAATTTTCTAAAGAAAAAGTGATAATTATTGATAATTATAATTGTGAGACTGACCTTGAATATTTTTATATAACAAGAAAGACATTGCCGGCCAACTAAAAACCTAATTGTCATTTTACAGTCCTCTCATTAAACTATATATTCTAATAATGGTAATGACCTAGAACATTTACTCTAAATGAAGTCCTTTTAGTCCTTTTGTATACTATCACAAATAATCCCTTCCTTACAAAAATGTAAATGCACTTGGCGAAGATCACACGGACTTGATAAAAGTTGTAATAAAACGTTTGGGACGTTGACATTTGATGCAAAAAACTAAAAACATAACCTCAAAATAATTTGTATATATGTGTGTTTTAACAGTCCTTTTAAAATGGCCACTCTTTTTTACTTTCTTCCACCTTCCCAAAAAAGACTTAATTATACATCAGTAAGTCGTGAAATGTTTTTAATTAACACACACACATGCATCAACGACACTTCAGGCACATATTGTTTATTATTTTTGTAATAAATATTTTATTGAGATATTGGAAAGTGTTTTATGAAATTAAAATTTGCCTTTTAGATTTATATAGGCCTTTTTTTTCTTCATAATGGTTTCATCACAACATTTATCAAGGATGTTTTAAGAATCTAGTTTTGTAATGGCCTTTAATAAGTACTAATAGGCATTGAAAATGTCTAGTTTTAAAAAGGATTTAAAATGTATTTATTGCAAATATATTAAAACCATAAAGAATAATTTAAAGCCTCTTTAAATCTAAATGGAATTTAAGACGTTCATAAAACTAATTAGCTTTGTGGAGAGTTTTATGTAGGTTATGATAAACCCATTACAAATACATGTTATCCTAGAAGCAAATTAGCTTTATAATTAGGTCTTACAGAATGCTGTAAAACTTACCATATAAGAGCAAGTATCTTTGAAGCCTAAAAGGCCTTAACTACAACATTAATAAAGCACAAGACTATTTCCTAACCCTGACAAACCTTTCTTAAAACCTCCTCAAGTCCAAATGATTTTTAAATTGTTCCTTGGGCGTCTATCTTATACATCAATTGCATCAATTTTGGTATGAGAATGATTTTATCAACGAAGAATAAAATTTTGTAATTGGTTACAGTTCCGCCAACTAAGAAATGAGAATTTTATCAAACACATTTTGTTCTCTGATGAATCGAGATTTACAAACCTTGAATCATTTAATTGGAATAACGTTCGATATTCGGTAATTGAAAATCCTCATATTACGAGGGGCGGTTTCAGGAACGGCTTGGCTTCAATGTTTGGTTAGGCGTACTGGGCGACAGTAACATAGGTCCAATAATATTTGACGAAAATCTAACTGGACTAAGATATCTAGAATTTTTCCAGAATATAATGAATGAGTGGTTTATTTACAAAATTTGTTACATAAATGTTGCATGATTTTACAAATAAGTTAAGTACATAAAAGTTTTGAAAATAAGTATAACGAAATAATAATAATAATAATTGTGTAAATAAACACAAAGATGCCCCACTAAAGGCCAAGGCCTGCGCGTGGGTTTACAAAAAAGAATTATAAAGCTATATATATATATATATATATATATATATATATATATATATATATGTAATTATATGTCATAGTGTAAACTATGATTACCATAACATAATATAATCTAATAGTATGGTATTATATAAAATTAATAAAACTATATAAACACTAATCAACACTAATTGTACGTACTAAAAGAGACATTAAAACGGAATGTTGCTCAGATATTTAATTTGGGTTAAATGGTAATTATAATAAGATAAGTTATAATAAGATAAGGTATAGTAGTTAGTAAGATAACATTTATAAAAATAAAAAGGAAACAGTATGATGCAGTCTCAGAACAATAAGCCATTAAGGGTCTAAATTTTTAAGTCAACCATATCATGAATCATGTCTCTGGGTGTGTAAAATATAAATTGCTTGAGTTGCTTTTTAAATTTATTGATATGGTTTATATTTTTCAATTCTGCAGGTAAGTGGTTATAGAGCCTAGGACTCAAATAGGTGAACGATTTCTGACCTACGGTTTTCTTCACAAAAGGTGGTAAATATGCATGATTCTTATTTCTCGTGTTATATTTGTGGTCATTTTTTTTCAATTCATCTTTCGCTTTTTGTTGGTGGAGAATGGACTGATAAAAAAAGAGTTGCCGTGGGTCAAGTAGGCAGGCCTCTTTGAAAAGTCTGTCAGAGGGATATGTGACTTCTTTATTAAACATTATTTTAAGGATTCTCTTCTGGACAATTATTAAATTATTAAGAATCGTTTTACCAACTTCACCCCATAATAATTCCACAGATTATTCAAATTCCCAATACCAATATTGATGAGGTTCACTTCCAACAAGATGGGTCTGGGCCACACAATGCTATTATCGTTAGGGATTACATAAATGAATTTCTTCCAAATCGTTGGATTGGGGCACATGGTCCAGTCAGATGGCCTGTAAGGTCTCCTGAGTAGTGGATATACCATCCTTAGGAGAGGATGTGAAGCAGGCGGTCCCTTGTCTATTAAATGTTAGGCAAGTAAAAGATCCCTACTCTTCGAAAAAGAAAAGGTTCGGCAAAATTTCCAGGTTGGGAGGTAGCTCGTCTCCTGGGTGATAAGCCCTGGTAGCGGAAACAGGCCGACGTTAAGTAAATAGACAAAAAAATAAGTTCAAATATCCTGAACACCACTGATATCTCGAAAATAGGTCGTATTATAAATGTTGCATAGAATATAATCTCCCATCGTATGCGTTTCTTTTCAAGGTTCCGGAGATCGAATAATTTCTTTAAATCGCAACATCACCTACACTTCAATTTGTAGAAAGTCAATTTTTATTTAAAATTGAAGTCATTTATATATGTCGCGAAATGCCTAGATAGTACATGAACTGCCAGCATACCATGTAAATTCATGAGGTTGCACAACCTGTCTAGGCATTTCGTGAAACGCTGTGATCGTCTCGACACTTGACGTTTAAAGTCATTCTACACGATCTGCCGCAAATTACACCAGCAGATTGCGTTCTATTACTTGCTGCCTATTTGTTTTGTTTATTATGGAAAGTAAGAGTTAAAAGACTTGTCCAATGATCATTACAAGTACTATGAAGCAAAGCAGAATAAATGACCGTATGCCATGAATAAATTAAGCGAGGTGCGAAGAATATTTAATTAATATTGAGGTTAGGTTAGGCTAAGATATTACATTCGTAATTCGTAATTTCGTTAGCCATTTAAAACCTGAAACGTATCAAATAAATCTGAACCTAACCCCAATATTAATTAAATCTCAGTCTTTCTCTCTTTGTAATGATCACTGTTTCACTCTTAATTTCTATAATAAACAAAACAGCAGCTCAACATGGCTTCAGGGCAAATAAATTGACCGAAACGGCAACTAACCTAACCTCAAACACACAACACAACACAATCTATCGGGTATCAGTCACTTCATGAACAGTCATCTAATTTACGGTAGAACGACTTTAAATATCAGGTGCCGAGACGACTAACGGCGTTTCACGAAATGCCTAGGCATATCATGCAACCTCAAAAATTTACATGATATGCCGGCAGTTCATGTACTGCCTAGGCGTCTCACGAAATGACGGTGGTGACGATGGTATTTCATCAAAAGACTACGACATATATACCAGTGAATATCTTTTAATGAAATCAAATATATATTTTACTTATCGAGATAATAGCCCCTAGAGTTTCAACCTGTATATTGCTATTTCGAAAACAAAAATGGATTTCGAACGCACTTCCCAAAATTCGTGTTACGTGCTTATCAGTTTTGATTAATTTTATTGAGTTCCTTCTATATATCAGCAACACCGTAATGTATGAGCTGCAAAATTATTATTATTATTTTGGTTTACGTAAGATCTTAATACATTTTTCCGGATGACCCAGAAACTACCGACCCCATCCTTAGTTTTAAAAATAAAATTCTGAAATTTGGGAAATTTGGGAAATCAAATATAGGTATGGCCGGAAATGGACTCAATTAGTTGTGACGTTGCGAATTATGCAACCTCTATATACTACTGTCATGACACACGGGTTGCCTGCCAAGCACACTGAAACTTTGACCCTTAACGCAAATGTTTATAAGGCGACATTTTCGAAGATAGAAACAGAGCCTAGAAGTTTATTTTATTTCTCTTGTCTAATAAATATTTAAGGACTTCTAATACCTATTTCACATTTAAGAAATACGTTAAAATATATGTATCCATATTTGATTTATAAAAACTTTATTTTAGTTTCATAATACAGTTTTTGTAATTCTTTATACTTTTGTATATTTTCTTATACCTTTTGCATGATAAATGGTAACTGAAAATGTCGCCTTATAAACATATGCGTTAAGGGTCAAGTTCTGTGTGCTTGGCAGGCAACCCGTGTGTCATGACAGTAGTATGTAGATGTTGTTGTCACACTAATGCGGTCCATTGCCACAACTTTCTTATTTTAAATACTTTTCTCATAAAGCTGTAATTTCTCTTTCCAATCCTTTTCTCAAATTTAAAATCGGATGAAAAATAACCTTGGAAATGGCATTTATTTGCTATTTCCAGTTGGCTTTGGAATTCAGGAACAAATTTAACAAATGAAGTAGGCTTTGAATTTGAATTAAAGGGTATTTTTCAACAAATTAAATATAAAATTGGCCTATTTTGTTCATTTACTTGGATTTAGAAATATTTTCCCATTTTTTCATTTCATGGAAATTAAATTTGTCATAACTCCAATTTTTAAAATGGTAGATGCTGTGTGCAGTTTTTCATCTGTTCTTCATGACTTACTGCAAGATATGGACACATAATTCGGAACGCTTCTACAAAAAGCTTAATATTTATTTTAATTTATATTCAATTTTTAATCGGGAAAAACCAGTCTAAAGCAAATTTACCACTACATCTGATAAAAAAATAAAACATACAGGGTACTATTTGAAAAATTGGAGTTATGAAAAATTGAATTTCCATGAAATGGAAAAATGGGCAAAACATTTCTAAATCCAAGCAAATGAACAAAATAGGCCAATTAAGCGATTCTTTTATCACCGAATGGTCAAAATGTGGCCATTGAAACCTGCATTTGATTTCCCAAATTTCAGAATTTTATTTTTGAAACTGTAGGAAAAAGTGAGGGGTCACCCGTTATACATATTGTACATATATGCTGTCAAGGGAAGCGTTTGCGTAACAATACACATAAAATATAGACAGATAATCCTAGGTTTTGTCCATTATTTGGAAAGGGGTTAACGTACTTACAACAAAAATATATAACAAAAAATTATGAACTTTATTTAATAAAGTTGGGGGTTGTGGAAAAAAATTTCATCATAATACACTTATTCCATTATGTCAATAAGTCTCCCTTTGTGGTTTAGTGTTAATCATTTCTCAATGCTTCGTTGTTTCACTTTCGCCGCTGTAGAACCCTGGGGTTTTCAAAGTAATATTGTATGTAGCAGCAAACAATACGGAATTGCTATTGACCGTGGTATAAGGGAACGGAAGTTGATTTTTTCAATTAAACTGGCTTAAATGGTATATTCAGAAAATTGAAAAGTTTACAATATCAAATGCACCAATCAGCTATACAAATCCTCTTGTTTAAAATATGTTATATCGTTGAAAGAATATATTAACTAGGTGATTTAAGATAAAAATACATAATAATAATAATAATATTAATATTAATACATGTTATGATACTATCGGTTATTAATAGTCCATATTAATTATTGAATAATAAATCTTCAAAGGGGAATATTAAATATATTAAGAAAGGTTATATTATAATTCCATAAAATATATTTGCATTGCAATTTTGTAACATTCAAAGTCGTTATTATTATACAACGTGATCTACCAAGAAATGCGGAAAATAAAATGGTGTGCTAGTCTTCAATGTGGGAAAGCCCCTGCAAAATTTTAGAGGATTCTGAGGTAATTTAGTATATTAAATTATTAGTCAATTTGCGAAGATACACTACTGATGTTGAGTAAGTCCTGACCTACTTCTGAAGAGGTCGACGAACTTACTGGTGAAAGAACGTATTCCAGTTGTTTACATTTCCTTAATTGGCATAAAAAGTGAAGCCGGCCGGCGAGATCAAAAAAAGACACACGATCCAGCGGCAGGTAGCCAACATTGTTGGTACGCTTTGAAGATAATTGAAATTCCAGCGGACCAATTCACTTTTACGAATGAGTTCAAAGCATGCCGACAAGGCTGGCTCCGTGCCGTTGGATCGTGTGTAGACCCTTAGAGAGCCGCGTTTTTTGCTTCCGGTCGAACAATAGTTACATGGCCGTGTCATTGACCGGTTTAACTAAATATCTCGTATATCTGCTTGTCATTTCAGCATGAGATCAATGTCTTCGATTTATTTCGGTATTTTTGTAGTGTGATTTGATTAAAACCAAAAAGTCACTTCTATCTTATCCAGCTTTGTTGTCAGTAGTGTCAATTCCAAGTCTGATAAAGTGATATGGTTGTACCGCGTTACGTTAGATTAGTTGAAGTCATTGGCGGCGCATTCCTACAAAAAAATAAGGTAATTTTTTTGGTCATTTTTTAAAAAATTTTCATTTTTTTTACTCCTTTCGGTGAGGACAACCTACTGTTAAATTTTCCGCATGTCCTGGTAGATCACGTTGTATATTACACAGGCATACAAAATAAGTATATTTTGGGACGCTAAAACCGAATATGACAATAAAAATAGGTTTTAATTATCCAATTTTCCCCTAGCACCCCCTTACAACCCTCCTAGGGGATTGAAATTACACTTGTTCTAAAAATTTGGAAAGGAGATTTTTTGGTTCGCTGAAACCGAATATGACGATAAAAACTGATTTGAACCACCCAGCAAGTGAGCTGCTACACCCCCCCCCCTCCACCCCACTAACAAAAAGAACAATCAATCAGTTAATGCATAGATGGCAAAACGCACCTTTTTAAAGCAATATGATATTGCATTGAATAAAGTTGAGAACCGAAAACTTTTTGACGTTGCAAAATTTTGCAAGAACTTTGAAAATTAGTCGAAAAATTTTTCAACGTAGTCACCAAATTAGATACAGAAGGTACAGGTTCCGCGTCAAATGGAGAGACTGATGAAACTTGTACTGAATTTTGGGAATGTACAGATGCTAACATTGAACCTTGACACGACTCCCAAATTCGATCTGTTATGTCTGTAATGTCTGCGATTTCAGTTTTACCTGACGCAGTAATTGCTATAAATAAAGTTTTAGGTAAGCGTCTCCTCCATAATTTGATTAATTGCTCTTGGCTCACCACATGGGCGCCTCGAACAATACTTAAGATCAATCGATAAAAATCTGATGGTTTGAGGTCTCTCATTTGCGAACCTGAAAGCAAATCGTCGAGACGTTTCTCCTCACTAGAAGTAAGCCTCGCAATTAATGTATTCTTTAAAGTAAAGAAGCTATTACCTGATCGTACTTTCTGATGTCGCTGACAATTCATGATACCGCAAACTGCGATTCTACTTGGGTAAACCAAATTTCTGGTTTTGAAACCCAAAATAGTGGCAGTTTGACAGATGTGATATACTGACTATTGGGTATCACAAATAAATTATCAATTGAAACATCATTTGTTGGTTGCGACATAATTAATCAATTGTTCTTTTTATCAACGAAGGGATATCCAATAACAACTTACTTACCTTACAAAAAAGATGGTCTGGTAGTTTTTCTTTTTCCGTTAAATTCTGTTCTTGGTTCTTCGAAGATGACAACGATACCCTCTTACTGAATTGATTCAAGTACTGCGACAGGAATTCTTCTAAAATATTGGGGTACAGCTTCTTCTTATTAAATTGATTCTAGTACTGCGACACGAATTTTTCTAAAAATTTTAGGGTATAGCTTAATAAATACTCTAATAAACATAAACTAAAATGAGAGCTCAATGATCAGAATAGAAGAGATATTAATATAAACACAAAATATATAAATAACCTGAGTTGACCATATTAACCCATATCAACCATATCATATCCATATTAACCCAAACACGCATGTGTTTGCTGACATACGGATATATAAATAATTGCTTATTTTTAATTAATAATACATGCTGAACAGTGAAAAAATTGGTCCCTTCATGAAACTGTAGGGAATAAGTCATTTTTAGCGTAAGTTTGAAGAATCTTAAGAGTTCCTAAAAATAGTAAGAGCAGAAAGATGTTTTTCAGTTAGAGAAGGGAGGGGAATTGTCGAAAACCAAAACTTAATAAAATAGACAAGCAGGGTGTCATTTTTTAGTTTTCTTTGACTTCTGAAACTAATAAGAACAAAATCAAGTTGATAAAACCAACCTGTGTATAAAAAATGACATTTTATTGGTATAAAACTTGAAAAACCCTTTAATAAATTTAAAAGTATAACAAAAAATGTAGAAAAAAATTGACATAAATGAATCTATGAATGAAGACAAAATATTGTAATTGTTGATCGTTCTCATCATCAGCAAGTTCATATTCTTCTTCATCAAAGTCTTCTAAGTTGATTGCTGAGTAGTTTTCAGGAAAAGTTTCGAAGTTTGTATTAACACACAGGCGACTCCTTCACACGTTTTACAAAGTGATGAACTTTTACACCACTTTTGCACATGTGCACAATATTGTGGAACAATTTCCCTTGCAGGAACAGCATATCAGTTTCATGATCGACTCAGGAGCTGAATCAAGTGTCGTTTGCTTTGGCATCAAGTCTCCGTGATGCCTTTCCTAACTTCAATGGTGTGGAGTTAACTTATTTCAACGCCAGGTTTGGAGGTTGTAGTATGTGCAGAAGGAGTGCTGCGCAGCACTTGCCTCACTAGGTGGGAGTGATTTCAATTGTGATGACGTTTTTTTCAATGATTTCTGAAACATTGTGAATCGAAGTTCATTGAGAGAGCGAGTCCCATCTTTTGATCCGCACAAATACAGAAAGATTATTTCTCCAGCTTTCTGGACATTGACGCGAGCAGCATTCTTGTCATTGGATGCTGCTATGCTTTCCCTCAAAGTTATTTCTGTTTCAAACAGCTTCAGTACTTGTTTTTTTCCTTTTCCATAAATTGTACTTACAGTGCCACAACCACAGAATGCGTGGGCTAAAAAAATGTAGTTCTTAACATCCATATATTTTCGCTGTAATGAAGCAGAGGAAAAAACTGTTTGCTTAGTTCGACCGATTTTAGGTTTCAACACATGTTCCGATTCTCTGGTTCATATAATCTGATTCTCAGGGTCCAAATTAGTCATAAGAACCATAATGTCTGTATTTTGAGCAACAATGGCAGTGAAACCTTTTTGGATAGCCATTTCCACTATAAACTTGTCAGCATCCCCAAAATATTGTTTACCTCAATGTTGTTTCAAGAAAACTGATTTTTCAACATAATTATAAGTTGATTTTTGTTCTCCACATTAGACAAAAGTATTTCTTAATTAGGAAAACTAGAGTATCTTCTGTTATGTTGAACTGAGGTGTGACATGTTCAAGTAGTCACAGCACGTACCTTTTTCACTCTCATAACACTTAGATTACATAGGTTTCATTTCATTCAGCAAGCAAAAAAATGAAGAGAGAAAAACATTTCTTTCAACTTTGCTTTAATTTCAATTTTTTAACAGAATTTTTCAATTTGTAAAGTATATCAATGTCTTTTTCATACACAGATTGGTCTTATCAGTTTGATTTTGTTTTTATTAGATTCAGTACTCAAAAAAACCTAGAAACGACACCCCGGTTGCCTATTTTATTAAGTTTTTGGTATTGGATAACTCCCCCCCCCCTTCCCCAGAAACACGATAAACACCTTTTCACCCTCCCAATTTTTAGGGACTTTTCAGAATCCTCAAACCTACGTTAAAAATCACTTATCCCCAAAGTTTCATGAAAGGACCAATGTTTTCATTGTTAATATGCTTTTTGAGGCTATTTTTACCTGCACTATAAACAGTGCCTTTAGATGTATCAAACAATATATTAGAAATACTGTACATATATTTCAACTTCTTTCTACACTGTTCGCAAAATTAACTAATAAATAAATATTTTTTAATATTTAGCCTCAAATGACGTGTACGTGTTTTTCCCATAATAATTTACTATCTAAATAAACGCCTAGGTACTTAATATAATTTTTGGTTAGGATTTTATCAAATACCTTAAGCTAAAAATCATCGATTCGGATTTGTTCGCATTTAACATTAAAATCTTGCTAAGATGATGTTATGTGGCAAGTCATTATTAACAATAAGAAAGAGAGTTGGACCTAATACGAAGCCCTGAGGTACACCAAATTTTACATTTAAAGTGCTTGGAATTCGTATTGCTATAGCTGGAATCTGTCTTGAAAATATGATGACAGTGACTTCTGACTGGTACCAGAAAATTTATAAAAAACTATTTTTTTTAATCAATATATCATGAGAGAGGCAGTCGAGCGCTTTACTTAAATCTAAAAACTGAGCGTGCAAAATTTCGGTTTCTTAGAAACCTCCATTTATATACTTTAGCGCATTTATGGTGATCGTTAAACAAATTAAAATTCTCAAAATAAGATATCAATTGTAATTTTAATACTGTCTCAAAATTTTGTTGCAAAAAAAAAGGTATTAGGTCTATAATTGGCAGGATCATTAATGTCGCCTTGTTTCTGAATAGGAACAACTTTCGAATTTTGAGAATTTTAGGAAAATCATTATTTCTAATACATTGATTTATAAGTTTGGTTAAAGAAATGTATATAACGTGTTTAATAGAATTCAGGATTTTAGAGTTTATTCATGACCACCTTTACTGTCAGTCTTTTTATGCGGTTAAGTATATCTAGTATTTGTACAAAGAAAATCTCGAAGAAACTAAATTCAGTGATGTCCATCCATGGTAGCATTAGATAAGTAGTTTTCAAAGTTATTTCTTGAAGGGGGTAACATTTATTGTCTTTTCGGCAATGGTTCTAAAGTAATTGTTGAGATCCTGAGTATCCATAACAGAAGAATCTGAGCATGTATTATTGCTTCGCGATTTATTATTATTAATGACATTTAAAATTGCTTTATTTCAGGTGTCACTTCGAGAAATGAACTTGTCATGAGCATTAATTTTGGCCTTCCTTTGCTCGGATTTATAGTGTGATTTTTTAGTATTCAGTAGATATTTTCGATTGACTTAAAACTGCTGCCTAAGGAATCACTACTTCCAAATCCAGATTTCCTATCCAAACCTCTTATAAGAAAACAATGTTGACACTATATTTGCATTCCACCATGTGGGAATATTTCTTCATAGAACTGTAATAATATAATATTTAAAATCGTCTACCTCAAAAACCTATAATGCGATATGCCACATCAATAGTGGGGGTGGTGATGTAGTGGGGGTAGCTGATGCAAAAAAAAAAATTGAAGCCTTTAATTTTTGTTAATACACTAAATTACTATTATATTTTTTTACCCACTTTAAAAATGGGGATGGTTGATGCAAGAAAAGAATTGGGACCTTGGTTTCTCATGTGAACACTAAATCTCAATTTTTTGGACCCTTACTTGCTTGCTTCATCTACTTACTCCCATTTACCTCCCAACCCTTCAACGGAATAAGATCAATAAGATCATCTACAATCTAGTTCCAGATCTCGTTATAATACATAAGTGTACCAAATTTCAAAACAATACTACATACTGTTCCAGGATAACCGTGCGCAAAAATAGTTACGAGCAGACCGACAGACAGTTATTTTTTTTGCTTAAGCTTAAAATCTCGACGTTTTATGACATTCTAAGCCTATTTAATCAAGAGAAAAATTTCAATTTTTGTTTTTGCCGTCACTCTACTTCCACTTCACTATACGTTGATGTGGAAGTAATAATGAACATCACTATGGAATAGTCAAACTCTTCTGGAAAAAGTTTAAATAGAACATTCCCTTAATTTTTTGACCCCTCTTTGGAACGATATTGGAATTCAATATGTCCAGATAAAATTTATTAAGAAACTCAATTTGAGATATCACAAGAGGTATGATTCGGGGTATAAGATCTACTGAATTATCAATTATATAAATATTATACTTCTAGAATTATTATCGAGTATAATATTAACTTTAGTAATAATTCTTTAGAAAACTTTTCAAATTAAAGTTTTGTAACACAACTCTCATTTAGAGAAATGAAATTCTGTCTCGTAATTTAGGTTTCTAAATTAAGGCAGAAACAAGTATTCGATAACGAGAGAATGTGAAATTATTAAACTACTATTGCGCGCAATATTATGAATATCGTAATTTAGAAAAACTTTCTATTTATAATATTAAAAAAAATGTTATATTGTAGTATAAAATATTAAAAATGTAATATTTATACATTTTAATTACTTATTAGAAGACTTGAAATTGAATTATACACGTTCATGAAATATTTCATGAAAATTGTTTCATTCAAAACATATATGTTCAATAATTTATTTGTGATATGCTCGTATGTACTAATGTTTAAATATACATTTTCCAAATGTTATGATTTTCAGTGTTTATATGATTTATTACATATGACACATACTGAGTCTGTATTACAATGGAAAACTATATTTAAAACCGAAATTTCATATTTTTCATTTAGATATTTAATTTAGTAGTTCATAAGATTGCTTAAAAATGAATAGAAGTGACACAAAAATGTCTAAATATAAATTTTAAAAATAGGTTTCAGCTGCTGCCTCATTTATTGATTTACAGATAATAGTTATTTATGCAATAAGTCGCAAAAGTACGTGTTCCAGCCGTAAATGTTATCCAATGAGGGTAGTAACCAGTTACTAACAGATCTGAAAAAATTATTGCACTGTTTTCATTGTCTCAAGTGAATTTTACTGAAGGAAACCAACTATTAAGATTAGAAATAAAGATTTTTACAACTGCACATATGTCGCCTACATAATATCTTATTCAAAAGCAGAAAATTTCCATGTTCTTTTCTTTCTGTTTAATGAAGACACTAATAATGAAAGGTCCTAAAGAGTTATCCAATGCAGTGTCTCATGCTGGTCCATAGCAATTTTACTTCATGCAAAATATCATGAAATCAATATAACTTGAACTTCTTGAATAATGTTACATAATTGGAGCAAATTCTTAAAATACTCCAAGTATGTGAGGATATTACTTTGATACATTTTTTGAAGGCTACCCTCCCCAGGCTATAGTATGGCTTGAAGTCCAGACGTTCAAGCACTTTAGCCGATTTATCGTCTAACAAGTAGTCCAGAGTTTGAGCCTTTTCCTCCACTTTGCGACTCATCAGTAGCCAGTTCTCCGTAGTCAAGCGTGCATTTTGCTTCTTGAGCTGGTCCCTTGCTCAGGAACCCAGACGAGAAACTTAGGGCGTTTTGGGAGGTCCTTGATGTTGACCACAGTCAAAGACATCGCCTCTCCCAACTCCCTCCACTCCTCCATCTCCTGCACTGTGTCCACGAGCGCAGGTAGTACTGAGGATCTTTCCCCCCTCAAATTTTGGGAAACGCTGGAATCACGGAGCTGTCTCCTCAAAGGGAATGACATCTATGGTGGCCACCAGCTTGTTCTGAATCAGGTCCGTCTACTTCTGATTCAGCATAGTATCTGGATGGTTGACATTGATCTGATCCTGATACCTGTAGGAGCCAGACGGCGCTGCTGCGCTACTGACCGTTTTGAGGTTTGGTTTGGCAGGGGAGTCCGACATTGGTCTCTTGGAAGAGACCGGAACTGCTTCCTTGCCTTTATCGTTTTTTGGCTGTGGCCGTCCTCTTTGTGCGTCAACGTGCCCGCAGCCATCTTTTGAACTTTCGTAAGCTGCTTTCTTTGTGCGTCCAGAACTTTCCCTGGTCAAGTCTACCTAAGTTTCTTGACTGGTACCGGCACTTTCGTTTGCAGTGCAGTCCGTTACTTTCTGCACTGTTTTTGTAGAAGGGTTCCCCTTTTCGTTTTTAGTTTGTTGGTCCATATTTTTCCCACGAGTCTGGGGGAAAGTGTGGTCACCACGCACGGAAGACATTGATACAACGAGGTGCGTCATGTGCCCCGAGGTTTGTCGCTAGCGGCCGGGCTTCCCCCAGATCATGCGTTCTTTCGGCGCGCACAATATCTTGAGTCTGGACGGTGAAGTCAGGACCCCCGTCCTCCGACCTCGGTCGCGGGGTCGTTGCTACTCCTAGCGGTTTACGGTATATGAGTTGGTCCGCGACGTGGCTTTAGCCGGTCTGCGTTGGGTTATTAGGACCCCCCCTCTAGCAGTATGACTACTCCCTACTCCTCGAAGAGTCTGGCCGTTCTCTCATCCGCCGCCTGCGGATGCGCCTCGTAGGTGCTCAACTCCCCGCCCTGTTAACGGGTGGTACCAGGAACAACAAGTTTAGTATCAGTGAGTTAAGCGAATGTTGGTGAATGTGGTAATTAAAACACGAATATACGAAAAAGAAAAGTCTCTACCTACTTAGAGTGCCAGTCCGCCACTCTCCGATGCATTTGCCTCCATTGATGCATTTTTTGTGATATTTGTTCTAAAGCTAATCTCTTTTAGATTTACCTCATTAGTTTTTTGCTGTAATCAGGGACCTCAACAGACGTGAGGAACTTTATGCAATTTCTTAAAACTCTGTCGTCAATTCGGACCACAGTATCGCGCTGGGTGTTAAATGTAAAGACAAGTAAGTAATATAAGAAAAACTTGAGTTAAATTGATACGCGTATATATTGATTAAATGTAATTCAACTAACTAAATAAATGTGTATAAAACCATCTCCTGCACTGTGTCCACGAGCGCAGGTAATACTGAAGATCCTTCCGCCCTCAAATTTTGGGAAACGCTGGAATCACGGAACTGTCTCCTCAAAGGGAATGACATCTATGGTGGCCACCAGCTTGTTCTGAATCAGGTCCGTCTGCTCCTGATTCAGCATAGTATCTGGATGGTTGACATTGATCTGATCCTGATACCTGTAGGAGCCAGACGGCGCTGCTGCGCTACTGACCCTTTTGAGATTTGGTTTGGCAGGGGAGTCCTACGTTGGTCTCTTGGAAGAGACCGGAACTGCTTCCTTGCCTTTATCGTTTTTTGGCTGTGGCCGTGGTCTTTGTGCGTCCACGTGCCCGCGGCCATCTTTTGGACTTTCGTGTAAGCTGCTTTCTTTGTGCGTCCAGAACTTTCCCTGGTCCAGTCTACTTATGTTTCTTGACTGGTACCGGCTCTTTCGTTTGCAGTGCAGTCCATTACTTTCTGCACAGTTTTTGTTTTCGTTTTTAGTTTGTTGGTCCATATTTTTTCCACGAGTCTGGGAGAAAGTGTGGTCACCACGCACGGAAGACATTGATACAACGAGGTGCGTCATGTGCCCCGAGGTTTGTCGCTAGAGGCCAGGCTTCCCCCAGATCATGCGTTCTTTCGGCGCGCACAATATCTTGAGTCTGGACCCCCGTCCTCCGACCTCGGTCGGGGTGTTGTTGCTACTCCTAGCTGTTTACGGTATATGAGTTGGTCCGCGACGTGGCTTTAGCCGGGCTGCGTTGGGTTATTAGGACCCCCCCCCCTCTAGCAGTATGACTACTCCCTACTCCTCGAAGAGTCTGGCCGTTCTCCCATCCGCCGCCTGGGGATGCGCCTCGCAGGTGCTCAACCCCCCACCCCGTTAACGGGTGGTACCAGGAACAACAAGTTTAGTATCAGTGAGTTAAGCGAATGTTGGTGAATGAATTAAAAGACGAATATACGAAAAAGAAAAATCTCTACTTACTTAGAGTGCTATTCCGCCACTCTCCGATGCATTTGCCTCCATTGACGCATTTTTTCTGATACGTGTTCTAAAGCCAATCTCTTTTAGATTTACCTCATTAGTTTTTTGCTGTAATCAGCGACCTCAACAGACGTAAGGAACTTTATACAATTTCTTTCTCTATCGTCGATTCGAACCACAGTATCGCGCTGGGTGTTAAATGTAAAGACAAGTAAGTAATATAAGAAAAACTTGAGTTAAATTGATACGCGTATATATTGATTAAATGTAATTCAACTAACTAAATAAAAAACCAATCAGATTTGCATATTATACATGATAAGTTAGGGACACATCACCGAGGAAGTTTAATCTCAACATGGCTATCGACTAGCACAAAAAGATTTAAATTTTTCTATGTTTAACAATTTTCAGTTTTGCGGTTGAAGGGATTGGGACCGATGATAATATTTATTTAAATATTGAGTCGCTTGTGGCTAACTTTAAAAGTACCTATGGGTGATTGTAACATTCCTCAGAATTGAATACTTGAAAATACTTTTAAATGTATTTTGATTAAAATTAAAAATTCGCCATTTGGCATGAATATATCTTGTCTAAGTCGTAATTCGGTGCCTTCCCCTATAGCTCTTGTGATGATGATTAATAACATCGGATTTCGATGCACATACAATTTCATGTCGTCGTGCAACAAAAGCCTTTTGAGATTGAAAACTTCATCAGATTCTAAGATAGTTTGAAAAAAGTATATTAAATTTCGTCAGTTTCGTTAAGTTCTAACAGTTAGAGATTTACACAAATGTACTTCTTAAATATTAATCAAAATTATTTTAATACTATTTTGTGTGCACTAATGTATATTCCACTGTAAAAGTACAGTAAGTATATAAGTAAAAAAGCCGTTCTATGTTGCTACGGTTCTCCTTAAAATCGTAAATTTAAATAGGATATTTGAAATTCCACTAAAGGTGCATACTTTATGTAAATCGGGCCATTCTCAACCACTTGTGGAATGTTTGAAACAAAATCTTACTACTGCGTCTTATTTTTTGATTTATGCGCTATTGCGAAGATTTCTACCGAGCCGATGGCTCAGCTTATATCTTAATGGGGATCTGAGAGCATTATGTTTTTTTTAAAGTGGAGTAAGAATTCAACAGTTATAATTCAATCAAGGCACTGTTTTCGAGTACAATATTTTATTGGTAGAGAATAACTGTAAAATATTAAGTGGGGAAATCAATTTTTGGTATTTGAAACGAATTGATTGAACACGAATGTGACACTCCTGTAATAATCCTCTCAATTTGCTATGTTAGATTCAGTCATTATAATATTTGTATTTAATTCTTCAGAGGCCCATTTTCAATACTGGTTTTACAAGGAAATTCGTTCAGAAAAGACCTATGATGCGGTGGTTGTAGAAAATAGATCAACAAAATCCTTACGTATTAGGCCACAATTAATAATATACAATTTACTGTATAAATCAATACATAACAAGTCACATTACAATGAAGACTTGGGCGACCAAAAACTTTAATTGCTTCCATTAATAACTCGAATACACTGCCATTACTTATTTGCTTTTTTGGCATGAATTAGGTAAAATATGATTTCAAATGGTGTCTTTTGGCGATGATATTAGTTGTGGTATTTGGTTGAGAGTTTGACTATGAACGCAAGTGTCTAGATCCAAGTTGTATATATGGCTTATATTGACCTGTTCAAAATCAGCGTTTTTCAGATCCTCAGTCTTGTAACATCTTTAGCTGCTTTCTACAATGTTATTCAAGTAGCTGCTAACAATGTTGCTGCGTTGCGATCGAAGATTTAGGTAAAAAAAGTACTCACCATTCTTAAAATATATTGTGCCAAAGATCCATTATTGAAAGAGCACTTTACCGGTTGTTCTTGCGTTTGTTGAAAAGGCTTTGGTCTATTTCTACGATCAAGCCATCTCCTCCAATTTTCTGTTTTGACTGCTGATTGAGATCTCAGCACAGACGTTCCTTATGTAGGTGTTCCAGTCTATGGGTGTTTCATAGGTCATTTACAACCTCTTTACGCCACTTAATCTATGTCAGTTCCTTAGACCAGCAATAACGGAACGTTGAATTTCATACGGCAAGTGGATTTGCTGCATTCCAGAAAATAAAAAAGTCATAGTAAAGCCTCATTTCTTGATAATTCGGACAAAGTTAGATAGTTGGTAGCACGCCCTTCTTTTGCAAAAGCATTATTGAGAACGTCCATCTTTGATTGCTATCTACCATTATATCGAAACTTGTTTGACATTCGGTTATAAATTATTCTTTTGACCTACCGAATATCCAATGTAATGTTAGTTATTCGATTTGACTTAAATTTTCAGCGTATGGTAGGTATTGCTGCCACTACGAGAAAACACACCGCCGAGTCGACTACGTCTATGCTGGGTTGGATTAGGTTACGCTTATTTCTAGCATGGAGGGCCGCATGACCCATGGTACAGGAATATGGAATGGAAAGTATAGGCGTTTGTGAGATGCGTTGCCGTATTGCATCGCGATATGGAGTTATGCTCCTCTATTTGTATTATTGCTTCCCTTCTTCTCATTCTTCTTCCTTTTCTTCTAATTCTTTCGCGTTTAATTCTGTATGTTTTATTCTGGCGGCTCATATATACATGGGATTTATTTATGAGATTCCATTTTTCCTTCTTTGCTGTTCGTTTCCAGTATGCTTGATCGTTTCCTCTTTTGTTCATGATCCTCTCATTTGTTGTTATACACGTTTAGCATGGTCTCCCTATTTTTATTTTGTTGCTGTTTAGAATTAGCGCCTTCCTCAGCAGATATGTTGGATGCATTCTTTGAGCATGTCTCTAGTACTTCATTGCGTATGTTTCCTTCATGTTATTGTTTTTCCTGCTATTAATGTAATATTGACGTCTTCTGTCGTTTTTTTGGTACTACTGTTTTTGCGAATAGATGGATGATGCCCCTTACAGTTCTTCTCAGTCGTCTCCTTCTGGTTCTTGGTTGTGTACATATGTTTATCCATTGAGCTACCTTTAATTAATGTTATCTGGTTGTCTGGTAGTTCCCGATGTGTTCAATTTATCTGTCTGAAGAACTTCTTAAGCATTCTTTCAATATTATAACAAGGTAAAAAAGTTATAACATGCAATGTTACAAATATGCGCTTGTTAATATGGTAACTAGAAAATTAAAAACATACCTCCTATAGTCATAGCTGCTTGTGTCTTATTCCCTATTGTTTGCCTTATGTACCTAAATTCACCAAGTACATATGTAATTCTTAACCGCACGCCACTAGATTGGACTACACTTTGGAAGAATATTCCAGTAATACTGTGAGACATTGGAAGGAAAAATTTCGGAATAGAAACATTCCCGATAACAAAAATTTTTTAAATACAGATATGCGCATTAGGGAAACAAGAAACCTTCATTATTTTTGCATTAATTTATAAATAATGGAAATACATGATAATAGAAATAAAAAAAATATGTCATTTGGTCCAAGATGTAATATGTTGCTGTACCTCGGTACACTGTACAATATACCTTGGACCATTCACATTTATGAAATCAAATACTTTTATTTGGGTATTTTATAAACTTATAATATTTTATACTGACTGAAGTCAACATCAAAGCAAATCTAAGAAGCTTGTCTGTTAGAAGTTCCAACTTTGTTAGTTTGGGCAAGTGGCATGATCACGTCTTCTGAATTTACGAATGATGTCTCTGTGCTAGCCACAAAATTTCTTGCAGGTTGGTTCAAGGTACAGTTTTCACATGCCGTCCAGAGTGCATTGACTCAAGCTTTATATTTTAGGTTATTTTTAATCCAATATCGACAAGAAGTAGTTAAAACATGCTTCTATTTACCAATCAAGCAAATTTTATTCATCGGGAAAATATTCAATTAAGGTGCCACCCAACAAGCAAAATATAAATGTAGTAAAATAGCAATAAAACAAAATTGTTGTAGAAATGACAATTATAAAACAAATTTGTTTATTGGGCAGCTAGGAAGGTATAGTTTAAGTTTCTGATGGTCAGTACCAATACAGATCACAGCAATGAGGAAATTTGGTACAATCGGACAAAGGAACAACGCTTTCCCCTATGTAATATTTCAAAACTATCTTTGTGTACAAGAATTTCTTAACAAATGGTGTAAATGCACGTTGATTTGTAAACATAAATTATTTGAGAACGACTCTATTTATCGAGATGCAATACCTTCTTTATTTCTAATGGTTTGAGAATAAATTTTTAACAAGAGTTTTTAAAAATATGTAGAAATCAAAAAGTTATCAACAACTACCTCCTATATTTAAATTTAAAATATGAATTTTACATTTTGAGATGGTCGGAAGACATTTAGCACTGCCTAGAATTGATTTAATTTAATTTTTTTCGGCAACAATATTCCACCTGAAATTTTATTGTTGATTCTTATGTATTGTGACCTCATTACGAAAAAAATATTTATGGCCAAAAATTCCTTGTGCGTCAAAAGGTATATGCGCTTTTTGACGTGCTTTCAAGGATTTTCAACTTATTTGCTTAATATATCTTGTATCGGATGGGAATTTTAAAAATAGTGGTTTAATTGAAATAAAATTCTTAAAAAATATAGACCTGTCCGATATGTATTGGTCAATCCGTCATCTTGGAAAAAATAAAAAACACCAAAAGTAGCCGAAAGAATCAAAATTGAATATCTTTTCTACAAAAAGGAGTAATTTCACCAAAGTTGGCAAAAACAAAAATCATTTATGGTCAAATATAATGCACCAATCCCGGATACCGCATGTCAAATAGAACGGTCAAAGATGGCGGACGAAATAAAATTTTTAATTCTTCTTCAATTATCAAGGAGGCATTATACGTCACTTTTTTCTTTTCGATTGTACATTATTTTATGTAATTTTAGGGGATAGATTTTTTTTAATTTTCAAAGAAAGTGCGTTTTTTTATTTTCAACAAAGTGCATTTTTACAATTTTCAAAAATGTATTTTCTTTGATCCTCTTTTTTTTTTTCACCAAATTTTCATCAAAACAAAATGAAATATACTATACAACGTGATCTACCATGACATGCGGAAAATTTAACAGCAGGTTGTCCCCACCGAAAGGAGTTAAAAAAATGAAAAATTTAAAAAAATTACCAAAAAAATTACCTTATTTTTTTGTAGAAATGCGCCGCCAATGACTTTAACTAATCTGACGTAACGCGGTACAACCAAATCACTTTATCAGACTTGGGATTGACACTACTGACAGCAAAGGTGGATAAGATAGAAGTGACTTTTTGGTTTTAATCAAATCACACTACAAAAAATCGGCAGCTACTGGAAGCGGCTGGAACCTCCCCACACGGTGGATCCTTATCAGCTGTATTTGGATATTACATCGGAAATCAGAGCACTGAGCAAACAGATAAATTACACGTGACTTTGGAGCCATTTATTTCATCAACAAATATCGAACGAACTGAAGCGGACTACAAGCAATCTGTTAAAACATAACCTCTCATGTTTGTTTATGTTGCATGTTAATCAATTGCCGGATATTATAAGGGTATTAACAGATAACGTTTCGAAGATTTTGTAAAATATTGGATAATGAAAAAAAAATAATAACACAGAATTTAGCCCAAATGACACTCTAACTTCAACAAGTCAATAACATTATGGACTGTTCAAGCAGACTACGCATGCATCAAATTAAAATCTTCCTGCTCGATCAAAAAGGTTGAGCAAGTCGAGCTTCGTCCGAGGCCTTTATTTTGTAATATTCGAGCGTTTAGGATTTAGCTCAGTTAGCTCGATTTGCAATGAACGATTGTGACGTGTCGCATCAATCAGACGTAATATCCGAACACGGCTATAAAAAATTATTACCTTAAAAAAAAAACAACTAAAATAAGTTTTGACATTGTCAAAAATATTTGGGTTGGTAACCTTTACGAATGTTGATTTTTAGGTTATGAAATATATTTAGGGACATAACATGTTTAAGTTTTTCAAGTTTATTCTCATTTTTAATGTTTGTCTACGCATTTTTAGCTTGGAGCCACAGTGACTCCGAGCAGATAGTTAAAAAACTCATGCAAATAATTTTTCTATATAGACCATCTTAGGATGACGTCACGATAAGTCGACCATATTGCCTGAGGGATAACCAAACTTTTTATTCCAATGTAAACAAAGAAGTAATCTCAGTTTTAAATGTGAAATAAAAATAAAACACCATCTTTTTTTGCGACAAGGTGCGATTGTGAGATAAGGTTTATTTTGAATGTAAAAAATCTTAGAAGAAAGGTAAAGAAATCACTTTCTGGCAGAGTCTATTGAATACTACATACGGATAATATATCACTGAAATCTAGCACTTAGTTATTTAAATGTAAACTTGCCTTGCCCATAACAATGAATACATTTGAGTTTATCTTTCTTGCACAAACTTCTTGCACAAATCCAGCCTCATAATATTTATATGCTTGTAAAGATTTGTATGCCTTTAACTGCTGATCTGCGAAGAAGCTGTGAGTCGACACTAAGTAATTTACCATATTAATTACGGACACACAAGGTAAAATAGACAAATCTGCAGAAAGGTCTCCAGTCTCCACTCCAAGGGTGTATGGGTCAATATTGTCTATTATTTTGATTTTCTCATCGTAGCGACACTTTACATCACCCATAAGGATTGGATAATATTCACTATATGACATTATTACGAAAACACACACAGTTTCTCAAGAAAATCAGAAAAAAATATATAAAACCACGCAAACTGCGTTTTGTTGTCCCTCAAGCAAAATGTCAAAATTGTCAAAACCATGTGACCTAAAAATGATTGATTAATAAAAAAATAGATTGCTAATTACAGGTTAGATTTCTAACCCGCAAAAAGAGTCCTATTTTATTAGGACAAAGTATTTAGGACTTCATAAACATTACACTGTACTAGATTTTAATTGAAAGTACGGGAACCAGGCAGAAAATTTAATAATAGCTACGTAATATTCTTAAATCTTAAGAAATATATATTTTTGAGGTTAGCTGTGACGTCACGTACCATAAGCTATAAATCAACATTCACAAAGGTTACCAACCCAAATATTTTTGACAGATGGCAAAATACGTTTTCCCCTAACAATAATACCAATAATATTTTTTGGATGCTGTCATATGTGCGCATATAACGAATTATTTTTAATTTTTTTAACGGAAACCAAATCGAAAGGGTGCAAGTGTGATATATCGTTGAAATTGGAATTTATACTGCTTTTTAATGGTTCAATTACAAATTCTAAGTAATCATAAAATAAACAACTTGTGCCAAAATGGCACTAAACGTAATCCGATCTCAACCAAAACCTTTTCAGATCTTCTGGAGCACTAAAGAAACCCTCATGTAAAAGTTTCATCCAAATCCGTTTAGTAGTTTCGTAGCTATCGTGCTAACACACAGGCATTAGTTACAAACCACTTTTTTGGGTTTCCGGGACCTCGAAATCGTAAAGATTTGATGTTATCTCAATTTTCGATTTTGGATTAATTGTAGTAACCTCCCACAATTATTGTGGGGAGGTTAATAAACACAACACTATAAAAACTAAGTTCGTAGGCAAGAGCACTTAATAATTTTGATTATTGATACGGGAAACAACTAAACGAAAACATCCGTTCGTTGGTAATGGGTGGTAGGGATGGCCATCTTTTGGAAAAACCATATAACTCTTGGTGGACAGCTTCCCTGCCAGATGTGGCCGGAGTAGTGTTCATGGTGGATCGTTTAAGTTTGAGTTGATATATTTTGTTTTATCTTCTGGCCTCGGCCGATTTTTCACTAAATCGGTCGGGGAAGTAAGCTGTCAAATTTTTGGTTTCAATGTTTTTCTGGGGTAATTTGGTTTTTGACAGTTTTCGAAAAAATATTTTAGGTTGGTACCAATGTCTTAAATTATTTTTAAGTTATATAGCACTATTTTTAGGTTATGTTGCCGGAAGAATTTCCGGTGGGATGGCGGAAGTAGCGGAAACACTTTTTAAAATATAATGTCACTTTTAAAGTTTTATTGGAAAAAACTCACCGAAAACGTTCCGGTGAGATTGCTTATACTTGTAGGGCTTGTGAGCGGTTCACGAAGGCTTCTCATACCTTCCGTGGGCTTTATGAACGTCGTGTAATGTCTCGATGCACTTGACACTCAAATTTACTCAGCATACAGTCTGCACGCTTTAACACACTAGTCTATTGAACGTTAGGTTAGACCACTGAGTACAGTAACTATACAGAGGCGAAGGCTAGCCTTCCCGCCAAAACCAAATTTGTATACTCATCGCCATTTCTTAATTGTTTAACAAACAATCAACCTCACTTTTATCTTGACACTGTTGATGTTTATCGTGTTAAGTTTGGATTTGTGAATTTTTTTTCCACTCATTTTGGGATATTGAAAACATTAAGCGAGAATTAAAATTCTCATAAATAAAACCTAGTGTACAACTCAATTGAAAATAGGCGCCGATTATAAGCAATTCAAATCGTAATATTTTTCAATCCAACTCGAAATACACTGTCTTTTCAGTGTATCCTTAAATGGGGATCTGCACATGACGTCATAGCTAACCTCAAAAATATATATTTCTTAAAATTTAGTACTACGTAGCTATTATTAAAATTTCTGCCTGGTTCCCATACTTTCGACCAAAATCTAGTTCAATGTAATGTTTATAAAGTTCTAACTAGTTTGTAATAGATGGCAGGACCAATAAGTTCTCTCATTACTTACGCATAGATAGATAATTTTACAGATTCTGTGCATACGTACATACAGTGTTGCATACATTCCCGGCTTCTTGTTTTTGACAAGAGTCCAGTGACATCTGACATTAATTAGCTAAATTAAAACATTGCAGTATTGCACGTGTCGTCACAGCTAACCTCAAAAATGTATATTTCTTAAGATTTACAGGTATTACGTAGCTATTATTAAAATTTCTGCTTGGTTCCTGTACTTTCAACCAAAGTCAAGTTCAACGTAATATGTATGAAGTTTTAAATAGTTTGTTACAATAAAATAAGACACTTTTGCAGGTTAGGAATCTAACCTATAATTAGCAGTCTATTTTTATTAATCAACAATATTGAAAAATTATTTGCGTGAAATTTTAAATATTTGCTTGGAGCCAGTATGGCTCCGAGCTAAAAATGCCTATACAAACATTAAATATGAGAATAAACGAAAACACCTTAAAATTTGAGGTTGTGTTAGTTATACGATGCACATGCCCAGGTAATTGTAGGACCTTATTGCTCGCGCCATCTATTAAAGTAAATAGAAACCATGCACTTACGAAGCCATTATTATAATAGGAAAGTGCCGGATACACCGTGGTGTAGACGCAACTGGTACGCAAGGTCACAGAAAACGAGCCATCAAAACTGAAAGGAACCGCCAAAGACTTCGCCTCCGTGCAGTTACTGTATTCTGTGGTTCCACTATAAAACATATTTTACACAAGAAGCGTGTTATTTGGTTTTTAATTTTTTTCACGGAAACCAAAGCTAAAGAGTGCAAGTGTGATATATCGTTGAAATCGGAATTTTTACTGCTTTTCAATGGTTCGATTACAAATTGTAAGTAATCATAAAATAAACAGCTTGTTGTGCCAAAACAGCAACAAACGTAATCCGATCTCAACCAAAACCTTTTCAGATCTTCTGGAGCACTAAAGAAACCCTCATGCAAAGTTTCATCCAAATCCGTTTAGTGGCTTCGCCGCTATCGTGCTAACAGACATACACACACACACACACACACACACACACACACACACACACACACACACACACACACACACACACACACACACACACACATACACACACACAGACATTTTTCAAAAACAACTTTTTTGGGTTCCTGGGACCTCAAAACGTAATGATTTGATGTTATCTCAATTTTCGATTTTGGACTAATTGTAGTAACCTCCCACAATTTTATTGTGGGGAGGTTAAAATAGCGAAATAAATCGAAGACATTGACCCCATTCTGAAATGATAAGCAGATATATCAGATATTTAGTTAAACTGGTCAATGACACGGCGGTGTCTCTATTGTTCGACCGAAAACAAAAAACGCGGCTCTCATAGCAGCGGCAGGGAGCCAGCCTTGTCGGCATGCTTTGAACTCATTCGTAAAAATGAACTGGTCCGCTGGAATTCCAATTATCTTCAAAGCGTACCTGACAATGTTGGCTCCCTGCCGCTAGATCGTTTTTGATCTCGCCGGCCGGCTTCACTTTTTATGCCAATTAAGGAAATGTAAACAACTCGAATACGTTCTTTCACAAGTAAGTTCCTCGACCTATTCAGGAGTAGGTCAGGACTTACTCAACATCAGTAGTGTATCTTCGCAAACTTACTAATAATTTAATATACTAAATTACCTCAGAATCCTCTTGCAGGGGCTTTCCCTCATTGAAGACTAGTACACCATTTTATTTTCCGCATTTCTTGGTAGATCACGCTGTAGAAAGTCTCGTATAACAAAAATTTAATACAAAATGAAACTTCATTAATTTGAAAATGAAAATTAAGCATAAGCATGGTAATGATAATAATAATATATGAATATATCATCAATAATTTGAACCACACAGTCAAGACTAGAGTAGTATTATTACTTCCACGTCCAGTGGAAGTATAGTAACGACAAAAAATTTTTAAAAAATTTTTATTGTCCAAATAGGCTTAAAATGTCATGAAACGTCGAGATTTTAAGTTTGAGCGAAAAAAAAATTTCTGTCTGTCTGTCGGTCTGTCTGTAACTTTTTTTTGTGCGCACGTTTACTCTTGAACCGTTTAAGATATTAACTTGAAATTTGGTACACATATGTACTTTAATGAGATCTTGAACTAGATTATATTTTCATCTTGTTCCGTCGAAGGGTTGGGGGGTAAATTGGGGTAAATTTGGGGTAAATAGGTCAATCAAGCAGGTAAGAGTCCATAAAATTGGTATTTAGTATATACAAGAGAAGCTAAGGTCTAAAAAAAAATTTTGGCATTAGCCACCTTCATTACCACTCCCACCCCCTTATTAAAGGGAATGAAAAAAAAAGTGATTTAGTGTATGTACAGGAACCAGAAACCTCAAAATATTTTTTTACTTCATCCACCCCCACTATCACCCCCCCACCCCACCCCACTACCGATGTGGGGTATCGTTTTATGGGTTTTTGGGGTAGAGGATTTCAAATATTATATTAAAGTTCCATAAAAAATTATTTTCACATACAAAGTTTTTTCATTGTGAGTGACTTGGATAGAGAATCTGGATGTGGAAGTAGTGATTCCTTGGGCAGCGGTTTTTTGATGGGTATGCCGATGAACAGAATAGGGCTAAGAATAATAAGCGCTTTCGTCGGTTAGAAAAAATGTTTACGTAGATATTTCAATCACAAGTGACATTATGAAATCTTCGGTTAGTCAAAAAGTTAATAGTAGAAATAGCTTTATAAAATTATTGCGCAAATAGTTAACAGATAATGACTTTAACGTTAAACTATGCAGAGAAGACGCCGATACTACAATCGTTAAAACCGCTATTGATTCGAAACCCGAAGACAATCAAGATATAACAGTTGGTGAGGATATTGACCTTTTGGTTATAATGACCCAACTAGCATGGAATCATCATAAAGAAATTTGTTTTTACTAACCTAAGATTAATAAAATAATTGACCCACATATTATGATGAAAATGCAATTCCGCCTACTGAAGAGGTAATAGAAAAGGGTTTTAAGTGTTTATTTCCAAGTCCAAAAATTGTTAGGTTCTGAGAAAGATTTGTTACAATTCGGGTGGCTTAGAACTGAGAATGGCTTAATGCTTAATGTTATGAGTAAAAGTAATGCTTTTCCTAAAAATTTACTAAGTGATATTTCTTGTAAATATAAGAAAGGGTGTAAAAATAGTCAGTGTAGCCGTTGATTGAAGAGTCTATAAGATGTGCAACTATACGGCCAAAACGGTTCCTATATGTTCATCTCGCTCATCACGCTTCCCGCACGTCCCTATCCACATATTTTTCGTTGACTTGTGGTGCCACCGTTGTTATTTTGCAGAAGCAGTCATAAACTCGCGAACCGCGAATAGAAACACTGGACGTTGATATCCAGCGAACGAGGGTACATAATATATTTATTAAAAGTTATAATTCTCGACGCGGGTTGTAGACCAGCGCAATCAGTGCCGGCGTCAGAACATTTGGCACCTGTATAAACAAAAATCTCAGATAAATAATTCTTTCACTAGTTTCACTTAAAATTCAAAAACAAGAGAAACCTTTAACTACCAATTATTGTCGCATTTCATCTTTTAAGTCGCCACGTTGTGCGCTGTAACAATCGTGTTTTGTTCGAAATTGCAATTGTTCCTTGTCCTTGAGACAAAAGCGGCCGACGACCAGCGCGGCGTTGACATGTTTAGTACGAGTAAACGAATAATAGGTATGGAGTATGGATTAAAATATGTAACGCTCCCCTATAAAACACCCATTTGGGGTTCAAAAAATGTTTTTTTTTGAGATTTTTGTGCAATTTTGAATTTCTGAAATTTATAAAAATGTGATAAATTAAAAATATTTTATTTTGCTATTCGGTTCAGCCCCATGGAATAGTATTCATGAGTACGTTTAAGACCTCCCAATTTTTTAAAATAATTAGAAAAAAGAATATGCAAATGTCGAGGATGGTGTTTTTGATCTTTCAGCGCTTGCGTAGCGAGAACGGTAATAAATACGAAAATGCACCGCGCTTTTTTTTGTACAACATGGAATTTTCTACAAACAAGTCCGCGAGGGCATATTCTTATCTACTATAGTTTTCGAGCTACAGGTGCTCACGTGTATAAGCATAAAAATGACTGTTTTTTACGCTACTCTGCAAGTGCGCCGACTTAATTAACAAACAAAAAATTAAGAAAACGGCGATGCTAATAGTCAAATTTAAATTACACAAAACATAATGAGTAACTTCTGTTTAAAACTGTTTTTTATACGATGCATAATATTAATAATGGAGTTACAAGTATTAAAAAAATGTTGAAATAAAATAAAAAAATAGTTAAACATTCTTTGTGTTATTGAAATCTATGTACAATTGTACAGAAAAAACACTAATTATTAAAAATATGCGGCAATTTCCAGTTATATAAAAATCGATGAAAATGAAAAATTACACTTTTCGGTCCTAATATTAATTGTTCATATGCGATAAATAAAAACAAAATGATATGTCAACAATAAATACATTTCTTTAAGAAAGAAAATTGAGCTTGATTTTGTATCTTTAAGCCTCATCGACTACTAGAATGCATTTTTTATAAACTGTTTATAAATATTATTTTTTAAATCGATTTCCGCTGACACATTAAAAGAGCATTTTTTAAAATCAATCGATTACTTCCTACAAGGGGTGGAAAAGTCCAAATGTACGATTTTTTTAATGTTTTTTTGCATTTAAAATGCATATTTAAGAAAAATGAAGGACGCCATCGTGTAGAGCGATCAGAAATTCATAAATAAAAAATCGACCACAAATTCTCGTTGGACAAATAATATTTAACTGATTTAACGGGCTAATTGGAGAACAGCGCGAAAAACAGTTACTTTGAGGTTTGCGCGCGGGCGCTTTTAGCATGTGAGCTATAATAGATAAAAATATGCTCTCAGTGACTTTTTTGTACAAAATTCGATGTTTTATAAAAAGTGCATTTTCGTTATACTTATTACCGTTCTTGCTATGTAAGTCAAAAAATGCTTTCTTCGAAATTTCAATATACTTTTTTATAATCGTGCAAGCAAATTGGGAGGTCTTGAAATATTCACAAATACTGTTACCATCGAACTTAATGAAATCGCACTAAAATTTTTTTTGCTGGTACCAGAAGATAAATGCAAGCGATTCCAGAAGTGTACCATTTGTGCGATACTTTATCGCCTCGAAAACTTTGCTCTCGGGAAAGTAATACCTACTTGTAATAAAAAAAAAATTAACCAGTCTTTCCGCAGATATTCAAATTAAGTTAGTTAAACTTTATTATGTTTACTAATTATTACTCTTTTTCCCAATAAAATCGCTTTTTCGTTTTAATTATTAAAAAAAAAGCAATTACAGAGAAAAACCTATAAACAAATAAATAACTTTTAATGAACCCATCACTGCAGTAGCATATATTTGGGAGAGGATAAAAAAATATTTTTGTACAAATTGGTTATTACAGTTCAGCAGAATTAAAGAAAGTAAACCCGAAAAATATTGCAACATGTAATATTTTTGCGGCAGTAGTAATGGAAAATGTCATCTAAAACATTCAAAATTTACTAAGGTGAAGACGGTTAAGAAAGGTGCAAAATGGATAATTTTGTGATATCTTAAAAATAACAGTTTCATCATAAAATGTCAATATGCCTTTTACTTCCACATCCAGTGGAAGTATAACAAATAGGGATTGCATTACCGGTTAACCGGTTATCAGGACAAAAAACACATGACAATAATTACCGGTTATTTTAATTTTCTACGGGTTATTTCGGTAAACTCTGAACTTACGATATGTCACGTATTCAACGTTTCTATTTATGTCACTGACTAGTATTCACTAAATACAGAGTGACTGTCCCAACACCGAGCACTTTTAACAATAAATAAATAATATTATAAAGAGTAAACTCCAAACACCAAGCCTTAAGAAATACAAGAGAGACATTGACCATATCTTACGATAGAAAATTGAATATTTCACTGCCGCAAATATCCGTGGAATACATTTAGAAGTATGTTATTACCAATTCTTATTAACTTATCGACCCGCCAATATCGATTGAGGAAGGGTATCTCCAGCTGGTGGTATTCTATGCACAAATATCAGACGACTAACAGAATAGCTTTGAAAAACTAACCCTTTTAACAGGCTATTTTAAGACCAATTGTTAGTTCCAGTAATTCTCCGTGTCTTAATTTGGCAAAGTTCTTACTCAATATTATTAATCCAATATCTGAAGATATACCCACACGTATTTAAAAAATAGAAAACATTTTATAGAAATTTGGACATATCTGGGCTGAAAATAAATTTCAAGAAAAGTCTAATAATGGAGCGAGACGCATCAACAAAAGAGAGTCGGATCAGTGGAGAAGAATACAAAATAGGTGACTACTCCCTAAGAATAACGAACAAACTGAAATACCTAGGAACCTATCTGACGAACCAACTGAAAAGGAGAGAAACAGTAAAGGAGAGAATAAAAACAGCATACAGAGTCACAAGAGCAATTATACCGTTCATTGAGAAAAACAAACTATCATGGGGCCTGGCCAAACGGCTGTACATAGCCATCATACTGCCAACAATGACATATGGAGTTAAAAATGCGACAACAATAAAAGCCAACAGAAGAAGTTTGAGAAGAGCTGCTTTCAGCTCTTTAGACATCATCCAATTACTCAGAAAAACAACAGGGCAAAAACAACGACATAAAACATCAACACTACTAGAAGGGAATACAATTACAAAAAGGATGAAATGTACGCAATGAATTACTGGGGACACGTCCAAAGAAGGGAACCAACACACCTACTGAAGAAAGCATTAACACTGAACAGCAGCAAACTTAAAATTATTACACATGGAAAACAACAATCGAGAGGATCATGAACAAACTGAGAAAGGACCAAACATACTGGGAAAGAAAGGCGAGGGAAAAAAATGAATTTCACAAAGAAATCGGAGCGATATATACTCTACCAGAATCAGAAACGGAGGAATCAGAAGCCTCAGAAGAAGAAGACTTGTAGAAAAAGAAGTACAAAAATAGGAGCACAGATAGCAGCGACACAACGCGGCAACATATCTCACAAGAAGACCCAGAATAGGCAGAATCCCAGAACCAAAAATACAAAAAAAAGGGGGGCTTTAACGCCCCCTCACGACATAATGCGGTAACGCATCTCACAAATACCTACTCCTCCCATCCCACATTCCTTTACCATGCGCCATGTGGCTCTCGCTGCTGGCAACAAGCATGACCTTAGTCCAACCCAGCGTGGACGTAGCAGGCCCAGCTCTATAACTTGGGAGTGGCAGCAATGCTGATTTATCGCACGCTGGTAAATCAATCAATCAATCAATTTTTTGACAGTTCTAACAACTACTTAAATTTCGTTATTTCTTGTCATGTGGCACAAATCACCCAATCATTTTAACATTACACTGATACATCCAGTGATATTTTCAATCACTATGACAATAAAATTATTTAAAATAATTCTCTGAGCGAATATCCCCCTCTGACATTGTCAAATGCTTCATAATTTTATGACAATCTCAAGCATGTTTCTTGAAAATAGCCCTCCGCCTTCGGCGTCGGGCTGTTACCAAGCAACGTGCTTTCGCTTGTCATAAAATTATCTCATACATTATCAATGTCCTAGAGATATTACAGCTGAAATTATTCATGAAACCAATATTCATGATACATACCTAATGGTCAGTTATATGTAGTCAGCCTCTTTACCAATATCCTTGTATATAAAACATTGAAAATTGTTGCGTTCACCTGCGAACTTTACGCATTTTTATTAAATTCTAATACACCTAATATTTGAGTTATCCTGTACAAGTATTTACCATCTTTAAGTTATTTAAGCCCAGACATGCTATTATTCTGCACAATGTGTTTAAATTTAAGATTGTTCACTTTTGTATACTTTTATTTAAACCATTATTTGCTAGTTATGTTACAGTTTTTTGTCAGCGACACATTAACAACTGGGCTATTAAAGCGAAACGAATTTATTCGCATTTAATTATATCTTTGCATACTGAGTTTATCTTACACACAATGCAATAGGTAGTGTAGTGGGCTGCGTAGAGCAATATATTCCCTAGATTTACAAATTTGGTTATTTGATATCTAAAATTTTTGAAATATTATAATATGGCAGAAATAGTCTATTTGGAGGGGAGGCCACTTTACTAGCTCGCGCGGAGAGAAATTAATGTTATTTCCAGTTCTGTCGCAGCAATATTCAGTCACTTCAAAATTCGCAATAATTAATTAAGCATACATTTTGCTACTTCTGTTATTATCGGGTTTTACTTTAGTGCATCAAACATTATTTATTAATTTTATCTCTCCAATATTTGACGGCTCTAGGCCATATTTTTCATATCTGCCATTTTCTAATCTGTGTAAAGATAACCTCAGTTTTGCAACACGTGCTAACGAAATATTTTCTCTATCTTTCCCGATACGTAGGAGTTTTGCTGTTTTTACTAAAGTTGCTGTTTTATATTTGCTGTTTAAAATTCAATTTTGTTATTGAGTATTTAATTAATTTTAAATATTTAACTATTTAAAATACCACGTGGATTATTTGATCAATCCAGTACATAATTTTGAATCCAGTCAGACACGTTTCTCACGTGTCGAAACCATAAGGCAAGAATACAACAGTTAAATGAAATTTTTTGGTTCAGTTTAGTTGGGATGGTTGAATAAATACTATATACCATAAATCCATAGTCCAGTCACTTTAGTTCAGTTTTGAGGTCAAGTCTTAGTCGAGTCTGAGTAACTTCAGTTTAGTCATTTGTATCAGCAAAACCCCAGCGTATCTAGGTTATCCTGACAACAGAGTATACCTTGAGCCACCCGTGTTAATGAGGTCGCTGACAGAAACTGAAACTGCCGGTATCCACCAAGATCCATCTTATGGTGTCCATTTCTCCAGGGATCGGTGAGAAAGTGTATATTTCATTATTAGTTAAGTTGTGTAATCTATTGCATAAAGACATTTTTACCATCGATGAATTTTCACCAAGTGATAACACATTTATCAATTTTTATGTGATTTAAAATTAATATTTTATTGCACTTAATTATTTATTTAAGATTCAAATAACGTTTGTCATTATTTTTAGTAAAATAATCTTAATAGTAATTAACAAAAATATTTAATGATCAGAATTTTGATAATCTTTTGTCGCCACCAATTTTCTATTTTAAATTGTGAAATTCGTCATTTTTTAAGTTTGTTAAAATAAATTGTGATTTTTTTATCTTAAATTTATTTTCTTATTTTTAGACAGTGAGTGGTTGCCTTAATTTTAATTGTAGAATAAATATTTTCAATTTTTCTATATATTTGGTATTCTTAATAAAAATTCCAAGATCTACATTTCAACACCACTAGCAAAAAATGTGCGTAAAGATAGATAGCACCGGGCGAGAAAGACGTGATTTGATATATAGAAAGTAGATAGATAGCAAGCGGCTTCACGCACATATATAGTTATCAAACGCGTATAGTTATCAAACTAGAAAAGTGAATTATAATATTTTTCGTTTATAAGTGTTATTAGTTTAATCAATAACAATTTAAAGTGTCGGAAATTTGACATCCCTATTTTCCTATCCCTTCCACCGACATCAACGGTGAAACCACGAGACATCTCGAAAGTAGGTAAGTTTTCGACATTTTTAAGATATTTTTCCTTTTTTTTGGAAATCTCATACCTATAAAATACAGTTCACTCAATTAATTATTTAGACGCACCCGTTGATAAGGCCAAGACCCATTCAGTGAGAAACATTTCATAAAAGTGGTTCTTCTTACTCTGAAGCTTTTGTTGATATAAATTTCACATATATATAGAAAATAACAATAAGCTTTGACAAAAACCTGAACAATGATACACAGTATTATGCATATGTATATTCCTTGCCTGCCAACGTCCAATGTCTTGCAGGCAATTTTTTGTGATTTATATTAACTAAATTATTAATTTAAGAAAAAATCAGCCTTGTACAAGGTAGACCAAATTAGATGGGATTTGAAGTTTTCTCTAAAACTATGGCAGATAGACAAAAACCAATATGGGTGTCCTGAGGTCGATTTTCAAGAAACAAACGATCGCACAAACCGCGATCGTCTATCTTTTTCGACTACCGAGCTACAAAGCGTTTTTTTTGGAAAATTGGCATTTTTGATGACCTCTATATATCTCAATTACCAAGTGTCGAATCGAAAATCGAGTAACACATTCTTAAGGCACTTTTTTGAGTAGAATCCGTTGCTGATAAGAAGAAAATTATGCAAGCCTCAGTTTTCGAGATATAGACATCACTTGTGTTTTTTTAAAAGGAACACCCTGAAAATTATTTCATTAATGGTGAAAAATATGATATGATTAAGAATGCCGAGAAGATTCAAATTTGGCTTCCGAGCTTTATTTTAATAGGTAAGTTATAGACAGCAAAATTTTGCGCCAAAAATACCGCCTAAACAATATTTTTAAATATCCAGAAAAGAGACAGCCAGCCATAAACATATTCAAAAGACTACAGCAAAATTTAAAAAAATAGATCATTTATGAAACCCCGAGCAAAAACAAATAAAAAAGCAGGTAGAGAAGCTGTAGAAAATATAGTAAGTAGAAAATATTATTTTAGAAACTGTAAGAGAAAATCCTAATATATCGTTCGCGAAATAGAGAAAAATTTAGGAATCCCAAAAACAACTGCGTTGCGTTACTTAAAAAAAAAAAATTAATTCAAACCCTACAAAATTAGGATTGGTCACCATCTACTCCCAAACATCTTTCAAAGACGTCTCGATTTTTACCAGTGGTTTTTGTGTCAGTGCAATGAAGTGCCAGGATTTGAAGGAACAATTATATCGACAGATGAGGCCCATATAAGCAGTGCCGGAATTTTTAATCGGCATAATAACCACCACTAGGCTCATGAAAATCCACACGTAACCGCTACAGTTAATCGTCAAAGTCGATTTGGATTTGGTAAATGAGGTGGTTTTATTGGATGCCAAATAATAGGTTCTCATTTTTTTCACGGTAATTTGAATACTGAAAATTTTATTAACATTCTACGACAAGGAATAGAGCTCTTTGTAGACAATATACCTGTAAGGCAACTTCAAAGATTAATTCCACTATAGATATCAGGAGCACGATTATTGAATAGCCTGTGGGTTATAGTATTGACTCTATAAAATTGACTCTTTAAAACTTTTCATTTGTTGCTTGTATTTTTCTTAATATCTAACAAATAATGAGTAATTCTATGAAAATATAATTCTTTCCCATAATGTAAATGCTTCACTAATTCAGAATAAATTGAAGAGAGCATTTAATTAACTGGAATTTAACTTTGGCACTAAAGCTTAAAGCACACATATTGTAATTAATCAGCGTTGTCTTAATTGAAAACTGGGGTTTCTGCCGAACAATTGCATGTGACAGAGGACTTATTACGAAAGTGCATCAAAATTAATTAAGTAAATTCATTTTGATGGAAACGCTCTCCACAGTACTTCTATATAAGCGAACAACAAAGAAATTTTTAAAATACCTTCATCAAAGCCATAATTAGTTTTTGTAATTAATTCTATTTATGAAAATAAGTAATAAAATTAGAATTGTGTTATTAATAGATCAAAGTTAAATTTTTTGTGGGAGTTGAATGCAAAGCTACCTTATTAAAGTGAACTTTCATGCAACTCATTAACAGTTGTTTTTATATAAATACAGAAATATGAAAATTTAGAAAAGTACGAGTTTGAACCGTATGTAAAGTTCGTTTGTATGTTCCCTGAAAACTAGAATAGGTACTATCAAAGATGTCAAAGTTAAACTTTCTGTATATTCTTCGGAGTATAAACTGTAAATTTTTCGATATATCTAACCATAGTGAGGCAAATTCGTTAAAAGCTGGTCAGAATCTAAAGCGTCATAAAAATCAGAAGTGTTGCAAACTGGATTGTCACAATGGCAACTTGATTGATTTGATTGATTTACCAGCGTGCGGTAGGCATTGCTGCCACTCCCAAGTTATACAGCTGGGCCTGCTACGTCCACGCTGGGTTGGACTAAGGTCATGCTTGTTGCCAGCAGCGAGAGCCACATGGCGCATGGTAAAGGAATATGGGATGGGAGGTGCAGGTATTTGTGAGATGCGTTACCGCATTATATCGTGAGGGAGCGTTTAAGCCCCCTTTTTTGTATTTTTTGTTCTGGGCTTCTGCCTATTTTGGGTCTTCTTGTGAGATATGTTGCCGCGTTGTGTCGCTGCTATCTGTGCTCCTATTTTTGTACTTCTGTTTCTACAAGTCTTCTTCTTCTTCTTCTTCTTCTGGGGCATCTGATTCCTCCGTTTCTGATTCTGGTAGAGTATATATCGCTCCGATTTCTTTGTGAAATCCATTTTTTCCCCTCGCTTTTCTTTGCCAGTATGTTTGGTCCTTTCGCAGTTTGTTCATGATCCTCTCGATTGTTGTTTTCTACGTGTAACATGGTCTCCCAATTTTAAGTTTGCTGCTGTTCAGTGTTCAGTGTTAGTGCTTTCTTCAGTAGGTGTGTTGATTCCCTTCTTTGGACGTGTCCCCAGTACTTCATTGCGTACATTTCTATCCTTTTTGTGATTGTCTTCCCTTCTAGTAGTGTTGATGTTTTATATCGTTGTTTTTGCCCTGTTGTTTTTCTAAGTAATTGGATGATGTCTCTTTCAGCTCTTCTCAAACTTCTTCGGTTGGTTTTTGTTGTTGCCGCGTTTTTAACTCCATATGTCATCGTTAGCAGTATGATGGCTATGTACAGCCGTTTGGCCAGGCCCCATGATAGTTTGTTTTTCTCGATGAACGGTATAATTGCTCTTGTGACTCTGTATGCTGTTTTTATTCTCTCCTTTACTGTTTCTCTCCTTTTCAGTTGGTTCGTCAGATATGTTCCTAGGTATTTCAGTTTGTTCGTTGTTCTTAGGGAGTAGTCACCTATTTTGTATTCTCCACTGATTCGACTCTCTTTTGTTGATGGGTCTCGCTCCATTATTAGAATTTTCTTGAAATTTATTTTCAGCCCAGATATGTCCAAATGCGGTTTCATGTTTTCTAGGAAGTTGAGAATTTGTTGCTCTTCTTCTGCGACGATTAGGAGGTCATCGTCGTAGGCTAATACGATTGGGGTTTTCAGTGTTTCCGTGTCTTCGTTAAAATTTGGTGTTTCCTTTATTGTGTTTTGTATCTCTTGGTCTAGGACCGTGGTGAATAGTCGGAGGGATAGGGGTCATCCTTGTTTGACTCCTCTGTTCTTTTGTCTGGTTTCCGTCATTTGTCCGAACCATTGTATGGCAGTTGTTTCATGAAGGCAGGTTTTTATTATCTTGTTTATTAGATAGTGCGGCACTCCTTTGTTATACGGGGTGTTGACTATGGCTTCGTGACTGATGGTATCGAATGCCTTTTGGAGATCTATAGCGGCTATATGCAGTTTTGTCCCTTCTCTCCATTTTTCTTCCAGTATTCTTCTGGCGGTGTACATGTGGTCATCCGTTGATCTGCCTTTGATGAATGCTGTCTGGTAGTCTGGCTGACTTCCAATGTACTTCTCTGGTTGCTCGAACAGGAATTGTGCGTAGTATTTGATCCTATGCTGCAGAGTGTTATTCTTCTGTAGTCTTCTATGGTCTGTGGTGAGTTGGTTTTTGGGAGGGGCATTTGTATAGTCTTGGTCCATTCCGTAGGCAGAGGTGTGTTTTCTGTCCATACCCTGGTGATGATTTCTAGGGTTTGCTCCTTTAGTTTTTCCGTGCCGTAGTGTATTAACTCGTTGTTTATTTTATCTACTCCAGGTGCGGTGTTTCTTCTAGCTCTGGCTATTATTTCTCGCAGTTGGTCTTTTGATGGTGGCTTGTCCAAGGGTCAGTGGTCTGTTTCTTTTATTAGTTTTGTTCGTTCTTTATTTGTTTTCTCTTCTTCCTCCAGCTTCTTGGTCCAATGTTGTATTGGTATGTATCTTCTCCTGTGGGTACTGTTGTTTCTTCTATATTTTTTCAGATATTTGAAGGTTTGGTTTAGTCATTGTCCTGTGCTTCTATGTTTTCGAAGAATGATTTGCATTTTTCCTCGTCGTAGTTTCTCTCCGCCTCTCTTTTAGTTTTTCGTTTATATTCCCCGTCGGCTGTTGTTCGCCTGTGGCCTTCATCTTTTTTAGCTGTTCGTACTTGTTGTTTTTTTCCTTTCTTGTCGGGCTCATAGGTGATCTGTCCCTTTTTAACGTTCTTCTTGCTGCGATTTTTATTTTGTGCGCCCATTGATGTCCAGACTAATTCTTCTTTTGTCAGTTGGTTTTCTATTTCTTCACCGTATTTCTTCCGATAGTCTTCGTGCTGTAGTAGGGAAATATTCCAGGTACTGTGTAGTGTCTTGTTGTTTTCTTGACTTGTTTTTCCTTCTTTTATTTCCAATTTTCCGTATAGAATTTTGTGGTCTGTATTGATTTCTGCTGCCCTTTTTGCTTTAACGTTCTTGATCCTTTCTCTTATCTCTCTGCTTACCAGGATATGATCTACTTGTGAGGTTGATCTTCCATTGCTCCAGGTGTCAGTGCAGGTTTGGCTTTTGGCCCATGTGTTTCTTATTGTTAGGTCAAACATGTGTGCTAGATTTTTCAGCGCGTTTCCGTTTTCATTTGACTATGTGAGGAGTAATGTTTTTCCTATGATGCTTTTATCCTCCTCCGTCTGATCGTCTTTTCCTATATGTGCGTTGAAGTCTCCTAATATTATGATGGGCATTTTTATTTTTTCATTTCTTCTGGTTTCTTGAGTTAGCTGCCTGAATACCCTTCCTGCTCTCTTGTCTGAGGGTACGTGGACTCCTATCATGCAGATGTTCTCCTTTCCATTTTGTATGATTGCCGTGACTATGTTTTCGTTTATATTTTCCGTCCTTATTTCGATGTGCCTCTCCCGTCTGGTTACCCATGCAACTCCTCTGCTGGTCTTTTCTTGCCCCCCCCCCCCGCTTAGTTGCCATTTGTAATTTTGTGTGATTGCTGTTCCGTCTATCATGTGTGTTTCTTGTATGCATGCAACGTCGATGTTTTCTGCTTGCAAGGCCTCGTCGATTTTTTCCCTTTTAACTCTTCGTATGCATCCTCTGATGTTCCATGTTGCCAGAGTTATCCAGTCATCTGGTGCTTCCTGACTGCGTCCCTCTTCCGTTCTTTGCGATATTTGGTACCTGTTGATATTCGTCGTTTCCTCCCATTCTGGGCGGGGGGTTATAGCTATGCTTGGGGGGGGGGTTGTTTTTTCTAATCGTTCTGGTTCGTTTCTTTCTGCGTAGTGATTACGCTGTCGTAGTGATTTCTGTTGTTTCCCTGCTTCCTATACACGATCTCAATTGGCATGTTGTCGTCTTCTTGTTGGTTGTTGGGGTGAAAAGTTATGATTTCGCCCTCCTCTTGGTGTATTATTATTGTCCTCCTCTTCAAGTTTGCTGTTGCTGCTATCGTCTCCTGCCCACCCCAGAAACCATCTTTTCTCAGGTCTCCGATGAACGCCTCTATCTTTTCTTTGTTGGTGCTGTGTTGATTGTAGCGGGGTTCCAGTTCGTTGATGGATGCTAGCATGAAAGGGGTTAAATAATCTATGTTGTTTTGTATATAGTCCGCTATTTGTTTCCGTAGATTTTTCGTGGCGTTGGTGTGTGCCGGGGTTGTTATGTTTTCTCCTTCTAACTGATCGCTTATTTCTCCATATAGACAGTTTCCGTCGCCATCGATTTTTTGTATCAGTAATTGATGTGTCTTCGTTCTTACGTTCTGTAGTAGGTACATTGTTTTTGTGTTTTCTGGAGAGTTGTTATTTCTTGCTTACTTTTGCTTATTCTTGACCTAAACTTTTTAATAAAATAAAATTCCTTAGCCTTACCAGAGCCGTACCAGACGTGGAGTGTAAACAGTCAGTATGTTTTTAAAGCATGCATGAGAATTTTCTAGATATTAATGCCTCTGAAACCAGGATGGGCAACAATTTTATCCAAAATTTTTGTTATTTTTGAATTAATTTAATTAGGCGCGATGTACTGTTACTCTGATAGTACGCCCCTGGGATTTAGTCATATATGTATAGCTGAAAGAGAAATTGTTTATTGACTTATCTAATTTATTGCCCGACCTGTTTATGAAATTCTTTAAATTGTCTACGAAATGTGACTGATTTATAAGTGGTTATTGGACACTTAGCTTGATTTATGTTTCCTTTCTGCTCCGTCCCTTCGTCGAATGCTCGATCTGTCAGCTTTATTTACTGCACAACTCTGAAGAATTTAATCACGTATTTATTAATTATTGATTATTGGCACTTATCACTTAATTGTTGTTATGTTGACACCACCACCGTATGTAGTATTTTTTACTCAATAACTAGGATAATTTTGGCCTATTTAGGCCAACTTATTACCGGTCTTTTTCACGATTTACTGGCCGTTTGTAAAGCGTTTGTAAAAAGCGTCTAGTCACTCTCAAGTACGAGCTTGGACTCTGTCACAAGGGCAACTTATAATCAAAATAATGTCCATAAGGTAATAATGAGAGGTTAGTGTGGTAGAACAATAAATAAATCAAGGAATTATGTAAATAAAATTTATATATCTATTAAGTATTGAGATATGTTTATGTTTTGCGTTTACAACTGTCATCACGTACCAACTATTCTTTGGTACAGAATACAGCTGTATACGTACAAATATTTTACATGATAATAGTTTAACCCAAAAGAAGCAAAAAAGTCTTATAAAACGTACTTTACTCCAATGGTCTTGCTTAACTTAATTATTTTCTAAAAAACCGATATTTTCAGGCCAGGTAGTATTCGGGTATAATATATAAAATATGGTGTAGGTCAGTATTTCAGTACAGTTCAATGTAATCTTGCGACCTGCGTCTCCCTTTTTATTATATTTATTGTATTGATAATGGGACATAAAAAAAAATGCCGCTGTCTGTTTCAAAAAAGGAATCCTCCGCTGTCGGCATCTGCGGTTCAAAAAAAATGTTCATACTTCGTTGTTTAGAGCTCTTTTATGCACGCGTTTTCTGTCGCGCGTAACATGACGGCAAATTGCAGCCGTGTTTTATTAGTAGTTAATAGGTCTATTTATGCACGCGACATGTGCCGCCCGACAAAAATATCATATCAGTGCCACCACACAAATATTCTCAAATCTCCACGAAACTATAATAAAATAATTTCACATTGCGTTTGGCAGCACTGATGTTTACAGACAGCAGACGGCAAAAAACACCGGCTTGCATAAATAAAGCCATAAGGTGCCGTGTACTTAGAAACGTTGGGCGGCTTTTTGTCGCTGTAGTTTTCTAAAACACGACGGCATGTTTTACAAAACGCAACGACAAGTAAAACGGACGGCAGTGCATAAAAGCGCGCATATAGAACAATTAATTTAGAAAACGCGGCCTCATTTACAGTCGCGTTGCGGACGACATAAAACGCGTGCATAAAAGAGCTTTTAGCCGTAGAAGGTCGCCGCTTTCAACTATACAGTGTTGTCAATGTGTTCGATTTATCTAGTTTTAAAGTAAAAATAATAAAACGGTGTAATGAACGAGGTTTATTGAAATTTAATTAACCGCTATTAATTTAATTACTAGTGGTTAAAGAAATTTTTTCTAATAAATAAAAAAAATGGTAATTTTTTAATCTCATCGTTAAAATACATTTTTTTTAGACAGTAAATTACTAAGACACAAGGAGATTAAAAAAAAACCGACCTGTAGGACGTACTAAATCCTATGGAATAATTGTGGTTTGTGAAAAATTGCTAAGATAGCAATTAGTAAATTAATATTAAATGTCAGTGTTTTCATTTCAAAACTGATTAAAGAAGGTAGTACTGTTTTGTTATTTTTAAATGAGTCTTGCAACGCTGCAAAATTCGTGTTATTGATACGGCCAATGAGCGCGATAAATGTGTCTCTTTCGTCTTCTGTTTATAATTGCACTGTCTACACTGAAAACGTTGCCTATTTCTAATTAATTTTTAATAAAAAGACTTGTACAACTTCTAGAGTTGAAATGAAATGTAAGGCTCAATAATTGTTGTAAATGACTGAATTTAAATAAATGATTTAAGTGTTCTTAATATATTTTTTTGCTTTAAAATGCTAAGAATCCTATCATGTAATGCTCATTTAGCACTTTTTTCAATTTTATTATCGGAAAGATCTTATAATTTTAAGACCCTGTGCAAAAAACTAGAATTTTGTGAGACCTGTAAATCGTCTAAAAAAATCATGAAAATGGACCGCACCCGCCTTGTCGAGTATCGGCCGTGACGTCACTTAATAGGAACCCGCTAGCCGAAGTGGCTAACTATAGCGCGTTATTATTGTTTCATAATATTACAAATCGTCAACTCAAGCAGTGTGTTTTGAAACTTATGCGTGTTTGTGAAGAATTTCAGTTTATCAACCTTTCACCGATTTATATTACTATTCTCTGACGTCACGATGTTGATCGCATCGCGCTTTCAAGTTCCTCTTTAAAAGTCATATATTTCGAAAACCACATATCGGATTTATCTGAAATTTTCAATATCCTCTAATTTTAAGTAATACTTTATCCACAAGAAGTAACAACTAGTAAATGAAATTCATTAAATGAGCCCATTCAATACTTCGTAAGTATTAGCTAGAAGAGTAGTTGTCTTGATTAGTTCTCCAATAACGAGTGTTTTAAAGTATTTACTTAAGAAGTATATTAGCGTGCCCAGATTAGGGCAACAATATACAGGCAGTAGGTAATTCCATAATAAATAAAAAAGTGTGTAAGTTGTGATTTGCTTAATACCTAAGTAATATTCTCTGAACAGCTTTACTTAAAAATATTTAAGAAAGATGTAGATAGGCATATCTAGTAAATGTTTAGTAAATTGGAAAATATAGGTATAACATTCTTGTTCTAGTAAGTTCGCTTACGGATAACAGAACCCTTGCGGTTCAATATAATGAGGCTTACTCTGCTCCACACGCTGTTACCTTGTACGCGAGCTAAACATAGCATTCAGAATTTTATAATTTGTGGAAAGTATTTCAGTTTAAAGAATGATCCTCGACTTACGAATACAATGACATAATATTGTTATATTCCAAATAATTAATGGCATGTCAAATAGTAGAAATTTCTATTTGTATTTCATGAATAATTCGGTTAAGTCAAGGTAACTGGGGCAGTTTTTTAGAGGCAGCAAAATTGAAGCGCATCTTTTTAAGTTCTATGGTACATTAAATTTATTTGTTACATAAAAAGTTGAACGTTTGTGTTACTTTTGGAATGAACTTTATTTTATTTTTATAATCATAATATATTTCATTTTAATAATGTATTCTCTATTGTCACGAAATCTTGTTGTAAAATATATTGTTAGTTCCTAGTTCATTTCAAGATCAAGTTTGTTGTTAAAATGACTTTGGCACACTCCATTTTTAAAATTTTCCCGGACAACAAAGCCCGTGCCCCATCTTCCCCTTAACGCTATCCATTGGGAGGGCAGCAAATTTTATTATGCACAGGGAGTCCCAACGTCCAGGCATGGCCCCGTATTTATCCATACAACCGTGAAGTGATTGAAAGTTATGAACAAGTACGAATTGAAAGCTAACAGAACAATATGCTTATTATATTGAACTAAATAGCAGTTATTGAAACTCCCTCGCAATGAAACTCTACAATTACATCTTGGGAAGTTTTATCCTATTGTTACATTTTTTTATTCCTTTAAGAAAATCCACTTTGGGAGAAAATAAAGATTATCTATTCAAACCTGTTTATTTGCATTTTATATAAGCCTTTTATATTGTCAATTTAACCAAATAAGTTATATTCTCTTGAATCTAAATATTACCATTCATAAACCTGTGATGGACAAGTTAATATATTATTATATTTCAGTGTCATTTCGAAAATAATGTGTAGTCTCTCCTCTGCTTCTCAGATCGGCCACTATGTTAAAAGCTACACACAATTGATTACTCTGCATGTGTCCGTATTTTTCGTTTTAGTATCAGATCGAGTACATCGCTCTGTATGTTAATCAGATTTATGTCGGAATTATATTTTTGAGAAAAATTAATGCCTTGACATTCAAAAGGATGGCGTTCGGATAGTTCTGATAGGGAGGAGTCAAAATTAATTATATATAGGGTGTCTCACTTAAAACTCTTGGAATAATATTCTCGGTAACTAAAACAGATATTTGAATTTTGTAAAAATATCCACTAAAACTAAAATATATAAATGACTTCAATTTTGAGTAAAAATGGTCATTTCACAAATTAAGGTGTACAGGGTGTAAGAGATAGTTTGTAGAGCTCAAAAGAGGGTTCAGGATTGAATATAATTGTTTTTGAATATATCAGTAGATGGTGCTGGGCTCTAAAGAAATATTTCGATGGAAGAAACTTTGAAATATGTTTTATGTGAAAGAAAATGCAACGAAATATCTCGAAAACCAATAATTTTTCGAAAATGGTTCGGATTATAAAGGTTGCTTGCAATGTAATGCCCCATTAGAAAAGTTATTATTTATTAAAAAAAAGTCTTCAGAGAGGTTGATTATAGAGGAAAATCTGAAGGTGAAAAACGGTTGTGTGCAATATCTATATAGTCTATAGTCGTTATGTCTTACATATGTTGCAAATAGGCGGTTTTTGTGGTGTACTATGTGAGTATGTTATCTGCTGTCGTCTAATCATATGTGTGGAATATCTCTGATAGTTCGTAAGTATTGAACTACTGAGTTGTAATCACCAACAATGTTATAAGAAATCTTAGGAATGTGTCCTGGGAAATTATTTCCTTTTTGCATTACTAAGGTAAAAGCAGAATATAACTAACAGTTTAAAAAAGCGGAAAAGGTAAATTCTATAAAAGCTTTTAGACAACACATGCTTGGTATTAGAGAATACCTTGCACTAACAGATATTTTATAAGGATTATTTCAAGTATAATACCAAGCCACTGTTTGCGGAAAGGATGTAAATATAAAATAAACTTGAAGGATACGGTATTGTGAGGAGAACACAATAGAACGTATTAGTTTCAGTTAGAAAATGTACAGTGCAAATCGCTTTTCTGTGGAATCGTATGAAATTTTAACTATTTATAAAGATTTATTTCCCAATAGTAAAGCGATTGACCTTTTCAAACATGAAATAATTATGATAAAAGATCGCTTCTCATACAGATCTATATCAAGTAAGGGCAAATGTCATATTTCCCACTGTAGTTTGAAACCGGTTTCTATATATTTTATAAAAAAGCAACTCGGTTATCGAGATGCATATGGTGAATACTTAGAAGAAAACTTTTATTATTTGTGGATGGGTTCAGTGACTACAGTCTAGTAACGCTGTACGTGCTGTTTGACAAATAGGTAAACATGCCATATGTTTTTTAATTGTAGATTGGCGACCAGTTGACTGTAATTTTGACCAGTTGCTCATATACAGGTGTATATTGAGATGAAAATGTGTCGAAGGTAATTACAAAAATGTCTGCTCCATAACTAATGGTTCAACATTTCAAGATAAATTCAGGAATATATAGGTAAAGTTAAACCATTATATGACGAAAATCCAAATGCCTTGTGGGAATTTGTAAAAGAGAACATCACACGACGGGAACACAAAGTGAGATAACTAGAAATGTGAAATACACTTGGATAACTGCCGAAACTCTAACTGAAGTAAAAGCGAGAAAAAACGACTTGAGGTCTCAGCACTGCTTTGGAATCGGAAGAATATAAAGGACTGATGCGAAGAACTCAGACTGTCCATCAAAGAGATAAAAACTTTCATCCACAAGACGTCAGTAAAGCACTGGAGATACATGCTGATCACAATAAGAGAAAAAATCTTCTCCGAGCAATAGAGATGATTATGTAAACAGAAAAGTTGGTCAACTAAAGACTCCACTAGTAATACTAAGAACAGATAGGAATTCGATTGTTAGAGTTTAGCGCCAATACTACGAAAAGCTTTTTGAAAGTGACCAACCTGAGGCAGAATATGACTGGATGAAGACGATTATAAACACGAACCTTCAGTGGTGAAATCAGATGTGATATATAAACTGAAAACTGGTAAAGCAGCTGGTGTCGACAATATTACGGCCAAAATACTTAAGTTAGTTGTTGAAGACGAAGTGAGAACATACACGAAGCATGCCACATGCACAGAACATGTCACAAAAATAGAAGCTAAATCTTCATGTCCCTACTTAAGAAGAGAGCGACAGATGCCTGTGATAACTGCAAATTGCTGGTGTCTGCGTATGTGCTTCAATCCAGCTTTCAATATTATCTATCCTGGCAAGTATCTTCTTAGCAAGTAGACTTTGTTGAAAGATGCGGTATATTGAATTTACAACAACATTTCTGGAAGCCATATCTATCTATGTACCCTTGATTCGTAGACTACCATAAGGCTTTTGACAATGTAGAAAGGTACAACCACAGTCTGTGTTATTAGAAATGGAAAGATTCAAACATCTGGCTTTTATTATTCGCCGACTGTATGAAGACTGTCCTGCTTTGGTGAAAGTCGACAGTATCAACCCTGACACCCATTAAGTTTGTGGCCAACAGTCATAACTGTGTTTATCATCAATCCTCTTTAAGGTCTATAGTGAGCACATGACGCGACCTGTGCTGGAAGACTGGCAGGTTGCAGTATCTATAGGCAGAACTAAGATTTTTTACGATTGTTAATTTGAGATTTGCTTAGTTGCAGTAGGCGAGGACGAACTCATACTCTGCCGGACAACCTTCAAGCAATAGGCTCTGAAAATGGTTTATGTGTAAATTACAGCAACATGAAAATTATGATTGTAAATCGGGCAAATGAGGATGGCCCAGGTACTTTGCGGATAACTCAATATTATTTCTAAATACGAAACATCTATACCGCGTATTCATAACAGGAATTTAAGGTAAAGCAAAGACACTCGCTTCTTACCACGTACAACACCAACATAGTGGAGCGCCTGGAGCGATAAAAACATGAAAACCTCGGATTTCAGTTACAGTGAATGAAATTTAAGAATTCAAAATGGAATGTTTAGCTAATAATATATATAAAAAAGTTTGCCTATTAAAAAATTGTGATCTTGATTTGAATAAAAAAAAAATTGATATTTGCAACAATTCAAATAGTATAATACATATTAGGCTGTAAAATATTTTTGTATAACGAAATTAAGTTAACGTATCTATTTATATAGAGATAGTAATCGGGGAATAGAAGCAAATTAAGGAAAATTAAATAAAAAAGAAAATTATTAATAAAATATTTGTTTATTTAAACAATTTACATTTTTGTCCATATCAAATATTTTCTTCTATTTCATTTATTTGAATGATAGGTGGAGTATTAAAGCAACTATTTTCGCTGCACTGTAGACATACTACACTACAATATAAGCCACTCCTCCGACATCCACAAGCAGCTCCACAACCCTTTTTGCAATTATAAAATAACATTTGCAATAGATTTTCCGGAGCCGGCAATTGATTCATTGTTATTGGGATGAATATGTTATTGGAATACTTCCATCCACAATTTTCAATATCTACGTCATTGCCTAGCCATATCTGGATTTGCAGGTACACTATCTTTAGGTGTTCAAATGCTGCATCAGTTGTAGGAGGTAATGACGACAAAAGAACACTTGTATTTTTGGCCGTTGCTTTTATGAAGGAATTGAACCTCAACATATTCAAATCTTTAATTTTTGCAAACCCAAAATACATGCTACACCCGCTTGAAATATATTATTGGAGTCTTCGTTGACATTTTTAAATACTTTTGCTGATTCGTGTAAATCATGACGTTTCTCAAAATGTTTGGTAAACTTATTTTTGCCTTTATTGAAAAACGTAGATGTGGTATCACAACCCGTGAAAGCATGTAAAAAAAGAATATGTTCTTTACATTTCGGAAGCGATCTTTCTAAACTTTTCGAAGAAAATATTTTTTGTTGGACTTTGCCTGGTTTTAGAAAATATATTTCACGATCCTCCTCCACTAATGCCGTTAATATAACCAAGACGTCAATATCTTCTGACACTAAAACAACATTTTTTGTTTCTAAATTAATTGCTGTATCAACAATTAATTTGTCTGCATCGCTTTCCGCTTGGCATGTAAAAATATTCTTGTCAGCTAATGTAAGTCTCAACAGTTCTATCAAGCGGCTTTTATTTTTGTTATTTGACAAAAATTTCTCTTGAGCTACTTTCAAAGGCATATTTTCATCGAATTCAATATCAACGTACGTGTTACTATTATAATTATTCTTTAAATATCTTACATAATGCTCACATATTATTTTATAGGTTTCATTCAATTGCCATTTGCAACGATGTAATAACATGCCTCCATCAATGACGTAATGAACATTGTCTAGACTTTTTAAATTAATGGAAATTTCCGGGAATAACTCGTAAAAAGTTGATTTTTTGTCTTTCGCAGTTCGCCATTTTCAAATAGAGCAAGTAGATATGGTGCGAGTTCATAATTCATATAATTTTTAAGCTTTTCATCGTCTTTTTTTTTTTAATACAAATACGTTGAAACAGCAGCAATGAATCAACAGAAATCACATCGTCATGAATTTTAATTTTGTTATTTTTCGCCAATAAAGGATTTATTATATCTTTCCTTGATCATTTCAATTCGCGAAAATGTTTCCCTCTGTTTTCTTCATTACATTTAAATCTTTTTCAAAAGCATCGTAACAATTTGTATCTTTATCTCCAGTAATTCCGGTAGCAATGGACATAACAGCATCTGTATCAGGAAGAGGGCTGTGTTGCTTGAAGAAGTCCACCAATATTTTTACATCGACATCATCCCTTTCTATTATAGCATCTGTCGAATCACTATGTTGATGACGTTTCTTGAACGATATATCACAAAAATGTTCTACTTCTTCAATAATATCTTTGCTATAACGGACAACTAACTTGATTTTTGCAATTAAAAATCTAGAACTACGTCCGTAAAGTTGTACATTGCAGCTGTCGCTGTCGTTCTCCCCTCCATGTTTTACTACCTGTTTAAGGTCTTTACGACCCTTACTACACTCAGGTATCTTTGAAAGATGTTCTTCTATGTATATTTAGGTGAAATTCAACGTATACATAAAAAGATATTGTTTAAAATAAAATTATATGATAAAATATTATTTTTTTATAGTTTCTTGCTCAAATAATGATAAAATTAAAAGCACAAAAAAATGTTTGGTAAACTTTCAAATTTACAGTATAAAAAACAAAATCCCACCTCGACCATATAAATTCATTCACTGTAACAGAAGTCCGAGGTCAAAACCCCCAGGCGCTCCACTAGCAGTTCAACCACGGAAAAAAGGAACATTTAACGATGGGATAGAAACACACCTACTCTATTTTACTCTATTCTAAATGCTTAGGATGATACTTTGACAAACTTACTGTCCTTAATATTTTGTAAGCAAGCGTTGCTTTTAGAAACACACAGAAGCAGAGCCTCTTTGATGGTGGAAAGCATCTCAGGTAGTTACTAACGGATTAATTGCTTCTTCAACTTTAAATCTTGCAGTTAGTGGAACTCCCAGAGAAATCACAGGTTGCTAAAAATATACAGTATGTGCTATTTAATACCGCAACACCCCGTTATTTTGGAACGCGTTGGCCGATTTTATTTTTATTTTTTGAGATATAGTACTCGATGAGCTTTATTTCACTGTTTCGAAAAATCTGCAATTTTCATATTTTCAAGGCCTAAGCTCCTCTAAATGGGTCGAAATTTCGAGATCGACTATTAATTTTTTCTATCGGCAAATTGGATAGCGTATTCGATTCGCAGTTGTTTCAAATACCTCTCTACAAAATTTTAGCTCATATAGGGTGTTTGTTATACAATAGCCAAATTTAAAATGTCTCACTTTTCGACTGGTCATGTATAAAAGTCGGTTAGATTTACTAAAAAGATAAAGTAGTCATTTGACTTAAGGAACATCAAATACAAAATGAGGAAGAAAATCAAAAGTTATTCTTTAAATAAATAGTTCTTCTATACACTATTCGGTTGCTCTGCGTAGGTGCCTTAATGCGTAGGTGCCTTAATTTCAAACAAATGGATTAGACGGAATAGCTTTTCTTTTTTCTTCCTCATTTCGTATCTGACGTTGATGTCATTAAATAAGGAAGAAAAAAGAAAATTCATTTGTGTGAAAAATCTTGATTAAGGCACCTATGTACAGGGTTATTAATTATATTTAGGCCACCTTTTATTATCTTTATTATTGGAGATAGAATAAAAAGTTTCGGACGAAAGTTGTAGGGCTGTAACTGAGCCCCTTTAATAAGTTAATGGAAGCACAGTGGCGTGCAGAAATTGAGCGGTACAAGTAGCAATAATATTTTTTTAATGGAACGTCCTGTGTATTGGGAATTTTTGAATTATTCTATTTATTCTGATTTCAAAAATGTGACATCGTATTTAAGCTATTTATTATACGCACGGAAATTACAATTATTAAAGTAGTCTATGAAAATGACAAGTATTCTGTTATTATATGAATGAAACACTGACAGATTTAATAACAGTATACTGTCATTTTCATAGATTAGTTTAATAATTATAATTTCCGATCGTATAATAAATAGCTTAAATACAATTTACAATGTTCAATAACTCGAAAACGGTAAGATAGGACTATCATATGTCATATTTTTGAAATCAGAAAAAAAGGAATAATTCCAAAATTCAACAATACATAGGGCGTTCCATTAAAAAAAATATTATTGCTTCTTAATTTCTGCACGCCACTGTGCTTCCATTAACTTATCAAAGGGGTTCCGATAACAGCCCCATAACTTTTGTCCGAAACTTATTTTTCTATCGCCAATAATAACGATAATGAAGGGTGGTCTAAATATAACGAGCAACCCTGTACAGCAACCGAATAATGTACATTTAGTATCTGATGTTGCTTCAGTCGAATGAGTACTTTACCTTTTTAGTAAATCTAACCGACTTTTATACAGGGCCAATCGAAATGTGAAAATATTTAAATTTGGCTATTGAATAACAAACACGCTATATGAGGTATCGAGCTAAAATGTTGTATAGAGATATTTGAAATAACTGCGAATCGAATACGCTATCCAATTTGCTGATAAAAAATTGCCTAATAGTCGATCTCGAAATTTCGACCCATTTAGAGGAGCTTAGTAGGCCTTGAAAATATGAAAATTACAAATTTTTCAAGACAGTCAAATAAAGCTCATCGAGCACTATATCTCAGGAAAAAAAATTAAATCAGCCAACTCGTTCCAAAATAATGGGGTGTTGTGGTATTAAAGCTCCACAAAAAAAAAGTTGTCTGTTCCTGGAACTCCGTTGGGTGACTCCTATGTATTTCGGCGTGCTGAACACGAATCAGGTATTCGTTTAGCTCCATCACCCACCATTTGTTTGTAAATTGTGAAAATAACCTAAAAAACTCATAAAATCATAATTTAGGTTATTTTCGGGATTTACTAAAAATTGATGGGTGATGGAGCTAAACGGACACCTGATTCATATTCAGCATGTCGAAATGCATAGAGATTACCCAATGGAGTCCCAGAAACATACAATTTTTTTCTTGTGTTATATATGATTAACACCGGATCCTCCGCCATTTTATAGAAAACCGCGTATGCAAGTATATTACACAGACACACACACAAAAATAAGAAAACTGGTCTGTTTCTGGAACCACCTACCATCTACATTTATTTTATCGTTGCATGCATTTGTTTAAGCTGGTTCATTTTTCAATACAGTTTCTATTTAGTGTGGTTTAATGTCATAGATTCCACAATAAATAATATTTTAAAGCGTTTGTTAGTGAAAGATTCTTTACCTAATACAAATAATTTTATTAGCATATTCAGAATTGGATATAAATTTCAAGAATGCTAGGTAATTTCTTATCATTGTGAAAGTTTCGTTTGCATAATACCTAAATAATCTATAGACAGTTATCTACCAAGCTGTAAAATGAGAAAAATGTCTGTCTATGTAATAGGTAATATCAAACACTAATCTGTTTACTGAATGAAAATTTGGGTCCATTTTTTTGTAGACAGAATGTAATTCGTAGGACTCCCTGTTGATTTCCCAAAAGAATAAAAAATCTTGACCCATGTTTTCGAGTTACATTTTTGATTATTCAATTTCTAATTTTAACTTGAATATAAATTTTAAAAAGTCGGTGATTTTTTTATCGATATGGAAATTTCGCTTGAGTAATACCTAAATAATGCATAGATGTAAGGAACGTACACTTAATAACGCAAAAATAAAAGTTATATCCCCCAAAAAATTATAAAAATATTAAAGTTGAGAGAAAGACTAATCATTATCCCGCTTTTATGGTTATTAAAAAAATTAAACATAAAAGCGAACTGTTGAGCGAGTCTGATTGAATCACTTCTTTTTGTTTTGCGATTAGCCTTTCTCTAAACACCGAAATTTAATATTTTTAATGTTTTTTTGGAGATCGACATTTACATTACTAACACTAACGCATATTTTTTACATTTGCTGTTATTATTTACTTACTGTACTTAACTACATTACTATAGAATTTAAAGATATATATTATTTATAATCTTGTAATTGGTTATCTCAAAACAAGTATTTTTGCTAATTATTGAGTATAAAGTTATTTATAAATTGTTTCCAGTATTGCAATTATATAATACGAAGGCATAGAAGGACCTCTGAAATATATATTTTTTTTAATTCCGAGTTTAATCTCGGAACTTCTACTTCAATCTAGGAATTCCGATTTTAATTTCGGAATTCTGATTCTAATCTCAAAGTTCGTAGATTAGAGTTGGAAACGTGAAACTAATGTTCGAAATGCGTCGGTGTAAAGATGAAGCTGAAAGAATGACTGTTATGACTTCTCGAAAAATCCATCCTGTTTTTCTTAATAAAAATGCGTCAATGACTGAAATAAATTTTGTTTTACTCAAAAAGGATATGGTAGAGGTCTTTGATACCGATTCAAATTTGGTTGAAATTGGATGAGTAATAACGAAGGTGTTATCGTGAAAAGTGGGACATATTGTATATAAATCATTGAAATTTTCCATTTTATTTAAAACAAAGTGAAATTAATTACTAATAAATGTCTTGACAAAACTAACGTATTTTTTACTTTAAACTTTTGTTTTCCATTTCGCTAATTTGATAGCTTGTAAATACAGAGTAAATAGGAAGAACAGTTTATAAGATAAATACTATGTTTTATATATCATTGAAAAGCTTTTTTTATGGCCTTCCAGATGGTGTTAAATTACATAAAAATCAAGTAAAGCTCATACCCCCAAAACGAGATGTTCAGTAGTTTTTCTGATAAGATTTTTGGAAAATACATGTGATTTTCTGCTTTAAGTTTTGTTTTTAAACGTTTTCACGTAACTCCAAACATAATGAAGAAGAGGAAATGGAGTTATAATGTTCGTGAGACCGCCCAGTACATTTCTAAACAGTTTTTCGAATAAAATCTGAATAAATGCGTATATACAGACGGATTAACCAGGCTACAATGATTCAGGAAATAAATTAACAGTAAAACAAAATAAATTTCCTTGAATTGTTAAACTAATAGGAACGATAATGTATGTTTGCTTTATAACTAGAGTTATAATAGAGAATTTGATTCTCTAAATCTTTGTATTAACTATGTTTTGTCTATAGGAGGCAGTATAAACTAAATACCGAAAACAAATTTATTTTCAGTGACATTTTATTAGTATGAAGGTGAGGGCGATAGTGTAATCACCGGAGAAAAAATATTTTATTGTTATTGACGTATTCAAGCACCGCTACCTAAGGAATCACTACTTCCACATAAAGATTTCCTATCCGAGTCTCTTAGAATGGAAAAAAAATGATATTATAATCTGCACTCCACTATGGAAAAATGATAGTTCAAAGAACTTTAATAATACAATATTTGAAATCGTCTACCCCAAAAACCAATGAAACGATATGCCACGTTGATAGTGGAGAAGGGACTGGTGATCGTTCATCGCTGCACGAACGTTTTTTCAAATGAAATCATAATTCTGACTTTAATCTCGGTATTCCGAGACTAAAGACGAAATTCCAAGATTAAAGTCGGAATTCCGAGAATAAAGTCGTAATTCCGAGATTAAACTCGAAAATAAAAAAATATATATATTTCAGTGCCCTTTCTACGGCTTCGTAATACAGCGTGATTTACCATGATATGCGGAAAATAAAGTGGTGTACTAGCCTTCAATGTGGGAAATCCCATACAAAATTTTAGAGTGATCCAAGGTAATTTGGTATAATAAAACGCGTTGAAACTTGCGAAGATATGCTACTGTTACTTGTCTGTGGTCAGTAATGGGACGATGAACTCACTTGTGAAAGAATATAACGGAGATTTTTACATTTAATAAATTGGCATAAAAAGTTGCGGTCAAAGTGCCGCGTATTTTGCTTTCGGTCGAACAACCAGGACACCGGCGCGGAGGGTACAAAGCACCACCGAAGGTTGGTGTTTTTGTGTCATAGATGTCTTATAGCGACTATAGCGACTCACTCACTGGAAATCGAGAAGTTCCAAAAGCGAGAAGTTTCCATGGAGTCGCTAAGAAACAAAAAGGAAAACTCGATCCATAATGGAGAAGTTTCCATGGAGTCGCTAAGAAAAATAAAAAACATTCGATATAAAAATATAATATCAATATACTAAAAAATACTAATATCACATAAAACATGAACATGTATTAAAAACAATATAAGTATATTTACTTCCATTTTAATTTCATTTATAGCGATAACGCTATAAATTTGGTGACCCCGACGTGATCATTTTATGTCCAACGTGATAAATATATGCCAGAAGTGAAAATTTTATGTCCAACGTCATAAATATATGCCAGAAGTGAAAATTTTATGTCCAACGTGATAAATATATACAAGAAGAGATTCAATATATCAACTACCGTATAAATTGACCATTTTATGAAGAGAAGAATTTTGCCGATGAATTTTGAATAGAGGTTCCAAATTTGAATAGATGTTCCTATAATTTATGGTAATTTCCTAATTCAATCAACTGAAGTTGTACATTACAAGTACTGTCATCTGTCGGTGAGTGAGTTAAAGTACATTTCCTTTTTTATCTAAGAGAGTAGTAAATCAATCAATCAATCACAATCGATTAGTTATGCAAAGACAACCTTCAGACGAGGATTTTCCTCAAACCCATTATGTCACCTCTGTCAAATTACCCCCATTCTGGAAATCAAAACCAGAAATTTGGTTTACCCAGATCGAATCACGGTTTTCTGTTGCAAAAATTGTCAATGACAAGAAAAAGTATGATCAGGTTATAGCTAATTTGCCATTAGATGTGATAGATAATATATACGATATAATATCTAATCCCCCGGAAACGGATCTCTATATAAATTTAAAGAAAGTTTTAATTTCACGTTTATCATCGAGTGAGGAAAAACGTCTGAATGATCTGTTATCAGGTTCCCAAATGGGCGATCTGAAACCTTCAGATTTCTATAGATCCATGCTGAATATGGTTGGAAGATTCAGCATGGTTAGTCAAGATTTATTGATAAAGCTATGGAAAAGACGTTTACCTCAAACAGTATATATTGCCATTACAGCTTCAGGGAAAACAGACACAAAAGAGATTCTAGATATTGCAGATCAGATCTGGGAGTCCTGTCAAAATTCAATGGTTGCATCGTACTCCAAAAATCCTCTTGACTCTGAGTCCACCCCGTTATCAGATTTAACTACCACTATCAAAAATTTTTCAATCACTTTCCATGATTCAATTAATCAAGTATTACAAAAACAAGAAATTTTTAATTCTCGATTAAACTCTTTAGAATCCAGACTTTCCAATCAATCCTTCGAGCCTCAACCTTCTACTTCATGCTGCAACAATTGCAAAAGTAGAAGCAATTCACAAACTCGTACCACTAATCGCAATCGTTCACCCAGCCGTAATAATGTTTCCAATAAATTTGATCGTACAGACAATACTATTTGTTACTACCATCAACTTTATGGTACCAATGCCTATCGTTGTGGAGGTGAATGGTGCAAATTCAGTAAGAATTGTAAAAAATCTGATAATTCTCAAAGATGACTGAAGTTTGATAATTCTATGACGTCTGATTTTGACATTTCTAACAGCAAACGTCGTCGACTTTTTATTTACGATAGATCTAACAACCTGAACTTCCTAATTGACACTGGTGCCGATTTATCTGTGGTGCCACGCAATGCTTTCACAGATTTAAAAAAGAATTTCGATACGATATTAACCGCGGCTAACGGTTCAACCATTTTTACATACGGTAAGAAATTGTTAAAAGTCAATCTAAACTTACGTAGATTATTTCCTTTCGTTTTCAATATAGCAGACGTTGACATACCGATAGTCGGAGCAGATTTCTTGTCTCATTTTGGTTTAGTTGTCGATCTTAAAGGAGCTCGAATAATTGATAACAAGACTAATTTGTCAGTTAATTGTTTTATTAAAAATAGTCCTTTAGACAATTGTAGATTAGATTCACTTAAATTATTTCCTTTGACAGATAAATATAACAAATTACTTTTACAATTTCCTAATTTAATTAGTTCCCCAGATTACAATTTACCTATTAAACATTCTATTGTACATCATATAGTTACTGAAGGTTATTTACCTTTTTCACGACCTCGTAGATTAGACAATCTTAAATTTAAAATGGCTCAAACAGAATTTAATAACATGGTAGAATTAGGTATCTGCAAACCATCATCTTCTCAAGTTTCCTCTCCACTCCATCTAGTGGCGAAAAAAGAGAATGACTGGAGACCTTGTGGAGATTATCGACAACTAAATACGATTACCATTCCAGACAGATATCCATTACCTCATATCCACGACTTTAGCTCTCAGTTGCACGGCTGCACCATTTTCTCCAAGATTGATTTAGTGCGAGCGTACCATCAGATACCTGTCGCTGAAAATGACGTTTATAAGACAGCTATAACAACTCCATTCGGACTGTTTGAATTTTCCCGCATGCCTTTTGGTCTACGCAATGCCGGTCAAACTTTCCAACGTTTTATGAATGAAGTACTTGTCAATTTACCTTTCGTTTTCGTCTATTTGGATGATATATTAATCGCAAGTCAATCAGATGTACAACATTTGGAACATTTGGAAAAGGTTTTCAAGAGATTAGACACATACGGAATTACCATTAAACCATCTAAATGTATCTTAGGAGTTGACAATTTAACCTTTTTAGGTCATCACATCTCTTCATCAGGTATTTTACCATCAACTGAGAGAGTCGAAGTCATTAATAATTTCCCTTTACCGACAACTCTCAAACAACTACAACGTTTCATAGGTATGGTGAATTTTTATCATCGTTTCATACCTCATTTTGCTGAAATATTACTTCCCCTATATTCTCTTTGTAACAGTTTATCTCATGATAAAATTACAAAGATAAATAGTTGGCCTGATCAATGTTTAGACGGTTTTTCGAAAGCCAAAGACGCAATAAGTAATGCAGTAGTTTTAGCTCATCCTTGCAATAATGACGATACTATCTTATCTCTCTCAGTTGATTGTTCTAACCTTGCCATGGGTGCAGTTTTAGAGCAAAAAGATAATAAGGGATTTCTTGCTCCTTTAGCATTCTTTTCCCGTAAATTAACCACAGCACAAACCAATTATTCGATTTTTGACAAAGAACTTTTAGCATTATATACTGCAATTAAACATTTTAAGTTTATACTTGAAGGTCGCAAGTTTAATTGTTTTACAGATCACAAACCTTTAATCAACGCTTTATTCACAAAAGCAGAAAGATCTCCTCGTCAAATACGTCATTTAGAATACATAGCTCAATTTTCTTGTAAAATACAACATGTTAAAGGAAAACATAATGTAATAGCTGACAGCTTGTCACGTATTTACGACACTTCTTCCTTAAAACAAGATATTTTACCACTTCAACTTAAAAATTCTCCCTTCCTTAATGTTAACTTTGACCTAAAGTTGCTTAGTGAAGCTCAGGAGAAAGATTCAAATCTCAACTATTTATTGTCAGATAAATCATCACTAACTAAAACCAATTTCATTTTAAAAAAGATACAAATTCCAGATTCAAATGATTTTATTTGGTGTGATGTTTCTCGTGCAAAAGTCAGACCTTTTGTTCCACTTGTTTACAGACGAACGATATTCGATATTTTTCACAACTTATCTCATCCTGGTATTAAAGCCACTAGACTGTTGATTTCAAATAACTATTTTTGGCCGAAAATGAACACAGATTGCAATTTATGGTCAAAATCGTGCATTAACTGTCAAGCTGTCAAAGTCAGTCGTCATACGCGAAGTGCTCTCGGGAACTTCACCATTCCGAAAATCAGATTCGATCACATCCACATAGATTTGGTAGGACCATTACCTCCATCCAAAGGTAACTCTTACATTCTTACGGTGATTGAACGATTCACTAGGTGGCCGGAAGCGTACCCTCTTCGCGACATCACAGCAGAAACAGTTGCGCGTACTTTATTTCAAAACTTTGTTTGTCGATTCGGTGTTCCCTTGTCAGTAACGACTGATCAAGGAGTACAATTCGAGTCAAGATTATTTAATGAATTTGCAAAGTTTTTAGGTTTTCATAGAATACGTACAACTCCATATCACCCAGAAGGCAACTCTTTAATTGAAAGATTTCATCGCTCACTTAAAACTTCCTTGTTAACTAGAGCCAATACATCACATTGGACAGATGAATTACCCATCATTTTATTAGCATTTAGGACAACTCCCAAGGAAGATCTGCAATGTTCACCTGCTGAACTCATATATGGTCAAACCCTTCGTTTACCTGGCGAATTTTTCGTTGAATCGTATAATTCCCCAGATATTCCTTATTTCATTGACAAATTACGTCGCTAAGAAAAATAAAAAACATTCGATATAAAAATATAATATCAATATACTAAAAAATACTAATATCACATAAAACATGAACATGTATTAAAAACAATATAAGTATATTTACTTCCATTTTAATTTTATTTATAGCGATAACGCTATATGTCTCTTATGTCTACTTGTTGTAAAGTTCAATAGCATAGGGTCAATGTCTTTTCGACTTATTTCGCTATTTTTATGGTGTGATTTGATTAAAACCAAAAAGTCGTTTCTACCCTCTCCGGCTTTGCTGTCAATAGTGTCAATCCCAAGTCTGATAAAGTGATATGGTTGTACGCGTTACGTCAGATTGGTTAAAGTCATTGGCGGCGCATTTCTACAAAAAAATAAAGTAATTTTTTTGGTTATATTTTATAATTTTTCATTTTCCTTACGGTGAGGATGTATAAGAACGCACTACCGAGCGTCAAAATGACGCGACATCAATTTATTTCTCAGGGGGCGCCAGTTCTTCTACCTCCCAGGCGGGTTCGAGATAAGATGCACTTCGATAGCCGAATAATGGACCAAGGCTGCACTACCACAGTTCGGAAATGACGCTCTCTCTGGACCTGAATTCCCTCGTTAAGGGGTTTCTTAATTTCCTGAATTTTTGCACAAAAAAATCCCAACCGAAGAATTTCTCTGCGGGGGGATAAATTTTTGTACGTGGAAACCACGTTTCAGTCTGCTAATAACGGACTCTATTTCTCAAAAAACGCATAAAAAAATCCCTATCAAACCTCCGTAAAGCAACCAGAAGGTCGAATGTTAATGTGAATTAACTCGACACATCCGGTGTTCGATACGAATGTTCCAGCGATTATAGACCGTCAACAGGCCTCAAGATCAATTAAGAAACAATAGTTCAAAGAATCCGTTTATTTAACAGAAATGGTTATACAAAATTCTCAAGATAAGAATCGTGCCTTCCCCAATCAAGGTAATGGCTTTCAGATCATACAAGCGAGAGCGCTCACGCTAACGATCGATTAGGTAGAAAAGATTCATGCATACCTTCTCAGAATCAAAATGCAATCTTTTTAGAGAAGTCTGAGACTATTTGTAATTTATAATTACGACTGACTGATATTAACTTAAAAAAGTTTTACTAAATGAATTTAGTTTCGCTAGAGACTACTTAGCTTAAAAGTTCTTGTATCGCGGAGATTCACGTACTCAAACACATTCATGAGGACTTATAACTGCATAAGTTTAATGGCGTTCGATCAGTCCACGATTTACTTGCTCCTATGCAGTTGTTCAATATTATCGATATGGCAGCAACCCACCTTCGAGCGACTTTTAGGCAAAATTGAATTTTTGGTTTTTTATGCACAAGGCGTTTTCCTCTATAACTTTGTCATTTGAAAAGCCCTGCTATTGGTTTTGCTACCATTGCTTTGTCTGGATCACTCAACGCGCTCGACCAAATTGTGAGCCGCTGCACAGTGGGTCAGGTTTAACGTTTTTTGGCCAAAACTCTAAAACTCCTGGAAACGCCCCAAAATCAGCTGGCGTTGAAAGGAAAAATAATGAAAAAAATCCCATCGATAAATAAGGGTGGCTTTTAGGGGTGGAAATTAAAATAATTAAATAAATTTGTGAAACTTTGGATTTGAATAGAATATTGCCTCCAAATTCTAGGAAAAATGGTTTAAAAATTCCACCGATATATAAGGGTGGGTTTCAGGGGGTGGAAACTGAAATAATTGGATAAAATTGTGAAACTTTATTTCTTCACTAGAATATTGCCTCCAAATTCTAGGGAAAATGGTGAAAAAATTCCATTGAACGATTTCATGAATTGAAATAAATCAGTCATTGCAATATCAGTAATTATATTACTCCTAAAATTGGGTATTTTTAACCTGCATTAACGTATTCAAAACGCCTTTACTGAAAAAACGGCAATTAGGGGCAGCTGCAATTCACAGAACATGTAGAGAACGCTGTATTCAATATCATAAAAAAAATTATGGGGGTAAAGTTTGCGAAAGTGAAGTGTAACAAAAATGAAAACTTTCATTTTAATCAAAATTTACGGCTGAAACCGCTCAATCGCTAAAAGGCTATAATTCGGATACCAAGTAGCAAATAAAGTCAATTAACCGCCTACAATAAAGCTCTTGCCTTGTTCTATGCCAAACATGGCCGATTCGTTCAATTGAAGAGAAAAAAAACAAAAATTCACAGTCGTATAAACGCTGAATTTTCACTGCACAATTTTAAAGTTGAACACGTATTTCGTTCTCGAGCTGTAGAACGCAAATGGGGCAGATATAGAGATTAAGGCCTTTTGTTCCCCCAAGAATAACGTCCACCCTTACCAAAAAGAATGTTTATTACTCATTTCTCGGAAGTTGGTGAAATTTGGTTCATATGAGTTTTGGCCAGAAATCTCTCAAAATGACCCACTGTGCGCTGAGTCAATCCAAACTCTTTCTATGCGAGAAACCGGCCTTGTACATGTGCATTGATTTTTATCAATTTTTGCTTATCGGCACTACGCCGGCTTTGTCAAAATCTTCTATTTTGCCTTTTGGATGCAGTGCATCGCTAAAATTTTATGCTCATACTTTAGAATTGGGCTTTCAATGACCGTGCATCAAAGGTCAATGTCTTTGGTGGAGGAATAAAAAATAAAAAATATTCCAAAATATATTTTCGTGGTACTTTTTAAACTGACTTTGTGGTACTTTTAAGCCAAATTTCAAGGTACTTTTGAAAAACTAATCTGCGGGTGAAATTTTGGCGTACTTTTGAAAAATCTATTTTCAAGCCAAATTTCAAGGTAGTTTTGAAAAATTAATCTGCGGGTGAAATTTTGGCGTACTTTTGAAAAATCGATTTTCAAGCCAAATTTCAACGCAGTTTGGAAAAATTAGTCTGCATGTGAAATTTTGGCGTACTTTCGATAAATCGATTCTTGAGCCAAGTTTTGACGCCCTTTCAAAAATATTATTTTTCAAAGTCCAATTTGTGGTACCTTTGAAAAAGTATATTATTCATAAATCTTTGTCATTATATACTTCTGCTCTCATATCCTGAACCAAAAACATTTTTCCTAAGTGAAAATTCGATGTTTCTTCGAATTTTCACCTGGTCATTTTCAACGCCTTATAGAACCCAAAACGGTCCTTATCTGTGCCTCTGCAGACTCTTAAAAATGTCTTTAATTGAAATTTTTGCCTAAGTCGAATTTTGATTCTGTCTTTAACTTAGGACGATTTTGGACAGTTCTACGACAAGGACAACCTACTGATAAATGTTCCGCAGATCACGGTAGTGTATATCACATTTGTATTTGTATTATTTTTTGCACATCGTATTTTTTTTTATTAAAATATAAACTACTTACTTAATTATATTAATTTAAGATATAGTTTGGAGGTTGTATTTTCTGTATAATTAGGTTTATCTCCATAAATGTATCTTCTTATTTTCTTATTTTATACTTACTGTTGTTATTTACTTTTTAATAAACGTATTACCATAAAGCATAAAAATAGTAATTATTTTATCTCAAAGCAGGTGTTTAATCATTTATTGAATATAAATTCATTTATAAATTATTTCCGGTACTAGACATAGGTACTAGCATTTTTGTAGTTTATGTTTTAAATTTATTTTTATTGTATTTGTAATTTGTGAATGTGAATGTTTTTTAATATTTTTCATGATGTATGTATGTAAATATTATATCATGATTGTTATAATATTTACGTCTGCACCATAAATCACATAATCAGTGCGCTGTTCATTGACTGATGAATCGCCTAATCTACAAATTGATTCATTGATTAAACAGATAATCAATCATTAGTATACGTGCAACTGTCTAATTACTCTATGCAGTTATGTTACCAATTATTAGTTTAATTTGTTGTTGTCATTAAAATTTACCTACATTCGGTTGAACTACATGATTTGGTTTAGTTTAGTATGTATATCCAGACTCAATATTGTTATTTGCCTCTATCGCGTCCCGCAAACCAATTTCAGTTATTATACATTTTGAAATCCATTGTTAATGTTATACTATATTCAAATACATTTCGACTATGTCATACTTCACAAGCAGTAACAGTATAAAATCAATACATATTAATTAATTATAACTCAATGATAAATAATTAATATAATCACCAATAACTATAAAATTCGTTATGCTAATTATTCTCTCTATTTTTGTATCTTTTTAATTGTTTATTAAAAACAAGGTTACAATTGGATATTGTATTGCAAAGAAGATTATTTGACCTAGAATTAAGTCAATCATATACGAAAGCGTAGAAGGACCACAGTAAAAATTTTATATTTGAAAGTCAAAAATCTGAGACGAAAATTAGAATTCTGACTTTTATTTCAGACTTCTGATACAAAAGACAAAATTTTAATGGAGACACTTGGTAACAACATCAATAAAAAATGATGTTTGTACTACTTAATAACACAGCCCCACATTTATTTTGGGCGAAGTTCGCTTGTAATGCGCTCTTCCACTTAACCCTTATTACGTTACAAAAGAAACATTTCAACAATTAGTTAGAAATCATGCTATTATACAAATATTGTATCAAAAAGTCATATTTAAAAAATAAAGCTTACAGCAGTGTTAGAATAAACATAGGTATACGTTTATTTAAAGGTATGAACTAATATGCGCATGTACATGCATACAGACATATACACAATACATATAAGCATATATGCATATACGTATTAACACAATTTATGTAAAATACACTTATAACTTAAAGTGTAACAAAAGTAGACAACAAAAAGGAAGTAAATAAATAACGAGTGCTATACATGTAGTTTGTTACGTGAAATTACACACATGCTTGCATACTCCATACCATGATACATACACACATACATACATAAACATCTATTTTTAATACATATTTAACAATTTAAAAGTATGCACATGTATAGACATATACATACTCCAAGTATAAGCACATATGTTAAGAAAAATGAAGGCAAACACGAATATGCTTCTTAAATTTGTATTCATTAAATGTTTTTATCTGTGGGACAATTTGTTGTAAAGATGGCAAGCATTATATCTAAAAGATTTTTTGAATTGTGAAGATTTACCTCTTAGGAATAGATAGTAAATTATTTCACCTTACATTGACAGAGTGAATAGTTGAGCGCGTTGTTAATAATCTTTAATCCTATTTGAGATAGAGTCATACTTCCTAAACAAATCGTGTGCAGGCTCTTTGAACCTTTTCAATTTTATTTTGTGTACCCTTATCCAATGCAGGACCATAAATAACATCCGCATAATTAAATCTACTTAAAATGAGTGAATCACAAAGCATTGCTTTAAGTTCTACTGGAATGGAATATCTGAAGTTGTAAAATAATTTCAGTTTTGCAAAGGAACAGCGTATCAATTATTTATATGAATGTTGTATGTTAATTTGTCATCAAGTATTAGCCCAAGATTCTTACATGATTTTTTAATTTTTAATGGGACATTGTTAATAATGATTGGTATATCTAAATTTCTTACCTTTATTACATTACTTCTGCTCCCAAAGTACATTACACGGGACTTATTAACATTAATTTTAATTTTAAGATATGAAACATACCTCCAAGGGGGGGGGGGGGGGCGAAAACTGCCCCCCCATATATTTATTAAGAAATCGGTCCAAAATAGCAATGACTGCTGAAAAAGCTCGAAATATCTAAGTTTTGTTAAAGTAATAAAAAACTGCATCAGGTCCGACCTTATCTTCACAAACTGCCCCTATAAGGTTGAGGATACGAGAAAAGCAAGAAAAAACGTAAAATCCAACAGGATTTCTATTTTCATAGATGCTATGATTGGCTGAAATTGCGTAGTACTCTAAAATACAACTAAAAAGTTACGTACCGTCAACGTCCTCAGAGGGTGTGAAAACTACCTCCATTCAAGATTCAACTTGAAGAAAGCTTCAGTGACCCTCGAAAAAGCTCAAAACTCCGGAGGTTTGTAAAGATGAGAAGAGTCTGCAGTAGTTTTGGCTCAATTATTGAAAACTACCCCAACAGCGCCGCCAAAAATCACCCCTTATCTTAGATGACACAGAAAAAACAAGAAAAAAAACATTGATTTAAAAGTATTTCCATTTTTATGATTGGTTAAAATTGCGTAGTAATCAGAATTAGACTTAGAAAGTCACGTAATACTGTTGTTATTCAATTCCACTCCCTTAGGGGGTGAAAACTGCCCCCTGTGTAAGAAACAATTATAAGAAGTTACAGTGACTTCTGAAAAATCTCGAAACATCTGCGTTTTGTGGGGGTGCTTGAAACCTCCCTTCCCCCCCCCCCACAAAACATAAACGGCAGTCGATTCATTCTTTCCTTTTATAATACCTTTTTCCCTTAGTTTCGAGTGATCGTCAAGGCAAGTGTTTCAAATTTTTATAGAAGTCACTAACTTTTTATAGTTAAAGCTTACATAGGGGGCAGTTTTCACACCCTCTGAGAGTTGACACTGTGGGACGTTGATGGTATGTAAGTTCTATTTTAGAGTACTACGTAATTTCAGCCAATCATAGCATCCATGAAAATAGAAATCCTGTTTGATTTTACGTTTTTTCTTGTTTTTCTCGTGTCCTTTAAACTTATGGGTGGTTTTTCTCAACACCAGCTTATGAAGATTACGTCGGACCTGATGCAGCTTCTTATCACTTTAACAAAACCTAGACATTTCGAGCTTTTTCAGTAGACATTGCTGTTTTGGATCGATTTTTTTATATATGGGGGGTAGTTTTCGCCCCTCCCTAAGGGTGTATTTAATATCTATTGTACGTACGCTGCTGTTTAACCTTAATTTGTATAATTCGATTGATTAAGATGTAACAACTATTCTCCTAGCTTAATGTTCTTTTTACCCCATTCCAGGGATGTTTTTTGGCTCTAGCTAATAATTTGGGGGGGAAGTGTACGATTTTTTTTGACCTCGGGTTCGGATTCAGCGACCGAAAATACATAGAGATACATGGATCTAGTTCGCTGGTCCGATTTTTTTTTGTGGAGCTGTGTAATTAGTGTCTAACGAGTCTTATCATTAGCTTTTATTAAAGTTCAAGCATTTTTTGAAATTCCAGAAACACTGTATGCCTTTTGAGTTAAAATTATTCTACATATTTAAATACGTATTATAATTAGTTGTGAACCATAATAATTCTATTTTTATACATACTTAATGTAATTGAAATGCAGCATCCAAGAATTTGTCAGTTCTTAAAGTTGTACAACTTTTAAATTGAGAATCAGGTCTTTAAAAGCTTGACGCCAATATATGGCTCTCAAATTTGACTGCATCAGGCAAGAAGCATATTTCAGACAGAAACATTTTACAGGATTTTTAAGCAAAAAACATTGGCGAACATGGCAAATAGATACAAAATGTTTGATAAATCAATTCAATACAACTGTACGTAAGTTGATAAAGTAACTACAGTTAAAATACCCTGTGTATTAGATTTTAAGTAACTGATGGTTTGTACTAATAGATAATCATTATATTGACATTAATATTAATGTCGCTATGATGAGAATAAAGTTGATTAAATTCTCTTCCAAGACACCCTAGGCAGTTAATACAGTCCTTTCTTGGGAGTTTGGTCATTTGATTAATATGGTTAGAGAAACTTAACTTACAGTCAAATATAACACCGAGATCCTTAAATTCGGAACAACGTTCGACAAGAAAGTTATTGCCTACGAGTAAATGTCATTATCTTGCATTTGGCGATATTTAGCTTAAGTAAATTATTGGAACACCACACAGAAGCGTTATTGATCTCAGTTTGTAAATTAGCACAGTCAGTCGTTACTTACGCATAGATTTTGAGATCATCTGCAAAAAGTAGCTGGTGGAAATTGATTGTTGACGTTATATCATTTATGAAAATTAAAAACACCAAGGGTCCCAGGTTTGAGCTATGTGGAACACCCGACATAGCTAAGTAATTTCGTGACCTTTGACCACTGTGTTCTACGAATTGTTCCCCAGAAAACAAGTAGGACGTGAAGAGCAAGATCAAACTATCTGAGAATTCGAAGGCTTTATACTTGAATAATAATAAATAGTGATCTATCTGATTAAATGATTTTTCGATATCTGTGTACATAACATCTACTTATCTCCCAGTTCAATTTTTCGGATATGAACTGGTAATACAGGCAAGATTAGCTACTGTTGATCTTTGCGTCATGAAGCCATGCTGAACATGCGATAAGCACTGTAAATATTGGTATACAAAATTATTTCTATAACTTTGGCGAAATTGCACAAAATGGCGATGGCTCTGTAATTGATTATGGGAGATGGATCACCAGTTTTTAGTATGGGATATATTTTAATAATCAGGAAACTTGGACGAAGTAAGGATTATGTTAAAAATGGTATACGATGGAGTTACAAATACAACAGCACAGTCTCTAACCTTAAGCTGGGAAGGCCCTCTATACCAGCGGTCATTTTGTTTTTAGCTCTTTAATTGCTTGAAAGATGTCATTTTCAGTAACACAATTAATGCTTATTGCCTCGGAAAAGTGGAAGATGAAATTGTCTGTAGGAGTAGAGTCAGAATCAGAATTCGAAAAGAAAACTGTGTACTATACCTTGGGGCGAGTAAATAGGGAAGATGCATGAAATTTTAAAATGCTTGAAAAAGTGATTTGCTCTTAATTTCCATTACACAGAAAACGATTATAACAAAAGAAATGTAAACAAAATTTATTTTCCGTAAAATTAATATTTAGATTATGCCGTAATTTGTAAACAAAACCACGTGACTGCAAACGGTTTCTTATTGGCGTGAAGTCAATGATGACATCCGTTAGTCGGATAATTTGTTCAAAATAGACGCAGTGTCCTAACCTCTTGCTGACGTCTGTCTACGAACTAATTCTGGAGAATCTTGAATATAAAATTACCATATTTGTAGTGATACTCTTAGTTTCACATTTAGGCACAATGCAATATTTGTAACTCACAAATCATAATAATGTTGTTCACTAGCTCATTAACCAAATAATAACACAATACCACCACAAACAAGAACTTGGTAAACTGACTGTAAACAATAAACAGTAAACTGACATTTGACAAACCCATCGAAATTGCTTTAGATACACGAAACTACTGAAGCATGTTTATACGGAAAAAGAAACTTACGTTTACTATTCCGTCCTTGTCTGACAAGATCTGATTGAATGAAGAAAACGTCCGATTGGCTTAACCGTCTGTACACAGACCGAGAAAAAGGATGGAATAGTGCACGCAAGTTTCTCTCTCTGTGACACTTTCTCTAGTTGAGTACACCTTTCAGTTTGTTATTAATTTCAATGGACAAATCATAACGGAAAACGTCACAGCTAATGGCGTCAAATAACTGCCATTTTGAAATAACCAAATTCCTCACCGATGAAATTATTTATTTTCTCGCTGTATTAACATTAAAAAAATCGTAAATTTTACATTTTTATAACTTTTTTTTGATGCTGTATCGATTTTCATTATAAAAAAAAAATATGCAACTTCTCTATTGTCTTGTCGTTATAAGTGACGGGAATTCTATAGGTTTACCTCCTGTGCAATGAACAAAAGACCAAAATTTAGCGGGATCGCGCACGATTTCATTTCAGCTTTTAAAATATACTCTCTGTAAGCAGAATTAATTTATTGTTTTATAGCGGCTCTAAGAGATTTAAACTGACTTAGGTAGTAATCGTTTTTATATTATTTGTAGTTTTGCTAATATATATTTAATAATAATATATCTAATTCGTTGAAATATAATATTCTACAGACATTCAATTATTATAATGATTTGTGATGGTGAAAATGGCTAACGATTTGTCTGACGAAGCTCATCGGCAGTTGAGGAGCAAGCATGCAAAACCCGATAGATCCACCTTTATGAATTATTGGGAAATCGCGAAAAATTTCTTGTACAAAATCCTAACAAAAAAGTTGAAATTTTCTTTTACAGATTGCTGTCTTATAGGTTTTAGATGCATCTGGGAAACTTTAAAAAAAAATTACAAGCACCTAATTTTTTAAAAAAGTTTTCTGTTTGGATTTATGGGTTTTTGTCTGAAAATGGTTGTATTTTGAGGATTTTTTGAAAAATATAACATTTTCCATTTCGGTATTATATAGAATTTGCAGGAAACAACTACTCAGCACTAATTTAATGTTTCGAGCGGGAAACTGAATCTGTTTTTGTAAGGTTAGTGGTAAATAGTGTTTTATTAGATACTTATTATGTGATGTCCTACACATGATATTTTTTTCAGACTCCTGCTATAATAACTATTGTTATTTTAATGCTTGCTACTATCATTGATACTAGATGGCAACAGCACAATAGTTTTTACCGGGTTGTGAATGAATTTTGCATTTATCGGCTTTTGATTGAAATGGTCATATTGAGGCTTAGTTTTCAATGGGATTAATCGGGTTTCGGTCGATTCTAACTTTACAGATCTATAGAGCGCACCCGAATTAATAGGAATACATTACCAAAAGTGGATTTATCGGGTTTTGCATGTTTGCTCCTCAGTTATCTACCGATCTCGTTGCTGTCGGCAATCTCCAAGTTGGTGGAGAAGGTCATCCTGATCAGACTAGACGCTGCTCAAGATGAACTTCACATCGATAACGAGTGCCAGTTCGGCTACAGGCGAGGCAGGGGCACTGTGCAGCAGGTCGTCAGGATCGTGAATGACGTCAAGGTGCAATGCAACCTTGGGAAGAGCACCGTCATGGTGTTCCTCGATATTGAGAAAGCCTTCGATACCGTATGGATTCCGGGGCTGCTTCACAAACTAAACGCACTGGACTTTCCCATACATATAACGAAACTTATTCACTCTTTCCTGACAGGTAGATCGCTGCAGGTCAACTATCAACTCGGCGGAATATTCGCGCGGGCGTCCCCCAAGGGTCGTGCCTGTCGCCAAAGTTGTACAACTTATACGTGTCTGACTTCCCGGAGTTCCCAAATACGAATCTTGCCAAGTACGCCGACGACACGGCCATGTATGCGTATTCGCACAATGCACAAGCGGCAAATTGCTACTGAAAGCGCACATGGCTCGTGCCACGACATATTGCGACAAGTGGAAGATTCGGATCAACGCCGAGAAGTCCAAGTCGATTATCTTCACGCGCCGATTCACAGAGAATCGAATATTAACACCAATCTCGATCGGGGGTCAAGAAATTCCAATCAAACAGTGCGTGAAGTATCTGGGGGTTAACTTGGGCAAACGACTGACGTTCAACACCCACGTTATCGACACAGTACGCAAGGTCTACGCCGTGTCCAGGAATCTGTGTTCGCTCCTGGCAAAGGGTAGCGGACTCAACAGGGCAAATAAAAAATTGTTGTACACTATGGTGATCAGGGCCATCACATACGCGGCGCCGGTGTGGTGCAGCATACCGGCCACTACAATGATAAAACTTCGAGTTCTCGAACATAAATTTATGCTCCTCATCTCTGGTTCGGACAGATACACCTCCCTCAGAGATTTATATGATCGTTGCCACGACATAACCCCACTAGCGGACTACGTCCAAGAAATTTCTTAAAAATTCTACGAATTCAAACTGGGCGATAGTCCGCTAACCCGCAACATAACCAGAATCAGACAGCATAATGCAATCCTTTTCGATATCCGACACCCCCTACCATACCAGGAGTTGCGTATTTTCCGGAAAACTCTCTAGCCATACTTTCCTATACGACAACTTCTTATTTCCCCACCTTTAATCTTTACTAAAACCTATAACCAACCTTCTCTATCCTCTTTATATGTTCTATTTGTTTTATCCTTCTTGTTCTTTTGTCCTTTTTTGTTTCTAAATTCCATCTTGACCTATAAGTTCTTAAAAACCAAAATATTTCGTACCATATCTTTTTAAAGTTCCACGGCATTTTCCTGGCGGCAGGAAGATCACCAGGGTGGCATTGCTTCAAACGGGTTTTTTCGTTGAGTTCTGTTTTCTCGTGGCAACAACCAAAATTAAATAAGTGCTTTGCCTGGTAAGTGATAATTTGTTACAGTTTTCTTTTAATTAGCTTTAGGTCCGTGTGGACACATTTTTAATTTTATTTTAGTTTTTAAATCTGCCTGTGACAGACAGGAGTACTAACTCATAAGACATCCGTCGTTAAGCCAAATCGGACCTGCTTCGTCCATCCCTGCAATCACGACGGCTCTGAGCGCCGTGGTTGTCTGGCTGGCTCCGGGACAGATTCCGGCGAGCCGCATAAATGTATATAAAAACTTTAATAAATTGTTATTGTTGTTGTTTTCTGGCAATCCAAAGGTCTTGTGTTCGAATCCTAGACAGGATGTTTTTTTTCATATATTTTTTTTTTCATAACAAAGTTGGTATCATAATTTAGAATGCTCAAAAACTAACATTATTTACAAGAAAACTGCGAAGAGTATCCTATAGAATGTGTAACAATTATATAAAAAGCTCAGTAAATCGGCGAAGAGTAAAATGCTTCCACTAGATTTTAATTTCGGCATTGTACCATGGTGGAAAATTTCGAGTAGTGTTTTTAAATTTTGGTACACATTCATTAAAAATATTATTTAAAATTGCATAAAAAGCATCGTACGCTTCGCCGACATTGCTATAGAATTCTACGGAAGACCAATCTGTTCGTTCATGTGCGTCATAGAGTTGAATAAAATTTGCTCTTCTAAAATTGTAATTTACATTTTCATTATTGATTTAATCTATTATTTAGAAGTTGATGGCAATAAGAATGTTGTACTAAAACATATTTTTTAAGGCATTTTATAAATAGTTTCATAGGACACTATGTAGTTATTTAAGAAACTAAAAACTCTCCCTGGGATGCAGCTTCGGCAGGTAACGTGATGCTATTAGACATATCATACAGCAAACGGAGGTTAACTAAAATAGTACATGTCACAAATCGTCTGCCATGACGGTGTAAATAAGGCGAAGAATGAATTATTGATATTCTCTTCTGTTAATGGTCAACAATATTTTATTTTATGAATTTTTATTTCGACAAGGAGCAGAAGGACTTCGGTTAATTGCCCTTTGAAATGTTACTTCTCAATTTAATAAAAGTTCCTCTAATATTGTTATTATCGCCGTATTTCGACAAGAGCGGTTTAGGATATACTGACAACTGTAAGGCCCATTGACGTTCGTGATAAATGAATGTATTATTCAGTAAGTACCGTTTACTAGTAAAGTGTGTTGCATTAGATAGATTAAAGGATATAGCTCTTTAGAGTTTAGCAGCTTTATGTGCTGCTGCCCGAGATGACTCTAGGTATATAATCACAAGTCAATCGATAAAAGTTTCAAACACTCTAATGAAAAGATAACATTATCGAGATAAGCTTCCTCTGTTGATGTGGGGACTGAAAACAGGACGCTAATGCGAAATAGATTAAAATAAGTAAAAAACACATTGAAAGCCAGCAGTAACTTCGCTTAGTAGTTTAAAGGGTTTATTGTAAAATGAGAAAACGTCTATTGGAAATTCCAGAACAACATGCCGTTGCTTGAAGAATGAACGGACTGTTTCCAAGGGGTTCATAACTAAAGAGAATATGATAAACTATATAACCCCAAATGGAAGTAATTTAAATAAATATGCAGAGAACAGCGTATTCACACAAATTTCGATGATAGTATGTTATATATTAAATTACCCTCTGACATGATACATATGGTTTATCCAGGTATGTGAATAATCATCAGGGGATGTTATATACTATAACTATAGTTTTTATCGAATTTTCACCTGCGATTTCTTTGAAAACCGTTAATCCTATATAACGAAGCACAGTGTGGTAAGCCTAGTTGCACCCAGTAAGTTGTTCTGTTTATATCATTTGACATATTACTTGTAAAATCCACAGGCTGTGATAAATATTTTATATAATTTCCACATAATAACTACCGCAGTGAGAAACCTTAGATTTTTGTAAGTCGCCAGGTAACGAAAGGCGTGTGCATATACTAACCAGCGTCTGCTACGAAAGACATTCAATTCCATCCCGGCCGTCATCCTATGCAGATGTGTAGTAGCATTTCCTGACTCGAGACAAACCTAAGTTAAATATATAAGTTCCGTCGACGCCACCTGATACTTGTGCGCATCGTGGTTTGTCAGTTCTCCCACCCTCAGTCCTCTGGTGGGCAAGGGATAGCCGACAGTTGAGATGAGAACAAGCAGTGCATTCCAAACGAGCTCCACACCCAACCAGACGTGCCTAGCAGAATCTGGGACCCAGTAAATGTGATAGCAAAGTTCAGAGGCCGAAACCGAAAATAATTACAGAGTCCACAAATTCGCTGTGGTGAAATATTCTAAGTTCCGCTGGCGTCACTTCATACTTGTACGCAGAGCGCCTGGTCATTTCCCCCACTTAACCTTCCTTTCAAGCTAGGAGAAGTAGCAGTTGGAAACAAGACAGTCTGCCAGTTCCGCTTGACCGACCGACCGACCGACCGTAAAAGATGTGCTTCAGCAGGGCCAGCAAGTAAGTTTTATTGAGGAAGTTGAATAAATCGAGTAAGTATCTGTATTCCGAAATTATTATAAGTCCGGCCTATGTCATCACCGGTGCGCAGAAGCAATAGAGTTCTCCAGCTGTGACCACCGAAGCCAGTTGTAAGCAACCCGACTAAATTTGCAATCCAGAGTAAATAGTTTACCGTGTAAATAGTTTAGTTAATGTAAACAAATACTGCCATATTCTGAATTGTGTGTTTTACTGTTGTATGTGTGAAAGTCTAATTATCCCCATTTGATCCTCTGGAATTTACCTTGTCTCCACTGTAGTTGGTCCAGCTCTACTTTACCGGCTATTTTAGGAAAGTCGCTTTCCCCCACGGAATAGAGGAAACTGGCGCCCGAGCAATCGATCCGTAAATACCGCTGTTGCCAAGGTGCCAAAAGTGACACTTTTCGACCTCACCGGAAAATACGTCACACCTAGAAAAAAAGAGCCAAATATAAATATTATCTTCATATTTATTTCCAAAAATAAAAAAGTTTCCGGGTTGCTATACTTACCCCTGTAAGTTCTCACATTTTATCGACACAACCATAGAAAAAAACACCGTATTTTCTACATTTATTAAAACTTGACCTTCATATTAAAATATTTTGTTAACAAGTATGTAGAGATGATGTTATAGAACTCAGAAAAATCAGTCTAAGTAGATACCGAGCGAAGCAAAAAATTTACTTAATTTCACGTCTCAAGAGACGGCTCATATTAGGTCAAAGTAGATTTTTGGAAACTGCGCCGAAAACTGACTGAAAGTACTTTTAATGACTCCGTTGACCTTTGGCATTAAAAGCAAAAAAGTCGAAAGTACAACGAACTTTAAATAGTAATTAACGTTACAAGACCGGAAAGAGGTGTTTTGCAGGTCAACCCAAGCAGATTTCAGGGCGAGCCGCTGTTATACAAAATCAATTTTGTATAATTTTTTTACTACATTTTCTAACAAATACGACAAACAATAATAACTAATTAAATAAAATATTTTCACGACCGACACAATTATGCAACCTCAGTTTTTATTATTTCTTAATAAATTTTCCATAACTTGTGAACTAACTTTTCAAAACTCATAACAGTTAAGTGTATTTATCTATTTGACACTTTTTTTTAATCGCCTTATTTACATTAATGTCCTGGCGGAGTTTAGCCGTAGGCTATTCTACCACTCAACCAGGATGGACACACACATATAGACAATATCACAACACCCATTCCCTGCGACATTGCCATCTGCCGCAGCTGAGACTCGAATTCAGGAGAGGAGAGCGACTAGATTGTGTTGTCTCTCACACAACAGCAATCTAGTTCACTGCTACCATGAAAAACGCTACTACACATCCATACCCTAGTCAGGATTCGAACCTGGGACCCCGTGGTCGCAAGCTTAACACCTTAAGCAGCACTGCGCCACCGAGCCGGGTGGCGCAGTGCTTACTCAACAATTAACACAAGTTTGTTTCCATAGCAATGAGAAAGCAAAGCCACCTATACCATAAATTGGCACCATTTTTTACCATCATGGATCGGAAAAGAGAATAACGGGGATCGGTAAAAGTTTTTGCCGATCTCTGAAGCTCATTTTCCGGTCTAGCCCGGGAGAACGTTAATTTCTGGCGGAAAATTTCTCCAGAAAGGGTGTATTTTCTGGTCCGCCGAAAAAAATATATTTTTTACGTTCCCGACGACATATGGTACCAAAGGCAAAGAAGTCGAAAGTACGCCAAAATTTTAAAGACATTGGACAAATCTTTTCGACGTCATTGCCACAGAATTAGGAACTACGCCGAAGTTTCACTTGACTTTTATGTCGCTTCACGACTTATCTTATATTCGCAAAAGAACACTTAACAAAGGCTTAAAAAATTATGAGTTTCAACAACGACAGACAAAATACAAAGTACTGCAACGAGGAAAGTGCAAAAGACACATAACCCCCGAAACAAATTTTAGACAAAGAAAGGCAAACATTGCCGATTTCGGTTTTTTACCATGAAAATAAATTAAGGTCATCCGCCCGACTTGACCATGGGACAGGAGCACCGGATGGTCATCAGACAGATAAAAAAATTTAAACGGAACCGAAAAAATTAACCGAACCCCACTGAGAATAGATAAAGGTATCCTACGTTGGGAAAGGAGCGACTTGGCGCCCTTACTGAAAAATAAATTTAGGCACGCCTTTCAAACGATCGGTTGTGATATCATATACAATAATACAGTAAGCGAGTTAAAGCCCTGAACACCTCGGTTAAGGTGACATTATTTTATATCTGAAAGAAACTTTTATGTGGCCTCATCCATCTACTTGTTGTCTAGTGGTATCAGCAAGTGACGTCACGGCGGATATTGCAATAAGGGGATTTCTGCGCGATAGCGTACTTGTTATCGCACTGCGCACTGAAGTTGTCCATTACCCGAATTTCGTTTTTCCTGTCAGCAATAAACACAACACTGTATTATTTGTAGCATATTTCATTGGAGAAATATTTAATTCTTTTCAATTTTTACGTATGACTAACCATTTCGAACATAAATGTGGGTACGAAGAGGGGAGGAAACTAAGGTAAACCCTTTCAAAGCACCCGCACTCGGTGAATACAATTTAAATATATCAAAACACCATAAACACCAATTTCTTCAAATCGTTAAAGCTTTACAAGAAACGAAAAATGAGACGCCGTTTGGTGACTGCAACTATGCTTCGATTTTAGGGGGCTTTTAGGATATTCAATAAGTTCCAGCAAATTTCTGGCTTTTAGCAATTTTGGGCACTTTCTTTTCTTCACTAAATATGCTTTTCATTTTTCCCACCTTCCAAGTTAATTCGATACTAGACGTAATTAATATGAATTTTGAGCAATTGTGTCATAAGTTCATGGGCTTATTTTAAATGAGCCAAAGACAGATGTTTTCATACTCGATAAACTAATATAGACCTAAAAACCGATGCAAATTAAAATATTTTGCATATAAGTTGAGTCAGACATTTAGTCAATCGATTTATATTTATAATTTTATTTACTCTAATGCTTTTTACTGGTCCACTTTATTAAAAATTTTCAACAAGGCCTACACTATAATCAAAATTCATGCTTACGGTTAACTTTGAGAAAGTTTGATCATATATCAAGGGTACTTCACGGCAGTAAATGGCTTACATTAAGTGGACGCTGTTGGCTTAAAATGGGTTGCCTAGTACGCAAAACAATTTAAATTCAAAACCTGAATTATTTATTCACAAAATTAGTCTGGGGACTGATACATGTAATTGTACCATAAGATATTTTAATTTGTTAGTCATTACTAAATATACCGCTTCACAATTTGAAGCAGTTTTATAATTCTTAAGAAACAGTTAACGGTTTACTTTTACATATTTAGTGTCTTCCTTGTATCAGATCTAAAGTTGATCTAAATATTCATAAACAAATAATAATTAGTTAAATTATATCAAATTTTATTTACTTTAATATAAGTTTTACCGTAATACGACGAAGACAAAAGGAGGGTTACATGTTTCGCTTGTGTACGTACGTACGTATGTGAATATCACCACGTTTACGCGAAGAGTTAAGCTAACGTTAAAACTGTTAAGAATGGTCTTAATATTGAAATTCTTGCGCGTAAACGCGCCTTAATATTACTTGGCTTAGTGTTGTCAAGCCTTACTAAATGTGTTAAGTTAACACATCTAACTAAGCAAAACTGAGTTAAGGACTTCGCGTAAGTGCTTTAGGCGGCTTTAGTGGGCGCTACGGCGCATGTAAGGTCTAAAAAAATATACACAGAATATATCTGATTGGTTGATTGTAAACAATTTAAAATCAAATCAGAAATTCAACTAACAACATTAGTAACGGACTGACATCTGGTAAATACAGTGTCGGATTGTGACCAGAGATGTGGAAAGTCTGGCCTCAGGTACCATTTCAGAAAATTAATGTTAAATTTTAGGAAAAAAAATTTTAAATCTAAGACTTAGTAGCACGAAAATAATTTTTATTCTTTCTCTGAATATCAGTAAAAGTTTCATATATTTTCTACTTTCAAATTTAATATTATTTTTATTAGGAATAATAACAAAATTTCGATATCTCGACGCCAGAGGCCTCAGGGGCCCAAAAATTGGTGAGTCGAGGGCCCACCGGGAAATTTCCCGGATTCCCGGTGGTACAATCCGACGCTGAGTAGATAAATCCAAAATGAATCTTAACGCGCATAAACGCTCTTAAAAACTACTACTAACATCGACGTTCGAACTTTTAACATCTTCGCGTAAACGTGGTGTATGTTTATGAATTCAATATTCAATATACTGGCGCCACTAAATCCATGAACGTATAAATCCGCTTTAATTACCATTACGGCATGAAAAAAAAGAGCGCATGAATTAAATAATAATTTGTGGTGTGGCCCCGCTTCATTTTTATTATAATTTCTAATTAATATACGAATAAGAAAATATAGATACAGGGTGTTGTATCACGAGAGAAACATAGCTCAATAGAAGGTAGAGGACATCAATGGTAATCAGATTGATCTTTCATTAGTGAGTTACATAATGATTTATGGTTTTTAAACAAAACTGCTTTTTGCCACTTTTGACAGGGAATAGGATAATGGGTTCCTATTTGGTAGAGCTGATAATCGTTTGGTAGTATATATATGACAGGAAATAGATCAGATACGGAGTCCATAAAATATTGGTTTCTTTTTTGTCTTTAGAAGACATGATGCTTTTTTAAATTTCGGTACGATGATAGCAGTGGGCTAAACCGCGGTTAAATGAAACACCACGGCTAATTGTCATTATCTCTTTTGAATTCGAGTCTATGAATAAACTGTGCCGTGACACTAATATACAGAAAGCGTTAAAATAAAAATAAAAAACTAGGATGCAACAAAACCAGATTGCCTACACAACTTTTTACTAAAGCAACGTACTTACTCAGCTCTCTGGCTCAAAAGCTATCAATAAGTCTGAGTCCCTACTAGAATATATGACGGAGAATACAATTCGCCGTATCTAAGAAGGGACAACAAACGACCCAAAAAACGACGGCATATTACACGTCCGTCTGTGTAATACTAACATCACTTATAAACACCAAGATATACTCATATTGCAAAGCAAGAAACATTTTTGTTTTCGATCAAAACATCTTAGGGAATCTCGTAAATGTAAAGAGTAAGTTATCATCGACGCAATAATTATGAGACAGCGTACCAGCGAAACGCAACTTACATACACATGTTATATTGACCATTTCAAGGCACAGAGCGTTCCATCCAAGCTTCCGAACTTTGATTTTGATAAATGTTCTACAGTAATATATCTAAGGAAGTCTTAACGTAGTCTGACAAAAACATTGTTCACACAAAAACACTTCCACTTGATAAAACCTATAAGTATCTCATCTTCCAACAAAATCAAGAGGACGCAAAACACTAAAAACCAAGTTTACTAACATAGGCTCACTAAATTGCTTAAGACCAGAGCTATTAACTAGTCACTCCAGGTACTTGTTTACTAGTTCGGAATTTTTAAGTGGACAAACACAGATCTCGAAGAACTAAATAAATTAACACTGCTAACCAAGTTCAACCTGATACGTCAGAAGTAGGCCGTATACACTGAACTCTACTATATAAATGGAAGGTCAATATCCATACCAATTTTTACGTCGAATTGAACCTCGCGCAAGTATGGCGACCTGCAGGAGGAGCGCAATCGCACTACAAAATACGTCAGAGCCGGTCTTATTGTTACTGCAACTGTTTAAAACCCGGGACTTTGCCCCGATTCTTGCAACACAGTACCATACAAGATTGCACAATATTGTCTCAATTAACTCTGTTTATAACAATCACAAAATATTACACAAAATAATAGATTTATAACGACTTTACACAAACGACAGAATAAACAAAGAACAAAATGAGTGACACCGACTCTGGAAATTGCATCTAATCTAAGACTTACGCTACATAATCTATGGGAAACAAATAAAACACGGAATTGCGTCAGCCTGGCGTCGGCGCATAACTCCCGTAGACAGCCGTTTGGTTCAAGCACAGACATCAATTTCTCTACTACGTCGGCGCATGGCTTACAGTTTTTGAATCCGTAATCACTTAATCTGTGCTGCCTTGAAAACCGAAAACGTAGCCGAAAACCGAGAATTGGTGTACGTTAGGTAACCGTAACCACTGAAATAAATACCGGTTTCGGTCTTCTCTGGACTACAAGGCTACAAGGATTACAAAATATACCATATTGTTTACTACGTCACAGTGACTTATCCTTGGTATAGTTTCTTGCATGCAAATAGGCTCTCCACCTATAGGTGCTTGCCTTAGGTTGGGTGTACACTTATGTGCAATAAAATCCCGTACACCTATTTTTCGCTATATTAAATCATTCTTTATTTATTTGTCAGTATCAGTGTCATATTTTTGAAATGCCGAAATTAACTAAACATGAAAAAATTCTAATTATCTCTAAAATTGAACAGGGATGGTCTATCAGAGCAGTTAACCATTATCACTTAAATAAAAGTACCGTTATGAGTGTGAAGAAAAGGTGGGAGGAGGAAGGTATCATAAAGAGAAAAGACGGCTCAGGCCGACTGAGAAGTTCAAATCTCGCTTAAGATGAAGCGCTCCTTGGCTATTTGAGGGAAAATCCGTTTTAAACAGCAGTAGACGCTGTGCCCATGGCAAATTTTCCAGCATCGAGGTCAACTGCTAGCCGAAGGATAGGAAAATCGGAATTAAAAAACTGTGTAAATGCCAAGAAGACCGTATTAACAGAAGAACATAAGCATTCTGTTTTGTTTATATTATGTCTATCGCCCGTTGGAGTTTTGGAACAATGTTGTTACCGTTGAAAAAAATTTTCAGTCTTGTAATGACGGACATATTCGGGTGTACCGTCCCGAAAATCATAAGTTTCACGAACGCTACGTGTCTCCGCGGAACAGGTCTCGGACACAATTTTTCATCGTCAACTTTTACATTTGTTATAAATCGAAATCATTAAATCATTATTTTTCCAAATACCTTACTTATGACACTTCACAATCAATGTCACTTTTTTATAACCTATATGATAATAAAAAATCTAATATCCAAAAAATCTGATTCACATCACTTAATATTAGTAAAAACTGGATTATTTGATTACTTAAGTGTACGGGATTTTATTGCACAGAAGTGTACATGTTGGGGTGGTTTTGTTCTGTAGCTGTCTATTTTTGGTTTGACTCATTGGTTAGTATGTTGTGTTTCTTGTTCTTATTTTTTTGGTTGTAGTTTTGCTTGTTCTAGTGTTAAAGCGGGAGCTAGGTGGCTTTTTCGCTTTTTGGCACGTCATCGTTTTATGAACTTTTATTTTAAGGTTTAATGGATGATAACGATTCATAAAATCGACTTCTGGCGGGGCACCTCCTGTCAGGTGCGTCACGAACACTGTCTAAAAATCAGTGAAATTATGTCTTCGTTACAGGGCTCATTTTTTTCGTGTGTACACATTTTATGTTTAGAATGAATAAAATAAGATCACCAGAAAGTGTGGGCCGTCAGGAGGCGCAGCCAGAAAGGTAATAATGATACAATACATTTGAGGGATGGTAGGAAGTCAAGTTAGCCGAAAGTGTTAAATTCCTGTATATTTAAGAGCCTATGATACTTTTGCTGACATTAAGAACTTTCTGGGGAGGCTATTCTATTGTTGAAGGAGCTTATATTTACGTTTTAAAAAGGAGCCAGAACTTGCAACGATGAGTTTAGAGTTCTGAGATGAACTATGCGAAAAAAATTCAATAACGATGATATAATTTCACTGATTTTTATACCTTGAATCATGGCCAACTCGACGGGCTCACATATGTCAGAAGTCTAGCTTGTCGTTATTTAAGTTCGCTAGAATTAATCAACGCATAGAAAATGCTTGTAACGATGAGTTTCCGAAAAAGCCACTTATCTCCCGCACCATGTGGTTTGTGGTGTACTTGTGTTGTTTGATTTTGTTATTATGTCTCTCTTGTGTTAATTTTTTGCTTCTCTTTTGTTGTTTTTATGGTTTTTTGTTCTATCTTTTGTTTAGTGCTGTAGTGTGTTATTAGTGTTTTTTTTTCATAGAATTTGTACATAAGTGTGTTTGTCATATGAATCACATGAATCTATATAATTCAATTCAAGATGTTAGTATGATTTAATATTACCATGTCATAAGTCATCCTGGAGCGGATATATAATTTAGGGAAAAGTGTTTGAGGACAGTATTAAATTTGGCAGTGAGTTGGTTTCTGAAAGTAGGATTGGTAGAACGTATGGTAGTGCTCGCAAAATTTGGTAGAAGACGGTTGAGTATAAAGGGTTGGTGTGCCAGTATGTTCATGTAGTTGTTGTATGGTAGTTGTACTCTGAGTTATCCAGTTGGCCATTTTTAGAATTTTGTTCTGTACCGTTTGCTGAATCACTGATCTGTTACCGTGATTAAAGGATACCAGATTGGCGCTGCGTACGTGACCAAGTCCATGCTTTGCATATAATTGTTGAGATATGTGGTGGCGGGGTATTAAGTAATTACTGAATATAAGACGCGAATTTTTTGCGAGCATTTGTTTATAGTTTTGCCTTTAATATGAATTTTCTATCTATGGTCACCTCCAGATAGTCAATGTTTTCCTGCCAGTTCAATGCCTGCCCTTCTATTTGATGTTTTTTATGTCTAATTCCGATTTTTTTCTTGGTAAAATATATGCACCCTGTTTTGGCAAGGTTGGTTTTCAGTTATTATAATATGTATGGTCTTGTCTATTTGTGTTTGTAGGAGGCTTGTCAGTACGCCGTTATTTTTTAATGTCGCTAGGATCGCTGTGTCGTCTGCGTATAGACACAGTGTGATCCTGTAGTGTGTTGGTCTAGGTATATCCTTAATGTATAGGTTAAACAGGATGGGACCAATGGCGGATCCTTGGGGGACCCTGGAATGAATGGGTGTTAAAGGAGAACGTTCCTGTCCTTAATGTGTCTGGGTGATTATCACATGCTCGGTGTGCTATCATAATTTTGATATTGTTATAATATACTCTTAAACCAAAATCAAAGCTTATTGTCTGAAGCCTGTCCAGCAGGCGTGCGAGCTTACAATGCATACCTAACATATAACTATGCTTTAATATAAAAATAAATAGCAACAAGACTTATAATATAAAACAAACATTAGAATAAATTAGGCACCTGCTTAACAAGTCAAATTAATCACTTATGCATTATTGAGCAAACTGTCATAATTGCCGTTAATATAAAAATATTCTGTAAAATTATTGGAATCGGAGTCCCATTAGCTCATATAAAATAACTATTTATCTACAGGAATGACGCGATACAGTTGTGTTTCTTTTTCAAATTATTTATTTTTTAATTTTTTTTTTGTACTAGTTATAATATCTGTTGAACGCCATCTAACGTTTATAACAAACTTGCTCTAATATGTTATCATGAAAATGAAGACAAGTTATTGTTATTAATTAATACGAGAGAATTTGTATCATAGTATTTTATTAATAATTACGCAAAGGATAAGCCCATATTATAAAATTAATGATTGTGACAATGAAATAAAGACGCGACAACACTGTAAAGGCGCAACTCTGCTAAAGTCTAGATTGATATTATGTATATCGAATTAAAAATGCCCTGCGTCCCAAAGGACACAAAATGTGAGTTAAAATATACATTTGAGCAACGCAACGAGAAAGAAAAACATTGGCATCTGCTATAATTATAAATTCCATTACGAAATAAAACAAAAATTTACATTGGGGACTGAAATGAATAAAAGTTTTTACTTCATTGCATTGATATAAATCGAGTTAAAAAGTACTTTTAGATTATATACTATACGAACCTTCTCTATGACTCTCGATTCGAATTTAATATTTATGAAGGAAAATATTAGTGGTTTAGTCAACAAACACTTGTGTTAGGGATGTCGACTAGTTCCGTGTTTTTAGAAATACTATATAAAATAATTTCGAAATAAATTTATTCTCAATTTCAAAGTTATGGTCTATGAATATTGTAAGTTTCATTCAATCATTCCAAATTTTTCATTGTATTTAAATAAATGATACCACTTTCACTTTCGATTGGTGATGAAGATTTGGTATAGATTTTCACAGTTTTCCAAAATTGTTTCCCGATGTTTCTGTAGCTGAGAGTACATCCAAAAATAAAGATAATCTTTTAAATAAAATTATTTCCAAAAATGGAGGAAAATAAATATCAGTTTTTTGCAATTAATGCAGCTGAATTGATTTTTTTTTGGCGACAACATTCTACCTGAAATTTTATTGTTGATTTTTATATATTATGACCTCCTGCTTACAAAAAAACTATTTGTAGTCAAAAATTCTCTGTGCGTTATAAGCACTTTTTGACGCGCTTTCACGGATTTTCAACTTATCGTCTTAATATATCCTGTACTAGTAATCGGATGGGAATTTTAAAAATAGTGGCTTATTTGAAATATAATTCATAAAAAATATAGACGATATGGATTGGTCAATCCGCTATCTTGGAAAAAAATAGAAAACATCAAAAATAGCCGAAAGAATCAAAATTGAATATCTTTTCTATAAGAAAGAGTAATTTCACCAAAGTTGGCAAAAATAAAACTCATTTATGCTCAATTATCAAGGTTGCATTGTACGTCACTTTTTTTTCTTTTCGATTGTACGTCATTTTATGTATTTTTAGGGGATAGAGCTCATTTTTCATAATTTTCAAAAAAGTGCATTTTTACAAAAATGCATTTTCTTTGACCCTCCTTTTCTTCCCCCAATTTTCATCGAAGCAAAATTAAATATATTATATTAGTTTCATTACCGTCATATGCCATAATTTCACCGCATTCCTCATCGATAGCCAATTCATCAAAGGTAGAAGAAACATATTAGGCACAATTGTTTTCTTTACAATAGACGCATAGAATAGAATATTATATATTCAGTTTTCTACAGCTACACCGTTGAGTGAAAAGTTATACCAAGAGGCGCAACCGTCTACTTGAAATCGTAGCCAGCGCAGGGTCTGATATACAGTACGGCGCCACCGGCATTGTGGTCTAAGATCTTAGTCAGTTGCACAAACATCAGTTAGGTTGATTACCTTTTTTCTATGGGTTGATGGCACTCGTATGGTTCACGTCGCGTGAATCGTCGCTTTTGATAAACAAGGAGATTTGTCTCTGCGCCAAAGACGGCTCTCATATAGACATAATATTTAACTGCAAACACCTACTGAAACATTCAGAAAAACGACGAAATGGTGAAATATTCATCATTTCCAGCTACATTGTATTTTTAAATTTAACCTAAAAACGGTAATGATTCTTACAAAAACATGTAATGCATACCTAGCAAATAAAAAACAATTTTGAATTAAACACATACCTTCCTCTTCTGTTTAGTGTGTGGCGTGTTTATTATGTTTATTTTCATAACAATTAAATATAAAAACCCCATGAGATGCTGGCAACATAAACCATTTTTTCCCAGTAAAATAAACCATTTTTATATAATATTAAATAATACATAACAAAGAAAATTAAGGATTAATGGCATTAAAGTTCCATGTACCATGTGCATCACAAATGCGCACAACGTGATAAAGTGAATTTTATTACTTTCACATCCAGTGGAAGTAGAGTAACGGCAAAAAATTTAAAAAAACTTTCATTGTTCAAATAGGCTTAGAAGGTCATGAGACGTCGAGGTTTTAAATTTGAGCAAAAAAAATTTCTGTTTGCCCGTAACTTTTTTGTACGCATGTTTACTCTGGAACCGTTAAAGATATTGACTTGAAATTTGATACACGTATGTAGTTTAACGAGAACTGGAACTAGATTATATTTTCATCTTATTCCGTTGAAGGGTAAATTGGGATAAAGGGGGGTAAATAGGTAAATCAAGCAGGTAAGAGTCCATAAAATTGGTATTTAGTATATATAAGAAAAGGTAAGGTCTCAAAACATTACTCCCATTACCACCCCCACCCCACTGTTAAAGGGGGGTGGAAAGGCCTCAACATATTTTTTACTTCATTTGCCCCCTCTACCACCCCCCTTCCATCACCCCCCACTACCGATGTGACATATCGTTTTATAGGTTTTTGGAGTAGGCGATTTCAAATATTATGTTATTAAAGTTTCATAAATAATTTTCACATAGTGGAGTGCAATTTGTTTCTTCTTTGTGAGAGACTTGGATAGAAAACGTGGATGTGGAATTTTAAGGTTTATAAACAGGTTGCTAAATTGATACCAATGTTTCAAGGATAGATGAGGATACAGCAACGCGTCCTTGCGTGTGTATCTAGCTCGAGTAGTATATCGATGCGCAGTGGATTTCCTCAGTGGATTTTCTCGAGTACTATGGATGCGCGGTGGCTTTCCTCGAGTACTATAGATGCGCAGTAGGTTACTCCAATACTCCAAGTAATATGGATGCGCAGTAGATTTCCTCGAATAACATGGACGTGCAATGGGTTATCTTGAGTAGTATGGATGCGCAGTGGGTTTTCACGAGTAAAATGGATGCGCAGTAGGTTACCTCAAGTAGTATGGATGCGCATTGGGTTTCCTCGAGTAACATGGATGCGCAGTGGGTTACCTCGAGTAGTTTGGATGCGAAGTTTGTTATCTCGGGTGGAATGGATGGATGCGTAGTAGGTTTCCTTGAGTATAATGGATGCTCAGTGGCTTTCCTTGAGTAGATACTGTTGATGCTCAGTAGGTTACCTATACGGATGCGCAGTGGGTTACCTCGAGCAGTATAGATGCGTTTCCCCAAAGAAAGTGCTTGAAGTAGATTACTTCCACCGTGTAGTCCACGGCACATTATGATTGTTTATATTTTTGTCATGCCATTTTCTACGTATTGCTCCCACTTCCAGTATAAGTGTAGTAATTTTAAAAACATTTATTCAAATAGGCTTAGAATGTTATGACATGTCGAGATTTTAAGTTGAAGCAAAAAATAATGTCTATCGCGTCGGTCTGTGACGTTTTGGGTGCACGATTACTCTGGAACCGTTTAAGATATTGACTTGAAAATTGGTACATATATGTATTTTAACGATATCTGGAATTAGGTTATATTTTGATCTTATTCCGTTAATCGGTTGAGTGGTAAATTGGGATAAATGGGGGTAAATAGGTAAATTAAGCAAGTAAGAGGTATTTAGTTTATTATTATATAAAAGAAGTTAAGGTCTCAGAAAAATTTTTGGCACCCCCATTATCACCCCCACGCGATTATTAAAGGGGGTGAAAAAAAAATTGTGATTTAGTGTGTACAGGAACCAAAGGCCTCAAAAAATTTTCCACTTCATCCACCCGCGTATCACCTCTTACCACCACCCCAACCCCCACTATCGATGTGGTATATCGTTTTTTGGTTTTGGGGTAGACGATTTCATTTAGAAAATTTCATAAACAATTATTTCCACATGGTGGAGTGCAAATATAGTATTTTCGTTGTGAGAGACTTGGAAAGGAAATCTGGATGTGGAAGTAGTGATTCCTTGGGCTGCGATTTTAATTAAAATGTTAAAACCGCTGCCCAAGAAATCACTACTTCCACATCCTGATGTTCTATCCAAGTCGCCCAAAACGAAAAATATTTTGATACTATATTTGCACTCTACTATGTGGTAATAATTGTTTATAGAACTTTAATTATGTAATATTTGAAATCGCCTACCCCAAAAACTCATAAAGCGATATGCCACATCGGTAGTGGGGGTGGGGGTGGATGAAGTAAAAAAAATGTTTGAAGCCTTTGGTTCTTGTACACACACTAACTCACAATTTTATTTTTCCCTCCCTTTAACAATGAGAGTGATAATGGTTAATTTTTTTGAGACCTTGACTTCTCTTGTATTTACTAAATACCAATTTTTGTCGTTGTTATTATGGATTGCAATTTACCGGAAGTTTTAATAACCGGTAAATCGGTAAATAAAAATGTAAATAACCGGTATTTACCGGTAATTTTTAGAATGGATGATTAGGGTGGCGAAAATGGCAATTGTCTTTTTCCATGTATAAAATTATCTAAATTTAACAAAAAACATTTTTATATACGTATATTTAATATAATGAACAAACAAAAGGTTTTTTATCAACAGTAAAATCACAAGAGCTTTTTTTTATCGGATAAATTTATCTTTGTAACGAAATAATTTAGCCAATCAGTGATTTTATAAGAAAAACTGACATGAAAAAATCGCAAAACCGGAGGTCGAGCGATTCTGTCAAATGTCAGTTTTTCGAGCAAAATTATCCGATTGGAAAAATTTTGAGTTAAAAAGAAATTTATCCATAAAAGAAAAGCTCGAATGTTTTTTGGCAAGATAAATTAACGACAGAATATGTGAACGAACAACAACAATAATTTATTAAAAATAATTATAATTTTCCCAAAACGACTCATATTGTACAGTATAGTTTCCACAATACTTAAAATTTATAGCTGACAGTACAGATTTTAAAGTGACGTGCGACTACTAGATGTAATCTGCTTTTGAGGAACAGGCATTTTTATAGGGTATTAATACACAAGAGGTCGATTTTTTACCGGGTAAATTTTTTTTGGACAAAAACCTGTTTTCCCATGAAAATTATTCGAGAATTAAGGACATGAAAAAATTACGACACGAAGTGGAGCGATTTTTCCTATGTCCCTTAATTCGAGCATAATTTTCATGGAAAATAGGTTTGAGTCACTCAAAAAAAATGTACCCAAGTTGAAAATCAACCTCGTGTGTATTACAGAATATTAATATATGATTAAAAAATATTATCTAAAATAATTATTAAAACAACAAAACTGTTTATTTAATAATTTAAAAATAACGATTTATAATAAAAAATAAAAACATTTTCTAATGTTTTTTATTATGTTATAACCCCAGTCAGTCAAAATATTTGCAAGTTCATCATAGCAGTCGTATCTTTTTCGAGGGAATAATGCTCTTTGCAAAAAGCTTTAAATTGTTTCCATACAAAATTTTTAGTTTCTCGTTTTAACTGGGACACTTTCATTCATAGCTTCGTTAATATTTTCTTGTGAAACACCACCAAGTCGCTTGTTCTCATTCATTTTGTGTACAGAAATCAAGATGAAAATATGAAATGTCAGATTTTAATAATTTCAATGACTTTTTTAGTTTGACACATGGCTACTACGAAAAAAGTAACATACATTTGTCTCGATTTTTTTACACTTATCGATAGCCGTTTTTCTCACTTGAAACAAATCCTATTGGTCGATTTTTTTGAAAATGTACGTTTTGATTGGTTAATAAAGTAAGAATATATTAATCGGTGATAAAAAACGATGCACCTTTTTTATCGCTGTCAAAGTGACAAAATGTGACTGTCAAATAGACTTTTTTATATAGGAGTTAATTTATCAAAAGGAAAAAATATAAATGAAATAAATTTAAATAAATAAATTATTCTGTAAATAACAAAAATATCCACTTAAATAACAAAAATTAAAAACATAAACTCAAATAGGGCATTTACTGAATACCTAATCTAAAAATACAATATTTGTCTTATGTATTTACACGTATTACTATACTAAGCGAAGCAGCAAAGATGACAAAATTCCCGGCCCGAAAACGATTGAAGGATTTTACTTAATTTTTGTTTGCAATATGCTTTATAAAATATATTCATCAAAAATTAATGTCTTCTATGGACTTATATTTTTGAGGTCGCTGAATATGACTATGAGGTCAAAACTTATGAGACAAAAATATTAAGAGTTGAAATTACCCTTAAATACTGAAAAATTAATAATTCTTCTAATTTTACGAATAAATTTAGGTACGAAAATTCATACACTTATGTTTTTTAGGACGGTGAGTATGATTATGAGGTCTAAATTTATATAAAAAAAAATGGTGGACTTAAAATGGTCACAAAAGGTATAGTAATTTGTCTAGTTTTATTAAAAATACAGATTGTTATAAATAAATCAAATGAATATAATTAAGTAAACTAATTAAACAACATTTTCAATCTGACTCCTCAACGACATCATCTTTGACGTCACATTCTTCAAGGGGGGCAGTATTTTTACAGCTCACATGCTAAAATGCAATATAACCCGATTTTTCCGTTACCCACAAGCGTTGCTGCAGCTCTTCTTGTAAGAACAAAAAATCATCTACAACAAATCATCTGGCGCTGGTGCTTGATTCATGGTCTTTGGTATCAAAGAGCCAGAAGAACATTTCCAACCCCAATCCTCCGATGGTAAATTATTCCCCATCCATAATTGTACTAGACCCTTTTAATTGATCTGATAGTGCGTCAGTTGTTGGAACTAGCGAGGCTAGCTACACCGATGTATTTTTAGACATAGCTTTAATAAATGAGCTATATCGTAATGCTTGTGAGGATATTCTTTTTTGACCTGCCATAAATTGCAATAGTATAAGCGATTCCAGCTTCAAAAATGTGTATTTCACTTTGATTTTCTTTCACAAACTCACAAACTAACGGTCTAAAATTTCGAATCTGGCCGTGGTAGAGAAATGCTTTTTTAATCCCTTTCCATGAGAATTTCAAGTTTTACACATATAATACACAAATAAGAATGGTGGTCCCCCATAGCTGTATTCTAAAATTCATACAATGTGACGTTTCAGGTAGTCAGGTAAAAATTATCTTCGTATTCTTCGAAAAATATACGGCTATTGCCTATGCGCTCAAGCGCCATCTTTAAACAGTTTGTCGTAGGAAAATAAAAGAAGAACTCAAACTCTTCGTTTTTTTTATAAGCTTCATTTTTGTGCTCTTATCTTTTTTAAAAAATATATTTTCTGGGCAATTTCCAAAAAACCGATTCTTTTTTAAATTATGAAAATGTTCATTATTCAAAATGCTTTCAGAATGAAAAATAATTATTTTAAAAATTTTAAAAAATTTGTGCATATTAGCAATAATATGCGTTAACAATATCTAGAAGGATTTTTAAAAATTTTGAATTGATAAGATATTAGAGCAATAAAACTAAAAAAAAATGGCGCCTAAATTTTTAAATGCGCTACTTTTTTGTATGTACCTTTTTTAGTTTTCATTATAAAAGGTCGTAATACATTTTAATACCTGATTTTTACAAAAACAAAAATTTTTCTCCCAGTTTTAGTTTCTGAGTAATTTTAGATTTTAACGTCGTAGAGTTTTTCCGAACGTTTCGGCGCCATTTTGAAAATACTATATTTCCAAAACTAAACATCGGAGAAAAAAAAGGAAAAAACAATTCGATTTGTTTTCCTAAAAGCTTTAATTTGGTACCCTTGCATTTTTTTTGTTAAAGTCCGTATTTTTCGAGTAATTTAAAAAATAACGTCTATGAATACGGATTTTGGGGGTAAAAATTGCAATTTTTAGTTCGCAATACCTCGAAAAATATGCATTTTAACAAAGAAGTGTATAAGACCTTTCTTTCTTATAATTTGATTCTCTATCAGATTATGCGTGTTTTTTAAATTTTTTGTGACAACCAAGAAGGGGTGGGAAGAACCACCCCTAGCCAAAAAGCAGGGAAAATGACAATATAGATTCCTATGTACATATTTTATGAAGCATGTTGAAGAAGAAAATATGGAAATTCATTCCATCGTTTTCGGACTGGGATTTAAAAGCTTCACTTACTGCACTATGTATATGTATTTTTGGCAAGCCATAGAAATGAAGTGGCTTGCTATAATGCGGTGTAAGCTTCCTTCGTTCAAAGTCATTAAATATGTTTGTACTTGAATAAAGTTCTAAAAATTTCGCCATTGATTGATTTTGTTGGATCTTTGTTTAATTTTGAGTAAGGTCCCTCATTCGTCAGCGTCATGACTTTTGTATCATATGTATTTTTATCCATAATAATTGTGGCATTACCTTTATCCGCTAGTCTTTTACATTTTAATATTTTCGTCTCTTTTTTTAGGAGATAAGAAAATATCACAACCAACATTTAGACAACCTGTATAATTTAATATATTTACTTATAAGACAGAAAAATTTAATATCGCGATAGTATTATATAAAAGGTATCTTGCTTATATTCCAAACAATGTCACACCTGTTTAAAATTTAGCGCCCCATGCAAACAGCTTAATGTGTCCATTAAGATAAAAGGGTCTTGATGACAAGGCCTACCACCGCTGTCTAAGAAAGAAACTTGGAAAATTGTGTTACATTAACCAAAATTGCGTCACTATATCATTAGGCGGTCTGATAATATTGCGTGGTTGTCAGACGAGTAAATGAATAAATTGTGAACTGCAATGAATGAACTTACTTAAAATTTAATTAGTTTAGTGTTGTGAGGAAATCAATTATGAAATAAAATTTTCAGAGGTTTTGGTGAAATTATTGACAATGTTTCATGTCTATTTAATTTAATCAAGGTAATAAAGTAGACATGTGCATTATACATTATATTATTCGCAGACACCTTTTGGTGTACATACTGTAGGACACTCACACACATTTCGTAGTTTTTTAAAGTAATCTTGCTCTTGCCTTATAAATTCCTTCCAACTGTGACAATAATAAAACCGACGTATTAGTGTGATATTTTAATATATAAATGGGCTATATTTTTTTCATCGATTTCCTCATCTCGATAATGCCTACTGTGTTGGCGAAACGTATGTCAATATAATTTACAATATTAATGTTCATATCACGTCACAGCAAGAATATAAACTCTCAAAAGAATGCAAAAATTGGAAATTAATATTTTCAGAAATAAATTTTCTTTTTGATATGTCAGTGTTAATAAAAACTGTTTGACAGAAAATGGATTTTAAAGGAAGTAAGCTCGAAGATGCTTTTCGAGTGGCATTTAAAAAGTTTTCAGAACAAATTTCTAAATTGTTTTCAGTAGCAAGACTAATTTTTATAATTAATATATAACTTAGAATCAATTCGACTCACAAAAATTATACTTAACTATTATTATATAAATAAACAAAGCCGTGTCAGTTACTAGGTTACGGAAATCCTACACAAGTACCTACTATGAAATTTTTTAAATTTCAAACTTTATAATGCTTTTATATCTATCACTATTTGCTTATAATTACCTACTAACACAAAATGCGAAAAAATAATATAAACAAATCTCGTAAGAAAAGCAGTTTTACTAGACTCATATAGTTCTTGAGTTACTCACTCGCTGCACTCGCTCTTAAAGCGCGTTTGCACGCATCCAGTAATTTAGTCGAGTCGTTTAGTAATTTAGTAATTTAGTACTCGAAAACCCAGACAGCACATGATATCCTGAGGATATCCTATAATAGTCCCGTTGTCCCAGATTCGGGATATCCTATAGACATATCCCTAGGTCATCCCAGAGTTGACCTGATTGGATATTAATGTCCCGTAAAGATCCAATTATGGATATCCTACGGATATCCGCAACTGATTGCCTACGGATATCCCGACGGGATGTCGGTATCCTATAGGAGTACAAAATATCTATATCCTACGGATGTGAATCGATATCCATGGGTTATCCTGTCCAGTTTGCCCACGGATATCCAAACAGGGGAGCATTTTTGCCATATTTTTCAAGAAACATATTTCTGCAAAAATGTTAAAACATGAAATATACTTATATGTATTAAAGAAATTTAACAAAAAGAAAAAACTAAATGCGGTGGAATCGAAACGCGAGATTAGTTTACAAATTTCCCATTAGCGCTTCAATCGAAGTTGGTATTACTCTAACCCCACTTTTCAATCAGCTGTTTACAGTTTAGTGATGGTGAATTTAGTTAATTTTCTGTTTCTAAAAGCTAAACTTAGCAAATATGGTTATTTTATAATTGAAAAAGGAGTTAACTTTGCTAAGACTACAGGTAAAAAGAAACAACTTGAAAGGTGGCAAGTATAAATATTTTTTATCTAACCTTATACTTTTTATTTTCGCAGCTTAATTTTGTAGAAAGAAAAATATTAAATGAATCTTTGTTAGAGATTACACCGATAGAGGCCAAAAAAATCCCATAACATTTCCAGGCGCAAATTAATTTCAGCCTTTAGATAAATTGAACGGTGAAAAGTTATAAATTATGATTGCATAGAAGATTTTTTCAGTAAAAATAAGGCAAAAAAATGGAAAAGAAAGGAAGAATATTGGCTATGAAGTTGTTTATCAAATATACAGTGGCTTTTTTTTATCTATTTATTTAACGTCGGCCTATTTCCGCTACCAGGGCCTATCACCGACGCCAGGAAACGAGCTACCCCCAACCTGGAAATTTTGCCGAACCTCTTCCCTTAAGAAGAGTAGGGATCTTTTACTTGTCTAACATTTAATCGACAAGGGACCGCCTGCTTTACATCCCCTCCGAAGGATGGTATATCTACTACGTAATCCTCGTCTGAAATTACGTAGCTTCCGCGTATACACTGATATACAAGTCGCTAGAAGGTGGGATGAGAACGCTGTATTTCCCAAGATGGGTCACCCATCCAAGTACTAACCGCGCTCGACGTTGCTTCAACGGAATATCGACTGACATTCACATTCGCCTCTACGCTCGCCCCTGCACAGTGGCTTTTAAAAACTATAATACTTATTTACTATATTATATAAGCAAGTGTTGTACTGTGCAAAAAGTCAGTTGATTATAACTTGGAAATTAAGTATATTTAAGAAGAATGTTTCTTTTTTTGAAACAATTTAGTCATCCTGTTCATGTCCACAACGGGCACTAGTTATTCCACCTGTAAACATATTAGGGCTTTATGATATTCTTTAGAATATTTCTCAATTACAGGTTAGTATTTGCAAAATGTTAATGTATTTTCTCAATACCTTCTCTTTCTGGAGTATTTTTTATATAATTGGTCCAGGAAAAACACAGGAATACATTTCCTGTACATCAAAAAAAATGATGTGGAATAAACCCTCAGGCAGAGGAGTCGATTTCATGTCAACACATGAAATAAATAACTCGGTAAAAGAGACAGTGTCCTCTTGTGATAACTACACCGATAATATTATTAATAGGCTAATATAATCGTTTGTAGTTTCACAAATTGTAGAAAATACAAATACAAATACAAATACAAATAATTTATTGATGTCAATACCCAGTGGGTTTACACAAGTCAATACAGATATTGTAAATTACATCACATGATATGCATTATATAAAGACAAACAATAGTAAAAACACTGAAAAGTAATTTAATATAAAACATCAGACAAAAACTCGTCAAATGAGTAGTATGCTCCATTCAGCAGAATCTCTTTTATTCTAAAATTAAATTTTTTTTCCGGTAACTGCTTGATGTCTGGCGGTAACTTATTAAAAAATTTCGGACCATAATAATTTATTGCATTCTGGCTTTTAACCAATCTGGTGTAGTTTAAACAAACTTGATCTCTGTGTCTGGTATCATGTTCGTGTATATCACTGTGCGAAACATATTTGTCTAGATTTTGTTTAACATACATAAGCGCGGTAAGAATATAATAACTAGGAACTGTTAGAATATTCATCCCTATAAATTTCTGCTTTACATCTTGCCTAAATGTCAATCGTGTTATTATCCTCATAACACGTCTTTGCAGTGAAAATATTCTGTATAAATGAGAGGAGTGTCCCCAGGTAAGAATAGCATAAGAGAATACACTTTGAAATAAAGAGAAATAAACTGTTTTTACAACATTTTCAGGCAATTCTGTCATTAAATTTCTTATAAGATATACAACTTTAGAAAGTTTAACACACAGGTAATCAACGTGTTGATCCCAACGTAGATGGGGATCCATGATTACTCCTAAAGATTTTACATTTTCGGGATTGTCGAAATGATCTAAGCACCGGGTTGAAAAAAACATAGTTTGTGTCTTTGAATTATTAAGATATAATTTATTTGATCTGAACCAGTCAGAAGCTTTCAACTGTGAGAGCTGCATATCCTGCAATAAATTGTTTGGATTGCTATTTATATTAATCATGGTGGTGTCATCAGCGAACAATACGAGTGAAGTGTCATTTATATGATTAGGTAGATCGTTGACATATATTATAAATAATAGGGGCCCAAGTACGGAACCTTGAGGAACTCCGAATTTTACTTTTCCTGATGACGATGATATTCCATTATATATAGTTATTTGATCTCTGCCTGTTAGATATGATTTTATGAAATTTACGGCAGAAGTGTTTAGCCCATATTTTTTAAGTTTATTAACCAGGATATCGTGCTGCACACAGTCGAATGCTTTCGACAAATCGCAGAAGATACTTCCAGCAAAGTTTTTATTTTCAAATGCCACTATTATGCTTTCCACCATTTTGTTAAGTGCATCAGTCGTAGATTTTCCAGAGCGAAAACCAAATTGACAATTTGACAGAATATTATTTGATTCAAAAAAAGTAACGAGTTGTCGAAACAGGACTTTCTCTATTATTTTTCCCAGCGTAGGTATGATTGAAATGGGTCGATAATTGTTCATGTCATTTACATCGCCTTTCTTAAAAAGTGGAATTACTTTTGAAATTTTTAGACACTGCGGAAAAGTTCCACTATTTATACATAAATTTACCAACTTTGTAAGAGGAATAATAATAACATCCTGTACATATTTTATAATGTTAATATTTACGTCATATATGTCTTTACTGGGATTATTTTTGATGTTTTTTAAAAGATCGCGCATTTCAATAAAAGAAATCTCTGAAAAAATAAAATCATTTTTATTTGCCATACTTGTGACTAGGCTGATAGGATCAACAGTACTTGATATGTTTTTTGTAGTCTCGAAAGCGATATTTATAAAAAAATTATTAAAGTCATTTGCATTTAAATTACAGTCATTAATGGTACACTTTTTATTTACACGTTTAGAATTGACTATATCCCAAGATGCTTTTGCCATGTTTGTACTACGAGAAATGAAAGACTCGTTGGCATTTTTTTTGTAATATTCAATTTTCCTCCTATAAAACTGTCTATATTGATTCACTCTATCAAATATGCCTGTTAGATTTGGATATTGTTTTTTTAAATAGTAAAGAAAATTTAGATGTTCGCGCATACCTCGAAGCTCGTCATTATACCATTCTATCTTTGTTTTTTCAGGAACTACATTCTTTACTTTAATTGGGAAAGCAACATCAATTTGTTCGACAAGAATATTTAGAAAAATTTGAAATTTTTCATCAATATTCAGTTTTTTGTCATTAACGAAATTCCAATCTACAGTATTTAAATTATTATACAAAATGTTAAGACCTACCTGAGTTACAGGCCTGTACCTTATTTTATTCAATTTTGGTGGTTCATTAATTATATCCAGCTCTAAAACAATGGCTTTATGATCTGATAGGTTTGTGTCAACTGCATAGGACGTGTTATGAAAGGAATGAAAGTTTAGAAAAAAATTATCTAAACAGTTGCTTTTTCGTGTTGGTTCATTAACTAGACAAGTAAAATCAAAAGAGTTGATAAAGTCTGAAAATTTTAAATTTCTTAAAGTGTCCGAATTAAAATGTATGTTAAAGTAGCCAGTAATTACTACTTTTTTAATTAGTTCAAAAACCTCATGCAATATATTTAAGAATAGATTAAAGTCACTATCAGGTGACCTATACAATGTAATTATAATAATGTCGTATTGGACAATCTTTATGGCAGAAAGTTCACATATCATTTCTTGAGAAAGTTGTACCACTTTCTCAAGGGGCTGAAAATCAATATTATTTTTTATAAGAATCATGGTACCTCCATGTGTCCTTTGTGTTCTGCTGAATGAAGATGCTAAAACATATCCTTGAATTTGAAAAAATTCAATCTCGTTAATTGAGAGCCAGTGCTCGCTAAAACATAAAACATTATAACTGGTTTTAAAAGAATTATACAGATTCAGTAAATAACACTCAATTTCATTTCGTTTATTTCTAATAGACTGAATGTTTTGGTGAAATATTGAAAATTTGTCACTCGTCGATTTGCTTGTTAACGATATCGGTGATGTGGCAGGCTTCTCCTGTGAAAATTTTGATTTGGGAACGTAAATGTACGTACGGCGGCACCATCAGGCCAAATTTTAGGGTTGTACACATGATCTACAAATTCTTCGGGGAAAGAAACTTTAAAGCTAGATTGATATAAGCTGCTTTTTACTAGAGTACAGCGAAAAGGAATTTCTGGTGCCGTTTCCTTCAAACAGGCGTCCAAGTCATCTGCTGTGGTGTCGGGATGTAGGCGATATACGCTTAGGTAGCCTTGTTTAGGTACAGTTTTTATTTTCTGACTTAATTTATTCGAGCCAGTAACAAAAAATGTTGATCTTTTTGCTTCATTTACAGCTATCTTTACTTGTTCACTTGTTATAATTTGTTTTTGTGGGGCACTTTTTGTAATGGTACCTGTATTATTTCTGTCGGATTTGTGTTGAGTCAAGTTATTTCCTAGATTGCTAGATGCCGCTGTAGAGTAGCTTTCAGGTTTCTCCTGCAGTTTTTCAACAGGATTTTTGTTTCTGCTTGAAATTAAATTAGGAACCTTCTCGGTCGAGAATTTTGGTTTGTGACTTGGATTATTTACTATATCTCTATGAGGTTCTTTGTTATTATTTTTTAATAATGATATAAGAAAAGTGTTAGATATCGTAGATTATAAAGAAGATAAGATATTTTAATGAAAACACTAGCAGCGATTATCAAAAGTAGTTTTTTTTTTTCAGTTTTATGAAATATGTGTTTGTGTAAGTTTTTTTTATTTTACTGTTCATTTAGCTCATGATTTTGTAATGTGAGACTTCATATGTTTTTTACATTTTTTCTAGATCAGTCGAAAATATAAATAGTATGTGTTACGAGAATGAAGAACCTAGTGAAAGGATCGGGGTCTCTATAATACAATTGTAAACAGTGGCGACCGGTGAAAGAACAATATTAAAAATAACCGGATCTTCACCTCTTTAACAAAAGTGAATTAATTGTAGCTACCAAAAAGTTGTTCTGGTCCCCAAAAGTAACGGAAAAAAATACTTATTTAGCCAAAAACAGTCTGAAACATTTTTATATACAGGCTGTCGAGGATCTTCGAGGACATTTAGTCCCTATATCTTAGTTTCTTTATTTCCATCTGAAAATTTAGTTGCTGTTGCAGGAATATATCATGGTTTTGAAAAGCCTATGGACAAAATTTTTTTCTGGTGAACAAGGCTTACTATGTCCGGGTGGTGGAAGTGGTCATGCATGTGACCTGGTAAATTCTAATTGAAATACCATGTCGATGCTTCGTTGAGACTTTTCTTGCAATGTGATATATGTTACCAGGCGTTGAAAACAATCTAAAAATCCCTTTGCCAACGTTTTCTGTCATCAGGTTCGGCCCTAAGTCCAACTCCTGGAAATCGTGGTGAAACGGCTAACGGTTGGGCCTAGGGCCGAACCTGATGATAGGAAATGCTGGCAAGGGTATTTCTCGACGACTGGTAACATATATCACATTGCAAGAGTTAAATCTCAACAAAACATCGATGTGGAATTTCAATTAGAATTTACCAGGTTACATGACCGCTTCCACCGCCCGGACATAGTAAGCCATGTTCATCCCCCTCCCCTGCACCTATACTGACAAAGAGCAAGCAAAAGGTCCAGACTGGTTATTTTTTGTAGCGAACGGAATGTCTATCTTTGTTGTAAATTATCATTCTTTAGAACGTGTTTAGCTACAGCACCATACTGATTAAAAATTCTACAATATAAAATTTAGTTATGCTATATTTCTGTAATAAACTGATATTTTTTTGTTAAATTTCGGTCACACCTATTTGAGAGTATCCTAAAAATGTAGTGGCAATGTCAAATTAGAGATAAGAAAAATTACTAATGCTTTTTTTGGATTTTTGACTGAAAAAAATTCGAAGTAAGCTTTGAAATTTTAAATTTCATTCTTAAACTTAACACCATAGTAGAGTTATATTAAGGCTCTGTCATTTAGAAAAAAATAGTTTCAATCGGTCAACAAATAAAAATTTTAGAGAGATGCCCCGCTTTCATAATGGGTCACTCGTGTTAGTAAGGAATCTAGCATCCAAAAAGACGCGTCTAAAATGCCGAACCCTGAACTCACGGGTATAAAATTTAAAAAATGTGGATATTATCCAGAATTTTATGCCGAATTCGATTCCAGAGGGCGCGATGTCGGCCAAGATTGCGAAATTGCAAAAAAGTAGTAATTTTGAAAGAAATTTGGAACTTAAATATTGCATTATCTTTCATTTACATTGCATTTACGAGCTTATTTATAAAGATTTTTTAATAATTCTTATATCAATCGAAAGCTTAATGTTTGTAGTTTCATACAAGTGTAATAGAGAGACATTATTTTCATTATAAACAACACTATAAATTGTTTTAAACAATATGTGCTCGGAAAGTGTAGTGTAATTTTCGGCATCGAGGTACTTTTGTTATTATTGCAGACAGTTGTGTGGTTATATGAGACGAAATACGTAGAATAGACCAACGAACATTTTTTATTAAAACAATTTTTTAATTCGCTGAATAATTTAGGAGATACGATTTTTTTTAAATGATGCGCATTTTTTTGGTCTACCGCGCGCGCGGTCTTGTCTCAATTTTGCCACCTATGGCAAGTTTTATTTGATTTATCAGTTATATAAATCCGCCATCCTTTACCACAACACAATTGACATTTTATTTTTATACGGCAGAGGACAATTAGCAAAATAAACAAAAAAAATTTAATAATATACACCAGGAGGAAATGTAGAGAATTTTGAAAAATGTAGGTTGGCAAGATTATTGTGACGGGCACTGTACATTATTTTATTAATTTTTTTGTAAGGTATAAGCAGCATTTTTGTAACGTCTTTCATATGAAAGTTCGTACAGATCATAAATAATTCTTACAAACAGAACAAATTATCTGTATTTAATTTAACAACTACAATGAAATTAAAATATTTTTTGTCTTGACAAAATAATGGTTGTATGTATTGTAAATTCTGTGCACAAATACATATGATATAACTAAAATTGGAGTATTGTAGGTAAGTGGTTACATATGATTGATGTTATAATGCTATAATTAAGTGTATTGATGTAATAATACTAGTCCACTCAAATTAGGAAAAAAACGCCGTTTTAAAGAAAGATTTTGAACAGCAGTTTCTTTGCATAGATAGTAAGTACTCAACAATTTTTTGCTTATGCGCAGAAAAAAAATGCGTGATTTTTGAGATATATACATATATATACGTTTTTTCGTGTTTTTTTCATTTAGACTTTCATATCTCGAAAAGTACGCATTTTTAAGACTAAATGAACAGTGTTCAGAATACGATTTATTAGAAAAAAAGTTCTATACATTTTCCCGATTATCCCATTGGTTTTTCCGGAAAAGCGACGTAAAAAATATATCTATGTGTTTTTTTCGTGTTTTTTTATTTTGAATGTAAATATCTCGAAAGGCACGCGATTTTAGGGCTAAATGAACATAAATAAACTTGTTCAGAATGATTTTTCAAACCGCTTTTCCGGAAAAGCCAATGGGATAATCGGAAAAATGTATAGAACCTTTTTTGTAGGAAGTCGTATTTTCGTTTAGCCTTAAAAACGCGTACTTTTCGAGATATACACGTCTAAATGAAAAAAAAACACGGAAAAACGTATATACATGTATACATCTCAAAGATTATTTCTATTTTTTTCTGCGCATAAGCAAAACCTTGTTCTAGAAGTTGAATACTTACTTCCTATGCAGAGAAACTGCTATTCAGAATTTTTCTCCGCTTTTTTCCTAATTTGAGTGGACTAATAGTATAAGTTTAGGTTAAACCAACACTTTTCACATCGGCCTTCACAAAAACAACCTATTTATGCACGCCAAACCGGCCTTAGCACAACTGCAATTTCCAATGCAATTTTGGAATTGTTTACGAAATATGTGTCCAGGCGTTATATTTGGACGGACACTTTTTGTCATAAGTCTTGGTACTAATATATTGTCCTTCGAAACCCAACCAAAATCTTTAGGGTTAGGAAGCATTGGATTGACGCAACTTACTATCTTCCAAATAATTATTTGGTAGGCAACTCTAAGAATGTGCTGGTGAAATGAGTCTTCAGTTGGTGGCAAATTTCGAATATCCAATTTACAAGTGTGACATAAATGCTGTTGCAAATGCAAATTGTCCAAATTACCAATGAAAAGCGGTCTACCATATAAGACTTTAAAGAAATATCGTGCATAGTTTTCAAATTCAGCAGTATCAAGTGAATTGTCGAGTGGGAAATTCAATATTGACTGTAACTTAGGATCATTGGCATATTTGAGGCATGTTTTGAATACGTAAGTTTTTCCTTTTCTGAAAGGAAAACTGACCGTATCGCAACCACTTAAGATGTAAATACATAGAAAAAAATTGCCCAAATAAATTTCTGATATATTCTGCGTAGTCGATAGTTTTTGTATTATGCAGTGAATGTGAATACTTGAATAGGTATATACACATCGAATCTATATATCCACAAGTCATTTATGTTTATTCCAGCAGCATAGTATAGTGCCATCACAAAAATATCTGTATGAGTAGCTTGTATTATTTACCTTTTTGTATTTATCCTTACTATTTAAAAACAAAACGATATCATGCATGTTCTTCGCCTGTCAGACTAGAACTAATAAACAATGCGAACGGCAAATGCACACTGGCACTATATACCCGAGGCTACGCTTATATTTATTATGATAAGTTATAACTACGGCCGCGCGCCCTACATTTAAAAAATCATATCTCCTAAATTATTCAGCGAATTAAAAAATTGTTTCAATAAAAAATATTCATTGGTCTATTCTACGTATTTCGACTCAAATAACTCTACATCTATCTGCAATAATAACAAAAGTACCTCGATGCCGAAAATTACACTACACTTTCCGAGCACATATTGTTTAAACAATCTATAGTGTTGTTTATAATGAAAATAATGTCACTCTATTACACCTGTATGAAACTACAAACATTAAGCTTTCGATTGATATAAGAATTATTAAAAAATCTTTATAAATAAGCTCGTAAATGCAATGTAAACGAAAGATAATGCAACATTTAAGTTCCAATTTTTTCTCGAAATTATTACTTTTTTGCAATTTCGCAATCTTGGCCGACATCGCGCCCTCTGGAATTGAATTCGGCATAAAATTCTGGATAATATCCATATTTTTTAAATTTTATACCTGCGAGTTCATACCCCATGATCGAATTCGGGCCTTTAGATTCTCGACTATGTCTAGCATATTTTTGTGAAACGGAAAGGTAATATATGTTGATATATATTTTTGTTTTATTTTGTTTCGTTTATTTTCAAAATAAAAATATTAATAACGTGTCTATTTGTTATTTACTACTGCAATTACCCTTTATAGCTATTTAAACGAACTGAATTTGTTGGTTACTTACTGACTTTATTAATAATTAAGTTGCGTCTTGTGCTTTTCGTTTTTTTTTGTTAAGTCGTTTACAAATAAGTATACAAAATGGAACGTAAGTATATGGGAAGACAAGTACTGTTGGGATCATTATTGCCAGGACATCATCATCGTCTGTATATCAACTATCCGTAAAACAAGATATCTATCTGATTAATCTATAATTGATCAATTAGATATGGAAAAATTAATACATTTTAGTATGTAAGAGGTTATTGATTTCTTAAGTATTGCTGTTTTGTACCATTCTTATCATAGTCTGGAAAGGCTGCCTTTCTAAATGCCAACACATTTAGATCATAACTTAAAGAAATGGGGCTCTACTGGAAAAATCACGAGGACAATGTCTATTTTTTTGAAATTTGTCAATAGACTAGTTTAAGATGTAAATTTTAATATGCTCGTATCTTCAAAACCACATTTATTATCGTAGAATTGGGGTGATGTAGAGGTGACTTTTCAGAACTTCGGTATAAACGGTGCAAGACGATACCCAAGAAATCACTGTTCCGATGTAAACTGTTCAGTAAATCTAAATAGCAAAGACGGATCGAAAATTTGCTTTCAAAGTCGGCGGCTTGTGCGCTCCAAAGAATAGCAAACTGTAAGCATTTTATGCCAAAATAATATTTTTGCTACTATTAAATTAAATGTTCTGGTATAGTTTCAAGTAAACAATACTAACATAATGCTTTCAAGTAGTAAAAATATTATTTTGGCATGAAATGCAAACAGTTTTTTAAGCAATGAATGGCATAGCGTAACAAGTTGCTAACATTGTTTGAAACCAACTTGCAGTCTGGCTATTTAGGTAAACTACGGCCCTATGAAAGCCTACAATGATATCCTAAGGATGGCATAAAACAGGCCCTCTAAGGATTCCAGGTTGATCCTGAGGATATACAAAAATACCTTTGTGGGATATTCTGAGGATGGTATAAAACATACTCTTCCAGGTTTATCCTGAGGATATCCAAAAATACCTTTGTGGGATATTCTGAGGATGACATAAAACAGATCCTCTAAGGGTCCTAGGTTTTTCCTGAGGATATCCAAAAATACCTTCGTGGGATATCCTGAGGATATGGAAAATAGTGTACATTCTGAATCCCAAGGACGTCTGTGGGCGTCTTTTAGGATATCCTCAGGAGATTGCTATGTCCTGCTTTTATATTCCTAGGATGTTCGTAGGATAACCTTGTGCTGTCTGGGCAGTACTTGACCAATGCGGACAGCGTGTTTCAGTCGAGTGACTTAGTGGAAAGCGCTGTCCGTATTGGTCGAGTACTAAATTACTAAACGACGCGACTAAATTACTGGATGCGTGCAAAGGCGCCTTTACTCAAAAACTATATTCGTTTAGTAAAACTTTGCTTTTCTAAACTTGTTGTTTTATGTACTATTACTTACTATATAAGCAAACAAAAAATAATTCGCTTTAAAATGCGAAATTTAAAAAATTAAGTTTTTCTTCAAACGTCAGAAAACAATGACATTTCTTAACTCATTTCATGACACAAAGTTTGACTTTTTAGACGGCCGTGCATTGCCATTAACAACAGAGGTAATATCAATAGCACCGCGTATAGGAGGTATGCATAGGTTTAGTAAAACATTTCGCCGCCAGGCGGTTCCCGATCACCTTTGGGTACTCTATTCAATGTGTTCTGTGCTTTGTAGTTTTGATGTGTTGAAATAAGTTTGTTTATTTGAATCCTACGGAAAATGGATAGTTTAGTTGAACTAAAAGAAAAGCTTGGCATTTTTAAAGAAGTAGTAAACAAAGATGCACAGAAAATGAGGTTATGTGGCAGTACCCAAACGCGACTTTGACGCCGCCTACATGCATTCGGTCTGTGAAATGTTTTGAACACACTAGATGGGCTTTTTTGTAATTTGAGAGCAACTATCCACTTTCTTCTAAAACTGCTGCATACTGGAAACTTTTGAAACTTTAAATTTTTATTTTTTCTATAATAGGAAGTGCATTGAGGCACACAATTGCTTGGTGTTTTTAAAGAAGTAGTAAACAAAGATGCACAGAAAATGAGGTTATGTTGCAGTACCCAAACGCGACTCTGACGCCGCCTACATGCATTCGGTCTATTATATATAATACGCCGGCCATGCGATATCAAGGAGTCATTGGACGCGAAATGAGGACACACAGTATTATATTAAAGTCAGCATTATCTTGACATCTACGTCTGCGCAGTTTGACCCGCAAATAAGGGATCCTTTATTAAGGATACTGCTTGTCCTTATTTGTGAAGGGATACTGTAATGCGTTAACTTTACCATCTTTTGAGATTTGGCAACCTTGACGTTCGATGGCTCACATATTTTTGTTTGTTTACAGATTTTAATGATCAGAATCTTATTTTTGCTTCAACTAACCTAGGAATATCAGCCCTTTCAAACCGAAAACTTAACTTAATATCTTCATCAGACATATCGTCAAATGCAAAAATTATGCTTTCCTCTCCCAAGTAATTTTCAGCCATTTTCATTGCTAATTAAAACATTGTCCAAAATTGCATACTCGATACCCTCATCATTTGCCCCTCCTAGGATGACAACTTCCAGAATTTGTTTCATATTGAATTTAAACAATACACAAGTACCAAAAAAATATATAAAAAAAATATTTATTTATTATTTTTGTGAGGTTGGGAACGTAGTGCGCAAGCGTCAGAATTTCACAGAGATGTAACAGTACGAAACATTTCGATGATAACATAAAGTTGATGCGCTAATAAGATAAGGTAGCCCCTTAATACTGCGTGGCAGTATTTAAAATTTCCAATAACTATCTATTAACACAATGCGTCTTTGGTGGTGAAATTCGAGATTTTTGATCTTTATTTTTTTATAGCTAATCGACGTTTGGAGAAAAAATAGCATGTTTTACTCGGAGCAAAAGCCACTTTCAGGGGTGGATGGGATCAGTCCAACCAGCCTTGGCAATTTTAGGGAAACGGCCCAATCAGGCACGGAACTAGAATTTCAAATTTGGGTGGGCTAGGGCAGGATCCATTTCTTTTTGTGGGGTAATCGGAAAAACGCGCCGCAGGCGAAAATTTTGTATTTTTCAAGGCCAAACGCTCTAAAATGAAAAGTTAGAAATTCGAGTTGCAATTGCATTTTCTTCGAAAAATAGATTTTTTCATGTTTTTTACGTGACTGCAAAAATTATTTAAAGATTCAAAGTACTAACACGTAGTTTGACTTCAGCCACGGTCTAGGGCAGACTACTACCATCTGTCAATATATCGATCTATTTTACAGAATTTATGGCGAACATGCAAAATTAGTTTATTGGGTTAATAACTTTTTATAAATGACATCTGGCATTTATGTCAGTGGCCGAGTTTTTAAGATAGCAGTATGAAAATCACATCTGAGACTTCCCTCGTTCTAAAGAGGGAAAAGAGCTGCCGTTTTAATTGCGTTGGCCGTTGGGTTTTTTATCCGCCGGAACAAATGCCTATTTACCTCAGCACGGCTCTGCCCCGCCCCGGAGGCACCGGCCCAACGGGCATTTGCCCGTTTGCCCCCCTGCCCCATCTACCCCTGGCTAATAACAATATACTATTTATTTCCTGAATTTCATAATGCCAAGTAGTTTAATTATTATAAATAATTATTTAACACCGTTATATAATTTTTCGCGTTTTTTAGTGTCTATTGGATAAACAAAACAATTATTTTTTTCTTTCATCTCGTTCTAACTTTAAAATGAATGAATTGATCTCAAATTTTCATCATAGGTTAAATTTTAATGAGAGTAGAAAATATGATTTTTTCCAAAGTTGTGTCAGGCTGTTGCGGGGGCAAATAGAGCAAGCGAAATATTTTTTTATCTTTCTGGGTTCGACCCCCAGCGCCGGTATTGACAACACCGGTGGGTGTGGATGTATATCTGCATTTTTCAAATATGTAACCCCCTTCCGCACAGCCTTGGCTATGGATTTGGGGATTGTCTACTATCTGTGGTGTGTTTATGTTAGATACCAACTATATGGAGAAGAAATGAAGATAAAGGACAGACGCAACTTTTTTATTTGAAACTTCTTTTTCTAGGATTAGCAGTTGTCAATAAAACTGTATATGAGTGATTGTTGGCCGGGTACCACAAATATTTTATACTGGATTTTCACGTCCCTCGTTATTAAAGTTTTGTCGATTTATTGAACTTTTAATTTTCTACCCTTATAACTTATGGCTATAATTTGCCAGTACCAGTAAACTTTTTAATTAACCGACATTTTTGGGTGCAAGATAATGTTCCTGCACTGATAACTATGACATCAATTTCCTCTTAAGTGGTGTGTAGTTTATCTTTATCCATTTTTTCACCCAAGTAAGTTATACTTTGTTTAAAAAATAACATTTTGTCTTTTCTACAGTAAATCCGTAATCCGTAATAACAACGCTGTGTAAAAAACAAGCTATTCCCTCTGGACCTTGCAACATTTTTCTATGATTTTCTGAAATTCTGATGGCCCACAATGTATCTTCGATTATATGGGATCAAATAACAGATAAAAGGTCCCTTGCATGTACTGATTAGCGTTAACTTGCGAGATTCCCGATCCAGTTCAACTTGTTGACAATCCTCAGAAAGATCAAAGTTGTAGTTTTACAAATAACTGTTCAATATGAGGTAAGGTGAGATTAAGGGCTACATTAAAATCACCGTATATCTAATACTATCATTATTATTTAAAATTGGTACTATAGGAAAACCCTCGCCAATGTATTCCACTCGATTTACAATATTTAATAAAAGTGGGGATCTATTTTTTGTTCAACTTTATTGTCATTGCAAAAGGTAGGGATTTGCAAAAGGAAGGGATTTGGGATACTTCTTAAATAATTCTAATGGACCACTAATTGGTTGTCATAGGTTTACTCCCAAAATGTGTCAATTGTTGTTAATTTGAGGCAGTAGAGCACAGGAATGACCATGCCAGCCCTTTTTTTGGGGCAGGGGCGTACCCCCAAAAATCATGAATCCAGACTCTCATTAATTTTGGGCGGTACAAGGGAGCGCTATGCTCGCCCAAATTTGAAAAAAAATGTCAGATAAAAAAAATGATAAGTTTATAAATAACAATCAGGAACCTGGTAAGTATGAATCTCCTGAGTGTGAAAAGACATTCGCCATCTTTGAAAAGTGGTGCGAACGTCTTCCCTTTCACGATAATTGACGGTGTATCGGCTGTTCCTACCGCAAGTACTAGTTACCCTTGTGATTCGATGAGTATCACAAATTTACGACTGGCAATCATAAACTTGGCAAGTATGAACCCCCTGAGTGCGAAAATATATTCGCCATCTTTGAAAAGTGGTGCGAAGGTCTTGCCTTTCACGATAATTGACGGCGTATCGGCTTTTTCTACCGCATGTACTAGTTACCTTGGTGATTCGATGAGTATCATAAATTTATGACTGGAAATTAGAAACTTGGTAATTATGAACCTCCTGAGAGTGAAAATATATTCGCCATCTTTGAAAAGTGGTGCGAAGGTCTTGCCTTTCACGATAATTGACGCCGCATAGTAGCTTCCTACCGCATGTACTGGTTATCCATGTAATTCAATCAGAAACTTGTGTGTGAGCGTGCGTGTTTGTGTATGTGTGTGTCACATGTATGAGAGGGTAATTAAAGAGAGAATAATTAAAACTAGAAGAGAAACTAATCAGAAAAAAACAAATTTTATTAGAATGAAAATAAATAATTATAGTGAAACCAGGCGCTTAGACGTTTCAACCCCCTTTAGCTGGCCTTTGTACCACTTGTCAAAGATGGCGCACGCATTTTCGCAATGAAGAGGTTCATACTTACCAAGTATCTAATTGCCAGTCCTAAATTTATGATATTCATCGAATTACACGGGTAACCAATATATGCAGTAGGAAACTTCGATAACACTCCATCAATTATCGTGAAAGACAAGAACTTCGCGCCACATTTTAAAGATAGCGAATGTATTTTTCGCTCTCAGGAGATTCATAATTACCAAGTTTCTGACTGCCAGTCGTAAATTTACTCATCGAATTACAAGGGTAACTAGTACATGCGGTAGAAAAAGCCGATACGCCGTCAATTATCCTGAAAGGCAAGATCTTCGCACCACTTTTCAAAGAAGGCGAGTAGATAAGCTAGGACAGTTCTAGGACAAAATCCCATGTATTTTCTTATGGAGGTTCATTTTGCCGAATTTTGATTCGATACAATGGGAAACGATTCGAGACAATGGGAACGATATGGGTATGAATAGGAACATTTAGAAAATCATATACGAAGCTTGATTGATACTAGGGGGAACAACGTAGTACGATAGACTAGAGAAACTAATATGTATTAGGATATGATTTAAATAAATAGGATTTAGAATACTGGGAGCAGCATATGTTTATTACTAATAGTCTTCTACATTATACTCTGAATAATCATAAACGTCTAATATATGATGGCATCTAATAAATATTGGTCGTGAGAAGAATACAAACTATGAAGTAACTACATTTTTTAAATGAATTTGAGAGGCTTATTTGTATAATCAGATTGTTAACAATTAGGACACTTACACTAATATACCAGATTCCTTATGGCGACAGCCCCTTTTGTACAGCCGGTCTTACAGAACGCCAGAATCGGTACGGACCCATATCGAGACGTGTCGTATAAGCCGTATTGTCAACTTTTTACAACATCTCAACGAGACGTTAACCAATTATAAAAAACATAAATACAGTAATAAATGTACAAGAAATCAAATCAGGTCGAATCAGAAAAACTTTATATATATAAAATCAATGACCACGCCAACCGAATAGAGCAATATAGAACGGTTGATAGTTCAAGGATAACCAGATGGATAGAGGTGAAGGGAATGCCCTACAAAGCGTCAGGCAGATATTACATAAGAAGCTTGATTAATGCAAGAGGAACGACGTTAGTTAGCGAAATTAACATATATTAGTATATAATTTAAATAAATAGGCTTGAGGTACTAAGAACAGCGCAAGCGCGGATTATGACTGTTGACAACTCACATAAAAATCAGGATCAACACTAGGGGAACAACGTAGTATGATAGGTTGGTGAAAACAAGTATATTAGTATATATAATTAAATCAATAGGATTGAGATACTAGGAACGAGGAAAGTATATTACTGACAGTCTTATATAATTTATCCCTATTTTTTCGTTCTTATTTACCCTTGATTTCCCTTAATGTCCCTTAATGTACCTTAATTTCCCTTAATGACCCACAATGTCCCTTTGATTTACCATTGATTTCCCTTAATGATCCACAATGTCCCTTGATTTCCCTTGATGTTCCTTAATGTACCTTAATGTCCCTTAATTTAACTTAATGTCCCTTGATTTACCATTGATTTCCTTTAATGTCCCTTGATTTACCTCTGATTTAACCCTGTCTTGTTGTGGTAAGAAGTTTTAAAATAATAATAATAAAACACAATATTTTCATTACAGTTTTTATTTTATTTAGTAGCAATACAATAATATAGATCATGTAGGTATATATTATCAAAACATAAAACTAATAATATAATTTAAATATACAGGCCGCATATTAACAAATAATTCATAAATATACAGCATTTATATAAACTAAAAAACTGTAAAAAGTATACAAATTCTCAATCTTAAATTCTAATAACATATATTATATACAGTAATACTTGATATTTTCATCACATGTTCATTATAGAATAATGACCCCACGGTAAAGTTTCAAACGAATTCTTAATTAAATATCTTTTGTCGTCATGAGGACTTAAAGCAATTTTAGTTTGCGTAACAGTATTAACAGAATACTTTTCGGATTTAATTAAATTTTGATTAACAGTTTTTTCAGTTGAATTATTTAAACAATCTATGTAATCATCAAAAGTAATTTTATTCTTTACTATAGATTTTTTTACACCTTTTATTTTTTTAGTTTTGTCTGTTCCTTGAACTCTAACTGCATACATTTTAGACCTAAGTCCCACAAATTCAGTCATTATAGAGCCATTTTGTTCATCTTTCATCAAACCAATCACCTTCCTATTCACTCGAGGTATATCATAAACGTTATCTTCAGGATAGTCACTGGTATCAAAATATTTAATCGCATCGCGTTTGATTGAAGTATATATATCATCAGTATTAATTTCATATATCAAACTATCTGTATCAGTGTACAAAACATTACAGCCCTCTCCAAATTCTCTCTTCATATAATCATAATGAAAATTATATATCGTAGTTTTTGCTAAATCTAATATACACATACCAACATATATTGGTTTATTAAAATAAATTTCTGTTTTATTCAACTCAATTGCAACAAGATTCTCATTAAAAATACAGGCTGACTTAAATTCAGGCTTAGAAATTAATGCTTCAGCACCATACCGCCCATCCCATTTAGTAACTAGTTTAACATTACTATGCTTTCGTATATTCTCCATTGTTTTCCCGAAAACGGCATTATTCATAAGTTTAAACAAATTTTAAAATTTGTTTAAACTTATGAATAATGCTGTTTCATTCAAATTCATTTAAAAAATGTAGTTACTTCATAGTTTGTATTCTTCTCACGACCAATATTTATTAGATGCCATCATATATTAGACGTTTATGATTATTCAGAGTATAATGTAGAAGACTATTAGTAATAAACATATGCTGCTCCCAGTATTCTAAATCCTATTTATTTAAATCATATCCTAATACATATTAGTTTCTCTAGTCTATCGTACTAGTATCAATCAAGCTTCGTATATGATTTTCTAAATGTTCCTATTCATACCCATATCGTTCCCATTGTCTCGAATCGTCTCCCATTGTATCGAATCAAAATTCGGCAAAATGAACCTCCATAAGAAAATACATGGGATTTTGTCCTAGACCTGTCCTAGCTTATCTACTAAGGCGAATATATTTTCGCACTCAGGGGGTTCATACTTACCAAGTTTATAATTGCCAGTCGTAAATTTGTGATACTCATCGAATCACAAGGGTAGAAACAGCCGATACGCCGTCAATTACACAGCCCCACAAAAAAAAAAGTGGTCTGTCCGGCGGACCAGACCAGTGCATCTGTATGTATTTGGACCCGCTGAAACCGAATCCGAAGTCAGAATTGTCATGTTGGCTCGTTTTTCACCACCCAACCTCAAAAAAACACCCCCAAACCAAAAACAAAGTGGTCTGTCCGGCGGACTATACCTGTGTATCCTTATGCATTTTGACCTGCAGAATCCCGATTTGAAGACAGAATTGACAGATTGGCTCGTTTTTCACCCCTAACCCCGAAAAACCCACCCCCCAAAAAAATGGTTTGTCCAACGGACCAGACCAGTGTATTCTTATGTATTTGGACTTGCTGAAATCGAATCCGATTTTCGTCTTTCACCCCCAACTCCAAAAAACACCCTCAAAACAAAAACAAAGTAGTCTGTCCGGCGGACTATACCAGTATATCCTTACCAAATACATAAGGATACACTGGACCATTTTATGGGGGGGGGGGGTGTTTTTGGGGGGTTAGGATTGAACAGAAGCCAATTTTACAATTCTAACTTCGGATTCGGTTTCAGCGATCCAAATATACAGTGTGTCTCACTTTTCATCACTACACCCCAATATCTCGGCCATTTGTTGATCGATTTAGTTCAAATTTGGTGTACTTCTTTTGCTTCAGATTGTGATTAAAAAGTTATTTAAAAATTTTTTTTTCGAAACTAAATACGCCTACTGATATGATAAAAAAAAATTGGCAAAAATTAGGAATTTATATTAGCGATTGAGATAGGATTTTTGTTTTTACAGAATCTTGTTCGGCATAACCTAAAACCCTTGTATACTAAATTTCGTTAAAAAATATTCATTCCTCTACAAAAAAATCATATCTAAGATTTCAATAATAATCACCCTACTATTCGAGTTATTTATTGTCGGATATTTACATAACTTAGTAGTGGAGTAACAATGACGCTAATTAAGCATTAGGACACATTTTTTATCCAAAACACTATTATGAAATGAATATTTGAAAAATGGTGGCTATTTTTTAAAATACTTAGAACTCGGCATACCAATATCTTTGTTAACATGGAGTGCTTTGGAATGGATTTGATCGCTAATATAAATTCCCAATTTTTGCCAATTTCTTTTGATCATAGTAGGCGTATTTAATTTAAAAAAAAAAAAAATTTAAATAACTTTTTATTCACAATCTGAAGCAAAAGAAGTATTTTATCTAAATCGATCAACAAATGGCCGAGATATTGGGGTGTAGTGGTGAAAAGTGAGACACACTGTATAAGGATATACTGGTATGGTCCGCCGGACAGTCTACTTTTTTGTTTTGGGGGTGTTTCTTGGGGGTTAGGTGTGAAATTCGAGCAAATATGACAATTATGATTTCGAATTCGATTTAGGAGGTCAAATTACATAAGGATCCACTGGTATAGTCCGCCGGACAGACCACTTTGTTTTTGTTTTGGGGGTTGGGGGTGAATAACGGGCCAATCTGACAATTCTGACTTCGAATTCGGTTTCAGCAGGTCCAAATACATAGGGATACATTGGTCAGGTCCACCGGACAGACCACTTTTTTTGTGGGGCTGTGTTATCGTGAAAGGCAAGACGTTCGCACCACTTTTCAAAGATGGCGAATGTATTTTCCCACTCCGGAGGTCATACTTACCAGGTTCCTGATTATCATTCATAAACTTATCATTTTTTTTGTCTAACTTTTTTTCAAATTTGGGAGAGCGTAGTGCTTCCTTGTACCACCCAAAATGAATGGGAGTCTGGATTCATGATTTTTGGGGGTAAATTAAGAAATCCCTCCAACCCCCATGCGTAAACCTATGACTTATTTGTGACTTTTTTTTTTACTTTTACAAGTCATATTTCTTACATCTTTGGGGGCCTGCCATACACCCTGCCCCCAAAAAAAGGGCTGGCATGCTCATTTCTGTGCTCTATTGCCCCAAATTAACAACATTTCACACATTTTGAGAGTAAACCTATTAGTGGTCGGCGGACTCCTGGTCTATAACTTATTGTTAAACATATTACTAAATTCTTAGTACAATTTTTTCACATTCTCCTTAAATTTTAATTTATTCGAAGTTAAATTAGATTTTACAAGAAAGTCTCTGGTTAGTAAAGCAGGTCCCCATTTCAGTCTTTTCATATAATTTATTTTCTATATTTTTATATTCCGTACTTACATTAATTTTTCCAGAGGAATATATTTCATCGCCTATACAACTTACAAAATGTTTGGTTTTTGTAAACATTTATTTGGGAAGTATTTGTTTTTGAAATCCATGAAACAAACATATAAACGAGCCCTTGCCTTGTATCTAGTTCAAATTAGCATTCCTTTGTTTCTATTTTAGCATTTACTAAAATCGGTGTATTCCCATTTGGTCCACATTGTCATTGTTTATTTCCGAATATTCTAAATCGATGTAAGTATTGTAATCTAAAAAATTATTTCCGTATTTTGTATTTTGTTCCATACTCGCTCTAACCTCTGTTCAAATTTTATCTCTTGTATATATGGTTAAATAGCTTTTCATTCTACACCACTGACAGTCCTTATTTTCGTATATAGACCTCCCTGAATGCAGCTTCCCTCGTACGCTATACTTAATCATAAATCAGAACTGTACGGTACCACTTCAAAATTCACACACATTTCGACCACATCGGGAGAAATTTGAACTATTTACTGGTTGATTTTAAAGGACGTTGTCGGTTCACAGATCTCCAATATTGTTTAAGGTGATATACTTCTGGTTCCTCCTTAGCTTCAACCATTGTATCCTTTGTAGGGTAGTGGTTTATATCAGTTTCCTTAAATTTTTCGATTTCTATAATGTTATGAATACTAAGACTGTCACATCCTCTTCAAATAATCTGTATAATAATACGAGACCTAAAAATCGCCCGTGAAACATACGCATACTTGAAATAAACAATGTCCCATCTTCTAATAATAAAGTTTTTGCATTTAAAGATAATTTCTGTAAATTTTCTAATTACTAAGAAGCATTAAATATTTGGCGGAAATTTTATACTAATGAGAATTTTTCATTTCCCTCAAAAATTATAAACCAATGACATTTCGTGAATTTTTAGGTTTCAACCAATGACAACAATTTTACACTGAATAAACGCAAGCTAGCTTTTTTTTAAAATTAACAGCGAACAAATTACGTCTAGCTTTTAAATGCACATAATTGATTTAATTTACTCCCAATTGGACTAATAATTCAAGAATTCTTACTTTTGTTCATAATTACTATGTACCAATGGTGCATTTATGCAATTTTACAAAAATATGCCATAAAATACTATAAATAAAAACCTGAGTATAAAAGTACGTAAGGAATTTGTTCATTTGGGAAATAATCTTGACATATACGCCTCGAGCTCTAAATCTGATCACACAAACTGCGGGTAGCTACATTTTTGCAAAATTTTGCTTTTAAAGAAATATTCTCTATCTTCGGTCTCCGGATTTTAAAGTAAATGAGTGTCTCGAACATTTTCTAAGCAAAATTTTACAAAAAAAAGCTTCCCGCAGTTTAGCCGACAAAATTCGGAGCTCTCGGGATATATCCTGTGAATAAATTAAATAAATACTAATAAAACATTTTTTTGACTGTCATATCTCCACCATTTATTAATTGTTTTTTCTAAAAATGTAGGATGTTATTTGATAATGACGTATTTACTGAAAAAACATTTTTTAAATAAATTATTATTATTGTACCAGTGTCCAATCTATTTGTTTACATTTCTTGATATTTAATTATTATTTTTCTCAATTTTTTTAAATGGAATGTCTGTAATTTTTTTACATGGATGAATGAAGCATACAATTTCCCACGTTTGAATATCATACAATTATATAGGCATTCCATTTAAAAAAATGTAAAACAAAAGACCAAAGCCATATTAGATTTTAATGCTAAAATAAAGGGCACCTTAATTTACGCTAAAACTATTTGAAATAATCATATCTCAAAAACCGTTTGAAATAAAAATAAAGTGTATAATATTAAAATGTGGGGAATTGTATGCTTTATTCATCCATGTAAAAAAAATTATAGGCATTCCATTTAAAAAAATTAAGAGAAATAATAATTAAATATCAAGAAATGTTAACAAATATTTTGGACACCCGGTATAATAATAATTTATTTCAAAAATGTTTTTCAGTAAATATATCATTATGAAATAACATCCTATATTTTTGAAAAAAAAAACAGTTAATAAACGCGGAGATATGGCAATCAAAAAAATGTTTGTAAATAACCAAAAAAAAAAAAGATGAAAAAAATCATAACTTGGCAACACTGCATCCGATTGGCAAAATATTTTAGGGTGTAATACAGGACCCTTGGAAGCTTAAATGGCGCCCAAAAATACAGAGTATTTAATTTAAAGAAAATCATACATTCTTGTGTAATTCGTTTTTGTGACACCTTATATAATTGAAAATAATTTTACGTTGTAGTAGAGATGAAACGTTGAAAGTTTTGTTAAGAAAGTTTTTTATAAAGTTAACCGTTTTTGCACAGTCTTCCGAGGGAAACCTAACTGGACACTCTGTATAAACAAATTGCAACAAAATGAAGTAATCATACATCTGTTTTATGCATCAAATCAATTATTGGATTAAAACTGAAGATCCCTTTTATTGTCTCGAATATGTCGTTAGAGAAAGCCTTGATAGTCCACTTTTCCTCTGAATTCACAATTAAGTAGCCCCACAGAATTGCGCAGAAAAAGACCGCAATATTATATCCTTCCCCTTTATACCTACAGTAATGTTATGGATATTACGTATAAATTATGTCACAATATAATGTTAGAATGTTACTTGTTATTTAAATAAATAAATGCAGAAATGTAACGAAACAAATAAAAAATAAACGCCTAATGAGATAGCAATTGCAGTATCCTTTAAAAAACACTCGCTCTGAAGGTTTTTCTAATTCTTTTATAGGACTTTCCACTTAACGCTTTCAATGCTCTCAAACATAACTATTGACTGCTTCTCCAAATACAATTTTTTAAGTAACATCTTTTTGTATTCACACTCGTTTTCAATCAACTAGTAATAAAATCCTCTTTAATATAGTTGAAACTAAACTGGTGTAAAATAGCAATAAGGGGCAAGGACAAAGACAAGAAATATGAGAGAAAGTTAACTCAGTTTGTATCGAGATGAAATGTTAAAAAACCTCATCCCTAGAGGTTTGGGAGGGTGCGTGGACCATTCACGACTCAATAATAGAAAGGCCGTAAAATCAATAATGATCTTCGTCACGTTTTTTTAAATATTTAGTAATTCAACTGGTAAAAAGTAAAATTTTATATGGAATAAGTTATGTTGTAGGTTGTCATGCATAATTCAGTGAACAGAGCGTGAATGTTTCTGTTATTTTTATTTCTAATGAAAAAATGATGATTATTATTTATTATTAATAAGGGTTCTCATATTAACCATTTATTTTAGATCTGTGTATGAAAATAATATTACCAATTGCAATATTTTTTAACTGCATGTTATTTTCGTTTATACCCCAGCGATCAAAATCGCATAAATTCGTAACGGAGCTGTAGCTCTTTAAATATGGAACCTTGTCATAATTTTTTTCAAAATATGTTTAAAACGCTTTTATCTGAACAGACAAAACTTGGTTTATTTATTAACCTAAAAATGACCGGTCGTTTGTATAAACATGATTTTTCTAATGCGATCATAAATGTCTCATTTGGGGGAAGCCAACAGACATTTTGAATCATATTTCTTTTTTACTTTTTTTGCATTTTTGATATCAGATTGAAAAACATTTTCTAATGCTAAGTTACTCTTGTTTATTACCGCTATGATGCCCCATTTTCGAAAAAAAAACGATTTTAACTTTTCGTGTTTCCCTACATAAGTTCCCTGATCGATTTTTCTCGAAAACGGTGCATCATAGAGATAACAAACAAGAGTATCTTAATGTTAGAAAAAACTTTGGAGTTTTTAAGATTTGACAAAAAATGAAAAAAAAAATGTTTCAAAATATCTGTTGGCCTCCCCCAAATGAGACACATCGCAATAGAAAAATCATGTTTACAGCACACGACGGGTCATTTTTAAATTAATAAACGTATCAAGTTTTATCTTCTTAGATAAAATCGTTTTGACGATATTAAAAAAAATTGATAACAAGGTTCCATCTTGAAAGGGCTGTAATTGTGATTTACGTCAAATTGACATAAAATCACATCTAGAATTTGCAGTTTTCGTTTGTTAAGAGAGTTTTTGGACACCCTGTATACATGGAGCATACAGCAAGTAGATAATATTCGAAATGCAGCTTTTACTCTTTAGAATATATCTAGCGTCGAAAAGGATTCATTGATTTATCATTTTGTTCGTAACCAGAGAAGACAACAAAGAAGGTTTTGGGTGTATATTGAAAAAAATATTATAGAAATTACTTATTGCTGCGTCGTCGAAGGCAAGCACAAGAACGTTCGCCTTCTGGTCAAACTTTCCAAAATGAATTAGGGAAATGAAGTCAACTCATTAAATGACGAAGATCCAAATGCCTTGTACGATTCTCTAAAGGAAAACATCACACGAGCAGTAACGGAAACACATGGCGAGACACGTAGAAATGTGAAACAACCTTGGATAACTGCTGAAACTAAAATCTGAAGGCTCAAGGTGGCAACACTGCCTTAGAATCGGAGGAGCATAACAAATTGACCCGAAGAACCTAGACTCTTTGTCGAAGATATAAGGAATTTTTATCTATAAGACGCATGTAAAGAAATTGAGTCACACGCTAATCACAATAATAGCAAAGATCTTTTGCGGATAGTGACAGTAATTACACGTAAATTTAAATCTAAAACGTGATCAACTAAGGACTCCACCGGTACTATTGTAACGGTCAACTTTTTTAGTATTCGTGTATTTTCATTAAAATCCGTTAAATTAGATTATTTTATATCTTCATTACCTAATTTGCTACTTTTATTAAAAAGATTTGATGCTGGCCCTGTCGGATTTATTGTTGTTTATAAGGCGATTTTGAATTCTCGCGGTAAAATAACGAGTTAGCCTTCCAGAAATTCTACAAAATACGCGGATAAAACGGCCGCATGAAAACTGTTCCTTCAATCAGCAAGTGCGAATATGACATAGTGTCTGATTACCTTGGTTACCTGCCCCCGAAATTAAGGCGCTAGGCGCGCGTATACAACCGTAAAGGAGTGAGATATATAGAACTTCCCCGCAGCCTTCGGGCTTGCAAAGTCGTCAAAATTGGGACTTTTGATCAGAATCTGGATTAAGAAAGACAAGTACCTGTGTGTTGTGTAAAAAAAACAATGATGAGTTGTATCCAATAGTTCAAACAAAATATTAAAAATTTCTTTCGTCTCGTAAGTACGTATATACTAAATAAGAATCTGATAAAGTATTATGTTTTTGTTGTTGCTTTGCGAGTGGTTAAAATGTAAAAAGACTTTCCAGTGTAAGTGTTCAGTATACCTAAAGCGGTATAATTATGCCTATTGTGCATACAACTGCATATAACTACTACCAATTTACACCAATTCAATTCAATTCAATTCAAAAAGGTTTTATTTTAATTAATAATACAAAAGTGCGCCTGAGTCAAGTCCCGATTCAGAGCCGACCACACCACCACGGCGCGCGGCGCTCAACGTCGTGGTAGATGGGTGGTCGGGTGAAACGGGTTTAACTCCGGCTTAAACGATAAATGGAGAAGTATAAGGTTAGAGCTCCTGTTCTTTGGAACAAGAAACTTAAATCTAACAATTTGGCGAACTATAACTAAAATGAGTTTTAAAAACACTTAAAAATTACACTAAGGTTTTAGTTTGCACAGCACACGCGTAGTTTTAAAAATTGGATTATTGATACGGGAAAAGACTTAATGAAAAAACCCGTTCGAGCCAATGATAGTATTCTTTCGATGGTCTGCCTGCCTTCGGAAAGATGGTTGAGAGGAAGTTGTGAATTAAAAAGTTTGATTTACAAGAAGTTATTGGTCGAGAGGGGATTTTGAAAGAGAACAAAAAGGGACAAAAGAACAGAAATTAACAAAATTAACAAAAGGGTGATTAATAGAGGGAATAGAGAAGGGGTTTTAAAAGGTGGTGAAAGGTAAAACATGGTGAAATAGAAATTTTGGTATAGGAAAGATTTGGCTAGGGAGGTTGCCGAAACATAGGCAACGCCTGGTGTGGTAATGGGTGTTTCAGATTGAAAAGTATGGCATTATGCTGTCTGATTCATGTAATGTCTCGGGTTAGCGGACTGTCGCCCAGTTTGAATTGATAGAGATTTCTGAGGAATGTGTACCTATCAGAGGTTGAAATGAGGTGCATAAATTTGTGTTCTAGTACTTTTAGTTTTCGCATTGTCGGGATGCTGCACCACACCGGCGCCGCGTATGTGATAGCCGGCCTGATCACCATCGTATACAGTAATTTCTTATTGGTCCTGTTTAGTCCGCTACCCCGCGCCAGAAGCAGATACAGACTCCTGGACATGGAGTAGACCTTTCGTATCGTCTCGTTTACGTGCGTATTGAATGTCTCCTGTCCAACAACATACTTCACGCACCGCTTTTATTGGAATTTGGCGGCCCCCTATCGAAAGTAGTGTAAGAATACGATTTTCGGTGAAGTGGCGCGTGAAGAGAATTGATTCCGACTTCTCGGCGTTGATCCGAATTTTCCACTTGTCGTAATACGCCATGGCACGTGCCATGTGCGCCTTCAGCAGCATGTTCGCTGCTTGTGCGTTGTGCGAATGCGCGTATATGGCCGTATCGTCGGCGTACTTGGCAAGGTTCGTATTCGGAAACTCCGGGAAGTAGGAGACGTACAAGTTGTATAACTTTGGTGACAGGCAAGACCCCTGGGGTACGCCCGCGCGAATGTCCCACCGAGTTGAAAGTTTGTTATTCACCCTAACCTGCAGTGATCTGCCCGTCAGGAAAGAGTGAATAAGCTTCGTGATATACCTGTGGGCTGCAGTCATATTTATAGTGTATAAAGCACAGCAGATTTTGTAAGTACACAAACAAAATTATTATCTTCCATTTGGTCATCAACGATTCTCATAATAGAGGGAAAATTGAGTTCGTAGTATTTGTTGGCTGGCTTTTCAACATTTTGATCGCTAGTGCAGTGCGTTCTTTGTATATTTGCGCCCCCTTGAAGTTCAAGCTTTACCTTTTATTTCTGTATTTTCAGTGTAGATAAATATATCATATTAATTTGCCTTTAAAGAAACTATGTAACATATAGACAGTGCTTAAATACAAAATTTGTGTTATTTAGTTAAGTTTGTTATACTTCTTTTGACTCATAATTCTTATAAATACCTCATGATTCATGTTAAAAACGTTTGTTTTTGATTCTCTTTATCTTAAGTGAATGAACAATTATTTGTTTATAAGTAACTTTATGTTTTTACATTCGGAATTGGCCAATCTCCTATTTCTTACGTCTTTACTTATTAACTTTTGCTATTTTATTATATATATGTCTGCCTCTCTGTGTGTACCTGTTGCCTAATATTTGTTTGTAGAATATCATTATCGTAAGCACAATTTTATTTGTCCACACCCTGTATGTCTCTCAATGCTCTACCCATATATTACCTTTTGCAATAAATCTTGTTATTGTTAAATAGCTATTTTTTTATTTCAAAAGTTCATTATTTTATTCCCGAATTTTGCTTTACTAATATAGCTTTTTATATTGAAAAACCGAGCTATACTCTTTGTTTCTTTTTGAGGACTATTATAAATATAATTTCCTTTAAGAAAATATCCACGTTATGCTATAAGAGGCAGGAAATAATTGGCAGCAGGACTACGAACATTATCCTGTAATGCTAATACTGAAATCAGAAGTGGAGGCAGCCACACACAAAATAAAACCTGGAAAGGGGTTTCAACAAAACCACGGCTGAGACATTTAAGTCAGTTGATGACGATGGAATGAGAATCCTTCACAGGATATGCCAAAAAATATGTAGGACAGAAATCTGGCCCAATGATAGGAAAACCTTAATCTTCGTATCATTACATAAGGGAGCGACAGACTTCTGTAATAACTACAGATTGCTGCTATTACTATCACACGCCAGTAAAATAATGCTATATATTCTCTAATCCACACATTATCTGTCTTGTAAATACCTCCTAAGTAAGTTCATATACGCGGTAATAGAGAGCAAAAACTGAACTTTTAAAAACTTTTCGAGAAGGCAGGACAATATTACGTGCCTAGGTATCTTTGTTTCATAGACTAAAGTAAGGCTTTTGACAGTGAGAAATGGGACAAACTGTGGACTGCATTATTGGAAATGGAGACACCTAGACCTTTGGCCTTCGTGGGATGACATGCATTTGAAAATACAGGACGCTACAAACTAGCGTATAGCTTCCGATGTCCTATCTAATACGCATCTGTGACGAAACGCCTCCTGGAAAGACGGCCCACAGTGGGACCAATTCAATTTATATCTGGTCAAAATTAGTTTTTACGTAATGATAACTTCTAGTGAATACATATTATTGAAATAAATAAAATCAGTGTTGTTGTTGACTGTAGAGCCAAGTACATTAAATAATATCACATACTGAGTGTAATAAAATGCCCCAAAAATAAATAAAACCAAACTGAGTAATGTCGCTTTTATTATTAAGAATACCCTGACTGACTCAACGCACAGCTCAAACCGCTGAGTCTAGAAACTTAAAATTTTGCATAGAGGTTCATCGAATGGCATAGGCATCCACTGAAAAGGGATTTTTCGAAATTCGACCTCTGTAGGAGTGAAAAAGGGGGTTGAAATGTTAGGCTTTTTTTGGAAACTGTTACATCTAAATATGTGAAATTTGGCAGAAATATTTTTTGTTGAAATCTATTAGATACGTTAGATTTTCACTTTTTGAAGGGGTGAAAACGGGGGTAGTAGATGGTTTAAAGCGCACCCGTATTTTTGAAATCGCGTAAGTCAGAAACGTGATTATTCGAGCGATGAACTCTTCTGAGGAAATAAGAAGACACGTATTCGACGATTTTCAAAAAGAGACCCCCGAAAGAGTAAACGGGGAGGGGGTAGTTTTTAAACTTTTCGGAAACGGTTAGACCTAGAAGCGTGAAATTTGGCAAAAATAATCTTTACTGAAATCTATTAGACACGAGTGAGACGAAATTTCGATTTTCACTTTTTGAAGGGGTAAGACCGGGGGTGGTAGGATGGGCTAAAGAGATCCGAAATCGCGTAAGTCAGAAACGTGATATTCCATTCTGAGGAAATAAGGAGACACGTATTCGACGGTTTTCAAAAAGAGACCCCCCACCCCCTACCCCGAACGGGTGGACAGGGAGAGGGATGTTTTTAAGCATGAAATTTGACCATTACCCGCCCGTGTTCTATTGTCGATTAAAATAATTATTTTTTTCGTTTAACTCGCTCTAACACAAAAATAGAAAAATTGCGATGCGCAGTGAGTTTCCTCGAGTACTAAGGATGCGCAGTGGGTTTCCCCGAGCAAAATGGATGCGCAGTGGGTTTCCTCGAGTACTAAGGATGTGCAGTGGATTTCCTCGGGCACTATGGATGCGCAGTGGGTTTTTTCGAATACAATGGATGCGTAGTGGGTTTCCTCTTGTGCAATGGATGGGAAGTGGGTTTCCTTAAATGCAATGGATGTGCAGTTGTTTAGTATCTCAATGTTCTTAATTACACGCCGACGAGGTTCAACGCGGACAAAGTCGCGAGCATCAGCTAGTGTATATATAAAGAGCTAGACATCTTGAACAGCTCGAACAGGTGTAACAGGTTCGCGAACCTGTTATACCTGTTACACTTGTTCGAGCTGTTTGAGCTGATCATACATAATATAAGTATATGCATATGTATATATAAAGAGCTAGACATCTTGAACAGCCAGAACAAGTGTAACAGGTCCGCGGACCTGTTACACCTATTACAGCTGTTCCAGATATCTCACCTGTCTCACTCATGATCATCATGTCAGAATAGATATTAGGAAATAAAAACACATTTTATAAATAATTTAATTTATTAAATGCAAAAAGTGAAAATCGATATTTCGCCTTACTCGTGTCTAATAGACTCCAATAAAAAGTATTTCTGACAAATTTCGCGCTTCCAGGTCTAACTGTAAAAGCTTAAAAACTGCCCCCCCCCCCTCCCCGTTTACCCTTTCGGGGGTCTCTTTTTAAAAATCGTCGAATACGTGTCTTCTCATTTCCTCAGAAGAGTCCATCGCTCGAATAATCACGTTTCTGACTTACGCGATTTTAAACCATCTATACCCCCCCCCCTTCAAAAAGTGAAAATAAAAATTTCGTCTTATACGTATCTAATAGATTTCAACAAAAAATATTTCTGCCAAATTTCACGCATCTAGATTAAACAGTTTCCGAAAAAGCCTAAAATTTGAACCTCCTTTTTACCCCCTTGGGGGTCGAATTTCTAAAAATCCCTTTTTAGTGAATGCCTACGCCATTAGAGGAACCTCTATGTAAAATTTCAAGTTTCTAGATCCAGCGGTTCGAGCTGTGCGTTGATAGATGAGTCAGTCAATCAGGGTATTCTTTTATATATGTTATAGATGAAGTCAAAGAGAAATTTTTTTGGATTGGCGGAAGCTGGCCATAGAATAGTTTCCCGATTTCGTAATATCTCAAATAAATCGTTACTTTGGCCATGGTACCTTCCATATATCTAAAAGTATGAATAATTAAAATCAACTTCGCAGGGTAATAATTTATAATTATTATTAATTAATAATTAAATTTGGCACATCAGCTATTAAGCAATCATAAGTAACCACTGTGCAGAAAAGAAAAATAAAATAGAGAAATATCTCCTTGCCCCCTCTTTTTTTTTGCGGTCCTATTTAACATAACTATAACTAAATTTTTCAGTCGACAATTGATTATACTTTATTATTCAATAAACAATCCTAATTTGGGAAATGTGAATGTAGGCTACATTTACACTTACCTTACTGTTAAAAAAAACAACCCACTAACCGATAGTCAACTACGCTATGTTGATAATATCAAACGTTCAGAGGTGCCACTTATTACGAGAATTTCGTACGCAAATAACATGCAACTTACACTGCACCTTACACTCTGAATCTAATTACCAGCGACGCGTCGCGTATACAATAAACCTAGCTATCTCTAACGAGCACATTAAGACAAGTTTTGTTTTATTTGGCGTCAATTGTTTTTTACACTTTTGTCCGGCTAGAAATGAATTCGGTCCCACTGTGCGGCCTAAATGTGTGAGTAATTTTAACGCATGGTGGCAGATTCCACTGATGTTAGGTGCCACTACACGTTCAAATATCTATGTTGGACAAAGATGGCATCTTGAAATGCCACAATAAATTACTTATTCCTCGAATTTGATTGACTGAAGAAAACGAAGGTTAGCTTCAGCCTAACGTTTTCATATTACTATGGAACATATCGTACTGGGGTTTACGACAAACTGCCTCAACAGTAGTGATGGGTGGCTCATGAATGAGTTGTGACGTGAACGGCTCATGTTATTAGTGAACTGTGAACGAACAACTCACTTTTTAAATACAACTGGTTTAATACTGACACACACTTTCATATACAACGGTGAGCTAGCAACATATTGTCTTGATAGTTCCTCTATTTGAAAAATCTCACAACATTTACTTACTCTATTAGCTCAGGGCTTTCTCTTTTATCTCAGGGCTCGGGTAGGTTCATATGGGCTTTGGATTTTATAACTCACTTTACTGATATTTTTCCAAATGTACTTTACGTATACCTGGTTGCATACACACAAATAATAAACTGACTTTCTGATTTACGAGTGTTTTATTAATTTCAGAAACCGTTTTCTTTATAGATTTTTATTTGGTTATTAATATTAACCTGATCCCTAGCTAATTAACTTAATGAATACTGTGGCTGTACTCTATTTTACCTTAGCAGTGTAAACCGATCTTTTCAACCGTTGACGTTTGATGCAAGTACTATGCACACTACTAAAATAACCTACAGTACCGCAGAAAATGACAACAAAACGACAAATTATACTTAAAATTACGAAATGTTTATGCAAATACGAATAGTAATGTTCAGTGACGTTTATTTATTGATGCTTGTGGTTTGTATGCACTTACGTAGTGGGTCCAGCACCTGGAGATCTGCTAATCTTAGTTGGTAAGTAACCTCTACTGGAAATTACTTTAGCATCGTGATTTTTGTTGCTCTGCCTTGTAATATTTGCTTATTAAGAGCTCTTATGGCTTTTTAATACCCTTTTGCTTGATTTTTTATTCGATTTCGCGTTGTCTTCTAATAAACGTCTTCTTGACTTTTTTTGGTTAACCCCAAAATGTTGGAGTTTTCGACCAATGACGTTTTCTCCGCCAATTGATGTGGACTCGCCGCTATCTAAATATCGACTCCTCTTCTATGGAACCTGTCAAAGCTATTTATACTTTAGCCAAAACGGGCTTCTAGATTGACTTTTTCTTGCTTCAAACTGGCAGATAAATATACTTTTTCTTTAAATGCTTTGATTTGTGAATGTTTTCTGTTGAAATATTGTTCCCCATAAAATTAGCTTTATTTTGAGATATGCTAGAGCTCTCTACGAGCCCTATTAACAGAGGTGCTTCGTACACTGTCGCATGACTCTTTTGGTGGACCCCACGCACTTATGTCCCCTTTTCCCTTTGTTTTATGCATCTGTGTCTTATCTCAGATATTCACTCTTACATACTACACTGTTTTAGACTCATTTTATTTAGTTTTTCACTACTTATGAATAGCTTAACTTAATTGACATGGTTTATTTCCCTTTTTTAGAGATTTATAAAGAAAACTCAAAGGCCCCCATTGAGTAAATGACTGAAAAATATTCTTTATATACAACCAGGCATCTCACAAACATTCGATGGAATTTTCATGAACTTACTAGGTAAAATTCACAAGTACTAGAAATGCTGTACCGTTAGTCATCGTTTATGCTATTTGATTTTGCAACTTTTAATATTTTTCTTGTTAGTCATGCACGAATTGCTGATCATCGTTTAAACCAGCTTTGTGACTTGCTTTCATGTTTAAATAGTTTACAATATTCTTGTGATTTTGACTTTTCCGATATGTTTTATGGTTTTCTTAAGAATCTTGGTAGTTTTGATACTTTTCTGTTTATTTTACATTGTGATATTGAAATACATGTCAATATGTACACGAGTGGGCATGAAATATCGTATATCGGTCAAATGAACAGCTCTTTAGGAACGGCTCATCTGAGTGAGCTGAACGGAATAAGGTGACTCAGTGAAATAAATGAGTGACCCATCACTACTCAATATATTTCTTAATTCTGCAGTTTTGTCCTGTCAAAGGACATTGAGAAAGCTCAATTACTGACTCTGGGACATCATATCAAAAGCCTTAAATTAAGCATTACAATGCTGATATATAAGATGCACAACGCCATGGTAATTAAAGAACAGGACGCAATGGAGCTCTACCTAAAAATAAATATAATAATATAATGATCAGAATGCTTTCGCCTGAGGTGAATTAAAATGGTAGTAAAACAGTGAGCTTCAAAAGTGGAATATTAAAACTTATTAACTGAAAATAAGGTGGTGAAGCCTGATGGAAAATTTTTTTGGTTGCTGCCACAAGAAAAAATAACAAATAAAAAACCTCCTTATAATAATTCACTGGATCGGAAGCGACGTCGCTTAAACTTGGGTTTAAAATGTTCAGATTTATTTACATTTTTAGCACTACTAAAATTTTATGATTAGGAAGAATTATTTGAAAGAAGAATATAAGCCATGAAAAGCTGCAAAATGAAAAAAAGTAATGGATAGAAAAGAAAGAAATAATGAAGGTTCTAGTTTAATCTATGATTACACTCTTCGCAAATACGAAAACGAGGAGTATGTTGCATTTAATCGGCACAATCCTAAAAAATTTCATATTATTATAGTGTTAGTCATCGAATACTGAACAACTTTCGAAATGTCCGTTTGCTTGCCTGTTCGTCCGTCATGTTTTCTTGTAAACACGAAGACTTAAGGTAAAAGAACGATTGTATTGAAACTTAAGCAATAAGGAAGAACCACATCGCTTTTAAAAAAATCGATCAGTAAATATAAAAGTTATGGAATATTTTTAAAAAATGCGCATGGTAACATTCTACGAACACAAAATTACTACATAATGTACTGACGAACGTTTCGCCAATTAAGATGTCATCATCAGTAAAGGATTAAAATTATAAGTATAGCAATTATACCTAAAAAATTAACTTGATTTTAAAAATTGTGAAAAGTATACCATTCAGAGAAAAAAATTCTAAATTGTCTCCAAGAGTAGTCCTATTCGTGTAATTTGATATAAGTGTAAAAGTCTAGGTTAAATAATATTCGATATTTCGAACAAATATTGATATAGTGTTGACTTCCAAGCATCATTCTATTCAGGTAGAATATTTTATATCTAGGTTAAGATTAAAATTGATGTTCATTTAATAGAAGAATTCAATTCAAGATAATTAAAATGCAGTATTCGATTTGCATCAAATACACTAATCTTTGTAATACTATTTGTTCTTAAATAAAACTTACTATACTTCAGAGAAATGGTTGTTAACCTCAAACGAGATTAATTACTTTGGTTCAACTTCAGTTACTTTGCTCGAACCAAGAATTATTTATCTGTGCTCAAGTATTCTTAATCTAAAACATAGTATGTTCTACACAAGCGTCGACGGGTCTCTATCATGGCGCCTGCCGCCTTTTTTGTGTTGTGTACAATAAATGGGGAATAATTTACATATTTGAAAAATATAATTTTAAGGAGGCCGTAATTCAAAAACGATAAATCAATATGTCGTTAACTTTTTGATAGAGTGGTTCTAAACCATGCTGATCAATAATATTGCATTAAATTTTTTGGCAAAAAAAAAACAAGATAATTTCTCTTTTTTCTTAATAAAAATGCACGTCAATGGCTGAAATCGGTTTTGTTCTACACAAAAAAGATATATAGACCAAGCAACGAATGATTATAGAGGGAAATTTTAGGGATAGAAAATTTGACTTCGGAACTTTGTTTGGACGAGTCTGGAGATGAACATATCAACAGTCCCCACTCCTAGGTGGTGAGCGGGGGGGACGGGGGCACTTTAAAGGTCCCATTTTTTGGTTTCTCGCTTATAACTCGGAAAATATGCGTCGTATGGAAAAATGTAATCTATGCAAAATTAAACATAATTAAATTTCCTACAAGAATGTCTATATTCATTTTCTTCTTGTGTGTTATAGTTTGCGAGATATTCGCTAGCCAAAATAGATAATAAAAAAAGTATTAGGTACCATGAATATTCCTATCAAAGCGGTTTACCGTGGTCTGTTAATAAATCACAGTCACAAAACAATCTTTATTTTACAACACTCGACGTATTTACTAACGTAATATTTTGTCGAAATCTATGCATTTCCTCAAATATACAGTGTGACTCACTTAAAATGAAGACGCGATTATAACTTTTTTATTTTGTTTCCGATTTTAATCAAATTTTACTCAAATATAGAACAAATTAGGATCTACTTATGACCAGAAAAACATTCGCCTGCTACAAAAGGCAAAGCCACCTGTGGTACCAAAATATGCAGAAAAATATTAAAAATTATATTAATGGTCTTGACGAATTTCACGTATCCTCCACAAATTGCGGAAAATGAGGACCCCCTTTGCCAGATGAGTTTATGTATGAAAAATCCTCCATCCATAACCAAATCAAATTTTGGTGTATTTACGGTTGTGGCGCCGATCCGATGCATTTTTTAGAATTTGTAACATTCAAAATGTTTATACTTTTTTCAGCATATTTTGGTACCAGAGGAGGCTATGCGTTTGTAGCAGGCGAATGTTTTTCTGGTTATAAGTAGATCCTAATTTGTTCTATACTTGAGTAAAATTTGATTCAAATCGGAAACAAAATAAAAAAGTTATAAGGGCGTCTTCATTTTAAGTGAATCACAATGTATATTTAAGGAAATGCATAGATTTCGACAAAATATTACGTTAATAAATACGTTGAGTGTTGTAAAATAAAGATTGTTTTGTGACTGTGATTTATTAGCAGACCACGGTAAACCGCTTTGATAGAAATATTCAAGGTACCTAATACTTTTTTTTTAATTATCTATTTTGGCTGGCGAATATCTCGTAAACTATAACACATAGGAAGAAAATGAATATAGACATTCTTGTAGGAAATTTAATTATGTTTAATTCTGCATATACCTTTTTCCATACGACGCTTAGTTTCCGAGATATAAGCGATAAATAAAAAAATGGGACCTTTAAAGTGCCCCCCTCCCCCCCGCTCACCACCTAGGAGCGGGGACTTTTGATATGTTCATCTCCAGACTAGTCCAAACAAAGTTCCGAAGTCAAATTTTCTGTCCCTAAAATTTCCCTCTACCCTTTTTTGAGCATTCGTTGCCTGGCCTAATAGTAAAGGTCTTTTGATATTGATTCAAATTTAATTAAAATTGGATGAGTAATAACTAAGTTACGAAGATGTTACCATGAAAAATGGGACACTGTATATAAATAATATGTTCTTGATTTGAAACATTTTTTTGTATGTACAGGAAACCCCTTATTAAAGAAAATAGATATTCTTAAATCAAACTGTAACATATTTTTAAAGCAAGCCTTTAGCACTACTTGAAATTAGAATATATGCATTTATTACAAAGTTTTTCTTTCACTGGAATCAAATATTGAATGTTTGTAAACAAATTTTCTATATACTTCTGTATATCTACGCCAGAATTTATTTTAATTATAGCTTAAATTAATATAATTTGATTATAACTCTTTTCAAATATGAAAGTATTATAGTAAATATGTAGTATCATTAAAATAAGAACAAGATATACTTAGAGTGAAATCTATCTTTACCTTAAAACAACCCCTACGCTTTCCTCAATTTCAATAACGGATTATTCTTAGATGGAGAAGAAGTAAATTTCATTCTGTAAGAACAGGTTAATACTAGAAGCAAGTATTATTTTATTTGATGAATAGTGAAACTAAGATGTTCTTGGATAAAGTCTATTAATCTTGAAGTGCATAATGTTTGACAATTATATAGAAAACTTAATAATGCGATGAAAAGCAATATGTTTATATTAGTTGAGGAGCATAATGCGCATTTACCTACTCCGTGGGATTTTTTGTGAAAGTGCGACTATATGGAATCTCTTTATTGTATGGTAGATAATGGTGTAGTACCGGGTGTTTACCTTAGAATTGCGCTGTTTGGTTTTTATGGCGTTATACATCCAAGATGGCCGCCATGCGAGACATATATTCTTTACATCAAGAATAACTCCTTCCAGAGTGCTCATACGCAAAATCTGCATGTATAACATTTTCTGTTATACATAACCCAAAGAACAAATTTAGTTCTTATCAATTTTTTCGTATCTTTTACCAATTAAGAGTTATGATTCATTATACATGTCACTATCGGTTTAAAACATTATTTAGCCAACGCTTATTTATTAAGGGAAGAAAAATAATGATTCTGCTGCTATTTACTCACAAATAAATTAATAATAACTAGTATTAATACATACAATTTGTAGTAGGACGTAGTAGTTGTATTATAAAATTGGTTCTTAAAATAAATTATGTATTGACAGAAAACAATATTTAATGATACTATATGAATCTTCATGCCTTTTATGCTCATCACAGTTGTCACACATATCTTCGTCTTCTCCACACACAAATAGTTTTGTGCACTTCAGATCGTGGGAAAGACATTTACATGGTGGAGCACATTTTCTCTTAACACAAGAGAATCGAATAAGTTGAAGAACTTGTCTCTGGAGCACATGGTAGCATACACATAACAGGAGCATAATGGTCGTTTTTTAGTTCCCAGCCAAAGTTTAATGGCGAAGGCAGATTAGGGTAGGCCTGGTCAGCACGGCACCATTATATGGTTTAGTAACAAACTATATCAACATATGGTATCAGTGACGCTCTTGTTGGTGGCAAGTTTTCTCCTTAAGTTTCTTTCTTTGTGAACATCCACCACCTCAGTTCTCCAATGTCTGATATATTTGTGCCAGGAACATAGACTTTATGAACTTTTCTATTAATAGTCTATCTGTATCAAGAAAATTTTCCATGCTTCCAAGTTTGCTTACAGCTTCGAGAATGTCATCATCTGCTTTACTGAAGACTTTCCAAAAGGAAGTTTTCGCCTTCTTTGCCAAAGTCCCTGTGGTGTCACTTCCAGATAATGCATGCAGACCTATAATAATGCTAAAGTTTTCTTTGAGCCCAGGGAATCGGTTACTTTGCTGAGATTGATCATTGTTTGATTTTGGATAACTCCAGTTACAAACATAGTGTTCAGTGGAAGGAACTTATACCACCATAAAGTAAGTATGAAGACATCTGCATCAGGTGAGTAAATATGAAGCTGTGTAGCACCGCGACGACAGGCGAACATGGAATGCAAAATTATTTTTGTATCTGCCTCCTCATGATTTCTTTTCAGTTCATCTGTTTCAATCCCCATTGAACACTTTGCTGTTTCCCTCCAAGATACATCAAAAAAACACTTGTTTCTTCCAGTTGCATATTGTATTGCTTTCTCGGACAAGTAAGCTGTTAACTCATCTTTAGTCTTGACATGAGATAACAATGACTTCATAGATGTGTTTACAATGTACGTTGTATTACTTATCTTGTAGTGGACTGGTTGTGTGTTGCCAGTTGTTTTTTTACGCATAGAAGATTTTAGTGAATTTTCTCTGTATGTGTCGAAGACTAAGTGGGTTTCATCATAACGTGATTGTGTATGTATGTCTCTTGCATGGGCATCTCCAGGATTTGTGCAGTCACTCAAGCGCACTTTCAATATTTCACTATTAGACCGTTGGACAGCTAACTTAAGACGCTCGCCGCTTTGGTCTGTTGCTATGCAATAGAGTCTATCTTTGCTTTTCTCTCTTTCATCACAAAAAATAGTTTTTTTTTTTTATATGCGGGTGTTTTAGATCGTAATATGTATGTTGCCTTGTCACTGCTGGTACTCGCTTCGAAATCATCCGTAGGCTCACAACGCTATGCTTTTTCGAAAAGATTTTTGCTTCTATCCATGTTTGTCGTATGAGTCAGTTTTTGTAACATTCTTTATGCCATTTTGCATTGGAGTCTTGTAGCTGTTGTACATTTAAATTCCCGATTCGACTACTAATATGCATATACTCCAGATCCAACTATTCTTCTCTTTGTTTCAAACACTGTAGAAGTTTTTCAGCCTTCAATGGATTAACAAGAGGTACTTTTACATTGACACGAAATACTCAGTTTATAATCTGTTGAAAGTCGGAGAGACTAGGCAATAAATGTATACTAATAAATTTGTGTTATATGGTAAAACTGGCGTGTAACTCTTAAATGGTAAAAGATACGAAAAAATTGATAAGGACTAAATTTGTTCTTTGGCTCATGTAGAACAGAGAATGTTTTATTCAGATTTTGCGTATGAGCACTCTGGAAGGAGTTATTCTTGATGTAAAGAATAAATGTCTCGAATGGCGGCCATCTTGGATATATAACGCCATAGAAACCAAACAGAGTAATTCTAAGGTAAACACCCGGTACTACACAATTATCTAGCATATAATAAAGAGATTCCACATAGTTGCACCTTCCCTTCACAAAAAATCCCACGGAATACATTATGCCCCAAGACTATATAGTCCTCATTACAATTATTGGAACGTCCCTGTGTGGATTGCTAGGGAAGTATTTTGTAATACGGCATATTTTTTTAATTTAACATCCTAAATGTGTCCCAGAAATATTGCCATTTTATCTTAATTCGCCTTGAAAATCGTCTTCAATTTAAATAAAACAATAAACTACATGGAAGGTGAAAGAAATTTCCCGTATTTTCCCTTATCTATTTTTACGAGCAAGCGTAGTATAAGACAATATCTTTAGAACTGACACAACTACGTTGTTATCTGAAAAAGAAGTGAAACAAAAGTTTGCATGAGGAAACAAATTATGGTGGAAGGGTGGCTGCTGGAACACAGCTTTTTCAAGCGGCAGTGTTGTCGTAATATGACCCTTACATGTTAGTCTTTTTCTTATATTGTTTCGTAAAGTTTTATAGAAACTAGCGTAGAAGTTACCCAATCTACTTTTCGTTTCATGCAGACCTGTTGAAAATAAACCACCGATGTAAAATTTTAGTTTATTTTACGACGGGGAAATCTTTACTATATTTTTACATTCGTTTTTTCCCAGGAGAAGATTAGTTATGGTAACAAATAAAATTAAAGAACAACATTTCTTAAATATACTTCATTAAAGTTCTAGACGGGATTTTCATTCAGTTAAAATAATAAAACTATTGAAAATAATAAAAACTTTTCATTTTAGTCTTTGTGGCTACTAAATTAGAATAAACAGTATATCTCCAAAGTTATACCAAAGTTATACATGGTGAGTTTATTTTAAATTCTGAAATTACGGGAATTGATTCTTTATAGAAAAATAAATGAAGTTTTAGTGGAGTCAATAGAGGCTGAAAATATGCGTTCTTTCGGAATAATTACGGGAAGCTTCGATTTTCCTAAAACCATTTGATATCACTTTTACACAGCATAAAATAAAAAGTTATAAACATATAATCATGAGGAAATTGTTTTACAAAAGAAGGAAACTTTTTTTAACAAAATGATTATAAATTGAAAAATTTTAAAGCAATTTAATTCAAATTGACATATAAGGAGGTTTTCGAGGTCGCTGAAACAGATTATGATGTTGAAAAAGGTAATTCAAAATGGCTGATCCAATATGGCCGACTTCCGTCAAGTAATAAAATAATTTAAAACACTATTCAATTGAAAACACAATTTAAATATTCGCATAAAAACTTGAAAATAAGCTGAGAAAACGTGATATTGTACATAGCATTACAAGATGATCTCTGAAAAAGTACCCAAACTACTTTTTATACAGTTCTTTGCGGACACACACACAGCGCAGTGTGCGGGGCAGGTGATGCGTACTGCTTGCCGCGAAGAGGGTTTACTTTCAATCTCTTTCTATTATTCAAACATTATAATTTGACTCATGACCCTGTACAACGTGATTATTTTTAATATATTTGCGATATTTTAAACAGGATGAAAATTGTAGAAATCAATCAACATTGAGTCGATTTACCGAAAAAACTTGATTTTTTCAATATCTCGTGAAAAGTATAGGTTTATGTATATTCCAAAAATTTTTCATCATCAGATTTACTTATTTTAAGGTCCTACTATAAAAGTATGTGGCATAGGTAGGCCAAATAAATTTTTTATAAAAGTTACTAACGTTTATTTTACCCATAATTTCACGAATTTTAGAGCAAAAAAATATTTTTTTTATTTTCGTTAAAAAGGGTTTTAATTTAATTTTTAAGGTAAATCCCCTTGAAGCATCTTAAAGTATACATTTCAAGCTTTAAAAATCGCACCTACTGAGATCTAATAACGCGATTTAAATCAGAGAAATAGGTGGTTAAAGTTAATTATAAATATCAAATTTTATCATTTTCTCAATATTTTGAAATTTTGGAAGTGTACATCTTCAAAAATAAATTTTTGAGACTTTTTTCACTTATTGGATCTTTTTATACATTACTTCAAGAGTAAAATGTGAAAGGCCCAAGTTTTTATCTTTAAATTTTTAGACATGGTAGAGCTTTCACCTATTTCATCGCAAATTTCTGTATGTTCCGACTTCATATATGTACTATTCCTTCATACATTCATCTTTATATTTGAAAATATAATAATTCAATACCTACATGTTTCTTCTTCTTCTTCATTTAAACCTTTGTGAGGGCAATTTCATTAATTAGTTCCTTTTTCCTGCCTTAAACAAACAAATTTGGAGCCTACATTTTTAATCGTACAAAAAAACTTCATATACATTTTCGATGTGAAATTTCCCGTACTTTCGAATGGCGCAATTACTTTTACTTCCACATCCAGTGGAAGTACAGTAACGACAAAAAAAATGTTTTAAAATTTTTATTGTTCAAATAGGTTAGAATGTCATGAAACATCGGGATTTCAAGTTTGAGCGAAAAAAAATTTCTGTCTGTCTGTCGGTCTGTAACTTTTTTTGTGCGCACGTTTACTCTGGAACAGTTTGAGATATTGACTTGAAATTTGGTACACATATGTACTTTAACGAGATCTAGAAATAGATTATACTTTCATTTTGTTCCGTCGAAGGGGGGTAAATTGGGGTAAATTTGGAGTAAATAGGTAAATCAAGCAGGTAAGCAGGTAAGAGTTCATAAAATTGATATTTAGTATAGACAAGAGAATCTAAGGTCTCAAAAAAAATTTTGGCATTAGCCACCCCCATTACCACTCCCACCCCATTATTAAAGGGAATGAAAAAAAAATGTGATTTAGTGTGTGTACAAGAACCAGAAACCTCAAAATATTTTTTTACTTTATCCACCCCCCGTCTCCACCCCCACCCCACTACCGACGTGGGGTATCGTTTTATGGGTTTTTGGGGTAGAGGATTTCAAATATTATATTATTAAAGTTCCATAAACAATTATTTCCAGATACAAAATTTTTTCGTTTTGTGACTTGGACAGAAAATCCGGATGTGGAAGTAGTGATTCCTTGGGCAGCGGTTTTTATATTTGACAAATACTGATTTTTGCAACTAATTTGTTTAATAACAAATTACGCTCAAGGACTATTGTTGGTAACTTTTGGTATGTTGTTCCTGAGATGTTCAGAGATATATTTTCAAAAGTTACCGGAATGTTTCTGAGGTGAAAATCTTTATTGACTCCACTATTTGTTTTATAAACTTTCCCTAAGTAGCTTAATTTTTGAGGCATGGGACTTTGAATATGCATTTTTACTTCCACATCCAGTGGAAGTATAGGAACAACAAAAACATTTTAAAAAATTTTTTATTGTTCAAATAGGCTTAAAATTTCATGAAACGTGGAGATTTTAAGTTTGTGCGAAAAAAAATTTCTATCTGTCGGTCTGCTTGTAACTTTTTTTGTGCGCACGTTTACTCTGGAACCGTTTAAGATATTGACTTGAAATTTGGTATACATATGTACTTTAACGAGGTCTGGAACTAGATTATATTTTTATCTTGTTCTGTCGGAGGGTTGGGGAGTAAATTGGGGTAAATTTTGTGTAAATGGGTAAATCAAGCAGGTAAAAGTCCATAAAATTGGTATTTAGTATATATAGGAGAAACTAAGGTTTCAAAAAAATTTTTGGCCCCCCACCTCATTATTAATGGGGATGAAAATAAATTGTGAATTAGTGTATGTACAAGAACCAGAAACCTCAAAATAATTTTTTACTTCTTCCACCCCCACTACCACCCCCCTATCACCACCCCCATATTTACATTATATTTACAACTATTTACCAACATTTTTCCATAGGTAGATTGTAGATTGTTTAAGGGGTCGCTTGGCCCTGTGTTGGCCTTTCTTCACCTCGACCTAAAAGGTATTTTGTGAATTACCCTGCATCTAGTTGTTACCCAGGATTCCAAGACTTTTTGCAAAGCTTGCGATTTTCCTGGGGGCTAATTTCCCTATGTCTTCAGGCGTTAATTCTGCCTGTTCTAGGTACTTTAGCCTAATGCGGATTAACACCTTGCATTCACAAAGTATCTGTTCCGCAGTTTCGGTTGCAGCTTCACAGTATCTGCATTTGTCATCTTCTGCCATGCCCATGTTCTTGAGATGGTATCTCAAGGGGCAATGGCCAGTTAGAAGGCCTGTGATCAGCCTTAAATTGGACTTTTCCAGTTCGAGAAGCCTTGTGGCATTCTTTGTAGAATAGGTTATAAACCTTTTTGCTTGTCTTTGTCCTGGAGTGTTCCTCCAGTAGGACTCTTTTTGTTCCTTTTCCCATTTTAGGACCTCCTCCGTTATGTGTCCCCTGGATAGGCCACAGAACGGTTCGGGTCCAAAAAACGGGGCTTCAGCCCCTTTTCTTGCGAGGCTATCAGCTAATTCGTTGCCTTCTATCCCCTCATGCCCTGGCACCTACATCAAGGTAACCTTGTTGTTTTTTGCCAGTTGCTTCAGGGATTGTCTGCATTCCCAGGCAATTTTTGACTCAAAGGTATATGACCTGAGAGCCTTTAATGCTGCCTGACTATCTGAAAGTATATAGATCTTTGCCCTTCGAGTGCCTCTATTTAGGCATTTCTGGGCGCATAGATCTATAGCATAAATTTCTGCTTGGAAGATGGTTGGGGTGTTACCAAGGGCTTTAGATAGCCTGCATTTAGGCCCTGCTACGCCCACACCAACCCCTTCATCCATCTTGGATCCGTCTGTGTACCAGATGTGTGACTCTTTCTCCAACCGCAATGCTCCGGCCCTGCCCGCCTGACGGCTTTCAATCAGCACATCAAACGGGCAGTCAAAGTCATATTTGATTGGCATTGAGTCAGTGGGTTTGGTCATGGATTCAAATTGGATTAACTCCAGAATCCTTAAGTGACCAACCAGGTCGCCTGGTCTGAATTTAAGTGCCTGATGCAGCCTTAAGGCACTAAGTGCTGCCTCCTTTCTCACATGCAAATGCAGAGGAAGTAAGTCCAGCATTGCCTCCATAGCTGCTGTGGGACACGAGCGCATTGCTCCTGTAGTCCCTAGACAGGCAAGGCGTTGCAATTTCTGCAACTTTCCTTGTGCTACTTTTTCTTCTGTTTTTGGCCACCATAGGCATGATGCGTAGGTAACCATAGGTCTCACAACCGATAGGTATGACCAATGTATCATTTTCGGCTTTAGACCCCAAGTTTTACCAAACAGCCTTTTTTTTTTTTTTTTTTTTTTTTTTTTTGTGTCCCCTGGACCCTGGAACCGCTTTCGCATAACTTCGGGGTCAAGGTTCAATGTACTAATTAGTTGTTTACGTCGTCCTGGAGACTAGGGGTTTTGGCCTATCTCCCTTTGTTCTTCCTCTTTCTTCTTCATTATGTCTGTTACAAATTTCACAATGTTGTCCCATTTCTCCTTTGACTGTAGCATGGTTATCACCATACTTTCCGCTGTTAAGGCTTGGCCGACTTCTTCCTCACATCTTTGTCTTTCTTCCCTCCATCGTCGGCAGTAGACGAGGGTGTGCTCGGGGCTATCCCCGTCTCCGCAGTAGGTACATTCATCGTGGGGGATTTTTCCTATGTCATAAAGGTATTCCCTAAAGCATCCGTGACCGGAGATCATTTGCGTCACGTGGTATGTCATCTCTCCATGCTTTCTCTCGACCCATGGTCGGATCTGGGGTATGATTCTTCTCGTCCATCTCCCTTATGTTGTTGACTCCCATTCGGTCTGCCATCTTTCTAGAAGTGTTTCCCTTGCTTCTTCCTTATTCACGCCGTAATGTACCTCTGCCCTTTCTTTCACCAACAGCTCGATAGGGGGGATACCAGCGATAACTCGTGCCGCCTCATGTGACACTGTTCGGTAAGCGCTACAAATTCTTAGCGCCATGTAGCGCTGTACTCTGCTCATCATGTTTTTGGTTCTTTTGATATTCATCGCCTCTCCCCAAATTGGAGCTGCGTATAATAGTATGGAGTGCACTGCACTGCATAGGACTTTCCTCTTGCTTGCCCTTGGGCCGTCTATGTTCGCCATTAGTCTTCCTAAGGCTGATGATAGCCTTCCAGCCTTCTCCACTGTCCTTTCTATGTGCTCTTTGAAGTTCATTCGTGTATCAATCCATACTCCCAGATATTTTATGGCTTTCTTTGGTACAATTGTTACTCCCTCTACTTTTACCTCCATCCTGGGGACATCCTCTTCACAGTTACTACGACCATTTCCGTTTTCTCGGGTGCTAATTTCAGTGATTTCCTCCTCAACCACCTTCCTATTCTTTCTACGACTGTATTGGCCTTCTCTTCCACCTCCCAAGGCATTCGTGCCGACACCACTACGGCAAGGTCGTCGGCATATCCCAGCATATGCACCCCCCGTGGCTTACGGACTGCAAATATTCCATCGAACATTATGTTCCACAGTGTCGGTCCCAGTACCGACCCCTGTGGAACCCCACTCGTTACTGGTCTGGATTCGACCACGTCTCCAACCTCCATCTGTAACTCTCTTCTTTCGAAGTATCCCATCAGGATCCTGGTTAGGTACGGCGCAACTTCCATCTCTTCGATTATTTCGATTATCTTCTCCCAAGACGCGGTGTTGAAGGCATTTCGTGCGTCAAGTGTCACTACCACACATATTTCCTTGGTTCTCTTACCAAACAGCCTACGGCATGTCCGTCCAAATGGCCGTTGTTGCCTTGGTAAGTGTCCTTTCTAAATGTGAGTTCCAGGTGAATTTTTGGTCCAGAATTACTCCTAGATACTTGACCTCACTGGAAAAGGTCAGTACTGTTCCATTCAACATAGGAGCTCTCAAGTTGAATTTTCTCCTTTTGGTGAATGGAACAATAACTGTTTTGCTCGAATTGACACTAAGACCCTCTGACGAGCACCATTTGGATATTATGTTTAGGGCAATTTGCATATGGTTTGAGATCATAACCTCATGCCTGCCCCTGTCAGTAAGTCAAAGATATGAGTACTATGAGTAGAATTCTTTGACTTACCCACTACCGATGTGGGGTATCGTTTTATGGGTTTTTGGGGTAGAGGATTTCGAATATTATATTATTAAATTTCCATAAACAATTATTTCCACATACAGAGTTTTTTCGATGTGAGTGACTTGGATAGAGAATCTGGATGTGGAAGTAATGATTCCTTGGGCAGCGGTTTTTATACAAGGTTCTTAAATTGGGAGTCTATGTTCAGAACAGTATTGTCAAACTTGTAGTTAAATAGCTTAATAGTTTTTCGTGGATTATTTCACTCATTAATGCGATAGCCAATGAAAGTCCGTTTTTTGACAACATTGCTTCAATCAAATGTCATAATTAGTGATAAACTAACCTAGCTCGGCTTTTGACAGCACCCACAAACAATCGCTGTAATTTTCTCTATCGACGCATCGTAGTAATTAGCGTTTCATCCATTTTGACATAAAATATGCCATGTTTTGTTTCGTGAAATATTTTCGGCAAATACCACTAATGTTTTTAAATTTTATACGTAAATTATTGCTCTAGCTTATTGCCTAAAGTTAACGTAACCTGTAAATTGTAGTATTGTATGATATATGTTGTCATATAATGACATAAATATAACACAAACACACCATACCAGGTGGCTCAGCCACCAGGCTAACCAGGTAACTTTTGAACGGGCGAATGGATTTTCTTCAAATTTGGTGTAGTGATATGGGATGAAATTTCCAATTATATGATGTAAAGAATAAAATGACCGACTTCCGGTTTCGATACAATTGACGTGAAAATCAAATTTTTAAATGGGACAACTTATATTTTTGCATGTTTGGATGCTGCTGGTCAAAATACACATGATCTGATCCTCAAATATTATTTTGATTTCCAAAAAATATAGATTTTTTAATTTTTAGTTTTAATAATAGAAGGTATGTCTACCTTCTCTTTGTATGTTTTCTTAACCGCTTCTCAAGTCACCGAAGTAACTCCTTGAAAATCCAGAATGAATTATGAATGAATTAAATTTATTATTAAATAAATAATAATATTAACACATTTTTTAATATATTTTTTGAAAATCCAAATATCTCGTATCACTACACTAAATTTGAAAAAAATCCATTCGCCCATCCAAAAGTTACAAGAGTGTCCCTATCGGCTGAGCCACCCGGTATACCTAGTAGATAACTTCCAATTCCAAAACCAGGGCTGTCCATAATATATAGGCTAACATTTGCCTAATTGTAACTATTTAAATTTCCCTACTTTTATTTTTTGAATTCATAAATTGTCATCCAGGCACTTAATAAAATTTAATCAGATAGAAAATCCTTCGGGCAACAGGGCAAGGGTTGTAATATAGCTCATGAGTTAAACATATCTTTCAATGGCTTATAATAACGTGGTTACAAAATAATTATCACCGCCGCAGCTAACATTAAATACAAATTCCTACAAGTTAAGTACACTCGCTCTGGACCCAAATATACTAAACATGTACTTACATACGGTAATCCATCACAAGGTAACAACACGTTAATAATTCGGAAAATCAAAACTATGTACTATACATTATAATTCGTTGTATTTAAAGTTCTCTCTACATAATCGAGCAAACCTTAACTGAATTATTAAACATCTTATATTAAAAATGAGGATTAAATATATGTGACGTAAAAGATACAATTGAAAATAAGGTTCAGTAAACACTAAAAAATGACAAGAAAACGTCTGGTGGTAATTAATTGCAAAACTGAACACTAAGGATATTTACTAGTGAAATATTTTTGACGAACTCCTCTATACGTTTCCTTAAATATATAAGGAATAAAAACCAGACTGCAACCAACAGCTATTCTCCGGAGTAATGCCCCGCCGAGCGCTGAATTACGAATTATAAGCCTGGCCGCGTTAAGTGCAATAACTGTGTATTGCCACAAAACGTAAAGTTTCGATTTTAATAGACACCAGCCGAAAGACTAATTCCTACTTAAAGGAGCTCTCGTGCCAGCCACCCCATACCACTTACAGACTGCAGTTTCGAGCTATTGGCTCTCGTCAGTGCAAGGTAGGTCTGAGATGGCTGGAACGAGGCATTTGTTCACTCTTGGTACATGACGAGATTTATAAAATCACGACATGCACCAAAAATTACAGGCTACATCTAGATAGATAGATAGATAGATCTTTATTGGTCATATATACATAAATTATGTTTTGACACGTCAAAAAATATGGCAATAAAAACCAACAAAAAGTGGTTGTCTTAAATAGAAAAAAAAAAAGTACACTTTAAATAAAACAAATAAATAACAAAGCAGAGTAAATAACAGTAAGCACATAGAATAACAAACAATCATTATCACACAATTAAACGAGAAAAATCAGTTGACAAGAATTCGTCAAAATCATAGAATGCATTTTCAAGGAGGAAACGTTTAATTACATTTTTAAAGCGAGTACAGTCAAGTGTTTGTACATCAATCGGTAACACATTGAAAAATTTTACTGCATAATAGCAGGTGCCATTTCTGGTTTTTGAAAGTCGGAAAAAATCCAAATATATATTGCCCCTATTACGAGTTGAGTACGTATGTACACTTTCACATGTTATGTAATTATTAAGGTTATTTTTAACATGGACAAGGCACTGCAGTATATAATTACAGGGTAAAGTCAGTATCTTAAGGCTTATAAAAGCATCCCTACAATCATCTCTATATGATAGCCCAGCAACGATTCTGACAGCCTTTCTTTGCAGTGAAAAAACTGTTGAGGTATGTGCCGAGTGGCCCCATATTAAAATGGCATAAGTGAGGGAAGATTGAATTATTGCATGATATGCCATTAAAACCGTTGACTGTGACAAACAATTTTTTAAATTGCGCAATAAGAAAATATTGCGTGATATATTCTTGCAGATGTAGGACGTGTGTTCCTCCCATGTTAACTTACTGTCCAACATAATGCCCAAAAATTTAACGCAATGAGAGGTCGTTTGTACAGAGTGCTGTCTTAAAGAAAAAATCATAGTCTCTGTTTTATCGTCATTCAATATTAACTTATTGTTTAAGAACCAGTTGTGAACCATAGACAAACTGTTTTGAGCTTCTGATAATAAAGTGTTACAATCTTTATGGGAATGAGCCAATGTTGTGTCATCAGCAAAGAGAGTGAAATTTGTTGAGGGACTACTGTTTGGCAAATCGTTAATATAAATAAGAAATAAAACCGGTCCCAAAACTGAACCCTGAGGGACTCCAAATTTAATATCAATGGTACCAGAGTTAACATTATTAAAATGAACAAATTGATGACGATCAGTCAAATACGACATAATCAATTTCCTGCTACTCTCAGAGAAATAGTAAAATTTTAGTTTGTTCACCAAAATATTGTGAGGCACACAGTCGAAAGCCTTACTTAGGTCTAAAAATTGCACATGCACAAATTCTTTGGCCTCGAAACCTTTATTTATTACATTTATCAACGAATTAATTGCTAACGTCGTTGACAATTTTGACCTGAAGCCATATTGACAACTATTGAAAAGATTACAATTTTCAAAATAATTTGTGATTTGAGATTTGAGAACTACCTCAAAGATTTTGGCAAATAATGGCACGATAGAAATAGGCCTGTAATTTGCCGGATCATCAATACAGTTTTTTTTAAATAAAGGTAACACTTTTGACAGTTTAAGACATTTTGGAAACACATTCTTTCTAATGCATTCATTAATTAGTTTAGTGAGTGGAATGATAATAATATATTTAATACAATTGAGAATTTTAATGTTGATATCATAAGCATCTTTACTCTGTTTGTTTTTCAGATTAGCGATTACATCTAAGACTTGATTGTAAGTGACTTCAGTAAAAATAAAATCCTTGTCAGCACCAGTTTCTATGGAACTTGTAAAATAATTTTCAAAATTGTCGGTGGAAGATGACAGGGAGTTAACTAAATTTTGAGCAATGTTTCCAAAATAATTATTAAATTCGTCAGGAGAAATAATTTCTGACGAATTGTCTGTTTTATTTTTATTTACATTAACTAAATTCCACATTGCTTTTTGCTGATTCTTATTTCGTCGTATGTAGTTATCGTTTGCTACTTTCTTGGCTTTTAATATTTCATTTTTATAAATACGTTTTTTGTCATTAATCATTTTTTTCAAATCGCTAGTAGGATTAGTCTTATAAATATCAAGAAGGAAATGTAATGTCTCTCTCAATTGACGCAAATCATCAGTGTACCAAGTTACATTAACTTTCTTGTCACTGGTTAAGATTTTGGACTTAACTGGGAAAAACATGTCCAGAGCAGAAGTAATTATATCTAAGAAAAATTCAGATTTAACATCAATATCTATCGAAGAATCATCGATAAACCCCCAATCGATCTCTTGCAGATATCTGTTTAAATTAAATAAACCTATATCGGAAATAGGTCTGAAAGAAATTTTCTTTGATGCTCGTGGAGGCTCACAGTTCATTATACTTAAATTGATACCAATATGATCAGAGAAGTGCGTATCAAATAATTGCAAATTACAATTATCAAGGCAAAAGTTAATAAACATGTTATCCAAACAATTGCCGAGACGAGTAGGAGCATCATTGCATGCAATAAAACCAAAAGAACTGAATAAATTAATAAGTGTGTGAACCTGTTTATTGGGGTTATTAAAATGAACATTAAAATCTCCTGAGAAAATTACGTTTTTGCTTTTTTGTGTGATAAAGTTCAAGGCACACGTAAGCTTCTGCAAAAATATATCAAAATCCCCAAGAGTAGGGGATCTATATGTTGTTATTATTATAAAATTGTCACAAACAACAGCAGACAGTTCGCAATGAAAGTCAATAGAAAGTTCATTAATTTGAGTTATAGGGGAACACTTATATGTTTTCCGACAGAAAATAGCAACGCCGCCATGAATACTATTTTTCCTGCTAAAATTTGAAATTAAATTATAGTCATCTAGTGTTACAAATTTAGATTCATCCTCAACGAGCCAATGCTCATTAATACATAAGATATCAAAAATGCATTAAATTCAGATACTTTATTTCTAAGGCTTTGTATATTTAAGTGAAAAACATTAAACGAATTTCCAGGGAACGTTATTCCAGACTTCCCAGAAAACATGTCAACTGATCCTTTTACAGGTATTTTATTTAATTTGTTAGAAGGGACATCTGTGAGAGCCGCGGGTATAAAAAAGCAGACGAAGGTGTTTCTGAACTAATAATTTTATCGACGACTAGCGTGAGACTCGATGAATCACTCTCGTGTATACTATTATCTAGGTTTACTATAACAGAAGAAGGAACATGTTGTTTTTGGACTGCTGCAGGCAGAGAAGCATTATTACAAATGTCACTAATTTGAATGAATGTTAATGTCTTCGATGAATATTTACTAGCAAGAATGGAATCCACTATATTGGAGGCTGCAACTCGGTTGTCGAATTTTCTTGGTGGATTATTATTAATTTCGACGAAGTTGAAGTGACCTTCACTACGTGCATTAAATTTATTTAAGAACTCGTATAATTTTCTATTAAACTTGTAAATCAGTTTGTTCTTCTGGACATCTTTAGAATAGTAGGGAATAGATGCAAAAATAACATTGGTATGAGTACATTGCTTAAGCTTATCACAAATTTTTCGGAAAGAAGGTATTCTGTATTTGTCAATATCGTTGTGTCCTCCTGCTACAATAATATAATCTTGAAAAGATAAATATCTTGCCAACGTTTCAATATTCAATATATCAGGCTACATCTAGCGGCTAATGTCCATTACAATCGAAACAGCAGCAGCCCTGACATGGGCATAGTTAGTAGGTATGCTTTTAGGGGGCAGAATATTTACTAGTGAAATATTTTTGTCGAACTCCTCTATACGTTTCCTTAAATATATAAGGAATTAAAACCAGACTGCAACCAACAGCTATTCTCTGGACTAATGCCCCGCCGAGCGCTGAATTACGAATTACAAGCCTGGCCACGTTAAGTGCAATAACTGTGTATTGCCACAAAACGCTAAAGTTTCGATTTTAATAGACACCAGCCGAAAGACTTATTCCTACTTAAAGGAGCTCTCGTGCCAGCCACCCCATACCACTTGCAGACTGTAGTTTCGAGCTATTGGCTCTCGTCAGTGCAAGGTAGGTCTGAGATGGCTGGAACGAGGCATTTATTCACTCTTGGTACATGACGAGATTTATAAAACCACGACATGCACCAAAAATGGCAGGCCCCATTATTGCACTTAACGCGGCCAGGTTTGTAATTCGTAATTAAGCGCTCGGCGGGGCATTAGTCCGGGGAATAGCTGTTGGTTGCAGTCTGGTTTTTATTCCTTATATATTTAAGGAAACGTATAGAGGAGTTCGACAAAAATATTTCACTAGTAAATATTCTGCCTTCTAAAACCATACCTACTAACTAAGGATATGTTTTATGAATTTTAATTTATTCGCGAAATATTCTTCTCAAATGCCACTCGTTTTTTTTAACTTTTATTTATACATTTTTTCTCGAGCTATGTTGCCAAAAGGTAATATAATTAGTGTAAACTGGCAGTTTCTTATCAAAGATTGAATCTCTCATGCTAGAGCGTTCGGGATTTAACCCGATAATGAACTGCCAATTTACACTCTTTTTATTACCAAGCAACCACGGTTTCAAAAAAATGTTACCGATAAAATTCTAACCACTGGTGATATTACATGCGAGAATAACACACAGTATTGCATTTACCGACATTTAGGGATAGATGATTTTTATCACACCATTAATTTAATTTAATAAAATTAACTTGTAATTTTAAAGAGTTTGAGATGGATTGAATTTAAGTGTATATTTTAAGGTCAGCCGCGTACAAAAGATAGTTACCGTTAAACAGTTGTATTATATCATTAATAAAAATAACAAAAGTGATGGTTCCAGAATTGAACATTACAGAACTCTTGATGACTGAGAAAACTTGTTCATAATTGGACAAACTGCAATCTGTTATTAAGTATAATAAGAGATTGCGCAAACTATAAGGCATATCAAACATATCAAATAACAATAACTCATGGCCTAGGCGGTCAAAAGCTTTAGAAGATGTGTGATATTTACCTGACTTCCCATATATACTACATAAGAAATGTTTTTTCAGGAGGTTCAAACATTTCTGCCAAGCATTCTTATACGGAAAAGTGTCTAATTTTCTTTGATGGTTATTACTCAAATATTACATCAACCATAGAATCCCTGCAGCAGTTTAAAGGTCGTGAAAAACATAGAAGTATCAATTAAACCTGAATTTATTTTTGCTATGTTCCAGGTAGATTTTCTCAGAAACAACAAAAAAGCACAATTTTATAATTCTCAAAACATATTTAATTCAGGCAGGATTTCTAGTAACCCAGGCCCCAAGAGATGCGCATGTATTATAATAGCTTTTGAAATATATGAGTTGCATGTAGCAGTAACAGTTGTTTCTAAAGATACTGATGTTATGGTCTTACTTATTAATCAAACAAAAACATCAAATATCTACAGGAAAGCAGACAAAGAGAGACAAAGTCACTAAAATAAGTCAATTACAAGAACAACTGAGACGTATGAAACTGCATTCTAAGAAATGATTAAGATATCAAAAAAGCAGCTATTTTCTGTCTTTCAAAAAAATGGCTCATTATGTCAGTCAGTTTATTTACATGGAAAAGATAGTTCAACAAAAAAGAATTATTAAAAATATAGAAGTATATAATGTTTGCTAAGATGGTATTTTTGGAGTTCACTTACAAGTGACGTATTAATTTCTATTTAGAGAGAAAAAATTACTATATTTTTCAATTTAAGATACAAGAATGGTTAGGAAGACAACTGAATTCGTTAAAAAAAGGAAGGAGAAAATTGATTCTTCCAATTAAGACAAAAGATATCGTAGTGCCTGAAAATATTTTAACGATAATATTTTGTAATTCTATTGGAAAAGTGTATGCGAATAAAATTGATCAAATGTGGACAATGCTACGGAATAACTTGCAGAAACAGTTGCATGGTGCTGAGGTAAAAGAATTAGACGACGATTTCTTATTAATAAGAAGGTATATTAGTCAAGAAAAAGCAATAACTGCCATATTAAAATCATTTCAAATATAGAATTTTTTTAACCAAAGCGCAAAAGGTATGAGAAAGTTAGGGGGGATTGAAGTGCCCCAAAAAGTAGCTGTCTTTACAAAAAATTATAAATTAATATTTCGCCTCAGAAATGGGCTCTAGGAGGTTTTTTGGGTCGCTGATCATGAATACGAGGTCAAAATTGAGGAATTCCATATTCCAGTATGGAATTCGTGCCATTTTCTGATAAACATTCCACTTTTTCGGGCGGAAATTTAAATATAAATATTGTGCTGCAGAAGTGTGCTCTAGGATGTTTTTTGGCTCGCTGATCATGATTGTGAGGTCCAAATTGAGAAATTTGACTTTGACTATTCTTGCAGGGGTTCTTTGTTTTTCATGGGGATATAACAGATGGTGAAAGATGATATCAGGTAGTAGACGGCAACCGCCCCTAGGGTAGGAATCTATCTTGTCGGGGGGTGTAAAATTGTTTCTTTTTTTTCTTGTTTAAAGACGTTTAGAGGATGCTGATCAAGAAGAAAAATGGTATTACGCTGTTTCGACCCTTCCTTCACTTCCAAACTATCGGAAACCACCCCTTCATAATAATAATAGTAATAGGTAGCGACTTGGTTGATATTAGGGACTAGTATTATCATTTTATTTGTTCTTGCCGCCCTTACTGTTTTCTGGTTAAATCTTGTGTCCTCGAGGTATCCGTAGTCCATCAATTTCAAATTTTCAGAAGATCAATTGGTTCTAGACTTCTTTTTTGGAGACTATAATTGTAACTGTAAGGCGGATGTGCGAATCGATGCAGATGTATAAAATTACGTGTACGATGTAACGTTTTTTGTGAGACTTGTCAAGGTTAATTTTGTGAGAATTGAGGGCCAGAAGATAAAGATGATGAAGCAAGCATAGGAACAAACGAATCCAATAATAGTTATGATAATGCTGTAAACATTTTAAATTTTATACCCAAATCCGATCATGAATCGGAAACGGATGATGCTTGCGATGAAGAAAGAGGCAATAGCATTGAATGTGATGTTCATTTCGAGGAATATGACATGTAATTCTCTTTGTACGCGCCCTAAGTTATATTAATGTTTTGTGAGAAATATGATATTGTACTCAAAATCGTGTCCTGTACATACAGGGTGTCTCACCAGGAACTGCATCGATCGATGTAGGGAAAATTTCGAACCAGAAAATTTTGAAAATTTAGGGAGCTACTAATGGCAGTGTGGCCAATCCAACTAAAATAATTACAAGCATCTGACACTTCCAGTTACACCGGAAGTCGATACCAACTTGCTTATTTTAAATGGAACACCCTTTATATTTTAGTGTTTTCGAAAATAGCATAAAATTCTGAGTCAAAAACCTAGCCGTTTCAGAGATATTTGACATTTATAGAAAAGTTTGACAGGTGTCATGGTTTACAATAACCTTTATAACTTTCTTCGTGTAAAAGATACTCATTTGCTTTTTGGCATGTAAAAAGAACACGAGGAGAGCTGCACTACATTCAATAATAGTACACCAAGTGTTCCATTTTTGACGTTATATTTTGTAAACTTCAATCCGCGAAAACTTGTTTAGGTTAAATGGAACATCCTATATTTTTTACATCAAGTTATGTAAAATTAAATTCATTTTTTTCTGATATAGCATTGTGGGGGTTTAAGTTACAACTTTTTGAAATATTTGCGATTTTCTTAGAAATTCAAGAATTGTTAGTAAAAATTTTATCAAATTAGCCATGATTAGAAACAATCAGTGATGTCATTCTCTTATGTCAAAAAAATGCCAGCGCATTTAAATTACACCCACGATGACTCTTTGAATTTGTTTTTTATTTATGGATAAAGTAATATCAAGAACTTGTAGTACATTTGCTACTCGATATCCACAAAAACGGAAACCGTCACTAAACACTGTAAAACGCATACTGGAAAATTTTAAAAATTATCGCTCTGTCAAGGCAAGAATTCAAAAGCGGAAGCCTATTGTTGATGACAGAAACGTAGAAATAACAATTCTGGGATATTTTCATGCATTTCCAATGATGTCATTAAGACAAGCTGCTCTGGAATCGGGACTATGCAAGGATCCAGTTCACAGAATATTAATTAAACATAAATTTCACCCGTTTTCGTTCCAAATGGTTCAATTAAAACGAACAGATTTCCTAAGAAGTGAAAATTTTTGTGAATTTATTCTAATAAGGCGACGATTCTTATTTGGGAAATATTATATGGTCAGATGAAGTTAAATTTACCAAAAACGGACTTTTTAATCGACACAATTCACATTATTGGAGTGACTCGAATCCTCATGTGTCCAGGGAGCGAAATTTTCAAGAAAGTTGGCAGTTTAATGTTTACTGAGCCATAAGGAAAGATAGTGGTGGCATTAGAATTTTATCAAGAAAATTTAAACAGTAAGTTAAAAAGATTTCTTCTTCTGCTAATATGTATAGTTAATTTCTTTGTTTTTGTTTTTTTTTTTTAGATGAAAGATACTAAATATTTTACAAAATTTCAGTTTCAACTATTTAGAAAATTAACCTCTCGCCGAACTAGAAATATTTTTTATCAGAACGACCGTGCTCCCCCACATAACGCGTATCTGATAAATAGTTTTTTACAAGAAACTATCGATTAGTTTACGATCAATGGATCGATCGTTTTATTTGGGGAACCATTAAAAATAAAGTTTGTGAGAGCCCATTAACAACTATTGAAGATTGTATGTAGAGAGTAAGAAATGCATTTCAAAACTTATCACAGAATTCAATTAGAAGAGTTACCCATGAATAACTAATCCGAAGGTGCGGAAAATGTGTGGAGGTTCGAGGGCGGAATTTTGAACAATTATTAAATTAAAATGGAATCATATTTTTAGCTGATTTCATCTTAGCTACTTTAGTTTATGCAAAGTGTCTTCAATCCAATTAATAGGCATGTTACAGTGTTTAGTGTTATTTTCCGTTTTTGTGGATATCTAGTAACAAATGTACTACGAGTTCTTGATATTACTTTATCGCATTCTCCATAAATAATAAACAAATTCAAAAAGTCTTCGATGGTGTAATTTAAACGCGGTGGCATTTTTTGACATAAAAGAATGATGACATTACTGATTGTCTGTAATCATGGCTAATATGATAAAATGTTTACTAACATTTCTTGAATTTCTAAGATAATCGCAAATATTTCAAAAAGTTTTAACCTAAACCCCCACAATGCTTATACCAGAAAAAAAGGAATTTAATTTTACATAACCTGATGTAAAAAAATATAGGGTGTTCCATTTAACCTAAAGAAGTTTTCGCGGTTTGAAGTTTACAAAATGTAACGTCAAAAATGGAACACTTTGTGTACAATTATGAATGTAATTGAATTGTAGAGTGCAGCTCCCCTTGTGTTCTTTTTACGTGCCAAAAAGCAAATGATTATCTTTTACACGAAGAAAGTTATGTCATGACACCTTTTTTTCTTTAAATGTCACATATCTCTGAAACGGATGGGTTTAGGCATAGGTTATCCCACATGTTTTTGACTCAGAATTTTATGCTCTTTTCGAAAACTCTAAAATATATAGGGTGTTCCATTTAAAATAAGCAAGTTGGCATCGACTTCCGGTATAACCGTAAGTGCCAGATGCTTGTAATTATTTTAGTTGAATTGGCCATACTGCGATTAGTAGCTCCCTAAATTTTCAAAGTTTTCGGGTGCGTATTTTTCCCCATATAGATCGATGCAGTTCCTAGTGAGACACCCTGTATAATTTATTAAAAACATAAATTTTTACCAATAGCATTCTCTTCCTTATATTTCGTTTTAAGGAACATGAATTTCAAATTCTTGCGAGGATAGATTCATTTTTGATGAGGATGTAAAATGAACAAATGGTGACTTTGAAATAACTCCCACTCAATATACAAATTAGAAAATAAAATAAACAAATTTTCCACCCCCTGGGTCGGGAAGGGGGGTTCGAACCTTCTCAGGATGTCACAATACATTTTTACCATTGTCCTTTAACAATAAAAAAATAGGAAACAATTTTATACCCCCTGACAGGGTAGATTCAACCCCAGAGGGCGGTTGCAGTCTACTACCTGATATCACCTTTCACCATATGTTATGTCCCCATGAAAAAACAAAGAATCCCTGCAAAAATGATCGTGTCAAGTTGTCATATCAGAAATAAGCAAAAAAGAGTGGTTTTTGACCGTTTCAAGAGGTGCGCATGACTAAAAACTTTTTTCACCCTATTATTCGTGTTCAGCGCCCTCGAAAACGAGGGGAGGAATAGGTTTTATAACTTTAAATTTAATTAAATATTATATACATACACCCATATAAACACATAAATATGTGCTGTAACACTCACACTTAGACCGATGAAAATTATCAATATATATACACCCTAATTTGGTATAAATAAAGGTAATTCACGCCAATGTAAATGTGATGGCTCGCGGTTAGCTGATCTGGTGCGGCGCAAGGAGTCGTGGGCCCTATTTTAGCTGAACCAGAGGATGACTCAATAATTTCACAGGACTTCACCAAAGTAGACCATTTCACTACAAAAGAAAAGTTCAGAAAGATGTTAGTCATGGACGCCATCCACAGCGTAAATCATATAACTTTCCTTAATATAGCGAAACCAACTACTGTGGAACAGTCGTGAATATAGTCGGACAGTACAAACAAATATAATAAAAAAATTGAAGTTAAGATAAAAATCTACTTTTTATTAAATTCTTTAAATGGTGTGAAATTAATATAAAAAAATTATAATGCAGTAATTAATATATGACGCAAAAGTTAGATGAAATAATGATGATGGTAAAGCAATAAAGTTCATAACCATGTGGTATTAAAACATTCGAAGCACAACAAAAATTAACTAGTAAAAATGTACACTATCTCACCACCTGATGTGGGTATTGTAGAAACGAACCCTAGGTGAGGTTTCGTAGTTCCTGCTATGATACCACACTTCGTACTCTCTGCAGCGGCTCGATAGTTGAATGTTTAGATACTGCTACGCCTAAATATTTGCCTGAAGTTTTAATGGTTTTCGCGATGGTAAGATGAAATGTGAAAAGATTCTTCTATTCTTAGCTATGTGAGATTATGCCGGTTGACTATGAAATAACCAGCCTTCACAGTTTGATCTTGAATAATCATTACGTAATGACGTAATTAAGTAATATAATGATAGTTGTTTCAGAGATGACCAGTCTCCTACTGCTTGAGCAATAATTAATAGTATCGGTTGATTATGAGATTACCAATCTCTTACTTTAACAATATATGATTGATAGCAAACTTCGTCCAACTATGACAACTTCAATAATTCGTCAAGACGTTTAAGGAATTCTTCTAAATTTTTCAGAAACATGACAAAATATTATAAATTTATTGAACTTTAAATAGTACTTTATGGAACTTTAATAGTACTTTGAAGTAATTTATTGAACTTTGAAGAACTTTAAATAACTTTAAATAGTACTTTAAATAACTTTAAATAGTACTTTGTGGAACTTTAAATAGTAACGGTAAAACTTCTGGGAAAGATAAAAAAAGGGAACAATTCGTTAGCACGTGGTAGTAAAAAATAAGGTTACGATTATACAAAAATCAAATAAACTCAACAAATTGAAAAATATAGCTGAGGGCTGCAATATATAATGAACTAGAATTATTTCAGAAAACAAATTACCTTAAATATGTATGGATGCACTAGATGAATTATGATAATTTAAAATTAACACTTGGCATCTGCTAATTTGATTATCAAACGAAGTTAACTGATAATTACCGTTGCAGAACAATTAATGATTAACTCAGTGGATGAACTCTAAAATGTAAGTTATTATCCCCACTAAAGATCTGCGTAGGAGTCGAAAAGTTTACAAATTAACATAGGCAACCTAATATTCTACAATGAGTTTATCTTGTTGAAAACCTTATTTAATACTAACTGAGTTAATACATTGCCACGAACGCGTTTAGATATATTTAACGTTGAGCTTATCGAGTGTGGTATGGTAGCATGAGGTTATAACATAAAATAAATACATATTTAACAGACAAATATAATGATACAACGTTTAGAACTAAAAGATGGTAAAATATTGCACAGTAAACTTAAGGAATTGAAAGGATGTTTTAAACAAACACATATACATATAAAAAAACTTAGGCAAATCTAATCAACAGTACTTCTGATGAGATATTTGGAATAACTTGAATTAGACCGCGAATTCGTATTCAGTGACCTAAATGATATCGCAGAGCACATTTTCGAGGAAAAACGTTAATATATAAATTTTTTCTGAAAAAATGGAATTTTCCATAGCACATATTCCATACTGGAATATGGAATTTCTCAATTTGGACCTTGGAATCGTGCTCAGCGAGCCAAAAACCCCCTAGAGCACACTTCCGCAGTACAATATTCATATTTAAATTTCCGCCCGAAAAAGTTTAATTTTCATAAAAAAATGGCACGTATTCCACTCTAGAATATAGAATTTCTCAGTTTGGACCTAGGAATCGTGATCAGTAACCCAAAAAAACCCCTATAGCACACTTCCGCAGCACAATATTCATATTTAAATTTCCGCCCGAAAAAGTGAAATTTTGATTAAAAAAATGGCACGAATTCCATACTGGATTCCTCTATTTGGATTCGTGATCAACGACCCTCCTATTTCCGAGGTGAAATATTAATTTTATAATTTTTTTTAAAGACAGCTACTTTTTGGGGCACTTCAAACCCCCCTAACTTTCTCATCTTCAGAGTTAATGCAGGGGTCAATGCTGATGAATGTTCCTGGGGGTCTAGGGAACCCGTGAAAAAATGAATTTTTCAAATCGGTACTGTTTCACCACTTTTCCACATTTTAAACTTTTTTACGGCTTATTAATTGAACTATAATACTAAAAGCCCTTTATTTTACCTTTTTTTTGATATATCCGATAAAACGTGTATTTTTTTATTATCTAAAAAAACCTCTCTTGATAATTTTTGAGATAACCCATTTTAAATGAGTTGTTAAGAAAGAAACAAAAAATTTAAAATGGTACACCTTTTTTTTACACATTCCCATTATGGGAGTTTATGGGACTTTCAGTGTGTTTTTTAGAACAACTTTCTTTATCGATTCTGAAAGGATCAGTTTGTGTAAAAAAATTTCCACCTCAAAGACTACAATTTCTGAGCTATTAGTATACAAATACCTGGGTAATATAATTGAAATAAATCGTTTAATTAAAACACATGAAAACACAAACAGAAAGTCTCCAAGTTACGTTGTCAGTAAATATTAAGTCCTTTGAAGGGACGCCTAATTTAAAAAAACTCAGTCAGCTAATAAGTCTGGTTCACTGCCTTGGAAAATATGAGTTTCGTCTTAAAACATTAATTTATTTTTATAATGCGGCCATAAAAGATTTGCCTCTGAAATTCAACATCTTGAACCACTTAAAAATTATTATTCTAGCGGAAAGGTGGGTTCCGCAAGGAAGACATGATAATAAAGGAACTGTTTCAATTAATTACTTAATTTTGATAAAAAGAATTTTATTATAGGGAATCACGGCGATAAGAATGAAGCCATTAAATGTGTGTAGAAAGTGTTTGAAATTTTTTTTATTTATTTATTTTTTTTTTTTCAGGTAACCACAATGACCCTCTTAAGTTTAGGAAATCTAGATTTATACAGAGCAATAATAATTTATTTATATTCTAAATAATAAATATTAAAGTGTAATACAAAAATAAAAAACTTATTGATCCTCTTCAAAAGTATGCTCATATTTATTCAATGCAATTTTAATCTCATAATCATAGGCACACAAAAAATAAAAAAAGGTTATGTACTTTTTTACCGACTATCATATCTATATGTATTTTGGAGCGCTGAAACCGAATACGAATTAGAATTGTCACATGTCCTCAATATTTTCATGTAAGCTTAAAAACAGCTTATAGACTGGCGGTACATGACCAGTCAGGTGCAACGTTTTTAAAATGCATGCCAATAATATATATGAATGAAATTACCATGAATATGCCAGAAACGTAAATTTTAGGCAGTCGTCGCGTGCAGAAGGGTGTGCAAATCGATTTTTTTTATTTTTTTTGTTTTTTTTTATTTTAAAATGGATGCCAATAGTGCCAAACGAAAAGCCCTTGAAAAAAAAATCCAAAATCAAGAACACCAAAAAATTTTACAATTTAATGTGCGCATCAAGAGTTGTTTTGCGCGCGAAAACTGAATTGAATGAATGAATGAATTTCCGCTGGATTCTTTTTCACAGCTTTCGTTTGGCACTATTGGCATCCATTTTAAAATTAAAAGAAAACAAAAAAAAACAAAAAAAATCAATTTGCACACCCTTGTGCACGCGACGACTGCCTAAAATTTGCGTTTCTGGCATATTCATGGTAATTTCATTCATATATATGATTGGCATGCATTTTAAAAACGTTGCACCTGACTGGTCATGTACCGCCAGTCTATTAGAACAAGCCTGAAAGCGGATAAAAAGTAAATTAGGAAATTAAATTAGTTGACCCATGTTTCTATTCTAGTAGAGTGTTCGGTGCCCAGATATACGCATAAAAATAAGTTCTGTGGGTGTCCTACTCAATAGATCATTATAATCAAAAAACGAGTTATTTCTTAGTGAATTAGGTGTTTTGATATTTCTACTTTTGAGTAATAGCAAATCCTTTTAACCATGAATAGAACTAGTCAAAATAAGTAGATTTTCGAACAGACCCACCTCGAGAAATCATGCCTGCCCCCCCTCAAAGGGGCTGCCTGTATCTGCCTATATATATATATATATATTTTTCAAAATACGGTAGGAGCTAGAGGAATGATATTGACGCCATTCCATAGAGTATAAAATTTTGCATAAGACCCTCCATTTGCTTTTTGCTGTTTTCTTTTTTTTAAGGCCCCACAGGAAAAAAAATGGTGAGGAGCCTTCCAACAACGACACATGTTTGGCTATACCTCTAACACGGCCCAATAAATCAAAATTCTACAAGATATAAAAGAAATAAAGAAAATAAAGACCAATATTTTTTCTATCGATTGGTATTTTATTTGTATATGTTATTTGTTTATATAAAGCCGTCAGTGCCGTACAAAGAGAAAGATGCACATGTGCATAATTAATTTATTTAAAATAATTTATTATTGTAGTTACAAACTGCGAAAATATTGATTGTACCTGTTCAAAATTATTACATTATTATTGTTTTTAAGATAAAAATAACACAGCCCACAAAAAAAATGTTCTGTTCACCAGACTAGACCAACATATCTATACGTTTTTGGGGTCGCTGAATCCGATTCCATCAGGTCAGGGTCAAGGTCAATCCAAGGTTAAATTGGGAAAAGAACAATTAAGCGAAGGAAACCACGATTTCTGTATGTTTTTGGGGTCAATGAATCCGAATTCGGGATCTGATTGACCCCATCAATTTTGGGTGATGGTCAATCCAAGGTCAAATTGAGAAGAAACCTTTTAAGCGCAGAAAGCCACCATTTTTATACGTTTTTGGGGTAACTAAATCCCAACTCCTGGTCTATTTGACCCCCTCAGGTCAGAGTCAAGGTCATTCCAAAAACCACGATTCTTATACGCTTTTTGGATTGCTGAATCCGAAGTCAAGGTCAAGGTCATTCCAAGGTCAACTTTTGTTTATCAAATGGAAACGCGTTTTTGACCACAGATTCTGAAAGAGCGGGATATTTTACGTTCACATATGGTTTGACCCATGATCAAAGTGACGTTTGGTCATCAGAAGGTCGAATCACTATCTCAAATTAATTTATCTAAGATCAAAGATGATTCGTATTGAGAAATCTTAGTTACAGATCTTTATCGAGCATGGTTTAGCCTCGTGATATTTCTCCGAGGGGGATTGAAGAACCAAGACAGCAGACACATATATCCACACGCAACCAGCGAGTGGCGTCTTCCAATCCACTGGGAAAAACGAAACGTCTATGTTATATACTGACTGCCCAAACATCTCGGTTTAGGATATTTCTTGAAAATGTTATTATAATTAAAAAATAAATAATATTATTTTCAACTGGTTTATGATTAACCATATTTATAGGTAATAGAGAGAGATCAGGTGAAAATTTTTTACTAGAAACGCGCAGAAAAACTTAAAGTATTGAATCTACTAATTTCAGTGGATTTCCCCGAATTTTTTTCAAGAAATTTTTGAAGAACGGGGGGAGACACAGCAATTTCGGTTTTCGGTTACGGTTTCGGTTTTCCAGAATCTCACATTCCGGTTTTCGGTTTCGGTTACGGTTAGGAAAAATTCGTAATTACGGTGCAGTTTTCGGTTAGAGTTTCGATTAAAATTGTATTAATCCTTGCAGGGACCGAAAACTAAATTTATTTCGGCTCGGTTTCTATTACGGTTACCTAACGTATACCATTTTCGGTTTTCGGTTACGGTTTCGGTTTTCAGAGCAGCGTTAATTTGGTTTTCAGTTTCGGTTTCGGTATCCAAAGCAGCGCCAATCTAGTTTTCGGTTACGGTTTCGGTTTTCCAGAATCTCTCATTTCGGTTTGGGTTACGGTTAAAAAAAAATCGTAATTATGGTGCGATTTTCGGTTACGGTTTCGGTTCGGTTACGGTCCCTGGGGTGAAATCCGAAAAGCAAAAGATTTCCTCGGATTTCCTTCTGAGTTTACACCAGATTTCCTTCGCGGTTTGCTCCTATGACTTTTCCTAACTCAAATTAGTACTGAAATATAGAAGAACATTCCAAACATCACATAATGACACGATTCGTGATTTTTTCGTTCAAAATTATCTAGAGCACTTGTTTCGCAACCGATATTGATAATTTGTTTTAAAATACTGGTTATTTAATTTCCAAAAAATGCAAAAGAGCCGATATTTGAATTATGCTAACCAAAATTATTGAGCTTAGCCAAAATGACCATTTCTTATTTAAATCTTAATAAAACTTTTTTCTTATCCAATTTACATAAATCTTGTCACTCGGAGGTTTTTGAGGCCGCTGATTACGAATCTGATATCCAAATTGTCATAAACCAACCTGCATGATGGCGGAATCAATGGCGGCTATGAAATGCTAAAAAATGATGAAAAATGAAACATTTTTATTAAAGTTTATGCTGAGAAGTTTTAAACATTCTGATAAGTACTTTTAAGTTAAAATAGACTAAATTTTAAGTTTTCGGAAGAAATTCAAGATGCAGATCCAATATGGCGGCAATAAGATGATAAAACTAACTTAAAAATAAATTAAATGCATTAAACTAAATAGGCTATTCTTAAGAATTATTAAAAAATTTAAAAAGGAAAAAATTTTCTGAAATTTTTAAAAATATCCAATATGGCTGCCATACATTAATTATCAATCATAAATATGCGATTCAGTCCTCCATTAATTTTGAACATAACTTTTAGTAGGTATCAATATTAATATTTCTCTTTTTATCTGCTAATAATATTATTTAAATGTATTAAAATAATCAACAGTTAAAAAAATTATCAACTCAACTGGAGAACTAATATTATTTAAACAGCACAAATTAAACAGAGAAATTTAAGATTGAAATAATGGCGAAAAATTTTTACATTAAGTTAGGTTTAAAGTTCATGGGGTAAAACTAAATATTCTTGTTTTAAAGTTATCATATTATTAGCAGATAAAAAAAAGAAATATTAATATGACCTACTTAAGGTTATATTCAAAATAAATGAAAGACTGAATCACATATTTATGATTGATAATTAATGTATGGCAGCCATATTGGATGTATTTGAAAATTTCAGAAAATTTGTTCCTTTTTAAATTTTTTAATAATTCTTAAGAGCCTATTTAATTTGATGCATTTAATTTATTTTTAAGTTAGATTTATCATCTTATTACCGCCATATTGGATCCGCCATCTTGAATTTCTTCCTGGAACTTAAAATTTAGTCTACTTTAACTTAATTTGTACTTATCAGAAATATTCAAAACTTCTCGGCATAAACTTTAACAAAAATATTTCATTTTTCATAATTTTTTAGCATTTTGTAGCAGCCATTGATTCCGCCATCTTGCAGGTTGGTTTATGACAATCTGGATATCAGATTCGTAATCAGCGACCTCAAAAACCCCCGAGCAACAAGATGTATGTACATTGGATAAGAAAAAAGTTCTAATTTGTTCTTATAAGTTTTATTAAGATTTAAATAAAAAAATGGCCATTTTTGCTAACTGGCTTCTGGTTAGCATAATTTAAAAATCGGCTCTGTTACGTTTTTTTGAAGTTAAGTAACAAGTATTTAAAAAAATATCTCTCAATCGGTTGCGAGACAAGTGCTCTAGATAATTTTGAACGAAAAAATCACGATTTATGCCACTGTGCGTCAGTAGAAAAAACATTTTTTGCATTTGGTACAACTATACTGCCGTCCTAAGCCAAAAAGACGTATCTCAAGTTTTGGCCGAAATGCATATTTTTATACCTTAGGATAGCTGGAGCTATTTTCTATATATTTCCATAGCGAAATAAACGTATTTCAATCGTTAAGTATTTTTAAAGTGCTAACAAAGTTTGACGTATCTAAAAAAATAGGCCAATTAGACGTATCTCATTGTAAAAAAAATACTAGTAACCTAATTAATATAAATTCATAACTACACCACTATTAACCTCTACATTAGTACAACTACAAAAAAAAAATATTAGTAAATATTTGAAAATATTGACGCGATTTCGAAAATTCAAAACATGCCTATATCTCAAAACAGTGAAACCTTGAGATACGTCTTTTTAGCTTAGGAGGGCAGTATATATGTACACCAGTCATATTTCAGAGTATATGCGCCTAAATTTTCAAGCCGAGTAAATTATTAGAAACGAAGTTATGGGATGAGAAACCTAAAATACTGTACTTCTCGGAAATTTTATAAGAAAGTGGAGAGGTGTAATTTTTTTCCGATTTCGTAATTCCAAATCGAATCACGACCTCCATAATCGAATTTGGTAGATCATCTTACATACATAAGGCTATGCCTTCATTTTTGGATATTCGCGAGTTGCATAGGCCACTTTTATTTTGCATACCTCGAGGGCCTTGCTCTTCGACTATTATTTGTCTAAAATAAATCGTCAAATATACGTTTAATAATAAAATTTCACTCTCGTATTATATTGAAAACTAATATTTCCTGCTAATTCCACAAATATATACCGCTATAAATAAATCCTGTGTTGGTCTTAATTAGATATTGTAATGTGTTACAACCCTTAGAATGAATATAGTGTATTTGCACCTACTCGAAAAAGAACCTACCAGAAGATTCCAAAGTGACATCTGGAATTCTCTAGAGAATGGTGGCGTCATCACAGAACAATCGAGATCTGTCATTTTTAGGTATAAAAAGACCGACCGCATTCTCGGCGAGTAGTTCAGAAAGTTCAGAAAGTTCAGAAAGTATAGAAAGTGAGGTTAAGACTTCAAAGATAAACAAAGTGATAAACATTGTGATTTTAGTCAGTAAAGTGTATTTAAATTAATAATAGTATTGTGAAGTATCCAGTAAACATTTAATAAAGTGTGTTAGTGGACATCTCTTGTTATAATTTTTGGAACCCACGGAATTTGCGAGGGTGGTTTCCTAAGGGTGGAAACACGTGACAATTGGTGTCAGAAAGCGGAATTTTATGACAAGAGGAGCTCTAAAGTTGTATTGGAGTGTTCGAGAAGTATTCTCGAGAGTTAGTGCTAACACAGGACTAATTTACTGGACATTGTTCGAGGGTTATTTTCGAACAGGAAAATAGTGTTTAAGTGCATTTTTGAGACATTGTAGAACATTTTATTAGGACATTAGTGCGATAATTAAATCCTTTGAACTGAGAAGTGATAGAGACACTGAAAAAGACTCATTTAGTGCGTGAAAATCTCTAGAACTTTTCTATTTGGACATTAGTGGAGATTATTAAATTCTCTGAACTGGATAGTGACAAAAGACTCTGGATAAGACTTTTTCGTGCTATTTCGAGATTTGTCTGAAAAGTTTAATTACCGATATTGACGTGACAGTTAAATTTATTTTATTTTAATTTCGTCGTATGCCCGTAACAACAAGAAGTATGGCATCCGATAAACAAATACAGGACTTATTCGAACAATTCCAAAAAATGATGGCGCAGCAACGGCAGGAAGACAAAGTAGAACAGGAGAAAAAACGTCAAGAGGAAGAAAGAAGACGTCAAGAAGAAAGGGACGAATTAAAAAAAATGATGGAAGATCAGGAAATAAGACGTCAGAAAGAAAAAGAGGATGAAGAAATAAGACGTCAGAAAGAAAAAGAGGATGAAGAAATAAGACGTCAGAAAGAAAAAGAGGATGAAGAAAGAAGACGTCAGAAAGAGAAAGAGGATGAAGAAACAAGACGTCAGAAAGAAAAAGAGGATGAAGAAACAAGACGTCAGAAAGAAAAAGAGGATGAAGAAAGAAGACGTCAAGAAGAGAAAGACGAATTGAGACAAATTATGGAAGACCTGAAGATACGACAGCAAGAGGAGAAAGAAGAGCAAGAAAGACAACGTCAAGAGGAAAAAGACGCACTCAGAAAAATAATGGAAGACTTGGAAGAAAGACGCCAGGAGGAATTAAGGAAAATCCTGAGCGATCAAATAAAAATACAACAGGACGCAATCATTTCTGTCAAAAGTGAAGTCAAAGAAGAGATAAGCAAGGTAAAAGAAAAAGTAGATAAGGTCGAAGATAAAGTAGGTGAAGTCAAGACCGAAGTCGGTCAAGTAAAAGGAAAAGTAAATCAGTTTGAAGAAAAGATGAGTGAGTTCGAAGAAGAAGTCAAGGGAGAAATAGACCGGCTTAAACGACAGTTGAGAGATAGAGGAAGCCAGCAGGTGGTATCATCAGGGCAGCGACTAAAACCTCCTTCTTTTGACGGCCAAAGTTCCTGGACGACGTACAAGAGGCAGTTTGAGGCAGCAGCGTGTGCGAACAATTGGGATAATGAGGAAAAGGCCATGGCATTAGTTCTAGCATTAAGGGGCCAAGCTTCAGAGTTGCTCCAAACCATCCCAGTTGAGAAACAAAGGGACTTTAAAGTCTTGGAGGCTGCATTAGACTTGAGGTATGGCGATCAACACCTTGCGCAATTATACCAGACTCAGCTGAAATCCCGGATGCAAAAAGCTGGGGAAAGTTTACAAGAATTTGAAGCTGCGATAGAGAGACTGGCACACCTGGCGTATCCGAGTGCACCTAAAGAATTCCAGGAACAATTAGCCGCGGGGGCCTTTTTAGATGGTATAAGGGACGAAGAGGTCAGGCGAGTTCTGAGGCTGACGAGACACCAAAGTAGTAGCGAAGCTTTGGTGCGTGCACTCGAAGTAGAAGCCGCTTACAGGGATACTCCAAGGTCGAGAGTTCGAGCTGTGACTCTCGAAGAATCGCAACCAGAAATGAACCAGAACCCCTTGCTGACTGAGATGCAGAAAATATTCACCAAATTATGCGATAAATTGGATGGCCTCGGAAAGCAGGAGAAACAACAAAATAAAGGAAAGCCGAGCGGAGGTATTAAATGTTTCAACTGCGGCAAGGTGGGACATATGAAACGAGACTGTCGACAGCAGAACTCGGAGAGTCGAGTAAATGCTGTGAATGTTGAAGAGAAGCAGGAAAACTAAAGATAGCCAGCACCAAGGGGGCTGTGCTGGCTAGGGAATGCGGTGCCCCCAGAGAAATAAAGATTTCCCAGCTCCAAAGAATTCCAAGCAGTCTGTTGTTGCAGGGATATGTGAATGGAAGAAAATGCGTGTTTACTATTGACACCGGTGCTACGTCATCAATAGTGCGGCCAGGGTTTATATCAGGCTTGCAGATTGACAAGAAGCAAAATGGAGTAATCATTCGAACAGCCACGGGGGACAGGGCTGCGGTCCATGGAGAGGTCAACTTGGAACTGCAGGTTGGACGGTTGAGGTTCAATTACAAGGTCATTGTGGCTGACATTATGGATGATTTCATTTTGGGTCTGGACATCATGGGAGAGCAGGGATTCATTGTTGACGTAGGGGAGCGAGTCTTAAAAATTGGAAATGAGGAATTTATTCTGGCAACCGCAGACGACCAATTCCATAAAGCAAGGTTGTTAACAACACAGACGATTAAGATTCCTGCTCATTCGGAACAAATGATCGATGCTGCTTTAGAAGGAAATCCTGGAGGGTACCGTGTTGGCCTAGTTGAAGATGACGAATCGATTAAGTCCCTACCCAATATTATTGTGGCGAGAACTTTAACCCGGACTAAAGACAAAATCCCAATTAGAGTCGTTAATTTAAATTCCCACTCAGTGACAATTAAGGAAGGCAAACCAATTGACTCCTATGAACCGGTCACATGGGTAGCGAGGTGCGAGGAACAAACAGAGGGAAGTTCGTCTACGAAAATAGACCAGGAAGTTTTGACCTTGCTGAGTACCCAGTTGGAGCATTTATCTGAGGATGAACGAAGGGAGGCAATCAAGTTTCTAGAAAAGGAAAGTTCAGTATTTGCCAAGAATACAGAGGCCCTTACAAAAACAGACATAGTCCAGCATCGGATAAATACTGGCGACTCGCCTGCTATTCGACAACCACCTAGGAGGCTTCCATTAGCAAAACAAGAAGATGCCTCGGCAATGATAGACAAGATGCTACAAGATGGAGTCATTGAGGAGTCGACGAGTCCCTGGTCATCGCCAGTAGTTTTGGTTGCCAAGAAGGATGGAACATTAAGATTTTGTGTCGATTATCGGAAATTAAACGATGTCACAAAGAAAGACAGTTACCCATTACCACGAATTGATGACACGTTAAGCACGTTGGCAGGCTCACGATGGTTTTCTACGTTAGACCTTAGGAGTGGATACTGGCAAGTGGGGCTTCATCCTGATGATAAGGAGAAGACAGCGTTTTCAGCAGGCAGTGGTCTTTATCAATTTACCGTGATGCCTTTTGGACTTTGCAATGCGCCAGCTACCTTTGAAAGATTGATGGAATTCGTACTGCGAGGGCTAACCTGGAGGACGTGCCTGGTTTACCTTGACGACGTGCTTGTTATGGGACAGGACTTTACAGAACATTTGAAAAATCTTCAAGAAGTATTTGGGCGAGTCAGGAATGCCCATCTGAATTTGAACCCGAAGAAGTGCCTGCTATTCCAGAAAGAAGTCAAATTTCTTGGTCACGTGGTGTCTTCGGATGGAATACAAACAGACCCCGACAAAATTTCTGCTGTACGAGATTGGCCAAGACCATCTAACGTTCATGAAGTACGGAGCTTCCTTGGCCTCTGCACTTATTATAGGCGCTTTGTGGAAGGGTTTGCAGAAATTGCGAAGCCATTACACCGGCTGACAGAAGAGAAAGTGCAGTACCAATGGACACCGGAATGTGAAACAGCATGGAGAAAATTGAAGGCAGCTCTATGCACTGGTCCTGTGCTAGCGTACCCACAACGGGAAGGATGTTTCGGATAAGGCAGTTGGATTGAAGGCTTTGTGGGCCCAATGGGATTCACTTAAAGTCATGAACGGGCTGCTAAAGAGAGCTTGGGAAAGCCCGGATGGCAGGGAAGTTGTTATGCGTCTAGTGATTCCCAGGTGTCGAGTACCGAAAGTACTTCAGGAAGTGCATAATGGAGCATCCGGTGGGCACTTCGGCGTTAATAAGACCCTGAATAAAGTACGAGAACGATTTTATTGGGTAAATAGTCGTCAAGATGTGGAAGCTTGGTGTCGCAATTGCAAAATTTGTGCAGCCAGTAAGGGACCACAGACTAGAAGTGGGGGTGCAATGAAGCAATATAACGTCGGAGCTCCTTTCGAGAGGATCGCGATCGATATAGCCGGCCCATTCCCAGTAACCAAGGATGGGAACAAGTACATACTGGTTGCCATGGACTATTTTAGTAAGTGGCCAGAGGCCTATGCAATTCCAAACCAAGAAGCAGTCACTGTAGCCAAAGTCTTGGTAGATAATTTGATATGTCGGTTTGGTGTACCCCTGGAGCTGCACTCAGATCAAGGGAGGAACTTTGAGTCAGGGGTGTTTCAGCAAATCTGCAAGTTATTGGGGATACACAAAACACGGACAACAGCCCTTCACCCGCAATCAGATGGAATGGTGGAACGACATAACAAGACCATGAAAGAACATCTCTCTAAAGTGGTTCATAAGAATCAACGTGATTGGGATCTCCACATACCGTTCTTCCTCATGGCATACAGAGCTGCTATCCACGAGTCTACGAAACAAACACCAGCCCGTGTAGTATTTGGACATGAGATCAGACTGCCGTGTGATTTGATTTTCGGAACACCAGGCGGAGAACAGCTTCCTGTGAACAGCTATGTGGATGAAATGAGTGAACGGCTAAGAAATGTTCATGAGCTGGTTAGAGACCAAATCACCATAGCCAGTGACCGAATGAAGGCTCGATACGACCGTAAGGGTAGTTCAGAAGGGTTCAAGGCAGGAGATCTGGTTTGGCTGTATAACCCACAGCGAAAGAAAGGGAAGTCACCGAAACTTCAACCCCCTTGGGAAGGACCTTATACTGTTATTACCCGAATTAATGATGTCGTCTATCGTATTCAACGAAACAAAAAGTCCAAGATGAAGATCGTACACTTGGATAGACTGGCGAAGTATGTGAAAGAGGCTGAATTGCCTGACCGGGACGTTCAGGCTTAAGGAGGGGGCAGTGTAATGTGTTACAACCCTTAGAATGAATATAGTGTATTTGCACCTACTCGAAAAAGAACCTACCAGAAGATTCCAAAGTGACATCTGGAATTCTCTAGAGAATGGTGGCGTCATCACAGAACAATCGAGATCTGTCATTTTTAGGTATAAAAAGACCGACCGCATTCTCGGCGAGTAGTTCAGAAAGTTCAGAAAGTTCAGAAAGTATAGAAAGTGAGGTTAAGACTTCAAAGATAAACAAAGTGATAAACATTGTGATTTTAGTCAGTAAAGTGTATTTAAATTAATAATAGTATTGTGAAGTATCCAGTAAACATTTAATAAAGTGTGTTAGTGGACATCTCTTGTTATAATTTTTGGAACCCACGGAATTTGCGAGGGTGGTTTCCTAAGGGTGGAAACACGTGACAATATTATTTGTGTCAACTCTACATACGCTTAACAAATGTACTGTTTCACGTAGGAATATATTACAAAACTAGCGAAGTGTGGGTACTTAAGCATAATGAATGTATAATGCTAATCCGTCTAGGCACCCAACAGCATTTGCTAGATTGGTCATTAGCACCACTAGTTCAACTATATGGAGACAGGATAACCATTGACACATGTTGTCTAATATTTCACTCCGCTCAAACCGATCATTATTTCACCGTTCCATCCCCATCATTATTAAACCTGTTGCATTGCTGGCATATTCTGCATTCGGTTTTCACCAGTTTACTACAAATATAATATCATTAAGCAATAGAAGACCAGTAAATATGTATATCAGCCTAAAACACCACAATGATATAAATAATCCAGATGAGGTTAAAATTATGGGTGTATACTTAGAAGACCCCACACTAACATTTGATAATGTTAGTGTCAAAGAAACTTTTTTTCGCTGATTGACAGCAAAATAATTATTATTATACATTGTGTCCCACTTAAGGACTAGCCACCTCCGTAAAATTTTTATTTATGAACCGATTTTTATGTTTTTTTTTTAATATGTAGATCTCGCAAAGGGGCATTAGAAACATGTTCTATTAATTCCGGAACTCAGAGCCACGGCCAACACGACCATTGTTTAAGTGCGAAATATTGAGAAGTACTATTAGGGATTTTTTTCAAAATATAAAAACGGATTCTTATTCAGGACCACCTATATACCTATTGTATCATTTTTGTCGATAGTAATACAGGGTGGCCCAAAAATTGAAAATAACTTTTTAAAATATCGAAATTTAAATTAAAAAAACACATTACTTTTGTATTATTTAAATTATTTATTGATATAATTTGTAATGAAGCAAATTCCGAGGTCCAAACAAGTACCTTATTTTTACATATTATAAATATTGTTATTTTATTTTGTATTACTTATTTAAACCCAACCGGCTACAAAGCATTTATTATCGCGTAAAATTACATTCCTGCACTAAACCCCACCTGCTCAGAAGAGACCGTCCGCGCTCACGGTGGCATCAGTCCAGCCGTCAAGCGTAAGTGAATATTTCCGTACATTATTTCAAGTCCAATTTTTCGGACTCTGCCAATATTTCTTAAAATATACCATTTTACGAAACTGTACTAGTTCCATAAGATCCATTGTAACGAAATTTCACAAGTGCCGTCTACACTGCTCATTTCCTACGCGCATTCTCTTCTCCCACTACCGGGCGAGAGAAGCTATTGAAAGCGGCACCGAAAGTTAAGTTCCTCACGAGCTTCCGAAGCAGATAGACGTGCCAGTCCAGAAGTCAGTCGGTGTACCGCCCCGTATTCAACCAGACGCGCCAGGAGCAACTAGAGGAAATAAGTAAGAATAATGGTAATAATTATAATAGGTAACGGTTTGGCTGATACTGTGAACTTTTATTTGTCTTTGTATTTATTTTACTGGTTGTGTCCTCAAGGTATCCGTAATATTTGCTGTGGTCATAAAGTAGAGGTTCCTGGAGTCTTCGTAGTATCTGCTAATGAGGAGAAATCAGGCCCTTTAATTCTAATTACTGTCTGCTAACTATTGTGTGCCCAGCGTGCGTGTAATATCTGCTAGTGCACGCAAACTGTGTCTATAGAGAGAGCGTTTTGGAGTCTTCGTAGTATCTGCTAATGCGGAGAAAGCAAGACGCTCACCTAATTTCAGGTCCAGGGTACGAGCTCACATCCGGGTGCCAACAGTCGTGCTAGCGTGGCTGACTCCGGTGTACCCAGGGTATTCGTAATATGTGCTAGTGCGCTTACCTTGTGGGCACAGAGAAAGCGTCTCCGAGGTCTTCGTAGTATCTGCTAATGCGGAGAAATCGGGACGTGGCCATATTATTATTTTTAACTGTTTTCAGGTTAGGAGCTGCAGAACGCCGTCTTGTCTTAACTAATCATACATCTCTTTTCAGCTTTAGGGTTCCTGGTATTAGCCAAGACTGACACCTAGAGCAGCCATTTTTTTTATTGTTGAATTAGTTATTGTTTGCTTGCTCCATCCTGGTATACGACGACTGTATATAACCTAACCGTTTTCGTCACCTGCATCGTAACCCGTCACCTTGTCATTTTTCGCGCCGCTAACCATCCTTCACCGCCATACCTCGAGTTTACGTCATACCACTGCTTCGCTCCCGCCTGCCATAGGTAACATCGCTGTAACTGCACCGTAACTGCACGATAGTCATATCATAGCCTGGGTACTGTCTGGTATATATTAGTAGATTTAGACTAATTTAGAGTTGATATTGTAGCTTATAGGAAATAAATAAATATTGTTTACCGAATTATGCGTTTTACTGTGTGTGTGTGAAAGTCTGATACATCCCAATTGACCCACTGGAATTTTCTGTTTTTCTCCACTCTAGCTACTCCAGCCCTACTGCAGCAGGCTGTGCTGAGAGGCTAGTGTGGGAACTTTGCCCCCCGTAAAAATTATAAAGGTGGCGCCCGAGCAACCGAACCGTTGCTAAGGTGTCAAAAGTGACACTTTCCGGCCTCACCGAAAAGTATACGTCACAAATTATTGTTATTATTACTTAAGTTTTCATTTATTTTGAAATTTTATAAACAATTACCATAAACCTGTAAAAAAATTTAGATTTTTAGTTTTGTAAGAATCTGAGCGGTTTGTGTTATTAAAATGAGCCATTATTATAATAATACGTAATAACTAAGTTGTTTTAGTCGTTTATCAAAGAACTAAGATGCCAGTTACACAGTGTCAGGGACAGTCATTTTTCAACTAACATCTCTTGTTTTCCACGCCTGCTAAGTTTTAATAACACAAACCGCTCAGGTTCTTACAAATCTAAAAAATTTACAGGTTTATGGTAATTGTTTATAAAATTTCAAAATAAATGAAAATTTAAATAATATCAACAATAATTTTATCAATAAATAATTTAAATAATACAAAAGTAATGTGTTTTTTTCATTTAAAAACTTATTTTTAATGTACCCTGTATTACTATCATGACAAAAATTGGTACAATAGGTATATAGGTAGTACTGAATAAGAATCCGTTCCAATATCCAAAATCCCTAATAGTACTTCCCAATATTTCGCACTTAAACAATAGTCGTAGTTGGCCATGGTTTTGAGTTCCGGAATTAACGGAACATGTTTCTAATGTCTTTTCGCGACATCTACATATTAAAAAAAACATAGAAATCGGTTCATAAATAAAAGTTTTACGAGGGTGGCTAGTCCTTAAGTGGGACACACTGTATATAATAATTTTTCTAACCTACGTCAGTCAGCAAAGTGTCACTTTTCCTGCCTAAGCAGCGAAGTTCTTACTTTGCTGCATAGGCAGCAAAATGATTGATCGTCATGACAAGTAAATATTTGATACTTTTTGGCAAGTAGACGTCGCAAATAGGCGTTGTTGGGATGATGCTACCCTGCATTTAAAATAATTAAATAATGTGCACAACGAGGTTCAGTATTGTACTTTATATTTTGGCTAGTTAGCTTCTCAGTGGGGGCGTGGCAGGCGCGGATTTATGGGGGGGGGGGTAACGGGGTCATTACGCCCCCCAAGATTCTGTAAATTACCTTTTGTTTTAAAATGTTATAATTTTTGTTAATTTTGGGAAGAAAAAAATTTTTAACAGGGCAATTACCTCCCCAAGAAACTTTCATTTTAAAATTTTATTTTTTAGGATGAAAAACATTTTTTTTCGGATTTCTCCCCACCCCGCTCTTCAAAAAAATTTAACGAAACATTTTTTGTTCAGATTTCTCTCCCCCCCCCCCTCATCAAAAAATTTTGGATTCAGTGTTACCCCCCCGAAGCTCAAGGTTCACATCCGCCCTTGGGGCGTGGGTAAGTAAATTATGTTGTTGTATTTTCTTCGTTCTCAAAAAAAATTATATGAGAACAATTACATAAGATGGTGAAAAGGGCGTCAAATGACTTTCTCTACTCAATATATGCCCTAGGGCCAAAGGTAAGTGGCAATAGTAACAAAAACCATTAAAAAAACTAAACATTTACTACAAATTTAGTAAATACCGACAAAACGATATAAGCGAACAATGATGCTTGTTACATACAATAAAATTGATTTTAGTATTTTTACTGGTTAATAAATTTTGTGTAATTATTAATATTGATCGCTCAAAGCTACGTTAATACTGTTATACGCCGAACAACAAAATAATGAAATGGCATGTAAACAATCAAATACAACTTATGGCAAATAACAAAAACAACGAATAAAAGCAATAATTTTTCCACTAGGTGATACTTAACACGTGTGTCCACGCCCCTCGCAGTTGACTACAATGGATGATTCGTCGGTACAGCACATCGATTCCTTGCAGAATTCACTTATTCAGGCTCTCTCGGTTTCCCAGCGGAACATGTGATTTTATGCTACTTTACAGAAAGTTATGTGGCCCTCCACGTTGATAATTGGGCGACAGCTTGATTACAAATTACATAGATCGAGGTCCAATACTCCTCCTTTAATCTATGGTCCAGTATATTCCAACTCTTAAGTAATATCGACGTCAGTACAATCTCAGCAAAAAGGGGGTATATAAAACCAAAACGAAACTAAAAGACAAACCATAAGAGAAACGCTTAAAAATACGAAACCTGGCATTAGTTCATAGAACATTAATTAAGTTCTGAAAGGTATGGAAATAAACACTCACATCTAAATTACAACCCTATCAAAATGGAAGCGTTTCAAATACGTGAAACAGGCGGCTTATCCCAAAATTGGCTAAGACGGCGTCGTCAACCCTAAACATCAAACAATGGACTACGTCTAGTAGCCCAACAAGCAAAATTTAAATGTTATTCGACTATTTTGTTTTATTGCAATTTTATAAATGTAATAAAATAGCAATAAAACAAAATTATTGTAGAAATGACAATTATAAAACAAATTTGTTTATTGGGAGTGCAAACATGTGCAACTATCCGTTTAAATACGCAAAATATCCACGATAATTTTCCCAAAAGCACACGTTGCTGGGCACTTTTGCCGTTCAACCACCTATCCTCACTGCTCCACATGCTGTTTCCCCCACTTAATAATTTCGCCTTGTGAAACTAACCTATGACCTTCACCAACAGGTGTCTCGATAATCCTAAACTGAATCTTTAAAAAAATAGTAGAATTTAAATATAAACACTTTTTTTTTCCTTATGGGTTGCGGTGCCGAAGTCCCGCTGTACTGAAGCTTGAGCTTATTGTACCCCATAGTCTCGTTATCCCATTAATCTTGTTCCTCTCCAAAAGGAGAGTATACGGTCAATGGGAGCTCTGGCTATTTCTTCCGGGGTTACGGTTAGTCCCCCGAAGTGTGAGAATCTCCCAGCCACTAAGGCTGGGCATTCACATAGTATGTGGTGAGGAGTTTCTTCATCCTCACCACACATCCTACATTCTGGATTATCTTTCACACCTATGTTAGTTAGGTGTCTATTCAGTGTGCAGTGTCCTGTTAGGATTCCCACTGCACATCTCAACTGTTTTCTGCTCAGCTTTAGCAATTCGTTGGTCTTTGTCATGGATGGCCCGCCGGTGATGAACATGCGTGACTGCCTCATCCCCGGCGCGCCAGTCCAGTGCAATATATGTTTCTGACTCAATAGTTCCTTTACCATTCCTCTTGCGGTATTGTATGACGGCTCAGGTCCCATCAAGGCTGTTTTTGCACCTTCTTTGGCCGGCTTATCTGCTTTTTCGTTGCCTTCATTGCCCTGATGTCCTCGCGTCCACTCCAGTTATATACTGTTGTGTTCCACCAGTTTCGCCAGGGATTCAAGGCAGTCTTTTACAGTTTTGGAACGTATCTCTACTGCATTCAGAGCTTTGAGAGCTGCTTGACTGTCAGTGATGATGCGGATTCTTTTGTCAGTATATGACCTCCGTATCATTTCTTGTGCACAGATTTCTATGGCTGCTTGGAACACCGTTGCGGTACTGCCCAGGTTCAGACTGATGTCTGTCCCTGGTTGATCCCCCGTAACACCTGCTCCAGTACTACTTGACGTTTTCGATCCGTCAGTATACCATATGGTATCATTTGGATATCTTCGCAGTTGCCTTGTTCCTTCCTCTTCCCTATCGGGTATGTATACCCTGAAGGTCTTTGTGAAGTTGTGGCTTATGCTGATTCTATCTGACTGCATATCCATTAGTCGATTTTTCCCTATTTGTTGGAATGGTCCCATGTCCGTTTATTTTCAGCCTGTACGCCGCCAACAGTGCCTCACTCTCCACCACTAGCTGTAGTGGGGGCAGGCAAAGTAGTGCTTCCATGGCTGCGGTAGGCGTTGTTGACATTGCTCCCGTTATGCCTAGATATGCTAGTCTTTCCGTAGTTTTCTCATTGTCTCTCCTTTTCCGGCTTTATGCCCCCATATCATTATTGGTACTACACACCTTTGGTACAGCCAGTGCACCATTCTTGGTTGTAGTCCCCAGTTTTTACCTACCATCCTTCTGCTGGCCCATAAGGCCCGCGTAGCTTTGGTAGTCACTCTGTCTAGATGTGCATTGGAGTTTAATTTGGTATCTAGAATCAGTCCCAAATATTTCACTTCATTGCTCACCTGCAGTTCGTTTCCCCGGAGATATAATCTTCCCAGGTTGAGTTTTCTCTTTCTTGTGAAGGCGACTACAGTGGTCTTCCTTGGATTCACGGAAAGACCTTCCTGGGTACACCATCTGTCTACCATAACGAGAGCTCGCTGCATCTTTTCTGATGCAGCGCCCTCGTGTTTTCCTGTTACCAGGATGGCGATATCATCTGCGTAGCCTTGCGCATATATTCCCCGCTGTTCCAGTCGAGATAGGAGCTCGTCCGCTACCAGGCACCACAGGAGAGGAGATAAGACCCCCCCTGCGGGCACCCTCTGTTCACGGACACCTCCTCTGTCGTGGATCCTAGCGTGGACTGAATTTTCCTAGTTCTGATAGCTGAGTCGATCCATCTTGTTATTGACTTTTCGACTCCGCGTCTCTTCACTGCATCACTTAGTGAGTCGAATGAGGTATTATCAATAGCACCCTCTATGTCTAAGAAGGTTCCTAAGGCAATTTCTTTGCTGTCTAGGGCCCTTTCTATCTTTTGAGTAAGCTCATGTATTGCTAACACAAGATTTTCCTGTTTGGTAGGCATACTGGTTTCGATGTAGAGGTTTTGTACTCAGTTTATCGTCCCTGATATGCCTATCAACCAGCTTCTCTAGAGTTTTCAGGAGAAATGATGTTAGACTAATAGGTCGGAAGGATTTGGCCTGGGCGTAGGTATCACGCTCTGGTTTTGGTATGAATACCACCTTTATCTTCCACCAGCCGGTTGGCACATAACCCAGGGCCAGACTGGCCCTGAATAATGTGCATAGGGGTGTGCAAGTATTTCTACTCCCTGTTGCAGTAGAGCTGGAAATATTCCATCCAGCCCTGGTGACTTGTATGGTTCAAATGAATTGATTGCCCATACAAGTCTTGTTTTGTTTATTATTTTATTTGCAATTTTCCAGTCCTCCTTTGACGCCCTTCTTATTGGTATGTCTTCGGATGGACCGCTTTTGTCTTGTAGGGCGGTTACACTGCCTGGGAAGTGTGTCTCTAGTAATAAATCTAAAGTCTCCTTCTCAGTGTTTGTGTACTCGCCTTGTTGTCTTTGCAGTGATCCAATCTTGCCCTGATTATCTCTCTGCAAGATTTTCTGGAGTCTAGCAGCTTCTGGAGTATTTTCTATCTCCTCGCAATGCTTCCTCCTGATTTGGTTTTTGCTTCTCTAATGGCGTAAAGGTATTTCAGACGGGCCGCTTTGTATTCGTCCCATCTGCCAGTCCTTTTGGCCTGGTTGAACAGTTTCCGAACCTTCGCCCTTCTGGAGGAGAGCTCGCGGTTCCACCATGGGGTTTCACGCTTGGCCCCTCTCTCTTTCAGAGGGCAGCTTGACTCGAAAGCTGCTATTACTGCTGTGGTTATTAAATCACTCAGCAGTTCTACTTCCGCCGGTGTTTGTGGTCTTGATGGGCAGTCCTTCAGCCCCTGCTCTAGGTTCTCGTTGAAGAGTTCCCAGTTGCAGGTTCTTGGGTTTCTGCTCATCTTCCCTTCTATAAACACTTAATATTTAATAAAATATTACGAAATCGTAACAATCAAACTTGTGAGGAGAGTAGGAGAAAGTGAAACAAAGTAAATTGTCATGAGTGAAGTTATGCTAGACGTAAACTGAAACATAAACGTTATGCAGACTCTTCGTGGGTTTATTAAAGTTTCTATATAACTGTTGAACATTTTACATAGTATCTTAGTATCTAGCATTTACGCAGTTTTATTTAAATTTCTCAATATTTTAGATATAATTGCTAACTTTTTGCGTATGTATTTTGTATTTTGAAGGGTATTTTGAAAATACATATTTGTAAAAAAGATGTATTTTCGATACCAAAATACAAAATACAAATTGTATCCAAGATACGTATTTCTAATACATGTATCGAAAATACTGCCCAGCTCTGATCATGATTTCTGGTCACTGTGATTCATGTACGCTAAGAAGTAGATTGATATTAAGCCCATTTGTTTTGGTCTATATCATTACACAATATTGCAGTACCTACACGATAGTAACATTTCTTTAGTTACACCTACACCAAAAAATGAAAAAAACTACTCACTTAACTGAATTAAAACCTACAAGCATTCTTATTATTTCTTCCAAGATGTTAGAAAGAATTGGCTACAATCAATTAAAAAGTCATGTTGAGGTACATAAGGTTTTCTTAAAATCAATCAGGATTTAGAAATGGGTATAGTAAGTCTACATCTCAAAATACTGGACCTTGGGCCCAGTATTTTCACTTAATTAATAATAGACTTAATCAGGCGAATATTCTATGGATAAGATAACTCGCTATCTGTAGAATAACTTGCATGATTCGCATCAAACACAAGTTCTGCCGAACGCATGTATGAGATTTTCAACAAATCTAAAAAGACGAGATCATATTACACCTAGTTATAGTAAATATGGATGGCCAATAATGAATATTGAAAGACATATAATTAGAGCTGCCTTGTACAAAAAATTATCTTATCGAAGACTCCTTCCTGTATACTTAAAAGAAAAAAATATTTCTGTAGATGAAGTCCAAAATCGATCGAGACGAAATCAATACTTATTACATATACCTAAAAACCCTACCTCCGTCTTCAAAAGCTCATTTACTTATTATGGATCATCTTTATTTAACTCTGATAAAAGATTTTAATGCGATTATTTTATTCATTAACGTGATAGCCAATGAATCTCCGTCTTTTGATAACATTGCATCAATCAAATGTTAATGGTAAACTAACCTAGATCAGCTTTTGACAGTACCAACACGAAAAATTTGTCCCTCTAATTTTTTGTATCGATGCGTCGACAAAATATCGCAGTAATGTTTTGACATGTCATGTTTTGTTTCGTGAAATATTTTTTGCAAATAGAACCACTTGTGCTTTTAAGTTTTATCTATAAATCTCTTCTCTACCTTTTCGCTAATTGTTAACGTAACTTGTAAATTGTAGGTTTGTGTTATATACGCAGTCATCTAATAATATAAACATAACATAAACAAACCACATAAGTTGACAACTACCAATTTCAAAGCAATGGCTGTTTGGAATATATAGGCTAGGGATAACTCAAACACAGTTTTCAGTGGCATATAAACAGGTAATTACAAAATAATTATCATAATTGAAATTAAACAGAAACGAATATTAAGCAGGCAAATCAATTATTACATGTTAAACACACTTGCTCTGGAAGAGAATAAATTAAAAATGTACTTAGGCACGATAACTCATCACAAAGTAAATTAAGAAAGTCAAAACTATGCACTATACGTCATAATTCGTTTTTAATGCTCTCCCTGCTTAAACAGGCAACCTTAACTTAATTATTAAACTTCTTAAAGGATTAAATAAGGATTAAGTAGGAAAACATAAATATCAATGAACACTTTAATATAATAGTTCTTCATTAATTCATAGCATCTAGTTTGCCGTGAGGTCTAATATAGCGTAACTAGATGGAGGTACTATAACAATATTTCGTCTGATATCGCCAACCTTAGAACGTAAAGACGGGAGATTGGTAACATACGGTAGTGCTCCATGTATTTACTTGTAATGTGATTGGTCGAAGCATGCTCGAGAACTCTTTACAGTTAAGACCAGTCTATGCATTACAGTACCTATGGTGTGAGTATGAAGTTTTTCTTGATTCTCATTACATTTAAAGTATGACGAATTGCGTGGAATTTACATTTGTGCATTGACATAAATGATGAAATTGAAAATAAAAGTCAGTTAACTCTAAAAAATTACAACAAAACGTCTGAAGGCAAATCATTACAAAACGTAATATTAAAGATGTACTTAATGAATTATTTATTCGTGAAATATTCTCCCCAAATACCACTCGTGCTTTTAAATGCATCTATAAATTTTTGTTCAAGCTAAGTTGCCAAAAGATAATGTAATTCGTGGCAGTTTGTTATCAAAGATTAAATCCCTCGCCCTAAAGTGCTCGGGATTTAATCACATAAGAAACTGTCAATTTACACTTATTATATTACCAGGTAATAAAACTTTCGAAAAAATTAACTCATAAAATTCTAAGCACTAGAGATACTACATACGATAAAAATTTTGAAAACTTTTAAAATAAAAACAAAATCTTAATTTGAAATTCAATGCTGTTAGCAAACACGATGAATATCCTATAATGTATATTTTAAATATAAATTATGAAATATATTGTTTGTTCTTTGTTACTTTTGTAATATATCTTGATATATGTTTGTTCTAAGTCTGAGATTGGGCCTCGCCTTAATAAAGTCATATTATTATTATATTATTATTGTTACTATCTCCTCCTTGGGGTGTTCATAACACCCTGTAGAAAATGCAGGTAATTTTTTATTTCATATAATAAATAATGAAAATCGAGCCATTAAGTTCTATAACACAGTCGGATTTGCAAATAGTCCTTAGTTGTTGTTTAGGTTCGTAGAGTGGTCGTGCCTAAATTTTGTCGTAGGTTTAAATAAAACATGTATACATTTTTCTAGAAAAAAATATTATTGTTATTATTTACAACGCTTCGCTTCTAATTTACCATAATGTCTACGGTCGGCGATAAAAGGGATAACCACCTCATGCATATATCTCTAAAATACGGAATCCAAATCCAGCACTTTACGAATTTGCGTCGAACGTGAAAATTATCTGCCATGGTGTGAAAGTTTGAGAAGGGTTTGAACCATAAAAACGTTTATGTAATTTGTTCCGCACTTCACCCATATCATTTGGACAATTTTTCGCTTTTAAATTTGATGCGTAAATTTAAAGTTTATTGTTTCATTCCATCACAAATTTTACACTTGATGGTTTTAGTATATGCCGTGCATAATAATAGCTGGTCTCCAGAATCAACGAACCAACATCTAATAAACGTTATGAATATTTTAAAACCAAAGGGACGTGTAAATAAGTTACCACATTATCCAGAATCATAACTGTTACACTAACTCCTTTACTAACTTTTAACGAGCACTTAGCAATCAATAATTTATAAATTTTGCAAAAAAGTTTATTTGCTTAAACCCTCTCAGGCCCAGTAAAATGTTAATCTCCCGCATATAGTAAATTACACTATCGATTTAGATATTGGCATATATTTTTTGAAATAGGCATTAAAGAACCTCAAAATCGTCATTAAAGTGCTAGAAATAGTCAGTAAAATTAAATCAAAAATAAATAAAGTTAAATCATTATTGTATGATTTCTTGTAGTTGGCGGAGATGACAGATAAATAAATAAATTGTAATATAAATATTAATATGGCTAATAATATAATAATTAATATTCAGAATTGTGCTATCACGAATCTCTCAATGACATAATATTTAAACCAAACATTATTTTGGTTAATGTTAATACCTTAAACTCTGATAAAATTTTTTATTCGAATGTGTCAAAAAATGACGTTTCTCGGTTAGAAAACAAAATCGAAAGGTAGGACTTTTTTATCTACTTCAAGTAAGCGGCCTGAAAAGACTTTTCCGTCCTAGGCCGGAAAAGTGACAGACAAGAAGATTAAGCGTTTTTAGTTACCTACTTTTTAAAATGCTGGCCCTTCTTTTCTACTGTAAAATGATAATGCACATGCAAATACAATTTCAATTCAGGCAATTTTAATTGAATAAAATTAGGGATTTCTAAATTTTAATTGAATAAGAAACCTAGGATTATTAAACGTTGTCAATTAATTATTATAACGACCAGTAAGTATAACACCTACATGTTATAAAACGAATAGAAATAACTGCGTATGTTCTCACCATATAGATATGCAACACTTTTTACGTTCTAGTTTGCATAGTGGCAAAGCATAAAATTGCACAGAAAAATACTAAATGAAGTCTTTAACCTAAAAAAGAGTACAACATACAACAACAAAACTTTATTTTTAAACTTACTTTAATGTACAAAAATGTACTTAAATATGACTATATTTTTTACTATTAAATATTTTTTATTTATTTGCTTTTATCATGATTAGAGAATATTATTTAGGTATTATGCAAATCACAACTTACCTACTTTTCTATTTATTATGAAAATACCTACTTTCTGTACATTGTTGCCCTAATCTGGGCACGCTAATATACTAGTTAGGTAAATACTTTAAAACACTCATTATTGGAGAACCAATCAAAACAATTACTCTTCTAGCTAATACTGATGAAGTATTGAATTACATGATAGGATTCTTAGCATTTTAAAGAAAAAATATATTGAAAATACTTAAATCATTTATTTATATTTAGTCATTCACACTTTTTTTTTATTTAATATGAAATTATTTACTTTCTGTATATTGGTACCTTAATCGGGTGACGCTAATATACTACTTAGGAAAACGCTTTAAAACACTCATTATTGGAAAACCAATCAAAACAACTACTCTTCTAGCTAATACTGACGAAGTATTGAATTACATGACAGGATTCCTGGCATTTTAAGGCAAAAAAATATATTGAAAATACTTAAATTATTTACCGAAATTCAGTCATTCACAACAATTATTGAACCTTACATTCTATTTCAACTCTAGAAAAGTTGTACAAGTTTTTTCGAACTCGTTAGTTCTCATCAGTGGAGTATAGAACCATTAATTCATTATTTACAAGCCTATTCTTGATTTATTTTTACAATTAATTATTTTTTATTTATTTGCTTTTATCATGATTAGAGAATATTATTTAGGTATTATGCAAATTACAACTTACACACTTTTTTATTTATTATGAAAATACCTACTTTCTGTACATTGTTGCCCTAATCTGGCATGTAATTCAATACTTCGTCAGCATTAGCTAGAAGAGTAGTTGTTTTGATTGGTTCTCCAATAATGAGTGTTTTAAAGTATTTACCTAACTAGTATATTAGCGTGCCCAGAATGTTTTCCTAAGTAGCATATTAGCGTCACCCGATTAAGGTACCAATATACAGAAAGTAGATAATTTCATATTAAATAAAAGAAAAAGTGTGAATGACTAAATGTAAATAAATGATTTAAGTATTTTCAATATATTTTTTTTTTAAATGCTAAGAATCCTGTCATGTAATTCAATACTTCGTCAGCATTAGCTAGAAGAGTAGTTGTTTTGATTGGTTCTCCAATAATGAGTGTTTTAAAGTATTTACCTAACTAGTATATTAGCGTGCCCAGATTAGGGCAACAATGTACAGAAAGTAGGTATTTTCATAATAAATAAAAGAGTGTGTAAGTTGTGATTTGCATTATACCTAAATAATATTCTCTAATCACGATAAAAGCAAATAAATAAAAAATAATTAATTGTAAAAATAAATCAAGAATAGGCTTGTAAATAATGAATGAATGTTTCTATACTCTACTGATGAGAACTAACGAATTCGAAAAAACTTGTACAACTTTTCTAGAGTTGAAATAGAATGTAAGGTTCAATAATTGTTGTGAATGACTGAATTTCGATAAATAATTTAAGTATTTTCAATATATTTTTCTGCTTTAAAATGCCAGGAATCATATCATGTAATTTAATACTTCGTCAATATTAGCTAGAAGAGTAGTTGTTTTGATTGGTTTTCCAATAATGAGTGTTTTAAAGTGTTTTTCTAAGTAGTATATTAGCGTCACCCGATTAAGTTACCAATATACAAAAAGTAGATAATTTCCTATTAAATAAAAAAAAGTGTGAATGACTAAATGTAAATAAATGATTTAAGTATTTTCAATATATTTTTTCTTTAAAATGCTAAGAATCCTATCATGTAATTCAATACTTCGTCAGTATTAGCTAGAAGAGTAGTTGTTTTGATTGGTTCTCCAATAATGAGTGTTTTAAAGTATTTACCTAACTAGTATATTAGCGTGTCCAGATTAGGGCAACAATGTACAGAAAGTAGGTATTTTCATAATAAATAAAAAGTGTGTAAGTTGTGATTTGCGTAATACCTAAATAATATTCTCTAATCATGACTGCATTGTCTCTGAACCTTTCTATGTTAATAGTAAAATTGGAACAATTTTGTATAATTATCGGTCGGTTCAAACTTCCTAAGTCTAGTGCAACATTTTCAGTTAAAGTGGATTGGGGTGCGATAATTGTCTGAGTTTTGTATGTGTTTAGTGTGTTATATTCTGTTTGAGTAATAGTAGTGGTCAGGTCTGTGTCTAAAATACTATTTTCTTGTGAATGTTGTGATGTTATTGTGTTTCGAACCGTAGAAGTGTGGGGTAAGTGATTCAATATTTTGTTAGCTATTTCAAGTTTGTTATTCATAGACTCGTCCACATAGCCCTCAGCTACAGTGGAAGATTTCCATCCGCCGTGGCGTTTAAGTAAGGTTATGTCTGCTCCTGCATCAGCCAGCAACGTGGCCGACGTTCTTCGGAAGCAGTGCCCCGTATATTCTTTGGCATTTGCTAGCTTCAAATGATATGCAATTTCAAAAGGAATTGCCCCGATTTTATGAATTCCCACATTTTATTTGCAACACTTGCCATTTCTATAACCCAAGAGAAATCAGCCATTTACTTCAAAATTTGGTGGTCGCAGCAAAGAATATTTCCCATAATATCTTAAATATTCCCCTGTTGCAGTAAATGAGCGAGGTCAATTTGTTTTATTATCGGGAATTTTTATTAAAAGAGCTGTTCCTAAATGATCTATTTGTGTCACTTTTAAAAATGCCAATTCTTCACGGCGACAGGTACCTGCTACGCCTAATATATATATATACCATCTACAAATAATATGATGTTAACGATAGGTAGGTACTTAGTTTTAAAAAATTACCTTATGCATTAAATATTTGTCGTCTGGCGCTTTTGTTAAAAAATTTTCAAATTGTTCCCGTGTCAACGTTTTCGATTTTTTTGGAACATAGCCAACATTTTTCTTTTTTAGAAAGGCCCTTAATTTCATAAATTTTGAAATGTCAACGTTTCTCCTAATTTTCAACATACAATTTAACATTGAATAAGCCGACCATAAAGTTGATTATTTATAATTTTCTGCAAGTTTAGCAAGTAATACATTTTCGGAAATCATGTTTATATGGTTTTGCTCCAAATATTTTTCAAATTTATAATAGCTTCTTTCATAAATAATTTTTGATTTATTTTTCTGGAATTAAATACATCAAAGCCAAATTTGCTAGCTCTCTTACTTCTGGGGGTGTTCCCGCAACAAATTCTTCACTATTCATTTTATTGTATTTATTTTATGTAGTATATTTTCGATTAAATTCGATATTATAATATATAAATTGAATGAATTCGATACTAATTTCAAGCAGTTGCGCAGTTGTTATTTATTATATCTGGCCTTAGTTCACGTCTGTTACAAGAAAACTTGAAAATTGTATCATTTGCGGGGTAGCAAGTAAATCTTAAGAAAATAATATTTTAATTTTCCCTATCATTTTAATAACCATAAACACATTCGAATAAAAAATATTGTATGACACACAGACGAGAAACTATTTGTTTTTCGGACTCCTACGAATTGCCAGCCTCGACTGCGTCTCGGCTGGCAATATTTCCTAGTCGCCCGAAAAACTAGATTTTTCGTCCTTGTGACATAAACTACTATTATTGAAGCCGATTTAGATTTATTTAAAAATCTGGAATTTTTATGTTTAAATGACATGGGAGTAAAACAAGAATGCTGGGATTTTTTACACATTAAGAATTTTAATTTAATTAGTTTCTACTGCAGCCCTACCTTAAAATGTGGCGGGGTTAGCATATGGTCTAAATATAACAGTAATATTAAAAAAAAATTATTTGGACAGTTTCTGCATGGAGCAGAATTTTGAGATTTGTGCAGTATCTTACAAAACAAACAGGATTGTAAATACTTTTTTAAACTGTTATCGCTCTCCCAGTGGGGAAGTTGATGTGTTGTTTAATAAAATCAGTGATGTCTTAGACTATTTGTACCAACCAAATATTAGAATTTTTTTATGTGGATATTTTAATTTTGATAAGTACAAGTGTTCTGATATTGTCAATTTGGGTAATCTTTTGTCTTGTTTTGGTCTGACTCATACTGTTAACTGGCCCACCCGGATAACCAATAGTACTTGTACTATAATTGACTAAATATTTACAAACGTTTCTGATAACAGTTTTACATATTGTGTAGTTGATAATGTTTTTTCTGACCATAGAACAGTTTTATTAGATATGTTTTAATTCTAATCAAAATGAGTCAAGTAAAATTGATATGAAAAGAAATTTAAGCGAAGTCAATATATCACATTTTAGAAATGCACTTATGAATGAGGAATGGTCATATCTAGACGACAGAATTGATTTTAATGATGCCTTCTATTTATTCTATAACACTTTTTTATTTAAATTTGAAACATAATTTCCTAAATTAAGACTATGTCAAAAAAGTGATATTTGATGTGGACATTGTTCGTTCAAGTCAGCTATTGAAGGATTTATTTGTTTTTAAAGATGTTAATGAGACTTTCAGTGAAACAAATAAAAACGCAAAAAAAGAGCACATTGCTTTAATGAATAGTAAAAAGAAACAGTATTATCAAAACGGTATAATTAATTCTGATAACACAGCGCGAGCTTCATGGAATGTAGTATCTGAACTAGTGAATAATCAACAAAAACATTCTAACATACACATTAAAAAAAACGACATCTTAGTGACAGATTCACGCGAGATAGCAGCGGATTTTAATCAGTTTTTTTGTTGAGACGCCGATTCGATTAGTGTCTCAAATACATCCTAAAAATATAGGGAGTAAGACAGAGTGAAATGTTTTTAATCAATATTCACTGTATCTCAACTCTTTCACAGAAAGAGAACTATTAACTTTATTAAAAGGAAAATTAAAAAATTAAAAATGGTCCGGGGAAGATGACATTCCAAGTTTTATCTTAAAACGGGTTCTTGATGTAATTATAGCTCCACTAACGTATTTAATTAATAGATCCTTTGAATCGGGCATGTTTCCGCAAAACGTAAATACTCGGCAAGTTACTCTATTGTATAAAAAGAATGAACCATGCTATTTAGAAAATTATAGACCAGTTGTCATTCCATTTGGATTTTCAAAAATTTTGGAATAAGCGTTTTTAGATTGTCTTTTACCTTTTCTCAATAAATTCCAAATTATATCAAATAATCAGCATGGTTTCCGTATAAACAAGTCAACATCATCTGCAATGTTAATCATTATATGATCAAATCATAGAGTATGTTGATACAGGCAAATGTCCTGCGGTGACCTTTTGCGATCTGAGTAGGGCATTCGACTGTGTAAACCATAACCCATTATTGTGTATTTTAGAAACGTATGGCATAAGAGGCGTTGCTTTGAACTGGATATCAAATTTCCTACAAGATCGCAAGCAATATCTATCTTTAAAAGTTGAAACTGAGAAATCTGTAGAGTACATAAACTCTGACTGCTTGGATGAAAATATGGGGGTTCCCCAGGAATCAATAATCGTTCCGATTTTATTTATTCTGTATGTGAACAATATATCCTCAGTCATAAAAACAATTATTTCACAGCTTATGCTGATGACTTTTCTCTTGTAGTATCATCAAGAAACACTGTATCACTGAATGTTAACTGTGCAGAGGCGGTTACCAAAATATCAGATTACTTCAATGGCATCGATTTATTTTTCAATACCGGAAAAACTGACATGCTCATGATAGATAATCGTCAAAAAGAAATAGACGATTTAAAGTTCGATGTCAACATGGTAACTTTAACAAATACACACGACAGCGTGCGTCTTCTTGGTATTCCCTTGGATGAATTTCTTAACTGGAAGTCGCATTGCCTTAAACTTATTTGTAAAATGAATTCGCTGAAGTTTCTTTTTATTAATTTTCGGACGGTACTAGAAACACATCAGTTAGTGCAGGTTTACTTCGCCCAAGCAGATTCAAGACATAGGTACGGAATTTGCTTGTGGGGAAATACAACCCAGGCAACTGATGTACTTATTGCACAAAAAAGAGTGATCCGATGCATAAAAAACACACCGCAGTGGGAATCATGTAAAGATGGTTTTAAAAAGCTGAATATTTTAACTATCCCGTGTTTATATATACATGAAATGTGTGTCTATGTTTATCGGAATAAAGGCAGTTTTACCATCAATAAAGATATACACAGTTATAATACGAGGCATGTTGATGAGTTCCATGTGCCGTTCGCTAGACAAAAGCTTGTCTTGATGCTGCCAACTATATGGGACCTAATATGTTTAACTGCTTGTCACAAACAATTAAAGACAGTAAAAATTTGTATATTAAAAAAAAATTAAAAACATATTTAATTAATTAATGTGTCTGAATTCTTGTATTAATTGACGAATCCCATACAATGTACATTGTCACAGTGGAAAATAAATCTTATTATTATTATTATTATTTTTTGTAAAAGCCCTTTAAACTCTGTGGCTCCGACACTCACAGAGGAGAGCTGGTAGTACCGGTAGCCACTCCCCACGTCCATGGGGTGAGTGACTACTGGGTCCGTGAATCGTGTACCCTAAGTAGACGTAATGAGCCGAGGATAATGGCCTTCTGCATCCTGCCGGCTAAGATCTCTGCCGAGTTTCGACACGCCGGTATGATCTTTAGTTCTGAAAGCAGTGTGTGTCTCGTTACACCGAGGGCTCCTATAATCAGGACCACTAGCTTAACAGTATGGCCAGGGTAAAGCCTGCGGAGCTCGAAGAGCAAATCTCGTTATTTCGTCCGTTTTTCGTCCTCCTTCAAGACAATGTATTCTCCGCGGTAGCCGAGAACTCCACGACAAACATTATCTTGAGTCGGTGGTCGAGGAGGCCCACGTCAGGCTTGTATTTGCCTGATTGTGGGAAACGAGTAGTTCCAATATCCCCCGGAGCGTAAGGCAGAACTGGTGTCTCGTCTATCCCATACGAGTGCCTTAAGAGATAATAAAGCACTCGTAATACTGCGTCGTGCCTCTGGATATAGGCCGAGACTGCATATACTGGAAAAGCCGACAGCAAATGCATTAATGTCTCCGGTGCCCTGCGGCAGGCCCTGCAGCTGACATCAGGGACCTAAACCCATGACACGACTTCGATAGACGAGTGTGTTGAATACATCATCCTGGCACGCCATTATGAATCCCTCGGTCTCAGACTTCAGCCCGGCTGACCTTAAGAAAGCAAAGGTCAGCCTTTCGGATAAGCCGCGGTCTTCTATATTTTTATAGAAGACTCCGTACAATGGCTTATTCGAGTGTAGCTGCAGAAATATATTTCTGCAGCTTTGACTTGAGCTTTTTGCCGAGCAGGTTCCAACTCGGTGACAGAGTCGTATTTAACCCGCTCAGCGTCGAAGACCAGACCGAGTTTATCGGCGGCTCTGCGTGCTGCCTTAAACAAAAAGGCTCCTACTCCTGCACTTTCATGGTCTCGGATCATGCAGAGGAGGGAATCCGAACTCCTTATGACCTTACAGGCCTCATCCAGAACCGTCCTGTTATGGAGACTCTCCAAACTCAAGAGACCACGACCTCCCCGATATCGTGGGAGATATAACCGTCGAACGGACGATTTAGGATGAAGACTTCTATAGGGATGCAGTCACCATTTAAACTGTGTGGCTCCGACACTCACAGAGGGGAGCTGGTAGTACCGGTAGCCACTCCCAACGCCCGTGGGGTGAGTGACTACTGGGTCCACGAATCGTGTGCCCTGAGCAGACGTAATGAACCGAGAATGACGGCTTTCTGCATTCTGCCGGCTAAGACCTCTGCTGAATTTCGGCATGCCGGTATGATCTTAAGTTCCGAAAGCAGTGTGTGTCTCGCTCCACCGAGGGCTCCTATAATCAGTACCACTATCTTAACAGTATGGTCTGGATACACTCTGCGGAGTTCGAAGAGCAGATCTCGATATTTTGCCCATTTTTCCTTCTCCTTCAAGACAATGTTGTTCTCCCCGGGAGCCGAGAACTACACGACAAACATTGTCTTGAGTTGATGGTCGAGGAGGACTACATCAGGCTTGTTGGCTTGTATTTGCCTGACGGTGGGAAAAGAGTAGTTCCAATACATTAGACACTTCTCATTTCCCACAACGGACTCAATATCCCCCGGAACGTAAGGCAGCACTGGTGTTTCGTCTACCCCATACGAGTGCCATAAATGGTAATAAAGCACTCGTAATGCTCCGTCGTGCCTTTGGATATAGGCCGAGATTGCATATGTCGGGCAAGCCGACAGCAAGTGCATAAGAGTCTCTGGCGCCCCATGGCAGACCCTGCAGCTGAAATCAGGGACCTCTATACCCATGACACGACTACGATAGACGAGGGTGTTAAATCACCATCCTGGCAAGCCATTATGAATCCCTCGGTCTCAGACTTTAGCCCGGCTGACCTTAAGAAGGCAAAGTCAGCTTTTCGGATAAGCCAATGTTTTCTATATTATAGAAAGCTCCATACATTGGCTTATCCGTGTGAAGCTGCAGAAAGTTGTTGTGTTCTGCAGCTTTAATTTGGACTTTTCGCCGAGCAGGTTCCAACTCGGTGACAGAGTTGCGATTTGCCCGCTCGACGTCGAAGGAGAGACCAAGTTCATCAGCTGCTCTCTGTGCTGCCTTAAACAAAAAGGCCCCTACCGCTGCATTTTCATGGTCCCAGACCATGCAGAGGAGGGGGGTTCCGAACACCTGATGACCTTACAGGCTCCATCCAGAACCATCCAATTATGGACTCTCCAAACTCAAGAGTCCACGGCCTCCCCGATGTCGCGGGAGGTATAGCCGTGGAACGGACGATTTAGGATGCAAACTCCTATTGAGATGCATCTTCTTGCGGGTTCATACGTCGAGTTGACGCAACTCGTCTCGAGTCCATTTCACTACTCCAAAGGAGTAGAGAAGGATCGGAACGGCAAGCTTATTAGTAGCAGACACCTTGTTCTTCCCCGACAGCTCTGAAGACCAGATCTGTCGGAGTCGGTGCTGATACTTGCCGCGGAGAGCGTTTTTCACTACACTCACTTCTTGGGTGGAGCGTTGCTCGACACCCAACTAAGTGTACGACTCTCCGGCATCTAGCTGATGTAAGATTCTTCCGTCCACAAGCTGCGCGTCCTCTCCGTAGTTCCCGCATCGTCCTCTCTTGAGATGGACCAGTGCACATTTGTCTAGCCCGAACTCCATGCCGACAGCCTACGTGTACTCCTGTACCACCCTGAGGGACTGGTGTAGGTCCCTCTCTCCGGAATTATAAAGTTTAAGGTCATCCATATAAAACAGATGGGTGACCTTATGCCTCTATTGCCGGGGGTACCGCAGTTGTATCCACGGGTTTTCCGGAGCGACACGGATAATGGCAGTAATGAGATGCAAAATAGAAGGGGTCTGAGGGAGTCTCTCTGAAATACTCCCTTTCTGAATGTTACCGACTCCATCTGGACTCTATCATTACCCGATGTAATGGTAAAGCGAGTCCTCCAGAACGGCATTAGTTCTTCGATGCATCTCCCTACGGGACCAGGTACCGCAAGACATCGGAGCAAGTGTGCAATAACCTCATGTGATGTCATGTCAAATGCCTTTCGGTAGTCGATAAAGGCCATGGAGAGGTTACGCTTATACTGCATGGAGTCCTGCATGACACACCTGTCAATCAGCAGGTCCTGCAGCCAGCAACACCTCTTTTTGACCCACATGTACAAAATGCGTGTATACACCTTGTAGCATGCGTTTAAGCAGGTTATCGGCCGGTAGTTCTTTGAGTTAGACAAATCTCCGTTCTTCGGGATCAGCACTGTCTGCCCCTCGACAACCCAAGAAGGAATTTGCTGCTCCCCATTTAGCCATGAATTGAAAATTCTGGTCAAATGGTGGTGGGTACCAGATAATTTTTTCCACCAAAAGTTATTGATCCCGTCGGGACCCGGAGCAGCAAAGTTCTTAGAGCCCTAAAGAGCTCTTCGAACCTCTTCTGGGGTTATCGGTTGGCACACCTGCTGTGATTGCTGAAACCTTTGGCAAAAGGTTTCAAAGTGTCCAGAGATGGAGAGTCTCTGTTGAGTGGAAGCTTCTGTTCGTACAACGTTTTCCAGAAGTTTTCTACCTGATCTGCAGTCGGCGGATTTTCAGCAACACGCTGAGGCAGTTCGAAAAGGCGTGGAGAGGTTACGCTTGCGGAAAAGTTCATTTTCCGCTAGACCCCTTACCCGCTTCACTAGTGACTTCTTACAAGACACTAGCATTCGTATCCTGTCGAGGCAGTGTTGTTTGGTGGTTTCTTGCGGGTTCATACGTCGAGTTGACGCAACTCGTCTCGAGTCCATTTCACTACTCCAAAGGAGTAGAGAAGGATCGGAACGGCAAGCTTATTAGTAGCAGACACCTTGTTCTTCCCCGACAGCTCTGAAGACCAGATCTGTCGGAGTCGGTGCTGATACTTGCCGCGGAGAGCGTTTTTCACTACACTCACTTCTTGGGTGGAGCGTTGCTCGACACCCAACTAAGTGTACGACTCTCCGGCATCTAGCTGATGTAAGATTCTTCCGTCCACAAGCTGCGCGTCCTCTCCGTAGTTCCCGCATCGTCCTCTCTTGAGATGGACCAGTGCACATTTGTCTAGCCCGAACTCCATGCCGACAGCCTACGTGTACTCCTGTACCACCCTGAGGGACTGGTGTAGGTCCCTCTCTCCGGAATTATAAAGTTTAAGGTCATCCATATAAAACAGATGGGTGACCTTATGCCTCTATTGCCGGGGGTACTGTCGAGGCAGTGTTGTTTGGTGGTTTGCAGCGTTGCCCCATCGAGTGTGTAATGGACGCGTCTTAAGTTGGCAGCTACTCGCCGCACTTTAGGCGTGAAAGGCCTATTGGCCGCCATATAGTCCATCACACATTGGATACGGGATGCGTATTGCCTACAATCTATGTTTTAAATTTAGATACGGGCATCAATTCACATAGTACTTCTGCTCAAGGGGTAGTTTTAGAGGGTGGCCACCAATATTTTACCTCTAACTTTTTTATTTCTACACATTTTCAAGTACAGGGCTGTAGAGAGGGAGGGGATGCGGAGGTGATTCCCCCGGCCTCAGGCTTATTTGAGGGACCGGTTTTGAAATGATGAAATTTTTTCTCGGATTTCTCCCCTCCGCTCATCAAAACATTTTTGATTCGAATTTCGCCCCGCTCATAAAAAAATAAATTTTTCTGCCCCCGCTCATCCAAAAAAATTTCTCTAATTTATGTTTACACATCAATGTGCATTATTTACAACATATTATTAATAATAATTAATTTGTAATAAGGATCCATTTTTTTGTCTACACCATGTGAACGCTATTATAATGAGAGGATCTCCGACACAAGTTTACTTAGAAAAAGGTTCCTCTTTATTGTTTTAATATTTCATACAAAACAAATTGCCATTTATTTATTTATAACAAGTTATGTAAGATATGAAATACATACAGCTAATGTTGGTATAACAATTTTCTGAATATGCTAAATTTTTTCTGAATGAAAAGTGCACGTTGCCGGCCTTCATTTATGCTTCATTAATGATCGACTCCGTGTCAGTCAATAATAGGGTAGGAAGCTTGAGGTATGAGTAGTAAGGTGTCTCATAGCTAAACAAACATATTTGAGTTGCATTTGTGAATTATTTAGACGACTTTAAGGTTATTCGACTGTTCTGCATTATTACAATTTTAACTGATACAGATTCTGATAGTATTTGATATTATTTTCCAGCGAAAACTATTATTAAATTGTCCAAGAGCGAGACCTTCGAAGTATGCAAAATAAAAGTGGCCTATTAACTCGGGAAGACACAAAAACTCAAGTCATATTCTTATGTAAAATGACCTGCCGAATTCGAATATGTCGCGATTTGATTTGGAATTGCGAAATCGGAGGAAATTGCACTTTTTCACTTTTCTATGAAATTCCGCGAAAATACAATATTTTATGTTTCTCATCCCATAACTTTGTTAATAACAACTAACTCGGCTTTAAAATTTGGTTACATATATTTCGAAATATATTGAATCGATTGCCATACATAAAATTATACTAAAGATAAATTATCTGTTGGAAAAAAAACATTTTCGCCCGAGTTCATATGAATTTTTCAGTAGCGACACTGAAAAAATCTGTATCGAGGAAACTTTTTATTATTGAAGATAGAGTACTAACATAAGCGAGTGCAATGTGGTTTAACCCATTAATGCCCAAGGGGTCGATAACGACCCGGAGACAATTTTAATTTCTACTGTGCTTACTGATTATGAAACTAACATTACGTATGTGTCCAGCGTCTTAGTATAGTTATTCACTCTATATTATAACGATAACCTTACAAATTGACAGTGTTTACTTGTGAGATTTGGTGTAAAATATTTCGACAATTATTTTTATGTGACATGGCACAGTTTAGTTACTGGTAAGTACAAATGTAGTACTGTTTTTCAAACTGCATTGAGATATTATTGAAAAATAGCATGTGCTCGATCGTCCCTACGATTTATGTACCCTAATAATGAGAAATAAAACTGCTACATAACCTTAAATATTGCTGGGTTGTTAACGACCCCTTGGGCTAACTACATTGTTCAAGAAATTTTTTTTTAGTTTGCAGGAAACGACCTCTTATTACATCTGAATTATTGGAGGAAATTGAAATGTTAGATGAACATGTTATTGTAACTAACGCAATAGTAATAACGCCTCCGGATGATTTTGGGAATGCTACAGATTGTGATTCAGGGGACGAAGAGTGAAATGATCCCGATATGTTGATTGGCAAACAGCTAGTTGCCGAGGCAGAATTTTACTTTGACAATAATGACATTCTAGATGAACTAGCGCCAATTCAAAATACTGAGAATTATGTTGAAGTAGAGCATGAGAATAATGGTGACATTGAACCTGAAGAAGATTGAGGAATATAATATCCCACTAGCTTTGATGGCGAAAAGATGCAGAACTGTACCTATATCTACTGGTAAATATGAGAAGACCATGTGGTAGAAAGGAGATCTCAGGAGAGAGTCTTGCATTTACTTCCGCCACTCACCCTAACACAAACCCGAAATTGAGATGTCATTACATGAGATGCACGTGTTTATCGATATTCTCCTCTTCAGTGGATATGTTCCCTTGCCGAGAGGAAAAATGTACTGGGAAGACAGTGAGGACGTACCTAATACGCTAGAGGCCGAATCCATGAAAAGGAATAGATTCGAGGAAATATGTGGCGTTTTTCATATGACAGACAACAATGATTTGCCATAAAATGACAAATTGGGTAAAATTCGTAATTCGTCCCCTTATAAACGATCTCAATAAACAGTTTACAAAATACGCTTCCATCAAATTCAATATATCGATAGATACATATATAGGATACAATAGGATTTAGGAGAAAAATGGTACATACCAATTGTCTTTTGGCTCTTCGATGTGTGTGCAACGAATGCATGGTTGCTAGCTCGTCAATAAGGGATTACTAAAGATAATCTTGAATTCCGACGTGAAACTGTGTAGTGTCTGTTGAAAAAACATGGAAGAAAGTATGCTGTATCTAGAAGAAAGCGGGCGGCTATTCTATGTCCCACCATTGCTTCAGGGCGGCATCTTATTGTAACTGATAGGCCAAGGCGCAGGTGTCACTTGTGCCAAAAATAATTCTAATAAAGCTTGTGAGGAGTATAATGTACCTCTGCACGACAAATGTTTTGAAAGTTTTTACAAACAATGATGAAACATGTGTTTTAGATTTTTTAAATAATAAATAAAATATTTCATTGTTATCTGTTTCAATAATTTCTAGATCCCAAGGGGTTGTTAACGACCCATATCAAATTTCAAAAATTAAGAAAGATTAAATTTTTTTGATATTTTTTCTATTGTCCAACACTGCTAATAACACATATTTCTGAATATTAGAAACATCCAAGGAACTATATTAATCTGGGCATTAATGGGTTAAGGTCTGAATTAACTTTTGAAAAACATAAAATCGTTGTTTACAAAAGTTTGGTGGTCAGAAAAGTGTAATAAGCTTGAGCGTTGTACGCGCTGCATTAAATTCTGGGTTTACTATGCACAGATAGCGTAGAGAACAAGAAATGACACGGTACGGTATTCGTTTCGAGATGTACTCATAAAGTTATATTGATAATATTATACTGGGTAATAGAATTTTGCAGTAAATCTGGGTTTGCATTAATTGTCATCGTGATTGGAATTATGTTGCCGTCTGACTTGTGCCGTCCAAATTCAAAATAGTTTGGTATTTTTGGCTGAACGAAATAGGCAGTTTTGTAAAAAAAAATTATATAACGAATTCGGAAGAATTTTAGGAGCACATCCTTTAGTAATTTCTATGTTATCAACTGCAGATTTACATAATTGAATATCTGTTTTTAAGACTTTAGCAAGATGGTAGATGTCAGACTGTAAGTGACAAGAAGAATTGGTCTGCCCAGCAACATCCTTCGTATCTGATGACTGAGATGTGCTCTCTTCTGACACGTTCAACAATTTTATTATTTTTGCCGTCGAATAAACATAGCTAGACAATTTTGAACCCCTTACAATTATTAGAAATTTATCTCCGAAATGTTACTTTAATTTCTTGGAAATCTCATCTGAACTTGGATATGATTCAGTCCAATAGATGTTGTATTTATTGGCTTTTGTATGAAGAAGGTGACGAATTTGAGCTATTGTTAAAACTTCAGCATTTACCAATAATTTTTTTTCTAATTTTAATAAGACTTGCAAAAACAGGTCTTTAAATTGAAGAAGATTAGCTTTGTTTTGTTTCTTTGAAGTATTAGTTTTTTTCAAAAAATCTAACATACATAAATTGTAATATTTCAAATCATTTGCTGTCATGTCTATGCAACTGTCGCCGAATCTTTGTATTCTATATAGTATTTCCTCGTCATTTAACAGTTGCTTTCGGTTTCCTTTAATGTCGCGTTCTTTATTGCAAATAAGACATTTTTCTGTGTCCGTAGACATACTCAATCTGGTTGTAATTTCGAAGTAGTGCCTTTATTGTCTGAATTTTTCATAGGATCATGTATGTCTTGATAAAAAATCCTCGTATAGGATCTTCTACACTGGGCGTGATAAACGGGATTCTTAGAAAAAAAATTCCTTATTTTCCAAATGAGCTCCCAATGCCACTGATACATTGTTCGATTTAAATGACGCCGAGTGTAATAGTTTTGTATAGTTTTCTTCTGCAACATTTTGAACAGTTTCTGAAGTTCCTGGCTGACACACAATACACTGATCAAAGTCAATATTGGCCACAGATAGAGCTTTAAAATTATATTTTGGAATGTACACATGTTTACACTAAAAATTTCTCACCCGATCTCTTCATGTTATACCATAAACCCCTTGAAAATATTGAGAATATTATGTATTTTTTTAAAAACGCTCCAAATAAAAAAAAAATCTCATTCCATTAGCTACAGCTTACTTTCTTACAGTATGCAGTTATTTCGAAAAATAAAAAAGTTACCTCGATCCACACTTTATGGCTGTAAAGTATTCAAAAGTGGTAACTTTTTCATTAATATTTATTTATTTTTCAGTCATATCAAAACATATATTGTTTTTGCATAAACCGTTGGAAAGCGAACGGTTTGAGTATTGCAGTACTAAAATATCAATTTTTTTATGACAGCAAATAACAGATATAGAGGAGTGGAAACATTAAAAATGCGAAAACAGTGATTTTCGTAAAAAGCATGAAAAAATGCAATTTTTTCCAATTTCGCAATTTCAAAACAAATCGCGACCTTAAAAATATGCTGTGTGAGGTGTTTTTACATAAGAATCAACTGTCTCTTTTTGTATGTTCGAAAATTGCATAGCATGTGTCGAATTCTCCAGCTAAAATTAAAAAAGGTACATTAAAAAAAAATTTGCCCTCAGTTTGGCGCCCCTCAGAGCCGGCGCCCCCCGGGCAGCCGCCCGGGTTTCCCGGCCCTTAAGCTGCCCCTGACAAGACTATTCAGAAACTGGAATGATTTGCGAGTTTTTCTTTTCAGTTTTTCGTGTGGCGGTAGGTAGGTTATTGACTGTAGAAACCAGAATCGTATGCCCAAAGTAAATAAAAATATAGGCCTTCAGCGTTTGACTGCCAACCACTCGATTGATTTTGACAAGACAGTGTGGTTTTCAATTCCAATCCGAAAGCTTCATGCCTGCGAGTAAACCGATTATTGGAATGAGTGGAGTTCATATAAAGTTTTCAGCTTCAAATTTGATCTTCAACAGTTTTACAAAGGATATGAGAGGTTCAGGCCTCTTTGTACCTGCATAGAAATTCTTGACTAACCTGTTATTTTTTACGTCGCTAAAATATACCAAAGATATTTTTCCGAAAAATGCACTGGAACGGAGACATAATTCAAAAAGTTTATTGAGGTTTTTTTAAAAGTTTCCGGCAAGAAACTTTAGACGAAAAAACTATCAATTTATAAAACTCCTACAAAACTTTTTCCAACACCACTGTTTTTAAACACCTATTTCCTGTACTATTAAATGAAAATCAACTATGCTAATACTGTAACGTTTTCACGTCCACAATTTCCAAAATTAAAATCACCCACCCTCAATTTTAGCCAGTTATTTAATATTTTTCTGTTCAATTAACAAAGAATTAATATAAATTACTACTCCGGAATACATGACAACGGTTTCCACACCCGCGTCCATAAATCTATTAATGTACCTTCTATATATTTTTATCTTCTGTCCCTAATAAAGAACTTCATTAGCCGTTAGAGCGTTATGTTGGTAATAAACTGCACAGAAGGGAATACCTTATTACGTACAAAATGAATGGAATTTGATATCTAAAGGAAAGAATGTACAAAATCAATATACCCAAATATTTGCCGGTCTGCGAGGCTTTCAGAGAACAGATTCACTATTGAGATTTATAGAAGTTTTGGACTATGTTTCATAATTATTAATTATCGAACAATGTCTCGCATTCCAACGGAGCGAGTAATGGCGAACGTTCCAATTATATTATTTGAACGAAATTGTAATGAAACATATTTCCAATCCAGTCGGGATATATTTGGTGAAATAGCTAAAGGGCTACTTATTGACCCTCACTCTTCGACGCTTTAGAAACGAATAAAGCTTATATCAAATTCGGGTCATTTAGGTATAGACCCATCCGCCCTATATTCTAACGGATTTTCCAATAATTTTAATGAAGGCAATTACATTTCTGCTGTTCTCCAAAATGATTTTCATGGAACTATTTTAGATACTGTTAATCCACAGATAGGGATAGAGAGTCAAACTAAACATGAGTAGCGAATTGTTTGTGGGCGGCAAATTCGTGGTTTTAATGTGTTTAGGGGATTAAGATAAGTTCATAGTTAAGATTTGCAGTTACGGAAAGCTTGAATAATTTTAGTTACAAAACATCTTTTTTATGTTTTTTTTTTTAATATCTCAGGCTGAATAAGTCCGATTCGAAATGTTTAATGAAATTTTGAAAAATGTAGCTCTTACAGAGTGCAATCATCACCTAAAATTTTAAAGCATTTTCCATCACCTATAAAATGTCAGTTTAGCAAATAATGTTGAATCCTTGCTGAATTATGCCATCATATCAGAGAAATGTAACTTCATAATTTTTCTTAATTGTTCGTATATCTAAAAAGTTTTTAATTTTGGAAATTACTTAATTGTCAAAAAGCCTTTGTTGCGACCAGTTTTCTTAAAACCCGAGACCAGTCGCGGTTATGTTTTTACGGGATCGGTCGCATCATGGTCATTTTGACCGAAATTGTTTTTAACATATTTATCCCCACTATATGGTACTTTAGCAAAAAAGGGTATCCTGTAATTATTTTGAATTGTTTTTATTTGGTCCATAAAAAGTTATTAAAAAAAAAACCAGTAACATACTGCGTTATCAGTCGCACATACGGTCAAAAGGACCACATTTTTTTCAAATGAAAAAGTTGGTAAATATTATCATTTTTACAATTTTATTATATTTATAAACAGTGCGCGTAACAAGAAAATTGAATTTGTAGTAGAAAATCTTATTCTACACATGGATTTAATTCAGTTTGCTGTGAAGAACACTCGTAACACATTTTCATGGTATGTTCTGTGCAGACACCCTTGTCACAAATAGAACAACGACTTGATGTTCTCCTGTTCTTTTTGCTTGAATAAAATGCACATCTTCCTGGACTCTGAATTGAACCTCGAGGAATTTCTCCTTTAATTCCAAGATGTTGACAAGCTCTTAGATACAGTTCTTTTGGTATAAACTTGTGAATGCAATACATTAACTTACTCAATGTTGGGTATAGTCACAATACGGTCAAAAGCACCACAAATCTTGAACCGTTATCAGTCGCGGTGCGGTCAAATGCATCTAACTTGTGACTCGTTGCAAATGCCTCAACTGATCTATGAATGTCAAACTACACTACATTTAGGAAGATAGATGGAAGGAAAAAGTTCGCATTTGTGCAGTTAGAAAACCGTCGCTATTTAAAGGTATCGTCATTTTGACTGTGGAGCGACCGATCTCTGGTTAAATTGTAAGAAAAATTAATAAAAACTTTAAAGAAAACGTTCTTCTTGTTAACTCTTATAATAATGCTCCTTTGTTCCCTTTTTTTGTGTCGTAATCACTCGTGCTAGTTGGCCGTCACTCCTAAGTATTTGAACAGTTAAACACAATATTATTCTGATATATAGACATTCTAAACTAATAAAACTTACCCTTCCAGATCGCGTAGCACGTAAATATGTTCTTATGAGAGATCTTGGGAGCAAATTTCGACACATATTCATAGGTTTTCTGGTTTCTCTATCTAAACGCTTGTAATTCATTCACCGTCTAGGGAAGAATACCAAATGAGAACGAGAAAATAGGGACAGGCAGCATATTTGTCACAGAAATTTTGTTCTTGCCAGAGAGTTATTATTATTATTCAATCGATCATCATTAAGATAATCATCCCTAATGGTGCGGGGGCTACGTGGCTTTTTTGGAAACTCATCGTTACAAGTATTTTCTATGCGTTAAATAATTCTATTGTACTTAACGACCAAACATACTTCTGGTATGTCTGTCCGTCGAGTTGGCCATGGTTCATGATATAAAAATCAGTGAAATTATGTCATCGTTACAAGGCACATCTTTTTTGTGTGTACACATTTTATGTTAAAAATTAATAAAACGAAATTGCCAGAAAGAGTGGGCCGTCAGAAAGCGCAGCCAGAAAGGTCAACGTTGTAAAAAATTGAGTTATGTCATGTGACCGTTACAAGCTTTTTTTTAGGCTGAGCATATTTAGTTAAATGTTTTGAACACAGAAAAAAAATCCCAGAAAGGAACTCCTGTCAGTAAGGCTAGCCAGAAAGGAAATTTTTAGAATTTTTAAAGAAAATTTGATTTTTTTCGCAACATTTTATTTCTGGCTAGCCTTACTGACAGGATTTTCTTCCTGGAATTTTTTTTCTGTGTTCAAAACATTTAAATACATATGCTCAAACTAAAAAAAGGCTTGTAACGATCACGTGATATAACATAAAATATGTACACACAAAAGAAATAAGCCTTGTAACGATGACATAATTTCACAGATTTTTAGACAGTGTTCGTGACGTACCTTATGGAGGTGCCCCGCCAGAAGTCGATTTTATGAGTCGTTAACATCCATTAAATCATAAAAATATCTCAAAGTTCATAAAACGATGACGTGCCGAAAAAGCCACCTAGCTCTCGCTCTATAAGTAGTAGAGGCATTTTAGCCCTCCAATCTCATCCCAAACAACAGCAACATAAAGGTGCGTACACACATGTAACAGAACCTCGATGCGTAACTTCGTCGCGAACAGGGTCAAAGCTAGGTCATGATACGCGTTAACATGTGACGGAAAAATTATCCCCGAACAAAACTCTGTTGCGTTGTGAACATTCCGTTTTCCATGTTGTTCGCAGTCCTGTCAGTTACTTTGTGTTTGGAAAAGAGAAGAAGACAGACGTTTATCGAAACCGTGGACAATAATAAACTGTAAATTGCGACTGCGGCATATATTCATATTCATTATGCGACAAAAAGAAAAGGCCGAAAAAATGGTGGAAGACACATTTGTGTTCTAGAAATGGAGTATAGTGGTGGTACGTTGTTGACTGAGTTAAAGTTTCAACATATCAGCGGCCTATACGAAAAAGAATCGAATTTTCTTCCGTTCACTACATATTTAAAACGCGACTGTCTACACGTAAAGAATATGAAAATATTTAAACACCTCATGAGACGATACACGAAGAAGCTGGGACACGTCCAAACTTTGGGTAACCGCATACAGTAACATCCTTTGAAGTGACGCAGGGATACCGACAAGTGATGGGAAAGCTGCGAACCTCGGCGCGAACACCCATGTTCACTCTGACGTTACGCAACGAGGTTACAGGGACCAGTCCACACGGTTACACGACGAGGTTCGCAACGAAGTTCTGTTACAAGTGCACGTGAAACAGCACCTCGATGCGTAACTCCGTCGCGAACAAAGTCAAAGCTAGGTCATGGTATACGCTAACAAGTGGCGGAAGAATTCTCCACGAACAGAACTCCGTTACTGCGGCATATATTTTTATTTCATACTGTCCGGTAAATGACCATTTCCCGGACTCATTTGCGGCCGGTAAATCGAACATTACAGTATCTGATACCGTAATGTGTTACTTGCGAACATTACGGTATCTGATACTGTAATGTGTTACCTAGCAACACTATCATATGATTGTTATTAGTAAGCAAGTTTTGCCTTTTGACATTTTCACATAAAAATATAAGAAATAAAGTATTTAAATACGCAGTTTTAGCAATTATTCAGCACATGAAAAGTTTATTTTTAAACTAACCAGAACACTATTTTCAAATGCTTTTCAAATTCTTTCAGAACTTCTCTCCTTAATGGTGAATATGTGGAATGAAAAGCGTCGACGATCAAATGTTTATGTTTCATATAATAGATATAGTCCAATCAATGAATGCCCAAAAGGGGATTGTAGAGAACATTTTGGAGGGGAGAATTTTTCTCTTCAGGAATGTGTTGGGGGTAGTCAGGAGGTAAACATACTAAAAGTCCCCGCCCCTAGCCCCGCCGCTTCAAGGGGGAGGGAGGTGGAAAGGTTCCTTTTTTCGATTCTTCGCTTATAACTCGGAAACGATGCGTCGTATGGGAAAAGGTAATCTATGCAAAAATAAACGTAATTAAATTTTCCACAAGAAAGTTGATATTCACTTTCTTCCTATGTGTTATAGTTTACGAGATGTTTTCCAGCGAAAATCGATACTTAATAAAAAAATCAATTATGTACCTTGTATATTTCTATCAAAGTGGTTTACCGTGGTCTGCTAATAAATCACAGTCACAAAACAATCTTTATCTTATTATCTTATTATTTTATCTTTATTTTACAACCCTGGACGTATTTACTAACGTAATATTTTGTCGAAATCTATACATTTCCTTAAATATACAGTGCGACTCACTTAAAATGAAGATACCCTTATAATTTTTCATTTTGTTTCCGATTTGAATCAAATTTTACTCAAGTATAGAACAAATTAGGATCTACTTATGACCAGAAAATCATTCACCCACTATAAATGCAAAGCCTCTGCGGTACCAAAATATGCTGAAAAAAATAAAACATTTTGAATGTTAGAAATTCTAAAAAATGCATCCAATCGGCGCCATAAACGTGCATATACCAAAATTTGATTTGATTATTGATGGGGGATATCTCATACATAAGCTCATCTCATACATAAGCTCATCAAGCATAAAACTCTTTCTTCGAGCTTAAGCCTGTCGACTTGAGGAAAGCAAATATCAACAAAGAGACATTACCTGATCTCGTAGATATGTATAAAAGACAGAGTGCATCGACTTGTCCATATTCTCAGCAGGTTGTCATGCCTGTCTTCGCGATGTTAGCTTTAAGTCTTCTATCTTCTTCAGGCCTTACAGGAATTCCCGCTGCATCGAATCAGGTGCGCGTTGAGGTAGTCCAGCTCTTAATAAGAATGCTTCCTTTTCTCCTTTTCATGGGTCGTAATGACTTGTGCTAGTAAATCGTCACTTCTAAGTGTTCAAGTAGCTGTATTCAATGTCATTCGGTCATACACACACTCCAAACTAGTAAGATCTCTCCCTACCAGATCACGAAGGAGGTAGATACGTTCTATAAAAGATCTTGGGTGCAAGCTTCGACCCCTACTTATAGTTTTTCTGGTGCCTTTATCTATTATCTGCATCTGTATGTACGAGAGAATAGTTACGATCAGCATATCGGTCACAGAAATTTTGTTCTCGCCGGAGAGTAACGACTTCCAGATGGCGACTAACTAGCACCTTGTATCTACTACCGAGAGTTTCTTCCATTGAAGTTGACTTCCAAAGGCCTCTTTGGAAAACATCCAGGGCTCTTCTACAGTAAAATGTTTTATAATTCTGCCGCAAGTTCGGTGTCTTCGCTCACATCGTCCGATCTTCCCTTGATCATGTTACTTACTCAAACCCAAGGTCATTCCGATCGATAAAGTACATATTGACTCGGTGCGCGGTGTCTAGGGATACTTGTAGATCCCTCTTATAGTCTGGGAGGTAGTGTCAAATTTTAAGGGTGATTTTGGCACCATTTCTATGAGTTTATGATGATAGTTAGTACGTGTTGAAGAACTAAAATTGATGTTAGCTGGCGCGACTCCGTGACTTTTGGGCGTGGGAGGCTGCGAAACTTGTAGAAAAAAAAATTTTTTTGGACCATTGATGGCAAAGATGGAAAAGTATGAATGATTAAATTATGAAACGCTGATCTTAAAATAATGTGTCAGCTGCATCAGATCCATGGAAAAACGTGTTAGCTGACCATGTAAACATGTCGGAAAATTCAGGAAAATCGGAGCGTTTTGGCAAAGCTGACAATTTTATATATTAATGTTTATGATTTAATAATTACATTAATGTGTGTCAGCTGGTATTCCGATGTGGCAAAACCTGTTATAGCTGGACATTCAGATTGTGGCGTAGCGTTTAGTTGGGCGCAACGCGCTGCAGTTTCGTTACTCAGCTAACATATTTTAGGCAGCTGTTAATGTTAATAATTTTGTGAATGAATCGTATCAGTTTATTTTTTATTATAATTCTCTTACATAAAATATAATAATATAATTATTCATCGCTCGAGTCTTCATCATAATCTATTTCTTCTTCATCAGAATTATCTTCAATAATGGGATTCTCCTCAGCCTCTGGTGATTTATTGTTTTCATTCGTATCTTCCACAATTTCTGTAAAAAAATATGAATATCACTAACGTTAATAAAATAGAATTCATTAGGAGTATAAAAAATGCATATATCCAATACCTCGTATGTCTGTAGTTTCATTTACAATGCTGGTTAATTTCGATAACCATTCACCCTGGAACCATTTGAACATGAACTTCCCGTCATGCTCCTCCCATCCATAATCAGTTGGCGAAGATGAAGTTGGAGTTGGAAGGTTCGCATTACTCCATAATTAGAATAGAATAGAATAGAATAAGTTTTATTTGTGCAAAAATGTATAGAAATTGTACAAAAATAAACAGTTAAGTCACAGAAACCTAGTAAAAGGTTTGTTCGTGACTCCTGTAATATTTACAATTTGTTGATATGGCAGTAATAATATAACATATAAAAAGTTTCTAAAAAACAATAAAATAGTACTTACAACTAAAGTAAATCTAAATGAAATAACACAAGATACATTCTTACAATAAAATAATATAAAGTGTTAAGTTACTAATTTTACAAGTTTCTTAAATACAATTAAATAGTACTTTTTACTAAAGTAAAATTGAAAATAAAATTCTTACACTAAAATAATATAAGGTTTTAAGTAATTTACTAATTATACAAGTTAGGGTATTCTATAATTACAAAAATGTAGGACGCTAGATAAATATGTGATCAAGATTTATATTTGAATTTTTAATCCACATTTTAATTTTTTTACTGTATAAAATGATGCTGCCATTAAATAGTCTAAGTTCATTCGGTAGTATATTGTAAATTTTAGATAGGTAATACAGGAAATATTTTTGAGTTGTCGTTTTGTGTGAGATAGGAAGTATACATTTATGATTTTTTATGGCTCTGGTGTTATATTCATGTTCAAAACGGGTTACGGAATTTTTATGCTTATAATAATATTTCAGTATATCAAATACATACAGTTCTCTTAAAGTGAAAACATTAAAATTCGAGAACAAGATTCTAGTTGGGTAACGCATTGGTTTCCTAAGGATGGTTTTAATAATTATTTTCTGACAGACAAATACTTTTTCTAGATTATTTTTATAAGTTCCACCCCAGGACAGAATGCCATACGTTAACAACGGCTGTACAAGAGCATAGTAACAATTCCTAATCAATTTATTACTAAGAATGCCGCTTAAACTTTTAAATATGAACATGCATTTTTTTAATCTTTTTGTTAAACAGTTAATGTGTTCATGCCATTTAAGAGACTGATCAATGATTACGCCAAGGTATTTGATGTTATTAGTTTGTTCAATATACGAGGGACAATTACATGCATTTCGATTGCATATATCCTGGTGTAGAATTAATTGATTTAAATTGACTTTGTCACGAAGTGAAAAACATATAAATTTTGATTTTGATGTATTCAGTTTTAGCAAACTGCTATTCAACCATATTGTTATAACTTGTAATATGTGTTCAGATTTTGAGCGAACGTCCTCCCAAGAATCACCGCTAACGTGAATAACTGTATCGTCGGCATAAGCAAAAATGCTCACACTATCCGTATCAGTATTTATAAACAAATCATTAACGTAAATTATGAAAAGTACAGGGCCAAGAACTGTACCTTGTGGTACACCACACGTTAGTGTTGATTCGCTACTCCTTTCATTATTTGTTACAACATATTGTTGTCTGTTGCTGAGATAAGTTTTTATTAAATTATAGGAACAGCCTCGGACCCCGTACATTTCTAATTTTTCCAGAAGCTTTACATGGCTGATAGTATCAAATGCCTTTGCTAGATCTAGAAAGATAGCAGCTGTCGGTATGCTTTTATTTACATCATTATATATTTTTGTTGTCAATGCCGTAATTGCATCCTGGGTGCATTTATTTTGTCTGAATCCGAATTGATTATTTGAAAGGATGTTGTATTTTTCGAAATAATTATACAATCGTGCGGTTATTGCTTTTTCAAAAATTTTTGCTATATTTGATATGAGAGAGATTGGACGATAGTTTGCCATCTGATTACGATCGCCACCTTTATGTAATGGTTTAACAATAGCGCACTTTAATATTTGAGGAAATATTCCCGACGTCATTGACATATTTATTAACTGAGTTAGTGGTTTCACTATATATAATAATATTATTTTTATGGTGGGTGATTGTATGCCATCTATTCCTGGAGAGACATTATTACCTAGACTGTTAATGTAATTGGTAGTTTCTTGTTCAAGAATCGGCTCTAAAAACAGTGAATGAACAACTCGTTTAATCTTGCTTTTAGTATTATTATTAGTTTTTGGTATACTTTTTGTGATGTTTGAGCCAACATTTAGAAAATGATTGTTGAAACTTTCGGCAATTTCTTTATTTTGTGTTATAGTATGATTATCTTTTATAATTTCTTCAATTTTGTTATTATTATTATTTTTATTATGTATTACTTCATTTGTGATTTCCCAGATTTTTTTAGGATTATTTAAATTATTTTTTATTAGATTTGAAAAGTATTCTTTCTTGTTTTTTTTTAATAAACAATTTAAGTGATTTTTGTATAATTTATAGTGCTCTTTTAATTGCAGATTATTGGGTTCTTTCATTGTTTTTAGGTACATATTGTTTTTGTTGTTGATTGATGTTATTAACCCTTGCGTTACCCACTGTTTTCTTTTAATATGTTTTCTGGTCAATGTTCTAGTTTCAGTTGCTGCGTTTAGAATATCTTTTATTTTGTTTATAAACTTTTCTGTGTTAATATTTATGTCATTTGTGTTTAATACATCTACCCAGTTTACTTTAGCTATATTTTCTAGTACTTCTTTATGATTAACGTTTCGTATTATATTATGTGAGTTAGCTTTGTTGGATTCAAAATTTTTTATTTGTAATATACAGGGTAAGTGATCTGTTATTTGGAAGCTTGATACTATGACATTGAAAAATGGATCAGTTAAGTTTGATTTAATAAACATATGATCAAGACATGTTTTTGTTTGTTCTTGAATTCTAGTTGGAGTATTAATATATGATTTAAATCCGTTTAAGGCTAACGTATTTAAATAGGTTTCAGTACTATGTGAAATTGGGGCAGTTTCTATTATATTGATATTCATATCACCAACCAAGATTTCAGTATCCAGTTTGCAATATTCCGATAAGTAAGTGTCCAGATGGGTATTAAAGTCATTGGGCAATATAAGTGGTTAGCAGAAAATGTTGTTGTAATTCTGCTTTGCATGGGGGTAACATTGATCCTTCAAAAGTCTGGCCTATACTCAACACCTCTTCTTTCGTATCAACTTTATATGCTTTCAGAAAAGTTGCTATGCGTACGCGATTAATGTTGTTAATTCTTTTGGAACCATACACGCGGCAAACAAACTCTTCTAGAGCAGCGTACCTTTTTTCCGAATTTTCAGATGCGTGTCTTGAGATATCAACCAAAGCCTGTATATATCTAGGGGTATATCAGTTTGTTCTTCTCTTTTCTGTAGAATGCTGGGTTGAATTCACAGCCGGTTAAGCCGTGAAAAGCTGGGAGAGCAAGACATAATTCTTTACCCAATTTTTCGTACAATGTATAAATGTCCACGTATCGTCGACTGTTGCCGGTTCCAGCAAGTATCTTTATTTGTACCTTGCTTCGCAGTGCATGCATATTTCCCAGCATAATTATCATTATGTCTGTGTCGGAACATCTTATCGTGACTCTAGCATCGACATCAATCTGACAAGCGTGAAAAACGATCTTAGTATCTGCTTCTTCATGCGAAGGGCATGATAATTCCTCATCTATTGTTTTTATTACCCCCCCCCCATCGATTACTTGGAATTTGTAACAAACATCATAGTTCACGTAGACAGTTTTTGCGGAGAAGAAAGGCGCCATATGATTTTCTGCCCAATGATCACAGATGAATAAATATTTTTCAATTCATCAAATTGGATGGGCGCTTTTGTTCCGGGCCGCTGATATTAAATCTGTTGCCTTGTACTCGTCCTCTTAACAAATGCTCATTGTCTTTTATAGATGGAAAGAAATACCGATCAAAAGTAATTATTTTCCTGAATTTTCCGACATGTTTACATGGTCAGCTAACACGTTTTTCCACAGACCCGATGCAGCTGACACATTCTTTTAAGATCAACGTTTCGTAAATTAATAATCCTTTCTTTTTCAGCTTTGCCAAAATGGTCCGAAAAAAATTTTTTTTTCTACAACTTCCGCAGCCTCTTCTCATCTTAAGTCACGGTTTTGAGCCAGCTGACACTTCATTCCTTAATAAGCTATAGAACAACAAGCCATGTTAAAAAAATCAGCTTTGCCAAAATGCTCCATTAACATTTGACACTACCTCCCAGACTATTACCAGATGCGTATAACTTGAGATTTTCCATATAGAAGAGGTGAATAATTTTAGGTTCTCCTTTATTAAGTGGTTCGGCTTTATATCCCTTTCATTTTCTAAACTCAATAGAGACAGGTAATAGTGAGATGCAGACGTATTATTATTATTATTACTAGTATTATTATTATTATTAGGTACAGTCCAAGTTTGGGTATTTCAAAATAAAAATCAAACCATTGGTAGGACGATTTTCTTACAAATGCACTGCTCAGTTTCATTGGGTGTTTTTCATACATTAGCAATACACCGTATATTACACAGACACAAAAAAAAGTTCAAACCCAAAGGTCAGACCCTTATATCTGTATGTATTTTGATACGCTGACTCCGAATTTCACATCAAAGTTTATGTTTGACTGCGGAACTTCGATTAAAATTACGATATTGTTCCTAAAATAAGAGCTTTTTAAGGATAGTAAGGATATGAAATTAAAAAAGTCTTTTTTGTATAAAATGCATAGAATTACAACAAAACCGCAATTACTAAACTCACTTCAAGCTCTTTTATGTCCTCTGATACTAAAACCACCGCTAAAGGGCGCGATAAGGGCTATTATGGGCAAAACTGACACGAGATATGTTCATAAGGTCAAAGGAAGATTTTTTTGTATAAAATTAATAAAAATAGGAAATACTTCTCTTCTTCTACCTATTTTGGTCCCTATTATAGACTGGCGGTACATGACCAGTCAGGTGCAACGTTTTTAAAATGCATGCCAATCATATATATGAATAAAATTACCGTGAATATGCCAGAAACGCAAATTTTAGGGAGTCGTCGCGTGCAAGGTTGTGCAAATCGGTTTTCTTTATTTTTTTTGTGTTTATTTTTTTTTTAATTTAAAGTGGATGCCAAGAGTGCCAAACGAAAAGCCTTAAAAAAAAATCCATAATCAGAATCATCCAAAATCAAGAACACCAAAAAATTTTACGATTTAATGTGCACATCAACGTGTGTTTTGCGCGCGTAAACTGCATGCCAATGAATTTTCGCTAGATTCTTTTTCACGGCTTTTCGTTTGGCACTATTGGCATCCACTTTAAATTAAAAAAAAAAACACAAAAAAAATCGATTTGCACAGCCTTCTGCACGCGACGACTGCCTAAAATTTGCGTTTCTGGCATATCCACGGTAATTTCATTCATATATATGATTGGCATGCATTTTAAAAACGTTGCACCTGATTGATCATGTACCGCCAGTCTATTATATTTTACGCCCTGGACCATGAACATATTATTTCGTGCCAGTTTTGCCCATAATAACCATTATCGCCCCCCGCTTTAGGGGTGGTTTTAATGTCAGAGGAGTTAAAAGGGGTTAAAATAAGATTAATAATTGCAGTTCTGTTGTGATTCTATGCATTTTATACATAAAAGAATTTTTTTTAATTTCATGTCCCTACATTGTTATAAAATATATTTAATTATTACTATAGTTAACTAATTAAGTTGAGCTACGGTGCCAAAATGAATTGCTTTGCTTGTATAACAAAGACAAAGAGAATTTAGCAAGTGTTGTTTCATTAATGAAGGAAATAAGCAACAAGTGAAGTATACCTAGGGAGTTAATTAATCAATTTGGGAAGAATTCAAACAATGTCCTTATTATAATTTTAGAAAATTTACAATATCGGCCTCATTTATTTGACATAAAGGTCATGCCGTTTTCATAAATCACTCAACGCCTTCCCCATAACGTTATGCCTGTTTATATTTCTTCAATAATTCGTTCATATCTACTCTCGTACATGACTGATTTTAAATAAAAATGTATTCAAGGGAATTAAATTAAGGTTTTTTATCCCCAAAATCATATCGTGCTGTCCGATCCATACGGGATGATGTAAAGCGTGTTTAAATACCTTTTTCAATTCAACCGTTCAACATTGTCAGTATGTATCAGTTTGTCGTAAACTCTGTAATACATATACCACTAACTGTATAAAAATAGGATTTACTGATATTATCGTAGATTTTATATCCAGTATTTCATGATTTTATGAATTAGTTATGTATTTTTGTTACTTCTAAGAGGAAAACGTAATTTGATATCTACAAGGTAAACTCATTTTCTTAAGTCTTAATCTTGTATATCACATATGATCCTAGAACTACAATTTCGACATGCCACTAATAACATTATCTAGAGATTTCTGAGGCAAATTGTCCCATAGAAGTCGATTTCGTAAAAAAAAAATATAAAAGTCCAACAAAAAACGAGTTAAAAATTGTAAAAGTTACTTTATTAATTGAAAATGATAAAAATGGTTAATATATTTATTTATATTTATTTAACACTACGCTTCCCAATAGAACATTCCAATTACAGGGCAGGAGATAATAAGTACTAGTCAACTACAGTGTTGCCAGAGAGTAGATATTAAATACCCGCAAAATCTTAATGAAAATTCCCGCCGTTACCCACCAAATATATGAAATTCCCCACCAAAATCTCCTCACACTGGGAAGACAGAGATTTATTGCAATTTTTTCTTGTAAAGGTTGTTTGTGGCCTGGTTTGCTGCTAAAATTTTTACTGGATTTCTAGTGATGCTCATAAGAAGGAATGGAAGATGATAAAACAATATAAATATATAGTGTGTGCTATTTAATACCGCAACACTCCGTTATTTTGGAACTCGTTGGCCGATTAAAATTTTTTTTTTTTGAGATAAAATGCTCGATGAGCTTTATTTGACTGTTTTGAAAAAATTGTAACTTTCATATTTTCAAGGCCTACTAAGCTTCTCTAAATGGGTTGAAATTTCGAGATATACTATTAGGCAATTTTTTATCAGCAAATTGGATATCGTATTCGATTCGCAGTTGTTTCAAATACCTCTATACAAAATTTTAGCTTGATGCCTCATGTAGGGTGTTTGATATTCAATAGCCAAATTTAAAATTTCTCACTTCTTGACTGGCCCTGTATAAAAGTCGGTTTGGTTTACTAAAAAGGTAAAGTAGTCATTCGACTTAAGGAACATCAAATACTAAATGAGGAAGAAAAAACAAAAGTTATTCTTTAAATAAATAGTGCTTCTATACATTATTCGGTTGCTGTGCGTAGGTGCTTTAATGAAAATTTTTCAAACAAATTTATTAGACGGAATAGCTTTCCTTTTTTCTTCCTTATTTAGTGACATCAACATCAGATATTAAATAAGAAAGAAAAAAGAAAAGCTATTCCGTCTAATCCATTTCTTTGAAAAATTTTCATTGAGGCACCTATACGTTAGGTTAGGTTAGGTTAGGTTGATATGTGAGTGGGCTAGTAACAGACCCTCCACCGCGACCATCTGGTCTATTGTGGCTCACTCCTAATTATATTTCACCCAATAGGTTCAGCTTTTTGATAAAGTCGACTACCTTATTGGGTGAGAGGTTGTCTAGATCCTCTGGCAGCAGTTGCCCTTTGCCAAAAAGTGAGAATCTGGTTCTTTCTGCAGCAGGGCAGGTACATAAAATGTGCGCTGCCGTTTCATCCTCCTCCAGACACAGTCGGCATTCAGCGTTGTCCGCTATTCCGAGTCTGTGTAGGTGGTGGTTAAGTCTGCAGTGCCCAGTGTATAGGCCAACTAGAGTTCTTAGGTGTAACCTATTTAACTCTAATAGTTTTTTAGTTCTTGATTTCAAAGGGTATGTGATGAACTCCTTTGAATGAACTAGTCCTGGTAGTTCTTGCCAGTACTGGAGGATTTTCCCCTCAGTCCAGCCAAGATGGTGGTTTTCGCAGTGCTTGCCGATATGCCAAGCACTGGCTCCGGTCCGATAAATTTTGATACCGCACCTTCCCTGGCTAAGGAGTCGGCTACTTCGTTGCCCTCCAAGCCAGAATGGCCCGGTATCCAGACCAGAGTTAATTTGTTGTATCTGCCCAATCGGGCTAGAGCCTTTTGGCAATTCCAGACCAATTTAGAATTGCAGCGATGTGAGCCAAGAGCTTTAAGAGCTGCTTGGCTGTCTGAAAAGGTTTTTATTGATCTGTGTCTAGGATGCATCTGCTCAAGCCTCCTTGCACACAGTTCAATGGCATGAACTTCTGCCTGAAAGACAGTCGCATAGTTACCCAGGCTCGAAGTGATTCTTACTTTTGGGTTGCGACTGTATGCTCCAGCTTAAACTCCCTCGGGGGTTTTGGAGCCGTCTGTAAACCAACAGATGTCTGCTCTTTGTAGGTCAGTTTTATTCCGATCCCATTCGTCTCTTCCAGGAAAAAGGACGGTAAAAGGCAGTTCATAGTTGGTCGCGGTAGGCATCACATCTGAAAGCATTCCCAGGATGCCATGACACTCCATGTCATCTGACAGCCTGTTGCGTTCCATGATGCCAGCCTGCGGCATATTATTTGCCGCTTGTTGAAGTCTGTATGTTGCCCACCTGGCCTCTCTCTCCAAGTAGATGTGGAGAGGAGGTAGATCCAGGAGGATTTCCAGAGCTGCTGACGGTGTGGTACTTATCGCACCAGTTACTGCCAGACATGCTTGTCTCTGTAGACCAGAGAGTTTGGCTTTGGTCGTTTGTTGTAGCCCTTTCGACCACCAAACTATGGAGGCATACGCTACCATTGGTCTTATGACCGTAACGTATAGCCAGTATATTTGTTGGGACCTATAGCCCAGGTTTTTCCACAAATTCTACGACATGTCCACAAGGAGAGTCGCGCCTTGTGGATTACCTTTTCCAGATGGGAGTTCCAGTTGAGTGATTTATCTAGTGTAACCCCTAGATATTTCACTTCCCCCGCAAATGGAATAGTTTCACCTGCTAAGGAGGGCGGCACTAAATTGTTCAGCCTCCTTTTTCTGGTGAAGGGTACTATTACAGTTTTGTGGTGGTTCACAGTCATCTGCTCCCTCTCACACCAAATATGGACTGTATTTAGCACCTCTTGAAGGGTATTAGAGAGTACCTCTTCAGATTTTCCTCTAACCATAATGGTTAGATCGTCCGCATATGCTTGAATCTCGGCTTCCCACAGAGAGAGAATGGCCAGCAGATCATCCACAAGCAGTGACCATAAAAGGGGGAAAAGTACCCCGCCTTGTGGACACCCTCTTGCGGCCCTGAATCTGACCGTTTCTCCCTGTAGAGAAGTCGTTATGATTCTGTTTTCAAGCATAGCTTGAATCCAGCCAGTTATAGTTACCTCAACCCCTCTAGCAGCCGCAGCTGTATATAGGGAGTTGGGCAATGCATTGTTGAATGCTCCTTCGATGTCAAGGAATGCTGCCACCGCAATCTCTTTTTCCTCAAGAGATTGTGTGATTTTCCCGACCAGGTTATTTAGTGCTAGTTCTGTTGATTTGCCGGGTTGATAGGCATACTGGTGAACATTCAGAGGATAGGTGCTCAGGATGTTTCCCTTGATATGTCCATCCAGAACCTTTTCTAGGACTTTCAACAGAAATGATGTCAGGCTGATGGGTCTTAGCGATTTGGGGTCTGGTTCTGTCCGACCCACTTTTGGTATATATACCACTTTTACCGCCGCCCAACTGGATGGGATATAGTTCCATACCAGACCAGCTCTGTATAGTCTGATGAGGAAAGGTAGCAGTATTTCCAGTCCGTTTTGTAGCAGCGCTGGAAAAATGCCATCCTCACCAGGCGATTTGAATGGTTGAAAAGATTTGATCGCCCATTCAATCGCTGGTGCTGTGATAACCTTTTTGGCCACCAGCCAGTCGTCTTTGTGAGGTCGTTTGGTTCGGCCTCCCGATGGTGGTGGTTGTTGGTTATCCAGGATCGAACTCCTTGGGAAGTGGTTCAGTGTAAGGAGTTCAAGGGTTTCCTTTCCAGATTCAGCAAATGAGCCATCTGGACGTTTTACCATACCAAATTCTCTTTCCGGCTCTCTGGAAATGATCTTGTGGATTCTAGTGCTGCTAGGTAAGTCAGTAATACTCTCGCAGAACCTCCTCCAAGATTCCCTTTTTGCCCTTCTGATTTCTTTATTATAGTCCGTTAGCGCAGATCTATATTGTTCCCAGTTGTCCGAATCTTTAGCTCGATTACAGAGGCGTCGAACTTCTTTTCTCATTTTATCTAATTTTTTGTTCCACCAAGATGCCCCTCTGTTGTCTTTTTTCGTTTTTAGTGGAGAGTTTTCATGATATGCTGAAATAATTGCGCTCCGGGTCTGTTCCGCCGCAATTTCTATTTCATCACGATTCCTGATTGTGGTGAGAGTGGATTGCAGGTGTGCCTGGAGGGATTGTTTATACCCACTCCAGCTCCAGTACACCTAGGATCCCTGTACGTCACCACAGGTCTTGGTCCAGTTTCTATGTTAAATATAATGTGTCTGTGGTCTGAACACGAGGGTTCAGAGGATACTTTCCAATCAGTAATCTTGTTGCTCACAAAGCTTGAGCTGATTGTTAAATCCAGAACCTCTCTTCTATTTCTAGTGACAAAGGTTGGTTCCGTTCCAATGTTATTCACAATTAGCCCTTCACCTAGTATGTATTCAAAAAGTGACTCACCTCTTTGGATAATGTCTGTGCTGCCCCATGCCGTATGGTGGGAATTTGCATCACATCCAATAACAAGGTGAATGTTGTTCCTCTTGCTGTAGGCGATTAACGACCTAACCGCAGGTGGAGGAGGTTGATCAGCACCTATACGTACAGCAACTGAATAATGTATAGAAGCACTATTTATTTAAAGAATAACTTTTCTTTTTTCTTCCTCATTTAGTATTTGATGTTCCTTAAGTCGAATGACTACTTTACATTTTTAGTAAACCTAACCGACTTTTATACAGGGCTAGTCGAAAAGTGAGAAATTTTGAATTTGGCTATTGAATATTAAACACCTTATATGAGGTATCGAGCTAAAATTTTGTATAGAGGAATTTGAAACAACTGAGAATCGAATGCGCTATCTAATTTGCTGATAAAAAATTGCCTAATAGTCGATCTCAAAATTTCGACCCAGTTAGAGAAGCTTAGTAGGCCTTGATATTACGAAAATTACAAATTTTTCAAAACAGTCAAATAAAGCTCATCGAGCACTATACCTCAAAAAAAAAAATTTAATCGGCCAACACGTTCCAAAATAACGGTGTTGCGGTATTAAATAACACACACTGTATAATTTGATTTGATTTGAATTCAATTAGTATTTTTATAAAAAATATAAAACATGATCTAAGCTTATGAAAAAATTACACAGACTCTAATAATGTAATAACAACAAAAATATAAATTTATAAAGTTAATATTTTTTATAGTGGGGTACGTCACATAAATAGGGTGAATACTGCACTTCAGCTCCACGGGGTGCCATTTGGCACAGTTGGTTCTTACACCCAGAAGATCCATTTTTGGCGAGGACGCGTCAACATTTTTCCTGGCAAAGGTATTCAATAGTCACAACTCTGGTTCATAAAAACCTTTTAACATGTACCTTGAACCAAATTAAAGCTTATTACGGTAGCTTAAAATTTTCTTCTGGCAAATTTTGATATCTGCAAAATCAAAAATAATACAAAGAAAATAAAGGTAAAAATTTTGATTTTTTACACAAAAATGTGATCGTTTTTTGGTTCCAGTAAATTCCAAATTGAAAAAAAAAATTCCAAATCGTGCTTTTTGTGAGTCCTAACCATTATATATAAGCTTAAATTTTTTTGACTGTGATGGATGCATTATCTAAAGGATTTTACACTTGATGTATTTTGAGAATTTTTGAAAAAAACATATTTTTTTGGCTTTAAGGTTAAATAACTTAGCTGGGAAGCATCTCAGATGAATGTTACTAGACTTAAAAAAACTATGGTAATGAACTATAGGCCAGACGTCAGGTAGTTCAATAAGGAAATAATTAGTGGAAAGCTGAAAATTGCTTTAATCGCTTTATTTAGACCCAGATATTACTCTCCCAAGTTTTCCCCTTCGAGCGAAGTCGGCGTTGGCCCTTCTGGCCCTAAGAAGGTGTTTTGCAAATATCTCCCAAACCATCAACTTTATCAACAAAATACTTATTACAAAAAATAATCTAGAGTAAATTTGCTACAAAAAAGTTCTTTACCGTTTGTCTCTAAAGTGAACCGTTACGATGCTACGACCATTCAAAGTGGAGCCCTTTTTGATTCTTGCGGAAAAGTTATCGATATCTTCTGCACCGTGTAATTTGGCACCAAACTGATACTTTTGCCGACATTAGCGCCAAATATGTGAATTACGTCAAAAGATACTTCAAAAACAGTGTCATCATTTTCGATGAGTATCCTGACGACCCAGTAGCTCGCAGTACCAAGTCCGTTGAACGTCTTCGACGATCGCACAAGCATGATGCTGCTAATGTTTTTTTTATGAGTCCATGACGGCACCTATGCCACAAGCACAATTTTTGTGTAATGACACAAACAAACGAAGATTGATCGACTTGTTGCGCGTCAAATTCGAAAGCGAAGGAATCAAAACCAGACAAGCTCCAGAAGATGCCGATGTGCTCATCGTTACAGGAAAACGGGCCTCCGATGCTCCAGAATCTGCATGAATTGTATGGGACGGTCATGTACAAATGCTGACGAGGAAGATGATATGGATGATTGTGACGGAGACAACGATGTTAATCTTGAGCGCCCTGTGACGCCGGACAAATGTACTGATGCAGACGATGAAAGCGATGACGGAGAAATTGAGGCAGACGATCAAGACTGCCAGCCTTTATTTTTTATAATAGGTATTTTGTTGATAAAGTTGATGGTACCTTCTTAGGGCCAGAAGGGCCAACGCCGACTTCGCTCGAGGGGGGAAACTTGGGAGTAATATCTGGGTCCAAATAAAGCGATTAAAGCAATTTCCAGCTTTCCACTAATTATTTCCTTATTTAGGCTTTTTTTTACCTGTCGCCTGGCCTACTAAGAAAATCGTTTCCTTTTTAATTTTTTGATAAAGATAATAGCTTAGGGGAAAGAAGTGTTTAAATCTAATTCTTAAAGCTTTTTTTTTTAATTGACGCATTTAAGATGAATATAGAAAAACTGTCAACTTTTGTACTGTTTTAACCTACCTGACTTTAAATGGGATTAAGCGTCCTTCAAAAATCATTTTTTGGATGATTTTTAGTGTTAATTGCAAAGGAGATATGACCGAAATAAGGAGCGCGCCTTGTTTTAGCAAATTACGATATTATTCATTTGGCGGTAAAATCTCACAATATTTTCAATTATAAAGGAATAATCATAAATTTTATACTTTTCTGATATTCACGTACATGTCGTTGGACATTGCATGTATGTATGGATTTGTGTAAATATGTATAAAAATCAAAATAACTCAAACATTCATGAAGATGAATAATTATATTAAATTTAAGTTAAATCACTACATAGTTAATAAAATTAGTAAATATTAATTATTGTTTTATTAATTTGCTAACGCAAAAACCCGATCCAAATTCGTAATCAGCAACCCCAAAATCAAAAATAATATTAGTTTCATTAATAGATTCCCAGTACTTTATTTATACTTATTTTTTAACTGTAGGGGTGGTTTTACCCTCCAATTATTTCTCTTATTGGAGGGTGAGCTTTCTGTCTCAAAATGTAAAAATCTGTTAAGAAAGTCCTAATTAGAGAATATTATTTAGGTATTATGCAAATCACAACGTACACACTTTTTATTTATTATGAAAATACCTACTTTCTGTATATTGTTGCCCTAATCTGGGCACGCTAATATACTAGTTAGGTAAATACTTTAAAACACTTATTATTGGAGAACCAATCAAAACAACTACTCTCCTAGCTAATACTGACGAAGTATTGAATTACATGATAGGATTCTTAGCATTTTAAAGAAAAAAATATTGAAAATACTTAAATCATTTATTTACATTTAGTCATTCACACTTTTTTTATTTAATATGAAATTATCTACTTTCTGTATATTGGTACCTTAACCGGGTCACGCTAATATACTACTTAGGAAAACACTTTAAAACACTCATTATTGGAAAACCAATCAAAACAACTACTCTTCTAGCTAATACTGACGAAGTATTGAATTACATGATAGGATTCCTGGGATTTTAAGGCAAAAAAAATATATTGAAAATACTCAAATTATTTATTGAATTCAGTCATTCACAACAATTATTATTGAACCTTACATTCTATTTCAACTCTAGAAAAGTTGTACAAGTTTTTTTCGAACTCGTTAGTTCTCATCAGTAGAGTATAGAAACATTCATTCATTATTTACAAGCCTATTCTTGATTTATTTTTTACAATTAATTATTTTTTATTTATTTGCTTTTATCATGATTAGAGAATATTATTTAGGTATTATGCAAATCACAACGTACACACTTTTTATTTATTATGAAAATACCTACTTTCTGTATATTGTTGCCCTAATCTGGGCACGCTAATATACTAGTTAGGTAAATACTTTAAAACACTTATTATTGGAGAACCAATCAAAACAACTACTCTCCTAGCTAATACTGACGAAGTATTGAATTACATGATAGGATTCTTAGCATTTTAGAGTATTTACCTAACTAGTATATTAGCGTGCCCAGATTAGGGCAACAATATACAGAAAGTAGGTATTTTCATAATAAATAAAAAGTGTGTACGTTGTGATTTGCATAATACCTAAATAATATTCTCTAATCATGATAAAAGCAAATAAATAAAAAATAATTAATTGTAAAAAATAAATCAAGAATAGGCTTGTAAATAATGAATGAATGTTTCTATACTCTACTGATGAGAACTAACGAGTTCGAAAAAACTTGTACAACTTTTCTAGAGTTGAAATAGAATGTAAGGTTCAATAATAATTGTTGTGAATGACTGAATTTCAATAAATAATTTGAGTATTTTCAATATATTTTTTTTTGCCTTAAAATCCCAGGAATCCTATCATGTAATTCAATAATTCGTCAGTATTAGCTAGAAGAGTAGTTGTTTTGATTGGTTTTCCAATAATGAGTGTTTTAAAGTGTTTTCCTAAGTAGTATATTAGCGTGACCCGGTTAAGGTACCAATATACAGAAAGTAGATAATTTCATATTAAATAAAAAAAGTGTGAATGACTAAATGTAAATAAATGATTTAAGTATTTTCAATATTTTTTTCTTTAAAATGCTAAGAATCCTATCATGTAATTCAATACTTCGTCAGTATTAGCTAGGAGAGTAGTTGTTTTGATTGGTTCTCCAATAATAAGTGTTTTAAAGTATTTACCTAACTAGTATATTAGCGTGCCCAGATTAGGGCAACAATATACAGAAAGTAGGTATTTTCATAATAAATAAAAAGTGTGTACGTTGTGATTTGCATAATACCTAAATAATATTCTCTAATCATGATAAAAGCAAATAAATAAAAAATAATTAATTGTAAAAAAAGTCCTAATATCTCAAAATAAACAAAAAATATATAATGCATCCATTTACACCTCTTATATCGGCCATATTGAGGATGCAATATAATTTTTTTAATTTCTGAAATCACATTCGTGATCAGCGACCCCAAAAACATAAATAATATAAGTTTCATTAATTTATTCTCAGTACATCGTTAATTTTTGGTTTCTTGATTTTATAGGTGGTTTTCACCCATTTAGAGGTAAAAGAACATCTATTCCTTTTTAATATTTGAAGTTGATACCCTAAAGTTTAAGAATCCGCAGACATACAAATAATCCAAGCCGCTATAGAATTAGTCCGAAGTTTGGGTACTTTTTGACACGGAATGACTGTACTGATAAGAGAAGCTAAAGTATCAAAAAAAATTTTGGCATTGACCACCTCCCATTTACCATCCCCATCCCATTATTAAAAGGGATGAAAAATATAAAATTGTGGTTTAGTTTGTGTACAAGAACCAAAGGCCTCAACAATTTTTTTTTACTATTTTACTACTTTACTTTGTTTTTTACCCGCTACTTTTTCTAACTATTGATTCCTTTATACTGCCTATACTTAACTCAACTTAAGTAATTTGATGTAATTTTTTATTTATTACAACTTAATACGAAGACTAGGTTAGTTTAGCTTAATTTAGCTTAGTTTAATATTACTTTTTAATTTTGTCCTGTACTTGGATTCATGTTGATCTGTTGGGCAATAAAGGTGTTTATTTATTTATATATTTACCTCTATCTACGCTAAATATCTTATTCTTCTTGTCCTTTCCCCGGTCCATTTACAAGGTTACTTTTGTGGGGCCTTACCTTATTATTTATTATTCCTTTCCAATCTTGTTTTATTATTTTGGTTTCCATTAGTTATTATGAGGTTTGCTTTTTTGATAGACCTTGTTCATACATTCTTATTGTAATTTTGCTGTATTATTTAAAACATATATTAATACATTTTAATATTATTATAATATGTTATTTTTTAAAAATCATATGTTTTTCATTATGTATATATCATCATGATTTACCTTTTTACATAATCACTACATAAACATTTTTTTTTATAAAATTTAATACCATACAAGGTTCTCAGACCCTTCAATTTTGATTAAATTCATGATGGAATTTACGTCATAATTCAATTAAGAATTGAGATTACACCTACTAGAGGATTGTAGCGGATTTCACAATATAATAAAATTTCTAATTTACTCGCCTCTGTTAATACCTTTTTTTGCCTGCTTATTGCAGATTGATCGCGTAATTCCGACGTATAAAATATTAAAACACGTTTTATTTGATATTTATTCCTTAGCCTTAGGGATACAATAAAGTCGTTATCATTTTCTTGTCTGTAGAAGAGAAAGTGCAGGCGTCGAGTAAAAATTCAAATTATGATGAAAATGGAATGCTTTGAGTAACTTTATGCATGCCGTTTGTTGTGTCTTTGTATCTATGTGAACTTCATGACAGCCCAATCCTTTTAGCCTGATAAAACAATATTTCACTTCAAAATTTGTCAAGGCATGAAATCATGAGAAAAAATTTCAAAAATAAAATCAGGAACCAGGTGGAGTTATATGGTTTCAGGTAAATATCGCGAATCGTAGAGAATGGAAAGAGACTGTCTACAGTATTAGATCTGGGGAAATCCATAGGAGACAAATTCTTGAAATTATACGAAGAAAATCTTCTCTTGCTGAAATTCTCATGTGAATTGGCAAATCAAGAGAACTGTCCTTATCGAATTCCGATGTGAATGATTGTGGGATGTAGGTCAAATTACATATTTCCACTAGTAACTGATTTCAACCCCCTTTTTTACCCTCTTGCGGGTCGAATTTCGAAAAATCCCTTCTTAGTGGTTGCCTACGCCATTCGAGGAACCCCTATACAAAGTTTCTAGACCTAGCGGTTTGAGCTGTGCATTGATGGGTCAGTGGGCCAGTCAGAGTATTCTTTTATATAAAATGTGTCCACGGCAAAGCGGTATTATGGGTGTAAATGAATTTTTTTTTTGGATTACAAACCCAATTTTTTTATTCTGCTCTTGCTTCACCCAAAAACTATTTTTAGTATCTTACACTTTAAAAAATTTATAGAGGGCGCTGGTAACAGCTTAAAAATAAAAATCGCATTCGGTAAAGTGCCTTTTCTGTGCGAAATATTGAAAAATTTTATTAGAAAAACTTGCTCAGAATTAAAAAATATGACGTTGAACCGATTACAGAACTAAAATAGTAGATTGTAATACAAGTGTGGCAAGGGCTTCATTGCAAAACGATGTATGAAGGTAGGAACACGAGCGCAGCGAGTGTTTCTATCATACGAGTTTTGCAATGAAGCTTGCCACATGTGTGTTACATACTATTTGTTCTACGGTTGTGAAGTTATTTCCCTTTTTTAAAGTCTTTCTAAAATTTTAAATTTGCTGCCTGTCAGATTTTATTTAAAGTGACATTTTCCGCAGTCATTCTAGAGATAGAAAATTTGACTTTGTAATTGCAATTTATGTGTAATTAATGTACATTTATAGAATTTAATTGTTATTACCAGTAAATAATATAACATTTTTCAAGGTAAACACACTATTTTATTTCGGTGTGTGAAGATGAAATCAAGGCGTGTGGCAAATTCTTTGCCGCACGGCGTGCGGCAAAGTGATACTTTCTGCAGTCATTTTGAAGTTAGAAAATTTGACTTTCAGCACAATCGTATAAAAACATTTTTTTTTTCAATTTATAAAATTTTAATTTTTTTTAATATTATAAAATTTGCAGAAGACCGGTTTTTTCATCGACATCATTTTCTCTGATGAAACAACTCACCAATGTTGTTGTGTCTAGTCAGAATTGCCGATACTGGAGTAATACAAACCTAAATTTTAGAATTGTTACATGTAACTAGTCAATATTCTAAAAAAGATAATGTTTGGTGTGCAATAATCCTACAATGGTATAATCGGACCATACTTCATTGACAGTAAATTAAATCAGAATAACTCTTTAAATCTACTGGAAACATTTTTTCATGAACATTTACATACCTTGCCACTAGACGAAAGAGCACGTTTGTATTTGCAGCAAAATGATTGTTCAGTCCTCAGCACACAAATAGTAAGGAATTGGCTGAATAATAATTTTGCAGAAAAGTGGATTGGATGATTTGGATCCTTTCCGTATCAACCCAGATCGCCTGATTTGACTATTTGCGATTTTTATTTATGAGGTCATCTGAAGCAAATTGTTTATTCCTATGATTTAACAACGGATGTAAATGTATTGAAAGTTATAAATGCTATAAATTCAATTGACTTCCAAGCCATTCAAAATAGCTACAAAGAATTTAAGAACAGAGTTGAGATTTGTGCTGAAAATGGAGGAACATGGGTAGAATAAATGAATTTAAATTATCATTACATTTATAATATTAAAAAAAAAATAAAATTTTATAAATTAAAAAAAAAATGTTTTTAGTTCTGTAATTTGGTACGTCATATTTTTTTTTGCTAGTGAAATATTTTGTCGAACTCCTCTATATGTTTCCTTAAATATATAAGGAATAAGAAACCAGACTGCAACTAACAGCTATTCTCCGGACTAATGCCCCGCCGAGCGCTGAATTACGAGTTACAAGCCTGGCCGCGTTAAGTACAATAACTATGTATTGCCACAAAACGCTAAGTTTCGATTGTAATAGACACCAGCCGAAAGACTTATTCCCATTCAAAGGAGCTCTCGTGCCAGCCACCACTTGCAGACAGCAGTTTCGAGCTATTGGCTCTCGTCAGTGCAAGGTAGGTCTGAGACGGCTGTAACAAGGCATTTGTTCACTCTTGGTACATGACGAGATTTATAAAACCAAGACATGCAACAAAAATGACAGGCTCCATCTAGCGGCTGATATCCATAGCTGTTAGTTGCAGTCTGGTTTCTTATTCCTTATATATATAAGGAAACTTATAGACGAGTTCGACAAAATATTTCACTAGTAAATATTCTGCCCTCTAGAAGCATATCTACTAACTGTGCCCATGTCAGGGCTACTGCTGTTTCGATTGTAATGGATATCAGCCGCTAGATGGAGCCTGTCATTTTTGTTGCATGTCGTGGTTTTATAAATCTCGTCATGTACCATGAGTGAACAAATGCCTTGTTACAGCCGTCTCAGACCTACCTTGCACTGACGAGAGCCAATAGCTTGAAACTGCAGTCTGCAAGTGGTATGAGGTGGCTGGCACGAGAGCTCCTTTGAATGGAAATAAGTCTTTCGGCTGGTGTCTATTACAATCGAAACTTAGCGTTTTGTGGCAATACATAGTTATTGTACTTAACGCGGCCAGGCTTGTAACTCGTAATTCAGCGCTCGGCGGGGCATTAGTCCGGAGAATAGCTGTTAGTTGCAGTCTGGTTTCTTATTCCTTATATATTTAAGGAAACATATAGAGGAGTTCGACAAAATATTTCACTAGTAAATATTCTGCCCTCTAGAAGCATATCTACTAGTCATATTTTTTAATTCTGAGCAAGTTTTTCTAATAAAATTTTTCAATATTTCGCACAGAAAAGACACTTTACCCGATGCGATTTTTATTTTTAAGCTGTTACCTCTATAAATTTTTGAAAGTCCAAGATACTAAAAATAGATTTTGGGTGAAGCAAGAGCAGAATACAAAAACTGTGCTTCTAATCAAAAAAAAAAAATGTTATTTACACCTGTAATACCGCTTTGCCGTGGACACATTGTATATAGATTACTAAATATATCCGCGACTTCCACTACAATGTTTTTGGTTCTGTATATTCCAATGGTATTTGAAGTCAAAATCTTGGGGCATATCCCGAATCTCTTATGAGATAACATTCTATTTGGCGCCGTTGACTTCTATTTGGCCAAAACCCTGCCCCATCAGATTTGTTAACACTCCTTCGTGTACTTGAAGTCAAACTGTACCAATATATGTGAATGTAGGAGGTATGGATTGAAATATTCTGCCAAGGACTCTAATGTTCGAATTCTAAAGAAGTCATTGAATTTCTGTCTGATGAAGAAGTTAACTAACTTGAGTGGTATCTGGTGAATATGTATTGTATTCTTCCTTCAAAGGAATGTTGCTTAGTTACAGTTGTCATTTATGATATTCGGTCAGACAATGAAAGTCGTTCATGACGTTGGCATAAATTTCTGGTTTAATGGTAATTTTTATAAAAAGAATGTTCTGAAAACAATATAGACAATTTTATACCAAATGATTTTCGTTTGACGCTATTTTGTGGCTTAAAGGTTAGACAAATAAAAGATTCGTAATTTTATGTTGAGCAAGTTTTGTTTCAAACTTTTTTCAATGCAATGAATATTTTTTAAAAAAATTGCAAAAATGAATTTTGGCCGCCTTCTTTCAAGATATAGACCGTAACACAGCTTTGATATTCGGAGACATTTAGTATATTAGTTGGGTGACCACTTATTATAATATGTAATAGTCTAGGGGCCCGCGTACAAAAATGCAATTTATACATATCCTCGTATAACTTCTTGTACGGCATAATTGCGCCTAGTCTATCACTTTTTTCCTCTGCGAAAATTTTCGTAAACGCGGCGTTCCTCCTCGGCATGAAAAAGACGATTTCCACACGTCGCGTCGTACTGGAAAATCGGCAAATAGATTTTGTCGGACAATTTGAGAATTGGATTCTACATATATATTCTATATATTTCTACAAACTGTCCGACAAAAATTTTGGAACGTTAAGGGTGTCTGTGTCTACCACCCTAAACTTAACATAACATAACTTTAAAACCTTTATTGATAACCAGATGGTTTTTTCAAGATTGCTTAATAAAAATATGTAGAATCTAATTTTCGAATTATCGGACAAAATATATTTTCCAGACCGACGTGTGGAAATTGCCTTTTTCATGCCGAGGAGGAACGCCTCGTTTACGAAAATTTTCGGAGAGGAAAAAAGTGATAGACTAGGCGCAATTATGCCGTACAAGAAGTTATGCGAGGATATGTATAAATTGCATTTTTGTACGCGGGCACCTAGACTATAAGTACCAAATCCCTTGATTTAATAGTTTTTTAAACTGATTTATAATAATAAATGATTACAATAAGTAAATATTTAAAAAATAAAAATAATCAGCTATGCAATTTTTGCTAAAAATAATAAAGTTTAATGTATTATAAATCAAAAACTGACTATTCTACGTAAGGGTCCCACAAATAATTAGTTTTCATTGAGGCACAACTGCAATTTTATATCTTAAAAAATAAAATCAACTTTGTTTTGTACCAAGATTATGATGTACCCGGTATCAAGCTAGCATCAATGTTCTATCAATCAATGCACGTACTTACTTATTTACTAAGATAGTGAATTTTGATAAAGCTACTTATGTATATGATGTATTAAATTGAAGTAAATGGGTGTTGTGCATTCAAAAAACGTGATCTGACGTTACTTCTGGTAGAACCGGAAGTTGAAGCACATCAATCTAAGACCAAATAATGGTAAATAGTCTGATCATTCATTTTCAGCAGTTATCATTTCAATACCTGCAGTACATTTTGGGAAATCGTTGATACAGTCTTTGGAGCCATTTATCGGAGAAACTGTACATAATTTGAAGTTTTGCCAAAGGAACTTATTGTTTAGAATCAGCTGAACTACAACATATCAAAAGTTCATCAAATTTGACAGGCCCCCAATTTATCTGTAAAACGTGCGGTGTCCTTTCAAACGCGTCAAAAACCACTCAATATTTTCTTTACAATATCAAGACAAATGTTTCCTAAGAATTTTTTAAAGAATACAATTGAATTTAAATAACACAAAATCCTGAGAAAATAACGTCAATTTCTAACGACAATCAATTCCTACGATTTCAAGAATTGGGCTCCTGATGTAATGACGGGTCAAGGAACGAGCAAAATTAACATCAGTTGATTTCAAGCAACGAGAAGCAGTAGTAGGCAGCTATTAGTGAGAACCTGATGATGGTGTATCCTGCCGAAGCATTGCTTAGGCAACCTTGGCCGCTCTAGGGGCTCAGTGCATCCCAAATTTAGGCTGGGTTTATTGTTATCTCCGTTATTATGAAAGATAGTTCGGTTAAATAGAGAAATATTTCTTCTAGCTTTAGTTTATGAAATAATTGAAACCATACGTCATTTTAACTTACACGTTATACTGATACTTTTTCAGATTTTCATAGTAAGGGTTACTATTAAGGATATTGTCTATTACTTTGTTTTTATATAGATGCCATAACTCGGTGCTTTCGTATAATGTTATTGTGGGGAAATATCGTTGGCAATTCTAATAGAATATTTATTACCCAAAAAGAATTATAAGACTTATTTTCTCATTAAAACCGACAGATCGTGCCAACCAGTATTCCGGTATAGTTCTGAGTAAAATTTTGTTTAGTGTGTAAAGCTGTCATTCGTGTATTAATATTTCAAATAATGGATGTTTTTAAAAATAACTAATTTAATATTTAGTTGTGTATTAATGTATTTCTTTGACCTATCCAATATCATTTATATTGACCGAACGGACCAATTATTATTATTATTATTAGTATTATTATTGGATTATTGTGTATTCGATAGTACTTTTAATTATTTTATAATATCGCCAATAGTAATACATGCAGCCTAAATTTGGGACGCACTGTATAATTTTTTGCTTCAAAAACCTCTAAGAAAAAAAAATGGTACCTATATATGCACAATGCTATGCTATAGCCCGTCTATGATAAAAATAGTCTATTGTCAGAACTACAACGATTAAACGTTGTTTCTGGCCAATCCTGCATATGCGTTAGTGACTACTTGACTACAATTATTATTAATTGCTTGGATAAAGCGAGATGCTAAAGTTCAGCTATCTAATACGTCTGCTTTCATTAAAACCTGTTAAATGTTAATCAATGTGTATAAAAATAAATAATATCTCATTGTTTTTATTATTAGTTGAGCTCTGGTGTGTAACTTATACGCAATGAAGACAACATTATCAGTTTTGCTTGTTGTTGCTGTACTTGGTGTTCTAGACGGTAAGAAACTACTTTCCTTATTTTAAAAATGTACCTGTGTTAATTTTTTTTCCATAATAATTACGGTACCCACCGAAAATTACTGTACTTGCGTACTTTTGTTGCAGAATGAACGATACTGATCGACGTTAAATTTACATATCGCTTGAATTCACCTATATTACTTCCACGTCCAGCGGAAGTATAGTAACGTAAAAAAAATAAAAATTTTTATTGTTCAAATAGACTTAGAATGTCATGAAACGTCGAGATTTTTTTGACAGATTATCACTTGTAACTTAAAATATGGAAAAATGTGAGAATTTTACGTAGTATTTATAGTGGAGTAAATGAAGATTTTCACTTCGGAAAAAATTGTAACCAACAATATTCTTCAAGTATGCTATAATAAAGTAGTGAAAAGTCTACCGCAAAAAAGTGTACGCGCCCTATTTTTATTTAACAATTTAAGTGCAAAAATACGGTTTTTTGCGAATAACTTTTTAAATTTTACTTGTACGAAAAAACTAATAGCGCCATTCGAAAGAACGGAAAATTTTACGAAAGGGACATATATGACATGTATATCGTTATCGCTATAAATAAAATTAAAATCGAAGTTAATATTCGTATATTTGTTTGTGAAAATTTGACACAAAAGAGATTCTAGATATTGCGGATCGGATCTGGGAGTCCTGTCAAAATTCAATGGTTGCATCGTACTCCAAAAATCCTCTTGACTCTGAGTCCACCCCGTTATCAGATTTAACTACCACTATCAAAAATTTTTCAATCACTTTCCATGATTCAATTAATCAAGTATTACAAAAACAAGAAATTTTTAATTCTCGATTTCCAGTGAGTGAGTCGCTATAGTCGCTATAACATGTATTTTGCGCATTAAATTGGAACTCTCCGTCTATTAGTTAACAAATTTTTAACTAATAGACGGAGAGCTGGGCACGAGATTTCGATATTACTCGGGCCATGAAAAGTTTCGGTAAAAATTCGTGATACACTAAGAGAGGAAATTTGCTGACAGCTCGTGAGGGGAAGGGCATCGCCATATTGTAAGAATGGCGCACAAAAAGAGTTTTTTTGAAATATCTCGCTTCGGGTGCCTCATACGGCAAAAAATGTTCTTATGAAAATGAAAGAGCATTAAATTTTCTACAAAATACTTTTATACACATTTTTTCGAGAAACAGAATAGTTTCGGTGCAGCAGCCGATCGAAGTCAAGCATTCTTGACAAAATTATGATTTTTGTCATAAACCATAAATATGTTTAACTTTACCCTTTGCGTTCTGTTCCACTTGTCTAAGAGCTGGGCACGAAATTTCGATATTACTCGGGTCATGAAAAATGTCCGTAACAATGCGTCGTACACTAAGATAGGAGCCTGATTTGGATGTATGTTGACAGCGCGAGCGGAGAGGGGTAAGAGTGAGAACGGTGAAATTTGATTGTTTTTTTTAAACAAAAATCATCGCGGTTACGCTTAAAACTTTATAAAATAAGAACTTGTGAACTGCGAATCAAAATATTATGACGTTGTTGACAGGTAGGTAGGGGATAAATGGGTTGCTGACAGTTGTCAACAAAAATTTACGAAAAAAAAATTACTGCGATTATGTCAGCACCTTATATAATTTGTTGTTAATATGTCAAATAATATGATCATAAAAATTGCTGACAGTTAAGTGAAGGAGATATCCCGTATGGGTATTTATGGGTTTTTGGGGTAGAGGATTTCAAATATTATATTATTAAAGTTCCATAAACAATTATTTCCACATACAAATTTTTTCGTTGTGAGTGACTTGGATAAAAAATTTGGATGTGGAAGTAGTGATTTCTTGGGCAGCGGTTTTTTATCTAACAATTTGAAACCATATGCGATTTTCACAATTTGTATGAATATAGGGTGTACTTTATATTTAAAGTTAGTGTAAGAATTAATAATGTCTTATAATACGGAGAGGGAAAGATATGAATAATTAATTTTTTTATATTCATACACACAAGTTTATTTATTGTATGAATAGCGAGGGGCAAACAACTAACGAAATCTGGTGTACACCGAGGGAATCTGAAGGAAATCTTCATCAAAGAGGATATCTGGTGTACAAAATTGTGAACAGTAACAAATTATATAAATGTAATGTACAATATTAAAAATATTAAATATAGTGTTGTTTTTTTCAAATTTTTTAGCCATCTTCGTCGTCGCTTGTGCAGTTATCATTATCGCTATAAAGTTCACCACCATCATCATTTTCATCGCTTTCGCATTCAAAATCATCCATTTCGGTATCGGATTCACTCTCTGGCACTACTTCTCTAACAGATTCTGACAATTGAGGACCTTCAAACCACTTTTTATGACATAAAATAAATTAAAATTGAAAACAAATGTTGCCTCAACACAAAAATACTCCTTCATAAAAGTCGAACTAAATTGAAAAATTACAAAAAATCATAATTTTGTCAAGAATGCTTGACTTCGATCGGCTGCTGCACCGAAACTATTCTGTTTCTCGAAAAAATGTATAGGACATATTTTGTAGAAAATTTAATGCTCTTTCATTTTCATAAGAACATTTTTTTGCCGTATGAGGCACCCGAAGCGAGATATGTCAAAAAAAAACTGTTTTTGTGCGCCATTTTTACAATATGGCGCTGCCCCTCCCCGCTCGAGCTGTCAGCAAATTCCCAAATCAGGGTCCTCTCTTAGTGTACCACGTATTTCTACCGAAACTTTTCATGACCCGAGTAATATCGACATCTCGTGCCCAGCTCTTAGACTATAAGGCCCCAAGTGATGCTGCGCCGACAGCCCGCTGACGCTGGAATAGGCTTGCGGTAGCGCGCGCGCGCTGTAGGTAAGTGGCTATAATTTTTGATTGCAAAAAACAAATGATATGAAACCAATTGGAGATGGAATAGTTTCATTTCCTCGAAGTATTACATGTTTTTAAATAATTTTTTAAGTACTTTAATTATTACATATGTAGCTTGAAAGCGGACCATTGCATGAATTAACGATTATTTAGTAAAAATCATTGTAATATGAATAATTTATTAAAAAAAAATACTTAGCACTTTTAAAAGGATTATCTAAAATACCTAGTCAGCCAAAAAATTTTAAAAAATTTATATTAGGAAATTCAGTCCTTTAAACTTAGTACTTTTCCGAAAAAAGACGTTTTCCGCTGTTGACATCAAATTTCAATCGTCAATATCAAAGCTTAATATCGTGATACCGGCACTTTATAAATGATCAATTTGAAGATAAGATGTGCACTATAAGCACCAATGATTTATTTTATGATACATATGCGTTTTTATATTAATTTTTTACGAATAAGTCGAACTTTACGTTTTAGAAGAAAAAAATTCGAAAATTTAACACTATTAAAAGTGTAATAACTTAAATATATATATATATATATATATATATATATATATATTTATTTGAATGCAAAGAGGTGTTAGCTAAGGTACTAATCTTGAAAAATATTTTTTGTTTTTTTTTTAATAACAATTAAACACTAAAAAAAAGGCGAAAAATCGGTAAAAACACGATTTTTGGACAACTGCGAAGGTTTTAAATAAAAAATTAAGTGTACTACAACTAATAATTCTTCTAAATAATACATATGCATAAATGGTGACTACTATGGCGTGTTTAAGTTGATAAACAATAGTGTGAAATTAATGTATTTGATTAAATCAATATTTTAAAAAAAATTTCGTAAATTACTGAAAAATTAGAGAAGAATACAACAAGATATAATAATAACCTACCAAATTCGAACCGATTTTTTTTTTTAATTCATCAATGTGTACATAGAGGGCGATAACATATTCCGGGCTACTACTAGCAAGTTTGCCATCTAGCTCTTAACTAGATTCGTGAAAGTATCTCCTTCGCTATGTTTGCTTGGTTGTACTTTGCCACGCATTTTATCGCCTCGTAAAATTAACGTGCACGTGGTGGTGTTCTTTATTTAATTTTGCTTCTTTATATCTCGTACGAAATTATTCCAGTTGATCCGATGTTGTTATTTCAACGTATATATGTTTAAAAAAAATGATGACGAGCTTCGTAATCATTTTACGTACGAGCTCCTTTGTCATTATCTACCAAAGGAGGTATGAAAAAAATGTCAAATCTACTTTGTATAATATTTTCACACAATTTACGGACTTGATAGATGACGTACACAGTTTTACGAATGTCATCGACGGAAACATGCTTCTTCACAGAGTTTGTTGGAAAACTGGAGAATCCTACGATTATATTTGCAATAACTATGTTAAATATTTGAAAAGAAATTTCAGTACTGACATTATTGTTGCATTTTTATAGTACATTGTATTTATTTATATTAAACATTTTACATTTATCTACACAATTTTTACGAATTTGACATCAGATTCGTCATCTCGCACTTTTAATACGTTTCGATCGGCCACTTTGTATCCGCCATTTTGAATTTTGCAAATTTGACATCAAATTCGTAATCAGCACGCTCAAAAACCCCTAGTACCTGATTTTCATGATTTCTCCTCGATTAATTTTCGAGATATGTCATTTAACAACTAATTTTGCAGTTTTTTGTTATTAAACAAATAGAGATTTAGCGTACAATACCAACCAGTAGACTTTGAACTTAAACTTATTTAGAACATATTTAAAAAGTTTTTGTGAATTTTTATGCAGTCTTATGCCTCTTTTTTGACTACGTTTACTCCACTATTATACCTAAACATGATTCAAATTCAAAATCCAGATTCTATTATTTCGAGTGGAGATGGTAGTTATTTAAAAACTCACTACTTCAGTTTAAAAACAATAACTTTGAATTAACAACATTGGGCCTCATGAAGGCCTGAATAATTTTATCCAGCTATCCCCTTTTTTGCGCACGTCACTGAATAGCTATTTTTCTTCTAATAGAAAATTTCATTTTGGTCTGTTTAAACGTTGTATCTAAAAGATTTGTAAACAAATTTACCATATTATGCCACGGAATAATTATAATTAACAACAACTATCGCTCATAATTAATTTTCATGTAATTATTAACAGTGTTGCAGTGCATGATATTATAGTACATCATAATTAATATTTCAACAGATGTTTTCAATGTGATCGCCATTTATGTAAACTGAAACATGATCAGATATTCCCCATTAAATTTTAGCATTGCTATTTTGCAGGTGACTGCATTTAATGTTTCAAGTGTTCGGTAAAGTTAGATCAGGTTTTCATAAATCTCAGAAATATAAGTCATGAATTTAGGCTATTTAGAGGCGAACAAATAGTCAGTTCACTTCAATTTAATATGAATTCTCGCTTCTTCTTTTAAATTTTCCACAAGTAGATTTCTCCTGTCTGCTTATATTCAGAAGGACATACTGAAAACTTCAGATAATCATCGACACAAAACTGCTACCTAAGGAATCACTATTTCCACATCCAGATTTTCTAGGCAATGAAAAAAAAATGATACTATATCTGCACTCTACTATGTGGAAATAATTGTGCATATAACTTTAATAACATAATATTTGAAATCGATTATCCCAAAAACCCATAAAAGTGGGGGTGGCAGTGGAGGTGGCTGATGCCAAAAAAATTATTAAAGGGGATGAAAAAAATTGTGATTTTTTGTATTAACTATTTATTTAACGTCGGCCTATTTCCGTTACCAGGGCCTATCACCGACGACAGGAGACGAGCTACTCCCAACCTCTTCCCTTAAGAAGAGTAGGGATCTTTTACTTGCTCAACATTTAATAGACAAGGGACCGCCTGCTTTACATCCCCTCCGAAGGATGGTATATCCACTACGTAATCCTCGTCTGAAATTACGTAGCTTCCGCGTATACACTGATATAGAAGGTGGGACGAGAACGCTGTATTTCCCAAAATGGGTCACTCATCCAAATACTAACCGCGCTAGACTTTTGCTTCAACGGAATATCGACTGACATTCACATTGAAGTCGCCTCTACGCTCGCACCAAATTGTGATTTAGTGTGTGTACAAAAACCAGAAACCTCAAAATATTTTTTACTTTATCCACCCCCACTACCACCCCCTATCACCACCCCCTCCCCACTACCGATGTGTGGTATCGTTTTATGGGTTTTTTAGGTAGAGGATTTCAAATATTATATTATTAAAGTTCCATAAACAATTATTTCTACATACAAAATTTGTTCGTTGTGAGTGACTTGGATAGAAAATCTGGAGGTGAAGTAGTGATTCCTTGGGCAGCGGCTTTTTATTTCGAGTACACTTGTAGACAAATAATCTCGAGACTACAAACTGTTATGAAGCATTTTTTGTGTGGCTGTCTGTAGCTCTCTGGGAATCACCGAATTGCGCATCGTATCATAAAACAGTGCTGTGTTGCCATTTCAATACTGCTACTGACAGATACCCTAGCGCCAATGACTGTGTTATGACACAGTTGTGCTGATACTTTGTATTGACACTTCAAGCAGTGCCAGTGTTGTTGTTTCAACAGACGAAAATTTAGAGTATTAGCTATTACTACATAGGTGTATCAAAAAAAAGTTACAGACAGACAGACAGACCAACAGATACAATTTTTTTGCTCAACTTAAAATCTCGACGTTTTATGATATTCCAAGCCCGAAAAATATTATTATGGGTATACAACAGATAACTGCCAAAGAAACCATTCGTTCTTTCCATACATATACTATTGATTCAAGTCTGATCAAGTTAGTATATCGGCAAAAAATCTCCCCTACGAGATATCTTATCAACTTCTTTCATACATTTAATATCTAACGTTCAATATGAAAAGCAAGAAAATTTATTGCTATAAAATAATGATCATGACCACGATGATCAAGTTTAATCATGCTAGTATTATAGTGACAAGTCTCCCTTACGAGATATCTTATCAAGTATCTCTACCCCTACCGATGCCATATTAACAATCTAGTAAAAGTAATAATAGTTATATAAACGTTAAAGTAGAAATGTATGGGGCACGGATGTTGTTAAACATTTATTATATACAGAAAAATATATTTACTTTGATCAGATGCTACACATTGTATGTTCAGGTAATAATTAGATTTTTTTTATATACAGTATCGGCCATAAAATCGCCTACATGACAGAAATTGTTATTATTGAGATTTTTTTAAAAACTCTATTGGGGGATCTTTTCTGCATGTCCGACAGCCAAAAAATACATTTTGACATATGTCATGAGATCACCGGTTTAGCGGAATTGTAAAAAATAGTTGACGGTGGTACCGAAAAATGGATCAAATTGACAAGATATCAAAAAATTTTATTAAGCGAGACTGTTTTATTAATTGTGGGTGCCACTCGCGTTCCCCCTTGATTACACTTCCAGTCGAGTTCTATATGTTTAAAGATGTTTGATAGACAAGAAAGGTAAAACCTGTACTTACCTTAGATTACTAACTGCCTTTTCTCTCAGTGTGGTCTTTCTGGCGATGCACTTTAGCTTATTTATCTATCTTTGTAATGGATCTCGTGTTTAGAGATCTCTGATTCACTTTTATAGAAACTCTCGGTTTGTGAGCCGATCGGTGTATTGAGTTACAGACTTGCGGGGTCATGAGACATCCGGTAATACTCGACTTCGATCTAACACACAAAAGCCTTCGAGGGAAAAGACATAAAGATAACAATTCAATCAGCAAAACTCAACAGTTTAAATAATATCATTTATTGATTAAAAATCAAATATAAATACAATAATGTTTATGCAGAGAATAGATATTTGAAATAATCGCCGCCCCAAACAGTGACACCCTCCCAAAGCCTCACTAAATCAAAAGTGAAGTTAGCAAAAAAAAAAATAATTAAACCTCAAAAAAAATCTAGACACAAATAATTGTGCCAAAGCGTTCGAACTCTATATGTGACTTTCCTCCTTCGTGACACTACTCTGGTTGCCGCCAGCTACAGTGGAGATGGGCTGGGTACACAAGATTTTAAAATAAGAGGGCGCCACGAGGTTTAAACCAGATCGCGATATAAATTATATTTCAGTAGGAGGTGTCAGGTGACACACATAAAAATAAATTCTATACTAAAAAAAAATCCCTTTAATCTATAAGTTTCTTTAATTAAACACTAAATCGAATACATTTGACATAATAAACAGTTGTATGTACATTTCAATATGTGTGGTTATTCCTCAGGTAATTCAGATTTTATAATTTGGTTGGCGTCCGCGACATAGCTATATCTCGGCTCACATCAGCAAGTAATTAAAAAAGAATGATCTCAAACTCATAAGAATATTATGAACAAAGAAAAATAATAACCTCTTTTTTTCATTAAAAAAAAATGTATATGTAAGCACTAGGCAACCGTTTTTGCCCTCAAAATATCTATATAAGGTCTAGCACCGGAAATGAGATTATCAAAAAAAACAATGACAAAAAAAAGAAATGCCCTAGTCACTAGAAATAGTCCTTAGTTAATTTTTTTTCTTTTTAATCACTTAGTCAAACCCCACCTATTTGAATTAGTAATAAATAAAAAACTCCCCTTGCCAATAGTTAGCCTGGTCTATACGAGTCGCACAAAAAATGACTGTAAGGGTCCTAGGCTAATAAGACCCGCTCAATGGTCGGTCAGATTCAATTATGTTTGTGTTATATGACTAATTCTTTGAAAAGAAAATAAGTAGACATAATGGTTTAGAAAAACTTGCGTGTCGTGGTTTCCACCTCCCTGCAACTGGTTAGGTCGTGTCTATCCCGAAGGCTCCCAGGTACAATGCGGACATCAGCGACTACTCCAACAAATAACATCGGCCTGCTATAGGCGGAGACGAAAGGTCCAGGCGACAGCTAACAGATGCGGCACAGGGGCGGTTTTTCCTCGAAATAGCCTCAAGCAAAATAGCCTCTGACACAGGGACGGTCCCTTCCAAATTAATAGCCCAGAAAGAAAACCCTGAATAAACCACACTGCATTAGGCACTTGCCGAAAAAAATAAGAGGTTGGACAGACACATACATAGAATATTTTACGAAAAATACCATATTACAATCAAATTATTTAAATAAGAAATATTACCTTTTTTCCCAAAGGGTTTTTCTTATCTCCAACAAAACCACCAATAGAATTCAGCAATACCTCCTTGAATATTTCACGTGGTGTATGGATAGTTACAGTATCGGCGATGATTAATCCCAAAAACGGGGCGATTTTCTCCAGACTATTAGCAAAATACCAAAACTCATAGTAAAACACATCGAAAATCACTTTAGAAATAGCGCAAGAATAAATCCCTAAACGGATGATCGCAGATCAATTTCCTTCTTTATGCTAACACGCCTAATACTGAAAGATGACTGCCGTGAAGCCGTCCCATTCCCAAAAAAAAATATTCAAAAAAACCGTACAATTCACGATCAACAAACATATTCGCAGGTACCTCACCAGAGGTCGTTCTGCTGAAATTAACGAAAATATAATGGAAACTCGGAAAATTCAAAATTGACTTGAGAAGTTCTCCTGAGGAATTTATAAGACAATGGAAAGTCCATAACTAATTATTTATACACTTTTAATCATGGCATTGTATTAATTGTGCTGAGGAACGTAGGTCTCTGGATTTCACGAGAACAAAGGACGTCGAAGTTGAGGCAATCTACCATAGATGGCTCCGCGATAATCGTTCAAATTATTTTAATTTTACAACCAAAAATTACACTAATTATTAATTCGAGTCGAATACCCACTATAAACATCCTTAACAGTAAATTGCATGACTTGCTAACAATTAACAGAGAAAATCTCAACTTCCAGAACTACGAAGAATCAGGTAAGTACGTCTTAGCTTTCGCGTAGTTTCGTGCGGCATTAATGACAGTTAAACCGCCGAAAAGTAAACAAACACGGCCAACAGAATTTTCATAAGTCGTTCCTAATATTCACGAGAAATACACGATTCAAGTGGCCCAAATTCGCAGACAAAACAATAGGTTCTCTTTGTGGAAAACGCCAAAGGTAGTAAGACTTTACCTTAAAATTCTTGACAAATTTTAACCCCAAATTCGTAGGAATATTTTAACGCCGGCGGAGAAAATCATGCAAAGATGACGTTCTCTGCAAAAAGAACAATTACTAGACCCTACACGACTATCAAATAAACCCTGAGACAAGAGTTTAACAAGCCACCCGAGATTCCGAGAAGAAATAGCCGAATGGGGAAAAGGTACGTAACTTTACAAAACAATCACACCTAATTGAACAATAAATTTTCGGTGTTGGATACTCACTTATCTAACTTCTAAGATGTCTATTTACATATCCAAGCCGACATTGCCTATATTATTTACATTATTTACATGAGACTTACCGATTTCTTAACATCCTTTTCCATTTTTTTTTTTTTTTTTTAGATGTTTGCGGTCATAGGACCTAACAGCCAAGAGTTACGCAAAAATATTATATCGAAGCTTGTTTAGGGCATGGATAAGATATTTAAAGCGTTGAGTGTACAGACACATTAAAGAATGCGGAATTACTTTTATATTTTTTTTCCTTAATAAATTTAAAGTGAGTCCAAAATGTATCCTTTATTGGTGCGGGAAAAATATACCGTTACAACAGGGCAAGGACGAGTGGGGACTTTTATTTCACAAATACCATTTAATGGAGAGCGTGCAATGGCAATCGATTAGGTAAAAAGATTCACACAACTTCCTCAGAAGTTTATGCAGGCACTTTGGTTTAGGACTGACAGAAAATAATATAAAAATATTTTACTTTTTAAAAATCTTGCGACACTAGTGGTTAGCTTTAAGGTTCTTTTTAGTGATTATATCAATCACAAGAACGAAGTTCAACGATATACGGGTTTATTTTGCTTTCCTGCCTCCTTTACGACGACGTCCGGCCCCGTATAGGTGCAATATAGAGTACGTGACACGACCTCTCTTTCGAACGAATTTTTTGCAAATGAGCTTTTTATCTTACTTATGTACGGTTTTCTCTATAACTTTGCTATTTTTAAAGACCTGCATTTGGTTTGGCTATCACAGCTTTCTGCCGATTCTCCAACGCACTCGTCTAACTGACGAGTCGCTGGATGAATCCAAATTTGTTTTATTCGAGAAACCATTTTTGCTGATTTTTGTCTAATAATTGTATATGGACGCTACGCGCCACGTTTTTCGGTCTCGCCCTTTCAGTACGTCGCCCCGTTAAAATTTTTATAGTAATTCCTTTGAATGATCTCCACAATGACTATGTCTCCAATTTCATCATGTTTCGTGAAGTGATAAGAAAGTTAGAAATATTTAAAAAATGCTTTCAAAGTACACTTTTCATGTATTTCTTTCAAGTATAATATATTCTTTTCCTTGACCAACAATATGCTTTTATTTTCAGTTCACTTTTCCATGACATAATATACTATTACTCTTACGACCCATTTTCTCAAGAGAAAATTATGTGTACTTTTGAATTGTTTCCCTTGCGCCCAGAATATTTACTGAGTGTAAATTTTGGGCGCCACGTGTTGTGCCTTAAATTTGTTTAGTTATGCTTTAATTGTCTTTTTAATATTTTTTTCTTCTGGGATGTTCTACAACAATCACACGTCATGTGTCAAAACGTATTTTTTGGTAGTCGGACATGCAGGAACGAACTACCAATAAGGTATTTTAAAAATCTCAATAATACAAATTATTCCCATATGTAGCCAACTTTATGGCGGACACTGTATATATTTTTTTATTTAGTTTCTAGCTTTTTAGTTTTTCATTTATTTATTATATGGAAAATCAAACCGTATTGAAATTTGGAGGGTCAGCTGAAGGAAGAGTCCTGTTACGTTTGAAAAAAATCAATTAGTAAATAAAACTATTTCAGAACATTTTAATTAAGAAAATGGATCCTAAGAGATTTGCAACTTCTATGTGATACCTACAAAACTGAAGTAGTTCCTATAAACACCAAAATACTGTAATTTATGTTGACATATGCAAAATATACATGGAATTTGTGAAGGAAGCGTATTAGGTCCTATTACTTTAGAGAAAATTGAGACTATTCTAAAAAAAAACTGAAATCTAATGCATTTGGAGTTGACGGTATAAATTTAAAAATGCTCAAGTATGTAATACCTTTCTGTATGGAAGCATTGGTTCACATAATCAACAGATCTCTTGACTCTGGAGTGGTGCCCAGCATTTGGAAGAAAGGACTTATAACTCCAGTACCTAAGGTTTCAATGGCAAATGAATTAAGCGATCTTCGACCGATTAATATTCTTCCTACGATGTCTAAAATAATTGAGATTGTTTAAACCAACATATAACCACCAATAAATTACTTCCATCTATACAAAGTGGCTTCAGAAGCTACCACAGCACAAATACTGCTCTTATCAAAATTACCAATGATTTAACGAAGGCCATGGATAACTTTCAAGTTACTTACCTTATTCTATTGGACTTTAGCTCGGCATTTGATGTCATAAACCATGATTTGTTAATACATAAACTCAAGTACTATGGGATTAACGAATGTTTGCTAAAATGGTTAAGACAATACTTATCAGGACGATCGCAAATTGTCACACTAGATGGGGGATTTTCAAAAGAAAATTGTGTGTTAAGTGGGGTGCCCCTGGGTAGTGCCTTAGGACCACTTTTATTTATAATTTTTACAGCAGATTTGCATAATATCATTACTAGCAATTGGAATATTCATCTTTACGCCGACGACACACAATTATATAAATTTTGCAAACCTGAACTAAGTAATGTAATATTAAAAGAATTTTGCAGTGTCTTATCCTCAGTGAGCCTTTGGTCCTCAAATAATGGTTTAGTGCTCAACCCTACTAAAACTAAATTGATGTGTGGTGGGATCCAAACTCTTAGTTAACAAGGCCAAAGAAAGTGCTAACGTTGATGTTATCTTAAACGTGAATATGTGTGACAGTGACAAAAACTTAGGAATTATTATAGACTCCAACTTAAACTTTGAAAATCATGTCACCAAAAAGTTAAGTATAAGTTACGCTAAATTCAAAGCGTTGTGGAGGTATAAACATGTATTGTCGCCTATAACCAAATGGAATTTAACAAATAGTCCGTTATTAAGTAATGTTGAATTTGGATGTTGTGTGTATTATAACTTCCTAAATAACAAATTTAAAAATAAAATCCAAAAACTTCAGAATTCCTGTCTCAGATATTCATATACTAACATAAACAAAACTGAACGCATTACACCACATTATAATAAACTAAAGTTATTAAAAATTGAGAATAAATTTTTGTTTATGTATGCAAGCCTAATGTATAATATTATCCAAAATTCATTACCTGAGTACCTAGTAGATCTGCTAATATCCAGAACAGACATCCATAATGTAAATCTTAGAAACATTGAAAGTCGTTATACAGTACCCAAACATAACTGTGCTAAATTTGAGAACTGCTTTGAGTACTACGCATCTAAACGTTTAAATGAGTATCCTGAACACTGCGCTGCCAACAGTTCACAAATTTAGAGAAGCGTTCAAATCGGTAGAATTACACAACCAGATTCACAGTTATTTATAATTATCTGCTTATATTTTTTATCTAATATGTGTAACGTGATTATTTTATTTTATAAAAGCTAGTGTGTGTATTATGTGTTTAGAATTTAAGATTTTTAGGCAAGATTCAAAAGCAGCTATGCCGAATCTTGTCCTTTTGGTTTATACTGTTTGATTTTATTTAAATTTGTATTGTACTTCAACTGCTACAGACAGTATTAAACCAATACAGATTATTATTATTATTATTATATGTTAATACAGTCGGCATCATCGGGAGAATCTGAAATAGAGAGTAAAAATGTAGCTTATTTAATAACGTAAGGCTAATATGTGTGTCTTATTTTTCTTGCTGAATAATTTGTAGACGATCTTAGGTATTGTTGTAAGGAGTCTTAATTTATAGGGCAAAAATAAGATTATTTTTAAGAAACTACGAAGAGTATCCCATAGAATGTATAACAATTATATAAACGGTGCAATAAATCTGCCGTCTAATGCTGTATAATGTTCATTTAAAATATATTTGAAAATAAATTTCAAAACGCTTAACTAGATGCTTTAATTGTGAGAAATTTATTATCTGCAATAATAGAATTTGAAAGATTTATGATAGCACAAGAAATAATAAAAATATCGTGAATAATCTGCATTAAATTCACTGGCAGCTAATTATTTACAATTCTTGATAATTTAGTTCGTTTATTTGTTTTCTCAATATGAACTCCGGCAGATGCAATGTTTTCACAAGTCACTTAATAAACAATGGAACTACGTTTATATCATCACTTACCTAAGCTGGGTTAATATAAATAAGCATATACTTTAACACTATCCTTGAAAAGACAACTTTGCTTTACGAAACTACGAGTAAACAGCACATCCTATCCCATCGTGATGTCATTATTGTCTTTCCTCAGCATAACGCCAGGGGAGTGATGCTTAGCTGGAATTGCCAATAGTTTCACAGCAAAAAATTCATAACTAAGCAAAAGTATCATAATGGAACTTTTGTAATAATTTCTTTACGTTATAACTACAATATTTTTGCATAGTTACTAATGATAGAATTTTTCTCACTTTTGCAGCTTACGACGGCGGTTGCCCCTTGGACGAAAAAGGTTGCTATGACGTCTGCATAGAAGGAGGTTTCCCCAGAGGAGGAGAATGCGCTCCTGACTATAAAACCTTGGAGAAAACAAGATGTACGTGCTATCCAATTACAGTTGCGGATATTTTTAATTATACTAGCAATACTGAAATTACAATATAAATAAAATGTTAAAATTACTTTGTGGCTTCAATTCAACATGTCAGTGAGAAAAATACCATGGTATAGTTTTTCCAGATTGCCTGTGTAAAATACAGATTGATCGTGTTCTGATCAAATAAAGTACCATAATAATGTAGCACAACTTCGTATAAAATTAATTATCTAATTAATTACACAGCCACACAAAAAAAATAAAGTGTCTTGGCCCCATAGACTAACTAGGTAGACTTTATGTTTTTCGGGTCGCTGAATCCGAATCCGGGGTCCATTTGATCCCATATCATCAGGTTTAAGGTAATTTGAAGGTCAAATTGAGATATGACCGTGAAAAATTCCGTAAAAAATTTATGTTTATGTTTTTGAGGTTGCTGAATCCGAATCCGGGGTTTATTTGATACCATCATGTCAGAATCAAGGTCAAATGAAAGTAAAACACGCGAAATTCAATAATGCAATCTTTTTTGACCCCGGATTCTGAAAAAGCAGAAAATTTTACGTCCAAATACATCCTGAACAGTTTATGGAACCGATTTCTTAGGTCATTTGTTGGTTATCAAGCGGTCAAATGCTTATTTTCCATTTCTTAGCTGATATATCGATTGTAAATCGAAAACTTGCGTCTATGACTAGTGACCTTTAAGTTTTTGTGGTCGCTTATCACGATCCCGGTATCCATTTGATACCATGATATATAAACTGAGGTCAAACGAAGATCAAATGCTATAATTCGAATGATATAATTTTTTGGACCCTGAAAGATCATCTGCAAGTCAAATACAGATTTCTTTTGAATCTTTCAACTGAATTGTGAAACGGTCAGCATTAGCGTTACCCGATGTACACCACGAGGAGGTTTCGTGAACGGATTTTGTACATTATTTAACCCTTTTAAGAGTTGTTTTCAAAATGATAAATGAACTAAAAAACAAATTATAAATTGAATAAATAAATAAATAAATAAATACAAATCAGTGTGCCTAGTTTCACGCAATGGCTCAATGATTCCGAACCTAATAAAGGTGAACTATAGGGTTATGTCAGTCTATAAACAGGGAATTCTTTTCCCTCTGTAACTCAGTATCTGGTTTGGTGTAAAATAAAATAAATAAATGACACAGTGGCTTATTGGTCTCGAATTTAGTAAATATTGTATTATTGAATTTCATGTATTTGACCTTCATTTGACCTTGATTCTGACATGATGGTATCAAATAAACCCCGGATTCGGATTCAGCAACCTCAAAAACATAAACAAAAATTTTTTGCGGAATTTTTCACGGTCCTATCTCAATTTGACCTTCAAATGACCGTAAACCTGATGACATGGGATCAAATGGACCCCGGATTCAGCGACCCGAAAAACATAAAGTCTACTTAGTCAGTCTCTGGGGTCAAGACACTTTATTTTTTTTGTGTGGCTGTGTTATTTTTTCAGAGTGTAAATCTTCATATGCCCGGAAAATATCGAGCAATCCAAATAGCTTAAATACATTTATTTTTGAATTCTTTCTAATAGAACTGATTAACTCATGACATTGAAATACATAATATATTTAAGAAATATCATTTTCATATTTCACGAGTTATTGTAGTTCTTTTTTGGAAGCCAGAGCTTCACAGTCACACAGAATATGATAAACTGATAATAAACTGTTACATGAATTATATCACTAAGAAACACATTTATCGATAAAGTTCTAAGCACTAGTGATATTATACATGATTACTTCCCTGTATATCCGACAAAATTGAAGAATTGTGCCTACGATTTCCAAATTATGTCAATTACATTAAAACGCCATTGGCTATTTTGTCGAATTACTTTAATAATATAAATTATATATAAATAAGAAAATTAATGTCAAACATTCAGAAAGTAATAAAAAGTTAATTTATACGCATCAAAAAATAATCTGAGAAATATAATTTGCAATAAAAAAGAAAATTCTTGATTGCCACTCAATAAAATACACTCCAAACTGCGGTCTCGGTTGGTTTTTAAATCAATTTGGCTGTATAAAATTAATACAGCTATTAAATTTACATAACAAGTCACTTATAACATAATTTAGTATTGTTATATTCACTGGAGTTGCAAGTATTACATTTCATAACATATTTTAATTTACTTGGCCCATTCAAGGTTCTCAGTAATAAAAACCCTTAAATTGGTTACTGTCGTCATTTTCTCTAAAACTGGCATTGAAAGGTGTTTACGGAGGTCTCCACATTGAGATAGGTTTTATTTTATATAATGTACTCAAATGTGTATGCTGAATTTGAAATAGTTATCGATCGATATCTATAAAGGTGACTTTCATTTGAATTTGTATCGATAGGTGTGGCATAACCATGAACTAAAGAACTATATATTTAGAAAACACAGAGGAAATATAAAATGCAAGATAAAATTTCACTTACTACCACAAGGGAAACTATAATAATATACATAACCGTTAAAGCAATATTAAATTTGCCGACTTTATCATTTTATGGCTTAATGGCTTAAACAATGTATGGTCTAGGAAACACCTGATTCTTCAGTTTATTTTACTCATTATTTTTTACTATTGTACAACATACTTATATTAACAAAATAACTATTTATGGAACTACAAAGGAAACGGACATGAATGCGAATGTTGTTCAATAACATTAGTAAAATATTATTTTCCAATAGTAATCTTGTTTCGAATTGAATATATATCTCTCCTGATGAGTTCTAAAGAGGATGTAAAGGGTTGTACAATTTTTAGAGGGATTTAATCGGTCGAAAGTAGAAGGAAATATTTTATTTGTTAAGACATGCATGCGGTGAGTGAAATTTTATACCTATTTTCTTTGTGCTTTGTAGTAGTTCTTGGCTTTGAAATGTAACAAATGTTTGAATATAATGGAACATCTTCTAGGTAGAGCTAGAGATATTAGAAAGAATGCCTCACATGGGAGGCTTATAACCTACTAGCATCATCAGACTTGGATCATCGGTGTATAGAAAGAATGGTTGTTTTCTTGTTTTTTATACTAAATGGTAGATACAGTAAGCGTATGAAAGAAGTTGGCAAGTTGTTTCGTAGGGGAACTTCTTGCTGATACATTATGATCAGACTTAGACCAATGGTATGTGAAATATACGAATGGTTTCTTTAAAAGTTATCTGCTGAATAACCAAAATAATATTTTTTAATAATAATGTAAGCAGAAATAGAAGATATTTATTTTTAAATATCAACTATAAGTTCAATATTTTAAGAAAACAGAAACTTAAAATGTGATTCTCAAATATGAAAATAAATCTTAAATACATGAAAATAAAAATAGTTTGTGATTTCAACTTACCACAATGTTTAAAAATTTTGGAATTTGGGTACATTTTCTGTTATATATTTTGTAACTTTATTTGAAAAGAGATCTATATTGTTTATTTGTTTAAAATTTATTGGTAAGAGGTTATAAAACTTTGGCCCATAATAAACCAACAAACCACTGTGTTGTCGAATGGGCATATTGATATTTAGGTATATTGATTTTTTGCCTCGTAATATGGTTGTATTCGACACCCATTCTTAGTAGAAATTTATGTTCAGAGGTGTATATAAGTACAGATTTTGTGTACAGTAAATCAATATTAAAAAACATTCTTTTGAAAAGTAACTCAGCGGAATATCGGCGATATACATGTGTATATGTGGAGGTTTAAAATATTTATTTGAGGAATGCATTTGTCAACATTACAAAGCCACAACATTACAGGAAGTGTATTCCATAACGTTTGACAATTAATATGAATAATCATGAGACACCGTATCAAATGCTTCGGCAAGTTTAAAAATATCACGATTTGTCTTTTACCGTTATCAACGGAAATACATCATTATTTATTTATATTAAAAGAATGTAAAAATGAAGCAAAGAAAATAGAGAAAGCGTTTTTTTTTTTATAAATGGCAACAACAATAAATTCGATAGTAAAACAAATTAAATAGATGCGTCAAATTATTAATTTATATTCTTAATGCTGAGAAATTAAATAGGTATTACAGTTTCTGTAATAAATATAGGAATCAAAGTTTAATGGTTCTCCTTCGAAGTCAAAGTCAATGTAAACTCTATTATAATAGCCCGATGTTTATCGACTAAATAATTTTTTTCTTATTTACTTAAGAGTGTTCATTAAAATGTGGCCTTATCCCCGATTTATTATTGAATTGAATTTATATTGTTCCTGAGCGTTCCCACAGGATTTATAACAAGGATAAGAGAAAGGAGGCATTTTAAAGGGAAATTATATAATAGATTTAATTACAGACAAACCAATATTACCTTTCTTAGTGAATCAAAACTTTTCAGAATAAAATTAGGGGATGTGTTTACACACCTATCATAAAATGGTTCTCGTTCACCATTTCCTTTTCTTCCTGCATCACTTCACTTCGTTGAATAATACCTTTCAGGAATATATTTCCTTTCATTATCCTCATCAATAAATTTACTTTATTTGGTAACAATTAAGAAACAAATAAACTGATTATGTAAATTGCCAGAAACCGTATACCTGATCAGCATATTCATTTTTTTTTATAATAAATATAAAACAATGTAAGGCAGTATTATAGTAGAGTAACTTGAGGTTTTAACTTCGGAATAATGTCATATTGAACGGATTTAGTTCATTTTTGGCAGTATTATAGTAAATGATTCACAGAAAAGTTTCTATATTGTACGGGAGCTTGCTAACTTATAGGGGGTGGATGCCACACCTTCTCGGGGGGTGACACTTAAAATATATTTATATATATTTTTTGGAGCTGAAAAAGAATCAAATTTTAAGAATAAAAGGTTCTATGCAATTTTTCACATAAATTGATAATTTTTAACTTATAACGACTTCAAAATTGCGATTTTAGCTTAAAAAAAAGGTATTTCCAAACGGCTTTCGTCAAGTATCTCGAAAAGAACTACTTTATCGAAAAAATGTTACAGACCAATTACAGAAAGTACAAACTGGGAATTAATTAATATTTTTTGTTTATTGATGTAGGATTAATAACTTCGGAGATATTTAAGTTTATATTTTGCATCCAAGTGTTCCGAATTCACCTTTAAAGTTTAAAATGCATTTTTTTTAAAGCAAGTGCTTTAAATGAGCAAAAACATTTGAGCATCTAAGTAATACTACATTTTAACGAAAAACTGTATTCGAGATTATTTTTTTTTTAATTACTAGCTAATTAGAGTAACAAAATGGCGACCTTTTTGTGTAAAAAATTATAAATACGCACATTTTTCCGTCATAACTTCTTTATCTCTTATGCTACAGAAATGAAATTAATTGTCTTTAATTTCACTTCTTGTCACAATTTCTGAGATATTTTACATTTAAACTGCATTTTTCGTCTCATAAATGTTCGGACGTCATTCATATCTACGAAACCCATTTTTCAGTAAAACTAATATTTATTGAGATATTTGGAAAAGGAAAAAAAATTACGTTTTATAGAAAATACCTTTATAGTTTAAACAGTATTTTTTTCTAAAGCAAGTGCTGTATACAAACGAAAAAATTTGAGCATCTACGTCATGCTATATATTAATGAGAAACAGTGTTTGAAATTCCTTTTTTTTATTTACTGGCTAATTACAGTAACAAAATGGCGACTTTGTTATTAAAGAAATGTGAAGACGCACACTGTTTCGGTCACAACTTCTATGTTTTTTATGCTACAGAAACAAATTAAAAAACAGTTGAAAGCTTAATTAATAACCTATTATTCTACTTATTAGCATTCTTGACGTAGGTCTCACAGTTTCTGAGATATTTAACTCTCACTCTAAATAATTATCTTATGAACACTTGGATGAAAAATATAAACTTAATTTTACTTCGCTTGTCCTCGATATAATTACAAATATATATACACCCTGTAGTTTTCGTCTGACTCACTCATCAGCACAAACGTTCAAAGAAAGAAAAACTTATCACACTGGACCGGTCTTATTCCTCACCTAGGTCTTCATTCCGTTTTTCGTGTTCATCGAGTGAACGTTAATTCATTGTTCGGTTTTACTTATTTAAAGTGAATAGTTTTAAGTAAAATATTGGTGGGTGAAAGGTAATAATGTCAAAAAGGAAAAGTGTATCGCCTAATTCAGGAAAAGTGTATCGCCTAATTCAGGAAAAAAGCGTAAATACATACAGTTGAAAAAGAAACTAGACAAATTGAGATCGAGCGATTCGGATTCGCCCGATTCCAATAGTTCAGGTAGGAAATATTCAATATACGTTTTATTTCAAAATAAAAATTCTCAATATTGGATCGTATATATATTGACCTACGTGACAGTCGTTAGAATTTAAAATAGTGCTTAGACAACATGCATTGCTCTTTATTTTGATAGGTACTGAACTATATAACACGCGTTATAATATAAATAGTTCCAAGACAACACTCGTTGCTCTTTATTTTCATAGACACCTGAACTATGTAACACGCGTTACAAATAAATAGTTCTGGACAACATGCGTTGCTCCCACCTAGCTTGGTACATTGTCATATAAAAACCATTCTCTATCCTGATTTTCATGCATACGCACTGGAAATACGTAACAGGCGTTCCAACATAAAATATTCTGAGCAACATGCGATGCTCCTAATTTAATAAAATCTTTCTCCAAAATATAAATCTGATAACAATTTGGAGATTATTCTATTTTCTTACTGGAATTATCTGGCATATGTATTTTTTTATACTACATGCATAGAAACATTGTCCGTAAAATCTACAAAATAATACAATAATTATCCAGTATTTTACTGGAAAACTATACTCTACGCCTGTGAGTTTTATGCCAAAGGAACAGGCGTTTTCTGACAAATGATGAATAAGAACAGAAATAATAAAAATAATGTATTTTGCTGACGTTCGGAAACCGAATTTGTTTATTTTCACAAAGATTTTTACAAAATTTAAAACAATCTAGAGATGAGTTGCTATTTAACAACCTGTTATTTTATAACTGTTATTTGTAAATAGCATTAACAGACTGTTATTTCTGTTCGAAAATAACAGATAAGCAGCTGTGGCAGCAGCATGATGTATAAAATAACGTCTCTGAAATAACATTTGCAAACTGCACGCTGCGGTATGCGCACGCCAGTACTTCTCAGCGATCTGTTATTTTTCAACTGTTATTTTAAACAGTTATTTCAAAATGGCAGTAGCAGTTTAAACTGTTATTAAAAAGTAACTGCTTTTCCCCATCACTAAAAGAGTCTACAATCTGCACATAGATCTTGATAATAGTATAGTTGATAGTTTTATTTTATCATTACTATAGGCAACCTCAATATAAAACAAGATCAAATAGAAAAAGAGGGGGGGGGGGTCGGATACATTCAGGGATCGATTCAAGTAAACGCGGCAGAAGTAGGTGCAATATCATCGCAGCTAAAGGTTCCAACATCCCAGGTAACGAATTATGCAGGCTCTCTAGCTAAACTCATTGCCAAATAGAAAAATGTTACCATGAACCAAGTGGACATTTGCTGGGTAAAACGAATTAAAATATAATTTCATAGTAAACCTGTTCAATCAGGGGACCCCAAAGTTTAGATTCCTGATAACAATTTAAAAATTACAAAAACGCCATCCAGGAACTATCTTAGAGATAGGTGCTACAAGCAAATGTCAGCCAAAGAAGCTTTATTCTAAAAGATTCCTATTTTCTTGTTCCTATTAGAAAAAAAAGATAAAAAATATCTCAAATTTTGATCTAATGATACATTATTTCAGTGTAACCCATTTGGGTTAAATATGGTACTATTTCTCTTTACTAAATTGCTTAAGTCAATAACAAAAAAAAACCTTCAGAATGATTGAAATTATTTGTGTATTCTATTTGGACGACTTTTCAATCATAGCGCATACTTAATTGGAATGTTAAACGAATACAAACATATGCAAAGATACAGTCAAAATATATATTTTTTTAGTTTTTTTTATATATTACAATTTTATTAATAGATGACAATAAATTTACCTGAAGATAAAATCACAATAATTAAAAAATCACAAAGAGAAATTCCACGTAACAACCATCCCCGAATTTGCAAAAATAGTTAACAGTTTGGTTTCTGCTTACCCCGTCATAGAATTTGGTTTTAATCATATCAAGTCTTTCGAGAAAATAAAGCATTAAGAGGAAACTATAAAAATTATAGCTCTGAAAGGTTTAATTCTTAATAAACGAATTACGCAATACTGGAGAGGGACAAGACATTAAGCTGAAAAAATTTGGTTTAGAAATATTCTCTGATAGGTCTCTGACAGGCTGAAGTAGTATTTTTAAGGGACTACGATTTTTGGGACACACAAAAAAATTCAATGCATATTAATTTTTTAGAAATCAAAGCAGCTTTCTATGCATTGAAATCATTTGTTAAAAATTAAAAAAAAACATGTGAATACTTTACTTTCAAGATTTGATAATACAACAGCGATTTCTTGGGTAACTGGGGGTGAAAGTGTCAAATTTAATTATTTAAGCGAAGCCTTAAGAGACTTGTGGTATTGGTGCGTACTTTATAAAAATTACCGGCTAAAGTGTATCATGTAGCGAATATGTTGGTCGCACTACCTACATTGTACTGGGTCGACTTCCAGCCCGAGCCCCGTCACTGATAATGTCGGTGAGTATGGATGTGTGTCTGCATTTTTTTTTTCAAATGTGTAACCACTTCCGAACAGCCTTGGCTTTGGACTTGTGGGGGGGGGGTCTATGGATTTATGTATTTATGTTCATATGTTATTAGTTTATGCAACTTCCAACATATTGAGCTATAGTAAGATGCGGACAAGGAGTCTTGAGTAATATGAATAGACACAGAGTATCAACTTAATATCAAATAAATTGAAGAAACCAGGAATAGATTTATTGATAACACGTATTAATAAGAAGTATGATAAATACATTTCATGGTTTCCCGAGCCGGATTTCTTGTCTGTAGATGCATTTACTTCAAAATGGAAAGAATACTATTTTTATGCTTCCCCTCCTTTTCCAATAACGTATTGGAAAGATAATACAAGAAAAAGATCTAAGCATAGTTGTCGCCCTTTATTGGACTATCAGCTTGGTATCCTGTGTGTCAAAAGTTATTATATTAAACACGAAATATATATGAAACATTTCTAAGAACATCTAATATACATTAATATACATCAATTGAAATATATTTTTGATATATTTCATAAATGTTTCATTAGAAATCTGAACGAGGTAGTACATGTTAAGTAAATGTTTCAGAGACAAAAGAATTTTTAATGGGGAGCCAAATATTTTAAACCAGAAATATATCTACTCATTTCTCATTTCATAAAGAGTCACCCACATTACAGAAAAATTTCCTTCGCCGCAGAAAAATTACCTAGATAGCCTTATTGAATAAAAGAATATCAACAACATCCATTCCTACCTTAATTGCTTCCCTTATAGATAGTTCACCGAAACAGTATTCAACTTGTAATAAATATTGTACATTCTGTGAGTGAAAAGAAGTTCATCCTTATGAATATAATTTTAATAACACAAACTTTTACATGCAATTCTTAACCGAGATGCTACAAGATGGCAATTAAGTCATGCAGATCGGCTATTAATTTAATTTTCAATCCCATAAATAAGAACGATAATATAGTAATCAATTGTTTGTTGAAGGGTGTATCCAATATACGGTCTCCAAAACCCAAATACCCTTTACATGAAATTCCGAAACTTGAAAATAGAGTTTTATCGAAATAGCATTCTCACGCTTGGAAAAACTATAGTATACATTGATTATCTTGATGGCCTTAGCAACAGATCATAGAGTGCATATTTTGTCATTAATTGATATAAGTATAAAAAAAACTGAAATCAGAATATCAGGAAAAAATAAAAACGTCTTGACCTAATAAACCACAACCCATACCATAGATTTCCATACTTCGGAAACAAACCAAAGATATATACAGATTTTCATTTATAAAAAACAATTTCTTTCCGGAATAATGACCATCACTTAATTATTGCACATAAAATTCCCTTTCACTACGCTACTCCATAAAAAGACTTTTTTCTGAAATCGATCAGCAATGTCTACATTTTCGGCGCGATTTCATATCGAAAAATGCACAATTTCAGTATTTCAGTCCGTTGCTAAGAAACTATCACAAAACAGACCGGAAAAGATCCGTTGCCAAGCAACGATCAACAAAACCGTACGGGAAAGTAACCTTCCCGTACGGTTTTTTATGTATATTTTAGATAGTAAATAAATACAAGCAGACAAACCAAATCACATTAAAATTGCATTTATTAGTAAGCAGTTAGATTGTAATGAAGAAATGTTATGCATTAATACAAATTCCTTAATTTATAATAATATTGACTGTGATTTCAGAAAAAATAGTATGTGTACTTCGGTGTGAAAGCACATTCCCGGACTTCGATGCTTGTTGGCCTCGGCTAGCGCCTCGGCCAACAATTTGCATCGTCGTCCGGGAATGTATTGCTTTCACACCTAAATACACAATATACTATTGGTCTAATGGAATAAATATAACACAATTTTCTAGCCATAGCGTACGCCACGCATCAACTTCTACAGCATTCGGAGCAAAGCTTAAAAAATGCGTTACCTTACGTAGTTACTGTTTAATAAATTTCTGTTGTTACAAAATCGCCATTTACTCTAAATATCTACAGGGTGTATATATATTTGTAATTATATCGAGGACAAGCGAAGGAAAATTTAGGGATTAATCGACTTACCTGTAAAGAAGGTTAATCCTAATTCTCCCAGCTTGTCCGAAGATATAATTACAAACCCACCCACCCATATTCCCTCTCAATAAGCGATTTTGTAATTAGCTAAAAACAGAATGAAGACCTAGGTGCGATAAGGCCGGCCCAGTGTGATAAGTTTTTTTTTCTTTGAACGTTCGTGCTGATGAGTCAGACGGAAACTACAGGGTGTATATATATTTGTAATTATATCTTCGGACAAGCTCGGAAAATTAGGATTAACCTTCCTTACAGGTAAGTCGATTAATCCCTAAAATATCTCCGAAATTATAAATCCTGATGTAGGATTTATAATTTCGGAGATATTTTAGGGATTAATAAACAAAAATTATAATTAATTTCCAGTTTGTACTTTCTGTAATTGGTATGCAACATTTTTTCGATAAAGCAATGCTTTTCGAGATACTGGACGAAAGCCGTTTGGAAACACCTTTTTTTAAGCTAAAATCGCAATTTCGAAGACGTTATAACTTAAAAACTATCAATTTATGTGAAAAATTGCAAAGAACATTTCTTCTTAAAATTTGATTCTTTTTCAGCTCCAATAAATACACATATTTTTTAAGTGAGAAGGGGTGGCATCCACTCCCTATAGATTAGCAAGCCCCCGCACAATATAGAAATTTTTCTGTTAAGCATTTACTATTATACTGCCAAAAATCAACTAAATCCGTTCAATACGACATTATTCCGAAGTTTTACATATTTTTTTGCCTCTAGGTACTGTACTATTAGAGCCAGAAGGGATAATACAGAATACTATATCCAAAAAAATATTTAAAAAAAAATTGAAATACTTTTTAAAGAGTGACCAAAAAAAATCCCCCTTTTTCTCGCCCTCGAATCTTATTTCAAACTAAGTGCTAAATTATTGTTAATGATGAGAACATCCTGAATAGAAAATTTCAAGATGAGCGTATCTTTGGTTTTTGAGATATGAGGGATTAAAGTTGTGATAAGCGTGAGAGTATTACATTAAAGTAAATTCTGTCACAAGGATAATGAATGGCGCTCTCTATAAATTATTGTCCTAATTGGTCTGTTTTCAAACTTCAAGTGAATTTTATAAGAAGGTGGGGGTGCGAGGGGGTGAATATCAGAGACATCGCAATCGCTGTATCACATTAGCGAAAATCCTGTAGGGTTTCAAGAGTGCTGTTTAGGAATGCCATGGCCTCGAGATTCTTTCTCATCACTCTAGAGAAATTCACGGGGGTTAGAGGGTGGAAATCTGAGCAATTTTACAATCATTATATTGTATCGAAAAAAATCTGATATAAAGGTAAGTGTCCCTTTCCCGAACGCCATAATCTAGAGGTCTAATTTTATGAGGGGGTAAGGGTGCGAAGGGATGAATATCGGAGCAATCTCGTAATCACTGCATTACATAAAAAAACACTGATGTAGCGGTTTCCAAGAATGCTTTTCTCTTATGTCAGGTCCTCTCTTGATTCCTTTTCATTCCCCAAATGATCCCGACGGAGGTCAGGGGTGAAGACCCGCCAATAAGTTGTTGTCCTGTTCTCTTACCCCATCGTAGGTGTGTCATAAAATAGTTACAAAAATTCTAGTTATCGTCCCACATTCATACCTACTGCAATCAAAATGCGATATCTGGTACATTCACTATTTTTTCCCTGACTTAAGTTCATAATTCAAGATAAGAAGTAGGGTTTTTTACCCTGTAATGGATTGTTTTCGTGCACTAGGTCGTAATAGATTTATGGTTCATTCCTATTAATAAAGCTTAGAGGCTTCAAGCCTTTCACCAGTTATTGGAGCTTTTGTGCGTTTGCTATTGTATTGGGGTAGTTTTCACCTCCTTAAGGGCGTGTCTAGATTTATTTGTATGAGCCCTGGTCAACACCTTCGTTCATGTATTTAGCCAATAGACTTATATTATGTTCATGGATGCTCTATAATTCAATAGCGTCATTTTTTCCTATTTTCATCCTTATATAGGGAATGTTTTTGGCTCTTCTGAATTAATCAATCAAAATCGCAAAATCCGTATTTGCGATTTTAGATTTGAATTTTGCGTCAAAAAATTCTAAGAATATCTTGATTGCTCTGCCATAGCTAATGAGTATTCATTTTTTGTGTGTATTTTTCGATATGCTCCTATATTGCATCAAGCACATCACAACTTCAATCCCTCATATCTCAAAAATCAAACATATGCTCATCTTGAAATTTTGTATTCAGGATGTTCTCATTATTAACAATAATTTAGCACTTAGTTTATAACAAAATTTGAGGGCGAGAAAATGGGCGATTTTTGGCCTATTTTTGGAGTCACTCTTTACTCTTGCTTTCCTTTATAGTCGATCATTTTCAAAGTTTATTCAAATAACTATAAATTTTAATTTTATACGCATTTCAAAAAAAAAGTCTTTATCCTCATCTAGACTTTCTGAAAATATTCGATAATAGTTTTTACACTCTCTCCCCGTTGATTAGAATATAAACAAATTTTACATATTGTATTGTACATGAAAGAAAGAAATAAAGAAGAAAATATAACAGTAGCCCCATTGGTTAGCGCTTACACTCTGCTATGTTGCGAAATGTTATGCGAAACACATTAGAAAAAGTTGACATAATTATAAATTAGTGATCTAGGAAATTTTGATTTGTCGTAGCTACTAAACCAATTTGAAAAATCTCACGTTCGCATTTTTCTCTTATTGTTTTAGTCCATAAAAAAATCAAGTAGTCTCAAAAAATTTTTGAAACTACGTAGCCGTGTTTGAAACCAAGGGTTGAAAAATAGGGAAAATCTGAATGAAAACTCATATATATTTATTAAAACTCTTTGATAAAATAATTTCCGGCATTATCTTTCACAAAAAATTTAACACAAAAAAATTAACATGTGTTTCGCAAACGAACCACTGGGAAGAACAATAAAATTATGGAAGAGTGAAAGTACATAAAATATCCTATTTGGCAGAAAAAACAACTTAAAATAATAGACTTACAAAACAGCATTTTAATATAATAATGAAACACAGTAAAAATAAAAATAAATCGTTTTTTTTTCACATTTAACATTGGTGCGCAAACGAACCAGTGGTGCTATACCTATAGCATTTTAATTTAAATTTGGTGGCAGTTGCAAAGCTAGAAATATGCAAGTGAACTTTACATTTACTACTAATGTATATTGTATGGTTTTTAAATAATGTACACCTCCTCCGGTCTTTAGAGTCATGAGAAACTATAGTAAGGCCGAAGCCATCGTAACATACTTCATTTAAGGGTTGAGGGACATTTCTTTGTACATAAACTTTATGGGGTTTCAAAAAGAGCAGAGCAATATAAGATTTAAAATAAAGCTGGGACATTTTTTTTTCATTTACTCTATTATACATTTTCCAAGCGTTCACTATCGTGCTATCTACGAAATTACAAAAAATGAGCCACCACCATTTTTTACCTAGAACTCTACTTCTATAGTTGGCAATGCCATTACCATGGAAGCCCACTTCATCCATAAATTTATTATCTTGAAATATGACATCTGGTTGAGTTACTTGAATGTCCTTTCTCTTTGTTCTGTTGTATCTTCTGACACGATGTATTGGTTGAACGTCGAAAACATTACTACCTATAGTTACTACTGCGTTATCATTCCAACACGCAAAAACCATTTTCCTTCAGATGCAGAAATAATTTGGAAGGTGAAAAAAAAATATCAAAGAATATATTATGAGCAAAGGGTTTTTGCACAACAGAGAGCAAGCTCATGATTGCGTCACCTCCAAGACCACATTCTGATTTTGAATTATCAGAGGCACCACCATAAGGAAGGGAATAAAACAAATATCCATCTGAAGAATACAGGCACCAAAGCTTGAAGCCGAGCTTAACTGGCTTGCCTCTCACAAACATTTTGCAAGAATGCCGGCCAAAGTAAGGAATCATTTCTTCGTAAATGAATAAATTGTGAACAAAAATACCCCACTGCAATTTTTTTCTATTCATTGCATTTAAATATGGTCTCGCTTTTGAAAATTTATCATTTACATTCAACTCATTGTTGTCTGATAAATGCAAATTTCTTTTGACTTCTTGAAATACATACGTACCTCTTTCCACCCAGTTCACAACCCATCTAAAGCAGCTTCTAATTCTTTCACAGTTAAAAATTTCTTAAATGACATCTTGAACACTCACAACCACTTATAACTCATATAAATGCAGACTGAATTCGATCAACCTCACTCTAAGACCTTTATGCAGATATTGTAAATATACCTTGTCAGAAATTTTCTTATCTAGTTAGCAAAAATGTAAACCATAAATACCAGTGGTTTTTCAATGCTTATGGTTATTTTAATATTGATGAGATAAAAAATGTATGTGGCTAATGAAAAACTAGCAGCTCTGGTAGTATATTTGTCTTACAGAATATTTCAGAAAATCACTTATTTACTTACTTTTCTGAAATAAAAGAAATTGAAAAAATAACCTTACATTTTTCATTTTTTAAAAAGCTATAACTTTCTCAAAATCATATGTACAACCATGTAATGTTTTACGAGACATAAAATAGATGATAGTTAATAGATTACCTCCAGACAATGCTGAAAAAAGTAATTTAAAATTTTTAAAAGATGGGGAAACCGAAAGTGATGGAAAAGTGTCAATTTATGAAAAATTTGCCATTTTTGGTTATATTACCCCTGCTAAATTTAAGACTTATGCCTTGAAAATTCTGAAAACTACGACTTTTCTAATGATTCCGTTAACACCCGTATGTATTCAATTTTATATATAGTATAAATTTTCTTGTGAAGCATATTTTAATATAACAATACTGTTGTGTCTAATATTAAAATTAATTACTACATTAAATACTCATTAGGAAATAATGTATCCACGTCTGAGAAATAAGTAATAAACACATTAAAGCATCGGAGGTTGTCATCATAAAAGTTAAATTTAAATGAGGCATATCAGATAAAACTTCAGTTTAAATTGTGATTATTACCCAACGAATTACTTTTAAGCGAGAAATCTAATTTTATATATTTGTGGGGAATGGATTTGATCAGTTTTAAATTACGTACGGCCTACCTACCTCCTACGGTGTCTGTGAACCTGTTAAGCTTTATTTTCCTTTATTTCCTTATTGATAGGCTATTATTTGAAAGGTTTGTTCCTTTTACATCGAGGGATACAATACAGCGTCATAAAACGTAAGGAAAATGACGACAAGTTTCAATATTGTCGTAACTTTTGCCTTCGTACCTCAACATATTTTATCCAAATATGAATTAATGGCGTATTGAATTATGCCTAATCGAATGCTAGAAAATCGTCATCGTCATAAAGTTTTGTTATCAATGCAATAATACGCATGGTTTCCAATTGTTGTAAGACACGTACACAGTATGATGCCATCTAAGTTTAAATTATTTTTAATAATATTTTTAACTAAGTAGATTATTGTTTTTGCGCGAATGTATAATGATTATCTAAATATTATCATGCATCAGTACCTTACTTATTATTTGAAACATACACTTTACCAAGTTGTATGGAGGCTAAAAGAATTTTAAACGTAAATGGATATTTGGATAACTTTAAAATACTACATAACAATATACGTATTTTGTACAAGGTATCTGCGTATATGCATAAATATTTTGCAGGATGACATGTTGGCCCAAAAGAAGTAAAAAATCCTTATAATTTCTTTTCTGACTCAAAGCTATTTTTTTTTATTTAAAATTAATTAGAAACAGGCAATGTTTTCATTTTAGACAATACAACTACAAATAGAAGACGATAGGACAAGGATATCGTGCTCACTTGTCATATCAATAACATGGGTTTTACATTGTTGCGAGACTGTCATTTAAAAATAATAAGAAAGTTTTGAAATGAAAACATTAACTGAGATTTAATATTAATTTACACATTTCTATAGCAATTTTTCACAAATCACAATTATTCCATAGGTTTTATTAGAAAAAGTAGGACATGCAAGTCGGTTTTTTGAAATCCCTTGTATATTATTTCTAAGTACAGAGGTATTGCACTTCTCTAGGCTTTTGTCGCAAGGAAGCATTCTGGGACCCTTATTATTAATTTTATTCATAAAAAAAATTGAATGTAATTTAGGGAATGTATTCATATCACTTTTCGTAGAGATAACATCGTTGCTATTCATTCTAACTCCATTGGAGTTGTAAATCCAACGCCCAACAACAAACAAAAAAAATATGCATAATTATTGTACGCCTATGGGTTCAGCTCTAAATAGTTTAAAAACTGACTTATTATTATTTTCAATTAGGAAAATTGATTATAGTTTACTCGTTAAATTTGATAATAACACTATAACCTAAAGCAGTCATGTTAAATTCCTCGGTGTATACATAGATCCTCAACTGAATTGGTGAAATCACATTGACCATGTAGTTAGTAACCTAGTGCCAGTGCTTTATTAATTGGCATCAAAGATCATTTATTAATATTCAAATGTATTATTTTGCACATATACAGTCACAATTAAGTTATTGCATTATCTGCTGGGGCAATTGCAGCCATTTTAATGAAGTGTATACACTTAAAAAAAATAATTCGCACTATTCTTTTCAAACAACCACAATATTCGTGTAGAAAACTTTTTAGTGAATTAGGAATTTTAAGAGCTCCTTTATTACACATTCTGCAATCTGTATTGTATGTAAAAGATAATTTATTCCATTCTAATAGTAGACATGATACCTGTGGTCATAATCTCCATAATCATAATCGAGAAGATCACTCTGTAAAAATTCCACCTCATTCCTGATCCATGTCGGCAAAAAGTTCTAAAGTAATGCCTATAAAATTATTTAATAAGTTACCATCACGTATAAAGGTTATAAATGTTATTAATTTGTTTAAGAAAGAAGAGAATTCTTTATAAGTGTTTGAAAATTATTCTATTTGTCTCTGTTTTATATTAGCCCAGACTTAGTTGTAATTTTATACTTTTGACTGTATTCCAATGCTTTTCTTTGAAGGTCGAGTGAAATAAAGTTATTATTTTTATTATAATTATTATCATTTATTGAAAAAATGTCCTCAGTAATTAACTGTCTGAAGAAAACGTATTAATGATTGGATTATCTCCTATATAACACATAGAAAATTAGTAGTAAAAATTGAAGATTTTTGCTCTGACCTTGATGTTGAGCTTGGTATACCTCAGGGAAGTGTACTAGTACCGTTGTTGTTTCTGCTGTACCTAAATGATATGCCATCCTATATAAAGGAGGGAAAGGTGAAAATACCCAAGAGCGCAGTTGCACCAACTTTAACGGTCTTATGCCTGCGAACTAACAGTAGCGTCTGACCCAAGTGAGCGGCTACAACCAGCGCCTGACCCAGCGAAACCTCGGACAGGCTTTACACTCCCGCTGGCAATCGGCGCTGAGCTCTTTTTAGAGAGAGCATTGTGAATTTGGCTACTGGTAGGAAGTCGGCCCACCAGGGTCCTTGGGCGAAATTAACTACTAGTGTGGACGTAATGAAAACTAGGTAACAAAGTATGTTTTCGTCATACCTCCCTCGTAAGTAAACTCCAATTCCATTGTTTTGTCGATCGTAAGTGACGTTTTATGTACCAAACACTTGTTGCCATATGCAGCGGGTCGTTAATTTTCATAACGTCCCTAGGGAAATAAAGCAAATTTGGGAAAATTTTCTCTTTTATATAACAAGTATTAAATTAAATGTTCTAACTTTTTTGGATGTAAATCCAGACAAGCCTTACTTGCTATATCTTATATATGGGACATTATTTTCGAAAATGTTCAGAGCTATAATATGATTTAATTTATCTTGACAGTAGTTGTCATTTGAATAGAAGCCGCGTCCTAAATTTATTTATTGGTGGTCTTTTTATTCTTAATCTTAATCAAATAATGTTTTCCACTAGTTTTTCTCAAGGTTTTTTCTGGTTTAATGATTCATGAGTATGTCGAAAAATATAATATGTACCGCGGGTCGTACTGGGCGATTTGTTGGTCTGGAATACTTGCAAATCTCGGTCTTACAGGCCTTGGATCGCAAACTGTATTCTCAACCAAAAAAAAGTGAACTTACGACCCTTGGTACATTAATAAGTATTACAATCTGGGATGTAAGACAACTTTTAAAGGAATATGAAGAAATAATTTGCATACTAAAGCCAAAATAACAAGCCTTCCCGAGGTGTATTATAGGGAGTTGCAATTTTTGTCAACATTCTGCTAGATACAGCAATATTTTAGGATTTGTATAATTCGGAATAATAAATTGAATGTTATGCACAACTGTTATGTAAACAATCTAAGATATATCAACGTCGTGAATATGTATTAGAATAACTTTATGAATTAGTTAGATTTTTTAAAATAAATTTGTGTTTTTATAGTGTGATTATTTAGAATTTACTAATGGTAGATAATAACACAGAGTACTATTCTTATAATTTAAGATATGCTTCTATTTGTACGTAAAGTTTATTTATTTTCCAGTATAATGAGAAATTTAAGTTAACAAAAACCATCCATTATTACGTACGACTCAAATAGGTAGGTTTTCGTGTCATTAATTATATCGAACAACTGAATGAGTTGTTTGTTGAATACTATAAAACGTGTTTTCTACTTTAAGTGAAACCAAATAAGAAATTATAAAAACTTTAATAGGTATTATATGATTAATAGTTTTCTTTTGTTAGAATTTCATTTTGACGTTAATATATTCCTATTCCCTGTATGACACGGAATACTCATAATATTCCTTTAAAATTTAATAAAGAATGTTTGTCTAGTTAAAATTGTTAAAATTTGTCGATTAGTAAAGGTTAAAAAGAACTTTAGTTAGTTTATGCCATAATTAATTTGTTAAGACATATTTGTCGCTTATGGTGACATATTTTAGAAATACTGTACAAGGCTGCATGGAAAAAAATTCTAGTAGTCTTATGAAAATCATTTTTGAAGCGATTAATACCACTTTTATTCATATTTGAGCTTATATCTCATTTTGCTTACGTTACTCTGCATTTCTTTTTTCTTTCAATTATTCTACTAGAATTTCAGGATTTCAGGAATGTGAATGCGAATTTTAATAGGAGGTAATCTAGATTAAAACAAGCCAAAAGAGTAAATACTAAACTTTCTGTCGGCGTACGAGAGATACAAAGACCTAAAATTATGCTGTCACAACGTAACCTGATACGCGTAAGATGTGTGTAGGCGTTTGTACAGTGTGACAAGCATACATTTATCCGACTTATCATTTTTATTTATCAAGAAATAAAAATTTTAAGGTTTTTCACGATTTTGGCAAAATTAATTAACCCACTTACCAATTGATTTAATTTTTAGACAAAGTACTGTACTGCTGTTAAATCAAATCTCTCCATATGGTAAAGATGTCATAGTATTGCCAGACGGTGAACTTTTTCCCTCGTTTACAAGTCACACAAGGTGTGACAAAGTTCTGGATGACTCACTTACATAATAAACAGTATGTGTGTAAATCGTCCAGATATTTCAGTGTAAAATCAAGTGAACGTAAGAATTATGTTAGCAAGAATTAAATTAAGAAATTTGGGAGCATGCTTAAAAAAAACGACTTAAAATCAATTGGGATTTTGACATTAACAAAAGAGGCACTTATAGACCTCTGTATAATCTGGCTACTAATGTTGAAAAACTTAACAAAATTAATATTATATTTAAAGCACCCCCCTACAAACCTTATGAAAATTGGCTCTCAGTCCAATTTTCTGAAATTAGGATATGTTGTAGCTTTTGCTTTTCTGGGCAAAAGTTCTCATGCTCACAACTCTCGGCTATGACTGCTTTTCAAGTTATAAGGGCTTGAACCTCACAATAAGCATAAAAATTTGGAGAATGAAGATAGCAATCTTTTTAACGGTCCTCCATATTTTTCTTTTTTTTACGTCGTATGAATTATTTTCAATGAAAAAATAGCTTTATACATATATTTCAAGAAAACAGAACGAAATCTGATATAGATAGGGGCTGACGCAAAAGGTAAAAATTCTTTTTGTAACTTTTTTAATCGTTTGTGAATTAATCATTTTTAGAGGAATAATAACTATATACATAAATTTCAAGAAAACCCAACAAAATTCGACGGAGTTGACTAGGTAGCAATCAACAAAAAGTAAAATATTCTTTTTGTAACTTTTTTATTATCATTTGTGCATTAACCATTTTCGATGGAATAATAGATATATACATATATTTCAAGAAAACACAACAAAATCCGATATAAGTAGGGGCTAAACGGTGCAGCAATTCACAAAAACTAATATATTCTTTTTGTAACTTTTTTAATATGATTTGTGCATCAACCATGACCGTGTTTAAATGATTGAGAGATGTTGTGTTTATGCAAAATGGCAAGGCTGATGTGTATCCATGTTTGCATCTATTGCAGTGAAATACAATACAGTAATTTCCTCGAATCATTTGTGGAAGAAATTAATAAATCGATGAGGAAGTGCATTGTGACTAGACAATAAAAGCATTAGTGATAATACTAACTAATAATTTAAACAATCACAATAAAGTAAATTTGACATCCCAGATACGAAAAATAATTAGTTTGTTAGCTTCTTTGTTTCTAACATTGTCATTTTCTCTTGACAATAAAAAAATATCGAAGAGAACTAAAATAGCTGCCTTTTGGGAAATATTCTTCCAATTTAATCCATGTTTTTACGCAAAATGAATCGTTTTCGAGAAAATTGGGAAAAATCGAAGGGAAGATACTCTTTAGATAAGCCACTTTTCCCCAGATATCAGGTTTAACGAATCTATGAACAATTTTTATAGGTTCTTTAGAAAGAATATTACAACAGTCTTGGAAAAAACAATTTATTACTAATAGGCCTCTTGCTTGTGCCGTATATTTTAAAGTGAATTATATATATATATATTAATATAGTGTTACTAAATATTAGCAATTATCAAATCTGTTTTCATAATTTCTAACTGGAAAGTATTTAAATCACCGACTAATATCCGGGAGAAGACGCATGTCTGAGAACACGTTCATATTGGAGTCATCTCGTCATCTCTCACTAGGTAATATTTCTGCGCGTAGAGTGTTTCGGATATATTTATGGTTATTTCCTAAAGTTGTTTAGTTGTATTCAAACTGTGAACTGTGTATTTAAGTGTACCATATTTAAAAGGGTTTAAATTGTTTTAAATATGACTGAAAAAGTTATTTCACAGGTCAATCGGATAATTTACGCCCTACGCCTGCCTGGTGTATGTCATCCATGTGCTACTGCGTCAAAAAAATATCCATAAATAAAAAACTGTAAGTCCTAGATATCTTTTTTTTCAAAAACTTCTCCTTTATCTTGTAGGCGGGAGCCCGTGTATAAAATGACTGACTATCCGGCAAACTTTAAAAATATGTAAAATGGATTGTTCTTAGATAAGTTAGCAAGGAATGGACCGTCAGCTGGTTGGGTAGCGGTGGGGGTGGCTGTCAAAGGGTTGAAAACACGTAAAAAAATTGAGAAAAAAACTATCCGGCGAACGCTGAAACTTATATGAGGAAAAGATTATGTTATATAATGAAAGTAGAACATAATCAGCTGGACGGGGGGCGGTGGATTTACCGCCAGCTGATCGATCAAACAGGTCCAAAAACATGAAGAATTTAAATTATTCGGCGAACCTTAAAATTTGGGTATAAGATAATATTTATACTGAGATTCACGAAAAACATAGTCAGCTGCAAGTATGTGGGTGGAAAAGTCGTCAGCTGGTACAGAACAGTGCTGAGTGTTGATCGCCTGCGAGACAGCGCGCATCACCTTTCTTGCATCAGCTGACGACCTTTCCACCCACATACTTGCAGCTGACTGTGGTTATCGTTAATCTTAGTATGAATATTATCATATACCCGAAGTTCGCTATAAAGATTTAATTAGTAATATCGATATTGATAACTTAATGTTAGAAAACGTGAGTGCGGCATTCCCGAGGTTCTTTTTAATTTGATGAAGTATTCAAAATATTATTAATATATATTATTTTATGAGAATACAAATTAATACATTCGTACATTTCAAAATTATACAGAAAATTTATTTAGTTTAGTGAAAATAATAATAAATTTATTCGGCTTCCGATAACAGATCTTCCTCATTCTCATTTTCATCCAACTCAGCACTCTCTTGATGCTCAATGGGTGAAAGATCATTTTTCTTTGTCACTCGCATCTAAAAAAAAATAATTATTTCTAAAAAAATTGATTAAGATTATAATAGGATGAAAAGTGAAAAGCACAAATGATATAATACCTTCAGTATTTTCGGCATCTCGGATAATTATTTCCACTTATGGAGGTAACTGATCTCCATCAAACCACTTGCAAGTTAAATTTGTTTTACTCAAGCTGTCGCCCATAACCAAGGGATCCAATGTAGATGGCACTTGTTTGTATGCGTTGTTCCAAATCGTATACATACATACACAGTTCCTAAAACGTGCTGTACAAGTTTCGATTTCGACGGAGGCGAGAGAGATGCATCAAAATTTTGGCCGGTAACCGAAATTCGTTATCATTTTTGCTAAATTTATACACCTTAGTGAAGGTAGCTACACGAGCATCATTGACGTTTCTATAGCTTTAAACCCATACATCGTGCAAGCAAACTTCTCTATTATGTTAACGACATTATTTAGGTTCTCCTCTGGTAAATTATTTTTGTGTTTTTGGACCTGTTTGATCGATCAGCTGACTATGTCATACTTTCATTATATAACATAATCTTCCCCTCATATAAGTTTCAGAGTTCGCCGGATAGTTTTTTTTCTCAATTTTTTTTACGTGTTTTCAACCCTTTGACAGCCACCCCTACCGCTACTCAACCAGCTGACGGTCCATTACTTGCTAACTTATATGAGAACAATCCATTTTACATATTTTCAAAGTTCGCCGGATAGTCAGCCATTTTATACACTGGCTCCCGACCTACTGGCTTCAATCGCCTCGCTGCATATATATGAAAATTGTCAAAAATAAAAAAGTTTGTCGCTTACTCAAAATATGAATACATTTTTAGCGAAGTAATAGTAATAGAAGTAATAATAAATTCATTGTTGTTTAAAGAAAATAATAAACAATAATCGATAGAAACGAAAAGACCATTGGAAGCGCTTATTTGTGTACTTGAATTGAAAAAAAAATCAGATCGCTAGCTCAATTAGAGTTGAAGATATGGCAGTGTAAATGTTAAAAAACAAAATTGTTTTAATAAATCAATTTCTCAAGTTTTTTTCGAAACAAAAAATATCTGTACAGAAAATATCGTAAATAGCCATTTCTTATGTAGAATTGTTCACGACATAAAAGCTATAAGGTCTGGTCTGGTTCTTCGCTGATTTTTTTTCTCGATAACGGAGAGATTTTATGGCCTATTTCGCTCCACTATCAAGCTATTTACAAGGGCAACGCCCGTGAATGGAATTAATTTAAAATGTACGTTAGCGCTATGCGTGTCCCGATGCATGACGACACGTTTTGTTAAATGTGTAAAAATAAAAAAAATTCCTTTACACCCTGTGTTTTGTGTTAAGTAAAGATTCTAAAAATGCTAAAATTATATTTTGTGCAAGAAGCCTATTGTGTCGCCGGCGGATCCTAATTCGCCTACAATAAAACGCAACTGTAATAGAAAAAAATCATATTAAAAACATGTTATAAATGAGCTAAAATTTTAAATAAAACTATTTGAGGAGATGTTTCTAAATAATATAAAATAAAAACGTATTTAAATGAAGCAAACATTAACATGTTGGATTTTATTCAGATGAAATAAACCATCCTAATGTATTTAGAGAACGGTGATTAACATGCTAATCTACGAACGCTCAGTAAATCTTTATTTCGTAGCGTATATATTTTGTGGGAAAATTTATTACCTTTAAATTAAGAATTAAGGGAATTACTAACTAACCTTTAAAATGAAGTTAAATACCACCTAGTTTATATGTCAAGCGAAAAATTATATATTTTTTCTCTTACCGCAAAAAAGAACACTAGCTTCGATTAGTTTGGATAGTTTCCGAAAATTGCATCAATAGATAGAACTATTGTACAATACATAAATTTTATAAAAAAATAAGGTACAGGGTTATTCAGCCCCCCCTTATTTCTGTTGTTATTGAAAATAAAAAAAAAGTTTCGTAAAAAGTTGTAATAGTCTCCTATCAAATGTACATTCGTGGGATCTTTGATGATGCAAGTGGTCCCAATCTCTTTGTTTAACCTTGGAGAAACATACTTTCGATGTTGGCACTCTCAAAAATGATGCGTTTGAGTGCTGCGCGCGAAAAACAAAATGGCCGCCGTCGCAAACATTTTTTCCCATTTATCTAAGTACTTAATCATTGGGATTACGAAAATAAGTTTTATATAAAAATATTGCTAAATCAATTATACAGAGAAAAGGTTATTACAATTTTTTATGTAGAACTAACCGTTCTCTCAAAAAGTTTCATTTTATAGTTTCCAATAATAAAAATTAATATGTCTAATGCTGAGAGATTTGCCAGTGCATATTAACATATTTGACACTATTGTTCGGGCCACTGGAAACAATAAATATAACAACATTACAAACGTAAATAAATTAACAAATACCCCCCATCTCCCCTATGTTTTACGGTATAGATAGGCAAAGGAAATTGAAAGAAAAAGTACCTATATAATTTTAACGTTTTCCTTTTTACTTTCTTCTCTTTCCCCCATCTGTGTAGCTGGCTGATGGAACCCATCCAAGACCAGAAAAGGGAAAAAGAAATTAACGTTTAATGAAGAAACTTAAGAAATACAGTAGTTACAGATTTATATAGACAAAATACAGACCAGCAATACTTTTCACTTCTGCAATGACATTTTTAAATAAAATCATCGTCACTTTCAATGCAAATCTCATTTAGCCCCAAATCTTCATCATCGCCTTGCTCGCACTCTCCCATATTATCGGATCGGTCGAGATAACCTTCGCACTTACACATTTCGGTACACCGGAGTCCATTCGACTGACACGTACATGGAGGAGAGCAACGCCTTTGGGAGCGTGAGCAGTGACAAAGTTCCAAGATAAACTCTGGAGCACAAGGTTTGGTACAAGCAACTGGCTCGTATGTGCTCCTTACTTTCTTCCATCCAAAATCTGAGGGTGGTGGGTTATTGGGATGCTGAATGAGGCCCTGATTCCACTCAAAACCCTGAAGGTGGGCCCTTAGCAAAGCCGGATCCAGTGCAGATCTTGTTGGAGGAAGGTTATCATCTTGACATTGTTTCTGGGTGAACAACAATCCTCTCACAGCTCCTATGTCGGTCAGTGTTGTTTTGGGGATATAAAGCTGACAAATGAACGCTTTCAAGTTAGCCCTGACATGTTTTGTGAGAGACAGTGTAGTCCCCAATGTAGCCAAAGCTTCTAGTAGCTTATCACTTGCAGAATTAAAAGTTTTCCACCATTTTATTATACCTTTGCCAGCAAATGATCCTGTTACATCTGCTCCTGAAAGTGCGTGTAATCCAGGAAGTGCAGAGGCTTCAGAGGTCCAAGTGCTCTGTAAATTGAACCTAGCCGAACAAACCTTTTCATGCCATGGCCAAGGAAAAATGCAAACTCTTTCGAAAGTTGGGGATATCGTCTTAGTGCCAAAATTAGGACATTAGTATCGGGGGAGAATACATGAGTAGTTTTAATTCCTTTCTGTGGTAAATATACTGCATGTAATATGATCTTTGTGTCCGCCTCCTCCTGCGTATTTGAAAGACTGGATACATCATCGCCATGTGATGAAGCAGCTTTGTCCCTCCAACTGATTACAAACCTTTTCTTATTGGTCAGGCCAAATTATCGTGGGATAAGAATTTATTCATTGCTATACTTTCAATTTTCGTTTCTGGTCCGATTTTGTACTGGATTGGATCTGATCCTTTTTGCCGAATCACTCTCATGTCTTTCTTCAACGAGTTTTCTTTGTAAGAGTCGAAAACAACATGGACCTCACTGTAATTGCTGAATTTTTGCCCGATCCATTTGCTGAAGTTTAAACCGAGGTCACGGCATGTCTTCACTGTGCTAGGTTTGTGGTAGGTGTGAAGAGTCGCCATGCCATCTATGATCGCAGCTTTTTCCTGTAGCTCCTCATTTTCTTCTAAAACTGCAGGTGTAGTGGAAGCATGATTATCATCGTATTCTTCGGCATTGATTCAAGAGCAAGTTTGTACTTAGCTAGACAATGGTGTATACTCCCGTTAAGTTTCTGGGAAAATGGTTAGTCCTGCATAAAAACTTATAATAACCTTTTTTGTGTAAAATTGATTTAGCAATATTTTTTGTATAAAACTTTTTTTCGTAATTCCAATGGTTACTTAAATAAATTGGAAGAAGTGTTTGTGATGGCGGCCATTTTGTTTTTCGCGCGCAGTACTCATGCGCGCATGATTTTTGAGAGTGCCAACATCGAAATTATGTTTCTTCAAGGCCTAACAAAGAGATTCAGACTACTACCACACTTGCATCGTCAAGGAGCCCACGGGAGAATTGAGAACCTCTTTCTTTTTAAAATTTTATAAAATCGTTTAAAAATGTGAGGGATATGCAAAAATAAAATACCATGTTAATTTGTTTAAATATTAACCGTATATATTCATCATCAACGAAGCAATTTTCTCATGTTCTGAAAATAGCAGAGAAGGGTAGACGTGACCATTTACATATTATATAAGACCATACGGCCCTATCCACGCTTTTACATTTCAATACTTAAAATTAATATGTTTCCGGTTTCTTGTAGACTGAGCCTGTGACGATATGATCTACATATTTTACAAAATTAAAGTTTATTTTAAGCTCAGACATTTCTTCCACATCCATTGATAGTACAGTAACGCAAGAAAAAATTTGAAAATTTGTATTGTCCAGGCTTATAATGTTATGAAACGTCGAGATTTTAAGTTTGAGAAAAAAAATCGGTCTGTCGGTCTGTAACTTTTTGTGCGCACGATTACTCTGGAGCCGTTTAAGATATTGACTTGAGATTTGGTACACATATGTATTTTAACAAGATCTGGAAGTAGATTATGTTTTGATCTTATTCCGTTGAAGGGTTGGGGGAAATTGGTGTGAATGGAGGTAAATTGGTGAATCAAGTAAGTAAGAGTCTATAAAATTGGTGTACAGTATATATAAAAGAAACCAAGGTCTCAAATAATTTTTTGGTATTAGCCACTCCCATTACTACCCCAACTCCATTATTAAAGTTGGTGAAAAAATAAAAAAACCGCTGCCCAAGGAATCACTTCTTCCACATCCAGATTTTCTATCTAAGTCTCTCGCAACGAAAATAATTTTGATACTAGATTTACACTCCACTATGTGGAAATAATTGTTTATGGAACTTTAATAATATAATATTTGAAATCGCCTACCCACTACCGCAATCGGTATTGGGGTGGGGGCGATGAAAAGAGGATGTTAGTAGGGGTGGTTCTTGTATACACTAAATCACAATTTTATTTTTTTCATTGCCTTTAATAGTGGGGTGATGATGGTAATGGGGGTGGCTAATGCAAAAAAAAATGAGGCCTTAACTTATCTTATATTTACTAATGACCAATTTTATAGGCTCTTACTTGCTTGATTTACCTATTCACCCCCATTTACCCCAACTTACTCCCAACCTTTCAACGGAATAAGATCAAAATATAATCTAGTTCCAGATCTCATTAAAATACATAGGTATACCAAATTTCAAGTCAATATCTTAAACGGCTCCAGAGTAATCATGCGCACAAAAAAAAGTTACAGACCGACAGACAGATCGACAGAATTTTATTTTCCTCAAACTTAAAATCTCGACGTTTCGTGACATTCTAAGCCTATTTGAAGAATATTTTTTTTTTGCGTTACAATACTTCTACTGGATCTGAAAGTAAATGTGATTTAGTGTGTGAACAAGAACCAAAGGCCTCAAACTTTTATTTACTTCATCCACCCCCACTAGCACCCCCTTCCACCAGTCTTTACCGATGTGGAATGTTCTTTTATAGGTTTTTGGGGTAGATGATTTAAAATATTATATTATTAAAGTTCTATAAACAATTATTTCCACATAGTGGAGTGCAGATATATTACCAACATTTTTTTAGTTGTGAGAGATTTGCATAGAAAATCTAGATGTGGAATTAGTGATTCCTTGGGCAACGGTTTTTTTTATGCATATACGTATACAAATAATTTAAGAGTAGACATTATATTGAGCTTAACGATTTATGTCTTAAATTGCTGATAAGTAATCGATAAATGAAGAAAATTAAACACTCCTTATATAAAACTTCAAATAAATTCAGAAAAATCTAAATCACCTAATATCAATAGCAATTCAATAGTCAAAAACTAAGAATCAGTTACTCATATTATTGAAGCATTATTATTGTTAATTCAGAAAGTTATTTACAAAGTTATGTGAACTTTCATTCTTTTTTGTTTAAATGTATATATTTATTTAGCAATAATAATTTTTAGTTAATTTCCTTTTAACTTTTTAATTTTAAATAAAATTTAAGTGAAGCTGATATATCAACTAAATAAGGTCAAGATCACCAGAAGATGAGAAGAGAGAAGAAAAACAATTATTGCTTTGAAACGTATCGTGGCACACTATTGATATAATCACTAGTCCAATTTCTTGACAATTTCACTTTCACTGTTATTAATTCTTAACTATATTATAACTAACCTATAAGCTTGTGCCTGTGTACATTGTGTGTACATTGGCTTCCCATGACCAGCATGCAACTGAAAAGTAGCGAGGGAGTTTTCTGTCTTCCTGTCTCAGGAAAGCCAATTCCTGAAAGAATGACGCTAGGCACCTTTCTCACTGTAGTCGACTCTATATTCGAATATTATCTTGAAATTGTGACAGGAAACTCGCCCTTGGATTGCGTTTAGGGGGTTGGCTTCGGTACAACCCCTAAAACTTTAAATTTTTGAAAAGGACGCCAGCAATCCAAAGGTAATGCCAGCTTCTTGGTAGGGTTGGGGGTTGGGTGTAGCTCTCAGGGTTGATTTGTAGTATTAACAGAAGATGTGGCTTCAATGTTAGCGAAGAGTTCAGGACAACTGATTATGCCCTGAGGTCAGAGATCATAAATAGTCGGGAGATTATGCCCTTATGTTTCACTTAAGGTTAAGAATAAAACAAAAGTATTTCACAATAAAAGTTTAGGATGATAGCAAGCCTAACACTCGATCGTGAATGTCGTTGTGGTGATTCCGTTTTGTTTTGAAATAATTTTAGTATGACAAAATGTTTGGGTCTGATTATATTTCACTTACAAAATGTTGTCAAAACATTTTCTATTAGTCTTAAAACTCCAAAGAGTTATTTTTAAAAGTTGAAAAATAATTTTTGTTTGAAAAATCGACTATGTCCAACAATAAAACACAGAGATAATTTTTAATTGAAATTCCGACTAAGTTATTTTTAAGAACACGGAAAATAATTTCAATTCAAAATTTCGGCTATGTTCAGTTTTAAAACACGAAAACTTTGATTTAATTCACTGTAGCACTATTTGAAAATCTTCTATGTTCAATCGCTGTTTGATAATAAGTCAGTCTAATAACCGTAGTTGACACATGTAATTTGGCGGTGATTTTCGCAGTGGAACTTAGTCGTCGGCGAAGCGCATTTTGGAACTTCTTGTGTATGTGGAGGCAGTGTCTAGTTGTATAGACAAGCCTGAGTGTAGATGAGCTGTAGCTGACTTGTTAAAGGAGAACTTGACGAACTGGCAAACTATCTGGAACTGACCGCGATGAATACATTTTTTTATTTTATACTGTCTGGGATTGTAAACAATTTCAAATTTGTAAACTTTCTTATTTTTGATTTGCCGAGAAAAAGTAATTCCTTATGAAAAGTTATGCTCGTTCTAGGAAGTCATAAACAGTTGTCTAACTTAAGATAAATTATAGGGTATTTCAAAAATTATAAAATGTCAAATCGACTTTAAGCCAACTACCTTTTCTTATATTTTTATTGAAAATTTAATTTAACATAGTTTTTTCAACTACTCAATGATTTTTTCACGGCAAATCAAAAATAAGAATGTTTACGAGAGTGCGGTACCCCATCCGGGGACACAAATTGTTATTTTTTTATTTTGCTTTAAGCTTTTCTTCATAATTGAAAAAAACTTTATTAAATAAAATTTTCAATAAAAATGTTAAAAAAAGACAACTTGCTTAACACTGTAACTGCCATGTGCGTCATATCGGCGCACAGGTAAACTAAGTAGTTTTAGTAGAGATTATATATAGAGATCAATTTGATCCGAATTAGTGAAAACAAAAAGGCCTAGGAGGAAATCAATCTAAGTCGCCTGGCAGTTCAAGTGTCGATATCATATTTTCTAATTAGAATACCCTGTACAATTTATCTTAAGACTGACAAGAGTTTATGTCTTCCTAAGATAAGTAAAACTTTTTATAAAGAATTACTTTTTCTAGGCAAATCAAAAATGAGAAAGTTTACAAGAGTCCTGTACCCCAACCGGGGACACAATGTAATAATTATAAATAAGATGATATTATTAATAAACATAAACACACCACATATAGTTGACAACCTCCAAATCCAAAGCCAAGGCTGACCGGAAGGGGATTACACATTTTGAAAAACTGGGGCTCGAACGCAGAACGCGATAGACAGTCCATCAGCATGTTCGCCACTCAATCAATCAATCAATTAATCAATAACAAGTTTATCAAAATTAAGAGTACAGATACGTGCCTCCCCGGAATTTGGCCCGGAGCCAGCCAGACGACCACAACGCGCAGCGCCGTGATGGGTGGAGCAGGTCCGGTTTGGCTAAAGCTGAAAATGAAAGGTTAAAATTCCCGCCTAAGAATAGAGCTTAAAATTAACAATTTGAATCAATAATAGTACACAAAAATACTTAGAAAATAATTAAAATTAGTACTTTAAAAACTAGCGGTTTCGCGCACAGACGAACACTTTGGAATTTTGACACATAACAGGAAAACAGAACTCAACGAAAAAACCCTTTGAAGCAATTCCACTCTGGTGATATTCCTGCCAGGAAGGTGTGGTGGATAAAAGGTGTCTTTTAAAATATTTATATTTTCAGGGAATTTTTCGGCCTAGACGGAATTTAGAAACAAAAAGGGCAAAAGAACAAAAAGAGTAAGTACAAAATTGAACAAACATAAATAAGGAAGAGGGGATTGTAAAGTTGCAAAGTTGAGGAATGATAAAGAGTAGGGTAGAGATAAGTTATGGTAGGGGAAAGGTTGGCTAATTGAGTTGCCAGAAAATAGGCATAATTAGATCAGTAATATTTATAACAGTTAATATTGTAATATATCGGACAAAATTCATAAAGTTTTGAAAATTGGTATAAATGTTAAGGATAGCATAAGAATTACTAAACCGAAAAGTTCCCACTCCTAAATAGTGTGCTTCATCCCCTAAGATGTTGTTTCCACACCAATTTTGAGGTTTTCTAGATTGTCTCGAGAACGGTGCACTTTTTGATAAAAATACCTATATACAAAATTATTCCTTATAAAATTCTCTGGCGAAAACATCTCTACAATTTTTTTCCAAAAGTACTTTGGTAAGTGAGGCGCAAATGTAATTAGCGCAGGTCATACAATTCGCTAAATATCCGTATGGCTATTTCCAAAGATGTCTTTACGCGAAAAAAGTATAAATTTATAAGCCACTCCACAGTCCACAATGTGACAAATTTCGCTTTCTCCCACTACCCCGTCTCAGACGACCCAAGGTTACTGCGATAGTGCGTTATTATTATTATTATTATTGTAGGTGTTCGTTGCTGCGGATGACGCCGATTTATAAATAGTGCAAACTGCTATCGAAAAATGTTATAAGTGCGACACAGCTGTTATCGTAGGACGAGATATTGTCCTGCTAGTCCTTATTGCTCTTTCTCCCTCCGACAAAGACAAATTTTTAAAAGAAGCACAAGGTAATACCAGTAAAAGGATTTGCAGTTTACGAGATTTACAATTCTCAACCTTTTTGAAAAACTGTAAAAAACAATATTATTTGCACACGCCATTATAGGTTGCGACATAACCTCAGCGTTTTTTTTTTCTAAAGGAAAGGTTAATGCAATGAATATGCTTAATAAAAGAGATGACTTACAAGACATCCTGCAAGAAATTGTAGACGTAGGAGAGCGATTTGTTCGTTCTAGTTTTATACAACTCTACCTCCGCAGAAAAAATTCTAGATGTAGGTATACAGATTCATGACTTTTAACAAACTTGTTGGTGAAGCGGACAATACTGTAATGTTATCAAAACTACCACCAACTTCTGGTGCTGCTCGGCAACACTCATATCGCGTTTTTTTAACCAAATTCAAACATGGAAAAACGTTACTCTAGAAGCTACTGATTGGGGATGGAAAAAAGTCGGCGGTATATTAACCCCAACTAAGGCAACAAAAGAACCAGCTCCCGACTCTGTTTTAAAACTAATTTCTTGTTCATACAAATTAGGGTGCGAAAACAGGTGCAGTTGCAGGATTACGTTGCTCCACAATGTGTTACCATTGCCACGGATAAGCATGCATGAATGTCGAATCTATGAAAGACGACGAAGATTAATTAACGCAGGTAACCTTCTGATAACTAGTGGATTAGGTATACAGGGGACACCACGTAAAAAAAGGGCAATTACCTTACCTTTGGGTGGCATGGCAACAAGTACAATATTCTCGCTTCTTTAAAAATTGCGATATTTTTTATGGGTGAGCGAGTGGAAGCGCTACATTTATTATAATTTTAAGTGGAATTTAGTAGGTACTGCTTTAGCGTTAAGAATTAAACTTTAAAGTATATTATAGTAAAGATTACAATTTATTGTGTTAACTGGAACCAACCCTTATATATGCGCCTTATTTCCCACGGTACTATTAATTTTAGGAAAGAAATTGTAGAGACGTTTTTGATATAGAGTTTTATAAGGAATAATTTTGTATATAGGTATATTTTAATCTAGAAAATATCAAAATTTGGATGGAAACGACTAAGGGATGAAGTACACTATTTAGGCTTATTAATTCTTATGCTATCATTAACATTTCTAGCAATTTTCAAAACTTTATGAATTTTGTCCGATATAAATCGTTATATTACTGAACTAAACGCCTGGTATGGTAAGAGGTGTCTGATATCGAAAAGTATGGCTTTATACTGTCTGATCTGAGTTATGTTGCGGGTTAGCGGACTATCACCCAGTTTGATTTGATAGAATTTTTGTAAAATTTCTTGGACGCAATGGAGTTATGTCCTGACAATTTGGGTATAGAACTCTGAGGAGGCGTACCTGGCCAAACCTGAGATGAGGCGCCTAAATTTGTGTTTTCTCATTGTCGTGGTCGAGATGCTGTACCATACCAGCACCGCGTATATGATGCCTCTCAATACGGTAATGGAGCATATATGGAACATATATCAACAAGTTAACATTAAAACATAAAATATAACAATATAAATCCTATGTAGGTAGAAATAAAGTACCAATAATTTTTTTTGCCTATGTACCTCACTTATCTTTGACCTTCCTCCCTTTGCAGCAATAATAAACGCTTCAAAATAATCAAAATATAAATAATAGTAAGTCAATTTATTTGTTATAAAATGCTCTATAAAAAGCCCCGATGAATTTTATTCATAAAATTAATATAAAAAAAGTTTGAACAATAATATTTTTTCACCCTTTAAATTTTCATTAATTTTTGCTTATAACTTCATAATTATATCGAATTTTCAACAAAAAGTTGCTAATAAAAGTTGTAGATAATATTATTATTTACAAAAAAAAATTTTGTAGGAGTTACAATTTTCAAGATATTATATAAAAAAAGACACCCTCATTTTCAAGATAGGAGGCCAAATGGGTGCACTCCCGACCTCGAAAACTCAAATGTATTCTTATGTTGGATCCTCCCACATAATAAAAAAATAAATCTCACCCTCCCCAAAATGCACGGTTGTCCTTCTTTTAACGCCGGATTGATTGGACTATTAAGCATTGTTCAACTGTGGAAAGAGTCGTATCTTTTAAATCTGAGGATAAGTTATTAATCACATAAGGAGCTAGACACGAAAAGGCTGATTTAAGGGCTGAAGTGCGATGTCTTGGAATTGATATGGGGTTCTCAATGACTCACTCTGATGAACATTAATAGGTTGTTCAATTTTCTGAAACAAACACTGCTGTTTTTTACTGCGCATAATATTGAAGATAAAATAAGATTTTATACCACTACTGTACAATTATGGGTAATAAATCGAATATAATTATTTTGTAATTTTTGTAGACGATACCTGTTTTCCATCACTGAGACAAAACAGTGGCGTAACTAAAGTCGATGAGGATCGTGTGCTGGATTATCTGGTTGCCCCCCTAAACTTTATAAAACAAATAAGTTTCTTTAAAATAAAATAATTCAGTTTATTTAACATAAAATAAAAAGCTTTTTTTTCAATGTATAGCTCTTAGAGGCTCTGTGAGGCCCTTTAAGTTTTGATGCCCATATGCGCTCCACCCTTTGCACCTCAAGTACTAGATAATATTTGCCATAGGCTAAGGTCTCCATCTGATGATGCTTGCCTTGGATTGTTGTATGATGTAGGTAGCAATGCTCTTAGGCTGGGTTGCATATGATTTTGTTTAATTTTTGTTTAGGGTTAGTAATTTAGTATTAGTCTGTGTTATGGCTGGTGAACATTTTGGTGTGTTAATGTTTTTTGGTTGTGCACACTACAGGTGTGTTGGATGGCTCTTTTGTTGTGATTTTTTTTATTTTGATTTTTTTTTAATTTTAGTTGGTTTATTTTTGGTTGTGGTATGGCTCTTTTGTTTAGCATTATCTGTCTTATTCTTTCTTAAGATGTTTGTATTTTAAACGTGTTTTTGTATTTTTGTTTTATTTATTTTTTTTCAAATCACAGTTAGTTTTACAATTTGTGTTCAATTAGGAGTGGGGGTGTAGATATAATTTAATGAAGGGTGTTTGGGAGCTTCAAGAAATTTAGGTGTACGAGGATTGGTGAGAGATGAATTTTTGGATTTTACTAGTGTATTGGCTAGGTTAAGTAGTAGGGTTTTGCACATATGATCATTTAGTGTGGGGATACCAGAGGTATTATGTAATACTGAGACGAGGTTATGTATATGTGATATTTGTTAGCGATTCTTAGAACTTTATTTTGAATTGTTTGTAGTGACTTCTGCTTGGTAGGTATTATTAAGGGAAACCAGATAGGGAGGCATAGGTTAATATGGGGCGTACACAGAGCTGGGCAAATTACTTTGAAAAAGTAATTAATTACAAATTACAAATTACTAATGTTAAAAAGTAATTTGATTACCAAGTAATTAAATTACTATTAAAAAAATGTAATTAAATTACTAATTATTTGGTAATGGTAATTGAATAAATAAATTACTTTTATAATTACTCTACAGCTTCTACATTTGTTATAATGGAAATGGGAGATGTTTAGTAAATTATAAGATCATTTGTTAGTGTACAAATAATTATAATTATATACAAATACTGAATAATACGAAAGGAAGATATATCTAAATTTTTTATTAATCAGTAAAGACACTAATCACAAAAGAATGAAAATCTATAACTAAAAACAAATATAAAAACCGCTGCCCAAGAAATCACTACTTCCACATACTGATTTTCTATCCAAGTCTCTCACAATGAAAAAAATTTTGTATGTAGAAATAATTGCTTATGGACCTTTAGTAATATAATATTTGAAATCGCATACCTCAAAAATCCATAAAACAATATGCCATATTGGTAGTGAGGGTGGGGGTGGATGAAGTAAAAAAAAAATGAGGCCTTTAGTTCTTGTATACACACTAAATCACAATTTAATTTTTTCATCCCCTTTAATAATGGGGTGGGGGTGGTAATGGGCTAATGCCAAAAAATTTGTTGACCTGAGCTTCTCTTATACCGTGCGTGTAGCCGAACGCTAGGCATAGGGAGTAAAATTACAACATCACGCGTGCCAGCTGGCTAAAATGAAATAACAGGCTGGAATGCTCCGCTCGACGGAGGAATTTACGGCAGCTATGTTGTCATATCTATCGCGCTACGTGGATGTACATGCCTAATGGGAAATTACATGCACGGTATATACTAAATACCAATTTTATGGACTCTTACTTGCTTGATTTCCCTATTAACCCCAATTTATCCTCCAACCCTTCAACGGAATAAAATCAAAATATAATCTAATTCCAGATCTCATTAAAGGTGGCGGTGCCGTGCTTAAGAAAACGATTTCGTAACTCGACAATTTCTTCTATATCCCTAAACCGATTGAAAAAATTCTTTGATAGGCCTTTAGAGAACTTGATAGAATGATACCAGACTATCGAAATCAACAAACATTTTTTTTGAAAGAAAAAAAATGCCTTCTTTAGTTTTCAATAGCCTAGTACCATTCTTTAAAGTTGTCTCTAAAGGCCCATCAAAAATTTTGTTAATCGGTTCAGAGATGTAGGAGTAATTGTCAAATTATATTCACCGCACCCGCACACATGCGTGTACCAAATTTCAAGTCAATATCTTAAACGAGATTGTGCGCACAAAAAAAAGTTACAGATATGAATAATATTACATGTTTATGTTTCCTTTTAATAGGAATGTAAAGTAATTTAAATACTCTAAAATAATTTAATTACGGTAAAACAATTCAACTCTACAGTATTCAAATTATTCTAAAAATTTGAAATTATTAGAGAAGTAATTTAAATTACATGAAGTAATTTCTATCGGTAATTAATTACTCTGAAACGATATTTTCAGAGTATCGCTTGAGGAATTAATAATTTTTAAGTACAATTACTGCTTTGAAAAATGTAATTCAATTACAATTACTTTTATAAAAAAAGTAATTAAATTAGTAATTTAATTACTTGAGTAATTAATTACTCCCAGCTCTGGGCGTACATATGATTTATAAATAAGAGTGGCTATTTGTGGTGGTGAGTTTTTGAGTATGGGATATAGAGTTGCCATTTGTTTGTGACGTTTTTGATGTGCTGGTTGAAATTTAATTTAGAATCTGGGGCGACGACCAGGTAATCAATGTTTTCAAGCCGCTCGATGTTATGTCCTCTGATGTTGAGGCGCGTGCTGGTGTGTGTAGTGATTTTCTTGGTAAAGCATATCGTCTGTGTTTTATTATGGTTGACATTAAGTCCCCAGTCGGAGTAAAACTTAATTGTAATGTCAGTTTGATGTTGGAGAAGATTTGTCATGAGTTCAGGGTTTTTTGAGGTGGTTAGTATGGCGGTATCATCCGCGTATAGACAAATTGTCGTACGGTGGTCGGTAGGCGTCGGTGTGTCGTCTGTGTATAGGTTAAAAGGGAAGGGACCAAGGGCGGACCCTTGGGGGATGCCGGAAAGGATGGGAAGGGATGTTGAGCACTCCTCATTGACTACTGCTCGGAAATGGCGATTAGAAATATATTGCTGTATCATTTTTTATGATACGAGTCGAAAATCCCGCTATCGAGTGCTTGTATAGTAGCTCAGGATGCCAGACTTTGTCAGAGGCTTTTTCGAGGTCTAGAGCGACAAGTAGTAGTTAGTAGACCTCGATTGAAGTTGGTAGGCTATCTCACCAACTCGGAATAACTACTGGGTAGTGAAATGACTGGCGCGGAAGCCAAACTGGTGTTTGTTTAATATGTCGTTTGCGTTCAGGTGTCTAATATTTTAGCTAAACATGAGATAAGGCTGATTGGGCGGTAGTTGGATGGATGTTGAGAGGCTTGCCAGGTTTTGGTATATTAACTATTTTTGCGGTTTTCCACAATTTGGGGTAATACGTTAGCCGTGTACAGGGGTTAAAATATTAGTTAAGTAGAGGTAACTTATAGCCGGTAGATGATGTAAAGCATATGTGGGGATATTATTAAGTCCAGGGGCTTTCTTGTGCACTCCATGTAGTTTCGCTACTGAGACAAAATATCGAATAACGAACATCAAAAACATGCGATGATGAAATAGTTCATCTGATAATAAATAATCGGTTTATTGAATGTTATTTTTAGACACAAAAAAGAAAATCGTGCCGTATACTCTACATATATGTAAGAAACAGCGAAGCAGCCACACTCACCTGGTTCGGATTTTTTATTCCTCATCACCGCATCGTAGTTTAATTGTTGTTCCTGATCTGTTCTTTCCAAATTCTCTTCTTTAAACTACACTGATAAGGAACAATAATTCTGAAGCACGTGTCCAAAGTCGCTTCGTTGTTTTTCTTTAGGATATATGGCGCGCTTTCCTTTTTTGTATATGTATATTACTTGACTCTATGATCTCCCACCTTTTCAATCATTTTTAAAGATCTTACATTTTGTCTTTCTTTTTTCTAATAGTTCACTTTGAAGGCTTACTCTAAGTACATCTATATCAGGAATTTAGTTTTTGCACATTCAAATGGTAAAAATAATATTTTTCCACACTTTAAATTTTAAAAACCACGATTTTTGAGAAATTTTTGTCAACTTTGAGTTTTAGTTCCATCCCAGTTCCTCTGTCATATTCCACTGCAGTATCATCAAAATATCGACACAGCTAATATAGCGTCTTTCAATTTTGATATCAAATAAGTTGTTTAAATATGCTACAATCAACACCGGACCCAGAGTATATTATATTCAGAAAATATTTCGCTTCCCCACGTAGTTGCACATTAAAATTTTACGAGAATGCCATATAACACGTAAATAATTGCTGATTGTAATATGATATTCTTTCCAAATCATTTTTAAAATAAAATTTATGTGCTTCTGGATAAACATTTGTCTTTCTTGACACTTTAGCAAACAACATAACTTTTGTAATGTTCATGATACGCCTGATAGTACACACATAATATTTCATATTCAAACGTGTTAAAGTTGAGGCTGGGCATGAAGAATCTCATGCATTATTTGTACAATTTATATTTATTCCTCAAAATAATATATATTTTGTTACTGAATATAATAAAATGTAAATTGTCTCTAATAAGAGGGAATCTAGAGGGAATAAGAGGGAATCTAGAGGCTCAAACTCGATCGTGGGATGTAAACTTAAATATAAAAAATACCTATAATATGAAAAATTATTATTTGAATTCGAATCCAGAAGACGCAATACCATCCAGAATTTCCAAATGCTCAAAAAAATATTTTCCAAAAATCCTGTCCTCTCTTCTCTTCTTTGAAAGCCTATTTTTGATTCCACAAAAAATCACATTGTTAACAAATGCCACTAAGTATTTCTTTTGAGTTTAGTTTAGAATGTCGTGATGTACACACGGATCTTTATAGCTAAGTGAATTTTTGTAATGAAACAAATATACTGAAAAGATATATAACTAAAATAAGCTTATTAACTATGGAAAAGTAACCGTAACTATAATATATAAAATATATCTGTATTAATTTTCTATCAAGAACTTGCTGACTAGTGCTTAAATTAGTCTTAAATGTACATAATATTGTATATATTAGAAATAACACTCTGTGGTTTTGCGACAACTCTAGCAATGTGAGAGTTTCATAAGTAGGTGACAGGGTGTTTAGAAAATAATATGCAATAACTCTAGATATATTTAATAATTATATAAGAAAAATTTGTTGCTGGTTAATAGTCCTGTCAATGAATGGTTTCTAGAGGAAAATGCCGAAATCACAATATTGTGAGGGAGGTGTTTGGACTATTTAGGAGGTAAACATGCCAAAAATCACCGAATATGGGAGGTGCGGGGGGTGCAGGGGGGTGCAGGGGGGCACGAAGAAAGTCCCGGCCAAATTAAATTATTATCAGCGTTAGGTGGTGTAAATAACATTCAACATAGACAAGAACAAGTATGGAATTTAGTGAGTAAAAAGACCGGTAAAATTAAGACCACACAGTCAATAAAAATTCAAATTAACAACGAAATTGTAAATGACTCCTATAAAATTGTTAATTCATTTGCTGAGCACTACTCTACTGAGGTTCCAAATAAAATAAAGTATCACTTTGGTAACCAAGTATCACGAAAGTGTACTACAATGCCCAATAATAACAACACATTTATTTTTCTTACTGCTGAGGATAAAATAAACATAATAAGTCAAATAAAAATCAATTAAAAAATACCAATTCTGTAGGAGTAGATTGTGTGCCCACAAAAATTAATAAAACTATTGCTCGATTTATTGCCAAGTTACTAGCCTACATTGTCAATCTATCTGTAGAACTGGGAAAATTCCCGGAAGAATTGAAAATGGGGAAAGTAATTCCAATCTACAAAAACAATGATCCACACATGGTAGATAATTACAGGCCTATCACTGTACTCAGGGTCATATGCAAAATAATTGAACGCGCTATATATAGCAAAATATTTCCATATCTAACAAAATACCAAATTATTTCCAGATGTCAAAATTGATTTCACCCTGGCAGGTCAACTGAGAATGTAGCGGCTGACTTTTTGGAATTTGTCTACAATCATATGGATAACAGAAAGTACGTTGCTGCCCTTTTCTTTGACCTGTCTAAAGCTTTTGATTCTATAGATCCGACATTCATGGCAGATAAACTTTCTACGATGGGATTTAGAGGTACCTTTTTTTCATGGATAACATCGCACCTCAGCTTTAGATAAATTTTTGTAAAACGGTAGAAGCTAATTCAGAGAAATATTGTATTCATTTTGGAGTTGTTCAAGGTTCTGTACTGAAGCCACCTATTTTTCTTTTATTTATAAATTATTTACCACTTCATATTGGTACTGAATGCGTTGTGCTGTTCGCAGACGACGTCTCCATAGCAGATGATGCAGAAGCTCCTGAGGAGTTGCAAGACAAGCTCAATACTCTCTATGAACAATTTATCAACTAGTGTGGTACTAATAAAACTATTTTGCTACAGTTTTTTAGTAGGAAGAAAATTCAAGCACCCATAAATGTTACATAAAATCAATTAAGAGTTGCTCCAAGTGAAACGGCAAAATTTCTTGGTATCCATATTGACAGTGATTAGTTGGAAATATCACATTAATAATGTCTGCCAGAAAATAAGTAGTAGCTAGTAACTAAATTTTGCAACTGAAAAGTGTATTAGACAAAAAAACACTAATAAATGTTTATTATGCTCTCATATATTCAGTGCTATCGTATAATGTCATTTTGTGGGGTGACGTTTCTGATAGCAAGAGAGTTCTGATTGCTTAAAAAAGTGTTATGTGATTAATTTTCGATTTGCAGAAAACTCAATCATGCAGAGTTTTCTTTAAGCAACACGCCGTATTGACGTTTTATAGATAATATATCTAAAAAAGAATATTAGCAAGTACGAGACAAATTTCCAACTACATAATTACCCCACCAGACATGGTAATTTACTAAAAATTCCAGAACATAGGACTGCGCCCTATGAAAACTCTGCACTACTGACTGGAAAAAAATTCGTTAATTATTTACCTACGGAAATTAAAGAAAAAGCTTCCTTATATTCCGTTAAGAAGGAATTACGGAACTATTTAATAAGTGGCTGTTATTATTTAGTCGATGAATTTTTAAATCATAATCATACATTTCATATTATTTAAAAAAAAAAACGAGCTACCTGTATTACTATATATTTTTGTGTATATGTACGTATACGTATATATAAAGGATGAATAAAATTATTATTATTATTTCTCTTCGACGCGACATGTGTTTCAAACATATATTCTTATATTTGCATAAATATCTTAATCTATCTCCATTCCTTAGTGATTTCCCTTATTTTATTATTTTTCACGAAATCAACACGACGTCATATTTTAATATACAAAATTATTCTTAGTAATTGCCTTAATCCGTTTTGCCCTAGTTAATTTGCAAAATAACACCAATAATAAAATTAAGTCATCTTTCTCGAGTTTTACAAATTGAACAGGATCATCAGAAAATGATCGTTAGGGATCTGAATAAATGAATAATTTTATTCTCAAAGGAAGCATCTGTGAATATATTTAGCACAAAGTTTTGTCTTTATTTAGTTTGTCTAAATAAGAATCTCGATAAAATTTTCAATTTACCATTTTCTTTATTACCAACCATAAATTACTGAGATATGTCACTGGCAGTTTCATTATTTATAAGGAAAATTTTATTTCATATTGAAAAATAAAATTTATGAGTATTGAAGACCTCTTATCAGATGCGTATGTATTTAGTTAATGGAAATAAGGATATTGATGTCTGTTTTAAAATGAATCGGTAACTCAGTTACTAACAGAGACTGATTTTTTTTTCATGGAATTAAGAAACAGATTTATACACTCCTGAATAAAATGTTTACATAAAATAAATAATAGTCACTATACAGTGGGGTACCGTACTCTTGTAAACTATCTTATTTTTGATTTGCCGAGAAAAAGCCATTCTTTATAAAAAAGTTCTGTTTGCCTAATTATACAGGGTATTCTAAAAATTTGAAAATATGAAATCGACTTTAACTATCTTTTTTTTACATTTTTATTGAAAATTTTAACACATTTTTTTCAATTATGAAGAAAAGCTTCAGTTTAGATGCCAAATAAGGAAATAAAAATTTTCAAAAAAAAAATGACATTTTATTCAGCCAAGTTGAAAACTATTCCACATGTAAATCCGGCGACCAGCCAATATTCACCTTACAGTGGAGCACATTTTTTCGGAATGAATCAACATGCCGAATCCCGACAATGCCACAATCTCAAAGGTGGCCTCAAAGAAGACCACACTCCTCTAAACTGTAATAAAATAATTGATTTTAACCTCCCTACAATAAAATTGTGGGAGGTTACTACATTTAGTCCAAAATCGAAAATTGAGACAATATCAAATCTTTACGTTTTGAGGTCCCAGGAACTCAAAAAAGTGGTTTTTGAAAAATATCTGTGTGTGTGTGTGTATGTATGCTAGCACGATAGCGGCGAAGCTACTAAACGGATTTCGATGAAACTTTGCATGAGGGTTTCTTTAGTGCTCCAGAAGATTTGAAAAGGTTTTGGTTGAGATCGGATTACATTTAGTACCGTTTTAGCACAACAATTTGTTTATTTTATGATTACTTACAATTTATAATCGAACCATTGAAAAGCAGTAAATATTCCAATTTCAACGACATATCACACTTGCACCCTTTCGATTTCATTTCCGTTAAAAAAATTAAAAAGAATTCGTTATATGTGCACACATGACAGCATACAAGAAATATTTTTGGTATTATTGTCAGGGGAAAATGTATTTTGCCATCTGCCAAAAATATTTGGGTTGGAAACCTTTGTGGATGTTGACGTGATGTCACAGCTAACCTGAAAAATATGTATTTCTTAAGATTTAAGAATATTACGTAGCTATTATTAAAATTTCTGCCTGGTTCCCGTACTTTCAATTAAAATTTAGTACGGTGTAATGTCTATGAAGTTCTAAATACTTTGTCCTAATAAAATAGGACTCTTTTTGTAGGTTGGAAATCTAACCTGTAATTAGCAGTATATTTTTATTAGGCAATCCAAACCACAGGGTACTCTGTAATCCAAACCACGTGACTTTCAATATGGCGTGGTGGTCGAACATTTTTTGACAGTCGTTAAAGGTTTGTCAAAACAGTTTGTGTTTTTCCGTTGGCCTGGCTAAGTATCTTGAAATTTTGACAATATAGTGTTTTTTGTGGGTTGTGGCAGACGTTTTTGGTTGCTTTCAACTAATAAACTTTATTTAATTATGCAGAATGAGTATTTCAAGAAGTTGATGTTGGAAAATCGAGATAGAAGGTGTTAGATCATCCCTTGTAATCGCGGCTATCCATTTTTGACGTCGTTTTCTCGACAGATCATTTATATGAGGGAAATATTTAGAATTCACGACGTCGGGTACACGGTAAAACCTAACTTTGTGATGATTTCCACGATGTCCACAACCCACTACTATGCACATATCAGGCATTTTTTCCAATTATAGCCAATAATATTATCACGAAAAAATCTAATAAGACACATTAAACAATTCTTTACAAAAAACTCAAATTAAAAAACTTTAAAACATAAAAACTACATGAAAAAATGCTGTTTGACCGCCACGCCATATTGAAAAACAATTTTGAAAGGTCGTTGGATTGCCTAATTAATCAACAATATAGAAAAATTATTTGCGTAAATTTTTAAATGTTTCCTTGGAGCCATTGTGGCTCCAAGCTAAAAATGCGTATACAAATATTAAAAATGAGAATAAACTTGAAAAACTCAAACATGATGCATATATGTCCCTAAATATATTTCATAACCTAAAAATCAACATTCGTAGAGGTTGCCAACCCAAATATTTTTGACAATGTCAAAATTTATTTTAGTTGGTTTTTTTAAAGGTAATAAATGTTTATAGCCGTGTTCGGATATTACGTCTGATTGATGGGACGCGTCACAATCGTTCATTTAATGCAAATCGAGCTAACCTAGCTAAATCTGAAACGTTCGAATATTACAAAATAAAGGACTCGGTCGAAGCTCGACTTGCTCGGACCTTTTTGATCGAGCAGGAAGATTTTAATTTGACGCATGCGTAGTCTGCTTGATCTGTCCATAATGTTATTGACTTGGTTAGAGTGTCATTTGGGCTAAATTAAATGTTTTCATTGTGTGCAAATTTGCTTTTTTGATATTACTAAAATGAAGTACTTCATACATTAAAGCACTTCCAGCACCATTCTTTCATCTATCAATTTAAAATTTTAACAAATAAATAACAAAACTGAATAACTGAACGGGTATTATACAAAATGGGCTGTGACGTCGGTTGCATTAACATAACCTCAACTTTTAGGTTTTTTAAGTTTATTGTCATTTATAATGATTATATCCGCACTTCTCATTTGAAACCAAGCAAACAATTAAAAATTGACGCATATGATGTCTCAATATTTTTGAGTACCAAAAATGGGCTGCTAAGTACAGTTGGATTTCCAACCTACAAAAATCGCCTTATTTTATTGGGAGAAGATATTTAAAACTTTATGAACATTATATTGAACAATATTTTAGTTGAAAATACGAGAACCAAGCTGAAATTTTCATAATAGTGACATATTACACGGAAATGTTTAAAAGATATGTATTTTTGAGGTTAGGTGTTTATGACCGATGACATCAACAATATTAGGCAATCCAACGACCTGTCAAAACTATTTTTCAATATGGCGCTGAGGGCAAACATGGGGTTTATTTTAATTAACTCGCGGAAACGTAGCCAAGGCAACCGAAAAAAAACTCATTTAACGAATGAAAATAAAGGATTGCCGGATGTTTGCCCTCAACGCCATGTTAAAAGTCACGTGGTTTGGATTGCTTAATAGCTTAGTGTTTTAACAAAATTTTAATTCAAATTTAAAAATACTTTTTCTTGGATATTACTCAACTGGTTGTGGAAATTCAAATGTTTTTAGTTATAATTTAGTATTGCCTTTACAGCCCATGAGATTTTAAAATTTGTGAAAACACCGAATTGTGTATTATTATTTTTATTCGCTATTCAATGTTCTACAAAATCTTATGTTTTAACAGATTGCTTGTAGTCCACTTCAGTTCGTTCGATATTTATTCATGAAATAAATGACTCCAAAGTCACGTGTAATTTATCTGTTTGCTCAGTGCTCTGATTTCCGATGTAATATCCAAACACAGCTGATTTGGATCCATCGTGTGGGGAAGTTCCAGCCGCTTCCAGTAACTGCCGATTTTTTTATATGAAATTGAAATTTATGAAAATATGTAAATACTTGTGACCTCTTGTACCCGTGCCATTGACCACCAGTAGTCGAAACACGTTAATTTGAAATAAATAAATAAAATATTCCACATGTAAACCTTATACTAAATATTGATCGTAATTTATTTAATACTATTTCTTCGTCACTTTAATGGATAATGATAGAATAACTTAAGAACATCGACATAGAAATTTACTATTTAAAAGAACTCATGACGTACTTTTTTGATGTTTGTGCTTCATACCAAAACATTGAAATAAGTAAAAAAACTCTAGCCATATTATGAGCACATAATATTAAATTCATGATGAGACTTTGTAACCGCGCTATTTCTAATTATAAAATGTATATACAACATGAGAAATTCGATGCGGATGTTGCAAATAATAAATGAGCCTATTCTAAGCAGTTAAAAATGGTAGTAACAGCATCAATAAAATGTGAAAAAATACATATACTGAATATAAACTAAGAACGAACGCAAGCTATCATGATTGGTGGAAAACAATAAACCAATTTGGTGTACACAATTCTAACTTGAATAGTAATATAAGTAATTTTGGCAGTTCAAGTACGTTTAACAACTATTTTATCAGTTCTGTTCCGAGTAAATACGTAAGTAACTAGGATATTGTTTTTCTATAAAAATACTAAGCTCCCAACTATTTTATAAGAAATGACCTTAACACTTATCTCCGAAAGCATATTAAACGCAGTTAATGAAATCAAATCAAATGCTACCGGAGGGGACGGTTTGCTCTAAATATGTAATAATTTATCGCTTCAGTCTAAAACAGTTCTCTTTTAATGGAAAACAGCGTGTGCTTTACATCCACCAAAAAAAATTAACCAAAAACTTTGAACGATTTCAGACCTTTCAGTATTCTGCCAGTTTTATCGAAAATATTAGACGATATTATCAACTAAAACAATATGTACACATTAATGATCTGCTTACTCATACCCATTCTATTTTTCGTCGTGGTTATAGTATCGTCACAATTCCCAATTTCCCAATTTCTGTAGAGATTCATAACAAATAAAGAATAAAAAATGAACCGAGTATGTTCATCTTAGACACATATTATTTGTTTATATTTCTCTATAGTTTTAAGGATTTGAAATGTGGGATGATCAAATCAATAAGTCATCTGCCTGAAGGATAAACAAATAATAACCTAACTTTGGTACATAATTAACAATATCTGGATATGTTGTTATAGTGGTTGATATTATTTCTTTATCAACATTTTCTATAATTAAATAAAAATAAGACTTTGATATATGTATATATATTAAGCTTTCTGATTAGAACTTCTTTTTAACATTTTATTTTTAAGATATGTATATTCAAAAATGATATTATATTATCTTCTTTTCTGTTTTCTCTTGAATCCTTGGTTACCGGAAATCTTATTCAAGAGTAAGTAAACTGCCACATTAACCCCCCGTTAATAAAAAGAAAGGTCAATCAGTTATTTCGTCGATGGCAAAACGAACTTTCTTAATAGGTGGTACAGTGACATCGCATTTGTCTGTCAGTAAATATTCTGGTTTAATTCTATCAACATTTACTGTGACGGTATTAGTTCCTTTAGCAAAAGTAAACAACTTATCTGTACGGGACAAAACTTTAAATGGTCCATCGTACAGAGGTGAGAAAGATTTTTTAAAACGTTCTTTCCGAACGAAAACAAAATTACAAGTCGAAATGTATGAACTGATAAATGATTTGTAATCAACATGGTGAAAATGTAGAATGAACGTTAAATTATCAAAAGAAGTACGTAATTTAGTAATAAAATAAGGAATATCCGGACAAGTATATGATTTAATAAAAAATTCACTTGGTAGTCGTAAAATTTAACCAAAAATGAGTTCTGCGGAGGAACATTGCAAATCATCTTTAGCGATTGTCCTGAGAGCGAATAGTATGATAGGAAGTGCATCTACCCAATGTGGCGTGGAAGCTTTAGCTCTCAAAGCAGTTTTAAGACTTCTGTTAAATCTTTATATCATGCCATTGCTACTGGGATGATATGGTGTGGTCCGTGTTCTATGAAATCCCGAAAATTTTGAAAATTCTTGGAATAATTTCGATTCAAATTAAACTCCCTGATCCGTTGTCACTGTAAAAGGGACACCGAAATGGCAAACGTAATTTTGAAATAACGTACGTGCTACAGTTTCTGCAGTAATATCATGAAGTGGATAAGCTTCGGGCCACCTAGTAAAACCTTCGATTAGTCAGAATATAAGAACGACCTTTAGAAGGAGGTAATGGTCCTATTAAATTTATATGTATGTGATCGAATCGTCCTTTAGGTATATCGAATTTATCTATGGGACTTCTCGTGTGTCGTGTCACTTTATGAGTTTGACAGCTAATACAAAGTTTTTGCCTGGAGGTTTCAATCTGAAGTCATTTTAGGACGTCACACCAAATAAACCCGTCAGAATATGGAATTTTAATTTTCTTTAAATGAAAAGTTTTCTTTGTGTTCGATGAAGTATCTGACAATAAAAATTTAAGGTCAGAATCATCTGCTTGAGCTCTGCTCAATAAATTTATGTCAAAATTAATATAAACTACGTTATGTTTCCCCTAAATGTCTAATTTGCCGGGGAGATTTTTTTTAGTGAATAAGGTTTATGGTCAGTAAAGCAAATATGTACGACCTTCAAGTAAAAACCTGAAATGTTTAATCACTGTGAATAAAGAAAGAAGTTCTTTGTCAAAGGCACTATATTTTGTCTGTGCTAAGGTAAGTTTTCGTGAGAAAAATGCTAACGGAGCAAGTACACCTTTGTCATCGCTCTGTTCAAGAACTGCCCCCATAGAGTCATTTGAACAATCAACTGTCAATGATAAAAACGAGCTATCATCACAACGAGGATGAGCTAAAAAGGTTGCACTAGCTATAGCAGCTTTGGCTTTGGAAGAACTGTCAAGACAGTCGGTAGGCCAATCATTTATTATTTTAACTTTATCATGCAGTAAATTAGTACATAGAGCATGTAAAGGAATTAATATTTCAGCGAAAGAAGGTAATGCAACGATGATAAATGTTTACCATACCTATGAAACGCTGAAGTTGTTTAATTGTAGTTGATAAGGGAAAATATTTTATGACATCAATACGTTCAGAAGAAGGTAAAATACCGGCTGAAGAAATATTGTGTCCTAAAAATGTCAAATTTTTGACACCTAATATGCATTTTGATGGTTTAATATTTATACCGTACAATTCTAACCTCTGCAAAACAAGTCTCAGGTGCTCTAAATGTTCCGGACTAGATTTACTTGCAATCAGAATGTCACCTAAATAGACGAAAATGAAGAGCAAACCTACTAAAACTTCGTTCATAATACGTTGAAATGTTTGACGAGCGTTACGTAAGCCAAAAGGCATACGCGCAAATTCAAATAAACCAAAAGGCGCAGTAATCGCTGTTTTAAAAATGTCACTTTTTGCGACAGGTATTTAATGATAAGCACGGACCAAATCTATTTTTGAAAAGATAACACAATCATATAATTGTGAATTGAAGTCATGAAGATGCGGTAATGGGTATCTATCAAGGATAGTAACTGAATTGAGTCGATGATAGCCTCCGCAAGGTCTCCAGTCGTTTTCTTTTCTTTCTTAGCTACCATATGTAATGGTGAGGATACGGAAGAAGAAAAAGGTACACAAATGCCTAATTATACCATAGCATTGAATTCGTTCTGAGCTATTTTAAATTTAACATTATCTAACCTACGTGGCCGTGGGAAAGGCAAATGACCTTCTGTTATAATATGATGCACTACGGAATGTTTAACGGGCAAATTGTAATTTGGCAAACTTATCAAGCTTGGAAATTCTAAAAGTAATGCAGTGTATTCATTTGATGAGGTAAATAATTTAGGAGAATGTAAGGGACCATTATTAGAAAATAAATATATTGATAAACTAGTCATATTGTCGATTAAACTTTTATGTTTCAAATCAACAACTAAACCAAAATGCGTTAAAAAATCGGCCCCAATAATAGGGATATCAATGTCTGCTATGTTAAAAACAAAAGAAAATAACCTAGGTAAGTTTAAATCGATTTTCAAAAATTTCTTCCCGAATGTATTTATAATAGATCCATTAGTGGCTGTCAGTATAATATCTATAAAAAGATTCCGAGGTACTATCGATAAATCAGCGTCTGTGTCAATGAGAAAATTTATGTTATTTGTATCATCAAATATAAAAAACGACGTTTATTATTTGAAATATTAACGTCAGCTGTCAAAATATTATTAACGTTTAGTCATCTTTGATTGTCGACTTTGACGTCTTTGGCGAAAGTGCACCAGTCTCCAAGACATTTAAATGCTTTACGACCATAAAGTTGAAGGTAATAGCAAACTTTGACATTAGAAGGATTATATCTAATGCGGGTATTATTTCGACTACTAGAACGGGGTCTTGAGTCAATGCGATTTCCTGAGTTGAGGCGATTTTTAAAATTATCGCAGAAAGTGCTAGAAACTGTAGGAGTAACAGAAGTTATTGAAGAAACTTTAGACTCTATAGCATGCAATTGGGACGAAAAAATTTCTTGTTTGTGCAATACTTGATTCAACGTATCTTGAAAGGTTGTAATCAAATTTGACGTAGACACTGTGGGATTGCCGTTACAAATTGAATTAGTGGCAAGGGAATTTATAAAATTTTGACACGACTCCCATATACGATCAGCAATGTCGATTAATTCTTTAATCTCAGTTTTTCCGGATGCGGTGATTGCAATGAAGATAGTTTTAGGCAATCGCCGTTTCCATAATTTGACTAGGAGCTGCTGGCTCACCACATGGGATCCTCTGACGATTGATAGCATTGACCAGTAAAAATCGGACGGTTTGAGGTCCCCCCATCTGGGAACCAGAGAGAAAGTCTTCTAATCGCTTTTCCTCGCTGGAGGTCAAACGAGAAATAAGAATAGTTTTTAATTTATCGTACAAATCTCTTTCGGGTTGATCAGTGACAACGTCATAAACCGTTGTAATAATTTCCGGGGGCAAACTGGCAATGACATAATCGTACCTTTTCCGATCGTTAACGATCCTGTGGAAAGAAAATTGCGATTCTATTTGAGTAAACCATATTTCCGGTTTGATAACCCAAAAAGGAAGAAGTTTAATACTGTACGTATTCGTTACATAATTACTGTTCGGTATCACTGTATCTGATGTGGCCGGTTGATTGTTTAACAAAATGTCATCAATTGTAGCAGGTGCCATCGATAACTGATTGACTTTCAAATCACGTCGGGGTCACCAAAATTATAGTGGTTGATATTATTTCTTTATCAACATTTTCTATAATTAAATAAAAATAAGACTTTGATATATGTATATATATTAGGCTTAACATTTTATTTTTAAGATATGTATATTCAAAAATGATATTATATTATCTTCTTTTTTGTTTTCTCTTGAATCCTTGGTTACCGGAAATCTTATTCAAGAGTAAGTAAACTGCCACAGTTGTCTTAGGAAAATGTTCTATTACTGCTACATTGTTTTATATCTATTAAGTATGGGTCTATACTAATTATGGCGATTCATTCCCTATATCTAGTAGTACTTTTAGCATTCAAGGTGTAATAATAATCACTATGCATAATGAAAGTCAAATTTTCTTAGAGCATACGCAAAGAGCACAAATAATCCAGATAATATGTCGTTCAAAATAAAGCCTAGTATATTACAATTTACATATCAGATTTAATCTATGATATCAGGCTCACCAAATGTTTTGAGACTATTTTTTTTGCATTAGGACATAGTCCATGCAGCCAGATGCACTGTCTCATGGTAGTAAATAGCTAAACCTAATTCTAACGTGAATAATATTAGAAGAACACAATTGGGAATGTAACACGGACACACTCTTCTCGCCTATGGGCCTATCAGGGCATTTTTATATTTTCACAACACAGGTAAGGCCACGGATTAGTAACAAAAGTTTAAACAAAGGAATAGCAACTCTAACCTAAATTTTTACGTCGGTTTTGTGTAAGAATAAAATAAGACAGTGTAGAATATCCATTTTATCAAGGCATAATAAATATAAGATGTTGAGGGGGTTTCGATGTTTAATTTTAATAGATTATTATATAATTCGTTAGTCGCACCAGTATGTTTATTGCAGTTAAAAAATATGTGGTCCAGTTACTCTCTCAAACTCACATGTGACGCATAAATTTGAAGGAGAGAGTCCCATTCTATAAAGATGTGCAGGGTAACAACCGTGCCCAAATTTAATTCGAATGATCATCGTTATATCTGTGGCTTGGTGCTGAAAGGGACAATGTCACTTTCTTTAAAATGACTTATTGACACCAACGAACTACATTCATTTAGATTATATTTTGAAAAAAAGGCCAATGTCAAACTTTCATAAATGACTGAGAATTTTAAGTTTTTAGGGAAAATGTAAATTTGTAAAAAAAATTTTGTAAAACAGATAAAAGCGCTAATTGTAACATAGACTATATTAATAAGGTACGTTTCGTTTCTAGAAAGCGCAAAGTAGACTTTGGCCGTTTTATCATAATAACTTACACAAATAATAATAATAATATAATTTTCCATAAAAACTTTAAACCTCATTTCCTCAAATTGTAAATTTTTTACATTGACCCTTTTAGCACAAACCACAGATATATTTTCTAGGCAGGTTAACGTCATCATGTCAGAACTTGGATGGTATTTCAAGATTTCTTTTAGTGTATCTTGTGGGGTTGATAGAAACAAATTCATTCCACATATTTGATCACTTCTTTTTTAATAAATGTTTACAGACGTTTACAGCGTCATCGTAACTTAATTGTTTTCTAGTTTCCAAACCGGATGTAATGTTTTGTTTAGCGATCGTGTCAACTTTTTCGTTGAAATAAATGCTAACGTGCGCTTTAACCCGCATAAAGGCAATATGACCCCCATTTAAATGTAGCTGTTGTATAACTTTTTTAATATTTGCAGGGGCGTTTGGAGGATAACTATGCTTGGGAAATGTTAATACCGACAAGGAATCTGAAATTATGATATAATTGTCATTATTGTTTGAGTCAACTATATGTTCAATTGCTTTGTAAATAGCAGTTGCCTCTGCTGAGAAGATGGATATTTCATGACTTAGTTTGTATTTGGCGGAGATGTTATATTTGGGTATTATGTATTCACAACCTGTTCCGGTTTTGAGACTGTCATATTAAGATTTTTACTTTGTTTTACCCCCAAGCACTCCCATAAGATCACGTGCCGTAGATGCTCTGTACCGATATACGTATACGATATACCAGTTCAATTGTACAATAATACAATTATGTGGAGTCTGACATTCGTGAATCTAGCATCATGAGATATGTTTATTACGAAATACGAACACGAAACTTCTAATACGAATTTTTTTTTGCATATGGAGTCGGTACGACACGAATCTTTGAAAACAGTCGTATTGCCCATCACTATCCTGAAAGAATTTGAACATTGCAATATATATTATTTATTTTCTATAAATTCACTAGAGTATAAGGAATGACTGATTAATGTCAATGGTTTTTATGTGGTGCCATCTAGAAATATATTCTACAATAAACTAGACATGATAATGCATACATTAGTCTGAAATTAAACGAATGACGTCACCAGCACGTTACATCGACGTCTCAACATGACGTAATTTTTCTCGTCACCTGACGTCGGCGACCAATGTTACCAAAAAGTGACGTCAAAGTGACGTCAGATCTTTCAAAGTTATTTGATTGTGTTGATCTCGAAATAAATACTGCATTATCTAGACACCAATCAAATATGGTCTCGTAGCTACTTGTCACACAGAATGCAAAAATAGGAAACTTGCAAATGTTGCATAGTTTGGTTGTCGATTCAGGGTTAATACTTGGACAAATTCAATTTTCCTTATACCTGTCAGATTTGCCGAAAGTTATAAAACACAGTAAAGTATATCCCTATGCCGATGATATGCCAATATATTTTTCATATCATCCTACGTCTGTTGAAGAATCAGTGACAAAAATTAATGAACACCTTTTTAATATGCGTTAGAAAGGCAGAGTTTAAAACTTAACTGCAGTAGAATTTTGCTATAACTTTCAGATCTGGCAGGAAAACTTTTAAAGATAATTTTGTACAACTATCTATAGAGGCGAGCCAGCTAATACCAAAAATATTGCTAAATCTTAGAGTTACTTTTGACTTGCAATTATATTAGCCCGAAAACTTAATGTCATACGTACATGTAAACTTTATATATTATTAATTAGGGATGTTTTAAATTGTTTTTACATTTTGCTTAATAATATGTATGTAATTTATATATAAATTTTATTAACAATGGATCCTTTTATTAGTAACTGAATAATTTTGATAATAATATTGCAGAAGATATAAAGAATTAATTAATAGTTTTTCAACATACTAAAATGACAATTTCAACTTATTACATTCTAACATTAGAAGCATGAACAAACATTTTGAGGAGTTAGAAAGAAGTATATTTAAAATGTTTTGACAATATATTTGAAACATGAGGCGTACAAAAAACAGGTCAGTTTAATTTACAGGGATATAAAATATACTATAACCAAAGCGCAATAAATCAAAACGATGGCGTTATAATTTATGTTAGAGAAAATATTAAACATACAATTTCAATACAAAAGTATGACAACTTTAAATTTATTAGTTGTGAACTGAACCTAAATAGCGAGTTGTTTTTAATCACAGGAATATACAAATCACCGAGCTATGACATAATTCAGTTTAATGGAAAGTTAGAATTATACATAAAAACTTATTGCAATTTTCACACATATCTAGTTGTAGGTGACACAAACATTAATATTTTAGAAAATAATAACATAATAATTGAGGAATATTCGAATATCCTATCAGAAAATGGTTTTGTGTCTTTGATAAATAGCGCCACAGGAGTACACAATCAAAGTCAAACATATATTGATCATATTTATATAAAACGAAAATTCCGTAGGGCACGGTAGCTCAATCGGTTGAGGCGTATTAAGTGGCGAATATACTGACGACTGTCTATCGCGCTCTGGGTTCGAGCGCCAGCCCTGGTACTGACAATAGCGGTGGGTATAGTTGTATGTCTCCGTTTTTCCAAATCTATAACCCCCTTTCGGACAGCCCTGGATTTGGATTTGGGGGTTGTCTACTATATGTGGTGTTTATTTTTATGTTTAATTTATTACCAGTAAAAGTTAAAGACTTTATTTCAGATGTCACATAAACTCTCACAGTACGAAATGGTACAATAAATAAAATAAATATAGAAAGTGGTCTTATAGCAACAAAAATTAACTACACTAAACGAGAACAAATTTTACGAAATGCTGATTGGGATAATGAAATTTTTAATGATAATAATATGCATGTAATAACAGAAAAAATTATAAATTATTTAAAGTATAAAATAAATAAATCAACAACAAATATATCAATAAAGAAAAATAAAGGTAAACTCTGGATAACGCGGGGCCTAATTACATCAATTAATACAAAGAAATTAATGCACAAGGGTGTTCTTAGAAACCCCAATAATATAAAGTTCAAAAATTCTTATAAAACATATAGAGATAGAAAGGAAACAGTTAATCGCAGTCAAAAACAGACAAAAAACATCAAAATATTTATAATACGTAAAATGATCTACAAAAAACGATGTTCCCAGAAAGTACAACGAAATATGAGGCACTGCAACACACTAATAGCTTAAAAAGTGGTAAAGCTCCTGGTTTTGATGAAATTACTGGCGAAATACTAAAAAAAATTGCTGCGTTTATTTTAGTTACACTAACAAAGTTAATTAACATTAGTTTACAACAGGGCATATTTCCAGATATTTTAAAAATTGCCACGATTAAACTCTTGTATCTGGTCCTGATACAAATATGGAAAATTACGGTCCTATATCATTAATATCTAACATAGGCAACGTTTATGAGAAAATTATTAAATGCAGAATAGAAAAGAGGAAAAATGTATGACAATTTGGATAACTCCTGGCCACCCGTATTTCCTTTCATTTTGCAAAGGAATTTAATACTATAAACCACCAAAAACTATATTCAAAAATATGGATTTCGAGGCAAAATCTTAAATATTTTGATTAGTTACCTTGAAAATAAACAACAAATAGTTAAAACTGAAAACAAAAAAAATTATCCGCTGGTTGTAGAGACAGGTACTCCCCAAGGAACAGTACTGAGTCCGTTACTGTTCATTCTATATGTAAAAAGTTTATTTCTCCTAATTACTAATAATAAATTATTTCTTATGCCGATGATACGATTGTCTACGTGAAGGGGATTACTTGGCAAGAAGTTAAATCTAATGTAGAATAATGTCCACAAAAACTATCTAACTGGTTTAACACCAAGCTCCTAAAACTAAGTTATAAAGTTTATAACCTTCACCATCTTATAAAAATAATCTACCAGACATTAATTATCTAAAAATTCACAAACATACGTGTACAAATAAAGAAATATGTTCATGTCAAAACATAGGAAGAACAGACAATACAAAATATTTGGGAATAGAAATTACCATTACCATTCGCGCTGGGACATACATAGCTTATGTAATACAATTCGAAAAACAATCTACCAAGTACTTCAAAATACATCGTCTTTAAAATTAATGAAAATGTATATTAAGCATTAATACAATCACTTATATGTTATGGCTTACTGGCTTGGAGAGGCACAAATAAAATTATAATTAATAGTGTGGCGCTATTACAAAAACGAATAATTAAAATTATACTTAATAAGGCTAATTATTCGCTATATGCACTAGAAACTTTAAAATATTATTATAAAAATAGAAATGATTTCAATCTGTCAAATCATATGCATAACACAAGGTCCAAAACACAATTACATACAGTAATACCGAAAAGAAATAAAGCAATTTTTATAAAAAGTTTCACCCACTTATCATATAAAATGTACAACCATCTGCCATATAAAATACTTATTAACAAAGTAAAAAAATGGTGAAAACACAAATTTGTTTAAAAAAATATTCTAAATTAACATACGTGGTACTAACTATATATTATTTATAATATAAATTTCTGTTTAATTCATTATGTCACGTAAAAGCTATTGACTTCCGCGACTGAAGCAAAATAAGAAAACAAGTTTTAGTGTTATTGTTCCGATTTTAGTTTGGATATAATTGTTTATAACATATTTTTATATTTACTGTTAATTGTGATAATTTAAATTGTAATATTTGATTTCTAATTTTCAGTGATAATAAACTACCACTACTACTGCTGTTGCACGCCATTTAACTTTCAAAGGACACATCGCACTATGGTTGTGCAATCCATTTTTTTTTATGTGTGCCTGTGTAATAAATATATGAATATCACCAGATCCTCCGCCATTTTGTAGAAGAACGCATATGCAAATATATTACAAAGACACACACAAAAAAAAATGAAAATCGCGTTGTTCCTGTTACTCCATTGGGTAACCTCTATTTATATTAACATGCTGAATATGAATCGGATGTCCGTTCACATCACCCACCAATTTTTAGTAAATCGCGAAAATAACCTAAATATGAATATTATTTAGGTTATTTTCGCGATTTACAAAAAAATAATTGATAATAGAGCTAAACAGACATCTGATTCGTGTTCAGCACGTCGAAATACGTAGGGCTCACCTAATGGAGTTCCAGGAACAGACCACTTTTTTTTATTTTGTGTGCCTGTGTAAATTAAACAATTACATCGGCACAAAAATAAAGTCGTGAACCTGAAAGAAACCTATCCAAATATATATATTTTTGCGTGTTGAATCAGAATCTGCCATCGGATTTGGCCTATGTCATCGGATCTTTTTTTCTACATTCGATGAAAGTCGATCATTTTTCTTGATTCGGATTCAGCGTACAAAAAAACACATATTTTCATAGATTTTGTTTCAGGTTCAAAAATTTTTTTTGCACCGGCACACACCCAAAAAAAGTTGTGAACCTGAAACAAAACCTATCAAAATGTATATATTTTTGTGCGCTGAATCCGAATCTAATGGCAGATTCGGATTCAACTCACAAAAACATACACATTTTGACAGGTTTTGTTTTAGGTTGACGACTTTTTTGCATTTCGGTGTTATTATTAAAACATTATTATTTTCAATTTATTATTTTACCACTTGCTATTAAGTTTGTAACGTGACTTTTTTATAGTCAATATTTTAGTATAAAGTATTTTTATTGTGATTGTACGACTCTGTAAGTGAGTCTATACTAGGTGATCATCTCCTATATCTATACTATGTATATAGCAACAAAAGACCAAGAAAGAACCCAAAAATCATCTAATCTAATAACGCTGAAACGTTCAAATTCGTTAATTTTTTTCCAAAATTGTATATGCTAATGTCGTTTGTGGCCCTTGTCTAACAGAAAAGTAAGCTTATCGATCGCAAAAGGTCTAATGCTTATGTGTTGGTTTCTCGTCTCGTGTCCCCCAAGCATATCACATAATTTGCGTATGCATTAGCAATAAACTTATTTTCCGAAATCAACATCACAATGCACATCTTAATACTTTGCATATTCCTAGGCATGTTGCAGCATGTCAAAATGCTACTAATCTAATTGACGGTTCAGATCCATCAAATTCATAGAATAAGTGTAGTTTTACAGTGAACACCACTAATACATCGAGATGTATTGTTGGTTGCTTAACTAAAAATCAAACAAAGTAATAGAGTTTACTTAAGACAAAACATGACCACAGCTTAAGTTTTTTGTCAAAACGTGTGAATAGTTCTGTTTAATCTGAGAGACGTGTTTTTTAGAGTGACAAGGTCTCTAGTGATTTGTGGCTTTCCACGTGATTTTCGCAAGATATTTTTGTATAATCAATCACATCCCGATCTACATTACCCTATACGTGTCCTCAGAGTATTTTCCATGTAAGTGGCAATTTTTTTCTTTTAAGTTTTGTTCTTATGGAGTTTTCTATCATTAATTTCAGTGTTCAACTACCGTCTTAGATTTCTCGAATTTTCGTTGCCGTCCCTAGCGACAACCCTTCTGACGAAGGTGAGTTATCTAGTGTACAATTATTTTAAATTATTTTATTTTGCATTTTTTGTACTGCAATTACTTAGTGCAATTTCAACTTTTGGGGTTCTAGGGAAAGTTGATAAAACTAGTATAAGTTTGGGAAGTTATTGTAAATAGCTGTATAGAATATTATAGGGAGTTCCTAGGTAGATAATTAGTACTTTTCCGTTTGGTTCAATTTTGGCTGCAGAGCCTCATCATATTCTATTTTACTATCAGTCTATACTGGACGACAAAAGTTAGGACTACTTCTTGTAAGACGTGACGTCATCGACTCGTCGCCATGTTGTCGTAACCACCATCGAATCCATCACCAATAAAGCAACCACCACCGAAGCTTACATCACGGAACAGAACCATTGAAAAGGCCAGATAATACATTTTACTCTTTTATTTTTCATGCCATATTAATATATTTTCTATATATTGTACATAATAATATTCATACAAATAATCCATCTATACGCCGAAACATAGTACTATGCAGACACTCTTAATTTTGCTTATATTGATAATAATTAAATATATTAAATATTTTTCTATATTACCTGGACACCAAATCAGTGTGCCTTTCTATGTATTTATTATTTATTTAAATATATATATTTTCACTTATCTATGGTGTACAATTAATTATTGCAGCAGTATTAAATTTTTTATTTAGTTCAGTTAACACCGATATAAAACAGTTTTGCTTTCCGTGACTTAGGTAAAACAACACTCTGTATATATTCTTTCACAAGTTACGTGGCGCCCTTCTTTCGTTCTTAGAAAATCACCAATCACTCCTTACCCACGACTGCTCTACACGACGAAAAGCTGCCGTCATCAAATGAGGGAAAAATTCACAACCCCTAAATTTATTAGGCAAATTTAATTAATAACTAGTATAAAGGGGACCCTGCAATGTAACGAATGCCTTTAAAATCATCTTTTTCCGCCTTAGCTTTAAATTTGAATTATTATAAAAATTTGACCTTATTGGTTACACAGTCTCTTGTGTCATTATCCTAGTTTTCTTTCAAGAATCAAGTAGGTACAAACCTTCAGAATTAATTTTAAGCTTATATTCTTAATCAACTTCATTATATTTAGGTATGTACTTGTAATAATTTTCTTTTTAATATTTCATTTTATTTATATTTCTTGTAAGATATTTTTTAAGTATTAAATTCTAAAAATATAATTCAGCAATCGAGGGGCCAGATATGTACTTCAAATCTAGCATAAATTATACATAATTTTGCTAAATATATTTAGTGACAATTCTTGGAAAATTTAGGCAAAAATATCCTGGATTTCTAATGAGTGCGTAAACTCCATTTCTACGGTAACTGAAGTAACATATACATTATTTCGGTTATCTATGTCCAAATGTTTCTCTTTTGCACCTAAACTATTGAATGAATTCTCATAAATTACATTTTATTGTCGTTTCTTGCCACGGGCACGATTGTACTTTGATTTATCTTTAGGGCCTCTATTTTCAATAAAACGTTCTGGAAGTATCTAACATATTTTCGAAGTCACAAGAATAGTTACGAATATTCATTAAACTTTTACATTTATCACGACCTGACAAAAAAGAATGAAAATATTACTACAATATTTATTAACAAGGGGAATGGAAAATGTATAACATTGCTTATTCTGTATCGAAATAATGTCAGTATTTTTCCAATAGATTTTTTGAATAGTCTTAATCTATCAGGATAACACCGTAAATAAATTAGCACTTAAACCAAATACAATAATAATATTGATATGAAATCTCAAATCGAACAGAGGAAATTAGTATATGGTACACGTTTATTTCTTAAAAAAATAAATGTACTACACAAAAAACTTTACTGATGTAATTGTCCTTATAAAATGGAATTGCATTAAATCTATCGGATTCAACAATACTCTTTGAACTATGGTGGAAACTATTTCCCATTTAAATAGCGTTTGGTATGACAATTAGCAAAGTACAAAGTCAAACGTCAAAATAGTTGGGATGTATTTACAAAGCTGTGTATTTTCTCATGAATAATCATTTGCCGACGTAATTCCTACAATTGACGAACTTTTATATCATATTCGTAAATAATATCATCAAATACTAAATGTTTTATAGACATACATTTAATTTTTTTTATAGTAATTTAAAACTAGCTATATTTACATTAAATGTATATAATGTTTGTTGCATTACCAATTACATGTTTCTTCAATTAACGAATAAAGCAAATTCTAAACTTTAATAATTCACTGAAATTAAATTTAAATAAAACATAAAAATTAGATTCTGTGGTGGAAGCCGTTACTTTGTGACAGTCAATCATGACGATATATTAAAACACTTTACTTTGTTTCTATCACTGATTTATTATAACTTGAACGTTACTGCAGTTTCGACACTTAACGTACCATTATCAAACGTATGATTCTAATGAATGAATTTACCAAGGGATGACAGGTAATTTATATACAATACAATCTGAGTTATGTAGATGAAATTAAATTAACGGATTTACAAAGGGGAAGTAAGGTATTTACCTAAATTGTCACTGAACATTACCAAGAATTATATGTAAATTAGTTTTCAAATTAAATACATTGAAACAGGATAGATTGATGGAGGTCTACTTGGTCATTCAGAAGACTATTGTCGGTACTTTTATTGGATTTAATAATTTCTATTGCCTCTAATAAATTTAATTTAAAACATTTCTCTTTCACGTGTAATATATTTAGATTGTTTATATTCGGAAATGTATGACTTGTCTCTAAAAAATGGTTTGCAAAAGTTGAATCTGTTTTTTGAAGTCTAAAAGAGCGTAAGTGTTCTTTGTACCTGATTTCAAATGAACGACCAGTTTGACCTATATAGGAGGCATTACAATCCGGGCACACTAGTTTATAAACTCCAGATTTTTTAAGTTGATTGGTTTCATCTTTGGCGTTATATAATATATTTGTAAGTTTAGATGGTGACTTGAAGCTAACTTTTAAATGATGTGATGACAAAATATTTTCAATTTTTTCCCGAAATGCTGCCATAATACGTTAGGGATACATATTTATCATTACTATGATCTTTAATAAGGAAGAACAATAGAAAATCTAATTAACAAAAAACAATTTAAATTAGCTTGCTCTAGTATATATCCACATATTAAAGATCATAGTAATGATAAATATGTATCCCTAACGTATTATGGCAGCATTTCGGAAAAAATTGAAAATATTTTGTCATCACATCATTTAAAAGTTAGCTTCAAGTCACCATCTAAACTTACAAATATATTATATAACGCCAAAGATGAAACCAATCAACTTAAAAAATCTGGAGTTTATAAACTAGTGTGCCCGGATTGTAATGCCTCCTATATAGGTCAAACTGGTCGTTCATTTGAAATCAGGTACAAAGAACACTTACGCTCTTTTAGACTTCAAAAAACAGATTCAACTTTTGCAAACCATTTTTTAGGGACAAGTCATACATTTCCGAATATAAACAATCTAAATATATTACACGTGAAAGAGAAATGTTTTAAATTAAATTTATTAGAGGCAATAGAAATTATTAAATCCAATAAAAGTACCGACAATAGTCTTCTGAATGACCAGGTAGACCTCTATCAATCTATCCTGTTTCAATGTATTTAATTTGAAAACTAATTTACATATAATTCTTGGTAATTTTCAGTGACAATTTAGGTAAATACCTTACTTCCCCTTTGTAAATCCGTTAATTTAATTTCATCTACATAACTCAGATTGTATTGTATATAAATTACCTGTCATCCCTTGGTAAATTCATTCATTAGAATCATACGTTTGATAATGGTACGTTAAGTGTCGAAACTGCAGTAACGTTCAAGTTATAATAAATCAGTGATAGAAACAAGGTAAAGTGTTTTAATATATCGTAAAAATTAGATATTGATACCATGTGAATTTATACCTAGTCGCAGTCTAGTTAATAAAAAAACTTTGTTATTGTAGCCCAAAAAATTAAAAAAAAATTAGATAGGTGCACTGTATTTCCCCCAAGTGTCATTTTAGATCCATAGTTAAATTTTAGCTACAATAACTTACCAAGTACCGACCTTGAATTTAATGAAGTTAACTACATCGAAGTACGAGATATAATTATGAATCTTAAAAGCAAATCCAGTAAAAATGTATGTTGTTAGTGTGATAATAGTAAAAACTGCAAAAACCTCATAATATGTCATCTAAAAAAATGCTAAGCGAATGTCTCTTAAATGATATATTCCTGGGCATTTTAAAGGAGGTAATAATTACATCCATTTTAAAAGAGGCGATATAAACGATCTTGCCAATATCAATACTTTCGGTTTTTTTCAATAATGCTTTAAAAGTGCTCGTTGTATAATAGTTTAATTACATATTTTCAATGAAATGATTTCTTTTTTGAATACCAACACGGCAGCTTTTGAAAAAATCAAAGCACTAGTAGTGTCATATTAGTCTTCATTAATAATATCCTCGGCGCATATGAAAATCTTGAATTCAATGATACAATATTCCTGGACCTTAATAATTCTCTTGACTGTGTTTCACGTGGCATTTTAATCAATTTTAATCAGTTACTAAAATATAGAAGTAGTGTACATATTTAGTACTTATACAGTCGTAACCAAATTATTAAATTCAGCAGCATAATATTTTAAGTATATTAACTAAACATTTTAAAGACAGGTGTGCTTCAGGACTCTATATTAGAACCCTTACTATTTTTATATATGTTAACGATATGCCCATGGAAAAAAAAATCATATATTTTGTATTCAAACGATACTACAGTTGCCAATGTTAAGTAAAAATTACTGAAATTCAGTCAAAAACTGAACAATGGTTTATATTTAATAATTTGTAATAAAACCAAATCACAAGGTATGATGTGCAGAACTTTTGTTATTCGTATCTTATCGGGTATTGGACTCACGATATATTGAGAGTAATTTACTTAACATTGTGTCAATTGATCTTAAGTTATAAAATAACAATCTAGGCGGGATGCTGCAGACTTTGATAGGTACTTGCCATCAGACTTATTAGCATGTTTAAAGTGTAATGTGATGCTTTTTACACGAATAAGAATTATGTCATTCCCATGAATGAAAAGAGGTACTTTACACATGAAATGCGTACAATATTTTTTCTACTACCGAAATGGTTATCAAACAATATTTGTATAAATTAGTAAAGTAAAGTATAAACAATCTACTAGTGCGTGAAATAATAAAATAGCAAGGTAGTTGCTTAAATATTGCATTATCCCATTGGCCAACCCAATTTTAAATGAGTGAAACTAATCAAAATCTTAAGAATATAAATGAAACGCGAATAATATTATAAATAATTTAAGAATTATTGTTAAGGAACACTGAAAACATATATTTTATAAAAATATACCCAGGGATAATAAATAAATGGACTACATAAAATTAAATAATCAGTTTTAACTTTTAAAATTAAGATATGATTATTACCGGCAAATTTTTACTTTTTTACTTTACGTACTATGCAGCATATGTAAAGTAAGCACTTTACCCATGGTAGTATAAATTGTTTTGATCGAATTTGGCATATTAACATTATGTTTTAAAATGTTTAACATATATGTCAAACATATATCAAAATAAATTTAGTAACCATGTAAGCCAATACGATCATAATATCGTAACTAAAAATAATACTATTATGCCACATTATAGATTAACTACCAAAGTCATAAAATCCACATTATCTAGCAATTATAATGTTTAATAAACTACCATCAAACATAAACAACATCGATAATCTAAAAATGTTTCGAAACGCAATAAAAAGTTTTCTGGTAAGAAGAGCATTCTACCACTACCGAATATTTTTGGGATGTGATATTTTGACATTGAAATACCTAATGTTAGTATTCATTTGTAAAAAAATTTTATACATGCACCGACAAATTTACGGGAAGGCAATAAATTATTATTAAAATCTGGCCATAACGTTCCTGTGTAAACCTTCAACTAAATTATTTCTCAATTATTATAAAAATATTCAAACGAGTTTAATATAAGTTATGCCCGAAATAATCAATAACGTATTTTCGTAAACTATGGTCATATAAATTTCTTATGTAAACCTTCAATTCTCTTTTCATGACTATTAGAAACATTCAAGCGAATTTGATGTAAATTAAACCCGTAATAATCAGTAATGAATGCATACTTCTTAAAGTATGGAAATAATATAAATTCCTTAGTTAAATTTTCAAGTGAGGTTTTTCATAATTATTAAAAGTACTCAAACGAATTTATAAACAATTCCCTTCCATCAAAAATACATATGACTCAACAAGGGGAGTACCATTAGGGTAACAGTACACTGCGCCAAATTAAAACAATTTAAAAATAATAAAAATATGGTAAAAAGTGTAAATGATATAATTTTAAGGTTTCAAGTGAGTGATAGGTTTGAGGAATAATACACATCTGAGGACGTGCGATAAGCGATTCTGTGATTTTCCCAGGAAATGGTATCTCTACACAAGAATGATGGATCAAATACAGAATGCAGGAATGAAAGAACACATCCTGGTAGGCGCAGAAATAGGGGAACGAGTCAGGGGCGTTAAAGCGCGGGGGGGGGGATATAGAAGAAATGATAACACAAACACGAGAAGAAGCATATCTCTGCAATAGTGGAGATAAACTGAGGAAAAAGAGAAAGCAAAAAATGAACAAATCAAATTAATACAAGAAGGCCCTTTAATAAGCCACCATCCAAGGAATTCCAAGGAATAATTGCTAGAAATCACGGCAGAGCAAGAAGAAATGCTGCATATGGAACAGGCAAAATAGAAAACGAATTAATGCACTATGGACCCAAAAGGACAAAGGACTCATCACCGGGACAAGGCTGGAAACGTTTATATGGTTTTTATCAAGAAAATGGTGTCTACACACAAGAAAAATAGACGAAATACTGAATCTAGGAACGTAAGTTCAGATCACATCCTAGTAGGCAGGGAAGCGGGCCAGGAGCGTGAAAGCGCGGGGGAAGGCAGAGGTAACTGGGAAATAAAAGCATGGGGAAACATGAATTCCACAAAAAACTCACCGCGATATATGCTCTATCAAAATCAGAGACGGAGGAATCAAAAGATGAAGAAGATTTGTAGAAGCAGAAATACAAAAAGAGGAACATAAACACTCAATATCACGAAACAATACATATTTCACAAGAAGACTCAGAAGATGCAGAAGTCCAGAACCAAAAACACAAAAAAGGGAGCTTAAACGCTCCCTCACGACATAATGCGGTAACGCATCTCACAAATACCTACACCTCCCATCCCACATTCCTTTACCATGCGCCATGTGGCACTCGCTGCTGGCAACAAGCATGACCTTAGTCCAACCCAGCGTGGACGTAGCAGGCCCAGCTGTATAACCTGGGAGTGGCAGCAATGCCTACCGCACGCTAGTAAATCAATCAATCAATCAAAAAGCTGTGTACAAGAGTATTTGCATTATTTGTAACAAATTTAATCTATTCTCAGACAGCCGGAGCAAGGCTCTCGCGTCGAAGGGAGCCAACGGAAGGAGACCAACGGAGACCTTATAACTTTCTTCAATGTCTTCAAAAGTGTGTGACAGGCTTTGATCTTTCTCGTGTATTCGGTACCATTGAAATATAATTAATAAGATTTGAATTAACAGATTTAGCTTAAGAAGAAATATCTTAAATTGAAATATGTCCTTCTTATCACACATACAGCTTTATATCAATTGATATTTGATATTCATATAACACATATTACTAATTTCCGTTTAGAAAAAAAAATATTAGAGAGAGACCATTGGTTGATCTTTACCAAAAATATCTAAACCAGCCAAATATTCGGATCTTAAAATTATTAGTATTTTACCATGCATTTCCAAGATATAAAAAAAAAAATGATTTAATCTAAATTATGAATTTGTATCTAGAAATAATTTGGTTCCTACTTGTGTCTGGTATTCGACATTTTAGTTCTTCTATACATGAGAACAAGTAATAGATGATCTCATTACATCATGTGTTAAAAACTTAGTGTGCTGATGTTCGATTTCTTCATGGTATTTGATGGTATTAACCACCAATTGCTAGTTTCAAAGTTAAGTTTAGTTTAAGCCGTACCAATGATTTTTTAATGCTCTGTTTATTGAATCATATCTTTCTAACAGAAAATAGAACATTTAGGTTAATTTAGTTAATAATAATTCATAATCGTATTTTATTGATATTTCAACTGGATAGATCAAGGGTCTACCTTTGTTCCATTATTTTTTTGAAATATACACTGCACATATTTTAAATTCAGTTACCCATTGTAAAATACAAGCTATGCTCATGATACGCAATTATATTATAGTTTTCCATTAAGCGAATTTAATCAAATACAGACTCATTAATGGTGAATTAAATGTTACTTTCAAAAACATAACTTAAAATTAAACACTGCTAAATCTAAAATCATCATATTTACACTCAAGAATAATGATAACAAAATAAAGAATAATATCAACATTAACATAGATAGAAATATGCTTCTTTTTTTAGTTCAGTAAAAATTTGAGTTTAATTACACGTGCAAAACAAAAAAAAATGTTTTGCACTATCCAACAGACCACTATACTTATAAGTATTTTGGGGCGCTGAAACCGAATTGACCAATCATGTCAGGATTTTGACATAACCTCAAAAAAATGGAAAACCAGCCAAAACTGAAGTTGAAAATGAATTAAAAGCCTAAACGAGTTAACTACTTTACCTATCTGTATTTTGGGGAGCTGGCGCCGAAACAGAATCCGAGGTCAGCACACAATAGGGACATCACTTTAGAATTTCTATATAACTTCAAGAAAATCTTTGTAAATTGCGTGACGAATCCTTATAGAAGATGGCCGAATCATCATCAGAACTAACTATACTTCCCAAATTAGATAAGTAGGTCATTAACATACAGCATAAATAATAACTAAGTAACTAATAATTAACATACAGCATAAATAATAGTAGTCCCATATCATTACGTTGTGATACTTCACGTTTACAATTTCCTTTTATTTATATCTGGTTCTAAATATTAAGTTTTTAGAGTCAGATAACTTTTTAAAAGGTGGTAAGCAGATACATAGAAACCAACTTTTGTGGTAAACAGTAGTAATTCGGCAGATCAGCAAATATGCACAGAGCTGGTTTTATGTTAAATACACTGTAGCAACTTGTGATCAAAGCATATTCTGATAGCAAGTGTGTGTGATAGTGTCTGCTAACATGACACAAAACGACGAGGACTGTAAAATACAAAAATAAAAAGTAGCATTGAAAATTTCTTTCTTAATTTCTTTAATAAAAAATATTACTTATTCAGGTAACAAGTTCAAAAGATATCAGAAATTAGACATGTTAATTAGTCTTTTGAAGTGAATCATATTCATTTTCTCAAATTAATCTATATTCTCATTCCATAGCAGTTTAAAAAGTTTTAAAATTATTAAGACGATTATACAGTTTGTGCGCACGGCCGAACTTTTCCTTTTCAGAGTAACTAAACTGTTCTTTAATTTATTTTATCGTTTTATAAACTTTTACGGTCCTTTGTTTCGTGTTTGATGGAAATGGTTACCGAGAGAGCAACGAAAAACAAAATGAAGTAAACCCATTAATTTTCGGAAGCATGTCTTTGATTAAACTCATATCACTATCAGTTCAAATTTATAAAAGAATGACAGCTATAGTGAGGTTAGGTTAGAAAAGAAATGTGTAGTGAATAAACGAATATCTTAATGTCTATTAAATAATTTAAGTACTAAGTCATAATATAGTAATTGCTCGAAATGTTGCCGCTATTCTATAAACAAAAACTAACTCGATTCTTCAAGATGTCAAAGATATTGTACGATACCAGAGCAGCAATTATTTTGATTTCTTCAGAAATTACATCTTCTTACAATTCTTTTGAGATTGTGTCGTTTATCTCGATTAAAAGGGAAAAACTGATCGTGGTAACTAGCTTCAAGGAGCTTATGATTCATCCCAAATATGAAAGAACTGAAAAGTTGACTAACATACCTTTGGTAACAACGATAGAATAGATATCAACGCCTTAAATAGTTTGCTTAGTTGGTCATGGTTCGTTGAATCGAGACGGAGGTTAGATATGGTTACGGTTAACTAGATTGGTTGAGTTCTTCTTACTACTACTAATTTTGTATAAATACAGATGATGCCAATATGGTTTTCCAAACTAACGTCGACTGTAAAGTTTAAGTATTTTGCTATTTATGGAAATTACGTCACAGGTAATGGCACACTGTTGGTTCCAACCCTGCCAGAACTATCCTTGAAGACCATATGTGCGGTTAAAATGCAATGTTAGCATTATGAGAGGGAGTATTATAATAGCTCTGAACATTTTCGAAAATAAGTTCGGATATAGAAGATATAGCAAGTAAGGCTTCTCCGGATTTACTTCCAAAAAAGTTAAAACATTTAATATTTGTTATATAAAAGAGAGAATTTACTTTATTACCCTAGGAACGTTATGAAAAATAACGATCCGTTGCCAATGGTACGTAGGTGTCACTTACATCGGCAAAACAATGGAATTATAGTATGCTTACGAGGTAGATATGACGAAAATTGTATATTTTTTAAATAATTAAATGATAATTTCTTCGTTAAATATGTTAAATAAAAGTTAATGAACAAATTGCTGTTTCTTTTATTTTCAAAAACAGTAGAAATAGATAAGTAGAGCCAGTTTAAAGGTACAGTCAGACACAGCTACTTTTGCTGCGGTGCAGTCTAAAAAACTGCGCAGTTCAAGTGAATCTTCATGTGAATAGCTATGCAACCTTAAAAGTAGCGCGTGCTGTTTGGTTGCGTGCAACATTTATATGCTGCGTGCAGCCTTAAAAGTAGCCACGTGTGAATTGAATTTTAAAGAGTAGCGATGGCTGCAAAACATATCTATTTGCTTGAAACTTTTGCAGCGGCAGCGAGTGCAGTATTTTTAAAGTTGGTGTCCATTTGTGTACCTAACATTTTAAATAATATATTTGTGAACAAATTTCGACTTGACAAAACTATTAATGTTTTTAAATGATTCATTCTTGTTTGTTTATATTATAAAAAAAAATTAAATATAGAATTAAAGCTGCAGCTTGTAGTGATTTTTTTTTATCTATTCTTTAATAAGATATATGTTTGATCTTGGGGAGATCTTTAAGCATTTGATATTTATAGCTAAGAAACATTGTTTTGACACCTAACAGTCAATATATATTGAAATTAATTTGGCGGGCTGTCACCGTCCGAAAATTCTAACTTGTATCTATTTTTTATCCATTCTTTCATCCAAATTCCAGTTTTCGTCTGGCGTCGGCATCTTCATTATAATAGTACAGATAATAAGCAAACTGCAGCTAGTGTCTCGTCATCCATGTTTTACAGTACACAAATCAGATTTTATTACGTATATTACGGCACGAACACAGTGAGATTTGAAGGAACAATAGCTAACGGCTAACATACAGCATCTGGTTGCATGATGCAAAAACAGCGTGTTGTGTGTGAACGTCACTGCAACCTTTTTCCAAACTTGAAGCTGCAGTAGAAAAAACTGCCCGCTGCACGCTACTTTTAGGATCAGTCTGAACACGATACGAAACTTTTGCAGCTGCAACCCCAAAACTGCGCAGCAAAAGTAGCTATGTCTGACCGTACCTTAAGGGTAGCGGCCTATAAAATGACTTTACCGCCCGAGGGCGATAATGGGGCCTGCGGGCCTGAAAAACTGGGCATTAAAGTGCACTTTATTTAAAATATTTAAAAGGCTTACACTACTCTATGCTGGTCTAAAATATATACAATGTTGTCATACGAAAAACTGCAAGTTTATAGATTTTATATAAAATATGTAAAAATCGCTGAAAAGCTGCATCGTATACGATGTGATATATAGTATGCGTGATATGTATCTCTATAACATAATTATAATCATTAATTTAATGCTGTAATGCACTGTAGCTATTCATCCCCGTGGTTGAAGCTAAATAGTATCAAAAAGAAATGGTGATTTCATGCCCATTTAATTTATTTTTCATAGCTTTTTTAAACAGTTCCTCGCTTTATAAGAGTATTGTATATGCAATAAATAGTTATTTACGTACCAAGGCTTGTAAGTGTATTTTACAGGTCGAGAACAGTGCAAACCGGAACCCCTAGGGCTGAGGTTTGCAATGTCCGAGACCTGTAAATACACAATACAAGTTTTTCGTACTACTACAATTTTTAGGAAAATTCATTCAAAATTATTATATTTCAAGATTTGTCAAACTCTTTTATTAGTTGGCTTAGACTTTAACACACTTTCGATGCGCATGACCCTCATGAGGGTCGGTCCCGTTCTTAGCGCAGTGCGCACGACCCTCATGTGGGCCAGGTCATATTGTGTATTATTATTATTATGTTTTAACCAATCACCCTTCTCTGTGGCTGGTCGTACCGGCAGCCACTCCCCACACCCGTGGAGTGAGTGACTACTGGGTCCGAGAATCGTGCGCTCTGAGCAGACGCAATGAACCGAGGATGACGGCCTTCTGGATTCTGCTGGCTAAGATCTCTGCCGAATTTCGGCACGCCGGTATGATCTTAAGTTCCGAAAGCAGTATGTGTCTCGTTTCACCGAGGGCTCCTATAATCAGTACCACTATCTTAACAGTATGGTTTGGATAGAGTCTGCAGAGTTCAAAGAGCAAATCTCGATGTTTTGTCCGTTTTTCTTCCTCCTTCAAGACAATGTTGTTCTCCGCGGGAGTCGAGAATTCCAAACATTATCTTGAGTTGATGGTCGAGGAGGACTACGTCAGGATTGTTGGCTTGTATTTGCCTGACGGTGGGAAAAGACTAGTTCCAATAAATTAGACACTTCTCATTTCCCACAACGGACTCAATATCCCCCGGAGCGTAAGGCAGCACTGGTGTCTCGTCTATCCCATACGAGTGCCTTAGATGGTAATAAAGCACTCGTAATGCTCCATCGTGCTTTTGGATATAGGCCGAGACTGCGTATGTCGGGCAAGCCGACAGCAAGTGCATAAGAGTCTCTGGCGCCCTGCGGCAGGCCCGGCAGCTGACATCAGGGACCTCTATACCCATGACATGACTACGATAGACGAGGGTGTTAAATACATCATCCTGGCAAGCCATTATGAATCCCTCGGTCTCAGACTTCAGCCCGGCTGACCTTAAGAAGGCAAAGGCCTTTCGGATAAGCCAAGGTTTCCAATTTTTTTTTTTTTAGAAAACTCCATGCATTGGCTTATCTGTGTGAAGCTGCAGAAAGATGTCGAGTTCTACAGCTTTAATTTGATTTTTTCGTCGAGCGGGTTCCAGCTCGGTGACAGAGTCGCGATTTACCCGCTCGATGTCGCAGGAGAGACCAAGTTCATCGGCTGCTCTCTGTGCTGCCTTAAACAAAAAGGCTCCTACCCCTGCATTTTCATGGTCCACCATGCAGAGAAGGGGATCCAAACTCCTGATGACCTTACTGGCTCCATCCAGAACCATCCTATTATGGAGAGTCTATATATTATTATTATTATGCCAGCCAGTCAGCACTGAACAAGAAATTCTAGGCCAGGTGCGCTCTCCTGAGAGGCAGTACAGAAAACATGTAATACCTTGTATATACAATTTTTATTGACATTACTCGATTTCTGACACCCAATTATGCAATATTTTCAAAAAAAAAAAACAGTCAGCGTGGGAGGTGAACCACAACCTGAACGGCCACAGCGAAAGTGTTAATTGGAGTGTGGTTGCTCTCTGCTATGGTTACTGTCAATAAGTTGCCAAATTGATAACTTCATAATAACTTCCGCCATTCAAGTTATTTACGAGAGTTTTTGCAATAAAAATATGGACTATGATGAAAGTATCAACATTCAGGAGACAGCCAAAAATGCGTGCGCATTATTATTTAACTTCCTTATTACTTTACTTTTTTGTCCTAGGGCATAAAAGTAAATTTTGTACTTTTTTGCCTATGGGCTGTAAGTGACACTTTCATAACACTGACAGACGTCAAAAAATTACACTTAAAGAGTTAGTAGTACGAAAAGTTCATTGAATGCTATATTGATTAAAATATTTTTTTAGTCCTATAAAAAAAATTAAAGATGAGGTAAGAAAATTGATAAACCTTTTGACTGCCTATTATTTTTTAGCTTTGAATAGTCATCTGGAAGTAGTTCCTACCACTGGATGTCAAGCCCATTACGAGATCTTTTTAAACGAAAAAGTTATCTTTACTGAATTTTGCGTACTCTTTTTGAGATTCGCTAGTTGCGTATTTATTATTTATATACGAAAAATCATATTTTATTTCAAGTAGTATAAGAGCTAAAAATCACTATACGTTACACACTATTTTTCACAATTAATGGAAAATTAAAGACAAAATTATCAGTGTAAAATAATTGTTTTTTATACTCATTGTTATATAAAAAAATCACCCTTTATAAATGTTAAAGACTTGTATCCCAACACACCTGAAACTTTCTTAACGCGTTTTATCCAAGGAAAATTCTTCGAAAAAATCACCTAAATATTCAGATATGAAAATTAACCACGCTTTAAATATACACACGGCTTTGAAAAACATGGCAATATAACCCCATTTTAGTATAATAATAATTATCACATAATGAAATAAGAAATATTAGAATGGAGTTAGGAAGTTTGGCAAACTTTTTAAATTAATATTTTTTATCCGCCTCCGGTGTGCTACACCGCTACACCGCTTCTTATATTCTCTGACATAAATAATGGCGAAAGCGCACTAGCTTGCCACCCGTTGAACCACACTGTTGGGTTTTTGGGTCATGAATGCCAGCTGGAAAATACTGAACATTGAGCTGGTCAATGATTTCTAGGAAAGCGGATGAAATTGCCAATTTTAACAGTCGAATCCGTACAATATCGGTTTCAAATCGACTTTCACTAGTTGGTGCCTGTGTCGCTCTATAAATGATAGGTCTCAAGCCACCGAATCACCTGTTGGATGGAGATCCATTTTATTCCTTTCATCCGCGTACGCCTTACTAAGCTTCGACTATTTACTGGCACTTGTTTTATTTATTTGTTTTGTATAGGACACTGTTCAACAGGTGACAACCCAACTGTAGAACTAGAGGCAAGGAAAGAAACAATATGCATTTAAAAAGTGCACAACGATTATACAAATAAAAACCACGGAACAAAGAAAATATTCTCATGCATTCTAATAAATAATTCTAATAAAAAAACTAAGCACGAAAATTAATATTCTAGGACAGTTATTGAGTAGTTGAGATAATAAAAAATTATATACCAACATTTTATTTTAGAAAATAGTTTATTAGTGCAAAGAATGAAAAAACTAAATTGTTATTATTCAACAATAAGTCTGTATTTAAAAACTACCAACAACAAACGTTTTTAGTTATTTTTCCTTTATGTAGAAAAACGATACAAGATACATCAAAACTGCCTTTTTTCTTACATATCAAATTGTGCTTAAAATGAGTATAAAATGAACACCTTTCGATTCGAAGAAACAGCGATTCCAAGAGGGTCAGTCAACTGATCCTCCCTTCCTAGTTATTTTTTCTACCTTAGTTTGCTAGATAAATGTTTACACCTAATGCACCTCACGTTAACCATTTTCAAAACTAACACTCGAGCATTATTAATAAATAAAAGGGGCGAGCGTAGAGGTTTCTTGCCTGTGCATGTATGGATACTCCTGGCGTCGGTGATAGGCCCTGGTAGCGGAAATGGACCGACGTTAAATAAATAGATTATAAAAATAAAAAATAAAAATTCTGGATGGTGCCCTAACCCCTCCCCCTCAGTAATTTTTTCCTCTCAAATTAATTACCACAAAATATTTACACCTAGCACACTCAGCTGCTATTAAAGCTATCAAAACTTTGCATAATTAATGAATAAGGGTTATTGTCTTGAGGGAAAATGTTGGCTCTAGTTCTCCCACGATTTTAGTAACTCTGGCACAAATACCTCATAGCCTATCCAGCATGGTCTAGCCCAACCATTTTCAAAGATAGCACACCTACAGGGGTAATTCTAAAGAAGGTTGACGTTTATTTGTTAGGCCCACCGTTTACTTCTTCTGCTGAATAACAGTTTCAATGTATAGCACCTTTCAAAATTGTAGAAATATCAAAATGGAAAAATATATTTACCTTAATTTTCCTTCCTCTACATGTTGTGACTATTTCCATATTAAGAATCAATCTGTAGATAGAAAATTATTTCGTTCATAAAATAAGAGTCAAATGTTCATGTAAAACATGGAAGAAACATTTTTCTTACCGATACTAATTAAGAAATGAATTCGTAACGTTACAAATTTATTGCGAATATCTTACAAGGGTACAGAATTAAAATAAATGTTGTAAATGTTGATGATGAAGCTACTTAAGCTTCTTTTAACAGATCATCCTACAAACTCATTTACCATTATGCCCATATCCGAAGACCATAAAATGGCCAGGTATTTGGATCTGGTGATCTCTAATAACTTAACTTTGAAATAAGTTGTGCTAGACTCTGTTATGTGTAAACATTATGTGCAATTAAATTTGATTTAAAAAAAATAAATAGAAAGTGCTAATTATCATTAAATGTTTCTCTAATAGTTCATTTTGTGATATTCCACACCATTCGATTTAAAATGCGGCGGTTTAAGAAGTGTATATTGAAAATATTCGAGATTATCGATATTTACATTGTAATTACCATACCACACAGTCGCGGCGTATCAAGCTCAGATCTTACAAAACATTTATATACACTCAAAGAAAATGATAGATAAATTCAACCAAAAAGAGCATATGAAATCGCGCCTATCTAGTTTCATAGTTAAATCAATCAGTAAAGAATAGTCATACAACTTTATTTGTTTTCGTAAACAAATAGTAGTTTAATAATCATCATCTTCTTGTAACAAATTAAATAGTACAATGACATTTTTTTATGTTCACTAACCATTTTCAATTTGGTCTACAATTAAATAGTACAACGACTTTGTTTTTTGTTCACCAACTAATTTTTAGGTTGATCTACACTTTATTGTATGATGAAGTTTTTTTGGTTAGCCAAAATCTCAGTATTGAGACATCAGACCACCCAAACCAAAGATTAGAGATCGTTTATAAGATCCATCCAAATATATCGATGATCCCTGAGAGAATTTGAACACTGCAATCATGTTATTAATTTTCTATAAATTCATAAGAGTGTAAGATAATGCATGATTGATTATTGTCAGTGATTTGTATGTGGCGTCATCTGGGAATAATTTCTGTAATAGACTACGTGGTAAGCAAGCAAATTTCATGGTAATTCTTTTAGCACTTCCAGAAGACGACAATAATATTGGTTTGTCTACCAAGTACAATAGTACAGCGAACTAATACTGGGTTAGAATTACAATTCGATAATAGTTAAAAATTAAATATACTATTATCTAGTTTAATTTGACAGAATGCAACAAAATAATAGTCAGACGAACAAAATAATAGTCTTATTCATCTATTTTTTAAGTTAATGTTTGTTTTGTTGTACGACAACTTTTTATTAATTAAAAATACCATCAATATAGTTTGGTTTAACAAAATTAACGATATTGTTAGTTAACCATTTTTTTTTTGTTGAATTTACCCATACTATTTCTTTGAGTGTAGCAATTTAATGGTGTTAAAGTTCACAAAGTCTCTGCTGTTTATGTCGTAAATCCATAGGATTGGTTTGCTTCACACACTGTCGTCTCGATGTAATTTTTTTATATATATAAAGAGGAAAGGTAACCCCTCATGGGCTCCAGTCAATCAATGGTATATTGGAAGTGTCAGACTCTTACTGACTAAAGCCCTCTCCTCTCCGGCTCGTTTTATACTACTCTGAGGGCACTGCAGCCTCCTGGGGTTATTGTGCTCTCCCTGTATTGCCCGTAAGCGGCGTAAGGTGTTCTTACTCACGGTCATTAAACTGTAACGGTTACCTCATCCAGTAGCTTCTAGACGAAGGAGCGCGCGGGGGGGAACTTGGGTCTAGCGCCTACATCATGTAGCCACCGATATCTTTGTCTCTATCTCTTGCATGGGATAGGATATCTGTCTCTCTTGCACGCTTTATTTGTTTAATTATTCAGATCAAGGTCAAAGTCTAAGTAGATCCAGAGCCGACACTAGTTGCCGCTTGTCGTGTTTTCAATTTGTCTGGCATAGTACAACGACAGTGTGTTTATTTTTAAATTGTTTGTCGCACGTCGCATTATCACTGTCCGGTATAATAAACTAGTTTGCTGTCGTCTCAGTGTATACTATTTTATCAGGCAGGACAGATCGTTGGGAACTCCTGAAGTTGCACGGTATTTAACCTGAACCCACTAAAATTACATACCGTTTTCTGAGTGAAGCGGAAAGGCCGAAAAATATAATTTTTTTCAGCAATAAGTTATGATCAAACCCGTTTGTCGAATGCTTTGGAGAAGTCTGCGTAAGCGACGGCAGTTTGAACCTGTGTGTCAATGGATTTAGCAATGAATGGCGTGATGACAACTAAATTGGTCGTAGTGAGTGGATCTTTCATGGAGCCGTGCTGATATGATGGGTCTATTGCCGACGTGCGATAGATAGTGTTGTGCAGTAAAGATTCAAAAGCTTTACTAAAGTTACATAGTAATGAAATTTGACGAAAGTTTGTTACATTCAGTTGTCACTTTTTATAAATGGGACATATTTCCAAATCTTAGGAAAGGTACAATCCTGCAATTGAGTAAAGAAGCTGGTAATGAATGCATCGGATCCAGTCGTCATTTTAGGTTTAATCTATTGTAAGGTAGTAAGAACTTTGTTGAACTCAAATGCACTTATGTGTAACTAAGAGTTAAGCAAGAGTTGTTCAATAGTCAAAAGATTCATCAGTTATAAATGATTTACTAAAAAATCAGCATATTTATTCAAAATATCTCTGGGATTAACAAGCTTAACATCGACATATATGTAGTGTAAGATATATTGGTTAATCCTTTTTTGTCTTTATGAGACACCAACAATTATTTGAATCTACTCTATACTATTTTCGCATGTATATAATTTTTGTAGGAGATATTAATAAACAGCTTTATTTTAGCTCGCAGTTGCTTAAATTCCTCAAAAGTATTAAGGTCATTGTCATGTTTATATTTATTTGGGGGTTTAATATTTTTAGGAATATAAGGATAAAAAATATTATATAATTTATAATAGAAGTTGGTACAGGCATCTACAACATCATGAAAAGTAGATAAAAAACTCCAGTCGATGTAGGAAATCGGTTCATACGACAGTATGAAGGATTTCTTAAAATAACAACAATTGCTGTAATTGACAGAAAAGTTGTGCTTTAAACTAGTGCTAAAGCAAATTCTTAATGAAATTTCTAACGCTGAATGATAACTGTTTTCAGCCACTAGTGGTTCAGGAGCTTTTTAAACAATTCACATCTTCAGTCTTTTATTGTAAATGGAATTTTATTGAGACATATTAAGTTAGCCTACTTCAAAAAATAAAAATAAAAGGTGCCAGTTCTGTTTTCGATAGGACTGCGTGAAAAACATGACGGTACTGTGTTTTTCTACTCCCTTATGTAAATTTGCTGTTTTCTGTACAGTCTGTAGAATGCATAGGTAGGCAATTCCAGTTAATTGAATGGATATATTTCATATACTGTCTAGGATGGTTATGATATGAAATCGACCAGTCACAGTTCGTGTGTTAAGTACATTCGTCTTAAATTCAAGTTCAAGTGCGTAAACTGTTAAAGTAATTGTCAGGGTGTATTTGTGTAATATAATGATTTTTTTTTTTTTTCCTTCTAAATATGGCCTTACATACACAGTGTTTTGGCCACGAACATATTAAAAAATGTATAGTTTTTTAAGTAAAAAGTAATTAACAAATAATAGATATAGATAAAATTATTATGACCGATTATTATAATATATGAAGCAACAAAAAAAAAAATTTCACTATTCCTACACACAACTGAAACATCATTCATACTCACTCACTCAGGATTGGTAATAGGGAATTAGACGAGGAGGACACGCTTCTCGCCCAGGGGTCTTTCAGGGCATTTTTATAAACGTACAAGGTGGACCACGGTTAAGATTGGTTAATAAACAGTAGGAGAAAAACAAAGGTTTTATAGGGGATTAGCTAGATATCTATATTACAATTAATAAAAAAGGAGGAAAGATTTTTCATACAGTTAAGTTTAGAGAGGCTTAAGAGATGTGGTAACCATATAGGTGAAGGAAACCCATTTTCATTCAGATATCTGATAAGGATTTTAGAGTTTATATCCGTTAAAGGGCAATTGAAAATTAAGTGATTAATATCTCCAAATTGGCCGCAGAGGCAGAGTGGGTCTTCTCGTATTCCGATTTTATGCAAATGGGCGGGGAATCTGCCATGGTTAAGTTTAATTCTGCTAATAGTCGAAATAGTTTTTCTACTAAGGTGACAATTTTTAAACCATTGTGAAGACGGGATACTAGGATGGATTTTAAAATAATACGTGTTGGACAGTTTTCCATATTCTTGCCATTGGAAGTTCCATTTTTCTAAGAGTTTTTTCTTGACGACAGGATAGAAATCAGAGGAAACTATAGAAGTTTCCTTTTCAGCCATAGCAGCGTTGGTGTGCCTTGCTATATTATCAGCTTTGTTATTTCCTGTTATATTTGAATGGGATTTTACCCACAAAAAATGAAATTTGATATTTTGAGTCGATGCCATAGCCAATTTTTCCATGATATTTATAATAAAATGGTTCGGGTAAATGCAGTTAGCTACAGGAAAATTATTTAACTTTTTTAAAACTGATTGAGAATCAGTGCAAATGACGACTTGGTTATATTGTTTAGAGATTGCCCATTCTACAGCTCGAGAAATAGCTGCTGCCTCTGCCGAAAAAATACTGAGTACGGGATTTAGAGTGAAGGAATATTCGAACTGAGTGGAAGGAACATAGAAAGCTCCACTTAACGTATCTGCAGTTTTCGAGCCGTCAGTATAAATTTTGATTGAGTTAGTTGGGAAGTTTGACAGAATCTCACAGAAAGTTTTATAAACAGATATATCATCGTCTTTAGGGTAGGTTGGTATAAGAACATTTGGCTTAAAGAAGAGGGTGTCATAATTCATTTCGAAGACATTTTTTTCTTTGGTAGAGTTTACAGCCAGAAGATCGAGATCATGACAAAGCCCATATGCATTGCAAAGTGGTGGGGAGTTTTTTTTCGCCCAGTAGGGGTCGGTAAGATTTTTAACAAAAATGTTATGAATTTTTCCCATAATAAGCACATTGCATTTATTTTTTAAAATATATTTTGACGCTAAATATTCTCTCCGGTACATTAGGGGCTGCTCCAATGCTTCCACTAAAGCCGCTTGATTAGGGGATGAGCTCATGACTCCCAAGCATGTTTTAATAGCTTTAAACTGAATTCTGTCGATTTTTTTGAGATGTGAGTTACAGGACGTGCCATATAATATACTGCCATAGTCGATTATAGATCTTATAAAGGATCTGTAAAAAAGTAAGGCTATATCCTGGTCTGCTCCCCAGGAAAAACTACAAACTTGTTTCAAGATGTTGATTCCTTTTTCACATCTATTCACAACATTTTCTATTTGATTTTTCCACAGCAGTTTAGTATCAAGTATAATTCCTAAGTATTTAAAAGATTTAGATACAGGAAATGTAGTTTTATTTAATGTAATGGTGTCTTGAAAACTAATACGTCTTCGGGTGAAGAACATAACAGTTGTTTTGTTTGTAGATATGGTAAATCCGTTTATAAAGCACCACTCTTTTAAGCAATAGGTAATGTGAGATAATTCATTAGTACAGACTTGATGATTTTTCCCAGTGGTATATAATGCGATATCGTCGGCATATTGAATGCATGTGATATTATTTGACCATATATCATGTATATCACGAGTATATACATTAAACAACAACGGACTCAAAACTGAGCCCTGTGGTAATCCTTGAGATGTAACCCTGGGGCCTAATATTTTGTTATTATATTTAATAGAGACTTCTCGTAGCACAAAGAGGTTTATTATTGTTTTGGCTATGTGAAGAGGAATTTTTAAGTATAGCATTTTTTGGAAAAGGATAAATAGGTTTACATTTTCGTAAGCATTCTTAATATCAACGAAAAGCGCACCCGTACATTTATTATCTGTAAGGGCTAACTGAATGTCAGATACCAAATGTACCATAGCATCTGTTGAACCATAGCCGGGCTTAAAACCGTATTGATTTTGAGGTAACATGTTATTGTTTAAAATCCAGTATTCGAGTCTAAATTTAATAAGTCTCTCAAAGGTCTTAGTAAGACAAGACATGAGGCTAATGGGCCTAAAAGATTCGCCTATAGAAGGGTCCTTACCAAATTTCTGGAAAAGAATGACATTGGTCTGCTTTAGGCAGTTTGGTATATAAGAATTGAGCCACATATCGTTAAAAATGTCTAGCAAAAAAGTATTGGCAAGTATTCCCATATTTTTTAGCATAGGATAGGAAATGTCATCTGGGCCAGGAGAGGTATTAGCGCGATTTTTTATTACTTTTTCTAGTTCCTGCAGGGAGAATTTTCTTGAAAGAAATGTGTTATTGTGGTGATTATCGGAAAAGTCAAAGTTATAGTTATATTCCACGCTTGGTGGTGTAAGTTTATTTAATACTTCCGTCGCCACATCATCAGATATAAGAGTTTTGATAGTGTTTCTCTTTTTTAAACGCTTTACCTTTTTCCATATTTGGCCAATTGGAGTGTTTTTATTTAGGTTGTTACAAAAGCCCTCCCAGTGTTTTTTGGCTTTGTTTTTAAATAATCTTTTGGCTTGCGCAATAGCTTTGTTACATTCTATAAAATTACTCTCATTGGCTAGAGATTTATATCTCCTAAGTGCTTCTTTTCTAGCGATGATCATTGAATCGCATTCGTCATCCCACCATACGGGTTTATCACGTTTTTTAGGAATAAATGGTTTGTTTTGTTTAATGGAAATGGAGGCTGCACTATTTAGACTATTTATAAAAAATAAGATTTTATCGTCAATATTGGTGAAAATTTGTTCGTCGATAAAATGATTTTCCAAGTGACGACTGAATAACTCCCAATCGGCAGTGTCCAAACGCCATTTTTGTGATGGATAAATTATTTGTGGATCTTCTTCAGGACTGTTAATATGTAACTGCATGATAATCGGAAGGTGATCAGAGCCTAGAGTATCATCTGAGAGTTTCCAGTCTATTAGTGGTGATATGTTTGACGAGGATAGGCTTACATCGACACAAGATTTAACAGTATTGGGGTAAGCTACTCTAGTGGGTAAGCCGTTATTTAAAACAATTAAATTTGAGTTGTCAATGGCGTTTGCAAGGTTGACACCCTGCTTATTTGAAATATTGGACCCCCATAGTCCATGGTGAGCGTTAAAATCGCCCCCGATAATTAAATTAGAATAAAGTGAAAAAATGTTAGCCCATTCAGTACAAGAGATATTATTAGTGGGGGCTCTATAAATTGATAGGAAATGAAACCATTTATTGTTGATTAAAATTTTTACTCCACAACATTCGGGTTTAACGGAATTTTTAATGATTAATTCCTGAAAGGTAAAGGAAGATGCAATTATTATTGCTACTCCTCCCTTGCCGTTAGGTCGGTCTTTTCTTATTATATTATAGCCTGGGAGGTTTAGTTTTAAACTGGGCTTTAGCCACGTTTCAGATATCAAAGCAATATCAATTTTTTCTGATAATAGGAACTGTGAAAAACTATGTTTATTGGAAACAATAGACCTAGCGTTCCACTGAATTATTTTAATTTGTTTTTTCTTTAACTGCGCCATCAGGAGCGATCCAGTAAATTATTAATAAATTTAGAAATTGAAAGATTAACATCGTTATCTAAATCGTTCATATTAATAATATCTTTATTTAGAAACTGTCGAATAATTTCTTTTGTATAAACGGAAACTTGTTCAACCAACTTTTCTCTATAATTCATAAAATCGTCTCTATGGGGATTAGGTAAAATTGATTGGTTACTAGATGTGGATTCTCTTCTGGGAAGGGGGAAATCATCAGTTATGTTACCTACTTTTCTTTTTTTAGACTGTTCATACGTGGAAGAAGATGGCTGGCTAGTAGAGAGCCGTTGAGTTGTATATCTAGGTTTGGATATAGACATTTGAGAGGTTCTCGGAAGAGGCGGGTATTCTTGGTAGTTTTCAAGGGCTTGAAATCGATTTTGTGTCGCTAATTTATATCCACTATTGTTAAGTTGAAGCTCTTTAGCCTCAATGAAGGATACGTTAAGTTTTGCCATAGACTCTTTAATTTTTTTCTGTTGAGTAAATTCAGGACAGTTCTTGGACAATGAGTTATGGTCAGAGGATTTGCAGTAAACGCATTTGATCTGGCAATCTATCGTATTATTATCGTGGGTTTCCCCGCAAGTTTTGCATCGTACCTTTCCTTTACAATTTTGCTGCACGTGTCCGTATCGTAGGCAATTTAAACATTGTATAACAGGGTATACAAAAGGTTCGGTTTCAAATCTGACTTGATTAATGTAAATATAATTAGGCAAAGTCGATCCCAAAAAGGAAATGGAGATTAGCTGTCTAGGAATTAACTTCTGTTGACCATTTTCATCAATTTGTTTTCGCATAAAACGTTTAACTGATGTTACATTTGGGTTTACATTTTTGATCTCATTTAAAAGATATTCCTCGTCGAAAAATGTGTCTACGCCTTTGACTATACATTTACGCTCAACAAAAAACTTAGGAATGTAAGCAATAAAATTATTATCTGTGATACATTTGTGGTTGATTATTTTATTGGCGGCTTCGTAATTTCTAAATTCGATTTTTATTTTATTACGGCCTAAAGGTTTAATATTTGTTATAGCTGCTCTGATTAATGGATCTTGTTTAAGATAATGACCAACTCGTATGGCGTGCAGTTTACCTATATTTTTATCTTTAGATTCCACATGAACAAAAAAGGGTCCTTTATCAATGGGACGATAACGCGTGTTTAGATCGTAATGTTTTGGTGTGGATTGATTTATTAAATTGTTAGAAATATTTTGAGCATTTTTATTAGGCTGTTCTGCATCACTTGATACGTATAAATTATTTAATTCAGTGGTTTTGTTGTTAATAAATGGAACGGACTCACCCAGATCCATGATATTGTTATCTGGAGGGTCGCCACCCTCCCCGTACATTCCACTAGACATTTTTTAAATAAAATAAAGGATGGGAGAACAAAAGTAATAACACTATTAATGTAAATAAAGTAATCGGAGCACTGATTATACGAGGTAACACAATAATTAATCACTTCTTCGGGAACTCGACCGTCCTTGACGCGATTCTAACGAAGACTGTAATATAATGATGTTTAATAAATTTTGTAGTTTTTTTTTTAAGCTGGTCGTAGAAAAAGTATACTGTACAACTAGAGTGGATTATCCATATTGCACTCGAAAGATTGAGCATTCCGCCTGCGGCGATATCATATCCACTCTTGTTGCACAAACTAATGTTTCTTAATTTTTGCAGTAGTACTTAAAAGCAGTATTTTAAACAAGTTTCAAAAACGAATCTTTTCACACGAGTGAGACAGTTTGGTGGAAAGAGCCGAAGGCGAGTTCCATAAGTCGAATGAGTGTGAAAAATATTTTCAAACGTGTTGTTTACAATACTTTTTCTACGACTGCAGAATCAACTATTTTTAATAAACTTCCTTAAAAGTGGTGTGGTTTGAAGACTTCAAAACTGAGTCGTTAAATAAGTCGGTTTCCATGAAACTGAATAGGCTAGCCTACTTCAAAAAATACAAATAAAAGGTGTCAGTTCTGTTTTTCACAGGACCATGTGAAACACATGACAGAACTGTGTTTTCTGGATTTTTGTACTCATCGTGTGAAAAATGACAGTTTCTAGTCATGGCTACTGTGCTTTATTTGTGGTTTTCTAAAGCAGTCGTAGAAAAAAGACGTTTTCAAACGTATTGTTTACAATATTTTTTCTACGACTGCAAGGAAAACAAACAATTTCATAAGTAAACAGATACTACTTATTTAACAAAACACTAAAAATTATTTAATATAAAATTGGAGCAGTTAAACGAGTCGATTGTTATGAACTTGAACTTCAAAAAATACAAATAAACGATGTCAGTTCTATTTTCGACTGTGTGAAAAACATGACAGTACGGTGTTTTTTGGATTTTGCACATATCGTGTAAAAAAAGACAGTTTCGAGTTATGGTTACTGTTTATTATTAGTTGTAGAAAAAGATACTTAAACATATTTAGGATTAATATTTGCGATTAGCTAGAAAATCATGCAAGTAGGAAGCATATTTAAAAATATTGAAATATTCAACAATTAATCTATTATTATTATTCAGATAGGCCAGAAATTCAATAGCTTTAAGTAAGTACTCGTAATCAGCATATGCAGTATTTGGATATACGTAAATATACACATGTAGCGGTTGCGCATGACTGCACTAACTGGTGACGAATAGAATAGTTAATGGTTCAGGGAAAACCGTATGTTAAACAACAGTTTGGTTGATATCGCCATAGAATTGATGGAAATGGAATTTGGTTAGACCGAACTCCAGACAAGTAACCTCGAAAGATGGTGTGTGTACCTTACAATAAAATGAATGCAACTGCCAGTAATTGAATAATACATAGGTCACAAACTTCTGCAAAAGCATTGTGGTGGAGTAAAAGTTCTAAAATCTGAAATGTGACTGTCAAAAAGTTTTAAAATTCAGTTTCCTAAAATTTGAAAATCAAATTTTTAAACCAACATTTTATCTATGTGAGATAAAATACCGCTTACATTATTTCATTTTCTAAACCAGAAACATGGAACTGCCACGAGCTCTCTAACGGAGTTGCGGAAATTTATGAACAATATTCTATTAAAAGTTGTATCTAATTTAAAGTTGGGGTATGCATGGCACAAAATATCCGCAGATGCTCCTGACATGTGAGGATCACGAATCTCTTTATATTAAAATTTATTCAAACTAACCCAATAATTTCAAATCATTTAATTGCATCATAGATTGACTATGAAATGAATTCATATAATAATAATAAATATAATTTATTTCACTATAAAAGTTTACAGAAACAAAATAGCAATAAATGCACACTGGAATGCACATAAGATAAAATTAAATTAATGAGACTGAGAAACCGTATTATCTATAAGAAAGGCTTATTTGAGAACCTTTCCATTCACATTTTATTTAAAATTAATTAAATTATAATTATTCTATCATTTTTTGTTTTTGTTGCAATCAGTATTATATAGATATTGTCTATGTAATGAAGGCAGAAATAGTCTAAATATTTAGTTGAACTAAAAAGATTATCTTCCCCCCCATTTTCGAGGGTGCTGAACACGATGCAAGTGGTGGGAGAAGTTTTTGACCGCCGCAACCCCCTGAAACGGCCAAAAACCCCCCTTTTTATGGAACCCTTTATATTTTCATATATAAACGGTTCTGGGGAGTGATTTATCGACGGGTTATAGTTGAAATAATACGGAAGGGGGTTATAGAGTAAATGGGATCCAGACAGCAGGTGGAAAGGTGGAAAATCCTTTTTTTTAATGATTCGGTTCAAACGTGTATCCCCCATTATCGGGGTCACTGATCACAGGAAGAATATTCATTTTTAGCTCCAACCCCTCCTCATCCCTCAAACGGGCAGAAACCACCTCTCATTCACCAGAAAGTATGCTATCCAGGATTTACAGGTTTTTCGACACATGATCGTTATTCCTGTGCATATCTCTTCATTTTTCACGGAAGAGAAGGAGGTAGCGACCTCGAGGGTTGCCTCAAACCTTTCAAGGGGTGTAAAATTCATTAACTACACTTTGTATCGTTAATACGCCCTCCCACGTTTTTGTAGGTGCTGATTACGATAAAAATGTTTACCTTTATCTCAGACTCGGAGGGGAAGGTAATCTCGTCTTTGCACGAAATATTTACAAATAAGTCGTCTTATAATGCTTCATTACATAGATTAATATATTTATTCATTAATATGGGACAAATTTTAAATACAACGCATACAATGAAACACAACACTTACATCTATTTTCAATATTCTAAGATTTTACCTACTACCCAATGGGTTAACGAATTTCATATCTATTATAAGAAAGTATCCAATTACTTCCACGTCCAGTGGAAGTATAGTAACGACAAAAAAATTTTTAAAAATTTTTATTGTTCAAATAGGCTTAGAATGTCACGAAACGTCGAGATTTTAAGTATGAGCGAAAAAAAAAAATTTCTGTCTGTCGGTCCGTCTGTAACTTTTTTTGTGCGCACGTTTACTCTGGAACCGTTTGAGATATTGCCTTGAAATTTGGTACACATATGTACTTTAACGAAATCTAGAACTAGATTATATTTTCATTTTGTTCCGTCGAAGGGTTGGGGGGTAAACTGGGGTAAATTTGGGAAAAATAGGTAAATCAAGCAGGTAAGAGTCCATAAAATTAGTATTCAGTACATACAAGAGAAGCTGAGGTCTCAAAAAATTTTTGGCATTAGCCACCCCCATTACCACCCCCACCACATTATTAAATGGGATGAAAAAAAATTGTGATTTAGGGTGTGTACAAGAACCAGAAACCTCAAAATGTTTTTTTACTTCATCCATCCCCACTACTACCCCCTATCACCACCCCCACCCCGCCACCGATGGGGGTATCGTTTTATGGGTTTTTGGAATAGAGGATTTCAAATATTATATTATTAAAGTTCCATAAACAATTATTTCCATATAACAAATTTTATCGTTGTGAGTGACTTAGATAAAATATCTGGATGTGGAAGTAGTGATTCCTTGGGCAGCGGTTTTTTTTATTTTCTCGTAATTATGAAGTTAATCTTGTTTTTAAAGTTTACTCGAATTTTTTTGCAAAATCGGTCGATAATTTGCCAGTTATTCTAAGTCATCTGATTTATGTATAAGTGTAATGAGTGATTCTTTCCACCGCATAGGCAGGTTACCATTTTTATAAGTTAAATTAGTAACGTAAAGTACTGGTTTGACGATATATTTATGTATTCTTTTTGTTAATTCTATTTTTATTCCATCTAGTATGGGATAATTACTTTTGAGATTTGAAATTATGTTAATTATTGCAGTATCTATTACCGGCTGAAGGAATAATGCGGGTGCCACAAATATGTCATTAAGCAATTTCTTTAGTGGTTTATCGCATTTTTAAATTTTTGTCCTATGATTGCAAAAAAAATTTATAACATTAACTTTTTCCTTAGTATCCGATATTATACCACCATTTTTATTTTAATTAGTTGTGTTTTCATTATTTTCTTATGCTACTATTTGATGTTTCATTTACTAATTTCCATGTTTTTTTTTAGAATTTTCTTTTATTGCATTAAGTTGTTCTTCGTGATATTGATTTCTTGTTTATTTAACCATATATGTTTACTTTTGGCTTCTACAGCATACATCATTGTAGCTATCCAGTATCCAGATTATTTAATGATAGTATCATCAGCGTAGGAGATAACATGATCTTTAAAATTATATTGTAGATTGTTCAAGTGGTCGCTCGGCTCTTTCAGCCATACTTCACATCGACCTGAAAAGATCTTTTGAGAATTACCCTACAATCAGTTGTTGCCTAGGAGTCCCAAGTTTTTACAAAACTTGTGATTTTCCTGGGGGCTAATTTCCGTACGTTTTCAGGCATTAGTACCTAGAAAAGGTGGAAACCTTTTCTAGGCCCTAGTGCGGACTAGCATCTTGCATTCGCAAAAAATATATTCTGCAAATTCTATTGCACTGTCGCAGTATCTGCACGTATCGTTGTCTGCTTTGCTCATGTTTTTAGGATGGTATCTTAAGGGGCAATGGGCTGTTAAACGCCTTGTCATCAGCTTTAAGTCGGACTTTTCGAGTTCGAGAAGCTTTGTGGCATTCTTTGGCCCGGCGTTTTCCTTCAGTAGGATTCATTCTGTTCCTTTTGTCATTTTTGGAGCTACTCTGTTATGTGTTCCTTAAATAAACTACAAAACGGTTCAGGACCAGCACCTTTTTTTTTGCAACGGCGTCAGCTAATTCGTTTCCTTCTATTCCCTCATGACCTGACACCCACATCAAGGTAACCTTGTTGTTTTTTGCCAGTTGCTTCAGGGATTGTCTGCATTCCCAGGTAATTTTATACTCAAAGGTGTAGGACCTGAGAGCATTTAACGCTGCCTGGCTGTCTGAGAGTATATAGATTTTTGCCCTTCGAATCCCTTTGTTTATGCATTCCTGGGCACGTGGATCTATAGATGTTTGCTTGGAAGATGGTTGTTGTCTTGCCTAGGGCTCAGGATAGCCTGCAGTTAGTTAATAATCCTAATACTGTTGATGTATACAAGGAATAGTATTGGACCATATACCTTTTATCTATGATTGGACCCAACAGAATTATCTGCGGTACAACATTATATCACCATTTTCTTTATTAACACGTATGTTTTTTATTGGTTTTTGGGCTGTTATTTGATATTTCATTTATTAATTCCCATGTTTTTCTTAGAGTTTACTTTATTACGTTAAATTTTTCTATTAGTACTGATTTTTTGTTTGTTTATTAAGTTTGCTTAATCCTTTTCTATATACTTTATGTTCATCACACAGTCTGTTTGTATATCTGTGGTTTAATTTAAGATGTAGGGATGTGAAGTTTAATTTAAGATTTAAGATAAACTTGAAATTCAAATAATTACGCCTAAGTCGCTAGGACATCCTGCATTTTGAGCAAAAATATCAATTCACCACTGTCCAAGTAGAAAATATTAACTAATACTTTACCTTGTATCCCCAATTCCATTTGGGGCAGTTAAATTTCATAATTATTAAAAGTACTCAAACGAATTTATAAACAATTCCCTTCCAGCAAAAATACATATGACTCAACAAGGGGAGTACCATTAGGGTAACAGTACACTGCGCCAAATTAAAACAATTTAAAAATAATAAAAATATGGTAAAAAGTGTAAATGATATAATTTTAAGGTTTCAAGTGAGTGATAGGTTTGAGGAATAATACACATCTGAGGACGTGCGATAAGCGATTCTGTGATTTTCCCAGGAAATGGTATCTCTACACAAGAATGATGGATCAAATACAGAATGCAGGAATGAAAGAACACATCCTGGTAGGCGCAGAAATAGGGGAACGAGTCAGGGGCGTTAAAGCGCGGGGGGGGGGGATATAGAAGAAATGATAACACAAACACGAGAAGAAGCATATCTCTGCAATAGTGGAGATAAACTGAGGAAAAAGAGAAAGCAAAAAATGAACAAATCAAATTAATACAAGAAGGCCCTTTAATAAGCCACCATCCAAGGAATTCCAAGGAATAATTGCTAGAAATCACGGCAGAGCAAGAAGAAATGCTGCATATGGAACAGGCAAAATAGAAAACGAATTAATGCACTATGGACCCAAAAGGACAAAGGACTCATCACCGGGACAAGGCTGGAAACGTTTATATGGTTTTTATCAAGAAAATGGTGTCTACACACAAGAAAAATAGACGAAATACTGAATCTAGGAACGTAAGTTCAGATCACATCCTAGTAGGCAGGGAAGCGGGCCAGGAGCGTGAAAGCGCGGGGGAAGGCAGAGGTAACTGGGAAATAAAAGCATGGGGAAACATGAATTCCACAAAAAACTCACCGCGATATATGCTCTATCAAAATCAGAGACGGAGGAATCAAAAGATGAAGAAGATTTGTAGAAGCAGAAATACAAAAAGAGGAACATAAACACTCAATATCACGAAACAATACATATTTCACAAGAAGACTCAGAAGATGCAGAAGTCCAGAACCAAAAACACAAAAAAGGGAGCTTAAACGCTCCCTCACGACATAATGCGGTAACGCATCTCACAAATACCTACACCTCCCATCCCACATTCCTTTACCATGCGCCATGTGGCACTCGCTGCTGGCAACAAGCATGACCTTAGTCCAACCCAGCGTGGACGTAGCAGGCCCAGCTGTATAACCTGGGAGTGGCAGCAATGCCTACCGCACGCTAGTAAATCAATCAATCAATCAAAAAGCTGTGTACAAGAGTATTTTCATTATTTGTAACAAATTTAATCTATTCTCAGACAGCCGGAGCAAGGCTCTCGCGTCGAAGGGAGCCAACGGAAGGAGACCAACGGAGACCTTATAACTTTCTTCAATGTCTTCAAAAGTGTGTGACAGGCTTTGATCTTTCTCGTGTATTCGGTACCATTGAAATATAATTAATAAGATTTGAATTAACAGATTTAGCTTAAGAAGAAATATCTTAAATTGAAATATGTCCTTCTTATCACACATACAGCTTTATATCAATTGATATTTGATATTCATATAACACATATTACTAATTTCCGTTTAGAAAAAAAAATATTAGAGAGAGACCATTGGTTGATCTTTACCAAAAATATCTAAACCAGCCAAATATTCGGATCTTAAAATTATTAGTATTTTACCATGCATTTCCAAGATATAAAAAAAAAAATGATTTAATCTAAATTATGAATTTGTATCTAGAAATAATTTGGTTCCTACTTGTGTCTGGTATTCGACATTTTAGTTCTTCTATACATGAGAACAAGTAATAGATGATCTCATTACATCATGTGTTAAAAACTTAGTGTGCTGATGTTCGATTTCTTCATGGTATTTGATGGTATTAACCACCAATTGCTAGTTTCAAAGTTAAGTTTAGTTTAAGCCGTACCAATGATTTTTTAATGCTCTGTTTATTGAATCATATCTTTCTAACAGAAAATAGAACATTTAGGTTAATTTAGTTAATAATAATTCATAATCGTATTTTATTGATATTTCAACTGGATAGATCAAGGGTCTACCTTTGTTCCATTATTTTTTTGAAATATACACTGCACATATTTTAAATTCAGTTACCCATTGTAAAATACAAGCTATGCTCATGATACGCAATTATATTATAGTTTTCCATTAAGCGAATTTAATCAAATACAGACTCATTAATGGTGAATTAAATGTTACTTTCAAAAACATAACTTAAAATTAAACACTGCTAAATCTAAAATCATCATATTTACACTCAAGAATAATGATAACAAAATAAAGAATAATATCAACATTAACATAGATAGAAATATGCTTCTTTTTTTAGTTCAGTAAAAATTTGAGTTTAATTACACGTGCAAAACAAAAAAAAATGTTTTGCACTATCCAACAGACCACTATACTTATAAGTATTTTGGGGCGCTGAAACCGAATTGACCAATCATGTCAGGATTTTGACATAACCTCAAAAAAATGGAAAACCAGCCAAAACTGAAGTTGAAAATGAATTAAAAGCCTAAACGAGTTAACTACTTTACCTATCTGTATTTTGGGGAGCTGGCGCCGAAACAGAATCCGAGGTCAGCACACAATAGGGACATCACTTTAGAATTTCTATATAACTTCAAGAAAATCTTTGTAAATTGCGTGACGAATCCTTATAGAAGATGGCCGAATCATCATCAGAACTAACTATACTTCCCAAATTAGATAAGTAGGTCATTAACATACAGCATAAATAATAACTAAGTAACTAATAATTAACATACAGCATAAATAATAGTAGTCCCATATCATTACGTTGTGATACTCCACGTTTACAATTTCCTTTTATTTATATCTGGTTCTAAATATTAAGTTTTTAGAGTCAGATAACTTTTTAAAAGGTGGTAAGCAGATACATAGAAACCAACTTTTGTGGTAAACAGTAGTAATTCGGCAGATCAGCAAATATGCACAGAGCTGGTTTTATGTTAAATACACTGTAGCAACTTGTGATCAAAGCATATTCTGATAGCAAGTGTGTGTGATAGTGTCTGCTAACATGACACAAAACGACGAGGACTGTAAAATACAAAAATAAAAAGTAGCATTGAAAATTTCTTTCTTAATTTCTTTAATAAAAAATATTACTTATTCAGGTAACAAGTTCAAAAGATATCAGAAATTAGACATGTTAATTAGTCTTTTGAAGTGAATCATATTCATTTTCTCAAATTAATCTATATTCTCATTCCATAGCAGTTTAAAAAGTTTTAAAATTATTAAGACGATTATACAGTTTGTGCGCACGGCCGAACTTTTCCTTTTCAGAGTAACTAAACTGTTCTTTAATTTATTTTATCGTTTTATAAACTTTTACGGTCCTTTGTTTCGTGTTTGATGGAAATGGTTACCGAGAGAGCAACGAAAAACAAAATGAAGTAAACCCATTAATTTTCGGAAGCATGTCTTTGATTAAACTCATATCACTATCAGTTCAAATTTATAAAAGAATGACAGCTATAGTGAGGTTAGGTTAGAAAAGAAATGTGTAGTGAATAAACGAATATCTTAATGTCTATTAAATAATTTAAGTACTAAGTCATAATATAGTAATTGCTCGAAATGTTGCCGCTATTCTATAAACAAAAACTAACTCGATTCTTCAAGATGTCAAAGATATTGTACGATACCAGAGCAGCAATTATTTTGATTTCTTCAGAAATTACATCTTCTTACAATTCTTTTGAGATTGTGTCGTTTATCTCGATTAAAAGGGAAAAACTGATCGTGGTAACTAGCTTCAAGGAGCTTATGATTCATCCCAAATATGAAAGAACTGAAAAGTTGACTAACATACCTTTGGTAACAACGATAGAATAGATATCAACGCCTTAAATAGTTTGCTTAGTTGGTCATGGTTCGTTGAATCGAGACGGAGGTTAGATATGGTTACGGTTAACTAGATTGGTTGAGTTCTTCTTACTACTACTAATTTTGTATAAATACAGATGATGCCAATATGGTTTTCCAAACTAACGTCGACTGTAAAGTTTAAGTATTTTGCTATTTATGGAAATTACGTCACAGGTAATGGCACACTGTTGGTTCCAACCCTGCCAGAACTATCCTTGAAGACCATATGTGCGGTTAAAATGCAATGTTAGCATTATGAGAGGGAGTATTATAATAGCTCTGAACATTTTCGAAAATAAGTTCGGATATAGAAGATATAGCAAGTAAGGCTTCTCCGGATTTACTTCCAAAAAAGTTAAAACATTTAATATTTGTTATATAAAAGAGAGAATTTACTTTATTACCCTAGGAACGTTATGAAAAATAACGATCCGTTGCCAATGGTACGTAGGTGTCACTTACATCGGCAAAACAATGGAATTATAGTATGCTTACGAGGTAGATATGACGAAAATTGTATATTTTTTAAATAATTAAATGATAATTTCTTCGTTAAATATGTTAAATAAAAGTTAATGAACAAATTGCTGTTTCTTTTATTTTCAAAAACAGTAGAAATAGATAAGTAGAGCCAGTTTAAAGGTACAGTCAGACACAGCTACTTTTGCTGCGGTGCAGTCTAAAAAACTGCGCAGTTCAAGTGAATCTTCATGTGAATAGCTATGCAACCTTAAAAGTAGCGCGTGCTGTTTGGTTGCGTGCAACATTTATATGCTGCGTGCAGCCTTAAAAGTAGCCACGTGTGAATTGAATTTTAAAGAGTAGCGATGGCTGCAAAACATATCTATTTGCTTGAAACTTTTGCAGCGGCAGCGAGTGCAGTATTTTTAAAGTTGGTGTCCATTTGTGTACCTAACATTTTAAATAATATATTTGTGAACAAATTTCGACTTGACAAAACTATTAATGTTTTTAAATGATTCATTCTTGTTTGTTTATATTATAAAAAAAAATTAAATATAGAATTAAAGCTGCAGCTTGTAGTGATTTTTTTTTATCTATTCTTTAATAAGATATATGTTTGATCTTGGGGAGATCTTTAAGCATTTGATATTTATAGCTAAGAAACATTGTTTTGACACCTAACAGTCAATATATATTGAAATTAATTTGGCGGGCTGTCACCGTCCGAAAATTCTAACTTGTATCTATTTTTTATCCATTCTTTCATCCAAATTCCAGTTTTCGTCTGGCGTCGGCATCTTCATTATAATAGTACAGATAATAAGCAAACTGCAGCTAGTGTCTCGTCATCCATGTTTTACAGTACACAAATCAGATTTTATTACGTATATTACGGCACGAACACAGTGAGATTTGAAGGAACAATAGCTAACGGCTAACATACAGCATCTGGTTGCATGATGCAAAAACAGCGTGTTGTGTGTGAACGTCACTGCAACCTTTTTCCAAACTTGAAGCTGCAGTAGAAAAAACTGCCCGCTGCACGCTACTTTTAGGATCAGTCTGAACACGATACGAAACTTTTGCAGCTGCAACCCCAAAACTGCGCAGCAAAAGTAGCTATGTCTGACCGTACCTTAAGGGTAGCGGCCTATAAAATGACTTTACCGCCCGAGGGCGATAATGGGGCCTGCGGGCCTGAAAAACTGGGCATTAAAGTGCACTTTATTTAAAATATTTAAAAGGCTTACACTACTCTATGCTGGTCTAAAATATATACAATGTTGTCATACGAAAAACTGCAAGTTTATAGATTTTATATAAAATATGTAAAAATCGCTGAAAAGCTGCATCGTATACGATGTGATATATAGTATGCGTGATATGTATCTCTATAACATAATTATAATCATTAATTTAATGCTGTAATGCACTGTAGCTATTCATCCCCGTGGTTGAAGCTAAATATTATCAAAAAGAAATGGTGATTTCATGCCCATTTAATTTATTTTTCATAGCTTTTTTAAACAGTTCCTCGCTTTATAAGAGTATTGTATATGCAATAAATAGTTATTTACGTACCAAGGCTTGTAAGTGTATTTTACAGGTCGAGAACAGTGCAAACCGGAACCCCTAGGGCTGAGGTTTGCAATGTCCGAGACCTGTAAATACACAATACAAGTTTTTCGTACTACTACAATTTTTAGGAAAATTCATTCAAAATTATTATATTTCAAGATTTGTCAAACTCTTTTATTAGTTGGCTTAGACTTTAACACACTTTCGATGCGCATGACCCTCATGAGGGTCGGTCCCGTTCTTAGCGCAGTGCGCACGACCCTCATGTGGGCCAGTAGTCACTCACTCCCCACACCCGTGGAGTGAGTGACTACTGGGTCCGAGAATCGTGCGCTCTGAGCAGACGCAATGAACCGAGGATGACGGCCTTCTGGATTCTGCTGGCTAAGATCTCTGCCGAATTTCGGCACGCCGGTATGATCTTAAGTTCCGAAAGCAGTATGTGTCTCGTTTCACCGAGGGCTCCTATAATCAGTACCACTATCTTAACAGTATGGTTTGGATAGAGTCTGCAGAGTTCAAAGAGCAAATCTCGATGTTTTGTCAGTTTTTCTTCCTCCTTCAAGACAATGTTGTTCTCCGCGGGAGTCGAGAATTCCAAACATTGTCTTGAGTTGATGGTCGAGGAGGACTACGTCAGGATTGTTGGCTTGTATTTGCCTGACGGTGGGAAAAGACTAGTTCCAATAAATTAGACACTTCTCATTTCCCACAACGGACTCAATATCCCCCGGAGCGTAAGGCAGCACTGGTGTCTCGTCTATCCCATACGAGTGCCTTAGATGGTAATAAAGCACTCGTAATGCTCCATCGTGCTTTTGGATATAGGCCGAGACTGCGTATGTCGGGCAAGCCGACAGCAAGTGCATAAGAGTCTCTGGCGCCCTGCGGCAGGCCCTGCAGCTGACATCAGGGACCTCTATACCCATGACATGACTACGATAGACGAGGGTGTTAAATACATCATCCTGGCAAGCCATTATGAATCCCTCGGTCTCAGACTTCAGCCCGGCTGACCTTAAGAAGGCAAAGGCCTTTCGGATAAGCCAAGGTTTCCAATTTTTTTTTTTTTTAGAAAACTCCATGCATTGGCTTATCTGTGTGAAGCTGCAGAAAGATGTCGAGTTCTACAGCTTTAATTTGATTTTTTCGTCGAGCGGGTTCCAGCTCGGTGACAGAGTCGCGATTTACCCGCTCGACGTCGCAGGAGAGACCAAGTTCATCGGCTGCTCTCTGTGCTGCCTTAAACAAAAAGGCTCCTACCCCTGCATTTTCATGGTCCACCATGCAGAGAAGGGGATCCAAACTCCTGATGACCTTACTGGCTCCATCCAGAACCATCCTATTATGGAGAGTCTATATATTATTATTATTATGCCAGCCAGTCAGCACTGAACAAGAAATTCTAGGCCAGGTGCGCTCTCCTGAGAGGCAGTACAGAAAACATGTAATACCTTGTATATACAATTTTTATTGACATTACTCGATTTCTGACACCCAATTATGCAATATTTTCAAAAAAAAAAACAGTCAGCGTGGGAGGTGAACCACAACCTGAACGGCCACAGCGAAAGTGTTAATTGGAGTGTGGTTGCTCTCTGCTATGGTTACTGTCAATAAGTTGCCAAATTGATAACTTCATAATAACTTCCGCCATTCAAGTTATTTACGAGAGTTTTTGCAATAAAAATATGGACTATGATGAAAGAATCAACATTCAGGAGACAGCCAAAAATGCGTGCGCATTATTATTTAACTTCCTTATTACTTTACTTTTTTGTCCTAGGGCATAAAAGTAAATTTTGTACTTTTTTGCCTATGGGCTGTAAGTGACACTTTCATAACACTGACAGACGTCAAAAAATTACACTTAAAGAGTTAGTAGTACGAAAAGTTCATTGAATGCTATATTGATTAAAATATTTTTTTAGTCCTATAAAAAAAATTAAAGATGAGGTAAGAAAATTGATAAACCTTTTGACTGCCTATTATTTTTTAGCTTTGAATAGTCATCTGGAAGTAGTTCCTACCACTGGATGTCAAGCCCATTACGAGATCTTTTTAAACGAAAAAGTTATCTTTACTGAATTTTGCGTACTCTTTTTGAGATTCGCTAGTTGCGTATTTATTATTTATATACGAAAAATCATATTTTATTTCAAGTAGTATAAGAGCTAAAAATCACTATACGTTACACACTATTTTTCACAATTAATGGAAAATTAAAGACAAAATTATCAGTGTAAAATAATTGTTTTTTATACTCATTGTTATATAAAAAAATCACCCTTTATAAATGTTAAAGACTTGTATCCCAACACACCTGAAACTTTCTTAACGCGTTTTATCCAAGGAAAATTCTTCGAAAAAATCACCTAAATATTCAGATATGAAAATTAACCACGCTTTAAATATACACACGGCTTTGAAAAACATGGCAATATAACCCCATTTTAGTATAATAATAATTATCACATAATGAAATAAGAAATATTAGAATGGAGTTAGGAAGTTTGGCAAACTTTTTAAATTAATATTTTTTATCCGCCTCCGGTGTGCTACACCGCTACACCGCTTCTTATATTCTCTGACATAAATAATGGCGAAAGCGCACTAGCTTGCCACCCGTTGAACCACACTGTTGGGTTTTTGGGTCATGAATGCCAGCTGGAAAATACTGAACATTGAGCTGGTCAATGATTTCTAGGAAAGCGGATGAAATTGCCAATTTTAACAGTCGAATCCGTACAATATCGGTTTCAAATCGACTTTCACTAGTTGGTGCCTGTGTCGCTCTATAAATGATAGGTCTCAAGCCACCGAATCACCTGTTGGATGGAGATCCATTTTATTCCTTTCATCCGCGTACGCCTTACTAAGCTTCGACTATTTACTGGCACTTGTTTTATTTATTTGTTTTGTATAGGACACTGTTCAACAGGTGACAACCCAACTGTAGAACTAGAGGCAAGGAAAGAAACAATATGCATTTAAAAAGTGCACAACGATTATACAAATAAAAACCACGGAACAAAGAAAATATTCTCATGCATTCTAATAAATAATTCTAATAAAAAAACTAAGCACGAAAATTAATATTCTAGGACAGTTATTGAGTAGTTGAGATAATAAAAAATTATATACCAACATTTTATTTTAGAAAATAGTTTATTAGTGCAAAGAATGAAAAAACTAAATTGTTATTATTCAACAATAAGTCTGTATTTAAAAACTACCAACAACAAACGTTTTTAGTTATTTTTCCTTTATGTAGAAAAACGATACAAGATACATCAAAACTGCCTTTTTTCTTACATATCAAATTGTGCTTAAAATGAGTATAAAATGAACACCTTTCGATTCGAAGAAACAGCGATTCCAAGAGGGTCAGTCAACTGATCCTCCCTTCCTAGTTATTTTTTCTACCTTAGTTTGCTAGATAAATGTTTACACCTAATGCACCTCACGTTAACCATTTTCAAAACTAACACTCGAGCATTATTAATAAATAAAAGGGGCGAGCGTAGAGGTTTCTTGCCTGTGCATGTATGGATACTCCTGGCGTCGGTGATAGGCCCTGGTAGCGGAAATGGACCGACGTTAAATAAATAGATTATAAAAATAAAAAATAAAAATTCTGGATGGTGCCCTAACCCCTCCCCCTCAGTAATTTTTTCCTCTCAAATTAATTACCACAGAATATTTACACCTAGCACACTCAGCTGCTATTAAAGCTATCAAAACTTTGCATAATTAATGAATAAGGGTTATTGTCTTGAGGGAAAATGTTGGCTCTAGTTCTCCCACGATTTTAGTAACTCTGGCACAAATACCTCATAGCCTATCCAGCATGGTCTAGCCCAACCATTTTCAAAGATAGCACACCTACAGGGGTAATTCTAAAGAAGGTTGACGTTTATTTGTTAGGCCCACCGTTTACTTCTTCTGCTGAATAACAGTTTCAATGTATAGCACCTTTCAAAATTGTAGAAATATCAAAATGGAAAAATATATTTACCTTAATTTTCCTTCCTCTACATGTTGTGACTATTTCCATATTAAGAATCAATCTGTAGATAGAAAATTATTTCGTTCATAAAATAAGAGTCAAATGTTCATGTAAAACATGGAAGAAACATTTTTCTTACCGATACTAATTAAGAAATGAATTCGTAACGTTACAAATTTATTGCGAATATCTTACAAGGGTACAGAATTAAAATAAATGTTGTAAATGTTGATGATGAAGCTACTTAAGCTTCTTTTAACAGATCATCCTACAAACTCATTTACCATTATGCCCATATCCGAAGACCATAAAATGGCCAGGTATTTGGATCTGGTGATCTCTAATAACTTAACTTTGAAATAAGTTGTGCTAGACTCTGTTATGTGTAAACATTATGTGCAATTAAATTTGATTTAAAAAAAATAAATAGAAAGTGCTAATTATCATTAAATGTTTCTCTAATAGTTCATTTTGTGATATTCCACACCATTCGATTTAAAATGCGGCGGTTTAAGAAGTGTATATTGAAAATATTCGAGATTATCGATATTTACATTGTAATTACCATACCACACAGTCGCGGCGTATCAAGCTCAGATCTTACAAAACATTTATATACACTCAAAGAAAATGATAGATAAATTCAACCAAAAAGAGCATATGAAATCGCGCCTATCTAGTTTCATAGTTAAATCAATCAGTAAAGAATAGTCATACAACTTTATTTGTTTTCGTAAACAAATAGTAGTTTAATAATCATCATCTTCTTGTAACAAATTAAATAGTACAATGACATTTTTTTATGTTCACTAACCATTTTCAATTTGGTCTACAATTAAATAGTACAACGACTTTGTTTTTTGTTCACCAACTAATTTTTAGGTTGATCTACACTTTATTGTATGATGAAGTTTTTTTGGTTAGCCAAAATCTCAGTATTGAGACATCAGACCACCCAAACCAAAGATTAGAGATCGTTTATAAGATCCATCCAAATATATCGATGATCCCTGAGAGAATTTGAACACTGCAATCATGTTATTAATTTTCTATAAATTCATAAGAGTGTAAGATAATGCATGATTGATTATTGTCAGTGATTTGTATGTGGCGTCATCTGGGAATAATTTCTGTAATAGACTACGTGGTAAGCAAGCAAATTTCATGGTAATTCTTTTAGCACTTCCAGAAGACGACAATAATATTGGTTTGTCTACCAAGTACAATAGTACAGCGAACTAATACTGGGTTAGAATTACAATTCGATAATAGTTAAAAATTAAATATACTATTATCTAGTTTAATTTGACAGAATGCAACAAAATAATAGTCAGACGAACAAAAGATAGTCTTATTCATCTATTTTTTAAGTTAATGTTTGTTTTGTTGTACGACAACTTTTTATTAATTAAAAATACCATCAATATAGTTTGGTTTAACAAAATTAACGATATTGTTAGTTAACCATTTTTTTTTTGTTGAATTTACCCATACTATTTCTTTGAGTGTAGCAATTTAATGGTGTTAAAGTTCACAAAGTCTCTGCTGTTTATGTCGTAAATCCATAGGATTGGTTTGCTTCACACACTGTCGTCTCGATGTAATTTTTTTATATATATAAAGAGGAAAGGTAACCCCTCATGGGCTCCAGTCAATCAATGGTATATTGGAAGTGTCAGACTCTTACTGACTAAAGCCCTCTCCTCTCCGGCTCGTTTTATACTACTCTGAGGGCACTGCAGCCTCCTGGGGTTATTGTGCTCTCCCTGTATTGCCCGTAAGCGGCGTAAGGTGTTCTTACTCACGGTCATTAAACTGTAACGGTTACCTCATCCAGTAGCTTCTGGACGAAGGAGCGCGCGGGGGGGAACTTGGGTCTAGCGCCTACATCATGTAGCCACCGATATCTTTGTCTCTATCTCTTGCATGGGATAGGATATCTGTCTCTCTTGCACGCTTTATTTGTTTAATTATTCAGATCAAGGTCAAAGTCTAAGTAGATCCAGAGCCGACACTAGTTGCCGCTTGTCGTGTTTTCAATTTGTCTGGCATAGTACAACGACAGTGTGTTTATTTTTAAATTGTTTGTCGCACGTCGCATTATCACTGTCCGGTATAATAAACTAGTTTGCTGTCGTCTCAGTGTATACTATTTTATCAGGCAGGACAGATCGTTGGGAACTCCTGAAGTTGCACGGTATTTAACCTGAACCCACTAAAATTACATACCGTTTTCTGAGTGAAGCGGAAAGGCCGAAAAATATAATTTTTTTCAGCAATAAGTTATGATCAAACCCGTTTGTCGAATGCCTTGGAGAAGTCTGCGTAAGCGACGGCAGTTTGAACCTGTGTGTCAATGGATTTAGCAATGAATGGCGTGATGACAACTAAATTGGTCGTAGTGAGTGGATCTTTCATGGAGCCGTGCTGATATGATGGGTCTATTGCCGACGTGCGATAGATAGTGTTGTGCAGTAAAGATTCAAAAGCTTTACTAAAGTTACATAGTAATGAAATTTGACGAAAGTTTGTTACATTCAGTTGTCACTTTTTATAAATGGGACATATTTCCAAATCTTAGGAAAGGTACAATCCTGCAATTGAGTAAAGAAGCTGGTAATGAATGCATCGGATCCAGTCGTCATTTTAGGTTTAATCTATTGTAAGGTAGTAAGAACTTTGTTGAACTCAAATGCACTTATGTGTAACTAAGAGTTAAGCAAGAGTTGTTCATCGTCAAAAGATTCATCAGTTATAAATGATTTACTAAAAAATCAGCATATTTATTCAAAATATCTCTGGGATTAACAAGCTTAACATCGACATATATGTAGTGTAAGATATATTGGTTAATCCTTTTTTGTCTTTATGAGACACCAACAATTATTTGAATCTACTCTATACTATTTTCGCATGTATATAATTTTTCTAGGAGATATTAATAAACAGCTTTATTTTAGCTCGCAGTTGCTTAAATTCCTCAAAAGTATTAAGGTCATTGTCATGTTTATATTTATTTGGGGGTTTAATATTTTTAGGAATATAAGGATAAAAAATATTATATAATTTATAATAGAAGTTGGTACAGGCATCTACAACATCATGAAAAGTAGATAAAAAACTCCAGTCGATGTAGGAAATCGGTTCATACGACAGTATGAAGGATTTCTTAAAATAACAACAATTGCTGTAATTGACAGAAAAGTTGTGCTTTAAACTAGTGCTAAAGCAAATTCTTAATGAAATTTCTAACGCTGAATGATAACTGTTTTCAGCCACTAGTGGTTCAGGAGCTTTTTAAACAATTCACATCTTCAGTCTTTTATTGTAAATGGAATTTTATTGAGACATATTAAGTTAGCCTACTTCAAAAAATAAAAATAAAAGGTGCCAGTTCTGTTTTCGATAGGACTGCGTGAAAAACATGACAGTACTGTGTTTTTCTACTCCCTTATGTAAATTTGCTGTTTTCTGTACAGTCTGTAGAATGCATAGGTAGGCAATTCCAGTTAATTGAATGGATATATTTCATATACTGTCTAGGATGGTTATGATATGAAATCGACCAGTCACAGTTCGTGTGTTAAGTACATTCGTCTTAAATTCAAGTTCAAGTGCGTAAACTGTTAAAGTAATTGTCAGGGTGTATTTGTGTAATATAATGATGTTTAATAAATTTTGTAGTTTTTTTTTAAGCTGGTCGTAGAAAAAGTATACTGTACAACTAGAGTGGATTATCCATATTGCACTCGAAAGATTGAGCATTCCGCCTGCGGCGATATCATATCCACTCTTGTTGCACAAACTAATGTTTCTTAATTTTTGCAGTAGTACTTAAAAGCAGTATTTTAAACAAGTTTCAAAAACGAATCTTTTCACACGAGTGAGACAGTTTGGTGGAAAGAGCCGAAGGCGAGTTCCATAAGTCGAATGAGTGTGAAAAATATTTTCAAACGTGTTGTTTACAATACTTTTTCTACGACTGCAGAATCAACTATTTTTAATAAACTTCCTTAAAAGTGGTGTGGTTTGAAGACTTCAAAACTGAGTCGTTAAATAAGTCGGTTTCCATGAAACTGAATAGGCTAGCCTACTTCAAAAAATACAAATAAAAGGTGTCAGTTCTGTTTTTCACAGGACCATGTGAAACACATGACAGAACTGTGTTTTCTGGATTTTTGTACTCATCGTGTGAAAAATGACAGTTTCTAGTCATGGCTACTGTGCTTTATTTGTGGTTTTCTAAAGCAGTCGTAGAAAAAAGACGTTTTCAAACGTATTGTTTACAATATTTTTTCTACGACTGCAAGGAAAACAAACAATTTCATAAGTAAACAGATACTACTTATTTAACAAAACACTAAAAATTATTTAATATAAAATTGGAGCAGTTAAACGAGTCGATTGTTATGAACTTGAACTTCAAAAAATACAAATAAACGATGTCAGTTCTATTTTCGACTGTGTGAAAAACATGACAGTACGGTGTTTTTTGGATTTTGCACATATCGTGTAAAAAAAGACAGTTTCGAGTTATGGTTACTGTTTATTATTAGTTGTAGAAAAAGATACTTAAACATATTTAGGATTAATATTTGCGATTAGCTAGAAAATCATGCAAGTAGGAAGCATATTTAAAAATATTGAAATATTCAACAATTAATCTATTATTATTATTCAGATAGGCCAGAAATTCAATAGCTTTAAGTAAGTACTCGTAATCAGCATATGCAGTATTTGGATATACGTAAATATACACATGTAGCGGTTGCGCATGACTGCACTAACTGGTGACGAATAGAATAGTTAATGGTTCAGGGAAAACCGTATGTTAAACAACAGTTTGGTTGATATCGCCATAGAATTGATGGAAATGGAATTTGGTTAGACCGAACTCCAGACAAGCAACCTCGAAAGATGGTGTGTGTACCTTACAATAAAATGAATGCAACTGCCAGTAATTGAATAATACATAGGTCACAAACTTCTGCAAAAGCATTGTGGTGGAGTAAAAGTTCTAAAATCTGAAATGTGACTGTCAAAAAGTTTTAAAATTCAGTTTCCTAAAATTTGAAAATCAAATTTTTAAACCAACATTTTATCTATGTGAGATAAAATACCGCTTACATTATTTCATTTTCTAAACCAGAAACATGGAACTGCCACGAGCTCTCTAACGGAGTTGCGGAAATTTATGAACAATATTCTATTAAAAGTTGTATCTAATTTAAAGTTGGGGTATGCATGGCACAAAATATCCGCAGATGCTCCTGACATGTGAGGATCACGAATCTCTTTATATTAAAATTTATTCAAACTAACCCAATAATTTCAAATCATTTAATTGCATCATAGATTGACTATGAAATGAATTCATATAATAATAATAAATATAATTTATTTCACTATAAAAGTTTACAGAAACAAAATAGCAATAAATGCACACTGGAATGCACATAAGATAAAATTAAATTAATGAGACTGAGAAACCGTATTATCTATAAGAAAGGCTTATTTGAGAACCTTTCCATTCACATTTTATTTAAAATTAATTAAATTATAATTATTCTATCATTTTTTGTTTTTGTTGCAATCAGTATTATATAGATATTGTCTATGTAATGAAGGCAGAAATAGTCTAAATATTTAGTTGAACTAAAAAGATTATCTTCCCCCCCATTTTCGAGGGTGCTAAACACGATGCAAGTGGTGGGAGAAGTTTTTGACCGCCGCAACCCCCTGAAACGGCCAAAAACCCCCCTTTTTATGGAACCCTTTATATTTTCATATATAAACGGTTCTGGGGAGTGATTTATCGACGGGTTATACTTGAAATAATACGGAAGGGGGTTATAGAGTAAATGATCCAGACAGCAGGTGGAAAGGTGGAAAATCCTTTTTTTTAATGATTCGGTTCAAACGTGTATCCCCCATTATCGGGGTCACTGATCACAGGAAGAATATTCATTTTTAGCTCCAACCCCTCCTCATCCTCAAACGGGCAGAAACCACCTCTCATTCACCAGAAAGTATGCTATCCAGGATTTACAGGTTTTTCGACACATGATCGTTATTCCTGTGCATATCTCTTCATTTTTCACGGAAGAGAAGGAGCTAGCGACCTCGAGGGTTGCCTCAAACCTTTCAAGGGGTGTAAAATTCATTAACTACACTTTGTATCGTCAATACGCCCTCCCACGTTTTTGTAGGTGCTGATTACGATAAAAATGTTTACCTTTATCTCAGACTCGGAGGGGAAGGTAATCTCGTCTTTGCACGAAATATTTACAAATAAGTCGTCTTATAATGCTTCATTACATAGATTAATATATTTATTCATTAATATGGGACAAATTTTAAATACAACGCATACAATGAAACACAACACTTACATCTATTTTCAATATTCTAAGATTTTACCTACTACCCAATGGGTTAACGAATTTCATATCTATTATAAGAAAGTATCCAATTACTTCCACGTCCAGTGGAAGTATAGTAACGACAAAAAAAATTTTAAAAATTTTTATTGTTCAAATAGGCTTAGAATGTCACGAAACGTCGAGATTTTAAGTATGAGCGAAAAAAAAAAATTTCTGTCTGTCGGTCCGTCTGTAACTTTTTTTGTGCGCACGTTTACTCTGGAACCGTTTGAGATATTGCCTTGAAATTTGGTACACATATGTACTTTAACGAAATCTAGAACTAGATTATATTTTCATTTTGTTCCGTCGAAGGGTTGGGGGGTAAACTGGGGTAAATTTGGGAAAAATAGGTAAATCAAGCAGGTAAGAGTCCATAAAATTAGTATTCAGTACATACAAGAGAAGCTGAGGTCTCAAAAAATTTTTGGCATTAGCCACCCCCATTACCACCCCCACCACATTATTAAATGGGATGAAAAAAAATTGTGATTTAGGGTGTGTACAAGAACCAGAAACCTCAAAATGTTTTTTTACTTCATCCATCCCCACTACTACCCCCTATCACCACCCCCACCCCGCCACCGATGGGGGTATCGTTTTATGGGTTTTTGGAATAGAGGATTTCAAATATTATATTATTAAAGTTCCATAGACAATTATTTCCATATAACAAATTTTATCGTTGTGAGTGACTTAGATAAAATATCTGGATGTGGAAGTAGTGATTCCTTGGGCAGCGGTTTTTTTTTATTTTCTCGTAATTATGAAGTTAGTCTTGTTTTTAAAGTTTACTCGAAATTTTTTGCAAAATCGGTCGATAATTTGCCAGTTATTCTAAGTCATCTGATTTATGTATAAGTGTAATGAGTGATTCTTTCCACCGCATAGGCAGGTTACCATTTTTATAAGTTAAATTAGTAACGTAAAGTACTGGTTTGACGATATATTTATGTATTCTTTTTGTTAATTCTATTTTTATTCCATCTAGTATGGGATAATTACTTTTGAGATTTGAAATTATGTTAATTATTGCAGTATCTATTACCGGCTGAAGGAATAATGCGGGTGCCACAAATATGTCATTAAGCAATTTCTTTAGTGGTTTATCGCATTTTTAAATTTTTGTCCTATGATTGCAAAAAAAATTTATAACATTAACTTTTTCCTTAGTATCCGATATTATACCACCATTTTTATTTTAATTAGTTGTGTTTTCATTATTTTCTTATGCTACTATTTGATGTTTCATTTACTAATTTCCATGTTTTTTTTTAGAATTTTCTTTTATTGCATTAAGTTGTTCTTCGTGATATTGATTTCTTGTTTATTTAACCATATATGTTTACTTTTGGCTTCTACAGCATACATCATTGTAGCTATCCAGTATCCAGATTATTTAATGATAGTATCATCAGCGTAGGAGATAACATGATCTTTAAAATTATATTGTAGATTGTTCAAGTGGTCGCTCGGCTCTTTCAGCCATACTTCACATCGACCTGAAAAGATCTTTTGAGAATTACCCTACAATCAGTTGTTGCCTAGGAGTCCCAAGTTTTTACAAAACTTGTGATTTTCCTGGGGGCTAATTTCCGTACGTTTTCAGGCATTAGTACCTAGAAAAGGTGGAAACCTTTTCTAGGCCCTAGTGCGGACTAGCATCTTGCATTCGCAAAAAATATATTCTGCAAATTCTATTGCACTGTCGCAGTATCTGCACGTATCGTTGTCTGCTTTGCTCATGTTTTTAGGATGGTATCTTAAGGGGCAATGGGCTGTTAAACGCCTTGTCATCAGCTTTAAGTCGGACTTTTCGAGTTCGAGAAGCTTTGTGGCATTCTTTGGCCCGGCGTTTTCCTTCAGTAGGATTCTTTCTGTTCCTTTTGTCATTTTTGGAGCTACTCTGTTATGTGTTCCTTAGATAAACTACAAAACGGTTCAGGACCAGCACCTTTTTTTTTGCAACGGCGTCAGCTAATTCGTTTCCTTCTATTCCCTCATGACCTGACACCCACATCAAGGTAACCTTGTTGTTTTTTGCCAGTTGCTTCAGGGATTGTCTGCATTCCCAGGTAATTTTATACTCAAAGGTGTAGGACCTGAGAGCATTTAACGCTGCCTGGCTGTCTGAGAGTATATAGATTTTTGCCCTTCGAATCCCTTTATTTATGCATTCCTGGGCACGTGGATCTATAGATGTTTGCTTGGAAGATGGTTGTTGTCTTGCCTAGGGCTCAGGATAGCCTGCAGTTAGTTAATAATCCTAATACTGTTGATGTATACAAGGAATAGTATTGGACCATATACCTTTTATCTATGATTGGACCCAACAGAATTATCTGCGGTACAACATTATATCACCATTTTCTTTATTAACACGTATGTTTTTTATTGGTTTTTGGGCTGTTATTTGATATTTCATTTATTAATTCCCATGTTTTTCTTAGAGTTTACTTTATTACGTTAAATTTTTCTATTAGTACTGATTTTTTGTTTGTTTATTAAGTTTGCTTAATCCTTTTCTATATACTTTATGTTCATCACACAGTCTGTTTGTATATCTGTGGTTTAATTTAAGATGTAGGGATGTGAAGTTTAATTTAAGATTTAAGATAAACTTGAAATTCAAATAATTACGCCTAAGTCGCTAGGACATCCTGCATTTTGAGCAAAAATATCAATTCACCACTGTCCAAGTAGAAAATATTAACTAATACTTTACCTTGTATCCCCAATTCCATTTGGGGCAGTTAAATTTCTGTAAGCGTACAAGGTATCTATTCCAACTGTCCATTCACCCTGTATCTCACAATTTTAACCCATCTCAATCCCACCTAACCTGTCATAAGTTTTCTCCGCAAACGCATATACACATTTATAACTTTCAGGCAACTGCTGAAGAGCAAATGTGGCACGTCTCAGTCATATAGCAACAGATGGCTGGCTTTATTTTAAGAGAAATTCAGCAAACTGGAATCTTTGTTCCTCAGTTTGCTCGTTTTACGCTATATATTTTAGAAAAGTGTACAGTTTCTTAGGTATTAATTTACTTTTTTGTATACACACGTTTCAACTTCTTAACGGGTTTTACCCTCCTGAGACAATGCTACATTTACTCGCAGACTCTATTTTCTAGTACAGTTTAATTCATTAGTGTGACGGATATTTCCATTTTCCTTAAAGTTTCTTAAAAATAATATAAACGTTTAATCACGCAGCCACACAAAAGGGGATATTCCAGAAACTAAACCATCTACTCCCCATGTATTTTGGTGCGCTTAAGAAGAATCTGAACTCCAGATTTTTTTGTAAATTGCAAAATAGTCTTTTGTTCACAATTTATCTGGAGTTTACGGCAATATCAAGAGCTTAAAGCTTTTTCTATCTCTAGAAATAACTTTTAAGCTCACTTTAGGTTTACTAAGGCAGATATAGAAATCATTAATAGAAAAAATTACTTTAGACAGGGTGTCTCAGTTTCACATGGGTCAAATATCTTTTGGCTCGCTTATAAAAGATTTCAAAAATGTTCAAAAAACAGGCTGGTTGAGCGCACAATAATAGTGTACAGTTTTAAAATATCTTGAAATATACAAGGTGATCAATTTAAGCTTGATCGGCTAAGCGCATACACTTATGTTTTTGAATGGAACATTCGGTATATTACTACATAATTGAATTTTTCTTTTAAATATGATTCAGATGTTGTGCCATTTGAAGGGTATGCGATGAGTGGGTACCATGATATAGGTGAACTTGTACTAAAAACATGTTAGCTTTGTGAGCTCAGTGTGGCGTAAGGAACAATATTTTGAAATCTGGTTTGAGCCAACAATTGTCAAAAAAAACTCACAGCATCGGCCATAGGTACCACTATCCACTGCAATTTTGGTTCAAAACTAACATAACAAATCATTTTGACTTATGTCTAGGCGTGAATTTTATACGCAGTTCAGAAAATACTTGTTGTCAAGTGTTTTATAAGTATATTTCTGCAGTGGAGTACGCTTTTTGTTTTAAGTATAAACATCATTATTTTCGAAGTATACTCACGCCCTGCCACTCTGAGTGTCTCAGCGCGGCGGTCGCGCTCGTCATGCTCCCGGTGGAACTGCCTTGGCTGCGAATTTCTGTTTATATATTATTTGTGTTTTATAAGATTTATTGAATTTAATTTTACTTGTCAAACTCAATAAATGACTTTATTCGGCAAGACATTATTGATCTACTGGGAAGAGGGGTCCTCCGGATCATCATCCATATCCACTTATTGGCTGTTTGTTCAGCTAGATCCTCTACAGCTTCTGCACATGATGCAGCAGTTCAGACCAGAATTCTTGCATTCGCACCGAGCACCGCAGTCCGCCTTGCAGGCATAGGAAATTAGTCGTAGCGGGCTATCAGGAGCTAGCTGATTTGTGGTAAGAACAGGAATCAGGCCCTGGATTCCTGATTTCCACCCCCATTCCTCCGGGCTGAGGTTGACGTTTAGCCTGAAAGTATGCGAGGAATGAATGTTGTTCACATACGGCACTGGTTGGCGGGAGGCTTGCCAAAACAAAGGAGGCAGTCGCCGACTGCTTCGCCACGCTCTGGTTGTATCGGACTGCTCGTAGCTGGTGCAAGCTCTCCTGCTCACATAATAAAATAACGATAAATCTTTCCTCAGCAGTGGTCAGAGGTGGTCAGAGGCTTTGCCAGATGTAGGTTTTGAAAAGACCGCTGAGCATTCCTGTAGCTCAGGTCTCTTCTTCAAGAGCTTCCACGCCATTTTGTACAGAGCTGGTGTGGTGTCGCATCCTATCATGGCATGGCAGAAGAGAGAGGATTAGTTAATTTGATCAGGACTGCTCTTGATCTCCTGAATCTTAAACACTCGTCCGCTTGAAGTACCCGTGGCCGGACTCAGCATTATGATGGACGTGTCATCTCTAGCACGAGCGACTAGCATGGTCAGGATATCAATCAGCTCATTCAGAGAAAACTGGCAGTCGTCAGAATTCTCTATATACGAACACATTTTGAGGAAGGCTGCAGACCTCACCGTGTCTTCGGATCTTCCAGGCTTTCTCTTAGCACTATCCTCTCCGAAAACTGAACCTGTAATGTTGGGAAAAACGTTAAGTTGCGAGAATTTTATGTAGACTTTGTGCTTTGTGTATTAAAGACACGCAAGAACCGGTACGAACCTAAAGATAAAAACAGCAAATTCCATGGATTGTGATATTTAGCTTCAGCTGTGATCAGATCACTTGCATTGAATACACGAGCTTGCACAACCCCATCCAACTAGCCATTCCTCTGCAGAGCTCGATCGATGATCCGATCCTTAAACAGAACAGTTTCTACCTCGTGAACAACCTTCCTGTACTTGCCCTGCTTCTTCGTCTCCTTCCTCACACACGCCTTCTCTCCTCAGAATAAGCAATCCCTTATCATATCGAAAGGACTGAGCGCTGGTCTAAGCCGCGACTCAGTCATCTCACTTCCAGGCAGTGCAGTTTCAGCCATGGCAATGTCCTTCCTTATATTGGAAGGTGTAGAGTAATTTTTCCTGCAAGAAAAAATTACACTGTAATACTACGTATGTAACTAAGACACCAGCGTTTTGGGCTACTCAGAACATTTCTCTAGAACTAGGGAGTATCGTAGAACTTACCTGCAAGTCACATGTACCACTCTTAACCACCACAGCATTTCCATCTTCATGACATAACTTACAAAAAATATAAACGCCTGTGTCCATCATGGCTTAACTAAGATCACTTAATTTTGCCGCACCAACTAACCAATGCATACACTTAGAGAACTGTCAAAGTTAATGAACTAGCTTTTCTAAACATGTTTTCCATCTTCTTCAAAAATCTTATAATGAGCTGAAACTGTATATGTTGAAATGAAATTCTTAATCCCTGTGTAAAGTTATGTAGTTCTCTTATCCTAACTTCTTTGGCTTGGCCCGCTTTATTTTGTAAAGATAAGGAAAGTTTGCAGAGAATTCAGAATGTGTTTTTGAGTGTTCTTATAATTAAAATAATTTGCACAAATTTGATCATATCTCAGCCAGTTTCTTGGCATCTAAATGGCTCAATATTACAGATAGTTCAATCTACATATGTTTTGCATGACACATAATATCTGGAAATATCACAAAGTTAAATATTTGGTAAAGGAATTAGTGACAAATATTTATTTACATACACGTTTCACTCCTCGGCGTGATCTATTTAGGGTTCCTAAGCTTAGAACAGCCCAGTTTGAGCGTTCCTTTAATTATAATGATATAAAAAATTTCATTTTTTTACCCAATAATGTTATGTTCCTCTCCTCTATTCACGTTATCAAAAAATGTATATATTTGCTATGTGAAAATCGTCATGTAATATGTCTGGTTTAATCTAGAATGCTTTAAGCAATGTCATATTGCCCACACTTTCCCTTTTATATATTTATGTTATTGTTATGGTATAGTTTAGTTTTTTCATTCATATTTGAGTGTAATCTTGTTAATTCTTATTTAATACTTTGTAACTTGCACGTTATTCTATTTTTTTACCGATTTCCAAGGCGCCGGCCTAACCAAACTCGGCGCCCTAGGCAAACGCCTTGAATGGCGCCCCTTGAAACAAAAAAATCGCAACAAAATAAAACACCAATGTAAAACAATAATGTAATTTTTAATCAAATAATTTACTTGATTCACTCAGTAAAGGCACAGATAAAAAATTTGCTTAAAGGAGATTGTTTCCACTTTCTTTTGCTATAATTATAGACTGAAAAATGAAAATTATGTTATAGAACACTAATTAAGTCTACAATTACATAATTTTCATTTTCCTTGCCTTGATTTTAGCAAAAGTGGAAACAATTTCCTTTAAATCAATTGTTTCAGCTATTTCTTGTTCAACTGATAATGTTGACAATCCCACAAGTCTTTCTTGAGTCACTGTAGAACGCAGGTAAGTTTTAATTAGTTTTAATTTGGAAAAACTGCGCTCACCACTGGCCACAGACACAGGAAGTGTCAGCAACACCCTTAGCGCAGTTGTTAAATTAGGTACGCTATCTACTATAATTAGTTATATTAGTTATATAATAGTTTATTTTCACAAATATAATTTAAAACTTCCTTTGGTGTAGTGTTGTTTGGTACCCTTCTTGCAATAGCTTGCAATTCGCTGCATAACTCAGTTGCATCAATATCGTTAGGGTCTCCGCGAGTCAGAGATTCTTCCAACTTCACACATATTTTTAATCGGCATACTTTAGAATATCTTATCAATATCTTTAGAGTCTCCGCGAGTCAGAGATTCTTTCAACTTCACACATATTTTTAATCGACATACTTTAGAATCCCTATATCAAAAGTTTAGGGACATTTTGTTTTATGGATTTCGAATTACGGACCCCTTCATATTACATTTTTCAGACATTAAATACTTAATACCTTGGAAACGAATTGTTTTTCGAAAAAAAAGTCTTCCTTCGTTTTCTATTTAAAATCACTTTTTCTACCACAAGTTGGCATTGATACTTTCAAAGTCGGTAATCCTTAATGCCTAAATAATTTACAGGTTGGTTTAAAATTTTTGGTAATTTTCCAGTAAAAATTCTTGGTCTATGAAATTTGAAAGTGTTGAATAATGACTATTTCCGAAAAACAATTTTTTTCCAAGTTATTAACCATTCAATATCTGATCTGAAAGATGTAATTGTAAGGGGCCATAATTCGAAAATCATGAATCAAGATGTTGTTAAATATAGGGGCTTTAACGCATGCTGTTCAATAATATGAAATATTGCATTAATTTTTCAATAAAAAAATGCCTAATATCTTTTTTTTTGCAAAATTAGGTATATTTTCTTCATAACGACGAACGCCACTGGTCGATATTTAAATATTTTACCATCACACAATCTGCTGATGGGTAAGTACCTTCCACCCAAATTTTAAAAGAATCGCATTGTTAATAATGGAGCTGTGATATGGTAGTCATGAAAAGTGAGACATATTGTAATAGACTAGGCAGTCTAGGCACGTTTTCAGAAAAGAACAATGCAAGAAGCATTTCATGTAACAATTGGAGAAACAACGTTTTTAGGGTACTTCGACCCCGCTTAATACGAATCTGCTTGTTGCCAAAGCGAAATTTGGACCGGAAGTCCGGTATCCAAGATGCGACCAGAACTCTGTTACCCTATATCTCCCTTGTTCGCTGGCTTAAAAAACAATGATCTAAACGTCTGCTTGGGGGTTTTCTCGGATGCCAAACACATTGCAATGCTCAAAATTTACTTACCTTAAAAAAAAAAACTGTACCAATCTTGTAGAGCTGTACCAGGAATTTCTCTGCATTGGCCTTTTATGAGTGGAGAGTGCCCTAGGTCGTTCAAAAGCCGTTGAACTTAACACTTCAATTCATATGTAAAGCATTTTTCAAATTATGCTATTTATATAAATAAATTCACTTACCGGCTTAACGCTGCTTGTATATCATAAGAATGAAAGGTTAAAGTATAACTTACATCATAAAACAGCTTCTTAGCGCCAAATTTGAAATTCTTATAAGGTTTATCCGCTATTCCCCGCCTTTCACACGCGCTTCCCCTACCTTCAGTAACACAATTTTATTACCAAATTGTATTTCGGAAGGTGTAAAATATTACTTAAAAATACGTAACATACACACAGTAGTACACATTCAACCACTAAAAACTATATATCTGACAGATTTTACACTCAAAATACAACAAGACGCACAGAGCGCACGTAAACACAATAAAGTTTCGGCAGCCATCTTGGGCACCATCTTGGAACCAAATTTCAATTCAAAAATATTTTATTACAATTAATAATACAAAAGTGCGCCTGAGTCAAGTCCCGATTCAGAGCCGACCACACCACCACGGCGTGCAACGTCGTGGTAGATGGGTGGTCGGGTGAAACGGGTTTAACTCCGGCTTAAACAATAAATGAAGAATTATAAGGTTAGAACTCCTGTTCTTTGGAACAAAAAACTTAAATCTAACAATTTGGCGAACTATAACTAGAATGAGTTTTAAAAACACTTAAAAATTACACTAATGTTTTAGTTTGCACAGCACACGCGCACAGTTTTAAAAATTGGATTATTGATACGGGAAAAGACTTAATGAAAAAACCCGTTCGAGACAATGACAGTATTCTTCCGATGGTCTGCCTGCCTTCGGAAAGATAGGGTGGAGAGGAAGTTGTGATTTAAATAAAAAGTTTGATTTACAAGAAGTTATTGGTCGAGAGGGGATTTTGAAAGAGAACAAAAAGGGACAAAAGAACAGAAATTAACAATATTAACAAAAAGGTAACTAATAGAGGGAACAGAGAAAGGGTTTGAGAATAAAAGGTGGTGAAAGCTAAAAGTTGGTTAAATGGAAATTTTGGTATAGGAAAGATTTTGCTAGGGAGGTTGCCGAAAGATAGGCAACGCCTGGTATGGTAATGGGTGTTTCAGGTTGAAAAGTATGGCATTATGCTGTCTGATTCGTGTAATGTCTCGGGTTAGCGGACTGTCGCCCAGTTTGAACTGATAGAATTTTTGCGATGTTTCTTGAAACTTAAGGTAAGTACATTTTGAGCTTTGCAATATGTTTGGCATCTGAGAAAACCCCTGAGCAGACGTTTAGATCATTTAAGCCAACGGACAAGGGAGATATAGGGCAACAGAGTTTTGGTCGCCATCTTAGATACCGGGCTTCCGGTCCAAATTTCGCTTTGGCAACAGGCAGATTCGTATTCAGCGGAGTCGAAATATCCTAAAAACGTTGTTTCCCCAATTGTTACATGAAATGCTTCTTGCACTTTATAGAGATGGATTTCCTACTTATGGGTCTAGTCTATAATATAATGTTTTATATATGTTTCTGCATTACGTTGCTGTGATTTATTTGTGTGCTATATTTTTGACTTGTCATATGTACATTATTTGTATCTTAAATGGAGAATAAATAGTTCTATTCTATTTTATTGCTATGCCGCTACACTATACAGCAGTACAGAATACTAGACAGCGCGCGAGCTGACCGCCCCACATGGTCGTGTCGCTGACGCTCGTCTTGTCATGGCGCCCCCCAAATTCGAGCGCCCTAGGCCGTCGCTTTGTTTGCCTATATGGACGGGCCCTGAGGGGGATGCTCTCAATTCAACCCGTATGTATGTTTCTTCAATCATTACTTATAGATTCGCTTAAGCGATTTCTGTTGCTACTTCTAAAACTGTAGGGTATGGCTCGGCGTTGGTCCCATGTTAATTTCATCAAGCAGCATCTACTTAGTGCAAGGTGAACAAAAATTGGACACCAGATTTCTTTAGCTGAAAAGTTCTAATATTTGGTGAAGGCGCCGGGCAAATTTAGTCAGGTTATAGTCTGTTTCTAAACCAGGAGGACCGTTTCAAAGAGTGACCCAAAATTTTGACGCTTTTGGGGACCTCATGAATTCAATTCAAAAGTAGTCTAAATGATAGCTTATGGTGATACTTTAAAGTAGGCAAAATTTCAAGTTGAGCATAGTTTTTGTTTTGGAGACGAGTCGAACCTGTTAGTTGACCTGTTCACGGCAAGATGAATCCAACATTCTTGACAATCTCGTTCTTTATGTTCAAGATTCTCAAATATGCAAAGTGTATCATTTTCTATGTAAAATCTTTCGTTCTTTTCGAATCTATCATTGCATTTTATCAGAAACGTTGTTCAAGTGAAGTATAGCCGATTTTACAGGAAAAAATCAGGATTTTTGCTGATAATATTCGACTAATCGCTATTTTCATACTGGAGACTTAGCAAATCTCGTTAGATACTCCAAACCTTGTATCCGACGGCCTTTGAATTAAAACCGCTGCCCAAGGAATCACTACTTCCACATCCAGATTCTCTATCCAAGTCACTTACATCGAAAAAACTTTGTATGTGGAAATAATTGTTTATGGAACTTTAATAATATAATATTTGAAATCCTCTACCCCAAAAAACCCATAAAACGATACCCCACATCGGTAGTGAGCTGGGGGTGGTGATAGGGGGGTGGTAGTGGGGGTGGATGAAGAAAGAAAATATTTTGAGGTTTCTGGTTCTTGTACATGCACCAAATCACATTTTTTTTTTCATCCCCTTTAATAATAGGAAGTGGCTAATGCCAATAATTTTTTGAAGACCTTCTTGTATATACTAAATACCAATTTTGTGGACTCTTACCTGCTTGATTTACCCATTTACACCAAATTTACCCCAATTTACCCCTCAACCCTTCAACGGAACAAGATGAAAATATAATCTAGTTGCAGATCTCGTTAAAGTACATATGTGTACCAAATTTCAAGTCAATATCTTAAACGGTTCCAGAGTAAACGTGCGCACAAAAAAAGTTACAGACAGACAGACCGACAGACAGAAATTTTTTTTTCGCTCAAACATAAAATCTCGACGTTTCATGACATTTTAAGCCTATTTGAACAATAAAAATGTTTAAAAATTTTTTTGTCGTTACTATACTTCCACTGGATGTGGAAGTAAAAAGTAAATGTATATTTCTAAGAAACGTTAGGTTTGGTTGTATTACTGAAATGTATTTCAATAATATGTAAGTCTCTTCGCCACGTCACAGTACTAATCCAGGAAGAGGTTTATGTTTTTTTAATTTATTTCTTGTTTTTTACATTTTTTTTGACTCATATTTTTTTTAACCTTTTTTCCATTTTTTTTAAATTCACAAATAAATTCAGCAGCACCCGAATTCGGCAGAGAACTGATTGCTCGCCAAGCCGAGCGACTCCTATAAGTACTTCGTATATAAATCCATCGAGATTTGCTATGTTTTCAGTAGAAAAATACCGATTGATCAAAATGTTTAACAAAAATGCTAATTATTTTCTATAGAAATATTTTGCAACTTTCTTGTACTATATTTCTCGTAAAATGAATAGATTAGAAAAGAACGGAAATACCGATTGATAAAGTTGTTTAACAAAAATGTTAATTATTTTCTATAGAAATATTTTGTAACTTTCTTGTACCATATTTCTCGTAAAATAAATAGATAAGAAAAGAACAGAAAATGTTTCGTTAAAAATGGTTCTGCTCGTATCTGTTGAGAATTTTAAGATAACGCAAGATGTTACCGAGAATGTCGGATGTGCCTTGGCGTGGATGAATCAAATAACGAGTTTAAGGGTGGAGATGCCGTGCTTAAGAAAATGATTTCGTAATTCGACAATTTCTCCTACATCCCTGAACCAATTGAACAAATATTTTGATTTAGAGAAAATCTGATATATAGTCCACTCATATTAGGAAAAAAGCGGAGAAAAATTCTGAACAGCAGTTTCTCTGCATAGGACGTAAGTATTCAACTTCTAGAACAAGGTTTTGCTTATGCGCAGAAAAAAAAGAAATGATTTTTGAAATATATACATATATATACGTTTTTTCGTGTTTTTTTCATTTAGACGTGTATATCTCGAAAAGTACGCGTTTTTAAGGCTAAACGAACATAAGTAAACGTGTTCAGAATACGACTTCCTACAAAAAAGGCTCTATACGTTTTTCTGATTATTCCATTGGCTTTTCCGGAAAAGCGACTTGAAAAATATATATATGTGTTTTTTTCGTGTGTGTTTTATTTTGAATGCAAATATCTCGAAAAGTGCGCGATTTTAGGGCCAAATGAACATAAGTAAACTTGTTCAGAATGAGATTTCCTGCAAAAAAGCTCCTATAGATTTTTCCGATTATCCCATTGGTTTTTCCAGAAAAGCTTCTTGAAAAATATATATATTTGCTTTTTCGTGTTTTTTTTTTGATTTTATATAAACTATATAGAACCTTTTTTTGTAGGAAATCACATTCTTAACAAGTTTAGTAATGTTCATTTAGCCTTAAAAATGCGTACTTTCTGAGATATATATGTCCAAATGAAAAAAAAAATTACGAAAAAGCAAGTATATATATATTCTTCAAGAAGCTTTTCCGGAAAAACCAAAGGGATAATCTAAAAATGTATAGGAGGTTTTTTGTATAAAATCTCATTCTGAACAAGTTTATTTATGTTCATTTAGCCCTAAAATCGCGCGGTTTTCGAGATATTTGCATTCAAAATAAAAAAACACCAAAAAAACACATAGATATATTTTTTAAGTCGCTTTTCCGGAAAAACCAATGGGATAATCGGGAAAATGTATAGAACCTTTTTTGTAAGAAATCATATTCTGAACACGTTTACTTATATTCATTTAGCCTTAAAAATGCGTGCTTTTCGAGATATGATAGTTTAAATGAAAAAAAAACACGAAAAAACGTATATATATATATATATATGTATATATATATATATATATATATATATATATATATATATATATATATATATATATATATATATATATATATATATATATATATATATATATATATATATATATATATATATATATATGTATATATCTCAAAAATCATTTTTGCGCATAAGCAAAAAATTGTTCTAAAAGTTGAGTACTTACTATCTATGCAATGAAACTGCTGTTCAAAATCTTTCCTTAAAAGGGCGTTTTGTTTCCTAATTTGAGTGGACTAATAATGATACCAGACTATTGAAGTAAACAAAAATTTTTTTTGACTTTCCACAAGAAAATTTTTTTTTTCTTTCTTTAGTTTTCAATAGCCTAGTACCATTCTATAAAGTTGTCTCTAAAAGCCTGTCAAAATTTTTTTTGAATCGGTTCAGGGATGTAGGAGAAATTGTCGAATTACGTTCCCGGTACCGCCCACCTTAACTATCTCCAAAACAAAAACTATGCTCGACTTGAAATTTCGCCTACTTTAAAGTATCACCATAAATTATCATTTAGACCACTTTTAAATAAATTTCATGAGATAAAATTCAAAGGGGAGAAAAATAGATGTTTTCTTGGGTCACTCTTTACCGCGCCAAATCATACATCTGTGATTGAATATGCCTTCGCCAGTTTTACACAAGGCAATAGTTGTAAATTTTGACACGGCGATTTCAGAATTCTCTGACGACGAGCCTGACGTTAAAGTTTAAAAATTCAATATGTTAGTTTAATGTATAGAAGCTAAATAACAAGGATACTAAAAAGAGTGAAAGTAATTTTTGAAAAAATATTGAACCGCGTTCAAAAAAGATCACTGAAAATTGTGATAAATAATTTCACAATCGCCCGTTGCACAGTGGCCCCAAAGTGACTTTTTTCAAATCAATCTGTAGGTCTTAATACTCAAGCAATCGAATTTTTTTTAATCTTCGCTTTTTAATTGCCTATCGGTCTGTCAAGCCAGATTTTCGATTTTTTCCCCTGATCTTCCAAAATTTTCCAAAGAAGTTTGAATTTTCATAAAATATTTTGAAAAATCAGTACCAGAAATCGAAAATCTGGCTTGACAGATCGATAAGCAATTAAAAAACGAAGATATAAAAAAAACTTTCCGATGCATAAGTATTAAGACCTACAGACAATGACAAAGGGACTTTTTTTTTCAAATCAGTCTGCAGGTCTTAATTAAGCAATCGGATTTTTTTTTAAATCTTTTTATTTGTCTATCTGTCAAGCCAGTTTTTCGAGTTTTGTTCCTGATTTTTCAACATTTTTTATGCAAATTTAAACTTCTTTGGAAAATTTTCAAAAATCGGGGACAAAAATCTGACTTGACAGATCGATAGGCAATTAAAAAATGAAGTTTTCAAAAAAAAATCCGATTGCATAAGTATTAAAACCTGCAGATTGATATAAAAAAAATCTCTTTGTGCGTCGTCCAACTTTGTTATCTAATATCGATGTTCAGGTACAGGTCTCGCAATGTAGCTTGACACCCGAAATGCGCAGTAGAGGACATGAGATGGAGAGCGCTGTGTTCCGAAGAAGTACACTCGGTGCTGCCACTATATCACCTAAAGTCTACTGCGCATTCATCTTTCAAGTATTAAGCTACGTTGCGAGACCTGTAGGTGTAAAAATGAACAAACAACGAATTCAGACGTATTTTTAACCGATCGCAATATCAATATTTATTGAGGTTCAATTAACTGGGCGACGCGATGGTGAAATTTTATTTCATAATTTGTAGCATACTTTTTTTGAAATTTTTTTTATTTTTGTTACTACAACATTATTTTTATGTGGATGATTGTATAGAAGAGCACATCAATACCGCCATCCTTCTCTGATTTGTATTTTAATTTTCATGCATGCTATAAATACATATTATTATTATTTTAAATTTATGACTAAATATTCTTCACTTCGAAAGAAACAAAAAGAATTTTTTATCAGGGTCCGTTTCCCTTATGAAAGCTCGATCGTATGATACGTTATTTATGGGCATAATTACAGCAATCGACCTGAAGCAGTTAATAATAAGTTGTCATCAAAAGGTTTCGTTTCCTTTACAAATATTTTTCTTCAAACATCAAACATCAATAATTAATATTTGACTTAATTATTAAGCATATGGTTGTCTTATTTTTTTTTAACTAAACTCTAAAAGTTTTTATTGTATTTCTATTTTCATTTATAAATTTGTATGTATTTGTGATGTAGTTCAAAAAGTGCGATCTTTATAACTGACTTCTACACAGAGTATATATAAAAATAAATACTGAACTTTAAAATCAGTCCAAAGTAAATAATTAGTAGTAACCACCTAGCATTTGTTATGTATTCATTAAACAAAGAGGCTTAAGCAGATCCCCATTACTAACTAAAATTTTTAAAGCATCCGTAGTGTATTTCCAAATAAAACGTAGTATAGGCGCGTTGAGTGGGAATTTTTTGAGGGGACTTATCATCTATGCTAAATCGAAATATTGTATTAAATGTAACAAGAAAATTCCAGGTTTGAAGCCGTGGCTGTCACCCTGCAACACCCTATAAAGAGCGCAATTTTTAATTTGCTCTATCTTCGTTATTATTTAAGATATTTTGACAAACTTTGTTTTAAAATTCTGCTTTTTTAACTCGCCATATTATTTTTCATATATACTGTTTAATAAATATAACAAAAAATGCAAAAAAAAAAAAAAATATAATATTTATAAGCGTAACAGAATAATATTAATAAATATAACTGAAAATATGTATTTATGTTAACAGAAAAAATTTATTATACAAAATAGGTATATAAAGTGTATATAAGTTCTTCTATTTGTACTCCAACCTGAAAATATAAATATATTTTAATTAGCAGGCAGTATGGATAGTTTTTATAGAAATTACACAGCTCCACAAAAAAAAAGTTCTGTTCACCGCTGAATACGAATCCGGGGTCTGTTTGGCCCCATCAGGTCAGGGTCAAGGTCAATCCAAGATTAAATTGGGAAAAGACCGATTAAGCGAATGAAACCACGATATCTGTACGTTTTTGGGGTCTCTGAATTCGAATTCGGGATCTGCTTGACCCCACCAGGTCAGGGTGATGGTCAATACAAGGTCAAATTATGAAGAAACCTTTTAAGCGCAGAAAATCACGATTTTTATACGTTTTTGGGGTAACTAAATCCCAACTCTGGTCTGTTTGACCCATCAGGTCGGGGTCAAGGTTATTCCAAGGTCAAATTGGGAAAAACATGTAAGCTAGAAAACCACGATTTTTATACGTTTTTGGGGTTGCTGAACCCGAATCCGGGGTCTGTTCGACCCCACCAGGTCAAAGTCAAGGTCATTCCAAGGTCTACTTTTGTTTATCAAATAGAAACGCGTTTTTGACCGCGGATTCTGAAAGAGCGGGATATTTTACGTTCGCATATGGTTTGACCTATGATCAAAGTGACCTTTGGTCATTAGAAGGTCGAATCACTCTCTCAAATTAATTTATCTAAGATCAAAGATGATTCGTATTGAGAAACCTGAGTTACAAATCTTTATTGAGCATGGTTTAGTCGTGATATTTCTCCGAGGGGGATTGGAGAACCAAGACAGTAGACACCCTATATCCACTCGCAACCAACGAGTGGCGTCTTCCAATCCTCTGGAAAAAGCGAAACGTCTATGTCATCTACTGACTGCCCAAACATCTCGGTGATAGGGACTGATAAAGTTGCTGGAGCATGAGCTCCAACATCAGTATCCGAGCGATACGTTTAATTTCTGTGGGAATCCTCTGATCCTGTTATTAAAATTAAAAATTCTGCTTCTCATAGGATGCTGGAAATGGTGACAACTGCCTTAATCGAGGATGTGTAGAATGATCCTTCGAGGTAAAGAAGCCAGTAAAGGCGTACTGCTCTGCAGGGGGGCGTCAGGGTGTGAGGATGAAGCCATAGTGTGTCTGACGATGAGTTGACTTTGTCCTCGTCAAATTCGGAAAGCCCTCATACTTATTATTTTCGCATCCTTCATCCTCTCCTCCGCAGGTACACATTTCTGTACAACTAAGGCTTTCCAGAAAACATTTGTACTATTTTCCTGCGCATTTAGTTTTTTGCAGTTGCACCTAATTAAGTCTAAAGTTTCAGGAGGTGCGCAATCCTTATAACATAATACCGGTTCCACTCCGTTTTCTGTTACATCCCAACTATATCTTTTTATATCATAAGCTTTTTGCATGACTTTTTCTGAATTATATCAAATTTGGAATTGTAAGAATATTCGTAACAGAGCTGGAAGAAACGTTGCAGTTGTCGGTGGCAAAATATCAGTCTGCAATTACTTTTTCGTAAAGAAATACCATCTCAAATCCATTAATGTTGTTATTTCGCCACATCCATACATTTTACAAAATAACGGTTCTAAATATACTTCTAAGGATTTTAGATAATTATGTGTATCCTCTTCAATTTTCTTTCCTAAAAGTGTCAATGCGTTTAAATCTTTGTCATTGAGTGTTTTGAAAATATTCCAAAATGACAAATTTTCTTTCCCAAAAAATCCGCCGATGGAATCACAACCAGATAAAGCATGTAATGCTGGTAGTGCTTGTCTTTGAAGTGGAGTAAGTTTGGCAACGATTCTTGCTAAATCTATAGATCTTTTCCTAGTTCCTCTTCCGGTTAGAAATAAAACATTTGGCAGTAATTTGTCTATATGTATTTAATAAGTAGTACGAAAACATCTGTGTCTGGCGATACCATTTTAAGATTGCAATTCATTTCTAAGTATCTTTTAGATATGTCAATTGCGTGCAATATTATTTTAGTATCCGCTATTTCTTGACTACTACACAGATTTTCTATTACACCGCCCTGATTGGAAATGCAATGTCTTTCCCAGGATACATAAACATTTTTTGTGCATACATTTCTACTATGGATAAACTTATCAGCAAAATAGGCTGCTAGTTCAGATTTCGTTTGATCATGTGCCAATAACTCAGGTATAGTAACATTGATAATAACGGTTTGGTCATCAACATGAAAATGTTTCCATTCGTTTTTGTCTTGTAAGTGTTTTAATACTGGTTTTGAAATGACTATAAAATATTATATGCATTTCAATTTCATATTCATATCTCGATATTTCAGAACGATTTATCTTTATTTTCTACCCTTTCTTTGTACATTTTTTTTATATATTTGTAGTTTTATTACTATCAATAACCTAATAGGGCGTAACTTTAGGAAAAATATAAATAAAATGAAAATATAATTTAAAAGTAATATTATATAAATAGTGCAATTTTCTTATAACTTAAGTAGTCCAGTCAACGGAGCGCTAAAATGACCAAAATCTCTAACTTGAGTGCTAATGAATGGATTTTGATGAAACCTTGTGCAATGTGTTTGTAATGACGTTAATAAAAAAGTTAAAAAAAGATAAGGGTAGGAAAAGATCGGAAGGGGTAGAAAACACACTCCTTTTATCACGGGTTCCGTAACTTGTAGAATTAGGTAAAAGGTATTTATCTTTTTTGGCCCAAAATAAGATGTTTTTACTCTTGTGAATTTTTCCGAAAAATGCATATTTTTCGAGATATGGACACTCGAAAATTCCTAAAACTGGGGGAGGGGAAATCTAAAAGTTGAAAAAAAAATCTTAAAAAATTCAGAAGAATGTATCATCGAAATACAAGACTTTTTCTATTTGCAACTTTTCTGCAAAGTGCGTTTTCACCGAGTTTTTCAGGAAAACATGAAAAACTACCGCTTTCTTTGAAATTGTAGCGCTTTAAAAATATGTAATTTAAAAATTTGAGAAAATTCACACATATGCATTGAGGCTTTCTAAACATTTTTTGTCTCTTGGAATTTTTTTGTAATTTGCTAATTTTCTGAGTTATAGGCAGTTTTTTACGATAAATAATGTACTACATTTTTTGCATATTAATACATGAAAATTCGAAAAATGAGCGTGATTTATATATATTATCATAAAAAAATATGAAAAAAAAATTAAAAAATATAAAAAAATATGAAAATTATACCATTTTTAAAGGTTCAATATAATTTTTAAATCGAAAATGAGAAAAAAATGTAGTACATTATTTATTATGAAAAAAATTATGAGACAAAAAATGTTTAGAAGACCTCAATGCATACGTCTGTATTTTCTCAAATTTTTAAATTACATGTTTTTAAAGCGATATAATTTCAAAGAAAGGGGTAGTTTTTCATGTTTTTCCGGAAAAACTCGGTGAAAACGCACTTTACAGAGAAGTTGAAAATAAAAAAAGTCGTTCGATGGTACATTCACCTCAATTTTTCCAGATTTTTCTTCAACTTTTACATTTCCCCTCCCCCACTTTTAAGAATTTTCGAATGGCCATATCTCGAAAAAAATCCATTTTTCGCAAAAATTCACACGAGTAAAAACATCTTATTTTAAGCCAGAAAAGGTAAATACATTGTTTTTTTACTTTTGACCTAATTCTACAAGTTACGGAACCCGTGGTAAAAGGGGTTGTTTTCTATCCCTTCCGATCATTTCCTACTCTAATTTTTGTGTTAACTTTTTTATTAACGTCATTACAAACACATTGCACAAGGTTTCATCAAGATCCATTCATTAGCACTCAAGTTAGAGGTGAAACACCCCGTTGACTGGACTAAACGTCAAAAAGGATTATCGTAATTGAAAAGGTAGTTCTTTTATAAAGTTCCCGAATTTAATATTTAGAGCCGATGTTTCACAAAAAAATATACTCAGTTTAAGATTTGTAAAACTTACAAATTATTTGATAAAGAACACTTTTTAAATAAAACAAGCTAAAAACGTACCCTTCTCCGATTTACTGAAGTTTTTATATAATTGTCACACGTTCTATAGGATACTCTTCGCAGTTTTTTTTTGTAAATATTGTTAGTTTTTCGACATTCTAAATTTTCTGATACCAAGCTTTTTGGTGAAACACACATTAGTATAAAAAATATATATTAAAAAAAAGTTAAAAGAACAATCCAACCTGTCTGGGATTCAATCACAGGGCCCTTGGATTTCAAGGAAAAGCAAAATAAACATATATTTAGTAGCATATACAATGCCTTGCCGGATCCTGGCCCGAAGTCAGTCAGACACCCACGGCGCGTAGTGCTGCGGTGATTGTAGGACTGGACGGGGCAGGCTCAACAATAATAACAGAAATAGTTAAAAATGCCTACCTGCCTGTGGCGGGTATAAAATTAACAATATGATTTAAAACAATCTACAAAAAGACTTCAAAAACAATTAAAAGTAACACTGAACAACACTTGGCAAAACACTTAGAAATTTGGGGTATTGGCACCTGAAAAAGCTGAACGAAAAAACCCGTTCGAGACAACTGCCGACAGGAAAATGTGGTGGATAAAATTGAAGATTTAAAATATTTTAATTTTTAAAGAATTTATCGGTCTAAAAGGAATTTCTAGACAAAAAATGACAGAAAGGATGAAAATAATAAAAACAGGAACAAAAACAACAAACAGAAAGTAGAAAAGGAGAGGATTGGAAAATTAAAGTTGGGGAAAGATAAAATGTAGGGCAGAAGTAAGTTATTGTAGGGGAAAGTGTGGCTAAAGAGATTGGCCGGAAAATAGGCAACGCCTGGTATGGTATGGGGTGAATTATCTGAAATCGGGCATTATGCACTCTGATTTGGGTTCCGGAATCAGAAGTGAGGCGCATAAATTCTAGAACTCGTAGTTTCCACATTGTCATGGACGAGCTGCTGAACCATACCGGCGCCGCGTATGTGATGGCCGGTTTGATCACCATTGTGTACAACAGTTTCTTATTTTCCGCAGTCCGCTAGCCCCAGCCAGGATCAAGTACAGAGTCCTGGACATGGAGTAGACTTTCCTTACAGTTTCATTAATTTGTATGTTAAACATCAGTCGTTTGACCAAGTTAACCCCCAGATACTTCACACACCGTTTAATTGGAATCTGTTGAACCCCGATTGAGATTGGCGTTAAGATTATATTTTATAAAACAAGCTAAATAAATCGACGTGTGAAGATTATAGCTTCCGACTTATCGGCGTTGATTCGATCTTCCACTTGTCGTAATACGCAGTGGTGAGGGCCATTTGCGCTTTCAGCATCATATTAGCCGCTTGAGCGTTGTGTGAATGCGCGTACATGGCCGTGTCGTCGGCGTACTTGGCAAGTTTGGTGTTCGGAAACTCCAGAAACTCCGGAAATTCGGGACGTACAAGTTATACAGCTCTGGTAACAGGTATGACCCCTGGGGGATGCAAGCGTGAATGTCCCACCGCGTTGATAGTTTGTTATTCACACTGATCTACAGTGATCTACATGTCAGGAAAGAGCGAATAAGTTTTGCTATGTGCATGGGAAAGTCGAGTTCATTAAGTTTGTGGAGTAGGCCCGGGATTCATATGGTATTGAAAGCTTCCTCAACATCAAGGAGCACCATGACGGTGCTCTTCCCGAGGTTGTATTGCACCCTGAGATCGTTCACGATCCTGACGACCAGTTGCACAGTGCTCCTGTCCCTCCTGAAACCGAATTGGCACTCGTCTTTGACGTTACTACAAAAATTGAATATCTGTAATATATATATCATTCGAGAATCATATTTTAACGATTAGATATATTATTATGTAATATATATTAGTAAGATGTCTATTTAAGTGCAAGCGATGGAAATTAAGAAAATATTTTTTTAATTTTAAATGATTAATAACTTGCTTATTATCAATACAATCAATACAATCAGACTTCTCTTTCTTAAGTTATCGTGCTTACAAGAAACATGACGAACGGTCAGACAGACAGACGAACATTTTGAAAGTTGTTCAGAATTTATTCACTAACTCAATGATATGATAATATTTGCTCTACGAACGATATTTACGGTTTTAGAAAAGTGCCGATCAAATGCAATATACTCTTCGTTTTCGCGAAGAGTATAATAATGTAATTTTTTGCTAAATATAAACTCATGAATTAACGCTTGAAGAAAAAGAAATGAACCATACTGCACGAAATATCCAAAAACTATACCTATGTAAAATCTGCCGTAGCAGTAAGCAGTAAGCAGTACTTATGTTAAATGGCAATTAGTTCAAAATTTACATTATTACTACTAAGCCAATCTCACCTCTTTAGTGTTAATTCTTAAATCAATGTTTTATTCACCAACACACGCTGTAGCTAGTTCTAATTATTTTCAAACGTAAGTATTATGTTGTCATATCTGTTAAAGAAAATTGGTTTTGATTTTCTCTCTTAGACTTTTTAAATTTTCACAATTGGCGCTCAATGTGGGGCCGTGAAATATTCTAAATTAACATCCAAAAATTATGAGCACCTATAAATATTGTTAGTAAATACTACTTTGAATAAATAAAGTCCAAATTGCGTAGGCAATTCGTAAATTATTAATTTGCGATTGTATGCTAAGCAACTCCCAACAAGCAGTATGCCGTTTATTGAAGTATAATGTTACTTTATCACCGTCATTTTATTGCATGAGAGCTGCACATGTGTGATATTTTCTGATAAATCTCAAAACACGAACTACAGTAACTGTAACAGTTGAACGATATGCTCTCGCGGAGCACGCTAAAATTTTGATTTTATTTTTTAGAAAAAGAACATCATTTCCAGCTAACCAGAAGTAATATTTAAACTTCATACTTCCCATACATCAAGAAAATATAAAAATCTGCCATTTTCTTTGATGCTCAATTGTTTCTTTCTCAGCATCATCGAATTCCTTCGAAAAACTGCTACAGAAAGGCATTTGAACTATAACCTACTTCTACCGAGAGGAGCAATTGTAGCGCATTGACTTGAACACCCTGTACATATATTTTATCCTCTTCTGTGACTGCCTTTTCATATAACAAATATCCATTATTTTTATTCTCCATAGAAGAGCATAAGAGCGTTGGAAATTTATTCACTACTGTGGTTCTATTGTTGTCATTTTTGGTAAATTATTATTCTAGTTTAGAAGATTCTGCAGCAGCAAACATTCTTAAGGTATTTCAGCGGCATACAATTTCTTAGATGTAACAGCAAAAGGCTTTATAGAAAATGAGTTGCCTAATAGTAGGCACCATTTGCAGATTAACGAAGACACATGAAAGGTGTTTAATTTTAATTTCACTCATTACATTAAAAGCTCTTTTGCATACAATTTCAAGATTGTTGCAATTTTATGAGGCATTACTTAAATTAGTCTCAGTGAAGCATTAGGTTCTAATGAAATTATTTATTATTTGTACAGGGTATCACGAGAACACATACAAATATTTGCAACGATATGTTAGTCCGAAAGAAAAAAAAATCTTATAATTTTTTTTCTCAAATCTATTTTTTTTGTAATTATTCAGAACTAGGTAATATTTTCAGGTTATAAAGGAGTGTAACTTCAAAACTGAAACAGTGTAAAGACAACCTGCATATCATAAATAATATTTACAAAAACAATCAACACACTAAAATAAAGAACAATATTTTAGACAAAAAGAAGAAAACTGCTGAAAAGAGTAAAATAAATCAAAACTATAGTAAAACTGAAATTCTGACAATAAATCAAAAATAGTATGGAACATAATAAATTAGGAAATAGGTAAAAATAAAAACAAAAAAGATGATAACATAATGATAACAGCGGATATGATCAATGAATGTTTGACAAATAATCCAGATAATATGGTTCATGTACTGCTTCAACTAACAAATAGGGTTCAAACGATGGCAGATAGTTCGATAATCGCTGTTCACTATTTTTTAGACCAGTCATTCCTTAAGGTATAATATCGGTGATCCGTTCATTGAGAAACAAAAAGTCTGAGGGCGCATATGACATCAGTATACAGTGGACACACCTTCGTAACTAACTATTGGTCATTCAATTTCAACCAAATTATGATCGATTTATTTATATATCCTTTTTGAGTAAAACAATACTTATTTCAGTCAATGGCGTACATTTTTATTAAGAATTTGGGAAGTCATATTAGGCACTTTTTTGTTGAAAAACTAATGCAATATTATTGATCAGCATGCTATAGAATCCCCATATACAGAATTTCACAACATTTTGATTTTTGGTCTTCGAATTACGACCCCCTTACCTATTTTATACCTTAAATAATCACTAAATTAGTAACGAATTTTTATTTTCTCTTTTCATTTTTTCTGTCACCACATATCATCGATTTTAGCAATTTTTCAATGGATATTCTTGGCCTAGAAATTTTGAACGTACCAATCAACAAGACTTTATTTAAAATTAAAAAATACAGGTGCGCCTAGTCGGAACCTGACCCGGAGCCAACCAGGCAACCACGATGCGCAGTATCGTGGTGGGTGTAAGGTTGGGCGGGGCAGATCCGGTTCAGCTAAGAAAGGTAATTCAGGTGGGGAGTTGTAACTCCCATTCGCCGAGCGAATTTAAAAACAAAAATGCCTTAAAACTATGCTGCCCATAAGAGCCTAAAACTAATTAATGTATGTTTTAAAAATTGTCGCACTGTGCACGAACAAAAAACACTAAACAAATTTTGGTTACTGTCACGGGAAAACAAAACATAACGAAAAAACCCGTTCGAAGTAATTCTCCATTCTGGTGGTCTTCCTGCCTCCAGGAAAGTAGAGGAAAGTTAACAGTTGTGTGTTTTAAAAGTTCAAGAAGGTTATCGGTCGAGAAATGAATTTTGGAACAAAAGAGGACAAAAAGAACAAAAAGGATAAAACAATGAACAAACAGAAAAGGAATACAGAGGGGATTAAGATTATAAAGTTGATAGGTGGGGATCAAGACAGAGTAAAGGTAGATTATATTAGTGAAGAAGTTGGCTAAGGTGGAAGTTGGCAACGTCTGGTATGGTAATGGGTGTTTCAAATTAAATAGAATTGCATTATGCTGTCTGATGTGTGTTATGTTGCGGGTTAGCTGACTATCGCCTAGTTTGAATTCGTAAAATTTTTGTGAAATCTGTTGAACGTAGTCCGCTAGTGGAGTTATGTCGTTACAAGCGGGCGTACAGATCTCTGAGTGAGGTGTATCTGCCCGAATCAGAAATGAGGCGCATAAATTTGTGTTCTAGAACACGAAGTTTTCTCACTGTCGTGGCCGGCATGCTGCACCACACCGGCACCGCGTATGTGATGGCCGGCCTGATCACCATCGTGTATAACAATTTTTCATTAGTCCTGTTTAGTCCGCTACCCCTGATCTGACGCAGATACAGACTCCTGGACATAGAGTAGACTTTTCGTATAGTCTAGTTGATGTGAGTGTTGTACGTCAGTCTCTTGTCCAGATTAACCCCAAGGTACTTCACGCACCGTTTAATAGGAATTTGGCGACCTCCCACCGAAATAGGCGTTAAAATGCGGTTCTCAGTGAACCGGCGCGTGAAGAGTATAGATTCTGACTTTTTGGCGTTGATCCGAATCTTCCACGTCGTAATACGAAGTGGCACGAGCCATGTGCGCCTTCAGCAGCATATTCGCCATCTGGGCGTTGTGCGAGTGCGCGTACCGATGATATGAGATAGTAGAAAAAGTTAATTTAAAGAGAAAATGAAGAATGACTTATTTTCGAAAAAAAATTTGTTACCAATTTATTGATTATTTAATGTTTAAAATAGGTAATTTCAAGGGGGCCGTATTTCAAAAACCAAAAATCAAAATGTTGTTAAATTCTGGATATAGAGGTTCTACATAGCATGCTGATCAATAATATTTCATTAATTTTCCAACAACAAAAAATGCCTAATATGACTTCTCGAAAAATCAACGTTTTTTTTCTTAATAAAAATGCACGCTAATGACTGAAGTAAATTTTGTTTTACTCAAAAAGGATATAGTAAAGATCTTTGATACCGATCCAGATTTGTTTGAAATTGGATGACCAATAACTGAGCTACGAAGGTGTGTCCACTTGAGATGGGTCACACTGTATATATTTAAAAGATTTTTAAATTATGTACTGATCTTATCAGTCACAGAAAAGGAAATATATATATATACAGTGTGTCCCACTTTTCACGGTAACACCTACGTAGCTCAGTTATTAGTCATCCAATTTCAACCAAATTTGGATCGGTATCAAAGATCATTATTATATCCTTTTTAAGTAAGACAAAACTTATTTCAGTCATTGGCGTGCATTTTTATTAAGAAAAAAAGGGTCGATTTTTCAAGAAATCATATTAGGCATTTTTTTTGTTGAAAAACTAAGATGAGCTACGTAGATGTTACCGTGAAAAATAGGACACACTGTACACACATTATGCAGTACATAGAAAAAAACAATCTCCTGTCACAACAAAAGTACGGATTTCCAAAAGGTAATACTACATCTGGAATATAGAACAGCCTAGCTAAGGAAGCTTTAGATGCTTTCAAGGAGACACAAGCATGGGTGGGAATATTCACAGATCTCACGAATGCGTTTGATGGTGCACGGAAAGTTGCTGGAAGAAACAGAAAATATACCAGATTCGGCATGAGTGGAATAGGTCTCAGTCTTTTGAATTCATACTTACTGGATAGATCTAAAGATCTTTTCTATAATAACTGCTATAGAAGCGAATTAATGACGATGAGGAGTGTTCCTCAGGGATTTATTCTTAGGCCACTCTTATTTGTTATTTGTGTAAATAGTTTGTCTGCTTAGGTGAATTTATATACCTTAAATAAGTATGAATTAACAACTATTATGTAAGCTGATGACACCACTTTTGTCATAAAAACTAATGAATGCCGTGACACTCCTCAAATAGCAGCCGAAATATTAGAAGACGCTGAGCAGTGGTTTATTACAAATTTTGAAATAAAGTGAAATACTCGAAATGAAAATATAAAATTCTTAGGTATGTTTGTGAATTCATGTTTGAGTTTGCAATATCATATACCTTACTTCAGTAATACACTTTCAAGAGTCTTATTTGCTGTTCTAAGAATATTCATGCTGGCAGGTGCGAAAGCAGTATTCAGAACTTATTATGCCTTATTGAATTGGGTACTAGAGATGGTGTATTAACATGGAGAAACGTCAAACAAAATACTCTTCAAAAAATATCTGTAATACAAAAGGTACGAGTTAATGCTCAAGCAAGTCATAGCAATTCATGTAAGTTATTATTTTTAAAATTAAACATAATGCCAGTATATTTCCCAATTATTTTTCATAATTTACTTATAGCCGGAGAGCCGGCCGTCGAATATCCTATGAATAAGATACAGGAAAAACTTTTTGGGAGTGATCAGTACTACCACAGACCTAAAGGGAGGCACCTTTTATACGAGCTAATTTTGCCCGCGTCATGGATTTTTGACATTACTTCCGGTTACGATTTTTAATGTTTTCTTAAGTCATCAATAGTCCCTTGGGGTAAAGCTTTTACCCCACCGGACCGCAAGACATGTACCTCCCCGTCTTCGAAGGCGGGGAACATAATGGTGATAATATTTTCTGACCGAGCGTCGAACCGCTACCCCTAAATCGAAAAAACCACCCCATTTTCCGGCGCTACGCTTGCAAAGGCTTGCCAGATCTGGTTTTTCTTGATCAGATTGAATAAAATAAGTAAATATTGACCACAGGTAACCTAACCCACTCCAGGGGGTTGAAACTACCCTCACCCCCAACAACTAAATGCTACGAAAACAGCGAAAATCAGCTGGAAAACGGTATACCCCCGTTTTCAAGGGCGAGGAATACGATGGTGATAATATTTCCCAACCTACCCTTCACCTACCACCCCTAAACCTGAATACCACCCCCCTTTTCAAATTTTTCGGTGCTAGGCTTGCGAGGGCCTATCGTATCGTTTTTTTTTTTTTGGTCAGTTAGAATAAAATAGTTAAATCTTTACGACAAGTGACCTAACCCACCCCCGGGGGTTGAATCTGCCCTCATCCGCAATAACTAAATGCCACGAAAACAATGAAAATCAGCTGGAAAGCAGTATACGACCATTTTGAAAGGCGGGGAATACGATGGTGACAATATTTTTCGACCCAGAATCCAACTGCTACCCCCAAATCGAAAAAACCACCCCTTTTTCCGATTTTTCGGTGCTACGCTTGCGAGAGCTTGACAGATCGGATTTTTTTGGTCAATTTGAATAAAATAAATAAATATTGACCACGGGGGTGAAAAAAAATTGAATTGTGATCTAGTGTGTGTACAAGAATCAAAATCGTCAAGGGGGATGGGTTTTTTTCGATTAAAGGGTAGTGGGTGAAGGGTAGGTCGGGAAATATTGTCACCATCGTATTCCCAGCCTTCGAAAACGGGGGTATACCGCTTTCCAGCTGATTTTCGTTCTTTTCGTGGCATTTAGTTATTGGGGGTGGGGGTAGTTTCAACCCCCGGGGGTTGGTTAGGTCACCTGTGATAAATATTGAACTATTTTATTCTAACTGACCAAAAGAAAAAACGATACGACAGGCCCTCGCAAGCCTAGCACCGGAAAATCGGAAAGATTAAATTTTAAATATTTTAGGATATAACCAAAAAATATATTAGTGGAAATTTAATTTCTATTAAAAGCTTACACATATTTATTACACGGTGTATAGAAAATATTAATTAAACATTAATAAAAATAAAATTTTTGCTAATTAGTGGGAAGTAAATAGAGGTAATTAAAGTTAGTTAAGAGTAATTAGGGGAAAGTGGGACAAGGTGGGCAGGATATGAGAAGGTGGGATGATGTGGGGGATAAAGCAAGATTAAAATATGGTTAAATAGGGATAATCTACTACTTATTAATATTTGATGTCATACTATGAAATGGTAAACATGTTTACGCGTAATGTTTGTAATGCAACATACCTTTGGTCTTGCGGACTAAGCCGCCACGCTAATATTCTTAAAGTTCTTAAAAGATGTGTTTTTATGAATTTTTTTCGTTGTAAGTTTTTGAAGCATCGCATCTTGTAGGGAAATATCTAAGATCATTTAGTTCTATTGGTCTGTTACAGGGAAATTTATTGTTACATTACTTAATAATAACCTGCTTAAATATATAAATTTGAATATGTCTCCATCGTCCTTGACTTTGAAGAAGTATGAAGAGAATGTAAATAAATTTATTCATGAAGTTAATTAGCTTGAGTCCCTTTTGTGAGAAGTTTAAATGATAATTCTACTTACAAATTAAAATTAGATATTTTCCCTAACATTCATTTAATTAAACAATAATGGATTTACCCTGTAGAAAATTAACAGTACTAAGAGAAAGCAGCGTTTAAAATTTAATTTTGTGTATTTATTAGAAACGTTTGTATGTTCAAGGTGTAAAGGACCGAATATACCTGAAAATAAAACAAATTTGCCAGAAATATTAAAACAGATAAGAAAATGTTTTGCGATTTCAGAAAATTTTAATTTTTACTAATGTGCCGAAACTAAAACATTTATACACAGATCAACAAACAAAAAGGAAGGGCTGAGCTTTTGATCATAGCTACATTATTCTGTTTTTTGACATGCTCAAACCGATTTCGACATTAAAAAAATATATATAAAATCAGTTTTTGTCTGCCACCCCCTTTATCCCCTAAAAAACACAAAAAAAGGACTTGTTCTAAGTTTCTGATCTAACTTTTTTGAAGTATTTTGACGCGCTGAAGCCAATTTTGCGCGTGATAATAGCTTAGGAGATAAAAGTGTTTGAAGTTAACTCTTAATGTTTTTTTTTAAACTGACGCCTTTAAGATGAATATTAGAAAAACTGACAACCTTTGTACTGTTTTGACCTTCCTGACCTTAAAGGGCATTAAGAGACCTTCAAAATGCTTTTCTTTTGACGTTTTAGCAAATTACGATATTGCTCGTTTGACGGTAAAATCTCACAATATTTTCAATCATAAAGGAATAATCATAATTTTTATACTGTTGATATTGTTGATATTCTCGCACATTTCTTAAGTCGTTGGACATTGCATGCATGTATGTATTTGTGTCAATATATATATAAAGATGAAAATGACTCAAATATTGATGAAGATGAAAAATTATATTAAATTTAGGTTAAATCTCTATGCAGTTAATTATTGCTTTATTAATTTGCTACATCTTAACACAAAAACCAGAATAATAAATAATATTAGTTTCATTAATAAATTTCCAGTACTTCCTTTATACTTATTTTTTAACTTTGATTTTCACTCTCTTGGAAATGGAAATCCCTAGTCTTTTCACAGATTTAAATTCTATGTAAAAAAGAAACTTCGGTTTCAATAATTCTTTTGGTTAGTATCCGGTATATGTCTCTCAAGTTTGAATAATAAGTAAATGTTGTAGTACAACTGCTGATAATGTATTTTTCTTTTGGTACTAATATATTATAGTAATAATAACGTATAGGTATTGTACTAACACTTCTGATTTATTTAACGATAGGATAATGATGACAGCTTTCCGAAACTAAACTGAAACACAACAATTGAATGCAGACTTATTTTTGTTGCTCATTCAGCAACGACAACAATGCATTTGTCACAAAACGTCTATGAAGACGCTGTGAATAAAATGTACTTATAGTACGTTTTATAGAATGTTTTACTAATACACATGTGTATTTTCCTCTCTGTGTTAAAATATTATATAATAAAATATTTGCACTATCAGGTTTGATTTATTTAATGATAGACGACTGACGACAGCTTTATGAAAGTAAAGTGAAACGTCGAATGTCAAACGCACTACTAGTATTATTACTCTTATTGATAACCACTCCACCATAAAATTCTAGAACACAATAACCACCCAACTTTCCAGTCAATTTTAGTTCGACGCCGTTAACCAACTCCTTACATTCACTGCCGTTTTACTTGTCCACATGAATAAATACTGAACGCGGTAAACAAGCCCAGGGGATCATTACGTTTGGTTGAGTTAAAACTGTTTAATATGGTTGGGAGCAGCAACCACTTGCTTCCATTTAGCACATCATTATTACCAGCTTTATAGCTCATGTGAGTCTTTATAACTTTACACACCTGTTAACGGTGCTAAAAATAGCCTACTCTTGAATTGAATGGCTAATAGAACTTGTTCCCAGAAATCGATATGCTTGTAGTAAAAACGTGAGTTGAAAAAGGCTATGATGGCGTACAAAGTTTCATCTCAATTTTAATACCTGTAATTATTTTGTTCTGTAGGTAATAATTACTAAAAGGTGCTTACACATTAATGGTTATTAATTTCCATGTTTATATTTTAATTTCGCGTATGTCCACACATTGATACAAATAAAATTTAATCAAACGTATTTTTTATCTGTAAACCTATATACAGTGTGTGGTATTTAATACCGCAACATCCTGTTATTAGGGAACGCGCTGCAATGTTTTAATTTTTCTTTACTGGGGCATAACACTTTCACCATTGTGAAATTTTTATAATTTTCATATTTTCAAGGCCTACGCAAACTAGCACCAAAGTAACAGTCACAGAGATAGGAATCTCTAATGAGTAATCATCTAAATATATAAGATTCAATCCTAACTCACTCTTCCTAACCCCAGTTACGAGTGATGAAGTTAAGGACATCATCAGGTCTATAACTTCCAAGGATTCCTGTGGGTTTGATGGCATTACTGAGACATTATTACTAAATGTAATTGATTATATTTCTGTTCCCATAAGTATATTAATAAATGCATCCTTTTGTGAAGGAACTTTTCCGAGTATTTTGAAGAAATCTATTGTGATACCAATTCACAAAAAAGGTGATAAGTCCCAAATTTCTAATTATAGAGGAGTGGTTCTGTTGTCTATTTTTTCTAAACTTTATGAAAAGGCTTATTATATAAGATTGTCTAACTTTTTACAGGCTGAAAACTTGCTTACAAATAATCAGTTTGGGTTTAGAAAAGGTATGTCTACGCAGGATGCAGTTTTATCACTTTACAACTTGGTATTAAATAAACTTGATTCAAAACATAATTCAGCCACCATTTTTTTTGACTTAACTCGTGCCTTTGATACGGTAAATCATGAGTTGCTGGCGGATAAACTTTCAAAATACGGAATAAGAGGTGCTCCTCTAAACTGGATTAGATCTTATTTAAACGACAGGTCACAAGAAGTTCATTTAAAGCACGATGGAAAAGTATTTAAATCTTCTGCCTGTTTTACTTACACAGGTGTTCACCAAGGAAACGTATTGGGCCCTCTTTTATTTATAGTCTTTATTAATGATATAGTTAATGTCAATCCGGTTAACAATACTCTTATCACACTATTTGCTGATGATACTACAGCATCAGTTTCCACCAATAATTTTAAAGACTTAAGTATACAATTAAAAACCGTTATAACATCTATTGAAAATTATTGTGTCGAAAATGGACTTGCACTTAATAGTCTCAAAACTAATCTCCTTTTATGTACACCTAAAAATCTCAACGAAAGTGTACTTGTAAGAATAAATGGGCAAAGCATAAAACAAAATGCCTCAGTAAAATTTTTAGGACTTCATATCGATTCTCACTTATCCTGGGGTTATCACATTGACTCTTTAATAAATAAACTTAACATATCTTGTTTTTCTATATGGCAATTAAGGAACCATGTCAGTATAAATATTTTGAAGATGTATTATTTTGGATATGTACATTCAAGGTTGAACTACTGCATAATATGTTGGGGAAACAGTAGTAGAGTCGGGGAACTTTTCATCTTGCAAAAGAAAATAGTTCGAACCATGGCATTTAAAGATGCACGTTACTCATGCAGGAATCTATTCTCGGAGCTGGGCATCTTAACGATTGCTTGTCTATATATTTTTAACTGTGTTTGTTATTTAAAAAATAATCGAAATATATTTGTCACCAACAGATCAGAAATAAACAATTATTCCCTAAGGCCCACTTACAATGTAGACATACCCCATCAAAGACTCTCACTGGTAGCTAATGGACCTCTGAAAATGCCTATTAAATTATATAATAAATTACCCCCGTCTCTAAAAACATTGACTAGCAACAAAGTGTTTAAAAACAGAGTAAAGATTATGCTTTTAAAATACAGTTTTTATTCTGTATCTGAATATTTTAATTGTGCCAATATGGAAGAGTAACGTCGGGTTTATGACTATTTGTATTTTAGGTTTTTTAGGCTTGTTATTACTTTTTATTATTTTTACTTTTTGTTACTTTAACTCTTAATATATACAATTTTATATTTATATTTATTACTTTTGTGCTTGTATTTTTATACCGTAAGATGTGTATGACAATATTCTATACTTACTCTGTAAGTCTTATGGAAATAAATTATTATTATTATTATTATTACATATTCGTCACTAAATTTGCTTCTTTGATTTATAAATAACTTAATTTGAGAAATATATAGTCGCTGCCTCATAGTTTTGATCACTAGGGATTACTGTGTATTGATTTAACCTCCGATCAAAGAACTTATCTCTAGATACATAATGTGTATTGGTTTATTTGTTGCTGAGATAGTCACAGTCTAAGGCACTTCATCCGAACATCTGATTAGTTCCTGATTGGCTAGTTAATCTATTCGTAACGTTTCGGACACGATCGGTACAGTTCGATTATCGTAATCTTCGTTTGACGTGTCCACCACTAAAACAGTTTAGAAAAACCGCTGCCCAAGGAATCACTACTTCCACATCCAGATTTTCTATCCAAATCACTAACAACGAAAAAAATTTTGTATGTGGAAATCATTGTTTATGGAACTTTAATAATATAATATTTGAAATTCTCTACCTCAAAAACCCATAAAGCGATACTCCTCATCGGTAGCGGGGTGGGGGTGGTGATAGGGGGTCGTAGCGGGGGTGGATGAAGTAAAAAAATATTTTGAGGTTTCTGGTTCTTGTACACACACTAAGTCACAATTTTTTTTCATCCCCTTTAATAATGGGGGTGGTAATGGGGGTGGCTAATGCCAAATTTTTTTTTCAGACCTTAGCTTCTCTTGTATATATTAAATACAAATTTTATGGACTCTTACCGGCTTGATTTACCTATTTACCCCAAATTTACCCCAATTTATCCCCCCATCCCCTTGACGGAACAAGACGAAAATATAATCTAGTTCCAGATCTCGTTAAAGTACATATGTGTGTACCAAATTTCAAGTCAATATCTCAAACGGTTTCAGAGTAAACGTGCGCACAAAAAAAGTTACAGACCGACAGACCGACAGACAGACAGAATTTTTTTTCCCCTCAAACTTAAAATCTCGACGTTTCATGACATTCTAAGCCTATTTGAACAATAAAAATTTTTAAAAATTTTTTTGCCGTTACTATACTTCCACTGGATGTGGAAGTAAAAAGTAAATCTATTGTTTCATAGTCGTAACATGTTTGGGTTCTGTTTACAGTTGTAATAAGGTAAATAGCAATTAAACTTTATTATCCAATATCCTTTAAATACATAATTCCCTTAGAATAAAACATGTGCACTCTCTACCTATTATATTTGTCAAATCCACGGTTATGTACTTAAAGGTTATGAAAATTTCACCAACAATTATTACATAAAATAGGTACAATACTCTCGTTATTTTAATAAATACATATTTATTTTCTTGGATAAACTTCAATGCATGGAAATTACACAAAAACAAAGATATATCACACAAAACAATATGTGCGCGTGATGTTAATTTCATTGCTATTACTTACACATCCAGCGGAAGTATACAGGGTGTCCCACCGGAACTACATCGATCGATAATGAATTTCTGAAAAAATCGCAAATAATTTTAAAAAATGGTAAGTTAATCCTCTACAATATCCACATGGGAAAAAGAGGAATTTAATTACTTCCACATCCAGTGGAAGTATAGTAACGACAAAAAAATTTTTAAAAATTTTTATTGTTCAAATAGGCTTAGAATGTCATGAAACGTCGAGATTTCAAGTTTGAGCGAAAAAAAAATTTCTGTCTGTCTGTCGGTCTGTCGGTCTGTCGGTCTGTCGGTCTGTCGGTCTGTCTGTCGGTCTGTCGGTCTGTCTGTCGGTCTGTCGGTCTGTAACTTTTTTTGTGCGCACGTTTACTCTGGAACCATTTGAGATATTGGTATTGAAATTTGGTACACATATGTACTTTAATGAGATCTAGAACTAGATTATATTTTCATCTTGTTCCGTCGAAGGGTTGGGGGGTAAATTGGGGTAAATTTGGAGTAAATAGATAAATCAAACAGGTAAGAGTTCATAAAATTGATATTTAGTATAGACAAGAGAAGCTAAGGTCTCAAAAAAAATTTTGGCATTAGCCACCCCCATTGCTAAATGTGATTTAGTGTGTTTACAAGAACCAGAAACCTCAAAATATTTTTTTACTTTATCCACCCACCACTCCCACCCCCTGTCACCACCCCCACCCCACTACCGATGTGGGGTATCGTTTTATGGGTTTGTGGGGTAGAGGATTTCAAATATTATATTATTAAAGTTCCATAAACAAATATTTCCAGATACAAAATTTTTTCGTTGTGTGCCTTGGATAGAAAATCCGGATGTGGAAGTAGTGATTCCTTGGGCAGCGGTTTTTTACATAATTTAATGCAAAAAACTACAGTACGTTCCATTTGACTTAAACAAGTTTTCGCGGTTTGAGGTTGACAAAATTTAACGTAAATAATTGAACATTTGGTATAATATTATTAAATTTCTTTAAAATGTAGATAGTAGCTCATTTTATAGTCTTTCTGCATGACGAAAAGCAAATAGGGATCTTTTACGTGAAAATAGTATATTAAAGTATAAGTGGATATTAAAACACGCGCGATTTTTCGAGCACGACGGCGCAGCCGGAGTGCTCGAAATAGAGCAAGTGTTTTAAAGACCAGTTATGCACGAATACTTTACGCTATTTTTTTTGATTGGTACACTTTGAAATCATAAATACTGGTATTATTACTACAAAAATGGAAATAAGAATTAATAATGTAATATGGTTGAATTCGTGATGTGACATCAGGATACCTGTCAGTGTCATTTTCATGACACTGACAGGTATCCTTTCCCATTTTCATGAGAAAACAAAAATTAATTTGCAATCTGTCACAGGGTACATTTGACAATCACTACAGTTGTCACTGATTGTATATTGCTTTGAAATGAGATCTAACATTGATTACTTAAATAGAAAAGCAGAATCGCGGTTAATACCGCAAAAATCGGAAGACGCTTATAAAAAAGAATACGACAAGTTCATCAAATGGATGGAAAAGCAAAAGGTAACAGATACAGATGAACGAGTTGTACTTGCTTACCTTTGATGTAGTTTTAAAACACGCGCGTTTTTAAAACTTGGATTTAAACACTCTGAGGCGTACTTTAAATAAGCAAAATAGGGTACCAATAAAAAAAAGTTATAAAGGTTATTGCAAACTGATGTTAAATTTTTTATAAAATCTCCAATATCTCTGAAGCGGCTGGGTTTAGGGATAGAGTATGACACAAATTTTTGACTCAGAATTCTTCGCTCTTTTCGAAAACTTTGAAATATATAGGGTGTTCTATTTAAAATAAGCAAGTTGACATCGACTTCCGGTATAAGCGGAAGTGCCAAAGGCTTTTAATTGTTTTCTTTGGATTGGCCATACTGACATTAATAATACCCTGAGTTTTCAAAATTTTTGGGTTGTACTTTTCCCTATATCGATCGATTGCCGGAGGAATACCCTGTAATAACGCAAAGAAATTTTTTTTTTGTTAAAATGAGTTTAGAATGTCATGATTGGCCGAGATTTTTAATTTTACCAAAATAAAAAACAAATTCTGTCTGTCGCACTGTCTGTACTTTTCTTGTGCGTACGATTATTTTGGAACCGTTTAAGATATTGACTTGATATTTGGTACACGTGTGTATTTTAACGAGATCTGGAACTAGATTATATTTTGAATTTATTCCGTTGAAGGGTTGGGGGGTAAATTGTGGTAAATTGTGGGTAAATAGGTAAATCAAGCAAGCACTCTAAAATTGGTATTTAGTATACCGGGTGGCTCAGCCTTGTAACTTTTGAATGGGCAAATAAATTTTTTTCAAATTTAGTATAGCGATATGAGATGAAATTTCCAATTATATGATGTAAGAACCAAAATGGCGGACTTCCGTTTTCTATGTAATTCACACTAATATTAAATTTTTAAATGGGGCAACCTGCATATTTTTGCATATTTGGATCCTGCTAGCCAAAATACATATGATCTGAACTTCAATCATTATTTTGATTTTCAAAAAATATTAAAAAAAAAATATATCAAAATATGTTTTCCTCTTAATTATAAATTTAATACAAAGAGAACGTAGACATTATGCATATCATTTTCTTCGTAATTTAAAGATCTAATTAAATGACTGGTTCCATTTAAAAAAAAATAGTTTTCGTTGAAAAACCAATATCGTTACACTTAATGAAGAATAAATCGTGTTTAATGTTAATATCTGAAAAGATAATAGTTTAAAGGTGCTTGCAGATCGATTTTTAACAATAAGCCCGTTCAGCATTTTTTCTTTATTTTAGAAATCGAAAGAAGAACATATTTTAAGGCAATTTCCAAATTTTTAGGTTTTTATTCGGACATTTAAAAAACACTGGAGGTGAAATAAAATAAAATTTTAAGAAGAAAAGGTTCTATGCAACTTTTCATAAAAATTTTAAGTTATAACGACTTGAAAATTGGGATTTTACCTTAAAAAAAAAAGGTATTTCAAAACAACATTCGTCAAATAACTCGAAAAGTATTACATTGAGCGAAAACATGCTGGAGGCAAATAAGAAAGCTACTAACTTGACGATGAATTTTGTTTTTTTCTGATGTCTGTAGAGTTAATGGTTTCGGAGATCTGAAAGTATAAAGGTGGCGTCCGAATGTCTATAAGACGAAGTATTTGGTATAAATGCTAAATATCTCAGAAACTATGGCACTTACATCAAACGCGGTAAGAACAAAAATTAGGCTTTCAAAGGTTTTTTTTTTCTATTTCTATAGCATAAAAAACAAAGAAGTTATGATAGGAACAATGTACTTTTTCAATTTATGTTTATGCAAAATGACGTCACGAATCGGCGAAGCGCTTTGTACTGAAACCCAATTTTTAACATTGAATATCTAAGGATTGGATATAATTATGAAGCTGAAATTTTAACAGCTCATCTATATGATCGAATTCTATTGAATACCGAAAAAAAATAATGAAAAAAACATTATCGGTAACAAACCCATTTTGACAAAATCGCGGCTTTCTATTATTAAAACTAAAAATTAAAAATCTATACTTTTTCAAAACCAAAATAATATTTGAGGGTCAGATTTTGGTCAGCAGGATTCAAATATGCAAAAATATACAAGTTGTCCCATTTAAACATCTGATTTTCATGTCAATTACATAGAAACCGGAAGTCAGCCATTATCATCTCATACCACTACACTAAATTTGAAAAGAATCCATTCACCCATTCAAAAGATATAAGGGTATCTTTATCGGCTGAGCCACCCGGTATATAAGAGCTATTGTCTCAAAAAAATATTTGGCATTAGCCACCCCCATTACCACCTCCACACCATTATTAAAGGGGGTGAAACAAATAAAATTGTGAATTAGTATGTGTACAAGAACCAATAAAAGCCTTAAAAATTTTTTTACTTCACCCAGGCAATCTTGTCTAAATTGTGGTGTGTTTATTAAATATGCCATTCAATAGTGCAGAAACAAATTATAATGACCAACATTCAAATAAAAAATATTAACAATTTTGTCATATAAATATGTATAATATTTACCCTCTTATTATATGTAAGAGAAATGTAATTTTTATGAATGACACATTTTATAGATTTGTAACACAAGATATATTTCAAAGTTTAGACTAATTAAATTAGAAATATGTCAAACATTATCGTATTGCAATATTGCATGTCTACATCACTTTATAAAGAGCAGGTAATGCAGGAATTACAATAATCCATTTTTATGAAAATATTTACCCTTCTACACCACCACTGTTGTTTATGGGATGTTGTTTATCTGTCCCTTTTAATGGACATATAATGTGACTATTTTAGGAGCAAACAAGGTATGTTCTGAAAAGATAACTGTTATGTATCTAGGCATAAGTTCTTTGATCGGAGGATATAACTTTTACGTGGCTTTACCAGTACATGGCGATGTCGTAGTTTTTAGTGGGATGACTAAGTTGCGTTACTGAAATATGGCTTCAAAGTTGCGATCACCTTCGAGTACCTGTAATAGTTGCTCCAGTGTACTGTGGAAACTTTCGTGGAATTTGTAACTAACATTTATTAGTGTTAATGACTTTACCGCTACTTTCAGAACTGAAAATCACTGTACACGGCCACTATAAAGTGAATATAACCTCTTAAATTCACCATGAAGTTCATTTCACCATCGAGTGCCCTATGTTGAAAATAGATAAGAAAGCAGGCGATAACGAGAGGAATATATTCCATGTTCCACGTATGCTTGAGTTTTTAGATTGCACATCCAATTATACAAGATTTAATGGACATCGGCTCGATTCAAAAGTGCACAAGTTGAAAAGTGTTGTGTTGTCCACCTTACCTGTAATAACAATCGTAGACTAGATATATCAATAACTTAAGGTTAATTAGAAACGTAACAAATAACAGATAGTTAAGAAATTGAAAAAAAAATGAAAGCTTAGAGATTGGAAAATGTAATAATAATATGAATAGGGACAAATAAATAGACCCTTTTCCAAATAGCCCTGCTTTATTAGTTAAGTGCGTTCAACCATGGCATTATTTTAGTATAAATACAGGAATGTTCTTAGTCATAATTTAGTTTTAATCATATCCAGACGATGCCAACATGACTGGCGAACATCAAGTGATAGTATTCCAGTGTTTTGGTATTTGTAGAGACTACTAAGCGGTATCTGACTGGTTGAATTTGAAAACTTTTCAAATTTTAGTTTTTCTCACTTAAATCAATGGCACGAGAAAATGATCGAAAGTTCCATAATCTTAAATAAAACTGGATTTTATTACCATAGTTTAATAACAGCTCCACAGAACAAGCACAAGCGAGCCGTCCCTGTCAGGCTCTGTTCATTATAAATAAGAACCTAATTTCTTAATAAATCATCTAAATTAAACATAATAATCTTACCTCGCTGCAACATCAGTTATTTACCGTAATTTTTTCAAGATAAACATTACGAAGATTTTCTCTCGGGCGTAAGTAAGTAAGATTGAGAGTTTCATTAATATACCTAATGCCGAGGATATTAAATGAAATTGTTTTTTATAAATCTTGTCATCGAAAAGATTATGTTTCTACTGTTATATATATTTCAGAATAAGTAAATATAAAAAGTTTAATTTAAAATTATTGCATATGTACAATTTCTTATTAATTAAGATATAAGTGCTAATTATTGCTAATTTCGTCCAGGTTTATAACGGGGTATTTTCCATTTTTTTTTAATTTAGTTTTGGTGATATGTATCAAGTAATGTTATTATTTTAACAATTACTGTATAATCAATTTAAACCAAAATAATAATTTCTTAAATAAAAATAAGAAATAACAGTACGCCCGTCTAGACACAGATTTCAAATGATTTTATTTGGAGGGAAATAATTTAACCAATCAACTTTCGCTTAGACTGTAACTATCTTATATGAAGCCAAATTTAGTATTTACTTTACATTATTTTACCTTTAAAATTACTATTTTTCTCAATATCTTGAATATCAATAAATATTATATACATGTATTTAGAAGGAATTAAAAGATATTTATATTTGTTATTACGTAGAAGTTATCTTAGAAATGTAATTATATGGCAACATTTCTTGCGTGCCGCCAGCTGTCACTTCTTGTCACAATACAAGTGAAAGAGATATATTGGTTAGATTTATTTGTTGTTTCTTTATGTGGCGTTTGATTTTTACTTTATCAATAAACTATTAAGATGGAGTTGAATTTTGTGAAAGGAGATTCGTCCAATTTGCCCAAAGTTGATTATGACTTGATAGATTCTTTCTATAACAAAATTTGGATTTTTGAAGGTATGGGATCAAAAATATTAGAAACTTGCCACCAAGTTCTTCGAATATCAATTTTTTAGGAACTGTCACAATTTTTTTTTTCCGAAGCATTTATATTTGTGTTTCCACAACTTTTTATAAAATACCTTTTAAATGACATTATCTACTATTTATAAATTACAGCAAATTCCTCGATGAAAGAAACTGAAATGCTTCAAATCAACATGACGTTAGAACACATGTCATTTGACTAGCCTTGACATTGTTATGTTTTGTTAATATGTTTTTAAAAATCTAATCGGCATTAAAAATTATTGAAAATATTCAATAATTCACGAATATTATTATTTTTTACATGATAAAATTAAATTTCGTGAATAAATATATTAAAATTGATTTAATAAATAAGCTTTATTCTCCAGTTTTCTTAAATTATCTTTATTAGAACTTGAGAAGAAATTTCATCTTGGAAACGCCACACTGTTTTGTATAAAACCATTATATCAACAAATCCATACAAACTACCTACGTCATCTGCAAATGACCTACGTCACCAATTTTAAACAACTCTTGCTCCACTTATTTTAACTTCTGTTTTCTCAAAAAAATGATAATTATTTTTTCGGAAATCTATATTGGAAGGCTTGTTTGTACATATTCTACGATATTATTCAATAAAAAATAAATAGGAAAATACCCCATTTCTATTAGGGATAGGCGGAAACCACGGTTAACAGATGGCAGTAGTGAATTTCAAAATGTCGGAAATAGTGAGGAAAACATTGTAGCTATCATTGTAACTTCGCATCCCTAGAGACATCGGATTTTAAATATTTTTACAGTGGCAAAATACCCAACAAACATAAGAAATTATGAATATGCCACAAAAAATGAATTATAAACAATGTCGGATTTTAGATTTGCCACCTGCTTGGGACCTTTTTCCGGGTATACACTTTTCTGAAATTTTCATGTACCTCGAATTCTGTCATGCGTCTCAGAATATTAGTCAGTAATTCATATTTACGTGTTCACACTTGCATTAATAAGGGTGTTTAGTCCACATTTTACGGGAAAAATTGCACACTCACCCGGGGCAAATTACACAATTTTTCATCACAGACTTATGCAAACGCCACTGAATATTATCGTAATAACGAGAAAATTATGGCAAGTAAGGAAATGATCAGTTTATCTACATAGTTTTGAAGAAATAATCACCAATTGTATTTTTATATACTTAAGTAACTACTTCCTTAAATAACGAATTGACCGAAACTGCTTCTGAAAGACTGAAATTGTGCAAATGCTCTTTTTCATATTTTTGACGAGGAAATCGTAAATTTAACGGTAGCGAACTCGAGTAGGGTTTAAAATAATTAAAACAAAATAGGGACCTACTCCCACCTACACAGCAGGTTTATTGGGGCGTGCTGTAATAAAATGTCCATAGGGAACAAAATTTAGAAAGACATGAAAACGTTTAAGAATAAAAGCACTGGCACAGTTTGTTGACTGCTGAGATGGGAAAAACTCACTAAAAACACCCACTACAGGTAATGAAATACATGAAGAGATATCGTTGCCACTTTCGGCTAGAAAAGATACGGCCTTAGAGGCATTCAGGCATAATCCCACGAATGGTAGCTTCGCATCACCGTCCGCTCGAGCGAGTACGTACACCAAATGTCCGAACCTGAGATCCTCTCTTACTGAGCAGATTACTATCGCAACGACGAGTCATCAGTAGGGCAAAATTAACCTGTCTCACGACGATCTAAGTCCAGCTCACGTTCCCTATTTAAAATTTCTAATTCTGGTTCTAACTGTTGTGGTTAGTAGGTATGCTTTTAGAGGGCAGAACATTTACTAGTGAAATATTTTTGTCGAACTCCTCTATACGTTTCCTTAAAATATATAAGGAACAAAGAGCCAAACTGCCACCAACAGCTATTCTCCGGACTAAATATACAGGTTTGTTTTACGAATTTATGACACCGATGTAGCGATCAAAATCGCGACCTACACCTGTAGCGGCGAGGCATCTTCGGCATGTCCGTACCCTAAGGATTTTCTAATGAAATAGATTTAATTATATCTAAGTCTAAATCATATTGTTATTAAACTCTATTGTATGTATTTTTTTTAGTGCACCACCTGAATGTCTGACAAGTATAACCCGTTACGATAATATGATGAGTCTCTTTGGAAAAACTGGATATTTCGTGCAAACATTTTCGGAATTAAAAGATGCAGTCAAATTTGCTCTAAAGATTAATGATGGATCGAGTATAATAAATGTTATTATTGACCCTACCTCCGATATAAAACCACAAACATTTAACTAGCTGACAGAGTTAAAATTGTAAAGTTGTCTAATATAGACAATATACTATTATGTACTATAGTGTATTATTCTCTTTCATTTAATTTTTTTTTATAGTGAGTTGTTTGAAACGGGTAGAGTGAAATTACTTAGAGAAGATAACATACTAAAACTACTAAGTTTATTATTTTCGTTTATTAATAATATTGGACAGTCGCAATTAAAATAAACTTCATTTCATCTGTTTTATTCATAGACACGGTTGAATATTCACTATAAATATATAATAAATACCAAACACGATCTAGACAATCGGCACTCGCTAGCGATATCGGTTTGTGGGGATGTTATCTTCTCTAAGTAATTTCACTCTATCAATTATGATACTATGAAATATAGCTCGCTAGTCACTTTTAAATCGAGCCCGCGGCAGGCGCATATCCGATGTCCGTCTAAAAATAACATAACATAAACACACCATATATCAAAAACCATAAGGCCTAGAAAGCTAAAATTTGCAGGCAGATATTTTACGTTTTAATATAATAAAAGAAAAAGACTGCATTTGACAGCATTTTTTCATTTTACAATAAAAGGTTTAAATGTTGGTGAAAACATCTCCAAAATAATTGATGTCAGCAAGTAGGTATGACCTTTTGCGCCGTTGGTTTTTCAATGGGTTAAAAATTATTAGTATATTAGTTGCTATTTAATTTGTTTTTATTTAGTATCAAATTGTAATTCATGATAAGTTAAAGCAAGTTGTTAAATCAAGTAGATAACTGAATATAATAATTGATCTCAGCATGTAAATAATTATTCATTACTTGTTCAATCAAAATATATATATTTTGAGATAAAAGTGTTGTTTTGGAAGGTCTGATTTCAGATATAATTCTAAGATGCGTCACTGCCGTAGAACCAAGTTCAAGTTGCAATCTGTTTATATTATAACTGCTGGACCTGTATATTTTCAGTTTATCGTCTTAGAAAAAAAAAATCATATTTTCTACACTTATTAAAATTTGACTTTCATATTAACACATTTTGTTAACAAATATCAAGTCATAATCCGGTAAAAATTTGAGATAAATTTGTTTTGCCGTTTTTAAGTTAAGGCGAGTTAAACGAAAAATAATTGTATCTATTATTATTGTACAATTTTTTCACATTTTTGGCTCCATCTTTTGTCTAGATTAATCAAAAGAATCGAAATTTCTTATTTCATCGAAGGATAGGATTCTAAATACTTCGGTTAAGGGCAATTTTAATTCCCATCTAAACTAGTTGACTTTTACGTGACGTAACAGCGAAGACTGCGGTAAGGGAAGACATGGCTGAGAGCGTTCTCTCTTTCATAGTGTCGGTGAGAGGTAAACTCTCATATGGTCAGATGTCAAGATTTGTAAAAGAGACAGGTTGCCTGGTAACTCAGAAGCCAATAAAATTCTTACGCGGGAGTGACGTGTCCAGAGGACCTTTTAAAATTAACATACACAACAAATGACCTACTTAAAATATGAATATCCAAAATAATATTTTCAATAACTGTGTAAGCAGAAATAAAATATATTAAACAAAGTACGACGAGATCAACGAGGTTAGTGGTACACTGGTCGACTGTTGCATCTTTTATCTGTGAAGTGAGTTGTAGAAGCGGATCCTCTGGATGACGCGCAATATGGCGCTCCCTAGTTACCAGGCAACCTGTCCTCTACAGACCTTGGTCAGATGCTACTATACGTCGGATATAATCACATATGTCTCTGTGGCGTATAGTGACTTGCAAAGCCTATTTCGTATCATGGGTATCAATGATACTTTTACATCCATAGTTTTTAAGGGTACTAAATGAAAAACTTCTGTATCGGTATATCTTTGTTAATATGTAAATTGTATATGGTTTTTATTTTTATTTTTATTTTTACAGGTACAAAAGTTGCAAATTATTTGAAATAAAACATAAAATACCAAGGGTTTGTGTTTGAAATTTTCAGCATTTTTCTAAGTACTGCTAATCAGATTTCAGGATTTTATTATACTCATCTCAAATACGATAATGGTAAATTTCTAAAATCGAAAATATCGTTAGTAGAGAAAATAATTTCATAGCATAGTGTTAGTGATCGAGCTCTGGCCAACTTTCAAAATGTCCGTCTGTCCGCACATCCGTAGGTTGTCAGTGTAAGCACGATAACTGAAGAAAGAAAATTCCGATGGTATTGAAATTTGGAGCATAAGTTAGTATTAGCTAGTAGAAGAACTATATTTTTTTCAACAAAATCGATCAGTAAGTAAAAAAGTTATTAGTCATTTCAATTTTATGTTTTCTAATCGAATAGAAATCTTGTGATGTTATTTTCTATCATTATTTATTTATATATTTTACTAATTAATATTTCATAATGACATACCCAACCGTCGAAATTAGATTTTCAGCTTGACCCATCATATTATAAACAATAGACATTTACGTCTATGAAGGTGAATAATGATGTTCTAGTGATTACGCTTTAGACTCAATCAATCAAAACTAATTTAACTAAAATTAAATTACAAAATTTTGCCCTTCCTAGACATTCATGTCCGGAACGAGTCAGACATCCACGGCACCAGCCGCCGTGGCAATTGAAGGAGCCCCACCGAGAGCTCAATTACGAATTACAAGCCTGGTCGCGTTAAGTACAATAACTATGTATTGCCACAAAACGCTAAAGTTTCGATTGTAAAGCGGACACCAGCCGAAAGACTTATTCCTACTCAAAGGAGCTCTCGTGCCAGCCACTACACACCACTGCAGACTACAGTTTCGAGCTATTGGCTCTCGTCAGTGCAAATCAAGTCTGAGATGGCTGGAACGAGGCACTTGTTCATTCTTGGTAAATGACGAGATTTATAAAACCACGACATTCAACAAAAATAGTAGGCTCCATCTAGCGGCTGATCTTCATTACAATCGAATCAGCAGTAGCCCTGATATAGGCACAGTTAGTAGGTATGCTTTTAGAGGGCAGAATATTTACTAGTCAAATATTTTTGTCAAACTCCTCTATACGTTTCCTTAAATATATAAGGAACAGAAAGCCAGACTGTAACTAACAGCTATTCTCCGAGTTACTGCCCTACCGAGCGCAGAATTAAGAATAACAAGCCTGGCCGCGTTAAGTACAACAACTATGTATTGCCACAAAACGCTAAAGTTTCGATTGCAACGGACACCAGCCAAGAGACTTATTCCTACTCAAAGGAGCTCTCATGCCAGTCACTCCACACCACTTGCAGACTGCAGTTTCGAGCTATTGGCTCTCGCAAGTGCAAGGTAGATCTGAGATTGTGGTTGTTCTAAATCATTTCAATAACTGTTTTGTATTTGAGGTAGTAATTTAGGAACAAAAAGGCAACAAACATAAAATGACAAAATGAAACTAAGAAAACGATGGACAAAAAAATGGGAAAAGGTAGAGTATATAGTTGATATTTGGGTAAACTTTAGGGAGGCTACATGTGCTGCCGAAAAATTGGCAACTCCTGGTAAGATAATTTGTAATTAATCCGAAAGGGTGCATTTGTTCTCTTATTTGTGTGATGTTGCTTGTTAGCAGACTATCGCCGAGATTGTGTTGAAAAACTCGATGATATAACGCCCTGTCTCTATAGAGGTTATTAAAATGAATAAAGAAATAAATAAAAATACTGAATTAACAATAAACTAATTTATTGACAACTAAGACAAATTTGGTAGAGCAAATGAGAACAAATCAGGGTATGGGCGAATAAATTTGTGCTAACGAATAAGAAAACTGACAACTGACAAATAATCAAACAAAGGTATATATGCACAGAGAGGCAGACATAATTGTACAAAAATAAATTATATACGTATTTAAAAAGGTAATAAAATACTAAAAGCAATATAAGGATATTGGCCAATTCCGCAAGTATTCAAATGAAAAACAGTTATAAATAAATAATTGTTCATTCGCTTACTAAAAGAACATTCAAAACAAACTGTTTTCGTATGAATAATAAAATATTTATCTAATCATTAATCCAGAAATAAAATAAGAAAGCTTAACTACAAAGATACAAAATATAGTGTATATACAGCAACTATTATTTACATACTTTCTTTAAAGGTAAACAGATATAAGTATTAAAAGATTAAAATATATCAGTCGCGAATCAAGTCTATCTGTTTACGCGAAAATGAGGAAGATAAAAGGTACAGTTTTCATAACGTTGTAAGAAAGGTAAATGTGCAGAAACACTGCACTGGAGCATTAATTGTTGAAACGCTGGCCATGAGGAATAAATTGTTTTCTACTTACTAAACTCCCGGGCGAACAGGAGAAACTTTCACGAGAATGCAGTACACCTCTATAGTTTAGTACCAATGCGTGCGTAGATTCAGAACATCATTAAATCATTTTTACGTATGATTTTCAAACACACAAGAATATTTTTATATTCTACTTCTCGTAAAGCAAACATAACCACTTGCCTAATTCTTGTTAACAAGATATGGTTAGACTCACGAGACAAACTACATAACAAATTTAGTATAATAAGGGTTTAGAAAAACTAAACCATTCTAACACTGGAACATTGACTTTCATTCTTCAAATTCAGGTGAAAGATAAAAAATCTTGACTGTGGGCACGCTCGAACGAGAGCAGCCGTGAAAGTCAAAAAGCCTCACTATGAAATCTCAATTTATATCATCCCTACTCGGTAGACAAAACGACGCCAACTTCTGCCCCGCGAGTTTAATTTATGTTTTCTCATTGGAGGAAAGGTATCGCGTTGGAATGTGTGTATCCCTCATAAATTTAACATTCTAGATGACCATTTTTAGTAAACCATATCGAGGTTCCGACAGTAGTGGTGGTAATTTATTTTTTAAGGGGTAACAGAACAGGTAATTTATGCACGGAAAATATAAAATGTAATTTTATGACTAGAGATAAAAATGACCGTTACAATGATTTTGACGTAGTCCGCTAGTAGAACCGTGTCGTTACAATGGACGTACAAAACTCTGATGGAGGTGTATCTACTCGAATTGGAAATGAGGCGGAGAAATGTTCGCACTAGAACTGATAGTTTCTTTATTGCCGTGATCGACGAGCTGCACCACGCAGATAAATCATAAGAACCTTTCTTTTCTCAGCACTTTATGACGTTTCAATTAACAAAGGAGCTGGTCAAGGGGGTTGAGAGATATAGGTGGTTACATGAATGCTTGACTTCCGCAATTTTTTCAAAGTGGAGAGTTCTAGTGGGAACTTCATTATGTGATAGAGAATGAACGGAGCTTTCCAACGGTATTTAGAAATCTTGATAAACACAAACTTTGAGCACTCACCTATAAGCTTAGTACTCGTTTTACTGGTCTCTTATAATATAATGTACTTTTTTTTATAACTATTTAACGTCGGCCTATTTCCGCTATCAGGGCCTATCACCGACGTCAGGAGACGAAATTTTGCCGAACCTCTTCCCTTAAGAAGAGTAGGGATCTTTTACTTGCCTAACATTTAATAGACAAGGGACCGCCTGCTTTACATCCCCTCCGAAGGATGGTATATCCACTACGTAATCCTCGTCTGAAATTACGTTGCTTCCGCGTATACACTGATATACAAGCCGCTAGAAGGTGGGACGAGAACGCTGTATTTCCCAAGATAGGTCACCCATCCAAGTACTAACCGCGCTCGACGTTGCTTCAATGGATTATCGACTGATATTTACATTGAAGTCGCCTCTACGTTCGCCCCTTTATAATGTACTTTGGAAATAATATTCCTATAATGATAAACTAAATTTCACTAAATGAGAGTACATTGCGAGTTTACGCGATGATTTAAATAGATTTAACTCACGATGCGTCCCTTTTAAGGAAAACAGCTCTTACACCTAAATCTTCTTGTGAATAAAATAAACACTATCCCACTGAGGCACTTAAACGTTTTAGTGTTAGGGTTGACGGTCATAAAAAATTCGTGAAATGGAAAGTGCGTTTTTAATACGCTCTTAAATTTTATTACTACAACGTTGATGTTCCTAAAAAATAATTAAATAATAGTTATATCAAGTAAAGGCAGATAAATAAAAGTATCCGCTGAGAAAGTTTAACAAGCTACTACTATATCGTATAAAAGATTCTATTGGAAGTTAAGTATAATTTGAATTTTACTATAACTTCAAATTGTATAACGAGTATAGCACGATTTCATAACACGTCATAACAACGGTTAGTAGTGACTAACATTCGATTATTATACCAGTATACCACGCCGTTACTAACAGATGTCGAAATATTTCATGAAACTCTCCCTGAGTAGTTGCGAGATTCTATTTATTGGCAAATCCGCTCAAGTAGAAGTAAGCTCCATCTGACATAATCAAATAATTTAAGGGACGTGCATCAGAATTTTCTAAAATTATATGTAGAATATGACACAAGAACTGTATCGACTTATTTATGGAAGTGTATAGTGAGGACTAAAAAAATAAGGTAAATAGTCTAGGGGAACGCCGACATAAAGTGCAATTTATACATATCATCTTTTAATTTCTTGTATGGCAATGTACAGTCGGATAAAAAAACTGAAATTTTTCACAAAATTTATATATAGCATTGTAGTTTCGGCGCCGCCGCTAGGAAAAATATTCTGGTTCCGTTTTTTTGCATAATCTTACTTCAGATAGTCCGTTTCCGTTCACCGTCATAAATTGTTTAAACAATTTTTATTAAACAAATTCCAAAAATTTGTTTTTTTACTCCTGAACAATTTTTGTTTAGGTTTTTTGGACTATTTTAAACAAAAAAGTCTAAATAATATTAATTATTTTTTATTAAAAAAGTTACAAAATTTAGGTTAAAATTTTTTAAAAATAATTGCAAAAATTTTATCTTCGGCCAACTTCATTATATGTGTTCTATACTTATTTTAAAACAAACAATTAAAAACTGTACTTTATGGACAAATATTGAATCTTCAAAAAACCGACGATTTTCATGGGTCGGACTGGAAAATCGGAAAATATATTTTGTCGGACAATTCGAAAATTGAATTCTAAATATTTTTATTCAGCAACCTTGAAAAAATCAGCTGGTTATTTAAAAGTGGGATGTACATACATTTACAAACGCACACACTCCAAGCATTCCTAGATAACTAATACAAAAAACTGTTTTTTTTTATTTTTCATGTAAAGGGCAATGTTTTACTGTCGTCCAACTTATTTATTATGTTCTATACTTCACTCACAAACAGAAAATTTAAAAAATAAAATGTTATTAAGAAATTTTTTGTAGTCATGAAATCGACGATTTGCGCGCGTCGGACTGGAAAATATATTTTGTCAGACAGTGCGAAAATTTGATTCTACATATTTTTATTAAGCAATCTTACCGTTCCAAAATTTTCGTCGGACAATTTTTTTCTCGCGCGTTTCATCCAATTTTTCTTGCGACTACGTTTTTAAAAGTACAGTATCTATAAATTTTTCATACAACGAGAAATGCCCGTCTTTCGGAAAAGTGTCAGGGGGAAATCCGCGTTTACGAAAATTTTCGCAGAGGAAAAAAGTCCAATTTTGTGATACCTTTGGCATAAGCCACTAACCACGCTTTGGATTATAAAACTGATTTCCCACACCGACATAATATTGAAACGAAACGAACCTCCCCCCCCCCCCCCCCTCTTTTATTTATCTGACTCTTCTGATTGAAACATAAATAGAAAACATACGCAGTTGGCAGTTTAGGCGATCATCTAGTTTTTTAAAAGTAGTACCCAAAAAGTTGTGATAGTTTTCATGACAGATTTTTTATGTTAGTTCCTGGTTGCTGATTTTATTATATTTTATTACATTTGTTTCACGCTCTCGCTCGAGCGGGAGGTGGTGTGAAGCTACCATCGCTGGGATTATGCTTGAACGTCTCTAAGGCCGTATCCTTTCTATATAACTCTTTCTCATTTTAGTACCCTTTTATTTGTGTACACTTTATTTAATACTGAGTTCAGTGTGATTACAAATTTTATCACATTGATTTATTTGTCTAAAGAATTAATTCCTTACTTGATTTCACTTAAGAGTAAAATTTGAAGAAAAAGACGTGAAATGTTTTAATGCGTTTATTTTAGGGCAATGATCATATTCATTTGTACAAATTAAATATTCGTTGGAAAAAATTACCACATTTTACAGTCAAGACTGAAAATGTTCTTAGGGACAAAAAGTAGCAATAATTTTAAATAATGACAAGCATTCGTTGGGAATAATAAGGTCAGTCATACAAACAACAAAATAGTATATTATGCAACGATCATTTAATGATACCTATTAAGACACGAGCATGAGAATTATGACATGAGCCGTAGGCGAATGTCATAATGAATGTGAGTGTCTTAATAACCATTAAATGTGAGTTGCATACACTATTTTTTTACGACCAGTCATAATGAAATGGAAAACTAAAATTTTATTTCTTAGATTGCTAGGTAAACATGACATGACAGATGACTTGTCAAATTTTATAAATTTTAGATCTGTCAGATGTTCAAGGCAATAGTTGATATTGACAGAATATTGCTGTTTTTCGCGTTTCTAGTGATTATAAACTTGTATCGTAATGAACATCATTAGAGTACAGGTAGGGAATGTCTAATAAATGAATTAAAGCATGTGAGTAGAAAAATAATGTTATTAGAACGACAATCGCTGTTTATTCTACAAAGTTGATAGTTGAAATCGGTGTACGTAAAATCTGGCACAAAGTCTGAGAAAATTTCTGGTAATAATATGATGACAAAGACTATCACAAAAGTCTATATAAGTCACGATAACTGTCGTAGATTTAGTTGAATTATTTTTACTCGAAATCCCAGGTCAGTGGTCAATGTAGCTCGTTATTTTGATGATTTGTTGACATATCGGCCGGAATTTCAAGAAGAAATCGGTCGACTTAGATCAATCTTATTTTTATAGATAAACTGACTAACAATCAACAAAAATCTTGCGCTGCCTTTGAAAATATCGGACATGACTCATAGCAAAAAGAGGCTGTGTTTAAATCGTATCATATGTAAGTATCTTGGTCGATACAAACTGCAGAGATGGCGTTTTCTACGTTAGAGGGGAAGACCAAAGCTGCTTGGCCATTCGCAATTAAGAAGCTCTTAATGCAGACTCACCACAAATAGGTAAAGAAAAGCCAAATCTGAAGTCAACCGGACACATGCTCGATATTGAGAAAGCTTTCGATACAGTGTGGATCCCGGGCTTACTCTACAAACTGACATTCGCGCGGGCGTCCCCCAGGGGTCGTGCCTGTCACCAAAGTTATACAACTTATACGTCTCCGACTTCCCGGAGTTTCCGAATACGAACCTTGCCAAGTACGCCGACGACACGGTCATATACGCGTGAAGTATTTGGGGGTGAACTTGGACAGGAGACTGACATTCAATACGCACGTAAACGAGACGATACGAAAAGTCTACTCCATGTCCAGGAGTCTGTATCCGCTCCTGACGCGGGGTAGCGGACTAAACAGGATCAATAAGAAATTGCTGTATACGATGGTGATCAGGCCGGCTATCACATACGCGGCGCCGGTGTGGTGCAGCATCCCAACCACGACAATGCGAAAACTAAAAGTACTAGAACACAAATTTATGCGCCTCATTTCAGCCTCTGATAGGTACACCTCCCTCAGAGATCTCTATGCACGTTGCCACGACATAACTCCACTAGCGGACTTCGTCCAAGAAACATCGCAAAAATTCTATCAATTCAAACTGGGCGACAGTTCGCTAACCCGAGACATTACACGAATCAGACAGCATAATGCCATACTTTTCAACCTGGAACACCCATTACCATACCAGGCGTTGCCTATCTTTCGGCAACCTCCCTAGCAAAATCTTTCCTATACCAAAATTTCCATTTAACCAACTTTTAGCTTTCACCACCTTTTATTCTCAAACCCTTTCTCTGTTCCCTCTATTAGTCTCCTTTTTGTTAATTTTGTTAATTTCTGTTCTTTTGTCCCTTTTTGTTCTCTTTCAAAATCCCCTCTCGACCAATAACTTCTTGTAAATCAAACTTTTTATTTAAATCACAACTTCCTCTCCACCCTATCTTTCCGAAGGCAGGCAGACCATCGGTAGAATACTGTCATTGGCTCGAACGGGTTTTTTCATAAAGTCTTTTCCCGTATCAATAATCCAATTTTTAAAACTGTGCGCGTGTGCTGTGCAAACTAAAACATTAGTGGCATTAAGTGTTTTAAAACTCATTCTAGTTATAGTTCGCCAAATTGTTAGATTTAAGTTTTTTGTTCCAAAGAACAGGAGTTCTAACCTTATAATTCTTCATTTATTGTTTAAGCCGGAGTTAAACCCGTTTCACCCGACCACCCATCTACCACGACGTTGCACGCCGTGGTGGTGTGGTCGGCTCTGAATCGGGTCTTGACTCAGGCGCACTTTTGTATTATTAATTGTAATAAAACATTTTTGAATTGAATTGAATTGGACACGTGCTATGAATAATAATAATAATAATAATAATAATAATAATATTTATTCATCTTTAGAAATTTTACATTATAGACAAGTCAATAAATATAAATTAGATGTCTGTACAGAAAATTAATCAGTCTTTAAATCGGAAGAGATGAAGATAAAAAATATGAATAAAGAACAGATCTACTGCAATCACTTATGGACCTACCTAAATGTCGTTTACATGACTTATACGGAATAGTACTTCGATTACATCATTCATAGCATAGCATATTTGGTTTCAAAAATATAATCAGTCAAATGAAACTGATTCAGTATGGAGTGCCACAAGGTACTGTACTCGGACCAGTATTATTCAGCATGTATATAAATAATCTACTTACTATCAGTACTTGTGGAGAAATTGTTTGCTTTGCTGACGACACGGCTATCCTGTACACTGCCGACTTATGAGATGATGTTATACACATAGCTGAAAAGGATTTCAAAAACATTATATTATGGTTTGATTAGCGTTTGCTAGCACTGAATGTATCAAAAACCAAGTTCCTGCCATTCGCTACGAGTACTGTGTCTCTACTAACTTTAAGGCCACTGAAAATAGAATTAGATAACTCAATGTTTGAAATACCCCCTACAAATAATATTACATATCTAGGACTACACATTGATCCATATCTAAAATGAGAATTGCACATAAACCATGTCGTAAAAAGGATTCGCTGAACTTGTAAGGTTTTTGGATACAAAAAGTTTAATGACAGAGTATTACGCCCTAGTGGAGAGCCAATGTGGAATATTGGGGACATCATATATAAAGTTTAGAAATCATACAAAAATGGATGTTACAAATAATATTTAAAAAAGTGTATACTTACCCCACAGAATCAATTTTTCAATTGGCTGAAGTGTTAGATATAAGACAATTATATAGTTCTGCCGTGATAAACCACTTAATAATTAACAAACTAAAAGATACTCTCCAACACAGGCACGATACGCGGCACAGAGCAAAATCTTCAATAATAATACCTAAACCAGAAAAAACCTTAATGAGGAGATCATTTCTGTTTATTGGACCACATGGACTAGGAGCCCGCCGGCCACTAATTGGGTGTCATAGGTTTACTCCCAAAATGTGTGAATTATTGTTAATTTTTTGCAGTAAAGCACAGAAATGACCTTTTTTGGGCAGGGGCGTACGGCAGGCCCCAAAGGTGAAAGAAATATAACTTGTAAAAGTAAAAAAAAGAGTCACAAATAAGTCATAGGTTTACGCATGGGGGTTGGAGGGATTTTTTAATCATGAATCCAGACTCCCATTCATTTTGGGCGGTACAAGGAAGCGCTACGCTTGCTCAAATTCGAAAAAAATGTCAGATAAAAAAAAAATTATAAGTTTATGAATGGCAATCAGGAACCTGGTAAGTATGAACCTCCTGAGTACGAAAATATATTCGTCATTTTTGAAAAGTGGTGCGATGGTCTTGCCTTTCACGATAATTGACGGCGTAGCGGCTCTTTCTACCGCATATACTAGTTGTAATTCGATGAGTACCACAAATTTACGACTGGCTATCAGAAACTTGGTAATTATGAACCTCCTGAGAGCAAAAATATTTTCGCGATCTTTGAAAGAAGGTGCGAAGGTCTTTCCTTTCACGATAATTGACGCCGTATCGTAGCGTCCTACCGCATGCGCATGTACAGTGGGTCATTTTGAGAGATTTCTGGTCAAAACTCAAATGAACCAAATTTCACCAACTTCCGAGAAATGAGTAATAAACAAGCTTTTTGGTAAGGTTGGACGTTATTCTTGGGGGAAGAAAAGGCCTGGATCCCCATACCTGCCCCATTTGAGTACTACAGCTCGAGAAGGAAATACGTGTTCAAGTTTAAAATTGTGCAGTGAAAATTCACACGACTGTGAACTTTTGTTCATTTTTGTCTTCACTTGAACGAATCGGCCATGTCTGGAAATAGCTTTATTGTAAGCAGTTAGTTGATTTTATTTGCTATTTGATGTCCGAATTATAGCCTTTTAGCTAGTGAGCGGTTTCAGCCGTAAATTTTGATTAAAATGAAACTTTTTATTTTTGTTACACTTCACTTTCGCAAGCTTTACTCCTATATTTTTTTTATGATATTGAATATAGTATTCTCTACATGTTCTGTGAATTGCAGCTGCCCATAGCTGCCGTTTTTTGAGTAAAGGTGTTTTGAATACGTTAATGCAGGTTAAAAATACCCAATTTTAGGAGTAATATAGTTACTGATATTGCAATGACTGATTTATTTCAATTCATGAAATCGTTCAATGGAACTATTTTACCATTTTTCCTCGAATTTGGAGGCAATATTCTAGTCGAATAAAAAGTTTCACAATTTTATCCAATTATTTCAATTTTCACCCCCTGAAACCCACCCTTATATATCGGTGGAATTTTTCAAGCATTTTTTCTAGAATTTGGAGGCAATATTCTATTCGAATCCAAAGTTTTACAATTTCATTCAATTAATTTAATTTATATCCCCGAAACCCACCCCCATTTGTCGATGGGATTTTTTTCATTATTTTTTCTCTCAAAGCTAGCTGGTTTTGGGGCGTTTCCAGGAGTTTCGGAGTTTTGGCCAAAAAACGTTAAACCTGACCCACTGTGGCATGTACTGGTTATCCGTGTAATTCAATCAGAAACTTGTATGCACGCGTGCGTGTTTGTGTGTGTGTGTCACATGTATGAGAGGGTAATTAAAGAGAGAATAATTAAAAGTGGAAGAGAAACTAATCAGAAAAAAAAACAAACTTTATTAGAATGAAAATAAATAATTATAGTGAAACCAGGCGCTTAGACGTTTCAACCCCCTCTAGCTGGCCCTTGTACCACTTGTCAAAGATGGCGCACGTATTTTCGCAGTGAGGAGTTTCATACTTACCAAGTATGATTGCCAGTCGTAAATTTATAATATTCATCGAATTACACGGGTAACCAATATATGCAGTAGGAAGCTCCGATAATACTCCATCAGTTATCGTGAAAGACCTTCGCGCCACTTTTTAAAGATGGCGAATGTATTTTCCGCTATCAGGAGGTTCATAATTACCAAGTTTTTGATAGCCAGTCGTAAATTAATGATACTCATCGAATTACAAGGGTAACTAGTACATGCGGTAGAAAAAGCCGATACGCCGTCAATTATTGTGAAAGACAAGAACTTCGCACCACTTTTCAAGGATGGCGAATATATTTTCGCACTCAGGAGGTTCATACTTACCAAGTTTATGGTTGCCAGTCGTAAATTTGTGATACTCATCGAATCACAAGGGTAACTAGTATATGCGGTAGGAACAACTGATACACCGTCAATAATCTTGAAAGGCAAGACGTTCGCACCACTTTTCAAAGATGGCGAATATCTTTTCGCACTCAGGAGGTTCATACTTACCAGGTTCCTGATTGCCATTCATAAACTTATCATTTTCTTTATCTGACTTTTTTCAAATTTGGGAGAGCGTAGCGCTTCCTTGTACCGCCCAAAATGAATGGGAGTCTGGATTCATGATTTTTTGGGGTAAATTGAGAAATCCCTCCAACCCCCATGCGTAAACCTATGACTTATTTGTGACTATTTTTTTTACTTTTACAAGTCATATTTCTTACACCTTTGGGGGCCTGCCGTACGCCCCTGCCTCAAAAGAAAGGGCTGGCATGGTCATTTCTGTGCTCTACTGCCCCAAATTAACAACAATTCACACATTTTGGGAGTAAACCTATGACACCCAATTAGTGGTCGGCGGGCTCCTGGTCTATCACTTATATAATGAACTACCTTTATATCTAAAAATTTTAAATTCCACAAAACTATTTAAAAATAAGTTGAAAAAATAGTTACGTAATACTCCTAAATTAAAGCTATTGGGAATCAAGAATTTCAGCAATGTGTAATACACCATATCAATTTTCACAGGGAAATATACCTCCCACTTACATATATCTAAAAACACAACCAATAAATAAATATGTAGGTCGTCCTCTTTTTTTGTATTTTCTTGTTTTAATATGTTTAAGTTTAAGTTTTATATATTTATGTTTTATATTTTACGTTTATATTTAGATGTATATAATCACAAACATATACTTACCTTACAACTCCTATACCTACGCTCCTAGAATTAATATAAAAAAATGTAATAAATAGATGTTGGTGAGATGGTATAAGAAAACACAGACAAGATTTCTTTTGTGTCGTACCATCTCTGCTACTCACAATTTATTTACCACATTAGGATAATTAATTTTTCTGCATCATAGTATTACAATATTTTTTATTTCTTTTACATAAATAACTTTTACATTTTTGTGTGTACTATATTTTCTTGCTTAATAAATTATTATATATGTGAAATTATTATTTTAATAACGTTTTGGAACACAGATAATACATTATGGTATAATGTAGAATAAGTCAGGAAATATCAAGATACCACAGTGAATCGTAGAATTAAAATAACTTCCCCATTTTCTACGAATTTATTGAACCAAATTTTTAATAAAATACCTTTCTATTAACGCTGTAATTTTATTTGATTAAATTTAGAAACATAAAATTATTTTATGATATTTTCTTTTACTGAAAATAGTAATAATAATGATAATAATAACAAGAGATCACCAATAGTCAAGTAATATTAGATGAGGAGAATCAAAAACAGAACGTGGTTTACTTTCACTCTTATTCACTGATTTCTGGAAATAATGGAAAATGCGGTACAATTCTTTGGTGGAGCACAATGTTATAATGAGAAAATTTATTTAGAGATTTATATAGGTACTGCGTGGTTGCTCGAAAACTCTGCCCCCGGCTTCTAGAGTCAACTCGTGGAGCTTATCCATCATGTAAAAGATGGCTTCGATGTGCAGGGAATTGCAGATGCCTTGCAACGCTTACATCTGAAATTGAAACGGCCAAACAAATCTATTGTCGCTATATAGTCTATATTAGCATAGCAAATACCGTACTCAGGAGATCGCTATTTGCAGTAGAGATAGAAAATGTACACAAGGGATGCTTAAAGTTTCCACCAAGCCACAATCAAATCTTTAGTTGCTGCAACTATCTCGTAGAAAATTGAGGCCGCAATTTTACTGAACAAAGACAGACAGACACAAGAGCTGTTCAATGGAAGTTCAATAGCGGCAAACACAAAATAAGGTCGCACCGTAAACAACTCCAAGGGCTCACTATTTGTAGTAAAGATAGGAAATGTGCAGAAATTAGACGCATTGTCCTTAAGTTTGGCTAGATAAATAACCTCCCACCTAGATCTTCGTCCGTTTTTTACATCGTTTCTCACACAAACTGCTAGACTTTTATCGTAATTAACATTCGTGAACGTATTCGTCACCAACGAACTTTTTTTTAAACGTAAAGTTATTTTACCATAAAGTTCTTTCTATCATAGGGTTACAATTTTATTTCTCTATGATATAAATTTAACTCTTGAATTTCTTAGTTTGTGAAAGCTCAATTTTACGACGATTTTTAAAAATTACTCAGCTTCTGTACGTAATATTATTTCTCGCCGAATTTAATATTTCCTTATTTACGAAATCTTGGGGGTTTAAGATAAAAACAGTATGAAATATTTTTGATTGTTATCTTGTGATATTTAATTACTTTCACTTCTACGTAGTGGAGTGGAAGTACACATTTTTTTGTGCTGAAATAGGCATAGAATGTCAAGAAACGTTGTAACGAAGCAATTTTCATGTGGGATATTTGAGTAATTTTTGTCCATTTCAAACACGTTTCGTTACGCATTTCTCTTATACCGTTTGATAGTAATGTGATTCATTTTTAACCCGCCCGCATTAGATATTCTTACTTTAATTAGTTTAATTCTGGTAGAGAAATAAACCGTGGCCCTGTCTGTTATTATAGTTCATATATATTACCATTTAATTTGGCCCGTCTGTATTAATTATTTTATTTTAATTAACTTGTTCACTAGATAATTTTATTCCGTAAATTTTCTAACCAAAATTTATGTTTATGAATAAAACTGAAATATAATTTTTCATCATAAAATGTAAACCTATTTATAAGAAATTCTTGAATCCCTTTTTCAAATATAGACCGCTGCCCAAGGAATCACTACTTCCACATCCAGATTTTCTATCTAAGTCTCGCACAACGAAAAAATTTTGTATGTGGAAAAAATTGTTTATGGAACGTTAATAATATAATATTTGAAATCGTCTACCCCAAAAACACATAAAACGGTATCCCATAGCGGTAGTAGGGTGGGGGTGGTGACAAGGGGGTGGTAGTGGGGGGTGGGTGAAATAAAAAAATATTTTGAGGTTTTTGGTTCTTGTACACACAATGAATCACAGTTTTTTTTCATACCCTTTAATAATAGGGTGGGGATGGTAATGGGGGTGGGTGTTGCCAAAAAATTTTTTGAGACCTTAGGTTCTCTTGTATATACCAAATGCCAATTTTATGGACTCTTAACCTGCTTGATTTACCTATTTACCCCCCATTTGCCCCAATTTACCCCCCAACCCTTCACGGAATAAGATGAAAATATAATCTAGTTCCAGATTCCGTTAAAGTACATACGTGTACCAAATTTTAAGTGAATATCTTAAACAGTTCCAGAGTAATCGTGCGCACAAGAAAAGTTACAGACAGACCGACAGGTGAAATTTTATTTTTGACTTATCTGCGAGATATCCGTCCGCTAGAGACTTTACAGTTTAAGTTGATTTAAATATATTCCTGTACTAAAATTACTTTGTCGTTTGTACCGTCTTCCGAAACCAAACGACTTTGTCATTTTTACCGCCTGCGTCAAAGTTTGTTTGACTAACATATTCCCGAATACAATTTAGTCAATTGTGAGAAATATTTTCTCTGGAACTTAGGATGCCATTGTGAATTACCTACCGTTCTGCTCTGCGACTTACGTCATTTTAGCACAGGCCACCGTCCGACTCTGATTATACTCGGCCTCGTCTTGTAAATAAGTGATGTAGTACCCCCGTTCCAGCCCGCTTCGACCACAAATTTCAAAGCTAAAACACTTAACCCTGTAACCCTACACCCCGCTGCGATTATCTGTTTAGTCTTCGTTGTGCCTTGATTATATGAGGGCCTCGTCGAAGTAAATAAGGTCCCTCCCACCCTAATTTATCCATGATAAATCCCACATTTATGTTGCAACAACAGCTTTAAAGTCGACTAAACAGATAATCGCAGCGGGGTGTAGGGTTACAGGGTTAAGTGTTTTAGCTTTGAAATTTGTGGTCGAAGCGGGCTGGAACGGGGGTACTACATCACTTATTTACTTCGACGAGGCCCTCATATAATCAAGATCGAACATCACTTAAGGTAAGTTCGTTTGATCTTGTAATTTTTATCAGTCTGGAAACAAGTTGCTAGCTCCGCTCCGAAACTTGTATCTCTTGATTGTTCCTCGTTATGGACGACGAGCGGTCAGAGTCCTGAACCAGAAATCCGAATCCGTTTCCTATCCGAACATTACCGACCAGCTAGCTCCGCCGTACCTTGTGTTATTCTGACGTGGGTCTCCGCCCAAGCTTTAATATTTGCCAGATCTTTCGTATACCATTATATTGAGAACATAGCCACTTGTGCTTTGCTTCTTGTATCTGGTATCTGGACACATTACCGCTTTGCTGCCTTTCCACCTATAACCTTAAACCATCCCCAATTGTAAATAAATCGTGCACTGCCTTCTACGCCGGTCTTTGCGCTAACTAAGCTATAGCTTTCGCCTGCCGAGATACATGGTTTACCCAACATTCTACATTCTGGTATTGTATATTCTAGTGCAAAATATTTTATTACTTGGTACCCGATCTTGTCATTAATTTCTTTACATATAATTGAATAAAAAATGTTATTTTATCAAAACATGAATTTCACTGCTGTGTGTGTGAATATCTGATCTAGATTATCGATCTTTGGACATTACCGTTTTTTCACTGCAGCTACTCCAGCCCCACTGTACTGGCTGTTGGATGACAATCCGTTATTCCATTTTGGAATTGGTGCCCGAGCAAATCCGTAACCGAAACCGAATTCCGAAATAAACCCGTTTAAAGCTCAAGTGCCGAAGTGACACTCCCACTTCTTTGGTGTACTAGGCAACTGGAGAAAGTGCGTCACAACGTCGAGATTTTAAGTTTGACGAAAAAACATTCTATCAATCGGTCTGTAACTTTTTTTTTGCGCACATTTGCTCTTGAACTGTTTAAGATATTGACTTGAAAAGTATACTTATATATTACAACGGGATCTGAAACAAGATATTTTGATGTAATTCCGTTGAAAGGCTCGGGGTTAAATGAGGGCAAATGAGGGTAAATAGGCAAAGCAAGCAAGTAGGAGTCCATAAGATTGAGATGTAGCGCTTGTACGAGAAGCCAAGATCTCATTTTTTTTGCATCAGCCACACCACTATTATCCCCATTACCACCCCTACACTATTATTAAAGGGGGTACAAAAATTAAATAGTGATTTAGTGTGTATACAAGAATCAAAGGCCTCAAAAATATTTTTTGGCATTAGCCACATTGCCACCCCCCACCTTATTGTTAAAGGGATAAGAAATAAAATTGGTATCTAGTGTGTGTACAAGGGCCTTAATTTTTTTTGCATTAGCCACCTCCTCTACCACCCCCACACCATTATTAAAGGAGGTAAAAACAAAATTGCAATTTAGTGTGTATACAAGAACCAAGAGACTTAAAACGTTTTTGGCATTAGCCACCCTCTCTACCACCACGACTCCATTATTAAAGGAGATAAACAAAATAAAATTGTGATTTAGTGTGTGTACAAGATCCAATAGAGGCAAAAATTCTTTTGGCATTAGTACCACTACCACTCCCACCACCGCTATCGTGGCCCACTATCGTGTGGCATATTCTTTTATGGGTTTTTGCGGTAGACGAATTCAAATATTAGATTATTAAAGTTCTATGAACAGTTATTTCCACATAGTGAAGTGCAACATTTTTTTATTTGTAAGTCACTTGGATAGGAAATCTGGATGTGGAAGTAGTGATTCCTTCGGCAGCTGTTTTTTTTGTATATAATTGTTTTGGAAGTCTTCGGGACTTAAGTAAATTTTGATCAATACATCACGTCTAAAAATACAATACTGTAATCTCTCGAGGAACCAGCTAGCTTCAGTTTTAGTTAATTACTTTTCATTAACATAAGTTCAATATTAATATGAAGTGATATCCAACAAAATTCACAGTAAAGCTAATAATGAAGGTACAAAAAGGAATTACAGGTTTTAAACTTCCTGTATAATAATTTTTGCAGGCAGAAAATGCTTCAATAAAAAAATTAAGAGGTTAGATGAAAAAATACCTTTAGTGGAAGTAAGGAGTCGGAATTTTCTCGAAAAAAAAAGCAAAATCGTGCTAAAGCTATTCCCACCCCCGTTTTCGAGAGTTCTGAATACAAATAACAGGATGAAAAAAGTTTTCAGTCCTGCGCACTCCCTGAAACGGCCAAAAATCACCCCTTTTTGCTTATTTCTCATATGACAGCTTGGCATCGACTATTTTTGCAGGGATTCTTTGTTTTTTCATGGGGATATAATAGATGGTGAAAGGTGATGTCAGGTAGTAGACCGTAATCGTCTTTAGGGGCGGAATTTACCATGTCAGGGGGTGTAAAATTGTTTCATTTTTTTCTTGTTAAAGGTATTTACCCCCATTTTCGAGGATGCTGATCAAGAAAAAAATGGATTTACGCTGGTTCAACCTTTTGTTAGCTCTTAATCTGTCGGGAACCACCCCTTTCATAATAATAATAATAATAATAATAATAATAATAATAATAATAATTATAATAACAATAATAAAGCAGGAGGGGCTGACTTTCATCAATCAAGATTTGGTGAGTAGCGCCACCACTTACTCCAGCTGGGGGTGTAAAATCGAACCGGCAGCCCTAGTGCACCCGGGAGGGGAAAGCTCCTTCCCCTCTGGTGTTGGTCGTGGGCTTGCTGGGCTAATCACACACAAGCCCTAACTTCTGGTTCCCGCAGGCAGAAGACAGGGCCCCCACAATCGACCCCATCCGGATAGGGGTCAAGGGCAAGGTGGTGGGGCCCAACCGGATCGGGCGCCCGTTGACGACGAACGCCATGAACTAGGACGCTTTGAGTGGACAGATGAGCTAAGGGACGACCTTCTGCATTGCTACGAAAGCAGTGAGCCCGCACATGGGGCGAATGCATGTTCTGTGGTGTGCAAGGCACCCAGAGCACAACGCCCTCACGCCACAAAACCTGCGTGACTATGTATCCCACCTTCGTCGCAGGGGCTACGTGAGAGCTGCTCCTCAGCCGGTGAATGAGGTGGCCGAAGGTCCACCGAATGAACCGGTTGAGGATGTAGTCCCTGACGTTCCACCAATACCAGAGGGCCTCAGTACCAGACGGGGGTTACACTACATAAAAGCCCCCGGGCCACAAGACCTGGCCAGAGTGGATGAAGAACTTCGTGAAGCGCTTCCAGAACGGGCTGACATCTGGCACATAAACTGTGCCGTGTATGCTGCTGCTCAACGCTTTTCTCAGGTGGAGAGGCGTAATACTACCTCCCCACAGGAGAGAGCGAGGCGGCGCATACAAAAGATGAAAGCCAAGATCCGGTCGGCGAGGCAACACGCATCCCGTATCTAATGTGTGATGGACTGTATGGTGGCCAATAGACCGTTCACGCCTAAAGTGCGTCGAATAGCCGCCAACTTAAGACGCGTCCATCACACACTCAATGAGGCAGTGCTGCGAACCACCAAACAGCACTGTCTCGATAGGATACGGATGCTAGTGGTTTGTAAAAAATCACTAGTGAGGCGGGCGAGGGGGCTGGCGGAAAATAAACTCTTCCGCCAAAAGCCCTCGCGCCTATTCGAACCGCCTCCGCGTGTTGCAGAGAATCCGCCGACTGTAGATCAGGTGGAAAATTTCTGGAAAACGCTTTACGAGGAGAAGCTTCCACTCAACCGAGACTCTCCGGCCCTTGCACACTTTGAAACCTTTTGTCAAAGGTTTCAACAACCACAGGAAGTGTGCCAACCAATAACCCCAGAAGAGGTTCGAAGAGCTCTCGGTCTAAGAACTTTGCTGCTCCAGGTCCCGATGGGATAAATAACTTTTGGTGGAAAAAGTTACCGAGCACCCACCACCATTTGGCCAGAATTTTTAATGCCTGGCTAAATGGGAAGCAGCAAATTCCTTCTTGGGTGGTTTAAGGGCGGACAGTGCTGATCAAGAACGGAGATTTGTCCAAGGAACTACCGACCGATAACCTGTTTAAACGCATGTTACAAGGTGTTTACGCGCATCTTGTACATGCGAGTGCTCCACGCAGTTGAACCGGTTTACGAACGGATATATGAGCAACGAGGGTCGAAGAGAGGTGTCGCTGGCTGCAAGGAGAACCTGTTGATTGACAGATGTGTCACGCAGGACTCCGTGCAGTATAAGGGGAACCTCTCCATGGCCTGGATCGACTACCGCAAGGCATTTAATATGACATCACATGAGCTTATTGTTCACTTGCTCCGATGTCTTGCGGTACCCGATCCCGTAGTGAGATGCATCGAAGAACTGATACCGCTCTGGAGGACTCGCTTTACCATTACATCTGGTAACGATAGAGTCCAGACGGAGTCGGTAACATTCAGAAGGGGAGTATTTCAGGGAGACTCCCTCAGCTCCCTTCTGTTTTGCATCTCACTACTGCCACTATCCGTTTCGCTCCGGAAAACCCGTGGATACAACTGCGGTACCCCCGGCGATAGGAGGCATAAGGTCACCCATCTGTTTTACATGGATGACCTTAAACTCTATGCCTCCGGAGAGGGGACCTACAGGACCTACACCAGTCCCTCAGGGTGGTACAGGAGTACACGCAGGCTGTCGGTATGGAGTTCGGGTTGGACAAATGTGCACTGGTCCATCTCAAGAGAGGACGATGCGGGAACTACGGAGAGGACGCGCAACTCGTTGACGGAAGCATCTTACATCATCTAGATGCCGGAGAGTCGTACACTTACTTGGGTGTCGAGCAACGCTCCACCCAAGAAGTGGGTGTAGTGAAAAACGCTCTCCGCGGCAAGTATCAGCACCGACTCCGACAGATCTGGTCCTCAGAACTGTCGGGGAAGAACAAGGTGTCTGCTACCAACATGCTTGCCGTTCCGATCCTACTCTACTCCTTTGGAGTAGTGAAATGGACTCGAAAGGAGTTGCGTCAACTCGACGTAGGAACCCGCAAGAAGATGCATCTCAATAGAAGTTTGCATCCTAAATCGTCCGTTCCACGGCTATACCTCCCACGACATCGGGGAGGCCGTGGACTCTTGAGTTTGGAGAGTCTCCATAATAGGATGGTTCTGGATGGAGCCTGTAAGGTCATCAGGAGTTCGGATCCCCTCCTCTGCATGGTCCGAGACCATGAAAGTGCAGGAATAGGAGCCTTTTTGTTTAAGGCAGCACAAAGAGCAGCCGATGAACTTGGTCTCTCCTTCGACGTCGAGCGGGTAAATCCCGACTCTGTCACCGAGTTGGAACCTGCTCGACGAAAAGCCCAAATTAAAGCTGCAGAACACAACATCTTTCTGCAGCTTCACACGGATAAGCCAATGCATGGAGTTTTCTATAAAAATATAGAGAACCTTGGCTTATCCGAAAGGCTGACCTTTGCCTTCTTAAGGTCAGCTGGGCTGAAGTCTGAGACCGAGGGATTCATAATGGCTTGCCAGGATGGTGTATTTAATACCCTCGTCTATCGTAGTCGTGTCATGGGTATAGAGGTCCCTGATGTCAGCTGCAGGGCCTGCCGCAGGGCGCCAGAGACTTTAATGCACCTGTTGTCGGCTTGCCCGAAATATGCAGTCTCGGCCTATATCCAGAGGCACGACGGAGCATTACGAGTGCTTTATTATCACCTAAGGCACTCGTATGGGATAGACGAGACACCAGTGCTGCCTTACACTCCGGGGGATATTGAGTCCGTTGTGGGAAATGAGAAGTGTCTAATTTATTGGAACTACTCTTTTCCCACCGTCAGGCAAATACAAGCCAACAAGCCCGACGTAGTACTCCTCGACCATCAACTCAAGACAATGTTTGTCGTGGAGTTCTCGGCTCCCGCGGAGAACAACATTGTCTTGAAGGAGGAGGAAAAACGGACAAAATATCGAGATCTGCTCTTCGAACTCCGCAGACTGTATCCAGACCATACTGTTAAGATAGTGGTACTGATTATAGGAGCCCTCGGTGGAACGAGACACACACTGCTTTCAGAACTTAAGATCATACCGGCATGTCGAAATTCGGCAGAGGTCTTAGCCGGCAGAATGCAAAAGGCCGTCATCCTCGGTTCATTACGTCTGCTCAGGGCACACGATTCCCGGACCCAGTAGTCACTTACCCCACGGGTGTGGGGAGTGGCTGCCGGTACTACCAGCTCCCCTCTGTGAGGGTCGGAGCCACAGAGAAGGGTGACTGGTTTTTAACAAAAAAAAAAATAAATAAAAATAATAATAATAATAATAACACCTGTACCATCGTCCGCAAGTTCCTCTCTTAGCTGCGAATCACCATAGTACATCTTGCCACCAGGCCGATGTGCATGAGTAGAAGCACCGCCGAGCGCGAGATAAAGAGAAATAATAATAATACGACCTGAAAAATCAATGGAACCTGCAAAAAGTTGAGATAGTGCCATTTATAATATCCGTTGAAGGCCTTGCAAGTAAAAATTTCACCAGGAATCTAGATAACCTGGGACTCTCAAAAACCATTTCCACAGTGGTACAGCGCGCAGTGCTGCTGCAAACCTGTCACATTGTACGTAAAATGTTGGGCTAAACGGGAGGAGCTGAATTGCTTTCTCATTTGGCGATATAACCGCTACCGGCTTAGGCCGAGAAATTCAAGGAGAAGAAGAAGATAATAATAATAATAATAATAATAATAATAATAATAATAATAGAGCCTGCCGCAGGGCGCCAGAGACTTTGATGCACTTGTCGGCTTTTCCGACATATGCAGTCTCGGCCTATGTCCAGAGGCACGACGAAGCATTACGAGTGCTTTACTATCACCTAAGGCACTCGTATGGGATAGACGAAACACCAGTGCTGCCTTACGTTCCAGGGGATATTGAGTCCATTGTGGGAAATGAGAAGTGTTTCCCACCGTCAGGCAAATACAAGCCAACAAGCCTGACGTAGTCCTCATCGACCATCAACTCAAGACAACGTTCGTCGTGGAGTTCTCGGTGGAACGAAGGCTCCTGCTTTTGGAACTAAAGATCATATCGGCATGCCGAAATTCGGCAAAGGTCTTAGCCGGCAGAATGCAGAAGGCAGTCATCCACGGTTAATTACGTCTGCTCAGGGCACACGATTCTCGGACCCAGTAGTCACTTACCCCACAGTTGTGGGGAGTGGCTGCCGGTACTACCAGCTCCTCTCTGTGAGGGTCGGAGCCACAGAGTTTAAAGGGTGACTGGCTTTTATGAAAAATAAAAGAAATAATAATAATAATAATAATAGGTAGCGACTTGGCTGATATTAGGGACTCGTACTATCATTTTATTTGTCTTTGGCGCCTTTATTGTTTTCTGGGTAAATCTTGTGTCTTCGAGGTATCTGTAGTCCATTAATTTCAAATTTTCAGAAGATCAATTGGTTCTTGACTTCTTTTTTAAAGGCTATAATTGTAATTGTAAGGGCGGATGTGCGAAACGATGCGGATGTATAAAATTAGGTTTACGATGTAGCGTTTTTTGTAAGACTTGTCAAAGTAAATTTTGTGAAAATTGTTCGCCAGAGGGTGAAGACGATGAACCAAGTCCATGTAATTCTCTTTGAAAGCGCCCTAGGTTATATTAATGTCCTGTAATAGTATATTACGTAATGAGTGTTGTAAGAAGCATATTACGCACGATGCCGCGTAGCGGCGAGTGCGTATTTCCATGAGTGCGTAACTGCTTTACAACTCGAATTATGTACTATACTTTACCTACGATCATATTTATTTATTTATTTAGTAAAATCTAAATTTAGTTTACTTGTCAAAAATATTATTCAACAAATATTATGTCAGTTTTGACAGCGTTTGAAAATTACGTAGGCGCATTTGTCTTTTTAAACCCCGGGTCAGCGAACTAAGCCACCTATATTTGCGTGTCCCGTGCGTTTTGTTTACCGTACGATTTGTTTACAGTGCGTTTTGTTTACAATATGTAAAACCCAACTTACATAGATGGCAGGTAGTGTGTTTTTTACTATTTACAGTAGTGATCGTAGGTAAAAAATATTATATTGTACTCAAAATCGTGTCCTGTATATATAATTTATTAAACAGATATTTTTTTCAATAGTATTCCTTTCCTCTTATCCAGTTTTAAGAACATGATTTTCAAAACCTTGTGAGGATAGGTTCATTTTTGGTGAGGATGTAAAATGGACAAATGGTGATTTTGAGACCACTCCCACTCAATATACAAATTAGAAAACAAAAAAATCAATTTTAGCACGATTTTGCACACTTTCCGACTCCTTACTTCCACTACTTGCTCTACTAGGCTATTGTCTATGTACAAAAAAAGAGGGTTGAAAGGAACTAAAACGTTAAAGGGTTTTTATTGTTTATTATGTCCAATTGACCCCAAGATATGAAAAAACCGCGGAGTGCTACTACCATTTAAAGTGGTGCGTTTTTGAGATCGAAGTAAAAAGGTCCACTTTTCATATTTTTTTTTGCTCGAAAACTATGAATTTTTTCTACAAACACGTCAATAGAAAAGTATGTAGAGAATTAAATTTCCAATCGAAATGGCACCTTCAAAAGTCAAAAATTTTTTTTTTTACAAAAATACGTCCCAAAACAAAACAAAAAAAAAACGAAAAAATGCAATTTTTAATTTTTTTTTTTATTTTAGCCTGTAACTTTTTTTCGGGTACATTTAGGCATAGACATTGCTGCATAACAAAAAAAGCTGGCGTTTTACCCGTTAAAATGAGATTTTGTAAACAGTTTTCCTCCATCTTAAAAACTGCAAAAGTTATTCCTTTATATAAAAAAGGCGACCATACATTACCTGAAAACTATAGACCAGTTGCAATCTTATCAACCATTTCTAAAATTATAGAGAGAGTTGTCTTTAACAGAATTGTAAATTTTGCAATAAAATATAAAATTCTTTCGGAGTCACAACATGGTTTTAGAAAAGGTCGTTCTACTGAAACTGCTATAATGGCGTTTTTGAACAAATTATATGATCATTTGGATAATAATGACAAATGTGTCGGTATATTCATAGACTTAAGTAAAGCCTTTGATTTAATAAATCATACATTACTTATTGAAAAGCTTGCAAAATATGGATTAAGGGGTAAAGTGAATAACTGGTTAGTTTCTTACCTATCGAGTAGGATGCAAGTAGTTGAGGTAAATAGGGTCAAGTCAGAGAAATTAAAATTAAATTTTGGAGTTCCACAAGGATCAGTCCTTGGACCATTGCTTTTTCTGTTTTATGTTAATGATTTGCCTAATTTCTTTGAGGATTTTCTAATTATGTTTGCAGATGATAATTCGTATTTATGTTGCAAAAATACTTTTTCAGAGGCCATAAACAGTACACATACTAATATAACCAAATTTTCAAATTATTTTAAAGCAGATAAATTATTTTTAAATATCTCTAAAACTGTTTTTATAATTTTTTTACCTAGAACCTCCACGTATAACGAAAGTCACCTAATTAGAATTGAAGGAAAATCAATGGAACAAGTATCATCCACTAAATTTCTTGGCGTGCACTTAGATAATGCACTTAGTTGGGAACCAGATATTGATTCATTAGCAAAGAAACTTGCTCCCGTTTGTTTTGCATTATATCGGTTAACACAAATCTCTGGTAGATCCACTGTTATGTCATATTATTATGCACATTTTGTTTCAAGAGCATCATATGGAATTATGTTTTGGGGTTGTTCACGTCATTTTGAAAGAATATTCAAATTTCAAAAGAAAGCAGTTCGTTACATAGCGGGTGTTTCTAAATATTCATCTTGTCGGAACATATTTAAAGACTTAAATGTATTAACTTTAGCATGTATTTATATTTTAGAAATAGTTCTGTATGTTAAGAAAAACTTACATATATTTCCGACTAATAATTTTAATCATACTTATAATACTCGTGAAAGAAACAACTTGAACACACCGTTACACAATTTATCAAAATTTGAGGAAAGCCCCAATTACATGGGGATTAAATTATATAATAAAATCCCGAACTCCATTCAAAACGTGAATAATATAAAATTATTTAAAAGCGAAATGATTAATTATTTGAGTAGTATGGGCTTCTATTCTATTGAAGAATATTTAAGTGCGTAGAATTTGATAGTTTTAAGTTTTATTTGTATTTATTGTATTTGTATTTTATATTTTTAATTTGTATTTATTGTTTTTGTAGTTTTTATTTGTATTTGTATTTATTTGCATTTGTGACTTATTGTAATTTTAAAACAGCAATCGCGACTAAGCATTGCTTTCATATAGGACTAGTCCTATACCTTTTGTAGGTCTTTTGGACAATAAAATTATTATTATTATTATTATTAATAGTGACCGAGATATAGCGTTTCAAAGTTTGCAACTTTTAACTTTTTTTGCTAATTTTTACTATTTTTTTTCAAATTTCGTCCTGTAACTTTTTTCTGAGTGAATTTAGGTGTAGACATTATTATATTAAAGTGAAAGCTGACTTTACGCCCGTTGAAATGGTGGCTGGTAAAAGTCTCTACGACAAGTAGAAACCTAGATACAACGTTTCGAAGAGTGTTACTTTTATTAACTTTCTTCCAAGAGGATGCAGACGTACTAATTGTAAATACTGCAAAAGATAGGGCATCCCAATTAGAAAATGTTATAGTTGGTCAAGATGTCGATCTTCTTATTATCCTATCATTATTACCAGAAGAAAATGAAAATATATATATTTTTAAACCTAGTATAGGAAATGTAACTGCCAAATTATATAACCATAATAGTTTCAAATTTAATCATCTACAAAAATACCTTGGCTTCGTCCATGCATTCAGTGGCTGTGATACAACCTCTTCCTTTTTTGGTATTGGTAAAAAGAAATTCTTGAGTTTCATTAATAAGAATATTTTGCTTTTGGAAAAGTATTTAAATGAATTTTTGTGTGAAAGTTCAGCAGCCATCGGTTCTGCTTCTGAATGTATTGTAACATTACTATACGGTATGAAAATTGATGGCCAAAGCACCTGTCGCTATAAGTTATTTCAGAAGTACTCAACAGGTGCGAAATTCTCATTGTCCCGATTGCCTCCAACAACTGATGCTGCTAAACATCATGGTTTAAGAACTTACTTGCAAATGCAACATGAAAGGAAATATTGTAAATCCTCTCATCTGGGGTTGGAAAACTTCAGAAAATGGACTAGTACCAATTTTGACAAATAAACCTCCCGCACCACAAGTTTTGCTGAAAAAAATAGCCTGTAAATGCACCAAAGGATGCAGAGGAAACTGTGGTTGCAGGAAATTGGGAATGAATTGCTCCATTTTTGCAAAGAATGTATGGGAATGAACTGTGAAAACGCTGATGTACTTCAAATAACGGAAGACGATGTTTACATAGATGCCGATGAAGAAATCGACTTTGATTTTGACAATATGTTAAATCCAGCATTTGAATAATTTCATAATGTAAGTTATTAATCTAAGTTATTTGAACAAAAAAAACAGAAGTGGAAAAATGTAGTTATTTTTTAAGTACAATAATCTACTATATCTAGACTGTATCTTGGTTACTATTGATCACATAAACTTCTATTGCAGACCATTTAAACAAGAATGCTGCGAGTACATTCCATGTAGCAATATCTGTATTTGACAAATAAGTTATAGGCCGAAATTTAAAAAGAACGTAAAAATTGGAAGAAAGTTAATAAAAGTAACACTTTTCGAAACGCTGTATCTAGGTTTCTATTTGTCGTAGAGACTTTTACCAGCCACCATTTCAACGGGCGTAAAGTCAGCTTTCACTTTAATAATAATGTCTACACCTAAATTCACTCAGAAAAAAGTTACAGGACGAAATTTGAAAAAAAATAGTAAAAATTAGCAAAAAAAGTTAAAAGTTGCAAACTTTGACACGCTATATCTCGGTCACTATTAATCGTAAAACTGTTTACAAAATCTCATTTTAACGGGTAAAACGTTAGCTTTTTTTGTCATGCAGCAATCTCTATGCCTAAATGTACCCGAAAAATAGTTACAGGCTAAAATAAAAAAAAATAAAAAATTGCATTTTTTCGTTTTTTTTTTGTTTTGTTTTTTGGACGTATTTTTGTAAAAAAAAATTTTTTTTTGACTTCTGAAGGTGCCATTTCGATTGGAAATTTAAATCTCTACACACTTTTCTATTGACGTGTTTATAGAAAAAATTCATAGTTTTCGAGCAAAAAAAATATGAAAAGTGGACCTTTTTACTTCGATCTCAAAAACGCACCACTTTAAATGGTAGCACTACGCGGTTTTTTCATATCGTGTGGTCAGTTGAACATAAGAAACAATAAAAACCCTTTAACGTTTTAGTTCCTTTCTACAGTACATGGACAGTAGACTATACATGAAAATTAGTTTAAATTAAATGTAGAACTTAATAACAATTAATGAACAGTCGCCTCAAAACATTGTATATATTTTTATTGGAAGCATAAATTAAAAAAATATTAATATGAAAATAACTAATTACTAATAAAAACCGGGAGCATGGGCATAGTATTGTAGATGAAGAAGCTATCGTGGATGCATTTCCTTAAGTGTTTCTGAGGTACAAGCTGTGCCCAAAGTATTTGTGACAAGAATAATGCGCAGGAAAGGAATGCATCCATCATTTATAACGAGATTTTCAACCCGGGATGTTGACCGACAAATAAAATATTGCAAATGGTTATTGCTCTAAATTTCCGGAAATAGCAATTTTCCATCATATGATATTTTGAGTGATGAAAGAAAGAAGTTTAACAAACAATTACTTTAAATTTAAGTGCTCCCTAGTCGCTCAAGAGGCAATAATTACTTAAAGTTGCTTGAAGATGTACTCGGAAATACTTTAGAAGCTAAACCAATCTACCGAAATCTAATTTGGTATCAATGTGATAGAAGCCCACCCATATAAAAAAAAATAAGTAACTCAATGGTTAAAAATGAATTATAATGACCAATGAACTGGAATAAGAGATTCAGTAAATTAGATGTGAATATCTCCTGGTTTAAATACACATAAAATGAATAATTTATGCTATTGACATAAACTCAGAGGAACATTTACGTGAAAGAATTAATTTTACGATTGCCTAGATTTGGAGTGGAAATTTTGATTTCAATTTTAGCGATGCAGAGGCTGAAGGTTATTTTAAAAGATTTGAGATTTATCTGATGTTGTTTCGTCGTTTGTTTATATTGTCAATATTTTAACTGTTTCTTTTATTGTTTTTATTTCTTAAATGAGTATTTTATTATTGCAGATTAGATTTAAAAGCTTAGCTGATTTTCTTGAAGTTCTTGTATAATGTAGAATATTCTAGGTCACTCTTCACTCTATTTTGAAAATAATTAATTCGTTAGGTATAATTTTTGTATTTTTAATTTTAATCATCTTTCGACGAAACGTTAGATAATATATTATGCAGTATTTTTGTTTTCGTGAAATTTTTTATTAGAATATTTAAAACCATTTATAACTGACTGTAGTGTATTGGAATTACTTGTACCTAACGTTGACAAGTAATGAAGTATCATCGAATGCCAGGTGGCGCTGTGTAGCTGACAGCCTAAGGAGACGGAAGTTGATGTCGGGCAGCGGTGCGAGTGGGTCGGTGGTGCGAAACTAAGTGAAGTGTCTTATTCTGACAGTATAAGCGAAGTGAGACATAATCGGGCATATTACACTGACCTTTCCTTTAAAATAAAAATAAGTGTTGTTCTTCCAAATATTAACCTATCGTCGTAATTTAAATAAATAGAAGTTCCAGTGTTGAAGTATAGTGCTTAGAGAAATGGAACAGATGGGCAAACGTACAGACGGCGGACATTTACTGTTCTCGAAATATATTCGTTATTGTATTTGCCAAGATTATAGGTATGTAATTATTTCTGCTGCAAAAACTTTTATTGCGAATTAGAAACAAAGACACACCAATTCAATATTTTCTTTAACCATTCCAAGTCAAAACTACCTTTTTTATTATTATTATTTATATACATTGAGATTTTAAGGCAGTGATGCGTAAAATTCATAAAAAAACACCGAATGGTAAAGAGGTGATTTTAAATCAGCATACAACTAATAAACAGATGAAAATAAGCCACATTTTTATATAAAAGGAAATCTTCAAAAATATATGTCTGTTTGAGGTGAGGTTTGGTTTGCTTACACACTTCTCATCTCACTAATCGTAAGCTATATGTTCATTCAGATAAACCAAAAAGTAATCTTGTCAAGACAAGCTATATCTTACAATTCTCAGTTTTGGGGATTTGCTGTTCAATATCTATATGAATCTTATAACTAAACTGAATTTTAAAGGGTTTACGACTATATGTCGATTATTTCTGTATTTTTCTTCTAGTTTAACTCAGAGTATGCCAAAAAACTCGAGTAAACTAGAACTATGTTTAAAAATTAATAACCTTCCTTGAAATATAGATATGATAAAATATATTATGATGGCATATGGATCAAACATTGTACCAACAATCACCTTATATTTATGTTCGAAATACCTGACTATAAATTAATACGAAGCAATCGTGCATCAAGAGGCGGTGGTGTTGCTCTTTATATGAAATCTTCTATTTCTAAATCTTGCTCAGTATTATCTGTACCAATGGAGGAGGTCTATGACATCGAATATATAATTGTCAAAGTTACCATACAAAATAAATTATGTGCAATTGGAGTTTTATATAAGCCTCCAAATTCTCATTTTACCAACCTCTGTATACTAACTGATATAATTAATTATCTACTAGAAAATAATATATATACTTTTATTTTAATGGGTGATCTAAATATTAATATGTTAATTAACAGTCCTGCAACTATTTATCTAAATAATTTGTTACTTGTTTTTGATTGTAAGCAAATAATTAGTGATCCCACCAGAATAACTGCTCAGAGCGAAACATTACTAGATTTAATTATAACCAACTCTGATCTGGAAGTTAGGAACGTAGAAGTTTTAGATCTATGTTTTTCTGACCACAACGTTACATCTTGTGATGTTGAATTAAGTGATTACGAATGCAAACCCATAGTAAAAGAATTCCGTAATTTCAAGGACTTCAATATTGACTTATTTAATATGGATGCCTCTGCTATTAATTGGAATAAGATATATAATATTAACTCTCTAGAAGAAAAAGTTGATTTTCTCAACAAAAACTTATTAAATCTTTTTAATCACCATGCTCCTTTAAAGAGAGTTACTTTTAAATCTAACAAACGCCAAGAACCATGGTTCACAGACACTTTATATGAGTTAAAAAAAATTAAAAGGAAAGCTTGGTTAAGATATAAAAAAACTAGAAATGCTGTTCATAGACAATATTTTTGTGAAATTCGTAATTATTATAATAATGCCATAACTCAAGAAAGAATCGCATTCTACTCTTTTCATATTAACAACACTAAAGATAATCCTAAACAAATGTGGACTAACTGAAAGTCATGGGGCGTAGTTAAAGATAACATTCCACCAAACCTTCCTGAAGGTTTCTGTAATGCTGACGAGATCAACAATTATTTCATGGACTCCATACCAAATTTAAAATCGAATGAACGGCATAATGATACATTTCTAGAAACTAAATTTATGGATGATATTCTGTTTACTTTTAAAGCGGTTACTGTTCAAAAAATTATAGATATAATAAATAATCAAAAATCTCACACCATAGGCCCTGATGGATTATCGGCTAAAATGTTACAACTTGCTTTACAGTGGATATCGGCTCCACTGACCCATATTATTAATGTGTCACTAGAACTAGGTGTTCTTCCTCCTCAATGGAAAATATCCTGTGTTAAGCCTATCCCTAAGAAAAAAAATCCTGAACAACTTGGAGATCTACGCCCCATTAGCCTGCTTTCGGTTCCTTTAAAAATTACAGAATCAGCTATATATGAACAACTTTCAGAATATGTCTTTCAAAACTCAATAATTCCTTCTAATCAGTCCGGATTCCGAAAAGGCTTCAACAGTATTAAGTAACATAACTGACGAAATTTTGCAAGCCATTGACAACACGAAAGTCACATCTTTGACATTACTTGATATGACTAAAGCTTTTGACTCCTTAGATATTAATTGCTTAATTGCAAAATTAAGTTACTATGGTATATCTGGAAGTACTTTCTCCTGGTTTCAAAATTATCTCAATGGTAGACAACAATTTACTAGTGTGAATTCAGGAAACTCAATACTTATATCACAAAATAGATCAGTTGCATCAGGTGTTCCGCAAGGATCTATCCTTGGACCACTTCTTTTTATTATATATATTGCAGATATCTCGAGACTTCCGCTATATTCAAAACTATACATGTACGCTGACGACATTCAATTAATACATAGTTTTTCTCGTTCAGAATTTCAAATGACAGAATTCTGCATCAATAATGATTTAAGTCTTATATACGAATGGACCATACAAAACACTCTTGTACTAAATGCTAACAAAAGTCAAAATATTGTTTTTGGAACTCCTCAGCAGTTGCTCAACCTTGGAGAATTAAATATTCAAATAAATAATGAGGTCCTTACATCAACCAACAGCGTAAAAAATCTTGGTGTAAATTTTGATTCTCTGTTAAACTTTTCCGGTCATGTTAGTACTATTTGCAAAAAAGCTTTTTACAGCTTAAAACAGTTATATGCCTTTAAAAAATATTTGGATACAAATACTAAAATATTGCTTTCTGAAACTATGGTTCTATCCCATTTAAATTACGCAGATGTTGTATACGGCCCCTGTCTTTCACAAGAAGACAAATACCGCTTACAAAAAATTGAAAACTGCTGTGTTCGATATTTTACAACTGTACCCCAATACGGTCACATTAGTCCACATTTACGTGCTTTCAACATGTTAAATATGTGTGAAAGAAGATTCATACACATTGTAGGATTCGTTCTAAATATTTTCAGAACGTCAGAACCTAACTATTTATTCAATAAGATACAAAGACGTACAGACATTCATAGCAGAGATTTGAGACATGTTGAAAATAAAGTTTGTATTCCCTCTCATAAAAATTCATCTTTTAGATCGTCCTTCTCCTTCATAGCAGCATATATCATTAATAATCTGCCAATTCAATATCACAATATGTCAGTGGCAACAGTAAAATGTAGACTAAAGGAAGACATAATCTCATCAAGATTAGAAAATTTTAATCTACAAATGTTTTAAATTAGGATTATGTATTTATTTGTATTAATTTCATACTTATTATTACATGTCCCTCCTTATTTTTATTTTTATTCTTATTTTTACTTTTATTTATATATATGTGCTTATACTTTTATATTTTATGTTTGTACACGGGAAGTGTTGAAAAACAACAGTGTTGATACACTTCCTTTTGGAAAAGTATGTAGTTGTACTGCTCATTTTTTCAATAAACGGATTGTATTGTATTGTATTGTATTGTATTTAAATGCTCAAAGAATTGAAGGAGAAAATTTTATTTTGTCTTTTCCAGGTAACAGGATGAGGTTTTATTTATTCAGAAGTCCTAAGAAATCGCCCTATTAAAATGGAGAATTTAGGTGTTCCCAATCTATCGTACGCCCATATTTTATGTTATTATATTTTTAGTTTTTTACCATTGCAAATTTATATCTAATGACAAATACTTATACATAATAAAATACATTTATAATACTTTAATTCATTCAACGCTTCTTTATTTTTCAAACCATACACTGATGTGTGAGCTATGCTAGCTGCTCAACTAGTTCATGCTACTACGTTTGCGTATCGATGTTATTAATAATATCCCATTGCGAATATCATAATAATATTTATCTCATCACTTTGTAGACGTATAAGCTCTTTGAATGTACCATTTACGAGAGTTTTAAAGGTTTTAAAACAATAAAGGCTGCTCTAGAGAGTAAATATCTGTCACATTAGTAATAAAATATGTTTCAGAATCCAAGGGAAAATAAAAGTCTTACTCATTCACATTTGTCATCTTCAAAATATACGAGGTGACCATAAAAATAGAAGGAATAATTATTTCTTTAGTAATAACTAAGCTAATGTATTAAGCAAAATTTCTACAAATTAACAAACATGGCTAATGAATGAATGACTTGGTGGAAAAAATAGTATTTTCAAAGATCTACCAAAATTACAATTCTTCATATTTTATTGTTAAGAAACATTCCCTAGGACATCAGCTGAGCAGCGATTATTTCTGTAGATGTTTCTTTGGGAAAGTAAAAGAACTGATCTGAAATTTTACAATTTCTTCTTCTGTTCTTGTTCATGTCATAACAGATATTTTGTGTCCCATGCATGATTATACTTGACCACTCTTTAGTTATGGCAGATCTGACAGGATTAAACTACCTTTCGCGGTTGTCTGTTAAATATACAACTTTGCTAAATTTCCTATCAACTTCTTGGTGACATCAATCCAATGTTTTAAACGTCAATTTCCGTCATTCGGTTTTCCCTTGACTATCAACAAATATATATTGTCCTTTCTCTGATTGATGTGGTGAAAAATGATAAGACTTTGGGAAATACGATGCCGGAGAGTCGCTTTAAGGGGTATATTTCTTGGACAATCAAGTAGTTGTAATGAAGCTCATTTTGGGGAAGTCTAGTTGCACCCAAATAATTTGTTATTTAGCATATCACTTGTAAAATCCGAGAGCTATGATAAATATTTTGTATAATTTCCGAGTAATCAACACTGCAACGAGAGGCAGTCAATATCTGCACTTCGCCGGGCAATGGAAGAATTTGCGCAAGCAATTTTTGTACTATCCAGCGCCAGCTGTGAGGGACATTCAGTCCAGCTCTGGCTGTCAATGTGGATAGATGTGTAGCAGTAACTCCTGAACCGTAACGTCAACAGTTTGTGACGTACAACAGCGGTATTTACAGATCGATTGCTCGGGCGGCAGTTCCTTTTTTTGAGTACGAGAACGCCACTACCCTCAAAGCCAGTGAAGCAGGGCCAGAGGACCTACGGTGGAGAAACGGTAATGTGCAGTAGGTTAAAATAGGGAAAATTAAACTTTTTCACATAGACAGCAGTAAAACGCACAATTCGGAATGTAATTATTAACCTTTATTTGCTAAATTCTACAATCTCAATATTATACACACTACCACTCCCTTGTACGTCTGGTTCTGGCTGGCGGTCGGTATGGTCTGATCTTCCTGGCTAGCAGCTTGAATAGATTGTAGAACAAAATCACCAAAGCTACAGTGCGGAACTCTAGTCCCTCTGCGCACCGGTTTGATAGCGTCGGCTGGACTTGTAATAATTCTAGAATACGGATTCTAGCACGGCTTAAGGTACTTCTTCTATCAAACTTACTTGCTGGTCCTGCTGAAGCACGTCTTCCATGGTCGGGCGGTTAGTCGGAACTATCACGGTGTCTTGATTCCAACTGCTAGCTCTCCTAACTTGAACGTAGGTCGAGTGGGAGAAATGACCAGACACGATACGTGCAAGTAAGAAGTGAATTTTCTATAAAACTTACTTGGTTGCTGCTGGGCACGTCTTGCTCAGTGTGGTGGTCGGATCAAACTGACTGCTCAATTTTATTTTAACTGCCCACTATCCTATGTCCACCAGAGGTCGAGGGGGAAAAAGACCAGACACGATTCGTGCAAGTAACAAGTGACATCGGCTGGAATATTTCAAGAAGCGTATTTGTGGACTTGTAATTATTTCAAGACGAAACGATCAGATTATAAAAATATTTACAAGTCGCTTGAGAACTATTTTTGAAACAGATGGTTTACACAAATATGCCTCAGTCGATTGTGGAATAAATTCACCTTACGTTAGCGGCTGACATCACTGTTATCACAGTTCACGAGTCACTACTGTTCAACTATCCACAGCGCAGCGGGCGCTGGCTTGTACAGAGATTGTTTGCGCACGCCTTTCATTAAGTGGTGGTGTGCAGATCTTGGCTACCTCTCGTTGCTAAACAATATACACAAAACAGAATATTTGGGTGCAACTAGGCTTACCAGAACGTGCTTCGTTACAAAGTTAATGGGATGGGGTGTCCAAGGAATTCATAACAAACGTTTTAAGACTCACATCTCCCAAGTATCGATGTATTGTCTCAACAATGCGCCATGAACCAGAGGCATAAAGAAATATGGAGAAAACTAGGGCATTAGCAAGTCTTATCTGGGTGCGTTTATGGCCTGCCAAATTTATTTCAACTGGGAAGTTGCCTTTCTGTACTATTCATCGAAGATATACTATCCTGTCTACTACCTCGCATTTACAAATCTCTAAGGTATCTTAGTTGTTCTCATTTGCTTGGTCTGCAATCATAATACTCATTTAGTTATAATTTGCATTTAAAGCGTACTAAGATCTTATTGTCCGAAAAACACCGAGCAGATGTATGAGCTCATACTCGCTGACTATAACTAAGATGGCATCATCTGTAAATGTCTACATAGAAATACTACGTCCGACTATAGCCAATACACTATACTAGTTCCCCATATATATTTTTCTCCATATAGATGTGCAGTGACAGAATATAGCAAAATTTCTTAACGAATAGTGATTTTTCATGAGGGTAAAATTTTTCTCTACGTAGTACGATTCTCGGATAACCGTTCAAGTTAAGGCACACAGTCGATTTTAAATTGTACAATAGTTCAGTCGGCTTTTTTAATGGCATTTGGTCTAATGTGAATACGCACACAGTCCAACTGGAAACCAACCCAATTATTTAGTCAAAATCATCGGTCGACCTTTTTGATAATTTACTCGTCCAACTATCGTACAACTGACAGAGTTCTATGGCAGCATATGACAATGCGCAGACAGACAACTGTTTAGTCGTCCTCAAAGAGGGATAGAGGGGAATCTCCGATATGGCCACAATGTATTTTTATGTATTTTTTGTTGGTACCTTGTTTGCGAAGAGAAGATGAAACTAAATTCAACAATTCAGTAAAACTTGTTATGGTCATTCGGCAACAAGAAAAGGATTTTTCAGGATATTTCAGTAGTTCTGCATGTAATACATGAAACTGGCCCATTCGTAACCTACTACTATACACAGGATGTACCCAAATTTTTCTATTTATTATATGAAGTTATTTTTTCTTCCGTATATATAACAGAACACAAAGAACTTTATGTTTTCGCATTTTTCATGAAAATACTAGTACCTTAACCTAGAAACCTAGCTATCAAAATCGTCTGTGTGCGCACGGCGCAGGCAGCCGACTGCCCGACTAAACTGTTTAGTTGGTCAGAAATCGCAACATCAAGCCACCTTAACTATAATTCAAACATACAGTTTAGTTGAATTAGTTTAGTCAGTTTAAAATCGATTGTGTGCGGTTAGCCTTAAGAATATATTCTCAATAACTTTATTAGGAGGAGCATAATCCTTTGCTTTTTATTTTTTTGCATGTTGTACCGCAAGTTGTTTAAATAATTTCATAATAAATCATTTTTTCGTCTGTTTATTTCACTTTATTGAATGGCATATATTTTATTCAGTTCAAATTTATATCGATTTGATTGACCTAAAATGCATCCAAAATGAATTCACGATATACCTGAATGTTATCCGCTAACTATTCAATGGAATATACACGCCAACTCTGACAAATACATTCCGAAATTATTCAAATGATTTAGAATTCATACATCGACTAAATTGGGTTTGTTCGTTTTTCAGTGAAACAGTTAGAAAAATCCACATATCGAGTGTGTTTGGAATACATATCGTGCCGAAATATATGCCTTGGGGATATGTACTACTCTACATAATAATTTCCAGGATATTTGCTTTCTCATAAAGTTACATAATGCCGTGTGTATTCAGAATTGGGAGTGTAAACATCTAAAAGACATTCCACCAATTTTTGTCAGCCCAGGATTGCCATTTTGATATTATAATGTATGTTTTCAGACCTTTCATTTTTCACAAATGGGAGAAATAAAAATTTACTTTTTAATTACTCGTACAGGGCTAATTTACTAAACAGCAGATTTCTTCAAAATGGACTAAAACAAAATTTTTAGTAATTGAATCGGTGAATACGAGGAAACTACTATGAAACCATGTCGAGAACATTTGACGATATGACATAATATGTTTCAAGAACATTGTTTAGGGCTACAATTTTCATTCATTCATTTCGCTACCATAAGGTATTTGCCAGTGTGGAATGGGGTAGAAGAGTGTATTGGAGATGATAATCAACATAAGAAGATATGAGATATGAAAAAGAAATGAGGCAAAATTTTTACACAATATAAAAATAATAAAATTTAAATAGAACGTAGTGGTTAAAAAAAAACTACTTTTATACTAATTTTTCGGAATTAACGTTTAAAGTGAGCCTATCATTGCGCCCCCTACATGATCTATAGTGCGTCCTTGTTTGTGAATCTCTGTCGCAGAAACTAAAATTTTCTACGAAAACGTATTTTGTCATTTAATTTTCTGACGTAACTACCAAAGAAAACCTAAAAATTTTTAATCTATTTCTGAGTGAATTTTTAGAAAACAATTACTCAACGCTAAAAGATTAAAATTGTTAATTTTCAACATGAAGGCATCTCACCAAAAGTTACGCTAAACACTACCCTGGCACGTGAATTTTGGACAATGACAGTAATAAACTCCCAATACAAAGCGTAATGCTAGGAACATGATTCTGGCGATCAGTACACACACTGTCCCTAGCCTAGCATATTCATTCAAAATACTAGTGTATTCGAATACAGATCTGAAAGTGCTGGACAGACTAATGCGAACCTAAACTCAGAGTGCACCACAAATAAAAGTTAAATGTACCATGAACAAACACAAGGAGGCAAAAGACTAAGTAGCATTAAAAATATGTGCAAAACTCAAGAGAAGAATGTGCCATCCTTTTACAGTATCATACATTTTTCATTAGAAAAATAATGGAATGCGACAACAAACCCACACCACTATATGTACCACACTTTAATCATCTGAACTGGGACACTCAAGCATCGAGAAAACAAGGTGCATTACTAAAAGTGTTTTAAAGTTCTAAAAAATTCAATGATGAAAGACGGAAGGCTATATCCGGAGTGCGAAAAATTCAGCAGTCATCTAGGACGGGATCCTCTGAATCAAAAACTATGGTGAACTTATTCTGTAGAAGCTCAAAATTTGCGATTTCTTGCCGTACATGGTCAACATATCTCCGAAACGAAAAAAAAAATCAAAATTCTGATAGTAGCAAAAGATTCGTGATGGAAAATATTCGTTTGATATTGTTTTTTATTTCGAGCTAACTCCCACCGTTTCGGAGATATCTGCGAAAAATAACAAAAAACAGCTTACATTTCGGAGTCGAAAAAATTGCAAAAACATGCAATCTTGACACGTTCATATTTTTCGAAAAACGCCTTTGGGGCGGCCGTACGATGTCGCGACGTAAAGAGGAAGTCTTCCAGATAAACCTGATCGTAAATTGCACGGCGAAACTCGAAAATTCTGCTCGGCACGAACGAATCAAAAGTAGCATTTTATGACATTTCAGAGAATCTTTATAGATATTAACACGAATAACCTGAACCTGTCACTACCTCCATGGCTACACCTTGGTGTGTTGCGCGTTACGCCGATTGGACAGGCTAGGCATGAAGATAAAGGTGATTGGCTCTGTACCTAGTGAGTTATAATAACTCACGCAATATAACTCACGCTGTTTGTTTATGGGTACTATTAATTGATCAAAAGCAGTTCTTTAATTAGTATATAACCTAATAAGAGTAGATAAATGTCTTTTCCTCGCAAGACAATTTTACCCTAATCGAAACAAGTAGATTCTTCTGCTCCCATACATATCCTTAGGGACATTTTAAGAAGTTATCACAGTTAATTTAACCTCTATAACGTCTCCCTGTGTTGTATCTATGTATCTGAGTATTGTATCGGATATTTTTTCATTGTTAAATTAATAATTATTATTTATTTGTATTTTTAAGCAGAGTAAAAAGTTCAATGGTTTTGCCCAACTTGCGCTATACTAATACTGAGTCAGTGGCTCAATGCTGAAGAGTTAGATTATAACAAAAAACAGTGCACCGTGATGCTGCCCATTGACATTGAGAAGGCGTTTGTGGATTAACGGGCTGATACACAAATTAGCAAACACTCAAAGCACCCCGGCTATATACGCCTTTTATCGAGAACTTTATATCAGACGTATATAATGCTAAGCATAAATAATTTTCTTCCAGCGCCAAAAAAACTTTCAGCAGAAGTTCCCCAGGGGGTCATCTCAACTATTTGATTCGATGTATATGCCGCAGACAGAGCAACGCACCCAACGAAAAATGTTCAACTTTACGCGCACGAGACCACCTTATATTGGAAGGTTTTTACTTATACACAGCGATATAAAAAACTAGGTATCACTTGGCGAAACTGACATTACTATTCCATATAAATGGAAAATAAACAAACATATAACAATAACATTGAAAACAAAATTTACAAATATACAGACGATAACAGAACTGAAAATAAACGACAAGGACCTAACAGAGGACAGCATGGTAAAGTATTTGTGAGCCTTCCTAGACCACAGATTATTATTTGATCCACATAACAGCAACCACCAAACAAAACTTATGTGGGCTTCAATAAACTTTCCATTGTTGTCGAGAGATGAGATAGTTTACCGGGGCGCGAAGCAGCGAGGTCAACTAATTCTCGAGACAGCAATGAAACTTTTCACCAAGGTTTGTATACTATTTTATTCACAGTAATCTCCCATAAAGAACAAAAAGCTAATAAAATCGTTTACTAAATTTTTAAATAGCATTTGTTTTTATTAAGCAGGCAATGAACAAAAAATTCTTGTCAGACGACAAATGTCAAAGTAGTGACGCGTCGTTTGTGTTCGTCCCTTGCCTCTATTTATACAAAATGTAGGATGATAATACCGATAGTGAAATGGGATGTACTCCGCCTGAGCTCAGGGAAGTTGCCGGGCAAGCAACAGAAAATTTATTGCCAGAAAAAAGTAAAAATAGGTATGAAAAGGCATATAAAATATACAAACACTGGTGCCAGGAAATTAATTTTAATATATAATTAGTATTCAATTTATTTTTTCAGCTATTTGTAGAATTAATTGCTCTGTATCGAGGTTTCTGTTAAAATAAATAAACATACTCACTATGTCTTTCTTATTATTTATATTTCCTACAACTAAAGGAAAGCCAGTAAAAAACACAGGTTGGCAAATTCTCACTTTCCAATCCGAAAATTGGTAAGAAAGTGGCTACTTTCCAACCTGAAGTGCCACTTTCCAACCTGAAATATCACATTTCAGTTCAATTGTCGAATGAAGTAGAAATGTCATACTTTCCAACTTTTGACGTATAAGAGAGTTTGATTATTTCTGTATGATTGTGAATAAATTATATTATCTCTACACAATAAAGTAACCTTGTATAAGGTAATGTTTAGGCCTATTTCGACATTATGGCCAAGTAGTTTGAAATGTTGCGTCAAATCTGCGACATAAAAGGGTCCAAATGACACAAAATAAAATACAGTGTCTATAAAACAACTCAAATATATAGAGAACCTACATAGATTAACTCAGCTGCCGAAGACCAAAGATTATATAAGAAGGGAGGCTGTCTAAAAAAATTGCACACTGAAGACTGGACTATCTGTACAAATCAGAAGACATGGCGCATGAAGAACTGTATAACGACAGGCTACATATTCACAAACTATTACCAATATACAACCTACGCAAGATATAATCTCGGCAGTAAACTACTCCTCCACATTACCCTCCTTTCGACACTACCTTCCATATCTCTGAGGACCCTTCGCAAGAATATTTTAATCATTAATTCAAAAGACGTAACATATAAGTTTTATTTAATACAACTACATAATCATATCATTCAGAGCTGGGAGTAATTAATTGCTAAAGTAATTAAATTACTAATTTAACTACTTTTTTAAAAAAAGTAATTGTAATTGAATTACATTTTTCAAAGCAGTAATTGTACTTAAAAAGTATTAATTCCTCAAGCGATACTCTGAAAATACCTTTGCAGAGTAATTAATTACTGATAGAAATTACTTCATGTAATTTAAATTATTTCAAGTAATTTAAATTACTTCAAGTAATTTAAATTACTTCTCGATCATTTCAAATCTCTAGAATAATTTGAATACTGTAGAGTTGAATTGTTTTACCGTAATTAAATTATTTTAGAGTATTTATATTACTTTACATTCCTATTAAAAGGAAACATAAACAAATAATATTTTTCATATTTCATAGTTTGTGTCATTTTACTTCCACATCCAATGGAAGTATAGTAACACAAAAAAAAACAATTAAAATTTTTTATTGTTCAAAAATGCTTAAAATATCATGAAACGTTTCAGTTTCAGCTTTTCAGTTTGAGCAAAAGAAAATGTCTGTCTGTCAGTCTGTTTGTCTATCTGTAACTTTTTTGTGAGCACGATTACTCTGGAACCGTTTAAGATATTGACTTGAAATTTGGTACACGCATGTATTTAAGGTAGAGGTGCAACGGATATCCGGTTACTATCCGGTGTCCGGCCTATCCGGCCACTTTATTACTATTCGGTTGGGCACCGGACAGTGACCTGATATCCGGCCAAAACCGGATAGTTAAGAAATAAAAATTGGTATAAAATATGAATCGAGTTTTATTATACTGATTGGAGTTAGTATACCACCATGTGTAAGGGTCACTATTGCTTTGAATCCGTGCTCCTTTCAAATAATAGTCAACTCCTTGGCCATTGAAGTTTTCTCCGAAACGTTCTCATTAAGGATGGGATTTTGCAAAATGAGAGGGAAATATGCGTTTATTTTCGATTTATTATAAATATTTAAAAAACCAAACAGTATAATCTTTAAACCTATTTTAGATTCTTGCTATTGTTCTAATGCATACAACTATATATATTTTTTTATTATAAATATCTGTTGTATTTGAATATGTCAATGAAAATAGTTCCTAATTCCATTATTAAAGCATGGCATTATACTATATACAAAATTTATGATAAAAACTGTATATGGTTGTATTCCTTAGAGCAATGGGAAGTATCTGAAACTATTTTAAAGATTATACCATTTATGACTTTTTAAATATTTATTATAATCCGAAAATAAACGCATATTTCCCTCTCACTCTACAAAATCTTATGCTTAACGGTACCATTTTCTTCACCCACTTCGTCAAAACTCTTCCAAAAAGTGTTGTAAGTATCAGCAGTAACATTATCTTGTGGGTTTCTCTTACATTGTTTACTGAAAGGAGAAGAACCACTTTCACTATCACTGCCTGAGCATAAATCATCACAACTATTTTTTAAAACCTCCAGCAGAATAATTTGGCAGGATTATTCAGCCTGATTTTTATTGAAAAAACTTGTTTTAAATCTGAGGTCTAGAAAAGTTGCCAGCAAATATTTTTTGTCGTCGAGGTTGTCAGAATTTGTTTTCAGTCCAACTTTCAATGTAAGCCGGATCAAGAAGTTCGCCGGATATCCGGTATTCGGTATCCGGCCAAAACACTATCCGTTGCATCCTTAATTTAAGGTGGGCGGGTGCGGTGAACATAACTCGACAATTTCTTCTACATCCCTGAACCGATTAACAAAATGTTTGTTGGGCTTTTAGAGACAACTTTATAGAATGGTACTAGGCTATTGAAAACTAAAGAAGGAAAATTTTTTTTCTCGTGCGAAAATAAAAAAAAGTTTTTGTTGATTTTAATAGTCTGGTATCATTCTATCAAGTTTTCTCTAAAGGCCTATCAAACAATTTTTTCAAGTCTTTCAGGTATATAGAAGAAATTGTCGAATTACGAAATCGTTTTCTTAAGCATGGCACCGTCACCTTTAACGAGATCTGGAATTAGATTATATTTTGATCTTATTCTGTTGAAGAGTTGAGGGATAAATTAGGGTAAATAGGTAAATCAAGCAAGTAAGAGTCCATAAAATTGGTATTTAGTATATATAAGAGAAGCTATTAGCCACCCCCATTACCACCCCCACCGCATTATTAAAGGGAGTGAAAAAATAAAATTGTGATTTAGTGTGTATACAAGAACTAAAGGCCTCATTTTTTTTCTTCATCGACCCCCACTACCACCCTACCACCACCACTCCCATCCCCACTACCAATGTGGCATATCGTTTTATGGGTTTTTGGGGTATGCAATTTCAAATATTATATTACTAAAGTTCCATAAACAAGTATTTCCACATACAAAATTTTTTTCGTTGTGAGAGAATTAGATAGAAAATCAGTATGTGAAAGTAGTGATTCCTTGGGCAGCGGTTTTTGTATTTGCTTTTAGTTATAGATTTTCATTCCTTTGCGATTACTGTCTTTACTGATTACTAAAAAATTTGTGTTATTTAGTATTTGTATATATTTATAATTATTTGTACACCAACAAATGATCTTATAATTTACTAAACATCTCCCATTTCCAATATAACAAATTTAGAAGCTCTAAAGTAATTATAAAAGTAATTTATTTATTCAATTACCATTACCAAATAATTAGTAATTTAATTACATTTTTTTAATAGTAATTTAATTATATGGTAATCAAATTACTTTTTAACATTAGTAATTTGTAATTTGTAATTAATTACTTTTTCAAAGTAATTTGCCCAGCTCTGATATCATTGTGGAGTTATGATACTACTTCACAGTATCATGGAATAATACAATTTAATCTAAAAGTGTAGGAAAATTTCACTGTTCAATTTATTTTACCAATACAACTACAATATTTATTAGGTATGCAAATAAAACTAATTGAACAAACTCGCAGCATAACAATTCCAAGTAAATTAAGAACGGGATATTGAAATTTTCAGTTGATATGAATTTGCTGCTCAGAATGAAATTGAAAATTAGGTATTTTTAATAAATGCATATTTTCTTTGTCGAATTACATCCACTCTATTATTGTATACAGCAAAATGTATGAAAGGGCAACAATATATGTCGCCTGGTTAACACTTGACAGATATTGTGCTCGAGCAGATAAATCAATAAAGGGGATGCGGGACTGAAAGGTGGTATAGAAAGAATGATTAAATTTTATACAGTCGGTATTATGAATGCTTCAGGCTATTTATATGTATAACATATACCTGTAGGTAATATCATATTGTGTTACGCTCAGATAAATTAATCCTAAATTATAACATAGCATTATGTCCGAACAAATGCACCGTACATTAGTGATTTGATTTTCGATGTTATTGTAATTTTATATTTCAATTGTATTTATCAGGTGCATTGATGAATGCAAACCATTAAAAATTTATATAAAACCAAGAAGATCCAATACAGAGGTGAGATGATAGTAATTAATATTAAAGACCATGATCTTCCCACTTTATTTAATAGATTCAATAGAGTAGCTACTATAAAAAACGTATCTTGAGGATTTAAGAATTTGTATCAAGGCGAATAAGTGGTTAACCTTATATCGCGGTTGGCCACTGGTGGTAGAGTTTTCAAATAAATAAAATCCCTCGTATGGCCATGTAGATGATTTTACCACACTCGTCTAAAGGACATGACACTATTTATTTTATTAAGGGGCTCTCCCCCCTTTGACTACGTGTGGTTAACTTCCACTCTCGGTTAGATTCGTTGAGTTATGAGAGATGACTTATGACCTGGGTCCTTTCAATAAACGAGAAAGGTACAAACTGTACTTAACGCGGATTGCTAACTGCTGTCTCTCTCCTCTCTCCAAAATTTACGCCTTCTTACGATGCACTATGCTTCTATTTAATACTGTATATGGATTTATCACTTCTGGATATCCTAATTATTTTTTTAGGATTACTTTTTTCAGCTCCTGTGATCTGACTGATGTCGTGAATATCAGACGTGTGGATCCCATTATGTTGACCTAACACACAAAAGCTCCCGAGAGGTTATAGTTAAATAATCAATTAATTAAGAAAATGCAACAATTCAGGGGTATAAAAAATAGCCTACGACCTATTCTCAGACCTACCAAATATACACCAAAAATTTCATAAAAATCGGTCAAGCCGTTTCGGAGGAGTTCGATAACAAACACTGTGACACGAGATTTTTATATATTAGAAGAACGTATGCGTATTTGCTAGCTTGAAAGCGGGGCGCTTTTAGAGGAAACAGATACAAAAGGTACATAAAAAATTTTAAGCACCTACGTTAAATAGTTTATATATATGTCATTTCTCAAGTGACACAATAACGACATGGTGTAAGTCGTCAACCTACTTACGTAAATCCTAATTTTTTAAACCACAATTTTATTTCCACCCTACCTTCCTTGTCGGCGATCAGACCACAAGGTCGTCATTTGTTCGAACGGGTTTTTTCGTTTAGTTGTGTTCCCGGTATCAACAATCAAAATTACGAAGTGCGCTCGCCTACGATTTTAGTGTTCTCAGTGTTGTGTTTATTTTTAAGTTACTTTTAGGTCCATGTGGACACATCAAAAATTTTAATCTAGTTTTTAAGTCTGCCCGTGGCAGACAGGAGCTTCTAGCACCCCCCTCCCTCGAATTTATTTCTAAGCCGAACCGGACCTACCCCACCCAGCCTCACACCCACCTCGGCGATGTCCGCCGTGGTTGTCTGGCTGGCTCCGGGCTAGGATCCGGTGAGGCACATATATTGTGCTTGAACTTAAAATAAAATATTATTGTTGTTGTTGTTGTCAACCTACAATCTTGAGGTTCACGGTTCGATTCCTAGCCGTTCTCGTTTTTTTTTTCAACAAATATTAACTTAAGGTGGCGATTACCAAGAAAGAGACAACCGATAGGGAAATATTTATTATTTTCGGCCACAACTTTTTTTCTCAGTACGTATATTAAAAAAAAAACTGAGACTACCTAAGTAGACTATTGCTAAGAATTTTCACTCAATAATTCCAGTCGTTTCCAAAATAATGAGATTTAAAACTACGAAATAGGAAGATTAGCAAAATCTGGGGCACTTGGAAACACTTAAAAGGGTGGTGGGGTTTAGCCGGTTGAAGTCCGGCACTACCTGGGACGATAGAACCTAAGTCCCAGTTGTCCATGACGGATTTCCCCCCTCAAGAAAAAAAAAGGTATATGAGTTATCGACCTTTATAATAAAATTACTCTTTTCTTACGTTTCGGTTTATTCCATCATCGTCAGAGAACTACAATTAAGTGAGAACAAATATTATTTTAAATGCTATTTTTTATTCATATGTAATTTAAATCCATGTGTATAAAAAATAGCATTTAAAAAAATATTTGTGTTCACTTGATTGTGTAGTTCTGTTCAATTTTTCTCTATTTTCTCGGGAAATATGGCATTTACAAAAAAATTGTTCAAATAAAAGTTGTTTCTGACAAAATTATCTGTAATTTGGTGTTCTTAAATTTAACTTTATAGCAATAATTAACCGAAATACTAGAAGTTTTAGCACAATCTTTCTATTTCGTAGTTTTAAATCTCATTATTTTGGAAACGATTGGAATTATTGTGTGAAAATTCTTAGCATTAGTCTTGTTAGGGTTCTACTTAGGTAGTCTCAGTTTTTTTTAAATATACGTTCTGAGAAAAAAGTTGTGGCCAAAACTAATAAATATTTCCCTATCGGTTGTCTCTTTCTTGGTAATCGCCACCTTAAGTTAATATTTGTTGAAAAAAAAAAGCGAGAACGGCTAGGAATCGAACCGTGAACCTCAAGATTGTAGATTGACAATCAATCAATAACAATTTATTAATAGTTTTTATACATGTATGCGCCTCGCCGGAACCTGGTCCGGAGCCAGCCAGACAACTACGTCGCACAGCGTCGTGGTGATTGTAGGGCTGGGCGGAGCCGGTCCGGTTTGGCTTAACGACTGATGATATGTAGGTTAGTGCTCCTGTCTACCGCAGGTAGACTTAAAAACTAGATTAGACATTAAAAATGTGTCCACAAGGACCTAAAACTAATTAAAAGAAAAACACTATAAAACTATCACTCACTAGACGAAGCATGTATTTAATTTTGGTTGCTGGCACGGGAAAACAGAACTCAACGAAAAAAACCCGTTAGAAGCAATTCCACCTGGTGGTCTTCCTGCCGCCAGGAAAATGTCGTGGAAATTTAAAAGATATGGTACGAAATATTTTGGTTTTGAAAATTTATTGGTCAAGACAGAATTTAGAAACAAAAAGAAAAAATAACAAAAAGGATAAAAACAAATAGAACATATAAAGGGAATGGAGAAAGTTGATTATAGGTTTTAGTAAAGGTTAAAAGTGGGGAAATAAGAAGTTGTCGTATAGGAAAGTGTGGCTAGAGAGGTTGCCGGAAGATAGGCAACGCCTGGTATGGTAAGGAATATCGAAAAGGATTGCATTATGCTGTCTGATTCGGGTTATGTTGCGGGTTAGCGGACTATCGCCCAGTTTGAATTCGTAGAATTTTTGAGAAATTTCTTGGAAGTAGTCTGCTAGTGGGGTTATGTCGTGGCAACGATCATGTAAATCTCTGAGGGAGGTGTATCTGTCCGAACCAGAGATGAGGCGCATAAATTTATGTTCGAGAACTCGAAGTTTTCTCATTGTAGTGGCCGGTATGCTGCACCAATGTCGTTAGCGTGTCACTTGAAAAGTGACATATATATAAACCATTTAACGTAGTGCGTAAAATTTTTATGTACCTTTTGTACCAGTTTTCTCTAAAAGCGCCCCGCTTTCAAGCTAGCAAATACGCATACATTCTTAATTACATATTACACTATTTGTTGTCAAAATATTAGCTTTGCTAAAATGACGTAGGTCTGGCGGATCTGGGATCTCACACTAATAGGTATGTACTGTCATGAGCAAAAGAAATAGGACAACTATTTTTTTCTAATGTAAATCTGTTTCTATTTGCACACTTGCAATGAATTTTGACAAATAACTGACAATGTCACAAAAATTAAAGTTAGATATACACAACTAGATTTTAGCAAAAATACGTTATAAGAATTGTCCCATTTTTTGCGCACGACAGTACTATTAATAATATAATTCGTTTTTGTATTCATCTCATTACTTTACGATAGGTAACAGTTTAAATTTTACCTTTCATTTATCGTTTTTCACTATACTTGTAATTGATTAAGACCTACGCACTTTGATTACTAGTGATTTTTGTAATCGGCCTATATCAATTTTATATGTCATTTTATGCTTCACCAAATTAAAGAAAATTTGGGTGCAGCAAGTTGCAGCTGACTTTTTTATTGCGTTTTTTAGATATGTATGTAATTTCCTGGAAGAAACTTTTCGTTTGTCTGAGCGAGGAGAAGATGTGAAGAAAATTTTGCAGCAACACGATTTAAAAAATCAACGGAAATATTGTCCAGAAGAAGCGTTAGCCTTATTTTTCGAATGTAAACTAAACATTCTTATAATTTATTAAGAAACAGTGCGCTTGAGGCAGGATACAAAATGTATTCCTCCTACAGAATTTTAGAAAGTAAAAAGGTCATGCAATCCTTTAAATGATTTAAAATTAAGTTATGTTTAAAAATTAAAACATTGGCAAGACATTTTAATAGTATAATAGTTTTTGAACCTTTTTTTCATACCTACTTTTTAAAGTATATTTATTTTTCAATCCTCTCAAATCCAACCCCTTATTGCTTAGATTTTTTTAACTATTTTTAGCGAATTCACGTATCTAATATTATCATATCCGCAAAGTTTCAGAATTTTAGAATAATATTTATCTTTCAACCCCCTCAAAAAATTTTATAATTTATTGTTTTTAAACTGTTTTTGATATATTCAGAGATACTCACAGATTTTCGGAACTTTAGAAGCAAATTTATTTTTCAACCCCTCAAAAGCCACCCCCTTAATACCTAGAATGTTTTCACTATTTTTCCTGTCTTCTACCAACTATTCTAAGCTCATTTAGAAATTTGTAGAATTTTGTCCACCTAGAAGTTGCAAATGGACCACTCTGCGAACGTGTAAAAATCTTCTTATGCTAGATTTCGGCGCTGAAGCCGGAAATATGGTCAGTTCTCCTCTAAAACGCGCTTTCTGACGAATTTCTTCTGTCGAGTTATTATTTTTCGAGTAAGATCAATTTTTGAAGGTTCTACAATAGCTACAAGACCATTCGGGGACTAGTCTTAATATAAGTAGGTAAATGTAGCGATCACACGAAGACTATTTACAATAGTCAACCAGCACTGACATAAAAATAACTGGTTCCAGGGCCGGTGGAAGAGGTAGGTACGGTGGGTAGTACTACCCACCTGGAAAATCTGCAGGTGGTTAATTACCCACGTGAAAACCTATTCTTCTATACTATTAACATGTTTTTTAAGAATTCCTCTGCACTACCCACCTGGATTGATCACGTTTCGCCGGCCCTGACTGGTTCCATGTAACGATAATAATCAATTCCAAAAAATTCCAATAGAAAGATGAGATCATAGTCATAAATACTCCATTATTAATAAATAATTATAAAAGTAAAATTGAAAATTTTAAAAAACCCTCAATCAATGTATCTAATCGTGCCAGTTTCATATGACTAAATCAAAATGAGGCCTATATCATGTTCGACTACCATAATTGTCTGCACATTTTCAATTTTACTTCAATCGGACAATTTCTAGAGAAGTTCAACATGGCGAATTCAAGATGGCGACAAAACATAAAAATATAATATGGCCTATAACCTTCTCGACCAAATACTCCTTCAAATAAAAAAAAATACATCAAAATCGGATCACCCGTTGAAGAGATATAGGCAGACAAACAAACATACAAACATACGCGTCAAACTTATAACACCCCTCTTTTGGGGTCGGAGATTAAAAATACACACTCCTCTGGCCCCAATCGAATTCTCTGCATCTATTTTTTAGAAATGTGCAATATATTTAGCTAAACTATATCCTCAACATTCGTATTTGGCAAGGTTGCTTCTCAAACATGTTATAAATTTTATAAGTTATTATTACCCTACATACAAAATTAGATAGAAAACAGCTCTATAATTGTCGTTCTAATTATCTTTTATCAGTGTTCTCAAGAATCATTGAACAAATTATAGCTAAAATAGGACAGTCATTTTATGTGAACAAAAGGTTAAACATCAAACTAATTGTATAAGAAATAAACTAAGGTTTATTAGACTTGGAATAATATCCCCAACGACATATCAAAAGTCTAGAAAAATCTAAGTATGGGAAAGCCGCCGTATTGGCCGACATCTTGGATTTAGTCTCTAAATCTATAAAATTGCTCCGATTAACTTCAAATATGTACCAAATTGAAAGTTTTTTGAACCAGGAATCATATAAAGACTTTTATTTAATTTTGTTTCTATCATATTCCATTTATTACAAAATGATAATTATAAAGGAAGGTAATTTATGAACATTATAGAGATGCGGTATAAGTTATTATATAAACTTTATTAAACTTGTACAAAATCGTTTAAATTAATGTACACTCTCATTTCCAACATATATCACTCTCCATCAGAAACACCATCGTCGTATACATCTTCTATATTTGAGTGACTGCAGAGTATACCTTGATATTCACTGCAAGCTGATTGAACATTCCAAACAATGTTTTCTGCATGAGCACCTTGAAGTACTACAATCTATCTGTCTTGCATTTACATCTTATGATATCGAGCAGAACTGGTGGTGCTGGTTGAAGGTCAGTGAGTACTGATAGAAATTGACCACCCTGAAATTGCCAACCATCCTTAGGTAGAAGAGATGTATTTCCTTTCCAATTCTGAACTTGGTAGTAAATATGGTAAATTATGGAATTTAGCAGCAGCTGAAGTTGGTGGAAATGACTGAGCTTGAACAGCTTGAATCATATTTTTGTTAGCCACCTTTGTACTGAAACATCTGTATCGTAGTTCATCCAAAGTATCAGATGTCTTCTCCATACATGGCAACAATAGCATTTTCCTCGGCATTAATTATGTCTTCTTTTAGACTGTTTGCATTATTGAATACTTCATAAATGATGTATTTTCCATGATCTTCGTTAGACCTTTGCCTTTGCCAATTATAAACAACTGTGACGTGGTGTCACACCCCAAAATGGCGTGAATAAATAGCAAGCCGTTGCAGACATTTAATCCCAATGACGATTTTGTAGTTTGAATGTTCCATTGTCGGATATTGGTTGCACCACACTGTGGTTCTGGCTTGAATATTACTTTTTTATTTTCCATTTTAACATAGAAACACAGAAGTATAAGGACATTAGTGTCGTCTGCAATGAAAACAACATTTCTTTGTTCAGAGGCACCAACTGCTGTCGGGGGTGATCAGATCAGAAGGTCTGCATCTCACGTGCATGTATTATCTGACATCCAACAGTTTCAAATCTTTTACTAAGCATAGTAAAAAAACACTGCTTATTCGTTTTGTTTGACAGGAAAATATCCTTCTTCATTGTCAATTTCATGTCAATAGAAAACAAAAACGTTAGGGGAGCTTTTACCTTCACTTCTTCTAATGTGAGTGGCATCCCAAATGGAAGGACCATCCAAATATCCATCAAACACAATCACAACCGAAATACCATACCTTGTAAGAACGTAGTTTTTATAGCCATTACAGATGTCTGAGAACAGCATACTAACCGACCATAATAATCGATGCAGTAAAGCACCTCCACCGAGAGCGACAAATTTTTGCGAGCGGCAAATTTCTAATATAAGGCTTAAAATTTTCCAAAAAAAAAAAACCGAATTTACGTGCGCCGCCACGGTAAGGTGTTTCACTGTACCCAGCTCGGGCGTATTATCCAATGAATAGAATATTATGTCGCTGAGAATACTGCCCCCGTATGTGACATTTTTGGATATTTTGAGATTTTAGTTTCAACGAACTCAGCGGACAAAAATACATCAATTACATCGAAAAAAACCTTGTAAAATAGACCCCGAACATTATTTTCTAACATTTTGTCGACCTCGTATCTGGAGCGAATTTATCATGTTACTACACATGAACACCGCATCTATTCATTACACATAGACAAAACAAGGCATATTTCTGGTTCTTCTTAGGAATCTTGAGATAAGAATGCTAAGCAAAAACACGGTACTACTACTACTACTACTCTAATGTTTAACCTCAAATATCTACATTCCATGTTTTTTTAACATACGGGGTTCTTCCTTATGGGGGCAGAATAGGATGCGCGCAACTGTTTCTCCTCTCTCTACACGGGTACCCAAAATGAAGAGACACGGCGACACTTGTGAGGTCCTCAGCAAACATATAGAATACCTTTCTCAAGCTTATTACTGGTAAAAATGTTTTTAAATTGCTTTAAATAATGTTTCTGGTTCAAAAAACTTTCTATTTGATATACAGTGTGTCCCAGGATAGATGTAACAAGATGGACCAAAAATTTTGGAATTTTGGAATGGTATTTGGGGATTGAGTCCTGCTTGTTGTAAAACTAAAGTATACCAAAAATGACTTGATTTGGTGTTCTACAGGGTGTTTTATAAGCAAAGTTGTAAAAATCACCACTAATAAAGTACCTTTATTTTTCAAAATAAGAAAAGTTATTTAGAATACAATTTTATACCTCTATACCAAATTTCAGGAATATAAAGTTATTTTTTTTGAAACTTCCCATTTTTTCAATAAATTAGTATTTTATTTTGAACCATTCAATTAAAACTGCATAGAAATTGTTTTTTGTGAATTAATATTTAAAGTTATGTAGAAGCTAAAAGTAGGCTATGAGAAAAGCAGTGGATACACATTTATCATTTATTATTGACATATCTGTCAAACGTAGTCAATATTATCCTTAATTTCTGTTTCAAATTAACGAACCAAGCATAAAAAATTAAGTGAAAATGGTACTCACAGTGCGTGAAAAAATTTATATTGTGCAATGCTACGGAATTGGCGGTGAAAACTCGCTAAGAGAAGTGGTAAGCCAATTTAATTTGAAATTTCCAAACACTGCTTTGTTACGTACTCAGGCTATGAGAATAATTAAAAAGTTTCTGGCTACTGGTAGTGTAACATGAAAAGAAAAATAAAAGCATTTGTTGAAGACAATGTTGGGGCTATTATAGCTCATGCCTCTGTTGTAGAAAATCCTAGGATGCCACTAAGAGAGAGATCGGCTCTTATTAATATTAGCAAGTCTGAACTCCAAAGAATTTACAAGGCAAAGAAAATTAATATATAAAATTATAAACATATGCTTGAAGAGGGAGATGACGGCCGTAGGTTGGATTTTTGTTTGACCATTGGAGAAAAAATCATGGAAGAGAGATTTTTTCATCATTTCATAATTTTCTCAGATGAATCCACATTCACAACCAATGGTGTTGTTTCATCTCAGAATGGTCGGTTTTGCGCTTCTGAAAATCCAAATTGTAGAAGACAATATTATAAAAAAGTGACTGTGTGATGTGCCGTTTCTTATCACATTGGAGTTATTGGACCTTATTTCATTGAGGGAAGGTTAAACCAGCACACTTATTTACAGTTTCTTGAAAGATTTTCTGAAGAACATTTAAATATTTTAAGAGATGTGCCTTTAGTTCATTTTCAACATGATGGTTGCTCTGGCCACTCCACAGAAATGGTTAATCGGTGGTTGAATTTAAATTTTGGAGAAAATTGGATTGCCAGGAATGGACCGATCAAGTGGCTGGCGAGATCCCCAGAGCTATCAATATTGGATTTCTTTTTATAGGGTCGCCTCAAGCAGTTTGTTTACCCTGAACCACTTCCTAACGATGTAGCAGTATTGAAACAGAGAATTACAAGTCCCGTAAACTCCATACCGTTAGATCATATTCGAAACAGTTTTAAGGACTTCAGGCGAAGAATCGAAATGTGTGTGCATGTGGGTGGTAGCTACGTCGAATAATAAAAAAATAATGTAAACATTGTTTTGTATTGGTCAATAATTAATTTGTTTGTGAATCTGTTATGTTTTTGATATTTACTACTTGTTATAATTTTTAAACCTCATTAATCTTCTGTTAGTAATTGTTTCTTGTTTTAAAATTAGTTCGATTAATATTATACCTTATTACATCTCGTATATTCAATTCTTTATTTACCAATAGCCTACTTTTTGAGATGATTAACATTTGCTCCTACACAACTTTAAATATGAATTTAACTCTTAATTCGCAAAAAATGGGAAGTTTCAAAAAAATAATTTTATATTCCTGAAATTTGGCATAAAGGTATAAAATTGCATTCTAAATAACTTTTCTTAGTGGAATTTTTTCATATTTTGAAAAATAAAGGTACTTTATTAGTGGTGATTTTTACAACTTTGCTTATAAAACACCCTGTAGAACACCAAATCAAGTCATTTTTGGTAGTTTACAACAACCATTCCAAAATTCCAAAATTTTTGATCCATTACACCTCTTGTTACTATCCTGGGACACACTGTATATTTGAAGTTAATAGGAGCAATATATACATTTTATAGATTTCGACAATAAACCCAAGAAGTCGGCCAATATGACGGCTTTCCCATACTTAGATTTTTCTAGACTTTTGAATTGTTGTTGGGGATATTATCCTAAGTCTAAAAAACCTTAGTTTATTTCTTTTACAATTAGTTTGACGTTTTCAACTAATATGACTGGCCTAAAATAATAACAGCATGCATAAACAACTACATTAAGACAACACTGTAATGAAGGCGGCTTATCACAGATTATGACGTCTAGCGATGAAGTTCTGAAATGTCATGTCATCAGTTTGTTTCTGTCAACATTTTTGTAGGTAACGGATAATTTCCCAGTTCTTTTGAGGTTGTCGTAGAAAAAGTACTAGTACTAGTACTCATTTTGTGCTTGATCGTTTTGTGGAGGGTCTACCGGGAAATTCCCGTTTCTTGGTAGGCCAGCATGCGCCTGAATACCTAATCTTCCTAATATTTCTGCTGATAAAACCAATCGCATGAATGTATAATTATTTTTCAAAAAATACGGACAAACTTTTTTAGCCATATTTATTTCTTGTTTTAAGAAATCGTTGATATGTTTATGGTAACATCAATTTTGCAACAGTAGCTCTGCTTTATATAATCCTGAATATGATGGCAAGGAAATAATTAATAAATGTTAACATCAAAATTGCATTTCAGAGGCTAATCAGCTTACGTTCTTGTAAAAGGTGAGCTTATTTTTATACAATCTCGTTTACTTCTACCCTAGAAAAATGTTGCAAGTATGGAAAATGCGTTTTATATATCATTCTAGAGCTCTTTATCTGTAATCTTTCCTGGAAGCTTATAAACTTGATAATACTGAGAAATAGAATTTTGTATAAAATGTATATTACCCTGCTACATTTCTTTTGAGTGTAAACACAAGTGAATAAAGGCATATGAATTTCTCTTTCAAAGGGAGCTGCTCTTGTGAAAACAACATAAGTTATTATACTTTTTTCCCCTTCTCATTATTACGATTTTATACCGCATATGTTCTAAGGAAAGAGTCAAGCAATAAAAAATAGCGGCAATTCCGCATATATTACTGAAAAATAGATGTCAGGTCATGACGTAAGGTCGCAAGAATTATTAGAGGGTGAGTTTGAGATGAATATAAATCAAAAAATATTTCGTTGATTGGAAACTACCGATACAGAGTGATTGGTAAGTGGTCATATTTTTATTTCTCATTTGCAATTGATTTAGTCATAGTGTCGGTTATGCAAAACTCACGTGTTTCTGAGATATTTTAATTTATTGTTTTTAAAATTTCAAAAAAAATAGAAAAATATATTTTTTTAATATTTCAATTTCCCGTGTTAGTTTACACAGTAACCCATGTTATGTACCAAAAATTATGTTAAATACTTTGATCCGATAAGAAGCCGCTGCCTAAGGGTAAAAACACAAAGAAAGCAGGTTGCCTGCTTACTGGTAGTCAGCGCCTATAAGCGCCAATAATTAAGTACGCTTTTAAACGTTCCCGTACATAGGCAAAGCCGGCTACCAGTAAGCAGGCAACCTGCTTTCTTTGTGTTCTTACCCTTTTAAAAGCATACTTAATTATTGGCGCTTATAGGCGCTGACTACCAGTAAGCAGGCAACCTGCTTTCTTTGTGTTTATACCCTAAGGAATCACTACTTCAATATCCAGATTTTTCTATCTTACCAGGAAAACAATGTTGATACTATATGTGCACTCCACTATGTGGAAATAATAGTTCTTAGAACTTTAATAATATAATATTTGAAATCATGTACTTCAAAATCCCATAAAACGATATGCTATATTGGTAGTGGGGATGGTAGTGAGGGATGGCAGATTCAAAAAAAATTGAGACTTTTGGTTCCTGTGGATTCTAAATCACAATTTTTAATCCCCTTTAATAATTGAGTGGGGTTGGTAATTGGCATAGCTAGATTTAGAGATCTCGGCTTTTCACATACACTAAATCCCAATTTTATGGACTCTCACTTGCGAGTTTTACTTATTCTTTTATTTTTTTTACAAGAGTAATTATGCGTACAAAAAAGTTAGAGATAGAACGACAGATTGACCGAAAGACATAGATTTTTCTTGCTTAAACATAAAATGTCGACGTTTCATGGCATTCTAAGGGAAAGAAATATTATTTTGAATATTTAACAGGTAACTTTCAAAGAAATCGTTAGTAAACAAAATGTAATAATTTATTATTTCTTGTTTAAATTTTCAGTTTCCCACATTTCTGACTTTGGTACTTTATTATTATATGAGTTGAGTAACACTTTGGCCATAATGTTAAAATTGTTTCTACAGATTGGACCCTTTGAACTTCCTGCTCGCTTGGACGGTCAAACCAACGTCGTAACATGTGGTTTCAACTCAATGGTGCTCCCCACATTATGCATTGCACGTACGAGGACTATTAAACAGAGTGTATCCAAATAAGTGGATAGGACGTGGTGGCCCTGTAAACTGGATTGCCCGATCGCCTGACTTAAACCCATTGTATATTTTCTTTGGGGTCATTTAAAACAATATGTTTACAATAGGGAGGTTATTCATAACCTAGACGACATAGAGGACAAAATAATCGAAGCATAAGCGACAGTAATATCGGAAATGGTGCAAAGAGCTGTGCAGAATTTAAGCAGACGAGTACTTCTTTGTTTGCAAATGGAAGGGGGGCATTTTCAACATTTAACTCACTAATTAAAACTCTTTTAGTAATATCCAAAATATCATTTTGTATTAACTCATTTTGTTTACAGTGACTATCTATAAATTTAGTAAATTGTTAGCCTCACATAGTTAACTTTTTTTTCGAAACTTTAATAGAATCTAGCTCGAAAACGGCTGGAGACTCGACATAATTGTGTTAAGGTTTCTGTCTCAGAATATTGTAAAGAATGTGTCATTACGAGCTCCTCCGGTGATTTTGTGACACCCTGGATCTGGATTGTTTGGCGGGGGGTGAGCTTGCGCTCACGTGCACTCAGGCCTCATAAGCGGGCCCATTGTGCTGCCCCCGTAAGTGGTGGCATGTCCACCGAGCCTCTCATTCCTCAAGCCAACCAACACTTGTGATGTATTTGAGGAGAAGACCAGGTGAGACGCCACCTATGCTGGCCATACTGGGCCAGAAGTCCCCCAGTATGGATCCTCTTTTCGTTGAGAGAGCGGGGCAGTGACAGAGCACATGCTCGGCAGTCTCGTCATCCAGATTACACCCTCTACACTTGGGGTTGTCTATGACTCCCAGTGTATGGAGGTGTTTGTTTAGTCTGCAGTGTCCTGTTAGTAATCGTACATAAATGCGCAGATTACTCCTGGACATCTGGAGACAGTGTTTGCCTAGCTTACGACTGGGTGTGGCTAAAGCCATTCTGCTATGTCTGCAGCTGCTCAGACCACCCCAACAGTCCGCATGGCGTTTGAGTGTATAGTTCTTTAGCAGGGAACTGTGGACTGAATCTGAGAGCGCTATTGCAGGTTCTGGACCATGCAGGGCGCTCTCAGATCCCTTGCGGGCTTAAGCGTCCGCTTCTTCATTACCCTGAATTCCGTCATGTCCTTTCACCCATCGGAGCTGGACACTATTGTTTTGTGTGAGCACGTCTAGGGCCTTTCTAATTTCCAGAACCAGCCCCGAGCCTATCCTACAATTGTTTAGGGCAAGCAGGGCTGCTCTGCTGTCCGTTGATATGCGCACCATTTTACCACTGACGTTTGCCTTCGTGGTTTCTATTACCGCTTGCAGGATCCCTACTAGTTCCGCCTGGGAGATAGTGGCATGTGTGCCTAGCGGTATTATCGAATGTAGATCTAGGTCTTCTGAGTAAACCCCAGCTCCTGATCCACAGTCCATTTTTGAACCATCGGTGTAGATTGATATGTCCGGCTCGTCATTACCGGACACATTCAAGCTCACCTCAAAGTTCTTGTTGAAGTTATATATAGGGGGGATACGGTCAGTTCCCATTCCCAGAAGAGGAATTTGTTTTGTAGCCTCCTCTAGGATACGGGCATGTCTCGTAGCCGTGCCCTTAATATACCATTGGCCTACAAATTGCAATCTCAGAGCAGTCCTCAGCGCCACCTCCTCTATGTACAGATTTAGAGGGGGGATGCAGAGTATAGTCTCCATTGCAGCTGTAGGCGTCGTTTTCATCGCACCAGTAACGCAGAGACATGCCAGTCTTTGAACATGCTCCAGTTGAGATGCTGCTGTTTTTTGCCTTACTCTGGGCCACCAGACTATGGCTGCGTAACAAAGCATGGGTCTTATCACAGCAGTGTACAGCCAGAGGGAGATTCTGGGTGAGAAACCCCAGGACCTACCGACCGCCCTGCGACACTGCCAGAAAGCCGCACATGCCTTGTTTATCTTAACTTCCAAATGTCTCTTCCAATTCAGAGTGCGATCAAGTATGACCCCCCAGGTACTTGACCTCACTCGCTAAGTGGAGTTGACTGCCCGATAATTTGGGCATTTTCATATTTGGTTTCCTTTTCTTGGTGAATAGTACTAGCTCAGTTTTCTGGGGGTTAACCGAGAGAAAGTGTTCTGTGCACCAATTATCGACCAACTTGAGGGCTGTTTGCATAAGTTCGCATAGCAAGCCCTCAAAGTTTCCATTTAGCAAGATGGTAATGTCATCTGCGTAACCTATTGTGAAGAAACCAGAGTTATTGAGGCGGTGTAAGAGGCTGTCGGCGACCATAACCCACAGTAGGGGTGATAGGACGCCACCCTGTGGACAGCCTCTATTGACCATGCCTCTAGTCTCTATGTTCCCCACATTTATTCGGACGGCTCTCCATTTGAGCATGTGTGTTATCCATTCAGTAAGTGTGTTGGGAACACCATGCGTTTGGAGGGCTATCCCTATACTCTCGAAGGTTGTTTTATCAAAAGCACCTTCAATATCAATAAACGCTCCCAGGGTAGACATTTTCATATCCGCCGGTCTCTCGATACGAGATACCAAGGAGTGAAGTGCCGATTCTGTTGATTTCCCTGGGATGTAAGCGTGTTGATTTGGATGCAGTGGGTGTAAAACTAACACTGTATCTCTAATTTCTCGATCACACAGTCTCTCCAGGCCTTTCAATAGGAAGGAGGAGAGGCTGATGGGCCGATATGATTTTGGTAGGGAGTAATCCGTACGTCCTCGTTTGGGTATGAATATTACCTTTATTTCCCTCCACTTCACCGGGGTGTATTTAAAAGCGATGCACGCCCGGTAAATATGCACCAGGTGGTGATGTATGTATTCCAGCCCCCACTGGAGTAGAGCTGGAAAGACACTGTCTATACCTGGTGATTTAAAGGGCAGGAAGGTGTTGATCGCCCAGGCTACTTTTGCGTCGTCCACTGTCCCATTCGCAACCTCCCAGTCAGCTGCAGTAGCGACTGGGTGAGGTACGTTGGGCCAGTCCATACAGGACGACACAGTGCTGCCTGGAAACATTGTTTTTAGCAGGAGTTCAGAAGTTTCAGAGAGGTTGGTTGTAAAGGAGCCATCCTCTCGTTTCATGAGTCCTGGTTGTTGTTGAGGATCTTTGGAGAGTATCTTATTGAGCCGAGCTGCTGAGGCAGTAGATGCAACCCCGCTACAAAAAGATATCCATGACGCTCTTCGACTTTCGCGAATGGTCTTTTTGTACAGCCTTTGACTGTTCTTGTATGCCTCCCAGTCTTCGGCACTTTTAGACTCCATCGCTTTATTGACAAGTTTTCTTGTCTTCTTTCTCAGCCGGTCGAGTTCTTTGCTCCACCAGGGTGTTTCATGCCCCGTTCCGACTTCTCTTAAGGGACAAGAGTCCTCATAACTTGAAACGAGGGCTTCCTGTAACTTAACCACGTTACTATCAATATCCTCTATCGTTTCTGTTATTTGTGTCGAGGGGCCCCAGGCGGCTAATAAGAAGTTCTTGGAACTGTGTCTTATTTGTCCGCCTAGGGTTCCGGTAGAGGATTCTTTCTACCAACCCCCCTTCCAAATTAAATTGAATCCACCTATGATCTGACATGGAAACTTCCGTAGATACATGCCAGCTCTTGATGTGTTTTGAGATGTCCCGAGATGCCAGAGTGATATCAATTACCGTCTGACTGCGCGAGGTAACGAAAGTAGCTTCGCTGCCTCGGTTGAGAATCTCTAAATTAGTGGTTGCCAGGTATTCCACTACCGATTTTCCTCTGTTATTGGTATGTTCGCTGCCCCATAGGACATGGTGCGCATTGGAGTCACCAGCAATAACGAGGTGTAGTTTCATTGCCTCACAGTACTCTACCAGCCTCACCAACTCTTGAGATGGGGGTGGTTCTACCGAGTCGCTTGGGAGGTAGAATGACGTTATTAAAACTTGTTATTTGCCGTTGCCCAAATCACAGTCCAGGCTCACTGTTGTCATGTCCCGTGAGCTGAACTGTGGTGTGAGACTAGCTTGTATACCCTTTGGTACATATATACATGTCCTGGGTTTTTCTGCGGAAGGCAGATAAAATATTCTTCCGTTCAATTTGCCCAATCCAGCAACCCTGGACTTGATTATCCAAGGTTCCTGGATAAGGGCTATAATGTTTGGTCCACTGTCGAGGGAGCGGCATATGGTAGCCACTGCCGCTCGACAGTGCTGTAAATTGGCCTGGACGAAGGCCAGCCGACTGGGCGAAGCCATTTTATCAGCTGGCGTCCGCTCCGGGGCGATCCGCAACGGCGGGACACCCTGTATATAAGATATATTAAAAATGTCGGGGTATTTTGTCCATTAGTGCAACTGTGTTTTAGATATATGTCAAGCTTCATTGGGGCTTATTCGTAAAGATGTCAATATTGAAAGTGAATTATCAATGTGGTGCATGAATATAATGCACATAGAAACATTGATGTTGAATTCAATAATGGAATCAATGTTCTAAAGATGTCAAGAATAGTGGTGATTATTTTATGAAAATATTTCAGTATATGTACTTATTATTATTATTAATAAACAAGAAAAAAAATATATTAATAAACATAGATGAAAGGGCGAAGTTCGGTGGTACAGTAGTACAGTAGTACACCCGCTCTTCCACTAATGTAATACCATTTTAGTATTTCTTGTGTTATTTATGGTTTTCTTTTGTGTTATATATTATGTGTTATATATATTTTATATTGTTCTTGCACTCAATGCACGCTCAAGTGCTCTAAATAGCATTTAATGTGGGGGCCTAATTTATTTACTATGATGCCTTAGTTCTTAATAATTACATTATATTAAATCAATTTGCTACCTAAACTCATTCTTATTCTTATTCGTATATATAAATTTCACAAATTCCTAAATATTGTTATGTTCAAAATTAAAGAAATATAATTTATTAAACGTGCTTTTATTCTGGACACATATTGTTTCATATTTGCTGATCTTGACTTGGACCCTTAGTCTTCTTATACATTAATTTATTGTTGGAACAAAGTTTTTTTTTTGGCTCCTTTCACTCCAGTGAATGTATGGAACAGCCGGAAGGGCAGGAAATGGCATTAGACATTAAGACTTTATACTTGAAGCTTCGTTGCTTTTTCTACCAAGACACACGTTTTGTACGTAATTTAGTTCTTTATTTTGGTGTAACTTTATTCGCTGGAAGTCGTTATTGTGTATTTCAGTCAGATATGGAGTGTGGAATGCTTAGTATTTTTGGGTCGTGCTCTTATAACCTCGCTGAGAAGAGGTAACCTTGACTTGATAAAAAAAATTAAATTTTTTACCTTATATAGCAAATAGACCGTAGAGTTATTGGGTTTCATTTGAGTTTACATATGATTTAACAAAAAGATTTAAAATATGTGTATGCAGAGTATGGAATAAAAATAACTCGTTACTTTTGCTAATAACCTTCGGACAAGTCGATCCCAGTTTTAATTGGACATCTTATTAGTCGAATAGAACTGTGCTTATTTCAACGATTGTTTGTGGGGAAGGGACAAACATTTTGATTTTTTGTTTGGCCTAATTCGATGAACAGAACTCGAGATATTAAAAAAAAAACGATACATTCAAAATTAAAGCTTAATTTTTAAGAAATGCTCACCTCCCAGATTGAACACAATTTTACTGTAACTTTCCGAAAATATACTCACTGCATTTTCATAAAAAATTGGCAGAATTCCCCGAATTCATTCAAATGGCGAGGTCGGTTTTGGAAAACATGACTTTTGAGATGACCCACAGGAACAAACCCCAAAGTGTTAGGTCTGGGGACCTTACCGGCCATTCAATGTTCGCTCGCCTACCAATCTATTGATGAAAAAGTGTTTCATTAAGGTACTGACGTACAGAATATTGGGTAATAATATGGAACTCCAACATGATGAAAATAAATGTGGTCTACTAATGCGGTGAGACTTATTATTCGGAGAACTCTCTACCAATTCAGGGATCAAAATATCACTTTAAAATTGCAAATATCGTTGACTAGTTGTGTATTCTTTGAAAAAGTAGGGCCCGATAATAGTGTAACGGATTCTTGTTCAGGTAGCTGGTTTGAAGATTAATACAGGGTCCAGTTTAGTTAATAAGACAGCCCCATCAAAATAAACAATTTATTTTTACAGGTAAAATTCAGCAGTATTTCATAACATACGTTTCGGTACAGGTTATTGGTTTTAAAGGTCCGTATCTTTTACTGTTAGCATCAGATAAATGAGAGAGAAGGCGAGAGTGTAATGTGACGATGCGGTGATTAGCTGCTACTGGAACGGCATCGGGCGTCTGGCGAGTATCGTCGACTCAAGGAGTTTCCCAACTAAACTCGCTGGAAGAAACCCCTAGGTCAGGCTCACTCGCTCTGGTTCTGGTGGCGAAAAGACGTCGGGGAATGACGAACGACTTAAGTGGTCCCAGCTCACCTCGCTGAAGGAGTCCTCTAGGTCAGATCGTATTCTTTCCGTCATGTTTGCGTCGTGAGATGCACAAAATTGTAATCTGTCCAGCTCACCTCGCTGAAGACAAATTGTCAGAAGTGTCCACACTGAATCTGTTGATTTGGGGGTGGGCTTTTATATCCGAGAATCCTCGCTTACTAGTGACGTAGAGCTGCGTATAGATTAGTGGCGGGTGCAAATCCGTGGCTCTAGAAGGGACCTTGTTAATTGTCGTACCGTGTGCACATTGGTATCGTGTGTAAATCTGGAAACTTAGTAATGGAACATGAATTTATGAATGGTTCATTACAACAGTACTCCCAAGGATTACATCCCAGACAATGCCTTTTTATGGATAATGTGTATGCTACTCCTCTATGCAGTGAGGATTTTCATTTGTCCAATATCTACAAGTATGTTTATTTACAGTGCCATTTAAAGTAAAATTAGATTAATTTTAAAATAAAAAATTAATTTTATGTCTTTCATTATTTATTATTACACAAATACTGTAATTGTTCACAAAGTTGCATAAGTCGATCATCGTTATCCTCATTAAGCTCGTGTAAGACACTTACTTTATATATATGAAATTATTTCCTGTGTATATTATCAGTGGCGTCCTGGCTAGGTCCGCGGGTCCGCAAACGTGGACCGGGCCCTAGATCCTTTAGGCGCCCCCCCCATCCGATCAATAAAACATGGCAATGAACAATCGAAAAATTTGTAATTTGTCTCTTATTTATTTCTCCAACATCGTCTATAATTTGTCGCTACCTTCTACATAATAAGAAACTTTCCTTTGCGTCTTTGCCAGGCAACAACGCTGTCGCGCGCTGTCTGTGCTATAACGGTGATATTGTGTTAGAGTGGAAGTAAAGTGGGGGTATAAATAATCTATTCAACTGGATGGATGTTACTTTTAATGTATTTTAATCCAAAGAATATATGTTTATTTTTTGTAAATAAATATTTTTTATATATGAATTAAAATGAGAGATCAAACAAAATACCCAAGTAGCAAAGGCACGTGAAAATGACGTGCAAAAATGGTCATGAGTGATGAGAAATGACGAGTTAGATGACGTAAATGAAACGAGAAAATGACTTCCTAATGTCTCAGATGAATGACGTCTAATGCTAGACGTTAATTTGACGTCTTTTTCAGGTTATATTTACGTTAATTAAATTAAATTAAACAGCTCTAGGAGATCTCCATTTTCCAATCTACGATAGGTTACAGGGTGAGCCGCTATGCAGATGAATGGACAATTCATGGGTTAAGCACCCACTGGTTTTATTATTCGCGAAAATCACGGAGTGGGCGACATCTACATTAACTTGTATAGTGGTGAACAACAAATCCATTTTCTATTGATATTTGACGGAAGGTTAACTTTTTGGCTGAAACTGTCAAAAAAAAAATCTCAGAAAATTCACTTGATTAAACTATTTTTCTAATGTCACAAATGTCAATATTATCAATTATTATATGTCAAAACTTTGTTGTTCTCTACTATAAAAGCGCCATCTGTTGGTGGGTGATTTTCGCGAATAAAACCAGTGAGTGCTTAACCCATTAAACAGATAGCATAAAACTTTTATGCTGCCTCAGCCCAGTTACAGAATAAATGATCCTTAACACCTGATTGTTATAAGATCCATTCAAATAAATCCATGTTCCCTGAAAGAATTTAAACATTGCAATCGATGTTATTTATTTTCTATAACTTCATAAGAGTATAAGATAATAAAGTATGACTAATGATTGTCAGTGGTGTGTACGTGGCGCCATCTAGAAATAATTTCTGCAACAAACTACGTGGTAAGCAAGCAAATTTTATGCATTAATATAGATGAGTAGAAAAACGTTAAAAAAACGTCATCTTCTTCATCTACCATTTATTTCACCTGTAGATTTAGAATGTTTGTAATCCGATAAAATATAAATAAATTTAACACCGAAAAAACGACGACAATATGACGTGATATGTAGCACGTCATTTTAATGTAATTTATGAGACGTCATTATGTCGTCGATTTTTAGTCCACTGACGTCTTTTGGACCAGTATCACTAGATTTTGACGTCATTATAACGTACCCTTGCTACCTGGGTAGTGTAGCAGTAATATGATATTTTTGAACAATAAATAATATTAACTGTAACTAAATAATATTTTAACTGGAAGGCATGCGCGTACAAGGAAATAGCTTGCACTCCCCTGGCTTTACTCACCTGCCTGAAAGAAATAAGGCAGACGACACGAAAAATATCAGTTTGAGTCTTAAAATTCTCCTCACTGCAAAGAAAAAAATTGGGCCCCCTAAGCCCAAATCGCGGACCCAACTAAAATTTGCCAGGACGCCACTGTATATTATGTACTCTTTTATAACTCACATCCATATCAAATGCTACTTGTGTGAGTGTGAGATTGCTCTTGTATGGTTAAAATAACATCAAGTTGCATATTTCCTCAATTTCTGGACGACTAGTTTTTGGGAGATCTTCTGTGAATTTTGTTGGTAGGTATTCGCTCAGGTTATTTACCGTTACACAAATTGTACACTTGTACTGATTGCATTCAAGACTTATTGCCATAACCATAAATTTTTGGATTCGCGATATTGATAATTTACAATTTGATGGTTGACAATTGTACTACACTAGATGTAACAAAGAAATTTCGTGGTCATGTAACACAAATATTAATATACATATTTCTTCAAGAACCATAAACGGGGCGTAGGTGGTTTTACTTACAATGATATACAACATAATTTTAATTTAAATTTAGTGGAATTTATGATAGGATATAACATATCGTGGTCGAAACTAGGCAATCCACTTTTTAGACAGTTTTTAGAAAAATGTATTAGTGGCAAATATAGCAAGAAAAAAATATTAATTTACAGGGTGCAAACATATTAGACAGAAAATTTCTGAGTTTAATGGAAAGTACATCTGGCTTCTCGTGAACGAAACAAGCAATGTTTGCGGGCTTAAGGTAGAGAATGTTTTAGTCGGTGCATTGGATAAAAATTGTTCAATGAAGGAACACTTGATCACCTCTAGAGTATTAGAAGCTACTCATTTTAGCACTATAGCGGAGGCAGTGAATTCAAGTCTACATGACTTTTGGGGTGAAAAATATGCAGAAAATAAGGACAGTTCTTATTATCCCTTACCGATGGGGTGAATTATATGAAAGCTGCTGGAAGAATTTTGAAGGAAACATCTCTGAGTATACTTCATGTAACATGTTTAGCACATTGAGGGAGAGCAATATAACATTATTTGTGGTACAGAAACACGGCTAAATCAGAACATTTATGATTCTGAAGTTATTAATATTAATAGATACGTCCTCTTAAGACGTGATAGAGATGAATTGCAAACTGGTATGTCACGTGGTGGAGGTGTATTTATTGCAGTAAGTAAAGAGTATAAAATAATAAAATGGGTGGGAAAGGGAATATACTATGATGCTTTATACGTCAAAATTAAATTTAAAAAATGTATTATCACACTAACCGTAGTGTATTTCCCCCCCTCAAGTAAAATCGATCAATATGCCGATTTTTATCAATCCATTGAGGAATTTTGTCGTGACAACAAAAATATATATATACTAGGTGATTTTAATCTTCCAAATATAAACAATGATACATATGATTATTTAGACTTGAAACATACTGAATTTTTGGATTTCATAAATTTTCAATCTTTGCAATGATGTTTTAAATATAAACAGAAGAACTTTAGATCTTGTCTTAATTAATAAAGGAAATAAAATAACTGTGGGGTAACCAGAGCAGATGAGGCACTGCTAAAGGAGGACTAGCGTCATCCTACACTGGCAATTGATATTAATGTTGCTGATTCGTTAAGTAACAATTTGGAGTCTGGGAGTAGTTATTATGATTTTAAAAACTGTGATTTTTTTAAACTATCCCTGTTAGTGCGGGATGCTGATTGGTCCCCTTTGTACAGGACAGATAACGTTAATGAGGCGCTCGGGCTATTTTACAGCATCCTTTATTCCATGATAGATGAAACTGTGCCTATAAAAAATGTTAAACTCAGAAAATTTCCCATATGGTTTATGCATATATGAAAAAGTCACTTAAAAATAAAAATAAATACAGAAAACGTAGGCACATATCGGATTTTCATAATAATATGTATATACAAGAGCGTAAAAAGTTAAAATCGCTTACTCAGGCAGCTTATAACACATTTTTGGAACAAACTGAACAAAACATAGATAATAATGTTAAAGCATTCTGGACGTATACTAGACAAAATAAGAAAAATTCCGAGTCGCCACATGCTATGGAGTTTAATGGCCTAAACGTAGCGCCGCAAGATGTAGCCACAAGCTTTGCACAATATTTCTATTCTGTGTACAGTGATGTACCGGCGTCCTATAATGTAAATATTAATACTAAAACTGATTACGATGTAATAAACTTAGGTAGAATTACGTCGAATGATTATAGGGATGCTGTAAAAAAGCTGAAACCTAAGAGGTCGGCAGGACCTGATAAGATACCGCCATATATAATTAAAGGATGTGCAGTGTGGCTAGAAATGCCTCTACTGTTTATATTTAATTTAGCATTAAAAACAAATACGTTTCCGGACTTGTGGAAAGAAGTGTGTGTAACGCCAATCCACAAGTCCGGAAACGTATATCAAGGAGAAAATTATAGACCTATAGCAGTGCTTTCGGCAATGGCCAAACTATTGGAACATATAATCTATGCAAAATTATGGAATGATGTGCATTCAAATATATGTGAGGAACAACATGGATTCGTAGAAAAAAAATCAACTGTAACAAACCTATTGGTTTTTTCAACTGAAGTTATGGAACACTTGGACCAGAAAAATCAAGTCGATATAATTTACACCGATTTTAAAAAAGCATTTGATCAGGTGGACCATGACGTCATTTTGGGGAAGCTTTGTGGGTTTGGTGCGACCTCTAACACTCTAAAATTTTTCTCATCATATTTACAAAATCGTACATTTTCCGTCAAATTCGCTGGTAAAACCTCAGGAAAATTCACTGCAAATTCTGGGGTACCACAGGGCTCTAACTTAGGACCACTGTTGTTCCTCATATTCATCAACGACATACCTAAAGTATTAAAAAGTTCCAATTGCCTGTTATTTGCCGACGATATGAAACTTTATAAAAAAATAGAAAATTTAAATGACTGCCAGGCATTGCAGCAAGACATTAACCAAATTTTTCAATGGAGTATTGATAATAATCTCCATTTCAATATTTCTAAATGCGCCGTTATGTCATGTACCGAGTCATGTACGCGTAAACGCCATCAAGTAAATTATGATTACACAATGGATGATAAAAATATACCAAGAATAAGAAAAATTAAGGATCTGGGTGTTTATTATGATGATAAACTGTGTTTTAACGAGCATATATCATATGTATCATTAAAAGCACTACGTGTGTTAGGTTTTGTAATAAGACAGTCCAGCAAATTTAAAAATATCACCACAATGTCAAAATTGTATAATAGTTTAGTGAGACCAATTCTGGAATACGCATCCGTAATATGGCACCCGTTTTACTTCAAGTATAATTATATCATAGAAAAAGTACAAAACAAAATGCTGAGATATCTGTACTTGAGGAAATATGGATCATATCCAGATTATAACTTTATACGTACAGCAGCTTTACGGAACGAATTCGGCATTGTAAGTCTTGAAACTAGAAGGAAAAAATGCATGATAATTGTTTGTTACAAAATACTTAACAATTTCTTAAATTGCAGTTGTATTTTAAGTCGCATAAACATAAGAATACCCACTAAACAAACTAGACTAGTACAGTTTTTTTATATACCTCCGCTTACTACAAACGTTTCATCGCCTCTGATTACCATTTTAAAAGTCACAAATAATGCATTTATGCATTTATGTTGTCTGAGTTAGATTTTGCTCTCCCCTCCAAAAAGTTTAATCAGCTACTTAACAGTTTTATTTTAAATTTAGATTGAACTATATCTCCTCGGCTCTTGATTAGATGTGTTATTTTTCATGTCAATCCTTGATAGATCTTTCTCCCACAAAATTTAAATTTTAAAATATATTTAAATGTTATTATTGTACGTTTAAGCTTTGAAGCTAGAATATTATTATAATTAATGTAATTGTTATTATTATATTTAATGTAAGTTGTTTCTATATTTCTCTTGTAATTAGATTTATCTGTTTGAGAAATAAATAAATAAATAAATAAGCTTCATAAGATTGCTGAAACTATTATTAATGTTGATAATTTGATATCTTGTGTAAAGAAAGTTTTTCTTAAAGCACCAATCCCGGTACGGTTATATCGCGAAATTTTACCAAATACTCCATTACCTCCAGAGCCTATTATAACACGATGAGGAACTTGGCTAAAAGCAGCATCATACTATTACTCTCGTTTTGAAAATGTGAAATCCTTAATATAGCAGTTAAATTCAAATGATGCAGTTGCCATTTCACAGGCACAACAGGCGTTTATAGATCTAACTGTTCAAGAAAATCTGGCGACCATACACGGATGTTTCTCACGAATTCCTCTAGCACAGGACCTTCAATATCAGCCAACATCAGAATTTACTACAGTTGATACAATAAACATTGTGTTCGATCTCCGACAATATATTTTTCTATTACAAGAAAAATTGCTGCGAGGATCCAAACTATTTAAAAAAAAATTACGGATTTATTATGATGACAAGTGTAACAGACCTTTTAAATGGCGAAGAAGTAGACTTTGCTGCACCGGGCATGAATGTGGTGACAGTTTAGATATTTTAAGTGTGCCCCAGTTACATCTGTCCACGTCGAGCGGTCCTTCTCGCAATATAAATGGATTTTCAACGAAAGGCGCCGAAGTTTAACTCCAGAACATTTAGAACAGATATTAGTAATATTCTTTTATTTTTGTAACCACCGGCAGTGAAAAATACCATATACCTCCAAGTTCTCTGGGAGTGAGTGTTTATAATAAATTGACTTTCCAACTTTGGATAATACGAAATTCGCTAAAAAAATTTCAAGATAAGATATCTTTTCATACATGCATGAAAATCTTCATTCGCTGACACATAACCACCTAAAGTCAACCCTGGTTTTACGTCATATCCGATCGGTAATTCCGACTCTTGTAAATATGCCATCTGTTGAACTGTAATTAGAATTTTCATTTATTTTTTTCACTTTCTAAGTGTGCTTTGCCTGTTGCTTAGACGCAAAAAAAACTATTACAAATAATTTAGTCAGATTTTTCTCCTTAGAAATAAAAATGTTTGCTGAACAACAAATATTATGACTAATTTATATATCTTGAAACCATAGATAATTTAGATAGTCTAGGGAAGTAGTGCAGTTTGTATTGGTTTCACGTTTGCACTGCACGTGGATGCAATACAAACTTTATTAAAAAGAGGAAAATTAACATTTCCAAAGGCAAATTATCGAAGTCTACCACAGAGTTTATTTATTTTTTATGAAATTTACATCATTTATCCACAATCATTTGGGAAGCAAATCAGAGTTAAAAATAAATACGTTCCTGCGAAAAAACACTTTGCTGTCTACATCATTTTAAAAAAACGACTTTGTATCATTCTAGATGACAAAAAAGCACTGAAAATATGTTTTGGATGTTTTTATTAGTCAGCCCTAAATATGTTCAAAGAACCCCTAAATAAATTGCTGACAAATGTCCATAGCAGAAGTGACATAGTCTCATAACAGAGATATTCATTGTAAATTAAAAAATATTTAGGTCTTTGAGTAAGTTAAATTTTGTTCTGTTCCCCCCTATATTCTTTCGTTTTAATAGTCTGCTGCTGGCCAGAATATGAGTTTTCAAAGCAAGCTCAATGTGAGCACAAAAAGTATCTGAATCGAACTTTCCAACCTTTAAGCTAATGTTTAATACTTTTATTAAAATTAAGGCATAATCGTGTACATTCATTTTGTTCATGAATCAGAAAAATTTTCGTATAATCTTAACTAACAATACTTTTATTATAAATCATTAGAGTAAATTTGTCAGATTAAATGTTATCAGAATTTTACATCACATTTCATTACACCTTCTGCAAAAGTAACGCATAGAGCTTATTGTGGAAATTCAATATATTTATGAATCATAAATTTATCATTAGTCTGCATGCAACATGTCATATCAAGAGATTTTCTGTGTAAATTATTTATCTTTTCAAGATTTTATTTTATAATGAAAGAATATCTCAGTAAAGATAATATGGGAAATACTAACAAACTAAATCGTGCAATTTAGAAAACTAGTAAGGAAATGGGGGTTATAGTGTGGGAGCCAGCGACACTCTTTTTTGAAAGATCTACTAAAAATTACTTTCATATTTTTTGTGTTATATTTAGGCTGTTTCCACAAAATCGACTCCTGCAGGTGCACCAGCTGGCCAACACCTGACAAGACTTTTTTTGCTCCTTGCAATGCCATGTTCCGTCAAATGGCCATCAGTACAAGTTTTTTAACAATTTAAAGTAATAAACTACTCGCAAAAAAATTTCAGCTTTACACGTTTCTGTCAATCGACTTTATTATAATTACATATTTATGATAATGAAAGGAGCACGGCGGTCTACAGTGAAGGTGGCAGGAAATCGTTTTCCATTATACAGTAATGACAATAAAGGACACAAAAAATATCAACTTTAAACACGTATAGCAGTGACATTTCCATCTAAAGAGAATATGAAATTTTTAAATTGAATCACCTCCCAAAGCAGGACAAGTATGAATGCCTCTTATAGAGGACATTAATAGAGAGCGTGCAATAGCAATAGATTGGTGAGAAGGCTCAAACAACTTCCTCAGAAGATTATTTTGGTTGGGACTGACTGAAAATAGTATAAAAATATTTTACTTAAAAATTGAGACACTAGTGGTTAGCTTTGAGGTTCCTTTTAGTGATCATATCATTCACACGAACGAAGTTCAACTATATATGAGTTTATTTTGCTTTCCTGCCTACTTTACGGCGACATACTGGCCCCATGTAGGTTCGAATTATATGGCATGACTTCGCTTTCGAGCGACTTTTTGCAAATGACCTTTTTATCTTACCTATGCACAGTTTTCTCTGTAACAATGCCATCTTTAAAGATCTGCATTTGGTTTTGCTACCACACAGCTTTCTGCCGATTCTTCAACTCACTCGCCCAACTGATTGGTCGCTGGATGAATCCAAATTTTATTGTCATTCTTTTGAATAACATCCACAATGACTGTGCCTTCAATTCCCTGTGTTTCGTGAAGCGACAAAAATGATAAAATTCGACGCACTTTCAAATTTTACGCCTTTGGGCACGGTCGTCGCCGAAAGATGTAAAAATATTTTAGTGAAATTTTGGCGTACTTTTGAATTGTGTGCCAAGTGCACTTTTGGCGTACTTCTTAAAAATTACATATATTTTTTTTCTTGTCCACAAAATATATTTTCTAAGTGAAATTTTGGCGTATTTTTGAATTGTGCGCCTTGTTGTGCCTTACTTTTTTGCGAATGTATTTGTGCCAGTCTTCGGCACTGATGCCTTAAATACGTTTAGTTATGCTCTAAATTGTCTTTTAAAAAATTTTTCTTAAGTCTTTACTTATTCTTCGACTTCTGAGAGGTTCTACAACAGTATCATCTGCAAATTTTAAGTTAGGAATAACTGTTCCATCTATAGCTACTCCACTCTGCCACAATTGTCTGACGACTTTGTCAATTTTAAATATATCGGAGTTAGTTTTGTGTATTCTTTCCTTCATACAGTCGACTAACAAAAACGAGGTGTCCCTGAATCCCAGAATCGACCTAAGTCGAAGACGAAATAAATTTTCGACTTAGGTAAAAATTCATTTAAAGGCATTTTGGAACATAACGTACAAGTTTAGAAGACATCAGAGCCGAAAACTAGCAGAAAAGGACTTGTATACGTTCATTAAAACGTAATACACTATCATAGGCCAGTCGGAATAGTTTTTTTGTGCGAAATGTCGTTTACCTGCAATTTTTTTTCTTAAAGTATAGTTTGGGATGTCCACAAACATATACTAACTATCCGCACGCATGACAGATGGGGCAACACACTTTAAAATTAAAACCTCGTCCATTTTCTTGCCATTTTTCGCTTTATTTGCAATATTACTCGTAAATGAAGCATTGTTTGAAAATATATCTAGAGACAGAAAAGTTGAGAAAATTGATTTTGAATAATTTCTTATTCTTGAGATTTTCTCATAAAATTTTTCGTTTAAGAGCTGCGGATGAAAGAACAATGCTACTTTTTTATTTTTTTTTTTAAGTGAATATAATAAATATTAATACGAAATATATCATCTATATAATGTAAATTATGTTTGAATGTCCAATTTACAGTTGAAATAAAATATATTTACAGACCTATATATAATTTACATGTTAAACAAAAAAAAAATAATAAAACTTTTCAGGTATTGAGGTATTAAAATGATGGGAAAATAAATAATCAAATATATATTTTCACAAACAGACTATTTATTTTATACATATACTACGGGATCCCGCCCTAAGTGCCCGTGCCCCCCCCCCCCCCCCCATATCCTTGGGGACAATGTTTTTGATCAAGATTAAAGCCTAAGGAACAATTTAAGACATGTCCTAAAAAAAAATTGGCTGCACTTTCAAAATGGCGTCCGTTAAAAAAAAATTGCAAATATGGTTTTTGTCATTTAACACAAAAACTAAAAAGGATTGAGAAAAACTTTCTTCACAAAAAACAAAGTACATAAAATTTTCTACAGTTTTGTTCTTATACAATATTTGGATATGAGTTACCAGTTTCCAGATAAATGATTCAGCTCTTGAAATAAAATATAAAATTCAATATAAAACGCAATACTACGGGAGCCCACCCTAACAGTCCGTGCACCCTCCAATCCTTGGGGACAATGTTTTTCACTAAGATTAAAGCCTAAGGAACAATTTAAGACATGTCCTAAAAAAAACTGTACTTTCAAAATGGCGTCCGTTTTAAAAAAAAATCCAAATATTGTTTTTGTCATTTAACACAAAAACTAAAAAAGATGGAGAAAAACTTTCTGCACAAAAAACAAAGTGCATAAAATTTTCTATAATTTTGTTCCTAACAATATTTCGATAAGAGTTACCGTTTTCGAGATAAATGTCTGCAAATTACAATATTATTATTATTATTAATTTTTTTCAGTTTATTTTATTTTTTTGTTACGTTAATAATATAAAGTTATTAGTGGAAGACCAGACCCTCTGAATTCGACACCCTCTATACAACTCGCCAACACCCACCTAAAAAATAGGTAATCTGATGTAAAATAACCTGCAAAACTTGATTTTTGAATTCGCCCATTGATTTGAGATTGCCAAAATGCCCAAATTGGCAATTTTCTAAAAAAAGTAAAAGTTATGTGTTATTTTTTGTTTTCTATATAACACGTCATATATTTTTTATTTTATTTCAGAATTTTTTAATTTTTTTACATAATATTCTCTAACTATGAAAGTAAAAAACTTTACCTAACAAATAATTAGTTGGCAAAAAAAATAACAACTTTTCTTTGACGCAAAATCTTTAAAATTTGCAGAGTAAAATGTCCGATCGAGGTATCATTTTTATTTTTAAAGTTAGGTGCCTACTATAACCGAAGAAAATGTTCCGAATGAACTAAATAAAATCTTTTATAAGAAGTTTTTTTTGAAATTTTGCTCCCTTATCGAAATATTCATTGATTGTTTCAGCGTCCGAACGAATGCGCGCTACTATGAATCAGCCGCAATCGCATCTAGAGCTAAACGCAGCACGTGCCGGGTGATTATTATTTTCCAGTGTCCATTTATGTTAAGTTGAAAGTGCTTTTTGTCTCAGTCCTTATATTTAGTGCGTTATAAACACATAGTTTGGCATAATAAATTATAATTACTCGGATAGGAAATCAAAGGAAACAAGCTAAAAACGTACTCTTCGCCTGTTCACTGGATTTTTATATAATTGTTATACATTCAATAGGATACTTTTCGCAGTTTCTTGTAAATAATGTTACTTTTAGACATTTTTAATTTTATAGTACGATCTTAGTTGGTAACAGACTTGGTAAAAGAACTATACCAAACCCCATTTGGGTTTCGAACCCGACACCCTTGGATTCCGAGTCAAAAGAACTACACCACCACCTTACACGTAAAAGAATGTAAATTTTTACATTTTAAGACACGAGCTACAATCATATTTTCACGGTTGTATATTACATTATGAAATGTATATTTGTAAAATATATAAATATTTAGATATTAAAATGAAATATCATTTCATCAGATTTCTATTTAAATTACAAAAACATAAAAATAAAAAAAATTTTTTTTCAAATTTAAATCATTAATAACATTTTTATTCACCGATCGATTTTGTTCAAAAACAATAGGGTTCTTCCTCTGGCTAACACTGTCCAATTTCAGTACAATCGGAATTTTCTTTCTTGAGTTATCGTGCTTACAAGAAACGTGACGGACGGACAGACAGACAGACAGACGGACATTTTGAAAGTTGTTCAGAATTCGTTCACTAACACAATGGTATGAACATTTTTTGTCTGCGAGCGATATTTACGGTTTTAGAAATGTACCGATCAAATGGAAAATCCGATGACATTTCTGTGGCTTTAAAACGATATTTAGAACAGAAAAATTTATTTTTATCACTAAATCCAGTTTACCTTACCATGCACAATGTAGAAGATCGTATACCCGAACTCCTTATAAAAAAAAATTAGAAATTGTAAATCCTAGTACAGAGAATACAAATAAAAATGGCATTTCTGCAATGTGCTATTTACAAGACAGCCTACCAAATTAAGCCCAGAATTACAAATGTTTTAGATTTTGGATGGTACCTAAAGGAGGAAATCTTATTTTCAAAGATGATTTCAAAAAGCCCAAAACCCAATTTTATTGAGTTAACTCCATTTTGTAAATGTAAATTATATAACTGTACTACAAGCTGCAAGTGTAGCAAAGCAAACGTGCAATGTAACATAAGTTGTTTATGCGAAGGAAAATGTAATCTTTAGTACCCACTTGCTGTTATAATTAACGAAAACATATTTTTTAATGTGTATGTTTCGAGATTATCTACATAATTTTATAACATTTAATTGCAAATAGAAACTAAATAATCCGTAGACTCACTTGATCGCTTAAACGACACCACAGATGGGCGACGTTAACAGAAGTTATGCTTTAAATTAATGCGGACGAGTTGCGCGGCCGCACTCAACAGCGTCATCTCGTTACATGAGCCGAATTTCAAAAAAATCTCTTTATAAAAAAGTTTGTTTAAAGTATATGGAACATTTTTCTCGTTTATACTATAACTCTCTCTTTAAAAATAAAAAAGTTACCTCGATCGGGTATTTTTCAATGCAAATTTTAAAAAACCGCGACAATAGAGGGTAATTATATTTTTTTTAGGCACTATATTATTAGTTACACTATATTCTTTGTCGTCAGCCTGGCCAAGAATATTAGACGGATAGTGTGTAAAATATTGGTCTAAATCGGAATTAAAATAAAAAAGATATGATGTGTTAAGTGCAAAACAAAAATTAACACATAATTTTAAAATTTTTCAAAAAATTTGCGAATTGACCGATTTGGCAATCTCAAATTAACGGGCGAACTCAAAAATCAAATCTAGAAGGTTATTTTACATAATATCGTCTGTTTTTTAGGTGGGTGTTCGCGAGTTGTATAGACCACTTTTAAAATGCTTCCTACAGATTGGCTGCTCTCCGACTATATATTAAACGCCTTACAATAATTGTCACAGTTATTTCCTCTAAATGATTTACCGATATATGAATTTCCATGTTTTCTTAATTTTGGACTCATTTATCTGGAAAATGGTAGCTCCTGTCAAAATATAGCAACAAAATTGTAGAAAATTTTATGCACGTTGTTTTTTGTGAAAAAAGTTTTTGTCCATCTTTTTTAGTTTTTGTGTTAAATGACAAAAACAACATTGGCAACAGTTTTTTTTAACATATGGCCGCCATTTTGAAAGTACAGCCAGTTTTTTTTTTAGAACATGTCTTAAATTGTTCCTTAGTATCTAATCTTTACGAAAAACATTATCCACAAGGATCGGGCGAGAGGTGCACGTGCAGCTAGGGAGGGCTCCCGACTAATAGAACAGTTGCGTTTCATGTATAACTCAATAGAATAGAATACGTTTATTTAACAAATTGTTCTACTACAATGTAATCGTTAAAAACTGAAACATTATGACAAATGAACTAAGCCCCCCTAAGCCCCTACATTAAGTGCTATTCTTCAGCCTAGGCATTTCATCACCCGGAATAAGTAACTGATTGGTAAGCATACACAGAAAGTTTTCCACGATAATTAATTACCACTTCACTTCTTGATATTTTCTTTAACGGAAGCAATAGAAATGTTGCGTTACACGATAGTATTGGATATAACCCGCTGTGCGACAAATTCTAAATTTATCTTTTTCGCTTCGGATACCCTTAAAGCTGCCTAATCATGAGGTACATGTCATACATACCGTATTGGTTATACTACTAGTATTAACTTTCCTGGAAAAGTATTTTTAACAATCCGTTTTAAAATCACTTCCCGGAATAGACTTTTAAATCAAACTAATATTATTGAACTGAATATTCACGTATGTTATTGTTATATGAACAGTGCATACAATGTGACAAGTATGTAATTATTAAGCTAGTGGGAAATATTCATTTATTAACTTTAATTCAGTTTGTGTACTAATTACAAATCTCGATTATTGAGCCACAATTAGGGTATTTTATGCCGTTGGTGAGTGTTGTCATATTATATAATTATCATATTAGTTGCAATGGTAAGTATACAATTTGTATACAATGTTTTAAATGTTATCCATATATTTAAAGAATTGTGTACTGTGAAGGAAAAATCAAAAGAAAAAATATTGAAGGAACAACGTGGGCAAATTAATTATCTATAGCTCTCAATGGTACGTCTTTGGAGAAGCAATTTGAAGTGACCATAAATAAATAAATTACACAGTCCCTTAATCTAAAACTAAAGCTGTCAGGATGACGGTAAAACTTAGACACAGAACCAAACCTTCTGACATCACGAGATTCATGTGGCTCATTCTTTGTATTTTTTCTTCTCTTTATTATTATATTGAAAAATTCTGATTCGTTCACTAAATATGGGTTATAAAATCTATTGTCTCGTCAAAACCATTTAGTATTCTGGTAAAGATAGATTTGGTGGAATATTTTTTTTATCTATTTATTTAACGTCGGCCTATTTCCGTTACCAGGGCCTATCACCGACGCACAGTGGGGCAAATAGCTCATTTTTTGGACAAACGATAATTCCCAAGCCTGAAATTAATGAAATTTATTTATTTTTTTTTAAACTATTCGTTATAAAATTGCCTTTAATTCTGTCGAGCCCGAATTTTGAAGTTTCAAAATTAAAGATGGCTAATCCAATATCGCGGACATAAATTTTGAAAGTAGATTAAAATTTTATCAAAAGATTGTTTAAAATTATAAAAAATTGTTACTTGGTTTTGGTTTCTAATCTCATTTCTGATCCTCGAATTTTGTGATTCAAGAAACCAAGATAGCGGATCGAATATGGCGGCCATAATATTTTTTTAAATGAAATGTACATGCACAAACTGTTAAAAATTGTTACTTAGGACTTTCGATCGAGAATCTGAAATCTAAATTACGCAATATCGTAATCCAAAATTAGGTTTAAAGATGTCAACATTTTTTATTGGTTATCTCATTTTTTTATAAGACGGCATATACGAAATTACGAATGCGTAGTCAGCAATCGCAAAAACCTGCAGGTAACAATTTTTAACTATTTTCGCATGTACATCATAATTTTTAAAAAATTTATGGCAGCCATATTGAATTTAATTTTCTGGTTTACAAAATGTCGAAATTTTAATATCCGAAACAAGATTAGCAAACTGCGAAACCCCCGAAAAACAAATTTTAACAGTTTCCTTCTTGATTTGTCATTCTTTTTTAACTTACGGACTTCAGATTCATGATCAGCAATCTCTAAAACCCCCAAGTAACAATTTTTAACAGTTTGTGCATGTACATTTCAATTAAAAAAATATTATGGCCGCCATATTGGATCCGCTATCTTGATTTTTTGAATTGCAAAATTCGGGGATCAGAAATGAGATTAGAAACCAAAAGAACTCCCCAAGTAAAATTTTTTTATAATTTTAAACAATCTTGATAAAATTTTAATTTAGATTCAAAATTTATGTCAGCTATATTGGATTAGCCATCTTTAATTTTGAAATTTCAAAATTCCAGCTCGATAGAATTAAAGGCAATTTTATAACGAATAGTTTAAAAAAAAAGTTTCATTAATTCCAGGCTTGGGAATTATCGTTTGTCCAAAAAATGAGCTATTTGCCCCACTGTGCGACGCCAGAAGACGAGCTACCCCCAACCTGGAAATTTTGCCGAACCTCTTTTCGTTGAGAAGAGTAGAGATCTGTTACTTGCTTAACACACCGGCACGGTGGCTCAATCGGTTAAGGCGTATTGAGTGGCGAATACGCTGATCGACTCGCTACCGCGCTCTGGGTTCGACCCCCAGCCCCGGTATTGACAACACCGGTGGGTGTGGATGTATGTCTGCATTTTTCCGAATGTGTAACCTCCTTCCGTACAGCCTTGGCTTTGGATTTGGGGGTTGTCTACTATCTGTGGTGTGTTATGTTTATGTTATTTAATAGACAAGGGACCGCCTGCTTTACGCCCCCTCCGAAGGATGGTATATCCACTACGTATTCTCGCCTTGAAATTACATAGCTCCGCGTATACGCTGGTATACAAACTGCTAGAAGGTGGGACGAGATCGCTGTATTTCCAGAGATGGATTTCACCCATCCAAATACTAACCGCGCTGAACGTAGCTTCACTGGAGTATCGAAATGCATGAAAATAAAAATGAAAAACTGGTTTATTTAAAACTAAAATAGTATTACATTTGACCCTCCCCAGATACTCGCTTCGGAGCCAGCCAGACATCCACGGCACCAGTCGTCATAGAAATTGAAGGACTGGACGAAGTGAGGCCAAGTAAGGCTAACAATAACTGAAAAATAATGTAATATCTCCTGGTCACACGGTGTAACATAAATATTAATTAAAGTTAAACATGTAAAAAAGTTAAGGATTTTCTTCTAGCTAATACCAACTCACTGCCCCAATTTCAGCTATATCGGACTTGATATCCTATAATCAGTTTTCCAGTTATCGCCCTGCTAGTATGGACATTATTAAACCGACGGTTCATTACTTTTGAACTGAAAGAGATATCGAACTGGAGTTTACGCCACCTTCCCTTGATGTTGTCTTGACTGATGAAACTCTCCTCAATGTGCTTCGCAGTATTTTTAACCCCTGTCCATAATTATTTCAGTTAAATTGTATAACGAAGCGCATTTTGGCAAGTATAGTTGCACCCAAATATGTTGTTTTGTTTATTTTATTTCACGTATTATTTGAGAAATCCACAGGCTATGCTAAATTACTTAGAGAAGATAACTAGGTCACACGGCTTCGCGTATTGCGGATAACAATTGACACAATATCAGTGCCGTGCCATCCATTTAAATATTAATGATGGTGGGAACTGTGACGCCCATGCAGTTCCAAAAATGGGATCGTTCCATAGATAACGAGCATGCGGTAATGATATCAGTTTCTGTGCATTCTATGACGAAGTTATCTTCTCTAAGTAATTTCACTCTACATAAAACTATTTTGAATTCAGCCTACGTCACTTGATATTTGCACCCATCGTGTCTTTATCGAGTTTTTGTCATATCTTCCACTTCTCAGCCTGTGGTGGATATGGGTTAGCTACCAGTTGAGCTGAACACGAGCAGAGAGTTCCCCACGAGTTTTGCTACCAACTAGACGTGCCCAGCAGGATCCAGAACCAAGTAAGTGTGACAGTAAGTCCACAAATCCGCTGTAGTGAAATATTTTGCTGACGTCACTTCACACTGGTACGCACAGTGCCTGGTCATTTCCCCCCCTTGACCTCCGTTTTAAGCTGGGAGAACTACCAGTTGGAAATTGGGATCAAAACCATGTGCCAGTTCCGCCTGACCGATCGACCGTGGAAAACGTGCCCCAGTAGGACCAGCAAGTAAGTTTCATTGAAGAAGTTGCCTAAGTCGTACAACTAGCCGTATTCCGAAAATGTCACAAGCCCAACCTACGTCATCACCAGTTCGCAGAAAGAATATAGTTCCTCAGCCGTGACTGCCGAAGCCAGCCGTGCCCTGGAGTTTTAAGTAAACCGCCGTAAGTAAGTTAGTAAGTTACTTTGTAGATAATAGTGACAAAGATTAGTTGTATTACGAACTCTGCGTTTTACTGCTGTGTGTATGAGAGTCTAATTTTCCCTATTTGACCTACTGGAATTTACCGTTTCTCCACTGTAGTTACTCCAGCCTTACTGTAACGGCTGTTTTAGGGACATGGCGTTCCCCCACGTAATATAGGGAACTGGCTCCCGAGCCAGATGAGCTGATCCGTAAATACCGCTGTTGCTAAGGTGTCAAAAGTGACACTTCTCGGCGTCACAGGAAAGTACATCAGAACTGTAATAACTTTCATATTTACTGATTCCTCAAAAACAATTGGTTTTTCAAGTACGATCGAAATTTTGCTTCTGAAATTATCGTGCCTAAGAATAGACGAGTAAATATGGGCAAATCGACGGGCAGAGAAGACAGACGGACAGACTGAAACAAGCTGTTATTCTATGACAAACACAATGATATGAAAAATTTTTCTTTGCGGGCGATATTTACATGATTTCTTAGTTTGTTGGGTATTTTGCCACTGTAAAAATATTTAAAAATTTTGATGAAATAAACCTCTGCGCCAAAAGGATCAGACAGAGGCTGGTTTTTATACTTCTATTACAAAATGTCTCACACCTAAAAATATATAAACTGAAACAAAATTGTTAAATGATAAATTGAAAAATTAAAACGAAGGCAGTTGACGTTTCGGAGTTCTTTTTCCGTTATCAAAACTTTCACTTTTGAGAATGTCAAACCAGACAGTTTGTTGTTTATGTATTTCCATAGTCACGTGAGACATTAAATAGTTCCTCCGCCGTGCCCTGGAGTTTTAAGTAAGCCGCCGTAAGTAAGTTAGTAAGTTACTTTGTAGATAATAGTGACAAAGATTAGTTGCATTACGAACTCTGCGTTTTACTGCTGTGTGTGTGAAGTCTAATTTTCCCTATTTGACTTACTGGAATTTACCGTTTCTCCACTGTAGTTACTCCAGTCTTACTGTAACGGCTGTTTTAGGGACGTGGCGTTCCCCCACGTAATATAGGGAACTGGCTCCCGAGCCAGACGAGCCGATCCGTAAATACCGCTGTTGCTAAGGTGTCAAAAGTGACACTTCTCGGCGTCACAGGAAAGTACATCAGAACTGTAATAACTTTCATATTTACTGATTCCTCAAAAACAATTGGTTTTTCAAGTACGATCGAAATTTTGCTTCTGAAATTATCGTGCCTAAGAATAGACGAGTAAATATGGGCAAATCGACGGGCAGAGTGGACAGACGGACAGACTGAAACAAGCGGTTATTTTGAGAGTTTCAGTAATTCTATGACAAACACAATGATATGAAAAATTTTTCTTTGCGGGCGATATTTAAATTTTAGAATAGTATGTGGCAAATTCAAATGCTCTTCGTTTCTGCAAGGAGTGTAATTATATAGCAATGTATGTGTTGCATAAGAAGTTTTTTTAAGACTATTGAACAATTCATATATTATAGATACCTTTTTGAACAAGTAATGGGGCTCATTACTCACAGCCGTGGGTAATAATTCATTACTAGAACCAATCAGAAGAATTTATTTGCAATACTCAACAGTTATGGAGTAATTATGGAAGACGATTTAAAGTTCAAAAATATCACATATGTCATGACTTAATTCAATCCTATCATGCAAATATCATAAGTCATGGATATCTAGATTTTTAAATTTTAAAACTACTGTCAGGTTTTTCTACTAGTGTGCACAAGTTTGTTGTGACAAAATGATTTCATGCGATGAGTAGTCGTAGAAAAAGTATAGTATTCTATTGGCATGTAATAGCCATTACACTTTCGTTGAATAATATATTATTTTCTACTCACATGCTATAATTCGTTTATTAGACATTCCCTACCTGTACTCTAATGATACATATTACGATACAGATTTTCCATTATGCACTTGTTAGTGCATAAAACTTTTTTTAGGATAGGACCTAAAATACATGAGCCGCAGGCGAGTGCGGGAATTCCATCAGTGATAGAAAGATACTTCATGTATGAGATTCATACAATGTTTTTCCACAACTGTCCTCAACTCTCATATTTAAAAAAATAAATTTTAAATTTAACTTAAACGTTAAAAGGCGAATCTATAATTTGACGTTTCTAATTGTTTTCAATGCACTGTTATGACTGGGCTATACGCCAGTGTGAATAGTGTTACTACTTTCACGCTTTTTACTTTCTTTCACTATTACCATCAACATAACGGAGAGCGGAAAAAAATATATTATACGGCAATAAACAACCTATTAAGTACAGTATAATTGTGTTTTTATGCTATAATCCCTTTTATAAAGCCATTGAAGGATTTATTCTCAGAGAGTGAATTTTTCAAGCATATGTGTAAAAAAAGAACGGTATCGTTTTCGAGTAATTGCATATGTTTCCGCTAGACGAATACGCAGAAAATGGAAAATCCCTCACGTTCTTGTACACGACGATTCGTATTTATAGGCTTCATTTCTTTTGACAGACCCACACACGCGGCGTAAAAATGAAACTACGGTGAAAATTTTAATTTTTTTAATGGTTATCTCTTTAACTTAAAAGAAGGATGATTCTGATGATAGAAATTGGGGAAAAACAATTTAAGTCACTATATTTATCTAGTTTTGTGAAATATATTATTTATTGTGCTATTTCAATTTAATTACTTTAATTGAATATACAAGCTCGGGAGGAAGTGGCAGAAATTTTTGGCCAATTTTATTAACATTCTTTTTAACGTTATTCTATTATTTTTGTGCCATAAATAGTGAAAATGGTTGTCTGCCAGGGTGCGCGCGGGACAAGGCTCGTTAGGAGTGTTTCAACTAAGTAAAAAAATTAGTGTCGTTGACTGAAACCATTAACAATCAAATTTTCTTTATAAATTATGGACATCATGAAATGCTCGAAAAAATCACCGATGTGAACTTGACAGCTAAATATAGAAGCCATAATGACGGAAACGGCCGAAGGTACATAGACGTGCAATTAAAATAAAAAGGGGGCACATTTTTTTAAATTAAGATCCTGATCTAAGAAATTAACAATTACTAGTGGAAAAAGGTTCAATAATTACTGACCATAATTACTGATCATGCCTCACCCCGTTGGAGTATAAAATTCTTAAATTATATGAAGGATATAATTTTAAAATCCCGTAAAGAAAACAAGGTATCACTTTGGAATTCAGAGGAGAGCTAGAAAATGATGTAATAGGCTCTGCACTAAAAGTATAACTTCTTTGACATCCATCCAAGAGTTGGAAAACCGCACTAGAAGAAATACATAATTCTCAACTCGCATGAAGAGTTATTTATCACTTTGAAATTGACAAGAGAGCTAGAAAATCATATACTAAACCCTGTGGATGATGTACAATTTATAATTTTCAAACCGCATGCAGGAAACGAGTTATCATTTTGAAATTGACAAGACAGCTAGAAAATCATACACTAAACCCTATGGATGTAGTACAATTTACTTGGGAGCCGTTAGAGGGTTCAAAAACCACCACCGCACGACAGTACAAGGCTGGACAAACAAACAAAATATTTCGAAACTAGTCACAACGAAGAAACTTCAGATGTTTCACAATGTTCCAGTTCTACATCGATCACATGGCTCCCAAGTATATTGTACTACATCACAGGGTTTAGTATACGATTTTCTAGCTCTCCTGTCAATTCCAAAGTGATAACTCGTTTCATTCACGCGATTTGAGAATTACGTATTTTTTTCGAGGGTGATTTTTGAACTCTTCAACGGCTCCCAAGTAAATTGTACTACATCCACAAGGTTTAGTACATGATTATCTGGCTGTCCCATCAATTTCAAAGTGATAACTCGTTTTCTTCATGCGATTTGAAAATTATATATTTTTCGGGGGTGGTTCTTGAGCACTTCAACGGCAGCCAAGTAAATTGTACTACATCCACAATGTTTAGTATATGATTTTTCAGTTCTAGTATCAAGTTCAAAGTGATAACTCATTTCCTTCATGCGATTTGAAAATTATGTATTTCATCGGCAGTGGTTTATGAACCCTTCAACGTCTCCCAAGTAAATTGTACTACATCCACAGGGTTTGGTACATGATTTTCTAGCTCTCCTGTCAATTTAAAAGAGATAACTCGTTCCTTTTATGCGATTTAAGAATTACGTATTTTTTTGAGGGTGGTTTTTGAACCCTTCAACGGCTCCAAAGTATATTATACTACATTCACAGGGTTTGGTATATGATTTTCTAGCTGTCCTGTCAATTTCAAAGTGATAACTCGTTCTCTTCATGCAATTTTAAAATTATGTATTTTTTTTTCGATGATGGTTTTTGAACACTTCAATGGCTCCCAAGTAAATTGTACTACATCCGCAGGGTTTAGTATATGATTTTCTAGCTCTACTGTCAATTTTAAAGTAATAACTCATTTCCTTTATGCGATTTGAAAATTATGTACTTTTTCGAGGGTGGTTTTAGAAAAATTCAACGACTCCCAAATAAATTATACTACATCCAAAGGTAGTATATGATTTTCTAGCTGTGCTGTCAATTTCAATGTGATAAATCGTTTCCTTCGTGCGATTTGGATTTTCTAGCCGTCTTTTTTTGAGGGTGGTTTTTGGACACTTCAACGGCTCCCAAGTAAATTCATCCACAGGGTTTAGTATATGATTTTCTAGCTCTCTTGTCAATGTCAAAGTGATAACACTTTTGCTTAATGCGATTTGAGAATTATGCATTTTTTCGAGGGTGGTTTTTGAACCCTTTAACAACTCCCAAGTAATTTGTACTACATCCACATGGTTCAGTATACGATTTTCTAGCTGTCCTGTCAATTTCAAAGTGATAACTCGTTTACTTCATTCGATTTGAAAACTATGTATTTTTTCGGGGGTGATTCTTAAACCCTTCAACGGCTGCCAAGTAATTGTACTACATCCACAATGTTTAGCATATGATTTTCCAGCTCTAGTATCAATTTCAAAATGATAACTCGTTTCCTTCATGCAATTTGTGAACTATGTATTTCCTCGGTGGTTGTTTATTACGTTTATGAACCCTTCAATGGCTCCCAAGTAAATTGTACTACATCCACAGGATTTAGTATATGATTTTCTAGCTATCCTATCAATTTCAAAGTGATAACTCATTTCCTTCATGCGATTTGAAAATTATGTATTTTTTCGGGGGCGGTTCTTGAAGCCTTCAACGGCTGCCAAGTAAATTGTACTATATCCACAATGTTTGGTATATGATTTTCCAGCTCTAGTATATGATTTTCTAGCCGTCTTGTGTAACGGAATTTCTGTCGAAATGTCGTTACAGCTCCCTTTAACATTGTATTTTGTTAATATTTAGTATTTTTTCGCTTTTTTGCGATCAGTCTATATTTTGTGAAGTTTTGAGTTATAAAGTGATATGCTACAGTGTGCGCGAACCTTTAACTTAATATCTGGTAGGGAATTGTAATTAAGACATTCCGCGGTGAGGAATTTTTTGATAGTTTAACGGTAGAATCGGGGCGAAAATTGATCATCTTTGATCCGACGCTAGTAACAAGCGGTTGTGTTTGAAGATCCTGTCTGGCTTCGTAGCAATGGTGAGACGACTTGTGCCTTATTCACTTTTATCTTTGTAATCCTTAAAGTTCTCGATTATTTTATGTAGTTATTTTAATTGTATCTATATTTTAAACTCAGAAGTGGACATATTTTTGAGAATAATTTTGTTAAACCGTGTGTTTGTTCGATAATTATTTAACGTAGGGATTAATTAATTATTATTATCGGCCCATTGGGCATTATCTGTATGTACGTTGATTATTTAATAGTGATTAAATAATTATTTAATAATTATTATCCGCCCACTTGGCAACTTATCTTTTATCTCTGATTGTGTAACGTATGGGTTAAACAATCATAGATTGACCCGTGGTGGTTATTATATTTTCTTTTGTGGTTCCTAGATATTTTTCTGCTGTTTGATGTGTTTTCTAGGTGAACTACATACAGGTGTGGATGCACTAGAGAATATATTGTGCCTAGGCACATGATGTTGGTTCATGAATTCAGGGTGAACCTTTTGGAGTTAAATGGTACCTAGGCTGGAACCAGGCTCAAAGCCGAATTTGTCCAGATTTTCTGCTGCTCGGACACCTGTGGAAGGTGTAAGGTGAGTGTTTTCTCTATCTTTTATTTTATTATCTTTTCATTAAATCTGTAGAGATTTAAAGCACTCACCGAATGTTTGTAAAGAGATTCCTAGAATTTGGAGTGTCTGAACCAACAAACCATTTTCTTTTCTTCTCGTCCTTGTGTAGCTTCATTAATGGATTAATTATATCGCTATCTTTGCCTTACCTAAATTAATCAGTAATGAAGTGTCGGTTTAATATCTTATTCCGGTTAACTGCTGGTAAAATAAAAATATATCTAAATATCCCTACCTAGTAAATTGTTGTTACTTATGTCTATCTGTCCGTACAAGTTTAAAATATGATTATCGAGTGATTTAAATGTCACCGAATTTGCACAAGTCGTTGTCACCTCACCATTTTATTTAACTTCTTAGAGTCAATTTGAGAAATATAAATTTTTAGAGAAGCCACCAGTAAAATGATTATCTTTTATCTTTTTGGCATTTAGTCAAAATATTAAGTAATGTAAAAATTTTCTTTTATCTTTTTGGCTAAATTTTTTTATCTTAAAATAACGAAAAAAATATCTTATCTTTTTGGAAGTATTTTTAAAGTAGATTACTTTTTTTATATTATTTTGTCTTGAGTAAATTTTTCTTGGCCTCAACTTATAACGTTATACTGTAATTTTTTCCTCTTTCTTTTTCTAATTAAATTATGCTAGTTACATAATAAGTGATATTTGCTACAGATTCATTTTGTCTAATTTTTTATTGATATTTTCCTTATCGATTTTCGTGTAAATTTAATGTTCAATTTTTTAACACGAAAATATTAGTTTTTTTGTAGTAAAATTTATCATACCAAAAATATGATTTATTTAATTTAATATTATCTAGATTAATTTTTATTGTAATTTTTTTCTTTAACGTAATATCTTGCTATCTTAATTTTTGTTTTTATAACTTACAATTTCTACTTAGTTTAGCGTGGTAAGAATTTTGTAATTTTGTAGTTGATTAATTAGTTTCATCGGAATTTTGTATCAGAGTACATTGTACTTATTATCGAATTTTTTTATCGTAATTTCATTTTTCTATCTCCCCTGACTGGTTTTAACAATTTATTTTCCCATTTTTATGTAAAAATAAATGGACCCAATGAAGAGGAGTGACCCAGTACAAATCTACATCAATCCGTCTTATGTAAGGAATTTAGTGGTTTTGGAAAGCGTCCTCGTTGAGAGTGGACAGAGCTTATACTCCAAGCTAGAAGGAGATTCATTTTGTAATCTCAGCTCAACTGTACGTCCCTAATATACCGAAATTTCGGTAGCTGCCCCATAGTCCTGCTGCAGCCACTCAGTTACGTAAGAATGTGAAAATTTGTACTGTCATTGCCAACGTTTTGGTCAGAAGCAATAATGTAAAAAGCAGTCAAATTTGTTATTATTTTAAACAATTATTTAACTTAAAAATTTTTGTTATCATTTCACATTTCAAATTTATTTTTGAGTTTAAATTATCAATTTTGTATTTTATCTTATAGTTAAGTTTTGTTCATCTTTTGTAAAGAAATTGTAAATATCCTTAAAGAATAATTGTTTTGTAATATATTGTTCAAATTTTATCTACTGTGTGTCATTATTCTTACTCACCACTGTATTCAAGAATATATTATCTCTCATTTCTTTTGGTTTTGTGTATCAAGTATTCCTTTAAAAATACCCTGGCGTTCTTAAGGCCAACCTAAAAATTTTACTTCACAAAAAAACCCACCAATCTGCACTGAGCTAGCAGGAGCTAAGTAAACGCACCTCTTGTTTGGGGACGTGCTATAACCAACAAAGTCGCGTTATACCTGTCAATTTCAAAGTGATAACTCGTTTCCTTCATGCGATTTGAGAATGATGTACTTTTTCGGGGGTGGTTTTGGAGCCGTTAAAGGGTAACGGCTCCCAAGTAAATTGTACTACATCCAGAGGGTTTAGTATATGATTTTCTAGCTCTCCTGTCAATTTCAAACCGATAACTCGTTTCCTCCGTGTGACTTGAGAATTATGTATTTTTTCGAGGGTGGTTTTTGAACCCTTCAATAGCTCCCAAGTAAATTGCACTACATCCACATGGTTTAATATATGATTTTCTAGCTGTCCTGTCCTGTCCTGTCCTGTCAATTTCAAAATGATGACTCGTTTCCTTCATGCGATATGAAAATGATGCATTTTTTCGGGGGTGGTTCTTGAACCCTTCAATGGCTCCCAAGTAATTTGTACTATATTCACAATGTTTAGTATATGATTTTCCAGCTCTAGTATCGATTTCAAAGTAATATCTCGTTTCATCCATGCGATTTGAAAATTATGTATTTCTTCGAGGGTGTTTTATGAACCCTTCAACGGCTGACAAGTAACTAGTACTACATCTATAGGGTTTAGTACATGATTTTCTAGCTCTCCTGTCAATTTCAAAGTGGCAACTCGTTTCCTTCATGCGATTTGAGAATTATGTATTTTCTCGAGGGTGATTTTTGAACCCTTCATCAGCTCCCAAGTAAATTGTACTACATCCACAGGGTTTAGTATATGATTTTCTAGCTATCCTGTCAATTTAAAACTGATAACTCGTTTCCTTCATGCGATTTAAAAATTATGTATTTCCTCGAGGGTGGTTTATGAACCCTTCAACAGCTCACAAGTAAATTGTACTACATCCACAGGGGGTTTATTATATGATTTTCTAGCTCTTCTGTCAATTTCAAAGAGATAACTCCTTTTCTTCATGCGATTTGAAAATTATGTATTTCTTCTGAAGTGGTTTTCCAACACTCGGACGGCTGTCAAATAAGTTATACTTTTAGTGCAGCACTTATTACATCATTTTCTGGCTCTCCTGTGAATTTCAAAGCGATACCTTGTTTTCTTCATGAAATTTTAAAATTATATCCTTCATTCAATTTAACAATTTTATATTCCAACGGGATGGGACGTAATCAATAATTATGATCAGTAATTATTCAACCTTTTTCCACTAGTAATTGTTAATTTCTTAGATAAGGATCATAATTTAAAAAAATGTGCCCCTTTTTATTTCAATTGCACGTCCATGTACCTTCGGTCGTTTCCGTCATTTTGACTGCTATCTTTAGCTGCCAAGTTCACATCGGTGAAAAAATACTGCCCGACATCATACTTGTGAAACAAAATGCATCTTCCACTTGAACAAGTATATCAAAGAAATTAAGTAGTCAGACTTAAATCATTAATGTTGAAACCTCTTGCATTCATAGTTCATGGTATAGAAGGCAAGAAAAACGCAATCTGCCAATTTTCTAGTGACAATATTTTTTTTACATATCTAGTTGAGCCGCTGAGTATTGTCCCGCTACTCGCATGGCAGACTCGTCATTTACCAATTAACAGGACACTACGTACCTGCACACTACGAGAAACAGATTTACAAAGTTTATAAAATGAGTCAACCAAAACTGTAGCTCGCTCTCGAGCCATACGCATACTATCCATTATATTCATTACACAGGCCCACAAAAAAAGTGGTTTGTGCTGTGGTACTGACCATACCTATCCCTTTTATGTTGAGTCGCTGAACACGAATAAGACCTTAGTTTTTCCTCAGCACGTCAGGTTTTTTTTTAAACACCAAAAAGTCTGTTGGATCGCAATATTGCTTACCCAACTCATTTAAATCAGACAACTTTAAAACATCAAACTAATAACACTGCCGTACTTCAATAATGACCGCATAACTCAAAGAAATCGTAAAACTCCTCCACCCCTTAACCCTGGGAATTTTAATACTTAAGCAACCGGAAACTCTTGTATTTGGAAATTTTCGTTTTTTAATTGCCCATCAATCTGCCAAGCCAGATTTTCGATTTTTGTTCCTGATTTATAAAAATTTTTGATGAAAATTTGAACTTCTTTCGACAGTTTTGAAAGATCAGGGACAAAAATCGAACATCTGGCTTGATAAATCGATAGGCAATTAAAAAACGAAGATTTCAAAAAAAGCCTTTCCGATTGCTTGAATGATTTGAAAAAAAAAAGTCACTTTTGAGCCACTGTGCGCCTCTGAGATATCGATCGATAGGGAAGCAGAAAAACGGCGTATCGACGTTTTCAAGATGGGCCTGAAGACTTTTACTGCGAATTCAATGGCTGCGAATAGCTTCATTCTCCAAGAAGTACGTCCTCAAAATGACTCTTCAGCATCGTATTCTCTTGAATCTTCTTCATTTTTTGGCCGGAAAAATGACAATATAGAACGACTGACATTTCAATGAAAATTAGATAAAAGAAGGTGAAGAGGATGCCATCCAAAACCAAGATGAATCTGATGGGATCAAAGAGCTAATGTGAGAGAGCTTTGATGAGAGTGTGCGCATCACGACGTAGTGCTTTCAAACGTGTTATACAGCAAGCGAGGATCAACTAAAATAATACATCACAAAATGTCTGGCAAGACGTTGTAAATAAGAAGAAGAGTACTGTTTTCTGCCTTCCAACGTAAAAAGTTTATTTTATAAACTTTTAAATATTAAGTAAACACATGATCCCCTTACTCGCAAATTTAATACATTTTTTTTCACAAAATTTAAGATGCATTAAAACACTTTAAGTAATGGGGCATGTACAAAGTTTGAAGAAATAATCTGAATCAATTTTCATATAATTTTAAAAATATATATATTTTTTTTTTCATCTCTTTAAAGGTCCGTAGTTCATTTAGCAAAGATTTAAGAGAGATATTTTCAACCGAAAATTGTATTTTAATTGGTGTGTCAAATTCCTGATATTAAAGCCTGAAATATTCTGTACAGATTAAGAGCAAATGATAGTTTACACTTTATTATAATTCAGATAATCTTACACATTATAGAAATATAAAACAATCCATTTGTTTTCATTTGTCAATAAAAAGTATTGAAGGATATAAATAGAATAAAATACTTATAGTAAAAACTTGGGATATTAAAACGATGCATGGATAAGTTCCGTAACCGTATAACGTTCAACTATTGCCTTAAAGTTCTATTAGATTTGTTATCGTTCCGAATATTTCTAATTGTGTGAGTTATTTAAACGTATAACTTTAAAAATTAAAACATTTTATTATTATATGTTCAGTGTAGTATTTTGTGTGTTTAGTGTGTGTTATTGAAAATTTGGAGTCCGAAATTTAGGTCCGAACAACTGTAAGTTACAATTATATCAATAATTTTTAATATTTTATAAACCGTAATAATTTATTTATAGTTTAATGTCTGATATGTATACATATAAAGTTTGTTAATAATTAATGCACTGTTGCTATTAATAACTATTTTCAATTGGCTGGTAATGATTTCAAAATGACAATAAATAATAAATTTGTTAAACTCGTACTAATTAGTGTAAGCATTTACCCGTTGATTGCGTTTTTTAATTGACGAGTTCTTAGAACAAATTTTTGCCAGTGAAATCGTGAAATACATACCTTCTAATAATGTAATGTTTTTTATTATATTAGTGAAAAAATATTATCTTAAACGACAAATCGATAAACATTTTATTTTTGATTTTTAAACTAAGTATTCTGTACCAACCTTCGATTAAAGAACTTATATCTAGATACATCTTTTCACTATATACCTTGTTTGCTCCCAACATAGTCACATTATATGTCCATTAAAAAGAATAGATGAACATCACATCCCATAGGCAACAGTGGCGTTGTGTGTATAGAAAATGTGTAGAATGGTAAATATTTTCATTAAAATGAATTATTGCAATTCCTGCATTACCAGCTCTTTATACAACGTGATGTAGGCATACGATATAATAGTAAGATAATACAGTAAGATAAATATTTATTGAAAGGATATTAAAATTTAATTGCTATTCACTTTATAACTGTAAACTGAACTTCATCATGTTACGACTATGGAACGATCGATTTGCTTCTTTTCTAAACTACTTTCTGCAAACGGCACAGCACTTAATCATTTTGCACTAAATATATTGTTACTAAACGGTGTGAATATGAATAGAGAATATTATTTAGGTATTAAGCAAATCACAACTTAAAATAAAAAGACTTCTTCACCGCATTTTGATCGAAAAACACGAAAAACATTTATTAACATTAATGACGGACACTGTCAAAAGTGTCAAACTGAGATTATGATAATCGAACTTACCGATCGTGCCCGAATCGGCCGCGAATAGATCAACTAGCCAATCAAGAATTTATGGGAAGAAGTGCCTTAGATTGTAAGAATTATTTCTGTCTTATAAAGTTATTATTTTATGAACTATTAAAAGGTTTTTAAGTTTTTTTATTTTTTTGAATAATATATGTCAATATTTCATTCACTTTTATAGCACATAGAAAACATACATACCAAGAGCACAGATCAAACAAACCAGATGTTTCACTTAATAGTATTCCCAATGTAACCAGTTTCATTTTTTGTCGTGTGACGTTTACCTTCCAGGATTCTGCGCAGAAGTCATATACAGAGCAACCTAGCGGTTGACATGGAAGTTAAGACCAGCGAGTACAATATCACAGGAGAGAGTGTTTAGTACTGAAATCTCAGAGATGGAAGTCGTCATCAGCTACACCAGTGATATTAATTATTTTGGAATGCAATGTATTCTATTGAAGCTTAGAGTTCTTATTGTTATACATTTAAGTGGTTTTTTGAGTATTTATTAGGTGACTTTTAATTATTGTTACGTGTCATCATCTCCCTCCTGTGTCTATACTCGCTGGTTAAGACTGCTTGGTATATGCGCAGATCACTACACAAAATTCGTACCTTCCAGGAGTTGATTTATTATCTAAACCATGAAACGTCATAAGTGAAACATCTGGTTTGTTTGATCTGTGCCAAGAGGATCATATTATAACGTTTTTAATTATAAAGTGTATTAAGATAAAAGTGATTTATTCTGTATTTGAAACAGGACAGCTTGTATAATTTTACATATCCTTGATAATAAGTCAAAACAGAGAAAAACTAATTCTTACAAAAAACTGCATCAAAATCGGATCACCCGTTGAAGAGATATGAAGCCACAGACAGACAGACAGACAAACATACGCGTCAAACTTATAACACTCCTCTTTTTGGGTCGGGGGTTAAAAATTCATAAATAAAATATCTCTAAAATGTACTATTAGTCCAATTAATAAGCCGAAAAAAAGTGTAAAATGTGGAAAACTGGTGGAACAGCACCGATTTGAAAAATTCCTTTTTTCACGTATTCCCTAAACCACCAGGAATATTCATCAGCATTGACCTCTGCATTAACTCCGAGGATAAAAAAGTTATAGCGGTTTGAAGTGCCCCAAAAAGTAGCTGTCTTAAAAAAATTTATAAATTAATATTTCGCCTCAGAAATGGGCACCAGGAGATTTTTTTGGCTCGCCCGAGGTCCAAATTGAGCAATTCCATATTCCAGTATGGAATTCGTGCCATTTTTTGAAGAAAATTCCACTTTTTCGGGCGGAAATTTTAATATGAATATTGTGCTGCGGAAGTATGCTATAGGGGTTTTTTTGGGTCACTGATCACGATTCATAGGTCCAAATTGAGAAATTCCATATTCCAGTATAGAATTCGTGCCATTTATTGATGAAAATTCCACTTTTTCGGGTGGAAATTTAAATATGAATATTGTGCTGCGGAAGTATGCTCTAGGGAGTTTTTTGGGTCGCTGATCACGATTCATAGGTCCAAATTGAGAAATTCTGTATTCCGGTATGGAATTCGTGCCATTTATTGAAGAAAATTTTACTTTTTCGGGCGAAAATTTAAATATGAATATTGTGCTGCGGAAGTGTGCTCTAGGGGTTTTTTTGCGTCGCAGATCACGAATCCAAATTGAGGAATTCCATACTCCAATATAATTCAATTTTTTCAGAAAAAAATTAAATATGAACGTTTTTTCTCGAAAATGTGCTCTGCGATATCGTTTGGGTCACTGAATACGAATTCGCGGTCTAATTCAAGTAATTCCAAATATCTCATCAGAAATACTGTTGATTAGATTTATCTATGTTTTTTTATATGTATATGTGTTTGTCTATATCTGTGTACATATTTATGTGTTTATAAGTGTGTGTGTATATAACATACAATTAAATTTAAAGTTATGAAACCTATTCCTCCCCTCGTTTTCGAGGATGCTGAACACGAATAATAGGGTGAAAAAGTGTTTAGTCATACGCACCCCCTGAAACGGCCAAAAACCACCCCTTTTTGCTTATTACGGATTATATTATATTATTTTAAATTAAATTTCCCCCCGAAAAAATGGAATTTTCATTAAAAAAAATGGCACGAATTCCATACTGGAATATGGAATTGCTAAATTTGGACCTCGGATTCGTAATCAGCGAGCCAAAAAAACCTCCTAGAGCCCATTTCTGAGGCGAAATATTAATTTATAAACTTTTTAAGACAGCTACTTTTTGGGGCACTTCAAACCCCCCTAACTTTTTTATCCTCGGAGTTATCGGTGCTGTTCCACCACTTTTCCACATTTTCCGGCTTATTAATTGGACTATATCTTTAGATCTGTTTTCAAATATCAACAATTTTTGTAAAGAAAGCCCACATTGTTGACTCATTCCAATGTGCAAGACGGACTGACTGAAACTTCTTTATTTAATGATTTTCGAAAAAAATACATTATAAATTTTACTTATTTTAAAACTCTTAAATAACTATTTAATTTTTAGTTGATATATTACAGTGTGTACCTTATTGAAGAAAAAATGTTGATGCTTAGTGAATTACAATAAAGGCAATATTAAAAAAACGTGTCCCCTAAAGACATCTAATATCTACTAAGTTTGTACGGATCCTATGCATGAAAAGTAAGTTCCAACGTTGAAAGGTAAACGAAAATTGAAAAAAGAAAGCCGAAAAAATACAATGTATCAAACGGATGTTCATTGACACATTATGTAAATTTGCGACCAATAATAACAATTTATAGGTTTGTTAACAACCCCATAGCAAATAATGACCGCAAAACATTTTTTCAAAATTCGCGAATTTTTTGGAAAAAATTAAATGTAATTTTTTGCGTACTGCTTGCACATTCCTCGATCATACATAAAATATTTTTTTCCAATCCCTAGAGTTCTCTGAAACTTCGTTACATCGCGAAGAACGTATCAAAACGAGTTTCTGAAATTTGCGAATTTATCATAAACAAATAAGGCCTAACACGGACGCAATTTTTGCATAATTATTGTGCAAGCTTCGAAGTTCTAGAAAATATTTTTTTTAACCTCTGATGTCGAGAACATACGAAAACATGAAAATTTATCCTTGAGAATTAGTTTGAGTATAATGTTTAAAACTTAAATTTCAAAAACTCGAATTTTAGCAATCTACGCATGCACAACAAAAAATTGCAATGGAACAACACACAAATCTGGAATTTACAGTCACTAACCATGTGGGATGCGGGGAGTGGCTGTGGATAATTCGCTGCACTTCTCCCGTGAGAATGTGGGAGACACGGGAGAACTGTCCAGCATCGCGCACGCGAAAATAATAATAATAATAATAATACTTTATTAATCCTTTAGATCGTTATACATGATATAAGATAAGTCAATTGTACAAAAATATGCGATAACGAATTTTATTTTATATGAAACTTTTCATCTACATCGACACTTCTCATCCTGTATTCCTCTGCCATGCGCCATGACACTAACTACTGGCAATAGGCCATGACCTCAGTCCATTCTAGCGTAGACGTAGCCGAAGGCTACGGTATCTTCGGGAGTGGCAGCAACTCCAAATGAAAAAAAATGTCTCGAAGCATTGATAACGCTTTGAAATTTATTTTTACACCTTATACGTTCAACATCATTTGAGTCAAACAAGAGCAAATACTAGAGATGTTGTCGATATTCAACATTTTTTTGGAATCTTTTTACGCAATTTGTTGTTGTTGTTAAACTTGTGTAGAGTAATGTAGCTCTATTGTGAAATATCTGCATTTTCCTCTATTGTAACTACGATAAAAATGAAATTTAAAATCAAACATAGTAAAAGAGACCATTGTTTCATTTCTATTTATACATCATCCGATTCTAGCCAGCAAGAATTGAACAATTTATTAGTATTTCCATATTTCTTTTCAGCAATCTGTGTAAATATTTGCTCAAACGAATTGAGAATCCATATCTGCAGTCTTAAATTGAATGCTATGACACTTTTTATTAAATAATCTTTAAACACAAATTTATCGTAATATAGCGTGCGGCAAAAAACGAAAATACTATAAGGGCTTCTTACTAGCTAATTGACATATTTTCTGAAGGACTTGTATACAGGGTGTTCCTTAATGACGTGATTCCTTAGGTCATTTTATGAAGAAAAGTTCATGTGAACATATGTCCGCAACGGCTTACATTTTTTGCTACAGGGTGTTGAATTTTTTTTCAATCATTATTTTTTAATATCTCAGAAACTACTTTATTATTTTCAATGTTGGTATGTGTTAATAGGATAAAAACTACATATTTTAGTTAGAAAAGTTATTTTATCGCTCTTCCAGTGCCGTCCTTGGATATTTTTTACCAAAAATAACAGAGGAGTTCTGTTAAAAATAAATATTCCGTATGCTCCTTAGTGTTACAAGCAAACGAAAAACGGTTTTGGATTTAATAAGGTTTTCTTAACACGAATCTGTTTGATGGACACTTGAGAAATGTTGCAGAGTGATTCTGCGTCGTAATTAGCAGTGGGGCGTATTCACACTGTATTCGCGCGCTATGCTGTAAGTGATTTCAATAGAATTACCTATGTGTTTGAGTGAATTTCACAATTTTAAGAACTAGTGTATGGTGTATTGATGTTTATAGTGAAGAATATATATATATTTAAATTCAATTTACTCGACCAATAAACTTACAGGCGTATTAAGAACCAACCGCAATACCTATAAGAAATTATTGTTTCGTGTTTTATAGAATTGTAGTGATAAAAACTAATTGTTTTTTGACATGTACATGCTGTGGGTTAATGGAAATGGCTTCTTTATTTCAGATTAAAACTATTTAAAAGATTGTAAGTTAACAACAGGAGAATATTATAAATTAATATAGTTTATAATTCTGGGTCATTGTTAAGAACACAGACTTCTGGGATTTCTCATTTTTTTTTGCATAGATGTGTTCACAAACGTTATAGTAATCGTTTCTGATAGTTGAAATGTTGTGATTATTTTGGAAAACTACCCCCTGAAATGGGGGCAGTTTTGAAAAAAAATGCTAAATGCCGGAAGTAGTATATTGTCCTTGCTTTAAACAATGTTATTTAGGGCAAGGACAATAAAATATTTTTCAAAAATACCCTTACTGTAGACGTAGTTTTCCAAAATAAGCACAACATTTCAACTATCAGAATCGATTTCTATAACGTCTGTGAACACATCTATGCAAAAAAATTTGGAGAAAAAAATGGAGAAATTCCAGAAGTCGGTGTTCTTAACAATTATCTAATTTTGTTTTAGTTATTAGTGAAAAGAAATGGATTCAGTAGTACATTTACATATTCCTAATAAAGGTAAGAGAAGAAGAGCTCGACTCTAATAAATGTTTAATTTGTGGTATCAAGACAAAAGAAAATACCAAAGGCTAAGCTTTTGTTTAATTTTAAAATATATTTCTTATAGAGCATTATTGAGAGAAAAGGAGTTCATATCTCTAAAAGTATTATTAGTAAATTTATCAGCAGAAGAATTACAAAACAGAGAATATTCATGGTACAGATCGTGTTATCTAAGGACAACACACAAAAAAGTCTCCACATTTTGAGAAAAAAATTTGAAGGGAAGCCATTTAATGTTGAAGATAAAGATCAGCCAGGCCCTAGTCCTTTTACCAGAAATTAGACAATACAATTCGATAAAAATAAATGTTTTTTGCGACAAAGAGGATGGAAGAGGTAATAAGTAATGCAAAGTCTTTACCGATATATCTATGAAATGCACTTAAGGCATGCATTAAAATTACTAAATGACAGTAAATTAAATGTACGGCTGACGCACATGCTGCAGACATTATATATCACTTGAACTGTTGCTCTACTTATGTAAGTGCAACTCTTCGCAAAGTAAATCTTACCGGAGAAGAAGAAAAAGAGGACAGTATTTCAGCGATATCATCCTTCATTGAATTCATTAATGTTGCAAGGCAATTCTTATTTCAGGGTCAAATTGTAACCGTGTCAACACTAGAAGATACATATCAAAATATATGTGAAAGAAATGGTGTTGAAACATATTTATTTAAATCTCAAAGACAACTGAAAGAAATATGACAGATCGAATTAGGTAATGACGGGATTGAATTTAGTAAACTAAAAGGAAAAAATGAATCTGAGCGAGTTTCAATCAAACTCGTCAGATATGCAGCTATATCCAAAATCTAGGAGGAAGACGTAATAGAATCTGATATGAAAGCTATTTTTGCAGCAGCCAAACTTATAAGAAAGTCAATTTTATCCGCGGAAAAATGGAAATTTGAAGGTTTTATAATAGAAGTACGTCGAACATGTTTTCCTGAAAACGTTTACTTTTTAAGAAGTGGTACTGTATTGGTCATAAGAAGATTTCCGCAACTTTGCCACGATACCTCAGTTATCTGGAATTCCGGAAAAGCTGCCAGATGCCTGTCAATAACAGACAGATTTTCAAAAAAAGGAAAAGTGTATTGCTGGAAAACATTCTGTCAAGTTCAAGGTGACGTATTATTAGTCCTTGAGAAGCTTGGCGAAGCTGAACAAATCAGTAACGAAGTTATTTTACTACCTTGTGCTCCAACTAGTCTTTTAGAACTGACATAGTGTTTATATGAGGTAGGAAAATGTCCTGCAAATTTTGATTAAATATCCTTTACCGCACAGAAATGTGCAAATGTGAAGCGGATGAAGAAAGCTGTGAAAACATCTCTAAAGATGATTCAAAATAAATCACAGACGATATCGATGTGGTGTTTAATTAACACTATATATTTAAACTGTTTAGCCAATGTATTTCTATTAAAATTTCTCGGTATTAAAAACATTTTCAGCCACAGTTTTATTTCTTTATGTTTTTTACGTTATATAGCAGTTATTTTATATATAGCAATATGTGTTAACGTTCCCAGAGGAGTGTGCTCATTATCTGTTGTATTTTTGTCGAAATGCAAATTTTTGTGCGGTCAAATAAACTTTCCCCCCCCCCCCCCCTCGTTCCCCACCCTTCATCACTTGCATCCTCTCTTACGACTATTTTGTGATTTCTACTACCTGTACAGTAATTTGGGTAATTTTGGGACCTTCTATGCTCATTTTATCGACTATGATTATGAGATAACCTCCCTTCCTCGAGTAATTGTGATGTCATCCGACGCACAGTTATTGATTAAAACATTTAAAATCGCTTCATTTAATAATTTTTAAACACATATATCTAGTTATCCTGGAATAAATGACGTTTTTCAAACATTTTCAAAACAGTATTTGTTGACATAAAGTAAGTTGTTGGTGTTCAGAATCATCTCACCGTATTATTTCTTCGATTTTTAATGTTTCATTGAATTTGTTTTATTACTTCCACATCCAGTGGTAGAGTAACGACAAAAAAAATTTGAAAATTTTCATTGTTCAGATAGGCTTGAATGTCATGAAACGTCGAGATTTTAAGTTTGAGCGAGAAAAAATTTCTGTCTGTCTGTCTGTCAGTCTGTCGGTCTGTAACTTTTCTTGTGCGCACGATTACTCTGGAACAGAGGCGGACTGGCAAGGGAGAGGCCCGGTGGGACTTCAGGGAACGGAAGCCCGGCAGGCGCGTGCTGGGAGGTTTTAGAGGGCCCTAGAAAATTTCTAATTTTTTTCCTCGAAAATAAAAATTGATGAGCGGGTGGAGGAGAGAAAATCGAAAAAAAAACATTTTTTCTCAAAAATGAAAATTGATGAGCGAGGGAGAGAAATTGGGAAAAAAAATTTTTGTTAAGCAAAAAATTTTACTTGTGGAGGGGCCAGCAGCGCTCGCCTGAGGCCCGGTAGGCCTAGGTCCGGTGGGACTTTTCCTTCCTGTCCCCCAGCCAGTCCGCACCTGCTTTGGAACCGTTTAAGATATTGACTTGAAATTTGGTACACGTGTGTACTTTAACGAGATCTGGAACTAGATTTTATTTTCATCCTATTCCGTCAAAGGGTTGGGGGGTAAATTGGGGTAAATGGGGGGTAAATAGGTAAATCAGGCAGGTAAGAGTCCATAAAACTGGTTTTTACAAGAACCAAAAACCTCAAAATATTTTTTTGCTTCATCCACCCCCACTACCACCTCCTCATCACCACCTCCACCTCACTACCAATGTGGAATATCGCTTTATGCGTTTTTGGGGTAGACGATTTCAAATATTATATTACTAAAGTTCCATAAACAATTGTTTTCATACACAAAATTTGTTCGTTGTGAGAGACTTGAACAGAAAATCTGGATGCAGAAGCAGTGATTCTTTATGCAGCGGTTTTTTTTTTAATTTTTCAAAGATAGAGACGTAGAAAATTCATTTAACTACCAACCCGTATTGTTAATTCCTACGTTAGCAAAAATTATTAAAAACCTGGTTTTTAACTGCCATTGAATTTGGATTTCGAAATGAAAGCAACAATGATGCAATGTTTTCTTTCCTAAATAAGGTTTACACTGATGTAAATCGACGAGAAGTTGCTGCTGATATACTCTGAAGATTTGCTTTTGTTTATACGTAATACTGCAGAAATTGGAACACTACCGTTTCAGAGATACTACCTTAAAATGGTTTTATTCTTACCTGTCAGGCCGTAAGCAAACTGTTAAAAATCCAATTAATTCTACTAAACTTAATATAAACTGTTCTGTTTTTGGTCCAATTATATTTGAACTATATATTAACGATCTAACTACGATTAATATAATAGTTCACTCCATTCGCCAACGATACCACTAAAATGAAACGTAACAAAGGTAAATATATTCTTCAGGAAACTATATGCTCTGGCATAAGCACAATTAAAGACCGAGCATATTATCATTTGACACGGGAAATACAAACATAATAACTTTCAGATGTGCAACTTGCCAAATATGCCCAGATAACCACGTGCTTGAAAACAAAACATGTTCAAAATTGTTGGGATTGAATATTTCCTGCAAACCAAAGTTTAAAAAACATATTATTAGTTTAAATAGTAAGCTAGCATTTAAATATTATGCAGTCGGGGTGGTCCCATTAAATTCAAATACTAAGTCGCAAAGGCTGTATTATTCTCACTTATTGTATTGTGGTACAATAAGTGAGAAATATACAGCCTTTACGGCTTAGTATTTTAATTTAATGGAGACCATCAGAGATACCGAATTGCTTTCTGGGATATATGTAAACAATATTCATACTGCAAAAACGTGTCAATCGATAACTTTTCAAAGCTACTGCTCATGATTTATGCAAACAATTACTTACAGATTCTCACAGATATCTCAATTTTTATTGGTGATACAATACTAATTCATAAATACGGAATAATTTTAATACCAACTCTTCTAATTATGTCACCCAGCAAGTAGGTGTTACTTTACCATTCCCGACGTCCACACTTATCAAGGGTTATATTGCCTACAATGGACTTAAAATGTATAGTCTATCGAAGCATATAAAGACGATCTGCAATCGGGATTTCAGAATCACAATAAAAAAAACCGCTGCCCAAGGAATCACTACTTCCACATCCAGATTTTCTATCTAAGTCACTCACAACGAAAAAATTTTGTATGTGGAAATAATTGTTTATGGAACTTTAATAATATAATATTTGAAATCCTCTGCCCCAAAAACCCATAAAACGATACCTCACATCGGTAGTGGGGTGGGGGTGGTGATATGGGGGTGGTAGTGGGGGTGGATGAAGTAAAAAATATTTTGAGGTTTCTGGTTCTTATACACACACAATTTCATCACCTTTAATAATGGGGTGGGGGTGGTAATGGGGGTGGCTAATGCCAAATTTTTTTTTGAGACCTTAGCTTCTCTTGTCTATACTAAATATCTATTTTATGAACTTTTATCTGCTTGATTTACCTATTTACTCCAAATTTACCCCAATTTACCCCCCAACCCTTCGACGGAACAAGATGAAAATATAATCTAGTTCTAGATCTCGTTAAAGTACATATGTGTACCAAATTTCAAGTCAATATCTCAAACGGTTCCAGAGTAAACGTGCGCACAAAAAAAGTTACAGACCGACAGACAGACCGATAGACCGACAGACAGACAGAAAATTTTTTTCGCTAAAACTTGAAATCTCGACGTTTCATGACATTCTAAGCCTATTTGAACAATAAAAATTTTTAAAAATTTTTTTGTCGTTACTATACTTCCACTGAATGTGGAAGTAAAATGACTAAAACTAACATTATTTATAAAAAACTGCGACGAAGAGGACAATGTTTACTGTTATTAACAAGAATTTGTATTCTTTTGGACAATAAATTATATTTCGATTGATTGATGAATTGCACAGTATTTTAAAAAATACTGGTGCATTTTTTATAAAAATAGTAAAAAATTAATCGTCGGAAAAATCCTAATCTCTAATAAATTAAATATTGTAGCCACTCAAAAAAACTTCTTGATTATTTAAAACTTGTCTCACGACGAGGAAGTTTTTCAGCTTATATTGAGAATGACCACCAGTAGCGAATTTTTCCAATAAACGGAATCACTCGTGTGACCAGTACACAACACTATTCATAAACCAGTTTCTAGTTATTGACTTCAAAGCTAAAGTAGGTACGTGTAACAAGCACAGAAATAATTTCGATGGCAAAGCTATGTTTACAAATTTGCCTTTTCATATTTCATATCTCTCCTTATTCATACGTCTTGGCAGACATTTTGTGACCCCCCCCCCTTTGTTGCATGGAACGTTTATAAGCAACATGCCATCTGTTGTAGTTCTGTGTTACTCATACGACCTCACTAAAGTCCTTTCCATCAGTTTGTTGGTGTCAGAAGCCCGTCGCGTCGTTTTGGAGAGATTATCATCTGGTTTTGCCTGAGCTATTAACCATTTATATTCTTCTCTCTCCGATTGATAGGGGCAACAAATTATAGAATTTGGGACAGCGTCGTTACTACAAAGATATTTTAGATAGCTGATAAATCCAGTTGTTGTGCGGTGGGTTGTTCAAAGAATTTGAATAAGCGTCTCCAAACTCACATCTCAAAATCTACGGTACGTCATCTGTTTGCCTTTCTAACAGTCGATATCTATTACGGTTCCATCAAAGACAACTTCTTAATATATTTTAATTCGTCTTTTCTTTTCGATAACCTTGTATTTGTAGAAGAATTTAATTTATTCAGCACTTACTTTTGTTTCACGGTGTAATAGACGTCAAATAAGCCGAAATTGTTCCGATCATTTTAAATGGATTATCAAAATGCGCTTCGAGTGTAAGTTAATGTGTTATCTTGATGTATCCCCTCCTTGTATATTAAACCTTTTAAAAGTTACTTTGGGGAGAAAAAGTTTTTGTCGCATATATATCCATCACTTCATATTTCATATTCACTCGGAAACATTTGCTATCAATTCTGTTTTGTTCAGTTCTTCTGGAAATATTCTATACCAGTGATCTACAATTTCGAGCCGTGGAGATAAAAACCAACTCATGATTTTTTCATTAGTGTATTAATGCACAGGCACTAGGCGCTTCGGTTTTTATATGAACAATGTTTTTCTGCATCTTTTTCGTTATATAGTAAGGATTTATTTAATATTATCATGCCACGACGCCACTGCATTAAAGTTTCATATATATAAAGGCATATTTTTTTACTGTTTCATTTGTCTCTTTGTTTCTATCGTTTCTGGGTAGAAATTGTGTTATTTCCTTCTTTCGATAACAAATAAAAGGATACCCTGACGCAGGGGCGGACTTAAGGGGGGGCTTTAGGGGCTTAAGCCCGGGGCCCCGGATCCTAATAAACTGATACTGATAAACCCCGAACGCTGAAAACGGACTAAAAACCAAACACGATATGATTATGACTATGCTCTGTGTCTCACTGACGGTACAAATAATAAATATAAAAATGAATATGACATGTTTCGCTCTTGTCAGCTTTGCACAGTCTCTGCATCACTGTATGCATCTGGATTTGACCAGTCACAACCAAGGCCCAGTGTAATGCGGCTACTCGCTACTCGCCATTATTATTATAGTTTACTTCAGTATTTAGTAGTAATATTTTTTATTTATTTATATAGTCCAGTCGGTAAAGTAAAAAATACACCAGAAGCTAGCAAAAAATTATTTCTGAGATTTTCCTTCAGTAACTGTTAGAGGAGAGGTCATACATCACAAAACCACAAAAATCAGTTCTGGGCAACTCCCCTCCCCTCAAAAAAACAACCCCTTCGGTGAAAAAAGCCTTATTTTACTGATAACTCGTTAACCGTTGAAGATATAAAAAAATTGCTCATTATAAAAAAGAAAACTTGACTAATTTCCTAAAAAAAAGTCTTTCTGTAATTTTTTTGTATATGCCATAGTTTTCGAGACAATCGATATTGAAAATATAAGAAAAATTCAATTTTTAGAAAATGTTATATAATCGTTAATATCTTCACCAATTGTCGACATATCTAAGAAAATCAGGAAACAACTGATATTTTTATAACCTTCAATTTTTCACCATAGAAAATTATAAAAAACTAGATTTCTATTGTTTTTAAGGTCGTGTTAATGAAAACTGATTTTTTCCCGATTTATTTGAATGTATATTTGCCAATTATTAACATATTATAAAAAATAGAATCAGATATGAAATATATTCATTTAATAACTTTATTTTGTAACCAAAAAAATAATAAAAGTCCCTATATGTTTTGTAATTTGGAGATTGTCTAAGTAAAAATTTTCTTTTTTTCAAATTTTTTTAAGTAGATCTTTGCCAATTGTCGACATGCTATGGAAAAAGAAGCAAATGAAAGATTTAATAACTTTATATCATAAAAAATTATAAAAATCGTTGTATTTTTACTAATTTTGAGATTATGTCAAAAGTAACAAAATGAAATACTTTACTAATGAGTTTTGATCTGAGTTTATTTATTAATTTTAAAAATATATATATATATTTCACAATGTTAACGTTTTTTTTTATATTACATCTTCAGCTTCATTGGATACTATTTCTCGATCGTAATCAACTTCTTCTGGTTCAGCAGGAGGTGTATTTGTGCATGTGTCGTTTTTGTAAAAACCACAAACTTCGGTACAAAACAGGCCAGCTTTTTTAGAAGAGCAAGCATTTCCACAACCCTTTTTACAATTGCAAAAAATTATTTTTAGAATTTTACTTGGTGCTGGTGGTTTTGTCATCATATTTGGGGTTAATATTTTTTCTTTTTTCCATCCCCACTGTTCTGGTAATAAATCATTTGACAGCTATTTCTGAACTTGTAAATATTCTCTAAAACAATGTTGTGCTGGCTGCTGCATCATTGGTAGGAGGAAGAGATGCAAGATTCACAGCCTTTTAAAATCTCGACGTTTTATGACATTCTATTCTATTTCAAGAAAAAAAATTTTGAAAATTTTTTTACGATTACTATACCTCCCCTCCACTACGTGAATGTGGAAGTAATTATACAGCCCTACAAAAAAAAAATGTTCAAGGCAGCGATCCAGACCCATGTATCCCTATATATTTTCGGTCGCTGAATCCGAATCCGAGGTCAAAAAAAATCGTATACCCCCAAAAACTTTAGCTAGAGCTAAAAACACCCCTGGAATGGGATAAAAAGAAGATTAAGCTACGAGAATAATTGTTACATCTTAATCAATCTAATTATACAAATTAAGGTTAAACAGCAACGTACATATAATAGATATGAAACACACCCCAAGGGAGGGGCGAAAACTACCCCCATTTATAAAAAAAATCGAGCCAAAACGGCAATGACTGCTGAAAAAGCTCGAAATGTCTAAGTTTTGTTAAAGTGACAAGAAACTGCATCAGATCCATCGTAATCTTCATAAACTGCCCCTATAGGGGTGAGAACAACCACCCCCAAGTTTAAAGAACACGAGAAAAACAAAAAAAAAACATAAAATCCAACAGAAAATTGCGTGGTACTCTAAAATAGAAATAGAAACTTACACACCATCAACGTCCTACAGTGTCAACCCTCAGATGGTGTGGAAACTCCTCTATTCAAGATTCAACTTGAAAAGAGCTGCAGTGACCCTCGAAAAAGCTGGAAACTCCGGAGGTTTGTAAAGGTGAGAAGAGTCGGCAGTAGTTTTGGCTCAATTATTGAAAACTACCCCAACAGCGCTGCCAAAAATCACCCCTTATCTTAAATGACACAGAAAAGACAAGAAAAAAACATTTATCCAAAAGTATATCCATTTTTATGGATGCTATGATTGGTTAAAATTGCGGAGTACTCAGAGTTAGACTTAGAAAGTCACGTACCACTGTTGTTAATCAATTCCACTCCTCTAGGGGGTGAAAACTACCCCCTGTGTGAGAAACAACTATGAGAAGTTACAGTGACTTCTGAAAAACTCGAAACATCTGCGTTTTGTTTTTCCAGCATCCTACGGATATAGGGGTGCCATCTCGCAACCCCGTGGGGTGGTTTTCAAGCACAGCGTCCAACATAGTCTAGTTTCTTCTTACTTTCACACAACGCAGGTGTTTCGAATTTTTATAGAAGTCACTGTAACTTTTGATAGTTAAATTTTACAGAGGGGGTAGTTTTCACACCCTCTGAGGGTTGACACTGTAAGACGTTGATGGTACGTAAGTTTCTAGTTGTATTTTAGAGTACTACGCAATTTCAGCCAATCATAGCATCCATGAAAATAGAAATCCTGCTGGATTTTACGTTTTTTCTTGTTTTTCTCGTGTCCTTTAGGCTTAGAGGTGGTTGTTCTCAACCCTATGGGGAAATTTATGAAGATTAAGTCGGACCTAATGCAGTTTCTTATTACTTTAACAAAACTTAGGCATTTCGAGTTTTTTCAGCAGTCGTTGTTTTTTATAGATTTTTTTATATATGGGGGCTAGTTCTCGCCCCTCCCTGGGTGGTGTTTCATATCTAAGATGTAACAACTATTCTCGTACCTTAATCTTCTTTTTACCCCATTCCAGGGGTGTTTTTTAGCTCTAGCTAAAGAATTTGGGGTGTGTACGATTTTTTTTGACCTCGTATTCGGATTCAGTGACCGAAAACACATAGGATCTGGATCGTTGCCTGAACATTGTTTTTTTTTTTTTGTGGGGCTGTGTTATTAATGAGCAACATTTTAATACTAAAACATAGATTTTAACAAAATATTATTAGAAACAATAGTTATATGATATATAAACTCAAAAAAATTTTTTGAGCAAAATTTTCACGATGTTTTGGTCTTTTTTTATTTTTAGGGAGCAACAAAAAATTGGCCAAAATTTGGCTAACTTCAACATGCTGGTAAATTTGTAAATGTGAATATTTTTATTCCTAACTTTTTCTGCATTGAAGTACTACCTTGAACTAAAAGATAATGTATTTATAATTTATATTAATGTCAGCTATTTTTTATGGGCCAGTGAATAGTTTTTTTTTAACTATTTAACGTCGGCCTATTTCCGCTACCAGGGCCTATCACCGACGCCAGGAGACGAGCTACCCCCAACCTGGAAATTTTGCCGAACCTCTTCCCTTAAGAAGAGTAGGGATCTTTTACTTGCCTAACATTTAATAGACAAGGGACCGCCTGCTTTACATCCCCTCCGAAGGATGGTATATATCCACTACGTAATCCTCGCCTGAAATTACGTAACTTCCGCGTATACACTGATATACAAGCCGCTAAAAGGTGGGACGAGAACGCTGTATTTCCCAAGATGGGTCACCCATCCAAGTACTAACCGCGCTCGACGTTTCTTCAACGGAATATCAACTGACATTCACATTGAAGTCGCCTCTATGCTCGCCCCCAGTGAATAGTTAGAGACGCAAAAAATAAAGGGAAAATTATATTATATTGTTATTTTTATATACTAATAAATATCAGTAGCCATCAAAAATGGCAACACACTTATATCCACTTTAAAACCCATTTTGATTTTTCTTCCTAGCTTGTTTGGTTTTAGAATTCAAATTTTTCCATAGGCCGCGTGCATTAAAAATACAAATTTTGCAATTTTTTTCAATATCGATTTTCCCAAATACCATGGCATATACAAGAAAATTACAAGAGGACTTCTTTTATTTAGAAAATTAGTCAAACTTTTTTTTTATAATAAGCAATTTTTTTATATCTTCAACGGTTAACGAGTTTTCAGTAAAATAAGGTTTTTTTCACCGAAGGGGTGGTCTTTTGAACTGATTTTTGTGGTTTTGTGATGTATAACCCCTCCACTAACAATTACTGAAGAAAAATCTCAGATATAATTTTTGGTAATGGAAATTTTTATAATTACTGGACCATTAGTACAGTACCTGGAGATAAGAAATATGTAAAATTTCGGAATAATTTCATATGTAATGATAATTTTTCTTTAAGGGTTAATATTGTAGTGAAAGCTATTGTCTTCAGATTCTATATGGTCCGAATACTTGCTTTTACCATCAAGGGGTGAAAACCACAGCATTTAAAAAAAATCGATCAGTAAATATAAAGGTCATGAAACATTTTATGAAAAATCCACACGCGAAGAGTGTTGTAATCTTTGATAGGATTGTAGGTGTAAGTGCCATACTTGCAATTTTAATGATCACCCGATAATACCATCTTGGTTGTCTAAACGGTAGTCAGTATACTGTGCAGTATCTTTGTGTTTGTAAAATATTATCAAAGGTGTTACAACACTCTTCACGTGTATCTTTTTCATAAAATGTTTCATAACCTTTTTATTTTCGGATCGATTTTTTCAAAAATGCTGAGGTTCTTCCTCTAGCTAACGCTAACATATTCTCCAAATTTCAATAAAACCGAACTTTTCTCTCTTAAGTTATTTTGCTTAAAAAGTTATTTTGCTTAAAGTGCACGTGACCGGCGGAGAGGCAGACGGACAGACGAACAGACTAACAGAAAGACCCATAGCGGACATTTTGAAAGTTGTTGCGAATTTTATGACTAATACAGTGATATCATAATTTTTTCTTTACAAGCGTTATTTACAATTTTTGAAATGTATCGATGAAATGGAATATACTCTTTGCTCACGTATTTTCAAAGAGTATAGTAACAGATACGAAAAAAATACATTTTTTGTAGAGAATTTTATAAGCTCCATTTTTTGCATGAACATAATTTCGATATCGCTAATGGTTAGAGAGATATAAGCAAAAAACTTAATCAGAGCGCCATCTTTTCAAGATGTCAGCTCGAACGGAACAGATTGAGTTCAGGACTTTTAGTATGTTTAATAGTAAGCCTCATCTCTGACAAATTTAAAAACTTCATCAGTTTTTTCCGTCAAACGTCGAAATTTGTTCTAATTTGACTGGAGTATATAATCTCTTATCAATGCAAGCACAATAGTCCTGATACGGGGTAAAAATATAATTGAATTGTTGGATATTATGTCACGGAATGTTAGGTTAAACATATAAATGAACTGGTGGAAATACCAATAGAAAAAATAATGAAGGTCACAAAAATTGATAAAGAAACATCAAACATCAAACTGGTAGTTCCTCATTCTATGATATCACATTCCACGCATTGACTTCCAATTGATCGCTTTAGGTTATCACGAGTATGCCACCCTGTAAAATTTTTTGAAAATATATAAGTTTTTGTTTAAGCCATACAACGCCATAAGGTGATTTCTTGCAAAGCATAAAGGCAACTTTTCCAACAACCGAAAGCTGTGCACAGTTACGCAGTTACAAAGAAAAAGATCTTGTCCTAATGCAGAAATGCAGTCAATCTGAATTGAACAAGAAATTACGCGAATATAGAAGATTAAAATGAGAACCAATGTCTAGTTTCACCAATGTAAGAATACATCGTATACGCTGCATGATAACTTACCGGAAGTGGCGCTACATTTTTTACTGAGAGTAGAAAAGATCGTTTGCTATTCTTTATAATTTGAGCCAATTTTTGCTATTTTTTCGTAGTGTGACCAAAAAAGCGTTAACTTGGCCTTCGCCCCATCTTGAATAGTTAATAACTTAGCCGCCTCTCAAGTCACCGAGGTAACTCGGTGACGATTTTGTGTTAGTTAAATAGAAACAATAGTATATAAATTACCATATAAACAAATAAACCGAAATTACTTCTTTATAAAGTAATTATTATCTTAAATTATGAAAGGTATGCCATACAAGCAAACTAACAATATAATCAAGCGAGAAGCTTCGATCAGATAGGATACTACTTTCGTTATTAGGTGCGTTTGGTTCTGGAACTGACATATCAGATTTCTGGTGAATAAATAGTAACCGAGAGAGATCGACATGTTTTTGCAGGTAAAGGCGATAAGGACAGATGTATGTCGAGACATTAACCGCTGTATACATGAAAATAGGATGACGTGCCCCAGTAATGAAATTAAGGTATTGATAGAGCGCCTCTAGACTACCTAGCTTTGAAATTATAATTCAGTTGTACTAAATAATAATTTTAGCTGTATATTGCTTTTTAATTTGTACATCTCATTATGATATACTTAATTAATTACATATATGATTCTATTCTATGAGGCTACGATGCAGACTCATTATATTTTAATAATTGATTTTATGAACGGTTTGAAATATCTTCCATAGTTTTAGAAATTTGAAAGACAATTTTAGTTTACAGACAAATATGTTCTTCAGCTTAAAATTGTAGCCAGTGATAGCGGTGTCTTATAAGAAAATTAGGGGTAGTGAGAAGGTGGTCAAAATAAATGGCGGAGTGAAGCAGCTTTAGGGGAAACTAAAATTTCTAACTTGACATTTACAGGTGACACTTATAGAACTTATAGTCCAGTGCATTTAAATGAAAAAAGTGCGTTACTACGTAAATACTTTGAACTTAAGGGATTTGAATGACAGGCAGATCGCTGTAGGTCAGGGTGAATAACAAACTATTGATACGTTGGGACATTCACGCGGGACATTCACGCGGGCGTCCCCCAGGGGCCGTGTCTGTCACCAAAGCTGTACAACTTATACGTCTCCGATTTCACGGAGTTCCCGAATACCAATCTTGCCAAGTACGCCGACGACACGGCCATGACCGCGCATTCACACAACGCTCAAGCGGCTAATATGCTGCTGAAAGCGCACATGGCTCGTTCCACGTCATATTAAAATAAGTGGAAGATTCGGATCAACGTCGAGAAGTTCGAGTTGATCCTCTTCATGCGCCGGTTCACAAAGAACCGCATATTAACACCAATTTCGATCGGGGGACAACAATCAAACGGTGCGTGAAGTATCTGGGGGTTTACTTGGACAAACGACTTCATGTTTAACATACACATTAACGATCTACTTCATGTCCAGGAATCTGTACCCGCTCCTGGCCAGGGGTAGCGAGCTTAACAGGACAAATGAGAAACTGTTGTATACGATAGTGATCAGGTCGGCCATCATATATGCGGCGTCGTACAGTGGCGAGAAATGCCAGTGTTCTACCCAAATTACTCTAGAGGTCGTAAATTTTAAGTTATTGATACATTCTTTTTTTTTAAATGTTCGTCTTGAATTTACCTATCGATCCCTCTAGCCGGATTTTGAAATTTCATTTTTAATTTTTTTTAATTTTTAATAGAAAATCATATTTTTACAAGAAAATACTGTTTTTACTATTAAATTTATTCTAACGGGCCGTAAATTTGAGTTTTCGCAACGAATTTTTTTTTTAATCTTCGTCTTTTAATCAGCTATTGATCTGTCTAGATGAATTTTTGATTTAGTTGTTGACAACTGTCAAAATTACTGTCAAATATAAAAAAATACGATTTTTAAATAAATAATTCATACAATAACAGGTTGGTGTTCAGAAAAAAATATATAATGTTTTCAATGTACCTGGTTCCGAAGTTGACAGAAAAATATGTATTTCTAAATTTGGCAGCTGCCATAATTGTTGTCAAATTTCCAAAGATATGGAAAAGCTTATTAATTTTAAAAATACCCTGTAAATGTATAGAAAAATAGATATATATATATATTGTTTTTGATCTGTTTGATTTAGTAATTGACAGGAAAATATGAGTTTTAAATTTGGCAGCTGTCATAATTGCTGTCAATTTTCAAAATATGGAGGTAACATCTTATTAATTTTAATAATACACTATAAATGTATAGAAAAATAGATATGTATTGTATTTAAACTGCCAGATTTAATAGTTGACAGGGAAATATGGTTTTTAAATTTGGCAGCTGCCATAATTTCTGTCAAATTTCAAAAAATAGTAGTTAGAGCTTATTAACTTTAAAAATACCCTGTGAATATATAGCAAAACGGATACAAATTATTTTTAACGTATCTGGTTCCGAAGTTGACAGGAAAATATGATTTCTAAATTTAGCAGCTGTCATAATTGCTGTCTCATTTCAAAATATAGAGGTAAGAGCTTATAAATTTTAAAAACATCCTATAAATGTATAGAAAAATAGATATATATTATTTTTGATCTGTCTGATTTCGCAACTGATAGGAAAATATCATTTTTAAATTTGGCAGCTGACATAATTGCTGTTAAATTTCAAAACACGGAGGTAAGAGCTTATTAATTTTAAAAATACCTTATAAATGTATAGAAAAATTGATGTATATTATTTTTGATCTATCTGATTTCGTAAGTAATAGGAAGATATAATTTTTAAATTTTGCAGCTGCCATAATTGCTGTCAAGTTTTAAGGTGTGCAGATTAGAAGTTATTAATTTCAAAAATACCCTTTGAATGTATAGATAAATAGATATATATTATTTTTTATCTTCCTGCCAAATTTAGAAATCACATTTTCCTGTCAACTTCGGAACCAGGTACATTAAAAACAATTTGTATCCGTCTTGCTATATATTTACAGGGTATTTTTAAAGTTAATAAGCTCTAACTTCTATTTTTTGAAACTTGACAGCAATTATGGCAGCTGCCAAATTTAAAAACCATATTTCCCTGTCAACTACTAAATCTGGCAGTTTAAAAACAATATATATTTATTTTTCTATGCATTTATATTGCATTTTTAAAATTAATAAGTACTGTATTTTGAAAATTGACAGCAATTATGACAGCTGCCAAATTTAAAAATTCATATTTTCCTGTCAACTACTAAATCAAACAGATCAAAAACAATATATATCTATTTTTCTATACATTTAAAGGGTATTTTTAAAATTAATAAGCTCTTCCATCTATCTTTGGAAATTTGACAACAATTATGGCAGTTGCCAAATTTAGAAATATATGTTTTCCTGTCAACTTCGGAACCAGGTACATTGAAAACACTATATATATTTTTCTGAACACCAACCTGTTATTGTATGAATTATTTATCTAAAAATCGTATTTTTTTATATTTGACAGTAATTTTGACAGTTGTCAACAACTAAATCAAAAATTCATCTAGACAGATCAATAGCTGATTAAAAGACGAAGATTTAAAAAAAAAATTGTTGCGAAAACTCAAATTTACGGCCCGTTAGAATAAATTTAATAGAAAAAACAGTATTTTTTTGTAAAAATACGATTTTCTATTAAAAATTTAAAGAAACGAAAAATGAAATTTCAAAATCCGGCTACAGGAATCGATAGGTAAATTCAAGACGAACATTTAAAAAAAAAGAATGTCTCAATAACTTAAAATTTACGACCTTTAGAGTAATTTGGGTGGAACACATGCATTTCTGGTCACTGTGCGCCGGTGCGCTGGTGAACACAAATTTATGCGCCTCATTTCTGATTTCGGCAGATACACCTCCCTTAGAGATCTATGCACACGATGTCACGATATTACCTCACTAGCGGACTACGTCCAATAAATCTCCCGAAAATTCTACACCTTCAAACTGGGTGATAGTCCGCTAACCAGCAACATAACCCCAATCAGAATGCATAATGCCCCATTCCAGATCAATCTCCTCCCACCATACCAGGCGCTGCCTATCTTCTGGCAACCTCTTCCCCTTATGTTTTATGTTTATGTTTAGCTTTTTTATTGTTAATTTTTAAATCCGCCACAGGCGGATAGGAGTTTTAACATTATTTTATCAATTATCGTTTAGCCAAACTGAACCTGCGCTACGCACCGTATTCTTGTAAAGTTCAAATTTAAATAAATGTCTCTTGCTTGCTTGCTTTGCAACGTACTCTAAAAATGATAAGTTTAAAAGTTTACCCATTATGACGTGTGCAAATAATTTTTTTTGAAAAAAATCCCAAAAATCAATATTTTATCACAAAATATTTTACAACTGATATAATCAAGCAATTTAAATGATAAAATTTCAAAAAAAAATCGTACAAGGGTTTCGAGACCACTGTTTATGATGTTGACGTTATAATTAGAAAAGTGACAGTGATGGATTCAAAATGGCCGACTTAAACTTGAAAATCATGCAAATTTTGCAAAAAAAAATACATACATATGTTGCACTTCTTATAATACAGACAGTAAAATGAGAATGCTGCCAAAATGGTAAGAGATATGAAAAAAAATGTAAAACGAAGTTGTAGAGAATTAAATTCTCTACAAAAAATTATGTGAAAGCATATGTCTATCTTTTACAGAATGTGCAAAGGAAGAGTACAAAGTGTGGCATCTTACAGATTAATCGAATTTAAATGCATATATTCCCAAAACAATAAAAGATACATACCGGGTGGCTCAGCCGATAGACTTTTGTAACTTTTGGAAGAGCGAATAGATTTTTTCAAATTTAGTTGGTGATATGGGATGGAATTTCTAATTATATGATGTAAAGAACCAAAATGGCCGACTTCCGGTTTCGATGCAATTTACATGAAAATCAAATTTTTAAATGGGACAACCTGTATATTTTTGAATATTTGGATCCTGCTGGCCAAAATACATATGATCTGACCAAAATATTATTATTATTTATTTAATTATAAATTTAAGCAAATAGAAGGTAGATATTATGCATAAATTTTCTTTGTAATTTGAAGATCTAAGTAAATAACAAAGATTTAAGTAAATACGAGTTCCATTTAAAAAAAAATAGTTGAGAAACCAATATCGTTGAGCTTAATGAAGAATCGTGTTTAATGAAGAGATAATAGGTGCTTGCAGACCAATTTTTAACAATTTTGGCAAAATCGCGGCATTCTATGATTAAAACTAAAAATTAAAAAATCTAAATTTTTTTGAAATCAAAATAATATTTGAGGGTCAGATCATATGTATTTTGGCCAGCAGCATCCAAATGTGCAAAAATATACAGGTTATCTCATTTAAAAACTTGATTTTTATGTCAACTGCATCGAAACTGGAATTCGGTTATTTTGGTTCTTTACATCATATAATTGGAAACTTCATTCCACATCACTACACCAAATGTGAAAAAAATCCATTCGGTCGTTCAAGAGTTACAAGAACGTCCCTACCGGCTCAGCCACCCGGTATATGCCGCCACTCACTTTTTTATGTCAAATTTAATTCTCTACATCTTTGTGTTTTTTCGCAGCTCTTAAAACTTTGGTAGGGTTTTCATTTTGATGCAGGTTTTGTTTTATAAGTATATAATATATCTACATATTGGTAACCATATTGGAGCCGTCATTTTCAATTTTGCAGTATTTAAAATTTTCTGCCTAGTTTCATTTGGTACCAACCGCAAAATCTATCCAACTTACTAAATATACTGCATTTCAAAATCAAATCAGCAATATTTTTTCGAATATTAAATTTTTAGCTTTTGGGAGTGGTTTCCACCCTTGGGGGTAAAAAAAAGTATCGGGACCATATTATATAAGCTGAAGATGATACTGTAAAAACTATCCATAAAAAATATCATGATGTATATATATTTCTAATTTTTGCTTATTTTTTATCTCTAAAAACCGTATATCAATATATTTGCTGCACTCAAAGAAATAGTATGGGTAAATTCAACAAAAAAGAAAAATGGTTAACTAACAATATCGTTAATTTTCTTAAACTAAATTATATTGATGGCATTTTTAAACAAGAGGTGATTGTTATTTTAATTAATAAAAAGTTGTCGTACAACAAAACAAACATTAACTTAAAAAAATAGATGAATAAGACTATTATTTTTTCGTCTGACTATTATTTTTTTGAATTCTGTCAAATTAAACTAGATAATAGTATATTTTATTTTTAACTATTATCGAATTGTAATTCTAACCCAGTATTAGTTCGCTGTATTATTGTACTTGGTAGACAAACCAATATTATTGTCGTCTTCTAGAAGTTCTAAAAGAATTACCATAAAATTTGCTTGCTTACCACGTAGTCTATTACAGAAATTATTCCCAGATGACGCCACATACAAATCACTGACAATAATCAATCATGCATTATCTTATACTCTTATGAATTTATAGAAAATTAATAACATGATTGCAATGTTCAAATTCTCTCAGGGATCATCGATATATTTGGATGGATCTTATAAACGATCTCTAATCTTTGGTTTGGGTGGTCTGATATCTCAATCACAGCATAGATAAGGAGACAGCAAAGAAACTCTCGTCAACTCCTTTGTGTTGGCGTGACTAAAATCTTTCACCTTAAAGTCGCCATTTCGGCTTAAAAGTCAGAGTTCGATTCCAAAGAATTTAAATATTTCCGACAGGACCGTATTCTCCAATTTAAATTAAACAATATATTTTTTTGCACAGTGTGTGTTGCCTGAAAATGAAGACTAGAAACTATGAAACTGTAGTCATAAACTGAAAAATATTGTGATATTTAACAAAAAAAGTTTGTGTTCGTTATAATGGAACATCACAAAGTAACAGACAGCTCTATTGATTTCTTTAAATAAACAATAATTTTAGATAGCTAAAAAAGTCATATGTATGTAATTTTTTTCCAACTTCTAAAAATAGGAAGTAAAAGCATATGAAATAGAATTTTCTTTTAAATACATTATCATTTTTTTTTCAGTATTTTCAAATAAAAATAGCTCAAAAAAATAGAACAATAGTTTCTTCATAGCTTCATTTGGGTTTTTTTTTATAACAGAAGGGCCTTATAGTTACTTGAGTTAAGTGATGATAATTATACTATATCAAATAGTAGAATGCCTGCGTTCCACTACGGGTTCATTAATATATAACTAAAAATAATGAGTAATATAACACCCTCCATCCAATTTTTATTATAAAAATCAGACTATCAAATAATATGACAATCTATAAATTATCCAACAGTAGAGATGAGTTGCTATTTAATAACCTGTTATTTTATAACTGTTATTTGTAAATAGCATTAGCAGACTGTTATTTCTGTACGAAAATAACAGGTGAGAAAATAACAGATAAGAAACACGACGTAGTAAAAATGTTCTTGATGACTGCTAATCCCGGGAAATGAGGTTTTGGCCGGGACTGTGACACATCCAGGCAGAGACCACGATTTTTAGGTAGTATAGGTGTCAATAAATGAAACCTATATAAAATCTGCGGTCGATTTTCTGCATATGTTTATTTACAGCCATTTTAACGCAAAAAAATGGAAAAAACGTGTTTTTTCACACTTTTTCACCTGCCAGTAAAAAGTAAACTATCTTACAGATGAATCAAATGAATCACCTTGTAGGAAATTAAAAAAGCTTTAAAATGGCGGTTGTTAAATGTCGATATAGTTCATTGTTGCTAAGATAATTGCAAAATGCGGAATTTTATTCAATAAACAATATCTTGTGTAAAAAACAATCTACTGTTTTGTCCTTGCGTAAATAGTTGACTCTCATAGTGCTTAATATCTGGTAAAAATTTCAAATCGATTCACCAAATAGTTGTTGCAAAATTGCATTAATTTATCCCAGAGACCTTTTTTTTGCAACCCCACCACGTCCAGAGAAATCAAAATACAATGATTCTACGGCCTCCACATGAAAGGGAAAGACTTGATTTACCAAAATGCTTTGTTAGATATCGAAAAAATTAATTTTCAGACCTGCAAAATGACGTTGCAAAAGAACTCAGATTTTTACCTTATAAACAAATAGAATAATTTTTTTAACAATTGATTGTAGAGCATCGGTTTTTCGATATTTGAAAAGCTAATATTTTTACACGAATTTTGAAAAAAAAAGGAGGTCCTAGGTCCATTTGGGGCAAAGTTAGCAATTTTTTTTTAAATATTCATAGCTCCTTTGTTTATAATAATTAAGAAACGTAACAAGCGCCATTTTAAAGGGGAAGAGTTCAACTTTTAGCGTAAAAAATTTGAAAATGATTGCACTTTCTCAAAACTGTTGGCAAAGCTTCTAAAATGAGGCTCGAATCAACTTAGCTTGGAGGTTGTGGAGGGGAACCCTCAAATCCGCGCATTCAAAAATTGAAACAGCATCTTCAAACTGACCACATAAGTCATAACTTTGGTGTTTGTTAAGCGATTTTGATGTTTTTTTTTTCAATTTGGGGTACCTTTTTGCATACGTTAATAATATTCAATCTGTTAAACTATTAACATTAATATTAACAATGTAATTTGTTTAAACATTTAAAAAATTTTTTTTTTTTGCAAAATATCAAAATTTTTTGTTTTGTTCTTGTTGAAAGTTGTAGAAAAGGCTTATGTACACGTAAATATATATCTTATTGTTATAAACAATTGAATTTTTCAAATTTATAAAATAAAAACACTCTATTCGATATAATTTACATTTTTAAGATATTTTTCAAATGCAAAATTACCATACAATTTATGAAAAGTGCTCTTATTAATTTGCGTATTATTAATTATTAATAAATAATAAAACAAACCATTACTTCCTTCGTAGAAGTATACAACACGCGTGTGAATGTACATGTAGCAGCGGCGGCTGGTGAAATTTCAATATTTTTTTTCTCGCCTATGGCGCATGGGACCCATACGAAATTTGGGAAATGACATCTAGAGAAGCACTTCTCTAATGACCCCTAAAAAATTTTGAAAAAGCAGTTTGCGAAAAAATTTTTGAAAATTCGTTAGCCTCCCCTGGGTCTAGGAGCTCCTGTTTATTTTTATTTTTTTTTGTCATTTGCATTTGACTATTCATAAAAATACAACAGATTTTGGAGTTTATGAAAATATTTTCATTACTAACTGAGATACAACGAATTTGTAATTTGTTAAATTGTAAATTACAAAATTTCAGTTCATTCTATTTCAGTTAGTAACGAAAATATTTTCATAAACTCCAAAATCTGTTGTTGTATTTTTATGAAAAGTCAAATGCATATGACAAAAAAAAATAAAAATAAACAGGAGCTGATAGACCCAGGGGAGGCTAACGAATTTTCAAAAATGTTTTCGCAAACTGCTTTTTCAAAATTTTTTAAGGGTCATTAGAGAAGTGCTTCTCTAGATGTTATTTCCCAAATTTCGTATGGGTCCCATGCGCCATAGACGAGAAAAAAAATATTGAATGTATAATGGTTTGTATGATACAGTAGAAACTTTCTATGGTTCAACACATCTGCTCCAAAATAATAAGAGAGTAATAATTACCTGTAATTTGTTTAAACATTTTACAAATAAATATTTTTATACATTATCAAAATTTTTGTATTATTCTTATTGAAAATTATAGGAAAGGTTTGTGTACAATTAAATATATAAATTACTGTTATATTAAGTTATAAACAATAGAATTTGTAAAGTGTGAAAAGAATATTTGTCGATTCACATATAAATTTACCATTATTATAAACAAAGGAGCTATGAATTTTTGAAAAAAAAATTGCTAACTTTGCCCCAAATTGACCTAGGACCTTCTTTTTTTTTTCAAAATTCGTGTAAAAATATCAGCTTTTCAAATATCGAAAAACCGATGCTCTACAATCAATTGTTAAAAAATTATTCTATTTGTTTATAAGGTAAAAATCTGAGTTCTTTTGCAACGTCATTTTGCAGGTCTGAAAATTAATTTTTTCGATATCTAACAAAGCATTTTGGTAAATCAAGTCTTTCCCTTTCAGGTGGAGGCCGTAGAATCATTGTATTTTGATTTCTCTGGACGTGGTGGGGTTGCAAAAAAAAGGTCTCTGGGATAAATTAATGCAATTTTGCAAAAACTATTTGACGAATCGATTTGAAATTTTTACCAGATATTAAGCACTATGAAAGTCAACTATTTACGCAAGGACAAAACAGTATATTGTTTTTTACACAAGATATTGTTTATTGAATAAAATTCCGCATTTTGCAATTATCTTAGCAACAATTAACTATATCGACATTTAACAACCGCCATTTTAAAGCTTTTTTAATTTCCTTCAAGGTGATTCATTTGATTTGTCTGTAAGATAGTTTACTTTTTACTGGCAGGTGAAAAAGTGTGAAAAAACACGTTTTTTCCATTGTTTTGCATTAAAATGGCTGTAAATAAACATATGCAGAAAATCGACCGCAGATTTTATATAGGTTTCATTTATTGACACCTATACTACCTAAAAATCGTGGTCTCTGCCTGGATGAGTCACAGTCCCGAACATGGTACTTTTTTACTCATTTCCCTGGACTATGCTGTTAAACTGTTATTCAGAAAACAGCAGTAGCAGATAACAAAGTCGCAACGCAACCGCTAATGTAATTGAATATTATTGAAGTTGAATATTATTGTGGATATCTTAGTTGCTTTTTAATCATAATATATTCAAATCTTTTCGAATTTCTCTCCGTGTGTATATTTTCGATTACCCGCATACCGAGTTTAAAAATGAAGGGCTGCCAGAGTTGAGTTGAATATTTTTGTAGACATCTTGAGCCATCCGCTTTATGTACTGATTTTTAGCTGTTTTTTAAATCATAATATGTTCAGAGCATTTATATTTTCTTCTCCATATTGTAATATGTTGCACCCCTTAAAATTTAAGGTTATGTTACTAAAAAGTAGGCAGACTTCAACAGATCGAATGTCTGAATGAATGTAGTGTATTTGCACCTACTCGAAAAAGAACCTACCAGAAGATTCCAAAGTGACATCTGGAATTCTCTAGAGAATGGTGGCGTCATCACAGAACAATCGAGATCTATCATTTTTAGGTATAAAAGACCAACCGCATTCTCGGCGAGTAGTTCAGAAGTTCAGAAAGTTCAGAAAGTATAGAAAGTGAGGTTAAGAGTTCAAAGATAAACAAAGTGATTTTAGTCAGTAAAAGTGTATTTAAATTAATAATAGTATTGTGAAGTATCCAGTAAATATTTAATAAAGTGTGTTAGTGGACATCTCTTGTTATAATTTTTGGAACCCACGGAATTTGCGAGGGTGGTTTCCTAAGGGTGGAAACACGTTACAATTGGTGTCAGAAGCGGAATTTTATGACAAGAGGAGCTCTGAAGTTGTGCTGGAGTGTTCGAGAAGGATTCTCGAGGGTTAGTGCTAACACAGGACTAATTTACTGGACATTGTTCGAGGGTTGTTTTCGAACAGGAAAATAGTGTTTAAGTGCATTTTTGAGACATTGTAGAACATTTTATTAGGACATTAGTGTGATAATTAAATCCTTTGAACTGAGAAGTGATAGAGACACTGAAAAAGACTCATTTAGTGCGTGAAAATTTCTAGAACTTTTCTATTTGGACATTAGTGGAGATTATTAAATTCTCTGAACTGGATAGTGACAAAAGACTCTGGATAAGACTTTTTCGTGCTATTTCGAGATTTGTCTAGAAAGTTCCATTACCGATATTGACGTGACAGTTAAATTTATTTTATTTTAATTTCATCGTATGCCCGTAACAACAAGAAGTATGGCATCCGATAAACAAATACAGGACTTATTCGAACAATTCCAAAAAATGATGGCGCAGCAACGGCAGGAAGACAAAGAAGAACAGGAGAAAAAACGTCAAGAGGAGAAAGAAGAACAAGAAAAGCGACGTCAAATAGATAAAGAAGAGCAAGAAAGAAAACGCCAGGAGGAAGAAAAACGGCGTCAAGAAGAAAGGAACGAATTAAAGAAAATTATGGAAGATCAGGAAACAAGACGTCAGAAAGAAAAAGAGGATGAAGAAAGAAGACGTCAGAAAGAAAAAGAGGATGAAGAAACAACACGCCAAGAAGAAAAAGCCGAATTGAGAAAAATAATGGAAGACTTGGAAGAAAGACGCCAGGAGGAATTAAGGAAAATCCTGAGCGATCAAATAAAAATACAACAGGACGCAATCATTTCTGTCAAAAGTGAAGTCAAAGAAGAGATAAGCAAGGTAGAAGAAAAAGTAGATAAGGTCGAAGATAAAGTAGGTGAAGTCAAGACCGAAGTCGGTCAAGTAAAAGGAAAAGTAAATCAGTTTGAAGAAAAGATGAGTGAGTTCGAAGAAGAAGTCAAGGGAGAAATAGACCGGCTTAAACGACAGTTGAGAGATAGAGGAAGCCAGCAGGTGGTATCATCAGGTCAGCGACTAAAACCTCCTTCTTTTGACGGCCAAAGTTCCTGGACGACGTACAAGAGGCAGTTTGAGGCAGCAGCATGTGCGAACAACTGGGATAACGAGGAAAAGGCCATGGCATTAGTTCTGGCGTTAAGGGGCCAGGCCTCAGAGTTGCTTCAGACTATCCCAGTGGATAAACAAAGGGACTTCAAAGTCTTGGAAGCTGCATTGGACTTGAGATATGGCGACCAACATCTCGCCCAAGTATACCAAGCCCAGCTAAAATCACGAACACAAAAGGCTGGAGAGAGTTTACAGGAATTCGAAGCTGCGATAGAGAGACTGGCACACCTGGCGTATCCGAGTGCACCTAGAGAATTTCAGGAACAATTAGCCGTAGGGGCCTTTTTAGATGGCATAAGGGACGAAGAGGTCAGGCGAGTTCTGAGGCTGACAAGACACCAAAGTAGTAGCGAAGCTTTGGTGCGTGCACTTGAAGTAGAAGCCGCCTACAGAGATACTCCAAGGTCGAGAGTGCGAGCTGTGACTCTCGAAGAATCGCAACCAGAAATGAACCAGAACCCCTTGCTGACTGAGATGCAGAAAATATTCACCAAATTATGCGATAAATTGGATGGCCTCGGAAAGCAGGAAAAACAACAAAATAAAGGGAAGCCGAGCGGAGGTATTAAATGTTTCAACTGCGGCAAGGTGGGACATATGAAACGAGACTGTCGACAGCAGAATTCGGAGAGTCGAGTAAATGCTGTGAATCTTGAAGAGGAGCAGGAAAACAGTACCAGGGGGGTTGTTCTGGCTAGGGAATGCAGTGCCCCCAGAGAAATTAAGATTTCCCAGCTTCGAAGAATCGCAAGCAGACTGTTGTTGCATGGATATGTGAACGGAAGAAAATGTTTGTTTACCATCGACACAGGTACTACGTCATCAATAGTACGTCCAGGATTTATATCGGGCATAAAGATTACCAAGAGGCAAAATGAAGAAGTGATCGTCCGGACAGCTACGGGGGACAGGGCTACGGTTCATGGAGAAGTAGACCTGGGTTTGCAGATTGGACAATTAAGGTTCGACCACATCATGGCTGACATTACGGATGACTTCATTTTGGGACTGGACATTATGGAACAGTATGGATTTATTGTTGACGTAGGAAAGCGAGTCTTAAGGATTGGGAACGAACAATTTATTTTGTCAAAAGTGAACGACCAATGCGAGAAAACCAGGCTGTTGACAACGCAGGCAGTCAAAACTCCTGCATTATCCAGAAAACCAGACAAGGAAGATTGTAAGCGCTACCCTCAGGTGAGAAAATTGCCGAACATGGTTGAAGTGAACACTGTCAAGGTCGATCTTCCAGACAGTTGGTCAACGAAAATTCTGAGGCGAGAGCAATTGCGCGATGTAGAAATCGGACCCATGTTGCGAGCAAAAGAAGAGGGAACGCGTCCAGCATGGAAGGATGTTTCCGACAAAGAAGTGGGGCTGAAGGCTTTATGGTCACAATGGGATTCACTTATGGTCGTAGATGGGCTTTTGAGGAGAGCATGGGAAAGCCCAGATGGGAAGCAGGTTGCCATGCGTCTAGTGATTCCCAGGTGTCGTGTACCAGAAGTACTCCAGAAAGCGCACAATGAAACATCCAGCAGACACTTCGGCATAAACAAGACATTGAGTAGAGCACGGGAACAGTTCTATTGGGTTAATAGTCGCCAGGATGTGGAGGCCTGGTGTCGCAAGTGTAAAAATTGTGCTGCCCGTGGAGAACCATTTTCGATGAGCAACTACTACAGAAATGGAAGCCGAGAACAGCCGAAGAATGATCGAGAGCAGATGAACAGAACTAGTAACCGCTTGAAGGCTCGTTATGATCAGAATGCCAGTACAGGGGGATTCAAGGTGGGGGATCTGGTTTGGCTGTACAACCCACAGCGGAAGGAATGGAGATCCCCGAAACTTCAACCTCCTTGGGATGGACCGTATACTGTTATTACCCGAATTAATGATGTCGTCTATCGTATTCAACGAAACAAAAAGTCCAAGATGAAGATCGTACACTTGGATAGACTGGTGAAGTATGTGAAAGAGGCTGAATTGCCTGACCGGGACGTTCAGGCTTAAGGAGGGGGCAGTGTAATATGTTGCACCCCTTAAAATTTAAGGTTATGTTACTAAAAAGTAGGCAGACTTCAACAGATCGAATGTCTGAATGAATGTAGTGTATTTGCACCTACTCGAAAAAGAACCTACCAGAAGATTCCAAAGTGACATCTGGAATTCTCTAGAGAATGGTGGCGTCATCACAGAACAATCGAGATCTATCATTTTTAGGTATAAAAGACCAACCGCATTCTCGGCGAGTAGTTCAGAAGTTCAGAAAGTTCAGAAAGTATAGAAAGTGAGGTTAAGAGTTCAAAGATAAACAAAGTGATTTTAGTCAGTAAAAGTGTATTTAAATTAATAATAGTATTGTGAAGTATCCAGTAAATATTTAATAAAGTGTGTTAGTGGACATCTCTTGTTATAATTTTTGGAACCCACGGAATTTGCGAGGGTGGTTTCCTAAGGGTGGAAACACGTTACAATATGTATATTTTCGTTTACCTGCATCTCCAATATCGTCATTGCATACGCTGTGTTTGGCGTGTTTCTCTGCTGGTATTTCTTTATTAGTTTAACATAAAATAATAATAATTAAAATTTGAGGCTTAAAAAATGACTTTTTGCACAAATAACGTTTGTTCTGGCAATATTTTGCAGCACAAACAGAGCCCATACTTGAAAATAATAGAAAAATGTTAAACAATAAATAACACAATAACACACTGCACTAAGCATGTCTATGAACTAAATTAATTGTATCCAAATTGTACCTACGTCGTCCGCACTGTTTTTCAAGGTTTTAAGCCCAAATGGTTCGTGCGCGACGATCTGCGCAAACCGTTCCCGCCATTCAAGTTTCCCTGCTGTCTCTCTTTCTATGCTGTGTCTCAATACTGAGATTTTGGCTAACCAAAAAAAAACTTCATCGTACAATAAAGTGTAGATCAACCTAAAAATTAGTTGGTGAACAAAAAACAAAGTCGTTGTACTATTTAATTTTAGACAAAATTGAAAATGGTTAGTGAACATAAAAAAATGTCATTGTACTATTTAATTTGTTACAAGAAGATGATTATTAAACTACTATTTGTTTACGAAAACAAATAAAGTTGTATGACTATTTTTTTCTGATTGATTTAATTATGAAACTAGATAGGCGCGATTTCATATGCTCTTTTTGGTTGAATTTACTCATCATTTTCTTTGAGTGTGTAAACCATTTACAGTATATTTTTTAAAGTACCTAATGGCTATCAAGACCAATACAATCAAATTCAGCACGATAAGACCGACAATTCGCCACTAAGCAGTAGTTATTGCGTATTTTCTGAATTATTAATTTCGCAACTTTTTACAAAAAATAAAACTCCAATGGTAACAGGTTGAAGAAGCTTTTTATTCGGCTAATTTATATCTTGTTCTGCTCAATCGAGCCCTGTTTTCCCCGCTAAACATTTTACCGATGCTCTCAGACGATTTACCTGTTGTACTCTTCGTAGCTGTAAAAGCCCGGCAAAATAAAATTTAGCAAACCATAGCAGGGGGCGACTGCAATCAGCAAATCAATTCTGAGACGTCATCAGCGTCGGGGAAGCGACGCATACGCGCGTTTCGTCGACGTCTCTTGGTCCCAGTTTTAATTCAGCTCCAGTTACAGGAGGTAGTGTATATAGTGGATATCATACAGTGATGGCAGGTTAACTTAAAAGTTACCAAGTTTGAAAATTACTATGGTCTGTGGGTGAATTTCTGCAATGTGAGTATATTTTGAGTGTGACTTAATAGATGAACTTTGTTAGATGTATATGTTGCTCGTGAATGTAGAATTTAAACTATGAAACCACCTGTTAAACCTACATGCAACAGTAAGTTTTAAGATATTACAGGTTATACGCTTGAATTTGGTCAACAAGTTGCCGCTGTGAAAAATGTATGGACAAAGAAGAGTTGAAATAGAATAGAAAGTTGATTGAATTCAGTTTTAAACTCTTAATATTCGATACATTAATTCTAAAAGTACGTAAATTTAAGTAAAAGAAACTTTAAGTTTGATGAAATATAAATCTATGCTTGCGTGTTTAATTCATATGCCTACCAAACATTGTTAATTCAATTATAATATTGGATGTTTCATATTCTAATGAGGATAAAACTAAAGCAAAAGATCCTTAAAAATAGCAAAACTCATTCTGATACATGAAAGCCTTGTTCTAAAATTGTTTATGCACATGAATTATTTTGCTTAGTTAATCTGAGGCTTTTCACGGTTAGGGCTCACCGAACAAAATCCCTCGCAAAATTATTTCACAAAGCCGTGGGTGACACATTTGTATACCTGTGGCTAATGCTTTTAATTCGTTGAGGAATACTTTGCTTTGTATCGAAATTTATTGAGAAATATTTCATGGTAAATAAATCATAAATAACCCTTACCGCTTGTTCCAAAATATATCTATTGGGGCTGTTTAATTACGAAATTGAAATGGTTGATGAAGACCATTTGACAGGCGTTTCGAGGTCTTTTACGAAATAAATTTCAATATATAGAGGAAACAAATATACAATGATTGAAAGAATCATTTTTAGGGAAATAGAAATACCTCACTACTATTTAAAAATTAAAAAATGGGAATAAAAATTAAATTACAAATTTTAAAAAAACGACACGTCACTAACTCTTTATTGAGAATGTGCAGCTTTCTGAAGGTTATCGAAATTAAAGTGCCATAAATTTTATCGACGACATCACTTTCAAATAAAACCCGCATCAAAATCGAATCTCCCGCTGAAGAGATATGAAGCCACAGGCAGATAGACAGACACATAGGCATACAAACATAAGCACTCTTCAAACTTATAACACTTTTTTGTGTCCAGGGTTAAACATTGCCCGACTGCTAAATAATCATAATGAACCCAAAGCTAATAAGAACTTATATAATTTCAAAAATATCTTAAAAACCAAAAAAGATACAGGCCCTACATTCGCCATTTTATTTATTTTTTTTTTAATTTTTATGTACCCAGTGACTCTTGCGCAACTTAGACTACTTGGTCGATTTTGAAAAATAAGGTATTAACACCTTATTTTTCAAAATCGATCAAAACGATCTACAAAGTAATATTTAAACATCATCATATTCATACGTATTGTCTGGGATGCTCTGCCACATGTATTTTCTTTTAAACAATATCGTGAAATCTACAAAATAATACAATTAACCAGTATTCTACTGGAAAGTAACCTCTACGCTTGGACTTTTACGTTAAAGAATCAGTTAAAGGGTGGTTTTTGACAAATAATGAATAAGAACAAAAATATAAAAATGACGTATCTTTCTGACGTTTCGGAAAACGAATCTGTTTCCTTTCTCAAAGCGTATTATAAATGTTTGTGTGCTGTGTATATTAAATACACAGCTTTAAGAATATATTTGTTATATTCAGTATCCATAGATAATTACTGCTTACACAGAACTGTTGATATATCCAGTTGATAGTTTTATTTTAAACAATGTTGAGTTTGTTAAGTTCTTCTTTTAACATCGGCAGCCAGGTTGTGCAAACATCTACGGAACAGTTCAACACGCATTTATCTTCATGCAGTAGTATTATAGCCGATTCTTTAATTTAACTTTTCTTGCTATCTGTCTCTTTTGTTAAAATTTTTGCCGAGTCCCAGTTTTTTCTATGTCCGTTTTCCCAAGCGTGTTCGCAAATCTACGATTTCTGAATCTCATTCTTCCTAATGTAACCCCTGCGCTCACCTAAGCTAAAACTGAATGGTCTGGATGACTCACCCACATAATGTTTATTACAGTCATACGGAATACTATAAATGAAGTTTTTTGAATTTTGCTCAGGATTTAACGGTTTTCTTTTTGTTAAAATAGAACTCAATGTATTACCCGTTTGAAAATATCGTCCTGATATCAAATCTATTGCCTATACGGTGTCACTGAAGATTTGCGAACACGCTTCGGAGAACGGACATAGAATAAACTGGGACGCGGCAAAAATTTTAACAAAAGAGACAGATAGTAAGAAAAGAAAAATTAAAGAAGCTGCTATAATACTATTGAATGAGGATAATTGCGTGTCGAATTGTTCCGTAGATGTTTGCACAACCTGGCTGCCGATGTTAAAAGGAGAACTTAACAAATTCAACATTGTTTAAAATAAAACTATCAACTAGATATATCCACAGTTCTTTGTAAGCAGTAACTATCTATGGATACTGAATATAACAAATATATTTTTATAGCTGTGTATTTAATATACACAGCACACAACATTTATATCACGCTTTGAGAAAGGAAACAGATTCGTTTTCCGAAACGTCATTTTTATATTTTTGTTCTTATTCATTATTTGTCAAAGACCACCCTCTAACTGATCCTTTGATGTAAAAGTCACAGACGTAGAGGGTATTTTCCAGTAAAATACTGGTTAATTGTATTATTTTGTAGATTTCACGGCATTGTTTAGAAGAAAATGCATGTGGCAGAGCATCCCAATAAGAAATAGAGAAAAATACATACGTACATACAGACACCTGAAACACATAACCCCTCTTTGTGTAGCGTAGTCGGATAAAAGCAGCATAAATATGTCCTTATTGGAAATTCAGACTGAGGTTCTCATGTATCGTCGTTAAAGCAAAGGGTCGTATATCAGAAAATGGCGAAACTGAGTTCTCTGAAATTTTAAATGGCGCTGGAGTTGCTCTATTAACTCTCAAATTAGCGTATCTCAGTTTTTAATTGATTGGGTGTTCTGATTTTTTTTGCTTAGGTGTATGCGTAAACTAGATAATACAGTTTGAAGCAAACTGACGAATATTCAGATTCTGTATGACACTACAACGGTGATGAATCTGTTATCACTGATAGAAAATTAGTGCGGAAAAAGTAGATGTAAGAGAAATTCAGGCCGAAAGTAAGAGACGAGCAATAAGAGATACTAAATTTACCAGTGCTGTTTTCTTCATTCAATTGCCAATCTCAAGTGAATGTGCCGTATTTCATAAGCAAAGCCTTGTTTTCTTCAATTTTACAATTTATAATCTTTCCTCAAGAGATTGTCATTTACGGTGTGCTACAACCAAATTTAAATCAAAGTTGATACCACTCGGAATTTTTCTTTTTTTATACTTTCTTGGATGTATGTAGAACCATTTTCCACGATATTTATCGTATCAATATTTATCATATCGCAGAAATTTTTTTTTTGAAATATTTTACTTTTCTTGTTTAATTATACAGCCACACAAAAAAAGTGGTCTGGCCTGTGGATCAGACCAGTGCATCCCAATGTATTGGGATCCGCTGAAGCCAACTCCGAAGTCAGAATTGCCAGATTGGCTCGTTTTTCACCCCTAACCCCCAAAAAACACCCCCTCTTCAAAAATGACTGTCCGGCGGACCATACCATTGTATCCTTATGTATTTGGACTCCCTAAAACAGAATCCGAAGTCAGAATTATCAGATTCGTTCATTTTTCATCCCCAACCCTAAAAAACACCCCAAAAACAGAGAAAAGTGGTCTGGCCTGTGGATCAGACCAGTGTATCCTTATTAGGGTGTCCCTTGTTTATACTTGATGAAAAAAAAAATTTAATTTTTTTCTGTCTCACCCCCCACAAAGTTTACATTTCATATAAGAATCACACACTCAAAATTTCAGACTTCTAGACATATTCCTTTCCGAGCCGACGGGACCTAGAAGTTTGTGAAAAGCATTTTTTTTAATACAAACTTCAAGGTAAAATTTTTTTCAAATCGTTACTTCAATTAAATATGTTTGATATAAAAAAAAGAAAATAATAATTTCAACCCATATGGTTGATGTTTACCCTTACCACCAGAAGCATAAAGTTAAGCAAAATAGTGAATTTTTGAAGTAAAAACACATATACGTCATATTCCAGTCACATTCCAGTCACATTCCATTCAATTGCTAAAGCTGATTAATTTTGTTATGCTTTTTCTGGTAATACACTTGGTACACCGTCCCCCTAGAAATCACGTGAGTTGTGAAGGCAACTGTGCCTTATAAAAACTTTTGCACATAGTTATCTGTATCATCAGTCGGCCGCGTCGATCTGATGATCACATCACTTCGTCACCACAAAAAATTGTCACCATCCGACAAGAAGAATGAAAATACCCCTGATAGTCAAACGCGCATTTCTCTAAATACTTTCCAAAGGAAATATTTGCTGAAATGGCTAAGAAACTGGAAAAAACATCAATCCGAATGAGTGTGAAATTAGAAAATTTGTAGACTGAGAATGTGTCAGGGTATTAGGCACCTGCAACAAGTGTCAAACTGGATGAAATTGGATTTTCACGTAATAGATTTGAATCCCTTAAAAAACTTACATATTGTGGATCTCAATAAAGAACGTAACGATGATAGTGATAAGCTTTGGAAAGTACGTCCAATAATAAAATTATTCGAAAATCATTGCGAAGAATTGGTAATCGAAGAAAATCTTTGTATTGATGAAACAATACCGTTTAAGGGGCAAGTATCAGTCAAATAGTATATAAGGGAAAGCCAAACCTGTGGGGGGTAAAAATATTTGTGCTTTGTGGTAATAGAAACTCACCAGTATCAATAAAATGTCAGAAACCACAGTCCATTTCAGTGGACTATAGGATTCGATAATCTTGGCTATTGGCCAATACATACAAATGACCATTAGCAGCGCTGTAAACTCGAGACTTGTTCACGAATCTAGTGTGAGAAGTGCAACGTGCATCTATGTTTATCTAAATTTAAAAATTGTTTCAAAAATTTCTATAAAATAAAAATAAAATTTTCATATTTAATTTATTTCCTTCTGAACCTGATGGAGGTATTTGCCACTATTCATAAATCTGTGAAGGAAACTAATCTAAATTTGGTTGAAGAGTTACTGAAGGGGTATTAATTAATAATCTATGCAAAAAAATGTTTCTTGATTATAAAAAAATCGGGGCTGAAAGGGTTAATATAATTATTAAGTATTTTTTTTTACTGAATTTGGTATCTAATTATAATTATTTTCACTTTTCAGCGAGAACAATTGACACATTTATTTAAAAAAATACCATGGATCTAATTTCTCGTTTCAATACCGATTCGGAATTTTTAAATCACGATCCAAAAACATGGAGAACGAATGATTCTTATACGAATAGACGAGAAATAATAATGTCACTTAAAGTTGTTCACGACACTATCGAAAGGTCGGTAAAATTATTTTAGGGTTTCCATGGTCTCCTAACAAAGGATGAAAAGCAAATACAATATGTGTTGCAATGTGTACAAGAGCACAGAAAAATATATCCAAATTGTAAGAAAGATACATTAAAGCAAATATTTTAATCATTTTGAACAATAAATACTGCATGAAAAATATTTTTTACTTTTTTTTAAACCTGTGATGATAAGGGTAGGTATGGATCATGGGGGTTGATATTGCTTTTGCTTCACTTTTATACCAAATAACAGTCATTTGGGATTATAAAAAATAATTCCAAGGGTATATTTGAAAAAATTCCAGTTTTGGGTTTTTCACACCCCCGTCGGCACGGGAGGAGGTTCATCTAGGAGGCTGAAATTTTGGGTGTGTAATTCTTATATCAAATATAAATTTTTTAGGGGGTGAGACAAAAAAAAATGAAAGTCGAAAACTAAGGGACATCCTAATCCTTATGTACTTGGACCCACTGTAACCTAATCCGAAGTCAGAATGGTATGTTTGGCTCGTTTTACAGTTTTTCAGACCAGTGCATCTTTACCAAATACATTAAGGATACGCTGGTATGGTCCGTCGGACAGATCATTTTTTTGGGGGTTCGGAGTGAAAAATGAACCAATCTGAAAATTCTGACTTCGGATTCGGTTTTAGCGGGTCCAAATACATAAGGATACACTGGTGTGGTCTTCCGGACATACCGTTTTTTGGGGGGGTGGGTGATTTTTGGGGATGGGGGTGAAAAACAAGCCAATTTGGCAATTGTGACTTCGAATTCGGTTTCAGGACATATACATAAGGACACACTAGCCTGGTGTGCAGGCCAGAACAATTTTTTTTGTGTGGCTGTGTCATTAAACAAAAAAAGTAAAATACTTGTAAGAAAAATGTCTGCGATGGATGATTTTAAATATCGTTGAAATTGGTTCTATATACAATTTAGGGTGGCCCATCTCTATAGGGGGTGAATTTTTTTTGCGTATTTTTTAAGTCTCACCCCACGAAAATATACTATTATAGTAGGAATAATTTATGTCAAAGTTTCAGATAATTCGGTGAACGGTAACCCGTGCCGCATTCAGGTAGAAATTTGTAGATAAGATTTTATTACGGTAATACACTTAAATTTTACTTAAAATACAAATATCTACCTCTTTTCTCATATTGTTTTATTGGTGTAATTATTTCCTAGAAATTATTTGTTTTGGAAGTTTGGAAATATAATGCACCTACGGTAGGTTTTTATGTCAGTTTGCAATTGTGTTTTACAGTGGTGACATTATAAGTTCTAGCATACGTTCCTTTTTGAAAAAACATTTAACGATGGCTGATGTTAGATCCTTACGAAAGGATACTTTCATTTACTTAGTTGGACACTATTCGTCACAAATCATTGGCAATAAATTGCCGTCTAATAGACAAGTATTACAAGTGCTCTTTTATAACATTCGTGAAGTGAAGCTAAGTGTACATGAAAGTGCTAAATTAACAATAAAAGAGGTGTCAGTTTTTTGGGATAAAGCTCGCATTCCGACACGTCAGGATTTTCATTGTGTTAAACAACTAGATAAACTTTATGCAGAGTGGAGGAACTTACAAAAATCGGCTAAAGGGGCCAGTGCGGGAGTAAAGAAAAAAATTTCGTTGAAAAATTGGATGATCTCTTTGACATTTCTCATGCAAATGCATTGGAGTTGATGAAAATAGATGAAGATAAGCAGTTTTTAATTAACTAAAGAAAAAAGGGACGTCCTGGATTTATGCATGGTATTGATTACCAACTTGCTTCTCAAGAAAAATCAGCTGAGGAGAAATTACAGAAGTTATCCGAACGAATACAACGAAGTCAACAAGAAAAAGCTAGATTAGAGGAAACAGTCACCTGTCCATCATCAAGTAGTAATTCAGCCGACTCCAACGAAAATGAAGATGAAATAATCGAAGCGCAAGAAGAGTTGTTACAAGACCAGCCTGGCCCGTCACAGCCAAAAAAGAGGAGATTGTATGGAACATGTAACATCATCACACCAAAAATAGCCGCTGCATTTGATGCTTGTAAAATAAGCGACAGGTATGGAGTCCATATTTTGACGGCAGTAGCAGAAGCACTAGGACACGACACCACATCTTTGTCCATCAGCAGAACCACACTTCAGCGCTCTAGACAACGCATCCGCGAAGAAAGAGCTGAAATATTAAAAACTGCCTTCGGTAATTCTGAATTACCGGCCCCAGTCATCCATTGGGATGGAAAACTTTTACCTTCTCTCACTGGAATGGGAAATATCGATAGACTTGCTATCTTAGTTACTAGTGGAGATATTGAACAACTACTTGGAGTACCAGCTTTGCCCAATTCAACTGGAAGAGAACAGACTGAAGCAGTTTATGATGTGCTTTGTGAATGGAATTTGGACGAAAAGGTAATAGCTTTGTGTTGTGATACAACAGCATCAAATATGGGTTATATAAATGGGGCAGCCACACTATTGCAACAAAAATTAGAAAGAGATATTCTATATTTTCCTTGTAGACATCATATTTTTGAAGTGGTTTTGAGAAGTGTGTTTGACACAAAAATGCCTTCCTCATCTGGTCCAAATGTGCCACTATTTAAACGTTTTAGGGAATTTTGGCCTAAAATAGATCAAAATAAACTAAAAACTGGATTTCAGGTATCAAAAATTAAACACATTTTACAACCAGTTAAAGCCGAAATTGTAAAGTTTCTAAATGCAGCTTTAACTTTGCAACAGCCTCGTGATGATTATAAAGAATTTTTAATGCTTTCTAAACTTTTTGTTGAAGAAGAGCCCACTCACACGACATTCTATCAACCAGGGGCATTTCATCATGCACTTTGGATGGCCAAAGCCATTTACTGTCTAAAAATATTTTTCTTCCAAGATCAGTTCCAACTAATTAAAAAAGAAAAATACGTATTGAAGATATATGTCTCTTTATTGTAAAGGTTTATGTAAAGGCCTGATTTACAGCGTCATTTGCTAGTAAAGCACCGCTTCATGACTTAGACTTTTGTAAAGAACTCATTAATTATCAAAATATTGACAAAGAAATATCTCAAGCCGCAAGTAGGAAAATAGTGAACCATTTGTGGTACCTTAATTCAGTAAATGTTGGCTTATCTTTCTTTGATGACGATATTTCAGTTACCACTAAAAGAGAAATGGTTAAAGCTTTGAATAGGAAAGCACCAAATCAAGAGGGTATTAAACGACTTATGATTAGTAACATTACTGACGTTGAAAACAAGGAAATTCAGGACTTCATATGCGAGAACACTAAACAGTTTTTTCAAAAATTAGGTTTGTCTATGGAATTTTTGGAAAATAATCCAACAACATGGAGGGAAAATGAAAGTTATACCCGATGTTTCAATATTGTAAACAAAATTAAAGTTGTAAATGATGCCGCTGAGAGAGGAATCAAACTTATTACTGACTATAATGACATTTTAACAAAAAATGAAGACCAAAAACAGTTTTACTCCAAGTTGTAAATGATTATAAATCACAGTTTCCAAATGTAAAAAAAGAAACCCTGTCGCATGCTTTGGCCTAGTGCAAAAAATATTGTTTTTATTACTAAATGTCTTGTAGATTTAGGATAATATTTGGTACTATGTATGAAAAAAACGTTTCATAATAAAATACACAAAGATAAAACGAGAGTTTTATTTCAAAAACTTCTAGTCTAGTTTTCTTAGACTACGAATTTACAGTAGTATGACACATGTCACAACACATGTCACAACATGACACAACCAAAGAATGTAAATAATTCCATTTACTTTTGCATAATAATGCATTCTGCGGCACCCCTTGCCTTCAATTTGCCTCAATAATATTTTGAGGGGACTGTTTTTTCTTCAAATGGAACCATTTGCAGGGGTGAGAAATAAAAAATTTCGATTTCGAAAAAGATGCGCCACCCTAATATACATCCAAGAATGTGTTAAAAAAATAAATTCCGAGTGGCAATAACTTTGATTTAAATTTGGTTGTAGCACACCGTGCATTGTTACACTTGGTATGAAACTCGAAACAAACGGGGTTCATCGGGAATGTCAAGTTGTCTATGCCTATTTTTGAAAAACTATGACGAAAACGGTTGAGTCAGTAGAACTGTTCTGATGGTCGCTCTGGACAAAACAAAAATTTAATCCTTCAATCCGCAATGTTTGCTTATACATTATGACACAACAAATATTAAACACGTTTCTTTCACATTTCTTTGAGAAGTGCCATGGCCAAAACAAAGGGCGACTCGGCGCATAGTGCCATAACTACGGCTCTTAAATAAACTTAAGATATTTTCACGCCCAGTAAACCAATACCGATAATAAAATGCTTACAGATAACATATATCCTTAAATTGCTCAAGAGATGATATTTAGTGACTTTCTAGACTTTAAGACAATTTCTCGAGATTTGCGGATTTTAACTGTGCAACATGAAATAAATCCTGAATCTAATGTTCTCCTTCCTTCTTGATAACTTGACATAAATTCAATATTTGTTCTCTCGTACCGCGTCACTTAACAGCTAGCTTACTAAGGCAGATAATACTGTCTGGAGAATATACGGCATTATTTTATGGGCGTATGATATTATTGCCACAAACTGCAGTTGTCACAACACTCCTTCTTTATGTAGTGGTACGAAGATTGGGGTTCACCACCAGTTTTGTATGGCTACCTTAATTTCTGGATTCAGTATTAAAGGACCGCGTTTATAATCATACTACCAGTTAACTTATGTCTCAGGATGGTCACTTTCGAAAAGATTTTCGCAATATCGGCGCCAAACCTGAATAATATGACCTCTGTCCGTTCTTAATGTACCGGTGTGAGTTCTTTATTGACCATTGCAGGTTTAAATTTACGTGTAATCTGTTTTACCGATCAGAAAATATCCTTCTTATTATTATTCTGAACTTCATGTGACTCAAGTCCTTTACAGATGCTTTGTAGATAAGAACTGTTGTATCTTCAACAAAAAATCTGAACTCTCAGCATCAGTATGTTATATCCTTCTAATTCCACAGCAGTGTTGATACCTTGAGCTTCGTGATTTTTTTGGTTTGTCTTTCAGCAGCTGTTCTAAGTTGTTTTACATACTTATTCCATCACAGTTAAATAAGAGAATAAAAAATAGTTAAGATTAGTATTAGAGATTTGTTAAAAAACTAAAAAAAATCAAAAACTAGTATAAACTATTTTGGGTATCCACATAAATTTTTCTTCTTAATATAATCTAATGCAGAGAAAATCCAAAACTAAATTTTCTTATGTCAACAAAGAGCTGATACAGGCAATTGCAGAGTAGCCAAGGAACTTGTGACAGTGCAGAGGAACCCACTCACTACCTGGCGACAATTTGACGCAACACCAATTTATTTATTATGGGGCGCCAGTCGCGTTCTACCCCGTTCTTCCATTCCCAAGCGGGTTCGAAGTAAGATATAACTCGATAGACAATAGGCCAAGGCTGCATTACCTCAGATCATTAACGACGCTCTCTCTGTCGGGATTTTATTTATTTACTGGTAATAAAAAAATCGCTATCGAGATTTTTCTCTGACGGGATTAAAATTTGATGTGATTCTTATTTGTTTACCTACTAATAATGGATTCTACACTTAATGATTCCTGAAAAATCGCATAAAAAATCCCTATCGAGCCCCCGTAAGGCGACCAGAACACTGAATTTTAGACGGAGTCATGAGACTCCGATTAACTCGGTTTTTCTGGTCTTCCAAACGAAAACTCAAGGGATTAAGACTAGCAACATAATATCAATAAAATGCAATTAGTTCAAATAATACAATACAATACAATAATACAGGTTTAAAACAAGTACAGTTAAATTCTGCAATATCCTATCCAATAAATTATATAATGTGAAAGAATCACGCCTCCCCAACTAAGGCAAGTTAAATTATTTTACCATACAAATGAGAGCGTGCGCTAACAATCGATTTGGTAGAAAAGATTCATGCAACTTCCCCAGAATATAATGCAAGCATTTTTAAAATTTGTAAGTTTTAGTAATTGTGGTAATTATGGCTGACTGAAAATAATATAAAAATATTTTACTTAAAAAATTTTGGTTCTAAAGTTCTATATCGTGATTATATCATTCACAGAATGGAGTTCGACTAATACATGAGTTTAATAACGTTCGGCCAGTCTTACGTCGTACTAGTCCCCATGCAGTTTCTATAAAGGAAAATGACACCGACTCGCCTTCGAGTGACTTTTCGGCAAAATAGATTTTCGAGTCATTTATGCACAAGGCGGTTTTCTCTATAACTTTATTATTTGGAAAATCCTGCATTTGGCTTTCCTACCATCGCTTTGTATTAACCATCCAACGCACTCGTCCAAATTATGAGTCGTTGGATGAACCCAAACTTATTTTATGTGAAAAACCGGCCTTGTCCATTTTCACTGATTCTTTGCCAATATTTGCCTAAAGACGCTACGCGCCTTCACCACATTTGTCGATTTCACCGTTTTTGATTCGTAGCGTAGTTAAAATTTTATATTCATTCTTTCGAATGATCGAATGATCGAAAATGCCCTTAAATGAATTTTTCAACTAAGTCGAATTTTTATTTTGGCTTCGACTTAGGTCGATTCTGGGAGGTTCTATAACAACAGCACTGATCAAATCAATCTCGGCTGGTTTTTCGTTGAAAGACTATGAGACAACTGTTTGAAGTTCTGATAGGTCAGTACAAGCTTAGCATCTATCTGCGGTAGAAGGAAGACACTACTTGCCCAAAGTATGAAAATAATAAAGATACATCCCATTATTCCTTGAGGCCATGTAAGACGTTTATATCGCTGAGGTATCAAATTTTCCGCCTGGGCACTCTATATAAATAGATGACCCTCCTAACCTTTATGAGAAAATCAAAGAGTTTTGAATAGGGAACAGGCTGTGTGAGTAGGCGAAGGGACTGTAGAGAGTAGGAAAAAAGGGTGTACTTGCCAGGCGCACGCTGCCAACTACTGAAACTGATACACCAGAGACAAACAAATTAGCTACATTAACAAAGAGAACAGAATTTTCAACAGGAGAGGATATTTGATAGTTATATATGACTCCATGATTAAAGATGTATCCCGTTGAAAATATCAAGAAATAATTCAGCTTACTAAAGTTCTAATGCATAAGGAGGCACAGTATAATATTTATTTCGAAGTATTAAAAATCCATTTTTTTTATATCTTCAAACACTGACTGAGTACTAAATAGATACCCGTATATACTTTTAGCTACTTTATTCATATTTGATCCATTAAAATCCACGTGTTGTTCCAGGAAATTATTAGATAATGCAACTGCCTCAAACTCATTATCAACAATTACAAAATGCAAGTGCTGCCTGTAAATTGAATGAAATTCTGAAATTTTACATCTGCCCTTATTGGTTTATCTGCGTTGTAACGAATTCGTAAATATATGAATCCATTATATTAATAATGTAATATTATTTTGTTCATTTACGGTTGATGTAAAGAAATTTTAAGTTACTTAATTCTTATAATGTGCGATAAAGAATGTTAACCCGCATTTTATATTAGATGCAATTCAAAATAAATAATACTTTAGAATGTACAGTCATGGAATTCTAAGACATTCAAATACTTATTCACTCAAATTTTAACATAACCGAGCATTATCGAAAATTATAGAAAATTGAACAGATCTATCAATATATAGTGATAACGATAATAGCAATTCATAGATATCTAATCATTATTGGCAATATTAGATTTTAGTAACTCTGCATATTAAATAACAACCCATCAAACAACGGATGATGACTCAATTGTGAAAATGGAAATTTAAGAACTGTACTAGAATTATTATTGCCGAACTTTTCACAAACCATTTTACACTGTTGGCATATTATTTGCCAAAAGTCAAAAATCTGTTAAAATGAGAAAAGTTTGCGGTACATAAAGTCAGTGCGAAAGTAAAAAGACGCAGAAAAAATAAGAAAAGGAAATAATCGTTAATCAGTAATGAATCATTTGTATCTGAAAACGTATTAAAAATAAATCTATTGCACTTTTTATTTAGAAATAAAAAGTAAAACGATGAAAAGTCAATGATCGACGTTTGGATCAAAACTAACATTTTTGGCATGTATTTTACAACAATAGCTGGGAATGAATTGAACAAAAATAGTTTCATAACATATCTCAAATTTACAGTAAAAGGAAATCAAAACAATTGATATTAATACGTAGCACATACCACGAATCACAACAAATCATTATAAAATATATCGATAAGAAGTCAATTGAGAAAGCACAAAAAATAAGTTAGAATGTACTACTTGCCGTACTCACAGAAATCTGACTTGCTGACACCCTAGTTTTCTCCATCTTTCTTTATATCTCCGAGACATGGACCATTAGAGAAGCAAACAGATGGTGTGGCATATTGATGTCATCGAAAAGTGAATCTGGAGAACTTCGCTACAAATTCCCAGGGCAGTTCAACGTACTAACTAGCACGATTAGTGGCTGGAACGTAGCGAGGACTATTGCTGTCACAGGCACGTAATAGGAACGTTTCCATTACGTGCGCACAACCAAAATGGGAAATATTTTCTCGGTGACCGCAACGTTCCGGACCTCATTCTCGTAACTTGTTTGCTTACGTAGCGACGACGTCTTGGTGTGGAAGCCGCGACTTTCAGGGGAATTTTACCACCCACTTCAAGCTATTTTGTAGTTCTTTGGATCTTGCAACTAATTTTATCCATTAATTTATTATATGTGGTGAAAAAGTGGTGACAAATTAAATTTTTAAGTTATTTGTGAAGTTATGGTTCATGTCTTGTAATAATGGCGTTAATTAGGTCAGCAAGTAGCTCCTTCTACTTCTTAATCACAACGTTTTTTCAGGCATTTTGTGATCCATGTATTATTTTAGTTGGTGTCCATTCGCTGTATAGTACGTCTGACGACATCATGCCGTCTACAGCGGTTGCCTGTTAGGCACATAGCCTTGCCAAAGCTCTTTCCAATCTGCTTGATGGCATCAACATTTTGGGTTGCCCTCTTCGCTTATTGCCACTTGGTTTTCTTTGAAATCAACGGTTCTACATTGTCCTCTCTCCGGTCGATGTGCCCAAAAAGTTAGAAAATTCTGGAGGACAGGATTCTGAAGAGTCGTTTTTGGGGACGTATTTCTCGGAAAATCGAGATTTACCAACTAACGCCAAAGTAACAATAACTGAGATAGGAACCTCGAATTAGTAACTATTACGTATCCGTCACTAAATTTACGATTTTGATGTATAAATAACTTCATTGGATAAATTTATAGTCTCTGCTTCGTAGTTTTTATCACCAGTGATTTCTTTATAATTATGTGACTTCTACGTACCATTCCTGGTGCATGGGAAGGTCTTAGTTATCAGTGGGGCGACCTTCGAGATTTTAGAACTTGAAAGAGGCAAACGATGGCAGCAGTAGCCAAGTCATATCACTGAAATGTGACTTCAAATTTTCAATCACTTTCAGGTAGCTTTGATCTTTGGCGTTCTGGGAACCTTCACTATCCGTTTAAAGTCATGGAATTTGTAAGTAACATTCATTAGTGTTAATGATGTTTCCGTTACTTGCAGAACTGAACATCACTGGACACGGCTATTACAAAATGCCTCTCATAGATTCACCATGAAATAAATTGTACCATCTAGTTCCCAATGTTACCATAGATGAGAAAGGAGGCGATAATGAGAGGAATGTATTGCTTGTTTCACATATGCGCGAAATGTTTAATTGCATGTTTCGTGATTCTGATAATCTGATAATCTGAAATACGCAACCTAGTTTATGTTTGTTTTGTGAACTTTATCTTTTCCAAATTTGAGTTGCTTACCATTTTAAAGTAATAATAACATTGTTTTTTGCTGAATTTCATACATTTACCTTTTTTGTTCGTCACAACTGAAAAAATAACAGTAATAATGGTTTTCCATCATTCCTCTTATTTTATGATGCGCATGTTTGGACTGTGGAATATATTCTTCTCGTCATCGCCTCCTAAAGGTTCCCCTCTATCCCTTAGATAGAAGTTAAAATTAGGGGCGCGTTGAGTTAAATGTCGGACATACGGCAGCACATCACAGCGCAGCGTAGCGTTCAGAATCAACGTTGAGAAAAATTTAACTATGAAGTAACAGCGTGAACTTTGCTGCGACTTCGATACAACTTCTCAAAATTACTTTTACTGACACGGTCTATGGATAATTTTTCTATATATTCTTTTTTCAAAATCTTATCCCACACGATACTAACTATCCAAAATATAGTTTTCAGAAGCTGCCACGAGTCGGAAAAATTTAAAAAAAAACTGAAAATTTAGAAATTTACGCTTGTTTTTAAGCGCGTATATGTTCTAGTCGCATACTCTCTCACTGATACTCCACTTCCAAGGGCGAATTAATTGATTAATTGGGTTATGTTAGGAGTTTGACGGAATTTATTATACCTATTTTCTCTGATAAACGAGAACATTTTAAACGGTGTGTCATTCAAAAAATTCGGATTTACACCAAAATGACAATAATTACACTACGTCAGTCTCTCTAACGTTAGGGTAGAGCAAGATTAGAGCAAGATTAGAGCAAGATTAGTGGGTCTAGACTGGGGCAAGTTCTTAAAATTGTGAAAGAATTGCATGTAGAAAACACTATAAACAGGGATTTTGGGATTTTCTACCAACTATGTCATTCTCAAAATTAAATGTAGAAAAAAATCCAAATACTAATTGCTCAGATTTGCTCATAGTGTTTAACTGAAGAAAATTTGCTCTTGTGTTGATTTTATACATATCTAAAGGTATATTTCAATCTCAAACGATAATGATATCACGCTTCTCTAAATTTACTCATTTAAATGTCGCTGAAATAATTAATACTATAAAATGTAATAACTTTTGTTTAAATATCCAGTAGCTTATTATCTACAACGAAACAAAATTTATCTGAAAATTTCGTAAGGAATTCTCGGGGTTTTGTTTTTTATTCAAACCAGCACAGTCTAGAGTTAGAGATTGAAATCGAGTAGGGTAGAATAATGCTTCTATATAATGCCCTTAGGCAAAGGATTGTCGCAGGAGGATCTGCATCTTGATGAGCGCGGTTCAGGAGTTTAATAAAGCACACCACATAGTCCTTACATCGCATGCCAATCCTGTTGTTAATTTATACAAAAAATACCACAACTAAATGATACAAAAGAAATTTACCAGTTGCATTGGATGTATTTTGTGCAGAATTCCGTCTCAACGGTTACATTTTTCCGGTGGATCAAAAGTTTGTTAATTGCATCAATTATTTTCGTTCAGAATATTAACATGACATACAAGCTTTATCATTTAAGTTTATTCATTTTGTAAATATTATTAGATGAAAATGCATAGATAGATAGATAATTTATTTTCCAACACATACACAAGATGCAATTATACCATAGGTAGTCATAAGTAGTGAATTACATTAGACAAAGAATGTAGTTCTGTGTAGTTGGTAGGCACCTAGAGGAGCTGAGGTGGTCTAAGCAATGTTTCAACAGGATCATATCTATCATCTTCAGGTCCTAGATGATAACTGCCTACTTTTGCTTCGAATTGATTTAACGTTCTGTGTACTTGCGTACTGTTCCTTGTAATAGGTCCTGTCGGAGGAAGTAGTGGTGAGTACTCGACTGCGCTTCTGAATGATGGGTTGTCGTATGACTGTGTTATTCGTCGGTCTTCTCTGTAGTATAGCATCTCCTAATCGTACATTCTCTGCTATATACCTTCCTAAAAGTGCTGATTTCCATTAAGTTGGTAATTTCTGCATGTCACCTCGCTTGTTAACATCTTTGGGTGTTTTCTATATTTCAGTGGCCACTCTGAATCTTCATCCGTAATGCTCGATATTGACTCCTATTATGGCAACATCGAAGTCAATTTTGTACCCTGTAATTCCTACATGCTGTGTCAGGGATAAACTTGTCTACTCTTTTCGTACAGCATTCACATGTTTCTCCTCTCTCACACTTATCCGTATGGTATTTCTTATACATTTTGACTTTATAAGGCAGTTTTGGATTTTCGTGAACAGTGCTGATTTTTATTATATCTGTTTTAAATTTCGTTTCAATTTTGTATTTGAGTGGAAGTTTACATAAGAATCCTCTTATGTTTTTGGTCTAGTTGATTCCTGCGACTTCCTGTATTGACAGAATCAATTCTTCATCAGTGCTTTCTGGAGTAATGACATTTCTTCGTTGATATAGTTGACGTCTGCTAATCTCTGGAAGCGTGCCATGAGTGTCTTTATCATTAAATTTAGTTGTACTGGATGGTGATGTGATCCGATATTTAGGTATCTGATCATGAGGGTGGGTTTCTGTTTACTGTATGGTCTGAGATTCCAGCTTGTTTCTTCTTCACTAATACGTCCGAAAATGGGAACTGACTTTTTTACGTACATCATGAACTTGAGTTTGCCGTTAACGCTAGTGATTTTAGAAAAGAACAATAAAATAAGTACTGCATGAATTAATTATATGAGTAAATAATATTTTTTTTTTTCAAGTACACAAAAGAGATACCCAGATACTTCAAGAATGGTTGACAAATGCTAGCTTACTAATTCTTGAATATTTCTCTGATTCATAAATGTATATGGTTTATTCTTTTTTGTGTTACATTCCTTCCTTATAGAAGCCTAATATTTATTTATATTGTTATACAGCGTGATCTACCAAGAAATGCGGAAATAAAATGGTGTACTAGTCTTCAATATGGGAAAGCCCCTGCAAAATTTTAGAGGATTCTGAGGTAATTTAGTATATTAAATTATTAAATTATATATTATATATTAAAAACAGGGGAAAAGTCGCTTCCTTCTCGAGTTTTTTTTTTTAATCTTAGAACAAACCTAGATATATACCATTTCGTTAAGTAAGTCAATGTTCATTAGAAATCATGAAATACGACATTTTGTAGTGGTCACGGACATTGTTATTTTTAAAAAGGTGTGAAATTTTTTTTTTTTTAAATCATGTTTTTTTGAACATCTAATGGCATAACTCAAAAACGAATGGAGCTATCCACAAGAACTTTTTTTTGTTATAAAACACACACTTAAGCGCTTCTATCTGTGTATAGTATTGTTAACTAAAACATTTTTAAGTTTGTTAAAAACTTAGATAACCTTGAAAGTTCAGAAAATAGGCAGTCAAATTTTCACTAAGCTACAAACTTTTTTGTTTTTGGAAATTTTGTATAACATGCTGTGAAAAAAATAAAGCCAAAAGACAAAAAAAGTTTTTGATAGCATAAATTTTATTGTGTCTTTTACAGTTTAGGTACAGTGATTTTTTTAGAGCGCGCGACTTGCAGAAATTGAATATTAATACGCCCGCGTCCACTAAAACTAACTAGTCTCAGGGCGGTGTACTATCAACGTTATTCGTTTTCGTCGAAGGTCAAATTATAAAACCGCTGCCCAAGGAATCACTACTTCCACATCCAGATCTTCTATCCAAGTCTCTCAGAACGAAAAAAATTTGAATGTGGAAATCATTTTTTATGGAATTTTAATAATATAATATTTGAAATCGTCTACCCCAAAAACCTATAAAACGATATGCCACATCGGTAGTGAGGCTGAGGGTGGTGGAAGGAGGGTAGTAGTAGTAGTGGTGGATAAAGCAAAAAAAATTAAGGCCTTTGGTTCTTGTACACACACTAAATGACAATTTTATTTTTTCGCCCCCTTGAATAATGGGGTGGGAGTTGGTAATGTGGGTGGTTAATGCCAAAAAAAAATTTTGAGAGCTTAGCTTCTCTTATATATACTAAATACCAGTTTTATGGACTCTTACTTGCTTGATTTGTCTATTTACCTCCATTTACCCCCAACCTTATTACGGAATAATCTAGTTCCAGATCTCGTTAAAATGCATAGTACGTGTACCAAATTTCAAGTCAATAACTTAAACGGTTCCAGAGTAATCGTGCGTACAAAAAAGTTACAGACCGACAGACAGAATTTTTTTTTGCTCAAATTTAAAATCTCGACGTTTCATGACATTCTAAGCCTATTTGGATAATACAAATTTTCAAAAATGTTTTTGTCCATACTATATTTCCACTGAATGTGGAAGTAAAATGTGTAACGATATTCTTTCTCTTATTACCACTTGTATTATATTGTAGAACGTATGGTCATTGTGCGAATTGTGCGTGGATTATCTACTTAAAAAATATTTAAGATAAATAAGAAATCTAAGTTTCATTGTAAAATGGAATGAATTTTATGTGGCGTACTAATAGAGGAAAACGATAAACTTGTGCACAAGCCATGGAAACAGAGTTTAGAGACTATAATTAGGAAATTAAAAAAGACTTAATTTAGGATGTTTTTTTCTTTTTTGTTACCTAAAAAAATAAAAAAAAAATTTTAATTGAAAATTCGGATTCAGCATACAAAAATACATAAGAAATGATAGATTTAGTCATTGGAACAGAATTTCTTTTTTTGTAGACCTGTGTACAAAGTGCACCTGTGCCACAGATCTACAAGAAAAAAATTCTGTTCCAAGGACTAAACTTATCATCCCTTGTGTATTTTTGTGTGCTGAATCCGAATTTTCAATTTAAAATTTTTTTTACCGCGTAGATTTCGAGTAAATCCCGGTTTTTATCGTCAAAATACGATTTTTTGATAATGTTTGACGTTTGCTCGAAATCTAAGTGGAAAATTCGGATTCAGCATACAAAAATACTTAAGGCATGATAGATTTAGTCCTTGGAGTAGATTTTTTTTTTGTGTTATTGTGTGGATCTAGGGTAAAAATGCAATGCATGGAAGTTTCGGATAGGGACTCTGACAGAGGAAATGTCGGATACAAATATTAAGATTGCCACGTGCTTTAAGAAACTGTCTTTTTTATTTAGCTCCAATAATAAGGAAAAAAAGGAAAACTCGATAGTTTCTTTTTTATCAAAACACTCCAAAATTGTTACTTTTTCTAAACTTCTGTTTATGGGATTTTATTAACCCCCTAGTTGCGCAACATTTTTTCCATTTTACTATAATATTATTTTTCACCGTTTCCGAGATCCCATACTCCATTTAAGATTTTTAATTCCTTTTTGCCTTCAACCTTAGTCCTTAATGTGTCACTGGAAAAAATAAGTTATCCTTTCAGATCCTAAAACGTGATAAAACAGTCCTAAACATAAAAAAATAATAATGAAAAGTTCCGTTACACACAATACATAATCATTATTATTCTAAGTACGGCGCGCGTACGCTTCGACAATTCCTCCATACTAAAAAATTCGTAACTAGCAAACTATTGCTAATAATGGAAATATTTTTTTTCTAAAAACTTTTTTAGTCTATTGACTTCATTTTCTTCACAGCATGTTACACAAAATTTTCAAAAACAAAAAATTTCTCTCCTTAGTGAAAATTTGATGGCGTATTCTCTAAACTTTCAGGGTCATCTACGTTTTTGGCATGTTTACATTTTTTTTTATTAGCAATTCTATGAATAGAGAGAAGCGCTTAAGTGTGTGTTTTATAACAAAAAAAAGTTCACATCGATAGCTCAATTCATTTTTGAGATATGGCAATGGATGTACAAAAAAACATGATTTAAAAAAAAATAAATTTTACACTTTTTTTTAAATAAGAATATCTGTGACCACTAAAAAATGTCGTATTTTGTGTTTTTATATATAAAATGATGTTGTTGGTAATACCCACTGAGTCTGATCTTGTTCTAAGCTCATAAAAAAAACGACACAATTTTACCTCTTTCTCGCTCCACTATAAGTCCTGACCTACTCCTGAATAGGTCGACGAACTTACTTGTGAAAGAACGTATTCGAGTTGTTTACATTTCCTTAATTAGCATAAAAAGTGAAGCCGGCCGGCGACCACACGATCCAGCGGCAGGGAGCCAACATTGTCGGTACGCTTTGAAGATAATTGGAATTCTAGCGGACTAGTTCACTTTTACGAATGGGTTCAAAGCATACCGACAAGGCTGGCTCCCTGCCGATCGTGTGTAGACCCCTTATAAAGAGAGCCGCGTTTTTTTGCTTTCGTATGATTGACTGGTTTAACTAAATATCTCGTATATCTGTTTGTCATTTCAGCATGGGGTCAATGTCTTCGGTTCATTTCGATTTACTTCGGTATTTTTGTAGTGTGATTTAATAAAACCAAAAAGTCACTTCTATCTTATCCAACTTTGCTGTCAGTAGTGTCAATTCCAAGTTTGATAAAGTGATATGGTTGTACCGTGTTACGTTAGATTAGTTAAAGTCATTTCTACAAAAAAATAAGGTAATTTTTTTGGACATTTTTTTTTTCATTTTTCATTTTTTTTAACTCCTTTCGGTGGGGACAACTTACTGTTAAAGTTTCCGTTTGTCATGGTAGACCACATTGTATATTAATACAAACTGCATATCGCATATGTAAATCTTTTGTTACGTAAATAAACATAATAATAATGATTATTATTATTATTATTATTGCTATATGATGATGCTTTAACTGATTTTTTGTTTTTATATACTACTAAATCCGGTATATGTATGTGCCCAAGTTCTTCAAGATATTATTTACATGCTGATTCTTCTCGTCTCCAATGTAGGCCACATCTTGCTAAAAGGATGATTCCGATCTGCATTAATTTTTAAAATAAATATATTTAGACTATCTCTTATGTCTCTTAAATTTTGAAGAGTGAAAAATTAAAGATGAAATCATGTGTTTTTCACTTTATTTTAATTTTTTTTTAAATTGTAGCGTAAATATATTTACTTTTCATCTTAAAGGATCACAAATATGAATCTCCTTTTAGCAGAGGTTCTTGTGGAAAACTGCTACAGATTTTAACGTACTTACCACAAAGCTTTAAAACGCAACAGTATGTTTATTCGTCGTAAAATCATACAACATTGCAAGCCAAGACACTTTTTTTGGCCTAATTCTATATATAATTTTATAATTTTTTGTATTATTTGAGTCTGGGAATACACTGTTTAGCTTGGGAATAAAATACATGTTATCTTTTTGGTGACTGCGCAAAAATGGAAGTACTACTAAGTCAAAAGTTAGGTAATGGTAAAAGTATATGTTTCTATTTTGTTCCGTATTAAAATGAATTGGGTATGTTTCGATGGTGCAAAAAACCAATAGTATCTAAAAGTTTTCACAATACATAGCCGAAGATGATAGTATTCAAATAGATGTAGCAATTCAAATAAATGCATCTTTCGCGCACTGGCAAAATATTACTCTGTGTATGGTTCCAGATTCTCGTCAACATGTTAAGGAAACTGGCCTTATGCCCCGTTTTAAAAGATAAGAAAAAAGCGGCAAACCTACTATTAGTACACGGAAATTAGGCAAATTTATGTGGAATAGAAGAAAAAAATTATAATAAACTGAAATGTCTATAATCGTTAGCTTATGTGTGTAAGAATATATATCAAAAAAGTTCCCACTCCAAAGTATCTCACCCCCTTTAGGGACACCACACTGTTTTTTTTTTAAATATCTTTTAAAAGCTTTATCTTAGGGAAAAAACATAATTATAGGAAAAGGTTTGTCATAAAATTCTCTACAAAAAAGTTTGTGTGTTATATATCGATATTTCTATTACTTTTTATGTTATTAAATCGTAAACTGATTATATTGAATACGGTACTTAATCGGACACAACGCAGCCTAATAATATTTCAAATGATCCAACACAATCCTAACCGCCTTATTCACAAACACGCTAGAGAGAGAGATAGTGGTTGTTCAAAATGAAGAGAATCAAACTTAACTACGGTTGATGATGCTGATACAGTTATAGTTCAAACTGCTATTCAAAAAAGTTTTAAATCCGAACCGGTCGTAATTGTAGAACAAGAGGTCGATCTTCTTACCTTAATTATTGCCCTAACGCCAACTGAAAAGGATATTAGACTACCAACGGAGGCCCAAGGTAATATAAAAGCAAGAGATTATAGCTCTAAAGATTTATAGTTGTCAAATGTCCTTAAGAACTCAACAAAAACAGTTCTTTTTGCTCATGCATTTAGTGGTAGTGACACAACGTCTGCTTTTTTTGGAAAAGGCAAACTTCAAACTATAAATTTATTAAATTAGAAAACAAATTTACAAGAAGTTGTCAAACCAAATGCTACAAAACAGGATATTACTGAGGCTGGGGAAATATTTGCTCTTGCACTATATAAAGCACAAAAAAATGAAACGTCAATAAATCATCAGAGGTATGTTCTGTTTAACACCTCGGTTGGCAATTCTAGTCAAACGGTTACTTTGGCAAGACTACCCCCGACCTTCACAGCTTTGCAACAACATTCGTTGCGGGTTTACCACCAAATTCAGGCTTGACATGGAAGTGTTTTAGAGCCAGAAGAATGGGGATGGAAGAAATCAGGTGATATTTTAATACCTGTTTTGACTACTGAAGCAGCAGCTCCCTCATCAATTTTAGAGTTAATTTCGTGTGCCTGCAAAAAGGGCTGCGGAAGGCAATACGGATGTTTAAAGGTTGGTTTAAAATGTTCGGCTATGTGTATGAACTGTCACGGACAAGCATGCTTTAATGCGGAACGGACCGAAGAAATTGAATTTGAGCAAGAATAAAGCCTTTAGTGGATTTAGTTTAATTCAATTCTATATAATTTATAAAAAGTTGTTGAAACCGAATGCTACAAAACAGAATATTATAAGGCTGGATAAATATTGTGTTTCCATCCAAAAGCGTTTTGTTACCTACCTCCAAGTTTGCCGTCTATTAACGTAAACACCCTTAATAATCTGCAAACGACCTATAAGACATGTTTTATAGATAATTTAATTCTCAATATTTTTCAGTACCTCTAGTTTTGTCGTAGAACATCACATTTCCAAAATATTATTGAAAAACCAGCACGGTGTCATTATAAGGGTGAAAAAGGAAAGAAGCTCACCTGTCAGGGATGGGAACTTTTTGATCCTGTATTCCTACCCTTAACTGTCGACTCAGAAAATATCAGCTTATTATAATTTTTTTCTTCTATTTTTGCTAATTTCCGTATACTATATAACGAATTTTATAATACCTATTCATCACTTTGAAACTAAGTACTTTATTGGCAGAAGTACAAGATAATTATGAAAAGTTTCAGATGAAAAGCTCAACAGTTTTATAGAAAGCGGCACACAAACAGAAAGACATCAAGCTTGCGAATCTTCTTTATCAATGGGTGATACGGCTACATTCACTGCAAAATTCAATCCGATATAATCGCAGTTTGATACCAAAAAAAAAATTGAAATTCTAAAGCTATGTTAGCCTTGGTTGTGAGCTTTGGCTGCCTAGAATATTTTTTTGGTTTGGCCAGAAATTTACCAGATTTGTTTAAAACTAATTCTCGCCTCGATTTCCTGAACTTTTTGCACCTTTTTGGAAACATTTTTGTGGATTCCCGAGTGAGTTAGAAATCACAAACTCGGGGTTATACTATCGACGGCTAAATGAATGGCATATGCAAAATAAATAATTTTATTCTGCTTCAAAATAACCTGATAAATGGAGCATTTATATTAAAGAAACCGCTTCTGAAGTAGCTTCCGCAAACACCAAAATGTTTGAACACTACTCGTGACGAGCATTTCTCCAACCATATTGGAATCATCTGGAGACGATTAAGACTAAAGTGCAACTACAAATGCTCCTGTATTTATATTAAATAATGCCATGGTGGAATGCATTTAACCAATCCTCTCATTCCTACGTAAACTCTGCCAATAAAGCCTGTTGTAGAGTAAATAATATTTTGTCACACCAAGAAGGTATGTGAATACATGTTCAAATTTACATTGATTTATTTTTACTTCCACGTCCAGTGGAAGTATAATAACGACAAAAAAATTTTTTAAAATTTTTATTGCCCAAATAGGCTTAAAATGTCATGAAACGTCGAGATTTTAAGTTTGAACGAAAAAAAATTTCTGTCTGTCTGTCGGTCTGTCTGTCTGTAACTTTTTTTTTGTGCGCACGTTTACTCTGGAACCGTTTAAGATATTGACTTGAAATTTGGTACACATATGTACTTTAACGAGATCTAGAACTAGATTATATTTTCATCTTGTTCCGTCGAAGGGTTGGGGGGTAAATTGGGGTAAATTTGGGGTAAATAGGTCAATCAAGCAGGTAAGAGTCCATAAAATTGGTATTTAGTATATACAAGAGAAGCTAAGGTCTCAAGAAATTTTTTGGCATTAGCCACCCCCATTACCCCCCTTATTAAAGGGGATGAAAAAAAAATGTGATTTAGTGTATGTACAGGAACCAGAAACCTTAAAATATTTTTTTTACTTCATCCACCCCCCACTATCACCCTCTATCACCACCCCCCACCCCACTACCGATGTGGGGTATCGTTTTATGGGTTTTTGAGGTAGAGGATTTCAAATATTATATTATTAAAGTTCCATAAACAATTATTTTCACATACAAAGTTTTTTCGTTGTGAGTGGCTTGGATAGAGAATCTGGATGTGGAAGTAGTGTTTCCTTGGGCAGCGGTTTTTACTCAAGGAACTTACTGCTGGGGTTTGGCCTATTATATAATAGACATCCGATATATTAGTATATTATGCAACGACCATTTAATGATGGCTATTAAGACACGCGCATGAGAATTATGACAAGCCGTAGGCGAGTGTCATAATGAATGCATTAAATATGAGATGCATACACTATTCTTCCTACGACAAGTCATAATAAAATAGAAAATTAACTCTGAAATTTATTAATAATATAATTATAGATTACAATTTATAGGCCAGGCTAGATAAGTGCCGGAATTTAAAAAAATAATAATAATTCGTTACAGCAAACTGATATGAATATTTTAGAACATATCACAATAAAGAAGAAAACATAATCCGAACCACTTGCGGTTATCTGGGGTGAAATGGGGTGGGTTTTTAGGGGTGAAAAATCCTATCAAAAAAGGTTAAATATAAAAGTTGTAGGTAATAAAAAGATTTACAACTTGTGTGGAAAGCATTTTTATCCTAACCTCAAAATTTTTCGAGATACACGCAAAAAAAACCCTTTTCGGTTTTTTATTTTTTTCTTCCACAAAAATAATTCGATTTAGCTTAAACTTGGTGAAAGAATACCTTCTGGTGTCGCACATAAGCACTACTTTTCTTTGGAGCAAAATATTTAACGGTTGTTGTTTAATTCAATTAAAAAAAAAAAGTGAAATTTTCAACTGCGATTTCTCATAAAGTACTTGTTCGATAGGGTTCGGACAGGGCTCATTTTTTTTGTTTTTATGTCTACTTTCAATAAATAAAAAAAAATATATAGTACAATGGAAAAAATTGACGGAAAATCGAAAATTCCGAAAAAATGCCCTTTTTCGTTGTATGCTTTTTAATTATTATCAAAAATTTGTTATTATTTATTACAATTAATATAATTTTGTAATATCACTGTATGCTACAAACAATAAGTAAAATAATTAATAATTAATTACATTCCTCAACCACGTTTGAATTATTAAACATAAAGTAAAAAAATATTTGGTTTCTCTGGTTCTTGTACACACACTAAATCATATTTTTTTTTCATCCCCTTTAATAATGGGGTGGGGGTGGTAATGGGGGTGGCTAATGCCAAAATTTTTTTTGAGACCTTAGCTTCTCTTGTCTATACTAAATATCAATTTTATGAACTCTTACCTGCTTGATTTACCTATTTACTTCAAATTTACCCCAATTTACCCCCCAACCCTTCGACGGAACAAAATGAAAATATAATCTAGTTCTAGATCTCGTTAAAGTACATATGTGTACCAAATTTCAAGTCAATATCTCAAACGGTTCCAGAGTAAACGTGCGCACAAAAAAAGTTACAGACCGACAGACAGAAATTTTTTTTTCGCTCAAACTTGAAATCTTGACGTTTCCTGACATTCTAAGCCTATTTGAACAATAAAAATTTAAAAAAAAATTTTTGTCGTTACTATACTTCCACTGGATGTGAAAGTAAAAAACCGCTGCCCAAGGAATCACTACTTCCACATCCAGATTCTCTATCCAAGTCACTCACAACGAAAAAACTTTGTATGTGAAAATAATTGTTTATGGAACTTTAATAATATAATATTTGAAATCCTCTACCCCAAAAACCCATAAAACGATACCCCACATCGGTAGTGGGGTGGGGGTGGTGATAGGGGGGTGGTAGTGGGGGGTGGATGAAGTAAAAAAATATTTTGAGGTTTCTGGTTTCTGTACATACACTAAATCACAATTTTTTTTCATCCCCTTTAATAAGGAGGTGGGGGTGGTAATGGTGGCTAATGCCAAAAATTTTTTTGAGACCTTACCTTCTCTTGTATATACTAAATACCAACCAATTTCATGGACTCTTACCTGCTTGATTTACCTATTTACCAAATTTACCCCAATTTACCCCCCAACCCTTCGACGGAACAAGATGAAAATATAATCTAGTTCTAGATCTCGTTAAAGTACATATGTGTACCAAATTTCAAGTCAATATCTTAAACGGTTCCAGAGTAAACGTGCGCACAAAAAAAAGTTACAGACAGACCGACAGACCGACAGACAGACCGACAGACCGACAGGCAGACAGAAATTTTTTTTTTGCTCAAACTTAAAATCTCGACGTTTCATGACATTTTAAGCCTATTTGGACAATAAAAATTTTAAAAAAATTTTTTGTCGTTACTATACTTCCACTGGACGTGGAAGTAATTAACAAAGCAATTTTTATCAATTTTTACAATTTAAAAGTTATTAACAATCAAAATTAAAAGTAAATATATTTAGATCAAATAAATAAAAATGCGGTCATTTATACGCCTTAACAATACTGTTACAATAGAAGGCATAGAAATCAAGATCATACTTTTTTGTTTGTTTAATAATTCAAACGTGGTTGAGGAATGTAATTAATTATTAATTATTTTACTTATTGTTTGTAGCATACATTGATATTACAAAATTATATTAATTGTAATAAATAATAACAAATTTTTGACAATAATTAAAAAACATACAACGAAAAAGAGCATTTTTACGGAATTTTGGATTTTCCGGCAATTTTTTCCATTGCACTATATATATTTTTTTTATTTATTGAAAGTAGACATAATCCGATTTGCTTCATTTTTTACAACAATGTACACTGTTGCCTAACAACTATCATACATACCCAAAATTTAAAAAATCCAGGGACGGTTTCAAAAAAATTTGTTGGATTGGTTCGTATACGATAGTTCACCCTGTATATGATTTATTTAAAACTTGATATGCAATTTGTATAGGACACAAATAGGTAGTAAAACCTTAGTATTTGAAATTTTTGTCACACTCTCAACAAATTTTTTATTAACGATCAATTTTCAAGTCAAATGAAAAGTTTGGTAAAATGGAATATTTTAATGTATACTAATATTTGTAAATACAAACATTTAGCTAAAAAAAATAATATCTACATACCTCGTGTCTAGGTTTAATAAGTACCATCATTTTAATCAATTTCCAGGCCAGGTCTTACATGTTTACAATACGTACAGGGGCGGCTTAATGGCCGGGCAACCCGGAGCGCCGGTTCGGAGGGGTGCCAGAGAGCAAAAAATTTTTTCGGATTTTTAATAGCACCCCCTCCATGAGGCGATAGAATGTTTTTTCAGATTTTTAATAGCACAATGAGGCGATACAAATTTTTTTTCGGATTTTTATTTGCACCCCCGCCCCCATGAGGCAACAAAAAGTAGTGATTGATCGTGGAGTTCGAATATCCTTGTACTTTAGTATGAAGTACGTCCGTGATGACCTCAGGAAAGGGCGCCAAAAAGTGCTCCCGCCCGGGTGGAAAATTTACCTTGAGCCGCCCCTGAATACGTATGTATTTAAGAATTATAAGAAAAGAAAAGGAATAACGAAAATATCAAAACGTAGATCCGTATCTTGTATTTATTTTAAATTCAATGCTTGCATTTGAATATGATGGCTTTTAAAAATATTTCGAAAAATGTACAGTTTTCGTTAAAATTGATCTTAAACTGAACATATAGGTTGGGCACTTTAAATGGGGGAAATTTAGGTAACACAAATTTGACTACTTATTTCTGTCCTTTTTGGAAGCAATTTGACTAATTGGAGAAAATACATACAGAGGCAACTTTTTAGATGGACCACATCAGCCACATTTTTAAGACCTGGCCTGGAAATTGATTAAAATGATGGTACTTACTAAACCTAGGCACGAGGTATGTAGATATTATTTTCTTTTAGCTAAATTTTTGTATAAGTTAATATTAGTATGCATTAAAATATTCCATTTTGCCAAACTTTTCTTTTGACTTGAAAATTGATCGTTAATAAAAAAATTGTTGAGAGTGTGACAAAAATTTCAAATACTCAGGTTTTACTACCTATTTGTGTCCTATACAAATTTCATATCAAGTTTTAGATAAATCATATACAGGGTGAATTATCGTATACGAAGCAATCCAACAAATTTTTTTGAAACCGTCCCTGGATTTTTTAAATTTTGGATATGTATGATGGTTGATAGGCAACAGGGTACATTGTTGTAAAAAATGAGGTAAATCGGATTAACCGTTAAAATGTTATGACCAAAACAATTTTTGGACAAAATTCATAAATCAGTCTGTATGATAGTAAAGAAATGGAACAAACACTTTTCAATGGTCACTTGGTATTTGTCTTAGCTGCCTCTACTTACGGTACAAGTATGTACAGTTCCTCATGATTCACCCTGTATATTGGACCACTTCTTGTAAATATTAGTTAAATTTATGTGGTAAATAGCGGTATGGAAAAATATTTTCTAATGCCATGTATTTGTCCCAAATATCCCTCTTACGAGGGAGAGTTGGGACTAGCGATGGGGAGATTTGGGACAGGTAATTAACTCTTCACAAAGATATGGAAAAATATTTTATTATTGCAAAAAATAACAAACAACGAGAAAGAATAAAATTAATTCAAAAATCTGGCAAATGCTCAAAAAATATATATATTGCAAAAAAAACGACAAACTGCAAAAATATTTCCGGGAAATTCGATCATATTTTTTGAAACCACAGGATTGTTCTTTTTTCTTGTAGCGTAACGGCATACCTTAAAACGATCCAAACAATGTAAAAAAATTAATTCATACGTGGAATGGGGGAGACATAGGATGGGCCAACTCTCCCTTAAAATAACGTCCCAACTCTCCCTCACTGCTCGATGTCATTAAAAGTGACCAGATTTATTTTCAAGGCCCCTGTACACGTTTGGCCAACTAGTTGGGCCAATGAGTTGAACCAATGTGTACAAGACCATTTGGCGTAACTTGGTTGTTGGCGGCCAGCGTTGGCCGGCCAGCCGAATGTTGTCGGTTTTTCGTGCACACATCAAAGGATCCTGACGCAATCCGCCAACAGCGTTCACACGTTGGCCTCTTCTTCAGTTCTTAGTTGCTGTTAAAGCGGAAATGGTAGTGTTGCGGCGTAATAATTGTGTTTCCTACCATACCTCTTTCGCTTCATTCACTCTCATAAGTTCATTTAAGTAAATGTACAAACTGTATGTATTTTTAATTTACCTTCTTTGGTGCACATTTATATAATAATTGAAAGTGCTACGCAAGTAAATTGCCGCGGCTGCGATAGTTTCCACATCCATCCTCGTCAAATGACCAATGCAGAATGAGCAACGCCAACGTGTAAACAGTGTCCTTATTTTTGGCCCAACTCATTGGCCCAACTAGTTGGCCAAACGTGTACAGGGGACTTTAGGTGAAAGTGAATCATGAAATGGACCGAACATTTAATAGCTAAAACGTCGGTCGTTAGATGTAAAATAACCCTCTAGCAACAGTTGCACAAAGCAATGGATTGGATAATTTGAACAAAACAAAAAGTTACTTGTCAGCACATAAAACAATTAAAATTACCTGAGACTTGAAGTATACAACACACGGACGAAATACGGCAGTTTATTTACTCATCCCACAAATATACATAACCCGTATGACACACAATATCAGATCATCAACCAATCGGTATAAAAAGTCACTGTCCCAATTCTCCCACGGTACCAACTCTCCTACATCTCCCCTAAGTATGACTTGTCAAAATTGATAAATTTTAGATCTGTCAGATGTTCAAGGCAATAGTTGACATTGACAGAATATTGCTGCGTATCGCATTTCTATTGGTTATAAACTTGTATCTTAATGGAAAATTCGTATCTTAATGAATCTCATTAAAGTACAGATAGGGAATGTCTAATAAACGAATTAAAGTAAGGGAGTGGAAAAAATAATTAGGTGAAACGAAGTGATAATTCAGCAATCAATGAACAGATATTTAATAACTACTGATTTATAGAAATAAAAGATAAATAAATACTGTGCGTTGCAAATAGTGATCGGCAAGAAAGTATTACAAAACCAAAATTTAACTATCAACAACAATAAATATGGCAACATTGTTCTGTTAGTCGACAAATATGTGAAAACGGGAATTACGCTCCCACGTCGTAAAGTTGCCTGTACTACATTTTCGCTCATAACGTAGCTATATTTTTTTAATACACCTGGGCTGGGTTTCATCGGAACATTTTCAGGAAAATTAAAACACCGTTTATTTAACTGTGCATTTTTAATGCTTTAACATTGACACAGTGTATGGCGTGAAAAACACTGTTCTCAAGTTTATAAAATATAACTTTAAATGTGTTCCATCAAACTGGTAGCATAAGTATGTGAAGCTCCAAAATCCGGAGTATAAATATTTGCAATAAGTGTCATAGAATAAAGATATATTTTTTACTTACCTTCATTTTATCTACTTTGTGTACATAAGGTAGTTGAACTTTCGAAATATTGTAATGTATTACACTACGCGTAGAGGTACGCAGGTATTTTGTATAGCAAACCAAATAGAGTCACTTCCAAAAGTCTAGTTAATCAATCTAATTATATTGATGCTTGCCATAGGCTTAAAAATGATCTCAATTTACTACGCGATTGGTGCATACAAAATAAACTATACTTAAATCTAGGAGAGTGCAATGTTACATATTCTCGAAGTCTCGAAGAGAAACCACATGTGATTTTTTGTATAACATAGATAACACAGTCCGATAAATAGAGAGCTGCGCTTTTAATCAGAACCATATCCTATGTTTTTTAACATGCTGACACCGATTCTGATATTAAAAAAAATCTATCACATCAGTTTTTATCTACCACCCCTTTCATCCCCTAAAAAAGGCAAAAAATATCTTGTCCTAAGGTTCTGATGTAACTTTTCTGATGTATTTTGATGCGCTGAAGCCAATTTTGCCAAAAAAAAAAAAAAAAATCCTCTAAAAGGGACAGAAAAGTCTTGTCATAGAGTTTGGTATAACTTCTCTGAAGTATTTTAACGTGTTGAAGCTAATTTTGGTCAAAAAAAAATTCTGTGGTGTACGTTTCCCTCTGCCACCCGTGGAAGATAAAAGGGGGTTGTAGAGGGAAACTGACACGATAGAAAATTTCTTTTGTCCAAAATTGGCTTCAGCGCGTCAAAATACTTCAGAAAAGATCAAAACCTTAGAACAAGCCCTTTCTTTATCTTTTTAGGATAAAAACAAAAACTGATGCGGTAGATTTTTTTTAATAGCAGAATCGGTTTTAGCATGTCAAAAAACATGGGATAAGATGGTTCTGATCAAAAGCGCAGCCTTTTTCTTGTCTGTCTTAATATAAACCAATGTAGTGCATTAAAAGATAAGGTGTATTGTTCGACTGTAAGTTTACTTTTTCTAATCATATAACTGAAATGATTGGAAACGTATTTAAAATATATAGGATTCACTATAAAAATTGGCAAACAATTTAATAATGCAAATACTATGACGCTACTTTATGCTCCAGATTAGAATATGCATCAATGGTATGAAGTCAACAATACCTAATGACAACAAGACAACAATATTAATAAAATCGACAAGTCGAAAATATTTAATAAGACAGTCTCTCTTGATAAAAAAAAATCGACGAGTTCCGGTGTTTCTTGAAAATATGATATACAACAGAAAACACGCCAGTTTCGTTTTCAGTGGGCAACCCTCTATATATTTATATACCATCATTGTTAGATGATTTCCCACGCTTTGTATTTCGTATTTCTGCTACTTTTTTACCCTGTAGTTGGCGTCTACTGTTTGGATAGTGTACCACTAAATAAAATAAAAATAAGAACATTGGTATATGGCCAATAATAACAAGCGTCTAGGTACAAGAATCGCCAGGGCTTCCACATGCGCTATGCGAATTATGGGCGTTACCGTCTGAATGGTGTAGGGTACGGTACTTACCTACATTCCGTGTGTGTAGCGGCTCGCTAGGCATAGGTAGTAAGAATTACAACATCGCGTGTGCCAGCTGGCTGAAATGAAATAACTGAGAGCTGGGATACTCCGCTAACGGACGAGTTTACAGAGCTGTGTTGTCATATCTCTCGCGCTACATGAATGTACATGCCTAATGGACAATTACACGCACGGTATAACATCGTCATGGATATTAGAATAATAACAAAATCTTTTACTTACCTACATATATATATATATATATATATATATAACATATATACGTAAAATATAACATATAACATCGTCATGGATATTAGAATAATAACAAAATCGATGTTATATGTAACCTATATATATATGTAGGCAAGTACCCTACAAATGGACAACTCGTTCGTTCTCTTCTTGGTTTTGTTCCCCTGCTTTCCTGTTATTGTATTTATTGTAACTTCAAAGTTGATTGATTTATTTTTATTGATTGATTGATTATTTTTTTAGTTTAATAGGTATTTTATTGCTTGGTCTGTTACTTAAAACAATGTTTTGTGGAACTTGCAATATGCTACTTTCTCTAAATTCTACAATTATAAAGCAACACAAAAAGTTGTAAAGTAGGTTATTTTAAATTTCAGCCAATTATAATCAATTAACACCTGGTTATTGATTTTAATAGTTTATATTTTGTTAATAATTAACTTAACGACTATATTTAATAAACATTTTCAAATCCCTGAGCAATTAAATTATTTTCCCAAGATGTTATACATTGTTAAACATATTGTCTAAACGTTGGTTGTGGCATTTTCTTAATTTTTCTCTATTCTTATTGGGATGCTCTGCCACATGTATTCTTCTAAACAATGTCTGAAATCTACAAAATAATACAATTAACCAGTATTTTACTGGAAAATAACCTCTACGCCTGTGACTTTTACGTCAAAGGATCAGTTAGAGGGTGGTTTTGACAAATAATGAATAAGAACAAAAATATAAAAATGACGTATTTTGCTGACGTTTCGGAAAACGAATCTGTTTCCTTTCTCAAAGCGTATTATGTTTGTGGGCTGTGTATATTAAATACACAGCTTTAAGAATATATTTGTTATGTTCAGTATCCATAGATACTTACTGCTTACACAGAACTGTTGATATGTCTAATTGATAGTTTTATTTTAAACCATTCAGTGTTAGATTGGGTGAGCACAAGGGTTACATTAGAAAAAATGAGATTCAGAAATCGAAGATTTGCGAACACGCTTGGGAGAACGGACATAGAATAAACTGGGACTCGGCAAAAATTTTAACAAAAGAGACAGATAGCAAGAAAAGAAAAATTAAAGAAGCGGCTATAATACTATTGAATGAGGATAAATGCGTGTCCAATTGTTCTGTAGATGTTTGCACAACCTGGCTGCCGATGTTAAAAGAAGAACTTAACAAACTCAACATTGTTTAAAATAAAACTATCAATTAGACATATCAACAGTTCTGTGTAAGCAGTAAGTATCTATGGATACTGAACATAACAAATATATTCTTAAAGCTGTGTATTTAATATACACAGCCCACAAACATTATAATACGCTTTGAGAAAGGAAACAGATTCGTTTTCCGAAACGTCAGCAAAATACGTCATTTTTATATTTTTGTTCTTATTCATTATTTGTCAAAACCACCCTCTAACTGATCCTTTGACGTAAAAGTCACAGGCGTAGAGGTTATTTTCCAGTAAAATACTGGTTAATTGTATTATTTTGTAGATTTCAGACATTGTTTAGAAGAATACATGTGGCAGAGCATCCCAATAAGAATAGAGAAAAATTGTTAAACATACTATAAAAATTTGAGTTTCCAAATTCAAAGCCTATAAAGACACATTTCATGCTAAAAATTAAATAAAACATATTTTCTATGAATTGTGAGCATATAAATATACTTTTAAAAAATAGAGACCTATATTGTTGCAAATAAAAATATATAAAACCTAACCTGTTTTTGTAAATACTATAAGAGAAACAAACAAGAAATAGAGTAAACATAGAAAATGAAAATTATCTAATCAAATAAATTATTTGATAATACTTTCCTTGCGAATAATTTGATTTTCAATAATTAATAGCTGGGTTGTACGCACCATACCTATTTTACTCCAGTGAAATAGGGACAATTGAAAGTTTTGAAACTTGTCAGATATGTTTATTAGGGTTTACTATTAAACATACTAAAAGTTCCCAGCTCAAACTGTTGCGCTCGAGCCGCCATCTTGGAAATATGGCGTTCTGATTCAGTTTTTTGCTTATATCCCTCTAACCATTAGCGATATCGAAATTATGTTTATATAAAAAACAAAGCTTATAAAATTTTCTACAAAAATTGTCATTTTTTGCATCCGTTATTATACATATACTTTTGGAAATACGAAAGCAAAGGGTATATTATATTTCATCGACACATTTAAAAAAATGTAAATATCGCTCGTAGAGAAAAAAAATTATGATATCACTGTGTTAGTCATAGGATTTACAATAACTTTAAAAATGTCCGCCATGGGTCGATCTTTCTGTCAGTCTGTTCGTCTTTCCGTCTGTCCCTCCGTCCATCACGTCTTTTTTAAGCTAAATAATTTAAGTGAGAAAAGTCCGGTTTTATTGATATTTTGAGAATAAATTAGTGTTAACAAGAGGAAGAACCCCACAGCGTTTTTGAAAAAAATCGATCCGGAAATAAAAAGGTTATGAAACATTTTACGAAAAAAGTACACGTGAATAGTGTTGTAACATCTTTAGGATTTTATAAACACAAGGATACTGCATAGTATGGTGACTAACGTTTCGACAGTCAAGATGGTATCATCGGGAGATCAATTGCAAGTATGGCACTTAAACCTACAATCTTATCAAAGATTACAACACTCTTCACGTGAATTTTTTTCATAAAATGTTTCATAACCTTTTTATTTGCTGATCGATTTTTTTTTAAAAGCCCTGGGTTTCTTTCTCTAGCTAACACTAATTTATCATCCAAATTTCAATAAAATCTGACTTTTCTCTTTTAAGTTATTTAGTTCAAAAGAGACATCACTGATGGAGAGGCAGACGGACAGATAAACGGACTGACAGAACTTTAAAAGTTGTTGCGAATTCTATGACAACACAATGATGTGATATTTTTTCTCTACGAACGATATTTGCAATTTTTGAAATGTGTCGATGAAATGCAATCATATACTCTTTGCTTTGGTATTTCCAAAGAGTATAATAATAAATATGAAAAAAATGCATATACCATTTTTTGTAGAAAATTTTATAAGTTTCATTTTTTATATAAACATAATTTTGATATCGCTAATGCTTAGAACGATATAAGCAAAAAACTGAATCAGAGCGCTATCTTTCCAAGATGGCGGCTCGGGCGCAACAGTTTGAGCTGGGGACTTTTAGTATGTTTTTTTAGAAAACCTTAATGAATATCTTTGCCATGTTTCAAAACTTCATCGGTTTTTCCGTCAAATGTCGAAATTTGTTTTAATTTGACTGGGGTGTTATTTGTCTACGAGTATAGGTAACGCCCATTATTCGCATTGCGCACGCGGAAGTCCTGGCGGCAGGGCCGAGCCTGGGGGGGGGGGGGAGGCAGGGGGGAGCCTCCCCCCAAAGTTCGAGCAGTTGGTTCCAACACGGTTGGCAAAGTCTAACTAATCATCACATACAAAATATATAATACGAATTTTATAACTTCCACAATCGCGAAATTAACACAATAATAAAATTATTAAGCGATTGGCAACCCTGTAAATATTTTATTTTATCAGTAGCGTGTTTTCCATTGAAGCTAGGGAAGCAAAGCTTCCCTTACATGACACGGAAACCCAATTTTTAATATTAATTTATTATACATAAATTCATTTACTAGAAATAGAAAGACTAGAACTAGCAATGATTTTTAAATAGAATGAATCTATATGTTTCTACTTTTTACTACTGATCTAATATAATATTATCAAGTATACATACCTATTAGTTTTGTTTTTTAGTGTTTTGATATTGTGATATTAGACAACAAAGTCTAACTTGGTATTTACGGAACTTTTTCCTGTTTCCACCTATTGTAATGATTTTTTATTGTATTGCTGACTTTGGTCAATCATTTCGACGTGTCCCACACCATGTTACTGTATGGTCTTTTGGACAATAAAATTTGTTATTATTATTCTTTTTCCTTCTATTTTTAATATAATCAAAGACCTATTTTTGTTTAACAGTTCCTATTTTTTTATTTTATTAAACCAAGGATTTTTTAAATTTCTTTTAAGTAGTAAGTATTAGGTTTAGGTCCATGAAGATAAAACAAAGATTGAACAAGGCCATTTTTCAAACGATACAAAAGTCATTCCATGTATTTTTTTCCGAACAAACCAAAAATTATCATAATCGAAAAGAAATAAATTGAAAACAAAAGAGTTATGACACAAAAATACAGGGTTCGGGCTCATATGGAAAACCTGAAGAGCATGGAAATTTCAGGGAATTTATTAAAAATCCTCAAGAAAATCATGGAAATCTCAGTGAATTTTAAATATTTCGTAAAAATCATGAAACTTTGAGTCACAATATGAAAAACAATAAACTACTTACGAGTTCCTACTGTTATTTTAAATTATTTTTAAATTGCAACCTTCATTCGCTTAATGACGATTTTATAAAACAATTTTTTTTTTATAAAATCGAAAATTAAAGTAAAAAGTATTTGATTATCTAAAATCACTTTTAACATATTAATAATTATTATTATTTGTCATTGAAAAACATTTTTTTTTGTCATGGAAAACCTGGAAAATTCAGGAAATTTTTTCAGCTACGTGGAGTCTGAACCATGAAATGGCACATTTTATATTCGCTTTTTCATTGTAACTTTTGGATTCGGTGGAAAAAATACATCAAATGGTAATCTTAGTTTTTGGTATAAACTTTTCTATCGCCGGAAAAATGGCCTTGTTCCGTTTTGGTTAGAGCACCCTGTACATTGTACATAGTGAATTTGAATTCGATTTAAATTTTTTAGTTTTAGTAGCTTTTCCCATAAAAAGTTTTTATTTTATTGAAATTATGCAAAGTAGTAGGCTTCGGTACGGCCCTGTCTGGTGGTTCTTATACCTAGATGCTTGACCAATCCATCCCCACTCTCGTTTTCAGCGGATTTTGGTGCGGCCGTGACATATTCATTCAGTTATATTTCGTGAAATACCACTCTTTGATTTACTTAACTATACAAATAATAAAGCTTATTTTAGGCATTCTAGCTTTGTTTAAGAAACGCTAAGAACACTTTTAATAGAAAACTAAATCTATACATACCCCATCGATAGCAACGATTGATTAGAATTATTATCTCTGTGGTATCTGATTGAAAACGAAATTCAATTTATTATTTCGTAATATCGCCGAGGAAATGACTCGTCTACTGTTTTTATTCTGAAAACACATTACATGGACAAATATTTATTGTACATAAAGGGCTACAGCAGGGATATTGTATATCACTCGCCTATTCAGAATGTGTGAGCACCAATAGACTGGACACGAAAGTGTTGTTCAACGGAAGTGCGAGCACACATAGATTATTTTTGAGTAGCGATCAAGTGATATTTGCAGAGGACGAAAAGGACATTAAGGTACGTTTAGAGAACTAAAGAGAGAAAATGAAAAGTGGGTTCTCGAAACAAATATAAGTAAAATCCAGTACGAAGTGATCGTAGAGCAAGGACGAGGGTTACAAATAGAAAATTATACATGGTGTTCCATTCATAGCGTCCAAAATTAACAAGGTGATAGAGAAGTTCAAGAGCAACAATATTGATTATTATATATGTAAGAATTTCATTACTGAAGAAAATAACTGCTGCAGTGAGGTGATTTTTTATTCTTAATAGCCGAGTAGTGTACTTATTTAACCAAATACTATTCATTCAATGGGCTCATTGAGCATTTTTTTTTAAATTTTCTGGAAGATCTTTTAATTCTAGAGCGAAATGCAAAAAAAAGGATTTTCTAGAATCTCTATAGGCTTTAAAATTAATCAAGAACATCAACGTGTGGCACTTTCGTGTTATAGCTGCGTGACGTCAATCACTCCTATCACATCGGGAGACGTAACCGCTTGCCTAAATGCCATTGGCGGCTCGTGGTATGACCAACTGATGAATCAGGGCCCTAGATACTCAGATAGGTATAGGTACCTAGTTAGGTTTGTTAAGGAACTCTCTACTTCGTAAGTTGAATAAATTTGTAGAAAATAATACAGTTCATAAAATTACGAATTAGGCACAGATTTACTGCAAATTTACTGGTGAGTGCTGAGACACTGCCTAACCTGCCTCATGGGAAAAGCCGCCACTGCTAGATGCCTAACAGTGTATTTAAATGCCGAAGAAGTATCATGCGGATTAAAAAAAAATCGTAAACCAAAAATCGTGGAATGGGGTAAAGAGAAGATTAAGCTACGAGAATAATAGTTGTTATCTCATCTTAACCAATCGAATTATACAAATTAAGGTTAAACACCAGCGTACACATCCCAAGGGAGGGGCGAAAACCATATATAAAAAATCCAAATCCAAAATAGCAATGACTGCTGAAAGAGCTCGAAATGTCTTAGTTTTGTTAAAGTGATAAGAAACTGCATCAGGTTCGACGTAATTTTCATAAACTGTCCTTATAAGGTTAAGAACAACCACCAACTGTAAAGGATATGAGAAAAACAAGAAAAAACGTGAAATCCCATCTAGATTTTTTTTCAGAAAATTTAGGTGACCATAGCGAAGAGCAGGGCGAATGCTTTCACCAGGATATAGCCGAAATGGAAAACAGGCATCAAGGAAGGTGGGGCAAACACATGATGGCAGACTACTGTTGGTCTCTTATAAGAGAAACGAGTGAAAAACATAAACGGCAGTCTGTAAGAGGATCATTCGAAACCAAAGTAAAAAGATATTATAAAAAGAAAGGATGAATCGACTGCCCTTTATGTTTTGTAGAGGGAGTTCAAGCACAGCGTCGAACTAGTCTAATTTCTTCTCACCCCCACAAAACGCAGACGTTTCGAGTTTTTTTGGAAGTCACTGCAACTTCTTATAGTTGTTTCTTACACAGGAGGTAGTTTTCACCCTCTAGGGAAGTGGAATTGAATAACAACAGTGGTACGTGACTTTCTAAATCTAACTCTGAGTATTACGCAATTTCAACCAATCATAGCATCCATAAAAATGGAAATAATTTTAGATCGATGTTCTTTTCTTGTTTTTTGTCTGTGTCATTTAAGATAAGGCGTGATTTTTGGCAGCGCTGTTGGAGTAGTTTTCAATAATTGAGCCAAAACTACTGCAGATTCTTCTCACCTTTACAAACCTCCGGAGTTTCGAGCTTTTTCGAGGCTCACTGCAGCTTTTTTCAAGTTGAATCTTGAATGGGGATAGTTTTCACACTCTCTAAGGGTTGACACTGTAGGACGTTGATGGTACGTAGGTTTATAGTTCTATTTTAGAGTACTACGCAATTTCAGCCAATCATAGCATACATGAAAATAGAAATCCTGTTGGATTTTACGCTTTTTATTGTTTTTATTGGTGGTTGTTCTTGTTATATATGCAACTATTGATTAGAAATAATAGTAATATATATATAGGAGTTTATGCACGTCAAGATATGACAGGCAATGTAAAATAAAGATACATTCAAATACATATAATATTTTGTGGTTTATTAGAAGACATTAGAATCTACGCGAGCTAAACAGATACAAACATAACAGTGGCGACGAGAAATCTAAAGGTTATGTAAAAGTATAAAACTAACAGTGTGACATAAAAAAAAAATGACAGCAAGCGCTGAGGAACTTATTGCACAATTAATTCGAGTAATTCAAAGTGGAGGTAACAGTAATAATGGAAACATAATTGGAGGCATACAACTACAACCATATGATGATATACAGGAAACATTTACAACATATGTGGAACGTTTAGAAAATTTCATATTATTGAAAAATCTAACAGGAACAGCGGAAGAAATAGATAACAAAAAGGTACAAATATTAATAAACTGCATTGGAACAAAATATTATCAGCTACTAACAAGTCTCACAGCACCAGATTTACCCAAAACAAAGAAGTATATTGATTTAATTAAGTTATTAAAAGATCATCTAGACCCCATACCAAATGAAATTTCAGAACAACATAAATTTCTATTACGTATACAAAATGAAGGAGAATCGATAGCAACATTCTTTACTGAGCTCAAGAAATTAACCACATATTGTAATTTTAAATGTACAAGTTGTAATGTTTCAACTATTAACACCCATCTAAGATCGCAATTTATTCGTGGTTTGAGAGATAATGGAACTAGAGAAAAGTTATTACAGCAGAATAAATTGACATTAAAAGAAGCATATGAATTAGCATTAGCTATTGAATCTGCAAAAATAGAAAGTAAACAAATTCAAGGTACAGAAGGGAAAGGTATGAATCAATTGAAATCCGCAATGAAGAGAAATAATACAAACAGCATTAGCAAGCAGCATACGCCAAAAACGTACAATAACAATGACACCCAGGGAAAATTAAAAGGAAAATGTTACAGATGCGGTGACGGAAATCATATGAGTTTTAAATGTAATTTTAAAAATGCCAATTGTCACAAATGTGGAAGGACAGGTCATATATCGAAAGTATGTAGAAATGGAACAGTAAGGTCGAGGAAATATGACGGAAACTCAAATTCAAAAATAGCAGGAACAAAGCAGATTGAATACGGTGACAGTGAACTTGAAAACAGGGAACAGATGCATGAAATTTATAATATTTCAAATAATTCAAAGAATGATAAATTTATGTTACAACTTTTCATAGATGGAAAACAACATTCATTTGAATTAGACACAGGTGCAGCAGTTACGTCAATTGGGATAAAGGAATTTAGAGCTTTATGCCCAAATAAAGAATTGAGACAGACACATGTTAAGTTACGAACATATACGGGACAGATTATTGAACCAGAAGGAGTTGCTACAGTAGAGGTTGTATATAAAAATCAGAAAATTTATGATGATATTTATGTATTACCAATAATGAAAGTTGATGCCGTTTTTGGACGCGAGTGGCTAAGGAAAATTCATATTGATTGGAAGGAAATTAAGAAATTGGAGACAGTAGACCAGCAGAACGAATTAAACAGATTGTTGGACGCATTTCAAGATTTATTTCAACCTGGAATTGGAAAAATATCTAATTACAGATTAAGGTGAATTACGTCTTAAAAATAATATAATGCCCATTTTTGTAAAGCCGAGACCAGTACCTTTTGCTATAGTTGACAAAGTTGGAAATGAATTAGATAGACTGGAAGATGACGGCATTATCGAAAAGGTAGCTCATGCAGAGTGGGGAACACCTATTGTTCCGATAGTTAAAGCAGATAAATCTGTACGAATTTGTGCAGACTACAAAGTTACTTTGAATAAACATTTACAAGATGACAAATATCCTATTAAAAGAATTGAAGAAATCGTTGCAAAATTGAATGGCGGTAAATTATTTTGTAAATTAGATATCAGGAAAGCATATTTGCACATGGAGATGACAGATAAAAGCGCAGCTTTGCAGACAATATGCACTCACAAAGGAATGTACAAGGTCAACAGGTTAATGTTTGGAGTCAAGACAGCACCTAGCATTTGGGGACGATTTATGGATCAGATGTTGGGGAATTTAGATGGAACAACTTATTTCTTTGATGATGTCATAATCCAGGGTAAAAATTTAAATGAAATGATTTACCGATTGAAACAGGTTTTCCTAAAGTTTAGAGAATATGGTTTAAGGCTAAATAAAGGGAAATGTGAATTTTTGAAAACGTCAGTAAATTATTTGGGACATACCATTGACAGAAATGGATTACATAAAAGTGATGACAAAATAAAGGCGGTGATGGAAGCTCCATACCCAAAAAATGTAAATGAACTACGAACACTTTTAGGTTTTGTAAACTATTATCACAGATTTATTCCAAATATGTCAATGACATTAAGACCATTACATGATTTACTACAGCAAGGTATTGATTTTAAATGGACGACTGCGCAGAGTAGAGCTATGGAACAGATTAAAAAAGAAGTTGCAAGTGATCGAGTTTTAGTACCGTACAATCCTGAATATCCACTCATCTTGGCGGTAGACGCTTCACCGCACGGACTTGGAAGTGTTTTATCTCACAGGATCGAGGGAGTTGAACGACCAATCGCATTTGCTTCAAGGTCATTGACTAAAAGTGAAAAATCATACAGTCAGATTGATAAGGAAGCTACAGCTATATTTTGGTCGTTACATAAATTTTTCCAGTTTTGCTATGGAAGAAAGTTTACATTGATAACAGATCACAGACCACTCACGACAATATTTAATCCACAGAAGAATTTACCAGCTATGACAGCGACACGAATGTTACATTATGCTCAATTTCTATCTGGATTTGATTATGATATTGTCTACAGGAAAACAACAGAAAATAGTAATGCTGATTATTTTTCTAGATTTCCGTTAAATGCAACAGAGAAGCAAGGTAATTGTGACGAGTATTCACTATTTCAATTAAGACAAATTGAAATGTTACCAGTGACAGCAAAACAAATTAGTAAAGCTACAAAAGAAGATGCAGAATTGAAGAAACTTTATATGTTGTTACAGACAGGAAATAGTTTAAAGGGAACAGATTTTGCTGGAAAGGAAAATGAACTGACTATTGAGAATGGATGTATTCTACGAGGAATAAGAGTGGTAATTCCAAAATCCTTACAGCACATCATATTAGCAGAACTACATAGTGCCCATATAGGCATGGTTAAAATGAAAGGACTTGCACGTAGTTACTGTTGGTGGAAGAATATTGATAAATGCATTGAGGAGAAAGTTAAAAGTTGTACTAGTTGTTCTAAGTTACAAAAAGAAGAGGCAAAAGTTATTTTACATCCATGGGAATTTCCTAGTCAACCATGGCAACGCATCCATATAGATTTTGCAGGACCATTTATGGAACAGTACTTTTTAATAGTGGTTGATGCTCATTCAAAATAGCTAGAGGTAGTACTTATGAAGAAAATAACGTCAACAACTACCATTAGAGAACTCAGAAAAATATTTGCAAGATTTGGTTTACCAATAACTATAGTAACAGATAACGGAGCACAATTCATCAGCGAAGAGTTCAAGACGTTTGTAAATCTGAATGGTATACATCACAAGTTTAGTGCACCATACCATGCAGCGACTAATGGACAAGCAGAAAGATATGTGCAAACCGTAAAAAGAAGCATTAGATGTATGACGTCAGATCAAGGCGATATAGAATATAAAATATGCTTGTTCTTAATGCAACAGAGGAAGACGATAAACGCAACCACAGGTCGAAGTTCAGCAGAATTAATGCTCAAAAGAAATATTCGTACACGAATCGATTTGATAAGACCAAACATTATTGTGGAAATGCGTGAACACCAAAATCCTGTTAATTTAAATAAAATTCGAGAATTTGATATTGGAAGTAAAGTATTGGCCCGAAATTATCATAATAAGGATGAAAAGTGGTGTAATGGAAAGGTAATAGAGCGTGAAGGAAAATTACATTACGAAATATTGGTAAATGGAGTTGTTTGGAGGAGACACATTGATCAAATGAGAAGCACATCAGTGGAGCCACGTATTGACAACGAAGTAATTTATATACCTTCAATTACTATGAACAGAGAGAACAATGACAATCCACACCTGGAAAGTCTGAACACGGCTGGAACTTCTTCAGGAGATACCGCACAGAATATCTCGGAACCAGAAATAAACGATGAACCACCTATACCAAAAAAATTAGAAACACCTACTAAAAGTCAAGAACTACCATTAAGGCGATCAAATAGAGTTAGAAAACCACCTATGAGATTTGGTTTATAAACTTATATTTTTGTATATGCATTATTGTAAAATTGAAATAGTTCATTTGTTTTAATTTAGTAAGGAGGATTGTTATATATGCAACTATTGATTAGAAATAATAGTAATATATATATAGGAGTTTATGCATGTCAAGATATGACAGGCAATGTAAAATAAAGATACATTCAAATACATATAATATTTTGTGGTTTATTAGAAGACATTAGAATCTACGCGAGCTAAACAGATACAAACATAACAGTTCTCAACCCCATAGGAGCAGTTTATGAAGATTACGTCGGTGTAGATTATGTATTATGTATTATTTGGTGTGGTTTCCTCCATTATTATATTCAATAAATCATTATTTGCAGTTCCAAATCGATATTGTCAAAAAATAAATTTTAAATTATTGAACTGTCATTACTGTCAAACTGGATGACAAGTGAAAAGATCCCTCAGGGATCTTTTCAGTGTAATTCTGTTCTGATTGGTTGTTTCAGAACACGTGATTAAAAATGGATGAATTTAATAGGATTGCTATTTGAGCTAAAAATTTTCAGCTATAATATCCCCTATAGGACGTTGATAATACGAAATAATTTTATCACAGTTTCCGAAATCACTTGCTTGGTAATATCCCGACGCCGTAGGCGGAGGGATATTACCTAAAAGCAACGTGATTGAGGAAGTTGTGATAAAATTATGAGCTATTTATCAACGTTCGAGGGGTATTTGCATAGAAAATTTTTTGTAATATATTTTATTTATTTGTTCAAAATTATTTATTAAAAACATAATTATTAAAAGAGCAATTTGTAAAATTAAATGTAGATTATGTATTATGTATTATTTGGTGTAGTTTCCTCCATTATTATATTCATTAAATCATTATTTGCAGTTCCAAATCGATATTGTCAAAAAATTAATTTTAAATTATTGAACTGTCATTACTGTCAAACTGGATGACAAGTGAAAAGATCCCTCAGGGATCTTTTCAGTGTAATTCTGTTCTGATTGGTTGTTTCAGCACACGTGATTAAAAATGGACGAATTTAATAGGATTGCTATTTGAGCTAAAAATTTTCACTTTAACAAAACTTAGACATTTCGAGCTTTTTCAGTAGTCATTGCTGTTTTGAATCGATTTTTTTATATATGGGGGGTAGTTGGTGCTAGTTGGAGACGGTATCTTGCCTATCAACATTCGATATATGCCAACATTTTTTCTCCGTGCAATTGGCAGCACTGGCGACATCAATTATGACTAAAATTGGAACGTAGTATAACACTTTCTGACCAGGTGGAAAATTTTCGTTGCCAATGCTTATTGCTGGAAAACCATATGCCAACATTTTCTGCTTACCCCAGGTTTTTGGAAAATGTTGGCATATGGTTGTTCAGCAATGAGCATTGACAACGAAAATGTTCCGCTTGATCTGAAAGTGTTATACTATTACTACGTTCCAATTTTGGTCACAATTGATGTTGCCAATGCTGCCAATTGCATGGAGAAAAAATGTTGGCATATATGATCGAATGTTGATAAGCAAGATACCCTTTTCAACGAGCACCAAGCCCCAAAGTGTTATACTGTTTCACAATATTTTCTGTGGCAGCTAGCGCCAAAATGTGCAAGGGGGGGAGGTCTGACTCACATAAGATAAAATGCTCAGAAAAATGTGTGCTAAAACATAACAGCAATGCCAATATCCCAGGCCTTATATATCGAGCTAACTCATAGATTATTGTTGCAGAAACAGAAACCAAATACGATATTCTATTTTTGTTAACAATACCGTCATTAACACATAATATAAACGCTCTCAATATATGACTACATGTCTATTACCCTCACACTATGTCTGTCTAATACAAACTAAAGCCAAATGCTATTTTTAGCAATAACGAATAACTATTCTTACCAGTCTTTGCAGGTTTCAACTGGATTGTAATAGTAGATTGTAATACAAGTGTGGCAAGGGCTTCATTGCAAAACGATGTATGAAAGTAGGAACACGAGCGCAGCGAGTGTTCCTATCATACGAGTTTTGCAATGAAGCTTGCCACACGTGTGTTACATACTATTTTTTCTACGGTTGTGAAGTTATTTCCCTTTTCAAAGTCTTTTCAAAATTTTAAATTTGCTGCTTGTCAGATTTTATTTAAAGTGACATTTTCCGCTGTCATTCTGAAGTAAGTAAATTTGACTTTGTAATTGCAATTCATGTGTAATTAATGTACATTTATAGAATTTAATTGTTATTACCAGTAAGTAATATAAAATTCTTTAAGGTAAACACACTATTTTATTCCGGTGCGTGAAGATGTAATCAAGGCGTGTGGCAAATTCTTTGCCGCACGGCGTGCGGCAAAGTGATATTTTCTGCACTCATTTTGAAGTTAGAAAATTTGACTTTCAACACAATCGTAGAAAAACTTACTTGCAGTACCTAAGGTACTTGAAGTAGTGACCAAGTACTTTAAATACTCGAAGTAAATTGTAAAGTACTTTAAGTACTGTAATTTCATTTAACAAGTACTAAGTGCTAATGACTCTTCTGAAATATCTGAAAATATCAAGTACCGAGTACTAATTTCTTCGGGTATTTGAAGTAAAATACTTCAAGTAATAAAAAGCAATTGAAGTACAATTTATACTACGTTTACTTGAAGTAGTGCCCATCTCTGGCCTTATGTTCGATCCTCAGCCTCAGCATATGACAATAGCTATAGAGATGGTTGTATATCTATGATTTTTCAAAGTGATCGCCTTTCACACAGGATTTACATATTGGATTTGAGCTTTGTCTAATTTAAGTGCGGCAAGTATTACATTTCTCCGTATATGTGAACGGAAAATCAATCCGCTTTATTTTGTTGCATTCAAATGCTCCTTGTTGAATCTTTGATACGTGGTCTGTATTGTTTTACGTTATTTGATGAGTGCAACACTTTTTATTCAAAAATAATATTGTATTCCAGATCCGTTAATGAAGTATTTGCAAATTACAATCTTTCTAGATAATTCTCATTAACTAATACTGCTTTTATTCCGCTCCAGAATAATTCTATTATTCTTGTAATAGTCGTTGTATAGTTCGTTTCGCCTGTAGCTTTAATAAAGACTATAAATTGAGGCTGCTCTATAATTTGATTAGTGAGTTGTCTTTTTCTAGACTTAATTTCCTTGGATATAATTTTAAAAATAACGATTTTTAGACTATATAGAGTGTTCAGGGATGGGGTTCCATAGAGCAGTTATCTTTTTATTTAGCGATTTACGAAGAAAAGCCTATCTTCTGCTTCTCTCAAAGACGTTAAAATTAAATTTTTAGATTATATAGCAAACATTTCTTTATTTATAAATTTACGAAGGAAATAACTATATTGGGTGTCAACCAGCCACTATTTTTTTATTTTCTAATGGATCGAGATGAAACTAGACATGTGTCATATGTTACCAAAACGACATTTTTTTATTCATCTGTCAAGTTTCTACGACTTCCGGTTTCACCAAAAGTGACTTCCATTATTGATTTTTTAAATGGAACAGCCTGTATATCTGTATATTTTTGAAATCTAAACGTAATTCTGTATACGACTATGCTAATTTCATGACCCTTTTAATTTATTTGAGTCCATTCTAATTTTCTATGTACGTCCCTTTACCAACCAGGATGTGTTTTTTTTTCCTTCCCGGGGTGGAAATCCTTTATGGATACCTGAACGGTAGTGTGGGACTCACCTCTAGGCATACCCACTACCACCTATCCCTCTGGAACCGCTCGCGCATCTACTTCAGAGGGTAGGCTTGTCCTTTTTTCTCCATAGGTTACCAACTCTCGTTTCTTTCCTCTCCTTCCTTGGTTTTAATTATGCTGGTAAGGGTACCTGCTATAATATCCCAATTTCCTTCGTCTTCCAGCATCAGGGCAACTAAATTTTCCTCCTGGAGTATCTCGCCTACTCTGTCGTGGCAGGCATCTCTATAAACGGCCCACCGCACCAGAAAATGGTATGAGCTGGGAATCTGTTTCCCCGCAGTAGACGAACTCGTCGTCGTCCACCTTTCCGATGTTTCTGACATAGGTGCGGAAACAGCCATGTCCGGATAGTGCTTGTGTGATGTAATATCCTATTTCCCCATGCTTCCTGTCTACCCACCTTCTTATGTTCGGAATTAGAGTCTTTGTCCAAAGGCCCTTTGTGCCGTTTTCCCATCTTTCTTGTCAGTGCTCGTACTATCGGTTTTCAGTTTGTCTTTTGTCGGCGCCCTGGTAGATTTCCTTCCTCTGTCGGGCTAGAAGGTCAATGGGAGCTACGCCTGCTGTCACTGGGATAGCATCCATTGAGAATGTCCTGTATGCACTGGCTATTCTAATGGCCGTCTTCCTGTGGATGCATTCAAGTTTTCGCCTCGTCCTGGCTATCGACAGGGCCTTTTCCCATACCGGGGAGGCGTAGAGCATAATGCTTAGCGCCACTGAGCCCAAAATTTTCTTTTACTAGCTCTAGGGCCACCGACATTTGGCATGAGCCTTCCAAGTTGGGCGATCCTTTCGCCTGCCCTGATAAATGTCTTCGTGATATGGACCAAAAAGTTTAAGTGCTTGTCCAGCCATACTCCCAGGTATTTAATGTAGTCCTTTGGTGTCACTTGGACTCCTTGGATGGTGAAGGAGACATGTGCTAGCTTCCTGCGCCTTGATAGCAATATGGTCTCAGTCTTTTGAGGTGCCAGCTCCAGGGACTTCTGCTTCATCCAGCCGCAGACTTTTTCCAAGGCCTCGTTTGCTTTTGCCATTAGCATTTGCTCGTTGTCGGCTACGGCCACCATAGCTAGGTCGTCGGCGAAGGCTACCAGTATAACTCCTGCCGAAAGATGGAGTCTCAGTAATTTGTCGTACAAGACATTCCATAAAGTGGGTCCTAGCACCGACTCTTGGGGCACACCGCTGCTAACCTCTAGTGATGAGGGGTTTTGTCCCTCCCCTAGGTAAATACTCCTGTCTTGGAGATAGCTTCTCAATAGCCGTTGAATATGGTCATCTACGCCTATTTCCCCGAGCCGGTCCAGGATTTCCTACCATGATGCAGAATTAAAGGCGTTCTTCACATCTAGGGTGATAATCGCGCTTATTTTCCTCCTCGCTCTTGTCAGTTCCGCGTCCGTGGCCAGGTGGATGACTTCGTTAATCGCATTTATGGTTGATCTTCCCTCTCGGAAACCGAACTGGCGTTCCGAGATGCCGCCTCCCCTCTCTAAGTCTCTCTTAAGCCCTGCTAGCACTAAGTGCTCCAGGAGTTTCCCAAGGGTATCCAAGAGACAGAGTGGTCGGTACGACGAAGCCTCTTCTAGTGGTTTTCCACCCTTCCTCATGAGCACTAGTCTTGCTCTTTTCTAGCATTCTGAGAAGCATCCTGTCCGCAGGATGCCGTTCATCGTCTCAAGTATATATTCGGGTTGCTCCTTTACGACGATTTTGACAATCTCCGGGTAGATCCCGTCTAGGCCCGGGGCCTTTTTTTTGAGTTTGTCTGCAGCCCTATCAAGGTCGTCTTTTGTAAAGGGCTCCATTTCCTCAAGATCGGGAGATTCCCAGACGACTTCGGTGTGGTTTGGGAATAGGGCTCGTGCCACCTCCACCACCCTATCCGGTGGGATGCGGTGCGTCGGAATTTTTCGCAGCCGTTTCGTTGCGATTTTATAGCCCCAGATGTTATTTTCTATTTCCCTGATTATCGTTCCAGTTTTCTTTTTTTGACTTGGAAAGTGAGTCTTTGAGGGCCTTCCTACACTGCGAGTATTTCTCCCTTCTGTTGGTCGTTTGGGCGCCTAAATTATTTCCACGCTTGGACTTGAGGAGCTGCCTCCTGGCAGAAATGCATTTTTCCGCTTGTCCGCGATCTCTTCTGTCCACCAGTAGCACTGTTTCCTGCTACTCGACTGATTTCTTTTGGACATAGAGGCATCACATGCTCCCGTCAAAGCTTTTACCAAGCTGTCCGCCGTACAGTCTGGCCTCTCAGCTAACTCCCTGTCTAGGGTGAGGGTTAATTTGATGACATCCAGCTTTCTGAGTGACCTGGGTGGTTACTTTTGCCTCTTCGGCCATAAGTCCCACTCCGAAAGAGATATAGCGGTGGTCGCTGAGGGTTTCGTCCTCCAAGACATTTCAGTCAGTCACTAATTTCGCTATTCCTTACATGGCAAAGGTTAAGTCGACCACCGAAGATCTATCCCCGCTCACGATGGTACTGGCTTCTCCTTCGTTTAGAAGTACAAGGTCTAACTGTGCAGCCCACTCCGTCACTATCACTCCCCTCGCGTTCGCTTTCTGCCGCGCCCATTCCGGGTCTTTTGCATTGAAGTCACCAGCAACTATGACTTCCTTTATGTTATTTCTGATGGATACCGTCAGCTCATTTAGAGCTGCCTCTAGAGATTCTGTCCCAGCGTTTGGGGAGAAGTAGCAGCTGTACACTATAGTGTTTTCGAGCTCGACCCATACGAAACCCATGTCAAAGCCAGTCTGGTAGACCGTGGTCTTTTTGCCCGGCAAGCTGATAGCAACATCTTTTTCGCTGTCCACAAACCAACCTGGTCCTTCCACCATTTTCTTGTCTGGTTCACTCACTACGACGACATCTAGATGTCTTTTTGATATCCTATACCTATTTAGGTTTAGTTTTTAGTTTAACCAGGATGTGTTGTGATGCATCGTTATATTGGTATTGAAAAATTACATTTAACTGTAGTATGAAAGTATTATACCTTGAGTTGAAAATTTTAAGTAATTTCGAAAACGTTATTTCATCAACTTTCGACCTCTCTATTCCATAAATTAACAACAAAATAATCCAAAACGTATTTCTCTTTAATTATCTACAATTTCTGGTGGATCACGGCGTACTAGATTGAAATTTAAAATTTTCTGCAAACATTTCAAATTGGTGGAAAGAGTCATGAAATTAGCACAGTTGTATGCAGAAAGACTAGATTCAAAAAATGTATTTAAAAATCAAAATCACTTCCGGTGAAACCAGAAATTGTAGTAACTTGACACATAGATCAAAGAATGTCGTTCTGGTAACATGTGACACATGCCTAGTTTCATTTCGATCTGTTAAAAAATGAAGAAATGGAAGCGAGCGATCTCGTTGACACCCGGTATATAAAAATATCCCCGGATTTTTAAATCACTAAGGGCCAGTTGTACGACCTAAGTTGAGCCAAGTTCAGCTTGAACCAAGATCAAAATCCAATGTTACGATTGTTACAATAATCGTAACTCTGGCTTTTGATCTTGGTTCAAGCTGAACTTGGCTCAACTTAGTTCGTACAACTGGCCCTAATAATCAACAAGTTATAAGTTCATTAATATATTGATCTCTTTTCAAGCATGAAATCAAAAACTTAATTATTTTTTGTATTTTCATTTTTTGGTTCTGTGAAAATGTTGTAGAACTCTCCAAAATCGTCCTAAGTTGAAGACAGAATCAAAATTCGACTTAGGCAAAAATTTCATTTAAAGACATTTTTAAGAGTCTGCAGAGGCACAGATCAGTCCATAAGGACCGTTTTGGGTTCTATAAGGCGTTGGAAATGACCAGGTGAAAATTCGAAGAAACACCGAATTTTCACTTAGGAAAAATGTTTTTGGTTCAGGATATGACAGCAAAAGTATATAATGACAAAGATTTATGAATAATATACTTTTTCAAAAGTACCACAAATTGGACTTAGAAAAATAATACTTTTGAAAAGTGTGTCGAAATTTGGCTCGAAAATCGATTTATCAAAGGTACGCCAAAATTTCACTTGCAGATTAATTTTTCAAAACTGCGTTGAAATTTGGCTTGAAAATCGATTTATCAAAAGTACGCCGAAATTTCACTTGCAGATTAATTTTTCAAAACTGCGTCGAAATTTGGAATAAAAATTGATTTTTCAAAAGTACGCTAAAAGTACCACGAAGCCAGTTTATAAAGTACCACGAAAATATACTTTGAGATATTTTTCATTTTTATTCCTCCACCAAAGACATTGACCTTTGATGTACGGTCATTGAAAGCCCAGTTCTAAAGTATGAGCATAAAATTTAGCGATGCACTGCATCCAAAAGGCAAAATAGAAGATTTTGACAAAGCCGGCGTAGTGCCGATAAGCAAGAATTGATAAAAATCAATGCACATGCACAAGGCCGGTTTCTCGCATAGAAAGAGTTTGGATTGACTCAGCGGCTCACAATTTGGTCGAGCGCGTTGAGTGGTCCAGACAAAGCAATGATAGGAAAGCCAATAGCAGAGCTTTCCAAATGACAAAGTTACAGAGGAAAACGCCTTGTGCATAAAAAACCAAAAATTCAATTTTGCCTAAAAGTCGCTCGAAGGTGGGTTGCTGCCATATCGATAATATTGAACAACTGCATAGGAGCAAGTAAACCGTGGACTGATCGAACGCTATTAAACTTATGCAGTTATAAGTCCTCACGAATGTGTTTGAGTACGTGAACCGCCACGATACAAGAACTTTAAAGCTAAGTAGTCTCTAGCGAAACTAAATTCATTTAGTAAAACTTTTTTAAGTTAAAATCAGTCAGCCGTAATTATGAATTACAAATAGTCTCAGACTTCTCTAAAAGGCTCGCATTTTGATTCTGAGAAGGTATGCATGAATCTTTTCTACCTAATCGATCGTTAGGCTAAGCGCTCTCGCTTGTATGGTCTGAAAGTCATTACCTTGATTGGGGAAGGCACGATTCTTATCTTGAGAATTTTGTATAACCATTTCTGTTAAATATACGGATTCTTTGAACTACTGTTTCTTAATTGATCTTGAGGCCTGTTGACGGTCTATAATCCCTGGAACTTTCGTATCGAAAACCGGATGTGTCGAGTTAACTCACATTAACACTCGACCTTCTGGTTGCCTTACGGAGGTTCGATAGGGATTTTTTTATGCGTTTTTTGAGAAATCCCTAAGAGGTAGAGTCCGTTATTAACAGATAAAAACGTGGATACCGCGTACAAAAATTAATCCCTCCGCAGAGAAATTCTTCGGTTGGGATTTTTCTATCCAAAAATTCAGAAAATTAAGAGGTACCTAACGAGGGCATTCAGGTCCAGAGAGAGCGTCATTTCCGATCTGTGGTAGTGCAGCCTTGGTCCATTATCTGGCTATCGAAGTGCATCTTATCTCGAACACGCCTGGGAGGTAGAAGAACGGGGTAATACGCGACTGGCGCCCCCTGAGAAATAAATTGGTGTCGCGTCATTTTGACGCCCGGTAGTGCGTTCTTCTACAAAAACACAATAAATTATTACCATTTCATTTAGTTTTCAAATAAATCATTTCCATTTCAAACCTGTAAAATGCCAAGTCTGTAGTAACCAAAATTTTGAATTTCTCACCTTAGACCGCTGGACGTTACGGAAAAATCAAGGAAAAAATACAATATTTTCTTACAAACTAAAATTGCAACCCTTGAAAATGGAGATGATGGGCGCAGATTAGAATTTTGTGTAAGAGTTGATGAACATTTCAAAAAGACGACACAATATTTAATAAAAAGCGTATTTATGCATTATTAACCAATGAACACATCTCCATACAGGATGCAATACAGTAAGTTATGGAAAATTCAATTTTGTATTTTTTAAAACCAGAAGTTGTCGATTTAAGAAAGTGAATGGTTGTTGTGGAATTTTCTGCAACAAAATGTGTGATCCTCAATTTATAGACGGAAAATTAAATCACAGTAGTTGAGTAAATATTTGCAAAACTTTTTTTTTCCATCACTGAAATGAGTCAGATGATGTATTGAAAATAGCTATTCTCAGCAAGATGGTTTGCTCACTCAACGAAAATTTTGGGCAACAATGAACAAAACGATTTAGTCCTGTAGAGTAGCCGCATCTTCGTTCTCTTTGCTTGAAGCCATTGTTAAGAAAATGTCGAGGAAAATGTTTATAGATATAATTTAGATTATGATTTAAATATATTGGATAGGATTAGAGAGGAGATGAACAAGTTTAACTAATAACTTTGCGAAGGAAACATGCATTGATGTGATAGACTGGATTGAATTAAACAACACAATTTCCCATTATTTTGTATATTTTTTTTTAAATTTAAATAGTTCTCATTGTTCATTTTTCCGACAACAGTTAACAAAGTTCATGTTGGTAATGGCAATTATTTACTCATTTTCACACAAGAAGAATGTATTGCAAATAAAGACTTTTGATAATTTAAAAATATATTGTTTAAATCCGAGGATTAAGACCAGGTGGTTCTTTATAATGGACGACTTTTTCGTAAGTCGATAAACTGATAAAATGTTTACTTCTTCCGTGGACTTCCGATATATAAACTGAAGTTTCAATTTGAAGAGGTATTTAAGAGATTTAGCAGAAGTAAAACGAATTATGAAGACATGCTTTTCTTCGCTAATCACTAAGTAATACATTTTCCACCCCCGATGCTCACCCGAATTAGAGTTATCAGTTACTCGACTAGAGACCACCATGGTCTTTCTTTTTAAAAACGAAAACACTTTAATGACTCAATATAAATATGGTTTGTCATTGGCAATAGTAATGTTTTTAAAAAATCGATCCCTGAATTTTGTATTACAAATGAAAATATGAGTATCCCCTGTCTCAATCCTCGTTTCGTTTATTATGTGGAAATTAATAGAAAAGGATATTTTTTGGGATTGAATTCACATTTTTTACACATAATATGTTAGTTTGTTAGAGTCTCTTGACTAAGGGAGTATATCCAAGGCCAAAATCGGAAAAAAAATAAAAATATTAATCAGCACAAAATTACGTAGATTATATTTTATTGCTAAAGAGTACCAAATATTTATAAAATACCCAAAAAACCCAATATTTAATATACATCTGTGATGAATATGATATAAGTCTATATTTAATAAATCTAGGATATTCTGAAGATTTTCTCGTTTGCAATATTTTACAGTATACTCACGCACCGCCTACTTTTTATGCTATTCCTTTTGTATTCAGCTCCAATACATACTTTTTATAAAGCTATTTAACTTTTTTAATATTAAATATTATAACTGTCATACTAAGCACATATCACCAAAAAAAACTAAGTGGAAATTAAGCGAAATGGATTTATGTAGGTTAGATTTATATTTTGTTCAACGAAAATATAATAAATGACAGAATATAAAGATGAGACGAGACTTTAGATAATCTCCAAAGTCACGAAAAAGATTATATAAAAAAAACAAATTCGTAATATTCGATGGAAGAAAAACTTTATTGTTCCAAAAAAGTAATAGCTTATAACTGAAGTTATATTAAGAAAGGTTAAAAGTAGTATTCGTTCTCTTACATACAGCAGCAGCAGCAATGGATTCCGATACTTTTGAACAGGCTTCAGCAAATTCTTGTTTACCATTTTGAAATAACTGTAAAAATAATAATAAATAAATTAGATTATGCAATTTGTTGGCACGATTCATTTTTAAAATTTTGTTTTAAATCTGTTGGAGCGTAAACATTCTTGTAATAGTTGTAACTTATGGTAACATTCCACATTACAGGTTATAGTAAGTTCCGATGAAATAATAATAATAATAAAAGTCTTTATTAATTTAAATATATAACAATGTATAAACAAATTTTAAAATAGTATTTGAGACCAAACAGTACATCAAACAAACATGTTATTCAGGGTGTCCCAGATTTAAACGGACATACTCTAGTGGAAGGTAGAGCACACTCAGCTGAGTTCTATAGCCTATACTTACCGTTGAATGCGAACCGTTTTTGAGATACGGGGTATTTTATGGTTTTTGGCCAGAAATTTAGTCAGTCATGTTTTTGAAATGACTGCACATATTTAGATAAAATTTGGTATTCATATTATACTCGGTTAATGAATAGCTTAAGTGATTTTGGAAAAATTCCAGGACCGACCTCCATTTTTTTAATATGGCTCTTAGGGTCGTTAACATCACACTGTATATTATTTTTTGGTAAATGTTAGTAAACTTTTAAAAAGCCCATGGACCAGTTTATAAAATAATATCATAATATTTGATGGCACGTTTATGGTTATTCTTCAATAAATTTTCAAAAGTATTGAAAGACCAAATTTGACATTCTACAAATAGCACAATCCAGTTGCTAACATCCTTATTTTATTAATTTTAGCTAAATACCCCTCGGAAGAGGTTGTTATTTGTTTTTGTTTTGACATTCAGTGTTTTTTCCGTCCAAAATAAAGCACATTCCATTTATTTCACGAATAAAAAATAAGTAATAAAACGATGCAATTAACACATAACATTGTTGCATTAAAAATCCCAAGTAGGCACATGCCAAATGTGTAATTTTACAAATAAGAATTGCTGTTCGCTCTTAGTAATTATTAGAATAACTGATAAAAAAACAGTTATAAAACTAAACATTTTAAGATGGCGTTTCAATGAAGATTATGCGGATATTATTTTTGTGTATGGCTTTTGCGACGGAAATGGGAGAGCTGCAAAAAGAGAGTATCAGAGGCGTTTTCCAAATTGCCGCGTACCAGGTCATAAAACGTTTTCAGAGGTATACCAATTTAGTAGGGAACATGGACAATTTCCGTCAATGACAAAGCATGTACATGTTCCCAGAGCTTTTCCACAAGAAGAGCAAACATTACAGGTTGTGAAAAATAATCCATCCATAAGTGTTAGAAAAATAAGTACTGAATTAGCAGTACCTAAGACAAGACTATGGCGAACATTAAAGAAGAAAATTTTTTATCCATTTCATATTGAAACAGTTCAACGTCTAGAAGACGGCGACGGCGTTCCCCGCTTAACATTTTGTAGGTAGATTTTGGCTCACAGAAGAACAATATCGAGAGTTCTATTCACGGATGAAGCCAAATTCACACGTGACGGAATTAACAACTGTAGAAATCAGCATGTTTGGGCAACCGAAAATCCACATGCAGTGATTCAGAAACATTCCCAATACAGATTTAATATTAATGTGTGGTGTGGTATTTACAATAATCATCTAATAGGACCCCACATTTTTGAAGAAAGGTTAACTGGTGAAGTTTATTTAAACTTTCTTAGAGATATCTTGCCAGATTTATTAGAAGGCATCAATACTAGGGGTTTGTGGTTTCAGCAGGATGGTGCTGGACCCCATTTTTCTGTACCGGTCCGGGATCATCTGAACCAGCATTACACCAACAGATGGATTAGTCGCGGAGGTCCAGTAAACTGGCCACCGAGGTCTCTTGATCTTACACACTCTAGATTATTTTTTATGGGATCATCTCAAGAGTTCAATACACGAAAACAGCTTCTAGAAAAAATTATTACTGTAAGTGATAACATTACAAATAACCCGGAAGTGGTTCATAGGTCAGTGAAAAACAAATATATTAAAACGTTCTCGAAAATGTATTGACGCTGGGGGCATTCATTTTGAAAACTAGTTATAGTTTTAATTATTTGCACCGTTTTTAATTTTTTGTTGTTCAATTATTTAAAGTTCTAAATAAATTTATTTTGTCAAAATAAAATTGCAAACTTTTGTCTTTAATATCTTCAAGTTATTCTCAAAAGGTGTTTAATATTTTTCTAAATTGTGCTTGTCAATTCAAGCCTTTTCACCAACATTATTTTTCTTTCATGAAAGAAATGGAAGAAATGAAATATTTTGGATGGAATTTAAACTAAAAAAAGCTTAGAAACACTGAATGTCAAAACAAAAACAAATAGCAACCTCTTCTGCGGGGTATTTAGTTAAAATAATAAAATAATGATGTTAGCAACTGGATTGTGTTATTTGTAGAACGTCAAATTTGGTCTTTCAATACTTTTGAAAATTTATTGAAGAATAACCATAAACGTGTCATCAAATATTATGACATTATTTTATAAACTGGTCCATAGGTTTTTAAAAGTTTACTAACATTTACCAAAAAAATAATATACAGTGTGATGTTAACGACCCTAAGAGCTATATTAAGAAAATGGAGGTCGGTCCTGGAGTTTTTCCAAAATCACTTAAGCTATTCATTAACCTAAAAAAGTGTAATACGTATACCAAATTTTATCTAAATATGTGCAGTCATTTCAAAAATATGGCGGACTAAAATGCTGGTCAAAAACCATAAAACAACCCCGCATGTCAAAAACGGTTCACATTCAACGGTAAGTATAGAGGTGCTTTGAACTCAGCTGAGTGTGCTCTACCTTCCACTAGAGTATGTCCGTTTAAATCTGGGACACCCTGTATACTAAATTAAAAGGCGCAAGATTCAGACTGGAATGTCTGCTATTCTTCTTGAACCTTAGGGAAATTCTAATTATTTGGAATTAATTTTAACTGGGGAACTAAAATTTAAATTGGTGTATAACATTTCTAATAATATATAAATATACATATATGAGTAGAGAGCTAAATAATTAAGAATTGAGAGAATAAGTACACATACACATACAATATAACCCCCATCCAGAGTAAGAGGATATAACTGAAAGTTACTGCCTTCTCTCTTGTTCTAACAAAAATAAATGGTGCACATATTTACAAAACTTCCGTAGCGTTATTGATCTAATATCAATCGAGAGAGCATTTATATGCTTTGCAATATTGTGGTACATAACATTTGTGTGAAGTTTCCTTCGATTTTCCATATTTAACCACCTCGTCATTGATAATGTGTTGGATGTTCTATCATATTTTTGGATACCATAAATAAGACACAAGCACGAGTTTTGTACTTTCTGTATTCGTTTGCTATATCTAACAGTGAGATAGAGTCCGTAAACAAAATCACAATAATTAAAATGAGAGGTAACAGTCTGATCCCCTGACTATTACATAATAAAGTTTTCAATTTGACGCTCCAGATGGGTCTACGGGTCTATAACATTTTTAGGAACGTGGTAGACAATCTAAGATCTTTATCAATAATTGCACCCAAATTCTTGACTTTTGAAACAATATTGAGCCTGTCCTCCCTCAATTTAATCTCGACTGTGTTGGGTTGGATACTACCAAATAGCAGAACAGATGACTTAGAGGAATTTATATATAGATCATGTTTCTTCGACAGATTAACCAACTCATGGATGGCCCTATTTATATCAGCAAGAGCTGCTCTACAGTCACCTTCTCAAAAAAGTGATATATTTGCGTGTCATCAGCGTACATGTGAACCTTACATGTGTTCAATACAGAGGGAAAGTTTAGTGTACAAATTGTGTAAATGAGTGGTCCCAAAATGGACCCTTGTGGAATACCCCTAGAAATCCTACAGCTATTTGACATTACTCCCTCCAATATTAATATCTGAGATCGATCTGCTAAATATTTTTTAATTAAATCTATTGCTGGATGACTCAGCCCAATAAAATGAAGAATCGAGAGCATGATTTCGTGGCCAATCATATCGAAGGCTTTACTATAATCAAGTAGTATTAGAATTCCACAGTGCTTGTTATCAATTTCTGTTATTACATCACCCGTGATGTTGAGAAGGGTAGTACCACAACTATACCCGGGTCTGGAACCAGATCGAGTGCATGGTAGAATATCATTGACAATCAGGTGGTTACGTAACTGATTTTCCAGGATTCTTTCTAGAATTTTATAAATTGTTGGAAGTATTGTTATAAGTCGTAAATCTTTAAGTTCTTGAGGGGAAGTCTATTTTAACTCCCAGTTTACGGGAAAAACTGAGTTGTGTATACAAAAATTTATTATGTATGTTATATAGGGCACCAGAAAATGGCATGAAAATTGAATTAGTGTTATATTAATGCCATTCAGTCCGCATGCTTTCGATTTAATATTCATGATCATCTTCCGTAACCCAATTAAAGTTTAAAGTTTCTTGAAAAGGTATTTTTGAATTATTTTTATAAAATGCTATTATATCCTTATCTCGTTCTGAACGAGTACAGATATTAGAAAAAAATGGTTTATTTCATTTACATTTTTATTTAAGTTTAATTCTAGGTTATTTTTTTATTATTTATACGAAATGGCGTTATTTCTTACCTCATGACTTTTAATTCTTCCAGTATGTGAGTGAGATCGATTTAAGGCAAATAATGGCAAAAAAATGAATGTCACCGAAGTCGGGTAATCCTAAATGGAGACAAGACGTTTTAAAAGATCATGATTTGTTTATGTGCTGTGTCGCTGTTTATCTTCCACATTCGTGAATTACAAACATTTCCTGTATATTCCAGTAAGATTCAGACATAATCAAAACAATCCGATTGTTGTGTTCGAAAAAAAACAGATGCGCGGTACCAAATTGTTACTTTTGTAGAGCGCAAAGGCTTTTAAAGTCGTCTCAAAGGATTTTTCTTAGCCCATTATTTGTTTAGGTAAAGGATCCATCATCTAACATTATCAAATTTCTAGCTTATCGCTTATTGTATAATACCTCTAAAAATCGGTTGCAGAAATTAAGCCGCGTTACTTAATTATCTTAGTTTTGTTATCGACAAATCTGAATTTTGTAGCGGTAACTCAAACCGTTATGCATAATCTGCCAAGGGCTTCTGCATGAAATGTTCAACGCCAAAGAATGTTTTTCAGCTAGTTGCTTTGGACTTCGTCTTGCCTTTCTTACCCCATCGATATTCCCTGCAATACAGACTGTTCTCGTAATACCACTTTTGATTAATGTGAAAATCGTTCACCCACTTTAAAATTGTATTGCGCTTTGGAATTCCTCAGGCCTGGAATCTGAGGTTCGCGTCTAAATATCCGTTGCTTCTGAAAAATATTGTGTTTGAAAAGATTTCCCTACATAAAACATACGTTAACAAATTTACCAAACATCGCAATATTACAGAGTAAATAAATACTATTAATATTACTATTACTACTCATGTTTATATTATGCAATTAGTGTCACTAAAATATTCAGTCCCTGGTAGCTGAAAGAGGAACATATTAATATTATATTTCATAAAATAATTTTTCTAGTATTAATTTATTATAAATACGTTTTTGAACAAGTAATGGCGCTCATTACTCACCGCTGTTCGCAGTAATTAATTACTCACCGGTTAAGATCAATCCCAAAAATTCTTATCCGTTATTTAAAACTTTTCGTGAGGCAACCATAAAAGATGCTTGAAGTTCAAAAACATTGTGTACGGAATAATATAAAGAAAACGTTGCCAAAATATTTCCAGATGTGAAAGATCTAAAGGAACAAAGTTATACATATAACGGCAGGCAAGTACGTACATCGGGCCGGGCTTATATGCGAAATAAATGGGCAACCGACCGCAGGTTGAGCCACAATTTTAAATTCCTTTGTATCATTGCGCATTCAATTTTCTTTGCATTCGTGAATATAAAATGTCTAGTTATAAAGGGCCTAACCTCGTTTTCTAGACTCAAAATGCCTTCGGCCCAAAATGTACCAATATTTTTTTTATATTGCGTATCCTAACCTCAGTATCAATTGTGCACTGTTTCAACTTCTAAAAAGGTACAGTTTTCGAATTAAAAATAAAACACTTTTATTCAAAAAAAAAATTTTGTTCCTGACCTGCAAGATCAACTTGCTTCATATTTATATAGGTTACAGAGGAGGATGAGACAAGTTTCTTAAAAGAAAAAAAACGTGGTTATTCTATACAGAAAATTGAAAAAAAATTCTTTTTTATCAAACCATTTTATTTTATACTCTTCCTAATTAGCTTCCTGATTTTTTTCTCTGTTGTGTCTTACTATATCCTATAACATATATTTTATCAAAGTATATTTGTTTGGTACAACGTACTCAAAAAAAATAAAAATAAATACAAATCATTATCCTGACTTAAGCTTAAATAAGTACTGAGCCTTAATCCTCGTCACTGTCTTCATTAATTACTGCATTAATACTCTCTGTTCTAAAAAGCATGCTAAGCTTTTCGGGCGGCCGCTGAATTCTTGATAAAAATCTTCCATATGAGAGATAGTAAATCACCGCTGCCACGTGGAACAGCATCCGTTGGCACATTGACAACAGTATTGCTTTATTCCATCAACTCCGTTGCTATTTGGTGCGTATTGTATAAAATATTTATAAATTTTTTTCGAAATATGCAGTGACTGAACCTGAATCTTCAATATGTCTGACTGATCTTTGAATTAATGCATATTTAAAGACCTATCATCATTGAGCATTTCAGCCAAATACGATACGGCTTGACCAAATTGATATGTTCCCGTAAATAAAATTTTCAAATCAGAATCGGTCATTTCTGGAAAATCCATGAAATCGCTGAATGCAATGGGCACACAAGCTAATTTTTTGCGAAGCCGGACTCTCTCCTCTATTTGTTTTGCCAGATTGTTGTCTTCGTCCTCCTTTTTGATAATGTTTTCCAATACTTCCTCACATATGGTATTATCAGAAGTTAATCGCTGGCATATCGATTCAAAAGATATGAGGCTATACGATAAAGCTTTTGATTTTCGGGAGCATTTTGTTGTTAAATGTTTGATTTAGAAGTTTATTTTTTCTTTTAGCATCCCAATAACGGATTCAACTGTCCAACGTACTTTCATGACAAATCGAGAAGCGTTTGATTCTTGTGTAGTGAGTTGTTTTCGTTGCTCTTTTATAGCGAGCATTAACTCTTTAAAACCTTTCGATTCTAAATAAGGGACTATGTCCCTAAAGCCTCGATCGAGTACAAAGATGTCATCGGGTTTCATTAGTTTGCACAATCCGTTTGGATCATTTATGATTTGTCGTCTATTATCTCAGCATCATTCATATTTGCCAAGAAAGGGCCTCGCATATCAACAATATATCCATTGGTAGTGCAGATTGTGAATGGCTTGCATAATGGCACCTTCTTTTGGCCACTAAAAGATTTTCTTTGGTACTCATTATTACTGCTTTTTTGGTGGCGGGCATATGTGATGGCACCTATGCAAATCATAGATGATCCAAATGGATTGTGCAAACTAATGGAACCCGATGACATCTTTGCACTCGATCGAGGTTTTAGGGACATAGTCCCTTATTTAGAATCAAAAGGTTTTAAAGTGTTGATGCTTGCTATAAAAGGGCAACGAAAACAACTCACTACACGAGAATCAAACGCTTCTCGATTTGTCACGAAAGTACGTTGGTAGTTGAATACGTTATTGGGATGCTAAAAAGAAAAAAAACTTCTAAATCAAACATTTGGAAACAAAATGCTCCCGAAAATCAACAGCTTTAATCGTATAGCCTCATATCTTTTGAATTGATATGCCAGCGATTCACTTCTGATAATGTAAGGAAATATTGAAAAGAATGATCAAAAAGAAGGACGAAGACAACAATCTGGCAAGGCAAGTAGAGGAGAGAGTCTGGCTTCGCAAAAAATAGCTTTTGTGCACATGGCATCCAGCGATATCATGGATTTTCCAGAAATGACTGATTCTGATTTTATTTACGGGAACATATCAATTTAGTCAATCCGTATCGTATTTGACTGAAATGCCAATGATGACGAGTCTTTAAATAAGCATTATTTCAAAGATCAGTCAGACATATTGAAGATTCAGGTTCAGTCCCGGCATATTTCGAAAGAAGTTTATAAATGCTTCATACACTACACACCAAATAGCAACGGAATTGATGGAATAAAGTAATACTGTTGTCAATGTGCCAACGGATTGCGTACCGTTGGATGCTGTTCCCACGTGGCAGCGGTGATTTACTATCTCTCATATGGAAGATTTTTATCAAGAATTCAGCGGCCGTCTGAAAAGCTTAGCATGCTGAAAGAGGAACATATTAATGTTACATTTCATAAAATAATTTTTCTAGTATTAATTTATTATAAATACGTTTTTGAATAAGTAATGGAGCTCATTACTCATTGCTGTTCGCAGTAATTAATTACTCACCGGCTAAGATCAATCCTAAGAATTCTTATCCGTTATTTAAAACTTTTCGTGAGGCAACCATAAAAGATGCTTGAAGTTCAAAAACATTGCGCATGGAATAATATAAAGAAAACGTTGCCAAAATGTTTCCAGATGTGAAAGATCTAAAGGAACAAAGTTATACATATAACGGCAGGCAAGTACGTACATCGGGCCGGGTTTACATGCGAAATAAATAGGCAACCGACCGCAGGTTGAGCCACCATTTTAAATTCCTTTGTATCGCTGCGCGTTCAATTTGCTTTGCATCCGTGAATATGAAATGTCTAGTGATAAATTTGTACGTGTATGTACTTGGCTGTTGTTATCTGTAGAAAATTAAATTTCACAAAAAGTAAGTCTTCTTTTATTGTTCTGCGTTTCAGTTCAATGAATCTGTACGATGTCACGCTTCCTTTGTACATACTATAAAAGATAGACATATGCTCTCACTGATTTTGCGCGAATCTTATAATGTTATTTAATAAAAATCCCTAAATGAGATTTGGCATCAGAAAAAATTCTTTGCCACAGAATAATACATTCTACTTTCCTATTAAAATTTATAACAGGTGAAAAGTTCAAGGTACTGCGCTTTCATATTGCATCAAAATATGCCATAATATTGCACCGTTATTCCTTAGTTACAAGCTAATGTCGATATTAATTGACTCCGTGGGAAAACCAATTAGTCAATAGACGTTGAGTTCAGCCGTCATAGTAGTTCTTGTATCACGATGATATTTACATACTATATTTATTACCATTATTACCATATTAATTATATTTAATTCAGTTAATTTTTGAGATTCATAGTTCCAAACACCTAGTCACGATAGGTGAAAGCATGTCTAAGGACGTCAACCTTTTCCATAATTCTGACTAAAAATCTGAAAATAATTAACAAAAGTTCTTTACGTGAAATATTCTACAGATTTAATAAAAAGATTAATTAGAGTTGCCTTCTCCAATTACTGATATTATTTCCAAATGCTTAACTAACGAATCGTAGGATATTTATTTTTCCAAGTTTCATCTATAGAGTTTAACCATCGTGGTTAAAATCTCGAGGCAACACTTTGTGATAATATGGTGCCTTCTGCTAAACACAATTAGTATTATGGGCATTTGGGATAAAACTGAATTGCGGTTTAGAACTAGAGGAAACTTTTATTTGCATATCAACTATTACGATGAAATAATGCAGGCGAATTTATTTTAACAATTGTAGTAATCGAATTTCTAGAAAACGTCTTTGTTATAACAATTAATACTTACACTGCAAATCTGATCAAAACAATGGTTATTTTTTTAATAATATATCTTGCAAAAAATCGTGGCTCAAAATATCATACTAAAATTTGTACAGTAAGTAAATCTTGAGGTAAGATATAGATTATTAAAAGTTGAGCAAGAAACTCATCTTATTTTGATTTATTGCTATCTTTTCTTGAAACTATCAGAACTATCAGAAACTATCAGAATACTAAATGTATTCCTCTATTACAACCGTTCACTAAGAAATCACTACTTCGTCATCCAGATTTCTTATCCAAGTCTCTTACAATGAAGAACAGTTTGATACTATATTTACACTCCACTATATGGAAGTAATTGTTCATATATTTTTAATAATATAATATCTGAAACCACCCACAAAAGTGGGTGGGGATGGCTGACGCCTAAACATTTTGAGGGTTTCCTTCTTGTACAGGATGAACCAAATTAGATAGCATTTGAGATTTTCTCTAAAACTATGCCAGATAGACAAAAACCAATAAAGGTGTCTTGAACTCGATTTTCGAGAAACCATTAATGTCGCAAACCGCGATCTTTTTCGACTACCGAGCTACAGAGCGTTTTTGGAAAATTGTCATATCTCAATTATCAAGTGTCGAATCGAAAATCGACTTTTTTAAATAGAATGCGTTGCTGATAAGAATTAAATTATGCATGCCTCAGTTTTCGAGATATAGACATAACTTTTGCTTTTTTAAATGGAACACCCTGTAAATTATTTCATTGTTCGATCACAACTTAAATTAGCTATCCAACGATATATCATATGTCATAAGCACCATGGATGACCGAAAATGTTAGATTTATGATGTCGTTAAGAGATAAAGCAAAAATTACTTTTAGGAGAACTAAACTACCACAACATTGGAACTATTATAAACAAATGCGTAACTTAACAACACATGCCATTTCCAACGAAAAGAGAGCTTACTTTAATTATATCGCTGACAATAAAAATTCTAAGCAATTGTGGAGGGAACTCAAATTATTAAATATATCTACTAAAGCTAAATACGAGTTACCGCAAATAATGGAGGACTCCGAAGCGATCAATAATTATTTTATAGATAGTATTCCAAAAATTACCGCAGATAAAACAGAAATTCTCAATTACTACTCAACGAATCATTTATGTGAGTTCAAATTCTCGTTTAAACTTATTGGTACTGAAGACCTGCAAAATATTATCTCAAATTTAAAAATTTGTTCAGCTGGATCCGATGGTTTAACGGCATTATTTTTAAAACTTTGTTGTCCTTATTTGCTGCCTATTTTAGTTAACATTATAAATTCGGTCATTCTACAGGGAAAATTTCCTTCCGCTTGGAAAAAAGCTATAATAACCCCTGTTCTAAAGTAGCCTCTCCAAATGCTTTTTCTGAACTTAGACCAATAAGTGTTTTACCAGTTCTTTCTAAACTTACGGAAAAAGTAATGGAGATGCAACTAAGAGAACATATCAATAAATACGACATATTGCCTTCCACGCAGTCAGGTTTCAGACCAGGTTATAGCTGCTCAACGGCACTGTTAACTATTACAGATGATATATTTCAGGCAACAGACGAGGGCAACGCAACGGCATTGGCACTGCTTGACTTCAGTAAAGCATTTGATACAATTGATCATGAAATACTCATCGAGATACTGAGGTCAAGTGGTGCAAATGGTGATGCTACGAGTTTATTATCATCGTACTTGGAAGGCCGTAGCCAGTAAGTGCGACTGAAGGGTGTTATTTCTGCTAGCAGAACTGTGTACCACAGGGGTCCATTTTAGGACCCTTGCTTTTCACAATTTACACATCAAATTTTCATAAATTTATCAAATATTCAAAAATACACATGTATGCTGACGATACTCAAATTTATCATTCCTTTCCTTTAAAAGACGCACAAATTGCCAAGCAAAGGTTTAATAATGATTTAAAAGCATTAGCTGAGCTGTCTTCCAAGCACGCACTTCTGTTAAATCCTTTGAAATCTGTTTTATTGCTATTCGGAAAAAAACAAGATTGTTTAGTATTAAGAAATAACTTTAAAATTATAATTAATGATACGCCTTTAAAAATTTCAGATAGTGCTAAAAATCTCGGAGTTATTCTTGACCCCTCACTACGTTTTCGTCAGCATACCCAAAAAAATGTGCAGAATGATTACAATGCTCTTAGACTTCTTTATCCGCATAGGCGTCATCTGCAGGCAAAGGTCAAAAAATCACTATGTGATGCTCTCGTGCTCTCCCAGTTCACTTATTACTCTCCCGTATATTCGCTTTGTCTGGATCAAGATCATTTGAACCGCATTCAAAGAGTGCAAAACTCTTGTATTCGTTTTATTTATGGAATACGAAAATTTCAGCACATCTCTCATAAATTCTCGGAGCTCGGTTGGCTTAAAATGAAGGATAGATTTAAAGTACATACACTCTGCTTGTATCACAAGGTATTAATCTTTAAGGCACCTCCATATTTGTACAATAAGATTACCTTTAGAAGTGATGTCCACAACATTAATGTTAGATTTCCTATACATAAAACCAGTCTTTATGAACGAAGTTTTCGATACAATATTGCTTCTCTTTATAACGGTCTTCCTCTTGAAATGAAATCCCTCAAATTACCTAAGTTTAAAAAAGAAATAAAAAAATATATCACACAAATATAGTAACTAGTAATCTTGGAGGATTAATTGTGTCAGTCAATTATCATTTCTTGTCTAATTTCTGTCTTTTTTTGTTATATTTACATTTTTTATACTTATCTTGTCAAATGTATCATATTAGCCCAAGAAAATTGAAAGTACTTTATTAGTTACTATTATCCTTAGCTTTATTATAATATATTAGGTTAAGTGGTAGAGCACAGTTAATTGTGAACTTCGCCTTTTTTCGGTAATATATTTGTTCTCGATGTATTTGATTTCTTGTTTGTTAATTACTGTACATTGTTACCGAAAATAAAGACATTATTATTATTATTATTATTATTATTATTATTATTATTATTATTATATTTAATATATTTTTGAGAGGGTCATGGAAAACTATTAACACTTCTTATAATATAAAATAATTTTGTCAAAAATAGGAAAAACTCAACTACAATAAATGTTCGAATTGCCTTCCATTGACGTCTATGCATTTTTGACACCTTATCCTTACAGCATTTGTTGCATTTGCAATCATGACAGGAGTTATTGTCCGAAACGCAGCTAATGTTTTGTCTTCCAATTCTTCTATGCTATTAGAATGTCCTCTATATATAATATTTTTTAAATGACCCCCAAAGCCAAAAGTCGGCAGGTCTAGCTGGCCACAAAATAGGACCATTATTTCCTAAAAATTAAACAATATCTAAACTATTTTGTTGTTTATTAATGCCCAGTTAGCTAAATTAATTGTTAGTTATCAATTTAGTTAACTTAGCTAACTAGACATTGATAAACTAGTCCTGAATGACATATTGAGCATTTAAGTAATTTCGTGTTTCATTTGACGTATGACCTGGCGCGCCATCGTGTTGGTAAATTAATCTTTGAAATTGTCTTAGAGGCATATTGTCTATTTCTTGTCGTAGAATGTTAATAAAATTTTCGGTGAAATTACCGTGAAAAAAATGAGGATCTATTAAACCAATAAATAATACCACACCATACACGAAATCCAAATCGTCCTTGACGATTAACTGTAGTGGTTGCGTGCGGATTTTCATGAGCCCAATGGTGGTTATTTTGCTGATTAAAAATTCCGGCACTGCTTATATGGGCCTGGTCTGTCCATAATATAATTGTTCCAGATCCAGGCACTTTATTGCACTGACGCACAAGCCACTGGCAAAAATTGGGACGCTTTTGAAAGTCGCTGGTGACTAATCCTAATTTTGTAGGGTTTGAATTTATTTTTTTTTAAGCAGCACAACGCAGTTGTTTTTGGGATTTCTAAATTTTCCTGTATTTCGGGAGACGATATATTAGAATTTCCTCTTACAATTTCTGAAACAATATTTTCTACAGCTTCTCTACCTGCTTTATTATACAGGGCGTTGCATCAGGGGATAACTTAATAGGAGGTAGAGAACATCAGTGGTAATCAGAACCTCCCATAGAAATGTCCCATTAGGCCTTCACTATGAAGTTACAGGGTGTTTTACAATTTTTGGCAAAAATTACTTTTTGTCATTACTTTGACAGGGAATGGAATAATGGATTCATATTTGGTACAGCTAGTAGAGTAACGATCCTTTAGAAGTACATGTAAGACATGAAAAAAAATCCAGGTCCGGAGCCACTAAAATTTAGGTTTCTTGTTTACCTCTAAAAAACATGACCCTGTGTATTTTTTGAAATTTTTATATGATATTCGAAAAGAACATAAAAAAATAAGCAAAATGACCTATTTCACTTTTTTGTTACAAATTTGTGGTTATTTAAATACGGTGTTAAATGTGCAAGAATATGGATTTCAGAACCATATTAAATGAAAATCACGTGAAATAAATAATTTTGTAACTAAAATTAGCAAAAATTCTATTGAGGCTAGGTGGTCTGGGTGAATCCTAATTCCAACACGTTTTAAAGATCAATTTTGGTAGAAAATGTAATGTAATCTAATAAGTAATCGGGTATAAATTAACAAAATATTTAATTAACCATAGTAGGCTTATTCAAAGTGATAGATAGTAAAACTATTTAGGTCTAAGCAACAAGTTACTTTAATCAAGGAAATCAGCAACATTTCACACTTAATGAAAATTGGAAAACGGAACAAACTAAAACCGAAATAAATGAAATAATTTCCAATCAGATAACAACAAACAACAAACCAATAACTAAATGTGTTTAAAAATAAAAAAACATAATTTGCACTAAAGTTAATTTTCAAAGTGACCTCCCCCAGCTTCTGTGCATTCTCTTGCACGTATGGTAAGGTTACCGATTGCTCGACGCATCATTGCCAGATTATTCCGTATTTCGTTGCAGGTTGTAACGATGCGCTGGATTAACTGTTGTCTACTATCAATTTCGACTCTATAAACTTCGCTTTTTAAGCGGCCCAATAAAAAGTAATCGCAAGGGTTACAATTAGGAGACCTCGGTGGCCATTCATGTGGACCCCACGACCAATCCATCTATTAGGATACTCATTATTTAAGTGTTCTCTTATTTGAATGCTAAAATGTGGTGGGGCCCTATCATGCTGAAACAACATACTTCTAATACGGATATTTTCTAACATATTCGGTAAAATGTTTTGAAGAAAATTACAGTAAATATCACCATTTTACCTTTCTTAAAAAAAATGGGGCCATCAAGTGTGTATTCACACCCAAACATTTACAGAAAACCTGTGTTGCGAATGGCGTTGGCGTGTCACATGTGGGTTTTCCTGTTACCATTTATGATTATTTCTTGAGTTGTTTACTCCATCCTTCGTAAATTGTGCCTCATCCGTAAATAAGGTTCTGTAAATGATCGGGCGATGGTTAGACCACCAACGACAAAATGTCAGGCGGCGGATGTTGTCGCCTTGTTCAAGACGCTGTACCTGCTGCATATGATATGGATGATAACGTTCTCTTTTTAGGGTTCTCCATACTCGCCAATGAGGTATTCCAGTTGCAGAACTGATTCGTCTAGTGCTAATTTTTTGGTTTTGTTGAACTATGTTTAACACATTGTTTTGTTCCTGCACGCCCTGTTGTAAAACACGCTCCACAACTGCAGAAGTCGGAAACTTTCCATGTTATCTTGAATACTGGAATACGGTACTAAAGGTTTTGTGATTAAGGTTCCGGCGACCAGGAAAACGCAGCCGATATTCTCTTTCCGCCGACCTACCGTTTTCATTACAGAAATCATATAGATAAATATTATGTCAGCATATTCCACGTTTGTAAATTTTAGTGGCATAGTTAAAATATTTTGACACAAATTTTCACAATTTAAAGCACTTCACAAACTAAATGCGGATTATTGACACATTAAATTACAAACAATTAATTATTCAACTGTTTAGGTGATTCTTTTTAATTATCTGTAACTTTGAATAAGTCTACTATGGTTGATTAAATCTTGTGCTGTGTGTGTATTGTGTATACCCGATTACTTATCAGGGCTGCATTTTTTACCATTTTTACCATTTACTATTTTTTAAAACGTGTCGGAATTAGAATTTATCCAGGCCACCTAGCCTCAATAGAATTTTTGCAAATTTTAGCTACAGAATTATTTATTTCGTGTGACTTTCATTTAATATCGCTCTGAAATCCATATTCTTGTACATCTAACACCATATTTAAATAACCACAAAGGTGTAACAAAAGAGTGAAACAGGTCATTTTGCTTATCTTTTTGTGTCCTTTTCGAGTATCATGTAAAGATTTCAAAAAAATATATACAGGATCATGTTTTTTAAAGGTAGAGAAGAAACCTAAATTTTAGTGACTCCGGACCTGGATTTTTTTCATGTCCAACATGTACTTCTGAAGGATCGCTACTCTACTAGCTGCACCAAATATGAATCCATTATTCCATTCCCTCTCAAAGTAATGACAAAAGGTAGCTTTGCCAAAAATTATAAAACACCCTGTAACTTTGTAGTGAGGGCGCAATGAGACATTTGTATGGGAGGTTCTGATTACCACTTATGTTCTCTACCTCCTATTAAGCTATGTCCTGCTCATGATGCAACACCCTGTATATGTTGTAACCTTTTGAATATTTTTATGTCTGGCTATCTGTTTTCTGGATGTCTTAAAATGTTGTTTAGGCGGTACTTTTGGCACAACGTTTTGTTGTCTATATCTTACCTCTTAAAATAAAGCTCGGAAGCTAGAATCTCCTCCATATTCCATAAAACACTTAATCATATCATATTTTTCACCATTACTAAATTGAAAATTTTTTAATAATGCTCATTCACAACTAACTCACAAATTATATCGGTTTTTGTCTATCTGCCATAGTTTTAGAGAGAGCCCCATATCTCATCTAATTTGGTTCACCCTGTACTATCATTTTATGGGTTTTTGGGGTAGACGATTTCAAATATTATACGTATTATTACAGTTCGATGGAAAATTAGTTCTACATAATTTAGTGCAAATATAACATTAAAATTTGTTCGTTATTAGAGACTTGGATAGGAAATCTGGATGGGGAAGTAGTGATTCCTGGGACAACAGTTTTTGAAATTATATTTAAAGCATTCTGTTTTCTCAGGCTAATACATTTATCGTAACTTGATTCAAGTAGAGAAAATGTTTCCTATACTTCGTGGGCCTCTTTTTGACCAATCGAGAGTAAATTTGGGGCACAGTATAAATATTATTGAACATGTGGGTTAGTTAATTATATATATTATTAAAATATTAAATTTATCCAAGAGAACAAAAGAAACACCTAAATGAGTAAAAACAAAACAAAAATCAAGTTTAAATTCCAAAACATTATATTCATGACACAATTTAAAATCTTGATTTAGATCAAGAGCTACTAAAAATATATTTTTCTTAATTTCAAAATAACTGTCGCAATTTAATTTATTTGGGTAGTAATAATTTTATGAGCAGTTAATTCCTATTTGATATTTCATGACGGTACATTATCCCTGTGGAAAATTAAGTTGTCAATATCTTTTAGAGCATTCATTAAAATTTCCAGAAGCGTCCTTTCCTTCTAAGCGGCTCGGTGTTCGGTATTTCCAGGGCATGTCAGATTGAAATATCCGCCTCCCAAACATGTCTCGTACATGCTCAATTAAATCCAGAGGCTGAGTTAATACAGACGCGATACCAATTCTCCCAGGTTTGAGGGCATATTATCTTCTAGAAAGTTCAAATTTGGACATCAGCGAATGTAATTCATAACTAGAAACTTTACATAAGCGGTTTTAAATAATAAAGTATAAATTAAAATATAATATAGTGTACGAAGCTCAAGACTATTTAAATATAATGTATGAAAATGATTTCAAATCATTAATTAATAAATACACCAGGGTAGACAAAAACTCCAAAACTTGCTTAGGCCATATATTTTTTAAAAGTAAGTATATCAAAGATAAAACGTTAATTCCTATAATATTGCACTCTAAAGTCGCTGATCACTATCATACCAAACTACAATATAACATATTAACCGAAGATGAACCGAACGAAACTGAAACATTAATCCAAAGAAAAAAATACATAAATTACAAAAAATGAAAAACCTTAATAAATGAATCAGATTTTGAACCATTATATAATAGTGACGATGTAGAATATACTACGGAAATATTCATAAATACAATAAAAACTGTATTAATAAAGGCACATGTATAATAAAAACTAGCAGTAAATACAAAAAAAACTCTGGATAGCTGAAAGTTTATTAAAATCAATGAAAGTCACAGACAAATTGCACAAATAATAAAAAAAAAACAAACAATGAAATAATACTGAACCAGTATAAAACATAGAAATATAATAAACAATTTAACAAATGAATTAAAACAAAACTACTATAAAAATATAATTGAGCAATACAAAAATAATAGCAAAAATTCTGGAAAACAATAAATGATTATGTTAATAAAAATAAAGCAAAGATTTCTAATAACATAAAAGAGATTTTGGATGAGAATGGTTTACTTGTAAGAGATGGTAAAAAAAATTGTTGATATCTTTAATAACAATTATGCCACTATCGGTGAAAAAATGGCTCATATAAAAAATACTAAACATAAGATTTACGAAAGGTACATGCCCCACTCATTTTAAAACTGCTAAAATAAAACCAATTTTTAAAAAGGGGGATCAAAATAATGTGCTTAATATCAAATGCAGCTAAAATTTTTGAGAAGGCCCTTAAAAAGAGAATAGAAGATTTTTTAATAAAACATAATTTATTGTCTAATCTACAATTCGGATTTAGGAATAATAAATCTACGAATAATGCCATCGTTTTAGTAAGTAAAATTTATAACAGTTTTGACAACGGTGAGGCCTGTGCAAGAGTTTTTATCGACCTCGCAAAAGCCTTTGATACGGTCATTCATCAAAGGCTCTTATTAAAACTTCATTCCCTAGGGATTTGTGGTCCGGCGCACGCTCTGATAAAAAGTTACTTGGAAAAAAGGCAACAAATAGTTGAAATTAATAATCGTCATAGCACACAAAGAGAACTTAACTTCGGAATACCCCAAGGAACTGTCTTAGGGCCAATTTTATTTATTATTTATTGGGATCCACTACTAGCCTTAAATTGTTCGGGAAGTATCATTTCGTTTGCAGACGACACAGTTCTTTATGTAGAGCAGTTAATAGAATCAGATCTACAAAAGATTATAAAATGGTTTGGCATTAATTTACTTATAATAAACCTTGATAAAACTAAGTACTTGCCATTTGCAAATAATAGAAATGGCCTACCTGCAAACGAGAAAATAAAAATACATTTACCGTTCAGAAACAACTGGTGGACAATAGAAAGTAGTGATCACATTAAATATTTAGGGATAATAATAGATGGCAGACTGAAATGGGATCACCATATTCAAGCTTTAACAAAAAAGCTAAGATCTTTAATGTACATGTTTAAACAAATGGTCTCGATTGTCAATACAGAGAACTTCAGTCTTCAGTCTACTATGCGTTAGTAAAGTCCTTGTTAACGTATTAGTTGGATGGGGTGGTGCCTATGCAAGTACCCTGAAGTCATTCAGTTCCCTAATTGAGTAAAACATGCCGGTTAAAGTTCCGTGTGCTGGGACAAAACAGTTAAGCCGGCCGATGTGTAGGTATTCAAATAGGTTGGATAGCATTTACCTGGTATTTCTTAAGTTGTTTATTTCTTAGTATCGATGAAGAGAAGACTTTGTAATTGGTTTAGTTCAACCAAGATTTGTAGAGTATAAGGTTCTCTCGTATTCAGCTTTTAGGCGAGAAGTAAGTGCGGGGATGAAAAGTCAGACTATCCTTGATCTTCTCACGCGCAGTAGCGGTGCAGTTATCTCTTTCTAGAAGGACGGTCCGTACTGGCCCGAAATATGGCCAGAAGTATACTATGACCTGTAGTGTTATATTCTACAACTTATCCTGATTACCACCATGCAAAACGGTGACTCAAAATACGAGGTAATTACTCCCTACCTCAGGCGGGTCACTGCGAGTTTGTTCCAGTTACGAGTTCATTGCTTAATTATTAACATTACACAAATTCTTACAATATTTTGAATCAGACTCTGCATCTAGTGTGATTTCACACCAGCTGTTCATTGGCTAATGACATTTTTTGGTGGGTATCATGAGTTACGAGGCCACCTTATATTCTACCAAGCCGTTACTAACCTAGTTCGATCTGGCCAGAAGTTCTCAACCAGTTTCATTAAAATTCATTTATTCAATCCATTTTTTTTTTTTAATTATGGGTTGTAGGCCCATCTTAAATAAAGGTTTTTGTTTGCCCGGTAGCTCCTCACTATCAATTTTTTTAATGACATGAAATTAATTGCACCCTGTATATTGTTAGTCTTTATCGTTGTATTTTTTATGAGAAAAGTATATTGGCGAGAGGTAGTAATTGTTTAGAAGTATGTGGAAACAAAAACTACATATTAAAAAAATGAATAACATGTTCACAAAGAACAGTTTTAATTTTCTTTACAACCAAGGAATGATATAATGTGACTGGGGACGTTTTCAACATATTTTCTTGGCCGAATAACTTTTTAATTCTTCCCACAGAAAGATTATTTTTATATAGAAGATGAAAATCTCTGCAGATAACATTTTATTTATTGTGGAAAACTCGTCTGTTAGGAGTTATTCTCGTTCCTTTTTTTACAGTTATCTAAATTGAAGTCATCAGCGCGTAAACGTATTAACCGGGATTTTAGCACGCACGAAAATTTGTTGATTTACACGCACGAAAATGAAATATATGGAATGATCACTTTACGGTTAGATGAAAACAGTTAGGTCGGTGTATAAATAATTTCAGCGGAAAAGTCGACTGGGATTGAAAGAGGTTTATTTATCGTTATCTAAAACTGAAACTAATACAGTCAGTGATATAAATAGGAATTTTAAAATTTTTAAAAATTTTCCTAGTCCAATAATATTATAGATATATTCACTTTTTAAATTTTTCTTTTTTTGTAGGATAAACTAACTAATTCAGCTATTTAAAAATAAAATTATTTTTATAATCATAGAGAGCACTAAACAAGCAAATGGAGGGAAAATTAATGCTGACAAGTTCATACAGATTTGCTTAAAAAGGAGTGTGTGTTTGTTGTGGGTTTTTCCACTGATATTGGCGTAAAAACATTATAATACACTCCAATTGGAGTAATAAGAAGTTGGTTAATCTCTTATAATGTTGAAGAGGTTGCCACAATAATTAACTTTTTGACAAAAATATTGTCACAGCTACCACAGGTAATACGGTAATACGACCTTCTTTATCTCTGAAGGCTCTGGAAGGGCCTTGTACGGAAAGGCACTACACGTTTAGAGACAGGGACACACATCCAATATTCGAGTATACTGAGATTAATTTCTACTTCTGAAAAAATTCCAGTGCCACGGCCGGGGATCGAACCCGGGACTCCTGGGTGAGGGTCAATTCAATTCAACAAGTATTTATTTATGTTTATAATACAGCAGTGCGCCATTCCGGTGTCCAGTTCGGAGTCAGTCAGACAACCACGGCGTACATTGCCGAGGTAGGCGTGAGGCTGGGCGGGATGGGTCCGGTTTGGCTATGACGATAACAATTAAAACTCCTACCTAATAGAAGAAAAAGGCTTAAAAACAACGGTAATGTGTAACGCAATACATGAGGGTACATAAAAATAACTAAAAACTAAAAACTTTAAAAACAAGCGATTTAACGCACAAAGCGAAAAAATCCGTTCGAAATAATTCCATCCTGGTGGTTTTCCTGACGCCAGGAAAATGTCGTGGATAGTTAAAAAGGTATGGTGTGATGTGAAATATTTTGGTTTGTTAAGAATTTATTGATCAAGACTGAATTTAGAAACGAAAAGGGACAAAAAAAAAGGTAAAAACAAATAGAGGGAGTAGAAAGAGGTTGGTTCTAGGTTTTAGTAAAGATTAAAAGTGGAGAAGTTGTCGTACAGAATTGTGTGGCTAGAGAGTTTGCAGAAAGATAGGCAACGCCTGGTATGGTAAGGGGTGTTATGTTGCGGGTTAGCGGACTTATCACCCAGTTTGAATTAGTAGAATTTTTGGGAGGTTTCTTGAACATTGTCGACTAGTGACGTTATGTCGTGGCAACGATCATATAAATCTCTGAGGGAGGAGTATCTGTCCGAACCAGAGATGAGGAGCATAAATTTGTATTCGAGAACTGGAAGTTTTCTCATTATCGTGGCCGGTATGGTGCACCACTCCGGTGTGGCACAGCGTATCTGATGACCGGCCTAATCACTACCGTATACAACAATTTTTTATTTGCCCTGTTGAGTCCGCTACCCCTTGCCAGGAGCGGATACAGACTCCTACACATAGACTAGACCTTGCGTACAGTCTCGTTTACGTGGATGTTGAATGTCAGTCGCTTGTTCAGATACTTCACGCACCGTTTGATTAGAATTTGGCAACCCTCGATCGAAAGTGGCGTTAAAGTCCGGTTTTCGGTAAAACGGTATGTGAATAAAATCGATATCAACTTCTCGGCGTTGATCAACAACAACAACAACAACAAGCATTTATAGAGCGGGAGCTAGGTGGCTTTTTCGGCACATCATCGTTTTATGAACTTTGAGATATTTTTATGGTTTAATGGATGATAACGATGCATAAAATCGACTTCTGGCGGGGCACCTCCTGCCAGGTGCGTCAAGAACACTGTCTAAAAATCAGTGAAATTATGTCATCGTTACAAGGTTCATTTTCTTTCGTGTGTACACATTTTATGGTTAGAATGAATAAAATAAGATCGCCAGAAAGTGTGGGCTGTCAGGAGGCGCAGCCCGAAAGGTAATAATAATACAATACATCTTTGACCTTTCTTGCTGCGCCCCTGACGGCCCACACTTTCTGGCGATCATATTTTATTCGCTCTAAACATAAAATGTGTACACACAAAAAAATTAGCCTTGTGACGATGACAAAATTTCATTGATTTTTATATCTTGAACCATGGGCAACTCGATGGGCTGACATATGCCAGAAGTCTATTTTGTCATTATTTAAGTTCGATAGAATTAATCAACGCATAGAAAATGCTTGTAACGATGAGTTTCAGAAAAAGCCACGTAGCTCCCGAACCATTATTAATGTTAACAGGATATAATAAGTTTCGGCGTTGATCCGAAACTTCCGCTTGTAATACTCAACGGCACGGGCCATGTGCGTTTTCAGCAGCACGTTGGAAAAATTACAGTTAAAATAGCTTTTTCTCAATTATCTCCTTCCTGTCCCCAAAATTAGCTCTGACTATTATAGTAGGGAATGAAAGAAGTTTTTATTTAAATAATTTTTCCTCGATTTCTTTGTCGTTATTGATACTCATTATTAATTTTGCAATCAATAAAATTTACCTAAGGTCGTATTATTTGTTTGAAACAATGAAATTTAACATAATTTTTTCGGTCTTCACTGATCTGTCAAGTAATTTTGTATGAGTGGATTCATTTTCCCACCACTCCGTAGATAGAGTCCATGGCACACGGTTTTAATGAGTTCCGTCTTTAGTCATATTCCGCGACATCGATTTATTAACGTAAAATTCTGTTTTTTCATGATCCAAACCTGCTAAATCAGCTGTTTTCTTCATCACGGGCATCGGTCTCAATTACACTTTCTTCGCCGTAACTGTCGACTGTTGCAACATCTTCCTCGACGTCACCTTAGCTCGGTTCAGTCATTGTTTCTTTAATGTGCAGTATGGCGTCCAAAGTAGACATATTTTCCTCTTCTTTATTTTCGGAAACATCATTTGGAATCACCAATATGTTTTTGCATATTTGTCCGTTGCGATGTTCATGTAGAAGATCTCACTACCGAGCGGCGGCTAAGTGACGCAACACCAATTTATTTATTAAGGGGCGTCGGTCGCGTTCTACTCCATTCTCCACTCCCAAGCGGGTTCTAGATAAGATATAACTCTATAGACAAGTAGTAGGTCAAGGCCGTACTACCTCAGATCATTAAAGACGCTCCTTTTTGCACGATTTGAAATTTAGTTTCTCCCTCTGATGGGATTTTATTTATTTATGTAATAATACTGGGTGTTACTCCTAAGGATTTTTGTAATTTTTGCATAAAAAAATCGAGTTCCCGTAAGGCGACCAGAACACTGAATTTCAGACTTGCGGAGTCATGAGACTCCGATTAATTCAGTTTTTCCGGTCATTCAAACGAAGGGGATTAAGAGTAGCAACACGTCATAATAATAAAATGCAATTTGTTCAAAGAATACCATTTATTCAATAGATTCAAAACAAATACAGTGAAATTCTGCAATATCATATCTAATAAATTATATAATGTGAAAGAATCACGCCTTCCCAACTAAGGAAAGGTAAATTTTACTATACAAATGAGAGCATGCGTTAACAATCGATTTGGTAGAAAAGATTCATGCAACCCCAGAATTTAATGCAAGCATTTTAAAATTTATGATTTTTGGGAATTATGGCTGACTGAAAATAATATAAAAATATTTTACCTAAAAAATTTTGGTTCGCTTTGGATAGCTTGAAATGTGATCATCAATCGTGATCATTATGTTCGACTAATACATGAGTTCAATAACGTTCAGTCAGTCTTACAACTTACTGGTCCCCATGCAGGTTCAATAAAGGAAAAATGACACCGACTCGCCTTCGAGCGACTTTTTGGCAAAATGGATTTTTGAGTTATTTATGTACAATTCGGTTTTCTCTATAACGTTATTATTTGGAAAGCTCTGCAATTGGCCTTTCTACCATCGCTTTGTGTTGATCATCCTACGCACTCGCCCAATGAATCGTTGGGCGGATCCAAACTTGTTTTATGTGAGACACCGGCCTCGTCCATTTGTTACGTTTTCACTCCTCCCGGTGTTGTTGGGTGGAGTGAACGCCTGTTTGGAGCCTTCCGGTTCCCTCGTTATTCCCGGGACAAGTCCCAAGAACAACGTGATAACCAGAAGAACCCCGGCTCTCGGCTAGCTTCTTATTTAGAGATTAAACGTGAGTTCTCTTACCTTGGCTCGACCTTGTGGCTCTTATTTAACTTAGGGGAAATTGCACTACACACTTTTTTATTTGACACCTGTCACACAATTCGTGTCTGGTAAAAGGAGGGCTTAAAAATGAATTTAATCCGGGGCGCCACCTGCAGCCTTAATAGTGATTACTGACCCCCTTTTACCAGGACGAAAACTACAGGTAAATTTAGAAAGGAATAATTTTTGATTCAGAAAAAAAAATAAAGATTGGAATAAATTGTGAGATAAAATTTATTTTAAAAGTATTCTGGTTGGTGTTAAAATTTATGTGAGCAAATTTACATAATCAATAATGTAGAAAAAAAAAGGATTATAGCAAATTCAAATGTTCATCAAGGTTACGATCTAAAATAATTATAACTAATAAAATGTTCCAAATTTCAACAGAGATGAAATGATAAACTAAATTATATAGCAATGTACAGCAATGAAATAAGAACGAAATTTATGCTAATCAAGGACCTCATGGCCTGCATAAAAATATATGTAACATCAAGTGGATGTTAAAAATTCACCAACAAAATTTAACACTACACAAAACTCTCACCGTGTCCTAAGGAGTGTCGTTAGACCTGGTGGACCACGTCGTCGTCTCGATGCTTACAGCGTGAAGACGTTGGCAAGAAATTTCGACCTGTGCTTGATTGTCGATATAGTTCGACTTAGTAGTGTAAATTTATTTTTATGAAAATGGATCTCTAGGAAATGAAGTGAAGTTTAATCGGCTTCTTTACGATAGGAAAAGTTTCCCTCCTGACACGTGCTCCGCGTGGAAGAATTTACCAAATGAATCCAAGGATTTCTTTTTAGATAGAAAAACTAAATTCTTCTCATGGATTGAATCCCAAATAAAAATTTTAATTACTTTTACTTCTAAGCAGTTTGACTATTTTTACTTTAATTAATTAAGCTGCCAGAACTATAACGCCATCATAAGAAAGAAGGAAACCAAAATTAGATTTTACAAATACTCACATGGTCAATTGAACAAAAAAATATATAGCACAGAAGGTGCCTATACGTTATAAAAGAATAATAATAAAACTAATTTACCTCAAAATCTATTGATGCACTAGGTAATTGACGATACAACAGAGTTAGACAAAGTCTGGGAGATATCGCAATTGAGTCGCGCAACTTTCATTGACAGTTCAGAATAGTAAAATGAATACCAATTAAGTTTCAATTACAAGGAAAGCTAATATGGTTTAAAAAACAACAGTTCTGTCAAGCGCTTTACGCCATCTGGATTTTGGTAGTATTATTAATATTTAAAGTAATAGATTAGTAATGAAAACTAATGTATTGATTGACCTCGAGTAAATGTAGATCCTTAAAGAAATCTATGGTAACCTTGTTTCTTAATTAGTACAGTAAATATTTAAAAAAAGGGTGCTGTATTGTAGAAATATTCAAGTATATAAAATGAGAAGTTTTGTGATGTGTTTTACAGTAGTTCTTATTATTAAATGAACGGTAAAATTTTGTAACCTACTGAGTGATACTCAAAATATGGTCGGGAATAAAATAGGATTTTTTGACTACGGCAAAAATTGTAACAGGTATGTTACAATACCTCTCCCCTCGGGAAAAAAAATGATACATTTTTTTAAATTTTACCGTGAAAAGTAAATTGTATACTTCATTTTTGCGAAATGTGGTGAAACTACATTACCTAAGTATTTATTTTTATGTTTACTCAAAATGAATTTTTGGAAGTAAAATAAAGAATTAAATTTAAGATTTATTAAGATTATGTAATTTAATGAGTTATGTGTTCAAAAATGAATTGTGAGGATAAAAAAAAATAAAATAAATAATTATTTTATGTAAAAAAAAACCTATATAAATTGCTCACTTATCTAAAAATTTTATTTTTACCTATTAATGTAAAAATAAAATAGAGTGTTTTTGATTTAACTCAAAAACTATCAGTTTAGGTGTTAAGTACCGATTTTGTTAGGCCCTAGGCCACCTCCCAACCGCCCACAGAAGACATCTTATACCTCTAACGGATAAGTGTCTCTGTGTTTCATTGTACAAAAATTTTCTAAGTGTTAGAAAATTACTAACCCTAATGGATTTCACCATTTTACTAACTCTAGCTTAAATTATGGATGCATCCTAAAATTAATTAAACCTAAGCCTAATGTGATAAAATATTTCTAAGATATTTTATTCTGAAAAAAAATTTTTGTATATTTTTTTTTCTGTTTTAGCCTACTCGAAAAAAACTAACTAATTAATATCTAAATCATGATTTATTTACAAAATAATTACAAAATCCTACATTTATTATGGTTGTGAAATGTTCCTTGCCAGATTTCTGGAGCTTTGTTAGGAACTTAACCATAGAATAAATTAGGTAAAGAAAAGCTTTCGACTTTATTTATTATCGCGCCATGCGAATTTATTCAAAATTTGAAAATATTTGTGTCTATTTTTACTGTTTAGTACACAAAAAATTATTGCAACAGGAATTTTGTTGAGCAATAAATTAATGGATTCATGAATTCCAAAAAATAATACATATGCAAAAAGTGTTTGCCATATGTTTAAAAAAAAATTGCAAATTTGTTGCAATATTCATTCCACAGGAATATGGTGAACTTTCTGTTCCCATTTAAATCTAAAATAATTTTCAGGTTTCTTTCTTACTGGAAAATCATGATTTATTTACAAAATACTTTACAACTCAGGGTGTCTTTAGCTCGTAGGTTTTAGGACTTATTAACTATTATATAGTTACAAGAATTGTAATTAGCGGAATCTATCATTTACTAAAGTAAGTCAGAAAAAAAATTTTTCTACTTAGTTTTCTAAAAGTGACTTATTTACACTTGATCCAGACTGGAAGTTGAACCTAGGTAAGGCTTCAATTTCGAGACATGAAATTTTCCAGCTGGGGTGCCGTCCATATGGGACAATTCGTAAGCTACTTTAGATAAAACTTTACTAATTTTACATAGTACATAACGATTTGCTAATTTTGCACAGAAATTATCTGCTGCATCGCTTAATACAAAATTCTTTTTCCAAACTTTATCACCTAATTTAAATACTTGGTCTCTTTTTCTTAAATTATAATACTTAGTGCTGCGTGTATACGCTTTATCGAGTCTTTCCTGAACTTTCTTGTATAATTCGGGTAGTTTGTTTAACTCCGCGGCATACGATTTCCGGTTTTCCGATAAGTCTGTAATGTCTAAATTTGTGATATCGTCATAATAGTCACCACTTAGCGGTAGCTTTCGCCCGTAATTTAGGAATGCAGGGCTGTACCCTGTGACCTCATGAACTGCTGTATTGAAAGCTGCTTCTATGTTAGGGATATTTTCGTCCCATTTTTTATGAGATTCTTTCAGAAAGCATCTTATTGCAGTGCCAATTGTGCGGTTCATTCGTTCCGTTGCGTTCGTTTGTGGGTTATAATAACAGGTGTACCATATTTTTGATATCTTATATTTTTTTACAAAGTTATCGAAAACCTTGCCCGTGTGCGTACTTGCGTTATCTAGCAGCAGCACTTGTGGACAACCGTGTTTTAAAATCACGCTTTCCAGGAAAGAAACGATTGTTTGTGCATTTGCTTGTCTAGCTGGTTTCATAACCACATATTTGGAAAAATAGTCATAAGCTACTAACAAATATTTGTTGCCTTTCGAGCTACGAGGTAAAGGACCCATTGTGTCGTAAGAAATTAGTTGAAAGGGAAAAGTTGCCTTTTTGTTAGCGCCCATTAGACCAAATCTTTGTGTGTTGGGGGATTTTTCCCTACCACACGTCTCACATTGTCTAACAAATTTTAGGACATCTTTTCTCATTCTTGGCCAATAATAATTTTCGGCAATTCTATGCCATGTTTTGTAATACCCGAAATGTGCACTATTTACATCACAGTGATTATCAGAAATTATTTGTTGTCGTTGGGAACTTGGTACCACTAATTTCCACTCAGAAATATTGGTTTTTAAAATCAACTTATTTTTGGTGTGTTTATAAATAAAATTATCTTTTACCATCCAGTGTGGGTAATTTTCTGGTTTGTTCACAATTTTATCTCTCATTTTAATATACCAGGGTTCTAGATCTTCTGATAAGTTAACTAACAAACCCCTGGTTATTATCAACATTTTTCGGCGGCTCAGTCACCGGACAAATATTAGATTGGTTTATCGTACTAAGTATTTCCCAAGAATTATTAATAAAATTTAACGTTAAGCCAAAAATTTTACAAAAATCACTCCCTAAAATTAAACCACATTTAAGGGATGGTACTATGCTTACGTTTATCAGCTTATTGATGTTATTTATGCCTAATGGAATTTCACAAGTTCCCTGAATTTGCTGTGGTTTGCCGTCAGCTGTAGTTACCATTTTCTTAAAGCTTTTTTTTGTTTTAATTTTATATTTATTTAATAGGTGTGTACCTAGTGAACCTAAACATGTTATGTTTGCACCACTGTCTACTAGTGCAATGATTTCCTCACCGAACAATGTGACTGTAATATATGGTCGATTATCAAATGGTTTTTCAATAAAAACCGGTAAGGTTTGTGCAACACTTTCACTTTTCATGAAATTTTTAACAGTAAATTTCCATTTTTCCCACTCTAACAAATTAAATTTCTGATTTTTGGGTTTTTTTACAATATTTTGTGAGTTAAAAGCGTTCTCGGAGCAAGTATAATTACTATTGACGAAAGTACGGCCTTTAAAATTTCTGGTGTGACGTTGGCCTATTACGTCAGACCTGGAAATTAGTTTTTTGGAACCGGCCTACATTTAGGGCAATTTTTGAAAACTAAATTTTGGTTACCGCATTTATAACAGAATTTTTTCTTTGGTTGTCTACAAACATTGAAAACATGAACTTGTTTTCTGCAGTTGAAACATGTAACTATTTTTTTATAGTCTGTGTTCTTTCTACTGTGATAAACAACATTTTTGTCTTGTTGATTGTTGCTTTCTGTAATTTGATATGAATTATTTTTATGAGAACTACTAGGATTGACATTTTTTTCTCTGAAATTTTTTTGTTTAACAATATTATAATTATTTGACGTAGACGGGCCTGGGTTTTCTACGTAAACCAAATCTGTTTCTTGAGAATTTAACGGTTTGTTGCTAGTAAACATTGATTTAATTTTAGAAGCCTTGTCAATTTTTTTGCAGTATGTTTCCAGTTGTGGAATATTTTCTATATTATACAATGCCAAGTGTTCAATATATTTGCTAAGCATATTACGTCTAATAATTTTTAATTTGTTTTTATCGTCCAAAGGTGTCGATAGACGGCGAAATAAATTTTGCATTACAGCAATAAAAATACTGATATTTTCTGACTTCCCTTGTTTTCGAGATTTTATCTCGTCTAGTAAAATATCGTCGTAATCTTCTGGCAAAAATGTGTTTATCAGCAGAGTTGTTAACTCTTGCCAATTTGAAACTTTGTCCCTGCTTGACCTAAACCATATTAATGCTTGATCAGAAAATAAGTCTATTGCAGAGTTAAATAATTCTGTTTCTGTTACGTTACGTGCAACCATAAGTTCTACAACTCTCTCTAAAAAAGCCTTGACACTACTTGTTCCATCGAATTTAATACCCCACTTGTAAACTGGTACTGTTTTATGCAAACTACTATCTTTTATTGTAGTACACTTGTTACTTTTTATTAGATTTTGCTCGAGTTTGTCTTTGAGCTCCACGCAGAATGCTTGAGCTTCGATTAAGAAATCTGAATAATACTCGTAATCTTTGTCGGTCTCCTCAGGTAAAATAAATCGATCTACTCTACCTGTGAGAGAGGTTAATCGAGTGGCGATTATTTTGTACAAAATATCATCCGTGGTTCCTTTAAATTGATTAATTAAAGTTTCTAAGTCTGAAATAGTATTATTTATAAATTTTTTTTCAGTTTTTAAATTAAAATCTGGATCTGCTAAAGTTGATAAATCTTTATGTTTTTCTAACTGCGATTTTAGGATACTTCGTCTCATATCTAAAGGTTTTCTATGAGCTCTGGCTTTGCGAATGCGAAGCTCGTAATCTAATTCACTTTCAGTTAGATGAATAGGATTTATTTTAAAGGACGACATTTTGATACTTTGTGTAATCTAGTTAATCACTAAAAAAATTATCAGTAACAGTTTACAAGTTTAAGAATTTAATGTTTCACTTATCAAGTAAATTTTTTGCCTATTTATTTTAATGAGCTATCTCAATAAAATGATATTTCTAATAAATATAATTACCTAAGAACGTCTCCAATTTGCACAAATTTTGTACTCTGGCCACTTTTCAACATTTCTTAAAAATTTCCCTTAAATATTCCTATATGCCGAGTAAAATAGTTTCACCTTTTCGTTTCATTTCCTGATTATCAGGTTGATAATGAAATATTCTAAATAAGATTTATTCGCTGTACCTTCTCTGTATGTTACTAAAATTTTTTCGTTCTAGTCAAATACCATATAAAACATTTTATAAAATGTGCTCACTATAACAATTAAAGTTAACTTTTTTTCCTTTCTGATTGTGTGACGCGTATGAAATAAGTGTGTTTTCCCATAAATTAAATTTTCAAAGTGTACAGGTTGTACAAAAAGAATTTTCCTCAACGGAATTTTTACTTATAACTATTAGAGCTATAACTTTTATAAAAAATAGTAATTTTTTTAACAATTTTTACCCCAAAATGGTTAGGTAAAAATTCTCACTGTGGTCGCCATTTTTACGCCATTGTTAATCCACGTTTTGCGTCATTGTTTCATGTTAATCCACGTTGCGGCCTATTGTTACTTTTTAAACCACGTTTGCGGCCTTTGTTAATTCACGTTGCGGCGTCATTGTTTAACCACGTTGCGGCGCCAGTGTTACGTTTTCACTCCTCCCGGTGTTGTTGGGTGGAGTGAACGCCTGTTTGGAGCCTTCCGGTTCCCTCGTTATTCCCGGGACAAGTCCCAAGAACAACGTGATAACCAGAAGAACCCCGGCTCTCGGCTAGCTTCTTATTTAGAGATTAAACGTGAGTTCTCTTACCTTGGCTCGACCTTGTGGCTCTTATTTAACTTAGGGGAAATTGCACTACACACTTTTTTATTTGACACCTGTCACACAATTCGTGTCTGGTAAAAGGAGGGCTTAAAAATGAATTTAATCCGGGGCGCCACCTGCAGCCTTAATAGTGATTACTGACCCCCTTGTACCAGGACGAAAACTCCTACAGGTAAATTTAGAAAGGAATAATTTTTGATTCAGAAAAAAAAATAAAGATTGGAATAAATTGTGAGATAAAATTTATTTTAAAAGTATTCTGGTTGGTGTTAAAATTTATGTGAGCAAATTTACATAATCAATAATGTAGAAAAAAAAAGGATTATAGCAAATTCAAATGTTCATCAAGGTTACGATCTAAAATAATTATAACTAATAAAATGTTCCAAATTTCAACAGAGATGAAATGATAAACTAAATTATATAGCAATGTACAGCAATGAAATAAGAACGAAATTTATGCTAATCAAGGACCTCATGGCCTGCATAAAAATATATGTAACATCAAGTGGATGTTAAAAATTCACCAACAAAATTTAACACTACACAAAACTCTCACCGTGTCCTAAGGAGTGTCGTTAGACCTGGTGGACCACGTCGTCGTCTCGATGCTTACAGCGTGAAGACGTTGGCAAGAAATTTCGACCTGTGCTTGATTGTCGATATAGTTAGGCTTAGTAGTGTAAATTTATTTTTATGAAAATGGATCTCTAGGAAATGAAGTGAAGTTTAATCGGCTTCTTTACGATAGGAAAAGTTTCCCTCCTGACACGTGCTCCGCGTGGAAGAATTTACCAAATGAATCCAAGGATTTATTTTTAGATAGAAAAACTAAATTCTCCTCATGGATTGAATCCCAAATAAAAATTTTAATTACTTTTACTTCTAAGCAGTTTGACTTATATTTTTACTTTAATTAATTAAGCTGCCAGAACTATAACGCCATCATAAGAAAGAAGGAAACCAAAATTAGATTTTACAAATACTCACATGGTCAATTGAACAAAAAATATATATAGCACAGAAGGTGCCTATACGTTATAAAAGAATAATAATAAAACTAATTTACCTCAAAATCTATTGATGCACTAGGTAATTGACGATACAACAGAGTTAGACAAAGTCTGGGAGATATCGCAATTGAGTCGCACAACTTTCATTGACAGTTCAGAATAGTAAAATGAATACCAATTAAGTTTCAATTACAAGGAAAGCTAATATGGTTTAAAAAACAACAGTTCTGTCAAGCGCTTTGCGCCATCTGGATTTTGGTAGTATTATTAATATTTAAAGTAATAGATTAGTAATGAAAACTAATGTATTGATTGACCTCGAGTAAATGTAGATCCTTAAAGAAATCTATGGTAACCTTGTTTCTTAATTAGTACAGTAAATATTTAAAAAAAGGGTGCTGTATTGTAGAAATATTCAAGTATATAAAATGAGAAGTTTTGTGATGTGTTTTACAGTAGTTCTTATTATTAAATGAACGGTAAAATTTTGTAACCTACTGAGTGATACTCAAAATATGGTCGGGAATAAAATAGGATTTTTTGACTACGGCAAAAATTGTAACAGGTATGTTACACATTTTTACTGTTTTTTGTCTATAGACGCTACGCGCCTTCACCATATTTTTCGATTTCACCCTTTTTGATACGTGACATAGTTAAAATTTTATATTTATTCTTTTGAATGATCTCCATAATGACCGTATCTTCATAGTCATTGTCTTTCATAGATGAATTAAAAAAGTTAAAATTCGGTGCTTCTTCGAATTTTCACCTGGTTGGCCTCATGTCTTAACGAACTCATATCGGTTCTTTGTACTAGATTGATTTGTATGTTATGATTGAAAATGTCCTTAAATGAATTTTTTACTTAAGTCGAATTTTCATTTTGTCTTCGACTTAGGTCGATTCTCGGAGGTTCTACAACATTCACATAGAACTGGTCATTTTAAACCAGTTTTCCTGAAGCCACAAGCTGCACTGCACATTCCCTTACATTTAAATGATATGAGCTGCAGCAAATTTGAGAAAGCAGGATCTTCTGTCGTGGTGACCGAGTATATACAGCCGTTTTATTGCTTTCATCCTCATTTTCGAAGATTTCATTGAACGCTACACCACGGCTGGACTTAGTGATACGTCCGGTATGATTGTTGCTACTGTTGTCGGCTGTTGTGATGTTAAATTAAATTAATTCCTAGTCACTGGTTTTCTAAAGCAATCATACAAAAGCAAATAAAATGTCTTACAGTATTCATTCTCACGAGATAAACAACAAAGTGATAACATAGGCCCACAAAACAAAAAGTGGTCTGTCCGGCGGGCCAGATCAGTGTATCCTTATGTATTTTGACCTGCTGAATACGAATCCGAAGTCAGAATTGTCAGACTGGAAGAAACACCAATAAAACAAAATAAAAAAGTGGTCCTTTTCTGGTACTCCATTGGGTGACTCATATGTATTTCGACGTGCTAAATATAAATCAAATGTCCGTTTAGCTCCAATGGCCACCATTTTTTTTGAAAATCGCGAAAATAATCTAAAAAAAACTCATAATTTAAATTATTTTCGCGATTTACTAAAAATTGGTGGGTAACAGAGCTAAACGGATACCTGATTCGTATTCAGCATGTCGAAGTACATACGGATTGCCCAATGGAGTCTCAGTTACCTTTTTTCCCAGATTTTCCTTGCAATTTTAATCTAGGGGTGGTTTCCGCCACTCTATGGGGGTAGATTTTGAGCATCGCATCGGAACTAATGCAGTTACTCACTCTTTCCAAAAAAACTGGGCATCGTAAGCTTTTTTTACAATCACTGTATTTTTTTAATTTTCCTGTTATATGAGGGGTAGTTTTCACCCACTCATGGGGGTGATTTTCAATGGAAAGTAGTGTTAACTCTGTGTTTATGCGTTGTATACTTGAATGTTTATATTTAATTCGATTTATTGAGATTTAAGACTATACGTGGAGCGTTAAGTCATTTTCACCATATTTAGGGAGTGGTTTTTTAGCGCTAGGGGTTTATTTTGGGTTGTACGAATTTTTTTGACATCGGATTCGAATTCAGCGTCGAAAATTACATAGGGATACAGTTGTCTCGATAGCAGTTCCAAGAATTTTTTTTTTTGTGGGGCTGTGTAATGAAAGCATTTTCTTCCCCAAGCACACGCTCTGGAGCCAGTTAGATATCCTTGGTGTTAAGTGACGTGGCAAGTGAAGACGAGGCCAGTTCGGATTACAAACAGTTAAAAGTTAAACATTCCATTCGCTGTGGGGTGAATTAAAATGTATATACAGAATTTAAAACGCATAAAAAAAACGAATTATATTAAAAGAATTGATGGATAAATAAGGCGCTATTGCAACGTATGTATAAAAGTATTACTAACGGCCAAGAAAAAATCGCTAATCAAAAAATCCTTCCTTACAATGCAGGTACGTCATACTTCAACTTTTCTCTTAGATTTTTGTGTATTAACGGCGTTCTTTTTTCTTACCACCATGCCAGAGAATACTCTATTTTTTAATGCTTGTTAGGTCCCATGCTAGTAACAGCAATTTTTGTACTCACCAGGGTTTTATTACTCGGAAAGCGCCTGTTACCCAAAAGATATCCAATATGATTCTAGCATGTTACACGAGGCCTTTTATCGGGATCGTGACTAACATAAGAGCGCCCATGAGGCTGCATAATTTTCAACCTAAATCTTAAGAGATTCGTAGTTCTATTAGAATTATATGTATTAACAATTACGGAACATTGATTTACCGCAATTGCAACGATAGATCATGAACAAACCCTGCATATCACGTCTGACATGTCAGAGACGGACTATTTATTTACTTGGAAACATGAAACACCCGTAAATCTATATAATTAAACATTTAATATTTTGTACCTCATCAGTACTTGTATAATTTATTTTATTATATTTTTAAATAAACTGTGGTTGGAGATTATTTTTTAGAACATCTGCAGTAAATTACTATCCAATATATTTTACTACTACTTGACCACCTATTTTCATTTTAATCCTGTATTTGCCACAGTTTTTTTGATGTCGGGTTACTCATGATTCATGAACTGAAGACTTTTGCATATGGATTTGCTCCATCACTTGCGACAGCATCAGATTGGCTTATTTCGAGGTTGTGATAGTTGGCTTTATGTCACGTTGTTCATTTAATAATACAATATCATATGCCCGCAAATGGAACATTGTAAAGCATTGTTCTCGCGACAAATACAAATTTACGAGTAGTGATGAGTTTAGTACTTCGGAAAGATAAACAAATTGAATACTTCGAAATATGCAAGATTTTAAAAATAGACCAAAGGCAGGCCAATTTTGGATAGAGTATGTCAAACCTTGTTTGGATCTTCGCAGTCTCTCTTCCAGTTAGAAGGGGTACTGCGGATATTGCAAAAAGGAAACTTGCTACAGTTCTAGATAATATTCCGGGACTTTCTACCCTAGAACTTTTAGTGAACTTTTACAGAAGAAAGAGAGAAGTTTATGCCATTACATCACAGATAAATATAAAGGCTTTAAGACATTTTCCATATTGCTGCATATTTCTATATACGGGTATTTAGCTATAAACGTCGTTGTTTAACTGCTGATATTGATATTAACAATATACTCTTGATATAGTGAGACGCAATAGCCCTATACATGTGTTGCTGCGCATAATTTTATCTATACACGTATTGTACTATTATACAAAATTTCCGAGAATATTGCTATCAACGGTGGTTTATGAACATATTCATGTAGATTAATTCGGGATTGTACTTGTGTTCGCGGTGCCAAGCAGAACTGCACACTCGGAAACAACAATGAGAAGAGGCGGGAATTATTTCACGGGATTGTATGGAACACTCAGCCTGTGAAATTGGACATTTGCCGACATCATGTGATGAAACTTTTTGACGCTTACCTTCAGACGACCTGTTACAATAATCTTTTTATTTGAGCGTTTTAACATTTATCGGTCTGAACTTATCTTTCTATTTTTAGTGTAGTAATTTAATTTGTTTATCAAAACGCATTCCTCTAAATTTCGAGATCAGTTATTTTTTGCTCGTTTCCGGACTCTTTTATCATCGAATGATCTACGCAATGGATTTCTTTTTCATTCATATGCCTCTTGGTCTGCTTCTCTCTTATGACCAACAGAAGTTTGCCATCATATTGATATCCCATCTTCCTTGATACCGTTTCTCCATATCCTTGACATCTTGATGGAATCTGACTGAAGTCATCTAATAACATATCATTCTTCAATATCTTTCGAATCTGGTTCAGGGTGTGCGTTCGAATCTGGGGTCCATCAAAAATTATTCCTTAAGTTTAGCTTCCGATAACTGACTGAATGTTAGACTCAAATATTCATAGCAGTCACCCTGTTTATCAAGTGTTTTCACAAACTGCTTCATCAAGCCTATTTTTATATGCAGGGGTGGAAGGAAGATTTTCGACAGTTCAACCAGTGGTTTCTCTATTATATTCTTATCACCCGGTAAGAGGCACGATCGTGTGGGACAGATCTTTTTTTTGTAGTGATATATGGTATATTTAAAATAACTGGTCGGAAAGCCAACGCGGATATTTTGTCCACCATACTCAATAGTTCTAAATCGATGTGTTCATCTTTCACCGTTGTATGCGATATCCTCGAAAAGGGCCCGTTGAATGCTACAACCTTGAAAAGGAAAAATGGCTCTAAATATTCAAATTTAACACAATTAAAATGCGCACAGCCTTAACCAAATGTAACTAAATAAATCAAAATTTAACAAAACAGAAAGGCTCACAGGAATGCGTTCTGATAAACGAGTTAAGTTGCAACACTGAAGATAGAGAGATAAATGCAGATTAATAAATATTGAAACGTTTAAATAAAAAGATTATTATAACGGATGCAAAGCGTCCGAAGGTAAGCGTCAAAAGATTTCATCACAAGTCGATGAGCAAAGGTCCAATTTCACAGGCCGAATGTTACACATAATCCCGAGATATATTTCCTGCCTCTCCTTATTTTTCTTCCCGCGTGTATAGTTCTGCTCGGCACCGCGAATACAAGTACAATTCCTAATCAATTTACATGAATACGTATATAAACCACCATTGGGAGCAATATCCTCGGAAATTTTGTATAATAGTGAGATCCAAGGTGAACTGTATACGCGGTACATGAGGTTTTATTAAGTAAGTAATAAAATACATTGGAAAATGCCGTATTTTCTCCCAAAAATGATATTTCCATGTCTGAAAATATCACAAATCCCGAGTTTTCATGATTTTTTCCAATTTTGACCTCTAGCTCATAAATTCATCCACAAGCATACTATTCTGACTTCAGATTCGTATTCAGCGCCCCGAAAAAACATGAAGAAAAGTGGGTCTTAATTCTCGCTCAAGAAAAAATTTTTTTGTGGGCCTGTGTTAGTATTGCTATTATTATTATATTCCCCAGAAAATACGAACCAATCGCTATGGATCGTGCGCTGTAGTATAATATTTAGGAAGATAAATTGACTCGTCCGTTTCTAAGAAACCGCTGGTTATTCAAAAGTAAAGTAACGCTTCATCTGCTTCATCTACTTCAAGTTGGCTGTGATATCCAAGGCATGGATGAATTGACGATTTGCACGAAAGAAAGTTTGGAAAAAAGTGTTTAGATTGGTATCACTGTAATTCACTGCACATGTTGACCAACTCGTCTAATTTCCAAACTTTGCGACAATTAAATACCTATAATATAATAATCATAACATTGTCTTTATTATTTTTAATGTTAAACCTACTTCCATTGAATATAAATCATCTTTATTAGGTTTGGTAGTCTACAATATTTAAAAAATGTCGAATTATGCAATTTGTTAATCACTGCTGCCAACTCTTCTAAACTGACAGGTAGAAACAGTGTTTGACAAATTGCATAATTCGACATTTTTTAAATATTGTAGACTACGAAACAACCTAATAAAGATGATTTATATTGAATGGAACTAGGTTTAACATTAAAGATAATGAAAACAATATTATGATTATTATATTATAGGTATTTAATTGTTGCAAAGTTTGGAAATTAGACGAGTTGGTCAACATGTGTAGTGAATTACAGTGATACCAATTTAGACACTTTTTACCAAACTTTCTTTCGTGCAAATCGTCAATTATAAAATAACATAAGTAACTTTTTATCAATACATGTATATTTTTGATTATATTTTCTTTACAAAACAATCCTCCTCGAATTTTCTTTCCACAAATATCTTATTGGTTCACTGATCCCGTCAAAAAGGCGTTGAAATATAGAAGTATGAATTGTAAATTAATGTTATCGTATATATTACATGAACAAGTCAAACTCAGCGAGTTGCCGTCGAGATTTAATCACTAACAGGTCCTTCAATCCATTTTAATGGGTATTATCTGCGGATAAAATTACAGGGTTACCTTTAGATTAATAATATTCGATTACTTTCTGGAATATATCTAAGTTTTAAATGAAATGTCTGTCAGACACATGAACACAGGGTAGTGGCGTGGCATATTATAAAGTCGTTCTCCGCCGAAATTTATTTGACAAAAACTTGGTGGAAATTTGGTACCCCCATTATTATATTAATTATTATTTAAATTGGGTCATTGTTTTCTCTCATATTTAATGGCGCAAGAGAAATTCAATTAATAAATGGGGCTTACGATATTTTAGTCATGAAGCTGCGAAAATGTAGAACTGGCTATTAATAAATTAAATGTATTTATTTAATTATTTCAAGAAATAGTGAGTTGAACTTGATGTTTTAGATAATGATATAAAAACAATGGATAGTAATGAGACTTATTTTAAAAAACCGCTGCCCAAGGAATCACTACTTCCACATCCAGATTCTCTATCCAAGTCACTCACAACGAAAAAAACTTTGTATGTGAAAATAATTGTTTATGAAACTTTAATAATATAATATTTGAAATCCTCTACCCCAAAAATCCATAAAACAATACCCCACATCGGTAGTGGGGTGGGGGGTGGTGATAGAGGGGTGGTAGTGGGGATGGATGAAGTAAAAAAAAATTTTGAGGTTTCTGGTTCCTGTACATAGGTACACTAAATCAGAATTTTTTTTCATCCCCTTTAATAAGGAGGTCGGGGGTGGTAATGGGGGTGGCTAATGCCAAAAATTTTTTTGAGACCTTAGCTTCTCTTGTATATACTAAATACCAATTTTATGGACTCTTACCTGCTTAATTGACCTATTTACCGCAAATTTACACCAATTTACCCCCCAACCCTTCGACGGAACAAGATAAAAATATAATCTAGTTCTAGATATCGTTAAAGTACATATGTGTACCAAATTTCAAGTTAATATCTTTAACGGTTCCAGAGTAAACGTGCGCACAAAAAAAAGTTACAGACAGACCGACCGACAGACAGACAGACAAACAGACAGACAAACAGACAGACAGACAGACAGACAGACAGACAGACAGAATTTTTTTTCGATCAAACTTAAAATCTCGACGTTTCATGACATTTTAAGCCTATTTGGACAATAAAAATTTTAAAAAATTTTTTTGTCGTTACTATACTTCCACTGGACGTGGAAGTAAAAAATGTCACACACTTTTCTTTACCAGCGATATTTACAGTTTCATGAAAGGGTCTATCAATATACTTTCCACGTCTGCGAACAGTATAATAAAAACCGCTGCCGAAGGAATCACTACTTCCACATTCAGATTCCCTACCCAAGTCTCTTACAACGAAGGAACTTTAATAATATAATATTTGAAATCGTCTACCCCAAAAACCTATAAAGTGATATCTCACATGGTAGTGGGGGTAGTACTAGGGATGGTAGAAGGAGTGGTTAATGCCAAAACTTTTTGAGACTAAAACACATTCTACAAAATAACAACAGAAGATTTATGGTGTATATGAAAATCAGAATACTACAACAATAAGTTATTCCGGTGCTGATATATGGAATTGAAACGTGGGCACTCACAAAGAAAACAATGAGTAAACTGCAAGCGACCCAGCGCCATATGGAATGAGCAATATTAGGCATCACTCCGAGAGATAAAAAATCCATAGAGTGGATCAGACAAAGAACGAACACGGGGGATGTTAAAATCACAATTCTAACATCAAAATGACGTTGGGCAGGACATGTGGCGAGAATGGAAGGATCCAAATGGATGAGAAAAACCACTAAATGGAAACAGTGGGGCGAAAAAAGGAATCCGGAACGACCTTTGTTACGTTGGTACGATGAGTTTCGAAAAGTCGTAGGGAGGCAGTGTATGACGAAAGCACAAGATAGAGACAGCTGGAAGGAAATTAAGGAGACGAGAGACTAGATATGCTGGATAGAGAGATAGATATATTTGAGAGGGGACAGGAGGGAATAAGGCAGCAACGAAGCCATATGAAGTAAAAACAGATAAAAACGTGAAGAAGCACTGGAGCAGGGATTGCGGGAGATCAAACAAGATCAGATATTAGGATGAAGCTAGGTAGTCCCGTAACATTGTTCCAAGTAGAAGTCATAGCTGTAGAAATCCGTGCATGAGAAATGGTATGGAGGTAGTTTACTGACAGGAAAATCCGTATCATCATTGACCGCCAAGCAGCTCACAGAGACAACTCTCAGAGCACTGGATGCAGCAGAAATACGTTCCAAAACGATAAAAGACTGAACGCATTATCTAACAAAATCCCGAAAAGCCGGCCAAAATTCATTACTTTCTGTTTGTATACTAATATCAATATCTGTAGGTTCTTGACTCTTAACTAAAGGCACGAAGCGCATTGAATCGTTTTTTTTTTGGTTTTTCAGATTTAGACAGTTTTTTAAACTTTCACTCACAGTTAGACTCCTCGCCTCATAACAGACGCACAGCTCACTTTTTATTATTATTGCAGATCAAAAGAAAATTAAAAGGTGTTAGTTTATTATTTTCTTCAACCAAATAATTAACATGATAACAAAAATTTCACCGAAACTGATTTTAATGTAGCATAAGATCTGTTGCTCTATCATTAATTCTGATGCTCATTGCTCATAATTTTATTGTGAAGACGTCTTATTGCTAAATTAATTTATTTGATGTTAAAGACGAAATCTGTTGCTCAATAACTTAATCTGTTGCCTATACCTTATGTCAAAAAAATATTCTTTACCTACGATCGCTACTGTAAATAGTAAAAAACACACTACCCGCCATCTATGTAAGTTGAATTTTACATATTGTAAACAAAACGCACTGTAAACAAATCGCACGGTAAACTAAATGCACGGGATACGCAATTATAGGTGGCGTATATCGCTAACACGGGGTTTAAAAAAACAAATGCGCCTACGTAATTTTTAAACGCTGTCAAAACTGACAATATTTGTTGAATAATATTGTTGACTAGTAAACTAAATCCAGATTTTACTAAATAAATAAATAAATATGATCGTAGGTAAAGCCTAGTACATAATTCGAGTTGTAAAGCAATTACTCACTCATGGAAATACGTAACTTTTCTATTCGTGCGTAATATGCTTCTTACAACACTCATTACTTAATGTACTATTACATTTAAATAGTTTCCGATACAGTTTACGTAGTTCGTTGATTTATATCACGGTTTGCTCAACCACACTCTGGTTTCTACAGATCATTTTTATGGTCAAAATTGACATTTTTTAAGTACCGTAAATAAATAAAAATAATTGGCCCTATAACGATGAAAATCGATACCCTAAAGCTGTACGATCCCTTAATAATTTAGTGAATGTCTCAATTGCGCTTTGTACGTATACAAATAAATATCAAGTTTGAAAGTGTGTCGTCAGTGTAATATTGAAAATTTTTGTTTTGTAACAATTTTTGCATTATTGTTCGGGTATGTATATATTATATTTCTAATGCAAATCCTTACATACTATCTGTAAAATTGGTGTCGCAATAAGAGTGGAACCGATGCATCTCTCTGAAAAAAAAACCGCATATTTAAGAACGCATACAAAAAATTCGCAGGATTAAGAAGCAATAATTTACAGATAGATTGTTAAAGGATTTCTTTCTCTTTAATGTGGCATATTCTTTATCTGCTTATACTTGCCATATCATCTACAAATACATATTTTTTAAATGGTTTTATTAAGTTTGGAAATTTGTATAATTTATGTATGTGCCAAATCTAGCTATTGAAATTTGGCACACAGCTTTGGTTCCAATGATTATATAATGTAGTATATCTAACATCGTTCTAATCCCAGTATGGCGGACGCCCCAAGATGGCGGCTTACCTTTTTATTCACAACCCCCCTGACATGGGTATCAAATGACAGGGTTTTTTAGTCTTAATTAAAAAAAATAAATATATTTTTTTAAACAATGGTTTAAAAAAAATTCGACTAAAAAGTGGAAAATAATATATTTTCACTGATTATAAGCTGGTCAGAATAATTACCAAGTATATTCATTGCACCAAATTTAAAAGTTTTAATAACGATAAACAAGGAGGTGTATCACCCGGTATAATTCCCATACAAAGAAATAACATCTAATAACTTTCAATGTCTTATTACCAAATATAAACTGCATTTACATTAACAAATTTCACGATTAAAACGAAAATTTATTTTGGGCCAAAAAAAATGGTCTCAGAAACAATTGTGAACCGTGGTAAAAGTATTGTATAAAACAAGATTTTCATATTATGTTAGGCTTTAACCCCTTCACAACCAGGGTACCCACATATGAATATTTTCAGGTACCACTGGCTATCACGATATCCAGGTATGGATATTTGGAGCTAATTTAATATAATTAAAATAAAAATGTTAATATGTAATACCTGGTATAGAAAAGGATATTTTGGCCAGCATAGGTGGTTGGAAGGGGTTAATCATCTTTAGATTAGGCAACTTGATTGACGAAACACGCTCCGAGTGTCGCATTCAGGTCGACTAAAAATAAAATCATAATAACCTCGATAATCCGGTCAGATTGGAATGATTCTTAATTGGCTTAGAAGCTTAAACTCATCTAATCTCGACATCCAGACATCTTATAGCTTGCACGAATCTTCAGATACGAACATAAGTATTTAGAGGGATCAGTGAAAAGACCTTAAGATATATTTTAAACAATAGTGTGCGTGTGCGTAGAGAAAGCCATTGGACTTGGTCCTTTAGTAAATGAAAATGATATAATTATATAATATTTTTAAATTTGTTGCTTTAATGAAATCAGTTAGTATATCAGTATATAGTATGCATCATTTTTTTCGAAATAAACGTTTAATACTTAAATCAGTAATATTTGTAGATAACTGAGCATTGATTTCTTTTTCAAGGATTGTTCTGGCGTGTATAAAACGTTTCCAACAAAAGAAAATGTGATTCATTTCCCCAATGGAGACACTATCACAAGTACCTACAAAGAGGAGGATTGTTTATGTCGATTCTATCGACAAATGTTTGCGATATGATATTAGAGATGTAATATAACGGGTGGCCACGAGTCAATATACGCCCCCAATTTTTTGGGGTTTATTAATTTAAAAATTTCGCTTTTGGTACACATAAATTAGACAAAAGTGAGCTACTTTTAGACTAACAGGAAAGAAAATAACACTTCCGGTTCCCCCGGAAGCGACGACTATATTATTATTTCTTATTAAGCATAAAATTCTAAGTAAAGCAGTTTTTTCTGACTTGGAAAATTCCAAAAAATAAGTGAGATACGAACAATTTTTTTATTTTTTTCAAAATGGCCGTGTCAGATCAACGCGTCGGAAGAAAATTACTAAGTAGGCTATGGAAATGATTAGTGAGGTTGTAGATTCTAAAGAAAAAAATAGTTATTTGAATTACTGATACGACTATTTTTAGGTGTTTCTCAAAAGACATACTTTAATTTTCATTTCCGTAAAGGTCCTATGGAAAATTTCTTAATGGGACCGTGTTATCCTCTTTCATTAGTCAGAAATAATGGTTCATAAATTTTAATTTTTTTCGCCATTAATCATTTCTTAACGATATATTTTGTAATAATTTTGGTATTTTCAAAAGGTAAGCGCCAACAGATAATTTTAATAAGGTACCTGTCTACATTTAATTCCAAAATTGCAGATAGAAATGAAAATAACAGATATTCGCAACAATTGAATTATTCCTGACATTACTCACTGATTATCTGAAGTAAGTGTAATGAATTTGTTATAAACAAGTATATTGATTGATATAAAATTACTGAAAAATATTCAAGAGATGAAAAAGTTGACATGTTGATAGTACGTCGGATGGCTGGCTCTATCGTTCACTAACCCAATACCGAGGTATAACCAAATAAAACCTATTTCATTTTATTCAGCAGGTTTTTTTACATAGGAAATCACTTTTGACGACACTCTCCATTGGTCGAGACTGAAGTTACAAGAAAAAAACAAAAAAAAATGAAAATAACAAAATTTAAATTCAACCACGAATAACTTTCAAACGAAAAAGATAAAATTATATATTTTTTTTAGTTTTATAGTACAAACGATTCTCTTTAATTTGATGTATAATTTATTACAAAAATAATAACTTTAACATTAAAAAATTTACGTTGATTTAGATGGTACACAAATTGTCAATTATTTTGAAAGGTCTAACTCATTGTAACTCGCTTATGTATTGAGCTATTCGAATGTTTTATTCACCAAAAACTGCCAAATTTCATATACTTCATTTTGTCTCAATTAACGCTGGGTCTAGCTCTGTAAATAAAAGCGGTACAGCCTTTTAAACATAACGAAGCGCGCTACGGCGACGGAGTCGCGAGGCTTCCTCACTCGTTCCCGGTACATCCCGCGTTCACCATAAATCGCGCAAGGCTACAATCAGCGGCCGTAACAAAAGCTTTAGAATTATCTTCCTTTATTGTAAGATGATAAAATTAACAAATCAAATTGAATAATATGATATTAGTTGCAATAATCTGCTATATATGGTGTCGTACTACGCGGGTGGTGCATTAATGAAGTGAAAATAATAGGTAGGTATTAGACAGATATAACTGATTTTCAGATAAATCATTGTAAAAACCGCTGCCCAAGGAATCACTACTTCCATATCCGGATTTTCTATCCAAGTGACACAACGAAAAAATTTTGTATCTGGAAATAATTGTTTATGGAACTTTAATAATATAATATTTGAAATCCTCTACCCCCCAAAAACCCATAAAACGATACCCCACATCGGTAGTGGGTGGGGGTGGTGGCAGGGGGTGGGAGTGGGGGGTGGATAAAGTAAAAAAATATTTTGAGGTTTCTGGTTCTTGTACACACACTAAATCACATATTTTTTTCATCCCTTTTAATAATGGGATGGGGGTGGTAATGGGGGTGGCTAATGCCAAAATTTTTTTTGAGACAGCTTCTCTTGTCTATACTAAATATCAATTTTATGAACTCTTATCTGCTTGATTTACCTATTTACTCCAAATTTACCCCAATTTACCCCCCAACCCTTCGACGGAATAAGATGAAAATATAATCTAGTTCTAGATCTTGTTAAAGTACATATGTGTACCAAATTTCAAGTCAATATCTCAAACGGTTCCAGAGTAAACGTGCGCACAAAAAAAGTTACAGACCGACAGACAGAAAATTTTTTTTCGCTCAAACTTGAAATTTCGACGTTTCATGACATTCTAAGCCTATTTGAACAATAAAATTTTTAAAAATTTTTTTGTCGTTACTATACTTCCACTGGATGTGGAAGTAAAATCATGCCAGCTAGTAAAGTTTTTACTTTGCTTCGTATATTTTAATATTTTCCATAAAATGTCAGAGGTAACCACATAATCAAAACAATTATTTGCCATGCTTTCACAACTCGTAGAGGCTCTGAACGATTAGTTGGATTTTTGTACATAACTATATTTTTGTTTTCATGTAAACTGGAAGGGTTAAAATCGGTTAAAATTGGATAGACGATCTAAATATGCTTGTGTAAATAGGCTGTTCTTTTTTTTAAATAATACTATTCTTAGTGGGATTTTTACCATCTAGCCTGTCTTCGTTTTGATCAAAATTATCGCTGCGATAAATGTAATTGTTTTCTTCAGAACTTACTGGAGGAACTCCAGGTGGTATAAAAATGTCGTCACCAGTTTTTACTAATACGTGACTAGCTAAAGATGTTAAAAATGTACGTATTTCATCGTAGGAATAACCATAGCCAAGAGAATAAAGCATATCATTAAGTTCTTTTTCTTCTGACGACACGAAACACATGTAGTGATATGTAAAGGATTAAAAAAATGGCCTAAGCTGATTGATTTTTTTTCCATAAGTATTAATATAAATTCCATTACTATAGAAATAACGTTTAAATCAAATTTGTCTGTCCTGACATATTTAGTATCCACGACATAAATGTTTATAACAAATCTGAAACTTCTTGTTTACATTTATGTTCATTCAGATTAGTGGTCGTGTTTTTTTTATAGTTTTAAAACATCCAGCTATAGCTTCTCTTAAGATACCGGCAGCTTTATCAGGAATTGTCAATTCATTCTCATGGACCAAGTTTTCTTCGCCTGATTCACTTGTGACTGACAACAAAAATCTTTTTAGCTTTATTATCACTTGAATGAACTGTTGTTGTATTTTCTTTGTGTTCACAAAACACTTTGTTTGCTTAAATGCTTTTCTAATCTCTTTCTTATATTTCCACTGCTATAATAATCTAATTTTTCTTCCGTCATTTCTTCAAATATATCATTAAGGCGTGTTTTTAGAAATATTAGAGTTAAGAATTCTTTTTTGCAAAACAGCAAGATAAACCTCCTTAAATAAAATATTTAACGCTACTTTAAATTCATTTTTTTCTTTCAGTTATTTAGTTTGTACACATTTAATTTTTTTTTGCTAATATATTTTGCATAATAAATTTTATGATAATTTCCATTAGCCCAAATAAATCTGAATAAATGTGTAACCTGCCTTGTATTTCTGTATCACAATGCGACACTGCAGCTTTAATATATATTTTTTTCTAGTTTCCGCACCCGTTCCTGTACAAACTGGTACTTAAAGATGTTCTTAATTTATTCTTAATTTTTCTGGATTTTCCACAATGCCATTTTATTTTAAACTGATTTTTTTTCTTTATTATAACTACATGAAGGCTCACTTGCATTTTTTTATCGCGTTACTAATATCAGAGACAATACGTATTATCTTTGCTAATGTTATTTATTACAAAAAGATGTCAGACAAGAATAATGAAATCGGTATCGAAGGGTGTGCAAATAAGTGCCACCACTTTGTTTTATAAAAATTTTAATGAAATTGCATATTTTCTTTCATTTGCACAATTAATAATAGACCTGATGCCAGTAACAGTTGGTTTTTTACCATTAGATTTTCACTGCTTTCAGCAGTTTCGTAAAACAAACATGTAGTTTTTCTCCATTGATAAAAATGAATCTACAATATACATAAACTGTAATAGCCTACATGTAAGTAAAATAGTATATACTTATTAATATTTATCCAGACAATAATGAGGCCAGCAGCCGATATGTTTCTTGATAGGCCGAGAAAGTAGCGGGGGCGGGAAAGGAAGCCTCGCGTCTTCGTCGCCGTACTGTGCTTCGTTGTGTTTCAAGGGCTGTAGCGCTTTTAGTTAAGAAATTAGATCCAGCATTAATCGAGACAAAATGAAGCCTATTAAATTTGTCAGTTTTTGGTGAAAGAAAAAATTAATACCTCGTTATATAAGCGAGTTATGGCGAGTTAAGAATTAGAAAAATGTTGCTGATTTGTGTATCTTTTTGAATTTTGCTAGTTTTTTTTATGTTAATTTTTTAATTATTGCAATAAATTATACTTCAAATTAAAGAGCAATGTTTATTTGTCAAAACCAAAAAAAAAATTGTATTTTTATCTGTTTTAGTTCTAAAGTTATATTTGATTAAATCTTAAATTTCTAAATATCTTTTTTTTTTTAGTTTTTTTCTTATATCTTGGGTCTCGACCAATGGAGAGTGTCGTCAATTTTGATTTCCTATGTAAAATAACGTGCTTTAATAAGTAGTGAAGGTCCCATCTGGTTATACTTCAGTAGTGGGTAGGTCAAGAAAGAGAAGGCTTTTCGCGCTCTGCCCGACGGGCTATGATTACTTATGGAGAGACTCAACGTAATGCAACTAGAGCACAAACTCTGTATGGATAGAGATATCCAGAAAGAAGACAACCGAGAAACTATTTCGCCCGGTTGAAGCATCACTTTAAAAGTGAACCTGATATGGAAATTAAAGAAAGATTTATTGTGGATGAAGAAACGGAAATTAATGTATTAGCTTTAGTACATGTTGACCCAACTATTTCAATAAGACAAATTGAACATAAATTACCAGTTTCCAAAGAATCAGCCAGGAAAATTTTAAATATACATGGCTATCGTTCTTTTGTAATTGGTTACAGTTCCGCCAACTAAGAAATAAGAAATTTATCAAAAACATTCTGTTCTCTGATGAATCGAGACTTACAATCCTTGAGTTATTGAATCGAAACAACATTCAAAATTGGACTATTGAAGGTTCTCATATTATGAGACAGGGGCAGTTTCAAGAGTGGTTTGACTTCAATGTTGGGTTAGGCGTACTGGGCGGCCATATCAGAGGTCAACTAATATTTGTCGAAAATTTAACTGGACTAAGATATCTAAAATTTCTCCAAAATATAATAATTCCACAGATTATTCAAATTCTTAATACCAATATTGACGAGGTTTACCTCCAATAATACGGGACTGGACCACACTGGACCACACAGTCGTTAGGGATTACCTAAATAATTTGTTTCCAGATCGTTGGATTGGAACCCATGGTCCAATCAAATAGCCTGCAAGGTCTTCTGACTTAATCCCAGTCGATTATTTTATTTGGGCACATTTGAAAAATAGAGTCTACGCAACTGCTCCAACAACAATACAAGACCTGGAAGAGAGAATTTCGCACGAAATTGCACAAATGACACCTCAAGAACTTCAGAATGTTAGACGTGCAACAATAAGTCGCGCTACTCTGTGTATTAATCAAAACGGTGAACAGTTTGAACGATTTTTATGATGGTTTATTATAATAATTGAGGTTTTAAATTATTTTGTTATTTTATTTTTTCATGGCTGTTACATTTTATTAAAATGATTTCTTGTTTAACTTGTGTTTACTTCTTAATAATGCTTTTATTATTGTGAAGGATATCGTGAAGAAATTATTAATAGCCAAAAAATGAAAGTTTATGGATCGTTATTTCTGACTAATAAAAGAAAATATCACGGCCCCAATAAAGAATTAATATAATATAAACTGACAACTATTATATTTTGCATTAGACTAGCAAAGATTTTCATATTAGTATTTGGAAACATCTCGAAACCGTTGCCCAGTATATTATTCATTATTATATAAGTGGCTTTCAAGTTATTAGGTAAAATATGTTATTTAAAATGATGGATATTGAATGATATGAATCATGAAATCAAGTTAGATTTCAAAGTGCACTTAACTGACTATAAAGAGAGGAGTATAAAAAATATAAAAAAAAACAATATACTTTATACTTCTTAGGTAAAATAGTTTAAGAAAGAGAAATTTATAAATTCTTAAATGGTAAAATGTTATTATTGACTTTTATTTGTAAGGAGAAAATAACCAAGGGTACAAAGCGATTGATATAAAGACAAAATTCGTACTTTGACGCAACGTTAAGGCTACTCATCCATGTGAGCTTCTTTGCTACACATGTGTTTGATATTCGTTTAGATTTTAAAAGCTTTGTTGTAAATAATAGAGATCTATACATGAAATAGTCATGTCGTCGGTCGTAGACAATATATGAACACCGAGCAGTCTGGACAAGTCTTGTTTATGCTGGAGTGAGCTTGCAAGTAAGTCTAATAAGAAATTCAAGTAAAATTAATTCTGATTGTGTATACCCTGCTAAAATTATCTAGTTATAGAAAAAAAGATGTCTATTCTGTGACAGAACAAATTTGGCATATTTGTTTCCCGGAAAAATTGATGTTGCAAAACTCGCTTTGTTGCTATTAGCTGAAGTAGATTGAAGATTGTAGATTGTAGATTGCTCGGCTCTTTCAGCCTACTACACATCGACCTGTAAAGATCTTTTGTGACTTACCCTACAATTAGTTGTTGCCCAGGACTCCCAAGCTTTTTATAAAGCTTGTGATTTTTCTGGGGGCTCATTTCCCTGTGCCTTTAGGCATTAGTTCCACCTTTTCTAGGTACTTTAGCCTAGTGCAGACTAGCATCTTGCATTCGCAAAGAATATGTTCTGCAGTTTCTATTGCAGAATCGCAGTATCTGCACATATCGTTGTCTGCCTCGCCCATGTTCTTAAGATGGTATCTTAAGGGGCAATGGCCTGTTAAAAGGCATGTCATCAGCCTTAAGTCGGACTTCTCGAGTTCGAGAAGCCTTGTGGCATTCTTTGACGAATAAGTGATGAACTTTTTCGCTTGTCTTTGGCCCGGAGTATTCCTCCAGTAGGACTCTTTCTGTTTCTTTTCCCATTTTAGGACCTCCTCCGTTATGTGTCCCTTAGATAAACAACAAAATGGTTCGGGTCCAAAAAATTTGCTTCTGCACCTTTTTTTTTGCAAAGGCGTCGGCTAATTCATTTTCTTCTATTCCCTCATGCCTGGTACCCACATCAAGGTAACCCTGTTGTTTTTTGCCAGTTGCTTCAGGGATTGTCTGCACTCCCAGGTAATTTTAGACTCAAAGTTGTAGGATCTTAGGAGCTTTTAGAGCTGTCTGAGAGTATATAGATCTTTGCCCTTCGAATGCCTTTATTTATGCATTCCTCGGCAAATAGGTCTATAGCATAGATTTCTGCTTGGAAGATGGTTGGGGTTTTGCCTAGGGCTCTGGATAGCCTACAGTTAGGCCACGCTACGCCTGCACCAACCCCTTCGGCCATCTTCTGTCCATCTGTGTACCAGATGAGTGACACCTTCTCCAACTGCAGGACTTCGACTTTGATCGTCTGGCGGCTCTCGATTCGTACATCAAACTGGCAGTCAAAGTCCCGCTTAATTGGCATAGAGTTAGTGGGTTTGATCACGGATTCCAGTTTAATTATTTCTAGAATCCTTAGCTGACCAACCAGGTCTCCTGGTTTGAAAAAGTACCTGTTGCAGCCTTAAGGCACTAAGTGCTGCCTCCTTCCTTACATACAAATGTAGAGGAAGCCTCCATAGCCGTTGTGGGATAAGAGCACATTGCTCCTGTGATCTCTAAGCAGGCAAGGCGTTGCAACTTCTGCAACTTTCCTTGTGCTAATTTTTCTTCAGTTTTTGGCCACCACACATATGATGCATAGGTGATCATAGGTCTCACAATTGATCATCATCTTCGGTTTTAGACTCCAAGTCCTACCAACCAGCCTGTGGCACGTCCACATAGCCATAGTGGCTTTTATAAGTGTTCTCTCTAGGTGTGAATTCCAAGTCTTTGATCCAGGATTATTCCTAGATATTTAACTTCACTGGAAAAATTCAGCATTGTTCCATTTAGCATAGCAGCTCTTAAACTTAGTTTTTTCCTTTTGGTAAACGGAGTAATAACTGTTTTGCTCGGATTGACGCTGAGGCCCTTTAGTGAGCACCATGTGGATATTATGTTATTAAGGCGATTTGCATGAGATTTTAAATCATAACCTCATGTCTGCCTCTTACAGTAATAACAAGGTCATCGGCGTAGCCTTGAACGTTGAAGCCAGAATTACTCAGCTTATGGAGGAGGTCATCCACCACCGTTGACCACAGCAAGGGCGATAGAAAAGCTTTGTGACTCTACCGCAAGACATCTTTCCTCGCGTTTTCGAGGAATTACAATATTTTCCGACCTCCCCTTCACCCATTATCCCTAAACCTAAAACAAGTAAATAAGGTAATTACGATGAAGATGATGATTATGAATGTAACGAGATGGACTGTGACGTTCATTTCGACTCGGACGAACAGTGTGGTTATAATTGTAAACACAGAATAAAAATTATATATGTACTGATGTACTGAATTATCATTGAGTGAATAAAAACGAGAATATTTTTACATATATTTTATATCACTTAGAACTTGATTTGCTTTTTAAAAACTTTTATTTTAACTTTTACAAATTATTTATATGATTTTATATGGTTGAAAATATGTAGATATAATTAGTACAGAGATTAAATGAATACTGAACGCAAATGCGTCTGTTGGTCATATTTATAAGGTTTGATATCAACGTAGGCACAGCATTCTGGGAATTGTTGCCTTGCCAGCGTTTCACATGAGAAGTCTAGGAAGTTGTTATCGCTTAGGTGATAAATGTATCAAATTATATCACGTACCATGATAAGAATATAAAGTTACTTATTTAGATAAGATACTTAGATATTTGAATACATTGATGTGGTTTGTTTAGCATATAACAACTCCCTTTCTTTTTGAAAAGTCGGTGTTATTCACCGACTTTTTGGGAAAAATCGGTCATTTCTTCCTCTTCTGTAGGTAGATGAGGTCTTCTTCTCAGGAGGGTGCCAATTCTTTTCAGCATCTCATTAGGGGTGGCGTCCTTGGATTCCTTACAACCACAGCATCTTTTCCTGCATTTCCAGGCGATGAAGGCGGCTAGGAGACAGATGGACAGACCAATAACTGTATACATGCTTAAAGAAAAATGTTTAGTTATAAATGGCTCGTTTATTAGTTTGTCTAAGTCTCTAGAGTATTGCTCAAGTTTGTGGTTGGCTATGTCTAGATTTTCGACATTTAGATGATCGAACTGGAGAGGTTCCAACTTGGGTAGCTGGAGTTTTTCGGGAATGTCACTACAACAGTCATAGGGTATAACCACTGGATGTGAATTGTCCGTAATGTTGATGGTATTGCGGCTTTCTGCTTGCACTTTTGTTATACCGACAAACGCGTAACAGTCCGGGTGGAGTTTTAATATAGAGTTCTTATTAACACTGGTGATTTTTGTGTCCATTTTATTACAGTTTATGGTGATGTGAATGGGTTCAGAGACAATTATTAACCACATATTGCCTTGTAGTTTCTGAACGTTATAACCTTGTCCATAGACGAGGGAACTTACACAGTTTTCTGGGATTTTTCTGAAGTTTTTCAGTAGCTGGGCTTCGCATGCTGCACTGCTGTCGATCGGGTAGGCGTAGAGGTCTGAGCATAGTTTCTTATGGGAATCTAGTTGTTTGCATGTACTCAGGTCCTTGACGGGGATGTACATTAGTGAATCATCGTTACGCGCAATGAATTTTTGTGAGAATGACAAGACATGGTGAAGGCCAGTTCTGTTGTCTAGTATAGGGATAGGATACAAATGATACAGGGTATAGAGTTGTTGTTCTACTAGTGGTATTCTTAGAACGAAAACAAGATCTGATTTTGATTGAAAGGCTTCTAGTTCGATAATTTCTAGGTATTGAGGAATTTCTGAATATTTTACCGGTAGGGGTAGATTATTTTTTACTAAGTTTTGAGAGATTTCCTGAAGTGCAGTAATCAAACTTTCTGGTGAAATAATTGAAGAGTGTATTATTTTCAGACGAGCAAATGTGATCGCGTTCAAAATGTCATCAAGGTTGCTCTGGAGGTACAAGTAACTTTCAGTCAATTTTTCACATGTTTCGATAAATTTTAGTTCGGCTTGAACCAGTGCAACTCTATCATTTACTTTATGCAGTCCGATTTGAATCTTTTTCATATCCTCGTTAAACGTTACGATATTAATTTGCATATTTTGAATCGTTTCGTTAAAGGTTTTTACGACGGTAGAGGTAACGGATATTTGATTTTTCAGGAGGTTTTCTATTTGATGTTGATCTTTGTTTAATTTGTTAATACTGTCTGTGAAGAATTGTCCATCTTCCGCATCTAGATTGCCGGTAATTGCTTTAAATATACTACCTGCTCCATTTAATATACCGCGCTTGAATCGTTTGGTGTTAACAAAGATTTCTTCAAATTTTACCTTAAGGGAATTTGATACTTGGTTTAGGAGTGTTATGTGTGTTTTGACTTTGACTAGGAATTCTTTCGTTTCGCGTGTATCGGGGGTGAATATATTTACAATTGATTCTAAAATTTTGTTGTTGTTGATAAAGGCTTCTTCGAGGCTTGATAGATTTTTATGGACTAGCAGAGTCCATTTATTATTGGAAATTATTATCCTCGTTTCGTCGTGGTAATAGACTCCGACGGTGTTATTGATGGGTGTTATTTGGTACTGGGACATGGCTGCTCCGATCAGCAAGGTGAACCTGTAAGGCAATTTAGGCTTCAATATATGGTTTTAACCTGTCAAAGTTAGCTTTAGTTTTTTGTTTTGTTTTTTTGTTAAGGAGGGTGGCTGAGTTTTTGTGAAGTTCCAAAATCTCAAATGGCCCGTTATATTTATTACGTAACTTATCGGTGATTTGGGATTCTTTTAAATACACCTTTTGACCAATCTGATATTCGGGGGTTTCCTTTGAAACGTGGGCGTCGAACCGAACTTTCGCTTTTTGCTTTTGTGTTTCAGTTCTGGCGCGCGCGACTTTATAATAATAAGAGAGGCGATTATTTAAGTCTCTGACGTATTTCGTGACTAGTTCTTCCTGATTATATAGCGTTTCAGGTGGTCTACTGGACGTGTGTCCGAAAACTAACTCGTAGGGTGTAAATCCGTGAGTTTTATTAGTAGAGGTATTATAGCATATTATCGCGTAAGGTAATATGTTGAAGGGGTGTTCGTCAGGGTGTTCTGCCACGTGTGCTCGGATCATTTCCAACAAGGTAGCGTGGAACCTTTCTAAGGAACCATTAGATTGGGGGTGTCCGACACTAGACTGCGTTACTTTGATGTCATAGAGGAGACATAAATCTTTTAGGATGGCGTTATCGAATTCTCGGCCATAATCGCAATGGATTCGAAGGGGTGTTCCGAAGTGCTGGAAGTAAACGAGTAGGGTGTTTGCGATTGATTTTGCCGATTTATCTTTGATAGGATACGCTTGAGTGAATTTTGTAAGTTCGTCGCGTATAGTAAGTGCGTAATTTTTCGTTGGGACTTCTAGGACGTCTATGTTTATACGTTCAAACGGGGATTTAGGCGTCTCCGTAATTACGAGAGGGTTATCTAAATTTTTGCGACAGATTTTTGTTTCTTGGCAGATTTTGCAGGCTTTTATGAAATTTTCGACGTCTTTTGTCAATCCTTTCCAATTGTATTTCTCTCGAATACGACGAATAGTCTCATTTATTCCACGGTGGAGATGAGCTTTGCCAGTATGATGCTGGTCGATAATAATTGGGATTTCGTCGTCACTAGGTGTTCTAGTAACGTTTTGACATATTTTGAGTTTCACGTCTTTTTCCGATAAAAGAAATGACAAAATTTCAAGAATAGGGAGTTCGACATTGTTTTCGATACAATACGTTTTGGAGTCGTCGAACTCTTCACGACCTTTGTATAGGGAGATAAATAGATTTTGGATTACGGTTTCGGGGTCGTATGGTAGAGCCACGATAAAGTAATTTCTATGTCGCACCGACTTACTCGATAATTTATTTAATTCTAAATCTCGGAAGTCTGCGTTTTCTTCGAACAAATCTTCAAGGATTTTATAATGAAAATCTTTGAGATTGTTTTGTTGGAAAAAGGTCACTATATTTTTATTGGTTTTGTCCAGGAGTTGCCCGTTCGAAAATTCAATTTTAGAATAATCGATAAGTGACTTTGTTTTATACAATTTTACGAAAGTTTCGAATTCGTTCAGGACATCTTCTTGTTCGTTTGTTTCCGTCGTGTCGCTTGTCGTGTCCTGACTATCAGGATCGGGTTCTATTGGAGTTGAGGGACTTTGAACGGGGTACGTTACTAGTTTTGATTCTGCTTGAAAGTTAGAGGAATCTTGGATGTGATTTATCTTTATGCGGGAAAGAGCGTCTGCATTTTTGTTAATGCGGCCGGGTTTATATTCGATTTCGTATTCGTATTCTTCAAGCTTCAGTCGCCAACGTGCTAGGCGGCTACCGGGGTCTTTTATCGAAAAGAGCCACGTTAAAGGTCTATGGTCAGTTATTAGTTTGAACTTTCGACCAAATATGTACGGACGGAAGTGTTTCACGGCCCATACTATAGCTAAAAGTTCACGCTCTATGGTTGAGTATTTGGTTTCGGCTTTACAGAGGGTCCTTGAGGCGAAAGCTATTGGTAAGTCTTTGCCAATGGGGCCTTGTGAGAGCACGGCGCCGATGGCGAATGCGCTTGCATCAGTGGTGAGTAGAAACGTTTCGTCGAAGTTTGGGTAGATAAGTACTGGCGTCGAAGTAAGGGCTTGTTTCAATTCCTCGAAGGATTTGTGACATTCTGAGTCGAAAGCAAAAGGGACATCCTTTTGTAACAATTTGGTGAGGGGCTTGGATAGTTTCGCGAAATTATTTATAAATCTGCGATAATAACCTGCCAACCCGAGGAAGGATTTGATCTCCTTCTGGTTAGTAGGCTGGGGAAAGTTTTCGATGCATTGTATCTTATCGGGGTTTGGTTTTACTCCTTCCTTGGTTATGAGATGGCCTAGGTATGCGACTTCTTTACGAAGGAACTCGCATTTATCAGGTTGGATTTTTAAGTTGGCATTTCGAAGTCGTTTAAACACTTCTGTGAGGCGAGAAATGTGTTCGTGAACTGTCGGGGAATATATGATAATATCATCCATATATACCAGACATCTCTCGTTTTGAATGCCCATGAGGATGTTGTCCATAACCCTTTGGAAGGTGGAAGGGGCATTTTTAAGGCCGAAGGGCATACGAACGAATTCATAGTGCCCGTTGTCTACGCTAAATGCACTTTTCGGGATGTCTTTCGGGTCTATCTCGATCTGGTGGAACCCAGAGGCTAAGTCCAATGTTGTGAAGTACTGGCACTTGCCTAATTGATCCAGGAGATCTGAGATGTTGGGTAGAGGGTATTTATCTCCTACAGTTAACTCGTTGAGTTTTCTGTAGTCTACAACCACACGCCATTTCGGCTTACCCGAAGCATCAAGTTTCTTAGGGACAACCCACACTGGAGATGACCAGGGGGAGTTAGAGGGACGAATAATATTTTGTTCTAACATTTTGGATACCTGCGTTTTGACTTCTTCTTTGTGTATCTGAGGGTATCGGTACGATTTCGTGAATACCGGTTTCGCGTCATTGGTATCTATCGCGTGTTTAATTTCATTGGTGAAAGTTAGTTGGTCACCTTCAAGATAAAAAATGTCCGCGTATTCTAGGCAAAGTTGTGTTATTAGTTCATTTTCTTCCATGTTTAGGTGGTCTAGACGGAGTTGGTTTTTTATTTCATAATGTCTGTCTACGCAAGTTTGGGAGGTTTCTTCGTCCATATAATTCAGTGAGAAATTTTGGATCGGTTCTAGTTTTAAATTTGAAAAATTAACGGTTTTGGGTACCGCGTTTACGTTTAATATAGAGGTAATAAATTCACCTTTATCGTCTATCTGAACTATCGCGTTAGGGAGTCTTACCTTGTCTACTTTGGTAGCTAGCAGTATAGCTTCCGTACTGGTCAAGTGACATTTAAGTTTGGTAATTTGTTCTATACGTGGTTCAACTGAAATTATATTTGATATATTACGAGTGGTATCACGATTATCTGGGTTTGGGTAATTTTGTACGTTTGGCAGACCCTGGTCTGTGACTTTGTGGATCGGGATTGTTTTGAAATTTGTTACAAGTTTTTTGTTTTTTATATCCACTATACAATTGTAGTGTTCTAAGAAATCAGACCCTAGGAGTCCATCGAATTCTATGTCAAGATCACATACATAAATTTTGAATGGTTCATTGTTGTCAAACGGGATAAAGACGGCTTCGTTAATATTTATTTTTTGGTTAGTTATGCCTTGGATCGTAATGTTTTCCGGACATCTCCTACTATAATTTTCACAAATTTTGGGTTTGAATATGGATAGTCCTGCGCCCGTGTCGATTAATAATCTATGCGTGTTAGTAATATCATAGATATAATACAAATTTTTAGATTTGACAGATAATAAGGGGCTTATAGGAACTGTTGTTCCGGGAAGTTGAGATTTGGGTTGAAATTGTCCAAGTTCATTTTGCCAAATTGGGTTTGCAATACTGTCATCTCGGGGTCTCCTGTTTTGTGATAAGGCGGGTCCGACTGGGCATGTGGGCCTGATCGAAAATCCCGATTATATACAGGTGTTGTATCGAAAGTGGATTCGTCCGTGTAATAATTTTCGGAGGGACTATTAGCAGTATAATAGTCTTCGTTGCTGTTGTCGTATTCCGAAGTATTAGCTGTATAATAGTTCGGACTTGTGTAGGGGTTATTATCAGTATAATATCCCTCGTTAATATTTTCGTAAGGGTTATCGTGAACGTAATAACTTTGATTTTGTTGCTCTAGATTTTCGGGTTCATTATTTTGATTGAGGTGAAGCGTTTTTCTATTTGAATTTGGTCTATAATAATTAGGGTTAGGTTGAATCGCAGGTGGTCTTGCATTATTGAAATTTGGGTTTGGTGCAATGACGGGTGGTCTTTGTTGCTGGAAGTTTTGTGAGCTTCCAGGATTTTGGTTATAGTAGTTAGGTCTTTGTTGTTGGAAATTTTGCGAATTTCCAGGATTTTGATTATAGTAATTAGGCCTAGGATAGATTTGGGGAGTACCAAAATTTGGCGGTCGAGAACTTTGTTGTCTCTGACGACATTCATTAGCGACGTGTCCCGTACGTTTGCAAAATGAACAATGTCTTGCAGGTAAGGGGAAGTTTTGGTTGCGCGTGGGAGTGATTGCACTATTGTTGCGATTGGTTTTTTGCGTTTCAAAGTAATTTAATTGGAGTTCTTTTCGAACTCTCGTTATTGCTTTTAGCATATTCTCAGGGTCGCTTGCCCTAACAACATGCGCAAGTTTGGGTTCTAGTCCCGTGAGTAAGGTGTTCAAAACCATGCCCTCAGTTAATTGCGTTTGGGCTTGTTTTTGTGCCGCTGTTAACCGCTGTTTATGAACAGAAGCATGCATTTTTGCTTCGTGGGTTTGTAAGCGCGCAATAAACGTGAGCGGAGATTCACCGGGAAGTTGTCGCATTCTTTGCAAGTCTTGTATTAAGGAGGTTAGGTCTCTACTATCACCGAAATGATTCTCTAAAAGAGTTTTAATTTCTTCCCAATGAGTGGGATTTCTAGAGTTCACTAGTTCAGCCGCACGGCCTTTTAATTTGTTTTTTATGTGAACAGTTAAAAGTACCACCTGATTGCCAATTGACATGCCAAAAGCAGTTCTACATGAATTTAAAAATGTATTTAAATTTATCTGATTACCGTCATATTCAGGAATAATTGAAAATATTTCGCTCAATTTATACGGTTCAACAGCGTCTGGTTGAGGTTGAGGTTGAGGAAGTGGCTCGTGCTGTTGTTGGTTTTGTTGTTGGTGAGCCATATTTCGAGTAGTTACTGGCATAAACTAATTTGAATTTGAAACTTAGATTTATTTTACTTATAATAGCAATGGACAACAGAACTGTTCTTTTCCACGGACAATACGCAAGAAATGATGCGATTATTATTTTAATTAAATTTGCACTTAAACGGGATGATTCAGTAAGTACTTACACGTAATAAATCTTCATTCGTAGGTTCTTTCTTGATTTAGGGATTGGAATCCGCCGCCCGTCGTCAAAGGTCTCCTTGTTCCGGCGATCCTTTCCTGAAGTTAGGCCCTTTTTGGGGTGTTCCTTGTTCTTCTGGGAGGTTTTCGTTGGTTAGGCTCTTCTTCCAGGCGTTATTACCAATCCTACCGACTGCGCCACTTTTATATCACTTAGAACTTGATTTGCTTTTTAAAAACTTTTATTTTAACTTTTACAAATTATTTATATGATTTTATATGGTTGAAAATATGTAGATATAATTAGTACAGAGATTAAATGAATACTGAACGCAAATGCGTCTGTTGGTCATATTTATAAGGTTTGATATCAACGTAGGCACAGCATTCTGGGAATTGTTGCCTTGCCAGCGTTTCACATGAGAAGTCTAGGAAGTTGTTATCGCTTAGGTGATAAATGTATCAAATTATATCACGTACCATGATAAGAATATAAAGTTACTTATTTAGATAAGATACTTAGATATTTGAATACATTGATGTGGTTTGTTTAGCATATAACATATATAATCAATGAAAAAACTAAAACATTTATATATACCAATGACCGGTCTCAACCAATTTCCTACAAACCACTGAAGGAAAAGTTCACTTCGTGTAAAGGCTGCTTGAACTCCCGGGTTGATTGGGTCTCATTTGATTGAGGTTTACTTATTTTATTCGAATTGACGAGAGAAAAAATCCTATCCGACAAGCCCTCGTAAGCCTAGCACCGAAAAATCGGTTTAGGGGTAGTGGATGAAGGGTAGGTCACTAAATATTATCACCATTGTTTTCCTCGTTCTCAAAAACGGGGGTATACCATTTTCCAGGTGAATTTCGTTATTTTCATTGCATTTCGTTATTTGGGGGGGGGGGGGTAGTTTCAACCCCAGGGGACGGGTTAGGTCACCTGTGGTCAATATTTGCTTATTTTATACGAATTGACAAAAAAACTGATCCGACAAGCTCTCGCAAGCCTATCTCCAGAAAACTGAAAAGAGGGTGTTTTTTCCGGTTTAAGGGTAGTGGGTGAAGGGTAGGTCGGGAAATATTGTCACCATCGTGTTCACCGCCCTCGAAATGTGGAGTTGATGTCTTGCGGTCCAATCACAGAACTTTTAGGGTCAAATCTGTACCTCAAAAGACTACAAGTTTAATAATACATTGCGAGTACTCTCCTTCTCCAAAAGTGAAGTTTATTCTTTTGTTGTTTTCTCTGTGTACAATAATAAACTCTTCGTTGGTTTATACCTGTACCAAAACTGTACCTACCGTAAGGTACTATATTTGCTTTCGTTGTTTACTATAACTAAACCACTTGGAGAGCATCTTGTTCTCTCTTAATTTGGTGGATTTGGCTGTTTTTGCATCACCCCCATTATTGTACTCCTCGCAAATACGAGGACAAAGAGTATATTGCATTTGATCGGCACATTCCTAAAACCGTAAATATCGCTCGCAGAGAAAAATTCACATGATACATTGCTTTAATGATTGAATTCTGAAAAATTTTTCAAAATGTCTGTCTGTCTGTTTGTCTCTCTATCACGTGTATTGCAAGTACGATGATTTAAAACGGAAAAGTCCGATCGAATTGAAATTTAGAAAGTAAGCTAGTGTTAGCTAGTGGAAGAGCCCCATTGTTTTTAAAAATAATAGATCAGTAAATGTAATAATTATGAAACTTCTGCACCAAAAGGATCAGGCAGAGGTTGGTTTTAATACTTCTATTACAAAATAAAATATTTAAATATTTTTACAGTGGCAAAATACCCAACAAACATAAGGAATCATGAATATGCCACAAATAATGAATTATAAACAATACACATGAGTGTTGTAATTTTTGATAAGATTCTGTAAACACAAAAATACCGCATAATACATCGGTTAACGTTCCACCAATCAAGATTATCATCGGGTGTTGATTGTAAGTAGTATTGCAATTAGACCTACAAAAAATATGTTTTTTAAAAAATTGCGAAGACTATACGGCGAAGAGTACAATGTTTACATCTAATTGTTTAGTATATTTGCTGTGTTGATTTTATCTGGAACTATAGTCGAATGTTGTTTTCTTTTCATCAGTGCTTCTGTAGTTTCCATTTTTTTTATTTTCCCTTTGAGTAACTTTACTTTACCATCTAATATATTTATGATTTTTTGTTAATCATTTTGTCGAGAATGGTGTTGTTTAAGAGCTCATTTTCTTTTCTGATTAACGACAAAGTATTTCTTCATTATAAATAAATAAATAAATAAATAAATAAATAAATAAATAAATAAATAATGTCTTTATTTGCGTTTTCACAATGGCGGAGTTCAGCTCTCTAGAGCTGCTCTTACACACAACCAAAATTTTTTTAGACAAACTAGATAAACAAAGATTTTTTTTTTTATTAAGTACATAATAAGAAATTCAAGAGACTTATTTGAGAGATGGTAGCTATTCACTGGTTTAATATATATTTTTTATATTTGAGGTTAAACAATGGGATAGAGAGCTTCTTTATGTCAGTAGGGATAGAGTTGTAGAGAGATGCTGCCGAATAAATAAAAGATCTACGAAAGAGAGTAAGCCGATATCGGGGAATTGACAACAAATCAATAAACCTCAGATTTCTTAGATGAAGTAAAGATCGTGGTGTTAGGAGTTTATAAAGCTAGTGAGGGGTAGAAGTGGCTAGTAACTTATGTGTAAAAGATGCTAGATGATGTTGTCGTCTTTGCGTCATATATAGCCAATTTAATGTTTTTAATTTTTCACTAACGTGCTGCCTCCTTGTTAAATTAAAAATAAACCGAATACACGAATTCTGCACTTTCTTTATCCTGGTTACCGTCGTTTGATCCAGACAAGGACCGTAGACTATATCACAGTAATTAAAACAGTACAAGTGCATCACATAACAAAACTTTAAGTCTTTGACTTAGAATGTGTCGATTTGAATATAGTTGCTATAGCGAACAATATGTTTTTTTTAATACATTATTTACATGTGGAGTAAATCTCAGATCTACGTCGATAGTAAGTCCTAGATTCTTAACAGTAGTTTGAAAAGACAGTTTATGGTCTTCTACGAAGATATTAATATTATCATATATAAATTCTTTATTGTTACCGAATACTATGACTGCTGATTTTTGTGCATTTATATTTAAGCAATGTCTGGTGGAAAACTGCACTAGACGTTCAATATCATCATTAATTTCTACCTCTGCGTTAAAGATCATGTCAGGTTTAAAGGTGCGGTAGATCTGGGTATCATCGGCATACAAATGAGATTGACAAGATTTCAGCTGTTTAACAAAATCGGAAGTATACAAAATAAAAAGTAGCGGCCCTAAAATTGATCCTTGCGGAACTCCAGATTCCAACCTCCCAAAGCCTGAGACAGAACCATTTAAAACAACTGTTTGCATTCTGGAGGAGAAATATGACCGCATGAGGTTAAGTGCATTTTCAGCAAACCCATAGAATTTTAGCTTTGATAACATTAATCTGTGATTAATGGTATCGAACGCCCTAGAGTAATCCAACATTACTAAGATCGAGTTTTCACTTTTATCTATTCCACTAATTATGTCATTTGTAACTTTTAAAAGTGCACTGGTTGTACTGTGCCCTGGTCTAAAACCTGACTGATTTTCAGGAAGAATGTCATGTTTTTTAACAAAGGTTATAATCTGATTATGCATTAAATGTTCTAACACTTTAGAAAAAATCGGCAAGAGGCTTATCGGTCGTAGATCTGAAAGACTTAATGGAGTACTATTTTTCTTCAATGTTTTAACTACTGACATTTTCCACGAGTCTGGAAATACACCTTGTATTATGCAGCAATTAAATAAGTAAGTAAAATATACATTTAACTGTGGCATGCATATTTGAAGCATTTTTTTAGAGATAGAGTCATGCCCTGACGCATTAGACTTAATACCATTAATTGCTTTGGAGACATTTTCATCTGTAAAGTTTTGAAATTCAAATGAGGCCCCGTTTTTTAAATTTTCATTTTCATAGTAATTTATAAGTTCTATGTCAATATTTAAATTTGTATTATTTGATGCCACAAAAAAGTTATTAATTAAATCGGGGCTGGAAAGATGAGCCGGTATATCAGAATCCCGAAATTTAGTTACGCCTAAAGTTTGAAGTATTTTCCACAGTTCTTTATTACTTTGAGAATTTTGAATATGCCGAAGATATGCTCTTTTTTCACGTCTTATTGCTGAGGTTACATAATTACGAATTGTTTTATAATATGTCCAATCGTCTCTAGATCTAGTTTGCTTAGCTTTTGCTAGAGCTTTGTCTCTGTTCTGAAACATAAGTTTAATTGTATTAGTCATCCAAGGGGCTCTTGACTTGGATATTCTTACAGTTTTTAACGGAGCATGAACGTCAAACAATTGTGGGATATTATTATTGAGAAAAGTGACCATATCATTAACACCTTCCAAATCATAAATTAATTCCCAAGGTACCTGAGATAAATCCTGTAAAAAATTGCCGTAATTGAAATATCTAAATTCCCTATACGTGTAAAAAAATTGATTTTGTTTTTCAACGAGAAATGAAAGATTACATATTATTAGTCTGTGATCTGATATATTATGTACATCTACCACTTTAATATTTGATATAAGTGCCTCTGTAGTAGTTAATACAATGTCTATCAATGTTTCGCTAAAGCTCGTAATTCTTGTGGGTTCATCAACAACTTGTAATAATCCAGAGGCATCTAGCAAAGAACTAAATTTTTTCATATCACAACTATTAATATTGTACTGATTAATATTTATGTCGCCCATGCAAATTAACTCATCAACCTGAGGTAATAAATAAGTTACACTGCTCTCTAATGTTTGCATTGCATCATTAATATTAAGCGTAGGTGATCTATACACCACTCCAAATCCATATATCTTGCCCCTATATTTAAATTTAATCCACAATTGTTCAATGCTTATTTCTGATGCCATTCTGTCAGCTTGTATGATGCTGTAATGAAGATTATTTTTCAGATATATGGCAACACCACCCCCTCTACCAACTCTATCTCTCCTAATTAGACTATAACCTGGAATCTGAACTAGTTCGCTATCTAAATCATTATTCAACCAAGTTTCAGTTACTGCAAAAATTTGAAAAGACTCTGACAAGATTAGTTGTCTCAAGTCATCAAATCCAGTGAACAGGGACCTTGCATTTAGATGACCAACTTTGAAATTCATACTACGATATTTACTCCTGAGTACGTTAAAATTTTAAGTTTTAAGTGCAAGCAAATACTTAACGTTAATGTATGTATATATAAATGCCTAAGTATATAAATACATATATATTCTTCAGAATTTTCCTCATTAGAAGATTCACATCGCGTGTCTTATACTAATCGCTTAAATCAGTAGCATTACACTTTGTACAAAAAAAAAATTGTCCGAAGGCCCATAACTCCCATCTCAGTTTTTGAGAGCTTGGCACATACTTTATGCAACTGCTTTGTAGCTCAAAGGGATTAATTTCTAGTCCCGTAACAATTAAATGATTTTTAATAGTTAAAAAATAATAATATTTATTAATAAACATTTATTTATTTTTAAACTTTGTTAGCTTAACAAGATTAAGACGTAATCTGAAAAAAAAATTAGGTCAAACTATTCAAGAGTGTCTCGCATCATTAATTTGAATAAGGGTCACTCTCAAAAAACATAAGCTTAAATTATGTCCTAACCTTCTTCCCTAAGAAATTAAAAATAACTTTTTAATTCCTTACGAAAGAAAGTTTAGTATTAAAGTATTAAATAATCGGAGAATTATTTGTTGTTAATTCCATCTTATTTCTGAGATATGTTTCTTTTTGATAAGGCAACACAGAAGGAATTGCTCCTAAGTCTTTTTAGACTTCAGATTTGTGTTCTAGAACCTGGAAGGCATAGAAAATGATGTATCACATGCCCACATTTGAAAAATTAAAATTTGTAAAAAATTGCACCTTAGATAAGCCGCCATTTTGAATATCTCAAAATGTCCAAGGGTAACAGAATGGCATCTACCGGATTCTTAAACTAGACCTACTAAAGTGCCGATAACCGTAAAAAAACCTCTACTATACCTAACTCCACCCTTCTTGATTGACGCAATTTTTGCCATTGGAGCTATTATCCTTTGTGGGGAGTATCGATCTTTTCTGGGAGATCATATATCTCGCGAATATACAATGATGCGACAGGTTTGAGTACTGTTGATTCTTGTATCTACTTGTGCACCTAATAATAACAGGAGTCATCAAAAACATCAATATTTGGCATTTAAAATTTTAAAAAGAATTTACTGGTATTGCAAATTTTACAGCGTAATACGTTTCTAAGGAAACACCACTGATTATAAAGAAAATAAATTAATCAATTGGAACAATTGAAACAACCCAGAGAAAGTCGAGAAATCTCTTTGAACGGCTTCGTGTAATAAACGATTCTTAATTATCTTAATATAAAAGTTTGATTAGGCGCAATTTCTTAAGGACATGTTTGTGATGTTCATCTCCTTACGTAGGAGTTGCTCGATTTGTTTTCTAAATTGGTTTTTAGTTTTGAAAACTCATTAAACTCGGCAAAACAAATTAATTATACCTCAATGGAATTTTCAAAATTATATACAATCGACCCGTATTTTACCACCAAAGTTGGCATCATATGGAGGGTGGTTAATAATGTACAGAAATAATTGTCCGAAAACAAAATCGAATCACTGCAAGCTAGACGCTATTTTTATAAAAAAAACTAACTAAAACTTTTAAGGTAGAAAATGGATAACTTTTGTAATTCAACGTATATGCAGGATGTCCACGGGTGCAGTTGGGAAATAAATAACTTTCTTGTCTAATGATTTACAGAGAAAGTGTATTCTTATAATAAATGTTGATTTCCTAATGTGTTTAAATAACTAATAAAATTTTAGTTAGAATGGAGAATGTCCACTAGACTGGTTCTTATTTTAGACATTCGTATTTTTTTCGAGACACCCCCGCCCACATTCTGTCAGTTAATTGAGAAAATGATTTGTTTAAAATTTAAATTAATTTCTTTTATCATCTTGTTTAGATTATCGTCCTAGTGAAGTTTAGCGTAGGCTACTCTATCACTCAACCAGAATATACGGAGATTGAGAAAACATTACAACACTCATTCCCTATGACTTGAACTCTGGGGAGCAGTTAGCCCGTGTTGTCTCACTGAACCGCTATCTAACCGACTGCTATGTTCTCGGTAACACGATAAAAATGCTGCTAAATATCTATAGTCTAGCCAGAACTTGAACCCAGGACCCGCTGATCTCAAGCCACTTCATAGAAAAATCCAGCATCAGATTGGGTAACCTGAATTGAACCTAAGCGCCTTGCCTATATTCCCTTAAAATGTTTATCTAGCCATTCCCGAAGTAACCTTGTGAAATGAATAGAAAATGTAGATCTCTTCTGAATCTCTCATTCAGTTCTTCTAATGATGGTAATACGTAGATTTCTAAAATATTAAATTGAACATGTTGATTCAAATTTTCCAGTCTGAAGTATATACCAGTACATTTTTTGAGAAGAATTTCATGTCAAACATTAATTTTCTTAAATATCTGATTTCAGCTATTGATTATAAAATTTGGATTAAACTGGGCCCAATATATTGTATTCGTTCGCCGTTTTTTTCGTAAACCTTTAGACTAGTATTTTTTACTTCATTCGAGGACAAGCGGTGTAATGAACTAAAATTTATATACCTATTTCAGCTTTTAAGTGTTTTTATCTTTTTATTAAGATGCACAAATATATATTTCTTTTTGTAAATCACCAAAGGAAGAGAGAGACTTTATTAATGGACATCCGGTATGAAAATTAAAATTGAATTAGGTACTTAAAAATTAAGAAGCGCAGAATTTATTATAAAGATAATAAGTCACTAAATAAAATGTGTTTCTTCTTCCCAACTCCATTGTCGGACACCTTGTATAAAAATTATGAAAATACAATTTTTCTTACTTCACTTCAGTATTAAACTATTAATTTCATGCGTTCATTATAATGAAGTATAATAGGGACGATGTATAAAGATAATAAGCTTATGTATCTATTTATCAACTCAAAATGTTGCATGCAATTAAGTTCTAAAATGGTTTACTTAAATTCTTGGGAATCATTTAGATTTGCAAGTTTACAAATAACTTCAAAGGAATACAACCGCCAAACAAGGACTTTCTCTTCCAGAGAGTTGCTCGTCTTGAAACGTTGAACTCAAGTAAGATGTTTCCCTCTGATGATGTTAAGATCAAAGTTTATCTAACTTCAGACTCAAGGCCATATAAGTTTACGTTTTGTTGTAGATAAAATCTATTGACTTTTCAGATACTATATTTCTAGAGCAAGAATATTTTTTAGATTAAAAAATGTGGTATAAACTCTCAACGCCGCATAGTAAGGGGAAAATGTGGAAGAAAACATAATGACAGTCAGATACAGTGATATCCAATATTTATACAGGGTGTCTCACCGGGAACTGAATCGATCGATATAGAGAAAAGTACGCATCAGAAATTTTTGAAAATGTTGGCAGTTACTAAAGTCAGTGTGGCCAATCCAACTAAAATAATTATAAGCAGCTGGCACTTATACCGGAAGTCGTTACCAACTTACTTATTTTAAATGGAACACCCTATATATTTCAGGGTTTTCGAAAAGAGCGTAAAATTCTGAGTCAAAAACGTGTAGGATACCCTATGCCTAAATTCATCCGTTTCAGAGATATTTGACATTTTATAGAAAATTTGACAGGTGCAACGGTTTGCAAGAACCGTTATACCTTTCTTCGTGTAAAAGATCCTCATTTGCTGCTTGGCGCATAAAAAGAAAACAAGGAGAACTACGTTCTACAACTGAAATAAATTCAATAATATCATACCAAGTTTTCCGTTTTTTGCGTTACATTTAGTCAAATTCAAACCGCGTAAACTTGTTTAGGTCAAATGGAACACCCTGTATTTTTTTACGTCAAGTTGTGTAAAATTGAATTCCCTTTTTTCTGATATTAGCATTGTGGGGTTAAAGTTTTCAACTTTTTGAAATTGCGATTTTATTAGAAATTCATGAATTGTTGTAATCATTTCATCAAAATAGCCACGATTAGAAACAATCAGTCATTATCTTATGTCAAAAAATGCCAGCACGTTTAAATTGCACCCACGAAGACTTTTTAAATTTGTTTATTATTTATGGAGAATGTGATAAGGTAATATCAAGAACTTGCAGCACATTTGCTAATCGATATCCAGAAAAACGGAAAATAACACTAACACTGTAACATGCGTATTAATCGAATTGAAGATACAGCATGAACTAAAATAGCAGAGATAAGATCAATTTAAAACATGATTCCATTTTAATTTAATAATTGCTCAAAATTCCGCCCTTGAACCTCGACACATTTTTCGTACCTTCGGATTAGTTCCTCATAGGTAGCTCTTCTAATTGAATCCTGTGATATGTTTTGAAATGCATTTCTTACTCTCTGCATACAATCTTCAATGGTTGTTAATGGGCTCTCATAAACTTTATTTTTAATAGTTCCCCAAATAAAATAATCCAGAACTGATAAGTCGGGCGAGCGAGGAGGCCATAAGAAAGGTCCATTATTGGCAATCCATTGATCATAAAATGTCTTCGTGGGTATAATTTAAACGTGCTGGCATTTTTTGACATAAGATAATGACTGATTGTTTCTAATCATGGCTATTTTGATGAAATGATTACAACAATTCATGAATTTCTAATAAAATCGCAAATATTTCAAAAAGTTGAAAACTTTAACTCCACAATGCTAATATCAGAAAAAAGGGAATTCAATTTTACACAACTTGACCCAAAAAAATACAGGGTGTTCCGTTTGACCTAAACAAGTTTTCGCGGTTTGAAGTTGACAAAATGTAACGCAAAAAACGGAACACTTGGTATGATATTATTGAATTTATTTCAGTTGTAGAGCGTAGTTCTCCTTGTGTTCTTTTTATGTGCCAAGAAGCAAATGAGGATCTTTTACACGAAGAAAGTTATAACGGTTCTTGCAAACTGTTGCACCTGTCAAATTTTCTATAAAATGTCAAATATCTCTGAAACGGATGGATTTAGGCATAGGGTATCCTACATGTTTTTGACTCAGAGTTTTTCGCTGTTTTCGAAAACCCTGAAATATATAGGATGTTCCATTTAAAATAAGCGAGTTGGTATCGACTTCCGGTATAAGCGGAAGTGCCAGCTGCTTGTAATTATTTTAGTTGGATTGGCCACACTGACTTTAGTAACTCCCAAAATTTTCAAAAATTTCTGATGCGTACTTTTCTCTATATCGATCGATTCAGTTCCCGGTGAGACACCCTGTATATTTAACTGACTACAAAAAAGTTCTCAGTTCAGTTGTATGTTTGCCAGAATCTTCATGTGTCTGAGTGCATGCATGTACGTCCTAAACCACTGGTCCGATTTGAATGCGGCTTTATTTCAGTTGGGGCAGGTAATAGGCTATATCATCACTATCAGAAAATATAGGATTGACAGGAAAAAGGAATGCAGATTATAAAAGATACAGCAAAGCTACGTTCTCCGCATAGTTGGTAAGTTTAATCTGGCCGGCTTCGGTACATTCCTGCTCTGAAATATAAGATCTTCGTCGCCTCAAAGGCTACATCTCAAAAATTGGAAACCATTTTTTTAACCGACTTCATATTACATAATATACAGGGTGTTTCAGCTAAAACTCCCCGTAAAATAATAAAGATAATTAAAATTTGTAAATCGCGGATTAATTGACACCAAAAAAGGTCTTAAATAACTGCAGTTAAAATTGTTCCTTCGCAGTGCACAGAGATGGCGCTGCGGTTAGAAATTATTTTTCGATGGCTGAAACATGATTCAAACGATTAATGAATAAATTGTGAATAATTTTGACTATGTAAAAAATTTTGTAAATACCAGCCGTTTTGGAGCTACATGAAATTTTTTCTTCATTTTTTGTCTCTGTAAATTTTGAAAACTCTTGTAACTTTTCTGTTTATTGTTTTAGAACACCAGTTATTTAGAACTTTTATCTTATCGTATTCCATACTTCTTATATTATTACATATTTTGAACATTTTTATAATTTTCAGAATTTTTCAAATGCAACTAATTTTTAAAATTTGAAATTAGTGATAATTTTCAAAATATGTAATAAAATAAGAAGTATGGACTATAATAAGATAAAAGTTCGAAATAATTGGTATTCTAAAATGATAAACAGAAAAGTTACAGGTGTTTTCAAAATTTACAGAGACAAAAAAATGGAGAAAAAATTCATGTAGCTCCAAAATGGTTGGATTTACAAAATTTTTTACATAATAGAAATTGTTCACAATTTATTCTTTAATCGTATGAATCATCTTCAAGGTTCCAGCCATCGAAAAATAATTTCTTAACACAGCGCCATTTCTGTGCACTGCGAAGGAACAGTTTTAACTGGAGTTATTTAAGACCTTTTTTGGTGTCAATTATCCGTGATTTACAAATTTTAAGTATCTTTATTATCTTACGAGATAATGACCCGGATACTTTTAGCTGAAACACCCTGTATATTCGAAGATTTGGCGGAGTCGCCGGTAATATCAATTAATTCACAAACGGTATTATTTTCCTGTAACATTCGCATGGTGCCCAACATAAAGAGAATTTTACAATAGTTTCATATATCTTAAATAAAAAAAAGATACTACTAAAAAGGTTGAAAAAATTTTTTTTTAAATCGAGAACCGCCTTCAAAAATCTTCAAAAATATCTCTAAAAAGTAAGAAATAAAGAAGTTTTACAAATATCTGTCTACCTATTAGTGGAAAGTAGCAAGGAACTGTGGGTCCGTGAAATTGGCCCCTCAACTTCAGATATCTTGAAAATCTTTTTGTCAATATTTGGTAAGTTGTTTGTAAATTTTTGTAAGTAGCAAATTAGAATTTGTAAGTTAACCCTTATATGTAAAAAATCAAATTCTAGAGGCTAACTTCACGGGAGCCTTGTAACATTCGATTTTGGAATTTTTTTTCCCTCAAAAATTAGTAGGGACTGTACCTTATTACCTAATATTAATTTGAGATCGGTGCAAAATATCTAATTTTGAAACTGGCTGCAATTCCCATATTTAGGGTTTCCAATAATTTTAAAAAAATCCTAACCTGATGGGGCAAAATAACTTTCAGATTCGGTTTCAGCGATCCCAAAAACATGCTACATTGGGTCTGGTTCGACGTACCTCCCAAAAATATTTTGTAGACCTGTTATTTTCTAAAAATACGATATTTTCACGCCAGGTAGTACTTAAAATATTGTGTAAAATATTGTGTAGGTCAGTCTTGCCGATCAAACTAAGACTAAGTTCAATGTCTTCTTGAGACCTACATCTCCCTTTTTTAACTTCCCCACAATAAAATTGTGGAAGGTTTATGAAACTGGTCCAAAATCGGAAATTAATATAACATCAAATCTTTACGTTTTGAGGTGTATGTGTGTATGTATGCTAGCACCATAGAGGTGAAACTACTGAACGGATTTGGATGAAACTTTGCATGGGGGTTTCTTTAGTCCTTCAGAAGATCTGAAAAGGTTTTGGTTGATATCGGATTACGTTTAGTGTCGTTTTGGCACAACAAGTTGTTTATTTTATGATTACTTACAATTAGTAATCGAACCATTGAAAAGCAGTAAAAATTCATCGATATATTATCACAACCAAATCGAAAGGGTACAACTTTCGATTTGTTTCCGTGAAAAAAATTAAAAAACAAAATAACAATCTATAAAGTCACGCTTCTTATGTAAGATATATTTTATAGTCTAACTGAACGTTCGGTAAACTAGTGTGTTAAAGCGTGCAGACTATACACGTGTTTTTTCTGAACACGTCATACTAGTTGTGATATTTCGCGAAAAATGTGCAGTTAAAGCTGTGTGAGGCCTACTCAACCCCTGAGGAGCAGGTGTGTATGTTACGGACGGTCCATAACTGGGCCCAAAGTAAGTTTTTTGCCCAAAACTATTAAAAGTGAGAGTGACATTAAAAGTCTGAGAAACTTGAATCCATTTCCGGCAATCACAACCTAAAAAACATTAACATAACCTAAAAACGAAACCAAGTGCAATGCCAACATAAAAAAGGTCTTAAATAATGCCAGATAAGTGCCACCTGACCTACTTGAACATTGCCGCGGATTCTTTCCTCTGCTGCCTGTGTCACCATTCAAAGAAAACTTTCATGTCTTTTTCATATTTTCTTCTTTTTTAGCAGTAGGCTATGTCATAATTTACCAATCAAACAGTGTTGTCAATGTGTTCGATTTATCTACTTTTAACGTAAATTTATAGTAAAAATAATAAAACGTGTAATGAACGAAGTGATGAGTTAAGTGTTCATTGAAATTAAATTAACTGCTATTAATTTAATTACTAGAAATTTTCTACAATAAATCAAAAAATGGTAATTTTTGTTCTCATCGCTAAAATACACTTTTGTAGATAGTAAATTACTGATATCGGTGACATTTTTTCATTAATGACACAAGGAGCTTCAAAAAAACCGACTTTTTTCTAATAAATTTTATGAAATAATTGTGATTTATGAAAAATTGCTAAAATGACAATGAGTAAATTAATATTAAATGTCAGTTAGTGTTGTAATTTTAAAACTGATTAAGGAAGGTAAAAATAAAACTGATTTACTATTTCTAAATGACATTGTAAAACATATGTGAATGATACGATAATTGAGCGCGATATCCTCAACTCCTCCATCTTCTGTATTTATAGTTCTAAACTGAAAACATTACCTATTTCTAATTAATTTTAAATCAATAAATTGGTTTGAGGTTAATAAAATTTATAAGGAAAATATTTATACGTATATTAGCAGAATAAGTTCAATTGAGTGGTCTACAATATCACACGATCTTACTCCCATAAATTATTCTCAATTAAGATATTTTAAAGTAATCCATCAAGCCAAACTCTATAGAAGATGGGTTGGGGTTAAAAATTTATAAGGATTTCCTACTTCTTCTGGGACAACATATCATCCTGGAAAATATTCATACGTATATTAGCAGAATAAGTTCAATTGAGTGGTCTACAAGATCACACGATCTTACTCCCATAAATTATTCTCGATTAAGATATTTAAAAGTAATCCACCAAGCCAAACTCTATAGAAGATTTGTGCCACAGAATAGTAGAAGACTGTCGTAGGATAGCCCCTGAAATCTTACAGAATGTTCGCAAAGCCGTTCAACACAGGTTATCTTATTATTTGGTGCTGGGCATTTCAAACATTTCACTGAATAAATTGTTTTACATAGGTGATTCTTAATTCGCTAGGTCATACCGTTCCCAAGTGCAATATCTTGAAAAATACTTAATCAAACTTAAAAAACTTTATAAAGTTGTAAAGAAAATTGAAAGAACTTTAAAACGATTTATCACTTGACTTGACCCCCTACTCCTATTAATAATTTTTGAAGGAGTTGCTTTCCTCGCGTACAGGATAAATAAAGAGGGATAAATTTATTACGGTCATATGTCCTCCTCGAAGACAAAATCGACGTGGTTCAGCGTCAAAAGTTTACATAATAAGAAAAAAAGATGTGAAAAGTTTTAAATGGTTCACCCTGTACAATAATGCATAACACCACAGAAGACAGGAACTATACAGAAACGAAAGCTTGCCGCGGTACCTATCGGGTGACTGATTTCTGTGACCTCGAAGTGACAGTAATATGCCTTACTACACTCAGAGAAATGATGTACACAAAAAATAGATCAATATTTCGGTCCAATACACTGTACACTGGGAAAACTGTCTTGTTTTATATTTAGTAGATAGGTACATGAATAGGAATATATATAATGAAGTTGGGGACCCAAGTCATGGTGTATTGCAGAATGTTCAAAAAAAGAAATACACGTTTATATTTATATCCCCTATTTCAGGCATCATTAATCATAATAATGCGCTTTTAAGCCAATGCATTTTTTTTCATACTGCTACCAGAATAAGAAAATACTATCATGGAAAGTAGTGCAATGTATAGATATACAATGAAAAAGACATAATATATTATGTAGCTTAAAATTAAACAAAAGATTTGATGAAGAATATATTTTCAATATTGTTGAATAGAATATTGCAAATCAAATAGTACAGTGAACAAAATGTTCACGTAAAATAACAATATACGTGAATAGGGCATGTGCACGTGACGTCACAGCTAACCCCAAAAATATATATTTCTTAAGATTTATGAGTATTTCGTAGCTGTTACTAAAATTTCAGCTTGGTTTCCATACTTTCAACTAAAATCTAATTCAGTGTAATGTTTATGAAGTTCTAAATACTTTTACCTAATAAAATAGGGCTCGTTTTGTAGGTTGGAAATCTAACCTGTAATTAGCAGTCTATTTTTATTAACCTATATTATTGAAAAATTAATGGCCTGAATTTTTAAATATTTGCTTGGAGCAAGTATTGCTCCAAGATGAAATGAGTATACAAACATTAAAAATTAGAATAAACCTGAAAAACTTAAAATTTGAGGTTATGTCAGTTATATGATGCACATGCCCTATTACTGATTTTTTTTAATTGATACAATGAAAAGTTCTTTAGTGGTACGAGTTGAGAGTCATTACTTAATTACCTTATTCATGGTCGCAATACAATTCTGTTCGTTAGAAGCTGATGAACATATTCTGTAACTTATTGCATTCCTGATAAGAAAATATTTCCTTTCATATTACTTCTTTTCAACTGCTGATTGTTTAGTATATCTAACATTACTTTCTAGTTTTTTCAGTAATATAAATTTTTACATACCTTTCAGGATCTTTGGGAAATAGAAAGAAGCTTACTGTTTCACCTTCGAAGGGCATGGACGATAAGCACAACCTCTATACCCATTAGAACCCATTATAAATAAAAATCAAATAAATAAATAAACTTAGTATAAAAAGTTGTCGAAAATTTGAAGAAAAAGCCACGAAAATAACCAACCACCGTGTAAGAGTTTCAAAGACTGTCAATCGCACAACGTCAAGAATTATCATATGGCTTTTGACAAATATATACCTTATCGTAATGGCGACTATGAACAAATTTGGTCCCACCAGAAAGGCTTGCTTTCGCTTCTGTATAGCTAGCTCCTGTCTTCTGTGATAAAACGATTAGTGCCTTTAATTACAACAATAATAATCAATAGCAGTATAAAGCAATTTTATCAGATATCGCTGCATTTTTAGAAGTTGAATTGATCGTATTTGTGCCAAATTATTTTTCTGTCTTTAAATTATTATGTATAATTCTACAAAATGTACCATCTTGAGTCTTCTCTTGGAGTCTTCCCATTCTTTTCTTGGAAAAATAATATGCTATATTACACGATTACAAAGTAGAGGGATAGACAGAAAAAGTTAACGACTTTAAAAGGGTTTTAAGTATTACCGGCTCCTCCGCCATTTTATACAAAATGACAAAATACTACTTTAAAAAACTATTTTGATGAAACTATCAGTCACTAAATAAACCTTCTTTAGAGAAAAGTTCCAGGTATATCCTCGCCGGAAGTTCTGAATATTTTGCCACCATTATAAGTAACGTAACAATATTAGGTAGTAAAATCTAATTAATCGAGAAATTAAACGAAATTTTATTTCATAAATAGTATTCCTTTTAGAATATTTTCATCAATGTAAGTTTGTTCTCAGTTCGACATTATCATATCGGCTCTCCGAACGAAAACCATAGTAACTCATAAAATTCGTGTTTGAGTTACAATAGTGAAAAATCGATTATGAAGATAAGATTTCCCAAGAAAACTATCGTAACTTTCTGTGAACTGTAGACAACCAATAATACATCGTGAACTTTATAGTAAGTTGTTACAATTCTTCGATTCTTAAGGCCACCATTTAAACATCCAATCACATTTTTGTCAAAACTAAAATTGAGTTTCTACAGTTTTCTTCGGGAAAGTCGATATATGGTTAAGTTTCCAATTTTTAGAATCATTACGGTCGAAATTTTAGCTGTGCAAAATCTATATAGACATGGGCTGGATTGAATCTAATAATTAAACAAAATTTAAAATATTTTCAACTTTTTAAATGAACTGAGCTAAGAGTAGTGAAAATAAGCCTCTCCATTTATGACGATTCTGTCGTAAAATCCATTTATTTCTTGATTGAAGTTTATGACCGTGCTGTGCCATGCTAAATTATTTTTAAGGTTTGTGTAAGCAGTTGCTGTTTTATTTGAAGCTTATATAGAAACAAAGAATTCATAATCGGCCGTGTTATCCACACTGATTGGGTATGCCATCGTAATATAATATGCTTAGTCTCATATTTTCGTACCTCTTGGCATTTATAAACTTCATATTCCTGAAAACTCTCTAAAAGTGTCGAATATTTTTAATGAATGACAATAACAGATTAGCAGGTATTTGAAATGTGAAAAAACCGCTGCCCAAGGAATCACTACTTCTACATCCAGATTTTCTATCCAAGTCCTCTAACAACGAAAAAAATTCTGTATGTGGAAATAATTGTTTATGGAACTTTAGTAAAATAATATTTGAAATCATCTACCTAAAAACCCATAAAATGATATCCCACATCGGTAGTGGGGTGAGGGTGGTAATGGGGGTGGCTAATTCCACAAAAAATTTTAAAACCTTAGCTTCTCTTGTATATACTAAAAACCAATTTTATGGACTCTTAAATGCCTGATTTACCTATTTATCCCCCATTTGTCTCAATTTACCCTTCGACGGAATAACATGAAAATATAATCTAGTTCCAGATCCCGTTAGAGTACATATGTGTACCAAAGAGCAATGTTAAAAAAGGGCTTTTTTGGGCCGTGGTGCGGAAGCCATCTTTTTTTTACTAATTTTGGCTAAAAACGAATCCGTCACCCGTTTTGGCGAAAGATCTCCGGAACACATTAAAAAACCGCCCTTATTTGGGGGGTGACATTGGAATTTTGCAGGAAATTCTCTTAAAATACTAAATTTTGATAACTAAGTAGAAAAAAAGTAAAAAAATCAAATTCACCTCTTCAACCCTCCTCGCCATTCTTTCACCACCCCCAAGAAAGTTGTAAGCTGCTATAACTACTATATAGTTATTTACATATTTAAAAAAAAACAGAACACCTCATTGAATGGTTGCTATCAGAATATAATAATCTGATTACTTCTGAGTACACTCAAATGCCTCCTCACCCCTAAAAGGGCATAGTATTTGAGTGTAGTATTCAAATGTTTTCCGTTTTTGGACCTACTTTATTGTGCATAAACAAAGTTACTCCAGTCAAATAGGGAAAATTAGAGGAACAAACTGATTTGGCAGAGATGTTCATTAAGGATTACTAAAAAAACATGCTAAAAGTAGCCAGCTCAAAATATTTGCTTTTGAGCCGCCATCTTGGAAAGATTAAGTTTGTTGCTTGTATCTATCTAACCATTAGCGATATCGAAATTATGTTCATATAAGAAATGTAGCTTATAAAATTCTCTACAAAAAAGTTACATGCATTTTTTTCGTATATATTATTATACTCTTTGGAAATACGGTAGCAAAGAGTATATTATATTTCATTAATACATTTCAAAAATTGTAAATATTGCTCGTAAAGAAAAAAAATATGATATTATTGTGTGGTCATAGAATTCGCAACAATTTTCAAAATTTCCGTTATAGGTCCGTCTCTCTGACAGTCCGTTCGTCTGTCCGTCTGCCTCTCCGTACGCCATGTCTTTTAAGCTAAATAAATTAAAAGAGAAAAATCCGGTCTACTGAAATTTGGACAATAAATTAGTGTTAGCTAGAGAAAGAACTCCATCGTTTTTGAAAGAAATCGATCAGTAAATATAAAAGTTATGAAACATTTTATGAAAAAAATGCACGTGAAGAGTGTTGTAATCTTTGATAAGATTGTAATTACTTCCACATCCAGTGGAAATATAGTAACGATAAAAAAAATTTGAAAATTTTCATTGTTCAAATAGGCTTAGAATGTCATGAAACGTCGAGATTTTAAGTTTAAGCGAAAAAAATTCTGTCTGTCGGTCTGTCTGTCTATCTGTCCGTAACTTTTTTTTGTGCGCCCGATTACTCTGGAACCGTTTAAGATACTGACTTGAAATTTGGTACACGTATGTATTTTATTTATGATCTGGAACAAGATTATATTTTCATCTTATTCCGTTGAAAAGTTGGGGGCTAAAATGGGGTAAATCGGAGTAAATAGATACATCAGGCAGGATTTGTATTTAATATATACAAGAGAAGCTGGAAGGTCTCCAATTTTTTTTGGCATTAGTCATCCTCATTACCACCCCCACCACATTATTAAATGGGGTGAAAAAAAATTGTGACTTAGTGTATGCACAAGAACCAAAAACCTCAAAATATTTTTTTGCTTCATCTACCCTCACTACCACCCCCACATCACTACCCATGTGGGATATCGTTTTATGGGTTTTTGGGGTAGACGGTTTCAAATATTGTATTATTAAAGTTTCATAAACAATTATTTACACATACAAAATTTTTTCGTTGTAAGAGATTTGGATCGAAAATCTGGATGTGGACGTAGTGATTCCTTGGGCAGGGTTTTTAATGATCTCCCGACGATACTATCTTGATTGTCGAAACATTGGTCTGTATACTATGCAGTAACTTTGTGTTTATAGAATCTTATCAAAGGTGTTACAACACTCTTCACGCGCATTTTTTTCATAAAATGTTTCATAACCTTTATATTTACTGATCGATTTTTTCCAAAAACCCCTGGAGTTCTTCCTCTAACGAACACTAATTTATTCTCCAATTTTCAATAAAATCGGACATTCCCCTCTTAAGTTATTTAGATTGAAAGAGACGTGACGGACGGAGAGGCAGACGAACAGACGGAAGGCGGGACATGGCGGACATTTTGATAGTTGTTGCGAATTATATGCCTAACACAGTGATATCATCGCTCTACGAGCGATATTTACAATTTTTGAAACCTGTCAATGAAATGCTATATACCCTTTGCTTTATTTACAAAGAGTATAAATATACGAAAAACATACGAAAAAATGCATATAACATTTTTTGTAGAAATTTTTTTAAGCTTCATTTTCTATATAAATATTACTTCGATATCTCTAATGGTTAGAGAAACACAAGCAAAAAACTGAATTAAAACACCATCTTTCCAAGGTGGCAGTTCGAGTGTAACAGTTTCAACTAGGGACTTTTGGCAAAGATGTTCATTACAGTTTAAACTTTAATCTTCGCTAAGTTTCAAAACTTCATCAGTTTTTTCGTCAAATGTCGAAATTTGTTCTAATTTGACTGGGTAAGTTAACATTAATAGGTATAATCATTAGAGCGCAGATCTACACTAGTTGCAGCTAAGCAGGCCATACCACAGGTTTTCGTCCACCTAAAGGGTTCCAATACCTATTTGCAATGGCATGAACAATGAGGTCGTCCATTAAGGCCCTTTTAAGTTGTCCTTTACCTATATATAAGGTTATAGGCTGGTTTTGAGGGGCACTTCCACTGTTATTTCGAACAAGAAGTTTGTTTTATCACCATAGTTAGTCCCATTAGTGATTTAGATTTACCCTTCTTTGTCAGGTTTTGAAGTGCAAAAAAGATAATCTGTATGTCTGTATGTATGTGTGTGTGTAGACCGTTTCTTGTAAACGCGATAACTTCTGTTAGACTTAAAATTCCTATTTTTATTTCAAATTTCGTACATATAAAATGGCGTGGTAAAATACTCCCCTACTGAAATTGGGTCAGATGCGTCATAAGGTGTGATCGCTAAAGGTATATAATCTGTCATGTTTTATATAAACTCTATTCTATCATAATTTAGAGCAAAAGTTACTGGTTTTTGACAAGCACACAAAATATTCTATGACTACGTGGTCGAGGTTGCGGGTTCGGTTCCTGATCACGGCACTAGATTTATTTAGAAGAAAATCAATCCTAGTATGCTCGAATACACAGGGTGAGCGCAAATCTGTCTTGACTGTACTCGTATTTTGATACGAGTGATATGACTGCAATGGCAGCAGTGCTGCCGTGACACTTTCTTTTAACGTATCGAAAGTCAAACTAAAAACGTGAAAATTTCAATAAAAAGTACCGAAAACGGAAACATTGATGCATTGATGAAAAACATTTTTGAGCCGGGCAGAGGGTTTGGGTTAGCGGGGGCCGCTAAATTTACTCGCGGCACCCCTGTACAGATATTCTGTATTTGAATGAAAATATTTGACAATATCGATTTCATACCTAAAATTGCTCTTTTTAAAATAGTAGTACCGACGCCGACGTATCAAATAAGAGCTTTTCTCACCGAATTTGGTACAATTGTATCGAAACCGCAGCACTGAGCGGCAGTCACGGTTAGTACTTGGACAGATGACGTCCGGGAATATATAGCGACCTTGCTACGTATTCTAGAGGTTTGGTCTATCTAGCGATTTCTTTGGTATATGAGTGGATAAGCAGAAGTTATACAATATTAGGCGAGGATTGCATGGTAGATATATAACAATTCGGAGTCGATCTTTCGTGTATTAAATGCTAGGAAAGTAAAAAATCTCTACTCTTCGATAGAGAAAAGGTTCGTCTATAGTTCCAGAATGGGGGTTAGTTCTGGAAACGGGCCCACGTTAAATAGATGTTAAAAAATATACTCGGTGTTTATCTTCCGTCTTGAAATATGTAATCCCCTCCTGCACAGAATCATTTCAGGAATTCAGGAATGAAGAGGGTGGTACTATCTGTGGTGATTCATTATTATTTAAGCAATTAATCAAAACCGTAATATACAGTGTGCATGTAGGGTTGCCAGGCCTAAAATTCGAGAAGCCGGACTTTACCTATAAATTTGGCCGGACATTTGGTACAAAAAGCCTAACAGCATTCGTTCGCCATAAAGAAAGAACTAAAACAGAAAATCAGTCTTTTAAAAACACAGGTCAACATTTGAACTAAGCACAATCACCAGACTTTACCAGAGTATGCATAAGTTTTTTTGGGTCCCCGATTACGAATTCGAGGTTGGTTAAGCTTCATCACGGCAGGTTCTTGGTCATTTGAAGGTCAAACTGAGAAAAAGTGTTGTAAAAAAATTGAAAAAATTTATGTTTATGTTTTTGAGGTCGCTGAATTCAAATCCGCTGTTAGTTTTACCCTTCAAGAATATCAGAATATCTAGAGGTCATTTCAAGGCATTTTGAGATGATTTTGAGGTCAAATTGAGAAAAAATCTGGATAAATGCTTACATGAGTTTTTTTTAGATCGCTGACCTCGAATCCGTGGTTGGCTGGACTCTATCACATCGGATCCAAGGTCATTTGAAGGTTAAACTGAGAAAAAGTGGTGTAAAAAATTTGAAAAATTTATGTTTATGTTTTTGGGACCACTGACTTCAATTTTGTCGTTATTTCATCTCAAATTTTCTTTAAGGCCCTATCATGATCAAATTAAAACAAGAATGTTGAAAACCAAGAAACTGAAAAATTTTAGGTATAGGTTTATTTTATCGCTGAGTATAAATCTATATTAAGCCATCTGTCATCAACCTATTGACATTTCTGTCAGTTATATTGTCTACTTGCTTACGTAAGCTTTTCAATCTATCTAGCTTCTTGTCTGTTTCTATATTCCTAGCCGCTAGCAAACCCATCTGTCTTTCGTATGATTTTCCTAACTGTCTATCCAACCATTCATCTATTTGCATGTCTAGTTATCTGGTTTTCTGATGGCCTAACTACTATTCCGCTTTTTTACCTGCCAGTTTTTCCATCATCTGCTATCTGACTGTTCATCCAGGTGTCTTGCCTGTTCACTGCCCTCCTATACATCGGTTATTTGCCTATCTGACAACTGATTCGAACTGAGCGACCCCAAAAACATACAAAAACTTTTTCACAGTTTGACTTTCAAATGACTTTGAATCCGATGTGATAGAGTCCAGCCAACCACGGATTCGAGGTCAGCGACCAAAAAAAACCCATGTAAGCATTCTTCAGATTTTTTAGCCGCTTTTCTCAATTTGGCCTCAAAATGATCTCAAAATGGCTTGAAATGAACGCTAAATGTTGTTGAAGAGTAAAAATAACAGCGGATTTGAATTCAGCGACCTCAGAAACATAAACATAATTTTTTCAATTTTTCTCTCAGTTTGACCTTCAAATGACCTTGAATCCGATCTTATAGAGTCCAGCCAATCACGGATTCGAGGTCAGCGACTCAAAAAACTCATGTAATCATTTTTCCATATTTTTTAGTAGCTTTTTTTCAATTTGACCTCAAAATGCCTTGAAATGACCTCTAGATGTTCTGATGTTCTTGAATTCAGCGACCTCAGAAACATATACATACATTTTTTCAAATTTTTTACACTTTTTCTCAGTTTGACCTTCAAATGACCAAGAACCTGACGTGATAAAGCTCAACCAACCTCGGAATCAGCGACCCAAAAAACTTATGTATACTCTGGTAAAGTCTGGTGATTGTTCTTAGATCAAATGTTGACCTGTCTATTTTATTAAACTTAATTAATTTAGAAATAAACATTTGTTGCATAGGAACAGAAAAAGTCATCGCAAAACAATAAAATGTATCTTTATAAAAGTGACTAAAAACGAAAAAAAAAATCGAAAAAACACGTTTTAGAGCCTTAGGCAAAAAGCCAAACAAAAGCCGGACAGGCCGGACATGGTAATTTTTAGCCGGATGAAACCGTAAAAAGCCAAACATGTCCGGCTAAAGCCGGACGCCTGGCAACCCCATGTGCAGGGTAGATTCCAAGAAACTTTACGTATTTTATTTTATGATGTTATTAAGATACTTTTAATAAGAATATTACAAAACCAGTCAAAGTTGTTAACTGAAATACCCATTTGAAAAATAAAAAATAAAAAAGATATTGGCTACCTACTCAATCTCAGTGGCACCACCTGAAAGTGAATTATGTAATATTCGGACAAAATATTAATTAAACCTGTATTCGTAGTTGCCTACGTTCTACTGCAATATCTACTTTCTCTTATTACAAGATTTGACGTTATTTTTCGATACATTTATTTTCTGTCTAATTTATATTGCAATGGTATGGTTTGGTGGATAGGTGGATTGGTGGATTGGTGGATTTATAAATGCAATAGTAACCTATTACAGACTAGAAAAACGAGTTTTCAAATAATACGCACGTGATAAATAAACACATATCGAAGATATATCTAGTATTAGTATTAGTTTATGAATATTTGTCTTACTTTAAGCAGAATTAGGCAAATTTAGTTAGTTATATAGGTATTCCATCTTACTGATAATATTTCGTCTCATTCATTAGACACTACAAAGGCCTATCTTTCCGAAACTTCATCATTATATAAACTTAAACTAATACGGTGCAAATTCATATTCTCGCCTACGCTATTTCATCTGGCAAAGCGAAAGAGAATTCACTACTCAAAATAATTCGACGCCGCGCCACATTTCCATCAAATTTGGTACGTAAAGGTAGAGAACGATTTATTGTCGTAAGATGTTGAGCTGACATAGACAGAATGCTGCAGAAATATTTAACCGTTATATTCGTCTTTAAATTCCAACAATATGTCTCTTCGTATCTACACACATGAGTATTTTTTTATAAACCTTTCACTTTGATGTCTTTTACGCCAAAAAGAGTTTACTTAAATGGGTGTTTGCGTCTACACATTTTTTACATTTAGGTAGTATTGAAAACAGTTTTTTGATGGCTTTCAAGCGTTAAAAAGTTGCCTGGGCTGAAAGTGTATACTGGTTTGAATAGAAAACATGGAGAAGTCTCTAATTTTGTCGAAAATTCCAGAGATGTTTCGTATCGTTGTAAGAAGCGATGAAAATTTGAACAAAAAATTACAACGTCTTCAGGCCATTTTTTTTATTTTAAAGTACTGCTTATTTCAATGTTTTGAAATGGACACATTTAGAATAGTTTAACGTTATTGTTTGAATTTTAAACACTTTTAGAACACGTAGCGTTCCTAGAAAAGCCAATATTCGTGACTTATAGTGCAATACCTATATATGCAAAACTTCTATAGAATATTAATTGTAATGATAATTCTTTTATGGGTGATTCTTATAATGAAAGGTATCTATCATATTCAGTTTATATATGGTCTTGACACTTGCTCTTATTCGTCCCAACGAAAAAAACCGCTGCCCAAGGAATCACTACTTCCACATCCAGATTTTCTATCCAAGTCACTCACAACGAAAAAATTTTGTATGTGGAAATAATTGTTTGTGGAACTTTAATAATATAATATTTGAAATCCTCTACCCCAAAAACCCATAAAACGATACCACACATCGGTAGTGGGGTGGGGGTGGTGATAGGGCGTGGTAATGGGGGTGGATGAAGTAAAAAAATATTTTGAGGTTTCTGGTTCTTGTACACACACTAAACCATAATTTTTTTTCGTGCCCTTTAATAATGGGTTGGGGGTGGTAAGGGGGGTGGCTAATGCCAAATTTTTTTTTGAGACCTTAGCTTCTGTTGTATATACTAAATACCAATTTTATGGACTCTTACCTGCTTGATTTACCTATTTAACCCAAATTTATCCCCATTTCCCCCCAACAGTTCGACGGAATAAGATGAAAATACAATCTAGTTCTAGATCTCGTTAAAGTACATATGTGTACCAAATTTCAAGTCAATATCTCAAACGGTTCCAGAGTAAACGTGCGCACAAAAAAAGTTACAGACCGACAGACCGACAGACCGACAGACCGACAGACCGACAGACCGACAGACAGAAATTTGTTTTCGCTCAAACTTAAAATCTCGACTTTTCATGACATTCTAAGCCAATCTGAACAATACAAATTTTTTAAAATTTTCTAAAATTTTCTATTGTTCAATTAGGCTATCATGAAACGTCGTGATTTTAAGTTTGAGCAAAAAAAAATTTTCTGTTTGTCGGTTTGTCTGTCTGTCTGGAACATTTTTGTGCACACGAATACTCTGGTACTGTTTAAGATATTGACTTGAAACTTGGTACGCGTATGTATATCTTAACGAGATCTGGAACTAGATTATATTTTCATTTTATTCCGTTGAAAGGTTGGGGGATAAATTAGAGTAAATGGGGGTAAATAGGTAAATCATGCAGGTAAGAGTCCATAAAATTGGTATTTAATTCATACAAGAGAAACTAGCCACCACTACCACCCTCCCCCCCTATCACTACCCCCATTCCAGTATCGATGTGGAATATCGTTTTATGGGTTTCTGGGGTATATTATTTCAAATATTATATTATTAAAGCTCCATAAACAATCATTTCAACATACAAAATTTTTTCGTTGTGAGGTACTTGGGTAGAAAATCTGGGTTGTGGAAGTAGTGATTCCTTGGGCAGCGGTTTTTAATATTTGAAAAAGTATTGCCTTTTTGAATGTAGAATATTCATATTTCTGGGGTCGCTAATTACGAATCTGAAATCAAAGTTAAAAAAAATCAATATCGCGAGTTTGAATAGGATGAAATGTTTTGCATGAAATGTTTAACTATTACAAAAAAACTCGTGCCCAAGGAATCACTACTTTCATATCCAGATTCTCCATCCAAGTCCAATTTTGTATGTGGAATTTGAATAATATAATATGGGAAATCCCATAAAATGATATCCCATATCAGTAGTGGGGTGGAAGTGGTGATAGTGGGGGTGGATGAAGTAAAAAGATAGTTTGAGGTTTTTGATTTCTGTACACACACTAAATCAGAATTCTTTTTTTCACTCCCTTTATTAATGGGGTGGGGGTGGTAATGGTGGTGGCTAATGCCAAAAAAAAAATTGAGACCTTATAGCTTCTCTTGTATATGCTAGATACCAATTTGATGGATTCTTACCCGCTTGATTTATCTATTTACCCCCACTTACCTCAATTAACCTCCCAACCCTTCAATGGAATAAGATGAAAATGTAATCTAGTTCCAGATGACGTTAAAATACTTACGTGTAGCAAATTTCAAGTCACTCTCTTAAACGGTTCCAGAGTAATCGTGCGCACAAAAAAGTTACAGACCGACAGACAGAATTTTTTTTCGTTCAAACTTAAAATCTCGACGTTTCATGACATTCTACGCCTATATGCACAATACAAATTTTCCAAATTTATTTTGTCGTTTCTATACTTCCACTAGATGTGGAAGTAATTAAAAAGTGAGTACATTATATTATATTTATGACAAAAATCAGAATCTTGTTAACTTTGGATCATACACTCATCACAAACAAACACGACAGTTTCATTAAAAGATGCGAAGACGCACATTGTTTTAGTCATAAATGCTCTCTCTATATTTTGTTATATTACAGAAACAAAAGAAAAAATCATTTAAGTTTAATGATCTTAAATTTTCGTTCTTAGCATTTTTGATGTAAGTATAGAAGTTTCTGAGATATGTATTAATATTCAAGTTAACTAATTTGTGTTGTGAACGTTCGGACGCCGTATTTAAACTTCCATATCTTCGAAACTATTAATTCCACAGAAATAAAAAAACCTCAAAATTAATTAAATATTTTTCGCACCTCGTTTAATTTCCTCATGGTACACGGCCATTTATTCGGCTTTGCTTCATAGTACTCTTTGTAATGATCACCGAACAAGTCTTTTTCACTCTTTCCATAATAAACAAAACAAATAGGCAGCAAGTACTAGTCTAATTTGCGGCGGATCGTGTAGAATTTAAACTTTAAACGTCAAGTGCCGTGACGACCACGGCGTTTAACGAAATACCTAGGCAAATCGTGCAACCTCAAGAATTTGCATGATACGTCGGCAGTTCATGTACTGCCTAGGTTTTTCACGAAATGACGTATTTCATCAAACGACTACGACATCCATAACATAGAAAAAAATTTACTAATTTTACGTTCACATCAAGTGGAAGTATCGTAGGTAAAAAAAAATTTGAAAATTTTTATTGTTCAAATAGGCTTAAAATGTCATGAAACGTCGAGATTTTAAGTTTGAGCGAAACAATAATTTCTGTCAGTCTGTTGGTCTATCTGTCTGCCTGTAACATTTTTTTGTGCACACGATTACTCTGGAACCGTTTAAGATATTGACCTGAAATTTGGTACACGTAGGTATGTATTTTAACGAAATTTGGAACTAGATTATATTTTGATTTTATTTCGTTGAAGGGTTTGGGGTAAATTAGGGAAAATGAGGGTAAATAGGTAAATTAAGCAAGTAAGAGTCCATAAAATTGGTATTTGGTATATACAAGAGAAACTAAGGTTAAAAAAAAATGTTTGGCATTAGCCACCATCCCTCCATTATTAAAGGGGGTGAAACAATAAAATTGTGATTTGGTGTGTGTACAAGAACCAAATGCCTCAACAATTTTTTCATCCACACCCATTACCACCACATCTACCCTCACTACCGATGTGGCATATCGTTTTATGGGTTTTTGGGGTGAACGATTTCAAATATTATATAATTAAAGTTCCATAAACAAATATTTCCACATAGTGGAGTACAAATATAGTATCAACATTTTTTTCGTTGTGAGAGATTTGCATAGAAAATCAGGATGTGGGAGTAGTGATTCCTTCGGCAGCGCTTTTCTAGTTACGCGGTCATAATATTTCAGATAATTAGGAGTTTTGTTTCTGAGTAAGTTCCAATACGATGGACTCAACTTTTAAATTATTAAAGAATGTCAAAATCCAAACAATTGAGAGAAAACATACTGTACGTGCGCCATAAGGGAAATATATAAATTATTATTTCCGGGGCACCATTTGTCGAAGTAATCTGGAGCAAATAAACGAAGCGGTTTCGGTATTGGGAAATGCGGCCTGATTGATCTGGGTAACAATTTCATTACAGACTCTCTGCGGTTTCTTTGGTGGCCTCTGTAGTTTGCAGCTTCTTTCGCACTCCAGTGAGTCAACTACTTCTTGTGATTCACTCATCATTAATGTGGCTCGGTAATTAGTGAACAAATAGAGAACTTGGCGGAATGTAAATTGTGATTTAATCCTAATGAGCGATACTTTAATTAAATGAACATGCTTGGTGAACTTCATGTAGTAGTTATGAGCAGATGTTATATGCATGTTATAAAAATACTCATACCTCATCAGTTTCAAAGTGTGTATTAGGCACGTGTGAAATAGAGCACGTATACATATAGATCAGAGGTGATTTTCTTACGTCTTTAAAATACAAATTCTTTAATACTTTGAACACGTTTTTTCAAAGAAAATGAATTTAATTCCATTCCTTTTTGAGAGCTTGTAATAGTCCATGCCAAAGTTGCAAAAACCCCAAAAGTGCAGGAGTAGCGGTCAAACATGACTACGCCCCCGTTTTTGCACGGTCCCTACCCCCCTCTAAACTCAAAAAACCTCTCCTTTTTTCGACTTTTTGTTGTCAGGCATGCGAGGGCTTGTTGGATCGGATTTTTTTTTAATTGCCCATGGGGGTTGAATCCACCCCCTCCCTCAATACCGAAACATGCAAAAAACATCCAAAAGTGCTGAAAATTGTTTTCCACGCGTTTTCATGGGCGGGGAACACGATGCTGATATTATTTAGCTTCCTACCTCTAACCAACTACCATAACGCATAAATGCATAAAACCACCCCTTTTCCCATTTTTAGTTTTCAGGCATGCAAGGAAATGTAGGATCGTTTTTTTTTTAAGAAACTCAATATGTCCTGTAAAATTCTGCAACCAGACATTGTAACGACGCCAGGGGGGGGGGGGGGGGGTTGAAACCACCTTCTCCCTGAATCCTGAAGTGTCCCTCAAAGAGAAGAAGGTATCCCAGGGTTTTCAAAGGTATAGTATAATAGGTATTGAAAAATCCCGATCCAACAAGTCATCGCATGTCTGATAACGAAAAATGGGAAAGAAGGGTGGTTTTATGCATTTAGGGGTAGTTGGTTATCAGCATTGTGTTCCCCACCCATGAAAACGCGTGGAAAACAATTTTCAGCACGTTTGGATGTTCTATGCATATTTCGGTATTGAGGGGGGTTTCAATCCCCGTGGGTAGTTAGGATGTCTCATTCCTATCCAACAAGTCCTCGAATATAAGGGATGTTTAGGGATAGTTCGAGGGGGGGTAGGGACCGCGCGACTATCACCATCGTATTGGCCGTCCTCGAAAACGGGGAGATAGTCATGTTCTTGCGCTGCACTTTTGGCGTTTTACACTTTTTTTGCAAGTTTCGTATGGAACATAAGGCAAATTTGTGACTTCTGTTGTCCGGTGGAAACGCCATCTTGAAAAAATGATTGAGTCTCTTTTTTTGAAGTATCTCGCTTCCTGTCAAAATTATAAAAATAATACTGACACAATTTTGCATAGCTTGAAATTTTCTACAATTTTGATCTTACTTTTTTTTGTAGGATTAATATTATTCTACGATGTATCGTTCGAGCGAGGTAAAATGAAATCTCCTGCTTGGCGTCTTTTCATTTCTTCCTCGACATAATCCTTAATTGCCATTTCTTCATTCTAAATATGCCCAGTGTCCGCTTTGCATGTTCCTTCCATCATCGCAGTGTTTTTTTCAACGCTTTCGTTTGCCTTAAACTCCGTTGCGGACGTTTGGTCCATTCTCGCAAGTTTCTTCGCTACCGTTTTGGCATATTAGCCCGTCGGGCAGAGCGCGAAAGGCCTTCTCTTTCTTGACCTACCCAATACTGAAGTATAACCAGATGGGACCTTCACTACTTATTAAAGCATGTTATTTTACATAGGAAATCAAAATTGACGACACTCTCCATTGGTCGAGATCGAAGATATAAGAAAAAAACTAAAAAAAAAAAGAAATTTATAAATTTAAAATTTAATCAAATATAACTTTAGAACTAAAACAGATAAAAATACAATTTTTTTTGGTTTTGACAAATAAACATTGCTTTTTAATTTGAAGTATAATTTATTGCAATAATTAAAAAATTAACATAAAAAAACTAGCAAAATTCAAAAAGATACACAAATCAGCAACATTTTTCTAATTCTTAACTCACCATAACTCGCTTATATAACGAGGTATTCAATTTTTTCTTTCACCAAAAACTGACAAATTTAATAGGCTTCATTTTGTCTCGATTAATGCTGGATCTAATTTCTTAACTAAAAGCGCTACAGCCCTTGAAACACAACGAAGCACAGTACGGCGACGAAGACGCGAGGCTTCCTTTCCCGCCCCCGCTACTTTCTCGGCCTATCAAGAAACGTATCGGCTGCTGGCCTCATTATTGTCTGGATAAATATTAATAAGTATATACTATTTTACTTACATATAGGCTATTACAGTTTATGTATATTGTAGATTCATTTTTATCAATGGAGAAAAACTACATGTTTGTTTTACGAAACTGCTGAAAGCAGTGAAAATCTAATGGTAAAAAACCAACTGTTACTGGCATCAGGTCTATTATTAATTGTGCAAATGAAAGAAAATATGCAATTTCATTAAAATTTTTATAAAACAAAGTGGTGGCACTTATTTGCACACTCTTCGATACCGATTTCATTATTCTTGTTTGACATCTTTTTGTAATAAATAACATTAGCAAAGATAATACGTATTGTCTCTGATATTAGTAACGCGATAGAAAAATGCAAGTGAGCCTTCATGTAGTTATAATAAAAAAAAAATCAGTTTAAAATAAAATGGCATTGTCTGATTTGTGGAAAATCCAGAAAAATTAAGAATAAATTAAGAACATTTTTAAGTACCAGTTTGTACAGGAACGGGTGCGGAAACTAGAAAAAAATATATATTAAAGCTGCAGTGTCGCATTGTGATACAGAAATACAAGGCAGGTTACACATTTATTCAGATTTATTTGGGCTAATGGAAATTATCATAAAATTTATTATGCAAAATATATTAGCAAAAAAAATTAAATGTGTACAAACTAAACAACTGAAAGAAAAAAATGAATTTAAAGTAGCGTTAAATATTTTATTTAAGGAGGTTTATCTTGCTGTTTTGCAAAAAAGAATTCTTAACTCTAATATTTCTAAAAACACGCCTTACTGATATATTTGAAGAAATGACGGAAGAAAAATTAGATTATTATAGCAGTGGAAATATAAGAATGAGATTAGCAAAGCATTTAAGCAAACAAAGTGTTTTGTGAACATAAAGAAAATACAACAGTTCATTCAAGTGATAATAAAGCTAAAAGGATTTTTGTTATCAGTCACAAGTGAATCAGGCGAAGAAAACTTGGTTCATGAGAATGAATTGACAATTCCTGATAAAGCTGCCGGTATCTTAAGAGAAGCTATAGCTGGATGTTTTAAAACTATAAAAAAAACACGACTGAATGAACATAAATGTAAACAAGAAGTTTCAGATTTGTTATAAACATTTATGTGGTGGATACTAAATATGTCAGGACAGACAAATTTGATTTAAACGTTATTTCTATAGTAATGGAATTTATATTAATACTTATGGAAAAAAAAAATCAGCTTAGGCCATTTTTTTAATCCTTTACATATCACTACATGTGTTTCGTGCCGTCAGAAGAAAAAGAACTTAATGATACGCTTTATTCTTTTGGCTATAGTTATTCCTACGATGAAATACGTACATTTTTAACGTCTTTAGCTAGTCACGCATTAGTAAAAACTGGTGACGACATTTTTATACCACCTGGAGTTCCTCCAGTAAGTTCTGAACAAAACAATTACATTTATCGCAGCGATAATTTTGATCAAAACGAAGACAGGCTAGATGGTAAAAATCCCACTAGGAATAGTATTATTTAAAAAAAGAACAGCCTATTTACACATGCATATTTAGATCGTCTATCCAATTTTAACCGATTTTAACCCTTCCAGTTTACATGAAAACAAAAATATAGTTATGTACAAAAATTCAACTAATCGTTCAGAGCCTCTACGAGTTAGTGAAAGCATGGCAAATAATTGTTTTGATTATGTGGTTACCTCTGACATTCTATGGAAAATATTAAAATATACCAAGCAAAGTAAAAACTTTACTAGCTGGCATAATTTTACTTCCACATCCAGTGGAAGTATAGTAACAATAAAAAAATTTTTGTCTGTCTGTCGGTCTGTAACTTTTTTTGGGCGCACGTTTACTCTGGAACCGTTTGAGATATTGACTGAGACTTTAACAAGATCTAGAACTAGATTATATTTTCATCTTGTTCCGTCGAAGGGTTGGGGGGTAAATTGTGGTAAATTTGAAGTAAATAGGTAAATCAAGCAGATAAGAGTTCATAAAATTGATATTTAGTATAGACAAGAGAAGCTAAGGCCTCAAAAAAAATTTTAGCATTAGCCACCCCCATTACCACCCCCACCCCATTATTAAAGGGGATGAAAAAAAATGTGATTTAGTGTGTGTACAAGAACCAGAAACCTCAAAATATTTTTTTACTTTATCCACCCCCCACTTCCACCCCCTGTCACCACCCCCACCCCACTACCGACGTGGGGTATCGTTTTATGGGTTTCTGGGGTAGAGGATTTCAAATATTATATTATTAAAGTTCCATAAACAATTATTTCCAGATACAAAATTTTTTCGTTGTGTGACTTGGATAGAAAATCCGGATATGGAAGTAGTGATTCCTTTCGCAGCGATTTTTACAATGATATATCTGAAAATCAGTTATATGTGTCTGATACCTACCTATTATTTTCACTTTATTAATGCACCACCCGCGTAGTACGACACCATATATAGCAGATTATTACAACTAATATGATATTATTCAATTTGATTTGTTAATTTTATCATCTTACAATAAAGGAAGATAATTCTAAAGCTTTTGTTACGGCCGCTGATTGTAGCCTTGCGCGATTTATGGTGAACGCGGGATGTACCGGAAACGAGTGGGGAAGCCTCGCGACTCCGTCGCCGTAGCGCGCTTCGTTGTGTTTAAAAGGCTGTACCGTTTTTATTTACAGAGCTAAACCCAGCATTAATTGAGACAAAATGAAGTCTATGAAATTTGGCAGTTTTTGGTGAATAAAACATTCGAATAGCTCAATACACAAGCGAGTTACAATGAGTTAGACCTTTCAAAAAAATTGACAATTTGTGTACCATCTAAATCAACGTCAATTTTTTAATGTTAAAGTTATTATTTTTGTAATAAATTATACATCAAATTAAAGAGAATCGTTTGTACTATAAAACTAAAAAATATATATAATTTTATCTTTTTTCGTTTGAAAGTTATTCGTGGTTGAATTTGAATTTTGTTATTTTCATTTTTTTTGTTTTTTTCTTGTAACTTCAGTCTCGACCAATGGAGAGTGTCGTCAAAAGTGATTTCCTATGTAAAAAAACCTGCTGAATAAAATGAAATAGGTTTTATTTGGTTATACCTCGGTATTGGGTTAGTGAACGATAGAGCCAGCCATCCGACGTACTATATAACAATAACAACAATAATTATTTTTACTCTGAAGATTTACAATAACATATAAAACTTTTCAATAAAGATAGTAACGTATAGATGTGGGGTATGTTCGCAAAAGGATAAACCTGGTCTACAAATGAACCATATCCCTACTACTTTTATGTATTCAGATAAGGTAAGTGAATAAATTAATGTGTGATCTTAAACAATAATAAAAAATAATAACTAAAACATTAATACCAATATATAAACACTATTCCTAAATTTAAATCATGCTAATTTATCAATCTAATTTTCAATACAAATGCCAATTTATTAGTTTTCGTAGTACCCAAGAAAATTTTGTCAGTCTGCCTATTGTAACTATTTTTTTTCTTTTTTCAAAATTTTATATATTATATATGAAGGGTAAATATTTCTTAAGTCAATAAACTGATAGGAGGTTTGTTTAACAACTTAACAATTTCCGTACCGTATTTTTAAAGTTACCAATTGAATTAAGTTTTTATGTCAGTTGGGAGTTTATTATAGAGACGATGACCAAGGTAAGTGTGACATATCTGTGCAATAGTTTTTGAGACTTTGCACTGTATTGATGCTTAAGTGGGCCTTTACATTTTTTTTTTTTTTTTTTTTGGTTTAACAAGATGGCAGAATACAATTGTCTGATATCTAAGACAATCACCAGTTGAAATAGATTATCAGAGGGGTAAGTTATCTCTTATCTATATATCATTTTTAAGATCCACTTTTGCGTCATCTCCACATTTTTTAAATGACTGTTGTAAGCCCCTCCTCAGGCTAGAACCCCGTATCTTAACTAGAATTGCACAAAGGCATAATACATAATTCTTAACTGTGTAATATTTAATATCTGCTTAAAATACTTGAATTTAGCTAATAAGATTCTTATATTCTGAGTTAAATTATGTAAATGTTTATCCCACGCTAAGTTGCAGTCAATAGTTACTAAAAAGTAATGAGGCCAAGTACGGTGCCCTGTGGGACGCCGTACTCTATGCTTTTCATGCAACTTATATGGTCCTTTATTTTGACACATTTTTCCCGATCAGCTAAGGTTTTTCATTAAATTATGAGCTTTCCCTCTGAAACCAACTTGTTCAAGAGCCTGCAACAATAGATAGTACCTGACTGTATCAAAGGCCTTGGCCAGATCCACGAAGATGCAAATAGCTAGTTTGGCTATTAATCTTGAATTTGGCGTAGATGTGGCCTCTCTAAAATCAAACTGTGAGTCATTTAGAACTTTATACTTCTCTAGATATCCAGTTATTCTATTTTTTATGACTTTCGCTATCGCTGAAATTAAAGATATAGGTATATAGTTACCAATTTCCATTATCTCGCCGCTCTTGAACACAGGTTTGTTTAAAGCTGTTTTAAATACTTTTGGAAACTCTACCATACTAATTATTTCATTACTTACACAGCACAGAGGTTTAAGACATAGTCCACTATCTCCTGTAAGGTGCTTGCAATGATATTATCTAGTCCTGGGGCTTTATGCTTTTTAAATTTTGTATTACTTTTCTTATTTCATTTTTACTGATTTCAGTTAGGAAAATAGAATTTGGCGGCCTTTTTTATTTTCAATAATACTTTCTAGTTTATTTATTTTGCTAGCTAATTTCTTGCTTAAATTACAAAAGAAGTAGCAATAGTTTTTCATCCATTGTTATAATATGATGGGACACTTCATGCCTGCTTTGCGACAACCACAAGCTGGTTAACATTTTGCCTTACACTTGCAAGATATTAATTTGAGAAGTGCTGGTGGTGCGGGATCGGCTGGCTGATAATTGGTTCGAGTCCACGGTCAGTTCTGTGTCAACCCTAAATCTCAGGATTTTTGTCAAAGAGCCATGTTTGCACCTAATGATATGTTCTATAAGTATGTTGTGGTGCGATAGTCAAGCGGCCCTCTAGGCCCTTGCATCATTCCGGACCAAATCAATATTGGTTCAAACCTGTAAACAGGCTCTGTGTAAACATGGCTCATCTAATTGGGTCAATCTTCTCTGGGTGGCAGCAGGCAGATGCCCTAGATCAGCTGCCAGGAAGTCAATAGAAAACTGGATTCGTTCCCAGTTCATTGACTTCTGGGCCTCCTACCCAGGACTACGGCAAGCGAAGCTCCCAAGCGAGCAGAACAAATTCTGCGACTAAGCAAGAAATAGAAATGCAGGTTCTGCGGGGACGGGGAGAAAACTTCCATTCACGTCCTAACTTCCTGCCCTAGTCTTATGAATTTGAGACACAAATACTTTGGAAATGGTTTTCCAGTGCTGGCAGAAATAAGGAATGCCCCATAGGAAAGATTTTAGAATCCGGCCCGAATGGGGAATTTGCTAATTCCGTAGCGGTAGGACAGTGGGCCAAAAGGCCTGAGTGCGGCGACCTTTCGTCGCCCCGCTAAAAAAAGAAGAAGAAGAAGAAGTATGTTGGGGTGCTTTTTTTCTCTTGGTGGTAATATCGAAAGGTTGGATTTGCTTTTTGCAATTGATTTTGTAAAGCACTTGAAGCGTAAAGAATATATTGATTTTTCAACTCTGTCGCCTCTGTAAAAGCAATGAAAACACGTTCCTCTGCCATAGCAAGATTATTTGGTCTGCATTTTGAAGTTGAAACAATTTCAGCGCTCTTCGTGCTTCTCAAGATGTTATTGAATGTTACCTTTTCCATGTTAAATAAAGCTTAATACGAAAAATTAAATTACAACCTAAAGGTACAGGTTGAAAATCGGACAGAAGGACGCATACACTACCGAGAGTGTGTTTAAGTTATTTGTGCTGCTTTTAAATAAGATTGTGTAAGACCCAGACCACTTATAATGACATGACAAAGATCTTTTGTAAAACTGACTTTTTCTTCGACTCTAAAAATATTTTTTAGCAGATGGATTTTAGGAAATATAATTAAAATCTCATCGATCATATTTTTAATAATAGAAATTGGTTTTTCAAGAAAGACGCTTTCCAATTTTCTGTACTTTTCAATACAATATTTTTTTATTTTCCAATACACAGTAGGTAATGTGATTATATTGTATGCTCTGTATATAAACTTCAGTTGATACGTTATCGATGAAAGACAAGCTAGTCTGTCCTAAGGCAAAAGTTGTTCTATAGGCATTTGGGAAAGAAACCAATTTTCTTTCAAGTAAACACAGCGGCTCTTTTAATAAATATTCAATGTATTTTCAATAAATGGAAAATATAAATCAAACATGACAGACCACTTCTTAGGAGGAAAAGGCAAACAGTAAATTAGTGAATGTAAAAGACAAGGGGGTTCAGATATTCAAATATAGGAAATCATTATTAAATTTTCGCAAAAAAAAAAATTATTGAATCGTCCTTCAATAACAATAGTTAATCCTTATTCTCAACTAACAAATCACAAAAATACAGAGTCAAGAAATACCGTCAAGTATAAACGCTCCCGATAACTAAAAGATTATAGATATTATAAGGAACTTTTAATCTTGTAACAAGTGCATTAAAAACAGAACAGGCTGTTTTCTTTCAGTATTCTATGAGTCGAGTTAATAATTGCCCTGAGACTACAGAGTATTAAAAAGCTGACTAATTTAACAATAACATATCATTCTCGTTTAGGTTAGCAACCTTTGAGGAAATAAAATTATATCGACTTAAAATCGAATGCATATGATACAAGAAAGATATAATTTTATTGTCTATTAATCTGTCCTCATAATGGGCATAAAGGTGTCTGGAAATACCAGTTACAAACTTCCGGTGCAGATTTTACATACAAAAATATGAAAAAGGGCTCATATAAGTATATGTCCGCAAATACTTCCTAAGTGAGCTAGGGCTCTTCGAAGGTGGAGCCCTATAGTAGATTTTATGTCATTCTTCAGGGGCCCTTAGTGCTATTACAATGAAATTTGGTACGTTATTAAGTATCAATAATCAATTCATTTTTTTTTTTTTAATTTTTATAATCAAACATTTTTTTTCATCCGTTTCTCTTTTTTCAAACATTGATATAAAAGAAGGTCCTATTTGTTAAACACAGTAGAGCCAATTGCTTTTTTATAAGTACTGCTTTAAAATAGTTGTTGCAATAACATTTTGTGATCTCCTAATCGCATCGTCTATTATACAGGCCAACGACAAAATAAGCCACGTCAACCAGACTAGACCATCATATTCTCATGACTCTGTCCGATGTCAGATTTCCATTACGTCCCTAAAATGGTCAAGAAATGCTAAAATGGCACTATAAAGCGCGTACACCATTTGACAGCCGACAAGATTGGAGGATACACAAGCTCAATCATTAAATGTAATAAAGTTAAAATTCACAGTTTTCCTGTACTTTTTAAAGCTGCTCCTCTAAACTAAACTCTCGCGGCAAGTGGCCTCGCTGAAACGTCACGTTTGACGTGACTTCTCGTTGATGGTGGTGCATCCTCGTGTCTAATCGTCACCGAAGGTTGTCGTGTTTCTGTTTGATTGGTCAGCGCTTGGCTCCGGCTCCTCGTGATAGGTTCCCTTGTAGCAGGTTGTGGTGTCTCTTCGTGATTTGTCACTACTCGAACGTGCTAACTGGAAATTGGTTCGTTTACCATGAGTCGTCGTGTGTTTTCCATTATATAACTGACTGAAAGAGCGGGCTTCCATGCAATGGGTAATCTCTGCGTGTCATCTCGTTTGTTAAGATTAATCTCTGTGGCATCTCTGGTAATTCTTGACGTACAATGCTCGATATTGGCTACAGTTCTGGTGTTGTCGAAGTCTATTTTGTGTCCTGTGATTTTTATGTACTGTACTAGGGATGATGTTTTCTCCTCACTTTGCAGGAAGGAACATAGAAATGCAGTATTTAGCTTACTTTAGATTTAAATACTGATAATTATTTTGTTACCAATTGGTGACAAAATGCAGTCATATTGGTATGGTATTTAGTTGTCGAAGTTAATACGAAAGGGATGCCAATGTAAGTTTCTACCGGTAGGTGTTTATTATTTAAAACATTTAATAAATACATGGTACTAAATACCTACTGCATTCATAAGTATAAAGTTTTTGTTATTTCAGATTGTTATGAATTTCACCAAAGTTTGTAATCACAATCAAAGTAGAGAATCCATTCTATTTATGTCTTGAAATTGCGACTCTTCGATTTCCGGCCAAAAATGTAATCTCTGTCCTTCAAATTGTCAAACGTAAATTTCTGCATATAATATAATCGTTTTAGATGAAAATCATGTCGACGCGACGTTGGACACCTATTATATTATTATTAAATTCATATTAGTAAACCTATAAAAGTATTGACAGCAAATAATGTTTCACAAGATTTCTATTTAATTACGAAACATAAAAACCGCTGCCTAAGGAATCACTACTTCCACATCCAGACTTCCTATGCAAGTCTCTTCCAACGAAAATACTATAATTGCACTTCACTGAATGTGGAAATAATACGCAGAAAATGGCATGACAAAGATATACAAAATCATTGTGTGCCGTGGACTATACAATAGAAGTAAAGCTTCTGCTTCAAGCATTTTCTTCGAGGAAACCTACTACGCATCCATACTACTCGAGGTAACCCACTGCGCATTCATACTTCTTGAAGTAACCAACTGCGCATCCATTTCACTCGAGGAAACCAACTGCGCATCCAAAATACATCAATTTTACAGTTTTACTCAAGGAAAGCCACTGTGCATCCATTTGAATCGATCTGCGCATCCATACTACTTGAGATAACCTACTGTGCATTTATAATACTCGAGAAAAGCCACTGCGCATCCAAAATACTCGAGGAAACCTACTGCGTATCCATACTGCCCGACATAACCTACTGCGCATCCATAATTCTCGGGGAAACGTACTGGGCACTCATACTATTTGAGGTAACCCACTGCGCATCTACAGTACTCGAGAAAAGCCACTGCGCATCCAAAATACTCGAGGAAACCGACTGCGCATCCAAAATACTGCGCATCCACTTATTATAGAATTAATAAAATAATATTTGAAATGGTCTACCCTAGAAACCTATAAAACGATATCGGTAGTGGAGGTGGGGGTGGGGGTGGATGAAGTTTTCACCCCCTTTAGTAATGGCGTGGGGGTAGTAATGAGGGTGGCTAAGCCAAAAAAATGTTTAAGACCTTAACTTCTTTTATATATACTAAATACCAATTTTATGGACTCTTACTTACTTGATTTACCTATTTTCCCTCATTTACCCCAATTTATCCCCCAACCCTTCAACGTAATAAGATGAAATCTGGTTCTAGATCTCGTTAAAATACATACGTGTACAAAATTTCAAATCATTATCTTAAACGGTTCCAGAGTAATCGTGCGCACAAAAATAGTTACAAACTGACAGACTGACATACTGACAGGCATAATTTTTTTTGCTCAAACTTAAAATCTCGACGTTTCATAACATTTTAAGCCTATTTGAACAATAAAAGTTTTTAAAATTTTGTTTGCTGTTACTATACTCGCACTGGATGTGGAAGTAAAATTAAGAAGCCAATTTTTAAACATTAAAGGATTAACACCTTATATATTCGCTGATCAATATTTTTAAAAAGCAGTAGGATTTTTTTTAAGTTATCATCTGCTAACAAAAAATGTGACAGACGGATAGACAGCCAGACGGACGGACGGACTGATATTTTGAAAGTTGTTTAGAATTCGTTCACTAACACAATGTGAAAATTCTTCTTTACGAACGGCATCTACGATTTTAGAAATGTACTCTTTGTTTTCGTATTTGTGAACAGTATAATAACAATTATCTAATGTTATGCGCATAACATTTAATGGATAAAACAACTTGCGGGGTATGCACTTTTGGTTTTGCCAAAGACTTTGCCCGGATTCTTATAATATGTATTGTATCACAATAATAAAATAAAACCTCTTTATTATTATTATTATTAAAAAATTTTGTCATGTTATAATATACCTCTTTGATTGCATTAAACAGGTACACGATAATATCTACACAATCTTTTATCAAGGCAATTACTTACTTTAATTACTTCATTATTATCAAATATTTGGAAATGTATTTATACGCAATGTGTACATTTCTGAAAAAGCAGGAACTTATTTCTACCCTACAAAAGTTAAAGCTCTAATGACAAAGTCACTCACACTTCTATATTCAACGAAATTAAATGGAAAACTTCTGAACTGAGAATAAGCCACTTAATTAATGCCAGCGTTTGTATTAGATTGTAAGCTTATGAGAAAATTAGAAATGAAGTTTTTTACAATAAGAATTTATGGAGTGCGCTTATTATTGTGTGGAACAAAAACTGTTGTTAAACGAAGAAGGCATTTAAGAAGAAAAGCTAACAAACTACTTATCTGAACAAACTTTTTGTGATATATTTCACACGCCTTGTCTTTCATGCTTTCAGACTTATTGGGTTAAAATTACTAAAAAAAATTTGGAAAAAAAGTGAACCGCCTTCAATACAAGTCGCTAAAAATTACGAAATAAAATTTCACCATCCCGCGTCGTCCAGTTAATTAAACCTTATTACATAATATCGATATGGAGGTCAGTTAAAAAGACTTCAAATTCATTATTTGTTCACTTTTACAATATATAGTTCAGTAATATAACGATTTATATCTGCCAAAATTCATAAAGTTTTGAAAATTGGTAGAAATGTTAAGGATAGCATAAGAATTAATACCAAATAATGTGCTTCATCCCCTAGGACGTAGTTTCCCATTTTAAGGGTTTCTAGATTATCTCGAGAACGGTGCACTTTTTGATAAAAATACCTATATACAAACTTATTCCTTATAAGATTCTCTATCAAAATCATCTCTACAGTTTTTTCCATAAATTAATAGTACCGTGGGAAATAAGGGGCACACATGAGGTTAACACTAAAAATTGCAATCTTTACCATAATCTATTTTAGAGTTCAATGCTTAACCCAAAAGCAGCAGCTACTAAACTCCACTTAAAATTATAATAAATGTAGCGCTTCCACTCTCTCGCCCCTAAAAAATATCGCAATTTTTAAAGAATTATTTGCACAATTGCATGTGCTTTAGTTTTGAACTGGCTTCAGTACCTCTTTTCCTTTTCAATGACAAAGGCCTAGTGAGAAAAACTAACAAGGCAACTTTATACCAGATAATTAATACTGTTCCAGAACAGGACCATATTTTTGAAAATAGTAAGTATGTGATTGATGGAGGATACCTGGTTCGCTGCGTAATATGGCTAAAAAAAGGAGAATTTAATAACGTGTACAACGATTACGTTAATTACATAAGAAAACATTACAGTAATAGAGTAACTGTCGTGTTCGACGGTTTTTATATGGATAATGCAAACAGCACGAAGAGATTAGAACGACAAATGCGAGTACTGCAAAGAACCTGTCCTGAAATTATATTTGATGAAAACACTGTTGTTTCTGAAACTCAGCAGAAGTTCCTTAGTAATTTGTTTAACAAAGAACGTTTTATTGCAAAACTAGTGAAAAAATTTAGGACTGAAGGACTCGAGATGTTGGTTGCTGCGGATGACGCCGATTTATTAATAATACAAACTGCTATCGAAAAATGCTATGAGTGCGACACAGCTGTTGTCGTAGGGCAAGATATATATCCGCTAGTTCCTCTTATTGTTCTTTGTTCCTCCGACAAAAATATTAAATTTTTAAAAGAAAAACAAGGTAATACCAGCAAAAGGATTTACAGTTCACGAGATTTACAATCCTCAACTTTTTTAAAAAAATGTAAAGAAACAATATTATTTGCACACGCCATTAGCGGTTGCGACACAACCTCAGCTACTGATTGGGGATGGAAAAATATCGGCGGTATATTAACCCCAACTATGACAACAAAAAAAACATGAGGATGGAAACGACGTCCTAGGGGATGAAGCTCATTATTTAGGATATAGGTGGAAACTTTTCGGTTTAGTAATTCTTATGCTATCCTTAACATTTCTACCAATTTCCAAAACTTTATGAATTTTGTCCGATATATTACAATATTAATTGTTATATTACTGAACTAATAGTGAATTTTATATTATAATTTTTAACGACTTTTTTAAAGATGTTTCAATATTTTTTCAACAAATTTTTTTCACCCTTTCTAGTGACTTCTTTATTTAGCCTCTATACAGTAAAATAACACATCCACTGTTTTAAATTTTTAAAATCTAACGTCAGACACCTATCACTGAAAGATTTCTAAAATCTCCATATCAAATTTTATCTAAATCTGCAAAATGATTGCAGCCTTATTCGATTCACCGTTTTGAATTCTTAATTTTTGAGAATGGAATCGATATCATCAATTTTGTGCAATTCCGATGAAATTATACGAGGCGACTTCATTTAACTAAAAAAATCATGTTTCCAATTTTTTTTACTCCTTATACTAAACATAGCATATATATTGTATTATTTATAAAAAATTAATTTTTTAAATTGCGGACTTTATATACTCAGGGAGCATATTGTATTACTGAATGCCAGCATATTTTGGCGATCTTTAAAAAAAATAGTTTTTTATTTGGTAATTTTTTTCTTTCCCTAGGATAACATTTGTCGGTATCTTCTTGGTTTTTTAAAGGAGTACCTGTTTCTCATTACTCTTTTTTGCTCTATACAAATTTTATTACATGATGACGATGGTCCCCAAGAAATAATAATAGGGTAGAGCAGATATTTTTTAAGGTTAGTAGAGCAAAGTACGATTTATTTAGCCCTTCGCATATTTTGTCGATGTTTTCTATCCAGTTCTAAACGTGTATCTGTAGTAACTCCTAGAAAGGTAGTGCTATAGTCTGGTAAACGAAAATTAAAGCTATTTAATTCCGTCTGCCTGTCTGTCTGTTGGCGCTGTATCTACAAAGACACTTGACGGTGAAGGATAATATTTGGTAGGTAATTGACGCTAATTGTTGGTTACGTTGAGAAATATACTATAAAACTTATACTTAAAATTAATGATCATTTCTAAGTCAATTTTTGGAAAAGTTTAATTTGAACCTTAGGTTAAAAATACCAAATAATTACCACCATTTTTCCCATGCATTCATAAATCATCCTAATATGTCATAAAAATCTGAAATTATTTTTTAAATTTTTGAAATCAACTAAACTTTGTAAAATTGCAAGGGCGTTGATGTACATCCTATATACAATATCTGTCACAGTTCGATAACTAAGTGGCCAGCAGTATATTTAAGAATTAGAGATTTTGCTATCTTGTAGCTGGAGAATAGAAATATTTAAAGAAAAACTAATAGAAAGTATAGAATAATATTAACAGATGTTATTATTCTAGACTGAATGAAACAAAAACATTGAAACAAAGAGAGGTATGAGTCAGACTAATGTTACAAATATATTATATTATGTTAAAGGAATTGCAATTCCCAATGAAATAAGTTTATAAAAGGTAAAATTGTAAATGGTCCGTGGAGTAGACTGGAAAGGATTATAATGGGATGTGCACAATATATGGAAACGTTTGCTGTTGGAAAACCGCAGGGAGATGTATTATTGTACATATATATAAATGAAGCAGGATGTGGGTAAATTTAAATCGTGTGATAATAGCCAAGATGTAAGGCAGAATTTATGTTGCTCCCTTGGTTGCCTTATATGTTCATCAACAAATGTCTTCAATAAGTAACTTTGTACAATCTACCCTTAGGGAATTCACAAATGACAACATTGTTAGAAACAATAGCTTTTGTAGCGTTTTGAGATTTATTTCATTAAAATAAAAATCTTTTTATTTAAGACACAGGGCGTTTTTCTTCTCCAGATTCGCCAGCGGCACCCACTGGACCGATTTTGATTTCCTTAAATTAAAGTTCACTATCTATAGATAATACAGTAACTAGAGGTTTTAACTTCGGAATAATGTCATATAAATTGGATTTCGATTAGGTATTTCTGGCAACTTAATAGTAAAAACATCAAAGAACTGTTTCTATATTATGCGGGGGCTTGCTAATTTAAAAGGGGGATGCCACTTCTTTCTAGGGGGTGGCACCTAAAAAAAAACACAAAAACATTGAAGCTGAAAACTATTTAAATTTTGAGATGAACATGTTCTATGCAACTTTGTATGTAAATTGATAGCCTTCGAGTTATAACGACTTGAAAATTGCTTGAAAAATGAGGTTATTTAAAAACTATTCTCGTCAAATAAATGGAAAAGTTTCACATTGAGCAAAAAGATGCTGGAGACAAATAAGAAAGCTACTAAATTGAGAGTGAATTTATTTTCTTGCTGTTTTGTTTCTTAGAATTAATAGTTTCAGAGATCTAGAAGTATAAAGATGGCGTCTGAACGTTTATAAGACGAAGTATTTCGTTTAAATTTTAAACTTCTCAGAGACTATGGCACTTATGTCAAAAATGCTAACCATCAAAATAAAAGACCATAGATTAGGCTTTCAAATTATTTTTTGGCTATCTCTATAGCATGAAAAACAAAAAAGTTATGACAAAAAAATGTGCTTCTTCTTCTTCACACAGTGAGCTGGATCAGGCTAGCCGGCCGTATACAGCATTCACAACGGAACGTGAACAGTTTCAAATGAAAAGATTACACACGGGATTAAAAATTAGTCCAAGTACATTAGGCGAGTAATGACAATTGCAATGGCAGGCTTAAATTACGAATCGTGGTGTGTCTATTTGGATGATCTAATCATTTTTTGAAATAATTTGGTAAATCATAAATAAAAAAGCTTGTCAAAGTTCTAACCAGATTAAGGGAAGTAAATTTAAAACTAAATCTAAATAAATGTACATTTTTAAGAAGGGAAATTCTGTATTTAGGACATGTGATATCTTCTGCAGGGATATCACCTGATCTTGAGAAAATTCGCGTAATTCAGAAATACCTTTACGCCACAAAATTCAGGCAATATGAAGCGGTTTGTAGCTTTTGCGAACTATTACAGGAAAGGTATTAAAAATTTCGAAAATCTGCCACAGCCATTGAATAATCTTACGAGGAAGAATGTAACATTTCATTGGAGCGAGGAATTCCAAATTCGTTTGACAAACTAAAGCATAAAACCACCAGTATTGCAATATTCAGATTTTTCAGAGGGAAACTAATTCATTCTTAGAACTGATGTATCAGGAGAAGATCTTGGGAAATTTTAGCAAATTCAAACAACAGGCCCATGGCATATGCCAGTCGCGTACTAAATAAACCCGAAAAGAACTATTGTATTGTGCAAAAAGAATAATAGGCAACAATAGGCAGTACATTATTTTAGCCCTTTCCTTTGCGCTAGGAAGTTCCATATACAGACCATTGACCACTAATATATTTATTAGTAGATTAACTAAGTTTAGACTAATTTTAGAGGAATGCGACTTTACTATAGATTATATTAAACGCTCGGACAATGTCGCAGATGATGCTTTATCTCGAATTCAAATTGATTCAGATGAGTTAAAGAACATGAATTCTAAAATAAGTAATACCATGTTTGTCACGACGCGAGTGCAAGCGAAATTACCATCTACAACTTTTACAATAGGTAGTAAAACAAATGCTACTGACGAAAGGCTTGATCACCCTGGAGTTGTAGAATTGTTGAAACGACTAATACAGTCAGTGAAATTGGGAGCAATAGATGAAAGAGAGTTTATAAAGATTTTAAAAAATTGCCATAAGGATAAAACATAAACATAAACACACCTCAGTTAGTAGACAATCCCCAAATCTAAAGCCGATGCTGTCCGGAAGGGGGGATAGCTGCTACGAATTAAGCAATTTATTATATGACATATAGGTACAATTAATTTATTTAAAACAGAATCCTCGATCAGCGTCTGCATTAGGTGCGTTGCTGAGGGATCTGAAAGATGGATGCAAGAAATATATTTCGGAATTATATATAATTAAAAATGATAATTGCTCAGAGTTACTAAATGAACTTGTAAAATTAAACTAGTGGAAGCATTATACTCTTCGCCGATTTACTGAGCTTTTTATATAATTGTTACACATTCTATAGGATACTCTTCGCATTTTTCTTATAAATAATGTTAGTTTTTGGACATTCTAAATTTTGCGATACCAACTTTGTTGTGAAAAAAAAATATATGAAAAAAAAATCGCCATGTGAGGGATCGAACACGAGACCTTTGGATTGAAAGGCAAGCAAATAAAAGCAAGCAAATAAAATTTATTAATATTCATATATATATATATATGCGCCTCCCCGAAACCTGCCTCGGAGCCAGCCAGACAACCACGGTGCGCAGCGCCGTGGTGATTGTAGGGCTGAGCGGGGTAGGTTCGGCTCGGCTTGGCGACAATGACAAAAAAAGGAACAATTAAAATTCCTACCCACCTAGCGTGGATTTAAAATTAATAATATATTTGAAAATAATGCTGCCCACAAAGGCCTAAAACTAATGCATATAAAACTTAGAACTAGTTGCTGGTTGTAACACTGAATAAATGTTGGCTGTTGACTCGGGAGAAAAACTAAACGAAAAAAATCCGTACGAGAACTGCCGATCTGGTGGTCTCCCTGACGCCAGGAATATGTGGTGGAAAGAGAATAGGGTTTAAAATGTTTGAATTTTTAAAGGTTTATCGGCCAAAATGGAATTTTTGGTGACAAAAAGAACAAAAAGAATAAAAAAAAGAACAAAAATAGAACATACAGAAAGAGAGGATTGGAAAGATAAAGTTGAGGACAGATCAAAGGTGGGGAATGGTAGGTTGTGGTATAGGAAAGTATGTAGGGAAAAGGTTGCCGGAAGATAGGCAACGCCTGGTATGGTAGGGGGTGTTTGATCTGGAATGGGGCATTATGCATTCTGATTTGAGTTATGTTGGATTGAAAGGCAAATGCTTTAGTCATTGGGCTATCTCATCTTACCACAAAACTTGAATGAATATCGTTCAAGAATTACATTTCAACGGATTAGATACATTATTATGAAATATATATATTGGTAAAATATAAAAATAAAAAAAAATTATAGGGAATAACATTTCGCAAGATTTCTATTTAAATACAAATGACAGAAATTATGAAAATTTTTTTTTTTTATTTAAATGATTAATAACTTTTTTATTTACCGATTCATTTTTTTCAAAAACAATAGGGTTCTTCCTCTAGCTAACGCTAACTTACTTTCCAAATTTCAATACAATCGGACTTTTCTTTCTTAAGTTATGGTGCTTACAAGAAACGTGACGGACGGACGGACAGACGGACAGACGTACAGACGGACAGACGGACAGACGGACAGACGGACAGACGGACAGACGGACAGACGGACAGACGGACAGACGGACAGACGGACAGACGGACGGGCAGACGGACAGACGGACAGACGGAAGGACGGACGGACAGACGGACATTTTGAAAGTTGTTCAGAATTCGTTCACTAACATAATGATATGAAACTTTTTTCTCTACGAGCGATATTTACTGATTTAGAAATGTGCCCATCAAATACAATATACTCTTCGTTTTTGCGAAGAGTATAACAATGAATTGCGAAAAGCAAACAGAAAAATACGTGTTGTAAAAAATGCACGAAATATAGTAAATAAAGAGGTAAGGCAATTAATACTAAATGACTATCGTATTTTACCAACAAGGGGGCATGCTGGTATGGACCCCATGTATAACAATATTAAGAGATGTTATTTTTGGTCAGGACTAAAGACAGACGTAGAAAAATTTGTAAAACTTTGTAGTGACTGTCAGAGATTTAAATATTGAAAACCCAATGAAGAACACTTGCTAATTACTAGTACGGCTACCGCAGCTTTTCAAAAATTTTTTCTTAATTTGGTAGGTCTTATTAGTACACACAAGCAAAATAATCGATATATTTTGACTCTGCAATGTGCGTTAAGTAAATGTGTGGAAAGATATCCGCTATCAAATAAAGAAGCTGTTACGGTTGCTAAGGCTTTCGTAGAAAATTTTGTACTACGCTATGGTGTACCACAACACATTGTAACGGATCAAGATACAGAATTTTTGGCCTAGAATTTTAAGAAAACTTGCAAATTGTTCAAAATAGGTCAATTAAATTCTACCGCGTATCATAACGAAACATTAAGGGCGCTTGAAAACACTGATAAGAGTTTGGGAGAGTGCCTAGGGATACAATTAGCAAAAGGAACGAATAATTGGAGTTAATGGTGTATAATAACACAATACATACTGAGACAAGTTATATCCTATGAACTTGTTTTTGTAATGTCTAGTAGGCTACCTACAAATGTTACACTAGGAATCAATCATTGTATAACCTTGACAATTATCCTTTGAGCTAAAATAAAGGTTACAAGTCACGCATAATGATGCAAGAAATAATTTGATAATAGCAAAAGATAATAGGAAACAGACTTATGATAGAAACACATAAAAGTAGCTATAGGATAGGTGACGAAATACTTTTGAGGAATGAATCGGGGACTAAGGGCCGGTTTTATAGGTAGAGTTTAAACCTAAGTTTAACTAGAAGATTCTGTTGAGGTCCGAAATAAAAGTAAATAGCGTATTTAGCAAAGTGTATATTAGGCACATTCATCAAATAGGAAATTATTAATTAAATTTGAATAAAGATTCTGTGGTATTGATAGTTGTTATTGAGTTATTATCGATAGTTATCGAACTCGTTATCGAATGATTTTTGTAGTAAAAAAACTGCTGTGAGAAGCGTCTTTTTGAGTTCTTGTTAAAAGATTTTTGTTAATTTCCTGTTTGATGAGTGTGCTTAATATACACTTTGCTAAACACGCTATTTACTTTTATTTTGGACTTCAACAGAATCTTCTAGTTAAACTTTGGTTTAAACTGTACCTATAAAACCGGCCCTAAGTTAGAACCCTTGTATAAAGGTCCTTATCAAGTAATGGAGGAAAAGTCTCCAAACATTGTAATTAAGATAGATGATAAATTATTAAAAGTACATAAGAATAAAGTAAAATTCTATTTTGATAGGGAATAGAATAACTAGCTTAGAAAAACTATTATTTTGACTTTCTCGGTGGAGGTGTGCTGGATGAAGAAATACAAACAAATAGTTAAAGTAGGTATTTGATATGTATGTCAAGTCCAGTGCAGCTCAAAATATTATGTATTAATTGTTATTTGTGTATATATAAATAATAGGTAAGCAAAATAGGTAATTACTTCCGCATCCAGTGGAAGTATATACAGGGTGTCCCGAATTGCATAGACCAAACCTCACTAAGCAATACAACTTTTCAAAATAAGAAAAAAAGTTCCTATAAATATGGGTCGGGAAGTGCCTAGTTTCCGAGATACAGGGTATTCAAGTAATTCTCCTGAAAATGTTTTTTTATGAATATTTTTGAAACGTCTAAAGATAAACAAATGATAATTTACACAGGAATGTAACTTTTTATGCTTTTTAAGACAAAATGACAACTATGTACGAAAATCATTCAGGAGCGGATGAAACTAGGGGGGGGTTTAGGTATAATTTAGCCCCAACTTTATTGTGTGACACGTTTACATCAATTTATGAGCAGAACTTAAAAATTTGAAGTTTTCTACATAAAAAAAGTCTCTTGTGTTTTTTCTCTAAAATTATCAGTTTTTGAGTAAATCTTATCTGAACTTTATTAATTAGTAACCATTATTACCAGCATTTCTGGTATGCAGGGGTATGCCATGATTGTAATGTTTGTAACAAATGAAAAATAATCTAGCATGCAATGCCAGAACGACAATAATGACATTGTTGTTTTCTGTGTTTTCTGTAGTTCATTGTTCTGTAGTTTTATTATTTCCTTTTGGAAAAAGTGTTCTATTGAAAAGTAAAAAATGGTCATGTTTAGTACGCGGATATTCATTTTATTTATGGATATTGTAATGGAAACGCGAATGCCGCGGTACACGAATATCGCAGAAGATTTCCTAATAGAAGGAAACCATCTAAAGATGTTTTTATTCGAACCCACCTAGAATTTAGAAATGTTGGACTTAAAAGAGGTCCAAGAAATGAAGAACAGCGAAATGGGCGATTTAAAAACATAATTTTGGCCAAATTTAACAATAATAATAAATTCAGTATCAGAAGAGTGGTCCAACAGCTGCGTGCGCAAGCTGTGCATGTTTCCAAAAACAAAGTTTTTCGGATTCTGAAAAAAGACCAGAGAAAAGCTTTTCGAATACAGCCAGTCCAAAGGTGATCCCGAAAGGCGTATCAATTTTTGTAATTGGTTTATAAATGCCATGGAACAAGATCCCGATTTCGGAAGTAAAGTTATTTGGACTGATGAAGCTACCTTTAACCGTAATGGATCGGTTAATTTTAATAATTTAAGAATCTGGGCTCATCGGAATCCTCATATAATTCGCCCTAGGGCATTTCAACAGGACTTTTTGTGGGCCCCACATCCTTCCCCCCGTTTAATCAAATTTTGTTTCACTGTCATTGTTTTTTCTGTTCTGCTAAAATATTCATAAAAAACTATTCCCGAATAAAGTTCAGATAAGATTTACTCAAAAACTGATAATTTTAGAGAAAAAATACAAGAGACTTTTTTTGTGTAGAAAACTTCAAATTTTTAAGTTCTGCTCATAAATTAATGTAAAAGTGTCACACAATAAAGTTGGGGCTAAATTATACTTAGCCCCTTCCCCCCCCCCCAGTTTCACCCGCTCCTGAATGATTTTCGTACATAGTTGTCATTTTGTCTTAAAAAGCATAAAAAGTTAAATTCCTGTGTAAATTATCATTTGATTATCTTTAGACGTTTCGAAAATATTCATAAAAATACATTTTCAGGAGTATTACTTGAACACTCTGTATCTCGGAAACTAGGGACTTCCCGACCCATGTTTATAGGAACTTTTTTTCTTATTTTGAGAAGTTGAATTGCTTAGTGAAGTTTGGCCTATGCAATTCGGGACACCCTGTATAGTAATATATATAGTAACGACAAAAAAATTTTTTTAAATTTTTATTCTTCAAATAAGCTTAGAATGTCATAAAACGCCGAGATTTTAAATTTGAGCGAAAAAAAATCTGTCTGTCTGTCTGTAACTTTTTTTGGTGCGCACGTTTACTCTGGAACCGTTTAAGATATTGACTTGAAATTTGGTAGACGTATGTACTTTAACGGGATCTGGAACTAGATTATATTTTCATCTTATTTCGTCGAAGCGTAAAATATGGTAAATGGGGAGGGGTAAATAGATAAATCAAGCAGGTAAGAGTCCATAAAATTGGTATTTAGTATATACAAGAGAAGCTAAGGTTTTAAAAAAATTTTTGGTATTAGCCACCCCCATTATCACCCCATTATTAAAGGGGATGAAAAAAAATTGTGATTTAGTGTGTGTACAAGAACCAAAAGCCTCAAAATATTTTTTTACTCTATCCATCCCCCTATCACCACCCCACCTCACTACCGTGTGGGATGTCGTTTTATGGGTTTTTGGGGTAGACGATTTCAAATATTATGTTAATAAAGTTCTATAAACAATTATTTCCATGTACCAAATTTTTTCGTTATGAGAGACTTGGATAGAAAATCTGGATGTGGAAGTAGTGATTCCTTCGGCAGCAGTTTTTACGTTAGTATTATATTGAATTATTAGAATGTAGAAAGAGAATCTAGTCAGTCCTCATAGAGAGCAGTAGCTTTAAGTTGAGTGCGTACAAAACATTAAATAAAGTATAGTGTAGAACTATTCTCGTGTATCACTAAGTTCTTCCCCAAAGGACGAACATTACAATGTCATTCACAAGAACTTGTCAATTGAAAATGCGTGAAATGTCCCTGCATCCTTGAGGCGACATACTGACGGAACGTAACTTAATAAGGTTTTTATGCCATGACCTTGTTTTGAAGTGACCTCCATGGAAATTACTCCATGTATTCGCTCATGTACCAATCGGCTTTTTCTCTAATACTGCTAATTTTAAAAACCTGCTTTTGGACATGCAACTATCTCTTTCTGACAATCCTCCGATGCTCCTGTCCCAAGGACAAGTCGCCGGATGGATTTAAATTCATTTTATTTAAAAAGCGACCTTGGCATTTTCGCTTTTATTATACAATAATTTCTTTTAGAGCATACACGCCTTTGACACCTTTTCTATTTCACCACTTAATACCTTCCCAATGCCAAAATTTGTTATTGTTATCAACATGTGTCGTGAAATAAAAAAATCGATGCATTTTCGAATTTTAACTTTTGGTGCCCACATCATTGCAAACATGTAAGTCATGCTAGCTTTCGGCGCTGATGCATGATTTTTTTAATATTTTTCGATTTAGATAGATTTACCAAAAGATTGAAATAACTGACTATAGGCTAAACCCGACAACATTCGAAGGAGGATGTATATTTGAAAATGTGGTGAGTGATGGACCTACTTTGTTTTTTATTAACTTACTTAGGAAAATTGGGGCCACGAATTTCCTAAAAATGTCTCGCCAAGAAAATAACTTCTCTTTTCAAACATTCTCATTCCGTCGAATTTTGACGGGGTTAGACTAGTTTATATAAAAACAATAAACGAAATGTAAATTAACCTCACTAAAATGCATAACATAGTATGAACTATTTCTTAATAGCTATTTAATTAGTAATTCATTTTCATTTCCAAGGAAACTTCATGCATATTAATGATTTGACTACTATTTCTCGTGACTGGCTATGTAAAATGTTGTAATGGTCACTTTAATTTTGACATAACTGGACAACGTAATAAACACAATAATGAAAATGCGATAAATAACTTCGGTGGACAGCTGTACGCACCATTAGAAGCGAGGCGAAGCAATAATATAACTTTGCTCTAATATACGTTGTTATCGACAGTTGCACCAATCCAATATGCCCTTAATATCAAACAATAAACATAATTATTTGGTTTATACGTTTACTCTCTCTCTTTTCTAATAAAAATCCAAGGAAATTGCGTTGTTCAGTCCTAAGTACAATTATAAGAAAGTGAGAAGAACTATTGTACACTGAGATTTTCTTAAAAAGTAATCAAGGTTTTAACAAATAAATTATTTTTAGACACTAAAATAGCGAAGAATAGAGAATGCCTGACTGAACTTAAAAGATTGTGGTGTTTGGTGCCATCATAATAATAGGGTGTGCCATAAATTGATGATCAAATGAAGTGAGGTAATAGGAGAGATCAATTCCAGTCAAAATAACCATATGTATGGTTATCCAATGGTTCAAAAGTTATTTAAATTTTTTTCATTTTTACCTGAAATCACCTTTTTTTTTTTCAATTCAAAAAATATTTATTTTCATTTAGGATACAAATATGCGCCTAGCCGGAGCCCGACCCGGTGTCAACCAGACAACCACGGCGCATATCGCCGTGGTGAATGTGTGGTTGAATGCTAAATAAAAACGTGCTCACATGAGTCTAAAGCTACTTGATAAAACTTAAAACTAGTACTGGCATTACACTCACAAAATTTATAATTGTTGAAACGGGAAAGCAGAATTAAACAAAAAACCCATTCAAATCAATGACGACCTTGATCGCCGGCAAGGAAGGTAGATTGGTTAAAAGCTGTGATTAGGATTTATTAGAAATTTTCGGCCTAGAGGGGATTTAGAAAAAACAAAAAGAGGACAAACAGGATAAAAGAACAAAATTGCACAAACATAAAGTGGGGGGAAAGAGGGATTGGAAAGTTGTAAAATTGAGGAAAGATAAAGAGTAAGGATAGAGGTAGAGGTAAGTTGTCGTAGGAGGAAGTGTGGCTAAGGAAGTTGCCGGAAGATAGGCAACGCCTGGTATGGTAATGGGTGTTTTATATTGAAAAGTATGGCATTATGCTCTCTAATTCGGGTTGTATTGCGGGTTAGCGGAATACCGCCCAGTTTGAATTGGTAGACTTTCTGTGAAGTTTCTTGGACTTAGTCCGCTAGCGGGGTTATGTCGTGGCAACGTGCATAGAGGTCTCTGAGGGAGGTGCACCTTTCTGAGTCTGAAATGAGGAGCATAAACCAAACACTAATAAAAAAATATATGAATTGTTTGTTAGTTTTTATTCTTAGTGGGTTTTAAGTAAAAACATCTTTCCAATAAAAGCATTTTTATGAACTCTGTTATTTTTTGTCACATGAAAAATGGAGGGCGTTCTTATTACCTTCTGTCCTCCAAAAAAATGAGAAAATTTAGAAGAATACGATGCTGGAGAGTCGATATTGGGGACGTATTTCCTGGAAATCGAGTCATTAGTGTAATGGTCTTCGCAAAGAATCGAAGGCATCAGTACGCCATCTATCTACTTGCTTAATGACTCAAATCTTAGAGGCGTAAAGAAAGATGAAAAAAAAACTAGGGCTTTAGCAAGTTTGATCAGTTTTTGATCATGATATTTCTGTCACGCCAAATTTTTGTCAGCTGGCAAGTTGTTGATCTTGCCATCTATATTGTTCATCATATCTGATATTATTCACAGTTGCCAGTATTGCCAGCAGGTCTTCAAAGTACACCATGTCGTTTACTACCTCACAGTTGCCTATTTTAAACATCTCTGAGTGGTTGTCATTTGTTTAAACAGTCAGTTCTTCTTAGAAGTCCACACAGAGCCTACAGCATATTGTTCTTCTGCTTCATATTTAGGAAATTCCCCCAATTAGGTCGGATTCTAACTCAAATTCCAAATTTATTCCTATGGAGGCATCTCTTTCTTCCTCCAATACCGGAAAATAAATACCGAAGATTTTATGTCTCAAACTCATAAAACTAAGACAGGAAGATAGGATGTGGATGGAAGTCGTAGAACCTACAGTCGGGATTATCAACCACTCCAATAGGGGACAGGTGGTTTCTAAAAGAGCCGTGTGCAGTCATACCTACCATGATTCTGACATGTTTCCTGCTTAGTCACAGAATTTGTTCTGCTCGCTTCGGCTAGTGCCTTGAGATAAAGAGCTTCACTTCGATGTCCTGGGTAAACCATAATCAGAGCTTATGGATTTTCGTGATATCTTCTTAATGTCTTCATGAGACTGTGTAAATTAATATTAAAAACTTTCCAGTATCAACTTTTCATTTGGGGATGATGGTTTCCATCACTTCCGGGGTGTACAAAAAAATAAGATACTAACAGCTAGATCGAATAGAGGGTCGAATTATATAAAAAAAGGCAGTATACAATTTTTCATGAAACGATTTGAAGATCTCAATTTGAAATTGAAAAAATGATACCCCAAGACGGAAATCCTAATATTCCTGACAACTATCGGCCAATATCTATCATACCAATGCTTGGCAAGATTGTTGAAATCATATTAAAAAATAGAATTATGAACTTTTTCGAAAAATATTCCCTATTACATAAATGCCAATTTGGCTTCAGGAAAAAACGTTCAACTATGGATGTTATATAAAATTATACGCTTATTACCAAGACTTAGTCATAACAAACCTTCACAGGTATATCATATTACATGATAACGACTTCTCTTATTAATCGCTTATCTTAGAGATATTATGTTTCACCTTTGTTTCTCACATTTTATGCTGATTGTCGAATTGCATTTCCTTTGTTCTATATTTTGCTTACTCAGGTTCTGTATGTTATAAATATGACTAAACACACTTTGTAGAATCAGTTATTAAACTCAGTTAGAATGCAACACTTCTAATTTATTATTATATTCCTTCTCCAAGAGCCAACGTTGGCTCCATTTAAGTAAATAAAAGTTTTTAAAAAGTCATTCATGTGAACCGTGATCTAACATGGATACTGTCTATAGAGTTGTAAGGCACAATATCCAAAGTTTTGAGGAGGCAGCGTATACAGCACTTTCGCTGGTCGACCTTGGCAAGACATGTGACTGTGTCTCTCACAACTTATTAATAGAGAAACTTAATTTCTGTGGCATTAGAAGTACTACTTTAAAACTGCTACATCTAAGTACACGAAAACACTGCATATTTAGTAACAATGATACATCTGACTTCAGAACTTTGAAACACGAAGTGCCTCAAGGGTCGGTTTTAGATCCTCTATTATTTATTCTATTTGTAAATGATTTATTTTTTTTATCTTTTTCCAAACAAAGTTATAATTTACCCAGATGACGCAACATAATAAATCAATGGATGATCTAAAACTAATAGTAAACACAACTCAAAATCTTGCTGAACATTGGTATAATAATAATTTACTTAAACTCAACAGGGACAAAACTCAGAAGCTAATTTTTTCCTCAAATAATACGTTAATTTTAGGTGAAAGCGGAAAGATTCTTGGAGTTATTTTAGATGATTCACTAAATTGGTCCTCTCATATTAATCAGCTATGCAATAAATCATCAAGATATATATTTCTTTTACGCCAACCCAAAAATTGAACAAAGTTAATAGGAAAATACTATTGAATGCATATGACGCACTTGTTCTAGTCGCATATGAGCTATGGTATTATCCTCTGAACTAACTCCACGCTGTTAAAGTTTTTGTGTTGAGAGTAATTGCTGGTGTTCATCCTTTAGAGTATTGTAGGCCTTTACTCCTTCAATTTAAAATAATGCCAGTTCCATCTCTATATGTTTATTATAGTATCTTGCAAATTCATCGTAACAAAAATTCATACCCCACTCACGCAGATTATCACGATTACAATAATAGGTCGACAAACTATCTGAAAGCATCAAAATTTCGTCTCACAAAATCGGCAAGAAATTAGCTGGACCTAAAATTACACAATAAACTCTCGGGAAGTTTGAGAACACTGAAAAAACTCGAATATAATAAATTTAAAATTAAGGTAAGATACCACATTCAATAGCACTGTTTTTATTTAATAAACGAATATATGAACACCTCAGTAAAATACCTAATTTCTTTTATCATAATTTTTAATCTTATTCTTGTTCAGTTATTTTAAACCACTATTAAGAGATATAAATCATTGTAATTTAGAGAATACAAAAATATATGTACAATTTTCCTTCTGACCTTTTGTACCAAATTATTTCATAGATTTTAGCTTTTATCTGTTGTTATTTCTTTATCTGCATGCGTTTTTACTTCCACACCAGTGGCGGCTCGTGATATTTTGTGTAAAGGAGGACTGATATTTAAAAGACAATTGACTTGCAATATGATTATAATTTGTACATTTCCTCACCACCCCGGATATGCTGCTAGAGGAGGCTCAGCCTCCCCTACTTCCTCTGACGAGCCGCCACTGTTCCACATCCAGTGGAAGTATAGTAACGACAAAAAAATTTTAAAAAATTTTTATTGTTCAAATAGGTTTAAAATGTCATGAAACGTCGAGATTTTAAGTTTGAGCGAAAAAAAATGTCTGTCTGTCGGTCTGTCTGTCGTTTACTCTGGAACCGTTTAAGATATTGACTTGAAATTTGGTACACATATGTACTTCAACGAGATCTAGAACTTGATTATATTTTCATCTTATTCCGTCGAAGGGTTGGGGGGTAAATTGGGATAAATTTGGGGTAAATGGTTAAATCAAGCAGGTAAGAGTCCATAAAATTGGTATTTAGTATATACAAGAGAAGCTAAGGTCACAAAAAAATTTTTGGCATTAGCCACCACCATTATCACCCCCACCCCCTTATTAAAGAGGACGAAAAAAAATTGTGATTTAGTGTATGTACAAGAACCAGAAACCTCAAAATATTTTTTTACCTATTCCACCCCCACTACCACTCCCCTATCACCACCCCCCACCCCCACTACCGATGTGGCATATCGTTTTATAAGTTTTTGGGGTAGACGATTTCAAATATTATGTTGTTAAAGTTACCTCGAGTAGTATGGATGCGCAGTGGCTTTCCCCGAGTATTATGGATGCGCAGTGGCTTTCCTCGAGTATTTTGGATGCGCTGTGACCTCTCTCGAGTATTATAGATCGTAGTAGGTTACCTCAAGTAGTATGGATTCGCAGTGGGTTACTATAAGTAGTATGGATGCGCAGTGGCTTTCCTCGAATACAATGGACGCGCAGTAGGTTACCACGAGTAGAATAGATGCGCAGTGGCTTTTCTCGAGTGCTATAGATGCGCAGTAGGTTACCTCAAGTGATATGATGCGCGGTGGGTTTCTTCGAGTAAAATGGATGCGCAGTGGGTTACTTCAAGGAGTATGAATGAGCATGTGGCTTCCTCGAGTAAATTGGATGCACAGTGGGTTACCTTGAGTAGTATGGATGCGTAGTAGGTTTCCTCGAAAAAAATGCTTGAAGTAGAGACTTTACTTCTGTCTTGTAGTTTATGGCACACAACGATTTTTTATATCTTTGTCATGCTATTTTCTGCGTATTAGTTCGACATTCGGTTGAAGTATATTAACGCAAAAATTTTTTTTGGAAATTTTCATTATTTAAATTGGCTTAGAATATCAGGAAACGTCAATATTTTAAGTCTGAGCAAAATGAATTTGTCTGTTGCGTCGGTCTGTCTGTTAGTCTTGTATCGTTTTGGTGTATGTTTTTTAACGAGATCTGGAACTAGATTATATTTTGATCTTATTCCGTTGCAGAGTGAAGGGTAAATTAGGGTAAATGGGGGGTAAGTAGGTAAATCAAACAAGTAAGAGTCCAAGAAATTGGTATTTAGTAAATATAAGAGGAGCTAATGTCTCAAAAAAAAATTAGCATTAGTCATCCCTATTACCACCCCCAGCACCATTATTAAAGGTGGTGAAAAATAGTGTGATTTAGTGTGTGTACAAGAGCCAAAGTCATCAAGAATTTGTTTCACTTCATTCACCCCCACCACCACCCCACCTCCATTACCGATTTGGCATATAACTTTGGGTTTTTGGGGTACATGATTTCAAATATTATACTATTAAAGTTCCATAAACAATTATTTCCACATATTGGAGTGCAAATATAGTATTTTGTTGTAAGAAACTTGGATGTGGAAGTAGTGATTCCTTGGGCAGCGGTTTTTTCCTCTACGTAAATATATATAATTTTATTGTGATAATTTACATTTATATTTAGAAAATAGGTATTCTTAAAAGGTAACTATTTTTCCTTAATGTGACTATAAACATTTTATATGATATAGTTAAGTAAACTATCTATCAACAGGTAATTTCTCAAAAGACAATTGCATTGTAATTATTTCAATTTATTTTTGCTAGTAGCATGTACTTTTGAATTGTCAAGCCTAATACACCATGTATTCATTGAAGGGTTATCCAAATTCAATTAGCAATGAAAGAAGCCTGGCATAGTAAAATTTTATTAAAACTAAAACATATTTCCTCAAAGCATTTTATTTTATTATCTAAGTTTGTCCTACCAAGAGTTGGCGACGACAACATACTGAAAACATGTTAATAACTTTTCTCTTCTTTTCTATGAAAAATGTGTTTAGTTAATTTTCTAGTATAATAACTGTGGATGAAAGAAAAATGTGTTACGATGTTTAGTATCCCAGAATGTCAAGCACGAGCGGATTGAAATATGTTGCTCGTTCTAGAGTATAAGCGACCGGAAGATTATACATATGTTATGTGTTTGTAATTACAAGGCCCGGAGGAAAATGGATTTTTACTCTACAACGACCGCGACCTAAAAATTTCTTACTCTGTATTCATTAAAATTGCAGCTGAAGTAAACTGTTTAATAATTTACACGAAATTTAATGTTGTCATCTATAATAAATTTTGAGGATATCAAGTTAACAGCTTGAAAATGTGCTTTTTAGGTGATAATTATCGTGTCTTTCAAAATGACATTTTACGTTGTCAGAGGACACAGGAGAAAAAAATAGGCTTTTATATGTCATCGGATGCCTCGTTTTAAGCTAGTCATATTTTATCGTCTTATTATATTAAATGGAAATCAGGATATTATAGCGTAGTACAAAAGTATAAATTGCTATATAAGAAACAAAGCGAAAAATTGTATAACGACGGAAATTTACAAAATTTCGAAAATAAGACTGCCTGGAAAATTTTGAAGAGTAATAAAGAAAGAGAAAACAAACTAGTAGTACAGTAACTAGAGATTTTAACTTCGAAATTATGTTACATGAATTATATTTCTTTCATTTTTGGCAAGTAAATGCATCAAAGAAAAATTTTTGTATTATGCGAGGACTTGCTAATTTATAGAAGAAAACATTCTATGCAACTTTTTATATAAATTGAGAATCTCCAAGGGGGATTTTAACTTGAAGAAAGAGGTATTTCAAACGATTTTCATCAAGTAACTGACTAAAAACATGGTAGAGACAAATCAGAAAACTACTAAATTGGGAACGAATTTTATTTTTTTCTAATTTCTGTAGAATTAATGGTTTCAGAGATCTGGAAGAGTAATGATTGTATCCGAACGTTTATAAAACGAAGCATTTAGTATAAATGTTAAAAATCTCAGAAACTATGACACTTGCGTCAAAAGTACTACCAGCTAAAATGAAAGACTAATTTGTAGCTTTCAAATTATTTTTTTTACCATTTCTATAGCATAAAAAACAAAGAAGTTATGACACAAACAATATCCCTCTTCACATTTTTGTAATAAAAAAGGAACAATTTTGTTAATGTCAGTAGTCAGTAATTAAAAAAATATATTTCTCATATAGGTACTGTTTTTCGTTAGCATATAGTAGGATATAGACGCTCAAATTTTGTCGTCCGTTTACAGCACTTACAATTTAAACTACAAAGAGATTTTCGAAAAAACGTTACAATTTGTATTTCTTTGCAAATGTCTCAATAATAGTTTTAACGAAAATATGGTGGATATTAAAAATAAAGTTTATAAACCGAGAATGAATTTTCATTATTTTATATTTATGTAGGATTAACAGTTTCTGAGATATTTCAGTTTATACGTTTATTCGAACGTTTATTGGATGAAGTATTTAGTTTAAATTTGGATATTTTAGAAACTCGACACTTCCATCAAAAAGGAACATAATTAAAGATCAGTCTTTAAAATGATTTTTTGTTTGTTTCTGTGTCGTAAAAAATAAATAAGTTATGACTGAAATAATTTTCATATATTTTTTTAACAAAATGTCTCTATTTTGTTATTGTAATTCTCCATTCATTATTTTTTTTACATGCTGCTTTTCGTTAATGTATAGCAACACCTAGATGCTCAATTTCTTTGTCCTTTTAAAACACTTGCTTTAGGAAAAATTTCCATCCACCATATTGGAGGGGCCATTCTGAATATTTTAATTACGGCTTCAGATTCGTAATCAGCGATCTCAAAAACATAGATATCCTTTTAAACAGTATTACTATTTCGAATATTAAGCATCTAAATTTGGGGGTGGTTTTCACCCCTTGAGGGTACGAGCAAGTGTGGATATTAAAACCACCACTTGTTTTCTGTAAAATGTTATCATGATACTTTGATAAAAGACGCGCACCTTCCGTAAAATAGTTTATTCGCAAAAATTTTTTTTGGAAAAATTATGCGTACAAGTGAAACTGCAAAATTTTTTATGGAAAGCGTTTTTTAAATTTTATATACTATACAGTAATAATAATCTATTTATAAAACATGTTTGCAAATGTCCATAATAAAAAAAAAATTATAGAATTATATTTTTAACTCTGTCAATATGTCTTCATTCAATAACAGAAAAATGACGATTTTAAGTCACTTTATAGTAAAAATCACTTTAAAGCCCCTTTGTATGTAGAAGTAACCTCTTTTTTATACAAGATGTCACTATTAAGTTACCGAACTTTGAAGTTCCAAAAAATTTCCCAACAACGTACCAGTGACTTCATATTGAACACTTGTAGTTATCATCACTTTGACTTTGGTAACGCTGTGCGGTGAGCATTACTGCCAATTTTCACTTTACAGTTGAGGATGCTTCAAAGTAATGCAAGGTAGTATCAGCGACGTTGCACATTATGCAGCAGTTACTTGAAAGTGTTATAACTATGCAATGCCTGAATTTAGTAGAATCTGCATAATTGTTACTACAAAGGCATACCACAAAGTGAATTTTTTGCTCAAACTTAAAATCTCGACTTTTCATGACATTCTAAGCCTTATTTGAACAATTTTCTTTTACGGTTATTATACTTCTACTCCACTACCTGGATGTGAAAGTAATATATCCAATATATTACTACATCAGCCAATTAATATAATATATTAATATGAGTCAAATTATTAGATTACTAATTACTAATTGTTATAGACACTTTGCATCAATTATTAGTTATGTTTTCATTACCTGGACCTCTATTCTGTAAAAGCGTGAAAGCACATTTTCGTGAGAAGTGGGCGGAGTTCACTTGAAAATGAATAAAAGTCTATTCTGTAACTATAGGAGTGACCACCTCGTGCGAAAAATGCATAAACTTACTTCTACTGGTAAATCGTGAGGGAATTCGTCAGTTCCCCGGGAGAACGGCGATCCTAACCGTACTTTTATAACAGTTCGCGTCAACCAAAAATTATTGTCATTAAATCTGTGAATCAGAATGGACATTGCAGATTTGCTTATCGCCAATGAGGTAATAATAATATAATTCTTAGCAAATGTTACAATTACTATTTTAGTTTATAATAGTTATATTTTTTAAATATATATTACCAATAACGAGGGTATATCCTTACGGCATTTTTGGTCAATAAATAAATTCTAGGTATTACGAGATCTTCGTGATGCCGAGGAGGATTTGGAAGGGGAACGGCAAGTTCTTCATAATATTAACTCTTTTGCATCATTAACCGACCAAGTATTTCTAAAATAACAACTGAACACTGAACAGCTGATGCTTTTGCGCCAACCTAATTGGTTGTAAATTCGACTATTCTCGATAAATGACTTCACGTTTACCACCTATTCACTGCACTTACGGAATGCAGTCTAGGACGGTCAGGTGAAATGCGTGTGACGGGAGCTCTCGCTTCGCACGATGAATACTCACTCCCACCATAATTAGAGAACAGAGGTCCTGGGGTTTCTCATCTAATATGAATGATCTGATATGAAATTGAGTATAAATTACAGAAGACAGCTGTGTGTTTAATAGCAGGAGTAACCAGGCAATCCAGTTGTAGAGACATTTATAAACAACTTTAAATTCTCACTCCACCCTGCTTATTCCTTCTTAGTCTCTTAGTCTACTGCTATATGCCAGATCACAATTAAATCATAATACCATTAATGCAAATCGTTTATATAGCACGCGAAATGGTCATACTGAAGAAAATTCGTGGCATAAACTAATATTATATGAACTGAGTTTAAAATATCTAGCAATTAGATTGTATAACAAGCTACTCAATTCGTACAACCCTCTATTGTAGAACAAAAATTTAAAATGCCAATAAAGCATGTACTAAAATATTAAACTGTTAACAAGAACAAGTACCTTAATGATAGTTTCTAAGTTTTATATTTTTCAAAATTTAATTTTAATTTGATGTACCCGATGTATCTGTCTATACGTTGTATATTTTTTATTTGCTTATTATATACTCTTCGCAAAATCAAAGAGTATATTGAATTTGATCGGCACATCTCTAAAACCGTAAATATCGCTAGTAGAGAAAAAAATTTCATATCATTGTGTTAATGAACGAATTCTGAACAACTCTCAAAATGTCCGTCTGCCCGTTTGTCCGTCCGTCTGTCCGTCCGTCTGTCCGTCCGTCTGTTCGTCACGTTTCTTGTAAGCATGATAACTCAAGAAAGCAAAGTCCGATTGTATTGAAATTTGGAAAATAAGTTGGTGTTACCTAGAAGAAGAACCCTATTGAAGAAAATCAGAAAATTAAAATAAAAAATCAGAAAATCGGAAAATCAATCAGTAAATAGAAAACAAACATTTTCTTAATTTTTGTCGATTTTACTTAAATAGAAATCTTGCGAAATGTTATCTCTATAATATGTTTATCTTTGTTTATATATTTTATTAATATATATTTCACAATAATATATTTAATACGTTGAAACGTGATACTCAAAAGATATATATTACACACATTTAATTTTTGTAGTCATGTGTGATGGTTCAGTGTGGTCAAGTTTTGCCTTCTAATCCCGTGTGTTCGAATCCCAGGTAGGTTGGATGTTTTTTTTTCAATTTTTTTTCACAACAAAGTTGGTATCACAAAATTTAGGATGCCCAAAAACTAACATTATTTAGAAGATTACTGCGAAGAGTATCCTATAGAATGTGTAATAATTATATAAAAAGCTCAGTAAATTGGCGAAGAGTATGTTTTTAGCTTGTTTAGGTATAGACATTGTAATATTATACAGAGTGACCCATTTAAAAGCTGAACACCTCTAGAAAATTTTTATTTATTGTGCGATTTGTATCAAATTTTACTCAAGTATAGAACAAATTAGGATCTAATTATGACCAGAAAAACATTAGCCTCCTACAAATGCCAAACCATCTGCGGTACCAAAAGAAGCGGAAAGAAAGCAAAAAATCATATTAGGCATTTTGTTAATGAAACTTATTCAGAATTGTCCAAAAACCGTAAGTCCAAAATTTAATAAAAATAAAAAAATTTAAAAATTAAAATTTTAAAAATTTTAGAAATAATTATTTAAAAAAAACTGCAAATTACTTGACAACCACCTGACAGTTTGGGTTTAATTTCAAACAAAATTGTCATAGTACAGTTTTCTAAATAAAAAAAAAAACAATTAAAATTCTATTTTCGGACTTGGACATTATTTTAATCAAAATTTAATATTTTTTTATTTTGATTAAATTTTGGACTTACGGTTTTTGGACAATTCTTAACAAGTTTCATTAACAACATTTTCCGATAAAAAAATGCCTAATATGATTTTTTGTTTTTTTTTCGCATACTTTGGTACCGCAGGTGGCTTTGCATTTGTAGGAGAGGAATGTTTTGCTAGTTATAATTAGATCCTAATTTGTTCTTTACTTGAGTAAAATTTGATTCAAATCGCACAATAAATAAAAATTTTAGAGAGGTGTTCATCTATTAAATGGGTCACTCTGTATGTTATGTGACACATCAAATACTGTTTTGACATGTCCCATCATGTGAATGATCTGTTCTGTTAAATACATTATTATTATTATTTTTATTATTAGTCCGATTTAAAGGGTTAACTCGCAATTAATCAATGCAAGTTACAGTCACAATAAATATTTCGGGTCTGGGTTACTATAACTGGGATTGATTTTGTACCGAGAAGTTAAACATTCATGGAAAAAATTACCAACAGTATTATAAATAATAAAATAAAATATTGGATGGCTCAAGGAATCATTCCTACCTAAATCTGTCTCGACTAACGGGATTGATTGAATTCGATGAACCATGAAAGGGTCTAGTATAAAAACAACATACATTGTAAAATTTAGTTTTAATAATTTCCAAATGTTGCCAACCTAGTTGGCGAAACACGCTTATATAGTATCTGTAAGTGTTTTGGTGTTTGCGGGAACAACTTCATCGTCAGTGTCATACTAAAGGTTCTAATCCTCTCTAGGATTATTTATTGTTGTATTTATATGTTGTATAAATGCATATAAAATAATGTGTAAGTAAATTTAGATGCCATTTTTTCGTTTGTTAACTAAATTTGATTTTTCCTATAATATCTCGTTTTCGTATATTGTATTGTGATCTGTTATTAAAATAAAGTTTGCGATTACTATTATCATAATATAAAATTTATTAGCATCCAGAGGACATAAAAATAAAAAATATACAACAAGGATAAGCCACTATTTAAAATTGTAGCTATTTGCTTGTAAAAATAAAAAGGTAGCGAATCAGTGCTACCCAAGGGACCATTAGGTTGTAATGGGATTTAAAAGAAATAAATCCGACAGGAAACGTTAAAATGCTACCAAATGTTTCAGGGGTAGATACCAAGCAAACTTTCTAAAATACAACTTCAACAACAGAGCTCTCAGTTGTATCTCTGTCATGAAAAACAGGTGATTTTATCGAAGTGAAACGATATATATTCTGCAGGCGTAGTCCTTGTTAGGCAATTTTTCGAAAAACACAAAATTTACTAGTATATTTCAATCAAGACAGATTTATTTATTAGACGTTTTCAGGATATACACTATACAGTGTGCCATATATGTGAGTGTTTTAAGTGAATTTGAGGTTTATTTAGCTTTGTGTTAAGAAATGCAAGAGCAGCATTTCAAATACTTAAAATTATTTTACAACAGGTTTTGTATTATTTAAAATAAAGAGTGACCCCAAAAATTGCCCATTTTCTAGTCAACGAATTTTGTTTCAAACGCTAAATTAGTGTTAATGATGAAAACATTCTGAATAAAAAATTTCAAGATGAGCATATCTTTGGTTTTTGAGATCTGATGGATTAAAATTGTGATAAGCGTGATGTAATATAGGAGCATATCAAAAAATACAAATCCAGACAAAAAGTGAATATTTATCAGTTATGGCATAGCAATCAAGATATTTTTTGACGCAGAATTCATATCTAATATCGACGAATCCATAGATCCAGTAATTAATTCAGAAGAGTGAAAAACATCCCCTATGGAAGGAAGGATGAAAATAGGGAAAAATGATGCTATTGAGTTATATAGCTTCCATAAACAGAAATATAAGTCTGTTGGCTGAATACATAAATGAAGGTGTTGACTAGGGTTCACACAAAGAAATCGAGATATGCCATTAAGGGGGGTGAAAACTACCTCAATACTATGCCAAACTGCACAAGAGCACAAACTGGCGAAAAATCTTGAACCCTCTAAGCTTTATTAATAGGAATGAACCATACATCTGTTATGACTTAGTTCACGAAAACAACCCATCACAGGTTGCAAAACTACCCCTCATCTTGAATTATGAACTTGAGTCAGTGAAAAGAAGTGAATGTGCCAGATATTGTATTTTGATTGCAGTGTGTGTCTGCATCTGGAACGAAATTAAAGGGCTCACTCCTTAAAATTAATGTCCTAATGGTCCATTTTCAAACTTCAAGTGAATTTTATAAGAAGGTGGGGGTGCGAGGGGGTGAATATCAGAGACATCGTAATCGCAGAATCACATTTGCGAAAATCCTGTAGCAAGGGTTTTCAACAGTGCTCTTTAGGAATGTCATGGCCTCGTGATTCTTTCTCATCGCTCTAGAGAAATTCACGGAGGTTAGAGTGTGGAAATCGGAGCAATTTTACAATCATTATATTGTTATGTGTCTCAACCCTCCAGAGACATGTAGAAGAATCTAGAACATTACAGACAGCCTGTGGAACCTTGTAGAATGTGTTGGAATGTAGTGGAAAGATCTAGAACACATAACCTGGGTATATAAGGAATGGCAAGCTGTGTGTAAGGACAGTTGGGGAAGTTAGTACAGTTCTAATGGTCAGTTGAGATAGTCAGAGAGTAAGGAGTAAACACAGTGATAAAGTGACTGAATAATTGAATTGTAGTACACAGTGTATTATTAGTCAAGTAATTAATTGTTGTTGTAATTAGTAAGTTAATAAATTAGCGTTTAGTGTTACCCTGCTGTTATAATTTTCGGATCCACAATCCAGGGTGTTTACAAAAAGGGTGACAAGCACAAGCACGCAGATAAGCACGTGACAATATTGTATCGAAAAAAATTCTGATATAAGGGTAAGTATCCTTTTCCCGAACGCCATAGTATAGAGGTCCGTTTTTAACCCTTAAGTGGATTTTATGAGGGAGTAATGGTGCTGAGGGATGAATATCGGAGCAATCTCGTAATCACTGCATTATATAAAAAAAAATACTGATATAGCAGTTTCCAAGAGTGCTTTTCTCTTATGTCAGGGCCTCTTGATTCCTTTTCATACCCCAAATGATATCGACGGGAAGACCCACCAATAAGTTTTTGTTCAAATTCAAATGCAAATTCAAAAAATATTTATTCATGTTAGGGGACATGTATGCGCCTCGGCTGGGGGCCCGGTCCAGAGCCGATCACCCCACCGCGGAGTGCAACGACGCGGTAGATGGGTGATCGGGTGGGGTGGGTTCAGCTTTGGCTATAGCAACAGATAAGATGGTGGAGTTAGGTCTCCTGTTCTTAAGATAAATTAAAACTTAAACCGAACAATTTATTTAACGAAAAATCAGAGAACATATATTTTAAAATAATTAGAACTACTTAAAGCTAAAATAGAATGAGTTGGGATTTTTAGCACCCGCGCACTGTCGCACATGCGCACTCAATTTTAACGAAGATAAGGTTGTTGTTATACGGGAAAAACTCAATGAAAAACCAGTTTGAGCTAGTCACGAGATTCATCCAGCGGTCTGCCTGCCTCTGGAAAGATGGGGTGGGAGGAGGTTGTGATTTTAGAAAGTTTGGATTTACTGGAGGTTTTTGGTCAAAAGGGGATTTGGCACAAAAGAACAAAAATTTACAAAAATAACAAAAACGAGATTAATAGAGGGAATGGAAAAGGGGTTTGAGAGTAAAAGATGGTGAAAGTAAAAGGTGGTGAAAGGGAAATTGTGATGTAGGAAAGATTTGGCTAGGGAGGTTGCCGAAAGATAGGCAACGCCTGGTATGGTAGGGGGTGTTTTATATTGAAAAGTATGGCATTATGCTGTCTGATTCGTGTAATGTCTCGGGTTAGCGGACTGTCGTCCAATTTGAATTGGTAGAATTTTTGCGATGTATTTTGGACAAAGTCCGCTAGTGGGGTTATGTCGTGGCAACGTGCATAGAGATCTCTGAGAGAGGTGTATCTTCAGAGGCTAAAATGAGGCGCATAAATTTGTGGTCTACTACTTTTAGTTTTCGCATTGTCGAGGCCGGGATGCTGCACCACACCGGCGCCGCGTATGTGATAGCCGGCCTGATTACCATCCTATACAACAACTTTTTATTGGTCCTGTTGAGTCCGCTACCCCGCGCCAGGAGCATATACAGACTCCTGGACATGGAGTAGACCTTTCGCATCGTCTCGTTTACGTGCGTATTAAACGTCAGTCTTCTGTCCAAGTTCACCCCCAGATATAAGTTTTCGTTCCGTTCATTTACCCCATCGTAGGTGTGTCATAAAATAGTTACAAAAATTCTATTATTGTCTCACATTCATATCTACTGCAATCAAAATACGATATCTGGTACATTTACTATTTTTTCCTGACCCAAGTTAGTAATTCAAGATAAGGGATAGTTTTTTACCCTGTAATGGATTGTTTTCGTGTTGATATTGTATTGGAGCAGTTTTCACCCCTCAAGAGCGTGTCCCGATTTCTTTGTGTGAGTCAATACCTTCGTTCATGTATTCGGCCAATAGACTTATATTATATTTCTGTTCATGGAAGCTCTGTAACTCAATAGCATCATTTTTTCCTATTTTCATCCTTATATAGAGAATGTTTTTGACTCTTCTGAATTAATCAATGAACACACGGATTTCGCAATTTTAGATTTGAATTCTGCATAAAAAAATTCTAAAAATATCTTGACTGCACTGCCATAGCTGAGGAGTATTCATTTTTTGTGGGCTGTGTATTTTTTGATATGCTCCTCTATTGCATCACGCATATCACAAATTCAATTCCTCATATCTCAAAAACCAAACATATGCTCATCTTGAAATTTTGTATTCAAAATATTCTCATTATTAACAACAATTTAACAATTAGTTTAAAACAAAATTTGAGGGCGAGAAAATGGGAGACTTTCGACTTATTTTTGGGGTCATTCTTTGTTTTTGATTTTGTTGCGGAAACATTTTCGAGAAATTTACGGCCCAGTTTCAACATAATCTCACTTTTTCCTAGAGTAGCTCATAAAAACAAACAAGTCTACCTTACACATGCTCCGTCAAATGTTGACGTGTTTAGTCCAGTTAATTATTTTATTCTTTTAGTATCCACCCCATATATCTTTTTCGCTGAAACTAGAATAGGTTTATTCCTTAGCAATTCTGTTAACCACATGTCAAATATTATTGCTTTCCGTATCATTTTTTCCTTAATTATTTTTTTGGGGTGTTCAGTCTCTATATTTTGCGATCAAAATGTACCAAATTTTTTTCATGGCAATAAGCCTTATTTACATGCCAAAAATTATTTTTCTCAGTCAAGTATTTTTTTAGATATATAAAATTTGTAAAATTATTTGCAAACATCTCCCCTCTCTATTTTATTCCATTCAGTGATCACTTTGTATATTTTTTTCCCCAAAGTTGTATCAGATTTTCATCCTTGTCAACCACATTCCAAATATTATTTTCCTGTCGTTTTATTTTTCTAAAGTATCCAACCTGTATATTTTTTATAAGAGTTGTCAGGTGTTTTTCTTGGCCATAACGTGAACTACCTTGTCAAATATTATTATTATCGATCAAATAGGTTTTTAAATGTGACGCCAACAGACAAATACACTACATACAGATAGACTAAGAAGTAACGGAATGGAAAACGCTAATTTTCGTATCTGCATAATCTGAACCAAGATGATACGAAAACATTTCGGGAAGTGATTTTTCCACGATTATAATTAGCTAGAAATAATATTTTCCGAACCCTAGTCAAAACTTTCTTCGTTGTTATTGTCTCCATATAAATACCCTAAATAAATAATTAGAAAATAATTGACTAATTCAGTGCAGTGCAATTCAACATGACCAACGTATGCTCCACAAAATGAAGACAAATTTTCAGTTAAATTTTATTAATGGGCTATGTATACAGACAGCAAGACACCTTCATAATATTAAAAAATAAACAAAATATCAAATAAAAAATTGCCGTCACCTAAGATGGGAATAACAGGTCGTTCCATGATGAAAACAGATATTTTTCAAAAAATACTTTGTCTTAGAAATGAATAAAACAACAGTGAAAATTAATTCGAATTCATTTTCGACTGAATAGCGATACACACACGTTGGAAATCGCTGGCTCAAACTGATTTATTGGATCTCCTCGATCAACTGCAGTTTGATGTAGTAGGGGCCATCAGTATGTTATAGTACGAGCGCTGAGATTCATTTATTTATTTCAATTTCTGTTTCGTTTTTATGTATCAAAATAACAATTTAAGAAAATAAAAATTAATGATGACACATATGTGCATAGAGAGCTTTATTAAAAAAAAACCCCATCAAAATCGGTCCAATAAGAGCCGCTGGTGAAGCCAGAAACTAAAACGCCTTGGTTTTAAATATATAAATATAAATAAATAAACAATGATACAAAATAGCATTTGAAAATATTTATTGAATTTCAAAACATACAAGATATGAAGACATTTTTTTTAAAATTTAAATTGTTAATAAATTTTTACTTCCCTCGCTTACCAATGGGAAGTACTGTAAGAGTGAAAAATCTCCCTCCCAGATTTCTCCGGATTTTCACGTTTTGGGGTATGTAGACTACGAAAATTAAAGCCACTCAATTCCGTCAGTCTGTTGTCTGGCCACAGAGGTGCTCATCCTAAAAAAATAATAATACAAGAATGTGACGGAGGACAGTAATATTTCGCATGTAATTTACAAAACTGTCAAAGAAAAATACCAAAAAAAATATACCTTAAAAAATATAAGAAAATATGACGTAGAAGAACAATATCTCGCGTGTTATTAACACAACTGTCAAGGAAGAAAAATATGAAAAACATACAAGGTGGTCGCCCAAAAAAATTATGAAAAAAATGTGATGAAAAGCGATAATATTTGGCATGTAGTTAACACAACTGTCAAGAAAAAAAATATGAAAAATGTACGGGGTGGTCATCTTAAAAAATAATGAAAAAATGTGGCGGAAAGCAATCATTTTATAGTGAAACCCATAAAAAGTTGCAAACTGAATAATTTTTTTTTTAATGAGTTCGTGAAAGTGTATAGAATAATATCCTGAAAAGTTTACATTCCGCTCGGATGCAGAACAAAAAAAAAGTGAAAAAAAATATTTTTTAAAAATTTTTTCAAAATTTTTAAATTAAGTCAGGCTAGAAAAAAACAAAAAATACAGGTGGGTAGACCACGTGTTTCTGAACAAAAAATGTTCTAATAAAATTTATCGCTAAAGCCACGGTTTTCCCGGAAAACATAGTGAAGTAACTTTGTCACTCTGCTCGGCCAAGCACACGGTTAAATGCGTACTACGGAACCTCTAAAAATTCTTAGAAGTTCTAACAAGTAAAATAAAGCTTTTTTCTCTTTCTGAGTACACATTTTTAACATTTTTCTTAGTGACTAAGAGGATAAATAGTGAATCTGGAGGGAAAATATATAATTATGAACGCATACACAGACACTACACATAGCCGCTAAATCGCTCGCATGAATTTTTACATGCCTTTACTGTATTGTATTTATTACAGATACACCTATCCACATTTCAGCTATATCCATAGAATTTCTTATACATTTGTTAATGTATTGGAAAAGTTCCAGAATTTATATTCAAAACAATCAAAAATATTTTCATAGTTATAAGGATGAATGAGATCGTGATAATCGCAATTTCTTATCATGATATGATTTCATATTTTGGAAAAAATCCATAAAAGTAAACGAATTTGTGTTTGAATATTTGAAAAGTATACATTTTTTTCGAAATAGTGATATTTTATTTTTTCCAATGGGTCAATTTCTCGGCAAGTTACAGCCTCCAATATATATATTTATCAAGAAAATCATCAAGCAATTAAATTAAAATGATTTGAGATGTACTTTTTTTGAATCCATGTTTCTACAACTTAATAAACTATAATAATCATGAAGTGTACATACTTTTTAACAGTTCTCAATGAAGAAAGAATTTTTTTGAAGGGTTTTTATTTCTTATTGCGACGATTGAGTTCGGGCGTGATAATATATATAAGTATATTTTTCCTATCCATCCTTTGCTTGTTTTGTTTAAAACAAAAAAGCATCAGAACGCTACAATTTCCATCTTTTAAATGAACCAACACTCATATAGATTGAACAAATTTTGATTTAGTGACATGTAATTCAATGCGTCGGTGTAACAGAGTCATGCGTATTCAAGCGCGCGCACGCATGTATCTCGCTTCGAGTTATAACGTTACACTATCCATCTGTATTTTTATTTTTTCCTAGCTTGACTTAATTTCAAAATTTTGAATAAATGGATGAAATAAATTTTTTTTTCACTTTTTTTTTTATGTTCTGCATCCGAGCGAAATGTAAACATTTCAGGATATTATTCTACACACTTTCACGAACTCATTAAAAAAAAGTTTACACAGTCTGCAACTTTTTGTGGGTAAATACCTTCATCGACTGGGCTACATGTATAATTAACACAACTGTCAACGAAAAACTTAAAAAAATATATAGGATGTATAATGTAATGTGTAATCAATGAATGCAGTGAAGGATAATATTTCGACTGTAATAACACAACTGACGGGGAAGAAAAATATGAAAACTCCACCCCGTAGGTAAAACTATAAGAAAACTATAATAAATAATTTTGATGGAAGTAATATTTGGACTGTAGTTGATACAATTACTGATGATGAAACCTGAAAAGTATATAAGAAAATCGCAAATTAAGAAACGGCAGTCGAAAGTAATAATAATATGTGGAATGTAGTTGTCACTATTGCTAGGAAGAAAATCTAATATACTTTTAGCTAAAAAAATATATACAGGGTAGTCATCCTACAAAAAAATAATGAATAAATGAAAGGTGCCAAATAAAGAGGGAAGTTTTGCGTAAATACTTTTACAGACTTTTTATTTAATGATATATTTTGTTCAAAGACAATAATGTTCTTCCTCTAACTAATACTAACTTAGTGCCGAAATATCAGTACAATAGGACTTTTCTTTTTTAAATTATCGTATTGACAAGAAACTTCACGGACGAACAGACGGACAGTCGAGCATTTTGAAAGTAGTTCAGAATTCGTGCGCTAACAAAATTATATTTTTTTTTCTGTGAGCGATATTTAGAGTTCTAGAAATGTTCCTATCAAATGTAATATACTTTTCGTTTTCACATCTGCGAAGAATATAATAATTATCAAATTTAATGTTAAATAGCAAAATTGTCTTCTGGAACATTTTTCGAAAATTAGCGTCTTCCTAAATTTCCCCTTATCCGATCTGTTTTCAAAACAATTTTTAGTACCTTATATTTAGAAAGCCAAAAAATAACGATTTAAGGGGTTATAATAAAAAGGGTATAAGTGCACTTTTTTGAGATTTTGAAGTAAGTGCGTGTTGTTGCAGTTTATACAATTATTTGTTGGCATAAAAAGGATTCAAGTGAATACTAAGATATTTAGTGATAATCTAGACTTTAGTAAAAAATATCTTGTAAATAAGAGTGCAAAATTCATTAGAGGAGAAAATATACAAATGCACTTGTACCCTTTTTATATCTACCATTTAAACTCTAAAATTGAAAAATTTATTGAAGTAGAAGGATACAAGTGCATTTTTATCCTTTCTACTCCAATGGACTTTGCAGTACCAGAACCAAAATTACAAGAACAAAAAAAATACAAGTACATTTTTTGTTAAATAAATGGTTTGCTGCTTACTGCTGCTGCTATTGAAATCTTACCAGTCTTGACCACTAAAGACACTGGAATATTTTAAGCACCTCATTTCCTGACTTTATTATAATCAGTTAACTTTAAACTCAGTTATCTCAAAATGTTTAAAATATTACTTATATCCTCTTTATTCTAATCCCTTCAATTTCTTCTTAGTTTCGTTTAGTTTATCGTCTTCACCCTGTACACATGTGAATCCACTATAAACATAATAACATTTCTGTATAAATTAAATTAAATGTCACTTTTCCCATTTTATGTTCAACAAATTTCAATCCAGATTTTCCTGGTCTGACTCCAGGGTTTATTTATTATTGCTGAGATAGATATCTAACAGCCTGTCGCATCCAATATTTGAAATCGATATACACACATTAGTAGAATTGCTTGAGGCCATTATACCCCAAGAAATTGGGTTACCAACCCTGATAAAGATCAGCTAATTATAATACATGCTGAGTAAAATCCCGGTGTTACTCTGCAGGAGACATCCCTAATTCTCCTTTTTTTGTAGACTTCACGAGGCGGCTTCCTGAACGAGCAGAAATGGGATAAGAGAATTAAAGAACTATATACGTAAATCCTCAGATTTACAAAGGTGCTTCTTTGCGTAGGAACTCATGTTTTTAAACGAGGCTGGAGAGTAGACTAAAACTCGTTCGCTTACCCGCGCATGATTGTGAAATAAATGGGAATCCCAAAAGCTTTAGGATATTTCTTTTATTTCACAGTCATGGGCGAATATCTTCCGGAGACATTAAATTTCGAAGGAAACTCTTATAACGTTATAGACTAATCTCTATAGTTAATAACTATTAAAATGACTAGGGGGGAAATTTATAAATCGTTCTGAATATAAAAACGTAACTTTTAGAAATTGAACCATTCAACTATTGGTGGCGCATATCTTTAGAAAGTTCACAATTTATTTGGGAAATTAGAAATTTAATTTAGGATTAAAAAATGTGTATAAAAAGATAGATAAAAAGTTAGTTTTTGTGCGCCATGGGTAGAAATGAGTTAGATTCTCGCCGTCGCGTCACCTCAAATAGTAGTAGCTCCCGCATATTGTTTAAAATTAGTTGTTTAAAGTTTTGAAGTGAATTGCGCAATATTATTTATTTCGTCTAATATCGGAGTCTAATTATTGTATTGTGTCGAAAGCTATTTCCTTCCTCACATGTCCTGTCCTAATCCCGTTAAAATATATCCGAACATCTCAACATCAACGGTGGTGAGTGCTGGTACCTAATCAATTGAGAGTGGGTGATATAAATCTTTCCCATTCACTAAAAATATGTAATGCTTTTGTAATTTTTTCCAGCAATTCTATAACACCCTTACTAACAATAACGAGCATTTTCTTAAAAAGATTAATAATTATCGTCAACTTAATTCACCTTTAATATCTGAAAGTCGTGTTTTAGCTTGTTTAAGGAAGTATAAGCCTACGCTTACAAGCGGGCCAGATGGAATTCCCGCTTTTTTATTACGTGATTGAGCTTTAATATTTGCAGAACCTCTTTCGAACTCGTCCAATTTATGCTTAAGACTGAATAAGTTTCCCTCTAATGGAAATGATCTAATATCACTTCAGTCTTCAAGCAAGGTGAGCGTGGTTTTGTTATAGGCAATTGCCCACAATATACTATTAAATAATTGACTGATTAATGTTGGTTTTCTTCAGGACTTTTGGAACTTTTTAAAATATTGCTTTTAAAATAGAATCTAGCATCAGAACAATTCTGTCCAAATATCCGCTGCTTCTAGCGTTCCCCAGGGATCCGTTTTAGGATCACTTTTTTATTTTATTCATAAATGATATTGTTGATAGCTTAACAAAACCTCTTGTATACCTACGATTTAAAATTTTTTTGCCAAGTTGCAAGTATCGACCACTGTCTTGTAGGTAGAGACAAATTTAATTCTTTTGGCTTGATGTATAAAAAATAATTTACCTTTAAATATCCGGAAATGTAAAGCAGTGCCTTACTCCACTAAAAAATTCATGGTCCACTTTGATTATTTTATTGATAACAGATTTTCGAAATCTCATACTTTGTATGATTTGGGAGTTATTCTCGATAAAATATTGTGAACATTGCTACAGAGACTTACAAAGCATATAGGATTTATTATAAGAAACAACCGTCATTCTAGAAATATTGACACAATGAAATTACCAGAGATGGGTCGAGGAAACTTTTCACATTTGATAAAATTCTGTAAAAGTCATGTAAATAATATAATTGTATACATTTATTTGGTATCACAATAAAGCTTGCATCAGCACGAATCAGATTTCACCCTAAAATAGCCTATCAATACACCTAATGGAAAGTTAGAAGGAGAACTTCCTGGAAACTTTCCCGTTTTGAAAACTCCGAAAGTTTCCAGGAAGTTTTCCTTCTAACTTACTATTGGGTATATTGACAGCATATTTTGGGATGAAATCTGATTCGTAATGATGCAAGCTTCATTTTAATACCAAATAAGTGCATACAATTATATTATTTACATGACTTTTACAGACTTTTATCAAATATGGAAAGTTTCCTCGACCCATCTCTGGAAATTACTATATACCACCTTTGTCCTGCCTAATTCAGAATATGCGTCAACCGTACGGTGCCCTAATTACGTTATAGCCCGGGAGACAGCGACACATTTTTGGGACTCATACCATTAAGGCTGATTTTCACGTATGTAATAGTTTGTTGGGTGTACATACGAGAAAAGGCGGTCAGCTGGCACACCCGTGGTGGAGGAAGCTACGAGAACGCCACCCACGCGTAAAAAATGTATTAAAATAAAAACATACCATCAAAGTTGAAATTTTGTATGTTGTTTAATAATGTTAAAAAGTGATAAAAAAAATCATAATCAGCTGTTAAAATGGCGGTGGATAATACGTCCGCTGCTCACATAAACATGTTGATTAAAAGTTTAAATTTCAGTAATTTCATCAAGGTTAAAAATGTGTTATATAACAATATGTATAAAGTATTTGCACTGATCTCTATATAAACTGGATAGACAAAGCAATAATTTAATTTCTGTAGCAAACTGAAACTGCGCAGGCTCTCTACGTACATGCGCATTACCGACAAACTGTTTACAGACAAACATGGTCGTCACTGTTGGGTCTCGAAGTTAGGAGTTACTTATAAACATTTATTTTACGAAAAATAAAATCAGTAAAATATCAGTGAAAATAAATCAAAAGAATTATTATTAGATTTAAGTGAGCTAAATGCATATACAAGAAAGAAAACTAGTAACCAACTTACACCACTTGACTGAACCCAGAATTATCAGTCATCAGTACGCCTATGCTATAAACTAATATTCTATATTAAATTTGACAGTTTGGCTCGGTTTGAGCATGCGCAATAGCTATTTCATGAGCTCCTATGTGTCTTATTTTTTCCACGCGCAGCCCGTTAGTATTGACAGTCCAGTTTATATAGAGGTCAGTGAGTATTTGACGAGAAATTGAGTCAGCTGATGGTAAGAGAGGGGGGAAACTTCGTCAGCGGACGCTATAAACATCGCAGTTCGCGACTAGCGTGCGGCGCACGGGCCATATGTATCGAGTATCGCGCGTTGTTTTCATAAAAAAAGCTGACAAGTCTTCCCTTATGACAGACCAGCTGACCATTACTTTCATTCAATGTATGTAATACTGTCTTATATATTTTTCTCCTATTTAATTAACAGAAAACTTTCGCGCTTAAAAATATCTTGAGTTATATAAGTTAATATAACGAGAGAAAAATGCATTATTTAAAAATCAATGACAAGGAACTTTTATTTACATTAATCTCGTTATTGGCATCATCGGAATCGAACGCCTCTATCTCCTTCTCTATCTCATCTATAGATAAAATATGATATTCGTGAAAAATGAAAGTGTTAGTTAATTAATAATATGTAGTTGGATATAAAACGTTGTAGTACTAAAAATTCCAAGTCGATTTGTTTCGGATGAATATGGTTGGGAAGAAAATGAAAACAAATATTGTTTCAAATGTTTCGAAGGCGAACAATGGCTATCAACCATTTCTGGAATTACACTCGATCCAATTGCAGACAATAGTGAAGGTATTAAAAAATTACTATTTAATGTTAATTTTAAGTAATAATAATTTTTATACAATATTTGTATTTTATAAAACTAAAAAAAAATATGTAAATTATAATACAAAATCTTTGTATTTTAATTTCAAATCATTTGTTTTTGCTTTAGTACTACAGTTTGTGCGTTTTATAGACAACGGCATAATGTTAATTAACTGACTATAATTTTTCATGAATATCATATTTTATTTATAGATAATGAGGAGGAAGAGCCTAGGGGCGTTCGATTCCGATGAGGCGAGTGAAGAGGAAGATAACGAAGGCATTGAAAGTCTGATATCAAACGATGCGCAAGAACAAATAAATTGTATTAAAGTAATGTAAACAAAAGTTCCCTTTCATTGATTCTTAAATAATGTACCTTTCTCTCAGTTATGTTAACTTAAATAATTCAAGACACTTTTACGCGCGAAAGTTTTCTATTAATTAAATAGGAAAAAAACTGTTATTTAAATATATAACACAGTATTAAATACATTGAATAAAAATAATGATCAGCTGGATCTGTCATAAGGGAAAACCTGTCGGGTTTTGTTATGAAAACAATGCGCGATGCTCAATACATATGGCCTACGCACCTGGATGAAATTATTAAAATTTAAACTTTTAATCAAGATGTATATGAGCAGTGGACGTATTATCCACCGCCATTTTAACAGCTGACTATGATTTTTTATCAATTTTTAACATTATTAAACAACATACAAAATTTCAACTTTGATGGTATGTTTTTATTTCAATAAACTTTTTACGAGTGGGAGGCACTCCAGAGCACTCCACCGTTACTTGAGCAGCTGACCATCGTTTCGTGTATACGTAGGTAATAAACTATTATATAAATGAAAGCCAGTCTTAATGAAATGACTAGCTCCAAAAGGTCGCTACCTCCAGAGCTATTACAAAAATTGATAACATGAAGAGAATTCGGCACAGATTTTTAAAATATTCCAAGTTTAGAACGGATAGGATAATACTGTGCTTATTGATTTCCTCAATCTGAACTTCTCATAAATTTCGGCTTCGACACACTTGAACATAGACGCATAAAAGCATATCTTATTTTCTTTACACACGATTGTTTATAACCGTATAAACTGCTGCAGAGGAATGTTAAATATTCATACTCCTAGAGCTGAGGCAAGATGGGCAATTTATTTTATCTGCCAACTGCGCGAACGAATATAAAAAAAATATTCTCCTCTGCACAGTATGTCCAACAAAAATAACAAATTAAATGGCTCGATTGACATTATGTTCTGCAATTATGAGTAGTAAATTTTTATTTAATATTTATCCTGTATTAATTTTATTGGTTAAGTGTAAACTTTTTGTACGGTTCTTATTCTGTAATTGGGTCTATCGTAGGGTGACCAGATATTTACAGTTTGAATGCTGTACACTTGGATTGTAGGGTGAACTGGGGCCTTTTTTTGTAAGCCAATCGTTCTATGGCGAAATGCGAAATATACATGTATGATTAGTTATTTATACGGCGTTGTATGAAAAGAAGGGATGGGAGATGAAGGATTCGTAGACGGTCCATCATGCTTTTTTCTTTTGAAAACGATTCCAAAGCAGGAACCGCAACGGCGATCCTTCAACGATCTCAAACGCAGCTCAACCAGTGAATTTAGTAACTTTCATACTGACAATCGCGGAAATTTCTCAGAATGTTTCATTTGCCTCTATGGAAGGAAATTCATACTCTGACTAAATCGCATTGTACACTCCTCCTTAAAACCAGATTCCTATGTGACCTCATATACATTCCTGAAAAACCTGTCGCGATCACCAAGTTATTTCTATCTCTATCTCTACAGCTCAATCATCGCTATAAGTCTCCTTCTGTCTCAAGAATTCGAGTCAGGGCAGGTTTGCCCTACTCAGAAAATTACACGCTACATGGCGCAATTCAACACTACCAATAACCGCATATACGAAACCTATTCACGTACAGCTCCACACTTTCGCATTCATCCGGTAGTCTGAGACACCCTTAATTGATCGATTATCCATTGACACAGCTCAATACCCAAATCAAAATACTGTTTTTCAGAAAAACAAACTTCCCAAATTAAAAATGATATGATTCCAGGCAAACGTAATGCTGCACGTTTTGCTGTACATCCAAGCATGCTGACAATGCCATTAAAATTTCGGAAAATACAGCGAAATTCCATACGTATGGCCATAGTTTATCGACCTGTAGAATAATATAAATAAATAAATAAAAATAAATAAGTTTATTGGCGAATTTCTTAAAGTATTCTTATTAAAATATTCACAGCCTGATATTGTTGATATTCTTGAATACAAGACTGAGATGATTTTGTGAAGATATTCTAGTTTTGATGTGCTAGATTTTTTTACTATTATTGTCAAATAACTTAAAGTCATCCATTTTTTTTGTATAGGTACCGATATACGAGAATTTTTTTTTTTATTATTGGTTGTGCTTTGCAGCAAAATTGTTTAAGGTGATATTACTAGTGGAGTAGAATGATGTGGGTTGCCTTTTACTAAAGAATAATTATTTCTGCTTATATTACAATATATAGTAGTAAAACCAAATCTGGATCCCACCCATTACGATTAACAAGTTTTGTTAACGAACAATTTTATGTTTGTTTTAACGCTCATTATATACTATTTGCCAAGTTTAATTTAGTTGCCAAAGTTAATATTTGAATTGTTTGTAAGAATATACTTCAACTACCCCTACTTTAAGGGACTTATCTCAGAAAGGAATGCTTAATTAAAAATGTTCCATAGTATTCTACTTTCTTTTCACCATAAATGTACTGTTATAAAAATTGTCTCACCTAACATATATTTATATTATATTGGCAAGGTATCGTATACAGTACAGAAATAATAACTTTTCGGTTGACCTTTGTATGTTCGGTAGGAAATAGGTTGCAGAACAGGAAAATATATGTTTTGATTTAAAGCAGAAATAATTATAAATTTTTCAGATTTTCATAAATTAAATATAGAAGTTATCCTGCACATGTTTCTCAATTTTATGGCTAAATTGTATAGGCAAGACAGTGTTGAAAATCTGGACGATTTGACACGATTAGATGTTTTCAAGTAGCATGTACTAGGGTTAATTCATTATAATTTTTCTTAGATTCATTAAAAATTAAAGATGTTTACTACAATGCAAAATATGGAGCAACTATATTCATAGCTCAGGTGGGAATGAGAAATATGTGAAATTTCCTGTAGAGATAGAAACGCAACTAGAAAAAATTACAGTATTTTTGGATATCCGCGTGCAAGTATAAAGGACATCGTAATGATGCAATTCAAGAAGATATTGACGAAATCGATATGAAGAACTTCTTGATTTCTGAACGTTGTTTGATGCCCTTTCTTGTTTATAACAAATAATTATTATTTTAAAATCTTTCGTTAGTCATTAATCATTTTCGGTCATGTTAATTTTTTACCTGTTTTATTTCATATAAGTAAGATATTGGTTAGTACGAGAAAATTAATCGAATTGTTACTATGAGCCTGCCTGTTAAATCAACTTCAAAAAAAATTAAAAAAGGGGCAGGTTCTCAATTCGACTCGTTTTATTTTTTTCTTTGTGTTGTGTACAATCATTGTTCTGGATTGAATTAGACGATTTCTATGAAGTCTTTCTTAAACTGCAGAGTATGTCTCGAAGGCGGTTCCATAATAGTTTCATCAAGCTATGTGTAATGGGGTGAGGAAAAATTGGAAACAAGTACTTTTTAGTCGCAGCTTTGGCGGGTGCTCTAGAAATTTTAAATTTCAGCGAAATGCATTAAAATCTTTTAGGAATAGTTGATATTTAATGACATCAAAAGTCGTGAATTCAAAATCACGAATTCCATATGGCTGCCAAAATTGAAATATTTTGCAGATTTACGTGAAAGGGCAGTGTTAAAAATGATTAAATTTTTGCCCCACTGACAAAAGTAACTCGATAGCTTAAACAGTTGTTTCAGTCGAAAAATAACTTAAAAAAATACTTATATTCTTTTTATATTTATTATTTTCTAAACCGCTATAAATATAAATATAACATTTTTACACTTAATTACGCAGGCCGACAAAACAAAAATTGTTGTTTTAGAGACGTTACCTACCTAAAATTTTTCGCTGAATCCGAAAATGATAAAAAAAATCCTGACGTATGGATTACCCGCTACACCCTCAATTCCCCCCAAAAATTCAAAAAATCCAAACTGGCCATCTAACCCACCTATCTTTAGTAATATTCGCTGAATCCAAAAATGGCAAAAAAATTGTTTGGACGTGAGGGATCCTCCCTATTTATCCGTATCTCTAACTTGCTTCTTTCAAAAATAAAAATAAATACAAATGAGACGTGGAAACCGTTATAACTTTTATAAAATCTGTCGGTAAAACCAAAACTAAAAAATACAACTACAAGTTCCCTTTGCTCGTACACTTAACCTCGCCCCCATATAGCATTTGCAAATTACTGTTAGCATCCTAGCATTGATGAAATTTTTCAATGAAAGCTTATTATTTTCCAAAATGTTTTAAGCTCTTAAGTAATTTTAAACTAGGTAGCATACGGAAGGTTGTAACTTACCCTGGGTTAGAAGACGCCTGACGTGGCCCCAGGTCTTGAACTCGCATTTTGATTGATTGCGGAATTAAAATGCTAAAACACTTTGATTCCATTAAAATGCTAAAACTACTCCTACTACTACTCTTCTAGCTAATACTGACGAAGTATTGAATTACGTGATAGGATTCTTAGCATTTTAAAGCAAAAAAATATAATAAAACAATTAAATCATCTATTTAAATTCAGTCATTCACACTTTTTTATTTAATATGAAATTATCTACTTTATGTATATTAGTACCTTAAACTGGTTACGCTAACATACTACTTAGGAAAACACTTTAAAGCACTCATCACTGGAGGACCAATCAAAACAACTACTCTTCTAGGTGATACTGATGAAGTATTGAATTACACGACAGAATTCCTAGCATTTTAATGCAAAAAAAAATATTGAAAATACTTAAATCATTTATTGAGATTCAGTCATTCACAATAATTATTGATTTAAATTCCAGAAAAGTTGTACAAGTATTTCATCATTATTTATAAACCTATTCTTGATTTATTTTTACAATTAATTATTTTTTATTTATTTGCTTTCAACATGATTAGAGAATATTATTTAAAAAAAAATTCTGTCATGTAATTCAATACTTCGTCAGTATTAGCTAGAAGAGTAGTTGTTTTGATTGGTTCTCCAATAATTTAATACCTAAATAATATTCTCTAATCATGATGAAAGCAAATAAATAAAAAATAATTAATTGTAAAAATAACTCAAGAATAGACTTGTAAATAGTGAATGAATGTTTGGCATAAATATCTTTTAAAATCCAACCATCAATAAGCCAACTATTTTTATTTAAAAATATGAAAGAAGTTTTAAAGAAACAATAGTTAATTTATTTGTATTATCCAAAGTCGCGAATACGGTATGGTGTCTGTTTCTGGGGTGTAAACTCACTACACTAGCATGCACACCTGTAACACCATTTTGTATAATATAAAAGTCTAATTTTAAAATATTTATTTATAATTGAAATGCGTATACCTACATGTTTTTAAAAATAAACATAATCATAATAAAGATCTACAAGGTATAAAATTGATATTCGTATACTATATTTCCTTTATTATCTGATCATTGTTTCAATTTGTACGAAGGCATAGAAGGGCCACTGATTTTTTTTTAATTCCGAGTTTAATCTCAGAATTCCAGCTTTAATCTTGAAATTAAACTATCTTGTAGTTTTTGAAATAATAAATCCAATGGCATGTATTATTTTCCTTAAGAATCATTTATAATCTAAAAAGACAATTTCTCTGTTAAAATAGATTTTAATTAGAATTTGTTATCAACAAAAATAATCATCTATAAATAAATAAAATATTACAAACTTCTAATGAAAAATTAATTACAAACTTCTAACGAAAAATTAATTCTATTCAACTATCTTTCAAATGGAACCAACCTCATTCATGTATATTTTTTACTACAGCGTCTTGTGTAGCCACTTCTGATAATAATTATGGAAAAGAGAATTAACGATCACGGAGGGAGTTTCTTTTTTACCGGTTAGTTTTTTTGCTACGCACGTCTGAAAAAAAAATTGAGTGATTTTGCAAGATTTTAAATTTCTTGCAAATATTCTGAAAATTTTAGGAATATAGGTTGTTAGACATTAATTGAGGCTAATAAAATTATCTTCAATTTGTTCCTTGATACGACCCGATCGGTTTATTAACGAAATTACAGCTATTTAAAGTTGAGAGATAAACGGCGCGCGGCGTCTTGTTCCTCAACAGTAACCTATTTCTAGCGATTAATATGGGTGTTTCGTATATCCATAGAAAGTCTTAAGGAGGAGACAGAGGGGATCACTTAAAACCTATATGATCATATATACGTAATATCGTGCCCAAAAAAAATGGGACAAGTCTTATAACGTATTTTTGATAAAATCTAGTTGTGTACATCTAACCAAATAGAGACAGATTTACATTAGAAAAAAACCAGCTGTCCTATTATTTTTTTGCTCACGACAGTACCATATATACTTTTCAGTTTAAATATCGCAAAAATATTTACTGAAGGTGAACATTTTTTCTCGAAAACAGTTCGTGTCCTTTTTTTTATTTCACTCAAAATTTTTGTGAAAAATACTGATAGTCCAGTCAACGAATGACCTAAAGGGTGGTGTAGAGTGCGTGAGCAGGGACCCAAGCGATTACTTTAGAAAGTTGTTCAGGGTGTTTAGGGAGTGAATTTATAGAAAGTCCTTACGTCTAGGAGGTGAGCCGGAGGGGGGAGGGCACAAAGAAATTCCCACTTAATTTTTTCGCTTATATCTCTAAAATGGTGTATGGATGGGAAAAATTGTCTGATATAAAATGAAAGCTCATGAAATTCTCTACAACTTTCATCGTATATACTTTTTTCGAATTCGCAACCATTTTCGAGCTACATGTTCCGGAAAAGTGAAAATTTTCGAAAAACAGATTGAAGAGGTACTTCAACTTTAAGGAAAAACAAGGTGGGATTCTCAAAATTGTACTTGAGTCAGAAATCATCAAGGAAGCGGCAGTGATATTTTACAACCCCTCCTCCACTCAAGGCGAGGTTGAAGAGGCTGGGAATATTTGCTTCCTCATATGGTATGAGGCACCAGCAAGACAGACCTCCCTCAACCAGTACCGCTTCCATTTGTTCATGAGGTCAGGTCAATATAAAGCCTGACATCAGCTCCCTCCCACCAACTGAGAGCTCAGCTAAACAGCATTCCCGGCGCACCTACCACCAAGTGCAGCAGTGGCTTGGGAATGAGCCGCCTCCTCAAGAGTGGGGGTGAAAACCTGTAGGAGAGACATCCTGGTGCCAATTATAAGCACCGGAGGTCCTACTTTTTTTTTCATCTTTAATATACAATTTTCTATTTTTCAGGTAAAAATCTGTTTTTCGAAAATTTTCACTATTCCGGAGCGTGTAGCGCGAAAACGGTTGCGAATTCAAAAAAAATATATGAAATGAAAGTTGTAGAGAATTTCATGAGCTTTCAATTTTTCCCTGCGACGCACCGTTTTCGAGATATAAGCGAAAAAACCAAAAGTGGGACTTCCCCCCCCCCCTCCGGCTCATTTCCTAGACGTCAGGACTTTCAGTATGTTCACTCCCTAAGCACCCTGAACAACTTTCTAAAGGAATCGCTTAGGTCCCTGCTCACGCACTCTACACCTCCTTTATTGATTGGAGTATGAGCGTACCTTCAAGTGACTTCATTCAAACTCACACAAGCACTCATCAGACTCGATTTACATGAAAATGTAAAGTACTGTGTTCTCTATAGAGGAGAGCATATCTGAAGAAGAGGGAGATGAAGATTGAAATGAAAATAAATATTTCTCATGTTTAAAAATAGGCATTTTGTGCCCATTCTGGTAAAAGTGCAGAAATAGTGTTTTTTGACTTTGTTTATGATCACTGAACATGGTTATGACATTAAAATTTATTAAAAATGATGGGAACATATTCAAATTGGTAGTTTATAACTATCAATGACTTTATGCGGTAATCGAATATTGTCTAATATTAGCACATGTTACATAATAATATTGTTTCTTCTACTTTTGCAAGTTATTTTATATGCTATTTTGATAAAACTCAAATGCCAATACTGATTTTTAAACTGGTCAAACGGGGCATTTGACATCTGTCAATTGTCAATAGTTACTTTTGACACTGGACAATGTAGTATTGCAAATAACAATATTTGTTAACATGCAGTTTTATTATTTCAATAATGTTAATAAAAATCGTTAATGCATATATGACTGATAGAATTTGGCAGCTGTCAGCTGTCAAAACAATATAATTTAGTCATGAAAGAATAATTCTGATACAGCAGAATTCATAGTGTTAGTATAGTTCGGTCAACTAAAGACTCTGTATATACCATTTTACTGTTTCACTCATGGCATTGCCAACGTCATGACTGCTGTCAACTGTCATAGTAATCCCATTTGCAGAAAAGAAAAATGATACAGCAGATTTAGTACCATCTATTGACCCTTGTTTTATATAAAGGGTTAGTTGTGTGCCTATCAACGTCATAAACGGCCATTGGCAGCGTATCACAACCGTCAAACTGTCAAAATAATCTTACTGACTTATAAAACATTATATAATTATACAGCATAATTAATAGCCTCTGTTTCCCCTGACCTTCTGTCAGTGAAGAATTACTCATGTGCTTACTAACGTCGTCAGTCGCCATTGATAGCATTATGGCAGCCGTCCTAACATTGTCAATACCACAAATGAAACAGTAAGAAGGTATATACAGAGTATTTAGTTGACCCAACCGCGAGGCTATTAGAAGTATTTTTTTATGAGTAAATTATATTGTTTTGATGGTTGACAGCTGCTAAATTCTGCCAGTCATTTATACTTTAATGATTTTTATTAACATTATTTAAACAATAAAACTGCACGTTAGCAAACAATGTTATCCTTGCAATACTACATTGCCCAGTGTCAATAGTAATTATTGACAGTTGACATACGTCAAATGCCCCGTTTGAGCGATTTAAAAATCAATATTAACATTTGACAGTTATCAAAGTAGCATACAAAATAACTTGCAAAAGTGGAAGAAACAATATTGTTATGTACCATGTGCTAATATTAGGTAATATTTGATTACCAGATATAGTCATTGACAGTTCAGAACTGCCAATTTGACCATGTTTCTATCATTTTCGCTAAATTTTAATGCCATAGTCGTATTCAGCGACCGAATATTAGTCGAAAAACAATGTTTCTGCACTTTTGTCAGAATGGACAAAAAATAGTATATTTTAATATAAGTGTGGCAAGGACTTCATTGCAAAACGATGTATGAAAGTAAGAATACGAACGCAGCGAGCGTTCCTATCATACGAGTTTTGCAGTGTGTGAGTTTTGCAGAGTATGCTATATACTTTTCTTTTTACGGTTGTGAAGTTATTTCCTTTAAAGTCTTTCCAAAATTTTAAATTTGTGAAGATGTAATCCAGGCGTGTGGCAAAGTCACATTTTCGAAGTCATTTTGAAGTTAGTAAATTTGACTTTCAACACAATCGTAGAAAATGCTTTTTTTAACATTTACTCCAGTCAATAAAGGAGATATAGAGTGCGTGAGCAGGGACCTAAGCGATTCCTTTAGAAAGTTGTTCAGGGTGCTTAGGGAGTAAACATACTGAAAATTCTGAAGTCTAGGAGGTGAGCCGGAGGGGGAGCACAAAGAAAGTTCCACTTTTGGTTTTTTTCTCGAAAACGGAGCGTCGCAGGGAAAAATTTTCTTATATCAAATGAAAGCTCAGGAAATTCTGTACAACTTTCATTTTATATACATTTTTGTCGAATTCGCAACCGTTTTCGAGCTACATGCTCCGGAAAAGTGAAAACTTTCTAAAAACAGATTTTTACCTGAGAAATAGAAAATTGTATTTTAAAGATGATAAAGAAAAAGTAGGACCTCCGGTGCTTGTAGTTGGCACCAGGGTGTCTCCTACATGTTTCCACCTCCACTCTTGAGGGGGCAGCTCATTCCCGAGCCACTGCTGCACTTGGTGGTAGGTGCGCCGAGAATGCTGTTTAGCTGGGCTCTCAGTTGGTGGGAGGGAGCTGATGTCAGGCTTAATATTGCCACTGACCTCATGAACAACTGGAGCGGTACTGGGTTGAGGGAAATCCGTCTTGCTGATGCCATTGAGGGAGCAAATCTTCCCAGCTTCTTCAACCTCGCCTTGAGTGGAGGAGGGGTTGTAAAAGATCACTGCAGCTTCCTTGATGATTTCTGACTTAAGTACAATTTTGAGAAGCCCACCTTGCTTTTCCTTAAAGTTGAAGAGGTAAAAATCTGTTGTTTAAAAATTTTCACTTTTCCGTAGCTAAAATGGAAGTTGTAGAGAATTTCATGAGCTTTCATTCTGTATCAGAAATTTTTTCCCCACGACCCACCATTTTACAGATATAAAGGAAAACAAACAAAAGAGGGATTTTCTTTGTGCCCCGGCTCACCTCCTAGACGTCAGGACTTTCAGTATGTTCACTTCCTAAACACCCTGAACAACTTTCTAAAGTAATCGCTTAGGTCGCTGCTCACGCACTCTACACTGCCCTTTAGGTCATTCGTTGACTGAACTAATTGTTCTTTCGCACATGTTTTTTCTTAATTTGTGATTTTGTCCTTAAATTCGGCTATTTTAGATCAACCATGTATTCTTATTTTTAACGTCACATTGTTAAAAGTATTTAAAATACATATATTATGGTAGAATATTTGAACTTTGATATAAAATATTTATGAATACCTACTTAGAGAAGTTTGCTTGATATTGGTCTTAGAATCGGCCATTTTAGAACAGCTATTTATTTATTGATCTTTCAAGCACTGCATTCGTAATCATCCTCTAAAACTTTTAGGTGAATATTTTCAGGTCAAGTGAAACCGAATTTTTGCAAATTATAAAAGTTTCAAAATGAGTTTTTTGGAATTCTAAAAAATAAATTGCCGGCAAAAAAGTGGTAGAAAACTCCAATTCCAATTATAGAATGCCATTAAAAAAGTTTTTGGATAAATCCATTCAAATCCAATCGATTTTCCCAAAGAAAAGTTCGTCAATTGGAAAAATAGTACATTATTACAGGCCAGTTTCCTTGATTACAAATTTTGCCAAAATATTCGAAAAAGTTAAAAAAAAATCCAAATAGAAAATTTATATCAGTAAGAACAAATTGCTCTCTGATAAACAATATGGATTTCGCAGTGGGAAGCTTACCCAGGATGCAATAGTAACTTTAACATCTGAAATGTATAATGCCGTGGAAGAGGGTCAAACTGTCTTTTTCTAGATCTGACAAAGGCCTTCGACATTGTAGACCATTCGCAATTGTTGGGGGCATTGCACGATATGGGTTTAAGAGGAAATTCATATAGTATTTTTTACAATCTATATGAACAGTTTACTGATTACGAATGTAGTGCTTGAAAGATCAATAAATAAATAGCGGTTCTAAAATGGCCGATTCTAAGACCAATATCAAGCAAACTTCTCTAAGTAGGTATTCATAAATATTTTATATCAAAGTTCAAATATTCTACCCTAATATATGTATTTTAAATACTTTTAACAATGTAACGTTAAAAATAAGAATACATGGTTGATCTAAAATAGCCGAATTTAAGGACAAAATCACAAATTAAGAAAGTTGTTCAGGGTGTTTAGGAAGTGAACATACTGCCTAGGCCGGGAAAGTAACATTCCCGTACGGTTTTGTTGATCGTTGCTTGGCAGCGGATCTTTTCCGGTCTGTTTTCTAATAGTTTCTTAGCAACGGACTAAAATACTGGAATTGTGCATTTTTCGATCTGAAATCGCGCCGAAAATGTATACATTGCCGATCGATTTCAGAAAAATTATTTTTACAGCCTTTCTTACATTTACAAGAAATATCACTTAGTAAATTTTTAGGAAAACATTACTTTCACTCATAATATCAGACATTAAGCCATTCTCAGTTTTAAGCCACCCGAATTGTAACGGATCTTTCTCAGAACCTAACCTTTTTTGGAATTGGAAATATACTCTTAAACAGTGTTTTTCTATTACCTCTTCAGTAGGTGGAATTGCCGACAATTCTATTCTCATCATAGTGTTTGCCAATGATTTTATTAATCTTAGGTTTGTAAAAATAGATTTTTTTAAAGATGATTTCATGCTAGTTGAGTCATTATAACCAAAAGATCAATGTCTTCACCAACGATTGTAACTTGATTGTCTTCGGTTTTAAAATCAATAGCAGTTTTAAAGATTGTAGTATCGGCGTCTTCTCTGCATATTTTAACGCTAAAGTCATTATCTATTAACTCTTTGCGAAATAATTTTATAAAGCTACTTATTTTTACTATTAGCTAAAATTTTTTTTTGAATGACCGAGGATTTCATAATGTCACTTGTGATTAAAATATCTACGCAAACATTTTTTTTCTAAACGACGAATGCACTCGTTATTCTTAGTGGTATTCTGTTCATCGGTTTACCCATCAACAATAATACTACTCTAGTCTTGACTGCTTGGTTCTGATTATTGATCATATATTCATATATTATTATTATTACCATGCGTATGCTTAATAAATTTCCTTTTGAAATTAATGGAGATTCATTTTGTATTAAGTTATCTTTCTATAGTATATTTCATTTTGTTTCGATGAAAATTGGGTGAAAAAAAGGAGTAAAAAAATGCATTGCAAAAAATGCAATTGAAAATTTTATTTCGTCCGCCATATTTGACCGTTCTATTTGACATATGGTGTCCGGCATTGGTGCATTATAAAAACTTTATTAAAAATTTAATTTTATTTAATGAGTTTTTGTTATTGAAAGTTTTATGTTTGCCAACTTGGGTGAAATTTCTCCTTCTTATAGAAAAGATATTAAATTTTGATTCTTTCGGCCATTTTTGGTGTTTTCTATTTTTTTTCCAAGATGGCGGATTGACCAATACATATCGGACAGGTTTGTATTTTTTAAGAATTTTATTCCAAATAAGCCAGTATTTTTAAAATTCCCATGCGATTACTAGTACAAGATATATTAAGCAGATAAGTTGAAAATGCGTAAAAACGCGTCAAAAAGTGCATATAACTTTTGACGCACAAGGAATTTTTGGGCACAAATATTTTTTTCGTAATCAGGTGGTTATAATACATAAGAATCAACAATAAAATTTTAGGTGGAATGTTGTCGCCGAAAAAAATCAATTCAACTGCACTATTGTTACAATTGTTCTATTTAAAATATAAATATATATTGTATTTGATTAGATCTTTAATGGATATCACAATAAGTTTTCATTAGCATAGCATTGAATAAGCAGAAACCATTCCATTTACAAGGATTCTTTTGTGGATTTTCTTGTTTATTTATGCTAAATTCCAATCTATTCTTTCTTGTTTTTTTATCGTATTATTACTTATGTAAATAAACTTATTATTATTATTATTTATAAGTCTCATATTTTCTACTCCGAAATAATTATGCCATTAAATAAGCACCCAATACTAATTTCATTCCACTGTTACTGAAGTGATGAAAAAGTGAAGGCATTCACAATTTTACTACAGCACGATATAATAGTTTTGATTAAATTACATTATAAAGCTATTTTCTAAAATAAATGAATGATTATTCTGAAGTGCCACAGTTGGCCGCTTGCAAACTAAAGAACAAATTAGATAAAACCTCTTCCTTTGCGCTTCCTATCACCATCCGCAATTAAAACGGTTTCATTATAAAGTAAAACATTCGTCAGAGATAGTCACAGTTAACTGTACTTGGTTTTCAATGTTTTGCAGCTTTATTTTAATAATCTAGCTCGTTGGAAAACTTTGGAGAGCATATGGAAATGGCTCGCTTAGGTATAAAGTTTTGAAACTTCTTACTTTACGACGCAATACTTACAACATCCTAATTGCAAAAAGTAATTCAGCCTTTATAAATGCTTTGCATAAAGAATATTAAAATCCTGAGTTAATTAAGATTTATTTTTACTGACTAAAAATATCAGAGTCGGCACCATTACTATAAGAGATAAGGGGCTAAATTGCAAACTATACCGAGCACGAAGGAAACTGTATTCATTATATAGCCCTGTAACATCCTATGTTTGTATTAATTTATAAAATCAAGTGTACAGGTAGTTGAACTATTTCATAACACGCTGCGTATAGCTGGTTGCCTAAATCATTATTCCTATTTAATGCAAATTGTTAAATCGTTTGTGATTCTCTTACTACATCTCAAAATTGCAAAAATTCCCGAGTTTCATTAAAAGTTGGTAACCCAGTTGTTTTCGGTTTTTGCTTACTTTTCGAGGTTCTTTCTCTCCAACATGGTTTAGGATGATATACTTTTGTTACATTTACCTGCTCTCCTTACATTTATGGGTGTATATCGCACAATATACAATACGCAGCGGTTTAGCGTTTGTGAAGACCTACTCTCGTACTTAAGTGGTAGCATGTCGGTTCCCATGATGGTTTCTAAAGATACTTGACCAGTCGCATCCGTGAACTTCCTTAAGGCAAGGGGAAGGGTTCAAATATGAAAAAACACATTATTTGTGTAAGCTAATTTTTTATAAAAATTATTTATCAACATTACTGGATTAACATTACATGACATGCTTGGTGAAAGGAATTATGAATGTAATAATAATAATTGTAAGCGTCGAATAATTTCAAGGCTAGGATTACTATTAAATGTTAGGCAGGTAAAAGATTCCTACTCTTCGACAGAGAGGAGGTTCAGCAAAACTTCCAGGTTGGGGGTAGCTCGTCTCCTGGCGTCGGTGATAGGCCTACGTTAAATAAATAGTTTAAAAAAAAATAAGAGAAATTCAAGTTTCTTTTCATATAAATAAAACAAGCTAAAAACGTAGATACTCTTCGCTAATTTACCGAGCTTTTTATATAATTGTTGCACATTCTATAGGATACTCTTCGCAGTTTTTTTGTAAATAATGTTAGTTATTGGACATCCTAAATTTTGTGATACTAACTTTGTTGTGAAAAAAATATATGAAAAAAAATTGAAAAAAAAAACGTTCAACCTGACTAGGATCCGGACACGGGATCTTTGGATTGCAAAACAAAACTTTAGCCATTGGACCATCAGAGATCACTACAAATTGAATATCTGTAATATATATCTTTCGAGAATCATATTTCCACGCATTACACATATAATAATAATAAAATATATATACTAGTAAAATGCATAAACAAAAAAATATATTATAGGCGTCTGAAAATAAGGAGTACGCCACCTGGTGGTCTATAGTCAAACTAATTATGGACTTTTCTGTCATTGTCAGTGTACGATGATATCAACAATAAGTAAATGATAAACTGAGATGCTAAGTTATTAAAAATATGATAGCGTTTAAAGGGGCTACAATTTGCTGGAGCCAACCTAGTCGGTATCCTTTGTAGATTGCAGGGACAACTCGTGAAAGCTGAGTTGGCACGACAATGTTCAAAGCATACCCTCTTTGATGTAGGCACCTTTAACCAGGTATTGAGAGGGAAAAAGCTGGTGCAAATAACCGTGGCCCAGGTAGCAATAATAATGTCCTAGACAATCACACATCGTAAGTGAAATTTTTGAAATAAGTAAATATATGTAATTTCAGTATATTTAAAAGTAATATATACTATTGCACCATGCACTATTATGTTTTAACCCCTGAATATTTCTATTTCATATTTTACAAAATACTGTTTCATTTATTTTACTTAAAGAATTAATAAATGTCTTTTCAGTTATATTCAATGTACCACTAATTTCATTGGTATTTGAATCTGAGACACTCGTTTGTAAACATAGAGCATACACATTTATTTATTAAGTTTTGTGTTGAATATGAGTTGTATCACACAAAATAATATGTCCTGCATTTAAATCATGTTCCCCTTCATACACACACTTAGAATTTTTACCTTTTTTAGTGCTTTACAAATGTTCCATACATTGCAATATGCTTAACCTAAATGTCACTCATGTTTCCTGAAAAAAAAAGTGATTTAAACTATAATTGTACATAAATTTAAAGAAATATTTAAGTTTATTAATATTTAACTAGCCAGACACCGTTCATGTCGAAGAAACTGTACTTTTCAAGGGAAAAACTAGATAACCTAAAAAAAATATGAATTTTGCTGAATAATGCCATTAACGTCTTGCAAATCACTTACAACAAAATCTTGTAAACCTTTAGATCATATATTATTAATGTTATTATTTTTAAAAATAACAATAAACAGAAAAAAATCAATATAAGTATTCCCCACATAAACAAACAAAAAGCACTCCACTTCGGCGCTGGCATCTTAAATTCAGACGCCTATAGAGATAACATTTCGCAAGATTTCTATTTAAGTGCAAGTGACAAAAATTAAGAAAATATATTTTTTTAATTAAATGATTAATAACTTTTTTATTTACTGATTGATTTTCTTCAAAAACAATAGGGTTCTTCCTCTAGCAAATACTTACTTTCCAAATTTCAATACATCCGGACTTTTCTTTCTTAAGTTATCGTGCTTACAAGAAACATGACGGACGGACAGACGGACATTTTGAAATTTGTTCAGAATTCGTTCACACAATGATATGAAAATTTTTTCTCTACGAGCAATATTTCCGGTTTTAGAAATGTGCCGATCAAATGCAATATACTCTTTGTTTTTGCGAAGAGTATAATAAGCGTAAAATATTTAACAACTAATTGAAACACTATATTTTTTATGCTTTTTTCTTAACATTCTTCTCGATTCATGATTGAATTGTCACGAGACTGACTTTATGTCCTTGTAAAGAGCCCATAATAAGGACGAAAATTTTCAAGTATTAAATGATTTCTAAGAGTTAGAATGACAGATTAACTTCAAGATGAGTTCCCTTAAATATAAAGTTTGAGATAGGTTTTGTAAATAAACTAATTTGAGAGCTTTTTGTTTTCTAGCACAGCCAGGTGTGGATTGTTAGAGAACTACAAAGATTATAAACTGAAATTTCAATTAGATTTTCATCTTTGATTGAATAGGCGTTTTGTAAATAAATTCACTCTAGAGTTTTCTTTATTTTTAGCATAACAGAATACAGATTGTGAGAAGAATGTAAGTATTGGAAATTAGCATTTTCGTAGGATTTTTTTTCTGATTTTTCTTCTTATTTTTTTGCTGTTCGTGAAATCCTATAAAACTATGTTTTTTTTACACTATTATTATGGTAAGTTGTGTACACTGTCTACCCTACATCAGTCACGAGATCTACATTTTCTTATTTTTACCATACACCAGGTAAAGGGCGAAAAGTAATATAGTTTTATATCCATATAAATTGAGGATGAAATATATCTTAAAGTAATCCGTAACTTGCCATATATTTTAAAGGCTAAAAAAGCCTAGGAATATCGATCACATTGCGAATTTATGACAATGTCATCAATTCCGTTAGTGAAAAACGTCGCATCTAAAATGAAGAGTAATATTGACAATACTAATAAGAGAGTCGAATGCGTATGCCGTTTATGATTTGAAAAGGAATGTTTGGCTAAATAAATTGTATTTGATACTAACAGTAGGACAAAGATAGAGCTAAAAATTGAAATACAGGAAGTGTCTAGGGTAAGGAACTTCTTCAATGAAGGTAGTACATATAATATAAACAAATATGACTATACATTTTGGAGTTTTAACGAAATTAGGTACACATGTCTTTGAACATTTTAAAATGAAAAACTACATATAGTTTGGTGGCTTAGAACAAATACTAGCCAGAATCGTGACCTGCTGGATTAAAGCGCCAAATTTTGCAGAGTTGTTATATACCCTCAGTACTATCAATTCCAGGAGGAGTGCCCGATATCAGTGTCCGCCATCTTGAAATAGACGCTATCTTTGTTTTCTTTGGACTGTAACTGTAAATTTTCGACTTTCATTTGTTTCTTACTAAATATCTCCCCAACTTCTGGGTTTGTAGATAAGGATTTAATTTAAACTAAATTTGCTACAATTTGAGACCAGAGCCGCTTTTGTAACTTTAATATTTTGCGAGATGCAAGCTTCCAAAGTTTTGGACTTTTTTTAGGTTATTACGAAAATCGGTTGGGTTTACAGCAACACATCTAAATCAGTTTTAATCTAGACTAAATTTGCTACAACTTTAGACTAGATCAGCTTTTGTAACTTTAATACTTTGCGAGATACAAGCATCCAGACTTTCTAAATACGATGCGATCACATTTTTCTTCCAGTGTTTCTGGCAGTGGTATTTTTTTTTTTTTTCATTAAGATTGCCTATGAATCGATGTTGTATGGGACATATACAAGCTAGATAGTCTGAAGAAAACTACACGTATGAAGAGAGGGAAGGGAGAAAAGTCTCAAGGGAAACCGCACTACCCCAAAACTTTGTTACATTCCTGAAGAATTCAGAGAACAAGACAGAACTGTTTACCCTACTAAGTAACGAAGTCGCACCTATCTTAAATCTGTTATTTCAAAAAATAGCAGTGTACCGATGTCCAAAACTGACCACGAAGAAGCTAATACCAGAATGTGTCTTCATATACTGGACGCATTACAAAAGGGTGCAACCAACATCCTCATAAGTACAGTTGACACACATGTTATTGTGGTACTGGTAGGCATCTTTTTCGAGCTACAAACTTACAAACCTAATATTCAACTTTGGATTGCATTTGGTAAGGATAAACACTTCCGATTTTATCATATTAATGCCATCTGCCAAGAGCTCGGAAAAAATATATCGCAAGCATTGCCCTTTTTCCATACTTTCACTTCACGGGGTCAGACACTACATCACAATTTTTTGGTAAGGAGAAAAAGTCAGCATAGAAGACATGGAAAGCATACCCTCCAGGCATTGAAGGATTTATCTTATCTGCAAAACATCCATTTCAGCCAGTAAATGCTAAAACAAAGGCATTTGAAATCATAGAACGATTCACATGCATTCACAGAACTTGACAGCATCAACAAGCTCAGAGGGGATCTTTTCACACAAGGAAAAAAGTTAAGATGATGCAAAGTCTACCGCCCACACAGGATGCTCTCATTCAACAGACTAATTGCTGCATCATCAATCTAAAATCTGGTTAACCAGTTTGAAATCACTCCAAAATGCACCCTACTTCGGCTAACTTATGATGGAAAAGAAACGAAGAGACATGGCAACCAATTTTGATGTCTATACCGGAAACAAGCAAGAGCTGTAGGGAATTAATCAAGTGCAGATGTAAGGCTGTGCTGTGCTCTAAGAATTGCTTTTGTAGCAAGGCTGCACTTGCCTGCACAGCTCTTTGTCATTGCAAAGGCCATTGTAAACAGTAAACAACAACATTATAAATATATTAATAGCATTATAAATATAATTTTAATGTTTATTTTCTTAATAGTCATTCTGTAATTTTTTTTATTGAAACGTTTGTAACATGGTCAAATGCATTATCTCAGCAAATTGTGATTGTATCGACGTCTTTTTTTACTCACTTTGTAGCCTATTTATTCTTCTTAAACATTAATAAAACAATGTATGCTGTAAAACTGACTGCATTGGAGATATTTAGCAAAACCAACAAAAATATAGATTTTCGTAATAACCTGAAAAAAGTCCAAAACTTTGGAAGCTTGTATCCCGCAAAATAGTAAAGTTAGAAAAGTGGCTCTGGTCTCAAATGTAGGTAGCAAATTTAGTTTAAATGAAATCCTTCTTGCTACAAACCCAGAAGTTAGAGAGATATTTAGTAAAAACCAAATAAAAGTCGAAAATTTACAGATACAGTCCAAAGAAAATAAAGGAGGCGTCTTATTTCAAGATGGCGGACACTTAAATCGGGTACCCTCTGATTGGTAGTACTGAGAGTATATAAGAAGTGTGCAAAATTTGGAGCTTTAATCCAGCAGATCACGATTTTTTCGTTAAACCACCACACTAGTATATTTGTGGTCATATTGGTAGCATTATAATTTACTCTTATTTGCTTGCCCATTAACTTATTTTTTTTTTTACTTCACTAGGATGGCTTTACAAACACAACTGAATTAATTTATTATTTTCTACTCGACTTTTCGACTATTTTGATTTCATAACTGAATCCAGTTAATATCGTTTGTATGGACTACTGCGAATCTAATTTTATAAGTAATTATCAATATTATTTAATAAATAATATCACTCTGTGATGGAGTGATATTATTTAAATAGATCGATTTCTGTAAAATGCATGAAATGATATCGACTATCTAAAAATAAATAATATAAATGAATAAAGGTGTTCTTTTCTATAAATGCATATTCGTACATTTACAACAATGGTAATAGCGTTCAGCTACAGCTCCACACTGAAACTCAACCCTAATGACTATTGACGACTTTATGTAAAACAACTTATTTACAAAAAAATAAAACCTATAACTCATCTCTTGTCAGTAATGTGTGTATTTTAAGAGGGTACCTATTTTCTAAAAGTACTCTCGGTGAAGTAAACAATTTGATTAATGGATTTTATACATTAAACTAGTATTTAACCCTGCCTTGACTAGACATTCTCGTAAGATAGATGAAGCTGGAGGTAGAACTCATTTGGAATAACAAAATGGTCTTATTATTCATTTTTTACTATAATTGTTCAGATAAATTGAATTTAAATAAGGAAATGTTTATAAGTAAACTTACCTTTGAAGAAACTGATGAGTTCAAAGCTGCACGTTGGTCGGAACATACGTAAAGAAGTTCATTATTGATATAATTACGGTTTTTCGTCCTCATTACGATAAAAATTGAACTAGATAAAGCAATTTAATTATTTTTTTTATTATGGGCAGAATAATGGTTCTTGGCGTTCCACTTATAAGATACACTTTAAATAAAAAAATATCGAGGAACCCTTTTAAAGTAAAAAGAATATCCTTCAATTTGGTTTTATTTTTAGTCCTGTCCAGAACAGTAGCTCCATCTAATAGATTATCATGAAGTCAAAATAAGAATGATTGCTGTATACTTCAATAAGAAAAAAATTATGTAACTACGGATACGCATTTCGGAATTATTGATCCTCATCTGCATAGCATAGCTTAGAGAATGTTGTTATAGATTAGGAGCAAAACCACCAAAGGAAAGAAGGTACTACAGTACACAGTATTCCATTTACGCATTCATGCCTCATGTGCCTCAAATGATAGCAGTTGGTACATAGATACCTATGTATATTGCTCTATTTTCACCTTGCAAAACATAAAAAAGGAATGGAAAATTTGATGGATGGAGAGTTGATAGCTTTATTGTACTGCTCTTATTTGAGGTCCTATATAGGGCACATGAGGTGCAAATGTGCAAATAGTGTGCTGTGTACTGTACTTTCCTACCTTTGTTCGTTTTGCTCCTAGTATAAAACCATCCTCGTTTCCATTTTTTATTGGACCCTAGCAACTTCCATTTATTTGTTATCACGAAAAACAAAGAATTTTTTAATAGCAATTAAAATAGAGTTGTAAACTGCTTGTGATACGTCAAAAATCCTAAAGATTTAAAAACACTAGTAATAAATACTATTAGATTCTTATCCTCTAACCCATAAATGGACATAACAGTCCTGATTTCAATAGCAGACTCGTGCATACCTGATAACTTTCAATGATTATCAAACTTATATACAAATTGTAGTAAGCCAGCAATAAAGGATTAATTTGTAATTTAAGGAACGAGTTATTTTATTTTATTACTTTCATTTAACTAATTTTTAGAGTCAAAAACGTGAGAACTACACCACTACCTGCCACGTGAAAAAATGTATTTTTTACATTATAAGCAATTGAAATCATATTTCTATGGTTGGATATTACATTATGAAATGTATATTAGTAAAATACATAAATAGATATTAAAATCATTCAAAATACCATTTTATCAGATTTCCATTCAATTACAAAAACATAAAAATTAAAAAAAAAAATTTCAAATTTAAATAATGGGGTTATTTCATGTATGTAAAAAAAAACTTAAAAATACCTACTAATTCTAACAGTGAAATATACGAGGATAACGTAATAGCAATTTAAATCACTCTGATATTTGTTATTTATTCATAAATCCACAAAAACTATACTACTCATTTTAAATTTTATTAACGCATGACGTCAATAGTTAGAGGTAATTTTATTGTTGTTAGATTGCTGCCCTGTCAAAACCTAATGTAATACTAATGTTTTAACTTCTAGTTTTCCAGTTTGCAAATAAATATTTTATGAATTTTAGGAAGTGCGAAGAGGCGCATATTTTCGGTCACAACTTTGTTGTTTTTTATGTTAGAGAAAAAATTTTAAAAAAGCGTCGAAAAGCTCGATCAATTTCCTTTATCTACATCTACCTGGTATCTACAAATATTTTTAAAAAACTGATAATTACCGAGATTCTTGGGAAAATGGAAGAAATTTCACGTTTTCCTAGAAAGTGCATGTAAATCTTAAAAAAATCATTTTTCCCAACTTTTGCTTCGAAGGGCCGAGATTAATGGAGCGTCTAGGTAATACATGATATTAAGAGTACATCGTAATTGAGGTCAATTTCAGTTAATTACTGATTAATTACGGTGACAATATTGCGAAATTTTACGGAAAAAAAGTTCTCACTTCCGCCCCTTCTATTTCCCTCATTTTTGTCGCAAGACAAAAAATTGAAAAAAGAGTTTTAGCAAATTTAATTCTATTGAAATTTGTTGGAGTAGTTCTTTGGCCTAGGAGCCAAGGTTACTAACTCTTTAAACAAGAAATGTGCGATTTTTGCCGAATATCTCCGAAACGACAAAAAAAAAATCAAGATTCTGATGGAACCAAAATATTCGTAATGAAACCAACTCGTTTTACGGTATTTTTCATTTTGAGCTAGCTCTTGCCGTTTCAGAGATATCGGCGAAAAATAGCTAAAAAAGCATGCATTTCGGAACCGAAAATAGCGCCAAAACATGCTTTCTTAAAACGTTCATATTTTTCGAAAAACGCTTGTGGGAGGGCCGTACAATGTCGCGACGCAAAGAGGAAGAGTTCTAGTTGATCCGCATCGTAAATTGCACAAGGCAGATCGAAAATTCGGCTCGGCATGAACAAATCAAAAGTGGCATTTTTTAACATTTAGCGAAAACGGCAAAACAAAATGTCAGTCACACGTCAATATAGGTAATGGTGAAGTTAGTATTTCATGGCTGCCATACGAATTTGCTGCTTGAGTTATACTGCGCATGCGTAACCATTGACGGTTTTTAGCGGGAACTACTATTTTCAAGTTTTAAATTGAATTTAAAATTATTTATACACAATTATATGAAAATTTTTTGTCTACGAGCGATATTTCCGATTCTAGAAATGCAGTATGCTCTTCGTTTTTGTATTTGCAAAGAGTGTAATAAAGAATATATGTGCAAATCAAATAAATACATGCGTTGTGATAGTCTAGACATTAGCACAGTTCTCCAAGCTTTAAAGAAATTAAAACCCAAACTTATCAAAGGACCAGATGGAATACCAGCTTTCATCATCAGAGACGGTGCTCATGTCTTTGCGGAGTCTCTCATTATTTAATTTGTCATTAAAGTCCGGCAAAGTCCCAAAAGCATGGAAAAATTCGATTCACAAAAAAAAGTGAAAACAGCAGTATCGAAAACTATCAGCCTATCACCATAATTTGCAACTTTTTGAATTCGCTTTACATAAGACATTGTATAGTCATATTGAGGGGTCGATTACGATGTATCAACACGGTTTTGTATCTTTTCCACATAACGCAATTTATTTCAGAAAACTTAGATGTTAACATACAAGTTGACGTAATCTACACCGATTTTTCCAAAGCCTTCGACAGACTTGACCACGGGATTTCACTTAGCAAACCTCGTATTGCACATCTCTCTCACTTGTTACTAATATTTTTCCAAAGTTACTTAAGCGATAGAACTCAATATGCAGAATGTCATGGTTACAAATCTGCCCAAATTTAGGTTATTTCTGAGGTTCCACAAGGTTCCATTCTGGGTTCTCTCCTGTTCGTTTAATTTATCAAAGATATAGTGGTTAATTCGGATGTTGACATCTTACTGTATGCTGACGATGCAAAAATTTTCACCTCAATAAATTCAGTTACTGACTGAAAAGTTACAGAATACAAACGTTGAGTGATGCAAATAGCTTCCCCCTCAATATAGAGAAATGCAATATATCATACAATAGAAAAAGATCCCAGTCTATATTAATACGATTTAGATGTTCCGAATCTATCAAAGACCTCATCGGCGTCACTATCGATAACAAACCGACATTTAACAAGCATATTGAGCGAATCGTGTAGTGTTCATTTAAAAACTTAGGTTTTATTGTGAGGAATTCTAAAGGTTTTTCAGATGTTAACGTATTCTTGTTGCTTTTTAACACCTTCGAAATTTGAATATGCATCGCTAACTTGAAATCCATACAGATTCACTGGAACATATTTAAAAGCGTTTTCTAAAATTTATGTCATATTAAATTGATGAAGTTTACCCTGTGGTAAGGTTCCCACAACAACATCGTCTTCTAGATTTGATATAGAAAGTCCTGAAGTGCGTAGAGATATGTTGACGATATATTTGCAATTTGGCCCCATGGAGTCAAAATATAAATAATAAAAAACCCTCTATTAAATTTACATTAGAAGTAGAAAATAGAAATGAACTATCTTTTTTAGATGTTTTAATTAATAGAGTAAATAATACAGTTGAAACCAACACACACCAACAGGTATTTGAATTTTAACTCAAATCAGTCGATGCATATTAAAAAGGGTGTCATAAAATGTTTATATGATAGGGAAAAAATAATTTCTTCTAATGATGAAATATAGACAATGATAAACGTTTCATAAAAGAGGTTCTTATAAACAATTGATACCCTGAAGCTTTTGTTGATAGAACTTTCACATATATAGAAAAGAATAATCATGTACGACAAAAACCTGAACAACGGTACAAAACGTTAATTCCTTATGTATACGGATTATCTGAAAAGCTACGCCGCGTAGACAATAAATTTGATATTAGGACGATATTTTAAACGGGCAATACATTGAGATCTATTTTAACAAAAACAAAACTGCTAAATCATGAGCAAAATTCAAAAAACTGCATTTATAATATTTCTTGTGAGTGTAATAAACATTATGTGGGTAAGTCATCCAGACTATTCATTGGGTGAGCACAGGGGTTACATTAGGAAGAATGAAATTCAGAAATCGAAGATTTGCGGACACGCTTGGGAGACCGAACATAGAATAAACTGGGACTCGGCAAAAATTTTAACAAAAGAAACAGATAGCAAGAAAAGAAAAATTAAAGAAGCGGCTATAATACTATTGAATGAGGATAAATGCGTGTCGAATTGTTCCGTAGATGTTTGCACAACCTGGCTGCCGATGTTAGAAGAACTTAACAAACTCAACATTGTTTAAAATAAAACTATCAACTAGATATAATATAATAGTCGGTCGAGTAAGCAAAAAAAACTGCACTTTTTGTAGAAGTCACCAAACTTGCCATGCATCCTGTTCAGATCCATTGTCAACGTTTAGGAAGGGGAGCCTCCTGAACTCTCTCTCTAACAAAATGGCGGTCATGTTTCCCAAAATGGCCCCCATAAAATTTGAATTTTTTAAATTATTTTAGTATAATAAACTTACCTAGGTGCCTAATTATATGTTTCTATGGATGCTGGATTCCAAAAAAAGGCTTTAAGAAGTCCATAGGGTGAAATGGCGACCAAAATGACCACAATGTAATAAATTGTAACGGAGTATCTTCTTCCGTCTGTCCTTGGGGGCGCATATGGACACGTTTTTTTAAACGTAATGTATTTTTTGTTTTTCATTGTGAGTTTGCTTTAAAACAATTTTCGAGCAATATAATATATTCTTAACACTTTATTAGCAATATTAGAAGTTAAAAAAACATTTTTTTATATTTTTTGGGCAATTCTAAAAAGAAGTTGAAAATGTCCACAGATGCACCGTCGTCGGTGGGCGCATGTGGACTAAGAAAGAGGTAGATGTGGACAGCAGTATTAATGCTTATTTATTTATATATTACATTATTATTATTTATTTATTTCGGGACCTGCCACAGCCCATCCCAATGCAGCTGGATCCTGAAGAATGCCGACAGTACCACCGTCATCTTTTATATTCCTGTTTTGTTATTCATTATCCTGGTCTACTGCAATAGCAGAAACGTATAACAAAATTTCCTGCCTTAAACTCGGCATGCATTGTTGATAAACGTAATGGCAGCTCATCCAAGTCCTTTACATGGACGCACAGCCATCTTGCATAGTAAACATGGTCTAATAGAGAAAACCACGGCAACATTACCTTGATACTCTCCATGAAAATTGATAAAAAAAAAAATTTTTTAAATCAATTGTTAATGAAATATAAAACTTAAATTTCGTGGGGGTCATTTTGGTCGCCATGTTGAATATTTCATTCTATGGACTTCTAACAACGTTTTAGAGCCAGAACAGATTCGTTTTCCGAAACATCAGCAAAATACGTATATAAATATACGTTTTATATTTTTGTTCTTATTCATTATTTGTCAAAAACCACCCTCTAACTGATCCTGTGACGTAAAAGTCACAGGCGTAGAGGTCATTTTCCAGTAAAATACTGGTTAATTGTATTATTTTGTAGATTTCACGACATTGTTTAGAAAAGAATACATGTGGCAGAGCATCCCAGTAAGAAACAGAGAAAAATTAAGAAAATGCCACAACCAACATTTAGACAATGTTAAGCTTTGCTATTTTTATTCAAATTAATTAATACTATGTTTTTAGAAAAACTAACATTTTCTGTACCACGTATTAATTCTAAGCATACCAATAGTTTCTATCTTTCTACGCCTCGAACAAACCTCCCGTTCATTTTTTTTGTAGAGAATTTAATAAGCTTCAATTTTGTACATAACTATTTTTGTCATAAATTTAACGAAAAAGCTACATTTTTCTCCCCCCTCCAGGCCTAGTTCGAGTGGGATAAATTAAGTACTTCTTACTGACAACCAAATGAACTAATTGACATCAAAAAATTTCTTGTTTGAATTTTTTCTGAATTGCTGAAATTTTACTCGGCTGGCCTATTACAAGAGAGAGCGTTAATCCGCTTGTACCACGCCTCCAATTTATAAATGACTAACTGATACTCTTGAAATGAAATTAATAAAGAGATATTTCCTGTCTTACTCACATTTTATTTTCCAGTTCGCCATACTAAAACGACTGAACTTGAATATTCCTTTGTTTTCTCAAGTAAATTCAGAATTTATTCTCTAGTACAGTCTCCCTGCTGTGGTGGTATTTGCTAAAACAGAGTGTTTAGAATTATTTCCTTAAGTAGTGAAAACAGGATCTTTTAAAAATATTATACAAGACACCCTTGAATTATTTAAACTTCATCCTTTTTAGAAGCTTCGTAAACAAGTCAGCACTTTGGTTTTTTAGTAGAGCAATAATTCATATTCATCCCCCAGTCGTTTATTTGATCACGTATAAATTTGAATCTCACCTCGATATGTTTGCTACGTCCATTTATCACACCATATTCATAGGTATAATCGAGAACATGTAGGTACCTAGTCATGTCCCTTGAAATGGTGTTTATAAAAATAAAATAAAGTCGGAACTAAGCACAATAATAATAATAATAATAGTAATAATAATAATAAAAATAAAAATAAAAAAGACATCTAGAGGAATTAAGTGTATGTACCACCCACCTCACACAGATGCAGAAAGCTGTAATCTTGGGCACAACAGTTATTGTAAGAAGAGCTCTTTCCATGTCGTAGCCAAAGACATGTGCTTTGGTCTCAGGATTCGGCAGTGTGTATATACCAGAAAGATCTGTGAAAATTAAAAAATAATAATAATAATAATAATAAAAGTGTACCAGGATGTGTGTTAATCTTTGGCGTGTAGATTTCTATAGTGTGAGGAATGCTTTTAAAGGACTTTTCAATGACTTTAGGGCAAATAATCATATCAAATTCGATAAACATATTCATCATTCATCATAAAGTAAATTCTCCACATACCGGCAGTAAATAATACCTTCCCTTCATCGACTTTGCGTAGAGTACTTCTATTTTCCTCTTTTCGATGTTGATTTTAATTCTCTTCCTGGCGTCCTCCTTAGTGGTTTCGATTCCTAGATATTTTTCCTGAATTTTACGCACTTCTTTCTGGATGGAATGCAAGTTCTTGTTCCTGTCATGATATTTAACTAGACATAGGCTGAGTTCTCGCAATAATTAGCCAGTATTCTTTTTCGAGTTATTAATTATTGAATGCGGGGGAGGGACTAAATTAATGCGTCCTTGGCTACAAAACGGAGCGTTCTCATCATTGTGAATTGCTTTGTCTTCCAAGATTCCATGCCAAAAATTCTCGACGTGTTGCTGTGGAGGTGGTGTCTCTGCTTCCGCCGTTCATTTGTCGATATAATTTATTAGCGTCCTCTTGACTAAAGAACTTATACCTAGATAGATAACAGCTATCTCTTCACTTGTTTGCTTCTAACATAGTCACATTATACGTCCATTAAAAGGATAGATAAACACAACATCCCATAAGAAATAGTGGCGGGTATGTGTAGAAGGGTAAATATTTTCATTAAAATGAATTATTGCAATTTCTGCATTACTGGCTCTTTATATAAATATACAATGTGATGTAGGCATGCAATATTACAGTAAGATGATATATTTCAAATTTAATTAGCCTGAACTTTGAAATACAGTGTGTCCCAGGATAGATGTAACAAGATGTGTAATGCACCAAAAATTTTGGAATGGTATTTGGGGATTGAGTCCTGTTTATTGTAAAATTAAAGTATACCAAAAATGACTTGATTTGGTGTTCTACAGGGTGTTTTATAAGCAAAGTTGTAAAAATCACCACTAATAAAGTACGTTTATTTTTCAAAATATGAAAAAATTCCACTAAGAAAAATTATTTAGAATACAATTTTATACTTCTTTACCAAATTTCAGGAATATAAAATAGTTTTTTTGAAACTTCCCATTTTTTCAATAAATTAGTATTTTATTTTGAACCATTCAATTAAAACTGCATAGAAATTATTTTTTGTGAATTAATATTTAAAGTTATGTAGAAGCTAAAAGTAGGCTATGAGAAAAGCAGTGGATAATTCCTACACAACTTTAAATATGAATTCAACTCTTAATTCGCAAAAAATGGGAAGTTTCAAAAAAATAATTTTATATTCCTGAAATTTGGTATGGAAGTATAAAATTGCATTCTAAATAACTTTTCCTAGTGGAATTTTTTCATATTTTGAAAAATAAAGGTAATTTATTAGTGGCGATTTTTAAAACTTTGCTTATAAAGCACCCTGTAGAACACCAAATCAAGTCATTTTTGGTATACTTAAGTTTTACAACAAGCAGGACTCAATCCCCAAATACCATTCCAAAATTCCAAAATTTTTGGTCCATTACACCTCTTGTTACATCTATCCTGGAATACACTGTATATCTATTGTTGCAAATCTATAAAATGTCTCATCATTCATAAAAATTACATTTCTATATTCTTTCTGAAAGTTTACATATAATACGAGGGTAAATATTATACTTATTTGCATGGCTACATTGTTAATATTCTTTATTTGAATGTTGGCCGTTATAATTTATTGTGTTTCAGCACTATTAAATGGCATATTTAAGAAACACACCACAAATTAGACAAACCTTAAATTCAATGTCAAGATTTTCTGAGTGGGATTTACATATTTAAAATAATAAATACATGCTGCTTTCTGAAGGATATTAAAGGAAATATGTATTGAAAGGATATTGAAATTTAATTGCTATTCACCTTATTACAACTGTAATCTGAACCCCATCATGTCACGACTATGAAGTTTTTACCTACTTCGACGACCGATTTTCTTCTTTTCTAAACTGCTTTCTGCAAACGGCACAGCACTTCACCATTTTGCACTAAATATATTGTCACTAAACTGTGTAAATATGACTTCTTCACCACGTTTTGATCAAAGAACACGAAAAACATTTGTTAATATTAATGGCGGACACGTCAAAATTGAGATTATTATAATCGAACTGAACCGATCGTGTCCACTTATGGAATGTTTGCAACTGAAGTGCCGTAGACTGTGACTATCTCAGCAACAAACACACCAATACACATTATGTATCTAGGTGTAAGTTCTTTAATCGTAAGTCCTCTTCAAAGACCTTGTTGTGTTGGTAGTGGTTACTTATTTTGCTATATCTCCTGTATTTCCATCTATGCTTTTGCTTGCAGTTTCATTTTCGGGTTTTATTGTACCAATATCACTTCACTGAATCTAGATTTTTTTAATACGCTTTTGGACTTTTTACTTTCTTGGTACGTCGATACACCTTCATTGTATTTCTCGAGAATCGCTATTTCTTTTCTGTATGATTCCATGGTGTCCTGAATCCCCTTCTTCCAGTAAGATTTTGCCCGAGATTATTCTGAGTTTAGAGATCCTTGGTTCCAGAGGAGCTGTTCTTTCGTGGACGACATCCAACTTTTCTTGGTTTTCTGACACTAGCATTTCATTTTCCTGATAATTTTGCTGGGTTCTAGCTGTTGTTCTGTGGACATCCTCCTTAATACGATTGAGTTCATTGACGGCTAACTTTCCCTGCTGTTCTATGCATCTTCTCTAGCTTGCTAAAGTATTGGGGTTCATGTTGGGAAGGTATCAGGGTTCCTTTCTCCCTAGTCCCTTTCCGTATTATAATTATCATTTTCATTATTATTATAAATTGGTGCCTAGGGTATAAACTTCACGTGAGCGGCATAGTTTTTGTATTACCTATTTAGTTTTTCTTTAAAACTTTCGTATCTTATCAGCTATAATATCCCAAGGACGTTGATAATACGAAATAATTTTATCACAGTTTACGAAAGCATTTGATTGGTAATATCCCGACGCCGTAGGCGGAGGGATATTACCTAAATGCAACGTGCTTGAGGAAGTTGTGATAAAATTATGAGCTATTTATCAAGGGGTATTCGCATAGAAAATTTTTTGGAATTTATTTTATTTATTTGATCAAAACTATTTATTAAAAACACAATTATTGAAAGAGCAATTTGTAAAATTAAATGTAGATTTTGTATTATGTATTATTTGGTGGGTTTTCCTCTATTATTATATTCATTAAATCGTTATTTGCAGTTCCAAATCGACATTGTTAAAAAATAAATTTTAAATTATTAAACTGTCAAACTGAATGACAAAAGTGAAAAGATCCCTAAGGGATCTTATCAGTGTAATTTTGTTCTGATTGGTTGTTTCAGCACACGTGATTAGGAATGGGCAGATTTAGAATATGTTCCGTTATAGACTGGCGGTACATGACCAGTCAGGTGCAACGTTTTTAAAATGCATGCCAATCATATATATTAATGAAATTACCATGAATATGCCAGAAATGCAAATTTTAGGCAGTCGTCGCGTGCACAAGGGGGTGCAAATCGGTTTTTTTTGTGTCTTTTTTTCGGGTTTTATTTTTTTATTTTTTTTAATGGATGCCAATAGTGCCAAACGAAAAGCCGTGAAAAAAAATCCAGCAGAAATTCATTGGCATGCAGTTTCCGCGCTCAAAACAACTGTTAATGTGCACATTAAATCGTAAAATTTTTTGGTGTTCTTGATTTTGGATGATTTTGATTTTGGATTTTTTTTGAAGGCTTTTCGTTTGGCACTATTGGCATCCATTAAAAAAAATTAAAAAATAAAACCCAAAAAAAAGACACAAAAAAAACCGATTTGCACCCCCTTGTGCATGCGACGACTGCCTAAAATTTGCATTTCTGGCATATTCATGGTAATTTCATTCATATATATGATTGGCATGCATTTTAAAAACGTTGCACCTGACTGGTCATGTACCGCCAGTCTATTAATCGATTTGGTTTTCTTGGTTGGGCTTTGACTGTCCCGTAAATGTCATATCCCTGAAAATAAGTTAAATTATGGAACGCGGTTCCTGAAAAACTGGTATTTCAGCTTGAACCAAAACGACCGACGTTTTAGATCGGTAACAGCGGTTCAGTTTAGGAGGGGGTACGTCAAACTGTCAGAATCAGAAAGTGTTTGGGTAAGGGCAAGGCGTCAACAAAATATAAGAACCATATGGCCTCGCATTGGAAATTCATCTTCACTACTTGAACTACTGCTACTATCCAGAATTTCTTCTTGGAAAAAAAACGCTGCTGTAGCATCTATTCGTCAGAAAATTTATTAGAAATCTTAGGTTATGTTGACAAAAAAATAATTCCAGTACAAGTGTCCCGTTAATAACTATGTAACCGATTAACCAATATGCAACCGCTGCCAAAAACTTCTGGTTTGTGCTGGTTTCAATTATGTATTAACGGAACATATTCTCTATAGAATTGCTATTTGAGCGAAACATTTTTTTTGAAGGGGTCATTTAGTCAAATTTAATATTGCACTTTTTATTACAATTGTGCGAAGTAATCATCAAATAATTATTACACTGAAAATTTGAGCTCGATCCGATATGTAGTTCCAGAAATATCTAATCTAATTCTTCGTAAGCTGAGGCGGTCGAATCGCTGACGTAAATTCTAAATGTAAATCACTGACGTAAATGTCTCCACAATCGATGACGTAAATGTCTCCACAGTCCTACCTCGCTTACCTAATAACCTTGCCCACCGCAATCAAATGTCATTTTTGGCATTTTTCGTTTCACGTTTCTCGATCGCGATTTTGTGTTAGAAGAGTGTCTTTCGCCCATCTCTTTCCGTTGCAAAAAAAGAGATAGTCGACCTTCCCCTGTTAATAACTAATCAACCATAAATAATACAACAACGAAAGATAACCTAACAGACGTAGAAATTAATTCTAAATCGACCTGCATCTGTCCCGATCCAGTTAGATATGTTTAAAAAAAGCCTTTGATAATGCCAATTCGCAAAGAGTAAGGGATACAGATGTGTAGAATTTTACTTCAAAAACCCGTTACAACAGTCGAGCTACCTTTTATTTTTTGCTCTACGACAAAAAAATAAGGAAACGTGTTTTTTTCTCATCTCTTGCAAATATCTAGATAAACGTTGGTTCTAGGAAAAACTGCCTTCGGCGTCGGGCCACAGAAGACCTATACCAGAAGCGTCACTGTCGGCGGAACGTTCGATGTTTGGGTGCGATTGCACGCATCCAGTAATTTAGTCGAGTAGAGAGACGGTCCAGTAATTTAGTAATTGCTTTCCACTAAATTACTTGACTAAAACACGCTCTCCGCATTGGTCGAGTACTAAATTACTAAGCGACTCGACTAAATTACTGGGTGCGTGCAAACACACCCTTTCATTGATAAATTGGGGTGACCTTCGGCCATCTTGTCGGTGGTATTATTGTCAACCTATAAATCCGCACTTTTCTAAATTCACCGCTGGACCCATTGGTAGATAAAATTCGAAGCTGATTGGCTTTGGTTTTCAAAATAGCCAATCATATAATGTTATTGCTTACCGGTGCGCTCCACCGGTGAATTTAGAAACCTGCGGATTTATAGGTTGACAATAATACCACCGACATATGACATATGCACATAAAATTCAATATTGGCGGGAAGGCCAGAGAGTCGTTTCTGGTATAGGTCTTCTGTGGTCGGGTTATTACCAAGCAACGTGCTTTCGATTGTCATAAAATTCTCTCGTATATTATCAATATCCTGGGGATATTATAGCTGAAAATGTCTTACGTCAGAGGTCAACAATTTTTCACGACCTTGAGATTACATTTGACAGGAAACTGCCTTTCATTACCAGATTTATTAGAGCAATCAGTTTGGATCTATCACTAGTATTATTGACTATACACAGTAGCTTTCAATAAACTTTATAAAGTTAAATTTGTAATAGTCTGAAAGTTCTGATTGCTGCTCTATTAGAAAAGTTATGTTGACACAATTACGTTATTACTGTGCTCCTTATTTAATATTTTATATAATTCAGTTGTTACTTTGGGAATTTTAATTTGTCAGTTGTCTTTAATAAAATTGTACTCGATGAACTTAAACTTATATTACAGTAGGTTATTTGCCCAAATAATTTGATTAAATTCGTTAACTATAATTAAATGAATGTTCTGCCGTTGTGCGAAGAGGCGTGTGGAGGATAACAACGAATCTACAAAGATTACAGAGTTAAACGAAATTGCGTATTGGCGAACGTGGAATAAATATTTTACTGATTTCAGTAAGAGTTTAAGTCGGGTCAGGACAATAAAACAAATTTATTTTTTGCCGACATTTCGTTAACACATAGTAAAGTTACTCAAGCTACAATTGAAAGTTTTAACAATTGAAGAAGGACAATAAAACAAATTTACTTTTTGGCAACGTTTCGCTTACTATGTGGAAACTTCTTCAAGGCTACAGTTGAAGGTTTTAACAATTGAAAAGTTTACATAATCAACGAGGCCGCCTTAGATTCGACTGGCCTTAGACCCCTATTGAATTTGACTATCATGGACACAATAACCACTTGTCATTTTACTAAATGCTTATGATGTAGTTGATGTAGATGAAGGAAGTTTTAGGAGCCAAAACATGAACAAATAGTTGTAGATGTAGCAGTAGCTAATTATTCTTATTTATTCTTGTCTAGCATAAAGTACAGATAAATTGAATTTCAATAAATAATAGGAAGGGTAGTAGATTATTTTTTTTGTTAATGTCTATATAAATCCTTGTCATCGTCAAGAAGAAAGAAAAAGAAACAAAAGAAAGTCATCGTGTCACTTAAAGGATACGCTCTAAAAAAAAAATATCAAGGCACTATTTGTAAACTGGATAAATTTTCTTTAATTAGTTTTTTTGGTTGCTGTACGATAAAAATTAGATGGTTTAAATGTTTTCTTTTATGAGCGAAATTATGGTTTTTGGCGTTTTCTCGGAAAGTATGCATTAAATAAAAAAAACATCAAGTAAATAGAATTTCCTTCAATGTGTTTTTTTCTCGTTACTGTGCGTTAAAAAATATCCAAATATAATATTTTTCTGAAATCGATAGGCAATGTCTACATTTTCAGAGCGATTTCAGATTGAAAAATGCACAATTCCAGTATTTTAGTCCGTTGCTAAGAAACTATCAGAAAACAGACCGGAAAAGATCTGTTGCCAAGCAACGATCAACAAAACCGTACGGGAATGTTACTTTTTCTGAAATCGATCGGCAATGTCTACAGTTTCGGCGCGATTTCAGATCGAAAAATGCACAATTCCAGTATTTTAGTCCGTTGCTAAGAAACTATCAGAAAATAGACCGGAAAAGATCCGTTGCCAAGCAACGATCAACAAAACGGTACGGGAATGTTACTTTCCCGGCCTAGGCCGGGAAAGTAACATTCCCGTACGGTATTTTATGTATATTTTAAACAGTAAATAAATACACGCAGACAAACCAACTCACATTAAAATTGCATTTATCAATAAACAGTTAGATTGTAATGAAGAAATGTTATGCATTAATACAAATTCCTTAATTTGTAATAATATTGATTGTGATTTCAGAAAAAATAGTATGTGTACTTCGGTGTGAAAGCACATTCTCGGACTTCGATGCTTGTTGGCCTCGGCTAGCGCCTCGGCCAGCAATTTGCATCGTCGTCCGGGAATGTATTACTTTCACACCTAAATACACAATATATTATTCCCTCCCGTACGTTTTTTTATGTATATTTTAGACAGAAAATAAATACACGCAGACAAACTAACTAACATTAAAATTGCATTTATTAGTGAGCAGTTAGATTGTAATGAAGAAATGTTATGCATTAATTTATAATAATATTGATTGTGATTTCAGAAAAATAGTATATGTACTTCGGTGTAAAAGCACATTCCCGGACTTCGATGCTTGTTTTGCATCATCGGCGCCATCCGGAAATGTATTGCTGTCACAAATACACAATATACTATTTTAAGCCATGATACTAGGAAAGAGAGATACGCTCTCACGCAGAATTTTCCTTACCAGTGTTCGCTGTTACGTCTTTTGAAGGTCAACTACATAGTTCTATTTTTTTTTAGATGTAAACTAAAATTATCTTAACCGAAATATCTAGAAGCTTATACTTCGACGAAATAAAAAATTGAGACTTTTTTTGTTGGTCGAGACAAAATAGCCAAAAATGTGAGAAATTGTAAGATAATGGATACAATCATTTTTTCGTTTAACTCGCTCTAACTCAAAAACGGGACAACGAATTAATCTCAAATCTTCACCGCGTTATCATTCCATATTTGTTAATATGATGGTCAAATTTTGATAAGTGTAGAAAATATGAGTTTTTTCTAAAACTATGTCCATAAACTGAAAATTTGCAAGTGTGAATATAACAAACCAAAAACTTTTTATCTTTCAGAATAGATATCAAGTATATCGGGAAAAAATTAAAATAAAATGTGGAAGTGACTTTTTTATTTGAAACTATTTATTCTAAGGCTAGCAGTTTTCGAGAAAATTGCAATTAAGTATACGGAACGCTCTCGCGGATGAAATAGCGCACATAATGGTGTACAAATTATCTACGTTAGAGTGTTGTTTAATGAAATCGAATTCATATTTTCTTGCAATGCCAAAAAGTGAATAAGATTTTTGAGCAAATCAATGGAGAGTCATTAAATATTTATAATAATTACTTGAGAGGACATATTGATATGTCACGCGCTATTGGATTAAGTCATACTGCCAAAACGCTATTTGACAGATGCAGAATGTATTTTCTTAATAGAAAAATGATAGAATCTGGCAAATCATCTCAAAGAAAAATTGTTAAAATTACTAAATAATACAATAAATATTTTTCATTCTTGAGTATTTATCTATTTTCCTGAATAACTTTAGATACATGTTCATAATTAAATGAATTAAAATTTGATAATAAATAAAATCAAATTACATAGCAACTAATATCCTAATAGATTATAACCCGTTTAAAAATGAAGGCGCAAAAAATGATATGTGCTTGCATCATTATTTTGGAGGGATTTTCACCAAAATTGGAACCCACAGCGGCCTTATTGCAAAATGAAGAAATGCAGACAAATACAGTCTTTGAATTCTACGATATTAAAAAGTAAAATATCTGCCTGCAAAATTTCAGATTCCTAGGTCTTATTGTTTTCCATGTACTTTTGGGAAGACATCGGACACGAGGCCGCCGCGGGCTCGATTTGAAAGTGACCAAAGAGTGACGCTATGCGCCCAGCAGGTCTAAAGCTGGTACTCGACCTATTGCTTGCTCATATGCTTTTCAGCTATATTAGTTTGTTTTGATAAGTAATTTCATATAGTCTAAGAACCAGTTAATTTTTTTTTAACTAGTTTTTGCAGCCAGAAAATACCGATAGTATTGTTCAGTTAGTGTTTCTAAGTAGAAAATCATATATTATATGCAGAGGTTTCCCGATGGGTTGAGTCAGAAAATGCCTTTGAAAATATAAATGCGTTTCACTTTTTTCTGCAGTAACGAAATTGGTTCTACTAACAAGTCGTGCACTTAATTCAAGTAAAAAAACAGTCTGCCTAATCTGTAGGCATGGTAAATATATCTAGCACGTGAAAAACTGAAGAATATTTTAAAACTAATTGCCCTTATTTTGGCAGCGCTAAAAATTGGTCAGATGACATTATACTCGTCTAATAGTACAGAAAATGGAGGTTTTTTACTTCGAAATAATGTCATATGAATTAGATTTCGTTAATTTTTGGCAACATAATAATAAATGCATCAAAGAAATGTTCCCTCCCCTCCCCCTTTTCAGGGAGGACCGACCGTATTCCACCTACATAAAATTTTAACAAGGACTTTGAGGTAAGTTTGAACTCGCCCGGAAATAATGAGCCGGACATGTCAATCTACACAGATGCGATGGTTCAAAAATGGACTTTGGATCAGGAGCTGGGGTTTATTCAGTTGCAAAACGATGTGCATATCAACGGACAGCAGGGCAGCCTAAATACCTGTAGGACAGGTTCTGGACTGGTTCTGAAATTAGAAAGACCCTTGATGTGTTCGCGCAAAACAGTAATGTCCACTTCCGTTTGGTGAAAGTCCACGATGGAATTCAGGGTAACTAGGAAGCAGATGGTTTAGCCCGCAAGAGATCTGAGAGCGCTCTGCATGGTTCAGAACCTGCAATAGCTCTCTCTGATTCAGTTCACAGTTCCCTGTTAAGAACCGTACATTTAAACGCCATGCGGACTGTTGGGGTGGTCTCAGTAGCTGCAGACATAGCAGAATGGCTTTGGCCACACTCAGTCTAAAGATAGGCAAACACTGTCTCCAGATGTCCAGGAGTAATATACGTATCTATGTAGAGTTACTAACAGGACACTGTAGACTAAACAAACACCTCCATACACTGGGTATTATAGGCAGCCCCAAGTGTAGAGAGTGTAATCTGGATGACGAGACTGCCGAGCATGTGCTGTGTCACTGCCCTGCTCTCTCAACGAAGAGAGCATCCATACTGTGGGACTTCTGAACCAGTATGGCCAGTATGGGTAGAGCCCAGCCTGGCTTTCTCATCAAATACATACAAGTTTTGGTTGGCTTGAGGAATGAGGGGCTCGGTGGACATGCCGCCACCTACGGGAGTAGCACAACTTGCCCAACTATCAGGCCTGAATTGTTCAGATTTTTATAAAGAAAACAGACTCCTAGATAAGAATATTTGATAGGCCTTAGTAGCGGAAATATGACTACGCACATTGGCACGAATCGTGATTTTTTTTTTGTTCAAAATTATCTAAAGCACTTGTTTCGCAACTGATTGGGATACATTTTTTTAGAAATACTCGTTATTTAACTTCCAAAAACTATAAGACAGCCGATTTTTGAGTTAGGCTAACCAATATTATTGAGCTTAGCCAAAGTGGCCATTTTTTATTTAAATCTTAATAAAACTCGCAAAAAAAAATTTTTTCTTATCCAATTTACATAAGTCTTATTACTCGGGGGGTTTTTGAGGTCGCTAATTACGAATCTGATATCCAAATTGTCATAAACCAATCTGTAAGATGGCGGAATCAATGGCGGCTATAAAATGCTAAAAAATGAAATATTTTTGTTAAAGTTTATGCCGAGAAGTTTTGAATATTTCTGATAAGTACTTCTAGTAAGTTAAAACAGACTAAATTTTAAGTTCCAGGAAGAAATTCAAGATGGCGGCTCCAATATGGCGGCATTAAGATTATAAAACTAACTTAAAAATAAATTAAATGCATTAAACTAAATAGGCTATTCCTAAGATGTATAAAAAAATCTAAAAAGAAAAAATGTTCTGAAATTTTCAAATATATCCAATATGGCTGCCATACATTAATTATCAATCATAATTATGCGATTCAGTCCTCCATTAATTTTGAACATAACGTTAAGTAGGTCATATTAATATTTCTTTTTTTATCTGCTAATAATATAATAAATACCTAACACCAAGAAATTTAAAACAAGAATATTGAACCTAACGTAACCTAAGGCAAGAGTTTTTAACCATGAACTTCAAACCTAATTTAGTGCAAGAATTTTTCGTCATTATTTAAATCTCAAATTTCTCTGTTTAATTTATGTTGTTTAAATAATATTAATACTCCAATTGAGTTCATAATTTTTTTAATTGTTGGTGATCCTAAATACATTTAAATATTATTATTAGCAGATAATAAAAAGAACTATTAATATCACCTACTTAAGGTTATATTCAAAATTAATGGAGGACTGAATCGCATATTTATGATTGATAATTAATGTATGGCAGCCATATTGGATATATTTGAAAATTTCAGAAAATTTGTTCCTTTTTAATTTTTTTAATAATTCTTAGGCACAGCTTATTTAGTTTAATGCATTTACTTTATTTTTAAGTTGGTTTTATCATATTATTGCCGCCATATTGAATCCACCATCTTCAATTTCTTCCTGCAACTTAAAATTTAATCTATTTTAACTTAAATGTAATTATCAGAAATATTCAAAATTTCTCGGCATAAACTTTAAAAAAATATTCAATTCATATTTTAGCATTTTATAGCCGCCATTGATTCCGCCATCTTGTAGGTTGGTTTATGACAATTTGAACATCAGATTCGTAATCAGCGACCTCAAAAACCTCCGAGTAAAAAGATTTATGTAAATTGGATAAGAAAAAATTTTTTTGTAAGTTTTATTAAGATTCAAATAAGAAATGGTCATTTTGGCTAAGCTCAATAATTTTGGTTAGCATAATTAAAAAATCGGCTCTCTTACTTTTTTTGGAAATTAAATAACGAGCATTTAAAAAAAAAATTATCCCAGTCCCTTGCGAAACAAGTGCTGTAGATCATTTTGAACAAAAAAATCACGACTCGTGCCACTGTGCAACGTTAAAAAATATATAAAAAAACCAACATTACATCATTTCATCGTTTTTATATTGTTTGAGAACGTATGTTTACATTATATTATTATTTGTACGTGAAAGTCATCTTTGAAGTTTATCGTTACCTCTCAGTTTCTGGAGATCACACTGTATAATGTTTTTACAAAGTACTATAAGAATTAGTAATAAATTGTAAGGGATGAAATTTGTTGAGCGGATAAATTTTTATTTCTTTATAAATCATTGAGAAGAATAACACTATTCTTTTGAAATAACAAGCTCTATATTTATTAGCATCTGTCACACAAACTTTTGAATTTCCTTTCAATGAAGGAATAGGACAAACAGTCGATTTACAGCACGCAGACAATTAAGAGATATATGATATAGGGAATGCCCGGAAATGTAGGAAGAAATATTTTCGATATTTCCTTATCACTTACGCATCGATAGCAAATAAAATTAATGAATATATTTCGTTACCACAATGAATTTGTAAATAACCGTCAGTATTTTTTGCTTTGTTTGATATAGTTAAAATTGATTAATATGAAATAACAGTTGATGGCTACATGAAAAGGCACAAACCACAGCAATCATTAATCATTAACACACCTGAAAGTTATAGGAATTTACTTGGAAAACTTCGAAATACATCAAGATAATATTGATTACTTGTCACAACTAAGTATATTGCTATTAAATATTAGGTTCTCAAAGTAAATTACGTATCAAATTAATTATAACTTTTTGTTGTCACCTATAAAAGACTATGGAAACTTAAATACAATCTTAGCGATCATCTAAAACTGATTTCTGACAATATGAAATAATTATATTTAAATGTTGTAGTACGAGGGACAATGAATATTGTATTGACTCATTTCCATAAGCTTGACTTGTGAATTTTATTGTTAAACTAATGTTGGAGATTACTGAAATGCCTGTCTGGCAGTGGCGCTGCGAGAAGAGGCAAGAAGATACGGCCTCCACTCTCTAAAAAAATATACTAACAATTTACTTGATAAAAATGACATAATGGTGATTTCTCAGTCTTATGCCGGAATTCCATTTAATAGCACGTCCTTAACCTTGTGAAAAAAAGCAAAGCATTATTTATCTCATAGCAACAAAGCTAGAATTTGTTAAGATCATACTTTACAAAACAGAAATAAGAACTAGTGGAAGCATTATACTATTCGCCGATTTACTGAGCTTTTTATATAATTGCTACACATTCTACAGGATACTTTTCTTGTAAAAAATGTTAGTTTTTGAGCATTCTAAATTTTGTGATACCAACTTTGTCGTGAAAAAAAAATATATGAAAAAAAAATTAAAAAAAAAAACACCACACCCTCTCTGGGGGATTCGAACACACGACCTTTGGATTGCAAAATACTTTTGCTATTGGACCATCAGACATTACTACAAAAATTGTCTGTAATATTTATCATTCGAGAATTATATTTTAGCGGATGAGATATATTATTATGAAATATGTATATTAATAAAATGTAAAAATAAAAAAAATTATAGAGAATAACACTTCGCAAGATTTCTATTTAAGTACAAGTGACAAAAATTAAGATTTTTTTTTTTAAATGATTTTGACTTTTTATTTACAGATTGATTTTTTCAAAAACAATATGATTCTTCCTCTAGCTAACGCTAACGTACTTTCCAAATTTCAGTACAATCTGACTTTCTTTCTTAAGTTATCGTGCTTACAAGAAACGTGACGGACGGACAGACAGACGTACTCTTTGAAAGTTGTTCAGAATTCGTTCACTAACATAATGATATGAATTTTTTTTCTCTACGAGCGATATTTACTCTTTTAGAAATGTATCGATCAAATGCAATATACTCTTCGTTTTTGCGAAGAGTATAAAAATGAGACTTCTAGCGGCACGCCGCGCCGGCGGGACCAAAGCCTTGTCCGACTAGATATAACCATTTGGTAGCTCGACCATGCCAGACCATTTACTTACGTAGTAACGAGTGGCTGTCGGCCTATTCCCATTTTCATGTTTTTCGAAACGTCTCCGAAAATGACCAACAGTTCGACAGTCATTCCTAAAGTCAATTGGAACAATCAGTTTGATGCGTTGCTACCTAGATATCTCATTAAAAAGCCTGTCTGAGATGAAACAAGTAAATTTGGTAGATTATTCGAAGCAGGTGGTAGATTTTTATTCTAACTGGCTCAGCAAACTAAAAAAATGATCAGCATCTAACTTATTCAACATAAGAAAACTTCCGTTTTTAAACGATTGGAGGGAAATTTCTAGAAGGGATTGCTGCTCAAACTGTACAGTTTCCTTTGCTTCGGTAGGGTGAGCTGACTCAGAAATAATCAAAACTTTACTTTCCCAACGTGAGTAAACTTCCTTAGGTTTTCAATAACTTTTAGCATTTTCTAAGCAATAACTGGAAACAATTTTCTATAAATCGAATTTTATGGTTTCTTTTGCTTTGTTGGGTTAATACATTTGCTGCGAATTTAGGGGCGAGGAGTACCACAGAAGCGACACAGATGTCTAGCTTTTTTAGACTTTAAGGTCCTCCTCCCTCCTCACTAACTGCTAATAATCGAGAAATTTGGCAACATCGGAAATTGTCAAGTCCTGAGTCGTAACCTAGATGCTGACAAAGGCACTTACGGTTCAATGCAATGCTCGGCTTGTACTAACTCTTTAAGTCTTTCAATATAATAGTGCGTGTTACTCCTAAAGTAGTCCTGTCCGCCTGGCGAAGGACCGCCGCTACTCCTAAGGGAGCCATACGCACTGGGGTGCTATTCTCGAATTTTTATTCGTTTACGGAACTAGGCGACTTACGCATAGTTTTAACATGTGTGCATTCTTGAATGGTCAGATCATATTCTTGTACGAATATTTCTGTATGAATTACATCGAATAGTCTGGGGATAATCGAATTTGATTTCCATGTACGGAATGACTTGACAGTTATTTTTGTTGACATTAATGTAACCTCAAATGCTCTCCAAAGTTCTTATTAAACAATATTGTGTGGTAAGAGGTGATTTAGTGATTATGGCTATATAGATGCAATAGTTCACTTGGGTGGGCTTGCAATTTCAGAGGCCGAGATAGATTAGGGCATCTGCATGTGACGTCACAGCTAATCTCAAAAATATATACTTCTTAAGATTTACAAGTATTACGCAGCTATGTTTAAAATTTCTGCCTGGTTCCCGCACTTTTAACCAAGATCTAGTTCAATGTAATCTTTATGCAATTTTAAATAGTTTGTGTATAAAATAAAACGGTTTTTGCAGGTTAGAAATCTAACCTATTATTAGCAATATATATTTATTAATCGAAAAATTATTTGCATGAATTTTTATATATTCGCTTGGAAACAGTATGGTTCCAAGCTAAAAAATTGGATACAAACATTAAAAATGAGAATAAACTGAAATTTGAGGTTACGTTATTTACATGATACACATTCTCTTATATTTATAATAGACCATGTGCCAGACCTCCTAAAGTCATTATAATTTGGGGGGACTGAATGAAACTTTTACCAGCTGTTCCTAGGCTCATGTGGAGCAAAAAAGTCGGGAGGGTCCATCATGGGGAGGTAGCTTTCAAATATAGCGGCCGTTGAAGATGGCGGCCCGACTGCGAATCTTTAAATTCAATTATCTCGAGATCGGGTGGAGCAATCTTAAATGTTTTTTTTTCTAAATGTAGGTTAATGAATTGAATATATTTTTGTTTGTAATATTTATGGCCAAAAAACCAGTATTTATCGGTCAAAATTTGAAAAAACGAAAAATTGAATTTTTTGAAAGTTGCGTTTTGCTGCTTATTGGAGAACTTGTTCTGAATAAGAGTTTTAGAGCAACATCTCGCCTTTATAATGCAAAAAAGAAATTGAAGATCGGATCAATAGAACCCGACATTTCGAGATTCAAAGTGGACGGGGCGGGATTTAGCATTAATACTGTATTTTAAAATAATAGGGTTTATCTATCTGTCCGTATAATTTTATTGTTTTACCTACGATCACTACTGTAAATAGTAAAAAACACACTACCTGCCATCTATGTAAGTTGGATTTTACCTATTGTAAACAAAACGCACTGTAAACAAATCGCACGGTAAACAAAACGCACGGGACAGGCAAATATAGGTGGCTTAGTTCGCTGACGCGGGGTTTGAAAAGACAAAGGCGCCTACGTAATTTTCAAACTTTGTCAAAACTGACATAATATTTGTTGAATAATATTGTCGACAAGTAAACTAAATCCAGATTTTACTAAATAAATAAATAAATATGATCGTAGGTAAAGTATAGTACATAATTCGAGTTGTAAAGCAATTACGCACTCATGGAAATTTTACATTTACATTTTACAGTAACTTTTCCATTCGTGCGTAATATGCTTCTTACAACACTCATTACGTAATATACTATTTTACATTGTATTTTATATTATTTATTTCATATTTCAGGTAATAGTGTGACTCCTCCAAAGAAAACAGTTGAAAATTGACCGTAGCTGCATCATTTGTGAAAATTCTACACCACTCCAAAGACTTGGACTCATGGAATGCTTTGTACAATGCCGCGATACTAAGAAAATTTGAACCAATAATAAAACTGCACGAGGGGTTATCTGACCAACAAATACCTGACGTTTACTACCATAAAGAATGTCGCAAAACTTTCGTCCCCAAAAGAAATCTTGAAAGAATCGCCCGCGCCGCAGATAAATGTCCTTCACCTGTTGAAGATAACGGAACTCCGTCATCTATGAGAAGATAATTGCCCGATAGGAAAAATGCCAGTACTACAGGGCGTGTTTGTCCGGAGATTTGCATCTTTTGTGACAAGCCAGGAAAATTCTCCGAAAGTTCGAGGACAAGGGAGAAGTGTGTCAAGTTCGTTGATCTCAGAGCGGACAAGACACTTCGAGCTGCAGCCGTCGAGCGAATGGATAGTAAAATCATGGCAATTACTTCACGAGATATTGTCGCTGGTGAGATCATTCCTGCTACAAGTCATACACCAGGAAACGACCACAGAAAGTACAGCAGACTTCCTTAGATCCTTACTCCAAAGAAGATAAATTAGACAAAAAATTTGGTGATCTGTTAAGATGTGTCAACGTTAATAACAAGGTTTATATAGCTCCTTCCATTTACACCTTTGAAGCCTAGCTAGTGACTATATTAAAACAAAGAATAAGTTGGGCGCATTTGAGAGTGGTCTCAATGTCAGTGAACAGATTGAAGTAGCAGCTGATATTCCGAAGAGTTCAATAAAGAATTCCATTTCCTCGGTAGAACAAATTTGGCCACCGAATATCAACAATCTGTCCATTGATGACTTTCAAGGGCCGGAGATACTTCTTAATTTCTTAACCAAGCTCCTCAGTAATAGTATGAATAAAGTCAATATTGTCTATAGCTCAAGATATACTATATGCTCCATTGATAAAGTTCTTGCTGGTAAGCACTACAACCGCGCAGTTCGCTTACACAAGCTCGTGTATGGAGCCTGCATGAGAGTTCTGTACTCGTTTTTGGAATGGGTAGATATAAATGAGTTAGACCTTTCCTACGTCTTTGTTGGTCAGATAACCCCTCGTGCAGTTTTATTATTGGTTCAAATTTTCTTAGTATCGCGGCATTACACAAAGCATTCCATGAGTCCAAGTCTTTGGAGTGGTGTAGATTAACCGGTGTAGAATTTTCACAAATTATGCAGCTACGGTCAATTTTCAACTTTTTTGGAGTAGGATCCATGTTTTCTTTGGAGGAGTTACACTATTACCTGAAATATGAAATGAATAATATAAAATAAAATGCAGAAAACAATAAAATTATACGGACAGATAGATAAACCCTATTATTTTAAAACACAGTATTAATACTCAACCCCGCCCAGTTCACTTTGAATCTCGAAATGTCGAGTTCTATTGATCCGATCTTCTATTTCTTTTTTGCATTTTAAAGGTGAGATGTTTCTCTAAAACTCTTATTCAGAACATGTTCTCAATATACCCAACCGTAAGTCCAATAAACAGTAAAACGCAAATTTAAAAGAACCTTATTTTTAGTTTTTTCGAGTTTTAACCGATAAATACTGTTTTTTCGGCCATAAACATTAAGAACAAAACTGTAGTCCGTTCAGTCACCTACATTTAAAAAAAATTCAAGATTGCTCCATCCGATCTCGAGATAATTGAATTTAAAAATACATAATCGGGCCACCATTTTGAACGGCCGTCATATTTGAAAGCTACCTCCCCATGATGGACCCCCCCGAATTTTTTGCTCCATATGAGCCCAGAAACTCGTGGTAAAAGTTTCATTCAGTCCCCCCAAATTATAATGACTGATAGGTCTGGCACATGGTCTACAATTGATTTGCTCGAATATATGTTAAGAGGGAGCAAGGGGATCGAATCAGAGGGGAGCAGGCGGCAATGAGCCAATGTGAAGAGAGATCTTCGTAATAAACAAATTTTATCTAAAAACTGCCTTCAGTAGAAGTGTAGTATTCATTTACTTACAAGAATATCTTTTTTCAGTTTAATTACGCCAGCCGTTTGACTAAAAACTGCTTTTTCCCAGTCAAGATTTTTAGTACTGTGCTTTTTAATAGATGATGCCACCTACAGCATTACAATAGGGCATCTGCATCATGTAACCAACATAAACTTAAATTTTAAGTTTTTCAAGTTTATTCTCATTTTTGATGTTTGTATACGCATTTTTAGCTTAGCGCCTACTGGCTCCAAGCAAATAATTTTTCAACATTGTTGATTAATAAAAATACGGCCAATTACAGGTTAGATTTCCAATCTACAAAAAGAGTCCTATTTTATTAGGACAAAGTATTTAGAACTTCATAAACATCATACTGAACTAAATTTTAGTGAACCAGGCAGACATTTTAATAATAGCTGCGTAATACTCTTAAATCTTAAGAAACACATATTTTTGAGGTTAGCTGTGGCGTCACGTGCCCCACTTCAGCATTAGCTTTACCGGTGAAACTTTGTGATTGGCGTTTTCTCTTCTTAATTCCATCCAAACCGTCTGCGTCTGTATATTTTTAAACGTAATATTGGTGCAAAACTCTACGCTTTTCAAGCATGGATGTATTTCCATAAATTACTACTAATGCTCACTTCTGCTCTATAGCGTTGAGTGAAAAGTTTTTTTTTTTTGGCCGACCAAAAAGTACACCCTTTCTGGAGAAATTATCCGTTTTCCTGGGCTAGACCGGAAAGTGACATTTTAGAGATCGGCAAAAGCTTTTCCGATCCCTGTTATTCACGTTGCTATGGAAACTAATTTGTGTTAATTGTTGAGATAAGTGTCAAATAGATAAGTACACTTGACTTTTACGAGTTTTCAAAAGTCAATTCACAAGTCATAGAAAATATGGATTCAGATTTTGAAGCGTTACAAGCAGAAATTGAAGTTGTATAATAGTGTCGGTCGTAAAAATATTTTATTTAATTAATTATTACTGTTTGTCGTTGTATTTTTTAGAAAATTTAATAAAAAAATAATACAAAATTAATTTTGTATGACAGTGTCGACCGAAAAAAAAATTGTACGTTACCCAACCGAAAAACTGTTTTGCAGGTCGACCCAAGTAGATTCCAGGGCGAGCCGCAGGTGAGTCCTGGAAGCTTGGCGAGATACAAAACACCTCTTTCCGGTCTTGTAACGCACATTATTATTTTCCACTCAACGTCTATAGTTGCATTGCTTAAACGTTTATTATTCTGCATTATACTAATTGTTTAAAATTACAATCTGTGTAAATTTAAATTAATGTCAGATATGGCGTATGCTTGGTTATCAATAGAGTTTTTGCTTACATTACTATATATTCACTGTTTAAATGCAACGTTGCCCCATCTTTCATGCGAATGTTAACTTCACGCGAAAAGTTCAATTCGAATGGATTCGAGAATTCACTTTTCTGCTCGTGCATGGATAATATTCGTGTGTGATCCATTGTGCACGAATTTACTCGATTAAGTTTGAGAATAACGCGTTAAGCATATTCGACTATAAGAAAGGAAAATCACGCCATATACCCTAAAGAAGAAACAACCATGCAGCTACGGACACGTGTTTCGAAATTGTTGTTCCTCATCAGCATAGCGTAGCATCAAAAAAGGTTGTGGAAAAGACAGATAGGAACAGCAATTAAAAAGGTCGAAAGTACAGTACACAGCACTCTTTTTTATGCATGACGTTGTACGCTATTTTCATCTATATCATACATAATTATGAACACAGTGTTTTTCTCGTATAAGTTTTCGATCATTATTATATCATAGTTAACGTTTCTCAACTATTTCCGATTGTGAACCAACAAAAATTATCTTGGGGGCCACTTTACTTCTTTATCTTATTTTATCTCTTAACACGTTTTAACAAATAAAAAATAAAGAAACCCAGAGAAAGATATGATATAGCATTTATTGTATAACACATTTCTCAGAATTTAATTACATTTTTAATGCGAAAATGTGAACTTTTTTTCACTTTTACTCGCTCTTCCCTCATAACGTTATAGTGGAAAATGTTATAATTTACCTAACTAGAGGATCTAAACATAGCTGAAGTTCCAAGCACCCACAACGTCAGTCTACTTTGACGTAATTATTTATAGAGACGCACATTTTGTTTCCCTTTGAATGGGCCCAAACACCTACATTCCTTTCATGCCTTTGTTAATTCTGTATGCAGAGAAAATAATTTTGCTAATTAAATTATGTTACGTAGTAAATTCAATTATGTACCAGTCTGCCAACCCATTGTAAATAACTATAACATTATGCTATGCTCATCAATAAAATCATGATTGCTATTTTGTGTATTTAATAATATATTAGATAAGCGTTTTGGAAATGTTTATTATTTGATGAATAAATCTGTTTAGTATTTAATTGATTAGTGATGTATATAAATATTTTACAAAGTTGTGCTCATATAAAGCTATATTTATTTTGAATTAATGCAAAAGTCACCAGTTTTACAGCGTACAATTTAGCGAAATGTATTAATAAATTAAAAAATAATGATTTCATGTTTTCGTAACATACATTTTTATAACTGAAAATACTAGCTATAGAATATTAAGTCTTTGTAGTAGAATAAACTAGTGACCACTATGAGATAATGGCATTAACTTACTTATATTGGATATAATACAAAAACACGTTTGTAATATAATACAAAAATCTTTCAGCAATACTGAAAGTACTGACTACTTTCATACGGATATTCTTAGCTCTGACGTTAATCTGAGGGTATGTGATTCATTGATATTGAATTGTATGGCGATTTAATTTATTAGTCTGCTATCAGGATTGGCACCCACCATTAGAAAAAACCGGTGGATAAAATGGTTGGGTTTTTGTGGGTTTTTGATTTTAGAAAAACCCATCTGGGTTTTTGTTTGAATTTCGTTTTTTTTTTGCAAAAAAAACAAATTATTATAAAAAATTATATTTCTGCCTCACAAATACTTGAACAAAACAATAACAAAAATGTAACGTGTCAATATATTAATAAACAAAAAGTAAATAACAAACTTGAGAAAAATAAAAACAATGAAACCAATAACAAAAACAACAAATTTTTCTTCCACTGGAATGTGAAAGGCAAAAGATAAATATCTTTTAAAAAGATATTTATGTTTTATTTAAATGACCTTAATTAGTTTTGATTCCTTTTCAGTTCGAAGCTTATTCCTTAGTTTGTTCCAAATATGGCCAAATGTAGAAAAAAAAATTTCTACTGTGGCACTAGAAGCTGGACAATATGCAATTTTGAAAGAAAAGCGCACATATTTACTAGATTCTCATAGCGTTTTATTTCTGATTCAGAAGCTGTAGAATCTTTTTTCTTGAATTCATTCAGTTTGTACATAAAGGACCCCGCAGAATCATTATGGAAAATGGCTTTCGGTCAAACTCTTTGAAACTCTGGATCTGGTAGTTCTAGAGTATAGAATATATAGAACAAAAGTTTTCAAGGGCATTACGTCCTAAAAACTCCTAGCACTCGTCTCCGTGCATTCCGCAATATAGTTAAATCCTAATGAGAAATGGCTTTCAGTCTTTGAAACTCTGGATTCTGGTAGTTCTTGATGTGTAGAACAAAAGTTCTCAAGGCCATTAAGTCCTAAAAACTCATTTTGAAAGCCCTCTGAAGTTACGTGCATTCTGTAGTATAATTAAATTTTCTTGGGAAATAACCTTCGGTCAAACTCGTTGAAATACTGGATTCTGGTAGTTCTTGATGTGTAGAATAAAAGTGCTTAAGGATGGCTAAGTACTAAAAATTCATGGTTTTGAGATATAGCCCTCTGAAGTTGGACTTTACGTGCAGCATAGTTAAATCGTGATGGGGAATGGTTTTCGGTCAAACTCTTTGAAACTCTGGATTCTGGTTGCTCTTGATATGTAGGACAAAGGTTCTCCAGGGTACTAAGCCCTAAAAACTCATGGTTTTGAGATATAGCCATCTTAATTATGCTGCAGAATGCACGTAAAGTCCAACTTCAAAGGGCTATATCTCAAAACCATGAGTTTTTAGGACTTAATGCCCTCGAGAACTTTTGTTCTACACATCAATAACTACCAGAATCCAGAGTTTCAAAGAGTTTGATTGAAAGCCATTTCCCATAAGGATTTAACTATATTGCGGAATATACGTAAAGTCCAAGGGCTAGATCTCAAATCAATGAGTTTTTAGGACTTAGTGCCCTTGAGAACTTTTATTCTACACATCAAGAACTACCAGAATCCAAAGTTTGAAAGAGATTGGCCGAAAGCCATTTCCCATAAGGATTCTGCGGGGTCCTTTTTCTTTGATGAGTATCCACCACTTATACCCATTGAAGCTAGTTAAAATATGGTTTTTAAACATAGTTTTAGGGAACACATCATAATCTGACAATTGAAGGTTTAAGAAAGTCTAGTAGAACAAGTGTCCTTGTTGTTTTTTCGACTTGTTTTTTCATTCTGTCATTTACTTTTACTTCTCTCAGTTTAGAAATTGTGAAATTAGTATCGAATTATTTTTCATTATTATCACTATCGGATTCTGATACATACTTATTACACTTTCTGAGGTAGTTTTCTACTCTAGCACTTCTACTTTAGCTCTAACCTGCCATTTGCAATATTTGCATCTATAGGAATCGCCAGTTTTATAAAAATTATTCCAAACAGTAGATTGTCTTCGACCTCCACCTCTATTGGTACCTTTTGGGCACCCTTTTCTTTTTTGTATATTTATTTCAGTCTTACCCTTATCCATACCTAAAACCAAATTTCAAACTTAATTTTATTAGCCTGTAATCATAGGCCAGGAGCCCGCCGATTGCAAGAGTAACTAGTACATACGGTAGGAAGAGCCATATGCCATCAATTATCGTATTCTTTACCTGACTTTTTTTCAAAGTTGGGCGAGAGTAGCGCCTCCTTGTACCATACAAAATGAATGGGAGTCTGGATTCGTGATTTTTGGGGGTAAATTAAGAAATCCCTCCAACCCCCATGCTTAAACCTATGACTTATTTGTGGCTTTTTTTAATTCTACAAGTCATATTTCTTACAGATTTGGGAGTCTGCCGTACGCCCCTGTACCAAAAAAAGGCTGGCATGGACATTTCTGTGCTCTACTACTCCAAATTAACAACAATTCACACATTTTGGGAGTAAACCTATGACACAAAATTAGTTATCGGCGGGCTCCTGGTCTATAATAATACCTAGATAATGAATGCCAATAAATATTTACGTAATTTCTTATTTACCTATGTCTTTTTATTCACTACTAATAAAATTAGATTAGATTATAATAAATCGAAATCACTCTTCAAGATTTACATCACATCACATCAATCAGTCCTAAGAGTGCAACTGCAACTGAATAACTGAGAATATTTCCAACACAGTCCAGATGTTTTCACATGCTATATTGTCAAAGCAGCTCCGAATGAAAGGCGGGAAATTAGTCGAGAAATTTGAATTTTACAAAAACACAGAATGAACCACAATTACCCACAATTGCCCTAAAAAACCCACCAAAAACCTACCTAAATACCCAGTAGGTCGTCTTTTTCTAAAGAAGGCGGATTTTTGCACAACTCTGCCTGCTATGTTAAGAAGAAGAAAAGGAGAGCCTTCAAAGACTCCAGAACGATTGAAAATTTGATCACATTACTAATAAATTTGTAGAATCTAAGTGGCTGAATCTGATCGAGTGTTTTGTGATTCACATGGCTTTTCTTGTCTATAAAACCAATAAATTAAAAACTCCATTCTATAATAAGCTTATAAAAGCATATAACAGACATGCATTCGTTTGTATGCCATTTGTGTCCGACAGCGAGACCCAAATTAGATATACTCTGTTGGCCTTCAACAAGACTACAGGTCATAGTGCAAAAAGTGGCTGATGGCTGATCTTCAAATAATCTTCAAATAATTTGCTGATGCATTCGCAACTTTTCAGAAATCTTTCTAAATCTAAATGTTAATGATAAAAATGGATTTTGAGCGGATTGTAGAAAAGATGTTGAATAAATATGAATTTTAAAGATAATAAAAAAACAATAAAAGACGGTGGTTGCAACACGACTTACCGAGTTTCCCATGCAGCTCGTTCGTGCAATGTGGAGGCTTCTTGGTAGGGTCAAACCAGCAGGAGGAGTTTTCCCAAATTGAAGATAGTGCACAATATTTAAAGGTTTTAAATAAATTCACTAGGAAGGCGTGACTTCAACTCGCCAAGCGTGATAATATTTCTTCACGTTACAAATCGGAATTGGATCTGTCATACTTCGTGGCGTTATCGATTGCAACCAGTAGCCGCGAGGAAAAATTATGGTAAAAAATTAGAACAAAAAAGCTATCCAAAAATAATAATATAACAAGTCCAAATTAAACTAAATTGTTTCACTAGAATAACCAACCCTTCATCAAATATAAAATATAACTACATTATATATACATATATAAAGGGGGTGTGCGGCCGAAACATACAAGTTTTGTGTTTTATTGTTGTTGACCAGGCAATGGACAAAGCCTAACCATAGGTCTTTGCAATGATCCCTTACCTACTCGAGCAGTAGTAACATGCGCTATTCTGTTAGTACCGGGATGAATCTTCTCAATGCGACCAAGTCGCCAAGTTAGGGGAGCAGCTGTATCCTCTTTTATTAGTACGAAATAGATGAATTTTCTCTATTCCATTGACGCCCTTCCTAGATGAAAATGGTATTCTCAGGATGGGCGGTCGCCTTGTTAATTCGAGTTTATCTTTAAAGCATCCCATATTTTTGGCTAGAGATCATCGATTAACTAATCTTGTTATCGAAGAAACTCACCGAGAATTGTCACCCTAGCTTACAAACTTTACAATATATACTCTCTAAAAATTTTTGGATATTGAATCCTAAACGTGCTATCCGTTCTGTCTTATCAAAATGTTACACATGTTTTCGAGTCAATCCCAAGTCGGTGCAGCCTTTCATGGACGTACAGTCTGCCGGATTTTCGGAAAATCGAACATGATGTCATACTGATGGAGGAACTTTCTCTTGAATATGACTCACTCGATTACTTACGAAAGTTTTCTAGTGGCGTGGAGATGATTTCACCCAAAATAGGACTACCGATGAGTCTGACCAAGCGAAAATATTGTTAAGGTGAAGTTTTCCGGAATATGTTTCCAAAACGAATGTAATTAAATTCGAGAGAAGTACTGCCGTGCATAGTTAGAGACGGAGCAGAGAAATTCGTTTCAAAGGGGGTACTTTAGATTTTGCACATACTAACAAAACAACAACCTGATCGTCATGCCATACAAAATGCAAATAAACAACAGCCGCATATTCTTTCTCGGAACTATCGCAAAATCCATGAAGATCACACGATAAAAAGTGAGATGGTTTTAGGGAAGACGTCAAGTTTGGTAATTCCCTTTTGTGCTGACTCCAACTACTCACAACCTCAGGGGGTGGGGGGCAAAGTCCATAAATGTTGAATAAGATGTTTGGTGAATAAGGAAAGAGGGGCCAGGAAATCACGTGGATCAAAAATACGTGCCAACTCAGACAAAACTGTATGTTTTGTACAAGGTCTGTTCAAGGAGTTCGACATTGTACGAAAATGAATCGGTCGACGGAGGCCATTTTAGTCCCAAAATTTTAATTCCTAAATTTTCCTCTCTGTCAAATGATAAGGCTTGTTGATATCGATGATCATTTGAGGTAGCCTGGAGTAGCTTAGGATGATTACTAGTCCATTTTCTAAGTTCAAAACCTCCTTTATTAAATAGGGAGATAAGGTCCTGTTGAAGAATTAAAGCTTCTTCCAACGAGGAACAGCCGGTGACTAAGTCATCTACATATATGTCAGACAGCAAAATTTGTGAGGCACGAGGAAATTGGAGTTGTTCGTTTTGGGCCAACTGATAAATTGTACAATGCTAGAAATGGTGCAGATGATACACCATATGTAACGGTGTTAGCCTAAAATTTCGAATAGGCTCTATGGGAGAAAACCTCCAAAGAATCCGTTGATAATTTTTGTGGCAAGGTTGCACTAAAACTTGGCGATACATTTGATATCTGTCGTGAATACGAAATTGTGCAAGCAAAAATTTAATAAAATAGTAGTATTGTTCTTTTGTAATTTGTGTCATTTGTGTCATTTAGAGATGTACCATTCGAAGATTTAAAAGAGGTGTCGAAAACGACACGAAGCTTTGTAGTGACGCTGTCGGGTTTCATCACACTATGGTGTGGAATATAATAAATTTTATCAGAATTATGTGTAGTACTGGAACGAGAAGCTTCCATGTGACCATTCTTTAAATAATCGGTCATGAAATCAGAATACAATTCATATAGAGATCGATTCTGAAGCAAGCGTTTTTCTAATGAATGAAAACGCCGAAGGGCATAATACGAGAATCAGAAAATGTAGGTTCAGTATTCTTAAAAAGAAGTGCAATGATATAGCGGCCTGATTGGTCTCGTGAATGACTTTCAACAAACGATTTCTCACAAAGAAGATCTTCTGGAGAAGATGTATAAGCCTGAGGTACCTTTTCGAGTTCCCAAAGTTTTCTAATTAACTCATCCAACGAACACTCAAGAGTGCTATTGGAAGAATTAAAACATTTACGAGGAAGACTTAAAATTTTGCCCATTAAGATCCACCCAAAAATGTTGTTAATTTCAGAAGGTTGACTTCCGTTGCCTGCAATTTGGCCATTTGTTAGGATTAAGGGAAATATATCTGCACCCAGTAGGAGATCAACATCACTTGGAATATTGAACTTTGGATCGGCAAGCTGAATGTTAGATAGGTCCGAAAAATTTTGAATATCAATCTGTTCGTGAAGCATAGTGGCACAAATAATTGGTAACACTATTCAACTGTTGAGTTGGGTGAAATTTGACCTGTAGGTCGAATAGTACTAGTTATACTTCCTAAGGCGTTGGACGACATATCGCCATGAATTGATAGAGACAACCTTGCACGAGGGAGTCCTAGGCGATTACAATATTTTTCTGTTATGAAACTAGCCTGACTGGCACTGTTAAGGAGAGCAATTATTTGACGATTTCCGTGAGAATCGAGGATTTCCACAAGTGCTGCAGATAAAAGCACTGTACTGGTTCTAGGCACAACATTAGTTAAAGAATTCACTGGCAGTGAACAATCTGAACTGGTTGAGGGAAGAGGATCAGCTGATCAGCGGAAGACAATTTTTACCCAAATTTTTTCGCTTAACAAAATTAAATCTTTCAAGGGGAGATTTAGCAAGAAATGAGGAGCATCTATAGAGAAGTTGTGATGAAGAACAAATAACGCATTTAGCTGTATTGTTTATAGCATTTACAAAACATGAGTTTGGTTTGGGTGAACTAAAATTTGAAGTTTTATTATAATTAAATTCTTTAGTTTTCGTTATTGACGCAGATGAGAAAATTTCCGCTGACTCTAACGTACATTGTTTTACTACAAAATTTATCAATTTCTGATACGAGGGGATATTGGTTGATGCATGTTGCAGTTCAAAGTGTGTAACTGTTGGTTGGTCTAATTTCGGTTCCAAGAGGTAAAATAAAACAAATCAACACGAAGATTTAAGTTTTTTTAAAGCCTCTAAGTTTTCAGAAAAATAATCTAACAAATTTCGTAACGCTGAAGCACTTTCAGACTTCACTTTCGGAGCATTAGTTATTTCTCGCCAGTAATTAGTAGCAAGCAACTGCGGATTCTGGTAACGATCAGTTAAAGCTTTGAATGCAATTGGATAATTTTTCATTTCTTAGCGAAATAGATTTGACAATAGATAATGTATTTTTTAATACGGATGATAAGAGAAAATGGAACTTCTCTGCATCTGATAAAGAATAAGCAGAAAATAAATCGATAAATATGGGCCAATTTTTTATGTTACATCAATTTTTGGTAATTTGACATTAGATTTCCTTGCAGCAGTTGAAGCCATGACGTCAACTCGCCAAGCGCGATAATATCTCTTCACGTTACAAATCGGAATTGGATCTGTCGTACCTCGTGGCGTTGTCGATTGCAACCAGTAGCCGCGAGGAAAAAGTATAGCAAAAAATTAGAACAAAAAAAGCTATCCGAAAATAATAATATGATAAGTCCAAATTGAACTAAATTATTTCACTAGAATAACCCTTTCAAATATTAAATATAACTACATTATATATACATATATATATAAAGAGGGTGTGCGGCCGAAACACTAAAAATGTTACTCAAAATTCTGAAACTTTTATTAAAAAGAACGCTTTTTGTAATATAAATTTCGATATCTAAATCTCTTTCCTTTATTTTGTTCTAATGTGTTAATAAAATTACTAATTATTATTTTGTAATTTATTTAATGCTCACTTCTTGATTAGGGTGGAAAATAAATACAAACAATTAAAAAGTACGGTCGTGGAAATTTACCACAAAGTTGACGACGTTTTCTATTGTACATTAGTTCCTTTATAGCATATAAATATTGATTTATGTCAATCAATTTAATTAATAAATAGTAATAATATTTACTTTCTAACGGCCGTGGTAGGACATTTGGTAAGTCATTAATGTCCGTAAGAAAATTAGCGTTATAAACATTTAATAAATATTTAATTCAAGAAGCTCTAAGCAAACAACAAATTATTACGTTCTAGAAGATAATGGAATAACGTAGTGACAGAAAATACTAAAACACTGAATATATTACTGGGCGTGGATTCTACAACTAAGTTAGTATCATTTTGGTAAATGAATAAAATTAAAGTTAAGCTAAGAAAGTAAGTTTTTATGATTAAACTATTGCCAAGATGAACCGTAACTAGTACAGAAGTCTGTGAAGATATGTAGTACAGTACCTAGAGGTAAAAAATATGCAAAACTTCGGAATAATTTCATATTGAATGATAATTTTTTTTATGGCTGATTGTTGTAATAAAAGATATCATCTTCAGTTTCTGTATGGTTCCGGTGCTTTAGAAATAAAAAAATTAATATATGGAAAAGTATTGATTATTATGTTTGTTGGGTATTTTGCCACTGTAAGAATATTAAAAAATGTTGATGAAATAAACCGCTCCGCCGAAAGGATCAGACATAGGCTGGTTTTTATACTTCAATTACAAAATGTCTCACACCTAAAAATATATAAACTTAAACAAAATGTTAAATGAATGCAGTTGGCGTTTCGGAAAATAGTGCTTTTTCCGTTATCAAAACTTTAACTTTTAAGCATGTCAAACAAGACAGTTGTTTATATAAACAACAAACTGTCTTATAATATAAAATAAATAAAACTTCATTCTTTAACGCCACTTAACATCGATACTCTAGCCAGGATTCCTGCACACGTTCTTAATGTCCAATAATTTTTTATTTTAAAATAGAATCCTCAAAAATCCTTGTTAAAACCTCTCTCAATAAATTAAATTTCTTAACGTTAAATTTGTGGCGAAATATATAGGTACCAAAAAACACTACAAAGAAATATTAATAGAATACAATAACATAACAGGAGTTTATTACAAGATTCAGTGAATCATTTTATTGGTTTTATGCTCTACATGCCACGCAATGCTATAAAACCCTCCATAAAATATAATTATTAATATCAGGCAAACGCTAAGGCAGATTAATTTTGTACACAGGTATCCTCTTTATACCGATGAAATTATTTCTCCAGCAATAAATTACAAATTTTTAATCATAATCATATTACCAAAACTAATTAATTATACAGGATTATTTATTGTGGAAGGGGCGCGACGTTTAAAATCTTATGAATATTAAAATGAGTTTTATTAAAGTAAAATTTTTCGATAACTTTTATTATTTTTTGTCAATTAGAATCCCTATTTACAGAATAATCTTTAATGACGTTTGAAATTAGCAGTAAATAATCATGAATCGCAGCGATGCTTGAATTCAGTCCAACTACTATTTTTAACACGCTTCTATTAACTTGACCTTAACATTGTAAGCAAATCTTACAACTCACTTTTCACCTAGTTCTAATTGTCGTATCTATTTGAAACTTTGCAAACTTATGCAGTTCTGGTTTCACTGGCCTTGTATGATATCGGAGGTATGATGGTACCATGGACGTATCACCGGCGACTCCGCCATAAACTCGTAAATTATAGTTTGAAAAACTAAAAAACACACTTCTATATATAGCGCACTAAACTGTTAAAAATAATTATTAGGTAACTCTATTTAAAAATATGGGGCGCACTTATATGGGTACGCTTTTAAAGGTTCTAGCAGGATAAGATAGGGTCAGTGGTCCCAGAGAGGTATTTTAAAAGTAACTTGTGTTATGACATCGGTGAGTAATAAAGTTACTATGCATACCATCATAAATTTAGCCTATGATCTTCCTGCATTCTTGAATAATTGACCATATATAGGCTAGAGCGGGTATTATTGAAAATTATTTTATTCAAAAATTATTGCAGCTAAACTAGTAAAACGAAAACTCTTTGTTGGATGAAACATTGTTCTATATTATATATTTTTTGTAGAATTTTTCAACTATATTATTTAAAAAAATTAAAAATTAAAAATTCTTATTTTTTTTTTCATAGTTCACATAGAGGTACAATCACAGAAAAAATATATAATGTAGTTTACTATGTCTAGTATTATCACCAAAAGTACATTCAAATAAAATATGTCTAGTATTATCACCAAAAAGTACATTCAAATAAAATGGGTACAACACTTCTTAAAAAAAATAAAAACTCGTTATGACCGCCCTGGAGTACTACTCGCTCATAAATGTATAAACAAGTAGTTATGTGTTTTGTAATTTAAATAAATAAAGTAAATGCTTTGAATTACAGTTATTATTTACGTTAAGAATAAGAAAGGTGCAGTATAGATAAAAATAAAGTCCAAGAAAATATTATTTATTATGATACGAATTATTAATTATTGCAATATAATTAATCTTTGTCGCTGTCCTCATGAATAACTACGTGAGTATTTCCTGATATAAATGCATGAGACAATATACGGCTGCGGCTATATGTGAACAGCATCCTACCATTCTTATGCCATTGGGACAGTCGCAGAAATATCGGCGTATGCTTTGAATTATCGTTCCATTAGGTATATAATCAATGTAAATGTGGTAAGTTTTACTATTGATATGCCTTGATCTTATTTCCAGTTTTAATATGTTGGGTGCGACTTTAACAAAAGTAATCTCATCTAATGTCCGTTTGATATCATTGAACTTATTTATGTTGGTTCTATTTTTAGTACATTCCCAGAATTTTTTAAAATTTTTATCAACATATCACTATCAACTTACGTAATTAGAACTAACTGACATCTATATTTCCATTATTAAGTATTTTCAATAATTTACTGTCAAAAGGACAATTTAGACAACTAAAGAGAGACCATTTTCTTATCTAAGAGAATTGTACAACTTTTTTTGAAATCATGTGTACTTACAATCTCTGTCAAACAAAACTAATAGTCCAGATTCTGGAGACGTTTATAGTTCAGTCTTAAGTTACCCGTCAGGTATAAAGCTAGAAAGTGTCGTATTCGATGTAATATTTTCTGCTGAATCCTAATCCGGAAGGCGTATAACAATCGGGGATTATCATAATTCGCGAGATAATTCGTGAGTTTCCCCTTATTTCGAATTCGTTAAAAATTGAATTTTTAAAATATAACTTGCGTTTTCTCCCACAGAAAAGCTAAAAAGTCATTCTTTTATTTTTAATTGTAGCTCACAGTGTAATTTAATGCAACAGTGTAATCAAAACACGTCTAATATTTATAGAAAAGCCGCATATTAAAACTATGTACTATGTACAATTTTTCTAGTAATAATTGCTGGCAAGATAGTATCGTTGCCAGCAAATATTACCAGAAAAACTGTACGCCTAAGTCTATTAATTGGAAATGTTCATATGAAATGAACAGTAGGATGCTGTTCACATATAGCCACAGACGTATATTACTTGTCTCATGCCCGATATCTTTCCCGCGTAGTACGTCTAACAGAAATTTTATCTAATATATTTACATCGGAAAATATTCACGTAGTTATTCATGAGGACAGCGACGAAGATTAATTATATTGTAATAATTAATAATTTGTATCATAATATGTAAAAAATATTTTCCTGGACTTTATTTTTATCTATACTGCATCATTGTTTAACCTTAACGCAAATAATAACTGTAATTTAGAGCATTTACTTCATTTATTTTAATTACAAACAAATAACTACTTGTTTATACATTTATATTAAAGAGAGATGTAAAGTAGTAAGTACTCCAGGGCAGTCATAACGAGTTTTTATTTTTTTAAGAAGTGTTGCACCTATTTTATTTGAATGCACTTTTTGGTGACACTACCAGACATAGTAAACTACATTATATATTTTTTCTGTGATTGTACCTCTTAGTGAACTATGAAAAAAAAAAATTTAATTTTTAATTTTTTTAAATTGTAAATTAAATATAGTTGAAAAATTCTACAAAAAATATATAATATATAAGTTTTCATTTTATTAGTTTAGCTGCAATAGTTTTTAAATAAAATAATTTTCAACAATACCCGCTCTAGCCTATATACGGTCAATTATCTCAAGAACGCAGGAAGATCAGAGGCTGATTGTGTCAATGGTAAATTTATTACTCACCGACACAGGCTATTTTTTTGGAAATACCTCTCTGGGGCCACTGACCCTATCTTATCCTGCTAGACCTTTTAATTACCTAATAATTATATTTAACTTTTTAGTGCGCTAGTTATAAAAGCGTTTTTTAGTTTTTTAAAACTATAATTTTGCAATATCGTACATCTAAACGTTGCTTTCGGAAGTAATAGATAAACTCGTTTCGCCAACTATGCTGGCATCATCCGGAGACGACTAAAATTAAAGTATACCTAAAATGTTTCCATATTTATACTGAAATAATGTTACCATTGATTGTACTAGATCAATTCTATCATTCCTACCTAAACTATGTCTCGGTTCGATGAACAGTGCCCTAATAACACAGGCCCACAAAAAAAGTGATCTGTGCTGGGGTACTGACCATACCTACTTCTTGTATTTTGAGCCGCTGAGCCTAGTTTTTTCCAAGCACGTTAGGTTTTTTTTTAACATAGGAAGGAATTAGTAGGGTCAAAAACAAATAGTGAGGAAAATAGCGCCATACACCCCAAAGAGGAAACACGAAGTAGCTACGGACACGTGCTTCGGAATTATTGTTCCTCATCAGCTTAGAGTAGCAACAAAAAGGATCTGGAAAGGAAAGATAGGAACAGGACAGGAATTATTGTTCCTATCTGTCCTTTCCAGATTCATTTCGTTGCTACGCTACGCTGATGAGGAACAATAATTCCGAAACACGTGTCCGTAGCTGCTTCGTGTTTCCTCTTTGAGGTGTATGGCACTATTTTTCTCACTATTTTTTTTAACACCAAAAAGTGAATCGTAATATTGTTTACAAATATCATTTAAATCAGATTCAAAAAATGATTCAACCTTAAAACTGCACCCTTATAACATTGTGGTGCGTCAATATTGACCTCGAAACCGTAAAACCTTATAGCTCCTTAACCCCATAACCCTGGGAATCCGATGAAAATGGTGGGGAACATTGGGGAGTTAATGAGATTGTGACCTCGGGTCCTTATGCTTGTGTGTCATACGTCCACAGCCTCATGATCCCATAACCTTGTCACGAATTCCCCTACTTAGAATCTCAATTTTGTCCCATTGGAGCTTCAGAGTTACGGTTACGGTGTTATGGGATTCTGAGGTTATGGGATCATGAGGTTGTGGATGTATGATACTCAAGCACAAGGATCCGAGGTCACAATCTCACTAACTCCCCAGTCAAGATTCCCCACTGTTTTCAATAGATTCCAAGGGTTATGGTGATAAGTTCTGTTAGACATAAGCTTTTCGTTTAAAATTTGGCACATTTGTAAAATAGCACAGTAGAATGGATTCCTATTGAGATTGGCCTTGATCTGCCGTACATGACGATTGCCAGAGACGTGTAAACTATGGTATTTTATGTAAACTATATTATTTTATAATTTTTGAGCAAAATATTTCTAAGTGTTTTGACTAAGCACACAAAAATATGATGTACAAAATGGCAAAACTGTATGATACACAGACCGTGGATCTCTCAGCTTTGGACGAATGAAAGGACTTTTTTTTATTAATTAATGTTTTTAGCGGCCAGAGGCTCAAGAGGTCTCATCGGCAAATCTTAAGGTTTCGAATTTTGTTCATCCTGCCATATATTTTATAATTATATTTTGAAATTTTAAGTTTGAGCAAAAAAAGTTCTGTCTGTCTGTAATTTTTATTGTGCGCCCGATTACTCTGGAACCGTTTAAGATATTGACTTGATATTTGGTAAACAAATGTATTTTAACAAGATCTGGAACTAGATTATGTTTTGATCCTATTCCGTTGAAGGGTTGTAAAAGTTATTAACGTTTATTTTACCCATAATTTCACGAATTTTAGAGTAAAAAAAATATTTTTTTTTAATTTTAGTAAAAAAAAGGGGGGTTAATTTAATTTTTAAGGTAAATCCCCTCAAAGCATCTTAAAGTACACATTTCATTGTATAAAAATCGCACCTACAGAGATCTAATAACGTGTTTTAAATCAGAGAAATAGGTGGTTAAAGTTAGTTATATATATATATTATATTTTATCATTTTCTCAAAAGTTTGAAATTTTCAAAAATAAATTTTTAAGATTTGTTTCACTCATCGTATCTTTTTCTACATTATTTCAAGAATAAAATGTGAAAGACCCAAGTTTTTATCTTTAAATTTTTAGAAATGGTAAATCTCTTTATGTTTCAACTTCATATATGTACTATTCCTACATCATTCAGTCCCCCCGCATTAAATCGTGATCCCCGGTACCAAAATTACTGGCGGACCCCGCGCCTAATAATTGATGAGCGGGAAAAAAATTTTCTGTCAAAATCTCTGCGGGCCCCTACTACGGGCCCGTCGAAAGCTAACGGGCCCTCGCGCTTCATAATTGATGAGCGAGGGGAGAAATTTGAAAAAAAAATTGCTAAAACTCTGGCGCCTCCCCCTACGGGCCCCTCGAAAGCCAACGGGCCCTCGCGCTTAATAATTGATCAGCAGAGGAGAGAAATTTGAAAAATTGTAAAAAAAATTGTCAACATATCTGGTGGGCCCCCGATACGGGCCCCTTTCAAGCCCGGGTCCATAAACTCAGTACCCAATAGACCTCCCATATGGAGGGCCAGCATGCATTCATCTTTACATTTGAAAATATAATATTCCAATAGCTATATATTAGGGTGGAACTTAACTATAAGGTGAAAATAAAACTTTTTTGTTTTGATATGTAATAGTGAAATTTGTTTTCCTTTCTAGATTCCTAAACTGCTAGTAAAAAGCTTTTATGGATATTCATTTATTTTCCGGTGCCGCACAGGCGTCAAAATTTTAAAATCTATATATAAAGTAACTAAAAGAAAAAGCGCAGCTCTTAGCTCAAATGTGCTATATATTAAGCAAATTCTACCCAGAAGTCACCACAAGGAGGTGGCTGCGTATTGACTTCCATCCTCCCTCCCACTCTTTGTTATATTAACTATTCAATCTATGGGCCTATAGTCCTTTTTAGTATCAAACTTTAGCATAACACTTCGAGACTTCAACTTTCCCAAGATAAAACCATCTCTAGCTTCAAATCCAGACACGACTAACGCAGCTTCCGTGACAATTTTGGCGCACCTTTCTACGGCTTGAGTAAGACATGGAAAGCGCGGAAAATCAGGTGTTTCTCCGGTTTGTACCATTTTCTTTACTTCTTCGTCAGATAAGTCTGACGAGACAGGAGGTTCCGTCACTTTACAATCATTCCAATTTGTTAGATCTATATACTCAGAAGTTTCAAAGTTAAGGGCAGGAACTTCAAACCTAACGCATTTATTAGGCTTGGATCTTGCCGCAGTTATTTTCCTAGTTCTCTAATATATCGCCGGAAATCAGTTATCATTGCCAAAAGTATATTTTCAGGATTGCCAAAAAAGGCATTCCTTTGAAATCCCGGATCGATCACATCCTTGTGCTGTTTCTTGAGATACCCGCAACATTTAATCATTTCCCACAAATGAATAGGTCCACCCTTGCAAGAAGGTTTTACTTTAATTTTGAACCACATATAACTATAAACTTTAATAACATATTCGGCAAGAACCTGTAAATTTGGAGAAGGCGTTTCACAGGATACGCACGATAAACTCAAAATTCTGTTGGCTGTTGTTAACCAACGAGAGTGACCTATTTTTCTTGGGTTCCTTTTTGCTAAGTCTTGCGGAAATATGCTGCTTGACACCGCTTGACAAATTTCGAACAAGTACTTCTGGTCCGTACTTAAATCCTTAAAATTAACTTCTGGCAGCTGAGATTCAATTATTTTATAATATATAATTTCCATATCTTCACATTTTTCAAGTTGTTTTCCTATCAGAAAATCTTTTAGGACCCGTAGTTTTCCCAATTTCATTGGCTATATCATTAGCGCACTTTATGTTAATTCGGGACACTAACCGAAACTTACCTGTTATGACTCACACTTAAGTAAAACAGATACAATAATACATTGTGTACTGCTACGCAGGCTAAGGTCAAATATCGTTACAGTGACGTGGCGCCATCTTTTGCATAGGATCCAAAGTAAACTTTTCTTTATTACAGGACTTCAACACTTCTTTCTTTTACGTTTTACATAATATAAACTTATCGACATTTTTAAAATAACCTTTAATGCAATGATTGTTTTTTTTTTTGTTTTTTTTTTACATAATAGACTGCGGCACCGGCAAATATTATTTGAAATTTAAAAACTAAATATTGTTGTTATACGGAGTTAGAAAGGAAAAGTATTTTCCCTATTAGAAAAAAAAAATTGAAACTTCGTTTTTAAGTTCCGCCCTACTATATATGTCTTCTTTCATTAAAGCTTTTTGTCATTAATTAGTTCAAAAGTTACAACAAATTTAGTGTAGTGCGCTCGAGGCCGCGCGCGCGCCTCGCGCGCCGTAATTACGTGTCTCCTTGTTTCATTTTCGTGCGTTAAACAAAAAAAATCTGGAGCCTACATTTTTGAACGTACAAAAAAACTTTATATACATTTTTGATGTGAAATTTCCCGTACTTTCGAATGGCGCAATTACTTTTTGAAATAAAAAAATATTTTAAGGTATATTTGACAAAGACTGGTATTTTGCAACTAATTTGTTTAATAACAAATTACGCTCAAGGACTATTGTTGGTAACTTTTGGTATGTTGTTCTTGACAGAGATGTATTTTTAAAAGTTGCCGCTTCCCGGAATTTTTCCGAAGTGAAAATCTCTATTGACTCCGCTAGTTTGTATATAATTTTATAATAATCTTGTTTTGGAAAATTAATTTTAAAATTCTTTTGTGGTATTTTTCTACAGAGAACATGTTAAATAATATCGAAATAAAATTAACTTATTGACACTTGATAACTTAAAAAATGAATTGAACTGTATAGTCTTACCGGAACTTTGGATAGTTTTACTTTCTTGGATTGCGTGTATGAGAGAACTCATCGTGTGAAACATATACCATACCTGTCATTATCATTTTATTTTCTTTCATTCCAGGCATTTATATCTAAATCGTGCCTGATGACAATCAACTAGCCAGAGACCAGCTTGTGTGTTTTAGAAGATGAGTTGTCTTGAACTCGAACTTATAGAAGGCAAAACTGTTCTTATTTGCGGTAAGTCTGAAAACTGGTTATATTTTTAATATTATAAGTATTCAGTAGATACATTAATGATTAGATTTTTCATAAGAAAGTAATGTCAAAATAATAATACATACTTTTAAAATAAAACCTGGGAAAGTGAAACAAGTTGGCATACTGTTGAAATAGAATGGATATAATTGTATATAGTGGATGAAAACTAGTAAGCAATAAGTAGCAGATGATAAATAGTAACTAATACCGAATTTTCATTGAAAGAATCAAACAATTTCAGAAAATCTGCTAATATTTTTGACGTAAAATTCGATCTACCTTTTATTATATAAAGGGTGTAGCAGAATAAGCATAGTAAAACGGCCCCAGAAGCGTTTTGGCCTAATTCGGTGTCAGTAGATCGACAATAGGAAAAGAAATGTTTTCCTCGAGTTTTAGCCCCCCATCGCCACGGGTAACCCCTGTACCCTAATAAACATGACATTTCGTTTTCATTTTTTATCTCTTCAAGTTGTGCGTTAATTATTATGAAAAAAATAGACGATGTACATGTAATTTAAGTGCATCTTAGGAAAGAAAATCAGCTGATTTTGCTGCCTTCTTCGAATAAAAAAAAATATTTAAAAATTAGAATATTTATTTCTTCATGAAAATATTGATTCACATACACAAAACTTTTACCAAAAATACATTGTTATAAGTAGTTTATTGTAGATTTTTTTCAAATTTTTTGAAGTGGTGCGCCATAATTAAAAAAAATAAAAACTGTTACGACGCATTGTTTAGTGATGCTTAACCATTGAAACTTTATTCACACAAAATATAAGTGGTCTATCCGGCAGACCAGACCAGTGTATCCGTTTATATTTGGATCCGCTGAAACCGAATCCGAAGTCAGAATTATCAGATTGGCTCGTTTTTCACCCCCTACCCCAAAAAACACCCCCAAAACAAAAACAAAGTGGTCTGTCCGGCTGATTATACCAGTGTATCCTTATGTATTTTGACTTGCTGAATCCAGATTCGAAGTTAGAATCGACAGATTGGCTCCTTTTTCACGCCCAACCCTAACCCCGACGAACCAGACCATTTTAGAGGGGGTGTTTTTTGGGGTTGGGGGTGAAAAACGAGCTAATCTGACAATTCTTACTTCGGATTCGGTTTCAGCGGGTTCAAATACATACGAATACACTGATCTGGTCCGCCGGACGGTTTCAATGGCTAAGCACCACTAAACAATGCGTCGTAACAGTTTTTATTTTTTTTTAATTACGGCGCACCGCTTAAAAAAATTTGAAAAAAATCTACAATAAATTACTCATAACAATGTATTTTTGGTAAAAGTTTTGTGTATACGAATCAATATTTTCATGAAAAAATAAATATTCCAATTTTTAAATATTTTTTTTTATTCGAAGGAAGCAGCAAAATCAGCTGATTTCTTTTCCTAAGATGCACATAAATTACATGTACATCGTCTATTTTTTTCATAATTATTAACGCACAACTTGCAGAGATAAAAAATGAAAACGAAATGTCATGTTTATTAGGGTACAGGGGTTACCCGTGGCGATGGGGGGCTAAAACTCGAGGAAAACATTTCTTTTCCTATTGTCGATCTACTGATATCGAATTAGGCCAAAATGCTTCTGGGGCCGTTTTACCATGCTTATTCTGCTACACTCAAATATGTAAATAGCCCAGTAAAATTATACTTCAGAATGGAAACACGTCGGGTGTAAGGTTTTATTACCGAATTGAGCCACAAATGGGATATTATTCAATACCGAAAAAGTTTTTCTTGCAAATGTTTCGACAACTGTTGATTTTAAAAAAAGTATCTAGTTAGCTAGGGGTCGGTAACTCAGTGGTCTAGTTTTCACTCTGAGCGTACCTAACGAAGTGGGTTCGAGGCCCACATAGTGTGTGTATTAGTGTGGTCCTTATTTTGAAAAATTGGATTTTTTGCTTTCTCACCCCCGAAAGTGGTTCAGATTATTTAAAAAATGAACTATACAAAATTTCAACACGATCGGATAACGCTAACCTGTACCTCAAGGCCATTAAAAGTCACTAAAATACGCAGTTCCCACCTATTTTCAGAAGTATCTCATTACCGGTTAATCATATCGAAATTTTCTACATTTTTAATCGAATGAAAACTTCATTTTCTAAAACTTATCTTTCAATTAATACTTTTCGAAATAATGGAGTTTTGATTCGCGTAAACAGTATTAGAACATTCATATTCTCGCTGTTTACATCTTAGCAGATATCATATCACATATAACTAGACAACCTCCAAATCCAAAACCAAGTCTGTCCACAGACATATATCCAAACCCACCGGCATTGTCAGTGCCGCACAACTTTTCCAAAGCTTTTCCCATCAGCTCCTTGCTGATATCAACACAACGTTCAGCAGATCGGCCTCTTCGCTTTTTGCTATCTAGTTTTCCTGAAATATCAACTTTTAACTCCCCTCTTCAAATGTTTTATATAGACATCTCTATCTCGAATATAAAGGTTCTACCTGTGGACAATGTTGTGTATTACACGTTAATATCCAGACTTTTTGCTAAAATATTAATATTTCGAAAATAATAATATGCGCTTTTACAAATTTTCATAATTGCGAATAATTGAAGCCGATCGGAGGTCCGTTATATCTCCCTACTGACGATAGCTTTCCATCCTATGATATTTTTGGCCACATCAACCGAACAGGAAAACATAAAACGGTTAATGGTTCATAAAAAATCAGGCAAATGGTGAAAGAAACTTAACCGACTCAGTGGTTCAGTGCTTATGTGTTAGCATTGAGCCGCGGGTTTCCTGGTTCGGCTAGAGTATGGATGTTTACTCCCGTTCTTAGCGAGTCAACGAAACTGTAGCAATGCCCTAGACCGCCGCGATTGAGTGAAACAACGTGGTCGCTGTTATCTCGACTGAGCTCGAGCCTCAGCTGCAGCAGATGGCAATATCGCAGGGAATCGTTGTTGTTAAAAAACAACCAATGATAAAGAGTTTGTTGAGGTCATATGCCCAGCAGGCATCCGCGACAGATACCGTATTGCTATAAGACATCCCTAATTCACGGGACACAAAACGTGTACCTTGTCATTTCAATGAGAACATAAATGTTCTGGTGCCTGTTTATGCCAACCAAAGCTTCATTATTCCTATTCAACTATTGAATGTAGGAGAAAAATGCAAAGAAATGACGTTTTATAAAAATAAATTTTCTTCCAATTATGTATGTATGACATTTCGATGTAATCAACAGTTCAGGAGATACTACTGAAAAAAGATGAAAATTGCGTCTGGTGAATTTTAGTTGTCTTGGGGCACGGGTTAGCGCTATCCGATCGAGTTAAAATTTCGTATACTTCATTTTTTAAACAATTGGAACCACTTTAGGGGGTGAGACCGAAAAAATTGTAAGAAAAAAATACCGTCAAGTATAGCTAAGGGCCACCCTAGTGTATATTACAAAATTTTGAATTACTTAACGTATATCTGTGTAGACTGAAAATAGCAGCGACTCAAGAATTGGCCTTTGGGGGATGACTGTATTGTTTTAAAATATAATAGAAATATTTCACCTTTTACACAGTTTTATGGATTGTACCTATTTATTTTTTATAGTAAATTTTCCCAAAGAAGTGCTTCGGATTTCATTATAAACTGTAGGGTCGCGTTTCCTTTACTCAAACAAATCTAATTCTCCTAGACTTAAGAGGTGACACGGAGTGTGATTAAAACACATTTAGCAAATTTAAAACTTATTGAACTATCTTACATATAAAACCAATGCGTCTCGTAAAACTTTTGATATTAAATTTTTTCAACTACATCCATTTAAAATTATCCTATCAGTCACATCATCATTTTTTTCTTTAAAAAATCGCGAATGCGATTTCTTGAATTTCAAGCCTGATAAAAAATCATAGTAGGCTTTGACTTTATAAATAAAATATGCTATTTCGACTTAAGATGTTCTACGTTTAAAAACAAATCTGTCAAAAATCGGATTACAAATAACAATTTTATAATGGGTGACCAAATAGTGGGCCTCACCGTATATTAAAAAAATATACGGTGATATTATTATTAATCTTCAATTAATATCATAATTATGGACATGTAGAAAAACAAGAAATCAGGTAATACGATTTTAACATTAAATTCTAATATTCCCATTTAACTTCTCAGGGCACTTCATTGTAACCACAGAATAGTTTATGAATCCTTAAAGTTATATTGAAATTCATGGATAACGGGCCAGAGTTTGATAATAATTATATACGTAAAAAAGTGAATGAATTATCTAAAATTATTAATAGTACAGTAACTAGAGGATTTAACTTCGGAATAATGTCATATTGAACGGATTTCGTTCATTTTTGGCAGTATAATAGTAAATACTTCGCAGAAAAATTTATATGTTGTGCGGGGGCTTGCTAATTTATAGGGGGTGGATGCCACCCCCTCTCAGGGGGTGGCACTTAAAAAATATATATATTTATTGGAGCTGAAATGGAATCAAATTTTAAGAAGAAAAGGTTCTATGCAATTTTTCCCTAAATTGATAGTTTTAAGTTATAACGACTTCAAAATTGCAATTTTAGCTTAAAAAAAAGATATTTCCAAACGGCTTTCAAGTATCTCGAAAAGTATTACTTTATCGAAAAAATGTTACAGACCAATTACAGAAAGTACAAACTGGAAATTAATTATTTTTTTGGTTTACTGATGTAGGATTAATAATTTCGGAGATATTTGAGTTTATATTTGGTATCCAAGTGTTTCGAAATTACCTTCAAAGTTTAAAATGCATTTTTTTCTAAAGCAAGTGCTTTAAATGAGCAAAAAAATTTGAGCATCTAGGTAATGCTACATCTTAACGAAAAACTGTGTTTGTGATAATTTTTTTAAATTACTGACTAATTAGAGTAACAAAATGGCGACCTTTTTATATAAAAAAATATAAATACGCACATTTTTCCGTCATAACTTTTTTAGTTCTTATGTTACAGGAATGAGTAAAAAATAATGTGAAAGCGCAATTAATTGTCTTTAATTTCATTTCTTAGCATGACTGACGTAGGTGTCACAATTTCTGAGATATTTAACATTTAAACTGCATTTAGTTTAAACTGTATTTTTTTCTAAAGCAAGTGCTGTATACAAACCAAAAAAATTGAGCATCTACATCTACATCTATATATATATTAATGAGAAACAGTTTTAATTACTGTCTAATTACAGTAACAAAATGGCGACGTTGTTATTAAAAAAATGTGTAGATGCACATTTCTTCAGTCATAACTTCTTTGTTTTTTATGCTACAGAAACAAATAAAAAAAACAGTTGAAAGCTTAATTAATAACCTATTATTCTACCTATTAGCATCCTTGACGTAGGTATCACAGTTTCTGACATATGTAACTCTCACTCTAAATAATTAGCTTATGAACACTTAGATGCCAAATGTAAACTTAAATATCTCCGAAAATATTAATCCTACGTCAATAAACAAAATATATAATTAATTCCCAGTTTGTACTTTCTGTAATTGGTCTGTAACATTTTTTCAATAAAGTAATACTTTTCGAGATATTTGACGAAAGCCGTTTGGAAATACCTTTTTTTAAAGCTAAAATCGCAATTTTGAAGTCGTTATAACTTAAAAACTATCAATTTATGTGAAAAATTGCATAGAACCTTTTTTTCTTAAAATTTGACTCTACTTCAGCTCCAATAAATATACATATTTTTTAAGTGCCACTCCTGAGAGGGGGTGGCATCCACCCCCTATGAATTAGCAGGCCCTCGCACAATATAGAAACTTTTCTGCGAAGCATTTACTATTATACTGCCAAAAATGAACGGAATTCGTTCAGTATGACATTATTCCGATGTTTTGCATATTTTTTACCTCTAGGTACTGTACTATAAGGGGTTGAATAAAATTTTAGTGACATTGTTAGACGAGTTTTTAAAGATGGATTCTTATAGATACTTTCTAGAAATATATATAAAAAGATATGATTACTGTATTAACTATTTATCCAGTTGGGCGTTCATGTCTATTTTTTACATTAAAATACTGGATTTCTGTCAAGACATGATTTATTAAAGTTGGCTGTGGCTGATAGATATGAAGTTTGACGAGTTAATATAATTATGGATAGACTTTTTCAGATAAATATCGTACAACAAATGAATGAGTTCTAAATAATTATTATTGCTGTTGAATCAAACTAAGTAAGTTATGGTTGTTGTTTAGATATTATTTTATATTCTGAACATGCAGAAAATGCGGGTAACGATCAATAAATCCAGTAAACATACAATGATTCTTTAAACAGTAGTTTTTATTTGGTACATTGTTCACAGTGCTACAAGCGATGCGAATATCAGTTAGATATACACATGATTTTTAAATTATATGTAATTTTGTAATTACTCTTACATGTTATCCAAAAATTTTTGGGTCATCTACTTTAAAAAATAGAGGAAGTAGAAAGCTAAATTTCACATATTTTCCTTCAACAATGTTGTTTCAATTTTCGAATAAACAAAATACTATAAACTTTACTCAAGAAATTCTTTCCAACGATAATGTCATACGTGTACAGAGTAAATTAAATTCTATGAAATTTATGCTTTTCTTTAAAATTATGAGAGTCATAAAAAAAAATAGGTGTTTTAGGCTCGATTTTCAATAAACAAAGATATTTTTTTAAGTAGAATCTATAAAAGGAAAATATGCAAGCTTCATTTTTTGGAATATAGACATAATTTGTTTTATTTTAAATAAAACAGCATGTAAATTATTCATCATCCGAATACAATCATTTTTAATATTTCTTGGGAAGGCCTTGAAAAAACAGAAAATTAAAATAACCATAAACGTCAAAAACTAGTGTGTGGGTTGTTTTTAGTGAGAATTATTAAACATGATTCAATTTAGTCATAATGAAAAATACATTATGGTTAATTGCAATATATAATGCGAAGTGCGTAACTTGTTTTTTTGGCAAAATGCTCCAGTCAAAATAAACAAAAAAAATTCCAAACCTCGGAAAAACTCCGATAGGGTTGAAAATTTATACAGACCTTCAAATCATCATTTTAAATGAAATATCAAAAGTCCCCTTGATCCGACCCGTGCTTAAAATTTTATGCAAGGTCCAAACCGCAAAAAGGTTTGGACCTTGAATAAAATTTTGAAGAATATCTCTTAAACGGTGAGTTTTTTCGTAAAAATAGATGATATAGATGATTTATAGAGCATGCGATTCTCTACAAAAAATATTCCTACACTTTTTTTCGTGTAAATGATTGTTCGTGAGCTATCGCGATTTAAAAAATTACAAATATTAATATGCACTCAGATGCAGCATGTTTACGTCACTCGACGTTGAATATAAGGAAAAATATCGAGGTATTAGTTTGTGAAAAGATATAATTACTGCATTAACTGTTATGTTCACACCACAAAATACATAATCCGATAATACGAACTCCTATTGATAAGATAATTAATTTTTTTAAACCTGGGAAAGCTCAAGTAGTAACAAAAATATATTCCTCACAAAATTTCACCTTTTATCTAAAATGTAAAGCTCATATCTTATTTTTACATGCAACACGATGCTACAACTGCATTTTTCAAAAGAAGTAAAATAAAGGTATTTAAGTTAATGGAAAAACGTACGAAGTATTTACAAAGATGGACTCTTCTCCAGACATTATTCTCGCTAATGGAATTCGTTTTTTTTTCTTGCCATGTACGGAGCTCCAAATGAAATTGATTCTATAGATCACTATAGATATTTGCGTTTTGTGAAAAGTACACGGTATAATAAAGTTGTTATCCTGTCTTCTTCATTTGCTACTGCTTATCAGCATTTATATCGAGCCTACCATTAAGTCCAAGTATGGCTAGGTAACGAACTGAATCCTGAAAATCGCGAATGGGTATCAATCAACAACTGTTTGGAACCAATTCAAACTTTGCTCTCGAGTCTTCAGAAAGACTACTCAATACTACTTATTGTAATTGCACCAAGGTTTTCAATCATAATTGTAGATGCAAAAAAGTTGGACTATTTTGTTCAATATGTGGGAATTACAGAGGCCAATGTTGCTCCAATATTGCATCCAATACAACGCATGATAATGATTTCATATAAATGAAGAAGTGTCAGATGCATGTTGTTTCTTGCAACAATCCACAGATGTCCAACAACCAGAGGAGGAAGGAAAAAAGGAGAAGGCGACGAAGAAGGAGAAAGTACAACTGCTGATATAGAATTTGAGAATTTAATCAAAACTTTATTTTTTAAAATCAGTAATGAATTATTCTTGTTTCATAATTAACCATAAAACCATTTTTCTTATCGATATAAATCTATTATTTAATCAGATCAGATTATGGATTGTACCTACTGGAGTCGCCATGTACGAAAATGAGTCAAGCACTTTTCCTTGAAGGTGGCGTGGAAAAGAGTGCATATTGTGAAAAATATGAGTTTTGCAATTTTTTAAATCGCGATAACTCGCGAACAATAATTTAAATGAAAAAAATTGTAGGAATATTTTTTTGTAGAGAATCTCATGCTCTATAAGTTTTGTATCAACTATTTTTAACAAGAAACTCGTTTAAGAGATATTCTTCGAAAACAATTTCTTTGCACCTTTGAGCTTGAATAAAATTTTCAAAATGGGTAGGATCAATGTGGACTTTTGATATTTCATTTAGAATTATGACATAAAGGTTTCTACAAATTTTCAACTCCATCGGAATTTCTTCGAAGTTGAATGTCTATTCTGACTGGACCACCAGTGCCTTGTATGCACTAAATAAAACATATTGTCTTCTTTAACTTTTGCCTATATACTGGAGTAACCCGTAAATATTTACGAAACCCTAAAAAGGGGAATCACTAATTCTTCTATTAGGAAAATACATTCATAATATCTTATAACAAAAATTCAATATGTCTTACTACTCGTAGATACCGCCGAATACCACTGAATACTTGGTACTAATAATTGATAGATACCTGCATAACCGTGATTTTAATATTTTATAGTGTGGTGGCTTAGAACAAATACTAGCTAGAATCGTGACCTGCTGGATTAAAGCGCCAAATTTTGCAGAGTTCTTATATACCCTCAGTACTATCAATTCAAGGGGTAGTGCCCAGTGTCGGCTATTTTGAAAATACGATGCTATCTTTGCTATCTTTGTGTACTTTGGACTGTAACTGTAAATTTTTGTCTTTTATTTGGTTTTTACTGAATATCTCCCCAATTTCTGGGTTTGTAGAAAAAAGGATTTAATTTAAACTAAATTTGTTACAATTTAAGACCAGAGCCGCTTTTGTAATTTTAATATTTTTCGAGATACAAGCTTCCAAAGTTTTGGACCTTTTTCAGGTTATTACGAAAATCAACACTATTCGAACCAATTTTAATCTAGACTGAATTTGCTACAACTTTAGACTAGATCTGCTTTTGTAACTTTAATATTTTGCGAGATACAAGCATCCAGACTTTCTAAATATGACGCGATCACATTTTTCTTCCAGTGTTTCTGGCAGTGGAATTTTTTTTTTTTTTATTAGTATTGCCTACGAGTCGATATTGTATGGGACATATACAGGCCTGATAGTCTGTAGTCAACTACACGTGTGAAGAGAGGGAAGGGAGAAAGGAGAAAAGTCACAAGGGAAACCACTCTTCCCAAAAACTTTGTGACATTCCTGAAGAATTCTGAGAACAAGACAGAACTGTTTACCCTACTAAGTGATGCAGTCACAGTTTTTGGTGTACAAGAAGGTAAAGAAATATACATCACCTATGGTAAATCTGTTATTTTAAAAAATCGCAATGCACCGATGTCCGAAAGTGACCACGAAGAAGCTGATACCAGAATGTGTCTTCATATATTGGATGCATTACAAAAGGGTACAGTTGACACAGATGTTATTGTGGTACTGGTAGGCATCTTTTCTAAGCTACAATCTTATAAACCTAATATTCAACTTTGGATTGCATTTGGTAATGGTAAACACTTGATATTATCATATCAACGCCATCTGCCAAGATCTCGGAGAAAATATGTCGCAAGCATTGCCCTTTTCCATGCTTTCACGGGTTCAGAAACTCCATCACAATTTTTTGGTAAGGAGGAAAAGTCAGCATGGAAGACATGGAAAGCATACCCTCCAGGTACTGAAGGATTTATCTTCTCTGCAAAACATCAATTTCAGCCAGTAGATGCTAAAACAAAGGCTTGACTCATAGAACGATTTACATGCATCCTGTATAATGGCACAACAGAACTTGACATCATCAACAAGCTCAGAGGGGATCTCTTCACACAAGGAAAAAAAGTATAGATTATGCAAAGTCTACTGCGTACACAGGATGCACTCATTCAACACACTAATCGCTGCATCTATCAATCTTAGCATCTGGTTAATCAGTTTGGAATCACTCTAAAATGCACCCTACTCAGGCTAACTTTGATTGGAAAAGAAAAGAGACATGGCAACCAATTTGGATGTCTATACCGGAAGCAAGCAAAAGCTGTAGGGAATTAATCAAGTGTGGATGTAAGGCTGAACCCGCGTGCTCTAAGAATTGCGTTTGTAACAAGACTGCACAGCTCTTTGTCATTGCAAAGGCCATTGTGAACAGTAAACAAAAACATTATAAATCTTTAATAATAACAACATTATAAATATAAGTTTTATGATTATTTCTTTAATAGTTATTCTGTAACTTTTTTTATTGAAACGTTTGTAACATTGTGAAATACATTATCTCAGCAAACTGTGAATTGTATCGATGTCTTTCTTTATTCACATTGTAGCCTATTTATTCTTCGTAAACATTAATAAAATAATGTTTGCTGTAAAACTGACTGCATTGGAGATATTTAGCAAACCGACAAGAATATGGATTTTCGTAATAACCTGAAAAAAGTTCAAAACATTGGAAGCTTGTATCTCGAAAAATATTAAAGTTTTAAAGCTCTGGTCTCAAATTGTAGCAAATTTAGTTTAAATTAAATCCTTTTTGCTACAAACCCAGGAGTTGGGGAGATATTTTGTAAAAACCAAACAAAAGTGGAAAATTTACAGGTACAGTCCAAAGAAAACAAAGATGGCGTCGTATTTCAAGATGGCGGACACTGAATTGATAGTACTGAGGGTATCTAAGAAGTGTGCAAAATTTGGAGCTTTACTCCAGCAGGTCACGATCTTTTCGCTAAGCCACCACACTATCTCTACTGATCAGTTACATTAACGAACTTTTTCTCTTATAAATCCACATGATAATCAATCACATAATCACCAAATAAGAGAGAAGCGTTCGGTTTAACCAGTTTTTTGAATGTCAAGCCAAGTCTAAGATCGACGATTCTATATTTACGTGGGACAACTCTTTATTAACTAAAATTTTTGTTTTAAAAGAAATACTACTGCCCTTGTAATTGTAGTAGTTTCAGTGTAGATAAAACCAAACAAAAAAATTTAAAAAAGTGCTTAACTATTTGCAAGGATTTACGTATTCTAGCTCTAAGCCTCATCAGAATAGCTTTGTTTAACATTAACATTGTAAAGTAAATACTGCAAAGTTTGGCGTATAGTTTTTAGTGTCACTTCTTATCATGGTTTAACATGTGGTGGTAAGAACGATGAGAAATCAGCATGTTAAATAACATAATGCTGTAATAATTATAGAAGTTTACACACAATAGGTTTAGTTAAAACTTTCTCATAATCATACTTTAATACTTAACTCGTTATATTTAATGGAAGCCTTCATTTATAATTTATCGTATGTAATATTATTGTATACATTATATCAACATATTTCGAATTATTTGTTGACGTTATGCTTAAAGCCTCTGGACATCGTAAAGAATTAGCAATAGAGAAAAATTGTTTAAATATAACTTGTAATTTTTCAATTCCCTACCAATATCGATTGGTACTTACTAATAGCAAAGGAGTTAATCGAGAAAAACTGTTATTTTTACAACATGTCGGTCATAGTGGCATTGGTACAGGGTGGGCCAAATTAGATGGGATTTAGGGATTTCTCTAATACTATGGCAGATAGACAAAAACCAATAATCATGACAGGAGTTATTGTCCGAAACGCAGCTAATGTTGTTTTCCAATTCCTCTATGTTATTAGAACGTTCTCTATTTATAATATTTTTAAATAACCCCAAAGCCAAAAGTTGGCAGGGTTTATATCGGGAGATCTAGCTGGCCACAAAATAGGACCATTATTTCCCAAAAATTAAACAATATCTAAACTACTTTGTTGTTTGTTAATGTACAGTTAGCTAAATTAATTGTTAGTTATCAATGTAGTTAACTTAGCTAACTAGACATTGATAAACTAGTCCCGAGTGATATATAGATGTCTATACAATCCTCCCCAAATTGAGCATTCAAATAATTTCATGTTTCATTTGACGTATGACCTTGGGCGCCATCGTGTTGGTAAATTAATCTTTCAAATTGTCTTACGGGCATATTATCTACAAAGGGCTCTATTTCTTGTCGTAGAAGTTAATAAAATTTTCCTTATTCAAATTATCGTGAAAAAAAGGATGACCCTATTATTTGGTATCCAATAAAACAACACCATACACCAAATCCAAATCGTAGTTGACGATTAACTTCAGCGATTACGTGCGGATTTTCATGAGCCCAATGGTGGTTATTATGCCAATTAAAAATTCCGGCACTGCTTATATGGTCCATATAATTATTCCTTCAAATCCTGGCACTTCATTGTACTGCACTGACGGAAAAACCACTGGCAAAAATCGAGAAGCCTTTGAAAGTCGTTTGGGTATAGATGGTGACTAATTTTAATATTGTAGGGTTTGAAGTTATTTTTCTTAGGCAACGCAACGCAGTTGTTTTTGGAATTCCTAAATACGGTATATTAAGATTGTATCTTACAGTTTCTAAAACAATATTTTCTACAGCTTCTCTACCTGCTTTATTATGTATTTTTGCTCGAAGTTGTACAAATGATCCAAACTCTTTTAAATTTTGTTGTAGCCTTTTGAATATTTTTATGTCTGGCCGTCTCTTTTCTGGATATCTAAAAATATTGTTTAGGCGGCACTTTTGGCACAAAGTTTTGCTGTCTATAACTTACCTATTAAAATAAAGCTCGGAAGCTAAATTTGAATCTTCTCCGTATTCTATAAAGCACTCAATCATATCATATTTATTACCATTACTAAATTGAACCATTTTTAACAATGCTCAGGGGCGAGCGTAGAGGCGACTTCAATGTGAATATCAGTCGACATTCCGTTGAAGCAACGTCGAGCGCGGTTAGTACTTGGATGGGGTCCCATCTTGGGAAATACAGCGATCTCGTCCCACCTTCTAGCGGCTTGTATATCAGTGTATACGCGGAAGTTACGTAATTTCAGACGAGGATTACGTAGTGGATATACCATCCTTCGGAGGAGATGTAAAGCAGGCGGTCCCTTGTCTATTAAATGTTAGGCAAGTAAAAGATCCCTACTCTTCTTAAGGGAAGAGGTTCGACAAAATTTCCAGGTTGGGGGTAGCTCGTCTCCTGGCGTCGGTGATAGGCCCTGGTAGCGGAAATAGGCAGACGTTAAATAGTTAAAAAAAAAAAACAATGCTCACTCACAATGAACTCACAAATTAGTTTGAGGTATGAACAATTTTCGAGGTACTGAGTGTTCAAATGCATTTTCAGCTTTGTATCTTTGTCATATTTAACATCATATGATTCGAAAGCAATAAACGAGTTTAAGAAAGATCCCATTTTTTATATAAAAAGCATACTACATATTTTTCAAAAGTAGCTTCTAGAAACCTAACCTAACAAAAATTTGGAGCAAAACTTTTTAATGACGCTCCCTCTATGAGATATCGCTATAGATTTATTTCAATCGTATTATTAATCTCTAAAACCTAATACCTAATTTCAACCCTGTATCCGTTGTAGTTTTGAATAAATGAATTAAAAAATTTAAAACTTTTCATATTACTATATATGTTTGCACCGCTTACTATCCATCATAGAAATTATTGCACAATTTCTAGAAACATCATGTCTATAGTTTGGGTATTGAATTGAAACCTTTTCTGAGATATTGTTTAAAAAAATATAGGTAATATTAAGAAAGTTAGGCATAAAATGTGTTTGATAGATACACTGTCAAGTATTGTTCTATTCTTAAACATCTTAAGCAATTTTTCATTCCTATATTTCATAATAAAATGGGCCACAGGGACTGAGAAAAATGCATACATAATACATGTTAACATTAATAATACTAATATAAATTTATGGATGGTGCAAAAAGAGTATAGCTATACCTAAAAAGAAATTTTCCGTATAAGTGTCAAATTATTAGAGACATAGAGAACAAAGAAGGAGAAATCATTAATCACGCTATGATATTCTAAATACATAAATGTCTAGAAATATTACCATTGAAACAAATATTTGTGGATAATACCTTTAAGGGAATTAAAATAAATGATAAGGTAGATCGTTTTGTCCGCCTTCTTGAGAAATACAATCATCCTTTATATTTTTACTCTAAGTATAGTAGATTCTACCAATAGTGACTACTACATTCCAAATATTATTTTTCTCCGATGCACAGTGTGGACGAGTCTTTTAGGTTAAAATTCGACTCATCCTTGGTAATTCAACCAAAATCAATCTATTTAGGCTCAAAGTTTTCGTAATACTGAGCACTTTAACGAAGAACGGCGAAAATTACAATCCAGCTTATTTTTGACACATGACAGCTGCCAAAAGTCTCTAAAAAATGTGGAAGCCCTATAAAGGCAGAATCTAGACACTGTTATTTCCTATATAACTCCTTGGAAGACCATCAGTATCATATTTTATCATGATTTTTGACTCACAGAATCTGAATTTCAAGGGCACGGAACCATATACATACCATTAGAAATGATCATTTTTTGGCCGAAATTGGTAATTTTTGGGCCCTTTTATGTATGTAACAAAATACGAAATACCCTTTTATCAAGTTCTTTTATTCGCAGAATTTGTATATAAGTATCACAAACGAAAAGGTCAAAGGGCTACCAACTACGACCATTTTACTTCCTCAACCAGTGGAAGTGTATCAGCACCTCTACTACCAATGTGGCATATCGTTTTATGGGAAGGGGGGTTGTAGTGGGGGTGGATAGCATAAAAAAAAATTTTGAGGCCTTTGGTTCTTGTACACACACTAAATAATAATTTTATTTTTTTTTCACCCCCTTTAATAATGGGGTGGGGTTGGCAATGGCTAATGCCAAACATTTTTTTGACACCTTAGCTTCTCTTATATATACTAAATATAAATTTTATGGACTCTTACTTGCTTGATTTATCTATTTACCCCAATTTACCCCTCAGCCCTTCAAGGGAATAAGATCAAATATAATCTAGTTTCAGATCTCGTTAAAATACATACGTGTACCAAATTTCAAGTCAATATCTTAAACGGTTCCAGAGTAATCGTGCACACAAAAAAAAGTTACAGAGAAACGCAGACCGACAGACCGACAGACCGACAGACAGAAATTATTGTTCTTGCTCAAACTTAAAATTTTGACGTTTCGTGACATTCTAAGCTTATTTGAATACTAAAAATTTTCAAAATTTTTTTGTCGATACTATACTTCCACTGGATGTGGAAGTAAAATGGTCGTAGTTCGTAGCCCTTTGGCCTTTTCGTTTGTAATACTTGTACAAATTCTGTGAATAAAAGAACTTAAAATAAAAGGGTACTTTAGATTTTGTTACATACATAAAAGGGCCCAAAAAATGTAAAAAATGGTCATTTCTAAAATTACTTAGGTATATGGTTTCGGGCCCTTGAAATTCAGATTCTGCAAGCAAAAATCATGATAAAATACGATATTGATGGTCTTCTAAGAAGTTATATAGGAAATTCTAACTGTTCGCGTCGTACCTTTTTATTTACAATTTATATGACCTATATTTTATATTTATAATATGTTTATTATATGTTATGCTTTACTACTTTTAATTTTGACTTACGATATATACATGTAATGTATCAGATAATGGTTGACAAAGAATTTAATTTAATTTAATTTAATTAATAACAGTGTCTAGATTTTGCCTTTATAGGGTTTTCACATTTTTTACAAACTTTTGGCAGCGGTCATGTGTCAAAAATAAGCTGCATTGCAATTTTCGCAGTTCTTCATTAAAGTGCTCAGTATTTCAAAAATGTTGAGCCTAAATAGATTGATTTTGGTTGAATTACCAAGGAGGAGTCGAATCTTTACCTAAAAGACTCGTAAATTCCACACTTTTCGACGTTTCTTTATTAATTATTTTTTAAAGTGATCACCCTGTATATTTTTCATTAGGAACATATCAGATTTTTTATTTTGTAATAGTGTTTATATTTTTTAGGGAGATCACTTTGTAAAATTTTCATTAAAAAAAACATAGTAGGGCTTCTTTCTTGACAGTTGTGTTAGATGTCTGAAATGAAAAAATAATTAATAAAATATCTTGGAAATAACATCTGGAATGAAATTGATAGTAGTACCAATGAGGAAGCCTAACACACTTTTAAAAAAATATGTATATATATATATATACATAATAAAAAATATACATGGTGATCAAAAAATTTGATATGCCTATATTTAATTAAAACATATATAGCGTGGTCTTTCTGTAGATTGAATAATTAATAAATAAAACGTTCTAAATAGAGGAAGAACTTTTATGTAAAATATCTTTACAGATTTTTTTTATTATAATTTTTTCTCTATATTGTTTCACTAAAAATATGTCCCATTTCTTTGTTAGCAAGAGAGTCAAGTACCTACCAAATATTATTCTTCTCGATCAAATAGTTTTGTAGAAATAGAACCGAGAGACAGACAGGCATCAGACCAACAAATAGGCAGGCGGATACACAGACAGATATAGAGACAGACCGATGAAACTGAAATATTTTAATTTTCGTAATCTACATAGTCTGAAACGTGAAGGTGCGAAGAAATCTCGAAGAGTGATATTTTCACAATTACAAACAATATTTCCCTTCGTTAAAGGAAAGAAATAAAAATATGTTATCAACTTTAATAATCCTATCTCAATAATTTATAGAAATATATAAGCCACAGTGACTCTACTTCTTTTGGGAAACGATAACATACATTGGTAACAAATTTTTAAATAAAATTATGAAGAAATGAAGCAACATTTTGAGCTAAGTTCAAAATAGACGAAAAGTTATTATTGGAAAAAATCATATTATCCAACTTATATAATTTTGCATATATGGTATTTCATGCATTTGTTAAAAATTAAATAGATTACTTTTCAAATTTTACATTATGAAAATATGCCAATCTTATATGGAACAAGAAAGCTCTTCATGATCTGGGAGGTTGAGGTCTACGAGACAGACTTGTGATAAAAAATATTCATCCTGGTGCCCAGTGTAATTAATAATTACCCTCTGTAGATTAAAAGATACTGTGTACTTAGCCGGCTTACTTATAACCCTGATTTGACACCTTTTATAAAATTTACTTTAAAAATAAAATTTCTTTCAGCAGACCCAATTATGGTTAGCATCAGGAAATGAATATTCTCAATAAAACAATAAGTTCATTGCCTGCGTATAGAAAAGTTGTAAAAAGTACATACAATTTTGATTAATATCTGCATGTGAAATGTTTCTTTTTATTTTGTCGAATGATCTATTAAATTGTTTGAGTACGTAAAGATATATGATGTTTTGTAATAAAAAATTTTGTTTCAAATCACTCATTTTTATTTTAAACTGAAAAATCACAGTGTTTAAGAAAATAATAACACAGCTCCACAAAAAAAGAAAAGTATGTTGTACCAGAAAATAGACCATAAAACCCCCACGTATTTTTACAATTAATTTTTTTTTCTTCATTTATTTGCTTTTATCATGATTAGAAAATATTATTTAGGTATTATGCAAATCACAACTTACACACTTTTTATTTATTATAAAAATACCTACTTTCTGTATATTGTTGCCATAATCTGGGCACGCTAATATACTAGTTAGGTAAATACTTTAAAACACTCATTATTGGAGAATCAATCAAACAACAACTCTTCTAGCTAATACTGACGAAGTATTGAATTACATGATTCTTAGCAAATCTGACGTCCAAAATAACTTCTACTCATTTTTTAAATCGCGTTTTTCTTCGCATTTTTCTGTGGTGGTACCGAAAAATGGGTCAAATTGACAAGATATCCAACATCTTTATTAAGAGAAAGTGCTTGCAACGAGGACCCCATATATCAATTTTGAACCAAATCTGAGAAAAAATAATAATACAAATTTTTACTACATTACGTATCTTTTTATTTATTTTTTCTCAGATTTGGTTCAAAATTGATATATGGGGTCTTTGTTGGATTCTAAGAACTTTTTCTTAATAAAATTTTTCGATCTTGTCAATTTGAGCCATTTTTCGGCACCACAACAAATGAAATGCAAACAGAACACGAAATTTACGAAAAATGACAAGATATAAGTTAATTTGAATGTCAGATTCGGATTCAGAGCACCAAAATAAGTGAGGATATGATGGTCTCTTTTCTAGTACTACGTACTTTTTTTATTTTGTGGGGCTGTGTAATTTTCATAAACTTGAAAATCAGGAAAATTTCTATATAGATATATATTAATATATTACAAGATATTGCATTTAAGAAAACACACGTTTACCCCATAGCCTCTGTATACAACGTAGAATCATTTCTCAAATTCAAATTCCGACGTTTTCTCCAAAATAGTAAAACTTATATCTAGGTACTATTTTTTTATGGGCTAGTTGCTTTGCCGGAAAAACAATGAAATTTAAGAAATTTTGCAGTTGCAATTGATTTCGATTGATTTTGATTAATATTGACACACAGATTATAGATCTCAGTTTGCTCAACTTTAAGTTTTTCTTTCGTTATTATCAATTGAAAGGGAAAAACACGATTTTTTTTATTTTCGAAGGAGTTAACTTTAACTTTTCGAGTTTTTTTGCACACAGTTATGGAAAAAATTTTGATATCCGATATGATTTTTCATCTTGACCCTATTAGTCCCTTGAGGTAAATCAGAAAAAGGCAAAAAGCCCAAAAATTCTGTGACTGGACCTCAAGACATCTACCCGTTTTCGAGGGCGGGGAACACGATGGTGAAAATATTTTCTGACCTAACCTTTATCCTAAACTGTAAAAACCACTCCTTTTTCCGATCAACCGCTGCTAGGAATTTTTTTATCGGAAAATTGTTGAGAATTGCCCAAAAAACTTTAAGCCTAAATTTTAATCAAAATTAACCCATTACCTCCCACTGTACTTATTTTAGTACACCGTGAATTTTTGCCTCCCAGCAACATCAATTAAAATATTTCTACAAACTAATGTCTTGGTAGGACTCTGCAATGTGTAGGAAATGCGTAGTTTCAAGGTTTTTCTATAGATGGGGCATTTGTAGTAAATGACAACTTAATAGATTGAGTAAATAAGTTGTGCTAAATCCTGTGCTTTCAAAAATTAGTTTTTATAACGTGAAAGTTAAAATTTTCCATTTGAGGTGGTAAATTAGGTTTTAAGGTATGTATTTTAGTTGTTTATAATATCAGGACAGGACACACCATTTTGCATTATTTCTAAAAAAAATGAGAAAAACGGCAGTGTACCCATTTGAGTACAATGGGAAGATATTATGTAAGTAAATTCAGAATATCTTTTCAGAAGTTACTTCGACATGGATTCTGAATTCCAGCCAATTGCTTTAAAAAATTTTTACGGCAAACGTTCCAAAACATTAGGAGAAGCAATGGAAAAAGTTTCTTCTGCGAAGCACGATCCAGAAATAGTTATTATCCCGCCTGAGGTAAATATATAAACAGATGAGGAAGAATTGAGAATATGAGTATTTTCAACTTTCCCAACGATATTCCTGGAGAAGTACAACTTCACTATTCCTCAGACGACGAAATTCCCTTATCTGAAGTAGCTGCTAGAAATGGGGAACCTGCAGAAAGTAACTACGGTAGCGATAACGATCACTATGGTAACAAATTATGACACTATTGAGCCCCTTGCAAAAGTGAACTAGTGGTCTTTGATAGAAAAACAAAAAATTGAGTACCTCAGCCACATTTGTTTTCAAGTTATGGGTGGGGTCGACCTGCTCGACAAGGCAGTAAAAAACTATAGAGTATCTATTCGCAGGAAGAAATGGTGGTGGCCTATCTTTACTCATTCGTTAAACGTTGGAATTGTGAATCGTTGCGTACTGGCTCATAACGATAAAATTGATTTACCTGGTTTTATGAGAGACGTTGCTCGCTATTACCTAAAAGCTCTTGATAAAGCGACCTGCTTCTCTTCCAAGAAGTATCGCGTAAGACAGCGAGGGTCATTTTCCGAAAAAAATCGAAAAACGACCAAGGTACCGTCAATGTCACTTAAGAGCAAAATGGAGTTGTCGAAAGTGTGACGTCACTTTATGTGTTGAGCTTGATTTTTTCGTAGCGTTTTATTCAAAGAAATAAATAATATTCATCTGTAATGCATTTTTAAAACAAATGACCCATGTAACTATTTGAGTACACCATTTTTTTTCAAAAACTTGCAGAAAAATTTTTTTGTAGTAATTTTTCTATTATACCTGTGCATAGGAGTGGCCAACTAAACCAAAAAGCTCATAAGAATAAAGAAAAAATATTCGTGGGAGGTAATGGGTTAAGAAATGATGAAATTTTCTATAAAATAATGTCGAAGTCCGTAAATATTTTAGTGAATTTTTTGTTTAAAAAATTCATGACAATTTTGTTTGAAATTTAGTTCTTTTATATATTTTAAATTTATCAATTTTTAAATTTTTCAATTTTGATAAAATTTTGGACTTTTGTAAAATTTTCCGATAAAAAAATGCCTAGCACCGGAAAATCGAAAAAGGGGTGGGTTTTCCGGTTTAGGGGTAGTGGGTGAACAAACTGAATTTTTTATTTTCAAAATTTTCAAATGCATGTAATTAATCATTTCAATAGTATATTGTGTATTTAGGTGTTAAAGCAATACATTCCCGGACGACGATGCAAATTACGGTTTTATTTTAATTACGTACGGTTTTTTATGTATATTTTAGACAGTAAATAAATACACGCAGACAAACCAACTCACATTAAAATTGCAGTTATTAGTAAGCAGTTAGATTGTAATGAAGAAATGTTATGCCTTAATACAAATTCCTTAATTTATAATAATATTGATTGTGATTTCAGAAAAAATAGTATGTGTACTTCGGTGTGAAAGAACATTCCCGGACTTCGATGCTTGCATCGTCGTCCGGGAATGTATTGCTTTCACACCTAAATACACAATATACTATTCCCGGCCTAGGCCGGGAAAGTAACATTCCCGTACGGTTTTGTTGATCGTTGCTTGGCAACGGATCTTTTCCGGTCTGTTTTCTGATAGTTTTTTAGCAACGGACTAAAATACTGGAATTGTGCATTTTTCGATCTGAAATCGCGCCGAAAATGTAGACATTGCCGATCGATTTCAGAAAAAATACATTCCAAACGTTGTCTTGTACGGACAAAAGTTATCACCTAAAATTATGTAAAGTTGTTGTTTAAATATTGGAAGTAGTAAACAATTTAAGGCCCTAAATTTGATCGTCCATAAGGCATTGCGGAATTAACGAATTTAATAGCTTATCAGCACTAGAGTACGTCTAAAAATTAATTATTAAATTAATTTTAACAATTAACATATTGTTAACCCATTTTTAAACAAAGAAAAATATATATTCCTGGTCATTTTCCACCGTGGTTTATTGCTTTAAAAAGCATCATATTTCTGATAAAAAAAATCACGATTTAAAAATGCATTTTTTCATTTGTTTAAAAAATTAAGGAGCTACAGCATTTTGTCCTTCCTCTAACAAACTGACAGTTAGTTGTCAATATTCTTTTACGAAACTTGATAGTAAAGTAAAATCTGGAAGTAAAGTAGCTTAGTTTTCGAGAAAAAAAACCGGCGTAGAACCAAACCAGACTTAGTGGGATTCTTTAGTAAGATAATCGTGTACACGAAATCATTTTTTACGACATTTTTTGGTGGTCGAGAACTTTTTTAATTCGGAAAATCTCAAAAAAATAGACTTTTATTGAAATATGTTTTTTAACGTCTTCACCGCTATTGTATCTCTGAAAATATTTGTGCTATTAAACTATTTTTTTTTTTTTTTTAATTAAAGTAGACACAATAGCGCTTCGAACAACGTCCCACGTGAACCCGATATATATTTTTTTAAGTTGGTAAAATAATAGAAAACTCAAACTTGTTATTTTCAGTAGCGTAATTTTAGGCAATCGAGAAAAAAAATTATTTATGAAAATTTGTATATACATGCTGCGTACAAATTGAAGCCAATAGTTGAAAAAAGTTTTTAGGATAAAAATTTTTCGCGTCCCGTTCATAGTATTGAGTCAGCGATTTTTTTTTAACGGGCCAAAGTCATATTCTTGAGCGCTCGGCTGTAGCAAGCCTGCCGACTGCAACGATCTGACGGTCCCGGTCGGGGTGTATGTAGTAGTTTAACTTATATCAATAGGTACAAACCCAGTAGTGATCAAAAGCATCTAGGGGATCAATATTTCATATATTGTACAGTAGTATTGATCATATGTTGTTAATATTAAGACATTGTACAATAAATATTAAATAGTCTCCTTTTAATAATAAAAAGACAGGTAGGTAGATATAAATACCTAATCTATAAATATCAATCAGTGTTACTACTACCCACCTAATTAGTAAGTTTATTAGACATTTTTAAATGAATGAAAGTAAAAACGTACGCATAAAATGAGTTTTATTGTTGAAATATATTTTCTATTTGGATAGATAAATATGTAATATGTAGTTTATGTAGGCCTTACATTAATAGCATTCTAATTCGTTCATATCTGCCTCGAAATCTTTAATAATGTTGTTACAGGAACGACATTTGCACTCGTTGCAACATTTTAGGCCTTCCTTAAAACAAGCACATTTTCGATTGTCACAATTTTTATCCGAACAATGAATACTTAATGATTTTCGACAACCGCCACTTCTACGCGACTAATCTGCATGCGAGGTGTATTAATTGTGTCCCAATGTCGCATTTAGCGCTGATAAAAAAAATCGCTGTTGCCAAACGGTGGTACACTTTAGGGAAAAAACATATTGTTTCAAAAACTTTTGTGATTATTAGGCTTTATTTTCATCGCTGCATGTATGCAAATATTTTCAAAAATAAAAAAGTTTATCGATTAGTGAAGATTTCAATACATAAAATATATATTTTTAGTTTATCTGATTTTTAGAGAAATGAAAGTGCGAATTGTGCCCAAACTGTTTATATTGGTAAAAGCGCTACAGTGTGTGCTTTAATTTGACACAAAACAAATGTCGGTACCTTTAATAGCTTTAAAGATATGGCGGTGGAAACAAAAAAAAATAATTTTCTTTAAAAATAAATTTTTTTCACTTCTTATTGATTTAAAAAGTTCGAGACCACAAAAAAATGTCGTAAAATATGATTTCATATGCCCGGTGACATACTCAAAGGAACCTAACATGTTTGAGCTGGTTCTACGCCAAAAAAAAAAAACGACACGATAGACTTACGAAATCGCTGCTCTATGAATCAGTGTATTCAGCAAGTCTTTCTGCAACTATGAAATTGTTTTTGACTCTTAGCAAGTTTCAATATGATAGCAAAAAATGACAAAATGCTGCTGCTCCACTATTTTTGAACCAAATGAACTTTCTCTTAACTTACGCAGAAACTTGAAGCTTTTTATTGCAATAGTCTATAGTAGAACGTGCCGGGAAAAATAATTTCTCTTCTTTTTTTGAAAAATGATTTTTTTCATAAATAATACGATAATTAAACAAAAGAAAATGTAAGCAGAAATAACAGATATTTATTTTTAATATGCTAATTGCTACAAAATCTAGTTGTTTAGGATTGTTAGATTGATAAGATTAGCGGTGATAATAAGCTGCAATTTTTGAGCAATAACTAGTCAAAATCCTAATGATCTATGGGCGTTCAACGCCCATAAATTATTTTTGCTTCGAGTTTTAAATGATCTTAGGTGAAAATTTTGAACACACAAAACAACTTTTGGCACAAATTTCGAAACGATTCAGTGTATTTGGGAATTTTGGAAAATAGAAACTAAATTTGTTAATAACAAATTTCAAGGTAGAGATATAAAACCAAGTCGGATAAAAAAATTCTTCTAATTTATTTACTTAGCTACATGCAGATGAAACTCTCCACAAATTAAAATTAACTCTTTCGAAATCACGAAATACGCATTTTTAATTTTCAATTGTTAGTAACCAAAAGAAAACACAATCTAGAGTTGCGCAAATTGAGACCTATAATACGTGTGACAATATTAATTGAAATCAATAATTGCAAGTGCGATCGTCGCCCAAAATTTCACAAAAGAAACTGAGAACGACTGGGCTATTTTATTTTAACACATTCGAGATAAATATGGCTTAAAGTGTAAGAAGTAATCCACCCCAACAGCATTAAGCATATTCTATATCCAAAAATAATTAGCTGATATGCCAACTTGGATAATTGTTCCACTTATAATACGTATAGTTTGTCTCATTTCTAGTTCATCAGTTTAAAAGCTGCGTTTCAAATACGCCGACAATGATTTCGGTTAATATCAAACATTGCCACATTCAAACTCTTAATGAAACTGACAAAGTGATGCGAACTATACCTCGTTAATTACATTATTTGTTCAACTAAATCGCTAGTAACAATTTTACATTAAGTATAGCAGCAGCTACTTTTTACGAAAGCGGAGAGAGACAGGTGTAAAATATTTTATGATTGTCAGTTTAAACTTGCAGTTCTACTAGATTGAAAATTTATACTTATAATTATACATCATTGCTACTTTAAACTTACAGTTATGTATAATTGCAAGTTTAAGCTGAAAATTGTACATAATTGTAAATGTAAAGTGGTAATTATAAAAACATATTAGTACAAAATATTTTCAAAATTGTCAGTGTCAACTGTTAAACTGACAATTGCGTATAATTGTCAATTTAAACTTGCAGTTATACAGATTGTAAATTTAATGTGGGAATTATGCAGAAATGGACAAAGGAAACTTTCCACTTGAAAGTTCCCGGAAAGAAATTTTGATAAAAATGAAAGTTTTCAGTAAAGTATTTGAATATTTGAAAGTTTCCAAAATTACGGGAAAGTTTCCATTGGTAACTTTTGGAATATTCAAATATTTTTTTGAAAACTTTAATTTTTATGAAAATTTCGTTCTGGAAACTCCCGAAAATTTAAAAAATTGAATCTCTGAATTATGTAATTGTAAGTCTAAACTTGCAATTATACATGTGTAAGTTTAAAGTGGCATTATAAAAACAATTTTGTACAAAATAACATTTATAATTGCAGTTTAAACTGACAATTGTGTGCAATTACAGGTTAAACTTACAATTATGTATAATTGTAGTTTAAACTTACAATTTTATGACTTGTAAGGTGGCAACTATGTATAATTGTAAGTTTAAAGTTGCACTTATAATTATTGTAAGTTTAACAGTTAAAAAAATATTTTATAGATGTCCTTTCTTCGCTTTCGAAGCTGTTGAATGTAAATGAAGAATTTTAACTTTATAAAATGTTCTAGCTTTAATACACAATTAACATTAGAAATGTATTTTATAAAAATTGCACTTTTGTTTATACTAATTTATGATGTGTATTTATCCCCAATCCATGTATACTAGACTCAAACCAATTAAGAAATACCTACACTATCAAATTTCTCATTGTGTAGTTAGAAGCACTAAGTGTTTGGTGTTTAGCAGGCTGCAGGACAGATAATTCGGCGGCGTGATTGGTGGCGCCACCTTACAGGACGAGCGAGTATTCCAGCAGGATAGTCCGACAGGTTCCTTACCGGATCTCAGCTACATTCGGACAGCAGAATGAACTATGGCGCAGATGCCGTCCCCGCGCCTACGCCACTACAGGTCCGCACTAAGTTCGAGCTCGCACGTTGGCGCGGCCTGGGGCACATCGACCGCCCCGGGTCACTCTCCATTATTGTTTCATTCATGACTGCATTCAAAAGCCTTTTGTAAAATACTTTTAGCATGTTGTATTTTCTCTGCACCGCTCTCTAGTTTGAAGCAACAAGATTCAGCACTTCGCACTATTTTGTCAGTCGTTTATATTTATTAAATATATTTCATGGCTTTGCTCATTCACAAAGGACATATTAGTACTTTTAATGCATCCTAATTCATTGTAGTTGTTTATTTTTCTGTATGGAAACTAATATGTTTAAAGATATTTAGAGAATTTCTAGTCTTTCAAGTACATTCTTCAGTTTCATTTAGATAGCAAACTAATTAGATATAAAGTTGTTATAAAGTGAAATCTTAATTAGATTCCAGGTACACTAAATAATAAAGGATGATGTATAATTCTTTAAGCAGTTTTTATATACTTTAAAAAGAAAGCTGCTAATTACGAAAGCGTATAAAACAAGTGGTATAAAACATTTTGGTTGTCCGTTTAAAGTGGCAATTATGAATAATTGAGAGTTTAAAATGACAAATTCTATTTTAAACTGACAATTATGCATAATTTTCAGTTTAAATTAGCAATTACGTAATACAGAGATGCTGTACTCGATCTATCGAGTGATGTGTATGCCATGTAGTGGAGAAAAACTAAAATTTGTAGGGAATTGTTTTACATAGCATTTTTTTTTGCTGGAACTTGGAAACATTACAAGGAGTGCAGTCAAAATTTTTGAAATAAATTTTTGTCGGGCAAGTCATTTGTTTAAACAAAATAATGTTGCAAATTGTGTTTTTTCGCAGTTTTTCTTAAATATCTCTGGTTGTATAAAAAACAGATTGTTTATAACAAAATTTCGAAGAAAACTAGATATCCGAACCTTATTGGTTGATGTGTTATGTTGGAATAAATAAAAACAATAAAGAGCAGCCATTTTTAAATATTTGATGATAACTTAAACAATAATGTAACTATTTTCACGAAATTTTAGGAAACGATACCTCTAGTGGACCTAAATCGTCATACCAAATCAAGTTGGTATGTTGACAACAACACCTAAAATACAAAAGCTAATTCGAAAATTGAATCGTCGATTGTATCAAGTCTTTCAACAATTTTTTTCCAGATTGTAGCTTCTTTTATTTTCTTTTCAGTGATATTAGAAAAACGATTTTTTTACATTTTTAAACCATTTTTTCTTAATTTGTTTAATTTATTTTATAAACAAATTCACTTTTCTCGTTAATATTTTGCCCAAAAATAATGTCATATCTCGGCTTCCAATTGACGTAAGAAAACTTTTTTAAGCTGTTTCTTTTTTATGTGCTTTTAACAAGTTGGTAATTTTTATTTTTGGGCAAAATATTGATGAGAAAAGTGAATTTGTTTATAAAAAAAAATTAAACAAATTAATTTAAAAAATGGCTTAAAAATGAAAAAAATTTTTTTGTTAATATCACTGAAAAGATAAAAGAATCTTTTGCTGTACGACTTGATGCACTTAAACAATCGACGATTCAATGTTCATATTTGCTTTTGTTTTTTAGGTGTTGTTAACATACCAACAGTATGACGATATAGCCCCACTAGGGGCATCGTTTATTATTTCGTAAATTTCCTGAAAATAGTTACATTATTGTTTAAGTTATCATCAATTGTTTAAAAATGACCGCTCTTTATGGTTTTTATTTATTGTAACATGACAAATTCATCGAAAAGGTTCGGACAACTCTAGCTTTTTTCGGAATTTTATTAAGGTCAATCTCTTTTTTATTCCTTGCGATACGAACTAGTCCAATCAAATGGTAGTTTGAAGAGGAAAGTTCTGGTGTAATTATTTTTAGTAGTTTATTTTATGTTTTTTGGTGTGCTAAACTTGAATCTGGAGTCGTCCAATAAACATTTTCCCCGCAAATATGAGAAATCATCTAAAAACCACTAAAAATATTTTTTTTTTTAGTGGTTTTAAGCTTATAACTTGCTATTTACGCAAAAAATGGTCCAGTAGTAAAATACAGAAGAGAAAATTAATATATATGTTTTATTTCATGTAGGTAACCATTATTCTATATGCTAACGAGAGAGGCGAATTTCTGTACAATTTAAATGTATTTAAGTAGTAATAAGAGCCCTCTTAAACACGGGTTCCATAATTTCTTCAGGGCAGCCTTCCAGTTCGTCTACGCCTAAAACAAATAATCAGTGACTTAATTCCAAATACTTGTACAATTTATTGAATAGATATTAAAGCAATACCTATTAAGAAACATATTTTGAACACACAAATAAATAGTGAGTGAAGAAATAAAAGTGAGATAGAATTATTTATGCATAGTTACCTTCAAGTAATTCAGGGAACTCCGGGTGATCCTCTGCTTCTTCTTCAATTTCTACAACGGGCATGTTACTGCAGTTGTTCTCGCAGTTCAGGCACATATTGGAACAGTTGCTTTTTTGCATACACAGTTGGTTTGACAGGTCTTCATGCATTTGCAAGAAATAAGTTTTAAAACTGCTTCTGGTGCTGGTGGCTGTAGCGTTGGTACTGGCTGTAGACCACCTTTGGTTTTCTTCCAACCCCATTGCTCAGGATTTTTTTCATTTCCAAGTATACTCTCAACGAATGTTGCTGTGCTGCAGCCTCGGTAGGAGGTAGGAACGCCAAATGGGCTGTTGTTCTGTATGCAGATAGCATTTATACCTCATATTTGTGGGGAACATTTTTGTTGGACCACTTCAGATTCGTGTTCCAAAAAACACAAAATAAACCACTAGAAACAATTACACCAGAGCTTTCCACTTTTTGTGCACCATTTTGACTGCATTACTATACAACCAGAGATAATTAAGAAAAACTGCGCAGAATCACAATTTTTAATATTCTTTTGTTTAAACAAATGACTTGCCAGTCAAAGATTTATTCTAAAACTTTTTGCTACACCCTAGTAATGTTTTCGACAAGTTCCAGCAAAAGATATTGCACTTGTAAGACAATTCCTTATTATGTGATTTAGACTCTTAGTTTTACTCCACTAATGTATATTATGGCAATGACAAGTTAAAACTTTCTTTCATATACATATTATAGACATGGTACCGGTGTAATATGTTTTAATTAGCCAGATTTGACTAACCGAGACTTTCCAAATATTTGCAGTTAATGTAGGATCTATATGTCTACTTTATAAGTTTCTGCTTGGGGTCCCTAAATAAGATGAGTAGAAAATTGTATTGACGTGTTTCATCAGTTTACTCCACTCTTTAAAGTAACAATTACATATTATTGTCAGTTTGAACTCAACAATTACAGAAAGTTGACACTTTGAACTGAGAAATATATAACATTGTAAGTTTATATTGACAATTATATATAATTGCAAGTTAAAACTGACAATTATGTATAATTGTTGGTTTAAACTGGCAATCATAAAAATATTGTATACCATGTCTTTCTACGCTTTCGTAGCTAATACACTTCTTATTACTTACAACTATTATCATTATAATTTTATTTTCTCCACTAGTTTTATATTTTAGGTCTAGTCTAGTACGAAACACAATTTTACAGGTCTGCTACCAAGAATAACCATTTTCTAGCCTAATTGTGTAAAAGAGGTACAATTTTAATGCATTGCTAGGGTAATTAATACACATACAAGGATTTTTGAAAATTTATAAAATTAATTGTGTTATTGCTTGTAATTATTACTTTCTTTTTCACTATATTGTAGATCATAGAAGAAATAGCGTACATTCCACGTCCAGAAATGCATTTGACTGGATTTGTAAGTTATAAAGTGCTTATAGACAGGTAGTTAGGTTTGACTTAGTTCACGAAAAACTATTTATATTTATATATTTAAACCGCCCGTCTCCTGAAACTAAGTGACACCGTTATTACGTTATGTTATTAAGCGGCTATTAAGAGGTGGCACAGAAAACTAATGAAAAATTACCCATATCCAAATTATAATACAGAAGAAAACGAAGCGCATCATTAGTTAGAGGAAACTCTAAATTATGACAACGAAAATAAATTTGATAAAAAATTACTTTCACTTAACTTCAAGGCAGAAAAAATGTCAGTACACCATTTGTTTATCCATAAACATTTCAAAGCCACGACAGACGAAGAAAGTTGGAAGCATGAGTCCAGCAGATATTTAAGAAGGGAGCAAGTGAGTGAAATAAACAAATACGGCACGCTAGAGTGGGAGTGAGACAAAGATATGGTGCGGCGTTCTTGGTGGCAAGTTTTGCTTCTTTAAATTAAATTTTAATTATCTATATATAAGATTGAAAAACTGATAGAACTATACCTAAATCTGCCTAGATCTGCAGTGTTTTTAAAGAAACTGCGTAAGTTAAGTACACACGTCGCAAATAAGTTTTTAACAACCTTGTATGTGCGGGGAAGATAATGTGTGTTTCTTAATTTTAAAACGATTTATTAAAATTTATAAATTATTTATTTAGTAGTGAAAATAGTAAGTATTTCCAACACTGGACCTTTCAATTATTGTATGCGTAATATAAGGATATTTGCCTTTGAAAATGGCACTGAATCCTTTTGCCGACAAAATAATCAAAACAATATTTCTTTTGTAATTTTAAATTCGGATCTACGATGCAGCAAATGTTGTTTTATATATGGGTCCTGAGATAAACGAGCGCAAGGAAGAAAACAGATAAGTTAGTAAAAGAAAGACGTATCTATTCCCACTACAATGCATATGCGGTTAGAAGTGATAGGTACCTACGTTGGCACACGACCAGGTGATAAAAATAAGCTTTCACGAAGTGTGTAACGTGTTAGGAGCAGTACATCCGTATTTCTTTTCACAATTTCTCTGTTTTCTTTCTTGCTCTAGTTTATCACAGGATATATAAAACCACATTTGCCGTTCTAGAATGATTCTCAGTCATCGATATCGTTCACTGTAAAAAAATATGTAGTGATTCATCTTCAAAAAAATATATTTCGAAAATTGAAAATCGAAATTTTAAATTATTTATGGTGGAAACTTTGGATAAATATCGCAAAATTAAAGCTGTTCGTATGGTTAGAAACTTAAAATATCAGGTGTCAATCGAATCGACAAACCATAGTTTTCAAGATATTAGAATCAAACTTGACAGGGTAAGGGGTAATATATACCAAGAATGGCCAATTTTCCATCATTTGACACTATTCCATCAGTCCTAGTTTCCCCGGAAACGATTCCAGATTTGATATTTTAGATGGAACACCCTATATATTTTTAAACTTTTTCGGAGACGATTTTAAATACGATTGAGCAGTTTAAAAAAAAAACATTGAGACTACTTTGGTTTTTTAGGGCTATTTTCATTTTTGCATCTGGAGTGAATGCACTCATATAAATCTGATGAATCAAAACGATAGGAGAAAAACGCACTTAAATTTTTTTCGACCAGCCAAATGTGTGGTCTATCGCTTTGTGGGCAATGCGTTTTTTAATATGATTAAGTCAGAGCAATTTTCAGCGTCGTATCTGCGGCAGGGGAACAGGGGCGTAATTTTTCCGATTTTCTCCCCTCCGCTCATCAATTTTTATTTTCGAGGGAAATAATTTTTTTGGGGCCGCAAAATTTAAATATGAAATGGGGTAATTTTTCTGATCCCATCAATTTTTATTTTCGAGGGAAAAAATTTTTTTGGGGGCGCAAAATCAGTTGCTTGCTGAAGTAGGAGGCGGCATTTTAGATTTTCCACATCAGAAATCCAAATCTCTAGAAACGGCCCTGAACTTCATACCACTGTAAGCAAATCTTACAACTCACTTTTCACACACTTCTAATTGTTGTATCGATTTGAAACTTAACACACTTATGCAATTCTGGTGACACCCAAGTAACACACATGGTACCAAATCCTTTCGGTTTCGATTTTGCTACGAAACCTGAGTTCCTGAGATATATCCTGGTACTAATATTGCTACTTTATTGGGTAAGACAACTTTATATGGTTCTTTTAAAGTAACTGTTACCACACCGATACCATTTATTGGATGCAAGTGACTGAAGTTTGTTTTATTGCTTCTTATTACTTTGCGAAATTTTTGATATAAGGTACACCGACAATAAATTCACTTAATTTTTAGTATATCATAAATTAATAAAAAAATAATAAATTGCAAAAAAAACGTATACAAATAAATTTCATCCGATCGCATTTATATCAATGTCATATTGATAAGCAACGTTTAAAACAAGTGACTGACAATAAAGTCATATAGGAGCGTTTTTATTGAATTTTTGATTAACTGTTAATTAAAAACTCAGCAACGCCGTAATGACTGAAATGGTTTTTCCGGATTTTTATTATGACGTCTTTACACTTTTCAACTTCAGTCACACAATAAAATCATATAAAAATATCTGCCACCAGGTCCCTAGTTATAACGCAATTGGTACAAAAACGATGCAGATCTAAATGGTGAAGTGATATAGCTTTATCAATTTTAAAACTACACTTGGACACAGATAACTTAAATTCAAGGAAGCAAAAAGTGTCACCAAGAACGGTGTGCCCTATCTTGAACTGTCTGTTACTCCCACGTTAATCTTGCGTATTTATTCGTCTCACTGACATGCTGTCTTCTTAAGCGTTTGCTAGGCTTATGCTTTCGATTTTTTTTCTATCGCTGCAAATTGAAAAAGTGTACAAATAAATAAATCGATTGGTGTACTGATATTTGACCTTTTATTTAGGGTAATGGCATTTGTTTTTAAATTCGTTTGCATCTGTCCAAGTCAAGCTACCAATCAGATCATCTTTCATAATAAAACAGTGTAATATAGAGTTTTCACAATCAAGTTGTGTTTCATTTTCTTGCAATTTGGATTTCGGTACTTTTTTTTCAGTTTTCCGCACCTCCCCTCAAAAACGTTACCATTTAGTTTCGGCAGACGGGTGCGAGCGGTTTGAGTATCTTTATACAGTGTCCGTCAAAAAGTCTGCACCATATGGGAAACTATGTTGTTACTGACTTTCCGAAAAATTCTATTCTCGATAAAAGTTAGTGTATGTTCTTAAACGAAAAAGGGGCTGCACTTTGTGTTAATCCTGGCGCTTAGGCCGAAAAATTATTATTTTTTTTTAAATTGGCTCAAGAGTAAACTACCTTTATTTTTGAAGATATCGAAAGATGTTGTTTGCAGAAGTTGCTTATAATACAATGTTATATCTAGATATAAAATTTGGTTGTTTTATTTCAAAAATAAAAATTTTTTTACGCATAATTTCTGAACTATATTTTTAATATCTTGCTGTTCTTAATAATTCTCTCTATTTAAGTTTCAGCCTAAGTGATGGATTAAAATCCACTTTGAAAAACTTTTAGCAGTACTTTTTTCATCAAATAAATATTTTTGGAAAAAATTTTGAATTTCTTGGTGCATAGTTGTTCTCTTTTTTTTCCAGTGTTAACTTTTTCGAAATTGTTTAATACAAATCGCTTAAAAAGAGTTTCATTTAGCTTTATATCTAAATAACAGAAGCGAAAAATGTCACTAACTACAGAACAAAGAAGAAATAAGTAAGATTGGTGCCTATTATGCTTTCATGAACATACTTAGCTTTTAAAAATTGTATTTGGGGAAGACGTTTTTGCTTGTTTTAACATTGTTTGAGTTAAATGAAACTCTTTTTAAGCGATTTGTGTTAAAAAAATTTGTGTTGAAAAACTATGCTCAAGAAATTCAGCACTTTTTCACACACACCGATACCATTTATTGGAACGGTAAACACTCAAAGTCAAAGTAACATTTGGGTAGTTACTGGAACTAAACAGTATCATTTTATTGTTACTTTATAGTGGCAAAAACTATATAGTACCAGTGAATCAGTTACTGCCATCCACCAGTGCCACTAAGATGCCTAAATAAAGTAACTGGGTACATAGAGAAGCAATCTAGGTTCCAGAATAGTTCCAGTGATCATCACTTGGAACTTTAAAGTATCATGGCATTTTAGTGGCAACATGGGTAGCGAAATAGTTCCTATTGGTACTTTACATTTCCAAAATAGAATCTGATACTATAAAGTCACATCAGGATAGTTGCTATTGGGTCACCAAAGTCCCAGATACTTTATGGTGGAGGGCCTAACTTTATAGTACCTTTGTTAAAATCGGCCATTATTAGTTGTTAAAATTTTTAGAAAAAAAAAATTGGGTTTAATCAAAGATAGACAATGGTTATGTTAATATCTTATCATAAACTTTTACGAAAAATGATTTTGAAAGTATTCCAAATGTTTCCCTAATAAATATTTAAATTTTTTAATCTTGCCTTTTTAAATTATTTTGTCAAAAACTTACAAGAAAAGGTTATTTTGAGGGCGCGTTGAAATTTTCATTTAATATGTCAACTTATATAAAAAAAGTAACTAGCGTTTGAAAAAATGGCTAAAGAAGCACTTTAAACATGCGCCTAAAGTACATATCTTTTTGGTATAGTATTATTTCACTGCGCCATTATTATAAACGAAAAAAAACAAAGAGGTCGCTAAAACCATTTTAAAAAGTGATAGTGGCAGTTACTAGGCCGCCGAGCCGCGGAGTAGTACCCGCTACTACCCCGATCCTTTATAGTAACTAAACATAGTCACATCTCTAGAGGCCGGGACTACCCGAAATACTACCCGGCGACTACAAATTTTTTCATTTTAGTGGCGGCTACGTAGCTGCCACGTAGTAGGGACGTGGCTGCCTAAGGGAACGGTCCACTTTATCGTGGCTTTTATAGTCGCCGATACGTTCCCGCGACTTTATGTGTTACTTGGGCAGTACAATAATATGGTACAATCGAGCTTGTATGATGATGGAGGTGAGAAAAAAGCGTAATTTTCAAGTTAATGTTCCCATTTTATAACTTAAATTTAAACTTTATAACTTAAAGGCTATCGATTTAAATGGAAAGTTGCATAGAACCTTTTCTTCTCAAAATTTGTTTCCCTCTCAATTCCAATGCATTTGCTTTTTTTTTAGGTGCCACCCCCTGAAAATGGGTTGTCATCCACCCCCATCAAGCATCCGCATAATATAGAATATTTTCTTCGATGTATTTGCTATTAACTCTAATTCATATGACATTATTCCAAAGTTAAAATCTCTAGTTACTGTACTATTAAGTTAACAAAACACAAGTCTTATTATTTGTCAAATTTGTTTTTTTGATCCTAAAGCTTTCGCAGAGCTGGTGATCACTTGTAAACTGGTTTTCGAGTCTTCTTCTGCGTTGAATATTTTGAGTACTTGACGTTTCGAACATCTTATCGTGGTCTTCTTCCAAAGCGAGGTGAACTCTGGTGGTCGGAGCTCCTCAATTTATAAGCATCGTCGACATGGGCTTAGTTCCGGTGACGATGTGTGGTTAGTAATCCGGAACAATTATTTCCATGTCAAAGGTACACGGGGCAAAACAAATATGTGAAAAAGAACATGTCCAAGGGGAATATCATATTTTAAAGACTCCTCTACGAAAAAATGGATATAAATCCAGGGATATAAACAACGCGGCCAGGAAACAAAATTTAGCCAGTATAAAAGAAGAAAAGAAGTATACGGCGACTACTTATCTATCATATATACAAGATCGTACAGAGAGAATCGGAAGTATTCTAGAATAGAAAAACGTCAAAGTAATCTAGAATGCGAAATAGAAAATCGGAAAACAGTTTTCTAAATACATCTCACTAAAAGAACTCAGCTCTCCAGGAGTTTAGAGTATTCCCTGTCCATGTGGATAAGTTTACATTGGAGAAACCAGAAAACATATAAACACCAGGCTCAAAGAACACATCAGTCATACAAAAATGGAAAACATCAATAAATATGCAGTAGTTGAACACTTTAAGGAAACTGGACACTGGATAAAAATCGACGAGACCAAAAGAGTAGCACATACAAGAAACGACTGGCTGATGGCATATAGAGAAGCTACAGAAATACACAAACATCCAAATAATAGCAACTGCGACGCCTACAGCTACCGTTGACATGGAAATCAATGTTCTGGATTACTAACCACACATCGTCACCGGAACTAAGCCCCGCCCCCTGACGACGCATATAAATAGAGGAGTTCTGACCACCAGTGTTTACTCATAACTGAAAAAAAAACAATGATACAAAAAAAATACACAAAACATACTTAAATACCAACAAAAAAAATCTAAAAAATAAAAAAACAAACAGCTAAAAGAATAGAAAAAACCAAAATAAACAAAAATAAAAAAACTATTACTTCTGCAACTAAAAAAAAATGAGATCAGAAAGTGAAAAGAGCTAAACAAAAATACAAACACACTAAAATCAAAAGAGCCATAACACTGTGCAACCCACAACCTAAAACAGAATATCCACAAACAAGAAAACACTAACAGTATTCTACTAATATTAGAAATTAAAACAGATTAACAATAAAAACTACTGTCAGCCTCAGAGCAAGCTATCCTAACAGAAAATTCCAAGACAGACCAGGGCAAGATGGAAAGTCCAATGCATTGGCACATACTACGAAAGCCAGAGTTTACTTCGCTTCAAAGGAAGACCAGGTTAATATGGTTGAAACGTAAAGCATTCAAAATGTTCCGAAATCCAAAAATAAAAAATGTACAGATTGTTTTATTTAAAAGTTCAAAGCTCGCTTCAAAGGAAACCTAAAGTGATGGAAAATTGTGAAAAAATTGGCAATTTTTGGTCTGCCAAATTTGAGTCTTTTATCTTGAAACCTCTGGAAACTATGGCTTATGTAATGATTCCATTTATACCCGGTATAAGAATTTTAATTTGCCAATCTCAACGACGTAATGGCTATCATAACATTTATATGGGCATAACATTTTAAATTCTTTTGAAAAATATATTTAGTCGCCTGCATTTTTTCCTATTCTTATAAATGTTTTTATTTTAGAAAAATATGCCTATTCCTTGATAGACTTTCTTAAGAATTTGTTATTGAATTTTTCAAAATTTTTTATGTATTTTTTTTTAAACTAAACAATGCCTTTAAGATGTTATGTTGCATCGACTACATCCGTTCCTTTCATGTTAATATTACTCTCATTCGACGTATTTTCAAAATAATTTTTATTTAACCTTAGTAGTCTGTAATATATACTATGATAACCAGTTCATTTTCAAGTTTTGGAGGCAAAATAAAATTCTTATATTTTAAGTTTATAATCGTAAGAGTGGCTTTAATTTTGCGACATTTATCCAAAATCTCCAACGTAAAGAATTCAATATGACGATTTTCAGTGTTTTCGAGATGTGTCTTCTTAAAACTGAATTACACGTATTGCCTCTAAAGTAGTTTTCAAAAACACCAAAACACATGAACATTACACGTTTCGCCAACCATATTCGAATCATCTGATTTAATCAGGTCCACATGATGCCAATGTGGTTGGCAAAATGCGCGTTGCGTTGTAGTATTCGAGTGTAGTGTTTAATTGTTTTGGTGATGGAAGAAACGACTTCAGAGGCAGCGTCACACAGAAAGTTCCAGCCTACAACATATTACTTTTTTTGAGTTTCTGATGTCGATAGCTGAGAATCATTCTAGGGCGAATGTAATTTGTTTAAAAATATCAGAGAAGTTCTTGATTTCATACAGGCCTGTAGCTAGGGGGGGCTGGACTGGCAAAGCCCGTCCTAGAATAAGTTTTGCCCGACCTACGGTGATCGTAATGGGCTATCTTTTTATTATTTTGAAAGAGATTTAGTAAAAATTGTCTAAATTTTTCGGATTAAAAAGTTTTTTTTGGATTAAATTTTTTTGTATTTCTCCCCCCCCCCCCCCCCGGCTCATCAAAAAATTTTTCGGACTTTTTTTACGGGCCCGTCCTGAAAAATTGTTTGCCCGCCCTGAAAGCACTTTCTAGCTACAGGCTTGGTTTCATAGATACTCATTTTAAAATTAAAAAGAAATTGTTTTAAGTTTTTTGTCGGCAAGATTTTGTATTATTTTCGATCGTAAATATTATGCAATAATTGACTGGTATTACTAACCGTTATCACTTCCAAATAAAATAACTAAAAATTACGCTAGTTTCCACTTACAAATGCATGGTGATTAAAAATGATCTGCAACTCCGGTCATGTTTGGCTTTTTACGGTTTCGTCCGGCTAAAAATTAACATGTCCAGTCTGTACGGCTTTTATTTGGCTTTTTACCTAAGGCTCTAAAACGTGATTTTATCGTTTTTTTTTTTCTGATCCTATGTAACAAATGTTTATTTTTAAATTAACCAAGTTTAATAAAAATATTAAAAGACTGATTTCGTGTTTTAGTTATTTTTGTATGGCGAACGAATGCTGTTCGGCTTTCTGTACCAAATGTCCGGTCAAATTTATATTAAAGTCCGGCTTTTCGAATTTTAGGCCTGGCAACCCCATCTGCGACATGTGTATCTAACTAATAGTTAGGGAGCAGGTGGCAATACAGCTATATGATTTCATTGTTATTAACAATAATATGGAATGAAGGTATTGATATAACAGATCGATTAGAGCAGCTACCGAGCTTGGTTGTTGCTGATTTTTTAAATAAATGAATTTAAAATTTGCAAATAAAACGTCCTTATATTATTTTATTGTTTCAGCTATTGCTATAAAATTGTTCATTTATCAAAAATATAAATAAAAAAATGGTTGGTTGAAGTCCATGACCGATTTTCTTATAAAACTAATTGTTAAATTCCAAAAAATTAAGTCTTCTCGTTTTACTTCGCATTGGTTTTAATTTGTTTATTTTTATATCCATAAGTGGAGAAAAACATTGGCTGACGTGTACGTTGCTGATTTTCAGAAATATTCTCAATTTACTCCAAAAAATATCAAAAAGAAAATAGTCCAACCAGTGGGGGATTTTGTCCTGCAAAAGATGGAGTAGTAATGATTTTATTTTTTATGTTTTTTACAAATAAACAAAGCTTCCTGCAAAGTGACTGATACCGTAAAATCATATAGAAGCGTTTTTTTACCCCATTTTTGAAAATTCGCCCCCTTTAAACGCAGCAGTGTGCAAGTGACTGAAGTTTGTTTTATTGCTTCTTATTACTTTGCGAAACTTTTGATATGAGGTACACCGACAATAAATTCACTCAATTTCATAAATTAATAAAAAAATAATAAATTTGCAAAAAAACAGTATACAAATAAATTTCATCCGATTGCATTTATATCAATGTCATATTGATAAGCAATGTTTAAAACAAGTGACTGACAATAAAATCATATAGTAGCGTTTTTTATTGAATTTTTAATTAACTGTTAATTAAAAACTCAGCAACGCCGTAATGACTGAAATGGTTTTTCCGGCTTTTTATTATGACGTCTTTACAATTTTCAACTTCAGTCACACAATAAAATCATATAAAAATATCTACCACCAGGTCCCTAGTTATAACTCAATTGGTACAAAAACGATGCAGATCTAAATGGTCAGGTGATGTATCTTTATCAATTTTAAAACTACACTTGGACACAGATAGCTTAAATTCAAGGAAGCAAAAAGTGTCACCAAGAACGGTGTGCCCTATCTTGAACTGTCTGTTACTCCCACGTTAATCTTGCGTATTTATTCGTCTCACTGACATGCTGTCTTCTTAAGCGTTTGCTAGGCTTATGCTTTCGATTTTTTTTCTATCGCGGCAAATTGAAAAAGTGTACAAATAAATAAATCGATTGGTGTACTGATATTTGACCTTTTATTTAGGGTAATGGCATTTGTTTTTAAATTTGTTTGCATCTGTCCAAGTCAAGCTACCAATCGGATCATCTTTCATTATAAAACAGTGTAATATAGAGTTTCCACAATCAAATTGTGTTTCATTTTCTTGCAATTTGGATTTCGGTACTTTTTTTCAGTTTTCCGCACCTCCCCTCAAAAACGTTACCATTTAGTTTCGGCAGACGGGTGCGAGCGGTTTGAGTATCTTTATACAGTTTCCGTCAAAAAGTCTGCACCATATGGGAAACTATGTTGTTACTGACTTTCCGAAAAATTCTATTCCCGATAAAAGTTAGTGTATGTTCTTAAATGAAAAAGGGGCTGCACTTTGTGTTAATCCTGGCGCTTAGGCCGAAAAATTATTATTTTTTTTTAAATTGGCTCAAGAGTAAACTACCTTTATTTTTGAAGATATCGAAAGATGTTATTTGCAGAAGTTGCTTATAATACAATGTTATATCTAGATATAAAATTTGGTTGTTTTATTTCAAAAATAAAAATTTTTTTACGCATAATTTCTGAACTATATTTTTAATATCTTGCTGTTCTTAATAATTCTCTCTATTTAAGTTTCAGCCTAAGTGATGGATTAAAATCCACTTGGAAAAACTTTTAGCAGTACTTTTTTCATCAAATAAATATTTTTTGAAAAAATTTTGAATTTCTTGGTGCATAGTTGTTCTCTTTTTTTTCCAGTGTTAACTTTTTCGAAATTGTTTAATACAAATCGCTTAAAAAGAGTTTCATTTAGCTTTATATCTAAATAACAGAAGCGAAAAATGTCACTAACTACAGAACAAAGCAGAAATAAATAAGATTGGTGTCTATTATGCTTTCATGAACATACTTAGCTTTTAAAAATTGTATTTGGGAAAAACTTTTTTCTTGTTTTAACATTGTTTGAGTTGAATGAAACTCTTTTTAAGCGATTTGTGTTAAAAAATTTTGTGTTAAAAAACTATGCTCAAGAAATTCAGCACTTTTTCCCAAAATAATTATTTGAACAAAAAAGTACATACTGCTAAAAGTTCTTCAACGTAGATATTAATCCATTACTTAGGCTGAAACTATTAGATAGAGTGAATTATTAATAACAGAAAAATATTGAAAAATATTGTTAAGGAATTATGTGTAGAAAAGTGGAAAACTTTTATTTTTAAAATGGAGCAATCAAATTTCAAATTTGGATATAATATCGCACTATAAGCAACTTTTTAAAATAACATTTTTCAATATCTTCAAAAAACCGCTGCCCAAGGAATCATTACTTCCACATCCGGATTTTCTATCCAAGTCACACAGCGAAAAAATTTTGTATCTGGAAATAATTGTTTATGGAACTTTAATAATATAATATTTGAAATCCTCTACCCCAAAAATCCATAAAACGATACCCCACATCGGTAGTGGGGTGGTGGTGGTGACAGGGGGTGGGAGTGGGGGGTGGATAAAGTAAAAAAATATTTTGAGGTTTCTGGTTCTTGTACACACACTAAATCACTTTTTTTTTCATCCCCTTTAATAATGAGGTGGGGGTGGTAATGGGGGTGGCTAATGCCAAATTTTTTTTTGAGATCTTAGCTTCTCTTGTCTATACTAAATATCAATTTTATGAACTCGTACCTGCTTGATTTACCTATTTACTCCAAATTTACCCCAATTTACCCCCCAATCCTTCGATGGAGCAAGATGAAAAGATAATCTAGTTCTAGATCTCATTAAAGTACATATGTGTACCAAATTTCAAGTCAATATCTCAAACGGTTCCAAAGTAAACGTGCGCACAAAAAAAGTTACAGACCGACAGACAGACCGACAGGCAGACAGAAATTTTTTTTTCGCTCAAACTTGAAATATCAACGTTTCATGGCATTCTAAGCCTATTTGAACAATAAAAATTTTTAAAAATTTTTTGTCGTTACTATACTTCCACTGGATGTGGAAGTAATAAAGGTAGTTTACTCCTGAGCCAATTTCAATAAAATTAATATTTCGACTTAAGCGCCAGGATTAACACAAATATCAGCAGTCCGTTTTTCGTTTGAGAACATTCCCTAACTTTTATCAAGAATAGAATTTTTCAGAGTCAATAACAACACAGTGTTTCATATGGTGCAGACTTTTTGGCGGACACTGTAAAAATAGCTTTTGATGGATATCACTCCTCCAGTAAAATGATACTATATTCAAAAGAATTTCTCAATGGCATTCTTTATATATAATTTATAACGGTCTTACAATGTTTTAGATGAGCCAGCCTACACAAATACTTCTAAATTTTTTAATGTCCTTTCACGTAACTTTAAAAGGGATAGGAAATTTTAATTTAAAATATAAACTCACTTTAGGTAATAAAGTAATAAAAGACAGTGTGTTACTTTATGTTATAAAATTTGTTTAATATTAATAGTACCTACATTAGGCATCTTACAGCACATAAAAGAGAAAATACGGATAAAATCCATAACTACCATACTCCAATGACTGCACTTTCTGAACTTTGTAAATGGATCTCTTGAGGAGTCGTATTGCTTTGCCTAATTTTAAGATATTAAGACAAAGTAGACTATGTTATAAAATTTGTTTAATATTTAATGGTACCTACATTAGGCATCTTGCAGCTCATAAAAAGAAAATATAGATAAAATTCATAACTACCATACTCCAATTGCTGTACTCTCTAAACTTTGTAAATGGAACTTTCTTGAGAAGTGGTACAGCTTTTGCTCTTTTGACATCAAAATTCAAATATTACAAGAAATTTACACATAAATATTGATAGGTTCTCCTGGTATTTAATTTGAAACATTTGGCACCTGTGATAGTTGCAGGTTTAACATCAGTTTTTAATTGAAGTCAAATATTCATCGCCAAAAATGTTATCCCTAATGTTGAATATCCTTGTGTTGAAATTAGAGATATGAGATAAATAGGTTATAAAATATTTATTAAACGATTGATTTTCTTGTCCTAATTTATTTTTATTCCGATTATTATTTTACAAAAAAATTAATAGCTGACTGTTTGCAACCGAAATTAAAACAGGCGAATAGTAATAAATGCACGTGATTACTGTGTGTAGTAGATCCTATTGACATACGAATTGGAAGGGGGTGTAATTTAAAATAAATTTAAATCAACGTCGTTCAATATGGCGCTTGACAATATAGACGGATCAATTCATAACTATCCCACGGGTCTCCTCAATTAAAAAGAATGCCGACGAAATCTGGTTGTGCCAAAAGTTTAGGAATTGTTTCAAGTATCCAAAAAAACATGCCCGAAAATCGGGATAGATCGTCTGCAAGTATTATCACATTTTTATGGATGATTAAAAGTATTACTTTAGGCATTTATTTTTCTCTGTATATTGTATAAAATAGGATTTATTACTATACCACTCTCAGCTGTACCTAGGACCAACGATCGTGAACGTGGTGGTATTCTGGGTCCATAAAAAAAAGTTTTTGAGATAAATGAAACGTAAAGGTGAAACATGTAACATGTTAAGAGGCAGTGTCCTTTTCATCTGTGCTGGTAGTTTTTCGGAAAACCCGTAAAGAGGACGCGATATGCAAAACTTGCCAGAATAATGTTCACGGAGGAAAGCAGATTATATTTTTTTTTCTCGAAAAATATAGAGTGTGCCCTTTATGTATTAAGAAAATGGTGTCCTTTTTAGCTGTGCTCGTAGTTTTTTCGAAAAAACCGTAGGGATGACAAAATATGTAAAATTTCTCTAGATAACGTACACGGCTCTGGCAAGCTATATTTTTTTCTGAAAACTACAGAGTGTGCCACTCTAATTTTTTCACAATTTATTAAGAAGGCAGTGTCCTCTTCAGCTGTGTTGGTAGTTTTTCGAAAAACCCGTAGAGGGGATGCAATATGAAAAAATTGCCGGGATAATTTACACGGCGGTCGGCAGATTTAATTTTTTGTTCTCGAAAAGTATAGATTGTGATTCTTATATATTAAGAAGATGGTGTTCTTTTCAGCTGTGCTGGTAGTTTTTTTGGAAAGTCCGTAGGGGTGACATAATATGCAAAATTTCTCAAGATAACGTACACGGCTTTGGCAGGCTATGTATTTTCTCGAAAACTACAGAGTGGGCCACGCTGAGAGTGTTATACTAATAATGCTTATTTTATATAATATAAAGGGAAAAATAAATGACTGTAATTAGTAATTTTTTCATTCCTGCATAAAAATGTAATAATACTTGCAGACGATCTGTCCCGACTTTCGGTGATGTTTCTTTGGACACTTGAAACAATTCCTAAATTTTCGGCGCAACCCGATTTCGTCGACATTTCAGTCAAACATCTTTTTCATTGAGGAAACCCCTTACGGTTAATGTATAATATTAACCGGGAAAGGATGATAGTGATAAATTGAACTGTTAAGACTGTCAAGCTGTACACGTCATTGAGTGACGTTGATTTCATAAGCTTTTGTAAAATTTATTTTTAATTGCACCTCCTCCAAAGAGTGACCCAAAATTTCGCCCCTTTTGGGGTCCCTATGAATTTGATTCAAAAGTAGTCTAAATGATAGCTTATGGTGATACGTTAAAGTAGGCAAAATTTCAAGTTGAGCAAAGTTTTTGTTTTGGAGATATGACGAGTCGAACCTGTTAGTTGACCTGTTCACGACAAGATGAATCCAACATTTTTGGCAATCTCGTTCATTATGTTCAATATACTCAAATACGCAAAGTGTATCATTTTCCGTGTAAAATCTTCCGTTCTTTTCGAATCTATCATTGTATTTTATCAAAAATGTTGTTCACGTGAGGCATAGCCGATTTTACAGGAAAAAAAAATCAAAATTTTGCTGATAATATTCGATTAATCTGGAGACTTACTAAAATAATATGTAAACCTCTTCACCACGTCACCGTACTAATCCAGGAAGAGGTTTATGATTTTTTACTTTTTTCTTGTTTTGTTGTTTTTTTCAATTTTTTTGACTTTTTCTCTTTTCTAGCCTTTTTTCATTTTTTTTAATTCACAAATAAATTAATTTTTGAAGCCAATCTTAATAGCAAGTGTATTTAAGTATGCGAATCTGCTTTTTTAACTCGTCATATCTCCAAAATAAAAACTATGCTAAAACTGAAATTTCGCCTACTTTAAAGTACCACAATAAACTATCATTTAAAGCACTTTTAAATAAAATTCATGAGGACCCCAAAAGGGACGAAAAATGGTTTTTTTTGGGGTCACTCTTTTAACGCTGCAGCGCGTTGGTAGGATTTGTTACGTGTACTAATCAGGTGCACTTACTGCCCTTTCCCGGCTAATGTATGGATATAAACATTGCAGTCCGTCTGATTACTGAATGTATTGAACGTTCTGTAGTATATTCTTCTGGATTTTTTTGAAAATAAGTTAATGTTTTTGAAAATAAGTAAATTTTTTAGGAATAATTACTATATTATTTGTAATTTTAATAATTTCTCGATGATGCTTTATTTATAACAAAATACTCGCAGTGCACAATCTTTCAAAAGTTGCAATGCTTGTAAATTCTTCTTAAAAAATTTAATACCTTTTATATTTACTAATCGTTTTATTTCAAATAGGTTCATTCTCTAGCTAACCTAACTCATTGTTCACATTTAAATACAGTTGGACTTTACTTTCTTAAGTTATTGTGCTTGGACAAACGATAGGACGGACAGACGAATAATTAGATAGACATTTTTAAAGTTGTTCAGAATTCGGTAACTAAAGCAATGATATGAAATTTTTTCTACTTACGATACAGTTTTAGAAATATGCCGATAAATGTTTTCATATTTTTGAAGAGTGTATCGAGAAAATAAAATTGTTTTATATTAATAACAGTCGCATCTTTTTGTGAAATATAAGTAGAGGGAGGACCAAACTCAATGAGTTTTGACGTTTGCTGAAAAACTAAAAACTTTTCCATTTTCAAACTACAGAATATTTTTGAAAAATTAAGTGTCCGATTTTAAGTAAAAAAAGCTTTTAAGGAACACTACTGATTAGAATCACTTAATTTACAAAAAAATATATTCAGCGTCGAATTGTACCACCAGGAAACCGGGAAAATTCCCGGTGGGCCCCCGACTTACCAGTTTTGGGGCCTCTGGCGTCGAGACCGTAATGTTGTTATTATTCTTAATAAAAATAATATTAAATTTGAAAGTAGAAAATATATAAAACTTACTGATATTCAGAGAAAAAATAAAAGTTATTTTCGTGCTACCGTCTTAGATGTATATAATGTTTTTCTACACCATTATGTAAATTTGCTGTTTTCTGTACAGTCTGTAGAATAGATAAGTAGGCAATTCTAGTTAACTGAACGGATATATTTCATATCAGTTCTAGGATGGATATGAAATGAAACCGACCAATCACAGTTCGTGTATTAAGTACATAGACAACTATTCGTTTCAAAATCAAATTAGTGCGTAAGCTGTCAAAGTAACTGTCAGTGTATACTGTCAGTGTGTATGTGTGTAATATATTAATGTTTAATAAATTTTGTAGTTTTCTTAAGCTGGTCGTAGAAAAAGTATACTGTACAACTCGAGTGGATTATCCATATCGCACTCAAAAGATTTAAAGCACTCCGCCTACGGCGTCGTGCTCAAACTTCTTTATCGTGCGATATGGATATCATATCCACTCTTGTTGTACAAACTACTATTTCCTACAATTTATATTAATTTTCTGAAATGGTGCCTGAGGTTCTGGAAGATACACCTCCAGAATTTCCACATTTCTGGTCTGGGCCCCCCTACATATTTTCCCGGTGGGCCCTTGTGCCCACAATCCGACACTGAATATATCTATTTTCTGAAGAGGAGGCATTTTCAACATTTAAACAATAGATTTCGAAACAGTTTTCTAAAAAATACTATTGTTCATTTCGAAACTATCAATCCTAAACATATCTCCATCCAAGGCAAATATTTTTTGAGTAATTCCAAGATGATGTAAATATCGAGGGGAAGTTAAAATAACACTGTTAAAACAATATTTTGTTCCACCTCCTCTTCCCAAACCACCCCTATACGAAAATTTCATACAGCACATCGTACCCTGTAATGCACTGAACATTTTTTTACAAGTAAAACTTGTAAAAACTGTTTATTCATCGAAAAGATGAAATAAAAACTTGATTAACGTGACTCCGAAAATGTTTTGATGTACTGGTGAGAGAGGGTGGAATATCCTATTTTTTTAACAGTATATTCCAACTTCCTTCTGGATATTTAAATCAATAAATATTTGTTCCAAATAATATGTGGGATAGCTATTTTGCAATGAAATTACAGTATGGTTAAGAAGGTCTCTTGGAAATGCTGTTATTTGCAATATCTTTATATTTTTCTATAATGTTTGTACCTATGAATATTATGCGTGACGAATATTGGAAAACTCGCCCACTAATTTTGAAAGTGCTTTACAACAAAAACATTAATGACGAGATTAATAATGAATGTGATTAAGAAATCATGAATCAAAAAAAGTATCATTAAAGTATTGTATTATACAGGATGTCCAATGATAAATTACAGGACATTTAAGGACTAATTCTACACTAAACAGTATGGTAAAAAATTCATTTGGACAGGGGTCTGAAAATGCTTCCGAAGTTTTAATATTTTTGGAACTACACTACAGCGATGAGATGTGGTGTACGGGCTATCCTTAATGAGTGATTTGTGCAGACAATGTCAAACACTATGAGTACCATCTAGCGTCGTAGCTAATGGAAGTGCCCGTCACCTCTCCACCTATTTTTAATTCTCAGCAAAATTCTTACAAGGAATAGGTCCTGGATTTAGCACGCCCCTAGTTGGCACCATAAGATTTAAACCTTCTGAAGATAGGTATTAAAGATAAAATAGCCAGTGTGCCAAATTCTATCTCTTTCTCACGCGATAAAGAGATATTAAATGGAAACTGCTTTCTGGAGGTTATTGTCGGAGGGACGTGGCTTAATTCGGAAGCTTTTCCAACCTATGTCTAAATGAACTGTTGCCAATATTTGTAGGAGCAGAACCTGCCCCCAACTTCCTGCACTTTGTGTACAATAATATATTCTAAAAGTTTTATTTTCAAAATTTTTAATACATCAAGAAGCTTTTGTTATTGTTTTCATTACAAAACCCTACATAATAGTTAGTGATACACTGGTCAAATATGTAATACAAAGTAGATTGGTGCAAAGTAAGAATCAATTCTTCTTCCAAAAAATTTAAATGAAATTAGTCGTAACTTATTAGAGTGCTATGAATTAAACTGAAGTTCAATGTTAAAGAATGTATATTTTCAGTTGCCTTTTAGTTTTTGTAAATATGTTTCTCACTAGCGTATGCCCATTGTGAATAAGCGAATCAACTGCACGTGTTAAAATTGTGGCATAAGTTGATGTTTGATGTTATCATATTATTTTCAGGACCATGACAGCGATTTGTTTCGTTTGCAACCTTCCAATCCTCTCCCACCAAGTCGGATTGGTATGGCAAGGTGGAAACGGATGGGACGATCTGGTGCGAGAGCAAGTGGAGGAGTCGACTATCAGGCAAAGGCTTGGAGGACGGCGGGACTCCGCCACTCAAATATGCAGTATCTCTCCTCCAACGGAGCTGCAAGAAGCTTCGCCACCACCCAGTGGCCAAACGCGGAGACGGCGGAGTTCTCTAGCACAATTGACAGATATTCTACGGGAATGGGGTGGAAGCACAAAGAAGCAGCAGAAACAGTTATGTCGGCGGGAGACCCTAGCGGATTTGGCCAGGTCGCTGCCGTGGGGAAGACAAAGCGCCACCGAATCAGGCCCAACACCTAGTATAACTACTCACAGGTATGTACTAAAGGTACTAAAGCAGAACCCAAAATGTTCTTAAAACAATATCATGGTTGAAAGCATTCAATCAACTCTGTTATCCCTTCCTAAACTTTGACTCATTTTAATGAATCGTAACTTAATAACCAATAAGGGGGGCTATTCCTTGCCAACGATACCATGATACTAACTACATCTAAAGACCCAGAAATATTGATTCGTCTCCTACAAAAACAAACCAACATAACCAATAACTATTTCCAAGACTGGTGTTTAACAACAATTCCCAATGCTTTTCCTCCCACCACATCATACCACCCAATAAATTTTCGAAACTACTAACTTCTCCTAATGAGACCAGAAATGTGCAATAGTTTCCGGAAACGTGGAAAGTGCACTTATTATACCACTTCTGAAACCAAGAAAGCCATCACACGAACCTAGTAGTTATAGACCCATCCACCTCTTAAACATAACGGTACACATATAGACGGAGAGCTGGCCGTCAAATATCCTATGAATAAGATACATGAGAAACTTTGTGTAAGTTTAATACTACGACAGACCTAAAGGGAGCCTCCTTTTATACAAGCTAATTTTGCCCGCATCATGGAATTTTGACCTCACTTCCGGTTACGATTTTTAATGTTTTCTTAAGTCATCAATAGTCTCTTGGGGTTAAGCTTTTATCCCACCGGACCGCAAGATATGTACCTCCCTGTTTTCGAAGGCGGGGAATAGGATGGTGGATATTTTTCGACCTGAGTCCAACTGCTCCTCTAAATCGAAAAAACCTTTTTCATATCGTTATGTGTTGTTGGAGTTGACGATGTCAAATATTGGGTTATTAAAGTTCCATTAACAACTATTTTGGAGGTAGTTTCAACCCCCAGGGGTGGGTTAGATCACCTGTGGTCAATATTTACTTATTTTATTCAAATAGACCAAAAAAAAACCAATTCGACAAGCCATCGCAAGCGTAGCACTGAAAAATCGGGAAAAGGGGTGGTTTTTTCGATTTGGGGGTAGAAGTTGGACTCTAGGTCGAAAAATATTGTCACCATTGTATTCCCCTCCTTCAAAAACGGGGGTATACTGCTTGCCAGCTTATTTTCGTTGTTTTCGTGGCATTTAGTTATTGGGGATGAGGGTAGATTCAACCCCCGAGGGTGGGTTAGGTCACCTATAATAATTATTTAACTATTTTATTCTAACTGACCAAAAAAAAAAAACGATACGACAGGCCCTCGCAAGCCTAGCACCGGAAAATCGGAAATAAGGGTGGTATTCAGGTTTGGGGGTAGTGGGTGAAGGGTAGGTCCGGAAATGTTATCACCATCGTATTCCTCGCCCTTGAAAATGGGGACATATCGTTTTCCAGCTGATTTTCGTTGTTTTCGTGGCATTTTGTTATTGGAGGTGGGGGTAGTTTCAACCTCCGGGGTGAGCTAGGTCACCTGTGGTCAATACTTACTTATTTTATTCAAACTGACCAAAAAATACCCGATCCCGTAAGCCCTCGCAAGCGTAGCGCCGAAAAATCGGAAAAATTTGTCACCATCGTGTTCCTCGTGTGCACTCGAAAACGGGTGGGTAGATGTCTTGTGGGGTAAAAGCTTTACCTCAAGGAACTATTGATGACTTAAGAAAACATTAAAAATCGTAATCGGAACTGAGGTCAAAATTCCACGACGCGGGCAAAATTAGCTTTAGGTCCGTGGTAGTATTAACCACTCACACAAAATTTTTCATATATCTTATTCATAGGATATTTGATAGCCGGCTCTCCGACTAATAACGTAAACGATCATACTCAAAACAATTAATAAATTTGTTCAGAAAAAATCACTGATTCCAATGCAACAGTTTGGTTTTAGAAGCGGACACAGCGCCATTCTCTTACTTAGCAAGATCGTTCAGGACATTATTAGGAGCTACAACAGAAAGCAATGTACAGTGGCTCATCGATATTGTGAATACTCTTGATAATTACAAAAATGAATTTGAATAAAATGTAGTCTAAATGGCCACCACGTTATCCAGATATAATTCCCATGGATTTTTATATTTCGGGCATTTTGGAAAAGTTGTCTATGAAAGCCAATTCGATATCGGATAACGCAAAATAGTTGAAAATCCTGCACGAAAATCAGCTATATCTTGTATATGGAAATATCCCGTAGAATTACCATGACTATTTTCGTAATCGTCTAGGTTATTGTCAAGAAGCAAATAGCGAGCATATTGAGCTGCTGTGATCTAATAAATGAATAATTTAAAGCTAGTAAGCAGTTTCAGTTTTTTTTACATGTTACTAACAAGTATAGAGAAGGCGCCGCGTCTAAATTAGAGGTGGTCCTATTTAAACAAGGAAAAGAAAATTGATGTCCCTTCCGCTTTAATCTGAAGTACTAAAATCAAAATAAAGCCTTTCTATACTTTTCACCTCGTTAATTTTTGGTAATTTAATACCATTTCGTTTCAATGGCAATTTCTCTTATATCTCTAAATAATATAACTGTCTGACTAAACTTGTGATAATTATATTAACAAAATATAATGTTTTGTTTTGCATATTGTTTGAACAAACAATATGCCCCAGATAGCAGAAATACATGGAAATGTCTCAGACTTCGTCTGTGTTATGGAATTTGAAATGTATTCTAAAACCAACGAGATAGCTGACTCTTCACAGAAAGTTATAAATGTGTCTGAAATTACACTTTGTCAGAGTGATCCTTATAATTCAGAGTTTGTCATATTCATCATTAAGACCGCTGTATAATTATAATTATATCGTAATCCCTTTCCACCCACAATATATGTGGATGGCTACGAAACAATTGCTCTTTATCTTGGTTATTATTAAAGCTCTAGTTTCTATCAAATGTGCACATTGTAATTATCATGTCCAATAATGGAATAGATATTTTTAATGTATATTACCACAACCAATTATTTTATACTCGTTTCCTTTTTCTAAAATTATAGTTAGAAAGAACGATATTATCTATTTTCTCTATTTTTGGAGAACGTGTCAATAAGTTTTCTTGTTTACAACAACAATAAGTTTATATGTCTTTAAGGCATTTTAAAAATGACATGGTATACTAATTCATTTTTCATTTTACAGAAAATTTAAGAATTTGTTGTGCAAGTAAGATCTCTTCATAAAATACTCACAAAATTGATAAAATTCAAACATTCAAACAAAAACATTTTCTAATAATATTAAATAATAACCGCAATAACGTTGCAAAAATAGAATAGTGTAATTAAACACTAGCTGTTTGTATTACAAGTTTGATTATTTCGTATGTAGCTAACACATTTCCTTTGATAACATGCTTGCGAAATTGATATATTGTTCGATAAAAACTGGAAATATTAAGAAAAAAATTGGGTAATTAATAAGTATTTGCGCAGATATTAATTTGAAACAATTGATCAACACAGGTTAGTTGTAAAATTGAGTATGGTGTGACAGAAACAACTTCAACATGGATTGAAAATAATTTATCAAATAGGTACCATAAAACTAAAGTGAACAATAAGACATTTACTAAAATTCCTAGTTCGTATGGGGTACCGCAGGGCAGCCATGTCCTAAAAAATTCATATGTAAACTTGTTCCGGATGACACATTAATATTTGTATCTGAAAAAAATCCTATTGAAATGACAGATATAATGAATAAAGAGCTCTGTATGTTATATAAATGGTTATGTATAAATAAATTGAAACTCAATAATAAAAAACTAAATGTATGGTTCTTGGAGCTAAAGCTAATTGCGGAGAATATTTAAATGATCAACTGTTTCTGTACATTAATAATACAAAAGTTGAAATCAATATTTAAAAATTATTTGTTGATTATGTACGTAAGTAAATTGGAAAAAAGACTTTCTTCTAAAGAGTATCTGTAGATTTAATATAATGATCAAAATTAATTATGTACAATACTATAATTTACCCACATTTTAATTATTGCTTTTAATCATTAATATCATGTAGCATATTAGATATTAAGAGGTTACAAGTGCCTGCATTCTACTATGAGGTATAGAAATATAGTACTGAAATGAGATACCTCCATCGTCAAGAATTTCTCGACTTCAGCACCGTGTCCAGGTTTTTCCTTTCGCACTGTTCACAAAATTATGTGTTGTTTGTTTACATCTCAGTTTGGATTTATCTGGTAACAAAATTTCAGCATGAGTTTTGTTCATAAATTCGTCACAATATCTTCTATAATCATATTTTTAAAGCTAAAATCTTGGAAAATTATTAGATAAGTACAAAATTCAAGTATAAATACTAAAAATAATAATTGCAATAATTGAAATGATGCCGCTTGTAAGCAAGGTGTTTGATTGCCATTAGAAATCAACACGATCACCTTCTTTTATGAGACGTTTGTGACGCTGCCATATTTTACATATTTGCTAAATAAATGTGTCAAATAAAAAGCAGAAAATTCGAATTTATTTGTTTTATTTTTTTAAATTTTGAAACGTTCGTAGGAAAAATTGTTCATGAAACGGCCTGATAAGATATTTCGTGAATTTATGTGATTACCGCTAGTAACACATCGCACTCATTCGAGAAATTCTTATTTCCCGACCTTGTTATGAAAATAGTCATTCTGTATTTACGATACATGGCATGATACTGACGTCACTTTTAGTTTGATTCGATCTTTATCGAATCGATTATAATTAAATAACATTCAAACTCCCAGTAAAAATTACACACATATTAATTTCAAAAATTATTTGTTTGTTTATACAATTGTGTGTTTATTTAATATGCATTTCTGCTGGAGGCATAATGAATTTTATTTCCAAGGAAGCTTGATAGTTTAGTTACTGTAGACGAATTTGAGCTCGAATCACGCAAAATACAAGAAACCCTACATATATAAAAAATATATAATGCCGTTTAATATGTAAAACTTCACGCTTCTCAATTATTTTGCCACATTTTGTTTATTTTCCAAAATGTTTGTCAATAATCAATTTTTACCATAACCTGCATTTGTTTTTGAAATTGCAGCATTGACAACCCTTGTCATTTTTTGAAATCAATTTCACAATCAATTTTCCACTTAAATTCAAAGAATCAATTTGTTTTCCCTAGATCAAAACTCATTTTGATTGAACTATGACAAGGACAGAGCTTTGAAAAAAATGTAAGCTGTAAGGTGTTTTCTAATTACGATGCGGAAACGGTCACGGTTATTAATATTTTATTATCCTATAATAAACGATGGTATACAATATCACCATCCAATTCAGTTTTCTAGTGTTAGGGAAAATTACCTTGAGCAGAATTTTAATAATTCTCAGCGTTCTAAACGTTGACCGAAGAAATTTTGGGAAATTCTAGACACATTCGCTATACGCGATATTTCTAAAAATTATATAAACTCTGTTACCTTGGATAAGCCATATTTTAATATAATTTTAAAATCATATTACTAAAGTTTATGTTGGTTCATCAACATAAAGCTTAAAGCACATTACAAGTTCAAAACGTTTCCTCGGCAAGAAAACTTCTTTGAATTTAGCTGCACACATACTCATTAGTTTTAATCAGGGGCTTTTAGTAACCTACAGATTTCAAACTTATTATCGCGTCTCGAGTAAGGAATAGATGAACCATGAAGCGCAACGAAATCTTAAATTCAAAATGATGGGTCTTACGGCAAGCGAACCATATCCTAAAAAGTTTTAACTACTTATTGTCTTTATTAATATTGTACTTATTACATGCAATAATTATGATTTTAAATATTTCTTGAACATCAGAACAATCTCGACATTGAAATTTACAGCAAACTTTGTTGTCATAAGCAACTAATGAATTAAAAAATCAATTAGTTTTTCAAAAGTATTATACGCCACTTATCTACGTTTTAAATCATAGTAATGGGTTATATGTGAGAATAGCTGCAGGTATACTAGAACAGCACTTTAGTTAAGAGATTGTGCGTGTACTTTTACTACAATTTTAGTGACAATTTTTAACAAAATTTTAAAAAGTAGTTATTTTTCGGATACGTAGAGACGTTTGTCCAATTTTTAAAAGCGGCGACAAATCTGGCATTTCAAACTTTTGCGCCGTTTGAATAACATGCAATTTAGCAAAAGTATTAGAATTTATACTACACGACGTTATTTATCACAAAGTCAGTAACAAAATCACTATTGATCAACACGTTTTATGAAAGAATGCTCTATAGCCACCAATCCTCTTTGTGTTACGTAATTTATTTCGGAATTCATTGACTACTAACTAACATAATTTATACTATTTTTCCAAGGCATTCGACAGAGTTGAGCATACTATGTTGCTTAAAAAAATTAACCATATCGGACTTTCTGAAAACTTGCAACTAAAATAATGATGGCAATTTTCAAATGCTCAGATTTTTTTAATGGCATGAAATACGCAGTCATTCATACTACAATCATTGAGTACTTTTGCAAAAATAGCGTAACATATTTTTTCTTTTTTAAAGTGGTCGTTGATGCCTGACTTAATGCTACAATAACAAGCATACATTTTTCACAAGCTTCTCAAACTCTTCTTCATAGAACTAACCGTTTCCGAGTAAGAGAGCGTCAAAGTTTATAATAAGTAATTAGACATTAAAATGTCAAATAACAATTTTACAGAGCAATTCTCTGTCTTAAACTCCATTTTGTAGCTCTAAGTAGAAGTGGCGGCGGTTTCTTTAATCGTTTTTTAATTACCTTGTCGGCCTTGAACACACACGTGATCAGAAAAATACCCGTTACGTCACCCATCCATGTCGCAGGTCCACTCATGTGTTCAAGGCCGACTAGGGATTGCAATTTACCGGAAGTTTTAATAACCGGTAAATCGGTAAATAAAAATGTAAATAACCGGTTAACCGGTATTTGCCGGTAATTTTTAGAATGAATGGTGGCGAAAATGGCAATTGTCTTTTTCCATGTACAAAATTATCTAAATTTAACAAAAAACATTTTTATATACGTATATTTAATAGAATGAACAAACAAAAGGTTTCTTATCAAAACGAAAAAATATAAATGAAAAAAATTTAAATAAACAATTATTCTGGAAATAACAAAAATATCAACTTAAATAACAAAAATTATAAACATAAACTCAAATAGGACTGGAATACCTAATCTAAAAATACAATATTTTTTAAAAATAGCCCATTAAAAGGATTAGTTTTTCAAAGCTATATATGTTAGTCGTCTGATATTTGTGAATAGAATACCACCAGCTGAAGATGCCCTTCCTCAATCGATATTGGTGGGTCGATAAGTTAATAAGAATTGGTAATAACATACTTCTAAATGTATTCCACGGATATTTTGTGGCAGTGAAATATTCAATTTCCTATCGCAAGATATTGTCAATGTCTCTCTTGTATTTCTTAGGTGTTTGGATAGTACTTTTTATAATATTATTTATTTATTGTTAAAAGAGCTCAATGTTGAGACAGTCACTCTGTATTTAGTGAATACTAGTCACTGACATGAACAGAAACGTTGAATACGTGACATATCGTAAGTTCAGGAAATTACCGAAAAAACCGGTAAAAAATTAAAATAACCGGTAATTATCGTCATGTGTTTTTTGTGCTGATAACCGGTTAACCGGTTAACTGGTTAACTGGTATTGCAATCCCCAAGACCGACAGGATAATTAAAAAACGATTAACAATACGGCCGCCACTTCCACTGCCCCTATTGTTTACGAGCTACAGCCTATCAAGAGTTATAGAAATATAGTTTATAAAAATATGTCAAATATGTTACTATCGATCTTGTAGAGCACTAAATTCTCTGCAATATAGTGCCCTACAAGTTTGCATTACGAATCCACTATTTTTGACCTATTGGACTATCTTGAAATTTGGAATGAAGATATGGTTTAGACAAGAACTAAAGATAAGCTCTTAAAACTTCAATAATTCTACATCGTATGTCAAAGAAGCGAACGTGAATAGTCATAGAACTCTATCTTCTTTCAAAGATCAATGATTTGATATTCAAATTCAGTGGTTGTTTTTGGCGGTATTTCTGCTATACAAGTAGCAAGAAAATGAAACTTTGGAGCGACTTCTCTGCTTGGTCGAATGAACTACAACTTCTTGTAAGAAATATATTAGAAGATTTAAATTTTTCCATCAAACGGGTTACAGAAGATGCTGATACATTGAGCGGCAGGCAACGTGGCAGTCAATATGTCTTCTGCACTCTATTCCCGTCATATATTTTCAAAAAATCATACATATTTTAACTAATTTGAAATAATTGGCGGAGACGCATCTAAAAGTTATTGAGTAAGGATAAAACATACGAGACTTTCCCGAAGATTTTTTTTTAAATTTGGGCCTTCTCTAAAAGAATAGGAAAGGTTTATAGAAATTATGGAACAAAATTTCACTCAGTTTTAGGAATACGTATCTACTTATTAATGGAATATAATAAAGAATTGGACTTTATTATCTAATATCAATTCAAAGACGACGCAAAAATGTATAATTTCAATATTGTATTTATATACCGATACGATATTTGCGTCAATAAAATAGAAAAGCATTGTTAGCATAAATGTGTACTTTACAATTTTTAAATTTGATAAATTTTGTAATTTGAGTTGTATTTTGCGTAAATGACATAAACAGTGCAATTCTCATAAGACAAGCACAATGAGTAATACAGTAACAAATAAAATTGTTACATAGATAGGAATTTTATAAAATTAGATCTTAAGAAATTATGGCATAACTTACCTTATCTTGAAAAATATACTACTTTTTGCATAAGTGCGATAGAACAAATCAGTGTAATTGATCCAACGATGAAGTTGTTTCGAAATGGTTTTTAGCAGAGAAAACTTGATACTATGAATAGAGTAAATTTTCATTTCTAAAAGACAAAAATTGAAATTAATTCAAGAACTGTTATATAAAAATAGGTAATTCCAAATTAGAAAGATTAAAATAACAAACATATAATTAGGGCTAACAAAAAACAAGCCTAACAAATTACACAAAGGAGGAATGAACTTTAAAAAGACACCAACAAAAAAAAACTACACAAGTCTTATAAAAGTTAGTGATCGTTTTCAGAATTTTGTATGAGAAATCAAATACTCTTACTTTAGGCTACGTTCAGTCAGAAAAATCCTTTAATTTTAATGTTTAGTTTAGTTTTCCTCAGGTAAAAATCACTGGCAGATAACAAATCTGTGCTGAGCCGCTGGTTCTTTTGGAATTTTAGTGGTAAGAAACCTATTATCTTACATATTTTCCATTATAATAATAGATTGAACTTCAGTGGAGGTTTTCTGCAGATTTAAGAAGAAGAAAGTGCAGCGATAAAGGCTGTACCAGTCTATGAAGAAAACACTGTTAAAGTAACGCAAAATAAACATTTAAAAGTATTATTGTTAATAAGATTAGAAGATAAGACAGGATAGTTTGTTCAGTTTGTTCTTTAATTCTAAGTGTTGTAGTAAATTTAAGAAGGTTTTGTAAAATAAAATCACAAGGTTTGGAATCCAGCTAATTACAAGAAAAATGAAAGGAAAGTTATGTTAAAATGGCTAAAATCAAATGAGGAGCTCTTTTCATATCTTATCTGTGAAACGGAGTTTAGGTTGCTACCTCCAAAGTACTACAAGGGTCGGCTATTGGACCTCTGTCTTGATTAAAAATATGATATTTATCAATGACATATCGGACGACTTAAGAGACACGGTTAGTTACTTAATGTATACTGATGATTCGAAGCTTCTTCTAGAATATATAACGTCGATGTTTGTCTTCACTTGCAGGGGAACTTAAACAAAATTAGTAATTGATATACTAAATACAACCTTTCATTAAATTCACAAAGAAGCAATTCAATGTTATGTCTTGTACATCTAAGTCCATTCCAATTTTCTACTAATATAACTTAGATAAGATACGTCACCGGTCCTAAACATTACGTGACTTAGACGTTATCTTTGTTAAATCTCTCTTTCAATATGCACATTAATACCATAGAAGCCACTGTCCTAAAGTAAATTTAATGCTTTCATAGTTAGAAATTTCCGTCACTTTTTATACTCAGATACACTTGAGATGCTTTATTGTTATGTCACTTGTTTGGATCCTGCACTATAATGCACATGTTAACGAGTTAGAATCGGTCCACAAACTTCTTAAATTTATTTATTTCAATCTGGTGGTACATACGCAACAATCGGTTTTCCATAAGAAGACCTGCTGGATAGGTAATTTACATACAAGTTTACATTGTAGGCGAGAATGCTTATGTCAAATATTTCTTTTAAAAATTATTAACAACATTATTGACGCACCACTATTATCGTCTAAACTGTCTTGTGACATTCCCAAAACAATATCCCGCCACAGTACTGTATTATTTTATCTAGCTACGCCCCGTAAAAATATGTAAAGTTATACATTTATATAACGAGCGACAAGTACAATGCAATCCGCGATGATATAGAAATTTTTAATTGCTGCTTGAATACTTTAAAAACAAATTACCAAAAATACAAATTTAGCTTGATTGTTTTTCCTTTTATCATTTCTTTATATACAAAATGTTAAAATGTTTGTCTTTTCTGTTTCTTTATCTACCGTAAGTTATTTTGAATTTTTGTATACATTTTTTATTTGTACATGTTTTTGTTTGATATAATTTTTGTAGAAATTCACTGTCCTAAAGTTGAGTAAGTATCTGTTGGGCTGCGCCAGCGTAACAAATAAATAAATAAACTTAACTATTTGCATATGTTGCGGTGTATGCTAAACCTGAATACTTTTTGTATTAAAAACATAAGTTATTATTATTATCAATCTAACTTTCAAAGATTCGCTTCAATTAAAAAAAAATGAATTTTGTGATAACAATTAGCCGTATATCTTTTAACAACTCACATATCAAAGATATTGTTCCTAAAAGTTTTAGTTATTTCTCAACTTTTTTGTACTGTTGGACTAATTAAAAATACGATTTATTTTACACAATTTGAGACAGAATGTACAGAACCTTTAATGAGCGCCTAGAGGAATAGTTTGTTTACTTTTTAATTTGATTAATAATACAAGAATAATAAGTTGTGGAGCTAGTAATATCTGGAAATTTCAATATTCTATAAAATGAATTACTTTATATTTATTCAATAATCCGAATGTAATTTTGCAATTTACCTTTAAGCTAATGAAACAAATTAAAATATATTATTTGTTATTACAGAAAACGTCGTGAGTCTAGCGCAGATTCTGGAATTAGAAGTATGGGCTCTAAATCTCGCCGTGATTCTCATCACACTGCCATTTCTGATTTTAAGACGGAGGTAGCGAAACTATGGCAGCGGCGAGAAAGTATAACAACTACCACAGTTATCACTCCCAGTGTCATGCCACGCAGAGACAGTGGTGAGTCCAGTAAGAGCACGCGAAGAGACTCCATTTCACATTCCCACCATACGTCTAGGAGAGGTTCCGGTGAAAGCGGAAGAAGTGGCCGACGAGACTCGATTACTGCTATAACGCCCCCTCCCCCTAAAATAGTAGCTGCCAAAAAGAAAAGGCGAGATTCACGGAGTATCACTGATACTCCATATTACAGACAGGAACAGAGGCCTTCTACTTCTTCAACGGCGTCCGACTCCACACCTGCCCAATATTTGGGACTAACTCCAATAACCACCACTAGTAGTACATCAGATACTAGTACTCAAGCTCTTCCGCCACCTACTATTATAACTTCTAGTGTAACACCTCCCGCCACATCCCCAACAGTCCCAACAACTACCGCAACTACTCCCACACATCCTTTGCTCGCTACCAGAAGGGATTCCACGACACAATGTGGTAGGCTGGGTAGGAGAGATTCTAGAAGTCACGCAAGTCCAGATCGCAGCAGTAAACACTCCAGGTTGCAACGTCAAAACACCGCGTATGATGAAAGTTGTCTACCTCCTGGAGGCTGGAGTAGAAGAGGTTCACAACCAACCGCCTTAAGTCCAGACGTAGATGACACAGGACGCAAAGCTAGACGCGACTCGTTAAGTCCGGATTCAGCTTCGCGTAGTAGAAGAGACTCTAGATCTCATTTAAGCCCGGATAGATCCGGGGAGCGTGATATTAGTCCCGTACGTCGTAGCAGAAGGGGCACTTTGCGTCGTCAATCTACCAGCATAGCCGGGAGAGGTCATGGGCACCGATCACCCGATTCTTCCAGCTGCTCAAGCCGAGATCCCAGTCCCTGCAACCGCGCGGGTCCACCTCCGACTACTGAAAATTACAGGCCAGCTATTCGCAGGCAGTCCACGACGGAAGAAATTTTGATAGCGAGAGGATTTCGTAGACAATCAACAACCGAGGAGATGATTAGGTGCAGAAACTTTAGAAGGCAGAGTTCTCAGAGCGACGACTGCCAGAGGTACCGGGGAAGAAGAGACTCGAGCGCACAGATCTTAGATGGTACCATTGCGTCAATGACCGTAGAAACATCTAGTACGTTTTTTGATTCTAGCACGCAAACAGGTAAGGGGGCATTGCAGGGAAACTGAATAATCAAAAGAGGGTCTACAATATTAATTAATGAAAATTATTCAGACGTTTAATAAATTAAATGTTGGTCGCAACACATATATCCTTAAAATTACATTAATTTGATAATTAATATTCAGTTAACTCAAGTACAATTAATAGGCAAAGTAATTATATTTTACTAGCTAAGGCCGTTGGAACAATGTACCTACTTAATGTAATAAGTCAACTCGAAAAATAGCCGCATAGCTATAACGGAAAATATGGTAACGTGACGTTTTCAAGTAAATTTACAAAATATATACATTTTGTCGATTTTTGCGTGTTTTTAAATAAATTATGGAAAATTTTAAAAATGTATTTGGAAAGTCTTTAAAAATAGCTAAAAGATTAATTAAACTTGACATTTACCAAATATAGAGATGAATTTTCAATACATTTTTATAAGATACAGTGCACAGTGGGCCCAGAAATCGAAAACGTGGCCAAAATTCTGAACATAGTTTAATCGCCTGAAAATCAGTACCTACATCAATCATAAAAAAATATTTAAAAAAATTAAAAGTGATGGAGGTTGTTGTTTTCGGGGGTGCAAAAATTGAAAACACGTGATAAAAATTTGAAAAAAAAGTAATATTATTTGGAGGGGTATTTTTTTTTTGGGGGGGTGTGGAAAATGCGAAAAACTAAAATAATTTAAGAATGGGCCAGTTTTCTAAAAGCAAGTATATTTAGCATGGAAGAAACATTATTTAAATAAAAATAAAGGTAACGGGAGACGTAAAAAGTAAACTGTTAAACTGTAAAGTGTTAAAAAAAATTAAAATGGACAAATCGCGTAGAAAATAGTATATCGAACATGTAAAACACAAATTGGATTAAATTGCAATATAATTAGATGTTTTTACAATTAATTATTTTTTATTTATTTGCTTTTATCATGATTAGAGAATATTATTTAGGAATTTTGCAAATCACAACTTACACACTTTATTATTTATTAGGAAAATACCCGCTTTCTATATATTGTTGCCCTAATCTGGGCACGCTAATATACTAGTTAGGTAAATACTTTAAAACACTCATTATTGGAGAATCAATCAAAAGAACTACTCTTCTAGCTAATACTGACGAAGTATTGAATTACATGATAGGATCCCTAGCATTTTGTGTGAAAGTGTGAATGATTAGATTTGAATGATTTAAGTACTTTCAATATTTTTTCTTTAAAATGCTAGGGATCCTATCATGTAATTCAATACTTCGTCAGTATTAGCTAGAAGAGTAGTTGTTTTGATTGATTCTCCAATAATGAGTGTTTTAAAGTATTTACCTAACTAGTATATTAGCGTGCCCAGATTAGGGCAACAATATACAGAAAGTGGGTATTTTCCTAATTAATAATAAAGTGTGTAAGTTTTGATTTGCATAATACCTAAATAATATTCTCTAATCATGATAAAAGCAAATAAATAAAAAATAATTAATTGTAAAAATAAATCAAGAATAGGCTTGTAAATAATGAATGAATGTTTCTATACTCTACTGATGAGAACTAACGAGTTCGAAAAAACTTGTACAACTTTTCTAGAGTTGAAATAGAATGTACGGTTCAATAATTGTTGTGAATGGCTGAATTTAAATAAATAATTTAAGTATTTTCAATATATCTTCCTGCCTTAAAATGCCAGGAATCCTATCATGTAATTCAATACTTCGTCAGTATTAACTAGAAGAGTAGTTGTTTTGATTGGTTTTCGAATAATGAGTGTTTTAAAGTGTTTTTCTAAGTAGTATATTAGCGTGACCCGATTAAGGTACCAATATACAGAAAGTAGATAATTTCATATTAAATGAAAAAGTGTGAAAAGCCGGTCTGCCATCTTGGGACGTACGCTATATTGAATTTAGAATGACGTCACATTGTTTATCGTATTTTACTCGTCAAACCCTTTCATTTGATACCCATATCAAGGGGGTTGTAACTAAAAAGCCGATCCGCCATCTTGGGACGTACGCCATATTGAATTTAGAATGACGTCACATTGTTTATCGTATTTTACTCGCCAAACTCTTTCATTTGATATCCATGTCAAGGGGGTTGTGACTAAAAAGCCGATCCGCCATAATGGCTATACTATGTTGCATTGTCATCGGACTTATACACGTGTGCCAAATTTCAAAGCTCTAGCTTAGTTAGAAATAGCCGAAATTTTTATTGCAAGATTTGACCTATACATACATAGATACATACATACATACATACATAGAAACATTGCAAGTTAAATAAAAGCTTTTAAAAAACTATAAGAAATCGATCAGTAAAAGAATCATGCTTGGAACTCGTTGCGCTTTTTTTTGTAACTCAAACAAAAAGTACCCATTTATTTTTATTTCTTTATCTTTATAGAACCCCGTTTAAAACAATTTTATAATCGAATGTACACATTTCACAAGAAACCAATGTATACAAAATAAAATACTTATTTTATAGATTATCTTAGTAAAGTTTAAGTATGTTTTTGTTGAAATTGCACAAATTACACCCATATCGAATACTACGTTCGAATGTGGCAAACAACTATTCACAATAATTGTACGCTAACAGAACGCTGTGTTTCTTAGGGTGTATCAGGTAAAAATAGGCAACAATACGGTTGGAATTTCCGGTAAGTAGTGAACTGAATATTTATAACTACAGAAATATTCATATTATTTTAAATACAATTAAACCTCTTTCGAATTTTGGCTTTTTGACCAGGTTTTTCGGTTTTGTAGCCCACTGTGCGGTGGGACAAAATATTACTCTTATATTTATAATAATAAAGCTCCCTTTTTTGGGCCACATGTGAATATACCACCAATGTATAGTCGCTAACATTAGAGTCACGTTTGCAGATCGATGACGATCTTACTAATATTTAAAAAATTATATGAAAATTAAACTTTATAGAAGGAATTCAGATAATTCATCGTTGTTAGCAAATCGTTAATAAAGTAAATATAATCAGACAACATATAATAAAAAAAGTATTGTTTGCTTCTTCAATTAAGGCTATTTCTTTTTATTCACAACGTCTTGCCAGGCATTTTATAATACAGTCAGATGTCACTCTGCGCAAAGTTAATTCACTATTTTTTTCCAGGAATACCGTGGCTTTAGCGATAAATTTTATTAGAACATTTTTTGTTTAGAAACACGTGGTCTATCCACTTATATTTTTTATTTTTTCCTACCCTGACTTAATTTCAAAATTTTGAAAAAATGGATGAAGAAAAATTGAAAAAAACTAATTTAGATCATGCTGTCGCATAGAGAATTGAAAGACGTTTCAAATGACCCCCTTTCCTTATTTAAATTCTTGAGTCAAGGGTTGATGTTGCTAGGGGGATGATGTGTCAATGTCAAGTTTGACATCCAAAGTTTTCCCCCAAAAATCAAGAATCGCCTGTCCGAGCGGTTTTTCAAGAAACTAGTCTAAGTTTCCCAAAACAGTCGTGTTTCGTTTTCAATGGCCCACTCTGTATATGCATTATTCTAGCCTTTCGTTTGTTGTATTACACGTCTGACGGCATCACATCTAACGCGGTTGCTTGTTAGGCACACAGCCTCACCAAAAGCTTCTTCCATTAGTACTTTGGTGATCCCAATGTTTTGGAGGTCGTCCTTTTCATCTTTTGCCATCTGGCTTTCCCTTAAGACCAGGCGCGCCATTTTGTTCATCAACCTATGTTCCCTAACCATTTCCACCGCAAGCAGCCTTTCCTTATTTTGTTTTGTTATTTCCCACGTTTTGACACGTTTTCCCACGTTTCGACCATATGTCACTATGCTTTGAACAACGCTTTTATAAATTCTTTCTTTTGTCAAATTCTTTATGTTCTGACCACCAAATCGAGTTTAGTTTCTGAATAGCCTGTTTGTCCTGTATTATTCCGGGGTTTATATCTCTTCGGCTATTCTCCTCCATTGACATAATGGCTCTTAGGTACGTGTATTTACTACAGACTATTATTTTTCTTCCATTTACATCCATGTCATTCCCTTCTTCTCCGATCACCAAATATTTGGTTTTGTCAAAATTAATTTTTTATCCCCATTTTTCGTAGATCTGTGTCAATTTTCACATCATGTAGTTAATGTCATCTTCATCTGACGCAACAACCACTTGGTCGTCTGCAAGAAGAAGGGAATGCAGGTATTCGTCGTATTCGCCTTATCTATATAGATTTTGAATAGGGTCGGTGATTGGCAACATCCTTGGCGTAATCCTTTCGTTACTCCAAAGGTGTCGGACATTTTATTTGAGTAAGATGCAAGAACTTTAAAAATGCGTTAATTTATTATTTTTTCATTATACATATTATATAAGCCGAGTATATAATAAAATAAAACTATATAAAAAAGTTATTTTGTAAAATAAATCATTTTACTACGGGAGCCCACCCTGAGTGTTCATGCACCCCCCCCCCCGGATCCTTTAGGACAATGTTTTTCATAAAGATTAAAGCCTAAGGAACAATTTAAGACATGTCCTAAAAAAAAAATTGGCTGCACTTTCAAAATGGCGTCCGTTTAAAAAAAGAAAATTTGCAAATATGGTTTTTGTCATTTAACACAAAAACTAAAAAAGATGGAGAAAAACTTTTTGCACAAAAAACAAAGTGCATACAATTTTCTACAATTTTGTTCCTATACAATATTTGCATAGGAGTTACCATTTTCCAGATAAATGATTCATCTCTTAAAGTAAAATATAAAATTCAACATAAAATGTAACACTACGGAAGCCCACCCTAACTGTCCGTGCACCCCCTCGATCCTTGGGGACAATGTTTTTCATAAAGATTAAAGCCTAAGGAACAATTTAAGACATGTCCTAAAAAAAAAAACTGACTGTACTTTCAAAATGGCGTCCGTTTAAAAAACAATGCAAATATGGTTTTTGTCATTTTACACAAAAACTGAAAAGGATGGAGAAAAACTTTCTGCACAAAACACAAAGTGCATAAAATTTTCTACAATTTTGCTCCTATGGAATATTTGGATAGGAGTTACCGTTTTCCAGATACCACTGTTACCGTTTTCGAGATAAATGTCTGCAAATTACAATATTATTATTATTATTAATTTTTTTCAGTTTATTTCATTTTATTTTTATGTTAATAATATAAAAATATATTATACGCCTAACAATAAGTGTCACAGTTATTTCCTCTAAGTGATTTACCGATATATGAATTTCCATGTTTTCTTAATTTCGGACTCATTTATCTGGAAAGTGGTAACTCCTATCAAAATACTGTATAGGTACAAAATTGTAGAAAATTTTATGCGCGTTATTTTTTGTGAAAAAAGTTTTTGTTCATCTTTTTTAGTTTTTGTGTTAAATGACAAAAACAACATCGGCAACAGTTTTTTTTAACATATGGCCGCCATTTTGAAAGTACAGCCAATTTTTTTTTTTAGGACATGTCTTAAATTGTTCCTTAGGCTTTATTCTGTATGAAAAACATTGTCCCCAAGGATCGGGCGGGGGGTGCACGTACACCTAAGGAGGGCTCCCCGACTATTTTAAAATTCAAATTTTATTGGAGCAAAACCACGTGACTATAAATGGTACGTCATTAGTCTGATGTCATTTGGCATAACGTTTTGGTTTGATCCATAAACCGCAGATTTATAAGTTCACCGGTGGAGAGCACCGGTAAGTAATAACATTATATGATTGGCTAATTTGAAAAACACAGCCAATCAGCTTCGTATTTCATCCACCCAGCGGTAAATTTAGAAAAATGCGGAGACAAGTGACAAGTTTGATAGCTTTGACAGTTTACATCTGCTAGTGCTGAAATATTAAATTGTGTGTTAATTAAATGTTAAATTGTAGTCTGCTGACTTTTAAATCTCGATTTGTTTATTTGTGTAAAAATCATTACTGTATTAATTTATCTAAGTGGTAAAAATGACGAACAACGACTTTGCGCAAGCTCAAAGTGACAATTTGCCGAAAATCGACTTGTTTGTGATGAACACTTTTTTGCTAATAATACCGATTATATCAGTGCAGAAATTAGAGGTGGAAAAGTGACAAGGATGCATCATTCATTATTCTTAACAATACATTCGTTTACGCTCACTTTTATCCTTTTACTACAGTTAGATAGAATATGCAATATTTTAATATTTTTATCAACATTAACTTTTCTTTTTCGTCTCAGATTATATAACTTTTTTATATTAAATAGTTTGCCACCACTAAGTACATAGATTAAATATCTGTTGAAAATAATACTAATAAACATTGCCAATGCTTAATGCCTGATGACGCCAAACCCAAATGGCGGGAAACTTCCTTCGTTTCAACGTGTCTAAATTCTCACCGAAACTAAATTATTTTTTTATCGGTGTCATATGTCTTTTCTAAGTCTACAAACACCATATGAGTCTCTCTACACTTTACTATTCGCTTTTGGCTTAGTTGTCGTAGAGTGAATATAGTATCCACGCACGATCTTCCAACCGTGAATTCGCACTGTTCTTCACCGATCTCGATTTACTGTTCTAGCCTTGTATTGATAACTCGCCCATACAATCTTCCAATAAAAGAAGTTACAGTAATTCCTCGATAATTGCGACAGTCAGTATGAGGCCCTTTTTTATGTATGGAGCTAATGTACCCAAGTTTCCAGTCTTCCGGCACCTTCTCTCCCTCAACTACGCATTTATAGTTTGTAATATATCAATTACAACCTCCGGGCTATTTTTCACTAATTCTATTGGAATATTTCCAAGGCCTGGTGCCTTACCGTTCTTTGTCCATTTCAGGGCTTCACATATTTCCTCTTTGGTTATTCTTGCCATTATTTATTTTATCTTGCCTTACCCTTTGTGTGATATCTTGATGTTGTCTGTATTCGTCACGATCTTCATATAACATTTTCTCATAATATTCTTTCCATTTTATCTTTATCTTTTATCTTTTCTCAAGTTTCTGATCGTTTTTCATGCTTCTTTACTTCTTCTTCCTCTTATACATAAATCAATTCCATCACATCTTTTACTCCAAAACTCATTCTTTGTTTTTATCACTTCTCTTTTAACGCTTTTGCATACTGTTTTCTATTTTCTCTGTCTTGTGTTACTAACCACTTATGGTATAGTCGCCTTTTTTCTTTGATCTTCTGTTCAATATTATTGTTCTCTTGTCTTTCTCCTCTTCGCCTAGTGCCTCACTTGCTTCTTCGTGTATTGCGTTTTTCATTCGGTTGTAGATCTGTTCCACAGTCTCTTCGATTACTGTTTGCTTCAGCTTTATGTTCTCTAAACTCATTTTATATAAGAATTTTATTGACTCATCTCTTAACAGTTGTAGTTTGTATCTCTTGTCTCCGATCTTTCCATTAACCACATATTAGTAAAATTAAAATATACAGAACTATTATTTGTTTGACATAAGGGTACTTAGTACTTATTAAAATTAATAATCATTATGATTGCCAAAATTTGCAAAATGATTTAAAAATAACAATACGAAATTTAATACAAGCAAATGTAAAACACTAACTTTCTTGAAAAAAAAATCAATTTTATTTAATTATATAGGAAGTGATCTTGGCTGGTGTAAATCGCATTGAAAACTCAGAGGTTAGTTTTTCAACAATTTATTTCAATAACAACTATCATGCAGATACGAAAATTAGAAAAGCGTACAAGTTGTGGAGATTTACTCGAAGGCAGTGTCCAGATTTGAATAATTTTAATGTCATATAAATCTTTGCTACTTCGTGGTATTGAATAATGTTAAGTGATTTGTAATCCGAAGTATATGAATAATATTAACGGATTTGAACATGTTCAAAATAGAGTCAAATTCCTATTATGTAAACTAAAAATTAACTAAACATAACCTAATTACGATGAAAGAATAAAGATTACATTCTTTACAAAAACGAAGATAGGTGAAATATATTTTTCATTTAAAATAACAAATAATCTGTATACAGTACCAGAACTAGCAAAATTTTTGTCTGTACGTACACCACTTTGTACCACAAGAAATCTACGATTTATATTGATCACCACAAGACAACACACAACATGGTCAACATTAAACAACGACAACAACATCCGTTTCCCCTTTTCTTTATATGCTAGTAGTTTATAGCTATAACTATTATTGTTAGTTTTGATTTAGATATTATTATATTGTCATACATTTTGTGGACTTACAGTGAGTATTCATTAATATCATATTATTTGGGTTTTTTAACTTGAATAATAAAAAAATAAATAAACATATAATTACTAGAGATATTTTGTAATGATGTATCGCAAAACATTAATATTCTCAGTTGTAAATAATATACTCTGCTATCAATAAATTGCATCGTAGTAATAAGACACCACATATAATATAACCCCCTTTATACCTGAAACCCTGAAGTATCTTTTTGTGGGAGAGGTCCATTCAGTTGAAAATAAGGGACACACATCCAGTATTTGACTATACTAGGGTTAATTTCTTCTTCTGAAAAAATCCCGTTACCACAGTTGGGAAACGAACCCATGTGAGAATCATAATCATAATCATAAAGACATATTTTTAATATGAATATACTAAATGATGGATACAGTGATATTTTTACACATTCCAGAAATAATCGTTTTCATTAATTCAAAATTAACGAATAATATATAAACTTTTGCCTAACTTGTGAATAATTTGTTGGGGTTATTTGACCTTGATCCCATCATAGTTTATTAGTTAAAATAGAAAAGTTTTGTTGCCATGAAATATAGTAATTACATTTTATATATCATCGTATACTTTCATACAATTTTACTCTAAACTTGATACAAAATTTAGTTCTTAAATTATAAAAGTCTACATGGATCTAGTGAATATTTTATAATTCATATGATCCAATGGAAATAATTCTACAATGCCCTTATATGTTGACGACTGCATAGAAGCTATTATTTTGAAACATAATATCCGATGTTTTCGATAGGACGAAACTGACTTGACGGTCTAAATTGATCTTTTTAATTTCAGTGGAAGTAACTCAATTTATTTGTTGCAAATTAAGTTTTTTACTAAGCAATTTTTAATAATTATATCGAATTTAAGCAACTCTTGCACTGGTATATGCTGATATAACTTTTAGAGTTATATACAATTTTTGTATCAATGGAGTAGTGGGCTGGTGACACAGATGCAAAGTTGAAATTTATTTTCGCCAAAATCCGAATTTGTGTAATCATAGAATGAAAAAATATTGTAACCGCCAAATTTTATTCACAAAATTACCTACGAATTATACCTAATACCAATCTGACCCTCATTCTTGTCGATTGAAATATTAGTAATAAATTCTACCTTTCTCTAACCCTGAAGTCTGTATAATGAGCGTTATATGAGTTCTTACGTTTCAGTTGTAATAAGAAATATCTTGAATGTGACTTCAGTAGGTAATTGTTACTGGACATGTTTAATATGTAGTTAAATCGAAAATCAATTTATTTCAACTGCTGCATAAAAAATTGATTGTCCTACTATTCTATCGGAAATAAAAGTTCATATTCACTATCTTAAGAGGAAAATTAACACTTTACGATACCTATAACTGATCTTAATTAAACCACCAATTTCCTTACTCTTGTTTTGTTATGATTCTTCTTTAATAACCAAGCAGATGTGTCAGAAACTGTTAGGTTGAGTTGAATAGCTTATGCTAGACTCCGCATATTTTAGGGAAATAAAATGTATATTTTTTTCTCTGAATAAAGACCTTTTATTATTATTATTATTTTTTCGGTTACCCGCTGCAGGACAGGGCTTCCGTGGCCTCCGACACCACACGGTAGCCGCGCCGGCAAATTCATTACAGCCACTCTCCACGACCTGTGGAGTTAGTGACTGTAAACACCTGAATCATGTGCCCTAAGCAGACGAAGCGACCCCAAGATAACCGCCTTCTGCATGTGACCTGCCAACCATTCTGCCGAATTCTGACAGGCCGGTATGATCTTTAAATCTGAGAGCAGCTAAGGCTTCATCCCTCCGAGTACACCGATTATTAGGACGACCATCTTGACCGAGTAGTCTGAGTACAGCACTTGGAGCTCATATCGGAAATCAAGATATTTGGTCCGTTTTTCCCCCTCCTTCAAAGCGATGTTTGTCTCGGCAGGTGCTGAGAATTCGATGACAAACACTTTGTTCTGATGGTCGAGGAGGACTATGTCAGGCTTGTTGGCTTGAATTAACCTGACAGTCGGGAACGAGTAGTTCCAATAAATTCGGCACCTCTCGTTCTCGACAACGGACTCAATATCTCCTGGGATGTAAGGCAGCACTGGTGTTTATTATTATTATTATTATTTTTTTTTTTTTCTAAAAGTCAGTCACCCTTTAAACTCTGTGGCTCCGACACTCACAGAGGGGAGCTGGTAGTACCGGTAGCTACTCCCCACGCCCGTGGGGTGAGTGGTTTCTAGACTAAAAGGAGATAGTTATTTCTGATACTTTTTAATTTATTTAGGTGACTGGCTATTTTATATGGATATATTGTGTCAAAATAACCGAAAGGAATATTACAACCAAATGTTCCAAAAATAATATAAATATGGAATATAAAGAGATTGCAATATCAGTTAACCGATTATCAGGACAAGAAACATATGATGATATTTATTTTAATTTTTTACCGGTTATTTCGGTAAATTCTGAACTCTACGATATGTCACGTATTCAACGTTTCTATTTATGTCAGTGACTAGTATTCACTAAATACAGAGTGACTGTCCCAACACTGAGCACTTTTAACAATAAATACATAATGTTATAAAAAGTAAAATCCAAACACCAAGCCCTAAGAAATACAAGAGAGACATTCCCAATACCTTGCGACAGGAAACTGAATATTTCACTGCCGCAAATATCCGTGGAATACATTTAGAAGTATGTTATTACCAATTCTTATTAACCTATCGACCCACCAATATCGATTAAGGAAGGGCATCTTCAGCTGGTGGTATTCTATGCACAAATATCAGACGACTAATATCGATATCGCTTTGAAAAACTAACCCTATTAAGGGGCTATTTTAAAAAAATATTGTATTGCCCTATTTGAGTTTATGTTTATAATTTTTATTATTTAAGTTGATATTTTTGTTATTTACCGAATAATTATTTATTTAAATTTATTTCATTTATATTTTTTCCTTTTGATAAAAAACCTTTTAAGTTTGTTCATTATATTAAATAAACATATATAAAAATGTTTTTTGTTAAATTTAGATAATTTTGTACATGGAAAAAGACAATTGCCATTTTCGCCACCCTAATCATTCATTTTAAAAATTACCGGTAACTACCGGTCAACCGGTTATTTACATTTTTATTTACCGATTTACCGGTTATTAAAACTTCCGGTAAATTGCAATCCCTAATAAAGAGGGTCAATAATAACCAACAATCTTGAGAAAGTAAAATTTTGCATATGTATAACAATCATTACTCCTTAAACCCAACGAAGGAAATAAAATATTATTGTGCATATGTTCTTTAAAATATAAATGTAAGTAGATTTGGATATAACTATTATTACATTATTAAAAACATGTTAGCAATACATCTCTAAAGCATATAATAAATGCAATATTTTTAACAGGAATACTACCATTATATTTTAAAAGTAGCATCGTAGCAGGAGCTATAAAGCATTAACCAGTACCTGAACTTGATTAATATCGCAACAGTGTTGTAAGCAAAAGCCACACCTATAGATATCTATGCACAAGAAGTAGCACGGAGGTCAAACTCTGATAGGAATATACGCCGACTGCAGTGGTGCGTTCTAAAACTGTAAAAAACTGCAAGTACACCCTGACAAAATTGGCTGAATATAATAACCTAAACTGAAGTGGCGCTAAAAGACCGGGGAAACATAGACAATAAGAGAGCGAACAAGGTGCAAATAAGTCTTGATAGAACCCGAAGCGACCATGTCTTAGAGAACGAGGCAGTCACACACGTTTATTGATGATCAATCGATATCAATGACCAACGAATTGCTAAAACTGAACAGAAAATAGCTGAGATGCGCAGTGGTAATCTCAAGAGGATACTGTACATGAAGTAGTCACTTCATTCATTCACTAATTCATTCATTGTGGCGGCACAGCTCTTGGTGGGCCTTGGCCTGGTCTAGAACCTCCTCCCACTGATGTTTCCCCTACATCTTCTGACATTTATGGTCTTAGGTCTGCTACTACATCACCACGCCCAAGACACGTAGCCTAGGTCTTACCCAGTGAAGTTGCCCCATTGGCCTTTGGAGAGGCTCCTGGATCCTTTCTAAATACATGTCATAGCCATCTTAAGCGGTGAAGTTTTATCGTCTTGACAATATCGTAATTTTTATAAAGTGTGTCTAGCTCATACTTTCTTATAGAGTCTTCTCTAGATATCATTATCATTGACTGCTCGTATATTTTACGTTCGAAGATCCTAATAGGTCCTCATCGCTTTTGTTAGTCCATGTCTCGAACAGTACAATAATGCTGACCGGATCAGAGTTTTATATCGTTTGCATTTTGTTTGCCCTGATATATAGCGTGACTTGAGTGATGTAATTAGCCTAAAATCAGAGATGTGCAGAGGAAACTCTCCATATGTAATAACAGTCTGTAAAAGTCAAATAGGCTATCAATATACCCAATGGAAAGTTAGAAAGAAAACGTCTTGGAAACTTTCAGAGTTTTCAAAACGGAAAGTTTCCAGGAAGTTTTCCTTCTAACTTTCCATTGGATATATTGATGGCTATTGAGGGCTATTTTATGGTGAAATCTGCTTCGTGATGATGCAAGTTTCATTCTGGTACCAAATAAGTGCATACAATTAAATTGTTATGACTTTTAAAGACTTTTATCAAATATGGAAAGTTTCCTCTGCACATCTCTGCCTAAAATAGAACCTATTTGCTAAGAACACACCGGCGTTTGAATTTTTTTGTTGTCATTTTGCGTATTTACCATTGAGCCAAGATAAACAAATTCATTGACAAACTCTATTTAGCTATAATTAATTTCTAAGGAGTGGTCTTGTAGTGGGCGCATTGTGCACATAGAAATCTAATCAAGTTAAAGGTGTGAAACAAAAAGTTCAAAAATGCGGTGCAAAGAAAGAAACTCTCCATCACATTTTAAAGTGACTAGAATACTTGTACACTGAAAGAGATAGCCAAAACTCCCTTTGACTGTACACTCATCATTACGGAAAGAATAAGTCTGTTGGATTAATAAGACCATGGGCTACAATAAGATAGGGTTCTTAGTATTGCAACCCTTAAGAAAAAAATATAAAATGCATGTATTTATAGCAATTCAATCTAGAAGCCCAAGTAAGAGATTCCAAGATATATTTCAAATATACAAAGCACTTACATAACATATAGCACCCTACACCATAACTCTCCTAGTGAAAGCAGTCTGCAGTTCTTCACAAAATCGTAAAAGCCATAATGTAGAAGCGTGCTCATCAGTAAAAATTTTATGCTTTTTTATTTTCTCATGCTTGTCTCTATTGTGAGGTAGTGAACAAGATGGCATATCTTTCTTGAAGACAATACTGGCAACTGCGAATATGGGATTCGGTGAAGAACTTACCAGTTGAGAAAAATTTGGTGTGGCAGAAATATCACGAGCTCACAAAGATCAGCGTTGCTTATTTCCATCTTTCTTAACCTCTCTTAGATATGGACTATTAACAAAGCAGACAAATGGCTTATTGATACTTTTGATATGTGAATCTGGCGATGTTTGGTATGAATTTCCTGGATAGTCCATCGCATTAACTCTATTCTTCAAGAAATACGTCCCCAAAATAGATTCTCCAGCATCGTATTCTATCGAATCTCAACCAAAGAGAGGAAAATGTAAACGACTGATTGAACCAAATGGCAACCAAGGCCTTGGGCTGATGTCACCAAAGATCTGATGGGAAAGGGCTTTCATGAGGCTGTCCACTAAAAATTTGAAATGCATTTTTTTATTGATCCTTTATTGAACCTTCAAAGGATATTAAAGAACTCTTAAAAAATATGAAATAATATTTTACTCGGTTTTACATAGGCGTATATACCTATCGGTGAAAGGCAGCAACGAATAATATCAGTTTATCTAATATTAATTTAAAATGGAAGCAAGAAAGAATGAAAAAATAACACAACCAACTTGTGGTTCACTGTTAACTATTACAGGTACGGCAGCTCAGTGCGCTAGAGTGTGTGTGTGTGTGTTAGCGGCGGCATGCGTCGCCACACTGTCTATCGTATATTGGATTCGATCAGTTCCGACAGTGGCAATGTTGGTGGGTAATGGATGTTTTTTTAACGCTTTATTTATATTAACGTCTTGGCGGTGTTTAGCTATAGCTATTCCACCACGCAACCAGGACACACACACACAGACAACATCACAACACACATTCTCTGTGACATTGCCATATGCCGCAGCTGCGACTTGAACTCAATCAATCAATCAATCAATCCTTTATTGCCATAAAAAAAACATCCAAGTGGACGCCCAACGGGCATCGTCAGATACAAAAAGATTACAATAAGTAAAACCTATACAGCTACAAGATACAAAAAAGATTAAAAAATAAAAACTCTTACAATGGTTTATACATTACAGGGTCAATAATAAAATACTCGTGACAAAATTTAAAAAAAGAAGACTTACTAATTAAAAAGGCGGAGGAGAGGAGAGCGATTAGCTGTGCTGTCTCCCACATAATCGCAGTTTAGCCCTCTGCTACCGTTTCTGCAACACGTGAAAAACGCCACTACATATTCAAACCCTAGCCAGGAATCGAACCCGGGATCCCACAAGCCTAACACCTAAGCACTGCACCACTGAGTCGGTGTGTGCTTTCTAAAATGTGTAACCTCTTCCAGGGGGTTGTCTACTATATGTGGTGTATTTTTAAAAGGACATAAAATACTTACACATTTTTCTTTTTCTACCCACTTAAAATATGATGTAATCTCACCAAATTGTTACTATTACATACCTTTTAAATATAAAATGTATTCGAGGTATTTATAATTTTAATTCTAGTATCTCATGAGCTGGGGAACGAGTTTTACTAAGATATGTGAATATGTAAATAGCAAATTGGGGCGAGCATCTTGACTGCACGTATTTCGATACATTCAGTTAAGTAACGTACATTGTGGTTGGTTCTTGATGATGGGTGACCATCCGAGAAAACTCAATGATCTCGTCCCACTTTCTAGCGGCTTGTATATCATTTGCTTGCAGGAGTTATGTAATTTAAAAGTGAGGACTATGTAATGGATATACCATCCTTCGGAGGGGATGTAAAGCAGTCGATACTTTCTCTACTAAATGTATAAAATCCCTACTCTTTTAAATGAGATGAGATTTGGTGAAATTTACAGGTTAGAGGTATCTCGTCTTATATCGTCGGTGATAGGCTTTATTAGCAGAAATAGGCCGACGTTAAATAAATAATAAAAGAAAACAACGCTTGTAATTTCAACGATCAATAAAGTTCAAAAGATGTAAACGTATCCTTCCTATATGTTGAAAAAAAAAGGTAACAACTATTTATCAAATGAGAGACGATGTAAAGATTCAATAGAAATGCCACTCAAGGGGACTAGTCAATTACTGTCTCAGAAAGGCAAACTTCGGTTGCATTTGAACACTATTAGCCAGTATTCAAAGATTATGGTGTGAAAGACCATATATTACCCAGAGAGTTGTCATTTGCATTCAATGAGGACACTTTACATTAACAATGCCCTGCAACCTGTTGGGCTCCGTACAATTGTGAGATCAGAGGGCCATTTGCTTATAAGACTTCATCCACCAGAATAACTAGATAATTTTTAGAAATACAAACTTTCCTTTAGTCTGCATTTTCTTTCTGTGCCTTGACTTATCTGTATGAAATATTTATAAGATGACGAGGAAAGGTAAATGCTAAAATCCTAAACCAACAACATGCCACTATTTTATTCAATTTGTCTCGCAGAGCTAAAAAGTTCATAGAACCTTAATCGTGGAGGTTCAGATTCAATTTCTTGGGTATGTTAACACGAATTTTTAATAATTTTTTCTCATTGATCCAAATGTACCTAATGTAAACATGATGTAGAAAATTAGTAAGTAATAATAATAATAATAATAATAATAATAAAAACGCTGACTAAGAACCTCCAAGAACTAGGAATCTCAGCTGGTATAAGAAGCCAAATGCAGAAAGCAGTAATTCTTGGCACTACATCTATAGTTAGATCCTTCCTTAGTATTCCCGTTTGAATGTATCATCTTGCTATAAAAGCCGATGATATATTTTTTTTTAAACCCACTGAAAGTGGTGAAAAGAATGATAATAATAATAATAATAATAATAATAATAATAATAATAATAATAATAATAATAATAATAATAATAATAATAATAATAATAATAATAATAATAATAATAATAATAACGTTCGGGTAATACCTATCATAATATCAGTTACTGGGGTAGTTACGAAACAACTCAGTAAACATCTGGACCAATTGGATATTCCGAAAGGTCTCATCAAAATCATTCAGAAAGCGGCTATTCTACAAACTTGCCATATTGTGCGCAAGTTCCTAAATGCATGACAGAACAAGATGAATTTCTTCTCTGTCTTGCATAAAAGAACCATCACACACCGGTAAAAATAAACCGAGAAAATAACCTGAATAATAATAATAATAATAATAATAATAATAATAATAATAATAATAATAATAATAATAATAATAATAATAATGATAATAATAATAATAATAATAATAATAATAATAATAATAATAATAATAATAATAATAATAATAATAATAATAATAATAATAATAATAATATAGCTGTTTTATGGCGTGTCATTATTAATTTATAGGTATAGTGCATTTTAAGAGTAAATTTTAGATCTGTATACAAATTTTTGTTTAAGGAGAGTAGAGCAGTACCAAATACAAACCTAAATACCGTGCGTGTAAGTTCCCATTAGGCATGTACATTCACGTAGCGCGAGAGATTTGACAACACCGGCAGCCGTAAATTCGTCCGTTGGTGAAGCATTCCAGCTTGATTCCAGCTTTATTATTTCATTGCAGCCAGCTGGCACGCGCGATGTTGTAATTCTTCTCCCCATGCCTAGCCCGCGACTACACACACGGTATACGCTGTTAACACAACCCTCCTTGTAAGGATGATACCAGACTGAAAAGTCCATGCAATGTAACTCTTTCTAATTTAAATACATAGTTCTCTAGAAACTCTTTATATCTTTGCAACGAGAAAAGTTACGTTTCCACAACTGGAATTTTTTTCAATTGAAAAAAGGTTTTGTTTAACATTTTTGTACAACTGATGTGCCTAGCCGGAACCCTTCCCGGAGCCACCAGATAACCACGACATGTAGCGTCGCGGTGGGCGTGTGGTTGGGTGGGGGGTGGGTCTGGCCTGGTTAGCCAGAGCTCCTATCCGCCGTAGATGGATTTAAAAACTGAATTAAGATTGCTCACATGAGCCTAAAACTAATTAAAAGATAACACTAAAACTACACTCGTTGGCAAACGCACTATGAAATTTTGATTGCTGATACGGGAAAACAGAACCAAACGAAAAAATCCGTTCGAGCAAATGACGACTTCGTGGTCTGGCCGCCGTCGAGGAATATGGGATTATTAAAATGATCTATCGTCCAGTTTGAATTGATAGAATCTTTGTGATATTTCGTGGACGTAGTCCGCTAGTGTTATGTAGGTTATGTCGTAGCAACGTGCATAAAGATCTCTGATCGGAGTCTGAAATGAGGCGCATAAGTTTATGTTCTAGAACATTTAATTTCCGCATTGTCATGACCGGGATGCTACATCATACCGGTGCTGCGTATGTGATGGCCGGCCTGATCACCATTGTGTACAATAATTTTTTACTTGTCCTGTTTAGTCCGCTACTTTGCATCAGGAGCGGATACAGACTCCTGGACATGGAGTAGACCTTACGTACCTTCTCGTTCACGTGGGTGTTAAACGTTAATCTTTTGTCCAAGTTTACCATGCCGAAATATTTCAATAAATGGGGAGGAATTGATATATAGTCAGGAGTTTCGAGTGTTTAATAATAAAGGACAAACACTAACCTAAACTTGGATAGTATCCCAACAGTGTCCCAAGAAGGCTTTTTCAATACCGAGGAGCGCCATGACGGTACTCTTCCCGAGGTTGCATTGCACCTTGACGTCATTCACGATCCTGACAACCTACTGCACAGTGCCCCTGTCTCGCCTGAAGCCGAACTGGCACTCGACATCGATGTGAAGTTTATCCTGAGCAGCAACTGGAAAAAGACGTGCAATAATCCCAATGTTATACTAAATAACTCATCTATATCATCTGCCCTTACAAGTGTTAAATATTTTAAATGTTTTGGGGGCACATTATGACAGTACTTTAAGTTTGAAATACATAGTGAAAATCTTGTTTCTAAGCTGCATAGTCAAAACTATTTGTTCATTAATCTAAGAACTGTTCCATACTGAGATCAGTTAATAAAAATATATTATGCAAATGTAGATCGTTTACTGAGATACTTCATCTTCTTCTGGAACTAGTCTACTTATACCGCCAAGATATTTACAGCCTAAAAACAAACAATAAGAACGAATGTTAGTGTTAATAGTAGACATTCTTGCAGATCGCTATTTTGTGAACTAGAAATTTTAACTGTATTTAACTGTTAATATTTGAATTATGTATTTATGTATTTAAGCACGAAGGAAAATTTTCTAGACACTGTGATATCCATAACCCGAATACTAGAAAGTGATCGGTAATGATCAATTGAATCGGTAATGATCAATAAGTTACCTCCTCATATTAAATCTATTACATGCTTTCCATCTTTTAGAGTTCACTTTAGATAACTTTTAATAAAAGAATGCTATTATCGTACGGAAGAAGTTCTGCACTGATCGATAAATGGTTTGTTTAGTTCAACTAAATTATTATTTTGTCTACAAATTGTCATATAATTATTGTAATAATATTGATATATTTATCAATTATTTTATGACGATTCTTAATTATGTCATATCGAAAAAAGAATAAAAGAAAACAAAAAAACATCTAATTAACTGAAACTAAGGCTAAGAACGCGATGCTAATTTTTTTATCCAATCAATTAATTACAATATTTTATTACAATAGCAAAATATCAAAAAAAAATAATGTGAACCTAGTCATTGCCTTTACTTTTATCATTTACATTGGTTTATTTGTACAGTTTTTCATTTAAAAAGTAATGAGAATGAAATAAAAACATCCAACGCCGGAAGGTAGACAAAACAGCCAATTATTGAACGTAAATAAAAGAAGTAAACAGGAGAGTACAAAATAAATAGCTGACACTTAAAAACTTTTTATTGCACTTTACGGTTTGTTATTCTTTCACTTTTTGTCTCTATTTTCATTAGAGTGCCATCTTCCATCACAAGTTTGAAAGAAGTATTGATACTTACTCTATAAATTGCTTTTGGAATGTTTTGTTTGGAAATAATACACAAAAGTTCAATTTTTACATCATGCGATGGGCCTTTATTGATAAATATGATGCAAATATGATTATTAGAGGGGAACTGTAATAAAAGGAAATATGATAGAACTATAGAGGTCCGACTAAGTACAGTTTCGATTATCACTGGTCCTGTTACTAATATATTTAAAGAACCCCGTGTCTGAACCTGTGTAAAAAGTGGTTTTTCTCAAATGTTATTAAACTGGAGTATGTCGTACTTCAAACCATGCTGATTAAAAGTCTCAATGGGGCCCAATCCCCTAAAATCAAGTGTTTCCAAGACATTTAAGTATAAAGTTTGAAAAATGCAGTTGGCATGGACAGTACCTTTTCACCAAGTATACAGGATACGTAAGAAAATTCAGGAGGTTGACTAAATGACCAATTTCAAGCATAAAAGTTCTAATAGGGTATGTCCTAAAATGCTTCGTAAGGAAGCTACAGCTCTATAAATAAAGCTCTATAAAAATAAAAAAAGTAAGCTTTTCATAACAATGACATAAACTGAAACTTGAAACTGTCAAAATACATTGTAGTGAATTATTATTTTTAGATAAAAATTAGATTTAGTTGCTGAGATGTTATCTGAAAATCGCCTTGGACGTCATATTTGTAGGTGCCTTACGAAGCATTTTGGGGCATACCTTCAATAGAACTTTTATGTTTGAAATTGGCTATATAATCACCTGCTTTTCTTACGTATCCTAAATACGTGGTGGAAACGTACTGCCCCTAACAGCTGAATTTTTCAAACTTAAATACCTTGGAAACCCTTGACTTTAGGGGGCTGGGCCGATTGAGACTTTTAATCAGCATGGTTTGAGATACGGGGTCATTTAAAATAAAAGTTTTAAATCAGGCAAAAAAGCGATCTGCACGATCATGTACATGTACAAGCACACAGACAATTGCTATTCGTTATTTAAGTTCGACCTGTTTTGAACCTGATTTCTATACAAAAATATTTTTCTACGATTAAAAATATTCGTCCGGTTGTAAAATAGTACACCTATTTTATTAAATCAAATAGATAGAATAAGGCATTTCAAAGAAGAATCTTTGGACGTTTGGTTTAGTGCTAATGGTTTTTCTTATGAATAACAAAGAACTGAATAGCCGACCACACACATAGCGTCTTAAGAAAGACTTTGGCGCATCGCACACTAAGTATGGGTGCCAAATCCGTGGCAGGCCAGGAACGCCATTGTCCATTAACTAGCACGCTAAATAGGAATACTTAGACGAGAGTCTTTGACGAACATTCCAAATGCGTGTTTGTGAATGACATTGTTAGCATATTTCGATAAAATTAAGACGAACTTAGTTTTCTGATGTGTTTAAAAGTTTTATCGCGCTCTTAAATTCAAGAAAATATAGATAGTGAGCAAAAGTATAAAAAAAGCTTTAGTCGTGGCTTTAATGTACACTGAATCAGCAGAAAATGGGAAACGCAGAGGAAAATGAGAAAAAAACTGGCTGAAGGATAGAAACAAATACACTTACTTGCTCACTTGAATTTACTTAGACAAGATACACCAATGAGAAAATCTAACAGAAGAATTTTGATTGATAGCGGCACTTAGGTACTAGGCCACCAGCCGCAGTTATGAAGATTTAAAATTTAGTACCGCATTTTTAGCTCAAGCTTTGTGATAAATTCATGAAACCTGCAGGACCATGTCCAACACTCCACAAACATGAAACAATTTAACACGACCGGACTCATCAATTTGGACTGACGGTTTAGGAGCGCGGATACTTTTACCTTTTAACAGATGAGCCACGTCTGCGCGCCTGATATGTCCCGAGTTCCGAGCCAAGAGTGTTTATAAATATTTGTGTGTGTGGCCGGCTAATAATGATAATAATGTATATATTAACTTTAAACAGTCAACTTTTATGAAGTGAATGCATCAAATTTTTCAAAAATAATGATGTCCTCTTAAGAGGACAGTAGGGTTATGGGCTACTAGGAGAGTTTTTCTATTTTTTAATGAAAAATGAAAAGAAAGTTGTAATATGAGAAACCTTTACTTGAAACGCTTACACTCCTAATCGAGTCGTTGCTGTCCAAAATGTATAACCTCATGTTATGGGTTTAGCTTTCATAAATTGTTTGCAATGTGTTTCCCATAATACAAAATCATTGATTCATCCATACCGTGTCTTCTTGTAGAGGTACAAATTCCATAAATGTTTCATTCAGTAAATTCGTTAACGGTCGAACTTCTGCTTTGTCAACATTATCTTGGTTGAGGTTATCACAACAATGTATGTGTATCGTTATGAAGGTGAAACGATTTCGTGAAATTGATAACAACTTGATTGTTTTAATATTTAGAATTCTCCCGAAACATATGTCAACGTGGTAGAACTATATATCCGCTGAGAATAAAACATCTAAACTCGTACGTAGTTATGTCATCAGCTGCATACATATTTGAGTAGTTTAGAATCAGAGATAAAATTTACTCATCAAGATACACTCAAACAATTGCAAAGGTGTTAGATTATTTGCTACTCCAGAAATATCAGCAAATTTTGTAAAATTTAGTCTTGGACTAAGATCCCGTTTTCTCCATGCCACGAATTCTTTCTTAGGGTTTTTGTTTCTTTACCTTTTTGTCGATAGGAGCAGGTCGTCCTAGATCCAGGGTCGTCACCAGACGGATCTTGGTCAATATTTACTTCCATGTTGCAGAGTAGCGATGGGAACAGTTCTCAGAGGCAGAGACTTTCATAGGCGGATCTTAGTCAATAAATACTTCTACATAGGAGCTTAGCTCACCTCTTGGTAAATCATGCATAGTTGTAAAATTACTGAGATGTGGTCTGGATTTTCTAGTTCATCTAAGAGTTCATTAAGTTTCAAAGGTCGTCTATAAAATATTATCATATTTAATAACAGATACAGGTAGCATAAAACACAACCACAATTTATAGCTAAAATAATAATAATCTACGGACAGTTTCAAAAATTCATAGTATCAAAATGGAAAATCGTACTTATATTTTTCTACTGTCATTTTAAAAGAACGTCCATATTTGAATCGAATTTTCAAGAAACCTATTGAGGTTATGAAAAATCGGGTTAAAGCTTATAAAAGTATAGAGTTTCAGTGACTAATAATAGGATTCACTACAATGCAACATCATCAAAAACAACAAAAAACGTACTTCCAGTAATTCATGATACCTAAAAAAAAAAACTCCAAGTTGAATAATCACGTGTCACAATCTTACTTATTAGAGTTTGAACAAACAATAAATCGCATGGCAGAGATGCGTTCTTACACAATCAAATGTTGTTAACGTCGCCTGTGTAATTATAACCGAAAGAGTGACCGCAAAATTCGCCTGTTTTTGCATAGTAGATAGCGGGTCGAGGAAAAGAGCAAAATAAATCTTATGGGGTTCAAATTAAACTTTGAGAAATTGTAAGGTGAGTATGTTTTTTACTTTTTGAAAAAATACAAAATCACCCCTATTCAAGGGTAGAAAATATTTAAAAAAGGAAGTATATAATGAATATTTTAAAAAATAAAACAACTGTTACTACTCAGATTTTATGTTGCATGAATTATTCACGGATTATATATAATTCTTTAGCGTATTTGGAAGAGTTTAGGCCATTGTTCTACAGCCCTCCAACCCCTTGTAATAATAAGAAAACCACCCCCCGAAAATCGATATGAGATTTTCGCTAGAATTATTGTCATGAGTACTCGAACTCACATGTACTAAGAAATTGTTCCTCCACCCTCCTACCCCTGAAATAATAAGGAAAGCACCCCGAGAAAGAAAAACGAAAGAAATACGCTACCGAATTATATATAATCCGTAAATAATTCATACAATATAAAATCTGAGTAATAATAGTTGTTTTATTTTTTAAAATATTCATTATATACAGCCTTTTTTAAATATTTTCTACCCTTAAATAGGAGAGATTTTTGCATTTTTTCAAAAAAGTAAAAAATATGCTTACCTTAAAATTACTCAAAGTTTAATTTGAGCCCTATAGGATTTATTTTGCTCTTTCCCTTGGCCCGCTATCTACTATGCAAAAACAGGCGAATTTTAGGCCTTTTTGCGGTCACTCTTTAAATTTTGAATTAAAAGTTCCTGTGATTTTAAAAGGACAGTAGGAGGGAATGGTTTAAAACAAATAGGAATTGTTTTAGTCACTGTATTTTGATGCTGCTAAAAGTATATTTAGTTTCCTACTTCTAGTGAGGTGAGTTGACGTCGTCACATTGGAAAATGGTGCCAGAAATTATATTTATCCATTCTTTTCGATAATACTCTCATTATTAATTATTTTATGACTTCAGGTGAACAGTACTAGAGAGAACTATATTCTGTACAAGAAAGTTTACAAGGATTTTTATCGTGCAACTACGGTTTTGCAGTTGCATTTAGGAAAAAAACGTCCTAAAATTGTGAAAATTGACCCAATATCTATCCAGTCTCACTGTTTATCAATCACTAACTACTTCACATTAGAAAGTCATGGCGAAAACTAGATTGGTATAGCTAGAAGTAATAAAAAGTCAATGTTGATTAATTCGTCTAATTTCCAAACTTTGTAAAAGTAAAATATCTATAATATAACAATCATATTATTGCTTTCAGTATCTTTAATGTTAACTTTATTCTACTTTTCGGGGAGTAGTCTTCTTCCCAAACTTGCCCAGTTAACTACTCAAGATTTGACAAATCCGTATTGGCAAAATAAATCATTCCCCACCCTGGCAGATGCATTTATTAAGGTGGCTGAATACGATTCTAGCAGTAAAATGACTAATTTGCCCTTCTTTAGTTCTAAATACAACATTTACTTTTTTCAATCTATGGTGATAATACCCAAATGCAACTGGAAATAACTTAATTTTGCAGGAAACTATATCTGGATTCCATAACTCTTGTAAAATATTCACTGACGGTTCCAAATCCTGTAGTGGTGTTGGTTGTGCCGTGTACATTCAAAACACTCAAGATTCGTTTAAGTATAGATTAAACAATATGTGCTCTATATATACTGCTGAATCTATCGGAATAAGCAGAGCCTTAGATTGGGCCATGTGTAACGACAATAATTTTGTAAACTTTTTAATTATGACAGACTCGATCTCAGTTTTGACCGTTATTTCTAATCCACCAAATCACATATATTCCAATTCAATTATTGTAGAAATTATGGAAAAGCAAGCCAGGTTAAAAGATCTCAATAAAAATGTTATATTTATTTGGGCTAAGGACACTCTGATATAAGAGGGAATATTATAGCAGACAGATTAGCCAAGTCTTCAAGTATTGACGGAGACCCTATCGATAATTTACCTCACTCTGACATAATACCAGCCTTGAAAAGAAATATGAAACAACTATGGGAAGAGGAGTGGACTAAAGTTTGTAATAACAACAACTATATATATTGTAAAATTAACGACAAATTACCTAGTTCTTCTTTGGCTAATAGAAGTCATCCAAATAGAAATATTAACATCAAATATGTCAGATGTTTATTTGGGCATGGAGCTGTCAACTCTCATTTATTTAAAATGAAACTTTCGGAAACACCATCTTGTGATTGCGATGGAAACTTGGATGACATCAATCACTGGATCTTTCAGTGTCATCATAATTCACGTGCAACTACCTTATTAATGCAAGAACTAATCAAAAACAATATTCCGTTGCCACAATGTAGCACATCACTTTGCTTCCTTATAGTCAAAAATAATCGGTTAAGAATAATGTTTTATAATTTTCTAAAACATACTGAGCGTAAAATTTGATAAGGGAATTTAGCTTAGCTGTTGTCTCCTTATGTGGACATCCTTTGTGGGTTAACCCATTTACCGTTGCCTACCTTATTTTGTCTAGAAAAAAGAGTCGCCATGAACGGCACCTTGGCGTGAAGTGTGTGTCCCTGTCTATTATCCTTTGTCATTGGTTCTTTTTTGGTCTTGTGTTAGATAGGTTACAATAATAAATTTTCGTGGCTGGATGGGCGCAGCTCAAAGCCAACTAATTGGAAAAACAAAACTTTATTCTAGGAAGTTTAAATTTTAAGGTTGCTTTAATAAATTTAACATTAAAAATAGGTACTTTAAATAAATGATATGATTATTATATTATAGGTATTTCATTTTTACAAAGTTTGGGAATTAGATAAATTGGTCAACATATGCAGCGATTTTTTACTACTTTTAGTGATACTAACGTAGTTTTCGTCATCACAATTTCTATTAAACTTTCTAACGTGAAATAAATCAATTGGAAGTATCAGATGCATCATGAGGTATTAGCAACCAGGGCAATGTTACTAGAGATAAGGGAAAGCAAAGATTAGGTCTGATAAATTCACTTGCTCCTTCTTCGCGACCTTAAATCTCCACCGCGTATTGTGTAATCTTTGGTAGGGGTTGTAATAGTGATGAAATTCATATAAGCTAAGCTGACTTCAAATCACTCTCATAATCTGAAATCATTTTAGACTAATGTTTGAATATACTAATATTCTAATACTATGAGCTGAAAGAAATGAAAAGCAATGACCAGAGTTAAAAAGCCTTTAATGGATCCAGAACCAGATTTAGTGGACCACCTAAAAGATCAATTAGGCAAAATTTAAAATAATGGATGTTGCAACGAACGAACTGGATTAAAATTCCCAGATTAAAACATTAAGAAATATTTGCAGGAAAACATTCACAGAAGATTGCGTTCGAACCTTTACAATTTGGAAAGCATCTACCAATTGAAAATGGTGACGAAGCCACCTCCAAAAGCACAAAAGTGTACAAAACGGAACTGACCAGATGTGATATGTGCAGTCTGGACTGTTTGAAGGAAGGTCAACTTGCGCTTACATGCATGCACGCCCAATAGATGGGCCTTATTGCTATCTTCGTAGGTGACGAAATACCTGTTGGACCCTTCTTTCTTTAAGCCAACTAACATTTGTGATGTACTTGAGGAGAAGCCCCTGCGGAGTGCCACCTATACTGAGCAGACTAGACCAGAAGTCATCCAGTATGAATTCTCGTTTTGTTGAGAAGGCAGTGGCACAATAGATGCTCGTCAGTCTCATCTTCTAAATTACATAATCTACACCTGAGACTACCTGCAACTGCAAGCGTGTGAAGGTGCATAATTAAGCTTCTTCTTATAAAACCTACACAAGTACGTAGATTACTCCTGGACACCTGGAGACAGTGTCTATCTAGGTTTCGACTGGGTGTGGCCAAGGCTATTCTGCTCTGTATGTAGCTGCTTGACCGACTTTAATAGCCCATGTGGCAATTAAGTATGTATTTTATTTATCAGAATACTGTAAACTGAATCCGAAAGCGTTAAGGTTCCGGACCATACAGAACGCTATCAGATCTTTTGCGAGCTAGGGCATAAGCTCCCTTGTTTTTCTGTATTATATCGTACTTTTACTGAGTAGATCTAGAGAGAGTTATTTTGTGGGGGCACATTAAAGGCCTTATTAATATTCAGAACCAAACCGGAGTCTATCCTACAGTTGTTTAGAGAGAGCAGGCCGCTCTGCTGTTAGTAGATATGCACACCGTTTTTCCGTTAACGTTTGCATTAGTGCTTTCAGTTACCGCTTGAGTAATTTCCACTATTTCCACCTGGAATATGGTAGTAGATGTGCCTAGTGGTATTGTCGAGTGTAGATCTAGTTCTTTTAAGTATACCCAAGCTCTTGATCCACAGTTCATTTTTGAATCATCGGTGTAGATTGTCATCTTGCATCAAAATTTTTGATGTAATTATATATAGGAAGAATATAATTGGCACTCAGTTACTTAGTTCTAGAAGCGTACTCTTATATACCATCGACATACAGATTGCAATCTTAGAGCAGCCCCGAACTCCACTTCTATATAATAATGAAAGGAAGCGCAGAGTCAGCTGCAGTTGATCTCACCAATAGTACAGAAGAAAGTGCTGTTTATGTCACTCGGAAAATGACACAAATTGAAACTGATTTAATGGTTTATTACAATCATCAGTCTGAAAGAGGAACTCTAAACAAATGGAGGTAAAATGTATCTTACATGGGGGTGGTGGAAAAAATCCGAGTTATAACGTTACATTTGACTATTTTTTTCCGGGAAAACCGTGGCTTTAGCGATAAATTTTGTTAGCACATTTTTTATTCGTAAATACGTGATCTATCCATACGTATTTTTGCTTTTTCCTAGCTTGACTTAATTTCAAAATTTTGGAAAAATGGATGAAAAAAAATTTTTTTTACTTTTTTTATGTTTTGCATCCGAGCGAAATGTAAACTTTTCACGATATTATTCTACACACTTTCATGAACTCATTAAAAAAAAGTTTACACAGTTTTCAACTTTTTGTGGGTAAATACCTTCATCGACTGGGCTATTAGACATTAATAAAGAGTCAAAAAAATTTCAAATGTCAGTTTAAAAAATGATAAAAATCGGAAAATTGGCCCTTTCTTTCATTTTCAAGGCCGTGGGGGCCCGGCTAGATATTCACCGATTTGGCTAAAAATTTACCCGAATTAGTTTTAGATACATAGTAATAAATTAGTAACTAGGCCATCTGCAAATTCAAGTTTTTCGTGTTTTTGAGCCCACCTACATACTAAAAGTATCAAAAAATATTTCAAACGTTTTTTTTAAAAACAATATAACAATAGCATATAAACCATACATCACGACAAATTTTTTCTTTACAAAACTGAAACCTAAATTGCAACCAAAAGATCAGACAAACACCATATTAGACAGGGATCCATTTACTTTCAGTCCTATGCATCTGTTGGACATACTTTTAAAATTAGACCTATGTTATGTAAAATTTTCTGCCGAATCTACTTCCGGAGGGCGATTTGCGATACAAGCTGGCGTTCATCCCCTATATTAATTTTTCACCCCTTTTCGGCGATACACGAAATCTAACATTTTTCAGATATATCTCGTGTTATCTCGGAAACTATAAAATCTACAAGGATCAAATTTTAGACGGAGATTAGATAATGTATGGCGATTACGATAGCTGTACTAAAATGATATTTTGATTATTGATCTTCTAAGAAAAAAATAAAAACTGCGGGGATGCTGAAATATTGTAGGGAGAATTGTAGCATCGAGGAACTTTTTCTATATGTAGAAATATTATGTCAGTTATGTGAGCAGTATTGAATAGAAGCATCAAGTTTAATTTTAGTGAAAAAATTTTTACAATCGGATCAGTATGGCGGACGAGATAAATTATTTATTATCGGGAGCGATACCCTGCGCTTTGATCGCACATGGATAAAGTGTTGTAAACTGTGGTAGAACGCGCCCCTGCTCATCTTTCGACATCGCAAGGTATTATTTGAATACGATTGAAATAGCAAATAGAAACGTGTGTATACAAAAATGCTCGTTTGCAAATTTAATGTAAGAAAAGAATTGTGACATTGGGATAAGTCTGTCTGTGTACAAAGATAAAATTAGTTTTGAATCAAGAATATTTCGTCTCATGTACAAGCGTCAATTAATAAACTCTTCAAATAAACATATATTTTAGTGGCAAGTTCTAAAAATTTGTTATAAATAAAATGATTTATTAAAACCCATTACTTTCTTGACAAAATTATTAAAAAGGAAACGATGTACAATTTCATAATAAATAATGAATAAAGAATTGTAAAAAATTTGATTTACTGAATACCTAAACAATATTTTTTTTGATGATTAAAAAAATGTAGAGTAAATTAATCATTAATTTTAAATACAATTATTTATTCTGTATGGGGAATATATTTATTTGCGTATATACCAAGCAGTTAAAATTTAATTCAACTCATTATTTAATGTCGTGCAGAAAGAAGCTATCTATGTAAATATATTAAAAATATTTTATTCAATAAATACTCTACTCAGATTTACAATTTCCCATGCATATGCAGCTTATTATGCAAGCAACTCCTAGTTTTTTGCAACAACACCTAGTACTGCAGCTATTATTTTTATACTTGCAGGTTGTTACATCCATTTGTTCCGGTTTCGAGTGTTTTATGATCATGATGGGAATGAAAATGTTGTACTCTTTTTTTCAACCATATTCATGAATATTCAGTAATTCAGGGGACGAATTACTAGCATTTTTCCATAAAAATATTCTTTAGGCACTTCGTTTTGCATGCTGAATGAAGGCATCCTCAGTAGGTGGTAACGTCCTCAAATTCATTTTGCAGTTTTTAAATAAATGTGCTCGTAAATGATCTAAACTATCTTCAAAATTGGGACGACCATACAAGCATTTGAAAAAATAAAAAGCTTCTGCCGTAAATTGAAAAACATCAGCTAAGGGTATTGCGCTAAAGGAACCATTTCATTGTGAAGATCATTTCGCGCACTAAGGTCCCCGATATTAAATAAATTATATCTTTCACTAGAATAATCCGATTGTAAAAATCTTTTCAATAAAATTAAGTTTGATGTTTCTACTACAATACTGCTCACATAACATAACATACTAACTCACATTTCTACACATATAAAAAGTACCTCGATGCTACAATTTTCCTACAATATTTCAGCATCCCCGAAGTTTTTATTTTTTTCTTAGAAGATCAGTAATCAAAATATCATTTTAGTACAGCTATCGTCATCGCCATACATTATTTAATCTCCGTCTAAAATTTGATCCTTGTAGATTTTATAGTTTCCGAGATAACACGAGATATATCTGAAAAATGTTAAATATCGTGTATCGCCGAAAAAGAGTGAAAAATTAATATGGGGGATGAACGCCAGCTTGTATCTCAAGTCGCCCTCCGGAAATGGATTCGGCAGAAAATTTTACATGCCATAGACCTAATTTTAAAAGTATGTCCAAAAGATGCATAGCAATGAAGAAATAAGCGGAATTTAGTTTACTGGATCCCTGTCTATATACAAAATAGATTGCAACAACTGTAATAGCACATATATCGGCCAAACAAAACAATATCTACATAAAAGAATATATGCACATATGTATAATATAAAAACATATCAAAATTCGACAGCACTCTCAAAACACGCCTTACAAAATTTTCATAGCTTTAACTTTAATAATATCAAAATTTTAGAAACAGAACCACACCTTCACCGAAGAACAATACATGAAATGTTACAAATTAAAAGGCATACTAACGCAATAAACTGTCGCACTGATATAGAGAATTTGAGCGAAACATATTTCAATCCAATAAATTAAATATAAAAAGATAATATGATTATATAACTTAAATATTTTTACATTTTTCGACCTAAATATTGTAATTTAGGACCTTAAAATCTCACACCACCATTTTACAAAAACTTCAAATCCAATACACATCAATTAAGTCTTATCTACATAACATAAACAAACCACTATATTCAACGCAGACAGACAATACTTAATTTCAGTTTTTAGTTGCTCTTAAAGACATATACAATACACCTAAAATGTAACTGGTTGTGTGCAATTCAATAATATTAACTAATGTAAGTAATTTATATCAATGTGTATAAAAAGAGCATTTGAAAAAATATTTGTCTTCATTTAATTGTAGTTCTCTGACGATGGTTGAATAACCGAAACGTAAGAAAAGAGTAATTTTGTCAAAAAAGACCGATAACCCAGAATAGACCTACATCAAGTTAATATCATTAAAAGAATATTGCATTCTATTGTAAATCTAGTCTGATTTTACATCACATCTCACATCTATTTACGTAAAATATTTTTCAATCGGTCGCAACATGCTGACCATAGGTATGGTCCTACGTTCTGGTACATTTAGAAACCTTTACTTTGTATTATTTTCATAATCGTTAGTTTTAATAACATAGTAAGAATTCTTATTAATACAAAGTTTATAATAAACAATTTTGATAAAAATGTATCTAATATGTGACTAAGATAATTTAGATAAATATATGACATGTCCTTCGTTTCAGCATTTTAGATAGGTATATTGTAAATTTATATTATATACATTCTTATAATATTTGCCATCTTAAAAATATTCATTTAGACATGCCATCAAAATTTTATACTCTTATTGAAGTTTAAAAAGTAAACTTTTAGAATAACATTTCCATAAAGTAGTTCCACAAAATAAAGTTTTGGAAAATGAACAAGTATATTAGCTGATTTATAGTTAAATGTTAATGTAAAGTATAATAAAATTGTTGGGACTATTCCAATGTTAGAACCCAAATAAATCAACCGCAACTATTGCTTCGTAATATTATTCTTACAATATATCTGCTTTTGTAATGATACACAGAGCTGGGAAGTATTTTAAAATTTAAATATTATTTTGGTCGATAGCATTTTGGAAAGTGATGAAATACATGCCGTGATTGAAACTTGTTAAATAAATTATTTCAATACTAAACTCTTTTAGAAACTTTTCCCAGCTCTTAGACTTGGTGTTGTTATTTTACAAGTTTTGAAATTTGTGACTATAAGAATAATAAACAAAATATACTTGAAGTATACCGTGTATCCATGGATGCAGTCCTTTTTAATTCTTGATTTTACGAAAAAAAAGTAATTCTTGATGAAGAAGTCTGCTTCACCAGAAATCCACTTTTCTGTTAAGGTACTTGTATACTAAAATGAACTTTTACAATTTTAAATATAATTTGTTATACTAATAAATAAAGTGATTTTACACTTTAATTTTCAATAAAAATAAAATCGTCCGTTTAGTTTCGGAGTAATCGATTCGGAAAGTTTGACTTTCATAGGCAAAGATGCCTTATTCGACATAGTAGAGCTCGGCTTAAGTTAATTTTCGCTTTTAATATCACAATTTTTTAGAAATATCCTTCAAAAACTAACATAACATTAAGTAGTTTCTTATTAACACTCTGTTAAAACCCTGAAAAAATTGTCCGTCTAACATAAAAGTTATTAGAACATCAATCAATTTTAAGTCCTACATTTGTGTAAATAAAACAGCTGTTGAAATTGATTGGCAACTTTGGATATTAAGAAGATGTAGCGAATATTTAAGTTATTAAAAAGTATAAAATTAAAAATTGGTATAAATGCTCTTTACATTTGTTGCCTACAAATTTTTCGGAAAAACCGATAAATATCGAGATATTCGAGTAAATGTAGAAAATGCATGTATATCTTAAAAAAATAATTTTGTCAGAAACCTTTGTTTTGAAGGGCCGAGATTAATGAAGCATCCACATGATATTAATGTATATAAGATCATATATGAGATCAATTTTAATTAATTACCGATTAGTTATAGGCGACAAAATGGCGAAATTTTACCGAAAAAAATTTCCGCCCTCTCTAATTCCTTAATTTTTGTCGGAATCCAAAAAATAAGAAAGGAAGTTTTATAAAATTGAATTGTATTTAAATTAGCTGCAGTAGTATTTTGGCGTAGGAGTCAAGATTAAGAAGTTGTCAACTTTTGAAGCACAAAATTTGCGATTTTTTTGCTTACATCGTCGACATTTCAGTAAATATCTCCGTAACGAAAAGAAAAATCAAAATTCTGATAATAGCGAAAGATTCGCAGCGAAAAATACTTATTTGACGTAATTTTTTATTTCGAGCTAGCTCTTACCGTTTCGGAGATATCTGTGAAAAAATAGTAAAAAAAACAGCTGACATTTCGGAGACGAAAAAATTACAAAAACATGTGATCTTGGCACGTTCATATTTTTCGAAAAACACCAGCGGGACGGCCGTACTACGTCGCGACGTAAAGAGGAATACTTCCAGTTAAACCTCATCGTAAATTGCATACCGAAATTGGAAAATTCGGCTCGGCACGAATGAAATATAGCCAGATTAAATGTAGCAGATCAGTATATGACAATCGTATTTAATACAGTGTTGCCAAATCCTTTTACTCTAGCTCTCTCGCGCTTTAATTTGTTAAATCCACCGCTAGATTTGCTCTTATCAGTATACAAGTATCTTAACAGATCCTTGCCAGCTCTACAGGGTTGGCTAGAAATCTTGATTTGATTATAGATAACTTCCAAATATTTTGAAAATATTTAGGTTGAGTTGAATAGTTAAGTTAAGTTGAATAGCTTAAACTAGACTTCGCCTATTTTAGGGAAATAAAATGTAATTTTTTCTCTGAATATCTGAATCTTTTACTATTATTAGGATTATGATTTTACAATTCTCGTATTTTTCGTAAAATCAAGAATTAAAAGTTTTTCGTCTTCCGGACTCCATCCGTGGATACACTATACCAGTGGCGCAGCCAGAAAATTCATCTGGTGGGGGCCAATAGAACCGGCCTCTCCAGAGGATGAGGAAAACTTTTCAGAACATTGTTGTAAACGGATGTGTATAGATTCATCTACTAGATAATACTGCTATACTACTACTTTGAATACTGCTTTGTACTGATAGAGATTATGCGTCTTTATTTTTGGTTCATAGAGGACGGCTTGGGAGGGGCCCGGGCCCCATGGCTCCCCCCCTGGCTGCGCCCCTGCACTATACTTATATGAAGTATTCTTCATATATATTTTAATAATATCTAAATCATACAATTGATTAAGTACTTATTTACTAAAATTATAAGAGTTAAACTGTTCCGAACCCAGGGGAATATTAATGAAGTTGATGCGGTGAAAGTAGGGTGAGTTAAGTTGCTCCCCCCTCCTCTACTTGTTTTTTTTTTAACTTTTTTGTCTTATCGTCTTATCAAAGATTGCGCCTGTTATGTGTCAAAAAATAATTCGCTGGCGGCCTATTCGTTTTCGATTTATTAACTATTGAAGCTGGGAGGGTTTAAGTTAGCGCTTATGATTACTTACAATTTATAATCGAACCATTGAAAAGTAGTAAAAATTCCAATTTCAACGATATATCACACTTGCACCCTTTCGATTTGGTTTCCGTGAAAAAAATTAAAATGAATTCGTTATATGTGCACACATGACAGCATCCAAAAACCAAATCGAAAGGGTGCAAGTGTGATATATCGTTTAAATTGAAATTTGTACTACTTTTCAATGGTTCGATTATAAATTGTAAGTAATCATAAAATAAGCAACTTGTGCCAAAACGGCACTAAACGTAATTCGATCTCTCAACCAAAACCGTTTCAGATCTTCTTGAGCACTAAAGAAACCCTCATGCAAAGTTTCATCAAAATCCGTTTAGCAGTTTCACCGCTATCGTGTTCACACTCACACTCACAGACATTTTTCAAAAACCTCTTTTTCGGATTCTTGGGACCTCAAAACGTAAAGATTTGATGTTATCTCAATTTTCTATTTTGGACCAAATGTAGTAACCTCCCACAATTTTATTGTGGGGAGGTTAAAATGAAGTATCAACAACCGTTCATTTAATTATTAGATTTAGACTTAACCCTCTAATATGAGGTGTAATATGTTCATAAAGTAAATGTTCAGTTTATATGAAGGTTCATAAACATAATTACAATAATTGACGTGCAATAAAACTAACGATTCACATAGCAGTAGTTTAGTATCTCTACTAGGGTATTTCTGAGACCTGAAATCTGTTTAAAGGAGCAAAAGCATTTTCTGAATATTTCTGAAATATGAGAGTAAAGTTTTAAATCCTTATCAAGGGTCAACCTTGAGTTTTTAACCTGTTTCAATGATTACATTATCCACTGACAGTAGAAAGTTTGAGAGAACTTTTAATTTATTTGAAGCACCGAAAACAATATTTTTACTATTGCTTGGATTAAAAACGAGTGAGTTTTGTATGGTCCAGTTTTTTTATTTCATTTAAGTTATAATTGATGTTGGTTTCTACGTCCTTAGATGCCAAGACGTCAAACGAAAAATAGAGTTGCACATTGTCAGCATACATATGAATAGAACAGTACCTTGTGACAAGTGGTAGGTCTGCAATACAGATATTAAATGGCAAGGGCCCTAGTATAGAACCCTGAGGCACTCCAGAAAATAGCATGCGCTAAGAGGAAATTTTTTTCCCGCTTGCAGTGCCAATACAAGTGTATTATTAGTGATTCAGTACATAAGAACTAAGCCATATTAAAATACTATCACTTTATTTCATAATATTTATTGGTTGTTTTTGAAGGCTGTTCAGTTTTTTGGTTTTTTTTTATTTTAATAAAATGAACGATTTCGGTGTTTTGTGTTATTATTATGATTATTATTAATAAAATTCTAATAATTCTAACTTAATATATTTCAATTTATATTTTATGAAGTGAAATTAGAAGCTCCTATTTGTCTCGTACAGGATTATTTGATAAATTCCAATGCTACTAGTTCCGTAAGTTTCTCGTAATACTCTTGTTAATTTCTGCAGGCGGTTTCTCTGCCCCTGTATCTGAGTCGATGAAGGATTGTTCTTGTGATGAACGATGATGGGAAGCGCTTTGAGTCTATAGTACACGTCGGTTTTGCACAAAGGGTTCTGTTATCTTTCTTATTAGTTAGAAAAGAATTTTGCCTTCGGGTTTACAAATAACTTGATGTTGAATGTTATGGTTTGAATTGCACCCCTTCATTATATAATTACCTGGTTCGGATGTTTCAGATCGAGAGTCCTATTCAAGAAGTTTTAATATAAGGATCAAGGTTAATTTACCACTATAAATCTAAACTTTCTTTATACTTCAAGGAGAACTTCTAAAACACCTTTGTACTATTGCTTTGTGAGCATATATCAAAGTAACTCTAATGAGAAACAAGCCAAAAACGTACTCTTCGTCAATTTACTGAGCTTACTCTTCGCAGTTTTCTTGTAAATAATGTTAGTTTTTGGACAACCCAATTTTTGTGATACAATCTTTATTGTGAAAAAATTATATGAAAAAAAAAATGAAAAAAAAATATCCAACCTGTGTGAGATTCGAACACGGGACCTTTGGATTGCAACGCAAAGCTTTAACCGCAAGCAAGCAAGAACAAATTTATTTTAAATTAAGAATACATATTGTCCTCCCCGCGCACTCATCCGGAGCCAGCCATACATCCATGGTGCGAATCGCCATTGTAATTGATTGACTGGACGGAGCGAAGCCGGATTGGATAAAAATGAAATGAAAATATAAACACAATCTCCTTTCGCATAAGGTAAAACATGTAAAAAATAAACCTAAAATAATTGATATATACAATACAAAAGAGGCTGGTGTAAATAAAATATCAGATATAGGTATATGGCTGGTCTTCACGGGAAAATTACTAACCAAAAAAACCGTTTTAAGCAATGCAGTCAAAGCGAACGGTTATGCAAGAGCGCGCAATTTATGGTTTCAAATATTTGGTTTTCTAAAGATTTTGATATTCAAAAATAAATTATGATTGGGAAGAGATAATTTAGAGAGACAAAACAAACAAAAACAACAAAGAAAAACAAAGAAACGAGTAGAAGAGAGTTAAAGATCAGAAATTATGTTTGAGAGTTTTTATAGATAGATAGAGAAAGGCGGTGTGGCTAGATATGTTGCCGAAGGATGGGCAACGCCTGGTATGGTAATTTGTGTTTTATGCGAAAAGGTGCATTATGCTCTCTGATTCGCATAATGTTGTTTGTTAGCGGGCTATCACCAAGTTTGAATTGATAGAATTTTTCCGATGTAACTTTGATGTAGTCCGCTAGTGGCATTATGTCATGACAACGTGCGTAGAGGGTCTCTTAAGGATATGTATCGTGAAGAATTTGAAATGAGGCGCATAAATCTATGTTCCATTATTCATTGTCGTGTCCGGTATGCTGCACCATACCGGCGCCGCATATGTTAGGGCCGGTCTTACAATAACAGTGTAAATTAATTTTTTGTTTTGTCTACTGAGTCTGCTGTTCCTGGCCAAAAGCGGATACAGACTCCTGGACATAGAATAGACTGTCCGTATAGTTTCGTTAACATGTCGGTCGAACGTCAGTCGCTTATCTAGTCGTACTCCTAACCACTGCACCACCAGCTATTGCTACAAAAACTGATTATCTGTGATATATATCTTTCGACAATCATACATGGGTATTTCCACTCGTACTTCTATGAAATATATATTAGTAAAAGTCATAAACAAAAAAATATATATATTATGGAAATAATATTTCGCAAAGGTTTCCATTTTAGTACAATCGACAAAAATTAAGAGAATATATATTTTTTTAATTAAATAATTAATAACTTTTTTATTTTCTGATCGATTTTCTTCAAAAACAATAGGGTTCTTCCTCTAGCTAACACTAACTTACTTTCTAAATTTCACAATCGGATTTTTCTTTCTTAAGTTATCGTGCTTACAAGAAACGTGACGGACGGACAGACGGATATTTTGAAAGTTGTTCAGAAATCGTTTACTAACACAATGATATGAAATTTTTTTCTCTGCGAGCGATATTTACGATTTTAGAAATGTGCCGATCAAATACAATATACTCTTCGTTTTTGCGAAGAGTATAATAATGAAAAGGTACATTTTGTTCCTAATTGCACATATTTTGATATTGAACTTCAACTTACAAGGCGGTTTACATTTGAGTCACAACGTCATCACATGTTTTTTTCTTTTTAATCAAACATACTATTTTTTTCCAAACATGTATAAAGTACATTGAATGGCTTTCCAACTACATTGTCCCGTTTTGCACATGACAATTTTGTTACTATAAAATTTCATTAATGATTATAATATCACAGGCACACAAAATAAAAAAGTGGTCTTCTTCTGGTACTCCATTGTGTAATCCATAAGTATTAGGACGTGCTGAACATGAATCAGGTGTCCGTTGGCCACCATTTTTTTTTGTAAATCGCGAAAATATCCAATGGTGTACCAAAAAAAGACCACTTTTTTATTTTGTGTGCCTGTGTATTTATATCTTTATTATACAGGGTGGGACAATAAGATAAGATAAGATAATTTATTCACCATTAAAAGTACAGAGTACAAAGTAGGTTTTGTCAGTACAAAAAAAAATAAAAGTGATAAATAAACGCAATTCAAGTAATATATACATACTTACACATATTCAATACATATAAAAACACATAAAATGTCAAAGTTGCTTGCACAATTATAATACATCTAATTATATACACAACATATATAAAAAATAAAAAGTCAACTAGTGGAAGCATTATACTCTTCGCCGATTTACTGAGCTTTTTATATAATTGTTACACATTCTATAGGATACTCTTCGCATTTTTATTGTAAATAATGTTAGTTTTTGGACATTCTAAATTTTGTGATACCAACTTTGTTGTGAAAAAAAAAATATAGAAAAAAATCACGATGTGAGGGATCGAACTCGGGACCCTTGGATTGCGAGATCAATCAATCAATCAATAGTATTTATTCAGTATTAATAGTACAATATGTGCCTCCTCGGAGCCCAACCCGGAGCCAGCCACACGACCAGGACAGGTTGTTACGTTTTCACTCCTCCCGGTGTTGTTGGGTGGAGTGAACGCCCGTTTGGAGCCTTCCGGTTCCCTCGTTATCCCCGGGACAAGTCCCAAGAACAACGTGATAACCAGAAGAACCCCGGCTCTCGGCTAGCTTCTTATTTAGAGATTAAACGTGAGTTCTCTTACCTTGGCTCGACCTTGTGGCTCTTATTTAACTTAGGGGAAATTGCACTACACACTTTTTTATTTGACACCTGTCACACAATTCGTGTCTGGTAAAAGGAGGGCTTAAAAATGAATTTAATCCGGGGCGCCACCTGCAGCCTTAATAGTGATTACTGACCCCCTTTTACCAGGACGAAAACTCCTACAGGTAAATTTAGAAAGGAATAATTTTTGATTCAGAAAAAAATTAAAGATTGAAATAAATTGTGTGATAAAATTTATTTTAAAAGTATTCTGGTTGATGTTAAAATTTATGTGAGCAAATTTACATAATCAATAATGTAGAAAAAAAAGGATTATAGCAAATTCAAATGTTCATCAAGGTTACGATCTAAAATAATTATAACTAATAAAATGTTCCAAATTTCAACAGAGATGAAATGATAAACTTAATTATATAGCAATGTACAGCAATGAAATAAGAACGAAATTTATGCTAATCAAGGACCTCATGGCCTGCATAAAAATATGTGTAACATCAAGTGGATGTTAAAAAATTCACCAACAAAATTTAACACTACACAAAACTCTCACCGTGTCCTAAGGTGTGTCGTTAGACCTGGTGGACCACGTCGTCGTCTCGATGCTTACAGCGTGAAGACGTTGGCAAGAAATTTCGACCTGTGCTTGATTGTCGATATAGTTCGGCTTAGTAGTGTAAATTTATTTTTATGAAAATGGATCTCTAGGAAATGAAGTGAAGTTTAATCGGCTTCTTTACGATAGGAAAGTTTCCCTCCTGACACGTGCTCCGTGTGGAAGAATTTACCAAATAAATCCAAGGATTTCTTTTTAGATAGAAAAACTAAATTCTCCTCATGGATTGAATCCCAAATAAAAATTTTAATTACTTTTACTTAGTAATTTTCTTACTACTTCACTATTACTTTTATTACGTAATAGTTTTGCTTTTGATTTTTTTACTTTTTACTTCTAAGCAGTTTGACTTATATTTTTACTTTTAAGTTTTCTTTACTTTAGAGTTTTCTTTACTTTACTTTTACTTTACTTAAGCTGCCAGAACTATAACGCCATCATAAGAAAGAAGGAAACCAAAATTAGATTTTACAAATACTCACATGGTCAATTGAACAAAAAAATATATAGCACAGAAGGTGCCTATACGTTATAAAAGAATAATAATAAAACTAATTTACCTCAAAATCTATTGATGCACTAGGTAATTGACGATACAACAGAGTTAGACAAAAGTCTGGGAGATATCGCAATTGAGTCGCACAACTTTCATTGACTGTTCAGAATAGTAAAATGAATACCAATTAAGTTTCAATTACAAGGAAAGCTAATATGGTTTAAAAAACAACAGTTCTGTCAAGCGCTTTACGCCATCTGGATTTTGGTAGTATTATTAATATTTAAAGTAATAGATTAGTAATGAAAACTAATGTATTGATTGACCTCGAGTAAATGTAGATGCTTAAAGAAATCTATGGTAACCTTGTTTCTTAATTAGTACAGTAAATATTTAAAAAGAGGGTGCTGTATTGTAGAAATATTCAGGTATATAAAATGAGAAGTTTGGTGATGTGTTTTACAATAGTTCTTATTATTAAATGAACGGTAAAATTTTGTAACCTACTGAGTGATACTCAAAATATGGTCGGAAATAAAATAGGATTTTTGACTACGGCAAAAATTGTAACAGGTATGTTACAATACCTCTCCCCTCGGGAAAAAAAATGGTACATTTTTTTAAATTTTACCGTGAAAAGTAAATTGTATACTTCATTTTTGCGAAATGTGGTGAAACTACATTACCTAAGTATTTATTTTTATGTTTACTCAAAATGAATTTTTGGAAGTAAAATAAAGAATTAAATTTAAAATTTATTAAGATTATGTAATTCAATGAGTTATATGTTCAAAAATGAATTGTGAGGATAAAAAAAATAAAATAAATAATTATTTTATGTAAAAAAAAACCTATATAAATTGCTCACTTATCTAAAAATTTTATTTTTACCTATTAAATGTAAAAATAAAATAGAGTGTTTTTGATTTATCTCAAAAACTATCAGTTTAGGTGTTAAGTACCGATTTTGTTAGGCCCTAGGCCACCTCCCAACCGCCCACAGAAGACATCTTATACCTCTAACGGATAAGTGTCTCTGTGTTTCATTGTACAAAAATTTTCTAAGTGTTAGAAAATTACTAACCCTAATGGATTTCACCATTTTACTAACTCTAGCTTAAACTATGGATGTGTCCTAAAATTAATTAAACCTAAGCCTAATATGATAAAATATTTTATTCTGAAAAAAAAATTTTTGTATATTTTTTTTCTGTTTTAGCCTACTCGAAAAAAAACTAACTAATTAATATCTAAATCATGATTTATTTACAAAATAATTACAAAATCCTACATTTATTATGGTTGTGAAATGTTCCTTGCCAGATTTCTGGAGCTTTGTTAGGAACTTAACCATAGAATAAATTAGGTAAAGAAAAGCTTTCGACTTTATTTATATATCGCGCCATGCGAATTTATTCAAAATTTTGAAAATATTTGTGTCTATTTTCACTGTTTAGTACACAAAAAATTATTGCAACAGGAATTTTGTTGAGCAATAAATTAATGGATTCATGAATTCCAAAAAATAATACATATGCAAAAAGTGTTTGCCATATGTTTAAAAAAAGTTGCAAATTTGTTGCAATATTCATTCCACAGGAATATGGTGAACTTTCTGTTCCCATTTAAATCTAAAATAATTTTCAGTTTTTTTCTTACTGGAAAATCAAACTTTACAACTCAGGGTGTCTTTAGCTCGTAGGTTTTAGGACTTATTAACTATTATATAGTTACAAAAATTGTAATTAGCGGAATCTATCATTTACTAAAGTAAGTCAGAAAAAAAATTTTTCTACTTAGTTTTCTAAAAGTGACTTATTTACACTTGATCCAGACTGGAAGTTGAACCTAGGTAAGGCTTCAATTTCGAGACATGAAATTTTCCAGCTGGGGTGCCGTCCATATGGGACAATTCGTAAGCTACTTTAGATAAAACTTTACTAATTTTACATAGTACATAACGATTTGCTAATTTTGCACAGAAATCATCTGCTGCATCGCTTAATACAAAATTCTTTTTCCAAACTTTATCACCTAATTTAAATACTAGGTCTCTTTTTCTTAAATTATAATACTTAGTGCTGCGTGTATACGCTTTATCGAGTCTTTCCTGAACTTTCTTGTATAATTCGGGTAGTTTGTTTAACTCCGCGGCATACGATTTCCGGTTTTCCGATAAGTCTGTAATGTCTAAATTTGTGATATCGTCATAATAGTCACCACTTAGCGGTAGCTTTCGCCCGTAATTTAGGCATGCAGGGGTGTACCCTGTGACCTCATGAACTGCTGTATTGAAGGCTGCTTCTATGTTAGGGATATTTTCGTCCCATTTTTTATGAGATTCTTTCAGAAAGCATCTTATTGCAGTGCCAATTGTGCGGTTCATTCGTTCCGTTGCGTTCGTTTGTGGGTTATAATAACAGGTGTACCATATTTTTGATATCTTATATTTTTTTACAAAGTTATCGAAAACCTTGCCCGTGTGCGTACTTGCGTTATCTAGCAGCAGCACTTGTGGACAACCGTGTTTTAAAATCACGCTTTCCAGGAAAGAAACGATTGTTTGTGCATTTGCTTGTCTAGCTGGTTTCATAACCACATATTTGGAAAAATAGTCATAAGCTACTAACAAATATTTGTTGCCTTTCGAGCTACGAGGTAAAGGACCCATTGTGTCGTAAGAAATTAGTTGGAAGGGAAAAGTTGCCTTTTTGTTAGCGCCCATTAGACCAAATCTTTGTGTGTTGGGGGATTTTTCCCTACCACACGTCTCACATTGTCTAACAAATTTTAGGACATCTTTTCTCATTCTTGGCCAATAATAATTTTCGGCAATTCTATGCCATGTTTTGTAATACCCGAAATGTGCACTATTTACATCACAGTGATTATCAGAAATTATTTGTTGTCGTTGGGAACTTGGTACCACCAATTTCCACTCAGAAATATTGGTTTTTAAAATCAACTTATTTTTGGTGTGTTTATAAATAAAATTATCTTTTACCATCCAGTGTGGGTAATTTTCTGGTTTGTTCAGAATTTTATCTCTCGTTTTAATATACCAGGGTTCTAGATCATCTGATAAGTTAACTAACAAACCCTCGTTATTATCAACATTTTTCGGCGGCTCAGTCACCGGACAAATATTAGATTGGTTTATCGTACTAAGTATTTCCCAAGAATTATTAATAAAATTTAACGTTAAGCCAAAAATTTTACAAAAATCACTCCCTAAAATTAAACCACATTTAAGGGATGGTACTATGCTTACGTTTATCAGCTTATTGATGTTATTTATGCCTAATGGAATTTCACAAGTTCCCTGAATTTGCTGTGGTTTGCCGTCAGCTGTAGTTACCATTTTCTTAAAGCTTTTTTTTGTTTTAATTTTATATTTATTTAATAGGTGTGTACCTAGTGAACCTAAACATGTTATGTTTGCACCACTGTCTACTAGTGCAATGATTTCCTCACCGAACAATGTGACTGTAATATATGGTCGATTATCAAATGGTTTTTCAATAAAAACCGGTAAGGTTTGTGCAACACTTTCACTTTTCATGAAATTTTTAACAGTAAATTTCCATTTTTCCCACTCTAACAAATTAAATTTCTGATTTTTGGGTTTTTTTTACAATATTTTGTGAGTTAAAAGCGTTCTTGGAGCAAGTATAATTACTACTGACGAAAGTACGGCCTTTAAAATTTCTGGTGTGACGTTGGCCTATTACGTCAGACCTGGAAATTAGTTTTTTGGAACCGGCCTACATTTAGGGCAATTTTTGAAAACTAAATTTTGGTTACCGCATTTATAACAGAATTTTTTCTTTGGTTGTCTACAAACATTGAAAACATGACCTTGTTTTCTGCAGTTGAAACATGTAACTATTTTTTTATAGTCTGTGTTCTTTCTACTGTGATAAACTACATTTTTGCCTTGTTGATTGTTGCTTTCTGTAATTTGATATGAATTATTTTTATGAGAACTACTAGGTTTGACATTTTTTTCTCTGAATTTTTTTTGTTTAACAATATTATAATTATTTGACGTAGACGGGCCTGGGTTTTCTACGTAAACCAAATCTGTTTCTAGAGAATTTAACGGTTTGTTGCTAGTAAACATTGATTTAATTTTAGAAGCCTCGTCAATTTTTTTGCAGTATGTTTCCAGTTGTGGAATATTTTCTATATTATACAATGCCAAGTGTTCAATATATTTGCTAAGCATATTACGTCTAATAATTTTTAATTTGTTTTTATCGTCCAAAGGTGTCGATAGACGGCGAAATAAATTTTGCATTACAGCAATAAAAATACTGATATTTTCTGACTTCCCTTGTTTTCGAGATTTTATCTCGTCTAGTAAAATATCGTCGTAATCTTCTGGCAAAAATGTGTTTATGAGCAGAGTTGTTAACTCTTGCCAATTTGAAACTTTGTCCCTGCTTGACCTAAACCATATTAATGCTTGATCAGAAAATAAGTCTATTGCAGAGTTAAATAATTCTGTTTCTGTTACGTTACGTGCAACCATAAGTTCTACAACTCTCTCTAAAAAAACCTTGACACTACTTGTTCCATCGAATTTAATACCCCACTTGTAAACTGGTACTGTTTTATGCAAACTACTATCTTTTATTGTAGTACACTTGTTACTTTTTATTAGATTTTGCTCGAGTTTGTCTTTGAGCTCCACGCAGAATGCTTGAGCTTCGATTAAGAAATCTGAATAATACTCGTAATCTTTGTCGGTCTCCTCAGGTAAAATAAATCGATCTACTCTACCTGTGAGAGAGGTTAATCGAGTGGCGATTATTTTGTACAAAATATCATCCGCGGTTCCTTTAAATTGATTAATTAAAGTTTCTAAGTCTGAAATAGTATTATTTATAAATTTTTTTTCAGTTTTTAAATTAAAATCTGGATCTGCTAAAGTTGATAAATCTTTATGTTTTTCTAACTGCGATTTTAGGATACTTCGTCTCATATCTAAAGGTTTTTTATGAGCTCTGGCTTTGCGAATGCGAAGCTCGTAATCTAATTCACTTTCAGTTAGATGAATAGGATTTATTTTAAAGGACGACATTTTGATACTCTGTGTAATCTAGTTAATCACTAAAAAAATTATCAGTAACAGTTTACAAGTTTAAGAATTTAATATTTCACTTATCAAGTAAATTTTTTGCCTATTTATTTTAACGAGCTATCTCAATAAAATGATATTTCTAATAAATATAATTACCCAAGAACGTCTCCAATTTGCACAAATTTTGTACTCTGGCCACTTTTCAACATTTCTTAAAAATTTCCCTTAAATATTCCTATATGCCGAGTAAAATAGTTTCACCTTTTCGTTTCATTTCCTGATTATCAGGTTGATAATGAAATATTCTAAATAAGATTTATTCGCTGTACCTTCTCTGTATGTTACTAAAATTTTTTCGTTCTAGTCAAATACCATATAAAACATTTTATAAAATGTGCTCACTATAACAATTAAAGTTAACTTTTTTTCCTTTCTGATTGTGTGACGCGTGTGAAATAAGTGTGTTTTCCCATAAATTAAATTTTCAAAGTGTACAGGTTGTACAAAAAGAATTTTCCTCAACGGAATTTTTACTTATAACTATTAGAGCTATAACTTTTATAAAAAATAGTAATTTTTTTTTAACAATTTTTACCCCAAAATGGTTAGGTAAAAATTCTCACTGTGGTCGCCATTTTTACGCCATTGTTAATCCACGTTTTGCGTCATTGTTTCATATTAATCCACGTTGCGGCCTATTGTTACTTTTTAAACCACGTTTGCGGCCTTTGTTTATCCACGTTGCGGCATTGTTAATTCACGTTGCGGCGTCATTGTTTAACCACGTTGCGGCGCCAGTGTTACGTTTTGACTCCTCCCGGTGTTGTTGGGTGGAGTGAACGCCCGTTTGGAGCCTTCCGGTTCCCTCGTTATCCCCGGGACAAGTCCCAAGAACAACGTGATAACCAGAAGAACCCCGGCTCTCGGCTAGCTTCTTATTTAGAGATTAAACGTGAGTTCTCTTACCTTGGCTCGACCTTGTGGCTCTTATTTAACTTAGGGGAAATTGCACTACACACTTTTTTATTTGACACCTGTCACACAATTCGTGTCTGGTAAAAGGAGGGCTTAAAAATGAATTTAATCCGGGGCGCCACCTGCAGCCTTAATAGTGATTACTGACCCCCTTTTACCAGGACGAAAACTCCTACAGGTAAATTTAGAAAGGAATAATTTTTGATTCAGAAAAAAATTAAAGATTGAAATAAATTGTGAGATAAAATTTATTTTAAAAGTATTCTGGTTGATGTTAAAATTTATGTGAGCAAATTTACATAATCAATAATGTAGAAAAAAAAGGATTATAGCAAATTCAAATGTTCATCAAAGTTACGATCTAAAATAATTATAACTAATAAAATGTTCCAAATTTCAACAGAGATGAAATGATAAACTTAATTATATAGCAATGTACAGCAATGAAATAAGAACGAAATTTATGCTAATCAAGGACCTCATGGCCTGCATAAAAATATGTGTAACATCAAGTGGATGTTAAAAAATTCACCAACAAAATTTAACACTACACAAAACTCTCACCGTGTCCTAAGGTGTGTCGTTAGACCTGGTGGACCACGTCGTCGTCTCGATGCTTACAGCGTGAAGACGTTGGCAAGAAATTTCGACCTGTGCTTGATTGTCGATATAGTTCGGCTTAGTAGTGTAAATTTATTTTTATGAAAATGGATCTCTAGGAAATGAAGTGAAGTTTAATCGGCTTCTTTACGATAGGAAAGTTTCCCTCCTGACACGTGCTCCGTGTGGAAGAATTTACCAAATAAATCCAAGGATTTCTTTTTAGATAGAAAAACTAAATTCTCCTCATGGATTGAATCCCAAATAAAAATTTTAATTACTTTTACTTAGTAATTTTCTTACTACTTCACTATTACTTTTATTACGTAATAGTTTTGCTTTTGATTTTTTTACTTTTTACTTCTAAGCAGTTTGACTTATATTTTTACTTTTAAGTTTTCTTTACTTTAGAGTTTTCTTTACTTTACTTTTACTTTACTTAAGCTGCCAGAACTATAACGCCATCATAAGAAAGAAGGAAACCAAAATTAGATTTTACAAATACTCACATGGTCAATTGAACAAAAAAATATATAGCACAGAAGGTGCCTATACGTTATAAAAGAATAATAATAAAGCTAATTTACCTCAAAATCTATTGATGCACTAGGTAATTGACGATACAACAGAGTTAGACAAAAGTCTGGGAGATATCGCAATTGAGTCGCACAACTTTCATTGACAGTTCAGAATAGTAAAATGAATACCAATTAAGTTTCAATTACAAGGAAAGCTAATATGGTTTAAAAAACAACAGTTCTGTCAAGCGCTTTACGCCATCTGGATTTTGGTAGTATTATTAATATTTAAAGTAATAGATTAGTAATGAAAACTAATGTATTGATTGACCTCGAGTAAATGTAGATGCTTAAAGAAATCTATGGTAACCTTGTTTCTTAATTAGTACAGTAAATATTTAAAAAGAGGGTGCTGTATTGTAGAAATATTCAAGTATATAAAATGAGAAGTTTGGTGATGTGTTTTACAATAGTTCTTATTATTAAATGAACGGTAAAATTTTGTAACCTACTGAGTGATACTCAAAATATGGTCGGAAATAAAATAGGATTTTTGACTACGGCAAAAATTGTAACAGGTATGTTACAAGGTGACGTCGAGGTGGGTGTGGGGCTGGGCGGGGTGGGCCCGACTCAGCTTAGAGATAGTTCGAGTGGGGGGCTAGAAGCTCCTGTCCACCGCAGGTGGACTTAAAAACTAGGTTAAAATATTTTATTGTCCACATGAACCTACAAGTAAATTAAAAATAAACACAACTCTAAAAACATTGGCGAACGCGCACTACACAATTTTGGTTATTGACACGGGAAAACTGAACGAAAAAACCCATTCGAACAAATGACGGCCTTGCGGTCTGATCGCCGACAAGGAAGGTAAGATGGAAAGATAAAAGCTGTGATTTAAAAAATTAGGATTTGGATAAGTTTCGGCCTGAAGGGGATTTAGGGACAAAAAATTACAAAAAACAACAAAAAGGATAAAAAAAAAAGCATAAACATATTGGTACAATATTGGCTAAATCTGACATATATTGGCCCAGTATGCAATATAGGTAACATATGATTAGAGAATATTATTTAGGTATTATGCAAATCACAACTTACACACTTTTTATTTATTAAGAAAATACCTACTTTCTGTATATTGTTGCCCTAATCTGGGCAATATACTAATACGCTAATATACTAGTTAGGTAAATACTTTAAAACACTTATTATTGGAGAATCAATCAAAACAACTACTCTCCTAGCTAATACTGACGAAGTATTGAATTACATGATAGGATTCTTAGCATTTTAAAGAAAAAAAAAATATTGAAAATACTTAAATCATTTATTTACATTTAGTCATTCACACTTTTTTTTATTTACTTAATATGAAATTATCTACTTTCTGTATATTGGTACCTTAACCGGGTTACGCTAATATACTACTTAGGAAAACACTTTAAAACACTCATTATTGGAAAACTAATCAAAACAACTACTCTTCTAGCTAATACTGACGAAGTATTGAATTACATGATAGGATTCCTGGCATTTTAAGGCATATTGAAAATACTTAAATTATTTATTGAGATTCAGTCATTCACAACAATTATTATTGAACCTTACATTCTATTTCAACTCAATATGCCTTAAAATGCCAGGAATTCTATCATGTAATTCAATACTTCGTCAGTATTAGCTAGAAGAGTAGTTGTTTTGATTAGTTTTCCAATAATGAGTGTTTTAAAGTGTTTTCCTAAGTAGTATATTAGCGTAACCCGGTTAAGGTACCAATATACAGAAAGTAGATAATTTCATATTAAGTAAATAAAAAAAAGTGTGAATGACTAAATGTAAATAAATGATTTAAGTATTTTCAATATTTTTTTTTTCTTTAAAATGCTAAGAATCCTATCATGTAATTCAATACTTCGTCAGTATTAGCTAGGAGAGTAGTTGTTTTGATTGATTCTCCAATAATAAGTGTTTTAAAGTATTTACCTAACTAGTATATTAGCGTGCCCAGATTAGGGCAACAATATACAGAAAGTAGGTATTTTCTTAATAAATAAAAAGTGTGTAAGTTGTGATTTGCATAATACCTAAATAATATTCTCTAATCATGATAAAAGCAAATAAATAAAAAATAATTGTAAAAAAAAAAAGGTAACATATTGTACCTATATCGACCCAATATGTTGTGCTACTAGGGTTTCGTTTAATCATTTATTTAATTGTATGCCATTAGCACAGTTAACGTGTTATTCACATTGTTGTAAAAATGGTCTTTCGCTTTAGTAAACGTAAACGAATTAAAATTTTAATGACGATCGGGTTTGAAGATAGAATGCGTGCCCATGAAGAAGTCTGATGACTTTTCAATATTTAATACCCACACAACACAAGGCTGTCTGAAGGATATACAATGGAAAATCCCATTTAGTATTTTGGCTTGCCTATGGACATCCTAATATTCCAGTATGTATGTTTTTCGGCAATCCTTTGGGCACCCCCATGTCACGACTTAGTATCAAATAAAAGTAAGACGATGGACATCCTGAAGGATATACCTGCACTTGTACTAAGGATGTATTAGGACATCCCGGGATATTTCAGGATCTCCTAAGTATTACAAATAGTATATATTTATTAGGTACTAATGAATCCAGAGCATAAAAGGACGTTCTGGTATGTACAAACTACATACTGACATGTCCCAGAATATACTACGGACTGCAAATGAACATCCACAGGTGTCTAAATTTTGATACTCCACCATATTAAATTCTAGCTTAATTATGTACACTTACTTAGATTTAAAAAAATGAATTGAATGAAATGAACATTTTTGAAATGTTTGTCAAATCTGTAAATTTTTGGAATATTTGTACTTGCTTAATTTTTCTAACTTGATGTGTAATTCCTTGGGTTTACGCCGACGGTCAGTTAAAAATAAAATATTAGTTTGTTACGTTTCGATTTATTAACCATCGTCAAAAAATTTTATAAAAAAAAAACAAGTATTTTATATGTATGGAATGGGGTACTTTCCATTTTTTTAAATTCAGTTTTGTTGATATATATATATATATATATATATATATATATCAATTAATGTTATTAATTTAACAATTACTGCATATTAAATTTAAACCAAAACAATAATTTCTTAAATAAAAATAAGAAATAAGAATACGCCCGTCTAGACACAGATTTCAAATGATTTTATTTAGAGGGAAATAATTTAACCAATAATAGACAACTTACGCTTAGACTGTAATTGTCTTATATGAATGCCAAATTGTGTATTTACTTTACATTATTTTACTTATAACACTTCTATTTTTCTCAATATCTTGAATATCAATAAATATTATATACATGTATTTAGAAGGAATTAAAAGTTATTATTTAGAAGTTATCTTAAAAATGTAAACAAAACTCACGGCGAGGATTATGTGGCAATATTTCTTGCGTGCTGCCAAATGTCACTTCTTGTCACAATACAAGTGAAAGAGATATATTGGTTAGATTTATTTGTTGTTTGTTTATGCGGCGTTTGATTTTGTTATTTCATATTTTATCAATAAACTAATAAGATGGAGTTGTTTTTTGTGAAAGGAGATTTGTCCAATTTGCCCAAAGTTGATTATGATTTGACAGATTCTTTCTATAACAAAATTTGTATTTTTAAAGGAATGGGATCAAAAATATTAGAAGTTTGCCATCAAGTTCTTCGAATATCAATTATTTCGGAACAATTACAAAATTTTCCGAAGCACTTATATTTGTGTTTCCACAAGTTTTTATAAAATACTTTTTAAATGACATTATCTATTATTTGTAAATTACAGCAGATACCTCGATAAAAGAAACTGAAATGCTTCAAATCAACACGACGCGACGTTAGAACACATCTGTCATTTGACTAGCCGTTGACATTGTTGTCATGTTTTGCTAAATATGTTTTTAAAAATCTAATCGGCATTAAAAATTATTTATAATATTTAATAATTCACGCCTATTATTATTTTTTACATGAGAAAATTAAATTTCGTGGATAAATATATTAAAATTGATGTAATAAAAAAGCTTTATACTCCTGTTTTCTTAAATTATCTTTATTAGTACTAGAGAAGTTTTATCTTGGCAACGCCACACTGTTTTGTATAAAACCATTTTATCAACAAATTCATACAAACTACCTAAGTCATCGGCAAATTACCTACGTCACCAATTTAAAACACCTGCTGCTCCACTTATTTTAACTTCTGTTTCCTCAAAAAATTGATAATTATTGAAAAAAAATAAATAAATAAATAGGAAAATACCCCACTTAATTAATAATAATATTGTAATCATAGGAGTTATAAGAAAATTAGCTAAACACATTCAATATTTAAAAACATTCGTAATGTTAAAAAGCAAACTTCTTAGAAAAATATAAAGTAGATAATTACTGATTAATTAATAATTACTTTAGCAAATGAAATATTAGCGAAACAAAAATGTTTGGCACGTAGTGCACTCCTACTTCTCTACTCTCTTCTTTTGCACTTTTCGAGTATTCTTTTAACAACTTTTTTGCTTCGTTTTTCATAATATACCCATTCATAGATGTTGCTAAAATAAACATGTAGCTATTATTATTTGGATGAGTATGATCATAAAATTATATGCAAAGTGTGTGTGTGTGTGTGTGTGTGTGTGTGTGTGTGTGTGTGAAGTTTGGCATTGGAGGATTCCATCAGCCACAGAATCTTTTCTAGAGTTATAGGAGTGCTTTAAATACTCATTTTAACTTTACCAAGGAATTTTACTAATCTGTCAAATACATCTTTGTTGTTGCTGCATAGCAGTGTTGTCAAGTTGATGGGAAATTGTATATTTATATTAACTAGGAAGGACATGAATTCTGAAATTGCGTCACTATGATTTCTACAAGCGAAAAAGATATGATTTAAATCGACGACTGAATTGTTGTCACAGCTGCATATTTGTGAATTAATAATTCCGATTTTTCTCAAATGGCTTGGTATTTTTGCATGACCTAGTTTAAGTCTTGTTATAGTAGTCGAGTAACTCTTTGGTACGTTATACTGAAAGATATGTGGAATATTAATGCTGTGCGGTAAATTGGGATGGATAAGCGTATATGAATTATTTGAGGATCTGACGTAAGATAACCATTCTGTTTGCCATTTTTCACGAATTTTAGATTTCGAGATACTAAATAAATCATATATGCTAACCACGTTTAATACTTCTAGACTGTTTGTAGATTCTTTGGCCTTCTTGTCGGCTATTTCGTTCCCAATAATTCCTGCGTGACCCTTCACCCAGATAAATGTGACATTCCTCCTTCTTTTATGTAACTTGTGAAGCAAGTTTTTTATGTTGCATATTAGGCCGTGTTTGTAATTCTTGAGAATAGGACCTTCAATTGCTTGCAAAACGGATTTAGAGTCCGATAGAATGATTGAATCTCTATCCCAGTTTTCATATGTCCACGTTAAAGCCTGTTCTATGGCATATGCTTCGGCTGTATAAATTGAGGCGTATTTATGTAGGTGGTAGCTGAAAGACACCTTGTTGTTGACTATATAAAATGCACATCCCGTACCATCATGTGACTTTGACCCATCAGTAAATATTGTCAGTCTTTCGCTGTAATTGCTGATAATTGCGTTTACAATATTGTTATTAATAGATGCAAAATCGCTGTATGAAGGATATATGACAGTTGGTTTGAACATCAATGCATTATATTCTAGTTGAAATATTGGGTATGTTTTTGTGTCTCTTTTACTTATCGTATTTTCGTGGATAATGGTATCTTGAAAGGCTTTTACAAGTGGCGGACTGTTTCTATGATTCCAATACTTGTTAGTCAGATCCTCGAAATTAAGTGTATTTATACTATTTAGTAAATTATTGAGGTTGATGGTTCTGATTTTAATTGTCGCCTAAGAACTGTCTTCTTAGTTTTAGTGGCGGTTCCTGAGCCTCAGCTAGGATTGCGTGACAAGGTGATGATTGCATTGCACCAATGCTTATTCGTATGGCTTTAAATTGAATACGGTCTATAATTAGCAAATTCGAATTAGACGCTGAGCCGTATAGTACACAACCGTAATCTATTATTGAACGTATGTATGACCTGTAGAACATTAATGATATTAATGGATCAGCTCCCCTTCTAGTCTTGGATACACATTTTAACATATTAATGCCTTTTTGGCACTTATTTTGGACGTAGTTAATGTGTTTCGTCCATAGAAGTTTAGAGTCAAGTATTATGCCTAGGTATTTATATTGTTTGACAATAGGTATATTTAAACCGCATATATTTAATGCATTAATATTTTGTAACCTATGTCTTGTAAAGAACATAATAGCAGATTTTTCAGCTGAAATGCTGAAGTTATGTTCCTCTATCCATTGTTTTAGGCAATATACCATATATCTCAGGTCAGTAACACATTCTGCATATGATTTTTGGATTGTGTATATACAGATATCGTCCGCATACTGAATACTTTTAATTGAAACATCAAAAATGTCATGCAATCCTGCTATATAAATATTAAATAAAAGGGGGCTGAGAACTGAACCCTGGGGTAATCCCGAGGATACCGTTCTGGGCCCATGTAGAGTGTTGTTATGGTCTTTTATAAAAACAGTCCGATTCTTATAAAGCTCTGTTATGGCATTTGCTATATTATAGTTAATACCACATTCTGTTAATTTGGTTTTTAGTACGTTCAAGTCAACAGCATCATAAGCTCCTTTTATATCAACAAACAGGCAGGCCAAATAGTTATTATGGGAAAGTGTACATTGCACATCAGTAACCAGTTGTGAAAGAGCGTCGATTGTACCAATTCCTCTACGAAATCCAAATTGAGTACTGGGGAGGAGTGATCTATATTCAAAATACCACTCTAACCTTGTCTTAATCATTCTTTCGAATGTCTTGGTAAGACAAGACATGAGTGATATGGGCCTATATGAGGTTGCTAGATTACTGTCTTTATTAGGCTTTAAAATTACACAGATAATGATTTCTTTGAGTTCTTCAACAAAGTTACCTCTCAGCCACCACTCATTGTATATATTCAATAACAGTAATTTAGCTGAGTCAAGGAGATTTTCAATCATTCGGTAGGTAAAGCTGTCTTTCTCAGGAGATGAGTCACGGACGTCTGCGATTGCGGCGTTGAATTCACTAATTGTGAAATCTTTGTCTAAAAAATTTCCATTGGGATTATGTACTTGCTCTATTGGCTTTTGATTTTCCACGAAATCTGGTGCAAAATTTTTTAGTAATTCTTCGATTAACTGTGGTGATAGAGGATGTTTTTTAGGTTCAAAATTTTTATTTGTTATTTTTTTTTTGAATCCCCATATCTCTGATGGCGAACTGTTTTTATTCAATTTGTTTATAAAGTTAACCCAACAATTTCTATATTTATTTTTAAAGGTTAGTTTAGTTAGGGCTTCCTTATTTTTATAATTTAAGTAGTTTTCCAGATTTGCCAAATTCTTGTACTCATTTAATGCTGATTTTCGTGCGTTGACTGCCCTAGTGCATTCATCATCCCACCAGATGGGCCGGGATGTAGAGGAGGTAAACGGTCTTTTAAGTGGAATTGCGAGGTTGGCAGCGTTGCTGATTGTATTTGTAAGGTACATAAATTGTTCTATGTTATTTAAGGATATAGGACAGGTATCTTTATCAATTTGTGTTTGGAATAGGGGCCAATCAGCATTGCTGTCCCTCCATCTAGAGGATGGTTTTATAGGAGTGGGTTCCATGTGCAAGTTAGAATCTAATAATATGGGGTAATGGTCCGATCCCATTGGATCAGGTAAGACTTTCCAATTAAATTTGCTTATTACGTCCGGTGTACCTATAGTTAGATCGACAGCCGATGGTTGCTGATTGAATGTGGGAACTCTGGTGGGAGATCCATCGTTAATCACAATTAAATTACAATTATCGATGGCTTCAATTAATCTAGTGCCGAAATTTGTGTCGACATGTGATCCCCATACGGTGTGATGACAGTTGTAATCGCCACAAAAAATTGTTGACGAAGTAAACTGAGTAAATAAATTTTCCCAGTCACGTGTGGTAACTTGGATATTGGGCGGTTTATATAGAGATACTATGTTTAAGTTATATTGGTTTAGATGTATTGCACAGATTTCGATAGCTTTATTAAAGTTATCATTTAAGTTTAGCCTAGAGAATGAGATATTTTGAGACACAAAGATGGCTACGCCTCCTTTGCCGTCATCTCTGTTTCTTTGAATAGAATTGAAACCATGTATATTTAATTTATATGTAGGTTTTATCCAGGTTTCCGAGACAACAATTATGTCTACCGGATTATCACATAGAAAGTTTATTAGGTTTGGTTTATTTGCGACTAAAGATCTAGCGTTCCACTGCAATATTTTAATTGTACCTTTAGTACGTTGATTCATTATCGCTTAAAGAGATTACTTCTGGGTTATTACCTTGACTAAGTATCGAAGATATACTCTCCCTAATATTTAATTCCGAGTCTACGTGAAATGGTGTTTTATGTTGTATAGAATCATTTATGTTTCTTATTACATTATTTATATATGATGAAATTTGACAGATCAGTCTTTCCCTGTATTGCATAAATTCTTCACGATATGGATTTGGAATTATGGGTTGGGATTTAGAGGAGGTGTCCCTTCTTGGAGGGGGGATTTCTCGGATTGGTGTTGTGGGGGGGATGTAGCTTTGCGTTTTTTACGCAATTGTGATGACTGAGTGGAGGGACGTTGTATATTAGTGGATTGGGTGATTTTTTCTGTAGGTTGGGTAGTTGGTAATGGAGGGAAGTTGTTCATATCATACAGTAAAGAGAATCTATTGTTTGTGGATACCTTTGCATATGATGGATTATTAGCTAAAGTCTGTGCTTCTTTAAATGACGTGTTTTCTGCTGCCATGATTTTTTTGATATTATATTGTGTAATATACACTGGACATTTTTTTGAAATTGAGCCATGCTCCACGCTTTTACAATGTATACATAAGAGGGCGTCACTGTCACAACTCACATTTTCCTCGTGGGGTTTTGTACACTTCCTACATCTGTTTTGACCCTTACATAACTTAGTTGTGTGACCGTATCTCAAGCACTTGTAGCATTGTACCACAGGATGAATATAAGGCTCGACTGTAAAATTTACCAAATTGATTTGTACACATTGTGGTAAGGAATTACCCAAAAATGTGACAACAATGATTTGTCTAGGTACATATTTGGTTGTGCCGTCTGTTTCAATAATTTTACGTTTCATTCTCTGCACTTCTATAACCTCATTATTGCATATTATATGTTTTTTAAGGTATTCTTCATCAAAATATGTGTCTACCATTTTTATAACACCTTTTTTATGGATATATAATTTAGGTATATAGGCTATTAATTGATTATTAATTACTGATTCATGATTTACTAGTGAATTTGCCACATTGTATGACTTAAAAATAACTTTAACCCTGTTTATGCCTACCGATTTTATGTCAATTATATCCTTACTAAAGTAGCTATTTTCAAATAGGTAATGTCCTACACGTATCGGAAACAGTCTCCCTATATTTTTGTTTAAATGCTCTACATATACGTTATAAGGTCCCTTATCGGATATCCTATATTTATTATTGGTATCGTATGTTTTTTGTTCACTCTTATCAATATTACTTACTCGCTGCTCGTCCATTTCTTGCATCTCGTCAGGTGGCCTTGTTTGGCCGCCTGAATTCTCGCCCATTACTTACCTATATTTATCAAACTACACTGTTATTTAGACACTTATGAAAACTAGGATATTTTGAATTCAATATAAATTTGATGTGTTGCTCACACTTTATTTAAAATATTTAATAAGACACTCTGGTAAATAAATTAGTCTAGAATTAACGTTCGCACCTGTAGACAGTTCGACTGTCGCGTACGGAATCATATGCAAAGTAGATAAAATAAAAATATTAGAAACAATCGGAGGATATAGGTATAAGCTACAGCACTCGGTGAATATTAGTAATTTACCGAATTATAAATTAAGATCCATACAGTTAACTCTGATTCAAATAGAATTGCAAGAAAAAATATTGTAATATGACTCTATTTTCATGCACTAATAGTCCCTTGAGGTAAAGCTTTTATCCCAAATGTTCTGCGACCGGATCGCAAGACACGTACCCTCCCGTTTTCGAGGGCGGGGAACACGATGGTGATAATATTTTCTGACCTACCATCCAACAACTAAACTGAAAAAACCACCTCTTCTTCCGGTTTTCCGGTGCTCCGCATTTTTTATCGGAAAATTTTATTAACGAAAGTTGCTCAGAATTCTTCAAAAACGGTAAGTCCAATATTTCAACAAAACAAAAAAATTGAATAATTGAAAAAAATGATAAATTTAAAAAATATAAAAAAAAGCTACTAATTATTTGACAGCTTGGGTTTAATTTAAAACAAAATTGTCGTGAATTTTTTAAACAAAACTCATTTAAATGATATTTTCGGACTTGGACATTATTTTAAACAAAATTTCAATATTTTTTAATTTTGATTAAATTTTGGACAACTTTCGTTTATAAAATTTTCCGATAAAAAAATGCTTAGCACCGGAAAATCGGAAACGGGGGTAGTTTTTTCGGTTTAGGGGTAGTGGTTGGAGGGTAGCTTAGAAAATATTGCCACCATCGTGTTCCCCGCCCTCGAAAACGGGGAAGTACATAATGTCTTGCGGTCCGGTCGCAGAACTGTTGGGCTTTTTGGCTTTTTCTGCTTTACCTCAAGGGACTATAAATGTATCTGTCTTCATAAAACCACTCCCGTTTTGTGCAACTTGTTCTCTACATATGATGGCATGGTTAGGGCCATTCGGGGTCCACATGGGCTCCAAGGTGTATCTTGTTTATTATCTCACAGTCACATGTTTTTAACGTGTCTAGGTGATTATCATTTAAGCTTACTTTAGAAAACTTGGTTTGGCCCAAAGCTGATCCACCCTGCCAGTCCTCCAGCACATGTCACATCACATGTTCACTGTAGAATTTAATCTTGTTTATTATAGACGGAGAGCTGGCGGCCGCGGTGGTACTACGATATTACCTCCTGCTGGAATTTTGAGAAGTGGTTTGGGGGACCATCAGGCAGTGCCATCTGCAAGGATTTTGCTCAAAGAGCACGTCAGACGACTCAACAATTAAAAAAAAAATTGCTCAAAAAATGATCATACCTCCGGCTGAAAATTTGCACATTACCTGTTTGAAGGTCACAGATAACGTATGTAAATCGTCAGACGCCTAGGTCGCTGCCAAAGGGATGTCAGACGCCCTCCAGAGACCATTCTAAGCACAAATTAAAATCGTCAGACAAAAATGCCGCTGCGAAGTCCCCCTACAACGTTCACAAAGTTCCAGCCTGCCTGAGAGGTATACTTTTTTTTCGAAAATTTATTTTCGTTACCTCCGTCTGACGTTTTTACATATTATGCTAGAGACAATTTTAAATGCATATGTAAATCGTCAGACGAAAATACCGCTGCAAAATCCCCCTGAAATATCGCGAAATTCCAGCCTAAATTACTGAATATTGTTTCAACATCTTTTAAATTTACTGAAATACTGGTTGAGTCACTATACGTTATAAAAGAAAGTCAGTTCAAGGGAAAAGTTTCTAATACATATACATAAAAAGTAAAGGATGTTCCGTGTGAATAAAATAAAAATAAAAATGTTAATCTTGTTATACTATCAAAAATCAATATGCAAGAGGTTTCAAGCAAGTATTATTTTTTATCAAAGAGGAAAGATGTAGATATATTATTACTTAGTACAATGAGTAGTTCATTTAACACATTCTGAATATCTGAAAGTAAACGATGATTATTAAGTGGTCGATGATTACTAAATAAATTCCATAGATTTTTTTTTGTTCGCTTTGTAAATTTATTTAAGAAAAAAGGTACTAATATTATTACTGAATTGAGGCAAAAAAAAGTTATTTCATTTTAATCTTCGGAATCATTATCAATATCACTTTTCGCATCGGAGAGGTTTAATTCATCATCAAAATCATCTTCATCGATGTTGGTGTCCCACAGTTCCTCCTGATCGGATTCGTCACGAACGAGAACAGAGGGAAATAAATGTGTGTAGTTTTGCGAAGGCACATGCCCCCTGTTCCAGCAGGCAAATCTCTGCCGAGCTCGATGTACCTGACCGCACGGTTCGGGCAATTTTAAAACGTAAAAAATATGTATCATTGTTACAAAGTTGCCGTCACACAAGAAATTTTTCCCGATGACTTTATACAACGTATGGAATTCTGTGAGACCATGATGGAAAAGGCGAACGAAAATGAAACTTTCATTAAAAATATTTTATTTACTGACGAAAGTTCATTTTCGCTGCATGGTCGTCACAATTCATCCATTACTAGATATTGGTCCCCGGAAAATAAATATTTAAGTATGCCACACCGAACTCAGTACTTGCAGGAAGTCAATGTGTGGGCTGGAATTTTAGGTAATTCAATAGTTGGTCCCTTTTTATCGACGGCAACCTTACAGCACAAAAATATTTGAATTTGTTACGTAAACAAATTATTCCGGCCGTTCGAACTTTGGGCATTAACCTCGAAGAGATTTGGTACCAGCAGGATGGTTGTCCTGCTCATAACGCGATAGTGACACGTAGATTCCTAGACACTACATTTCACGATCGCATTATAAGTGGAACAAGCACATATGTATTTAAAATTGTCTCTAGGATAATATGTAAAAACGTCAGACGGAGGTAACGAAAATAAATTTTCGATAAAAAAGTATACCTCTCAGGCGGGCTGGAACTTTGTGAACGTTGTAGGGGGACTTCGCAGCGGCATTTTCGTTTGACGATTTTAATTTGTGCTTAGAATGCTCTCTGTTGCTGCAATATGTTAAAACGTCAGACGGAGGTAAGGAAAAAAAAAATGTTGAAAAAAAAATGACAACTGTCTGACACCCCTTTGGCAGCGACCTAGGCGTCTGACGATTTACATACGTTATCTGTGACCTTCAAACAGGTAATGTGCAAATTTTCAGCCGGAGGTATGATCATTTTTTGAGCAAAATTTTTTTCATTTTTGAGTCGTCTGACGTGTCCTTTGCAGGGGTTTTGAGCAAAATCCTTGCAGATGGCACTTCCTGATGGTCCCCCCAACCACTTCTTAAAATTACAGGAGGTAATATCGTAGTACCTCCACGGCCGCCAGCTTTTAGTCTATTATCTCACAGTCACATATTTTTAACGTGTCTAGGTGGTCATCATTTACCCTTACTTTAGAAAACTTGGTTTGACCCAAAGCTGATCCACCCTGCCAATCATCCAGCACATGTCACATCACATGTTCACTGTAGAATTTAAAGAAGATTGGTGACAGCCTGACGCCTTTTCCAACTTTACATTTATCGAAGACGTTTAGATGTCCCCATATCCAGTAATACTGCCCACAGTTTGTCTCATTCTACAGTGTAAAAAGCCTGCATGATATAACACACTACACATTTTAAACAACCCCCAAATTGGGAGTCAAGGATTTCTAAAGAAACGGTGAATATATTTGTATTTTCTAATTTTGTTATTCAAAAGAGTGCACTTTAAAGTCAGCGCCACACACCTTTTTGATGTTTCGGCGAGAAGTTTGACACACCTTTCTACAGCTTGGGTGTATGAAGACAAGTTTTGGAAATCCGGTTGCAATGGTGTGCCAGTCTGTCTTAGATTTTTAATGTCCTCATCCGTGATATCCCTTAATAGTGGAGAAGAATTATTTCAACTATCCCACTAAATCATGTTGACGTAGTCTGTTGCTTAGAAGTTGCGTTTTGGCGTGGTGAAGTTTCCAATAGTCTTTCCCTTAGAAGGCAATCGAGTTTTCAACACTCGGCGGAGCCCCAGTTCTCCGATATGTCTTCTTTTATCCACAATCATTGCAATGAACAAATTTTCTTATTCGCAACGTCTTGCCTGACGTTTTATGATTCATACATTATTTCTTATTTTAGTATTTTATATCTTTCTTCCTAGACAATTATATTAACTGCATGCGAAGTATTATTGCCATCCGTCACATTTTTCTTTAATTTTTTTAGGGTGACCACCCTATATATTTTCCATATTTTTCTTCTTCGACAGTTGTGTTAACTATTTGCAAAATATTATCGTCCTCCACAATTTTTAATTTCTCTTTGGCTGACCCCCTGTATATTTTTGATTCATATATTTTTCTTTTGATGTATTAACTGTATATTTTTTTTTTTCATATTTTTCTTTGAGAGACCATTATGTATTCTTTTTTCGTATTTTTCTTCCTTGACAGTTGTATTCACTGCATGTCAAATATTACTGTGTTCCGTCATTTTTTTCCTTAATTATATTTTTATGGGGTCCATCCTATACATTTTTCAACGGAACAGTATCCAGTTCTTCGTCAACTACCTACCAAATAATATCCTTTTCTGTCAACAGACAGACAGATAAAGTGACGAAATTGAATGGAATTTTCGTAATTTACCTATTCTGACAATCCAGAGAAATTTCGGAGCGTAATTTTTTTTTACGATTACAATACCTACTTCCCTTCGGTAAGCGAGGAAAGTAAAAATTGAAACAAAACAACTAAATCATTAGCACCGTATTAAATTCATTTTCAAATATTAAATTTTATGTTCAATCGATTCTCTTCCGATACGATACGAGATAAAAATGGTGGTATTATAATTTTGTACACGAAGTAACCTCTTATCTATTTATGTGAGGGATTTACCTTAAGATTGAAAATGCTGTAAGGCAGGGGTCTCTTGGGCTAAGGATATTATGTTATGTTGACACGTCAACTGCCTAGAATAATAATGCTCATACTTCAAATCTTACTGAAATGAGATTATTAATGAGAAAGGGCCCTAAATCATCGGTCGATCCATATTTCCATCCTCTGATCTTAACAAATTTTAAAATATACTTGCAAGTTTATAACTTAGTACATTAACTAGAGATTTTAATTTAGAACGATTGTCATATTTGATGGTAAATACATGAAAGAAACGTTTCTAGATAGTGTTATGGCTTGTCATTTCATAGGAGGTAGATACCTTTTAATAGATATAGCACCTAAAATAAACAAAAAAAAAAGACTGAAGCAACCAAATTTTGAAAAAAGAAGGTTCTATACATATAAATTAACAGTTTTAAAGTTATAAAGAAGTATTACATTTAGCGAAAAAATACTAGGGATCAAAAAGAAAGCGTATTAGACTGAGTGTAATTTTTTTCTGTAGGATTAATAGTTTCGGACATATGAAAGTTTACTGATGGTGTCCAAACACTTTTAAGACGATGTAAATACCAAATATCTAAGGAACAATGGCAGTTATGTCAAAAATGCTAAAGACCAAAATTAAAGTATAATAATTAGTTTTTCAAATGATATGTTTCGAAGGGCTGGCCGGGGACGAGGTCGAGACAAAATGAAATAGATATAGATATGGAGCGGAACTCAGAGGCACGTACACAAGCGCGCTTCTACAGTGTGGGCGCGTACGCACGCTACACAAAAAGTTGTATAACTTTTGACTGACAAAACCATATGACAAAAGTAAAAAAATCACTTTAAAGTAGATATTACCGTGTAATTGGTGTGTATATTAGTTTTCCGGAAAGCGTTTTTTAAATTATTAACTATTAATAGAGATATGAAATTTGTCGCTGTTTAGTCGCTGTTTAGTCGCTGTTTAGTTAAACATACGTATATTTTTTTCATAATCGACCTCATCCTATAAGATGACACTTTGCAAAAACAAAATTACAATAGGTATAAAATGAAAAAAATTACAAAAATTTTTTTTGAGACATACGTTTTTAAAAAAATCAGTTCTTCCTCTCATACACTAAACTTCAAATGGCGTTAACGTAATTAATAAGATATCAACATTTTGTATTAAAGCTTGAATGATGTACTTTTAGATGTTGTGTTGAATTTTCTATAATAATAATTATTTATTTATTGTTTTCACGAAATTCGAGAAAAAAGTCGGAGTCGAAATCACATGTGCTAAATTTATCATTTTTTCAACAGCCGTGACATTTAAAAAAAAATCAGTAAAGGATCTTATAGCTGAAGGCCTCCTCTTCCGAATCCTATATTTGTTATTATTTTTTATCCTCGAAGAAGGAGTAACAAGATGCCTGTGCTCTGCTACATGGATCGTTAAAAATCATAATTTGACTCAAATTTTGAACACCATATTGTAGCCGTCATTTTGAATTTTTCAAGTTTTTGTCTTCTTGAGGAGTCGTTAAGGTATTTGGCTCTGTAATATTGTCTAATTTAGTGGTTTTAAATGAACGAAAATTTATCAAACTCTCAAGATCCAAAAAAGCTAATAAAACTACTCAAGTGAGTAAAGGGTGATATTAAATAACCAACAGTGAACTGAAAAAACGTGAGTTTAAAGTGTAAACTTCAGTGTGACGACTGATAACTTAAAAGTTAAAATCGTAAATTACAAGATAAGACCTGGATAAAGGTAGAGGACAATTACCTCCAGTGGTCACAATAAATTATCAGTGTGTACGTATGTTTGTATAAATAACTATACTATGGTTGATGAAGAATTGCCCCCAGACCATGATAAATTCTACAGCCTTTTAGTAAAAACAAGTCAAAAACAAACAGAAGAAATAAAAACTGAAATTCAAGATAATATTGCATCGGTTGTTTGCAAAATTCAAACCAACCACACTAAAATTGAATTTCTGGAAAAAAAAGGTGTATACACTTGGAGAGGAAAACGAGAAAAAACAATGTAGTAATATTTGGTCTACAAGAATCCTCAACAGCTGAACTATTAAATAATACCTTAGAACTTATTAACAATCTGTTAGAAGTAAACATTAAAGAGCAAGATATCAATAATATATATATATAAGATAGGAAAGAGTAATAATCAACCAGTCACTCTTGAATTTATCTCGTATTTGAAAAAAATCACTCAGTTCCAAGATAGAGAAAAATTAAAAAAGCTAAGAGAACACGGAATTTCTATTGCCAATGACCTATGTGTGGAAGACAGAGCAGAACAAAAAGTTTTAAGACATCACTTAAAAATAGCAAAAGCCCAAAACTACGACGTAAAAATCACTGGTAACAAATTGTTCATAAACAATCAACCTTTCACGGCGAACGAACTCGAAAATACAAGTGAGCAAAATTATCTAGATTCCAGTAGTAAGGACGAGAGCAGTAGTGAAGAACATCAAATACAGACAAATAGTGTATTAGAAAAAAAAGCGGAGCCAAAGAAGACAAAAGAGAAGAAAATTTTAGAACAAAACAAATACGAAAACCAACCCATGGTGGAAGAAGCAACAGCTAGAACAGCCACAACAAATAGAGGGAAAACATACAAGTATAATAGTCCAAAAAACTTTAGAAATAATAAAAAGAATTAAAATCATACATACATGTAAGCATTTTATACTACTAGGTTAAGCCACTTAATAATTATTTTCTGAATTTTGGTTAACTTATCATTAAAATTATAAAATATAAATATATTATTTAAATAAAATGAATAACTACATTAAAGATTTCAATATTTTTGAAATACCTACAATAGAAGCTACCAACTACAAAGATGCGAAAAAAAACTTAGAGAACAAAAATAAAAGATTTACAGTCTTTCATAGTAATATAAGAAGTGTCTGTAAAAACTTTTCTGAGCTTGAAGTTTTGTTAGACGAATTTGAAAACACTTTTGATGTCATAATACTAACAGAAACATGGAAATTACAAAATTTAGATCTATTTAGCATAGAAAACTACAGCCTGATATACATTAACGGTGAGATAAATCAGAATGATGATGTTCTTGTGTACGTTAAAAACATATATAATTTTCAAGTAAATATAATCTCTCTTGCTTCTATAAACATTATAAGAATCGACATTGAGCACGAAAAAAAGAAAAATTCTATTACGGCAATTTATAAGCCTCATCCAATTGATACCAATACTTTTAATAATGCACTGTCTATTTATTTAAAAAATACTGCCACAAGTGATACCGAAATTATAATAGGGGACCTTAATATAAATATTTTAAGCCAAGCAGACGAAGCTCAAGACTACTTAAATATGATGTATGAAAACGGTTTCAAATCATTAATTAATAAATACACCAGGGTAGACAAAAACTCCAAAACTTACTTAGACCATATATTCTTTAAAAGTAAATATATCCAAGATAAAACATTAATTCCTATAATATTACACTCTAAAGTCACTGATCACTATCCTACCATACTACAATATAACATATTAGCCGAAGATGAACCGAACGAAACTGAAACATTAATTCAAACAAAAAAATACATAAATTACAAAAAATTGAAAACCTTAATAAATGAGTCGGATTTTGAACCACTATATAATAATAAAAAACTGTATTAATAAAAACACATATGTAATAAACACTAGTACTAAATACAAAAAAAAAAAAACCTGGCTAACCGAAGGTTTATTAAAATCAATGAAAGTCAGAGACAAATTGCACAAAAAATATAAAAAAACGAACAATGAAATACATCTAAACCAGTATAAAATATATAGAAATAAAATAAATAATTTAACAATTGAATTAAAACAAAACTACTATAAAACAAAAACAAAAATAACAGCAAAAAACTCTGGGAAACAATAAATGATTATACTAATAAAAATAAAGCAGACTTCTAATAACATAAAAGAAATTTTGGACGAAAATGGTTTACTTGTAAGAGATGAAAAAAAAATTGTTGATATCTTTAATAACCATTATTATTATTTAAATTCGATGTTTTTAAAACCTGTTTATGAAAATGAAATCGAAGAAATAATTAATTCTCTAAAAAATAACGCATCTCCAGGTTTTGACAATATAACTACGAAAGTGCTAAAAGATATATCTAAAAATATAGCGAAGCCACTTTGACATATCATTAATTTAATATTTACGAAAGGTACATGCCCCACTCATTTTAAAATAGCTATAATAAAACCAATTTTTAAAAAGGGGCATCAAAATAATGTGGAGAATTATAGTCCAATCAGCTTAATATCAAATGTAGCTAAAATTTTTGAGAAGGTTCTTAAAAAGAGAATAGAAGATTTTTTAATAAAACATAATTTACTGTCTAATCTCCAATTCGGATTTAGGAATAATAAATCTACGAATGATGCCATCGCTTTGTTAGTAAGTAAAATTTATAACAGTTTGGACAACGGTAAGGCCTGTGCAGGAATTTTTATCGACCTCGCAAAAGCCTTTGATACGGTCAGTCATCAAAGGCTCTTATTAAAACTTCATTCCCTAGGGATTCGTGGTCCAGCGCACGCTCTGATAAAAAGCTACCTGGAAAAAAGACCAACAAATAGTTCAAATTAATAATAGTCATAGCACACAAAGAGAACTTACCTTCGGAATACCCCAAGGAACTGTCTTGGGGCCAATTTTATTTATTATTTATTTGGATCAACTACTTGCCTTAAATTGTTCAGGAAGTATCATTTCGTATCAACAGTCAATAGAATTAGATCTACAAAATATTATAAAATGGTTTAAAACCAATTTACTTACAATAAACCTTGATAAAACTAAGTACTTGCCATTTGCAAATAATAAAAATGGCCTACCTGCAAACGAGAAAATAAAAATACATTTACCGTTTAGAAACAACTGGTGGACAATAGAAAGTAGTGATCACATTAAATACTTACGTATAATAATAGATGGCAGACTGAAATGGGATCACCATATTCAAGCTTTAACAAATATGTACTTGTTTAAGAAAATGGTCTCGATTGTCAATACAGAAAACTTACGTTCAATCTACTATGCGTTAGTACAGTCCTTGTTAACCAATGGAATAGTTGGATGGGGTGGTGCCTACGCAAATACCCTGAAGCCATTGGAAGTTGCCCAAAAGAGTATTATAAAAATAATGTACAAAATAATTAGTATACAAAAACTATGACATATTAAATATGAGAAATTTGTACTACAAAGCAGCGCTTATTTACTTGGCAAAAAAGAATCTATTATCTTGCAATATTTTACATGATTATCATACAAGATATAAACACCACGAACATATAACATTACCTAAAGCTCAGAAAACACTAGGGCAACGTTATTTTAAATACATTGGACAAAAAGTTTTTAATATCCTCCCATAAGTATTAAAAAATAGAGTATATTTAAAAAGCTTTAAAAAAACAGTTTCGCATTGGTTAATACAAAATCAAATAACTATTCTATTGTAGGTAAGCAACCAGAGAATTTTGTATTTATGTCAAATAGAACGACACTGTACTAATAATTTCAATTTTAACCTCTCCTATTGTTTATTTAAAAAATTTAAAGTCTAAATGTATAATGCAATATATTAATTTAAATTATTTAGATCCCAATACAGAGTATCCCGGTTTTGCAGACAAGCATTAACTTAAGCAAACCTGGATATTTGCATTAAATTTATTACATATTTATTATCTAAAATTTGTTTTTCTCATTTTTTTTAATGTTTATTTATGAATAATTACTTTTTAGTTAGGAATATATTTACACTGTATATTTATTTGTAAATAAATATTATTATTATTATTATTATTATTTCCCATCTCCATTAAAATTCTAAGTTCCTAGCTAGTCGTAATGTATGCAAACAATTCACAGACATAAGTACATATTTAGCTACACTCTACTTTTATAAAAAACAGAGTGTAATACAATTTTTACCTATACTTATCTGCCCGGTGAATTTTTTGAATACTTCTCGATGAACTAGAAACTTGGAATTTAGAATGTACCATTCCGACCCCCAGAAAATTGAAAAGTTTGCAAAATTGAAAATGGCGGCTCCAGTATGGCTAGCAATACGTGAATACATAATACAGTGTGTCCCCAGATTGACTTTGCGATAATATACAAAAAGAAATTAGCACGGCTTTCATTTTCTTCAGTATCGGTCTGCTTGACCTAAAATGGATTTTTACCAAATTAGAGTTCAAATAGGACCTCACTCGCGGAGTTAATCTAAGAAGAAAATAAATCATTGGAGGCAAACTGGTCTTTCTGTTAATTTTACCGAAAAATTCTATTTGGATAAAACATTTTGCATTGAAAGTTAGAGCCACATGCCAACTTTCATTGCACTTGAACAAAAATAAAACAATACTGCAATCTAAAGTAAATAGCTTTTTATCTTTTAACACAATTACATAATTAAGTAATAAAATTACTACATAATTCCACCCTTCTTCTAAAATCTTTGTAACTTTTAATTTCTTCAAGAGGTATGGCTCTGATCACATCAGTAATATTGTTCCAAATCATTGCCAAAGTTGTTGGTATAAACTTGTTTTAGTTTGCCCAAAAAGTAATAATCAATAATTGTTAAATCCGGAGTTCTTGGTGGATATGGCTGTGGACTAAATCTACAATTCATTTTTCCCCAAATGTATTGTTCAAATAATTCCTTATCAAAAGAGTTGAGTGTGGGCTGCAACCATCTTGCTGATAATACATTTTTTATCTCTACGCCAAATCCATTTCATCAAGGTATTTTGTAAGTAATTTTGCAATATCTCCAAATAAGCATTTTGATTTTTTGCAAAGAATAAGGTCCAAATATCCCATAGTATGAAACGACACACCAAACGTTAACTTTTTTAAATACTGCCTTCTGCAATTTATTCTGAAATTTGGATTTTCATCCAACCAGTACCTACAATTTTGTGAAGAAACAACTCCGTTAGTGGTAAATGTCGCTTCGTCCGAAAAAATAATGTTGTTTTCAAATTTTTTTTCCGTGAAATACTTCTCTCCAATCCACAAACAAAAGTCCAATTGTTTTCCTTCGTCGTTTGATGCCAAAGTGTGACGAAATTTAGATTTGTACGGAATTATCTTAGTGATCTTAAATATTCTTTGCAAATGTGATTTGCTCACGCCAAGTTCTGCTGCCCGACGCCTTAATGAAATTTTTCCGTTCACTGTGACGTCGACCAAAGCCAAAACGCATCGTCTTCGTCCAATCTTATCTTCTCTTTCTTTTGATCTTCAACAGTCCCAGTTCATGAAAATTTTGTCGTTATACTTTTAACGGTAACGTCTCTTATTGAAATCCCTGGAAACTGTTGTTCAAACTGTCTGACCACACCTTTGTAACTAATTTTCCCCAACCCATAACATTTCACAACAAATATTTTTTGCTGATTTACACCAACTAATAATGTCAAATATTTGACACTTTATAACCAGTTTAACGTTTTTAATGCAAAACACACTTGTGTTAAAAGAACAACAAACTATTTACTTTAATTTGCAGTATTATTTTATTTTTGTTCAAATGCAATGAAAGTTGGCATATGGCTCTAACTTTCAATGCAAAATATTTTATTCAACTAGAATTTTTCCGTAAAATTAACACAAAGTCCAGTTTACCTACAATGATTTATTTTCTTCTTAGATTAATTCCGCGAGTTAGATCTGTTAGACCGAGACTGCAGAAAATGAAAGCCGTACTAATTTGTTTTTGGTATATTACACTTATCGTAAACTCAATTCGGGGACACACTGTATATACGTAGAAAGCAATACCCACATTAACATGAAGACGCTGCCAAAATTGTAAAAGCTATGAAAAACTAGGGGAAAAAATATAGGAAAAAAAAGTTGAAGAGAAGTAAACTTGCAAAAACGTGAGTTGCGGCATGCATGTATCTTTTATTATTTTAGCATTTAAATTCGACGAAACTGTACTTTGCCACACTTTGCTGCTTTCTTTTCACATTCCATAAAAGATAGACAATGCTTTCACGAATTTATTTGTACAGAATTTAATTCTCTATAACTTTGCTTGTTAACTTTTTTTTCATATCTCGAACGATTTTGGCAGCGTTTTGATTTTAATGTGTGTAGTGGCTAAGTTCAGCATTTTTATATATATTTTTTTTACTATATTTGCATGATTTTCAAGTTTAAGAGAAGCCATTTTAAATCCATCATTTTGAATTTTACAATTGCAATAAAATCGTAATCAGTGGTCTCGAGAACCCCTGAATGTATGTATGAATATTTTCGTAATTTTAAATTGTTTGACAGTTTCAATTATTTTTTGATAAAATATCCTTTGGAATTTGAGACCTTTTGGAATTTTTTAAATTGGCCATTTTTAGAGTACGTTGCAAAAGGTCTCATTCAAATCCTGTAATTTCAAAGTGTTATCGTAATAACTCACCTTCTTCATCTAAGTGCACTGGACTACAGATAAATATAAATTACTACCATAATTTTGCGAAAACATTTTTTTCAAATAAATAGTAATAATAATAGAAATAAAATTAATATTTTTTATTATTGTAAGAACTATGAACTAAAAAAATTATTACGCTACAGTAAAAATACCTGAAATATTTGCTGTTGAAATACGCGGACAGACTGTACACTTTTAAATAGAAATAAGGAATCCCGGGAGAGACCCTTACTGTAATGATTTGTTTCAATTTCAGATCTGCTTCCTCTAGAAAATAATGATTTACATTTCTATTTCATGGCAAATATATTGAATAATGATGCTATTAAACTACATTGCATGAAATTTAATTAGTTTCGGATCTAATGACGGCAATGAATATCATTTATCTAGTGGTAACTTCAAAGGCATGTATCACGTGCTGTCTTTCTAGAGCCTCTATTACCAATTTGTTTAACATACTAATTATCACCACACAACAAATAAATCACGTTTTCCATTCACGTGACCAACTATATGATTATATTATTTCTTTATGCGAATGTCAAATATACACTAATCAAATCAAATTTTCAAATCGATTTAAATCGCAATTGAATAGTGTGCACCATTAAATACGTGGTACAAGCAGATTCATGAAAGAAAAATAAAATAAAATTGAAAAATCTTTAATTTTAATTAAATCTTGAACTGAATACGTTGCAAGAACCGTAAAACTTATGAAATGAATTAATTCATTTGACATTGGACCCAATAATTTATCCGCTTATTAAAAATAACACCAACTTTCTGTGTGGATAGATGAGTTTTTATTATTATCATTATTTAAATTAGGCTTGTACTCCCCTGAATAAAAGAAAAATTACATTACATTAAGTGCCTATAAATACTAAAACATTAATAAAATGTGCCGCTTCTAGGTCATGAGACGCCTTCGTGCGAGAGCATTTTTGGCGCCCTTTTAATACTGTAAAATAATACTAGCCCCGTTAGACGCGGCCCTGAATAAAATTCAAAAAAATATTCTGACATAACATATTAGCAATATATTGACTAAGAAAATAACACTCTAAATGAAATATCTACACCACAGTAACTCAAATATGAATTTTTCTGTAATATTGGTCGAGGCGTCCCTTAAAAGAGGTCAGCGATGGTGCGACGATTACATTTTCAGGTAGTGAATTCGATTGATCAAAAACTCGGTTGGACAGTACTTTCTTATAGTAGTTTGGAAGTTTTCTTTGTGAAATTTTAGACTACGTCTTCTCAGACGATTGTTGGTGTTAAGCTCAAATAAGTCTTGGGTGCAAAAAAACGTCCCGTGCAGAATTCTGTACATAGCAATTAAATCACCGATGAGCTTCCAATAACGTATGGTTGAGTAGGCGAAGCCTTTCTTCATATGGCAGATTTTTACAACCCCGATGCAGCTTTATAGCTCATCATTCCACGCATTTCAGCCTATTTAAATCCTGCTTAGGCAGGTAATCATATAATGACTGCAAACTTAAGGTGAGGACGAATATAAGCATTATATTTTTTTAGGAATGAGTTGATACTTAAATCCTGGAAGGACTTTCTAATTATGTACAAAATTTGGTTGATTTTGCTGACGACTTTGGTAACATGTGCGCTCCATGATAACTTATCTGTGGTGGTGACACCCAGATCAATTTGCTGAGATACTTGTGTTATATTGTCAAGTTCATACTGCATTTTCGGATTGTTTTTCCCCTGGGGGTAGTACTGAGCGTTTTTCTTGATTTAGTAGAATTAACCAGTTAGAGCACCAGCTTTCTACCTGGTCCAAATCGTTTTGTAGGTCGGTGGACGGTGACTGAAATATTTTTAAGTCATCTGCATAAGACAGAACGCTCGAGGAGCAGCTCAGGATGTGGTCAGATACGTAAACTAAAAACAGCACAGAGCCAAGTACAGATCCCTGGGGGACTCAGCTCAAAACATCACGTACCGCGGATGAAGTATCATTCTGAGAATCAACATAACCGCTGAAATGAAAGTTGGCATGTGCCAACTGATGCTTCAGTTATATGAGCACGAATATACACACAAATTCTAAGAGCATTTACTCATGAGTCCTCTTATATTCTTAGTAAGTACAGGTATGCGTTTATTACCACCTTTTGTTTCATACTGCTTGCCTCAAGGAGAAGTATAACAGAAAGTTTCAGGGTACATCGAAATGAATTATAATTAAAAACAACACTATAGTCCACTCACTTTAACAATAAAGTGTTTGCTTTAGACAGAAAGCCATTTTGTAGCTCTCTCTCGTAAAGTTCTGAAAAATAAAAACAATTTGAGAGTGGCCAATTTTACACAATTGATGATAACTTAAACAACTGACATGTTCATAATAACGTCTAAAAAGTAGATCGTCACTTAGACTCTTAAATTTACTCCATCATTAAAACTAGATGATTCCGTCGAAATTCAACGGAATGGGAATGGGAAAATTATTCTCTAGAGGCACACCTTTGAACTTACTGCAAACACTCACATTTTAGAGAAATTTATGGCACTGTTTCAACGTAATTATCTCACTTTTTTCCAGAGTAGTTCATAAAAACAAAAGAGTCCTCTCTATACATCCTCCGTCAAATGTTGACGTGTTTAGTCTAGTTAATTGTTTCATTCTTTTAGTGACCATCCCGTATATCTTTTTCACTAAAACTAAAATAGGTTTCTTCCTTAGCAATTGTTTTAACTACGTGTCAAATATTATTGTTTTCCGAACATGTTTCCTTAATTATTTTTTGGGGTGTTCCAGCCTCTATATTTTTCGGTCAAAATATACCAGATTTTTTCCATGTCAATAAGCATTATTTACCTGCTGAATATTATTTTTCCCAGTTAAATATTTTTTTAGATATAGATATAGAGCCAAGAGACCGACCGACAGACGGACTGAATGAGTGAATTGAAATACCTAAATTTTCATAATATAAATCTGAAATCCTGAAAATTCGAAGTAATCTGGAATAGTGTTTTTTTCGGGTATTAATACACAAGAGGTCGATTTTTTCCCGGGTAAATTTTTTTTTGACAAAAACCTGCATAAAAAAATTGCGACACGAAGTGGAGCGATTTTTCTTATGTCCCTTAATTCGAGCTAAGTGATGTTATGTATTAACGAAAAAGAGCATTATTGAAAGAGAAATGAATTACTGAGCAATTACAATAACAAAATGGCGACATTTTGTTAAAAAGAAAATGTGAAAACGCACATTGAATCAGCCATAACTTTTATTCTTTGTGATATAGAAACAAATAAAATCATCCTAAAAATGGTCGGATGCCATCTCCGATTTAAAGAACTTATATCTAGATACCTACATAATGACATTAGTTTGTGTGATCCTGAAAGATTCACAATCTAAGGCACTTCCTCCCATAAGTTCTTGATTGGCTAGTCGATCTATTCGCGGCCGATTCGGGCACCATCGGTTCAGTTTGATTATCATAATCTCAGTTTGACACTTTTGACAGTATATCCGCCATTACTGTTAATAAGCGTTTTTCGTGTTTTTCGATCAAAATGTGGTGAAGAAGTCTTTTTATTTTAAGTCGTGATTTGCTTAATACCTAAATAATATTCTCTATTCATATTTACACAGTTTAGTGACAATATATTTAGTGCAAATAAATAGTGAAGTGCTGTGCCGTTTGCAGAAAGCAGTTTAGAAAAGAAGAAAATCGATCGTTCCATAGTCGTAACATGATAAAGTTCAGTTTACAGTTATAAAGTAAATAGCAATTAAATTTTAATATCCTTTCAATACATATTTATCTTACTGTTTTATCTTACTGTAATATCGTATGCCTACATCACGTTATATAAAGAGCCGGTAATGCAGGAATTGCCATAATTCATTTTAATGAAAATATTTAACATTCTACACATTTTCTACACACACAACGCCACTGTTGCCTATGGGATGTGATGTTCATCTATTCTTTTTAATGGACATATAATGTGATTATATTGGGAGCAAACAAGGTATATAGTGAAAAGATAGCCTGTTATGTATCTAGATATAAGTTCTTTAATCGGAGGATGCCATCTATACAATTAAATATCTCTGAAACTATCAACCTTACACAAGTATATATATAAAAAAATTCATTCTCGGTTTATAAGCTTCATTTTTGATGTTCACTATATTTGCTCTGAGACTAATGTTTACTGAGATATTTACAGAGAAACAAAAATATTACTTTTTTTTCTAAAATTCCTGTACAATTTAAAATACACTTTTTTCTAAAGCGGACGAAAAAATTTGAGCGTGTAGATCATACTATATATTAACGAAAAACAGTATATGGGAATACATTTTTTTCATTACTGACTACTTACATGAACAAAATGACGACGTTTTTATTAAAAAAAATTGAAAAAGAACATTGTTTCTGTCATAACTTCTTTATTTTTCATGCTATAGAAATAGAAAAAAGATCATCTGAAAGACTTCTTTCTTACTCTTTCATTTTGGTTCTTACCGCTTTTGAAGTGCCATAGTTTCTGAAATGTTTAACATTTAAACTAAATACTTCGTCTTATAGACGTTCAGATACCACCTTTACACTTCCAGATCTCCGAAACCATTAACTCTACAGAAATTAGTAAAAAACGAAATTCATCCTCAGTTTAATAGCTTTCTCATTTATCCCTAGCATGTTTTCGTTCAATGTAATGCTTTTCGAGTTATTTGACGAATTTTTTTTTGAAAAACCTTGTTTTAAAGATAAAATCCCAATTTTCAAGTCATTATAACTTAAAGACTATCAATTTTTATGAAAAGTTGCATAGAACCTTTTCTTCTTAAAATTTCATTTTCTTTCAGCGCCAATATTTTTATTTTTTCTTAGTTGCCACTCCCTGAAGAGTCTTATCAGAAATTAAATTTTTGCTATTTTATCGCTAATTTTAAAGACAACCTGTAAGTTTAATATACTTATCCATAGATGAACTTCTTTTTCTTTTTCTCTGAGACAATTTTCGGTGTTAAGCTCAAATAAGTCTTGGGGACAAAAAAACTTCCGGTGCAGAATTCTGTAGGTAGCAATTAAATCACCGCACTGCCGACGAGCTTTCAATGACGTGAGGTTGAGTAGACGAAGCTTTTCTTCATATAGCTGCATTATAACTTAAAGACTATCAATTTCTATGAAAAGTTGCACAGAACGTTTTTTTCTTAAAATTTTATTTCCTTTCAGAGCCAATGTTTTTAATTTTTTCTTAGTTGCCACTCCCTAAAAAGGGATAAATTAGCAAGTCGCAGCATAATATAGAAACTTTTCTTTGATACATTTACTATTAGTTGCCAAAAATGAAAGAAATCCGATTCATATGAAACTATTTCGAAGTTAAAACCTCTAGTACTAATAGTCACATCAGAAATTATTTTTTGCTATTTTATCGCTAATTTTAAAGACAACCTGTAAGTTTAATATACTTATCCATAGATGAACCTCCGTTTTTAACGGTATGGTTATTGGCATTTTATTACTATTATTTTTAATATTTATATCTGATTTCACTGCGGTGTAGCTCATAATAACATAATAATAATAATCCCCATTTTATTTTTTTTGATTACATCTATAATACCTTTGGGAAAATATATTTGCAAATGAAAGAGGGTTCAACTTCACCTTAATACGCCTCTGGCGCCTTAGTAACAAGTACGATAATCGTTTTGTCTGTGATACTGATAAGTACCGACCATTTCCGTTAGCTGGTAATACCACCTTTACTTTCTCACTTTAAATTTCCCTACTAATCACTTCCTGAAAATGTGTTAACGTTAATTAAAACAGCCGGGAAAATTACATGTACGTTATTTTTTATGAATATTCTACTTCCTGGATGCTCTGGAAAAGATCTTACTTTGGTAAATATAAAGTTTCCAAAAAATCTATAAAATGAAAAATGTATGAGAAATGTATAATCCGCTTCATAATTCATTTTTAAAGCATTTTAATGGATAAGTAGTAGAAATTGCAATCGGGCGTGGTCGACTGTGAATAACTATTTGATTAATATTTAGCCTAAACATAACACGAATCACTTATATGTGACGTCAGCAGGATTAATAGTTAATATTATTTTATGTTTATTTTATAAAAAGCTATTCGGCAACGTCCGGCTGCAACTTTTATTCGTTTGTAATAGTCTTCTAAACATAAATATTTTAAACATTCTAAAGTAAAATGATATATTATTTAATCTACGTAAAGTTCGTTGTATATTGCGGTATCGATATCCTATATTTCTTTCGCTGGCATTTGGCCACTAGCCATTCAACCAATCGCTATCCTAAAAATCATTTATTCTCACTGAGACAAGCAAAATTAGAGGTCCACTATAGATTATAGTATGCAACAGAGGAAAAGCAAGAGAGGGTATGAAGCTAATCTATTCAAACATTCACTCACAAAATTCTTAATAAAATTTTCTATTGTTCCAAAAAATCGATGATACAATAAAAACAATTTTATATTGGCATTAAAAAGAGAATTAAATATTACAAATAATAAGATCGTTATATTATCTGTCACTCGCTGCTTTGTATTTGGAACATGACCTAGGTCACCTTTAATATTAGAAATATCACAATTCTCTAAAGACCGAATATATATTTTTTGCAAATGTGAATATCCTGTATATTCTTCTACATTTGAATATATAATCAAAATACCTTAGCAACATTTTGCTCTAAAATCATAATAAAACATATTTTATATAAAATAATGCAGTTCACACGACTCTAGCCATCATTTAATACAGCGGATGTGGCTCAATATCTACATGATGGCTGTATAGAGCTGGAAATTCTCATTGTTGATGTACCACTATATAATTCGGCCGCTCCAAGTCAGAACACAGCAACATTTTTTGTTTTTTTCAAAATTGAGATTTTCACTGATATGCTAATATTGCACCATGCTGCGTCTTTTTATCCAAAAGCGGTTGATCTGTCTGCAAAGAATATAAAGATATAAAATACAATAGCACAGTATCTGCACTCAAGTTGTGGATTTCACAACGCAAAATAAAGTATATAATTAATAATAAGAAAGAATACTATACAGAGTCCGCCACTTAAAACTCCCCAGACTCGTAACTTCCTTATATTTTAAGCTACGACCATGTTCGGCACATCAAATTGTAGATATTTTTAAGGCCTTTAAATATGCATACAGAGTGATAAGAAAAAAGTTTTGTTGAAAAAATTATTACGAAAAAAAAATTAATTTCCTTGAATATTTTTTCCCTCACCCTGTACATGAACTGTGTCAATGTTTTCTTATAAAGGTCTTAGCTAGCTTCTATTTATTTTATTACATCATATTCGAAATTCTTTTTGGTTTTAGAGAAAGAAATTAAAAACACTCCTTCCGATTCCAAACTGATTTTTTTTTTAAATAACTGAAAAAATGTAAATAATAATTTTTTCTAATTTTGACACATAAAGTGACACTTTTCAGAACTGTCTTAAGTGCCAAAACGTCCCACTTTATGTAACCAGTTATGAAAAGTAAAATTTTACGTAACTGGTGACGAAAAGTTCGTTATGTCATCAATTAGGAAAGATAAAAAACTCTCAAAAAGAAAAAGAAACAATGTCCTCTTTCCTTCAAGATATGCTAACAAAACGTTTTCATTAATATAATTTACCTTACGATATCAAATAATATTGTTACTTGGCTAAATAACGTCTGTCAAATTTGACATTAAAATTATGTGTGATAGCAGCAAAGGTAACTATGAAAAAGATTACTTAATTTTTAAGATCTTTAAATACACCTATTTCATTTATGTTTAAAGGATTTTTAGACTTTTAAAATTAGAAAAAATCATGTATGTAACACGTTTCGAAAGACAATCTTGTGTAACTCGTGTTATTTTGCGGGATCTCGCTTCGCTCGTACCGCAAATTCCACTCGTTACCCAAAATAACGTCTTTCGTAACTGGTTACATAAATAGCTATTACGCTTTATTTGTAAAAGACACATCACAAACAATCCTCGACGTAACAAAACAGCAACAAGAAACAAAAGAAATAAATATTTTTAAAAATAAACTTTATTAAAATGTACTAAATAATAGGAAATTTCAAAATTTTTATTAATTTTTTTTTAACCGTAAATTGAAGCTAATTAAAATCTTTATAAGAAAACATTAACACACTTCATGTACAAGGTGAGGGAAAAAAATATTCAAGGAAATTAATTTTTCTTTCGTAGTAATTTTTTCAAAATTTTTTTTTTAAATCACTCTATATGCATATTTAAAGGCCTTAAAAATATCTACAATTTGATGAGCCGAACATGGTCGTAACTTAAAAAATAGGGAAGTTACGAGTCTGGGGAGTTTTAAGTGGCGGACCCTGTATATTATAATGGGGTCATTTAATCAAATTTCATATTTCATTTTTTAGTACGTTTATGCGAAGTAATCGTTGAAAAATTGTAGCACTGAAAATGTGAAGTCGATCCGATAAGTAGTTTCAGAAATACACTGTTAAACATGAACCGACGAGTTCTAAGTGCTGATGTCAATCAATTCGAAAGCCCGTCTCAAAGTTGCGTTTACGCTGTTAGAACTCGGCTATTTAAAATCAGTTTTTCTAATCTGCAAGATATGGTGAGTTGGAGACTATTGGAGTATTTTAACACAAGAGTACGCAGCTATAAGTGCTAAAAAGAGGTTTTTTGCATTTCGCTCTAAAATTAAGAGATCTTTTGGAAAATGTAATAAAAAAAATAATCGCTAAATAATCCCATTGTATGTTGTGATTTTGAATATGATTTAGGATTGTGAAAGAAAATAAGAACATATTCCAACATAAAACACACTTTCTTCACATGTACTGCGTTTTTCTATAAATTAATTATTGTCGCGTTAATATATTATTTTCCCAAATCTTTTAAATCCAAAAGCAATTAGCGAGGACAATTGAAATAAAATTTAATTGTTATTTCTATTTGCTGACTTTAGTGATAATTTATGAAACCTTTTAATTGACCTATTTCACATTAGAAAGTTTGGTAAAAAGTGTCGTGGCGAAAACTAGAGTGATATTATTAAAAATCACTGCACACGTTGACCAATTCGTCTAATTTACAAGCTTTGTGAAAATGAAATACCCATAATATAATAATCAATATCATTGTTTTCATTATCTTCAATATTGAGTTTACTTTAACTGATTAGAAAGCAACTTCATTAGTTTGTTTTGTAGTTCACAATATTTAAAAAAAATTAAAATTATACAATATATCATTTTATGAGAGTTGTCAGTTTAGAAGTTAGATATTTCAGTTTTACAAAGTTTAGGAATTAGATGAGTTGGTCAACATGTGCAGTGACTTTTTACAACTTTTAGTTTTCGCTATGACACTTTTTACCAAAATTTCTAATGTGAAATAGGTCAATTGAGATACAGTGTTAAAAAATAATAATAAATGTTTTATGAAAACTATTTTTCAAACACAATAACAGCATAAAATAGCAAATATTTAATAATAATAGCCATTGTAATAAAAAAAAGTACTTATTATTAGTTAACTGTAAAGGTTTAGGTAAGATATGTTCGTTCGTCTCCTAGAGGTAATAAACTAAAGTAAATTGCCCTTCCTGAACCTTTTCTATTTTCACACATACCATATTTTCCGTAGAACAGCCGAATTGTTCATTTCATAAGTGCATCATTTCAAAATTCTGTAAGGAAAATGTTCTGCTCAACTATTCGGAAAGCGAGGAAAGTAATATATAAACACTTTCCATGTAGCTTTAAAATTCTTCCTGGATATGTGTACAAAGTAAAAACCACTAAAAATACACCTTCATTGTTAATAATTCTTCTGTTCTTGAAAAATTTCAATATTCAATTCATTTTATGCATAAATTAAATATTAATATCCATTTTTCTTCTCTCATTTTCTCAATGACTGGTCTATTAAGTAAGAAATTGCGAAATTTCAGTTGGACCATTATTTGTGTCTGTTAGTTAACTTGCACCCATGATTTTTTTTTCTACTATCAATAATTTATGCAAAATTAATTTTAGAAAGCGAAAAATTCATTATTTAAGTACTTATTTATATATTAGAAACATAATTTCATATGATTGTAAACCAAAGAACACGCAGATTCAAATAATAAAAAAAACACTACTACGTATCTTGTTCGCCCCTCCATTTTCAGACTTCCTTTTAACCCTATCTAAACCAAGTCTAAATAAAGTGTCACTTGTTCCTTACTTGAAGACAATTAACAATAACAAGTATTTATATTAAGATATAATAATATAGGATTAACTCATTTCACTGTTTCTGATACCGCCGCTTTGAATAATAATATGCTCAATTGCTAAATGTGTCAAAAGTAAGTAATCTATTTCGCAATGCATGTTTTTGTTAAACGCGCCCCGGATGGCGAGTTTGAATTCGCGCTCCCTTAATTCATTCAAAATAATTAATAACCGCGGAAATTCTAATTGTTTCGCAATTTGTATTGTTAGCTCCAATGCAGATACTAATCTGGCAGTAATTAATCAATATTGGTGGCTCATGTTTCCAAAACATGTTTGCATTGAAAAGATAACTCAAACAAAACAATGTTGCGACATTTGTGCCCTCCGCTCTAATTCTATATTTTGACAAAACGACAAATGAAGATATTATTGATTTATGCTCAGTAGAGTAAATCTAGGAGTAAATGCGAGACAAAATAATTGAATGGTAATTTCTAATAAAATTCATTTATTTGACGAGTATTTAGTTTCTTAAACTTTAGAAATATAAATAAGTTTTTCGCATTTTGTCTGATAATATGCTATTTTACTAAACTCAAAATCGTTTAATAAAGTGGCACTGTGGTAAACATGAAAATGTCACTTTAATATATAGTAATGCCAGTGTTAATAAAAACAGTTTGACAGAAAATTGTTTATTTAAATATTGGAAACATTATTATATATATTAAAAGTACAGTCATTCAAATTTGAAAAATTAACAACACGATATTTAAATCCACTTATTCTTCCTGAAGACTATTACAATTCTCTATCTGTGTTTCTGAATGATCTTGAGGTGCCACTATTTCTTGCTGATGAAATATACTTTTTGAAATTTTCAACTTATTGCCAATGCTTTCCTCGATATACTCTTCAGCCACACTAGTTGACCGCTATCCTATATGTCTTTTAAGTATTTGAATATCAACTCCACTGTCAGCGAGGAAGGTGGCAGACGTCCTCCTCAAGAAATGGCCAGTGTAACTGTATGCATCTGGGAGTTTTAAGTATTCTGCAACTCTTTGGGGAATTTTTGCAAAACTGTTAATGCCAACTGGTTGTATTGTGCACTTACCGTGATTTTAGTAAATGAAAAATCTATTGTGTTTTACATGGTCTCAATCATAAATACTTATGATAAATTTCATATCCGTTGCACTCTGATACTACGGTAAATACATGTTTATTTTTGGTTTTGGTATCATGTAAAGTTATAACCAAAATTTTCCCCGTGTCTTCTATATCTTTTACAGTTAAACTGCACAACTCTGCACGCCGACATGCCCCATTTAAACCACATATTAGTACCACTGCCTTTAATAAGAACTTATCGTCTGGGGCCTCTTTTTAAAACATAGTAGTTTTCCATAGTCAAAACTTTTAATTTTTTTGCTTCGTATGTGTCATTTTGACGTTTTAAAAAGGGAAGTAGCTTTTTATATTGTGATATATCCATATTTTCGTTTATTTGTATAGTACTTTTCAACATGGAATACCTATGTAGACAATAAACTGGATGCCTTACGAGATTTTGCCTAAAATAACGAAAGACATTGTATGAAAAGCACTAAAATATGTATAAAAATAGCTTACCTTAAAAAAAAAATACGCTAGCACTACACTTTCATCAGTTCTTAGTGCGTTTTTTGTCAACCTCCACTTACAAAATATTTCATATACCTTCTCGTATTTTTTCTTGGATTTTAAAGGAAGTAAGCTCGAAGATGCTTCTCGAGTGGCATTTAAAATGTCTTCAGAACAATTTTCTAAATTGTTTTCAGTCGCAAGACTCATTTTTATAGTTAATATATAACTTAAAATCAATTCGACTCACAATAGTATATTGTGTATTTAGGTGTGAAAGCAATACATTCCCGGACGACGATGCAAATTGTTGGCCAACAAGTATCGAAGTCCGGGAATGTGCTTTCACACCGAAATACACATACTATTTTTTCTTCAAGCGTATTAAACTGTTTAAATTATGTCACCAAAAACAGAAGTAGAAGTAGGACATTGTTTTACTAGTAACAAAATGTTGTATTAATACATAACATTTCTTCATTACAATCTAACTGCTTACTAATAAATGCAATTTTAATGTGAGTTGGTTTGTCTACGTGTATTTATTTACTGTCTAAAATATACATAAAAAAACCGTACGGGAATGTTACTTTCCCGGCCTAGGCTGGAAAAGTAACATTCCCGTACGGTTTTGTTGATCGTTGCCTGGCAACGGATCTTTTCCGGTCTGTTTTCTGATAGTTTCTTAGCAACGGCCTAAAACAATGGAATTGTGCATTTTTCGATATGAAATCACGCCGAAAATGTAGACATTGCCGATCGATTTCAGAAAAAAATTATACTTAACTGTTATTATATAAATAAACAAAGCCGTGTCAGTTACTAAGTTACGGAAATCTTAGACAAGTACCTACTATGAATTTTTTTAATTTCAAACTTTGTAATGCTTTTATATCTATCACTATTTGCTTATAATTATTACCTACTAACACAAATAGTGGAGTCAATAGAGGCTGAAAATATGCATTATTTCGGAATAATTACGGGAAGCTTCGATTTTCCTAAAATCTTTTGATATCACTTTTACATAGCTTAAAGTAAAAAGTTATAAACATACAATCGTGAGGAAAGTGTTTATTAATTATTTAAATAAAAAGAAACTTTTTTTTTAACAAAATTATTATAAGTTGAAAAATTTTAAAGCAATTTAATTCAAATTGACATATTTTTTTCAGAGATTATGATGTCAAAAAACCGTAATTCAAATTGGATGATCCAATATGGCCGACTTCTATTAAGCAATAAAATAATTCAATACACTATTCAGTTACAAACACAATTTAAATTTTCACATAAAAACTTTAAAAGAAGCTGAGAAAAGTCATACTGTACATAGCATTACAAGATGTGATGTGAAAAAGTACCCAAAATACTTTTAAATTGCTCTGCGGGCACACATACAGCGCAGCGTGTGGGACACGTACTGCTTACCGCGAAGATGCTGTTTTACTTTCAATCTCTTTCTATTATTCAAACATTATAATTTGACTCATAGCCCTGTACTACGTAAATATTTTTAATATGTTTTAGATATTTTAAACAGGATAAAAATTGTAGAAACAATCAACATTAAGTCGATATACCGAAAAAATTTTTCAATATTTCGTGAAAAGTATGGGTTTATATGGCACAGAAAATGTGTTTTTCTATGCCATACATGCCAAACGTATCAATACATTTCGAACTTATTAATCTATATATATAAAAGAATACCCTGACTGACTGATTGACTGGCTGACTCACTGATCTATTAACGCACAGCTCAATCCGCTGGGTCTAGACTTCAAATTTTGCATAGAGATTCCTCGAATGGCGTAGGCAACCACTAAGAAGGGATTTTTCGAAATTCGACCTCCGAGAGGGGGTCGAATTTCGGAAACAGTTAGATCTAGATGCGTCAAATTTGACAGAAATATTTTTTGTTCAAATCTATTAGATACGTGTAAGACGAAATTTCGGTTTTCACTTTTTGAAGGGGTGAAAACGGGAGTGGTAGATGGTTTAAAGTGCACTCGTATTTTTGTAATGGCGTAAGTCTTAAATGTGATTATTCGAGCGATGGACTCTTCTGAGGAAATAAGAAGACACGTATTCGACGGTTTTCAAAAAAAAATTCCGAAAGGGTAAACGAGGAGGGGGAGATTCTTAAGCTTTTCGGAAACGGTTAGACTTAGAAGCGTGAAATTTGGCAGAAATACTCTTTATTGGAATCTATGGAATGGGTAAGGCGAAATTTCGATTACCACTTTTTGAAGGGGTTAAAACGGGGATGGTAGATGGTCTAAAGAGTACCCGTATCTCTGAAATCGCGTAAGTCAGAAACCCGATATTCCAACGACGGGCTCTTTTGAGGAAATAAGGAGAAGGTTTTCAAAAAGAGACCCCTGAAAGGAGGGGGAGGTTTTCGGAAACGGTTAGACCTAGAGGCGTGAAATTTGGCAAAAATACTCTTTATTGGAATCTATTAGACACGAGTGAGATGAAATTTCGATTTTCACTTTTTGAAGGGATGAAAACGGGGGTGGTAGTTGGACTCAAGGGTACCCGTATCTCTGAAATCGCGTAAGTCAGAAACGTCATATTCCAGCGATGAGCTCTTCTGAAGAATTAAGAAGACACGTATTCAACGGTTTTCAAACGTCATGCTGCAAATGCAACATGCACTTTTCACGAATTCAGGCCCCATGTAAGAAACTAAAAACATTTTCAATATTAACATGCGCTTCGTCAGACTATTTAATTTTTTATTCTATGGTATACTCTTAACAGTTTTGTACAAATAAGTTAATTTTTAATACATAATTGCTGTACTTTTAATTTCAGTCATCTACCGAAGATACCATCTTGATTGGCGCGACGGTTGGCAATAAACTATGCCTTGTTTCTGTGTTTGTAAAATTTTATAAAAGATTGTAACATTTTTTATATTTTTTTTCTTAAAACGTTTTATAACTTGCATATTAAATTTTGATCTTTCTCTAGATAACACTAAATCACTCTCCAATTTCAATATGATCGGTCTTTTCTGTCCAAATTTATCATGCTTTTAAGAAGCGTGACTGACGGAGAGATAAGCGGACGGCCATTTGAGTGCAGAATTTGATGACTAACAATAATATGAGAGCATTTTCTTTACGAGCGATATTTGCGTTAAAGGAACAAAATATAAACAATGTTCATTTGAAAAAATCTAAATTAAATGTGTTAAATCTGCATGCAACTCATGAGCTTAACAAAAATAGTTGAAACCTAACGTGGAACATTTGTAAAGTAATTCTCGCAGAAATGTTATCTTTGTCCTAAATCATCATCTTATGAACTTTTGCATCTTTAAATTTCCATATTTCCATATTTCCATATTTCCATATTTCCATATTTCCATTTCCATCCTACAGAAACTAAAAAGTAACAAAATTCATAGTCAGTTCATACTTTTTTGGACAGTGTAATTTTTTCGCTTAAAAACTTTTTCAGTTATTCAATGAAAACCGTCCTGACATATCTGTTTTCTTAAATGTGGCGGTGCCGTGCTAAAGAAAATTCGACAATTTCTCCTACATCCCTGAACCGATTGAAAAAATGTTTTGGTAGTCTTTTAGAGAAAACTTGATAGAATGATACCAGACTATCAAAAAAAATTTTTAATCGGTTCATGGATGTAGGAGAAATTGTCAAATTGCGCCCACCTTAAGCTAAAAGCAATTTTTCAAGTTGTCAAAATTGTTATAAAATGTGAAAAATTGTGCAGAACCTTTTTTCTCAAAAGTTGATTCTCTTTTAACTCCAGTGGTTATTTTTTTAGATGTCACCCATTTCAAAGGATTGGCAACTATCCCCTGCAAAATGGCAATCCCCTGCATAATATAGAAAAGTGTCCTTGATGCATTCACCATTAAATTATCAAAAAATAAATAAAAATTAATTCATATGAAAATCGCTACAAATTAAAATCTCTAGTTAGTACTATATGAAAACTTGAATAAACTCGCCGAGAGCCAGCGGCTTAACTAGAGGGGGAGTTAGGGGGGGCACTGTGCACCCCGCCCTCATGATGTGGCGCCCCTGCTGTAAAGTTCATATGGAGGAATTAAAGAACTTTATTAGTTTTTATAGAAAGTTAGGGAATGTGAAGATTTTTATTTTAGTAGGCGCCACCATCCCCCGCTCATCCACACATCCAAAAATATTTTTTCGAATTTGCAGCCCCACTCATCCAAAAAAAAATTTCCCATGTTCTTACCCCCGCTCATAAAAAAAAGTCCAATTTTGTGCCCGCCGGCCGCCGCTCATCAATCGGGGAACTTAAGTAATTGCTATGAACTCTGTGTTGTAGATAAAAATCCGTATTTCATATTTATTTGCAACTTTTTTTTACCGCCTTTTAAACGGACTACCTCCTCCGCCTCAAAAAGCTACCAAAAGCGTATGTAAATAAAAGCTATCACTAAAATATATACCTAAAATCTGTTCACTACTTATAAGATTATTTGTGCAAATAGCTGGTCTGAGAATGAAAATACATCAGTACATGATATTTTCCAGACAGTTGCGGGTGCGAGATGTAAATAAATCGTATTATTTCACAATGTTATTATGCGTTGGCGACATCAGATATATTATTTTTTAAACATTAAAAAATAATTACCAATCGCTTAGCTTTAGAATTTATAAAATATTGAACATTAAGGCACGAATTATTGACAACTATTTATTAAAACAATGTCAAACACTCCTAAGTAATATTTTTCTTGAGCTTACGAATTAATTTTTTGTTATAGACAGTGTGTGCGATTTAAGACCGTTATTTTGGAACGCGTTGGCCGATATAGCGCTCGATGAGCTTTGTTTGACTGTTTTAAAAATGTTGTAATTTTCGTATTTTCAAGGCTCCTGCTCTTCTAAATGGGTCGAAATTTCGAGATCGACTATTAGGCAATTTTTTATCGGCAAATCGGATAGCCTATTCGATTTGCAGTTGTCTCAAATTCCTCTATACAAAATGTTAGCTCATATAGAGTGTTTGTTATTCAATAGCCAAATTTAAAATTTCTCACTTTTCGACTGGCCCTGTATAAAAGTCGGTTAGGTTTACTAAAAAGATAAAGTAGTCATTCAACTTAAGGAACATCAGACACTAAATGAGGAAGAAAAAAGGAAAGTTATTCTTTAAATAAATAGTGCTTCTATACATTATTCGGTTGCTGTACGTAGGTGCCTTAATGAAAATTTTTCAAACTTCAACATTCAAACAAACACTTTTATTGTCTTTTATGGTATTGTATTGTATTTAGGGCCATTGGAAGAGCACCATCTAGGCGAAATGGTGCCTATTTACCATGTTGATTATATTTTTATGGTAAATAAAGATATTATTATTATTACTATTACTAAATGGATTAGACGGCCTAGCTTTTCCTTTTTCTTCCTTATTTAGTATCTGATGTTGATGTCACTAAATAAGGAAGAAAAAGAAAAGCTATTCCGTCCAATTCATTTGTTTGAAAAATTTTCATTAAGGCACCTACGTACAGCAACTGAATTATGCCTAAAAGCACTATTTATTTAAAGAATAATTTTTTCTCCCTCATTTAGTGTCTGATGTTCCTTAAGTCGAATGACTACTTTATCTTTTTAGTAAACCTAACCGACTTACAACATTTTCAAAACAATCAAATAAAGCTCATCGGGCACTATATCTCAAAAATCAGTCTTAAATCGCACACACTGTATTTTTACATGAAAACTTACTTTTAATTCTAATTAATTTTATTATTTTGGAAGAATATTTTTTTCATTAAAATTAAAGTAGGTTTCATTCTTGGCCACTGTGTTAACTACAGGGCAAATATTATTGCCCTCTATAAAATCTTTTTCATTAATTACTTTCTTAAGTTGCCCCCTCTATATAATTATACTAGACCCCTGCCTCAGCAATAAACGTTAACTATGTCAAATATAATTTTGTTATTCAAATATTTTTTTAGATATAGCGCCAATAGACAGACAGATCAACAAACAAATCGGCAGATAGATATACTGAATGAATGAATTGAAGGACCTTAGATTTCATAATCTAGATAATCTGAAACACAAAAAGTCTAAGTAATTTTACTGGGTATTAATACACAAGAGGTCGATTTTTTACCAGGTAAATTTTTTTTGGACAAAAACCTGTTTTCCCATGAAAATTATTCGAGAATTAGGGGCATGAAAAAATCGCGAAACGAAGGGGAGCGATTTTTCCTATGTCCCTTAATTCGAGCATTTTCGTGGAAAACAGGTTTGAGTCACTCAAAAAAATTTCACCCAAATGGGAAATCAACCTCGTGTGTATTACAGAAGATTAATATATGATTAAAAAATATTATCTAAAATAATTATTAAAACAACAAAACAGTTTATTTAAAGTTTAAAAAATAACAATTTATAATAAAAAATTGAAACTTTTTCTAATGTTTTTTATCAAGTTATAACCCCAATCAGTCAAAATATTTGCAAGTTCATCAGTAGTCGTATCTTTTTCAAGGAAATAATGCTATTTGCAAAAAGCTTTAAATTGTTTCCATATAGAATTTTTAGTGTTTCTCATTTTAACTGGGACACTTTCATTGATAGCTTCGTTAATATTTTCTTGTGAAACATCACCATTATCAAATCTCTTTTTCTTATTCATTTTGTGTATAAAAATCAAGATGAAAACGAGAAATGTCAGATTTCAATAATTTCAATGACTTTTTTAGTCTGACACGTGGCTACTACGAAAAAAGTAACATACATTTTTCTCGATTTTTTCCACTGATCGATAGCCGTTTTCTCACTTTAAAAAAATCCTATTGGTCGATTTTTTTGAAAATGTGCGTTTTGATTGGTTAATAAAATAGGAATATATTAATCAGTATTAAAATATTTCCCTTTGGTAAGCGAGGGATGTAAAGAATCAGTAAAACAAGTTGCAAAAAAATGCCCTCTCTATTTGGCACCTTGTAGTTATTAATTATTCTTTTCGGTGACCATACCTTGTATATTTTTTTTATCAAAAATATATGAAGTCTTCTTGGCAACTCTAAATATAACTTTCCACCATTATTTTAGTCTTTTAGAACCACCACTAAATATGGCAGGATTCTTCCTTGCGTTAAATACATGCAAAATATTACTGTCCTCTACTGTATTTTTTTTTATTTTTTAGTTTTTTTAGGGTAGGTATCTACTACCCTATATTTTTCACCAAAAGTGTATCAGTTTTTTCCTTGGTAATAGTCTCAATTTCTTGTCAAATACTATATTTAGTTGTTAAGTAGATTTTTAGATATGACTTAAACAGACAAGCACACGACAGTTATACAAACAGACTGACGGAATTGACCTTGATTTTTGTAATCTACTTAACTACTAATAGTACAGTACCTTGAGGTAAAACATATGTAAAATTTCGGACCATTTTAATAGGTAATAATTATTCTTTATGGGTTATTATTGTAGTAAAAGATATCGTCTTCAGTTTATATATGGTCCAATTCAATTCAAAAAGATTTTATTCAACATTTTGGAACATGAAATGTGCCTAGTCGGAACCCGTCCAGGGGCCAGCCAGACAGCCACGACGTGTAGCGTTGTGGTTTGGCTTAGAGGCAGTGATTTGTTGACCAGAGCTCCTATCCACCCCAGGTGGATTTAAAAACTGTACTGAGATTAAGGAAATGTGCTCACATGAGCCTAAAACTAATGGATGTAGCACAATAAAAACTAAAACTCGTTGGCAAGCGCACTGTGAACAGGATACTTGCTCTTATCCTCAAGGGGCGAAAACCACCCACAATTTGAATATTGAATATTTGAGATAGTGTTACTAATTTATTTTTGAAACATGGGATAGTTATGTTTTTAGGATTGCTGATCCGAATTTGAAGTCAAAATTAAAAAATTCAAAATGGCGCGCCTAATATGGCGAATGAATTTTTTTCCAAAACAAATGTTTTAAAGGGACAAAATAAATTGAGCCTCTAGGTGATGCTATATATTAACGAAATACAGCATTTTTGAAAGAAAACTTAATTACTAGTCAATTTCAATAACAAAATGGAGATATTTTGTTAAAAAAAAAGTAAAAACGCACATTAAATCGGTCATAACTTCTTTATTTTTGTGATGTAGAAACAAACAAAAAGTCATTTTCAAAATTGATTATCTTTAATTTTTTTTCCTTTAATTTTTTATGGAAGTGTCACGGTTTCTAAGATATTCAACATGTTAAACTAAATACTTCATCCACACACAAAAAAAATCCAGGCCCGGGCTCGAAAAAAAAATGTTTTTGTTGTTCTTCAAGAAAACAATATCGTGTACCTATATGTTTTTTTTTTTAATTTATATAACAAATTCTAAAAGTACATAAAAAACTGAACAAAATGGCTTCATCGATTTTTTTGCCACACTTTTGCCGCATTCGAAATTTTTTTTCAGCAATAATTATTATGTTTTTATCGCAAATTTTTACGGAAGGGGGTAAAATAAGTAGAATAATAAATCATGAATCTACTTCATTCCTCTCATTTATTAAGAACCAAAGCAGCAGCATAACATACCTATTAAGAAAAAGAAGAATGGTAGCAACTAAGTTGTATATCAATAATGCATATTGTAATCTAATCTATCAGAATAATTGTACGAAAAACAAAAAATGCAGATATTGTCATAAAACGCATTTATCAATAGGGACAACTAACTGATTTAACGTTTAAAGTCATTGTTTAAAGTTGTCACTATTGATTATAGTAGCGTCGTGTTATTTATTTATTTTAATAGTTTTCGTTATTTAATACAAATATTTATTTAATATTCCAAAAATGCGGGACCAATTTGCAAACGAAGAATATGCTGACATAATTCAGATTTACGGATATTCTAACTAAAATGACAGGGCAGCAGAGAGGTAATATCAAAGACGGTTTCCTATCAGACGACGGCCTGTACATAAAACTTTTGGGACCGTATATCAGTATTCCATAGAACAGCTGCAGTTGGGGAATTCAACATAAGGCAAAAAGGAAATTTAGAAAATAATATTTTACATATGGTTAATCAAAATTCAAGTCTAGTACCCAAAAAATTTGTTCTGTGATTGGTGTTCCTTACACTAGGATATGGAGGATATTGAAAGAAGAACATTTTTACCCGTACTATATTCAATTAGCACAACGGCTTGCACCAACCGATGAAGTCAATCGCCTGACTTTTTGTCATTGGGTATCTGAAAATCGACGAGTAATTTACAGAACTTTATTCACAGACGAGGCGCAGTTTACAAGGGATGGTATCAATAATTCTAGAAATGCTCACATGTGGGCCCAGGAAAACCCACATACAAAACGTGAATGCCGTTCACAACATGGATTATCTATCAACGTTGTACCTGTAGGCCGTCACTTGTTCGGACCACATTTTTTTGAAGGTACACTAACTGGTAACGTTTATCTTAATTTTATACGACATACGTTGCCGAATCTTTTAGAAAATGTAAATATCCGAGGTATACTCTTTCATCATGATGGAGCCTCATGGTATTTCTCCAACCAAATTAGAAATCATTTAAATGATACGTATCCAAACAGATGAATTGATCGGGGAGGTCCTCATGTAAGGCCGGCAAAGTCTCCGGATTTCAACCCTGTAGATTATTTTTTATAGGGTCACTTAAAAAGTGAGGCCTACAGTGTGGACATTCATGTTAGGGATCAGTTAATTCAGAGGATTGTTGATTACCTCAACGAAATTAGAAACAATCCAGATGTGATCAGAAGATCAATCGGACATCTCGTGAACCACACCAGAAAATATACTGAAGCAGAGCGGGGCATTTTGAACATAAAATTTAATTATGATTTTAATTTGTAAATAGGTTTTATAACAATATCTGAATATCTGAATTTTTTGTTTTTCGTATAATAATTATTCTGCTGATAGCTTGTTGGTATTTTGCTATTTACATTATTTATTTACATTATTTTGATGCAATTTAGTAGTTTCCATTATTGTTGTTGTTGTTGATAATAAGGTTATGTTGTTGTTTTACTTGTTTTTAATAAGTGAAAGAAATGAAATAAATTCTTGGTTCGGTGGCCTCTAACATTATTTTTTCTGTTTATTTTACGTCATTCATGCAAATTGGTGATTAAATCATAATAATTATTGTTGAAAAAGAAAGTAATACGTAAATTAATAGTGGAAGCATTTTCTGCGCGTATAATTCATCGATATTTTCTAAAGTCTCATATTGCATTACTTATAGAAATTTATTTCGAATGCGGCAAAAGTGTGGCAAAAAAATTAATGAAGCCATTTTGTTCAGTTTTTTATGCATTTTTCCAATTTAATATTGAAATTAAAAAAAAACATATACAGGGTATTGTTTTCTTGAAGAACAACGAAAACATTTTTTCCAGTCCGGACCTGGATTTTTTGTGTGTGTGATCCAAGCACTTATTCAGGATCATTAGTGTATTATATGTGCCAAATATGAACTTATTATTCCATTCCTTTACAAAGTAACAACCAAAAAAAAATTTGGCAAAAATACATAAAACACCCTGTATTTCAGTATCGAGGACCCAACTAGATTTTTCTATGGGTGATTATGATTACCCTAGGTATCCTCTATCTGCCATTAAAGCATGCCCGTTTCCTCGTGAAACACCCTGAATACTAACGAAAAATAGTATATAGGAATATATTTCTTTTATTGCTGACAACTTACATTAACAAAATAGCAACGTACATTGTTTGTGTCATAACTTCTTTGCTATAGAAATAGAAAAAAAATCATTTGCAAGCCTAATTAATAGTCTTTCATTTTCGTTCTTACCGCTTTTGACGTAAGTGCCATGGTTTCTGAGATCTAACATTTTAACATAATACTTCGTCTTATAAACGTTTGGACGTCATTTTTATATTTCCTTATCTCTGAAACCATTAATTTTACAGAAATTAAAAAAATTCGAAATTCGTCTCTTATTTGTCTCTAGCATGTTTTCGCTCAATGTAATAGTTTTCAAGTTATTTGACGAATATTGTTTTGAAATACCTTTTTTAAGCTAAAATCTCAATTTTCAAGTCGTTATAGGAACTTTTCTTCTTAAAATTAATTTTCTTTCAGCTCCAATGTTTTTAATTTTTTCTTAGTTGGTGCCACCCCTTTTCAGGGGGTTGCGTCAACTCCCTATAAATTAGCAAGCCGCTGCATAATATAGAAACTTTTCTTTGATACATTTACTATTAAGTTGCCAAACATGAACGAAATTCGCGTCATATGACATTAGCTTTGTTCAAAAACCCTGCACTACCCACACCAGTGCTTCTATTATCTGCACTGGTGCAGAGAGTGTAGGATTTTTTAACAAACCTATTATTCTGAAGTTAAAACCTCTAGGTACTGTTCTATAATCGCTTAGCTTTAAAACTTAAATATAATATTAATACACAAATTACTAACAACTATTTATCAAAAATATATGAAACACTAAATAATATTTTTCTTGAGCTTACGAATTCATTTTTTGCTATATATTTTTGTTTGAAAACTTATCTCTGGTAAAACTAACATACCCAACACCTACGATTCTTCTAACTAATGGATTTTCTAAAGGCTGACACTCCAGTAAGATGAAATTGAATATACGCGCCAGAATAAGCAACCGGTAATATTTGTGATAACAAGGTTGGCAATCGATCCTGGGGGTGGGGTCAGTCGTCCCGACGCTTCGTCAGTGGTTTCGGCGCTTTCGTCACACGTGGACGTCCTTGTCAGAGCTTTAGTGCAACTTCTGCATGTCGTGTTTACATTTTTAACCAACCTTTACTATAGCTTCTAATATAGTTAACTGTTAGTTAGTGTGTGTCTTAACATTCCTTTTTCACCTCTGTTACTGTTACTTTGACCTGTCAACATTTCTTCGAAGAGTAAACATGAGACGAATGTTCTTCCTGGACCTTCTAAAGGTATATTTCTTAATGTCTATTTTCACAACCTATTAGTCAGTTACATGACTGCTTTGATTAACTAAACTGTCACACTTTAAGTTTGTAGTCATCACTGGAATGTTGCAAATTAATCTAAGTAATAACGTAAATAAATACAAAACTAGTTGCTTTTAATTTAAATGTTTACATTATTGCTTTCTTCACACTTCAGTAATAATTGAGATAATTGTTTACCTTTGTTCAAATGTTTATAATAGTGATTTACAAGAAGAGAACGTTATTTCAAATTGAGATACCTATGAAGCATTGTTTGCTAACCATTAAAAGCCATCCAATTCAATCGCTGTATAGGGTTGGGTATAATAATGCAATTAAGATTGTGTGTTTCAAATATTAGTTTTGGTGCTGTGATGGTATGAGAAAATATTTTCGTCGTTATTGAGTTATTTATTTACACTGTTTTTATTTAGTTTAAGAAGTAATCTTTTACTAATAAACTAATTCATTCCGAGCAGGAAATAGTGGTAAAGTGTTGTAATAAAATTATCTGTAGGTTTTTATCGCTAATTTTATTATAAACTCTAATGTCACTTTCATGATAATCTCGTTCAGAATAGTGGATTTTTATGAAATAATAAAAAATGCATTATCCTTTCAGTAATATTATGACCTACTGAGAGGCACTTTAGATTTATCTACTTTATATTTCCTCTTTTATGGATAATTCTATTTTATCTAGATCTAGGAAGACAATGTTTTTTATTTAAAATTATCGTTTTAGTCGCACATTAAACCTCTGTTACAAAAGTTTTCTATTTCAAACAATATTTATACCTATATGTGAAAATTTCATTGACTGGACGACAATTTTGAAAATTTTGTCAATTTTTAGACGTCACTATTTCGATAAATTAGTGTCTAATTTCGCAATAGTAAAATTTATCAATAATTTGCCCTAGTATAATTTATTATCCCTTTAATGAAAATTTGTTACATGTCAAATAAAGGTATTAAACTTATATTCTATATAGAAAAAAATTTGTGTGACATTTTATTCCAGTTGTAAGAAAACTAACCACTTCTCTCCCAAATTGGTGCTAAAAAAATGTCTAGAACCATTGTTCAAATAAATAATATATTTTTAAAGTGATGATCTTGACCCGTGAACAATTCCTTTTTATTTCTTGTTTGTATAATATAAAATTAATGTTTTCCACAAAAATATCATTAAAGCTACCTTGTTAAAAAATTAACGGTCAAAATAGGTATCTCTCGTTTACCTCATTTCCTGTTCGTTCTACCCTAAAATTAGATATAGAATATTGTAGAAAGTGAAAAAAGCTTCTACTTTCATTTAAACTATTTTTCTCTATTGTCAACATTTTGCGACTTACAGTCATCAGAATGATGAAAGAACAATATCAAAATAAAGGCTTCTTGGCCCATCCGTGGTAAGTGTGTCTTTTTTTACTAATTTTGGGGTGCTGAAAACGAGAAATTATAATTTTTTCCTCTTCTTCTATTTACCTAACAAAACTGAGTATTTTGAAAGAATTTCCTGCACTAAAGAATAACTTTTTGTTGCAAGTTTTAATATCAATTTCAATGCCACCACCAAATAAGGGTTGTTCTTTACTGTCTTCCTGATGTTTTTAGCCAATTTGGATGACAGATTCGTATTTAGCACCCCAAAATTAGTAAAAAGGATGGTTTCCATACTTTACCAAGGATGGGCCAAAAAAGCCCTTTTTTAACATTGTTCTTTGTGCTTCGCTGCAAATTTCTGCTGTCCCCGTTGCTCTGACGTAGTAATTAGGTATTATCAATATTCTAGATTATATAATGTCCCAATATTTTTGTTTAAGGAACTTTCTTCCACAGTTAAATGTTTAAAAAGTTTCTTCAATTTCGGAAAAATGTCTGCCCCCGTTGTTCGGACGTTATTGATACTCATTATTATTTTTGCATAATCAATAAAATTGACTTACAAGGGCGTTACTTGTTTTAAAAGTTAAGTTTTATCTGATTTTTTCAAGTTTTTACTAATTTGTCAACAGTTTTTGCCTGTTGCTAATACTTTACGATTTACATTCGCCTAAAAACGTGAATATTTTTGCGTCACTGCAGATTTTGCAAATATTTCTGACCCCGTTGCTCCTACATAGTAATTAGTTATTATCTGTATTGTAGCTTATGGAATTTCCTGAAACTTACGTTTAAACATTTTTCTTTCAATTGTTTAAAAGTTACAGCAGCTTGTAAGTTTTATAATTTTTCAAACTTCGAACTACGGTAATTTTAAAAGAGTTGATCGTGGAAGAAAATTGTTTAAAAAAAGTTTTGGAAACTTTGATAAACTACAATATTAACAATAACTAATTGCTACGTAGGAACTGCGAAGAGAAACCAAGGGCAGATAGCTATACCAAGCTATACCTCTCATCAAGGCTGTGGCGTCTGATACAAAAGGCAAATCTGGATAAGGAGCTGTAAGTAAAATTAGATTAGGAGTACCACAACAGATCAACAGGGTCGCGGAGGTCAAGGCCAATTAGCCAGCTCTTTTGTCAAATCCAATCTAATCTAATCTATGTAGGAGCAACGAAGATATAAATAATTACAAAAATCTGTGTTGAAGCATTTTTCACAATTCTGGTAATTTCAAATGGTAAAATGTTAACAATAGAGGAAACAGGTTAAATAAAAGTTGGCTATAACTAATTTTAGGATAGAAATAACTCACAGGAAACGAGATCATTTTGAAAAACCTATCTTGATCGCCATTTTCCATCATAGCGGTCGGAGTGTCAACGATATTTTTTCGGAAAACATTAATTAATGATTGAGGCAACCCCCTCCTACGTCATACAATCAGAAAATTCCTCCCCCGTTTTTTTGCTCTGCGGTTTGTAGTATAATGCTTTTAAATAATTTTTATATAAAAATGAGGAATTGTTTAATGAGATACAAGACCATTGTGAAAAAAGCACACCACCTGTTTTTCTATGTATAACTCTCACCCCAGTACAATAAAAACAGGAAATATAAATGAAAAACTGCTGCCCAAGGAATCACTACTTTCACATCCAGATTTTCTATCCAAGTCTCTCACAACAACAAAAAATTGTATGTTGAAATAATTGTTTATGGAACTTTGGTAGTGGATAAAGTAAAAATTTTTTGAGGCCCTTTGTTCTTGTACACACATTATACACATAAACATAAACACACCACATATAGTAGACAACCCCCAAATCCAAAGCCAAAGCTGTCCGGAAGAGGGTAACATATTTTGGAAAAACGCAGATATACATTCATACCCACTGGTGCACCGGGGCTGGGGCTCGAACCCAGAATGCAATGGATAGTCGGTCAGCATATTCGCCACTCAATACGCCTTAAATGACTGAACTACCGTGCCGACACTAAATCACAATATTATTTTTTCCACCCCCTTTAATAGTCCTCCTTTAGTAGTCTGATAAGAAAAACGCAAGAGACCGTTTTCATGTAGAATTGACCAGGCTAATCAGAAAAAATATCCACGTGGAAAAATATCAGTGGCGTACCACTTTTTTGGTAAAAAAAATATCAGAGGACATGTTTGCAGGGACACTACTGGTGTAGCGCTAAAATAACTTTTCTAACTAAAATATGTGGTTTTATATTCTATTAACACATACCAGAATTGAAAATATTTAAAGTACTTTCTAAAATAACGATTTAAAAAAAGAAAATTCAACACCCTGTAGCAAGAAATTTAAGACATTGCGGAGATACAGTATCGGAAGATTTTGGATTTGGGTGGCAGGCATAGTTTCAACGGCTTGAGAGACCGCCTACAATAAAGGCGTGCACCAGTGGTCTAGTAGAGGGAGCAAATAATGACGCGCTATTAAGAAAACACGTACATCATTGCTATTAAAAATTTCACTACCATTTATTCAAAGGAAGGATGTACTTGGCTCTGTTTAGTATAGATAATATTATTACGTGCTTTAATAACTAAAATTATTTAACTCGTTATACTTTCAAAACGAGTCAAATAATTCTTTACATTTCCCGCAGACAGAGCTGCCCACGTACATGTTGTGGGGAAAGCAGGTGGCACGGATAGGACGTGTTATACGATAAAAAAGAATAGCCTAGTTGCTTCGCTCTCGCTTGCTCTCATTGCCGACCCAAATGAAACATTTTCTGACACTGTATGTTCATATGAACTTTTCTTCATAAATAGGAAAACACCCCGAGATATTATTAGCACGTCATTAAGGAACACTCTGTATATTCTTTATTTTTATGACATATTAGCACGTCATCAGTGACGGCTGGTGAAATTTCAATATTTTTTTTTCTCGTCTGTGGCGCATGGGACCCATACGAAATATGGGAGAAGCACTTCTCTAATGACCCCTAAAAAATTTTGAAAAAGCAGTTTGCGAAAAAATTTTTGAAAATTCGGTAGCCTTCTCTGGGTCTAGGGACTCCTGTTTACTTTTATTTTTTTTTTGTCATATGCATTTGACTTTTCATAAAAATACAACAATAGATTTTGTAGTTTATGAAAATATTTTTATTACTAACTGAGATACAACGAATTGAAATATTGTAATTTGTTAAATTGTAAATTACAAAATTTCAGTTCATTGTGTTTCAGTTAGTAATGAAAATATTTTCACAAACTCCAAAATCTATTGTTGAATTTTTATGAAAAGTCATGACAAAAAAAATAAAAATAAACAGGCGTCCCTAGCCCCAGGCGAGGCTAACGAATTTTCAAAAATTTTTTCGCAAACTGCTGTTTAAAGACATTTTTTTACCAGTAGTTTATTACTTGAAATTGTTAAAAAACTAATGCTGCCGACCATTTGACGGAACATGGCTTTGGCATGAGCACAAAAAAATAAGAAATTAATTTTTATCAGATCTTCCAAAAAAGAGTGTCGCTGGCTCCCATGCTATAATGGTATATTATGAAATTTTATAAATGTAGCAAGTGTCAAAATTATCAATACTTGATTTTTGTTAACAAATATCCCTGAGCAATAGAAAGACAATAAAAATCTTCACATTAATAACAGTACAGTAGCAAAGGTAAAAATATGCAATTTCTATATAGTCCTTACTCCTACCTGCAAGAATTAGAAACCATTCCTAAATCGAAAAATTTAATATTTCAAAAGTAATTGCTAATTTTTTCTTGAAACATAGTATGTCTATGTTTTTGAAGTGGTTGATTAAGAATCTGAAATCAAAATTAAAAGAATCAAAATGACGCCACCAATGTGGCGGATAGAATTGTTTTCTAAAGCAAGTGCAAAAAACTACGAGTAACTAGGGAATATCATACATTAACGAAAATTGGTTGATCCCTCCGCAGCGTTGTAAAACCCTTCAGAATTAAGGAAATTAAAAAAAGTATAAATGAAATTTCGAGTGAAAATTATTCGTCATAAAATCCTCTACAAAACATGTGATGTATTTTTTTGTTAAAATTGAAGAAAAACAGTTTAAGGGCTTGAAAGAAAATTTTGTGAAAAATTTCTATCTTCTAAGGGTTATAACTTTTTAATTATTCAACTTCCGACGAAAATATTTTCTAGTAAAGTTGTAGATTTCGATTCTAAACAAAAATCAAGTGTAATTTTTTTGTGAGATGTACCATTACGGAGATATAGAGCAGAAACTGTTAGCACCCTTTTTTCAAGATCCCGAAAACTCAATTTTAAACTTACACCGCCCCTTCCCCCTACATAACGAAAAAAATCTTTATCCTACCCAAAATTCAAAGTCAGCCTCAAAATATGTAACATTTCAGTGGTCTACTTATATTACTATTAGACTTTGTAGTAAAATTTTAAGAATAAATAAGAACTTATAACTTATTTGCATAGCAAATCTTTGTTCTGCATTACCATTAGCCAACCTGGTTCTCAAACATCTGTCTCGTGCTTGTTGCGAAAAATTTGCAGTATAATTTTGGCAACAGCAGAGCGGCATGTCGATATGAAGAATTTGTGTAAAATTCGCGACAAAATAGTGTTCAAAAACTAATAAATTGATTTCTTTCACTCTTTACGAGATGAGTATGTCAACTGCGATATACCTGAAAAGACTTTTGTTGTAGAACTACGTAAAATTCAAACATAATAAACTAATTCCTCTGCTTTCGGCAGTAACATCATAATCTATTAAACTACGGTCCTCATTCAGAATGTATATCACGAAACAATCAGACAAAGAATAACTTCAATCCCATCTTGCCCCATTTCTTTTGTATTGTTTTCCAGAATAGAATGTGTAGGGGCACAAAAATGTATTTATCGCTTCTTCTCTCTGATGACCTCAATTCGGAAACATGATTTGTAATAGATAGTAGGTATATGCTATATAAAATTCAGAACATTGCAGCAAATTTTCTGCGTTGATCTGTAGAAGCATACGTATGCTTTATATACTTACAATAAGTGTCATGTTATAAAATATTATTTTGGGTATTAAAAAGATAACTTTCAAAGAAACCATTCGTTCCTTTCACATATTTATCATTGATCTAAATTTGACCAAGCTAGAATATCACCAAGAAGTTACCTTACGAACCGAGTTGTCAACTTCTTTCATACACTTATATCTAACATTCAATATGAAGAACAAGAAAATAACTATTCTTTCTATATAATCATGATCTAAGTCTGATAATGCCTATATATTATGAGAAACCTCCCTTACGAGGAATTCTTTCTAGTATCTCTAGCCCTACCTAGAGGATACTCCATCACAAACAAACATTTGTTACATTTCAAAGCTAAGAACTATTAAAAAGCACAAAGAAAAATAGGTATATTTCACTCGCATGTCTTAATAAATAAAATATTTCCATCAACGTTCCACTGACAAATCTCCCTAAAAATTGTACAATCTTTTTTTCATTCTCTTTAGAACTCATTAGGAGAGATATATGTTCAATTCAAAAACAGAATTACTATTAAAAAATAATATGAAAATATTTTCACGTAAAAAATTAACAGGAAAGCATTTATTTACTTGACACAATACTTATAAAAAACCGCTGCCCAAGGAATCACTACTTCCACATCCGGTTTTTCTACCCAAGTCACTCACAACGAAAAAAATTTGTATCTGGAAATAATTGTTTATGGAACTTTAATAACATAATATTTGAAATCCTCTACCCCAAAAACCTATAAAACGATACCCCACATCGGTAGTGGGGTGGGGGTGGTGATAGGGGGTGGTAGTGGGGGTGGATGAAGTAAAAAAATATTTGGAGATTTCTGGTTCTTGTACACACACTAAATAACAATTTTTTTTCATCCCTGTAATAATGGGGTGGGGGTGGTAATGGGGGTGGCTAATGCCAAAATTTTTTTTGAGACCTTAGCTTCTCTTTAATATACTAAATACCAATTTTCTGGACTCTTACCTGCTTAATTTACCTATTTACCCCAAATTTACCCCCATTTACCCCCAACCCTTCGATGGAACAAGATGAAAATATAATCTAGTTCCAGATCACGTTAAAATGCATACGTGTACCAAATTTCAAGTCAATATCTGAAACGGTTTCAGAGTAAACGTGCGCACAAAAAAAAGTTACAGACCGACAGACAGACAGAAATTTTTTTTCGCTCAAACTTAAAATCTCGACGTTTCATGACATTCTAAGCCTATTTGAACAATACAAATTTTTTAAAATTTTTTTGTCGTTACTATACTTCCACTGGATGTGGAAGTAAAACTAGCGGAAGCATTATACTCTTCGCCGATTTACTGAGCTTTTTATATAATTGTTACACATTCTATAGAATACTCTTCGCATTTTTCTTGTAAATAATGTTAGTTTTTAGACATTCTAAATTTTGTGATACCAACTGTGTTGTGAAAAAAAAAAAATATATGAAAAAAATATCGCCATGTGAGAGATCGAACACGAGAACTTTGGATTGAAAGGCAAAATCAAATCAAATCAAATCAAAGATATTTATTAATGTTTAAAGACATGAATGCGCCTCAGCTGGGTACAGTCTAGAGTCGATCACCGGTAGGTAGGTGATCGGGTGGAGGGGTTTAGCTTCGGCTGTAACAACAGATGAAATTGGGGCGTTAGGGCTCCTGTTTAACATATATAAAAAACTTAAACCTAACAATTTCGTTGAACAATAATCCGGGAAGATATTAAAATACTTAGAAATAGCTAGAACTACGAAGAAACAATTGTATTTTTAACACACGCGCGCCCCAAATTTATGAAGAAAATCTTGTTGTTCATACGGGAAAAACTTAGTGGAAAAACCCGTTCGAGAGTCACGGATTGAAGGGCAAATGCTTTAGCCATTGGGCTATCTCATCTTGCCACATAACTTGAATGAATATCGTTCAAGAATTATATTTCAACGGATTAGATACATCATTATGAAATATATATATATTGGTAAAATATAAAAACAAAAAAACATATAGGGAATAACATTTCGCAAGATTTCTATTTAAATACAAATGACAGAAATTATAAAAAAAAAAATTTTTTATTTACATGATTAATAACTTTTTTATTTACTGATTGATTTTTTTCAATAGGGTTCTTCCTCTAGCTAACGCTAACTTACCTTCCAAATTTCAATACAATCGAACTTTTCTTTCTTAAGTTATCGTGCTTACAAGAAACGTGACGGACGGACGGACGGACAGACGGACATTTTGAAAGTTGTTCAGAATTCGTTCACTAACATAACGATATGAAAATTTTTTCTCTACGAGCGATATTTACTGATTTAAAAATGTGCCGATCAAATACAATATACTCTTCGTTTTTGCGAAGAGTATAATAAAAAAGAATCGCTCTTGCATTGCGTTCCATAGCTCGTTTTTAAAAATAAATATCTTGTATTTCTGTTTACATTATTGTTATAATATATTGGCATGATCAGACTTAGATCATCAGTATATAGAAAGAATGGTTGTTTTCTTGTCTTTTCATACTGAATGTTATATATAGTAAGTGTATGAAAGAAGTTAACAAGTCGGTTCGTAAGGGAACTTCTTGTTGATATTTTAGCTAGTCAGATTTAGATTAATGATATACGAAAGGAACGAATGGTTTCTTTGAAAGTTATCTGCTAAATACCCGAAATAATATTTTATAACAATGATGTAAGCAGAAATACAAGATATTTATTTTTTAAAAATAAGTGTCATGAAGGAGTTCTCCGACCAAAAAACAAAAGTTCTGTGGATGTACTTTTTATCAAAATAATAATTGCAACTGTTTCAGAAGAGAGATTTCTGTACAGCAAAATAAATAATACATTTAGTTCTTTTGGCTCAAGACATCGAACATTATCTAAGTCAAATCCACGTAGGGTAACAAAAAGAGCAAATCAGTAGTGCAATGTTTGGTAACAAGATGGCGTTCTTGTGAGTTACAGAGATATGCTTGTATTCGCTGCTCTGCAACTTACAATTTATTTCAAAAAAGAAGAGCTTCAGAAAAGAGTTTTAGGATAATTTGTCTTCCTTCTTCACCTAGAAACTACTGGAACGGCAATGAGAGCGATGTCGGAAACTTAAAAAGCGTTCATGGGATAAAACTATAAAAATCAAATATCAAAACTGTTTTTGCAAGGTTAGTCTCTTCATTGCCTGAGCTACTGGAACTTCGTACAGTGATGTCAATCTTTTTAATCAAATTTCTTCAGTCTCTTCAAAGAATAAAATATTTTTGCAATACTAAACATTCTTCTATAATGTACATTTCTTACAGGTTTGGCCTCAGTGAAAGGAAATAGGCTATTTTTTAAATATTTTTAACCTTCTACCGAATCAGCAATAAAACCCTGTGGTCGTGGGAATCTATATTTTTGAGTAAAGGACACGAATTCACATGTGAGATGTTTTCTTTTGGTAACTTGTTTTCAATAAGTTTTTTGTTGTATTTTAAATGATTTATTGATATTTTTTGTCGTACAAATATACTTTCTAAAAATGCTGAAAAACAATGCTCTACCGGTTTGTAAAAAGTATTTCACTTAGACAATGCGTATCAATTAGTAACTTTCATCCAACACCTTGTATATAAATAACTGGGAGAACATTAATAATTATTATTATATGTATTTTTGTGAAATTGGTCTTGAATATTATTCTTCTTGAACGTTAACTATCATTGTAATTAGCAACAGATTTTTACAAAAGCAAACATCTACTTCTGAAGTTTCAACTCCTCATTATTGCACAATGTCCTATTATAACTTTTTAAAACCTACCGATAAAAAATTCAATGTGAAGTATAGAACGAAATAATCCGCAGTAAATTACAGATATTTTGAAAATATGTTCCATAATTTGATACCTTCAATCCCTCTATGTGAAGCATTTTTACGAGTGGGTTTACAGCAATCAAGCTTATTATTCGCCTCCGGCTCTTATAGATATCTCTTTCAGAATTTTGTTATTATATAGAGTATTTATTTTTCCTTTTTAGATTGAATGCATTTCACTTATTAATAACAGTAAATGTACAAGGCGATTCGCAATTAAGAGGTAATACTTCGGAGGTCGAGAGTGAATAAAAATAAAGTTTACTCCCTAGTCCCCAGAAATTGCATTTTAGCTCTACGTAAAAAATTGGGATTGTCATGATTTGGTAAGATGAATTTGATACTTATTGCCAACAGTTACCAGAATCTTTTAGCTCTAGTAAATTATTTCCTTGTCTGACTCAAAGCGTACATATCCGCCAAGTACATTACCCCCCTAAAGCACTTGCTTTTGGACAAATTCCGTCAACCGTTTTGCATTTTTTAGTTTTGGCTTTAGAATCGTAATCAGTGACTCTATAAATATGAATACACTATACAGTGGCTCATTTTGAGAGATTTCTGGCCAACACTCAAATAAACCAAATTTCACAGACTTCCGAGAAATGATTAATAAACAAACTTTTTGGTAAGGGTGGACGTAATTCTTGGGGGAACAAAAGGCCTTGATCCTGCTCCATTTGCGTTCTACAGCTCGAAAAGGAAACACGTGTTTAAGTTTAAAGTTGTGCAGTGAATATTCAGCATTTACATGACTGTGAATTTTTGATTTCTTTGTCTTCAATTGAACAAATATTGGCCATGTCTGGCATAGAATAAAGCAAGAGCTTTATTGCAGACAGTTAGTTGACATTATTTGTCATTTAGTGTGTGAATAGCCTTTTAGCGAGTGAGCGTAAATTTTGTTTAAAATGAAACTTTTCATTTTTGTTACACTTTACTCTCAAGCAAGCTTCACCCCCATAATTCTTTTTATGATATTGAATGTAGTGTTCTTTACATGTCCTGTGAATTACAGCTGCCTATAGCTGCTGTTTTTTGGGCAAAGGCGTTTTGAATACGTTATTGCGTTAAAAATACCCAATTTTAGTAGTAATAATAATTACTGATATTGCAATGACTGATTTATTTCAATTCATGAAATCGTTCAATGGAGTTTCTTTACCATTTTTCCTCGAATTTGTAGATAATATTCTAATCGAATTTAAAGTTTCGCAATTTTATCCAATTATTTCACATTCCAAACCCTGAAACCTTATCTATCTGTGGAATTTCTTAACCATATTTCTTCAAATTTGGAGGCAATATTCTATTCGAATCCAAAGTTTTACAATAATTTTCAATTTTTTTATTTTCACCCCCTGAAACCCTCCCCTATTTATCGACAGGATTTTTTTCTTTATTTTTCCTCTAAACGCCAGCTGATTTTGGGACGTTTCCAGGAGTTTCAGAGTTTTGGCCAGAAAACGTTAAAATTGACCCACTGTGCACTACGTTTAAAAATAAATCAATAATACTTTCTCAAACATTAAATATTTCGATATAGAGGTAGCTTACACCTCCTGAGTGTAAGTGCAAATGCAGGAACCGTATAAAAACTAAAAATGATGCTTTTTTCTTTACGATTGATCCATAAAAAATATGACATTTTTTTCAGTTTTTCATTTCTATTACCTCTAGTTACTATACTATTTGTCATTCAGTGTGGATTCTCTATTTCCCCAGTATATTGATTACTGAATAGAAACTGCACCATTCCTGGCAAATCTTATCCGTGAAGACAATTTCTCGTCGTTCAAGTATTCCTTGACAGAAAAAGCAGAATTCCATCATCGTTTCTTCATCACCGCATTCTATAGTGCGCATCATTTTCCATTTAAAGGGAAGCAAATTCATAATTTGGATACACTTCATATAAATTCCGTAAGACTTATCTCAACGAAATATTATAGATTATCTCTGTTTATCTCCGTGATTTCTCTTTGTCTGTTTTAATTTTTAAAACCTATCCTAATTCCATTGTTTCGTTTATTCTGAAGACGATCATATGACAGATTGGTTTAGCTTCCATCATTGACCATACACTATCCCCAACTAACGATATCCATCAAATAAAGTAAGGTACCTGTAATTAACACTTTTAGTCAAGAATATGTATTAAAAAATTGCCTCAGGACTGAATGTTGCCTATCACCGACACCAAGAAACGAGCTACTCCCAACCTTGAAATTTTCTTCTCTTCGAAGAGTACGGCCTAACATTTAATAGGCAGGGACCGACTGCTTTACATCCCCTTTGAAGGATGAAAATTACATAGCTTCCGCGTGTACGATGATATACAAGCCGCAGAAGGTGGTACGAGATCGCTGTGTTTCCCAAGATGGGTTTTATCCTTCCAAGTAATAACCGCGTTGAATATTGCTTCATTGTAAGTATTGAAATATACGCACAGTCAAGACGTCTCTACGCTCGCCCCTATCTAATAAAAAATATATTTAAAATATACAAAAAATCACCAATCATTACCAGCAATTATTACTTGCATGTCAATGATTGACAGACCAATAATTATTGTAACTAAGTAAGGGTAATTTATTTATTTAAATGCATTTTAGAAATAAAAGCAGACATGTTAAAATTCGAATATCTAATTTCTTTTGGAAAGACATATTTAATTAGATCTCCTTCAGTTTGAAGTTCTACGTGAGGCAGTTTTCTAAAATGGCCTGAAACTCTATAGTTCTACCACGCCGATATATCTGTAATAGAAAATTTGTTTCTTCCATTCCAATAATTGTAATATTATACTTGGAATAGGTTCATATTTAGAGTACTGTTTTGACGCAAATTTTTCAGCTGCATTAGCTGTCACTAGAACTGTAAGGTTCCCTTCTTCTCCATTGGTTCCAGAAATATATGTACTTTTGTCACGTTTCTCTTGTTAAAACTTTATCGCCTTTAAGCTGAAGAAGAATTGCGCCCACAGAGGAATTATAAACTCGGGTAAGCTTAGTATGTTAATTAGCTTCTTCGGCTCGTCACGAGCAGGATTTAATTTGGAGCAACTTTTCGGTTAAAGTAGTTTGTCTCTTTAAGCATCTGCTATACCATTCCCTACCCGGAACATTATCTGTAACAGCTTGAACATTTGGATAAGCTGGCCACTGTCTATAGTTGATTTTTTCCAAATGAATGATCGACTTCTGCAAGTGACAGTATTCACTGCTCTAGTAAAGTCTCCTTATATGGGTAAACATTTTGCTTGGAGACATTTGACAATCTGCAAGTGTTGTTTCTGACAACTTATAAAGCAACATCATGGAACATATTTTTGGATTAGTAACTGCTTGCATTCCTTGCCGCTACAGCTGCAAGATTTGCATTAATCTGGTTTTGAGAGTAATCCTTTCTCGGCACCATTTCTGTAACAGAAACTGAAGCCTTTGCAGTAGTTGGTTTTTGAGCCAGAAGCGGTTTCGGGGATGGTATGGATGGAGTCGGGGGTGGTGCTGGCGGTGGGGTTGGTTAGTTGCTGCGAAGCAGTTGCAGCGTTTAAATTGGTTTGGAGAGCCTTGAGATTGTTGAGTGGAGTGTTTTGTCCGTTTTTCTTCTTGGTGTTGGGATCTTTTGTGATTAGGGGGTCCATTTTTCTTGGTGTAATGGTGTTTGCGACCTCATGAGTTTTGGGTTAGATTGCGAAGGATGAACAAATCGAAGACGGTTGATTCTAGTTAATTGTAACAGTTTATCTAGCTGTGCCGTTAATGGGGATGGTGTTTCTGGTGGTGAAAAGGAAGTTTTGTATGGTAGGAGAGGAACTAATTGACTGTGGCCTTGCTTCTGTTACGGCCGTTCATGACATGTGACGTGATATTAATATAAGGAATGTACTTAGGTTGTGTGGATGGTGGTAGTAGTGACGGTGGTTGATATTGGATTAATTGTAGTTTAGGGCTATGTTCTGAGTCGTAATCTTCGTCGTTCAAATGTAGTAATAGGTTGTTCTAGGATAAAGGTGCTTTTTGTAAGTGTTTTTGTATAAACACCTTTCTGTGGAATCGAGTGTGGAATGGATTTAATGGGGTCAAATGGGGTCAAATGGAGGAAAAGTTTGGATAGGTATGTATGTAAATCTGAATGATTACCGTGAGGGTTCGTTGTTAACTTGAAAGGAACTTGGAATCTGTTCCTTGTTTTGGGATTATTGTACTTATTGTACCTCCAGGAGGTCGCTCTCAACAATATTTGTCCAAGAGTTCTTGTTTATAGCGGCGTGTCGATGTGTGGTGTGTGGTGAGAGCAGACGAGTGTGTAGATCTGATTTATGTCTGTGTTTGGTTCTCGACTACAGTTACCGTGAACGTGTCGAGAGTTGCTTGCGAACTATATAATACTCGCTAGACAATATTCGCGTGTGACGTACCAAATATGTTCATTCAGTACTAAGCGGCGAGTCGTAAGTAGTGCGCTCGATGTCTTCTAGGATCACTTGCCTTTCCATTTTAGTGACATATAACTGATATTTTAATATGGGAATGTATCCAAGCCGGTCATATTAGAAAACAATATCTAATAAAGAATGAGAAATCGTGAATATTTCACAAATAAACAATCTTAGGTAATATATTGATTATTTTCCATGTACACATATTTCTTAAATAAACACCCCTACATTCTTAAATTAAGACTGTGTGCCTAAAATTGATGAGGCTCAGCAGGTGATTAGGTCTTAATATTACTTTGCCTGGGTTATCTTAACAGAGATCTATTAAAGTCTTACACGGATTTCTTTAATTATTTTAAGAGCCGAATAGGCAAAGTCTGTAGTTTTTCCACCAATTTGTTTGGCCTTATCAGTTAATTTATCAGGCAGCCCTTCAGAATAATAAATTTGTAGTGATCAACACAATCTGAATGGTCGAATCTATGTTCTTAAAGTAATTAAATAATTTACTTTTAAGCAATTACATAATATGTTCTTAATAATTTTAATTTTTCCTATGGTTATATAGTATTGAATACTTATCAAGTTAATATTTCCCAAGTAAAATAATCTCTCACATAAACTAAGTCCCATTTATTTATTCCATATTGATGTATAAAAAAATATATGATTACAAAATATTTTAATATATACTGACAACCAAAAAGCACCAAAATTTACATTGTAGGATAACTCTTCTGAAATATAAAAATGTTTTTTCTTTAAATACAGGATGTATGTGCAAACATTCAAAATACCTTGGGCGAATCACCAGCAAAATTACAGTCCAGTTTATATCCAATTTTAGTCTTATCTTTTCTTAACATTTTCGATTTTGGTACATTTTTTTGATCTTTAATATTAAGGGCGATACACCGAGCAGAAAAATAAGTCCAAAATTTTTGTTTTTTTTTTGTCATTTTTTCTACTACTTCACCGATTTGAATAAACTTGTCATCATTAAGTAGACAATTTAGTAAGCTAAGATACTTATAGTTCAAACTAGCAGACATGAAAAAATGTCCAAAATGGCGGACATCTTTAAGTATTGGAATTTTTCTGTTCTGGTTTTTATGGATTTTTTTTTGATGGGCTACATCGGTTCATTGGTTATAAAAATATTACCAATTAAATATGCTAGCAAATGTTATTTAAAAGCATACACTGTAAATTATTGAGTAGATGTAAAAAAGCTAATTTCATTAGTTTGTTACGTGTGTGTGAGTTTGGAATTGGTTAAGTAGCAAATAATCACCCAATAGGAAAATCAAAAATAAAAATAGAAAGTAACATTACATCTACCTTGCAACTTTGTGAAACACCTGTAAAAATGTCTCTTATGGAAAAGTAATCATTATCCCCCATAAAGCATCTGGCTTTGGCATAACTACTAAAGCAATTTAAGACCCCATTTTAAAATTCGATGAATTTTAATTTGCAGGTAATAAATCAAAATTCACTACAGCAAAGTAACTTATTTTGATCCAGTGTGACAATATTATAGATAAAGCTTTCCGTTGCTGTCAATTAAAAGTCTTGTGTTAATAATAATTGTCCACTGACGATGTAATATACCCCCATACCCACTATGATAATAAAAATTTATAAAAGCCTATAAATTAAAAATAGATAATTTAGATGACTTACATAAATCTTCCGATATCCTGAGGTCTGACGTCTACAACAAGGGTAAAATGAGACTTTTAAGACTTGTTGCACACAAAGTTTCCAGTAACAGAGCGTCGCTAGATACTTTTCTGAAAACATCAAATCTCAATATTTAGACTGAATTTGAATTTAAACTATGAATTGATGTTTGAGAGCTAGTTGGTTAGTTTTCTTGTAGGAAAACACATCTTAAGAGTTAATAATAATAATAATAATAATACAAATAATAATAATAATAATAATACAAATAATAATAATAATAATAATAATACAAACTCAAGACTAACCCTCCTCCCTATCACAAATACAGTCCCGAAGCGGTTTTAGAAAATCAACACCATCTATTGTATTGGGACACACCTATCATTACAGACCGAACGATCGACTATAACCGCCCTGATATAGTCATTATTGACAAGCAGCTGAAAAAGGCTACAATAATAGATATAGGTTGTCCACTAAGTCACAATTTAATTAAAACCGAAGCGGAAAAGATAACAAAGTATGAAAATCTGGCCATTAAAATGAAACACATCTGGAATCTAGACAAAATCGAAATAGTACCCATCGTTATATCTGCCACTGGAATGATGACAAAGCATCTCACAAATAACATTGAAAAAATAAGCCTAAGAAGATCTTTTTACACGGAAATGCAGAAGGCTGTCATTCTCCAAACTTGCCATATCGTTAGAAAATTTCTTAACAACTGGTCTGCATGGGACTGATTGATCTATCTCCCCATGCCGCCCCAGCCTTGCCCTAGACACTACAAAAGATAGGCGAAAATTACCCAGCTTCAAAGCTGAGAATAAACTGGAAAATAATAATAAATTTGGAAAAGATGGGGGTACCGGACTGGGAAAGGATAATCACTTTATCACAGAAATCTGTCATACTATAGACATGTCGCACAATTCGTCGTGTGTTAGCCTCTAAAGGCCCCGTCGCTGTCAGAAGTCATCACCAACAAAAGTTGTGGAGGAAAAAAAAAATAATAATAATAATTCCCCGATGCGGGGAATTTTCTGAGGACGCGCAGCTCGCAGACGGAAGAATTCTAAGATATCTGGATGCCAGAGAGACCTACACATACCTGGGTGTGCAACAACACCACATCCAGGATGTGCAACAAATCAAGAAGTCTCTCCGCGGCAAGTACAGACGCCTACTCCGAAAGATTTGGTCGTCCGAACTTTCGGGGAAGAATAAGGCGTCTGCCACTAACATGCTTGCCGTTCCTGTTCTGCTCTACTCCTTTGGGATAGTAAAATGGACGGTAGATGAGCTGCGTCAACTAGACGGAGATACCCGCAGGATGATGAACATGCATAGGAGTATTCATCCTAGACCGTCCGTTCCTCGTGTTTATCTCCCAGGTCATCGGGGGAGCCGAGGACTCTTGGGTCTGGAGTGTATGCATGGCAGAATAGCTCTGCGTATGGTATGTAACATCCTTAGGAGCTCGGATCCGCTCCTGCTAGGAGTGAGAGATCATGAAATGGAGGGGTAGGTGCAGGATTGTTCAAGGTAGCAAAAAGAGCCGCAGATGAACTTGGTCTCGTATTCGACATCAGACGAGGTGGCCGGCGCGGTGCTGATCCAGAGTCAGTCGCCGAGCTTCAGCCAAATCGTCTGAAAGCCCAAATAAAAGCTGCCGAACAGGAGAATCTGTTCAGGCAGCATGTCGATAAACCCATGCACGGTGTGTACTATAAGAACATAGAAACACTGTGTTTGTCGATTAGGTTGACATTCGCCTTTTTAAGGTCAGCTGGGCTTAAGTAGGAGACTGAGGGATTCATTGTGGCCTGTCAGGATGGTGTAGTAAACACCTTGGTCTACCGAAGCCGCGTAATGGGTGCAGAGGTCCTTGATATCAACTGCAGGACCTGCCGTCCGTTGTCGAGAACGAGAGGTGCCGAATTTATTGGAACTACTCGTTCTCGACTATCAGGCTAATTCAAGCCAACAAGCCTGACATAGTTCTCCTCGACCATCAGAACAAAGTGATGTTTGTCATCGAATTCTCACATCGCTTTGAAGGAGGGGGAAAAACGGACCAAATATCGTGATCTACGGTATGAGCTCCAAGTGCTGTACCCAGACTACTCGGTCAAGATGGTCGTCCTAGTAATCGGCGTACTCGGAAGGATGAAGCCTTCGCTGCTCTCAGAATTAAAGATCATGCCGGCCTGTCAGAATTCGGCAGACTGGTTGGCAGGTCAGATGCGGTTATCTTGGGGTCCCTTCGTCTGCTTAGGACACATGATTCAGGTGTTTACAGTCACTAACTCCACAGGTCGTGGAGAGTGGCTGTAATGAATTAGCCGGCACGGAAGCCCTGTCCGGCAAAGGGAAACCGGGAAAAAAAAAAAAATAATATTGTGTCTTTATTTATGTATTTATGTATACAACAAAATATTTACAATTTTACCTAGGTGGCGGCATTCAACATTGTTGCTCTTCCACGCAACCACCTATTTTATCTACATGTTAAAAATTTTCGATCTCTACCCAAGAAGTGTATATTAAAAATGAGAAAGAAAAAAATGATAATAATAACTAATACGTATGTACGGTCCACATAAACACAGAAAACCTTGAGACTAACTACACATAGAAAGTTATACAATAGACACTATTAATTACATCATATTAAAGTTAATATAAGCAAAAATAACAGTTCAGGGAGAAAAAATGTGGGTTTTGACATGCTTTCTGAATGTGGTAATAATGATATTGATTTGACTAAAGGAGACAGGTTATTAAAACTTTTAATCGAATTATGCGTGAAAGATCTTTCGAATAAGACAGTGTTATAGTCCACAGTACATCGCCCTTTTTTTTTAATGATTAGTAACAGGCTGAATTTTTGTGAGTAGCTTCGTTTTGACTAGACGCCCAACTTTTCTCTTTGCGAAAATTCTCGGTAGTGGTAGCTAATAGCAAATATTATTTTTTCTATTTCACACGAATTAGACAATTCGACAACCTGTCAAATTATGTTGTTGTGGACAAACACGGGGCTTATTATAATTAACTCGCGCAAACGTAACCAAGGCAATCGAAAAACAAACTCTTTAACAAACGTTTACCGAATAAAAAATGTATTGCCACAATAATTTGACGAATTGTCTAATTCGTATGAAATAGAAAATAGTATATTAAAGTATAAGTGGATATTAAGGTCTTTAAAACACGCGCGATTTTTCGAGCACGACGGCGTAGCCGGAGTGCTCGAAATAGAACAAGTGTTTTAAAGACCAGTTATCCACGAATACTTTACGCTATTTTTTTTATTGGTACACTTTGAAATCATAAATACTGGTATTATTACTACAAAAAATGGAAATAAGAACTAAGAATGTAAAATGGTTGAATTCGTGATGTGACATCAGGATACCTGTCAGTGTCATGAAAATGAGAAAACAAAAATTAATTTGCAATCTGTCACATAGGATTAATTATTGTCACTCCAGTTGTTACTGATTGTTCTAACATTGATTACTTGAATAGAAAAGCAGAATCGCGGTTAATACCGCAAAAATCGGAAGACGCTTATAAAAAAGAATACGACAAGTTCATCAAATGGATGGAAGAGTAAAAGGTAACAGATACAGATGAACGAGTTGTACTTGCTTACCTTTGATGTTGCCATGGTAACTTTAAAACACGCGCGTTTTTAAAACTTGGATTTAAACACTCTGAGGCGTACTTTAAATAAGCAAAATAAGGTACCATAAAAAAAATATTTTTTGCTATTAGCTACCACTACCGAGAATATTTGCAGAGAGAAAAGTTGGGCGTCTCGTCAAAACGAAGCTACTCACGAAAAATCAGCCTGTTACTAAACATTAAAAAAAAAAGGGGCGATGTACTGTGGACTATTATGCTTGGGGACTACATACAACTCACAGGCACATGTCGGACGTGAATGAATATCCGATCCCCTGACCAATTCATCAAACAAATATTCGGGCATTTGAGTACTGTGAATTTTAAAAATAAGGCAAGACATTTGAAGCAGAAATCTTTGATTTAGATTTAACCATTTTGATTCTTGGAAGCTATCACCAATATGATCATATTTCCTAAGATTGAAGCTGGACCTAATACATGAGTTTTGTATTTTTTGTAAACTAATTTTATCTCTACTTAAAAGTCCTGGCCAATATACAATGTGACAATAAGTAAGTCCAGACAAAATTAAAGTGTCACACAATCTAAGTTTTAAATCAGTAGTCAGAATTTCTTTGTACATATACAACATTTTTAATTTTTCATATGATTTTTTAATTATATTATTCACATGTTCAGTAAATCTATGAGCTACATCCAAATACAGTCCCAGATTTTTGACAGAGGTAGACGATGTCAAGATCTTATTATTGAGGACAATTTTAAAATCTGAATTTTCTATTATCGCCATTCTGTTAAATCCAAATATTAGCATTTCTGTCTTAGTTTCATTCAAGACTAGGTCGTGAGCTCTTGAAAGATCTGAAATAAATTGAAGGTCCGAATTAATTTTTTTGACTGCAGATTCCAGCTCATTTAAATAAAACGACAGGTATAACTGAGTGTCATCAGCGTACTGATGCATTTTACAAAATTTTAAATTATGTAGGAAATCTGCTGTGTAAACTGAAAACAGCAATGTCCCTAAAATGCTACCCTGAGGGACCCCTTGTTCAATAAGCTTATTGTCTAAAAAAATTCCATTTAAAATTACCCGTTGATATCTATTAGTCAAATAGCTATGGATAAGAGAGACTGATTCTTCACTTATACCAAAATACTTCAGCTTTGTACATAGAGTGGCATGATTTTTGGTGTCAAACGCCTTGCTAAAATCCAACAGGATCAAGCGTCTTTTCTCTCATCATCAGCCTGAAATATATCGTCAGTAACATGTAACAATCCGGTTGTAGTACTATGATCTTTACGAAAACCTGATTGTACTACCGGCAAAATATTTTTCGCAGCAAAAAATTCATTTAACTGATTTGAAATAATTTTTTTCAATAATTTTAGAAATTGTCGGTAAAATACTTATAGGTTTGAAGTGAGAAATGTCAGTAGGGTTACTATTTTTTGGAACTGGTATTATATTCGAATATTTCCAAGCATTAGGAAACACATTGTTTGCCAAACACATATTAATAATGAATGTTAAATATTCACTTAGATAGGGTAGCACTAGCGTTATCATATTTGTGTCAATACCGTCCACCCCCTTAGCGTTAGATTTAATAGACTGGACATTTTTTTCTACTTCTTCAATACTGACCGTGGAGAAGTTTTACATTTTTCTCCAGATGCCTGATGCGAGTATATATCTACAAGTTCATTATTTTCATAATCATTTGTCACCTGGGGTATGTTAACAAAATAATTACTAAAACATTAGGATCGGTAGAAACATGATTAACATCATTATTATTTTTACAGTCGATATTGAGGTAATTTAAAGTTTTCCAAAATTCTTTGGGGTTCGATTTTGACTTAAATTTTAGGTACGCTTTTTTCTCAGACTTTATCGCCGTATTTACAGTGTTTCTAATATCTTTATAATAATTTCAAGCAGCCTCAGATCGGACTTTCTTATATTTACTATATGCTTTATTTTTAAGTTTGATCATTATCTTAAGGTTATCTGATAGCCATGGGGCTGGTGACTTGGATATTCGTACGTTTCTAAATGGTACATGAATATCAAACAAATAAATTAAACTACTATTCCAAAATTTAATCATGTCTTCAATATTATCATACATATAGATGCGTGGCCATTCAATAGAATATGAATCGATTAAAAACCTATCGTAATCAAACTTTGAAAAATTCCTATATGTATGAAAAATTGACATTGCTTACTTTTTGTTAAGTTTAGACAACAATCCACCATCATATGATCAGAAATACCGTCCATTTTTAGAACATTTAAGTCATTTACTAGATCTTTATTAGATGTTATGATTAAATCTATTAATGTACTCGAATTTTCTGTGATACGCGTGGGTCGTGAAATTAATTGTTTTAACCCATATTTGTACAATAAATGAGTCAATTGATTACGGTTAAAATTGTCACTAATAAAATCCACATTAAAGGTCACCTCCAAACAGAATGATATAAAATTCAGTTATAAATTTACATAATATGTTTTCCAAACATTCAAGAAACTGATTAAAATTTGAATTAGGCGGTCTATACAAATTCCCCAAACATAATCGCTTACCTGAAATTTTTGCACTTATCAATATGGACTCAAGAGGGCAATCATCCATTACTGGAAAGTCTAAAACTTTAAATTTAATACCTTTATTAATATAAAATGCGACGCCCCCGCCTCTGCTTTCCCGATCCTTCCTAATTAACTTGTAATCAGTTAATGCAAAAACATTATCTTTAATGATAGAATGTTACAGAGCTTTAAATGTAAGGTTAACTTCGCCCTTAGTAAAAACATTGTTTTTTTTATTTCTTTATATCTCTGCGCTGCTAATACCAGAGACCACTCCCTATGCCCACTGGGTCTACAAATCGTGTGCTCTGAGCAGATGTAATGTACCAAGGAAGAATCTCCTGTATTTTTCTGGCATGCTGGTATTGTCTTTAATTCCGAAAGCAGTATGCCTCACTTCACCGAGGGATGTCATAATAAGTAGCTCTAATTTGTTCGCAACCAAAATGATTTTCAAATTTGCGTCCAATTAGCATATTTTCGTTATTTTCTAAAATATTGGAAAAAATCGTATATAAACAAATTTATAGTTATTCAAACAACAACTCGGCATTACCACTACCGCTTTGATAAAAGTATGCCATGACATTTTAGCAGATTGGGATAAAAGGAAACTAACGGCCTTAGTTCTACTGTATTACTCAAAGGCATTCGATACAATAAATCACCAACTCTTATTCTCAAAATTAAAATATTATGGTTTTGGTGAAACTGCTTCGCTTTTTCAACAGTTCTTAACTGGGCGCAGCCAAACACTTGTCCTTAATAATAGCCATTCGGCCTCTAGCAATGTTGCGAGCGGCGTACTTCAGAAGTCAATACTTGGCCCCTTACTCTTCATGCTTTATACTTCTGATTTATATGAATCTCTAAATTACTCTAATAGCTATTTTTATGCTGATGATAGCCAAGTTTATTACGCTTTCTATCCGGAGGATGCTGATCATGCCAGTAATCTCAAAAATGCTGATTTAAATACACTGATTTATATTTCTAAACAACACAACTTACACATCAATCCGGTTAAATCATTATTAATTTTTGGTAATCAGTACTTTCAATCCACATATACGAAAATAATATTAAGATCAAAATATTAGACATAGTACTTCCAATAACTCCTCTGCAAAAAACCTTGGCTTGTTAGTTGACTCTAAACCAAAAATTCTCGAAACACATCAGCAAGTGTGTACAAAGAGCATTCTGCTCGCTGAAGCTATTATACTCAAATCGGTTCATCCTTAATCAGAACTTAAAACAGACTTTGTACGAGCAACTTGTGCTTTCCTATTTTAATTACTGTGGTGTAGTATATAGGCCGTATATTGATTTCTTTGATGCCTATACAGTGCAGAGCATGCAGAATACCTGTTGTCATCTCATATTAAATTTAAGGAAATATGATCACGTCTCGAGAGAAATTACCAGTTTAAATTGGTTAAACATGAGAAACCGTCATTTATTGCATACCAGTTTCTTCACAAAGTCGTTAAAAATACCCTCCCCCCCTTATTTGTTAAATAAACTAAAATATAGCAAACCTTCTCTTATCAAGCACCGCATATTTACAATACACCACACCACAGATAGTAGACAACCCCCAAATCGAAAGCCAAGGCTGTCCGGAAGGGGGTTACACATTCGGAAAAACGCAGACATACATCCACACCCCCCGATGTTGTCAATACCGGGGCTGGGGGTCGAACCCAGAGCGCGGTAGCGAGTCGATCAGCGTATTCGCCACTCAATACGCCTTAACCGATTGAGCTACCGTGCCGGTGATCACTTAAAACCGCTCTCTATAAACTCTTTTAAACTAAACCTTAAACAAAATCATCTGGTTAAACAAAGTGACGACATTAATTATCTTTAATTTTATTTTAATTAGACATCTATATAACATGGCATTTAACATCTATCATTATTTGCATTGCTTACTGAATCTTTCCCTTCCAGTTCTTAATGTACAGCAATATTATATGTTATAGATCCATTTTGTTATTATGTTTCAACTATTGTTATTTAAGTCAAAGTATAACAATAGTTTGTAACTAAACTTTCCCCTAATAAGGTATTTTTATATTTTTTTTTCGCGCACGCGATTCTGGACAGTTCTCCCGTGTCTCCGACATTCTCACGAGAGAAGCGCCAGCGAATTATCCACAGCTACTCCCCGCATCCCGCAGGGTCAGTGACTGTAGATTCCAGACTCATGTGCCCTAAGCAAACGGAGGGACCCCAGGATAAGTGCCTTCCGCATTTGGCCTTATTATTATTATTATTTTTTTTTTTAGCTAGCTAAAAACCAGTCACCCTTCTCTGTGGCTCCGACCCTCACAGAGGGGAGCTGGTGGTACCAGTAGCCACTCCCCACGCCCGTGGGGTGAGTGACTACTGGGTCCGGGAATCGTGTGCCCTGAGCAGACGTAATGAACCGAGAATGACGGCCTTCTGCATTCTGCCGGCTAAGATCTCTGCCGAATTTCGGCATGCCGGTATGATCTTGAGTTCCGAAAGCAGTGTGTGTCTCGTTCCACCGAGGGCTCCTATAATCAGTACCACTATCTTAACAGTATGGTCTGGATAGAGTCTGCGGAGTTCGAAGAGCAGATCTCGATATTTTGTCCGTTTTTCCTCCTCCTTCAAGACAATGTTGTTCTCCGCGGGAGCCGAGAACTCCACGACGAACATTGTCTTGAGTTGATGGTCGAGGAGTACTACGTCAGGCTTGTTGACTTGTATTTGCCTGACGGTGGGAAAAGAGTAGTTCCAATAAATTAGACACTTCTCATTTCCCACAACGGACTCAATATCCCGCGGAGCGTAAGGCAGCACTGGTGTTTCGTCTATCCCATACGAGTGCCTTAAATGGTAATAAAGCACTCGTAATGCTCCGTCGTGCCTTTGGATATAGGCCGAGACTGCATATGTCGGGCAAGCCGACAGCAAGTGCATAAGAGTCTCTGGCGCCCTGCGGCAGGCCCTGCAGCTGACATCAGGGACCTCTATACCCATGACACGACTACGATAGACGAGGGTGTTAAATACACCATCCTGGCAAGCCATTATGAATCCCTCGGTCTCAGACTTCAGCCCGGCTGACCTTAAGAAGGCAAAGGTCAGCCTTTCGGATAAGCCAAGGTTTTCTATATTTTTATAGAAAACTCCATGCATTGGCTTTTCCGTGTGCAGCTGCAGAAAGTTGTTGTGTTCTGCAGCTTTAATTTCGGCTTTTCGCCGAGCAGGTTCCAACTCGGTGACAGAGTCGCGATTTGCCCGCTCGACGTCGAAGGAGAGACCAAGTTCATCGACTGCTCTCTGTGCTGCCTTAAACAGAAAGGCTCCTACCCCTGCATTTTCATGGTCTCGGACCATGCAGAGGAGGGGATCCGAACTCCTGATGACCTTACAGGCTACATCCAGAACCATCCTATTATGGAGACTCTCCAAACTCAAGAGTCCACGGCCTCCCCGATGTCGTGGGAGGTATAGCCGTGGAACGGACGATTTAGGATGCAAACTCCTATTGAGATGCATCTTCTTGCGGGTTCCTACGTCGAGTTGACGCAACTCTTCTTGAGTCCATTTCACTACTCCAAAGGAGTAGAGAAGGATCGGAACGGCAAGCATGTTGGTAGCAGACACCTTGTTCTTCCCCGACAGCTCTGAAGACCAGATCTGTCGGAGTCGGTGCTGATACTTGCCGCGGAGAGCGTTTTTCACTACACTCACTTCTTGGGTGGAGCGTTGCTCGACACCCAAGTAAGTGTACGACTCTCCGGCATCTAGATGATGTAAGATGCTTCCGTCCACGAGCTGCGCGTCCTCTCCGTAGTTCCCGCATCGTCCTCTCTTGATTATTATTATTATTATTATTATTATTAACATTATTATAATTTAACTATGTGATTTGAATAGAGTCTGCGTAATTCGAAGATCTTGATATTTAGTCTGTTTTTTCGTCCTTTTTCAAAATAATGTTTGTCTCCACTGGGGCGGAGTATTCAATAACAAACATTGTCCTGAGTTGGTGATCGAGGAGTACCATGTTAGACTAATTGGCGTCCATTTGCATGACGCATGATGGTGGGATAAGAGTAGTTCCAATAAATTAGGCACCGTTCATTTCCTACAACGGACTCAATATCCTTCGGGGCATATCTCACTGATGTCTTGTCCATCCCTTCGGGAGGACCTACAATTTATACCAGGAGGTTCCATACCTAAGACGGTTTCAAAATATGGGTGTATAAAAAGAACCATCTGATGAACTCTTCGGTATCAAACTTCAGCTTAGCTGGCCTTGGGAAAGCAAAGATTCGCTTCTCAGATAAGCGCCGTCTTCGAAGTTCTTGTAGAAGTAGTCCAATCAATTAGGAATTCAACCGTGCATTTTGTTAGATTTGCAGCACAAAAAGACCCTTAAAAATAGTTAAAATTTAAAAAAATACTGAGACAAATTATTTGTTATGAAATGCTCTATAAAAAAGCCCTGATGCATTTTTTTCATAAAATTAATAGAAAAAAAAGTTATTAACAATAATAGTTTTTCATCCCTAGCCCAGTAAATGAAGACATTTCGACTGGAAAAAGTTACGAGAAAGCTGGTTTTTTATGGAGACCTTCATTGAGGTGCCCTTAGTACATTCTGAGAAGTTCGAGCAATTTGAGCTATGGGTTTTTTTGGGCAGGAGTTAAAGGGTAAATTTTCAGTTTTTTGCCATTATCTCGAAATTTTTCTACAAAAATAGTTATGAGCAAAAACATTTAATATAAAATTCTACACAAAAAAGGTCATTGCACTTTTTTTCCTAGGATAAATCGTCTTTGAGTAAAAGTTACGGAAAGATACAATGTGTATTTTTTTAACAGTAACAAATAGTAGGCCTAATACTCAACCTTTTGCATAAATCATTCGTTCTCTTCTGGCAGATCTAATTCCGTGTCAACTTCATCGTCCTCTTCATAAAGAGCTTCGTCAATTGGCTGATCAGTTAATAGTATCGTATTTTCAACTATATCTTCATCTATAGCTCCGTTGTTACTATCTATTTCTTCCGTCACGGCATTCAAACAAGATTGCGCACGGCAATGCCTGCAACAGCAGCTACAACTAGCGTTACAGCCTTTGGTACAATTGCAGAATTTAGTATTGATCAACTTAACCGAGAGCCGGTGACAAGAGGTTTTGAATAGGTCCCAACCTATTGTTGATGATCTTACATCCACAGTCTTCAGGATTTAAGCCATTCTACTGGGACTAGAACCGACGCGCTTTTGGTGGTTGTAAGGAAAAGCAAACGGCGCGCAGCGGTTGGCGGGAACGTTGAATAATTTTGATGGTAAAATTTAAAATATATAATATTAGAGTAGACGAAGGAAGAGCTGGATTACAGGTTGGAAAATTTTAGAATTTGGGTTTGGGATAAATATGATTTTGAATGTAAAAAATGTGAGGATCACGATGATATGTGAAATATTGTGAAATATTTTCGGAAAGCTGAAAAATTGCACATTATGTATAATGTTAATTATTTCTTTTCCTTGCAATTTGGTAAGAATAAAAGTTGTTTGATATCAAGTTTTCCATATGGAGAAAATATGAAAATCAAAGTTTTACACTTTTCAGAAAATTTATATTAGAAAATCGCGGAGGGAGAGTATTTTAAAAAGGTAGCACACACTGTAGAAAAATTTGGACATCACCATCGTGATCCTCACATTTTTTACATTTAAAATCATATTTATCCCAAACCCAAATTCTAAAATTTTCCAACCTGTAATCCAGCTCTTCAAGGATAAAATGTTATCAACTTAATCACTAGCTCTCCCTTCGTCCACTGTACTTTATTTTGTTAGGGTGATTTTGAAAACAGGACTGTGCTACATCTGATAATAATTATATGTATTAAAATAGGTTTAGCACAGTTTCTGAGGCTCTGGTATTATACTGTACATGCAAATAGTTCACATAATAAAAATATTCAGTTAATGATTAACACTTACTCTGTTTTAAATGATCGGATTATTTTTATACTAATGACAGCTTACGTACAATACATACCTACTTTTGTATCCATATTTCCTTTGTAACCTTAATGAAGTCCATCCGTTAAGAGACAAATAAACTAAAGAAAAAAAGTTGTCTAGTTTGGTTCTCTTTATTTTAAGAACAAATACTGTTTTTACATTTCTTTTATTGCTTTTTTTATTATCATGTAATATTTAAATAACTGAATGAAATTTAGTTGCAAAAAGTATATCTTCTATAAATTCCACCCCCTTTTAACATATAATATTGCAGTTTGGGGATTATCTACGAAGACAAATACAATATTTATAAAGCAAAACAACAGTAGAAACAGTGGAATCTAGAACTAATTTATATGCAACCGCATTTGCTATTTGTTTTTCTGCTGCTTCTACCATTTGTTTATTACTGTTTTTCTACTGCTTGATGACTTCTAACCATTTTTTAAATCAATTAATGCCTTTCTTGGATTTGGGAAATGGATGTCTTTGTGAAACTTTGTCCTCACAATTAGACACAACATTCTATGTACATTCTATGATCCTACGAAAAAAAGTGTAATGACCTTTTTTGTGTAGAAATATTTTTGCTCATGACTATTGTCGAAAAGTCGAAATAATGGCAGAAAACTGAAAATCGCCCCTTTACCCCCCTCCCACCCCCCCCCCCCAAAAAAAAAACATGACTCAAATTGCTCGAACTTCTCAGGATGTACTAAGGGCATCTCAACGAAGGTCTCCACAGAAAACCAGCTTTCTCGTAATTTTTTCCTATTTTGACCTCAAATTTGCCTTTATTTACTGGGGTACCCTAAATGTTCATTAATTTTTGCTTATATCATTTACACTCTTATTTTCAATATGGCGTCAATGGTGCACCCCCGACTCCGAAAACTTTATAACCCATAAAAAAAAAAAAATCGTATCATACTCAAAATGCACGGTTGACCACTCCACGCAAGGGTTTATTCGAGGGTTTATCATTATGCAGCTCCATGGGATCTAATTCCGTGTTCTACCCTAGAGCCGATTTTTATTTAATATTTCAATAACTCTTTGAGTTACTGCGATGAAATTCGGTGCGTTATTTATTATCAATAAGGGCTAATATTCTATGTCATTGGTCAAAATGAAATCAATCAGGGGCATAAGGAATTATTTCTGGACACGTGTGTATAATTTTTATTTTCATATTTTTGCAAAAACTGAATTTTCGGACACCCTGCAAATATGTACTTAATGATTCTTATAAGAAAATACAGCGTTCTTTTTTACATTTTACTTAATTAACCTAGTATTATATAAAATTAAACGGTTTACAGGAAATATTCTTATTATTCAGATAATTAAATATTTAGTTGCAGTTGCATGCCTTTAACATACGATAAGTTGGAAGTAGAATATGAAAGAAAGTCATTTAAATACAGGAAATGACAATATTGGATAATTTCTGAAAGACTATTAGAATGAAAATTAACATTTGTATCTCATTTCCCGACAATAAAACTACTGAAAGTAGCTATTACTGTTTATTGTTAACGTTTGTTTTTAACTTTATGTCGTATTTATTTCATGTGGATTATTATCGATATTATCTGTATAATAATTATGAGTTACTTAATATCGATTGTTTTGTTTCTAAATATAGATATACCATCAGCTGAGGAGATATTACCCAGTAGCCATTTTTTGGTGGCTATGAGTACACACAATGCTTTTGTATCTCGACGAGGTAATAATCTATAGGAAAAATGCTTATTGATATGTTTATTTTGTGCTGTATTTTTTAGAAATTACTAAAAACATTTGTTTCAAATATTATATCCTAAAAGAATATGCGAAAAATGCCAAAATATATTTTAAATTCATGGAATTTGAGATAACTTGTGACATGTCACGTATATTTCCGACACGAATTGACCAATATACAGCGCCTTGATGTTGTGACCTTTCGTAACCTCTTTGATGAAATCACATTTTTATTTTCTATTTTTGCAGTGTACTCAATAAAAGTACATTATCAAAAATTGTCTATATATGAAAAGTTGAGCGCTTATTCAATTATCTTTGATTTATCATGTCATTTTAAGTTGGAAATTTATCAAGCCAAAAGCTCCGAAAAATGCATATTTATAATTCAATAACGAAACCTTCTTGATTATTTTTTCGATAAGGATTTTTGTAGTACATGCACAATATTATTTTTTACAAAAAAAAATGTTTGACGCAAAATGTTTTGTGATTATTTATAAACAGTCATGCCTGAAATATTTAAAATCATCATTGCACTAAAGTTTAATAACTGTTACACTTTTACCCGAGAAAGGGCCTTGAAAGGCCTAAGACCTCTGAGGCTCAATCTATGATGATCTAAGGCAGCGGTTTTCAACCTGTGGGTCGCGACCCCCTGGGGGGTCGCGAAGCAATTTCAAGGGGGTCCCGAGCTATTGAGAAAAAAAAACAATAAAGTTAAATCATTTATTCTAAAATCTAAAAATCTAACATACGGCACATGCAATTTTAATGAAACCAATTTTTAATGAGAAATCATACCAAAAACTATAACAGGAAATTTTAAAATTTGATTGATTTTAGATTTTATTAATAGAGATCGAGGTTGGGGGGTCGCGAGAGGACAAACTTGTTTTTTCCTTTTTTAAGGGGGTCGTGGTTCGAAAAAGGTTGAAAACCGCTGATCTAAGGCATTGCAGTTAGGAGCAACAGAGCTGTTAGTGGCGCACAAAGGCTCGCTTCCTGTGAGCCACGTAGAAACCACTCCCATAGCTGCATTTGAAGTTCTTCTAGACCTGCTACGACTACACATATTTATCCAAGGAGACGCTCGTTCAGTTCTGCATGGACTAAGGCTCAACGCCGATAAGGCAGCCGCACGAAACAGGGCACCAAAAGTTATACATGTTCTAGGAATACTCCCAGATACTATGTCCTAAAGTATAATTTCAGTAAAAAATTTCAAATCAACACACCAGACACAGAAGGCTGAAGAAACCGCCCTCAACATTGGCACAGACGGCTGAAGAAACTGCCCTCAACATTGGCACATTTTTGATTGTTTGGCGAGGGATGAGCTTGCGCTCACGTGCACTAGACCTCATAGATGGGCTCATTGTGCTACCCTCGTAGGTGGCGACATGCCCCCCAAGCCCCTCATTCCTCAAGCCAACCAATACTTGTGATGTATTTGAGGAGAAGGCCAGGCGAGGTGCCACCTATACTGGCTACACTAGGACAGAAGTCCTCTAGTATCATCCTCTTTTCATTGAGAGAGCAGGGCAGTGACACAGCACATGCTCGGCAGTCTCGTCATCCCGATTACGCCCTCTACACTTGGGGTTGTCTATAACACCCAGTGTATGGAGGTGCTTGTTTAGTCTGCAGTATCCTGTTAGTAATCCTACATAGATACTCAGTTTACTCCTGGACACATGGAAACAGTATTTGCCTAGCTTAAGACTGGGTGTAGCCAAAGCCATTCTGCCATTTCTACAGCTGCTTAGACCACTTTAACAGTCCATGTGGCTTTGAGTGGCTTTAACAGGGAACTGTGGACTAAATCTGAGAGCGTTATTGCAGGTTCTGGACCATGCAGGGCGCTCTCACATCCCTTGCTGGCTAAACTATCTACCTCGTTACCCTGAATTCTCTCGTGTCCTTTCACCTAACGGAGTTATTGTTTTGTGTGAGCCCATCTATAGTGGATGCGGTACGTCGCATAAATAGGGCGAGTACTACACTGTAACTCCACAGGATGTCATTTGGCATGGTTGGTCCTTACATCAAAGAGATTCATTTTTGATAAGACGCGTCAACATTTTCCTGTGGGAACCAGGATGGCTGCTATCTTTTGATTTTTTTTTTTTACATAAGAATGTTTATGTTCGAGAGTTACATAGCATGTGTCGAATTTAGAGATCCTGCTATTAGAGATCCTGCTCTTGTCAACGGTTTCTATTTAATTCGGTTGCCGTATACTGTATGATTGTATAATGTTCCACATGGATCCTGCTGATTTCTTAATTGAGTGGATATTTAATGAGAAACGTTCTCATCTGTCACATGTTCAGAATACACCAATAAAAATGATGCATCTTATTAATAGCCAGTAAAATCTTGATTAATGGATATTTCCTGTCTCTAAAAATTTTGACTTGGAGGCGCGAAATATTCGACAGTTTCTCTAGGGAAATATTCAAGTATTTAAATATCGCAATTAAAAACTGTTACATAAAATGAAAATTTGCACAATTTGTAAAAATCATAGTTTATTTTTTATTTTAATAATTAAAGATGTGTCGAAATTAATATCAAGGAGTCTAAACAATTCGTAATAATTTCGTAATACTTTTTTTTGAAGATTCTCTCGATTCCCTCGCCAAAAATAACTCGGAAGCGGGATATCTCCTGAAAATTTGAATTGCTGGCTTATATGCGCTTGTTATCAAGAAAAATTGTACGCGTATTTTGCTGTGGGACAGTTTTCATGGCAACAAGCACTTGTTATATTTATATAAATATGCTTTGAAACATATCAGAATATTCACTAGATGTTCCTACCATGATGACCGTGGGACATTCCTATAATCATAAATTGTATATTCATTATTCATATTCTTAGTAGGTGTAGGATGTATAGACAAGAAAATGTAGATAGTTTTTTTTTCCACTGTATGAATATGAAAGATGTTATATTCATTGAACTCACTATATAAAACCTTATTTTGTTTCTTTTTTTTACAGGACATCGATTGCTAAGATCATTAACCCTTTTCTTGATGTATATACAAAGAGGTGTATAGCGTCTCTCTGAGTACAAGTGAATACCAACGCCTTCACAATTCATAAAACAAGTCAGTGTCTCTAAGATATTGAAGAACATTGAGTATGTGCCTTTATCATTTTTTAAACATTCTCGTAAGTTATCGGGCATGTTCAAGATCTGTCGCTGTTGTGTATATTCTCGGCAGTCCAATATAATATGCTTGACAGTAAGTACTTCATCGCAAGCACCTCGGTGGTTCCTCGCCTCTCAAAAGGTAAAACGATGTAAGATGGGTATGCCCAATACGTAGGCGGGTTAAGGCGATTTCTTCTCGTCTGTTAAGTCTGCAGGGTGCAGGCCACTTATGAACCTCATCTTTAATGGTTTTTAATTTAGCCCCTGTAACATTCCATTCGAGCTGCCACTGATGTTCAATACTTTCTCCAAATATAGATTTTAAATCTGAAACTCGTATAGGAACATGATCTGTTTCTTCATCGGCTGCTTGTCGTGCCGCTTTATCTGCCTTCTCGTTTCCGACTATGCCAACGTGACTTGGCACCCAGATGAAAATAATGTTTTTATTTAGTTCAGCCAACTGAACTAAACGTGACAATATTCTTTGGACTAATGCATCCTTGGAAAAGATATTATTTAGTGCTTGAAGAGAGCTAAGCGAGTCCGTTATTATTAGTATAGTCGGGGAGATCAAGATCTCTGAGAAAAATAGGGCCTGATATATGCTATAAAGCTCAGCTGTATACACGCTAGCTACAGGTGGTATAGACCAGGTATGTGATTCGGTTTCATATTTCTTTAAATTTATTTTTGATAATTGCACCATTTATTTCATGTTTTGGATAAGGAGTTAGGTCATAATTTATTGTTGGTCTAGGAATTGTTCAAGGAGGTAGTTCATTAAAACCCAAAGGGTAGACTTCTGGTAGTTCCATTTCAATTTCTTCAAGCAGTTCTCTAGCTCGTATCCCTGGTGGTCGTGTAATTGACGGCCTTGATTCATAGATTTCTGCTATATCATTCCCAAATAAAGCAGAATAAACTGGGTGATTTGGAAGTGCCCATATTTTACTAATATAATTTAGGAGAAGACGATTTCTTCTATGTCCATGAGGTGGGACTCCTGCTTCACAGTATATTGAATTAAGTGGACTTGTTCGAAAAGCACCAATTGCCATTCTGAGACCAGAGGAGTGAAATAAAAAAAACCTTATTACTCAGACTTTTGTCATTTACGCAGCAGTTGGCTTTCCTTTAGTCTCTAGCACGTCTCATAACTCATCAAGGTTGGCTGGTATACTGCTTGCTAATATCATTTCAGTCCAACATCTAGGAAGGCATCATTTCATTTCCCTTTTATGTAAAGATTTTCATACTATTTGAAAAAGTTCAACTCCATTATCACCTACTAGTTCAAGTAGTAAGTTAGTAGGATGTGTGGTGAGGATGAAGAAACTCCTCACCACGTACTATGTGAATGCCCAGCCTTGATGGCTGGGAGGTTTTCATACTTCGGGGGACTAACCGTGACCCCGGAAGAAATAGCCAGAGCTCCCATTGACCGTATACTCTCTTTCTGGAGAGGAACGGGATTAATGGGATAACGAGACTATGGTGTACAATAAGCTTAAGCTTCTGTACAACGGGGTTTCGGCACCGCAACCCATAAGGAAAAAAATAGTTTACTGTGATTTTGTTAATCACAGATGCTTTGTCAATTTTGTTTCATTTAGTTTTTGTACGATTGCCTACACTTCTGGTTTCTTGAGATATTCTATAGATTTGATATACATGAAACTTTGGAAACTGAAGTAATCAAACACTTGCTATAGTTGACAGTTCGCCACTGAGTAATCTTTTGATACGTAGTTCTTAAATAAGCACAACTCTTGGCAAAAAGGCAAGACCAAGTGTGGTATATGCATAAATAAGGTATTAATAACAATTTCGGAATGTCCGTGAGATTGCACTATTCACCCTTTTGGTAAGTAATATCTAGATAGGATTATATCGTGTTACTCTGTAATATGCTCTCTAGGATACGTGGAAAAGAAATTATTCTATTTTCTTTTACCAAATACAAAGTACATTTTCATCTATCCATTTATGATGAAAGTAATACTGTAATCTTCAAAGGCCTGTAAATTAATCTCCAAACCACTATCATATAAAATTTGCAAAAATGTACATAAATTATAATCCTCACATAATTACCCTCATATATCTGCAAGCAAAATATACCTTAGGTAGTAATATTTTTAAAAGACTAAGAGTAAACGATGTGAGACTAAAGAATGGCATTACATTTGCAGGATTACTTTCACTAAAACCTTAAAAGAAAATATTTTACGGCAAATTTTATAAAACTACGACACTCAAACTGAATTATTCATCTCACAGAAAAATATTCATAAGCATTTATCATCACGGTCTGAAATGTAAGAGATAAAAATACCAATCGTTCTTCGTTATAAAGAAAATCGTGGCCTATAATTTGTAAACAAACTTTTCGACCCAGATAAAACTAGATAATACAGCACGATCATTAAATAAATATTGTATATTTTAAAGTTTAAAGTCAAAAGAATTTAGAGTCATCGCTGATTATAAAGGGAAAATGCAATAAATATGGTAGAATGTTCAATCTATGCATGTCGAGAAGAGTTGCTATATGTATATGAGCGTGTGGTAGTTTCTAAATCGATTTCGATACGGTTTTCTTCACATGTAGTGTAATGTAATGGATTTTTTAGGGAAGACTTTTCCCTAAGCTATTAATCATCAATGTGCGACTTCAGGTACAGTGAAGTTCGATTAAGAGCCCATTAGCCCCCAGTGGTGCATTTACGCACCACAAAATTATAATTTTTTTAATGAGTTACCAAATTTTTTTTCAGCATTGTCTGGAGGTAATCTATTAACTATCATCTATTTTATGTCTCATAAAAAAATTACATAGTTGTACATATGAATTTGGGGAAGTTACAGCTTTTTAAAAAATGAAATATGTGAGGTTACTTTTTCAATTTCTTTTATTTCAGAACAGTAAGTAAATAAGTAATTTTCTGAAATATTTCTGTAAGACAAATATATTACCAGAGGTGCTAGTTTTTCATTTGCCAGATACATTTTTTCTCTCATCAATATTAAGATAACCATAAGCATTGAAAAACGCTTGGTGCGTTCTCCCACCACTGGTATTTATGGTTTACATTTTTGCTAACTGGACAAGAAAATTTCTGACAAGCCATATTTACAATATCTGCATAAAGGCCTTAGAGTGAGGTTAATCGAATCCAGTCTGCATTTATATCAGTTATAAGGTGGTTGTGAGTGTTCAAGATGTCATTTAAGAAATTTTGAACTGTGAAAGAATTAGAAACTGCTTTAGAGGAGGTTGTAAACTGGGTGGTATGTGTGTATTTCAAGAAATCAAAAGAAATTTGCATTTATCAGAAAACAATGAGTTGAATGTAAATGATAAATTTTCAAAAGTAAGACCATATTTAAAAGCAATGAATAGAAAAAATTTGCAGTGGGGTATTTTTGCTTAATATTTATCCATTGACGAAGAAATGATACCTTACTTTGGCCGACATTCTTGAAAAATGTTTGTGAGAGGCAAGCCAGTTAGATTCGGCTTCAAGTTTTGGTGCTTGTGTTCTTTAGATGGATATTTGTTTTATTCCTTTCCTTATGATCGCGCTTCTAATAACGCAAAATCAGAATTTGGTCTTGGAGGTGAGTAATCATGAGCTTGCTATCTGTTATGCAAAAACTTTGCTCATATCATATTTTTGGATAATTTTCTTCATCTTTCAAATTGTTTCGTCATCTGAAAGAAAATGGTTTTTTTGGTACTGGAACGATACGAGACAATCGTACGAGTAAATGTCCCCTACAAAAATATAAATCATGTTCCAAAAGGGAAAGGGGTGTATATGATTCGGCATATGATAGAAAGTCAAAAACGTCATTTGTGCATTGGAATGACAACGCAGTACTAACTATGGGTCGTAATGTTTTCGAAGTTCAACCAACGCATCGTGTCAGAAGATACAACAGAACAGAGAGGAAGGACATTCAAGTAACTCAACCAGATGTCATATTTCAATATAATAAATTTATAGGCCTCCGTGATAATGGCATTGCTAACTATAGAAATAGAGTTCTAGGTAAAAAATGGTGGTGGCTCATTATTTGTAATTCCATAGATAGCACGATAATGAACGCTTGGAAAATGTATAATAGAGTAAATGAAAAAAAAATTTCCCAGCTTTATTTTAAATATTATATTGCTTTGCGCCTTTTGAAAACCGATAAAGTTTATGTACAAAGACCCATAAATGAAGTACGTTACGATAGATTTTTTCTGTAAAATAGGATATTTTATGTACTTTCACTCTTCGATAATTTCATGGTTCTTCCCAGTGGTTCGTTTGAGAAACACGTGTTAATTTTTTGTGTTCAATTTTTTGTGAAAGATAATGACGGAAATTATTTTATTAAAGAGTTTTAATAAATAAATATGGGTTTTCATTCAGATTTTCCCTATTTTTCAACCCTTGGTATCAAATGGGTTAGAACAAAAAAAATATACCTTGAAGTTATTAGAAGTAGATTTGTAGAAGTAGCTTGGAGTCCACTATAAACTGTAGGACTTTCTCTTCTTTACTTAGACAAATTTAGATCTGAAAGATTTTTCAAGGTTATTACGGAGGATTTGAGAGACAGTTAACAAAAACATTTTATGAATCTTTTTTTTAGTGAATCGATTAGTGTTTATATCTATTTGATTTAATCAAATGGGAATATTATAATCAGACTAAAACTATAAAGAATCATAGACAAACCTTTTTGGACAGAAGTCCGTTTCCTAGCAGGCCGAAAAGCTGAATAAAGAATGCCTATGTGTATGTATGGATATATGTGTATGTGGGAAAGTGTGCTTTTATGTGTGTATTATTGTATATAGATATTTTCTTGTAAAGAAGATAACTTCTGTTAGACTTAGGTTCACTATTCTATACACAGTCGTGGTGTTCGCTAGTCGGAGTGAGTGGTAACACAGATGTCGGATATCGGCGCCACTTCGTAAGTACCCTAGTGTCTCGAGGCCGAGATATATGCCATTTTACTGTGCGCAAGCGAAAACCTGTTCGTCGATAAGCACATTTATATATATAGCGACGGCCAGGCGATCAGAACCAAAGCCTTTCCCTCCCCCTAGCCAGCCTTTGGTCTACCAAAAAGCTTGAAGCAATCAGCTTCGAAACTAGACTATGGCACAGTTTAACAACTGTTAGGCTCAGGACCCCGAAATGAAACAGTCAAAGCTATGTGTAAAGGGATCTTCGATGGACTCTACAATAAATTGGCTGTTTAGAGATAGAGAACTACTAAAATGGATGGTAGTCCTGATATCAGGACACTGTCCTCTGAACCAGCACCATATACAAAGAGGCTGAAAGACGATCCTACTTGTCGGATGTGTGGAGTGAAGGATGAAACCATCACTCATATCCAATCCGCAATTATGCACCATTAGGAGCATCAACGTATAAGTATTTCGGAAGGAAGTTTCTACAGCCGAAGGAAATAAGGGGGGGGGGGGGGGGGGAGCGTAGAGGCGACTTCAATGTGAATATCAGTCGATATTCCGTTGAAGAAACTTCGAGTGCGGTTAGTACTTGGATTGGTGACCCATCTTGGGAAATACAGCGTTCTCGTCCCACCTTCTAGCGGCTTGTATATCAGTGTATACGCTGAATCTACGTAATTTCAGACGAGGATTACATAATGGATATACCATCCTTCGGAGGGGATGTAAAGCAGGCGGTCCCTTGTCTATTAAATGTTAGGCAAGTAAAAGATCCCTACTCTTCTTAAGGGAAGAGGTTCGGCAAAATTTCCAGCTTGTCTCCTGGCGTCGGTGATAGGCCCTGGTAGCGGAAATAGGTCGATGTTAAATAAAATAGATAAAAAAAAGAAACTAAGAGATCTACCCTGGAAGAACTGCTCTCCTTCTTAGAGAGCACTGATCCTTTTTGGGAAATCCTAAATGGTGCGAATGTACAATGGGCTGATAAGTCTGAGTACTGCGGATTTTCGAATCTCATGTCTCTAATAAAAAAATAGTGTATTTGCAAAAATGTATGGTAGGATACTAAAAATTGTGCCATATCGGTCATATCATCAGATTTGTGTAATCTGTCGTTTTATTCAAACTGTTTTATTACATAACGTTTGCTGCTCCTAAAATGTATTCACTGTCGTAACAAAACATACTTTGACAGGCAATTGCAACCTTTCAATTTCGAAGGGGTAGCTGGATGACAGATTCCGCTGTGTACATCCAATGAAAATGATTGCTTCTATGACAACCTGCTAAAGGTGATCTGTATCTTTGTACTATTGCGAGTATAATAATAGCATTATAAAAGTGTCAACCTTTAATTTAAGACGATGAATACGCATTCCAAGACGGCTTAATGAATTCAGAAATTCGACAGGAGAGTGGAGTCAGCAGCGCTATCATTTTTAGCTGTTAAAGTCTCACTTTCGCAACCATAAGATTTTGTCGTTCAGGTGAATTATCATAAGAAATATTTACCATTAATTCACCAACGTTTTTAATCCCTTTCTCCTTGAATTTTCGTCATAGTTTCTCTCGATAATCCTGATTTGCCATAATCTCTTTGGGCCGACGTGAGGCAAGCCAGAATGTATTGAGTTGATGTGATAAGATTCATTCTTAATTTGAGAGTTACATGAAAAATAATATACATATATGTATATTTTCTTGAAAATGAGAGGCTATTGCTAGATAAGAATGGTGATTAGGCCCACAGGACCAATTGGGTTGGAAGTAGTTTCATTACATTGGTATGACGAAGAAAGGTGCTTAACACAGCTTTTACTCCTCCTTCCCTCCTGCTCCTACATTTACCATATACAGTCTGTCTTTTTCTTCTACAATATAAGCGAAATATTGGGTGAGGCCCTGATAAAAAAGACAGACTGTATATAATGATCTGAAGACATAATGTATAAAACAAAACAGAATAGTATTTATTTATCTAAGTGAACAACAATAACTGATTTAAATAATCCGTCAAAATATTGAGGAGAATACTCCTTTAATCTAGTATTAATCGAAATTATAAAAAAATGCTTTTAAACTAACGTCGGTAAATCAAGCTTAAAAATTTGATTTATTTAAATTAGTTTAAAATCAATATTCACATTATACGCTTTCATGAAATAAAGAGAAACTCCAATAAATTGTAATAGAAGGAAGCTGGGATATTGCTTCCACAGCAATAACAACTTTCCATTTACCTTAGTCCCGACAATGGGGATACCTCCAGATAAGTGTAAATTGGCTCTCTTTAGATTCTTTTACAAATAATCAAATAATATTTCTTCTTTAGCAATCACTTACGTATTCTTTTCTACAGTGCTTTAAAAACGGTAGTACGGTATTGACAAATGCCGATTACTACATCTCTATTCTCTTTAAAAGTCTCGACTTCGAGACAGATACAAAATGGTAGATAATGTAAAACATTATTATAGAACTTTTAGAGTGGTTGAGACTCCTTAGCACAAAAAGGCTATTGAACGAAATTAGAACACACATTCTTATAACAAGTTTAAAGATTATCCATATTTTACTCAGTAATGACCAATTAAGTTAACCGAATATAAGATTGCAGCATAGAAAAAAAATTATACTATATACGTTCTTCTACAGTTAACAGTAACAATAATTGATTACTTTTCGTTCTTAAATAAACTTTTGCACTGGCTGAGTTCGCTACAACTCTACTTGAATAAACGACGGGAGCATAAAAAAAATTTAGCATCAACGTGTTAAAACATGATGGCGCGCTGGTAATTGTTTTAGGTGTACTCCAAACAGTAAAAATATTAGTAACACTACATGGGAAATTATTGAAGTTGTCACTTTTTGTAATTAGTACTGCTCACACGTAAACGAATAAAAAATGGTTGAAACCATCAAGTAAACCCGATTAATTTTGACGTTCAAGTGAAACTCGTTTTGCTTTTATCACAACCTAAAACAGAAAACTGAAAATAAACGATTTAACCAGAAAAATTTGGTTTAAATCACTACTGAAATACTGGCCGTAAAAGTGATAGAAATGTCGTATCAGAGGTAAAGATTTAAAATCAAGTGAAACTAGAAAAAAAATGAAGAAGCTATGGTAAACACTTCATGATTTCTTTGCTGATGTTGGGAAAGATTTTGCTTAAAAAATTCTCCAGCACTATACTTCTTACTAAGAAGATAATGGCAAATTCCATCATCTTCGAACCTGAAAATATAATCTACTGTCCCTATATTGTAGTCTCGCAAAAACTTTCGTTTTGATTTATTCAACCAATACAACGACTTAGTATACATATTAGATAATCAGAAAAACTTGGGTAGGCATCACCGTAGCTTGGAAGAACTTGTATGGACGCTATTTTTCAAAATAGTGGCAAAATAGTAGGGGCAACCTACTCAAGATACTATTTCCTGTTTAGCTAATGGAATACACGAAGCTATGGATTTTTCTTGATTTGGAATAGGCTTTTTTTGGTACTGTCAATTCCGCATCGTTACTGAAAGTGTTACATAATATATGTTTTAGAAATAATAGTTACTTATATGTCCTGGCGAAAAACAAATATGCTGAAAAGTTAGTAGAATATGCAGTTCCATAAAGTACTTTAGTACTTGTTTATCACTTACTTACTTAGCTTACTTATCATTAATTACTCGGGGGTCATCATAAGCAATTCTAATGATGCAACGTTATTCTACATGACGGAGAGAGAGAAAAACTCGAAACAGTTAGTCGAAATTCGGTCCTCTTGATCATAACGATCTCTATGTGTGCCCATTTTTTTGTTATATACTTCAAATAATTTCATATGCGTTTTATCGTCCAAGCATCAGAAGAGGTTGCGAATGCAACATATGAAAATGTGGATATTTAACAAACTTTGAGCATTTTTTTAACGTTACTCATTTTTTCATTTTTGATACAGGTGTTTCTAAGATTTTCAACATTTAAACTAAATACTTCACTTATCAACGTTAGGATGCCATTTTTAAAGTTCCATATCTCTAATACTATCAATTCTAAATGAATAAAAAACAAACAAATTCATTCTTAGTTTATAAGTTTTATTTTTGGTATCTATCATTTTATCACCAAAACTAATAGTCATTGAGATATTTGCAAAAAAAGCAGATATTTTACGTTTATTCGAAAACACCTCAATTGTTTGCAGTGCAATTTTTTTCTAAAGCAATTGTCAAAAAATTATAAATATATACAGCATATTATAGATTAACGAAAAATTGTATTTGAGACTTCATTAATTATTGGCTAATTACAATAACAAAATGGCGAAGTTTTTATTAAAAAAAAGACGCACATTGTCTCTTCATCGTTTTTCATGATACAAGAACAGAAAAATAATGCGGAAGCTTAATTAATAATCTTTTATTGTAACTAGTAGCATTTTTTATTAAGTGTCATCCTTCTGAGATATTTAACATATAAGCAAAATACTTCATCTTATTACGCCATCTTTAAACTTTAGTATCCCCGATATTATTTATTCTACAGAAAATAGAAAAAACAAAATTCATTCCCAGTTTATAAATTTTTTTATTGGTCTGTGACATACTGTGATACTTTTCGAGTTACTCGACGAAAACCGTTTTGATATACTTACCTGTTTTCTCAGGATAAAATGAAATTCTCAAGTCATTGTAACTTGAAGACTATCATTTTACTTGGAAAATTACATAGAACCGTCTCTAAATTTGATTTTCTTTCAATTCCAATAGCTATTTTTTCTTCTTTTCTCCTGAAGAGGAGTAGCACCCACTACTTATAAATTAGTAAGGAATGCATAATATTATGCATTTACTATCAAATTATAAAAAAAAGAAAACGAAATTTAATTCTTATGGCAATATTTCTAAATTCCACTAGTTACTGTACTAATATGTGAAAACCTTTCAAAACCTTCAGAATCTTCTTTACCACAATTTGGATATACTATATTAATTACTGAAACATCTGTTACACTTCATCCCCAGTCCAGAAGCAACTATCTATATTTCCACCTAGTAGAATTGAATTTTTTCCGTACATGTTTGTTATTCTCTAAGGTGCATAAACATAAATTATTTTGAATAAACAGTTAGAATATAGTCATTTTACTCTTTAAATAAAGTACTATTCTTTTACATTCCGGAGAAGAGTAAGTCGTTCATGTATTGCTAACCAAAAATGTATCAGGACTATATGCTATGGGTTTTTTATTATATTTTTATTTTTCAAAGAGATATACAAACTCAATAATAAACGATACGAGTATGTGTGGATGAGCATATACGAAGATGATTATTTTTTTATTGGATACGTGTCAAGAAATAATTGACGTAAATAAAGCTGGATCAGAGTTTTTTTAATATTGTTGCGATCGGTGTGAATAATAATATTCGAATAGATTACGTCATAAGCGTTTGCAAATTCGATTTGATTGAAATAACTGGTCAGGATATGTTAATATTTTTATTCTAACTGACATGTTAATGGTTAATATCAAAGGGTGAGTTGGTAGTTTATGCGTCAATTGGGAATTCTGTGTTGCTGTCCTGCCTCACCTAATAATATCAAAAATAACAACGAGTAGTAGAATTGTGGGTATCTAAAATGCTGACCTTTTATTTCTTACGTTGGAACTACTGGCATAGAACAAAATTGATCAGGATCTGTTAGGAGAATAAAAGAGCTTAAATATCTTTAACTCCTCTGTTTGTCATCTAGAATTTATATTGCTTCAAAACCGTCGAGTTCGGCTGGTCAGACAGTTGCAAGTAGTAGACCAAATTATTTTTGTGTATACATACACAATACACATATTCTCAAATTAATTAGAAAATTTAGTTTGCGCATTCCTTTATTGCCTTAAATTGGACTAGCAAAGGTAAACAAATAATAATTGCTGCGATTTTAAGCAAAATAGGTGTTAACGTACGGGGCGGACCAAATTAGATGGGATTTATGGTTTTCTCTAACACTATGGCAAATAAACAGAAACCAATATAGGTTTCTAGCTCGATGTTCGAGAAACAAACAATGGAGCAAACCGCGACCGTCTGTCTTTTTCGACTGCCGAGCTGGCATTTTTGGATGACCTCTATATCTCAATTACCAAGTGTTGAATCGAAAATCGAGTAACACATTTTTAAGGCACTTTTCTGAGTAGAATCCGCTGCTGATAAGAAGAAAATTATGCATGCCTCAATTTTCGAGATATAGACATAACTTTTGTTTTTTAAACGTAAATTATTTCATTATTCGATCACAACTTAAATTAGCTATTCAACCATATATCATATGTCATAATCTCTAGAAAAAGTGGTTAATTTTCGAAAAAATTAATATATTTGTGATAGCGGAGCGGATCTGGTTTTGAAATGAAACCAACTTTTTAAAAAAAAATTTTTGACAGTTCGGTTACACACGTTCTCTTTTATCATGTTATCAACTTAATTCAGCTTAATCATACGGGGTGACGGAGTAATTCGCATTTAAAATTCGCAAAAACACGTTTTTCCACGATAACTTTGTTATTATTGACCTGACGAAAAAAAAGTAAAATTAAAAATTGAAGATCTCGCGGAAGCTCATAATCATAATTTTTTTCAAATCGGACGGTAACTTTTCGTGAAATTTTTTTTTTGAAAATACTCGTTTTTTTGCCCTAACACTAATATACAAAAAAGAAATTCCTTAATTTTTTAACTAGTTAGAGGGGGGTGAGATTTTTTTTGAGGTAGGTGAAATAGATAAGAATTGGTGAAACCGGAGGATTGGGGCGGTGGGCCAATAGGGGAGGGGAGGGACGTAGGGAAAGGAAAATTATTCAACCCCCTCGAACTTTTTTCCCTGTCGTGCGATTTTCAAAAACCAAAATGGAATTTGTTCGTTATTACGTCTAATATTTGACTGGATATTTTTTTAAAATTTTTTTCAAATAAACTTGTGGGAGGGGAAAAATCCTTTGCATTTTTTTTTAAATGCGTTTTTGAGTACGAAGGAAAGGGCTCAGAAGAGAATTTGTTTTACAGGTAATCGAGATTTTTTTTATCTTTAGTTTAAAAAAAAAATTATTGCAATCCAAGTAATAGGAAGGGAGGGAGGGGGCATAATGCGTTTGCTGGAATAAAGTTTTAAGGAAAAGGGATAGGGACTTCGGTGCTTAATATTTGGATATATACATCTTTTTTCCATCTTAATATTTTATCAGTCTACCCTCCATCAAATATTAAACTTATGATAAATAATAATTTAACACCGTCACGAGTTTTCGCGGCGCATTTCTCTAGTTTTAGGTGTGTATTGGATATATAAAACTCGTGCTTAACTTGCTCTAACTCAAAAATGGCACGATGTATTACTCTCAAATTATTGTCGCGTTATCACTATATATTTGTTAACATGATGTGTTAATATGTAGGTCAAATTTTAATAAGTGTGGAAAACATTATTTTTTTTCTAAGGCTATGTCGAAAATTTGCATTCTCAAATGTAACATGCGGGAAACTTTTCTATCTTTCGAAATAGATACCAAGTGTATCGAGAAGTAACGAAGATAAAAGATGGAGGTAACTTTTTTATTTGAAACTCTTTTTTCTAGAATTAGCAGTTTTCGAGTAAACTGCAAATAAGTGATTGTTGGCCAAATACTGCAATTAATTGCTATTAGATTTCCACACGTTTGCAGTACCTGGCCAACAATCACTCATTTGCAATTTTCTCTAAAACTGCTAATTCTAGAAAAAAAAGTTTCAAATAAAAAAGTTACGTCCATCCCTTTTCCTTAACCCTTTATTCAGGCAAACGCATTATGCCGTCTCCCTCCCTTCCTATTGCTTGGATTGCGATAATTTTTTTTTAAATTAATGATACAAAAGATATCGCTTACTTGTAACAAAATGTCTCTTCTGAGCCCTTTCTTTCGTACTCAAAAACGCATTTAAAAAAAATGCAAGTTTTCCCCTCCCACAAGTTTGTTTATTTGAAAAAAATTAAAAAAATTATTCAGTCAAATATTAGACGTAATAACGAACAAATTCCATTTTGGTTTTTGAAAATCGCACGACAGGGAAAAAAGTTCGAGGGGGTTGAATAATTTTCCTTTCCCTACCTTCCTCCCCTCCCCTAATTGGCCCACCACGCCAATCCTCCGGCTCCGTCAATTCTTATCTATTTTACCTACCTCAAAAAAATCTCATCCCCCTAACTTCTTTTTTTCGTAAAAATATTAAGGAATTACTTTTTTGTGTATTAGTGTTAGGGCAAAAAATGAGTATTTTCAAAAAAAATTTTCACGAGAAGTTACCGTCCGATTTGAAAAAAATTATGCGCTTCCGCGAGATCTTCAATTTTTAATTTTACTTTTTTTTCGTCAGGTCAATAATAAGAAAGTTATCGTGGAAAAACTTGTTTTTGCGAATTTTAAATGCGAATTCCTCCGCCACCCCGTGTGATTAAGCTGAACTAAGTTGATAACATGATAAAAGAGAACGCGTGTAACCGAACTGTCAAAAAAAAAAAAATTTTAAAAGTTGGTTTCAAAACTCCTCTTTTTCTCGCCAGATCCGCTCTAGTATGAGGAGGCTATGGAAGACTATTGACAAGACGTCTTATAATATAAAATAATTTTGCCAGAAATAGGAATAGTTTTTCCTATTTTTGCACAATAAATGTTCAAATTGTCTTCCATTGACATCTATGCATTTTTGACACCTTCTCCTTACAGCATTTGTTGAATTTCCAGGAGCTATTGTCAGAAACGTAGCTAATGTTTTGTTTTCCAATTCTTCTATGTTATTAGAGCGTTGTTCTCTATATATAATATTTTTTAAATAACCCCAAAGGCAAACGTCGGCAGGGGTTACATCGGGAGATCTAGCTGGTCACAAAATAGGACCATTATTTCCTAAAAATTAAACAATATCTAAACTACTTTGTTATTTATTAATATCCAGTTAGCTACATTAATAAATTGTTAGTTATCAATTTAGTTAACTTAGCTAACTAGACATTGATAAACTAGTTCTGAGTGACACCCAATCAATCCTACCCAAATTGAGCATTTAAATAATTTCGTGTTTCATTTGGCGTATGATCTGGGGCGCCATCATGTTGGTAAATTAATTTTTTAAATTGTCTTACAGGCATATATATTGTCTACAAAGGGCTCTATTTCTTGTCGTAGAATGTTAATAAAATATTTGGTATTCAAATTACCGTGAAAATGAAGTATCCAATAAAACCGCACCATACACCAAATCCAAATCATCCTTGACGATTAACTGTAGCGGTTACGTGTGGATTTTCATGAGCCCAATGGTGGTTATTATGCCTATTCAAAATTCCGACACTGCTTATATGGGCCTCGTCCGTCCATATAATTTTTACTTCAAATCCTGGCACTTCATTACACTGACGCAAAAGCAACTGGCAAAATTCGAGACACCTTTGAAAGTCGTTTGGGTATATATGGTGACTAATCGTAATTTTGTAGGGTTTGAATTTATTTTTTAAGCAACACAACGCAGTTGTTTTTGGGAATCCTAAATTTTCCTGTATTTCGCGAGACGATATATTAGAATTTTCTCTTATAGTTTCTAAAACAATATTCTTCTCTACCTGTTTTATTATACATTTTGGCTCGAGGTTTTACTAATGATCTAAACTCTTTTAAATTTTCTTGTAGCCTTTTGAATATTTTTATGTCTGGCTGTCTCTTTTCTGGATATTTAAAAATATTGTTTAGGCAGCACTTTTGGCACAAAGTTTTGCTATCTATAACTTACCTCAAAATAAAACTCAGAAGCTACATTTGAATCTTCTCCGATTCTATAAAACACTTAATCATATCATATTTTTCACCATTACTAAGTTGAACCATTTTTAACAATGCTCACTCACAATTAACTCAAAATTAGTTTTTGAAATTTACGATTATTTCGATTTTCTTTTTTTTTACCGTGCTGTTCTCAGTAAATATTAGAAGTGCGATAAATATGCATAGATGTCAATGGAAGACAATTCGAACATTTATTGTAGTTTAGTTTTTCCTATTATTGGCAAAATTATTTTATATTATAAGAAGTGTTTTTGTTAAGAGTTTTTCATGGCCTTCTCACAAATTTATTAAGTTTTTCTAAAATTAATCACTTTTTCTAGAGATAAATACACAAGTTATGTCTATATTTCGAAAACTGAAGCATGCATCATTTCCTTCTTATCAGCAACGAATTCTACTCAAAAAAGTGCTAGTGTGTTACTCGATTTTCAATTCGACACTTGGTCATCCGAAAATGACAATTTTCCAAAAACGCTCTTTAGCTCGGTAGTCGAAAAAGACGATCGCGGTTTGTACCATTATTTGTTTCTCGAAAATCGAGCTCAGGACACCTATATTGGTTTTTGTCTATCTGCTATAGTTTTAGAGAAAACCTCAAACCCTATCTAATTTACTCCACCTTGTACTCCAGTCTATCGAGTTGCATTCTGAATCTGGCGTTGTGATATGGAGTGCTAGCTTTCGCGAAATCATCCATCTTAGTTCTTTAGTTCTTTATTCAAAAAAATATATATCTTTTAAATTCAACCCCCATTTTTTGTTGCGGAATTTGAATGAGCGCATTTTTTTATATACGTTACGGTGAATATCGATGTAGGTTGTATGAGGAAATTTTTATGAAAAACTGTTTTGAATTATAAAGATACTAACTTCACTAGAAACGAAAAAATTTCAAAAAGCAACTAAATGAAATATTCAAATTGCGCGTCATTTGCAGCCTTTTTTAATGATTTTGGTGATAAAATGCTGAAATCTCACTCGTTAGAATGTTTTTTTTTATTTGTAATGTATAAATTCGGATGTTTGCTTGATTATCACTTTTACGTGTAATTTGCGCGATCAGTATGTTTGGAGTGTTAAGTATTAACCGAACATGAAAGAGATGAAATTATTTCTATGACTGGTTTTGGCGACAGTGTACACACCCAAATGGGAGTAGTTGAATATAACTCACTCTGATTGGCAAGCTATTAGCCAAAGCATGGCAATTAGAGTAGAGTCAAAGTTCAAGAAATTTGGGCATGTTCACGATCTTCCTAAGTCTGGTCGGCCGTCATCACAATAAGATCAGCTTAATGTTTTATTGACACTGGATGTCATTGCGCCTAATTCTAATATATCAGTATTCACTGTCCAGAAAATACTCAGTACTATCCTTATAAGGTATGCCTCGCTCATGAACGACAATTTTAATGGGTGAAATCAATTCTGCAATCAACTACAAGAACTATGCAATAATGATATTAACTTTGTAAAAAGAATAATTATTTCAGATGAAGCTACCTTTATTTTAAGGGCTCTATTACACTAGGCCACCGGTGCCGCCACTAAGCTGAGACACTGGTGGCGCAACTGGTGGAGTTGCAAGAAAGAGTATTGTCACCGGTGCGACCGAAAATATTCAGTTCATTTTTAATTATGTCGTGGAACGAGAGTGTGCTTCTTCTTGCTTTGTTAATAAAAAGAAATCAGAGTTGCAGAGATAGGAAAATGCATATACATCCGCTAGCACTAAGAGAAGAAAAAGGAATTTATTATACTTCGTTTCAAGAACTTTGTGCAGATGACAATAAACTTTTTAATTACTTTTGTATGTCAAAACCCTAATTTTTCGAACTTTCCCTCACATTTTCACTTTCCAATAAGTTTTCACTACCACTTTCATGAGACATTAACTTAAACTATCAATATATCAGTTCCATATGGCGTTGGAGTCTAAGTGTAATAGGCTACATATAAAACAATACCTCGCTTTGCAATCGTGCCACCACAAGTTGCCCGAGTGGTCGCCAGGGCCGTCCACCAGCACGTTACTAATTTTCGGTGGAGCCAGTTGCCATAGTAAAATAGATCCTATTTACTTAAATGTCCCGCGACGTGCTGCGCCACCAGTGTCTCAGCTTGGCGGCGCCACTGGTGGTGTAATAGAGTTGTAAATAGCTATATCAATAGACAGAATTGCCGTTTCTGGACCGCAGAAAATCGTCACTGAATCATGTATATACTTATTTTCTTCTTTGAGGCTGTTTCATCCATAGTGGATTATTTAATTATTTTTGTTGTCTACAACAACTTTAATAAGAGATTCGTTTACAATATTATTGTAACAGGTACTGTGTATACCCCCAATAAACATATATTTTCTATAGTTAGCTAGAAAATCGACTAAATTAGTTTCATGGTTATATAGGTTATGTAAAATGAGTATGATAATAACATTATTTAGCTTTCACATTCATTTTATTAATTCCAAGATAAAGGGCCAGGACGTCAAGGAATTCGATTTTCATCTCATAAAGTACTCATAAAACGTGGTGACCTATATATTCCATATTACATTTTGCAAAGTACGCAGAGTTGTAATATAATAAAATACAAATTTTCGAGCATTACTATTATAGCTGCATTAATGTTCTATTTTATATTTCCGTATAAATTTATTACATAAAAATGTTCTTAATGATTTACGTCTGGTAATGAAGTTTATTTATTTTTTTGTAGTTTGACACGATAACATTAATCATTCTTACACATATATAAACTTTGCGGTTTGTGGGGGCCACTATGTAGTAAGAAGTGATAAGTTTATTATAAATATTTTTTTGTAGGAAGTTGAACAATAGGTATGATAAATACTTTAATGACTTCAAAATTACGACAAACGAATATCATGTTAGATATATTTATTTTATACATCTGCAGCAGTCAATGCAAACATAAATTTATATGAGTTACACGTAGATTCAATAATGGGGAACATTGTTTTTACTCAGAGGCGTAACTATGGTAGGGCAAACCGGGGCAGTGCCCAGGTTTTCCCGGGCGCCTAGGTGAGGCCGGGTATTAGGATTAGGTATCGGTCATATCATTTTATTTTTGAAGTAAAGGTGAATAGGGGGACCCCAACAATTTTTGGCTGGGGCCCCATGACGTCTGGTTACGTCACTGTTTTTATTGTATTTATTTTGACATTATATACTTTAATGAAATTTCTGTACGTGCGCTTGAAATTTGTTAGACATTATAACTGCTCAAAAAAATGGATCTTACACCAATTATTGAACTAGGAATACTGTAAGCCACAAATCCATTTTGAGACTATTATGCATTTTACATTATTCTCCACCTTAAGCTATGGTTTGTTAGAACTATGCGCAACCTACAACTCACAGTCAGTAGAATACTGCTGCCTGCAGATTGAGAGCCAGCACAGTTTGCTAGAATGCTTAATAATGTAAGAAAAATAGGTAATATTCGAATAAAACTAATTTTTGATAGATAGACATTAATGGTGAGTAGTTTAATATACCAGTTCTCCTGTACGACTAGAATTTCGGACGCCATAATGGAAAAGTAGTAGACAAATTAAGTTTATTTTTCCAATATCTCGCGAATCAATGAGTTTACGTAACTAATGTCTCAGTGCAAAATTGTAATTTAATTTTCTACAAAAAAAGATTATTTTATCTTTATCCGTATCTGCAACAGTTTCAATGCAAAATTATTATAAAGATGTGGGTAATTATTTATTCATGCATTTAATGAGTGTATCATATTATTGGCTTCTATATCTATTCTGTTCAGGAAAGGCAAAATATCACTCGAGAAAACCTTAACAAACAAAAATCTTAAAGAAGAAATTTTTCCAGACGAGAGATCGTCTAATGGTATAATTTTTACAGAAGAAATAAAGCTTTTCAAGCCTTATATGGTACTATATATAATATCAAGTCACTAAACCATCATCGTTTCATCGAAATAAGCTCCATTCCTTCAATGCAGGATGCTATCCGATGACATATTTATCGTTTTTTTTCAGTAGATTCAACGTTGGCGTAGTAATAAAGTGCTTCCTGAACTTTCGAGCTTTGTTTAAGGGGTCGCTTGGCCCTGAGTTGGCATTTCTTCACTTCGACTTAAAAGGTCTTTTGTGAATTACCCTATAACTACTTGTTGCCCAGGATTCCAACACTTTTTGCAAAGCTTGTGATTTTCCTGGGAGCTAATTTCGCTATGTCTTCAGGCGTCAATTCCGCCAATTCTAGGTACTTTAGCCTAATGCGGAATAGTACCTTGCATTCACAAAGTATAAGTTCCGCAGTCTCAGTTGCAGCCCCACAGTATCTGCCTTTGTCATCTTCTGCCATACCCATGTTCTTGAGATGATATCTCAAGGGGCAATGGCCAGTTAGAAGGCCTGTGATCAGCCTCGAGAAGCCTTGTAGCATTCTTTGTTGAATAGGTTATAAACCTTTTCGCATGTCTTCGAACTGGAGTAGTTCCTTTTCCCATTTTTGGACCTCCTTCGTTATGTGTCCCTTAGATAAGCACAGAACCGTTCGGATCCAAAAAATCGGGCTTCAGTCCTCTTTCATGCGAGGCTATCAGCCAATTCGTTGCCTTCTATTCCCTCACGCCCTGTCACCCACATCAAGGTAACGAGCACCATTTAGATATTATGTTTAAAGCAATTTCCATGTTGTTTGAGATCATAACCTCATGCCTGCTACTCACAGTAACGACCAGATCATCAGCATAGCCCTGAACGTTGAAGCTTATGGAGGAGACCGTCGACCACCATTGGCCACAGCAAGGGCGATAAGACTCCACCTTGTGGACAGCCTCTAACTGCAGTCACGGTGGCCGACCCTTTCTTCATATTTGTGGTAATTATTCTGCTTCTTAGCATGGACTGTATCTATTCGATTGTTGGGGACTGTATTCCCCTTTTTCCGCGGCTCGTTGTATGGATTCATAGGAGGTGTTGTCAAAAGCACCCTCTATATCTATGAGAGTACACAGAATCAGTTCTTTTGCTGTAAATGACTTCGATGCCTTTAACCAGGCCATGTAGAATATTTATTGTTGATTTGCCAGGTTGATAGGCAAATTGTTTCGAGTGAAGCGGTTTCTCTGTAATGGGCTAGCTGGCTGGTATTGAAAATCTCATTAATTGTCTATGAAGTCAGCATAACCACCTGCTCGAAATAGTCTTTTATATACTAACTCTTACAGCTCCACTAAAAGATAAGAAAAGGGATGTCAATCTAAAACCGGATTAAAATGCTTAAATGTGTGCAAGAAGTATCTTGTAGAAATACTAGGCTCTTTACTAATCTATGAGAGGAAGAGATAGAATGGGACATCCACGAAAACTCAATATACTAGTGTACATATCAATGTAAATAAGAAAAATTTCATTGTCAAATTTAAACGAAGGCGTGTCTACATTATGTGGAAAAGTAAACGTAGCATGGCCTTGAGCGTGATTTTGAGGATTTTTTTAGCTATTTAAACAATGTTTTTAAATCAAATTTATCGACAATATGTGGCAGACTTATTACTAGACGTCATGCAGACTAGAAAGAATTCTGATATGTGCAGGCAAATAGTGTACGCTTTTTCGTTACACACAGGTGTTTATTCATTTTGATTAATATAGGACATTTCAAAGTGCAAAATTAGCTATGTAGGTATTGTGACATTCCATATTTTAATTCTGTTTATCCCACTAAAATAATGGCAGTCGCTCTATTATGAAAGACTACTAAACTAAAATGAATAAAGTTTCAACGCATATGTGGATCGGTGGTAGAATTTGCGATAAGGCGAATATTCGTCTCTTTGATGTGTGCACATTTACCTACAATCAACGGGACTTATTTGATGTTTTGCAAATAGCCAATATTTGCCTACATCGCATATGTGTGGATCTGATATATTCGCCAAATAACAAATATTCGTTATTTGGAAATCGGCGAATACCGCATGTCTGCTGGCGCTGCCTAAAGGCTAGTGTTCGTTTGTCGAATACCGACTTAAGGCAGATGTCGTTAGAAATACTTAATTGAAAGCCAGCGACAAAGTTCCGCAATGTTTTCTTTTACTTTTACACATGAAAATATTAATTAAAAAAAAAAAAATGAAAATTACACGGGCACACAAAAACAGGGCCTATTTTTGGGACTCCATTAGGTAACCCCCATGTATTTCGACGTGCTAAATACGAATCAGGTGTTCGTTTAGCTCCATCATCTACCAATTTTTAGTAAATCATAAAAATAAAGTAACGAACCTCATAAAGAATCTCATAAAAAATTTGGTGATCTGAGTTATTGATGACTAATCTGTGGGTAGCTTTAATTCCAATTTTTAAAAAAATGGTCAAGTAGGAGCTGCAGAGTAATTAGGAGAGTATTTTAAATATATAGATAGATTATGTTTACATAATCGTTCGTCCTAGATCCATTCTCATAGTATGTCCCTTCACGAGAGTATTTAGTTCAATATATGACCATAGTAGAATAATACCAATATTGGTAAATAACATACTTAAGAACCCGTGGTTAGAAAAATGTGATGAATCTAAAAGGGCAAATACAGGATTGTTCAAGGTTGAACGATTGCGATAAAGGATCAGAGGGAAACAATAGGTCATAGAGTGTCTTGTTGAGTTAATCAAAAGGAGCTTACAGAAAACACAATCAGACAATTCTTTCTATAACCTTTTATTTGCCGTATTATTTTTCGTACTTCCCAAATACGAAAATATTTAAAGCTTGCAGATTAATATTAATGGAAATCTATTTTAATCAGCAACACGTTTATTCCATTTTCTGTGCAGCACAAATAAACTGAATGAATATGTATTCGCATTTATTTCGTTAGGCAAGTGGCCAAGTGTTACCCAAATTTTAAATTATTATTCCACCTGGACAATAACTTTTCATCATCTCACACCTATAGGAGTCTATAAGTGAACTTATATTTCGCTATATATTTTCAGTTGTATGAGTCTGCAAATACTTGTATTTTTACACAGACTGAGTGTTTTAAAAAACAATGTAACCGTATAGTTTTATGAATGATGAGATAGGCTACATACTCACTGCACATATAAAATAGCAGGTAGTTGAGAAATGAGATATGGTGGCAGAAAATACGAGTACAGTATACTTTCAAGAGAGCATCTCGTATGATAAATGAAAAAGAGTTGTTTACAAAAGAATCAGGAATAGAAATTGGTAATTAATTTCTTCGTTCAAACGTAAGAGAAAATCGCTTCCAAGATTAAATATATTAGGAGAACTGAGAACTTTATCTGTCGCTGTCTGATTAATCGTGGATTTTAAATATAAAAAATATAGTTGTCATAATTGCAAAATCTGATTTACTTTTATTTACAAAATATATACAGGATAGGCATCCAATAGAAAAAAAATTATTAATAAATAAAAATGCCAAATAGAGAGGAAAATTTTGTATAAATACTTTTAAAGATTTTTATAAATTAAATTTTTTATTCACTGTTTCATAAATGAGAAGTGAACAAGTGATAAAGAAATTGTTTATTCATGACATATCCTACAAGTGGCCCAGAAAAAGGCAATCTTACTCTGTGTGTCGAATAACAGATGACATTTCTTAGTGATCATAAAACGTTTTTTGTGGCATTGGGTTTTCTCCATTAACCAATTGCATAATATATATTTGTCGCTTAATTAATTCCCAAAATTAACTTAACACAACCAAATACACGTGATATTTTACAAGAATACTTTCTTCTTGCCCAGGAACCTTTTTTATTATAATATTCCAAAGTTAGACCACTAGTAGGAGGTAAGAGAATATTATTTAGGTATATTAAGCAAATTATAACTTACACACTTTAATATTTATTATGAAATTACCTACTTCTGTAGTGTGCCCAGATTAGGGCAACAATATACAGAAAGTAGGTAATTCCATAATAAATATTAAAGTATGTAAGTTGTAATTTGCTTAATATACCTAAATAATATTCTCCAATCATAATGAAAGCAAATAAATTAAAAATAATCAATTGTAAAAATAGTAGGGGGTATATATCAAAATAGGAAAAACAATTAACAAACACTAAACTAACTTAATTAAAGACAGAGTGACGTTAAAGCAACAGTATAATAGTGTTTAGAAAATTAACTATTTGCATATTTTTAAGGGACAATAGATGAATAACATCAGATAGAAGACAGGAAAACATTGGCTACAATGTTGTAGATACATATTGCATCCCAAAGTATATAGTATGTGCGGTACACGACGAAAATTAGGTATATACTGCATTTTGTGAACACGCGTTGCCGCTTGGCACAATCATAGATATAACATACGAGAATGATATCTGATGGAGAGCCACAAAAAATTTCCCTTAGAATTCAGAATGGCGCCCTTTTAAATAATAGTACCCCGACACACAAAAAATTTTATACATTACCGCATTTTTTCGCGTTTGGTATCATTCTTGAACATTTTCGGCTTGTGGAACACGACATGAAGTCAAAATAAATGAAAGAGATAAAATGTAGTAATAATAAATAAATGATTTATTCATTTTTTTTTATATCGAAAATAAACTCAAAACTTTTTCATCATTTACGTTAAGTTAAATTCCAACTGTAATATCATGCCTACCGAAGCGCAACTGCATCTATTAGTGCAGCCCTGCTTACACCTGCACTTTAGTTCCATCCAGGCTTCCCATATGGCAGGTTGACTAGTCCATTGTGGGGTCCACACTTTGTCTTCCTGTGTCCAGCCCCAATTAACTGGAGATGGTAATTCGTCAATAACATTGGCTGCTTGACTCCATATATGGCCGGCTTGGTAAGCCGCACGAAGTGTATGCAGCTTTAGTGCATCTGCAGTATAGTCGACTATTCAAGCAACATATTTTACAAAAAAACTGCACTTTTTGCAGAAATCACCAAACTTGCCGGGCATCATGTTCAGACCCATTGTCAACATTTAGGAAGGGGAGCCACCTGAAACCTATCCCCCTATCAAAATGGCGGTGATGTTTCCCAAAATGGCCCCCATAAAATTTAAATTATTTTAATGTAATAAACTTAGGCGTCTAGTTATGTTTCTAGGGATACTGAATTAAAAAAATGGCTCTAAAACGTTGTCAGAAGTCCATGGAACGAAATATTCAACATGGCGACCAAAATGGCCGCCACAAAATTTAAGTTTTATATTTCATTAACAATTAGTATTAGTTTTTTTTTAATTTATTTGCTTTCATCATGATTAGAAAACATTATTTAGGTATTAGTGCTGGTAATCCTTTTGAGGAAACCTCAGGTGACCTAATATCACTGGAAAATCGCACTGTTTATGATGCGGAATCGGTAAAAATGCTGAGAAATTCTGAACGAAAAGGTATTGAACTGTACCAATCATCTGTTTCTGAAAGACTTGTTCAAGGATACACTGTGAGCATCTTTGCACCTATGAAGGCACAAACTGAGAATTTTTAAGTCTAAGAAAGTTAACAGTTCTGGAAAAAGTACTATTCAGAATCTGCGAATCTCTTTCAGATATGTCTTACTGTTAGTATGAACAGAAAACCTGACATGCAAAGTTTCTACATGAAAACAGTCCCTATCCTCCATGTCTGTCTTCTGCTGGTCACTTTCGGCATGCAATTGGAAAGGCAGATATACTTGGTCCTTTCGAAGAAATGGTGAACAGAGATGATCGTAAATTTCCTGGTACATGTAATGCCATTGTGTATGATGGAGCTGCTCTTATTCATTCAATTCAGCCACGTGTTTCGCGTACCTTTGGAGAGTACTGCGTTCGGGAATTCCACCAGAGCATTGTGGGATGTATCCAGAGCATCTCTGCTACAAGGCTTGATATGGTATGGGACATGTACAGACCGGAAAGCCTAAAGAGCAGTCTACGTAATGCTAGAGGTGAAGGAATTCGACAAACTTACCAATTCCTCTAAATTGGCATGAATTTCTTAGATACAGTAAGAATAAGGAAGATCTTTTTTCTCTCCTAGGAAGACATCTAGTTGATAATGTGCGAACTACCAAGGTCGTCACTAACATTGGAAATACATATGTCAGTTGTGAAACCGCTTCAACATCTCTTGTTGAACTTACTTACACTCCTTCTGAGGCAGATGGGCGGATTATAGTGCACACAAGAGATGGGGCTAACATCGTTGTCGTAAGAACTGTGGATATTGATGTTCTGGTTCTTGCCATATCTTTCTTCTTACATTCCTACATATTCTTGAACAACTGAACCACACTGTGGGACATACGCGTGCGCGGATGTCATGACGTCGGTGCGTGCATGGCGTTGGGATAACATACAGGGTGTCCCTTCGTCATAGTTAATTAAGCATTTCCATAAAAAATCTTCACAAAAAATTGTAACTGTTGCTGAATGACAAGCATTAAGTTTATGTTTTATATACGTGTTAAGTTTACTCAATTAAAATAACAAATCTGATACGAGAAAACAACGTAATATTCATGTGATTAAATTATATAAAATTTAGATAAATTCACTGGAACCGTCCCTGTTTTTTTGTAATGGCAAATCAAACTTAGGTATCTTAATCCTTAACTCAAAAATAGTCAAAAACGATATCAAACTCGAAATAATACGGTACCATAAAATTTATTATATTTTAATTTTTTTATTTTTTAAATCGGCCGCCATTTTGAATACTAAGGGAAATTTTGGGTGGCTCCCCTTCGGAATTTATTTTCCAACATCTAATCTAACACCATGCCAAGTGGCATCGCGTGTTCATTAAAAGAAGTATCGTTTCACGTACCGCGGCCACTATTAAAAATTATGTATTATAAAAACCTGTTGAAAGTGTACTCATGTACAAATATCCTCATAACGATGATAAATATGCATTTTAATTAACTATTGTAGTGACAGCACATAATATTGAGTTGATTTGGCTAATTCGATCACCGCCGGTGTACGTCCCCAATTTTTTTATTGTTTTTGAATTTAAAAATTTCGTTTTTGTTATTTTTAGACTGAAGGAATGAAAATATCACTTCTGGTTAACTGGAAGTGACATCAACTTTTTTCTTAAATATAATGAATATATTTCTTTAAGGTTGCTTATTAAGCATAAAATTCTAAGTACAACAGTTTTTTGCGATTTAAAAAATTCAAAAATAAGTGAGATACAAACACTTTTTTATTTTTTTTTTTCAAAATGGCCACGTCAGATGATCGCGACGTAATAAAGTTACTAAGTAGGCTATTGAAATTAGTAGTAAAGTTGTAGACTTGTCTCTAAAGAACAAAATAGTTATTTAAATTACTGACTATTTTTAGATTTTTCTTAAAAGACGGAATTTCATTTTCATTTCCGTGGAGTCTTACGAAATTTTTTTTAATGGGACCGTGCTATTAATCAGAAATAATGATTCATAAACTTTAATTTTTTGTCCATTAATCATTTCTTAACAATATCTTTCGTAATAATAAAAGTATTTTTAAAAGGTAAACACGAATTAAACAAGGAATAATTTTAATAAAATATAACAACCATGAATATATAAAATAACAAAAGTATTTAAAACCTAAATTATAATAAACCACTATAAAAATTGTTCAAACTGTTTACCGCTTTGATTAATACACAGAGTAGCGCGACTTATTGTTTCACGTCTAACATTCTGTAGTTGTTGAGGTGTTATTTGTGCAATTTCCTGTCTAACCTTTTCTTCCAGATCTTGCCTTGTGGTTGGAGCAATCGCCTAGACTCTATTTTTCAAATTCGCCCAAATAAAAAAATCGACTGGGGTTAAGTCAGGAAACTTTGCTGACCATCTTACTGGAAGCAATTCATTTAGGTAATCCCTAAAGATAATTGCATTGTGTGGTCCAGACCCGTCTTCTTGGAAGTAAGCCTCATCAATATTGGTATTGGGAATTTGAATAATCTGTGGATTCATTAAATTTTGGATGAATTCTAGATATCATAGTCCAGTTAGATTTTCGTTATATATTATTGGATCTACGATATGGTCGCCCAGTATGGCTAATCAAACATTGAAGAGAACTGCCCCTGAAACCGCCCCTGTCTCATAATATGAGGATTTTCAATTGCCCAATATCGAACGTTGTTCCGATTAAATAACCCAAGGTTTGTAAATCTCATCAGAGAATAAAATATTTTGGACAAAATTCTCATTTCTTACTTGGCGCAACTGTAACCAATTCCAAAAGTTATTCTTCACTGATAATCATTCTCATATAAAAATTGATGCAATTAATATTTATAAGAACGATAGCAGTGTTTCTTTAAAAGTTAGTTGGGTCAACATGCACTAAAGCTAATACATTAATATCCATTTCTTCATCCACAATAAATTTTTCTTCATTTTCTATATCAGGTTCAGTTCTAAATTGATGCTCCAACCGGACGAAATAGTTTCTCGGAGGTTATTTTCTTTCTGGATATCTCTGTCCATACAAAGTTTGTGATCTAGTTGCATTACGTTGAGTCTCTCCATAAGTAATCAACATGCCAACGTTTTCATCTCTTGAATATCTTTCGGCCATTTTATATTTGTTTATAATAAATTCAGTACACTTACTTCAGATTATTTCACTCATTAACGCTATAGCCAATGAGAGCCCGTTTTTTCACAACATTGCACCAATCAAACGTCATTATTAGTGGTAATTCAAGCTAGATCTGCTTTTGACAGGACCAACATGCAAAATTTATCGCTCTAATTTTTAGGTCGCTGCAGCGGCAAATATTGCGAAAATTTTTTGACGTTTTGTGTCGTGACATGTTTTCGGCAAATAGGACAAATCGTGCTTTTAAATGTTATCTATAAATATCTTCTCTAGCTTATTACTAATTGTTAACGTAAATTGTAAATTGTAGTATTGTATTAATAACCTAAAAAGCCAATGCTGTGTGGAACTTATATAGGTTCGGGACAAATTATAGGTACACAGCTTTCAATGACTTAATACCTAACATAATTACAAAATAATTTTCACAACTAAAATTAAATATGAATATCTACGAAGCAGACAAATCAGTTATTTCATGATAAATACACAAATGTAGGAACTTACGTATGCTAATTCATCAATCATTATAAAACAGCTAACACTTATTTGGAAAATCAAAACTCTGCAGTATCACTATATACATTATAATTCGTTGTACTTAAAGTATCTCTACTTAAACAAGTAAACCTTAATTTAACTATCAAACTTCTCAAATTAGAAACAAGGATTAAATACATAAATATATATTAATAAACACTTTAATATAATAATTCAATTCACTGTTTAGGCTAGTAACTAAGTTAAGCTAGCGTTACTAGATGGCGGTACCATACCATCTGAGCCGGCAACCCTTAGAACGTAAAAGGGATAGATTGGTAATATGCAATTTGTGTGATTTCACCGGTAATGTGATTGGTCGAACCGTGCTTTGTTGTGATGACTAGTCTTATAAGTTACAGTACCTATGGTTTAACGTATATTGTTTTTCTTGATTGTCATAATTTAAACCAACTTTGTTTTTTATTAGATGAGTCGCTTTGGAAATGCATTTTTATGTGACGTAAATGATGAAATTGAAGATAAAGGTGAGTAATCTCTAAAAAGCAACAAGGAAACGTCTGAAGGCAATTAATTACTGAACATAATATTGAAGATATACTTAATGAATTATTTATTCGTGAAATATTCTTCACAGATACCACTCGTGCTTTAAATTTTATCTAAAATTTTTTTCTCAAGCTAAGTTGGCCCTAGTTAGTATAACTCGTGCAAATTGGCAGTTTATTATCAAAGATTAAATCCCTCCCGCAAAAGCGGTCGGGATTTAATCAGATAATAAACTGCCAATTTGCACTCTTTATATTACTAGGCAACACGCTTTCGAACAAATTTTCGATAAAATTTTAAGCACTAGTGATATTACATACGATAATAATCAGTGAATAATGTCAAGAATAATTCAATTGTTGCGAATGTCATTGTCATGGCAATCTGCAATTTTGGATTTAAATGTTGATAGGTACCTTATAGTCCATGAAATGTCCCCACACCCATTGGGGAAAATATTCTCAGTCGATTTTTTTGCATAATCTTATGGAAAATGGTCACTTGAAAAGAAATCTGCATATTGCCAGGTCTAAAAATTGGTGAAAAATTTTTTAAACAATTTTTTTTATAAACAATTTGCAAAAATTGTTTATCTTGCTCCGTACAAATTTTTTCCAGGTATTTTGGGCGATTTTGAACAAAAAAGCTCTCTTGCAACTTTTCCCTAAAGTTTATAGTTTTCGAGATATTAATTATTTAAGGTTCGAAAAAACGCAAAAATGGCCATTTTCAACCCTGAAGAACAATATAAAAAGCAAAAAATTTTAATGTTGCTAAAGTCCTTAAATATTCTTTAAACAACCCTTAACAAAGTTCCAAAGCGTTTTAGGCTATTATTTAATTTATAATTAAAGTCGGAGTAAAATAAACGTTTTTTGCAATTTGTTTAAAAAAAATTATTTAAACAATGTTTGACCCATTTTTAGACCTGGCAACATGCAGGTTTGTTTTCAGTTGACCATTTTCCATAAAATTATCCAAAGAAATCGACTGAGAATATTTTCCCCAACGGGTGCGAAGATATTTCCTGGACTATTATTAATATTATCTGTTGTCGCTCACCTTTTAAAAATACCTTTATTATTACGAAGGATATGGCGAAAAAAAATTAAAGTTTGTGAATCGTTGCTTCTGATTAATAAAAGAAAATAGCACGATCCCATTAAGAAATTTTCCTTAGGACCCCTATGGAAATGAAAATTGAAAAAACCCTTTATAGGGCAGATTATGGTGAATGAAATTTATTTATTTACATCTTAAAATAGTAAAACTGGAAACGTAATGTAAAAAAAGTCTATGCATTATTTTTTTTTGAGCCAATCTTTATATCAACCAGTATCTCACTAGGTTGTTACATTTTAAAAATATGTGTGACATACATGCCATTTTATTTTTTTCATTTTTATTATATTTTTTTTTTTTGTAAAAACAAAATAACATAAGGAAAAGTCAGTAATAATTATCAGAAGTGACTTTTCTTTTGCAAATAACTGATAGATAAACGTATTATTATAAAAGTGTCGGTACTTCAGTGCATACTCAGAGGTTATGTCAAGTTAGATACTAAATATTATCATAGCGCAAATGTGCAGCATAATTTTAATTATCACAACCCAATCTACATATATATTACACTACTATTACACTAATTTTTGTTAAATTATTCTGGATATAGAAGGTAAAAATGAAACGCTAATGAACGATACACATAAAAGATGAATCATCACTAGGGTTTGGGAAGTCTCGATATTCTCAAATTCCCGGGACATGAGACATCGCAGGATCAAAGTCCCGGGACTTCGAGACTTTTCAAAATAAAATTAGAATCAAGTTCATTTTGGCAAGACGTATCAATAAAATCGTCATTTTAGTAAAAATCAACATTAATTGAACATAAAATCAAATTCTAGTATTTCTAACGTTAATTAAAGTCTAAACAATTCGTATGTTTAATTCTCATACACAGATTCATTTTTGGCAATAAATCTCTTATAATTATAAAACATAAAACAGACTCAGTAAAGTAATCATACTAATCATCAATAATTCTCATTTAGTCTCTAGCCATTAGTCATGTAATATAACATAATAACGCTAATAGGGAACGTGAGCTGGATTTAGACCGTCCTAAGACAGGTTAGTTTTACCCTATTGATGACTCGTCGTTGCGATAGTAATCTTGCTCAGTACGAGAGGAACCGCAGGTTCGGACATCTGGTTCACGCACTCGCTCAAGCGGACGGTGATGCAAAGCTACCATCTGTGGGATTATGTCTGAAGGCCTCTTAGACCGTATCCTTTCTAATCGAAGGTGGCAACGATGCCTCTTAAAGTTCCGAGTGTCGAGAGGCTCAAAACAATGTGACTTTACTAGGCAAACGCAGTTTGCCGCGATCGTCACACTAGCAGTCTTTTTTTCTAATTTAATAAAATATTCTTTTAAAAAAATTTGTGCATTAACAACTTTATCCGACAATCTATTTCTGATTTTTATAATAATGCCCCCGGAAAGAGAACACTTTTGTTTTCAACAGATGTCGGTTTTATTGTGTATAGTAAGTTACGTACATACGAGTATCAAGTAATTACTCGTTAAACTAATAGACGACGCTCTCAGTGACAGAGTGCGGGAAGCCTGAGCTAATGAAGCTTATTGTGATATTTTGTTAATAAAATTATTACAAGCGTGTCTCGAGCCTCGACCCGAAAGTCCCGGGACACGAAACGATTAAATTTGGGAAAAGTCCCGGGACTTCGAAACACGAGACGTCCCGGAACCCAAACCCTAATCATCACTACATGTACCTAGGTGAACACTGGTTGAATATTCAACCTCTTTCTGCATAACTCTAACGCATGATGCCAGCGCAGGGTGTCCACTGAGGTCACTTTAAGTGATATAGGTCATTTTTTTGAGAAAAGGTCACTCAAAGTCACTTTTTTCATAAAATAGTCACTTTCAGTCATTTTTTGGAGTAATATTTTTGCCACAAAGTACAACACTACTAATTTCTTCAAATATCCTAATTTGACGAACTTGGTGAAAGCAGTTTTATCTTTATCTCATGGAAATAGCACAGTGGAGAGAGGATTTTTCACGATCAAGGCTAGCGTTGAGTGAGGACAAGACCAACATGAACTTGAGAACTTTAAATGCCAGACTGAATGTCATCAATTATATGCATAAATTCAGCGATAAACCACATTTATTTCCCATATCTAAAAATCTTTTGGCAAAAGCAAAAGTTGCTCATAAAAGTTATATGGCCTACTTAGAAAAACAACAGTCCGATGCTCAGGCTGCCGATAGAGAAAGGCTAGAAAACCAAGAATAAAGAAGAGCTGAACAGGAAGCCATGCAACAAATTGAAGATCAACAGAAAACTGTGAAGCAAATGGAGGCTGAGGCAAAAAAGCAGATAATGGAAAAAGAAGCAACAGAAAAAGCCGCAGATATCCTATTGAAAGAGGCTTCAAAAGCTTCAAATCGATTGCAACAAGCGTTGAAAGATGGGAATGTGGAAGGCGCACAAGTGGCCCACCAGTTATTAAATGCATATAAAAACATGAGAAACCAAGAGAAGGATAAATCAAAGGAAGTAAACAATATGAATGAGAATATCGCCAAAAGAAAAAGCAATCTTATAAGTAATTTTGTGACCAAAAAGAAGAAAATATAGATGTATAATTGTTGATTTTTTTAAAAACTTTATTAGTTTAAACCCATAAATAAACCCATAAATAATATAAGATTTGAATTTCCAGTCTTGTCTTTTGAATGAAAATTTAAATTATTTATTTATTTTTCGAAGACTTTATTTTTGTTTTTACCAAGAATTTGTTTTTTTTTATTTTAATTTTTATGGTAAATAAAAAGTGTTCAAATTAATATATCATGTTTATTTACTTGTGGCACATTTTAAAAATAACTATTTTAGTTCCATTTGTTCAAATTACGTAAGTTCAATTTTTTCTAATTTGAGTCATTTTTGTGCGCCGGAAAGTCACTTGAAGGTCACTTTTTCTAATCGAGATGGGTCATTCAGTCACTTTTTTTTCAAATATTAAGTGGACGCCCTGCCAGCGATTGAATCTCCGACCGATGTCCGGCTGTAAAATACTACAAGAGTCATCTGGTTAAATATGCCACCAGTACCAGTTTAATGCAAATATTTTTTCGGCTTGGTTAAAATAGCGAAATATAAAGGGTAAAATTCTGTTCTTTGAGAAAAATCTAAAGATAGTCGATAGTCGTCTTTCAAATAACTATCTTGTTATTTACAGACAAAGTCTACAACCTTACTAATAATTTCCATAGCCTACCTAGTAATTTTCTTACGTCGCGTTTATCTGACACGGCCATTTCGAAAAAAATAAAAAATTATTCGTATCTCATTTATTTTTTGGAATGCTTAGAATACTTAGAATGCTTAATAAGATACCACCAAAAATTATAGTCATCCTATTTAAGAAAAAAAAGTTGATGTCACTTCCGGTTGAACCGGAAGTAGTCTAAGAGTAGCCCAATTTTGTCTAATTTATGGGTACTAAAAACGAAATTTTTTAATTTAAAAATAACAAAAAAGTGGGGGCGTAAATTGTCTCGTGGCCATCCGGTATAAATACCTTTAGCGATATTTTAAATTTGTTTACAATGTACCTATATTATCATAAAGAAGTTATGAATAAAGTGTAGATTAAAGCTTTTTAAAAATATATATATTCTTACTAAATTTTCGTTACGTTGGAAAAATGCTTCCAGTAAAAAAAAATTGAATTAAAAAGTGGTGAATGTTGATTGAAAATAAATATTCATACCATGTGTACCTACTACATGAACGATACAAATTATTTTCGGACATAGGTGTATAACTTCATTAATTTACATGTATTAAAAATATACTTTATGTACATGTTTGGAGCCATATATAAAACTAAATTAGCATAGAGGACAGGATTTTTAACATATTTCAACGTGAATAAATTGGAATCTACATTAAGTGTTTTTAAAAAATATACTAATATAAAAAATTTAGAAGTGAATTGATTCGGATACCCAACTCCCCCATATTTCAGGGCAGTTATATCACAGTGGAGAGAAGATGGTACTATACCTTGCAAAAACTTAATATTTTATGCATACATCTCTTAATTATTAGTATGTTACTATATACCACCATGAAGTTTTGTAAGAAAATTCTAATAGTAATTATGAGTTTAAAACTTAATTAACTAGCCAGTTTTTATTCGCATACTCTTGTCAATAGCTTTTTATATAACAATGTTCCTCAGTAAACAAATATTAACCAATTTGGTACACTAACAAATACATCCATATTTTGGTTATCAGTAACATTTTCGATCTTTGCAAGAGCATTTATCAAAGCTGATTATAAAATTACAGACAAACTATAATTTCATCGTATACTCTATTTTTTATTTAACTTTACTTTGTGTCTACTACAGCTTATGAATAATATGTCAATATCTGCAGTCATTTTTAATTTCGTCATAGACAATTTGTAACTTGTAATTTGTAATCTTACATTCAACAAGTACGCTATTACATTTTTTTATTTATACTAGTAATAGCAACTTGCGGTAGGTCTTTCTTACGTTCCTTCTTCCTTCAGCCCAATCTTATACATATGCTCCTTCTTAACACCTCCTTGATCTAGTAAATATGATCAAGATGTCTTTCCACTCAAAAAAGATTTTCACTTGCCTTTGAAACTATTCGGTGCTGATTTCGTACCACAATAACGCATCGTACTGATACAAGCAATAATAGAATGATTTTTCTTAACTCCAGCCAATGGATCTTCTAAGTTTACAGACCCATCAAACTCTGACTGATTGATTCGAACCATTCAGACTGTGAAATAAAAAATATTGCGATTTTGATTTGTTCGGGTCCGCTCTCAAATTTGTCTGCAGTTCCTGGTTAGGCTCCAGAACCCGTTAGTATCTCGTTGGGCTACTGACTAATAGCCGTTAGATAGGAAGCTAGTGCCTGGAAATGCACGTCGTGGAGATGCAGGAAAGTGCAACATTGTTTACCCCTAAAAAATATGGTATGCATGGACAAGCCATTTAAGAATTGTTTTGTCTTACCCTTCAGATTGGGCGCATAGTTAAAGTAAAAGGCTCCCAATATCTCAAAATATAATCCAACTTAACGTCATAAGATACATGAAAGAAACCAGCGAGGCTTTGTGTGGAATGCCTTCCATTCCTCAAAACAAGACCTAAGATGAAATATTCGGGGACTTTTGATTCATAAGTCATTTCAAAAAATCGGTAAAGGTATTTACACAAAACTTCCACTCTCTAGCGCACAGCCTCATTAAAGATGCACAGTTTGCATCCTTTAGTCATTAATTATTTTTTTCGTTGGATGACGACCCTGTATATTATTTTTAATTCAATACTGTGGTTATTTTCTTAACACTTGTGTCATTTTCCTCCATTGCATCTTAATTAATTTTTTTAGAGTGACCACCCTGTATAACACCTAACGCATGAGGCCCACGGCTGGGGACTTTTGGTATTTTACTCCTAAGGGTCAACCCTACAACTTAAAACAATAATCCGTTGAACACTATTTATTTCCGAATTAATGTCTTCGTTTCCTGGCCTAAGAGTCTAGTTTTTCATTTTACTTCTACATCCAGTGGAAGTATAGTAACGACAAAAAAAATTTTAAAAATTTTATTGTTCAAATAGGCTTAAAATGTCATGAAACGTCGAGATTTTAAGTTTGAGAGAAAAAAAAAATTCTGTCTGTCTTTTACTCTGGAACCGTTTAAGATATTGACTTGAAATTTGGTACACGTATGTACTTTAACAAGATCTGGAACTAGATTATATTTTCATCTTATTCCGTCGAAGGGTCGGGGGGTAAATTGGGGTAAATTTGGGGTAAATGGGTAAATCAAGCAGGTAAGAGTCCATAAAAATGGTATTTAGTGTATACAAGAAAAGCTAAGGTCTCAAAAAAAAAAATTGGCATTAGCCACCCCCATTACCACTCCCACCATTATTAAAGGGAATGAAAAAAAAAGTGATTTAGTGTATTTACAAGAACCAGAAAACTTCAAAATATTTTTTTACTTCATCCACCCCCACTACCACGCCCCTCTCACCACCCCCACCCCACTACTAATGTGGGGTATTGTTTTATGAGTTTTTGGGGTAAAGGATTTCAAATATTATATTATTAAAGTTCCATAAACAATTATTTTCACTTCCACTGTTTTTTCGTTGTGAGTGACTTGGATAGAGAATCTGGGGTATTGTTTTATGAATTTTTGGGGTAGAGGATTTCAAATATTATATTATTAAAGTTCCATAAACAATTATTTTCACATACAAAGTTTTTTCGTTGTGAGTGACTTGGATAGAGAATCTGGATGTGGAAGTAGTGATTCCTTGAGCAGCGGTTTTTAATTTTTATTTCGACGTTTAAATCTATTTATATGATTTATATGATTACCAGCAAACCATTTCAACCAAGTTCTCTAAATCTTATGAATTTATAGAAGCAAATATATCGGATACAATGCATTGCAAATTACAGCATATCGAACGGTCATTTAGATTTTCAGATTTCGATTGAAATCCTGCTAACTAATTGTCCTTTGCCATGGAGAGGCACGGCGCGGAGCGGTGGTCGTTATATAAGCGTAAATTCAACAACAAAGCGTTGTTATTCAACATGGCTTTGCGACTAAATTGACGATTATAAGCTGGTTATTGTGCAACATGTTTTTATTTTGTTTGTAGGCGCTTCCTTTGAAATAAATGGAACTTAAGGGAGTTAGTATGACGTGAAAGGCATGCAGTCTTATTAATTTGTAAGTTAATTAATTTTCAGAACAATTGAAGAACAAGGATGAATTTGAACAAATTTGCGCATGAAACCTAACAGAACGTTATAGTTTGTAATTCTTAGATATCTCGACCACCCCTGGTAATTATAAACACTATCTCGGCTATCCCTAGTAAATGTAAATAGTACTAGTTATTACAGGTCAACATAAATTGTTATGCAGAATGTTATTTTATCTCGTTGATGTCATTTGCATATTAAGGAAAAGCAGTACTTTAATAGTTTAAGCACCATCTGGTTTTATGATAAAACCAGTGGGTGCTTAACCTATTAATTGTCCATTCATCTACATGCTGGTTCATCTTGTAACTCATCATACATTGGAAAATGGAGACCTCCTAGAGGCAGAGCCCTTAGGATTTACAATACATGTCATTATGTGCCAAATTGGTTTATTATATAAAACGTCTGTTTTCCTCTTTAATTTCGTTCAATTAGTACATAATCAGTGAATATTTAACGTTATTTAAACCTTTAATTAGACCTTTAATAAGTTCCAACCATACAAATCTCCTGGGATGGATGGAATTTACCCAATTCTGCTCCTAAAAGGGCAGGATATAAGAATACCACATTTGTGTAAAATGTTCAGAGCCTGTCTGACCTGGAAATACATATGTGGCGGAAGGTGAAGGTCACCTACCTATCAAAAATAGGCAGGATATCAGACCAAACGCCCAAGTCATACGGACCCATAAGCCTGCCCTCTTTCCTACATAAAACATTGGAAAGACTACTGGACAGGTGCATTAGAGACGAAGTATTAAGGGAAAACCCCCTTAGTGAACGTCAATATGCATACCAGCCGGGAAAGTCAACAGACCTCGCCCTGGATGATTTGAACAGGCTACTGACAAAGTCATTGAATGACAAAGAAATGGCAATGGCAACATTTCTTGATATAGAAGAAGCGTTCAACAACGCGACAACGCAATCACTAACGAATGCGCTGTCAAATAGAAGAGTTCCAACACTACTCTGCCAGTGGATTAAAGCCAGCCTAGATAAGGGGGTAATAGTATCCAATCTAGGCGAGGCTACTATTGAGGCGCAGGTGAGTACAGGCTGCCCTCAAGAAGGAGTACTATCTCCATTGCTGTGGGCAACTCTTATCGACCAACTCCTCCGGAAAGTCTCCGCAGAAGGCTTTTATGGCCTAGTATACGCTAACGACCTAGCAATAGTAGTCAAGGGGCGATTTGCGAACACCGTATCAGAGTGGTGGCAAAGAGCTATAAACATTGTCAACAGATGAGGAAGGACTATCCATAAATCCTCACAAAACTACAGTCGTCACCTTTACACGAAAAAGATCCTTGGGAGGCCTAAAACCCGTAAGGCTCAATGGAGTGGAAATTCTATTTTCCAGTGAGGCTAAATACCTAGGAGCCATTTTGGACCAAAAACTGACATGGAATACCCACATTCAAAAAGTCGCACAAAAAGCAGCAATTACCCTCTGAAGGTGCAGGCAAATGTGTGGAAAAAACTGGGGGTTAAACCCCAAGATGGCCCTATGGTTATATACTAGAGACGTTAGACCCATGATAACATATGGATCGATGGTATGGTGGACCAAGACATTGCAGCTGGGAGCAATAAGGGTATTAAGTGGCGTACAAAGACTTGCTTGTCTGTGCGCCACGGGGGCCATAAAAACTGCTCCCATGACTGCATTGGAGGTCTTTTTAGATGTGCCACCACTACAAATTTTTATCTAAGGGGAAAATCGTTCAGTGTTTCACAGGCTAATGCAAGGTACAACGCCCAAAAGGCAACAACACGGAACAGAGCACCAAAAGTTATACTCAGAGCTGAAGGCAGATCCAATTTTGGGAATGCCCACGGACAGCATGGTCCCAAAGTATAACTTTTCTAAAAATTTTCAAAATAAAATACCAGACAGAGAGGACTGGAAGAATGGCCCTCCGATATCAGCACAAACAGTCTGGTACACGGACGGCTTCAAGATAGAACAGGGAGTAGGAGCTGGGATTTACAGGATAAGGTCGAAAACTGAAATCCGGATAAGTCTAGGAATACATCCCACAGTATTTCAGGCTGAAGTGGCCGCTATACAGTGGTGTGCAAAGGAAATAATGAGGCAAGGAACTGTTAACCAGTCGATTGCCATTTTTTTTCGACAGCCAAGCAGCGTTAAAGGCAATCGATTCCATGCAGGTCGATTCAAGACTAGTATGGGATTGTATTAACGCCCTTATAGACCTAGGAAGTCAGAATAAAGTAACCGTGGCATGGGTACCAGGATATGAGGGATACAGGGGAAATGAAAAGGCTGATCAACTGGCTCGGGAAGGCGCGTCTAATGCCCACCTTTTGCGGTGTGGCTAAGCCATGCAAACGATCATCCATTAATAAATGAGTAGAGGACAAATCTCTAGAATGGTTGAAGAGTTTCCCGCAACAGAGACAGGCTAAAGAGTTCATTAAAGAACGACCGGCCAAATTCACGGAAGATCTACTATGCCAAAATAGAAAGGCCATAAGGATAATAACTGAACATTGTAGGCTTAATAGGCACATGAGTCTAATGGGCCTGGCAGATGATGTAACATGCAGATTCTGTCAAGAGGAAGAGGAAACCTCAGTACATATGTTGTGCCACTGCGAAGCCCTAGCCAGACTGAGATTTCAACTACTTGGTTAAAAAAAAACCAAGGGCAGATAGCTATACTAAGGAGCTCCTATCAAGGCTATGGAGTCTGGTACAAAGGATAAAGCTGGATAAGGAACCTTAAATGAATTAGACTAGGAGCGCCACAATAGATCCAAAGTGGCCAAGGCCAAGCAGCCAGCTCTCCTTCCTTCAACCTAATCTCACTTTTAATTAAACCTCTATAGTCTACGTTTATCGTTTTTTAAATAGTTCTGTAGAATGTTATTTAATCGTTATCTATAAGGTTTAGAAGACGTTTATATTTGGTTAATTCAAACGTTTTTCGCGGGATATTTTTTCATCGAATTAACGCGTTTCTAAAAACTATAACATCGTTTGGTTTTAACGTTTTTAAACGTATGTGTGCCCATTGATATTACTTATTACATTAATTTATAAGCCTATCTTTTTCTGGATATAACATATTTCTCATTTTATTGCTTGTCAGTTAGGTACACATTATTTAGATATAGGCGCAAGCGAAACTTTCATACTTAGATGACTACTTTCTTTTATCTGTATTGATGTTCTATTTCTCAACATCCTAATTTAATTAATAGTATTAGGTAAAAAAATCTTTTACTAACAAAAACTTTAAAATACAAATTATTGTAAAATCTATCACATTAAACCACATTAAATAGAAACTGTTCTGAACATTAAACCGACTTATATAAACGTGTGTAAGTGCTCAATAAATGTAGATAGTAGGCAGCAGCACTACGCCATCTAGTTGCAGCGATCCAAGTTGCCGTGGCTGGATAATAAATAAATTGCTAAATTACAAATTACAAATATTGTCAATATTGTCACATCTCAGTTTCACTGGGGAGTACTCCCAACTGAGAAGTGGCACTTTGACACCTTGCAACAAAGGTGCTTACATAACGGTTGTTCGGGCGCCAGTTTCCTTTTTTAAGTAAAGGAACGCCACTATCCTCAAAGCCAGTGGAGTAGCACTTGAGTAACTACAATGTAGAAACGGAAATTTCCAGTGGGTCAAAAAGGGAAGCTAAACCTTTTTACGCATATAGCAGTAAAGCACAGTTCACAATACAACAGTCTTTATTTACTCCGAATTCTATAGGTCGCAAATGTTATTTTACTCACTTTTCCCTTGGCACATCTGTGGTGCTGTGATTTGGATGAACGCTAGAATAAATTACCATTGGCAATTATTCTGCGCATTGGCTTGATGACGGTGATGGTGAATATTTTGTTGATCTACTTAGGAAATATTTTATCACATTTACTTGCTTTCTGCTGGGCACGTCTTCATTAGGTTGGCGGACGGTCTGGACTGACTCTACATTTGGGTTTCAATTGCTGGCTATCTTGGAACCAACGTGGTAGAATGGGAGAAAGGACCGAAAGCGGTGCGTGGTAGTAGCAAGTTACTTTTTATTGTCTTAAAATATTTTCAAGATGAAATGTTTCGAGTGTAAAAATATTCCTAAGTTGATGTCACGGCTGCGGAGTCACCGGTGTACGTTTATCCACTCGGATGGCTGAGCCTGGACTGATTTGCGTTCGCTGGGAAAGCGTTCTAGTACGGTGACGATTGCGCGCATCGTCTACTACTCGGCGGTTTGCATATTTCGACGGCCTGCCGTCGCATAATTTATTATTCAGATAATAAAGTAATAATCATAAGTCTAGGCTTTTACAAGAAATACGATAAATAATACAAAAATAATAGGTTATAGAGGTGCAACTATGCTTATGAAACTGTGCTTCGTTACAATATTTATAAGTCATCTAGGGCTTCTTAAAACGCTTTAACGCTTACCTAACGCCAAACTCGACAAACCTACAGACTTTAATAAACCTTCTTCATTCTTTCAGAACCTTCACCTTTATACGACAATAACCATTACCACGAAGAATGTTTGCGTTGCAACTCATGTGGACTCAATTTGACCGGTCCGAACCAGAAGCGCGCTCGGCGCTTCAAAAACCAAATCCTTTGCGACCTGCACTTCGCCGACGTCGCTCTCATGGAGTGTTCAGATTTCATGCAACAGTTACGATCATTCAAACCTCAATCTCTTGGTTGTGCTGTAGCCAGAAGAAAATCTTCCACGACGCTCATTTTTCCCCTGCCACCGCAGGCCTGTTCGGGTAAGTGATTTGTAGATATTAATATTTTTAATAACAAACCAAATTAACTTCATGAATCTCTTGTTCGACATATTACTAAATTAGTTCAAAAGAAATTGAACTGTTATACTATAGAAAATAATGACACTTATTCATAATGAGGTAATTTTGAATATGTTCTTTAGTAGTTTATTAATAAAATACTAAAATTTCATATCATCCCCAAGTAGCATGGCGTAAACCATTAAAGCGATGTCCTTCGGCAGCTTACAAGTAAAGTACTAAAATTTCACAGCATTCCCAAATAGCGCAACTACAATATGCCTTATTCTGCAATGCAATAGCTCGGTAGTAGCTGTAACAAATAGTAGTGACTCTTTTGGCTATAATATACAGGGTGGACCATTAATAATAGGCCATAGTTCAAGGGTAGATTCTTTAGATCAAAATATGAGGATATAATCAAACATGCTTTAGTGAATTGTTGCTGTGGAAAAAATACAGGATGTCAAAATTGTAATTTTTTTTTGCAATATCTCAACTACCTCTTGACCGATATTCTCCCAGTTTGGCAAAGAAACATTTTTTAAGCTAAGAAACAAGAATTTATGTATCACATCACGCTAGCCCGTGGATTTATCGCTTCTACATGGGGCCGTGGAGGGCGCCTCATGAGTTAGTTATAAATAATGAAGAATATTTTTTCTCTTTTTTTTTACGTAATGGCAATTTTGACTAGAAAAACTCATGCAGAATTCATTTATACGTAAAAAAGGTACACTTGATAGAAGTTGATAATTCCAACCGTTTTCGAGGAAACTGCCTCGTAGATCTCAAAAATTGAGATAATACAAAACAAAGAAAAAATTATTGCAATATCGACACCCTGTATCTTTTCGCACAGCAACAATATACTAAGACATGTTTGATTATATCCTCATACTTTGGTCCAAAGAACCTACTCTACTGAATCTACTGAACTATGGCCTATTATTAATGGTCCACTCTGTATACCACTTTAAAGTTAAAAATGTGGTTTAGCTACTAATCTATGTGTTCCACATTTGCGACAGCGGGTTGAGTTTTACAGCAGTATATAACAGCCAATTTGCTGCCAACTAGTATGTAAATTAGTTAAGTAAAACAATTTAGTTTTAAATCTTTCTTTATACCATTGGCTTCTTTCGTTTTCACAAAGTCAAACATTATTGCACATTACAAATGGATAAAAGCATCCTTTGATGGATGATTTGAGGTTATCTTATAGTTAATTCTAAATGTCATTGTCAACCTTACTTTCTCTTCTTCTTCTTTAAAAACCATTAAGATGTTAAATAACCTTTGAAGCTGAATTGCAGGTAGACTATACCTAAATGCTTAGATTAGACTATATGGTTATTTAACAGTTTAGATTATAAGATTTTTTTTATACAAATCGGTTCACTGCATTTTCTGAAAACGACAAGAGCTGAAAAGGGTAGTCGTTTTGAACAATATTTTCTTCTCTTTGCACTAATATATTACCATTTGTAGGATGATAATTAATAAAACACTAATTACACCCAAACATACTTTAATTAATTCGTGTAATGAACACAAGAAAAACATAGGTAAAATTAGGAAAACATCTCAAGCACGTATGACATTGTCCCGCGCGTCTAGTCACTTCTCTTCTTCTGCCGTTGACAGCTGATCGGTTACGAGACACTGTGCAAGCATTAAGCCCGCTTTACATAGGGGAATTAAATAAGGGGTCGCTACACACTCCCCCTTTGGATCACACTACCGCCCCGGGTGTGATATAAAACGAAGGAAGGGGGTCAAACGTCCACGACACTTTTGGCGCGGCGCACTCGCGAAGAACGGCGCGGCACGTCACTGTTGCACTGCGGACGAGGAGCTGCCGGTAAAGGCCTGGAACGTTGACTAGGCGTAGGTGAGGTCCTGGAACCTGGATCCGGAGGTGGGCCTGGAATAGGCGTTGCTGAAGCAGGTTGCTGGGGAAACTGACGTCGAGGGCGTCCTCTACGACGTATGGGGTGAACTGGAACCAGATTCGGGGTGTCCTGGGTAGGCGGCACATATTTGGTTAATGCCGACACATGATAGGTACCGAGAGGTACTGTGGGATTTGTTGGATCCTTTATTTCGTAGGAGGTCGGGCTCACAATTCTAGAGACTTGGTGGTACAAATTTTGAAGTGATTCCAGCTTTGGCTTTGCTTAGCACATGAGTATTGACAAGTACGAGGTCTGATACTTTGTAGGTCACATCACGGCGTTTGCTGTCAGCAGTTCTTTTTCGGCTGTCTTGTTGACGTTCGTGAGTCTCTCGGGCCTGGCTGAGAGTGTTCGCCATGGTACGCAGATAAGGAGTAATCTGAGGTACAAAATTGTCGCTTTCGATGATGGCTCTGAAGTCTCTTCGCGTATCATCGGGGGTGCGTAACTCTCTACCGAAAGTTAGGTAGGCTGGAGTGAATCCTGTAGACTGACACACGGATGTGTTTATCGCAAATCGCACGGAGGAAATTTTGTCCTTCCAGCTGGTGTGGTCATCTGCCGTGAGGATTGCAAGTTGCGTTTTCTGATCTCGGTTCTTACGTTCCACCGGATTGGCGGCAGGATGGTAAGCAGGGATAAGACTTTGGGTGAACCCCAGAGCTTGGGCTACATGCTGCATGATTCCGCTAACAAATTGGCTTCCGTTATCGCTGATAACTTTTCGAGGAGTTCCGTAACGAAGTATGATTTCATCAATTAGGCATTTGGCACAGGCTTCGGCTGTGGCTACTTTAAGTGGAAACATTTCTGTCCAGCGAGTAGATGTATCTTCGATGATAAAAATTCATCGCTCTCCAGTAGGAGTCTCTGGAAGAGGTCCAAAAAGGTCAATTGCAATGACTTCAAATCTTTGTGCTTGCACGGGGGTCTGAAGTAAGCCAGATGGCTTCATGTTAGAAGATTTATACCGTTGGCAGTCTATACACTGAGAAACATGTGCGGTAACGTCTCTTCGCATGCCTGTCCAATAATAACGAGGAATGATTCTTTGTAGGGTGCGTTCCACACCATAGTGACCAGCCAGTGGAGAATCGTGAGTTTCTTTGAGTACCTATTGAATCTGACTTTTTGGTACGACTTGCTGCGCTTCTTCTCCATCATGATCTGGGGAGTAACGGTATGAAATACCGTTCATCATCAGGTAACCGCGGTCACTCCATCTGTGAGTGTCTACCGGGTTAGGGTCTGGAGACTCAAAACAGTTGATTATTCGAGCTATGTCTCGGTCGGTTAGTTGTTCCTCTCTCACAGCTCTAGCATCATCAACAGGAAGGTTGATGGTAACGAAGCAAACATCGCATGTTTCGGCTTGGCTGCTGTCATGGCAGATAGGGCGCGACAATGTGTCGGCTAAAACGTTCTGACGTGCAGGAACATATTCTATGTTCAGGTTGTATGGCTGTAGAGATAATGCCCAACGAGCGAGTCGACCTGTCGGGGATTTCAAGGACATCAGCCACCGAAGAGGTTGGTGATCACTTTTCACAGTAACGTTCGATGATTCAATGTACCCACGAAACTTGGAAAAAGCCCATATCAAGGCCAAGGCTTCACGTCCCGTCGTGTGGTAGTTTCTCTGCGCAGGCGTCAGTAAACAACTTGCGTATTCGATTGGTTTCTCGTCTGCTCCCTCCCCCTGGAGTAAAGCTGCTCCTAAAGCATATGCGCTAACATCAGTGCGTATGACAAACGGTTTGGAGGGGTCGGCTTGACGCAAGATAGGCGTAGAAGTCAATAGCCTCTTCAGTTCACTGAAAGCCATTTCCTGGGAAGGTCCCCATTCCCATTTGGTAGTTTTTCTGGTTAGGTTTGTCAAAGATCTAGCTACCTCTGCAAAATTCGGGACAAACCTTCTGAACCATGAACAGGTCTGCAGGAAGCTAAGAACTTGTTTCACATTTTGTGGTGCACGCATGTCCACTATTGCAGATATTTTATCTGGACAAGGTTGGGATCCTTCCTTGCTGATGACGTGTCCGAGATATTTCACTCGATCTGTGGAAAAGGTACACTTTTTGCGGTTAACTCGAAGTTTAAACATCTTCAGTCTGTTGAAAACGTCATTTAAGTCATTAAGATGAGTTTCAAAATTGGGCGACATAATTAAATCGTCTAAGTAAGCCAACATGGAGATGTGTGGCAATCCAGAGCGGAAACGGTCAGCGAGACGTTGAAAAGTCGCCGGCGCTGTTCGCAGTCCGAAGGGCATTGCTTTGTACCGGTAGGTACCGAAAGGAGTGATAAGCGAAGTTTTATCCTGATCCTCCTTGGCAACTGGGATCTGATGATAACCACTTTTTAGATCCAGAGTAGTTATGTAAGCAGAATTGGACGTAGAATGAAGTAGATCATCCACTCTAGGCAATGGATACTGCACGGGAACCGTTACAGCATTAAGACGTCTGTAATCTACGCAAAGACGCGGAGTGCCGTCCGCCTTTGACACTAGAACGACAGGAGCAGCATAGGCTGTCTCACATTCTTCGATGATTCCATCTTCGAGTAATTTGTCAAGTTCCTGAAGATGAATTTCTTTCTGCGCAGGGGCAAGTTGATACGGAGGTTGAAAAATGGGAGTCTCATCCGTTAACTTGATGGTATGCTCAGCATAAGGAGTAAGCTCTTTGCTTTTCTCAAAAACTGTTTTATGTGACTGTAATAGTTGTTCCAACTGTGCTTTCTCACTTGTAGTTAGGTTTTGCCATCATTTTCAGTGAGCTGAAATTCGGTTTGGTAAGCACTAACTATAGGAAAAGGTGGGGCTGGTGTACTAGGCTCCTTGAAAAATTCAAAAGCAACTGAGGGGTTTTCGTCGAAAAACCATTGACCCTGGTCAAAACCATTTGTCCACTCGTAATGAAATCGATTCCTAGGAGGGTTTTTCTGTCTAAATGCTCAGGAATTGCTATGAATGTAGTTGGTATACTTTTTCCTTGCAAGATTACTTGAGTTTCGAAAATTCGCGCCACTACTCGACGTAAATGTCCATCCGCTAGGACCATCTGTAGGAGCTCTTCTTTGTAAGGTAAATTCGATTCACAGAAATGTGTGTAAAGAACGTGTCCTGCGATGCTGTTTCTAGCACCGGAATCTATGTAGGCAAGTCCCTGTCTTCCTACAATCTCGATATGTACCAATGGTCTAGACATTGTAGAAACTGGGTTAATTTCAGTGAGGAAAATGTCGATACTTGAGGCCTGTATCGTAGCAGAGCCAATACTGTTGTTACCTTGAGGTCTCGTGCTGGAAGTACTCTGAGTACGACAATTGGGGCACTGGGAACGTATGTAACCTGGCGTTCCACATCCAAAGCAACCAGCAGAAGTGGTAGGTGAGTTTTGACTGATACTCGGCTGACTAACGTTTCCTTGATTAGCAGCATACTTGCGGCATTCTGCCTGAAGATGGCCAAAATTCTTGCAGAATTGGCATTTGGGGCGAAGACGTACCGTTTTGTCATCATTTGCACTACTCTGTTTCAATGTAGTAGGTGGCGTTGACTTGTACTCGGTAAAACTATCCTCGATAGATCTGGCCTTCTCAATTAGTTCAGAGATAGAGGTCACTTGTTCTCTAGGTAACCTAAATCGAATTCTTCGGTTTAAAAGACCGTAAATCATGTCCAGCTGATGCGTTGCGTGCAATTCTGGAGTTTTCGGTAAGCGAGCTAAAAGAGCACGAGCAGAATTTACAAAAAGATCTGTTGGTTCTTTATCCCCTTGTTCCTTGGATAATAATTCCTTGAAAATCTTGTGTGGCGGCTTATTGTAACCGAATGAATGTCGTAATGCCTTTACTGCTTCATCCCAAGTGGAAATTGTAGATTTGATTCCTCGCCACCAGGTTGCAGCATTGTGGTCAAGCAACATCGGCAATCCCTTGATTGCATTTTCCTCTGTAATATTTACACAGTCTCTGTAAACATTAATAGCGCTAATAAAGGCTTCCACGTCCTCATCTTTGTTTCCGGCAAACCGCGAAGCACATTTCGAAAAGTTGCCGCTAGTAATTGAAGCTTGTGCTTGTTGACTAGTAATCAAAGCTTGAGTCATGCCCTTTAATAGGTTTTGCAACTGTTCTTCCGTCATTACAATTGGGTCAGACATTGTTACAGTTGATGAATCGACAGAAATTGATGTATTACAAACGTTACGTTGACTCCTGAGATTGTAACTCATTAATTCGCAAAATTTTGTAGAATTTTGATTGCATGAAAATCCGCTTTCAAATTTGACTGCATACAAATCTGCAGAAACACTAAAAGTCTAGTGAAATGAAATAAATCTTGCAATTGTCTGTTGAATGTTCAAATACTTGAAACGAGCACAAAATGTTCGTGGATAGCACACAGAATTTGTTTATCTGAGGTAGAATGTTTTTCAAAAACCGAAATATGCATGAGAGTTCATGAAACATGTAACCAGCGACGAAAATGTCCTTAGTCGAAATACAGCACGAAATGTTCATGAAAGCTATGTAAAATGTCTATTTTACTCGAACGAAAGGCACAATAAAGTTCATTTAAATGTAAAACCGGCGACGTAGAATGTCTTTTCTTAGTCGAAATAAACCAGCTGTTTGTGAAAATAGCACAATAAATGTGAAAACCGGCGACGTAGAATGTCTTTTCCTAGTCGAAATAAACCAACTGTTTATGAGAATAGCACAATAAATGTGAAAACCGGCGACTCAGAATGTCTTTCTAGTCGAAATAAACAAAATCTGTGAGTTAATGTCTTTGAAATTATTGAATGCACACGGCGTGTGAGTTATTCAAAACTTGCAGCAATCAGAAACTAGAAGCTCTACTTACAGTTTCAAATCCTCTCTTTTACCTTACAGAAGTGGAAGTTCTTGCACAACAACTGCTTGGATTTCTTGGCCCAAAACACTGGATTTTTGATCACTTTCACAAAAACCTGCATTAGTACCGCCAAAAGTTTTAACCTAACTCTCGACACGAAACACTCTGACACAGCATTTTTGTTAGAAAGAGTCCCAGTTGAGCTCCACTTTTATGTAGGATGATAATTAATAAAACACTAATTACACCCAAACATACTTTAATTAATTCGGGTAATGAACACAAGAAAAACATAGGTAAAATTAGGAAAACATCTCAAGCACGTATGACATTGTCCCGCGCGTCTAGTCACTTCTCTTCTTCTGCCGTTGACAGCTGATCGGTTACGAGACACCGTGCAAGCGTTAAGCCCGCTTTACATAGGGGAATTAAATAACACATTTCCTTTAATTTTTGCACTGAAAATGTGCTGTCGTATTCTCTAGTAATTTGAAAGGATATTCTGGTGAAATACATAACTATGAAAAGCAGAAGCGATAAATCGTTGAAAACCCTACCACTAGTACCACTGTATTATTCAATAGTTGGGCTTGTGGTTGTACATACTTGAACTTTAACCTGAAAAATGGGGATAGAACAAAAAGTTTACAAAACGGCGGATAAGTTTTGTAATTTATGGTCTGATGCGTATGAAAATCGATATCTGGGGATTTTCGAGGTCGCAGATTATAAATATTTAGTCGAATTCTTTACATAAATATCGAAAGTGCCAAAATTCTCGTCCTAAATATAAAACTAAAAAGTAAAAAATTAATAGTTTAAAAAACTAAAAAAACACGCTGCACTAAAACGCAAAAAAAAATCATCGAACCCGTTGTCTCTCTCTACCCCGTAAGGGCCTTAGTGTAAGCCGTGTTTGTAATTAAGTATAATATTTGTGTATAAAAGTGTGGGGCGTTTTTCGAACGCTATATCGAACAGGTTTGATAACACAGCCCCACAAAAAAAAAGTTCAAAGCAGCGAACCAGACCCATGTATCTCTATGTATTTTCGGTCGCTGAATCCGAATCCGGGGTCAAAGAAAATCGTACACGCCCAAAATCATTAGCTAGAGCCAAAAAACACCCCTGAAATGGGGTAAAAAGAAGATTAAGCTCCGAGAATAGTTGTTACATCTTAATCAATCACATTATACAAATTAAGGTTAAACAGCAGCGTACATACAATAGATATGAAACACAACCACAGAGAGGGGCGAAAACTAGCCCCCATATATAAAAAAATCGATCCAAAGCAGCAATGACTGCTGAAAAAGCTCGAAATGTCTAAGTTTTGTTAAAGTAATAAGAAACTGCATCAGGTCCGACGTAATCTTCATAAACTGCCCCTATAGAGTTGATAACAACCACCTTTAAGTTTAAAGGACACGAGAAAAACAAGAAAAAACGTAAAATGCAACAGTATTTCTATTTTCATGGATGCTATGATTGGCTGAAATTGCGTCGTAATCTGAAATAGAACTAGAACCTTACGTACCATCAACATCCTACAGTGTCAACCCTCAGAGGGTGTGAAAACTACCTCCTATGTAAGATTTGACTATAAAAACTTACAGTGACTTCTATAAAAATTCGAAACACCTGCGTTGGGTGAAGGAGAGAAGAAACTAGACTATGTTCGACGCTGTGCTTAAAAACCACCCCCACGGTGTTGCGAGACATATAAAAAAAGAAAAAAAAACTATGGAAATGAAACGAATAAGCAACAGTATAGCTTTTTCAGTAGTCACTGCAACATTTTTTCATTGCATCTTGAATTACGGTAGTTTACATCCTTTCTGGGGGTGTTACGTAATAACATTGATAGGACATGAGTTTTAAACTCTAAGTATGCAACACGATTTTTGCCAATCATAGCATCCATAAAAATGTAAATCCGGTTAGTTTTTCTCTGTTTTTCCAGCATCCTATGGATATAGAGGTAGCATCTCGCAACCCCGTGGGGGTAGCTTTTAAGCACAGTATCGAACATAGTCTAGTTTCTTCTCTCTTCCACACAACGCAGGTGTATCGAATTTTTATAGAAGTCACTGTAACTTTTTATAGTTAAATCTTACAAAGGGGGTTGTTTTCACACCCTCTGAGGGTTGACACTGTAGGATGTTCATGGTACGTAAGTTCTGTTTTAAAATACTACGCAATTTCAGCCAATCATAGCATCCATGAAAATAGAAATCCTGTTGGATTTTACGTTTTTTCTTGTTTTTCTCGTGTCCTTTGAACTTGGTTGTTCTCAACCCTATATGGGCAGTTTATGAAGATTACGTCGGACCTGATGCAGTTTTTTATCACTTTAACAAAACCTAGACAATTCGAGCTTTTTCAGCAGTCATTGCTGTTTTGGATCGATTTTTTATATATGGGGGCTAGTTTTCGCCCCTCCCTGGGGGTGTATTTCATATCTATTATATGTACGCTGCTGTTTAACCTTAATGTATAATTCTATTGATTAGAAGATTAAGCTACTCTTGTAGCTTAATCTTCTTTTTACTCCATTTCAGGGGTAAAAAGAAGATTAAGCTACAAGAGTAGCTTAATCTTCTAATCAATAGAATTATAAAAATTAAGGTTAAACAGCAGCGTACATATATTCACCCCGGGGTGTTTTTGGCTCTAGCTAATGATTTTGGGGGTGTACGATTTTTTTGACGCCGGATTCGGATTCAGCGACCGAAAATACATATGGATACATGGATCTGATTCGCTGCTTTTTTTTTGTGGGGCTGTGTAATTAAAACGCTGAAGACATCATTAGATTAAATGAAAAGCGCCCCACGCCTTTTTTATATTCAAATATTATTATTAATTATAAAAGCGGCTTACACTACGAGGTAGACAAAGAGAACAGGTTTGATGATTATTTTTTGCTTTTTAGTGCAGTATTTATAAAAGTGCGTTTTTTTAGTTTTTTAAACTATTAATTTTTCCTTCCATTAGTTCCATGGAAAGTTATGAGACACAATTGTCTAAGAGTTACCTACATTATTTTATTGTCACTCGGCACATGACTATTTCCTACCTGAAAAGTTCGATTTCTGTTGCCATTAACAAAAAGGAACTTATGCAGCATCAGACCGAAAAACTTTTGCGAGGGCGGATTACCAAACATGTAAAATCTCCATACCAAAAACGTAATAAAGTACATGCCTGGATTTTTTTTAAAATATAATATGCGATTCAACGATCAATAAGTGGTAGAAATTTTTATGAAAGGTAAAACGCCGACAAAACGATGGAAAGTTGCGGAAATAAGTGATGAAAAAATTAACGTAACTTGGTACAAGGCTGAGATTTGGATAATACGTTGTTCAAGTCGTTAGAAAATGGCATTTGAATGGCAGGGAACAGTGAAAGACCTTGACAGAAGTGAACAAACTGCCACATGTATTACTTTTACCGTAAGCGACCGGCCATTTAACTTTATTGTTGTGTTAATTTATCAGTGAGCGTGATTTTCTAAATTTCTGAATACTGAAAGTGAACAATTAGACCTCAGTAGCCGTCCCTTAAAAACGGCTGGCGCGTAGTGTCCCTACTTTAAGCTTACTATTAAAATTACACAGGTCTACAAAGAAAAACTTCTGTCCTAAGTTTGTGATCTAACTTTTCTGAAGTATTTCGATGCGCTGAAGCCAATTTTGGACAGAAATATTTTCTATCATGTTAGTTTTCCTCTACCACTCCCTTTTACCCTCTAAAAGGGGCAAAAATTGTAATGAAGCATTCTTTAAATTCCTGCTCCATTACTAAGATTCCGGATTTACACACGACACCAATGTGCACTCGGCCCGCAAATCTACCAGCTCCCGTCTAGAGGCATGGATTTGCACACGGCACTAAACTATACGCAGTTCTACGTCACCAGTAAGCTAGGATTCTCGGATATAAAAGCCCGGCCGCAAATCAACATAATTCAGAGTGGATAATTCTGCCAATCTGTCTACAGCGTGCTGAGCTGGACATATTACAGTTTTGTACATCTCTCGACGCAAGCACGACGGAACGAATGCAATCTGACCCTGGGTATCCTACAGCGTGTTGAACTGGGATCCCTCGAGTCGTTAGTCATTCCCCGGCGCCGTTTAGCCGCCAAAACCAGAGCGAATAAGCCTGACCTGGAGATCTCCTACAGCGTGCTGAACTGGGAAACTTCTTGAGTCGACGATATTCACCCGACGCCCGATGCCACTCCCGTAGCAACAACAAACGTCGCATCGCAATCGTTACACTCTCTCTCTCTCTCTCTCTCAGATAATAGAAAATGTTGTCCTAAGAACCGTAAAAGATACGGACATATAACCTGTACCTGTATGTTATGTAACACTGCCACACATTACCTGTTTGGAAAAGTAAATAAATTGTTTATATTTTTATCGGGCTGTCTTATTAACTAATCTGGACCCTGATTAATCTCCGAACCAGCTACCCGACAACAAACCGTTACAAAATGAAATTTTTATTCATATATGGACAGTTAATAAACAATTTTTTTAATTTTTGGTAGTTATGAAGTTAAGGAGGTAAAACTGCACCCTGAGTAATTCCTACAAGGAACTTTTATGTGTATAATGTAGAGGAGGTTACTACAATCATTAGTTAATGTTTTTCACAAAAATATCATTGCCAATACGGCCGCTATGTTGAAAAAATCACTGTAAATAAGTTCTTCTCAAATATCTTCTTTTCTGTTAGATCTACCCTAAAATTAGGTATTATACTCCAGTCAAAAGAGGGAAAAACCGAAGAAGTTTTGAAACTTGGCAGATATGTTTATTAAGGTTTACTATTAAACATACTAAAAGTCCCCAGCTTAATCTGTTGCGCTTGAGCCGCCATCTTGGAAAGATGACGCTCTGATTCAGTTTTTTACTTCTTATCTCTCCAACCATTAGCGATATCGAAATTATGTTTCCAAAGAGTATAATAACAGATACGAAAAAAATGCATATAACATTTTTTGTAGAGAATTTCATAAGCTTCATTTTTACATAAACATAATTTCAAGTGTTTTGAAATTACAGGAGCTCGAAGTTTGAAAAATAATGATATTTTCGACCTGCTATAACTTGTAAACAATTGACGCTGAAGAAAATTGTTTAAATAAAAGTCTAGAAATAACGTTATTGTAATTACATTATACTGATTATGTAAAATTGACAATGGATGTAACGTAGGAACAACGGGACAAACATTTCCCAAAATTCAAGAAATTTTTCAAACTTCGAGCAGCTGTAATTTTTAAACAATTGACTCTGAAAGAAAATTGTTTAAACAAAACTTCAGGGAAATTTTATACTCTACAATATTGCTAATAACGTAGGAGCAAAGATGTTAAGATGTTAAGTTAATTGCAAAGCACAGATCTTCGCCATTCCGACGTCTGTAAATTGTAAAATATTAACAACATAGAAAAAAATTTTGCATTCTCTACAATATTGTAAAGTAAGTTGTTTAGAGTAAAACTAATAGGAAAGGAGATAATTGAGAAACACTGCCATTTTTTCAATATGACGGATAGTAGGAATTCCCCCTATATTATACAAACAAAAATTCGTTATAGGAATCATTCACGGGTCAAGTGACAGACTGTACTACTACATGTATACCAGAAATTGTAACAAATAAATAAGTTTAAATAATGTTCAAAACGACATCCTCACTAAGCTCACAGAACCTTGCCTATTTTAATTGAGACACGTATTGTATACTGTATAATACTGATGAGTTAATCGATCGTCATTTTATTTTCCACGTTGCTGTAAGAATTAGGAGAATTAAGATAAGTAAAAAAAGAAGAACAAGGCAATTTATTGATAATAAAACAGGAATCACAGTAAATGCTCAAATTAAACGTCGCGTCGCTAACATCTTGATAGTACGCTAGGCGATCTTTTGACGATCCTAATGAATCCTGAAAGAATTTTAGTACGGTAGACTCTCGTTCTTCTCTTATCATAATGATGAAGTCCTATTTAAGTATTTCCTGACTTGCCGAGCATAATGAGGGAATGTTACACCTTGTTAAAATCAAACGGCCTGCGTCATCGTATAAATTATGCCTTATTGTGGAAACAGGTATTGCAGGAATTGTAAATAGCACTCAGCTTTTAAAATCTCCTTAAACTGCTTAACTGATACGTTTTTCACGGCTGCCAATCAAGAGATTTATTTCTGAATATGCCTGATGTATTCAAGGATATATGGTCCACAAAAAGTAATAGTAGTAGTAGTAGTAGTTTCTAGTAGGATTTTAGCCTGTGTGATTGATTGTGATTATACAAACAAATGTGGCAGCGCTAAAAAAAATATAAACAATATGTTGCTCTATCGCTAAGGGTCAGTTTTGTAGGTAAAGATTAAACCAAAGTTTAACTAGAAGTTTAAACTGAAATTTTATAGAGGGTTTAAACTGTAGATTTTTGTGTTTTGTAAAATAGCGTTTTATAAGTGCTTGTTACGATCATCAGTGTTATCGCCATTTTGTTAGTTGGTATTGGTAATTATAGTTTGGTAGTTTGGTTTTGCACAAATTGGCAATTGATTTCATTTTCATTACTGTTACTTTGACTTTTTTACATATCCAGCGAGTGGTTTACAGTTAATTGGGCCGTTGTTCGCATCTTAAGCGCCACACTCTCTTATTCATCCATTCATTTTCATCCAGGTCTTTTCTCTCCATCGCGTCAATCACTCCCTCCATCCATTCTCTCGGTCTGCCTCTTTTTCTTCTTTCTGGAGGCTACCCCTGTCACACTCGTTGAGGCAACCTATCTGACTCCTTACGTCTTAAATGTCCATACCACAGCAGTCTTTTCTTCTATATGTCATATAATTGTTCCTTCCGTGTCCATTATTTCTCTTATTTCGGTGTTTCTTATATGTTCTAGCCTAGACACCCCACAGCTTCTTCTCAACGCGTCCATTTCCACCGCAAGCAGCCTTTCCTTATTTCCCACGTCTCTGATCCATATGCCACTATGCTTTGAACAATTCTTTTATAAATTCCTTTTTTGTCGGCTTCTTTATTTGCTCTGACCACCAAATCGAGTTTAGCTTCTAAATAGCCTGTTTGCCCTGTATTATTCTGTTGTTTATATCTCTTCGGCTATTCCCCTCCATTTACATAATGGCTCCTAGGTACGTGTAGTCACTACAGACTTTTATTTTCCTTCCATTTATATCCATGTCATTCCCTTCTTCACACAATTATTTGGTTTTGTCAAAATTAATTTTTAATCCCCACTTTTCGTAGGTCTCCGTCAATTTTCGCATCGTGTAATTGATGTCATCTTCATCTAACGCAACAACCACTTGGTCGTCTGCAAAAAGAAGGGAATGCAGGTATTCGTCGTTTACACACACGCCCATATTTCTGCATTTGGTCTGGCATTCTTGGATATTTGATATCCAATTTTAATTTCACTCTTTCACCCTTCTAAACATATCTTATGGTGATAACGTATTTGTACTGAACAGAGCTGTTATGCAGCATTTCGAATAATTTCTGTAAGGGCACCGTGTTATATGCCTTTTCTAAGTTTACAAACACCATATGAGTCTCTCTACTCCTTGCTATTCGTTTTTGGCTTAGTTGTCGTAGAGTGAATATATTGTCCACTTTGACTTTTCACGATGAAAATAACTTACTGATTTGTTGGTCGAGTAAGGATAGGATTTTGCAGAGTGAGAGGGAAATATGCGTTTAGTTTCGGTTTATTATATATAATAATTGAGAAACCAAACATACTATAATATTTAAAACTGTTTTAAATAATTGCTATTATTCTAACGAATACAACTATATATATTTTTTATTGTAAATTTCTGTTGTACTTGAACATCGTAGTTTGTCAATGAAAATAATTCCTCATTTCATTATTAGAGTATGGCCTTTAACTATATACAAAATTTATGATAAAAACTGTATAAGGTTGTATTCCTGAGAAGTATCTGAAATTATTTTAAAGATTATACCATTTATGATTTTTTAAATATTTATAATAAACCGAAAATAAACGCATATTTCTCTCTGACTTCGCAATCCTATCCTTAAATGTAGACTGATATGTTCCAATACTACTTGCACAGATTTTTATAGATATTCTAAATCGATCTATAAATTCTTTATTATTCCACATCTGTAAATGATCAGGTTTCTTCTGAATTCCCGTACACGATGAGGTGCTTCTGTTATATTAATAACATCTTCTTCGTCGCTTGATAGAATGTCCTGACAAATATCGAAAATGACCATCTTTTACAACAACTTTTACTTTACAGAATATAGGATAGGTAGTTGTTCGCAGGTTATGTTGAACCAAGTTTAAGTTTGCGTTGAGTTGAGTGAAACATTCTTCAAAATATGGCAATATATTCGCTGCTTTCACGACATTTAAAATCTCTTTGACTCTGATAATATTGTAATACGAAATTATCATTAAGAACCCTTGAATTTCCTCAACCAGTTGAATGATATCCAAAAAAAGCATTTTTTGTAATACAACTTTCCCCCCAAGAACATTACTTCACATCAACGAGAGCTGATAACGTCATTGTGGCGTTGATGGTAAACAACTAACCTCAAAAATACATGTATTTTAAAATTTCCGAGTACTATGGCGCTATAATAAAAATTTCCAATACAACCTATAATTAGCCGCCCATTTTTATTAATCAACAATACTGGGACATTCCCGTAATTTTTTTAATGTTCGCTTAGAACCATACCGAAAAGTGCGGAAATATGCATTAAAGATGAGAGTAAACTTACGAAACTTAACATTTGAGGTTATGTTAGTTATACTAATTTTATGCTATTTAGGTATTTGTTGAAATTTTAAATTTGATAGAATGCTGTTTAAATGTTTTGAGGTACTTTAATGTGTCAAGTACTCCATTCCAATAATATCAAAAAAGCATCTAAATCAACGTAAGCGTGCGTAAACCTGAGTTTGTAGTTTAAGTGGTACCTCGTCTACCGTTTAGCGTTTAAACTTAAGATTGGCAGTTATTGATTGATATGAAACATATATTTTGGCAAAACTTAGAGTTAACTATCAGATCTAAGTTAAGTTATTAGGAAATCGACTTGCCTAAAAACTCACTTCTATCATAAACGAAGTTTTATATCACTTTTCTTTTTATTTGGAACTCGAAAAAACTCGTTTTGTTAGGAAGAATTATTTTAAACGTAAAAATTTCGGTTATTTTGGCCTGAAAATATTTACTGGGGGTTACTGATTACAAATTTGTTGTTTAATTTTTTTTTTTTTTTTTCAAATTAAATGACTGCTACAAGATAGCTGAATTTAAGATCAAAACCATGCAAAATGCTATAAGTATTAATAAATCTTTTATGTATCAAAGTTCAAATATTCTACCGTAGGTGTTTTTAATACCTTTGACAATTAAAATAACGTTCAGAAATACAAGATGGCGGCTCCAATATGTCTGAATTTATAATCAAAATCCTGCAATATTCGATTAATTGAGAAAAGAATTGTGCGAAATTTGATAAATAATAAAATTAGAATATTATAATATAATAATAATAATAAATGCCTTTATTCATTGTGTATACAGATTAAAATACAATAAACAAGAAAAAAAATTAAATAAACAAATGAAAAGGCGAAGTTCGGTGGTACAGTAGTACACCCGCTCTTCCACTTAACCCAGAAAAGACTATTCATTATTAAATCAAAATGTACTAAATTAATTCAGAAAGTACACATAACAACAACTTGTGATAATGTGCAATTTATAATAACTATGTACGTGCATTAAATAAGATTAAACCTATTACCATATGTTAAATAATCTACAAAATAATGTGCTATAATGATTTAACTACAATATAGACAATGAAAATCTAACTTACTTACTAAAATTACAAGAACACGTACCTATATTATGGAATTAGATAATAAGTAAACTAATAGAAGATATTCATAAGCATATGTAAGGAGGTGTAAAATAAATAATAATAAATTATCAACAAATTTAAAAGGAGCTTTAGCGATAAGAAAGTGTATCATCAACAAAATTGAAATAGTAGATAGACGTTAAACCGTTATTTATCTTAAATGTCAAATATTTGAGTTTGAAAAATTAACCTAAAATTTGAACTTGTCAAACAAAAATAGAATGAACATATTATAGTCCTTCCCCTGACAAGGTTTTCATTTTCCCATGGAGTGTAAAGGGTTTGACTTCAGACCTTAATTGGGGTCATACATAGGTCAGGAATTCACGAGATGGACATCCAGGAAAATTAGAGGAAGTCCGCGATCTTGTTTTTTACGCCAGGATGTGCGCTTTATCTCTGCAACCGCTAGCGCTGGTCCGGTTTTAATTTTGTTTTTTATTTCGATTGTAAATTTGACGAAGAAAAATAAAGGCTATTATAAATTTTTTGAACCTCTTAAAATAGCGGAGTAAGAATTGCCATAAAAAGAAATAAACGTTAACAATCAACAGTTTCTAAGAGTCCATCTTTTTCATTGTAATTTTGTTAAAATATTTCTTTAATAATTTTAGCTATAAAACCACGTTTTGTCCACCGCATTATGTTTAAAAATAAGAAAGATACAGTCATTTTCGTCCAGTGGCGAGATCTTAATTAATATTACTAAGTAGTTGCACTAGCTGTAAGAAATTTGCATGATAAATAATTTAATACATTAAAATTTGGTTTTTGTGTTATAACCTAAAATAAAACTTTTGCTATAATTTCTTCTATTTTTATTGACGCAAATTATTTATTGCATTTGCAGAATTTTCATCAATTCATTTTTTTAAATCTATATTTTGTTTTGCAAAATGACGTTAAAAGAAAACTCTCCGGAATGCAACGCAAATTATTGTTGGTCCCATTCGAAAGATAAATTGAATAAATTTTATTTCTCAGTAGAATTTTGTAAGATATTGTTTCTTCAAGGATGATTGTTTATAACAAATTTGGATTCTCTTAGATTAAATATTATTTTTAAGGAAAATAATATATGCCATTTGATGTCAAAAGCTACAGTTTTCTACAATAACATTTCAGGTCCCATCGATTTCATATAGTCAATATATAAGTTCACTCTATTATATACAGAGTGTCACGGAGGTCGATGATCAAATGAAGAGTCAGTTGATATGGGAGATCATTTCCAATCAAAATAACCTATAAGTGGTTATCTAATTGTTGATGGTTCAAAAGTTATTCCAATGTTTGTTTCTTCCATGAAATAGTCTAGTACGTCTACTTAAAATTAGTAAAGCAGAAATATATTACCTTTGTGTTGTTATTTTTGATCGTCCACTTCTGAGACACCCTGTATAATTTCAGAACACCATATTCTCCTATCATCAACTAATTATAATCCATAAGGACGAACTTGTGTTGATTGAGAAAATTCATATTCCCTGTCTAGTGCAGCTTAAACGTTAGCGTTTAAATTGCAAGTGCAGATATTTCTTTGAAAGAAGTATATTCATAGCAATTCCTTTTTGTTGGTTTCATTTTAAAAGGTGAGTTTTGACATCCAAAAAATAATTTGTCAATTTAAGGAAGAATATCGTGTTTGTAAATGGCAATTTTGTAAGCGATTTAACTTTGCCTATATTTTATATTTTATATTTCACGGAACAGCTCAGAGGTCGTTAAATCTTCCCTTTAAATATGAAAGCGGATTACTCGCTTGACACAAAGTTGATAACACAATCAATCAGTATTATCTAAAATGGAGTACAACTATTAATTTATATTTTTTTTCTGTCATTATCTCAGCCACGCAGTAAAGCAATCCTAGAAATATTCAAATTCGAGTATTTGAGAAATCTTGATGATTTAGACTTTAAAGTATGGTATAGTTTTGAATTAAAATATCAATATCAGAGATCGCTGCATTTCGTACTCGCCGGTATTTTGAAATGCTTAGCAATTCCTTATCCCAATAGACTTGTTTAATAAAATTCTAATTTTTGTAATTTATATCGTATTATAATGTGTTAGTAGTAAATATAGTCTTCGGAAAATTTGAGACCGATTGAATTAAATACAAAACGTTCTCTCAAAGCAATTTTGTATGCCTTTTAAATTTTAATATAGTGCTTATCTCCTAAGCCAAGTATGGTTTAAATACTCCTCAGATAGTTTACGAGTAAAGATTTAGATGATTCATTAAAACTTGAAAGCTTTAATAATAATTTAAAATATATATATATATATATATATATATATATATATCTGGTCTTTGTCTGTATTCTTATAAGGGTTTTAAGTCAGTTTTATAGAGTCGTTCCAGACCATTTACCTTTATAAGTAGTCGTAGAATATATTATAGAGTATATTAAAACTGAAATTGGTACTTGTTACATGTTGCATGTTACATGTTAAGGCATTTATTTCGATGGTATTTTCTATAGAACAAAAATCCATCCATTGTGAAGCAAATAACTACAAGTACCATAACCTATTTTAGTAATTAAGTAATATAAAAAAAAATTGAAAGGTTATTAAAAGTGATCTTGTAATCCAGTAAATAAGCCGGAAAAAAATGTAAAATGTGGAAAGTGTTGGAACAGCACCGATTTGAAAGATTCCTTTTTTCACGTGTTCCCTAGACCCCCAGGAACATTCATCAACATGAATTAATAATTAAAGTTACATTGGCAAGTAAGTGTGCTTGGACGCATTTCATTTCAAGATAAGTGGTCAACAAATGTGCATTAAAAAGGTGAGGGTAAACCATTGCAGGTCCCTACAGCTCTGAATGACATTAATATCTGGCAAGTAGATAGTGCCATAAACCTACAGTGCCCTTGTAAACCTTGTATACACCGTATAAAAACACTACGGCTTCTAATCAAAATAAAGGAGACCATACACTAACAGTTAAAAAAAAAACTAATAATTAAATATATTTAAAATATGGCACCGCCCACAGTAGTGTGTGCATGCTGCAATAGATCATACGAATCTCATTTCATGATCAACTGTTGTATATGCAAAAAGTCCTTTAAACATACCTGTGTTGATCTAACCTCAAGTGAAGTCCGTATACTCAACAGTAATAAAGGTTATGACTGGTCTTGTAAAAATTGCAGAGAAATTGGGAGTGACATAAAAAATTTAAAAGCACTTATTCTAAAATTACAAGATGATATTAAAACTTTAAAAACAGAAAGTGCTGAAATGAGATCGTCGGCTAAAGAAGCTGATTTCGAGGAAATTGTAGTAGAAATAAGCGTAAATGTAATCTAGTTATCTTTGGACTACCCGAGCAAGATCAAGCACAACCTGTTGCTACTCGTACTGCTGAAGATAAAGCTAAAATTGTTAATGTGTTACATAAAATTGCTCCAGAATTTAACAATGATACTATTAAACCCATAAGACTAGGACATTTTACAGCTGGAAGAAATCGTGCTATCAAGATAACTCTAAGTAGTGAGTATGAAGTATCTAAATTAATTCGCAAATCCTACCTACTAAAAAGTAGTATATATGGGAATATTTCTATCTTCTTGGACCGTACTCCTCGCCAAATTGCCTATTATAAAACGATAAAAAATCAACTGTCCGAAAGAGAACGCGCGGGAGAACAAAATTTGAAGATTAAGTATTTCAATGGTATACCTAAGATAATAACTTTAAACTAGAAAAACCCAACAGTACCAGTAACTTAATATGCAGTTATCAAAAGTTCAATTGTTGTATGCTTCTGTAAGTGATTGTGAGTTCGACGTAGTAGCATTAACTGAAACCTGGCTTCACGATGGAGTACTTAGTAGTGAATTGTTCCCGGCTGAATACCATGTATACAGGAAGGATAGAAACTTTCAGGCCACTCATCAAACATGTGGTGGCGGTGTTTTAATAGCTCTAAAAGATCATATCAAGGCAGAACTTCTTGATTTTTCATACTTTGAAGTAAATTTTCCAAATATTGATTTATTAGCTTGTAAGTGCTCGTTAAATTATAAAACATTTTATATATTAGTGCTATACATCCCACCTGCAACAACATTTTCTGACTTTGATTTATTTTTAGAATCTGTAGAACAACTTGAGTTTTTGCAAGCTGAAAATGTTGTTGTAATGGATGATTTCAATGTGCCTAACTTTGTTAATTCAAATATTGCGGATAGCAAGACTAATGTAGTCATTAATTTCTCACAATTTTTAAACTTGAATCAAGTTAACAAAATACTTAACAGCTCAAATAGATTGCTTGATCTAATGTTGTGTAATATAAACTGTGAGGTATATAATGATAATGCTCCTCTTGTGCCATTAGATGCTTACCATCCAGCATTGATTATTAATTTTCTTAAATTTGGTTGTAGAACTTCACAATTCTCGACAAATAAAAAACAAAAAATCTATAAGTTTAAGAAAGCTGATTTTCCAGCATTATATAACTCATTACTACACACAAACTGGTCCTTTTTAACAGAACTTGATTATGTAAATACAGCTGTTGATGAATTCTACCAAAAAATATATCAAATATTTGATTCACATGTTCCTTTGTATAAAAACCATAAGCGTCAATTTCCAAATTGGTATACATCTGAAATTATTAAAAATATTAAAGAAAAAGCTAAACTTTTCGCAAAATATAAAAGAAGTCATAATGACAATCACTTACAGGAATTTAGAAGATTAAGAAATCTAACGAAAGAACAAATAAAAACAACGTACACTAACTATATCCAAAATGTTCAGTCGTCAATTAATAATAATGCTCAGCACTTTTGGTCATTTATAAATTCAAAAAACAACTCCTCTCGTATTCCTGGAATTGTATCGTATGAAAATGAGTCATACATGAACTCCCAAGATATTGTAGATGTTTTTGCTAGTTTTTTTAAAAGTGCTTATCTCCCTACCGATCATGAAACAACGGATGCGTCGAACCAAATACCAAATATTGAGTATATGGATAATATTTTGATTGATTCTATTTCTGAAAATGAAATTATTGTAGCTGCAAAAAAATTAAAGAACAAATTGACTTCAGGTCCAGACAGCATACCATCATTTATTGTTAAAGACTGTATAGGCTCACTTGTTAATCCAATTAATATATTCTTCAATATTGCCTTAAAAATAACTACGTTTCCGGATCGTTGGAAGGAAGCCAAGGTGATACCAATTTTCAAAAGTGGTGACAAATCATATGTAATAAATTACAGATCAATTTCAATTTGGTCCAACTTTTCGAAGCTCTTTGAAATAGTCCTGTACAACCGCATCTATCCATCAGTTCGCAATTTAATATCTCCGTATCAGCATGGCTTTATGTGCCATAGATCTACTGTTTCAAATTTGGCAGTTCTTTCGCAGTATGTCTCAAATGTTCTAGATAACCGTGGACAGGTAGATGTGGTTTACACAGATTTTTCAAAGGCATTCGATATAATTGATCATATCGTTTTGCTTAAAAAAATGGGACAGTTTGGCTTTAATGACAGTATAAAACAATTCTTTAAATCATATTTGCAAATGAGGACTCAATATGTATCTTACAACGGATTTAATTCCTCTACTTACGTCGCTACCTCAGGGGTTCCCCAGGGGCCGAATTTTTACTGATATACATGCCATAGATGATTGTCAGAAGTTGCAGACTGACTTAGATAGTATTCAAACATGGTGCATTAACAATAAGTTACATCCAAATCCGGTCAAATGTAAAGTCGTAAGTTACACCAGAAAACAGCTAGTACACGAATTTGCTTATCACATCGATACGACTGAACTAATCCGTTGCACTTCTTTCAAGGATCTGGGCATAACTTTTGACTCCCAATTTACTTTGAATGATCACGTGATTCAGAAAATATCTGATGCCATGAAGTTCTTTGGTTTTATTGTGAGAAATTGTCGGAGTTTCACAGATGTCAATGCCTTAAAAATCTTGTATTTTTCATATATCCGTTCAAAACTACAGTATGGATCTCTAATTTGGTATCCTTTCTATAACTATCACGTAGGCGCAGTAGAACGTGTTCAAAGGAGATTTTTTAAGTATTTGGCGTTCAAGGTTGATAGTGAATATCCTGCAAGAGGCATAAATTATAACCACCTAACAGAAAGATTTAATATCAGCAGTCTAGAAATTAGAAGGAAATGTGCCTCATTGACTTTCCTATATAAGCTGCTGCGCCAACAAATCGACTGTTCCGATTTTCTGGCTCAAATTAATTTTTATACACCTAGACTTCAATCTAGGCAAAATACTTTTTTTCATAAAAATAGAGCTCAAACAAACATATTGATAAGGTTCCCAATCAATAAAATGTGTGACAATTTTAATCAAATTTGTCATTTGTGTGATATTAATACCTGCACCGTAAAGGAGCTGACACAAGAAGCTATCAATTTTTTTTCTGGTCTAAATAATTAAAATAGTTGTAAAATAGTTGTAATAAGTAGATGTAATAGTTTCGATAAGTAATAATTGTAGTCTTTATCTATCTAATGTTTATCTATTATCTTACTTTATACATATATAAATAGTATATCTATGCTCTAAGTTCTAAGTTACTTTATGTGAATTTTATTTGTATTGCTCTGTAAATGGTTGTACTGTTGGGCAATAAAGCTATTATTATTATTATTATGACTCCTGCATTAACTCCGAAAATGAGAAAGTTAGGAGGGTTTGAAGTGCCCCAAAAATAGCTGTCATAAAAAAATTTATAAAATTAATATTTCGCCTCGGAAATGAGCTCTAGGAGGTTTTTTGGCACGCTGAGCACGCGAGGTCTGAACTGAGCAATTCTATATTCCAGATTGGAATACGTGCCATTTTTCGTGTCGAATTTCACTTTGAAGAAAAAAATTATGTATGAATATTACGAGTATTTCAAGTCAATTTTACTTTGAGAAAGAAAGTTATGTATGAATATTACGAGCATTTCAAATAATATACATGACAATTTTATAAACACTGCAGGAATGCATGCAAATTTTTTCATCTTTCAAGTGAGGTAAGTGATTAAAAGATAACAATTTTTATAAAAATATAGCATTTATTGTGTTGGTACAAAAGTGGCATTCTGTGTGATAAAATCAGAGATGGCAATGGGTTTTTTTTTTTTGGGGAGGGTTAAAATGAAAAAAATTTCAATTTGGACCTCGGAATCGTGATCAGCGACTCCTAGAGCGTATTTCCGAGGCGAAATATTAATTTTATAAATTATTTTATGACAGCTACTTTTTGAGGCTCTTCAAGACCCTATAACTTTCTCATTTTCAGTGTTAATGCAGAGATCAATGCTGATGAATGTTCCTGGGGGTCACGTGAAAAAAGAAATTTTTCAAATTGGTGCTGTTCCACCACTTTTCCACATTTTCCGACTTATTAATTGGACTATTGGATTGAACGATTGTTGTTTGACTGTAGACGTAATAATGCTCTCCGATCTGACATCAAACAGTGATTTGAATCAGAACCAATCCAGTGGGGTAAAAATGGATCTGTATTTACTTTCTCTACATTCTCTAAATATTATAAATTATATATTGCAACATTTAACAAAGAATTGGTAACAAATAATACTTCTGGAACATATAATATCAATGTTTTCATATTTTTATTGATCAATTGTATCAAGGCTATCAATAAGTGCAAGTTCTTTAACGTGACATTGTTATAGTATTGAATGACAAAATCCGTCGTTAAATAAAATAAACAAATTTTAATTGAAATCCTAAATACATATTGACACCAAAGACAAACAGAACGTACGAATTAGATGTCAAAAACATATAAAAGCTTTCTGGAATTAAGTGAAGTAATACTGACGAAAACACAAACAGGACGCCGCGCCGCATTGAAAAAAAATAACTTCTAGTAAAATAAATAAATAAATAATTTAAGTCAAAATCAAATGTTTTGAAAATAAATATAGTCCGGATATATCTACTAAACTAATGATATAGTTTAAAAATAAACTGAGGAATTTATTTTTAAAATGGCTTTGATATGAAGAATAGTGCATGAGTCTGTATAAAAATAAATAAATCAATAAGATTCTTTTTTTAAATCTCGGCCTATTTTAGCTATCAAGGTTCATCATCGTCACCAGAAACTAAGACCATCAGTGCCTGTATTAATACTGATAACAATTCTAACCTAGGAAATTTTGCCGAACCCTCAGTTTGTCATAGAGGTAAGAATATTTAACGTGCTCATATCGCAGATAAACGGAACTCATAGTTTTACATTTCTTTCGAAAGATAGTTACGCGAGCAGATCCGTACATCCACTATATCTCAAATACTTATTGTTGGGATATGAACCCATGCCATTTATATGGAAGAGCGCATGACTATCTCTCACACCACCGAGCTGATTTTAATAGATAAAATTATAAAAATTAAGTTATAGATCATAGTTTGCAAAAGCAAGTTGACATTATATACGCAAGTTTTTCGAAAGATTTTGACAAGCTTGACCACGGTATTCTTCTTCATAAGCTTAAAGTATTCAGTTATTCGGACGTGTTAACTTCTCTACTGTCCTCTTTTTTAACTGGAAAGCATCAATAGGTATTTAACCTTTGGAAATGATTAGTTTAATTTACCTTTATACATTTTATATATTTTCCATCATAACGTTATTCTTAAATCCTGTGCTCGCGAAATCGATGCAAAATACGCATTTAGTTCTAACATTCCAGTATTGTCATTGCATCTAAAGCCTCGGTTGCTATCGTAATATATCGTAAAGCCATCCCATCTATCGACTAAGGTGTTATAAAAAAATAGTAGAGACAATTTTAGAGGATTGCAGCAAGAGTTCTCAACGAGCAGAGACGTGGTTATGGTCGCTGAGTTAAAGTTGCTAAATAATACTGTAAATTTGACCCCATGGTTTCTAAAACCTTATACCTACTTATTAGACTTGTATTATGTAGTTATCATCAATTTTCCTGTTAATTACTGTAAGTAAGGAACATTTATTTTACTCCAATTTGGACCAACTATAAATGGCTGTTGGGTTATATTCCCTTGATTTTTTCAAATACATCATTGCTGTTTATGGCGTCCAGACTACATACATTTTAAGTGTAGTGCGGTTTCCTGTTTATGGATCCACTTTCGTTTTGATTGTTGCTGATCAGTTTTAATTTCATGCCTGACTTTCGTACTAAAAGGTAGAAAGAATTTCTTTCGTGAGTGCTTCGTACTCTTTGTTAAAGACTATATTTAGTAGATATTTCATTATCATTTAATATAAATTCATTTGTAACGTACTTTTGCTTATTCATAGTTTGCTTATAGATTTCATGGGATTAAAAAGTATTTATTTGTCATTAATATTTTAATTAAAGAATTTGGCTTATAGTTAGATTTGGCCAATTAATAACTCATTTCTACGTAATTTTATGCATTGTGCTTTTTATGTATGATTTCCTATTGCAGTATAATATGCAATTCTTATAAATCTGTTATTTTTATTCTATTTTTGGCGAAAGTATAATTTTGTTTCCCAATCGCTCTTTGTTTAAAATTTTTGTTATCTTTTAAATAGTGACTTTTACTTTAAAAGTCCCTTAGTTCGTTTACGGTTACACCTTTTTGAGGTTCCTTAAAGGGGCATACTTGCTGTCTTTTTATTGAGAAAAACTCTAGATTCAACTGTTTGCTATATTTTCATGATTTGAAATTGTTTTGTACTATTGGTACCTACAAATTTAAGGAGGGAGTGGACGTAATTCGACAGTTTCATTCACAGCGCATTCACAAATGTGTCGTTTTTCACACACGGAAGTTGAGTGCACGTTAAAGGAACATATATTAAAACATGTAGATTGCAGGTTTCTATAGCATATACGAACATAGAGTCCGATTAATAAGGTCTTAATGTTTATCCTGCTATTCAGAAACTTAATAGTAACAAATCCTCTTTCATCAATACTGTTCTTCTTTTTACTTCTTCTTTGAACATTAATACCATTTATGAATTTTTCGTCATATTGAAAGTCACGTATGTTTAATATATTATGAACTAATATCCTGACCATATTTTCAACGAGTGCATCAACTTCATTAGCTGACACTTCGTCAAGTAAATAAGGATATTTTCATTTAGCTATAACTAATTTTTAATTTAAAATTTCATTAAAGTTGTCTTGTGAATAGGTGTGTACAACTAACTTTTCTGGCTGTTCATAGCACTACTTACACCACCGAGTTGAGGCGTTACATAAATGGGTTAATTAAGTGATAATCCGTCCTACAAAAGGGTACAAGAAACTTTTAGTCAAGTTACCTGTCGAATCGATATTGTAAAATCCTTAGAGAATAATAGTGTATTTTATCAATATAATGAATGTTTGTTCTATAATTATTTGAGTTCATTGATGTCCATTTGGAACGGTAATTAGACGCAAATGTACGTTTCTTTTTTGAGGACTGTTCGAGTATACAGGGTGTTTCATCTAAAAGTTCCCGGGTAATTATCTCGTAAAATAATAAAGATATTTAAAATTTGTAAATCGCGGATAATTGACACCAAAATAGTATATTATGTAGCAAGTTTTATAAACGTCATTTTAGTCACGAGTTTTATTAATCGCGAGCGACGCGTAGCGGAGCGAGTGTTTAATAAAATGAGTGACTAACAAGTTTATAAAACGTGTTGCATACTATACTTTTTCTACGACAGCAAATATCTAAATAAAAAATTTGGAAGTTATTTTAATATTTCATTTATTAACGTATCAATAACATGGTAACAGTAAAAAATTACTAAGCTATTGTTCTACTTATTGTGTATATTAATAGTTACATTGGAAACATTTTGGCAATTGCTAAAAAAACTAAGTGATTTTCCTAAATGCGTTCCATCGAACTGTGTTAAATTTGCTTCATGATTTGAATTGAAGCTAATACTTGGTCCACTTTCATTTTTATCAATGCTTGAACTTTGAGCAATTGCAATATCAATATTCTCTTTATTTTTTTGCATTGCATTATTTTGGACAGTGTTCATGATTTTAGTAGCGGTCTCAATTTTATTGTTTAACGAGTGGTCAATATAACTCTCTGCAACAGCTGTGGATCGCCACCTTCCCTGACGCTTTAATGCTGTGATGTCCGCACCCGAGTCCACCAAAATCGTCGCTGAAGACCTTCTTAGGCAATGACCAGTATAAGCAGCAGGGTCAGGTAATTTTAAGAATTTTGCTACTACGCTAGAGAGGCTGCCAAATTTATTAATTCCAATTGGCTGTTTTCTACATTTTCCTCGCTGGTAGTTTAAGAAAAATCGGGTAGTACTTGTCAGGTTTGGAGGTCGAAGTTCCATGTATTTCTTGCATGTATGATAGAAATTACCTCCAATAACAAACTGACGTTCCGTTTTTGTTTTCGTGTCAGGAATGTGAACTAAAAGGGCCGTGTTAAGGTCTTCAACATCACTTGTTTGAATTTTCGTCAATTCTTCCCGCCGACAAGCTCCCATTATTCCAAAAAGCAACCCTACCTAAAATATTTATAATTTTGTTTATTTTTATTTAATTTGGTTTTATACTATTACCTTTGTAAATAGGTATTCTTCGTCTGGAGCAGATGATAAGAATTCTCTAATTTGCTGGGGTGTCAATATTTTCGACTTTTTAGGTCTGTAACCGTCTGATTTACGCTTCAGAAATGCGCACAATTTGGGGTACTTGCTAATATCAACATTGTTTTTTAGATTAATTGTCGTCCGCAGCATTGAATAGATTGCCCACAAAGAGGACGGTTTCATCTTTTTCGACAAATTTTGGAAATAAGCAAGTAATACATTCTCAGAAAATGAATTTGTTTGGTTTTCTTGACGCCAATCTTGGAAAAGTTTATATGCACGTTCGTATTGACTTTTAGATTTTTCTGGCAGCAAACTAGCAGTTGCCGATGCCGCTGCTTGAGTAATTTCGGGCGGAGTACCAATGAAAACATCTTCTTCACTTTCACTGTCGTTTAGGCTCATTTTTTTCCAAAAAATACAAAATTACTTGTCTCTTGTCACAACGCGTCGATTTATTTTGACAGATTGATGACAAGAATTACGGAAAACTAACTTGATTTTTGCCATTAAAATATCTAGAATTAACCTCAGCCGTGACTAATATCTCGTTGCTAAGTTCAGCCTGTGACTAAAATGCACGAAGTCACGGTTTGTCGAAAGCATGTTTAAAGGATTATTTAGCGTTATGGAAACGTATACGATAAACGCCATTTTAAAGTTGGAAGTAGAAAAAAGGTATTAAATAACTGTAGTTAGAATTGTTCTTTCGCAGTGCACAGAGATGACGCTGCGGTGAGAAATTATTTTTCGATGATTCTTCATTTTTTTGTTTATGTAAATTTCTAAAACTCCTGTAACTTTTTAGTTATAATTTTGGAACATCGGTTATTTAAAGCTGTTATCTTATTAAATGCTATACTCCTTATACTATTACATATTTTGAAAATTTTTACTAATTTTAAATTTTAAAAATTAGTTGCATTTGAAAAATTCTGAAAATTATAAAAATTTTCAAAATATGTAATAATATAGGAAGTATGGAATTTAGTAAGATAAAAGTTCTAAATAATTGGTGTTTTAAAATGATAAACAGAAAATTTACAGGAGTTTTCATAATTTACAGAGACAAGAAAATGGAGAAAAAAATTCATGTAACTCCAAAACGGCTGGTATTTACAAAATTTTTTACATAATCAAAATTATTCACAATTTATTCATTAATCGTATGAATTATGTTTCAAGGTTCCAGCCATAGAAAAATAATTTCTTATCGCAGCGCCATCTCTGTGCACTGCAAAGGAACAATTCTAACTGCAGTTATTTAAGACCTTTTTTGGTGTCAATTATCCGCGATTTAGGAATTTTAAATATCTTTATTATTTTACGGGATAATGACCCGGGGACTTTTAAATGAAACACTGTATATACCGGGTGCCACAGACTAGTGGCTCTCCCCTATATTTCCTTTATTTTTTAACTTATCCATTCTGTAAAAATGGATTCTTGGACGTAAAAAGCGGTATGAGACCATTTCAGGTTTACCCGGAAATGACCGCAACTTTTGATTTTTAAATGGAACACCCTGTATATTTTTACTTATTTGGATTCATGACAACATTCTGAGCATACCATGTGATTTCCGCGAAATTTTGAGTCGATATTCAATTTTTTTAAGCATTTTAAGACATTCGTCTAGAGTGCTTTGGAGTACCAAAATTTGTTCTACGGCAGTTAGGGGAAAATATAATTTTTCGTTCAATTTCATTAATAACTATTTACGAAGCCTCCGAAATTGAACAAATCACTTTTATATCGAAAACTTTTTTTTTCAAATAGGAAGGTGGTGGATCATAATGTTCAATAAATGTGAGGCGGAAAGCAAAAAGGGACCTCTTGTCGGCGATGTCAATTTTTCAGTACAGTTGAAATTAGTGGTTTGGGTCACAATGATTGATTTTCGGATTTTGTCCTTTACAAGTTGTAATCGATTACAAAACCGATATAATTGAATGAAACACTTAAAATAATCGATAAAGCAGTCAATGTTTAGCCCTGGAAAAGGTACCTCCTCACGTTTATGGAGAAATAACAGGGGACCGACAAGAGGCCCTTTTTCATAAACGCACTAGTAACTTAAACAAAAAAAAATCATAGAGATATGATTTTTGTACCAAATTGTTCAGAATTAGAGCTTAATTCATTTAATATCAATAACTAAAAATCAGAAATTGCCGACAAGAGGTCCCTTTTTGCTTTCCGCCTCACAAATTATAGATTTTTTTCTGAATTCTTTAAAATCCATTTCAAATCTATGCTATTTGTTTTTCTATTTTATTGAATTTATTTAAAAAAAAAATCACTTTCAATATAACTTTTCTTGAACTTTAACGTAGTTGCCTTTGCAAAAATCATATGTCTAATAATGAAATGTGAATAACTACCTTTTTGTTAATAGCCTTTTGGTTCTCTCTTTTGTTTCTTAATAAGTATAAGTACTAGTGCAAACTATAAGGATCAATAAAAATTATTTTGAAAGTGATTTTTTATTTTTAAATAAATTAAATAAAATAGAAAAACAAATAGCATAGATCTGAAACGAATATCAATGAATTCACAAAAAAGTTTATAATTTATTGAACACTATGAACCACTACCTTCCCATTTGAAAAAAAAGTTATCCATAAAAAAGAGGTTTGTTCAATTTTGGAGGCTTCGTAAATAGTTATTAATGAAATTAAATGAAAAATTAAATTTTTCCCTTGTACTTTACCTGCCGTAGAATAAATTTTGGTATTCCAAAGCATTCTTCACGAATGACTTAAAATGCTTTAAAGAACTGAATATCGACTCAAAAATTTGCGAAAATTTCATGGCATACTCAGAATGTTGTCTTGAATCCAAATATGTAAAAATATACATTGTTTCCATTTAAAAATCGAAAGTTGCTTTCATTTCTGGGTAAACCTGAAATGGTCTCATACCGTTTTTATGTGCAAAAGTTCAGTTTTACAGGTAGTTTATGCACCCCATATTTCAAATTAAAAAAATAAAGGAAATATAGGGGGGGGGAGCCACTAGCCTCTGACACCCGGTATACGTACACATATTTGTAATCCATTTTTACTTTATTATAATTTACCATATGATTAAAGTAGAGTTGGCAAACACTCAAACGTGTAACTATACGGCACTTGATGATAGAAACAATTTATTTGAAACTGGTATTCTACATATAGAACGATATTTGAAGGGGAGCCAAAATAAAATTCCCTTAGAAAATTATATATACAGGGTTTATGTAAAGTCACTACCTACGCAACTCTTTTCCCTTAATTTTCATTGCACTGATTTCAGATCGAATCCCTATTATATTATACCACGTGTTCTTTGTTTTATGATGTTAGAATGTTTTACCGCCATCTTGAATCCATCATATTGGATGTGAATTATTATTCTAAACACAATGAAGGTCATGTGACACATCATTTTAATGCAGTTGACATTGCAAACAAAAAAATATATGAAGACTTCGTCGATGAACGCCTCGTCAAAAAAACAAAGAAACTGGCTGACAAAATTCACCAATCAGCCATGAAGAACTTGTTTTCATGTCAAAAACAACAAATTTGGAAGTCCAAAATAAACTGTGTGAAATGTGGCCTAGTATTGTTCCAGCGATGTTTCATTGTTAGTCAGACAAGAAAATTAAACATGGATATCTTTTTTTAATATGAAATCCAAACTACTCCACTATCACTTGCTTATATGGTGGCATAATATATGATGGAGCTGCGCTTGTTCATTCATTATTATAAAGAACCTTGCAGACTTTTATCGAATACTGTAGCAAAGGATTTCTGCAGCATATTATTTAGGATTCTCAAGAATTTTCCCCAAATGGAGTGGATTTGGTTTGGCATCGTTATTCTGCGTATAGCTTCAAGAATTCAGTAGGTACATGGCATCAGAGGTTCGGGCATACGCTGCGAAATTAGGTCAACTACCAATAACTTTTTTCGCAATACGCAAAGAAGGACCTTTTAAACTGTTAGCTGAGTACGTATTTGAGAAATTTGCAGCTGCTCATGTAGTCCCAAATATCGGAGAACGCACTCATTATCGACGTATTACAAATACAAATTTAGATGGTCACACCAGCTGTATAGAAGAAGTGGATGGGAGAATTCCTTTGCATGTTAAAGATATGGTGGAAAATAAATTGCTCAGAGTTCTGACACGTACAGTAGACACTGATGTAGTGATTATTGCCATTTCTTTCTATTATACACTGAAAAAAACTTGGTCTACAGGAGTTATGGGTTTCGTACGCAGTGGGTAAAGCTCATCGATACATTCCGATTCATTTAATAGCCAAAAGTTGTGAGAAGTAATGTCAGAAGCCATGCCATGCATTCACTGACTGTGATACCGTATCAACTTTCTCGTCCAAGAGAAAGATCTGTACTTGGAAGACCTGGTAACCGAATCCAAACGCAACGGTTGACTTTAAAGAGCTATCACACCCAGTGAAGTCATTAAATGACGAGGATATTAATGAATTTGAGAAATATGTAATACAGCTGTATTGTAAATACAGTAATGTCATAAATCTAAACGATGCTCGCAAATTGCTCTGCAAAAAGTAATCCACTGCAGAATCTGCCACTCGCTCTGGATGCTCTGCAGATGCATAGCCTTCGTGCAGCTCACCAAGCAGGTCAAGTTTGAGGATAAGCTTTGAACAGGGAAGGTGTCCCTGCTTCACCAGCTAATTAAGGATGGAAAATGCAGATGGGACAGTGGATACCAACATAGACGACACTTTCACAAATTTAGGATGCTTGTCGGGAACTAGTTAAGTGCTCCTGTAAAAATGGATGTAGAACAAATGTACTAACATATCAACTGAAGAATATATCGTGGAGTCTGACTGAATTACAAGTTTTGTTGCATATTTGCTAATAAATTTATGAAATCAGTTGACTTTTGAGTTAAATCTTAACACTTAATTTCATATTTCTCGAATATATTAGAGTAGATTATAGTATTGAAGAAAATAGTTAATGCGTGAATTTCTACCACAATGAAACTCTTTATTAATGTTTTGAAAATAAAAATTCTTTTATTATTATTATTGAGAAACGCTTATTTTTTATATTTTAATCAAAAAATTTATGTTTGCCATTTTGAAAATTCTGTCCTAAGGGATTTTTTTTTTGCTCCCCTTATCATTCTATGGCTTGTGGAGTGCTTATATCAAAGCAACAATTTTTATCATTAAATTCCGAATGGTTCACATACCGACCTCACTATTAGAGGAGTATACTAGTTTTAATATCTCCTAAAATATTATTTGGAACAGCAAATTGATGAAGAGAATATTGTATGACTAAATTTAATGATGTGATAATAAATAATAATGATAATAATGCTTTATTGACCTTTGTCGTCATGCATTATTGATGTATAAGGTGAGTCACAAGTCAGGAATACGTTTAATAATAAAATTTGAGGCCGCACTATAAAATAATTTCATGATTACCATATAAAATATATAAGTAACTAGAACAAAAGTTAATAAAATGATATTGACACTACGATATACAGACGTATATTAATTAAATTTATATTAGCCAGACGTTACATACATGCAGTTGTATATAGAAACTATATATGAAAGAAAACTCATTTCAAATTGAAATCGTGAACCCTGTAAAACCATTGCATTACTAACATTTTTTATCACTCTTTTGAACATTTAAAAACAATTTACTTCGATTTGGCATATAATGTCGTTTGAAACAAAAGAGTTGTCTAAATCGATTTTGATTTGTTTTTCATATTTTTGGTCTATTATACTGGTTTCTACAGCAGCATCATGTAAATATAAATTGTACCGCATTCTATCAAAGTATTAAGTAAGTAGTAAAGTAAGCTCTGGGTTCGACCCCCAGCCCCGGTATTGACAACACCGGTGGGTGTGGATGTATGTCTGCGTTTTTCCAAATGTGTAACCCCCTTTCGCACAGCCTTGGCTTTGGACCACTATCTGTGGTGTGTTTATGTTTATGTTGTTATTAGTCAATTAGATATTCATATTCAGCCACGCCCGACTGCAGCTACTCGTTATTACTATAGTTTAAAATGAAAACGTAAATACAATTTTATTGTTTTGTTTTAAAATAAATATATATGTCTCTGAAGAATACTTACAAAGAAATATACTTTGGTTAAATGACACTTCCATGAAGAGTAGATCAATAAACATTGATCCGGCTGCTTTTTTTCACGGTGATTTGGCCTTTGTCTTATCTTTTTTCAAGTTTATTATTTTCTATAAATAGGACAAAATGTGATTCGGGAAGGTTTTTGCTGTAGGGCATAACATATCACTCGAGGTGTACCGAGATTGTTTTAGGCTATCGTTGTTTTATGTTTTAAAATCATATTTCATGTGGCGGTGATAGATCGTTTATTCCATTTTTATAGCTAAATTGTTCGACAGTACAATTTGAGTGTTGAGTAAATAATCCGACTTTGTAAACGCTGTTTAGACTATATTAAATAATTCTATTTACAAAATGTTCATGCAGCTTTAATTCAAATAATAACTAAACATGTTTTTCCCAAATTAAAAACAAAAATTATAAAACAACAATTATACTTGGTATTTTAATCTATTCGTGATGTATATGAATTTAGAATATTGTGAAATAAAAAATATTGCCTGTTTATCATTTGTTCACACCTGGGTCTTAAACACATTTGCTGAATTATTTTCAAATAACTTATTGCTATATTACTCCAGGCAATAGAGATCATATAGGCCCCTTACCTGGAAAAATTCATAGTAGTCCTGGAGATAGGCTTACTTTATGTTTTTTGGCTCTCTGAATCCAAATTTTCAACTTCCCACAAAAAACTCCCTCCGGAACCCTCTCAAATTTAGAAAGAAAAAAAAATTGTTTTTTTTATTTTTTTTATCTTTTTTTTCGTTTTAGATAAAGAATACCCAGATATTCAGAAAGCAAACAAAATTTACAACAAAAAAGGTCCTTTGACATTTTGACGTACGACGAACGGGAGGGGAACGAGTGGGTCCCGAAACATTCGCCGAGGCTCATGTTTCGAGGTATGCTAGCGCTTCCCCCCCGTTCGTTCAACGTTAAAATGTCAAAGGACCTTCTTTGTTGCAAATTTTGTCTACTTTCCGAATTTTTCCTAAAAGGAAGAAAAAAAAAAGATAAAAAAAACCGCTTTTTTTCTCTAAATTTCAGAGGGTTCCAGAGGGAATTTTTGGTGGGAAGTTAAAAATTCGGATTCAGCGAGCAAAAGAACATAAAGTAAGCCTATTTCCAGAACTACCATAAATTTTTCTAGGTAAAATTCTCTAATGCCTGGAGTACTCCAGGAATTAGAGATCATATAGGCCCCCTTACCTGGAAAAATTCATGGTAGTCCTGGAGATAGGCTTACTTTACGTTTTTTGGAGCGCTGAATCCGAATTTTTAACTTCCCACCAGAAACTCCCTCCAAAACCCCCTCAAATTTATAGAAACAAAGCAAAAAAAAACCGTTTTTTTTAAATCTTTTTTTTTTCTTCGTTTTAGGAAAAATTCGGAAAGCAAACAAAAGAAGAGGTATCGATAAGCTAAGAAAATTGACCCCAATATGACAAAAAATTTAACTATATTTTTTTTATATATTTCTCATTATTTTAGTAAAATACAGGGCACTAACTTAACGCTACAATAAATTAAAAGTAAAAAGGCTACGTTTTCTTTACGAGAAAAATCGACAAACTGAGATAAAATGATAAAATAGTACATTGTGTATTTAGGTGTGAAAGCAATACATTCACTAGCTGAGGCCAACAAGCATCGAAGTCCGGGAATGTGTTTTCACACCGAAGTACACATACTATTTTTTCTGAAATCTCAATCAATATTATTATAGATTTAGGAATTTGTATTAATATATAACATTTCTTCATTACAATCTAAGTGCTTACTAATAAATGCAATTTTAATGTGAGTTGGTTTGTCTGCGTGTATTTATTTACTGCCTAAAATATGCATGGCCTTGGCCGGGAAAGTAACATTCCCGTACGATTTTGTTGATCGTTGCTTGTTGTAAAGGAGGGGTATCGATAAGCTAGGAAATTGACCCCAATATAACAAAAAATTTAACTATATTTTTTTTATATTTTTCTTTATTTTAGTAAAAATAAATAGTCCGTTGCTAAGAAACTATCAGAAAACAGACCGGAAAAGATCCGTTGCCAAGCAACGATCAACAAAACCGTACGGGAATGTTACTTTCCCGGCCAAGGCCTGGCAACGGATCTTTTCCGGTCTAAAATACTGGAATTGTGCACTTTTCGATCTGAAATTGCGCCGAAAATGTAGACATTGCCGATCGATTTCAGAAAATGGCTTTTTTAGGAAAATTGTACCCTTTTTTTACTATATCGAGTTTTTTTAGACATGAGTGCATTTTTTTAGCATGGTGATTTTTTTACATGTTGTTTTTTAGACGTCAACAAATGTAAAAATTCAAAAATTAAACTGCTAAATGAATGCGCTCATGTCTAAAAAAACCCGATATAGTAAAGAAAGGGTACAATTTTTCAAAAAAAGCCATTTTGACCTTAGTTTGTCGATTTTTCTCATGAAGAAAACGTAGTCATTTTTACCTTTAATTTATTGTAAGTTAGTGTCCTGTATTTTACTAAAATAATGAGAAATATAAAAAAAAATATAGTTAAATTTTTTGTTATATTGGGGTCAATTTTCCTAGCTTATCGATACCCTCCTTTACAACAAAAAAGATCCTTTGACATTTTAACGTTGAACAAACGGGGAAGCGCTAGAACGCCTCGAAACACGAGCCTCGGCGCATGTTTCGGGACCCACTCGCTCCCCTCCCGTTCGTTGTACGTCAAAATGTTGTAAATTTTGTTTGCTTTCTGAATATCTGGGTATTTTTGATCTAAAACGAAAAAAAAAGATAAAAAAATAAAAAAACAATTTTTTTGTTTTTTTTTTCTCAATTTGAGGGGGTTCCGGAAGGAATTTTTGGTGGGAAGTGAAAAATTCGGAATCAGTGACCCAAAAAACATAAGGTAAGCTTATAAAACTAAATCTTCCTATTTTTTCCAGGAAATATTCTCTATTGCCTGGAGTATATGCAAGGAAATTATTTTCATTTAACTGAAAAATAATCTTTTAGCATTGCTTTATTTATTTATTTTTTCCAAATAATTTTATGAAAATACTGTTCGAAATACAAAATAAAATGGGTTGAAAAACCATTGCCAAATTAAAGAAACTAGCATTTATTATTGCCATTGCTATGAAATCAACATTACTAGCAGCTCTCAAAGGGTTTCTAAATCTACCACCCTCTTCTGTCTTTACCCAAACCAAAGTGATGGTAATGGTAAATACAAGTCCGTTGGCTGAGATTACCAAATGGCAAGCTAAATATCTTAATCTTTCTAGGAATCAATTCAAAAGGATAATATCTATTTTTTCATTGGCTCCCAAAACAGACTAACGGTTGACGATGAACCGCAGGCATTGCAATTCCATTGCCCAAGAATGAGCTGCTCACGTAATTGATTATTTTCGGCGACAACATTCTATTAGAAATTGTATTGTTGATTCTTATGTATTATGACCTCCTAATTACGAAACATCTATTTGCGCCCAAAAATCTCCAATGCGTCAAAAGTTATATGCACTTTTTGACGCGCTTTCACGAATTTTCTACTTATCTGCTTAATATATCTTGTGCCAGTAATCGAATGAGAATTTTAAAAATACTAGCGTATTTGAAATAAAATTCTTAACAATATAGACCTATCCGATATGTATACATGTATAGGTCAATCCGCCATCTTGGAAAAATAGAAAACACTAAAAATGGCCGAAAAAATCAAAATGTAATATCTTTTCAATAAGAAGGAGTAATTTCACCAAAATTTCCGTAAAAAAAAATCATCTATGGCCAAATATAATGCACCAAACCCGCATATTGTAAGTTAAGTTAAAGTACCTGAAAGAACCTACAATAAAAAAAAAGTGATGCACAATGCCTCCTTGATACTTGACGTGGAATTAAAAAATTTTATTTCGTCCTCCACCTTTGATCGGTTCATTTGACAAGAGTAGAAGGCAAGATCTTCCGTGGTGGCAACCTAAAAAAGGTCACCGCTTCTTTCTTTCCAGATTCATTTTCGAAGATGCGATTGAAAGCCGCACCACGATTGGATTTTGTGATACGTCTGGTATGAGTGTTAGTATGCAGCTTCTGTTGCCACCGGTAGCAATGTTAGATTAAATTTATTCCTAGTCACTGACTTTCTAAAATATTAATAGCGAAGCAAATTCAATTAAGAGAAGAGAGAACTTAGTGCTAAACAAAAGTTGTGCCATAGTATCAATGGTTCTTGAGATATTTGCATTTAAACTTTTCATAAAAATAGCGACTAGTGCCAAGCCTCGCCGACCCCACCAAAATAAACCTCCGAATATTTAAAAAAATAAAAATTGACTTACGCTACTTTTTCAAAAAAAAGTACCTATTTTTTTGTCTGTGATAATTTTCAAAACACGCCGCGGGAGACTGACATTTTCCACTATTTTTTCAAGTCGCCTCCATAATATGTGCACACGGTACATTTTTGTATAAGGAAAATAACACCATTTTCAGCAAATTTCATCAGAAAACTGCGTTATAATTTTTGTTCTTATTTATGGCTTATTTGGGAATTTGCACTAAACATGTTTCGCTAAAATAGCTTTCAGCACTTTTAATACCTTTTCTTCTAGTTATAATTTCTCATGGAACAATTAAAATAGACGTTAATGGAAATGAAATTTAAAATTATTCCTAATATCAAAAATATCATATGGAGAAGTAACTCATAATTTTGCAGCACGTCCCAAGCTTTTTTTAGTTTAATGGATCTTTTTACTGGTGGATTAACACTGCACTCCATTACCGCACTCTCGCCTTCTATTCCCAGCTTACTCAGACTATAATATACATTTGGTTCAGGCATATCAACTATTCAGTGGTAAACAGATATTTTGTGACAGTTTTCAATTCCACTTTCTCAAACTTTTATGGACAAGATACCCTCTTCACTTGAGAATTAATTTTATTTCCAGCAAAGGATGTTTCTTTTATTGAAATTTTACCATTGGCAGATTTTTTTTATGATCGGAAAACCACTTTCTTTTTATTCGTACTTGGAGAGAAGTAATGAATTGTTCTGTACCTTCATAACTTCTGTAAATCTGTGCATAGCCGTATATCACCGTATGAGGCAATATATTTAAAGTACATGACTTATTTTATTCTGATTGCGCAGAGCCTTATTCGCTAGGCTACATTTACTTTTATGTTAAAACGTGCCACATGTCGTTAAGAAAAAGAGCAACTACTTGAATTAGCTGGAACCACCCCACGATCACGGGATTTGGACAATTTTCTTTACGGAAAATATGGAAATGTGATATATTATTCGTTGAAATTAGAATATCATCAACCTTCAAAAGTTACAATAAAAACTGAATATTCTATTAAAGAAAAAGGAAATGAATGTGTTAAAAGGGCACTAAACGGCCTCCGATCTACATCAAAACTTTTTAGCTCATATGTGGTACCAATATTAACCATGTGCCGTAGTTCTCTTACTAACTTTCTTCATCTAATATTGCCATAACAAAGTTATTCAAAATTTCTTAATATGAATATCGTACTTCCAAATAATAATAATAATTTATTTCCCAAAAAAATGCAGTTTATAGAATATTGCCATATTATATTATAAAACACCCTTTTCATTAGAGAAATTAAAGAAATTATGTATCTAAAATATGACAGTTCAAGAGTTTATATAATTAACAATACATACAATAAAATGTATAATACAATACAAGTAATAATAGTAACAAGAATAAGCAATACAAATAAGCTACTAATTGGTTTTATGGCATTACGCAAAGATACAAATTTTATATAAATATCTGGGTAAATAAATGGCAAACCCACAGAAGACAATCCTTGATCGTGAGTAACACAATGAAACAAATATTTTTTATTTAGATCGCAATGATTTCTAGTTCATACATAATAATGACAATAGATACCTATATAAAAATACACACACATGTACAGTTTCTTTTATTCTAGTTTTGGTATTTACATATTCACATTATTTTAATTATTTATTTATTATTTTAATTAAAAAAGTATAATTATAAGATCTAGATGAGATAATTATTTTGTAAGTATAATAACACTAAACTAATTGTAAAATCATTTAATATTATCTTTAATTCATCTAGATTCTTAGCTAAACTTCTTATATTTTAATGAAAAATATCAAAACCACCTACCTCATCAAAAATTTGTTTATATTCCATCACATTTGTAGCTATCTTAGTTTCATTTTTTTTTTTAATTTTAAATTTTCTAATATATGCATCCATTTTATTGTAAAGAAAAGGGAATAGTACACAAATTAAATTAAAATTAAATATCATACTTTATTCATACACATATGTATTATAATAATTTGCATATATATATACATAATATATTCATACATATAACCCTGTTTTTTTTATAGGTATTTCTTGTTGTTATGCATTGACGAGTAAGAGTTTCTGGTATTTTTACCTGTAGTAGATTGATTCTGCTTTTCCTGAGGTAATTCTTCTCATTGTTGTGTGTCTTCGATATTTTATAATGTTTTTTTTTACCCTTAACGTACCCTGTGTGGTTTCTTCATTTGTTATTTTGGTTACTGGGATCTATTATTTCTTTAAAATGTAATTTATGCTGCTTTAGGTCTTCTCCGTTTATTATTAGTTTATTATTTTTTATTTTGGCTAAATGATTTCTGGCTCTGGCTTGTTTTAAGTAGACTAGTAATTCTCTTCTTACTGCTCGTTCTTTTGGAGTTAGGTCTTCCTCAATTGCCAATCCTGTTGGTTTCAAATTTACTGCGTTTTTAATGAAGTCAGCCGTGCCAAATTCAACTAACACTGGTCTTCGGATTTTATTTCATTTTTTGATCAAAGTCTAAAAGTATTATATCCGAATTGTTTAATTCAACTCTTAGTGTTTGATTTCCTATTCTTAGAATTTCGTTTGTCAAATTTTCTTGTAGTTTTTCTTCTACGCCATGTAGTAGGTACAATATTTTTTTTCCTTAATTTTTTTTCTGTGTTATTTTCTCATTTAAAAGTACATATTCAAATTTTTGTATATGCGACTTCCAGATCAGATTTTAAATTTCTATTTGTCTCTTCTATTTCTAATTTAATTTGCTTGTTTTGATTTGTTATTGCTGTATTTTGTTCAATGATAGTATTCAAAATCTGCATTAATTCATCATTGGTGGCAGACATAATGTACTTGGTCAGAGATACAGGTTAGTTTAAAATGTTATCTTTTATCAGAATGGAAACTTATAAGCAGTTTATCTTTTCGTACATAAACATTAACGCAACACGATATCTTAGAGTCACTTTTTCCTTTAAAATTATTGAATAAAGAAGATTTTACAAACATAAACACATGGCGCCCCCACTTGATACTTGACTATTTCTTTGACACTTTATATTTACTATCCGTAATTAAGCACTTGAAAGGGCCATAGGACCGCTTGTAATTGCACGTCTGAACACTCCAACGACAGAACTAGAACATACAACTAGTAGGCTATTGTCTATATCCAAAAAAAAGAGGGTTGAAAGGAACTAAAACGTTAAAGGGTTTTTATTGTTTCTTATGTTTCTTTTTTGTTCAAATAACACAACTTAAAAAAGATAGATTAAATTAATTTATTCATAATTGTATACCTGTTATACATTATTTATGTTTCTAATTGTACATTATTTAGGAAATTATTCAAATGCTGGATTAAACATATTTGTTGCGAGTACATTCATTGTAGCAATACCTGTACTTAAAGTATTTGACAAATAAGTTATAGGCCGAAAAAAGTTAATAAAAGTAACAATCTTCGAAACACTGTATCTAGGTTTCTATTTGTCGTAGGGACTTTTACCAGCCACCATTTCAACGGGCATAAAGTCAGCTTTCACTTTAATATAATAATGCCTATACCTAAATTCAGAAAAAAGTTACAGGACGAAATTTGAAAAAAAATAGTAAAAATTAGCAAAAAAAGTTAAAAGTTGCAAAGTATGAAACGCTATATCTCGATCACTATTATCCGTAAAAATTTTTACAAAATCTCATTTTAACTGGTAAAACGCCAACTTTTTTTATGCAGCAATGTCTGTGCCTAAATGTACTCAAAAAAAGTTACAGGCTAAAATAAAAAAAAATTAAAAATTGCATTTTTTCGTTTTTTTTTGTTTTGTTTTTTTGGACGTATTTTTGTAAAAAAAAATATTTTTTTGACTTCTGCCATTTCGATTGAAAATTTAATTCTCTACAACTTTTCTATTGACGTGTTTATAGGAAAAATGCATAGTTTTCGAGCAAAACTCAAAAATGTAAAAAGTGGACCTTTTTACTTCGATCTCAAAAACGCACTCCGCGGTTTTCTCAATTTTTATAATGTTGACTATTGGTGCGGGAGCTAAGTGGCTTTTTCGGACACTCATCGTTACAAGCATTTTATATGCGCTGGTTAATTCTATCGAACTTAAATAACGACAAAATAGACTTCTGGCATATGTCAGCCCGTCGAGTTGGCCATGGTTCAAGATATAAAAATCAGTGAAATTATATCATCGTTACAAAGCCATTTTTTTTTGTGTGTACACATTTTATGTTTAGAATGAATAAAATAAGATCGCCAGAAAGTGTGGGCCATCAGGGGCGCAACCAGAAAGGTCAAAGAGGTAAAAAAACGGAGTTATATAACATGATCGTTACAAACTTTTTTAAGGTTGAACATGTTTATTTAAATGTTTTGAACACAGAAAAAAATTTCCAGAAAGAAACTCCCGTCAGTAAATGTTTAGGATTTTTGAAGAAAATTGTTTTTTTTTTGCATAATTCATCTCAGAACTCTAAACTCATCGTTACAAGTTCTGGCTCCTTTTTAAAACGTAAATAAAGGCTCCTTCAACAATAAAATAGCCTCCCCGTAAAGTTCTTAGTGTCAACAAAAATACCATAGGCTCTTCAATATACAGGAATTTAACACTTTCGGCTAACTTGACTCCGTACCGTGCCTCGGATGTATTGTATCATTATTACCTTTCTGGCTGCGTCTCCTGACGGCCTACACTTTCTGGCGATCTTATTTTATTCATTCTAAACATAAAATGTGTACACACAAAAAAATGAGTCTTGTAACGATGACATGATTTCACTGATTTTTAAACAGTGTTCGTGACGCTCCTGATAGGAGGTGCCCCGCCAGAAATCGATTTTATGAATCGTTATCATCCATTAAACCATAAAAATATCTCAAAGTTCATTCATTTGTTATCTAAAAATTTCAATTTTCTTAAGCCCAGCATTTACAATTATATATGGAAACTACACCATTAGTCGTTAAAATCTTATTCATCGTTAAACAAACTATTTAGATTGAAGATTCTCCCCTCAATTTTTTTTTCATTACCACACAAAATCCAAAACGACGAGCATCATCTCCATTTTGTAACTAATGAATTGATGGTTTATTCGCGAGTGTGCTGAGATTGTTTGGATATGTGATTTATTGATTTCTACTTGAGTTACTCTTTTCCGTTACGATAATGTTGGAAATAAATCTTAAATGACTGTATACATAAAATCGATAGGAAGAAGAAGGATAAATAATTGGTATTTACTCTTATATATTTCAATCTATAATCAGAAGTAGGTTAGCCAGATTCCGAAGTTAAACTTCATCATCACATATTCAATTAAAGGAATGTCGTATGTGAATTAAATAATCATAGTGGGGTAGTTTAGAGCTGTATTTCAAGATTACCGTTACTTGGCGGATAAAAGCACCTTTGGTGAAGGTACCTTAGGGTATACTAATAAATGTTAGCCTAGGAGCCCTCTGGAATTCCTAAAAATTTTCATGTACAACACTAAAATTTAAAATATTAAAAAAATATATATCAAAACATTTTTTTCTTTTAATTATAAATTTAGTACAAAGAGAAGGTAGACATTATGCATATCATTTTCTTAGTAATTTAAAGATCTTATTAAATAACAGGTTGTCCCATGGGGTTCTATTTAAAAAAAATAGTTCGGAAATAGGTCCGAAAAGGGCCATGTTAATAGATATTATTTTATTTTAGTTTAACCTAAAAAATGTGCTGGCAGCGGAAACGCCGTCAACGACTACTTCGCGATTAACTTCTATGCTAGATGTACTAGGGACTTATTTTTTTTTTAACACATTCGCGATGTAAGAAATCTACCGATACACTCCCTAGGACGTAATATAAGAATCATGTAATAATATAGATATTTTATATATATATAATATATAATAAAACTATGGACAGTAACCTACCAGTGGGCACGTGCATTCACTAGCAAAACCCAGTGTGACCCACCAGTGGGTTACGCTGTCGTGAACGTGTTAAATTAAAGCTAAAGTACCCACCCTTCGATTAAAAGTGGTCTGAAATGGGCTAGATTATTCAATTTTTGTTTATTAACTTATTACTTGAGAAATTACGTTCTGTCGTCTGTTTTGTGGCTAACTTTTATGTCCGATGTACTAGGGATTTAATTTAAAATTTTAAATTAAAGCTGAAGATTAAAATCTTCCCGAAAACAGTTACTTTTTTTTTAATACGAGTTTTACCTGAAAAATACGCGTTGGTCGTCAAAATTAAGTTGAGAATTTCAGGTTATTAGCCTTCTTATTAGCTCTTGGGTTATAATTTGTAGGTAAAAATGTTGATATTATCATTACCTACGAATATATGTATTCAAAAATGCAATCAAACAACATTTTTTTTTCGCTGCTAGTTTCGCTGCTAAAATCAGTTACACCAAGAATGGCAACTGATTTTCTGAACCTGACAAGTTAAATTTCATTCAATAAATCTTATAAAACACCAATAATATATTAAACAGGAATTCGCAACAGGTCTCACCAGTGAAGCCAGGGCAGTTTCACTGGGTGAATAACGGGCGGCGAGACTTGGAGTGGCGTAGCTCCGTAACGAGTGACGCTACAGAGAAAGTACGCATAACAATGGAAAGCCCAAAGTATGGAGGGAAATATTTATTCGGGTACGTTTTCCCCTCCTAGTCTTCATTTATCCGCAATGGCGCCATTTCGGAATTTTTTCAAATTTTGACAGAACTACAACGGAAAATTATAAATAAAATAGGCATGCATGAAATACGAACGGATATGATTATCCGAAGCTTTTATGATCATTTCGACCCAAATTGGATCAGTAACAATATTTCTGCTGCACTTTATAGCCAGCTCTGCAATTTCTGCGACTTAGGCTCTTGTTGCTCCGTAAAAACAGAGAACCCGACGGGGGAGAGTAGGGGACATTTTGGTACGTATTATCCTGGACCAAAACTACAATCCTGCAAAATTTTCAGTTTTACAATAATTAATTCCGGGTCAAAAACTAAAATTTCTGGCTACATGTGATAGTTTATCGTATTTGTCAGCCATTTTGGATTTTAGTGCTGTACATGAAAATTTTTAGAAATTCTAAAGGGCTCCTAGACTAATATTTATTAGTATACTCTAAGGTACCTTCATACCAATTTTGGTGCTTTTATCCGTCAGATAACGGTAATTTCAATAAGCCACCTCACTATAAGCTAACAGTGTATAAAAGTGTGAAAAAATGAGAATATTTTTATTATATTAATAGCAAATGGATTGGAAGAATTAAAAGTCAAAAATAAAATCCCGTCCTTAATTACTTTAATGCTAAATCTGACATCAACCAATTAATGTGAAATTGATTACAACATCCCACGAATTCTAGTGGGTAGATCAGCTACAAATTATCTCATCTTTTAAAACAAAAATATAGTTTGGCTTTAGAATGTCCTCAAAATCCGCTAACGATAAACTCCACAAAAAGAATCCCGAATTAATCAAACAATTAACTTCTAAGAAGAGCTTCCCACGTTAAGTAATTAGCAGTATAGTTTGCAATAACAAGTCTCTTCAAAACTGGGACTTTAAATTCTACTACAGTAATCAATATTTCTCTTATACTATGTCCAAGAGTAATGGTTCACGATGCATATTAAAGAATTTAATGAACAATCAAATGATAATAACCTTGTAACTGGCACCAATTACTGGTATAAGAAGGACTTCTTAAAAACCACTGGAATTCTATTTAAATACATGTAATTAATGTGTATTTAATAAGAATAATAAAATACAGAATCGGATAGCGTTTGTTTTGGTATTGCACTAGTTTCCACGATTTAACCGACCGTCCACAATAAAGACGTCTACCAGGACTCTAGCAGAGGTAAACAGTGTCACGCCCATCAAGAGAAGTATGTACATGATTGCATGCTTCGCTCTCGCTTACCGCTTTCGCTTGCTCTTATTGCCATCCCAAAACCAATACTTCCCGATGCTGTCTACGAGTTAGAGTTAAATGTCACCAAGAATTTGTTTTCTTTTTCCTTAAGAAGACATCCTGTCATTTTGTTCCTTGTGTTAAAATGTACAAGATTTTTTTTTTTAATTTTTTAAGAATTTTTAAAGGTCGCTATCAAGACTTACATTTTGGATTATGTTAAAAAAATTACAAAGATATTTCATAAACATATTTTATTTAGAAGTCGTTATGACACGTTCTTTATCAAAATAAAGTTAAACAATATTTTTTTTTAAGCAAAGAAGTTAAAAATCCGTTTTAAAAAGTCGCGCGGTATTAATGCAAAAAGCGCGGCACTTTGCGGGACCTTTTTGAATCGAACTTTTTATACCAACCATAAAATGTAAACAATTCTTTATATCTCTCTCTACAGAATCGCAAGTTTTAATGTGGTTTATTATCTGTAATGTAAATAGGTGTTCTGTGTTAAAAGCTTAGAAAATGATTAATTATTTCATGAAATTGGAAAACCAACAGTTAAACGTCCGAGATACGATAACAGAAGATAGTTCGGTGTATTTTAAGTTGGGAAAAATCTGATTTTTTTAACGACTTGAGCGCAGAATGTTTTTCAATCAGGTATCTAAAACTAAAAATCGAGTCTTTGGTCTCTATGGAAATAGATGTAAACAATAATAAACAGATCAGAACAAAACAATGAATAAGAATAATAATAATAGTAATAATAATAATAATAATAATAATAATAATAGTAATAATAATAATAATAATAATAATAATAATAAAATAGCAGGAGGGGCTGACTTTCATCAATCAAGCCTTTGGTGAGTAGCGCCACCACTTACTCCAGCTGGGGGTGTAAAATCGAACCGGCAGCCCTAGTGCACCCGGGAGGGGAAAGCTCCTTCCCCTCTGGTGTCGGTCGTGGGCTTGCTGGGCTAACCACCCACAAGCCCTAACTTCTGGTTCCCGCAGGCAGAAGACAGGGCCCCCACAATCGATCCCATCCGGATAGGGGTCAAGGGCAAGGTGGTGGGGCCCAACCGGAACGGGCGCCCGTTGACGATGAACGCCATGAACTAGGACGCTTTGAGTGGACAGATGAGCTAAGGGACGACCTTCTGCATTGCTACGAAAGCAGTGAGCCCGCACGAAGGGGATACATGGGACGAATGCATGTTCTGTGGTGTGCAAGGCACCCAGAGCACAACGCCTTCACGCCACAAAACCTGCGTGATTATGTATCCCACCTTCGTCGCAGGGGCTACGTGAGAGCTGCTCCTCAGCCGGTGAATGAGGTGGCCGAAGGTCCACCGAATGAACCGGTTGAGGATGTAGTCCCTGACGTTCCACCAATACCAGAGGGCCTCAGTACCAGACGGGGGTTACACTACATAAAAGCCCCCGGGCCACAAGACCTGGCCAGAGTGGATGAAGAACTTCGTGAAGCGCTTCCAGAACGGGCTGACATCTGGCACATAAACTGTGCCGTGTATGCTGCTGCTCAACGCTTTTCTCAGGTGGAGAGGCGTAATACTGCCTCCCCACAGGAGAGAGCGAGGCGGCGCATACAAAAGATGGAAGCCAAGATTCGGTCGGCGAGGCAACACGCATCCCGTATCCAATGTGTGATGGACTATATGGCGGCCAATAGACCGTTCACGCCTAAAGTGCGTCGAATAGCCGCCAACTTAAGACGCGTCCATCACACACTCAATGAGGCAGTGCTGCGAACCACCAAACAGCACTGTCTCGACAGGATACGGATGCTAGTGGTTTGTAAAAAATCACTAGTGAGGCGGGCGAGGGGGCTGGCGGAAAATAAACTCTTCCGCCAAAAGCCCTCGCGCCTATTCGAACCGCCTCCGCGTGTTGCAGAGAATCCGCCGACTGTAGATCAGGTGGAAAATTTCTGGAAAACGCTTTACGAGGAGAAGCTTCCACTCAACCGAGACTCTCCGGCCCTTGCACACTTTGAAACCTTTTGTCAAAGGTTTCAACAACCACAGGAAGTGTGCCAACCAATAACCCCAGAAGAGGTTCGAAGAGCTCTCGAGGGCTCTAAGAACTTTGCTGCTCCAGGTCCCGATGGGATAAATAACTTTTGGTGGAAAAAGTTACCGAGCACCCACCACCATTTGGCGAGAATTTTTAATGCCTGGCTAAATGGGGAGCAGCAAATTCCTTCTTGGGTGGTTGAAGGGCGGACAGTGCTGATCCCTAAGAACGGAGATTTGTCCAACCCAAGGAACTACCGACCGATAACCTGTTTAAACGCATGTTACAAGGTGTTTACGCGCATCTTGTACATGCGAGTGCTCCACGCAGTTGAACCGGTTTACGAACGGATATATGAGCAACGAGGGTCGAAGAAAGGTGTCGCTGGCTGCAAGGAGAACCTGTTGATTGACAGATGTGTCACGCAGGACTCCGTGCAGTATAAGCGGAACCTCTCCATGGCCTGGATCGACTACCGCAAGGCATTTGATATGACATCACATGAGCTTATTGTTCACTTGCTCCGATGTCTTGCGGTACCCGGTCCCGTAGTGAGATGCATCGAAGAACTGATGCCGCTCTAGAGGACTCGCTTTACCATTACATCGGGTAACGATAGAGTCCAGACGGAGTCGGTAACATTCAGAAGGGGAGTATTTCAGGGAGACTCCCTCAGCCCCCTTCTGTTTTGCATCTCACTACTGCCATTATCCGTTTCGCTCCGGAAAACCCGTGGATACAACTGCGGTACCCCCGGCGATAGGAGGCATAAGGTCACCCATCTGTTTTACATGGATGACCTTAAACTTTATGCCTCCGGAGAGAGGGACCTACACCAGTCCCTCAGGGTGGTACAGGAGTACACGCAGGCTGTCGGTATGGAATTCGGGTTGGGCAAATGTGCACTGGTCCATCTCAAGAGAGGACGGAACTACGGAGAGGACGCGCAACTCGTTGACGGAAGCATCTTACATCATCTAGATGCCGGAGAGTCGTACACTTACTTGGGTGTCGAGCAACGCTCCACCCAAGAAGTGAGTGTAGTGAAAAACGCTCTCCGCGGCAAGTATCAGCACCGACTCCGACAGATCTGGTCCTCAGAACTGTCGGGGAAGAACAAGGTGTCTGCTACTAACATACTTGCCGTTCCGATCCTACTCTACTCCTTTGGAGTAGTGAAATGGACTCGAGAGGAGTTGCGTCAACTCGACGTAGGAACCCGCAAGAAGATGCATCTCAATAGAAGTTTGCATCCTAAATCGTCCGTTCCACGGCTATACCTCCCACGACATCGGGGAGGCCGTGGACTCTTGAGTTTGGAGAGTCTCCATAATAGGATGGTTCTGGATGGAGCCTGTAAGGTCATCAGGAGTTCGGATCCCCTCCTCTGCATGATCCGAGACCATGAAAGTGAAGGAATAGGAGCCTTTTTGTTTAAGGCAGCACAAAGAGCAGCCGATGAACTTGGTCTCTCCTTCGACGTCGAGCGGGTAAATCCCGACTCTGTCACCGAGTTGGAACCTGCTCGACGAAAAGCCCAAATTAAAGCTGCAGAACACAACATCTTTCTGCAGCTTCACACGGATAAGCCAATGCATGGAGTTTTCTATAAAAATATAGAGAACCTTGGCTTATCCGAAAGGCTGACCTTTGCCTTCTTAAGGTCAGCCGGGCTGAAGTCTGAGACCGAGGGATTCATAATGGCTTGCCAGGATGGTGTATTTAATACCCTCGTCTATCGTAGTCGTGTCATGGGTATAGAGGTCCCTGATGTCAGCTGCAGGGCCTGCCGCAGGGCGCCAGAGACTTTAATGCACCTGTTGTCGGCTTGTCCGACATATGCAGTCTCGGCCTATATCCAGAGGCACGACGGAGCATTACGAGTGCTTTATTATCACCTAAGGCACTCGTATGGGATAGACGAGACACCAGTGCTGCCTTACGCTCCGGGGGATATTGAGTCCGTTGTGGGAAACGAGAAGTGTCTAATTTATTGGAACTACTCTTTTCCCACCGTCAGGCAAATACAAGCCAACAAGCCTGACGTAGTACTCCTCGACCATCAACTCAAGACAATGTTCGTCGTGGAGTTCTCGGCTCCCGCGGAGAACAACATTGTCTTGAAGGAGGAGGAAAAACGGACAAAATATCGAGATCTGCTCTTCGAACTCCGCAGACTGTATCCAGACCATACTGTTAAGATAGTGGTACTGATTATAGGAGCCCTCGGTGGAACGAGACACACACTGCTTTCGGAACTCAAGATCATACCGGCATGCCGAAACTCGGCAGAGATCTTAGCCGGCAGAATGCAGAAGGCCGTCATTCTTGGTTCATTACGTCTGCTCAGGGCACACGATTCCCGGACCCAGTAGTCACTTACCCCACGGGCGTGGGGAGTGGCTACCGGTACTACCAGCTCCCCTCTGTGAGGGTCGGAGCCACAGAGAAGGGTGACTGGTTTTTAGCTCGTTAAAAAAAAATAATAATAATAATAATAGCTTTGAATCCAATGTCGTCACTTCTTAACAGCAGCGAAGCAGGATATAAACTCAATTTGAGAAGCCGGAGAAGATTGTCTCATCTGCTATACATGGACGACCTCTTAAGTTATATGGAGAAACACCGGATAAACTCCATTCACTTATAAAAACGGTTGAAGTGTTTAGTAATGATATCAAAATGTCATTTGGACTGGACAAGTGCGCTACCATTAATATCAGAAAAGGAGTTGTTGAGGACCGGCCGGCAGCAGTTTGTAACATCGAGCAATTGCCACCGGAAGAAACCTATCGCTACCTGGGCGCACCTCAAAACCAGAAGATTGACCACACCCAGTTGAAGCAGGAGTTTAAGAATAAATACCAGAAAAGGCTCACAAAGCTTATGAACACCAAGCTAAATGGCGGAAACTTGGTTAAGGCTATAAATGGCTGGGCAGTGCCAGTTTTGACGTATTCTTTTGGTATTGTCAAATGGTCTGAAACTGACCTTGATGAACTCGATCGACTTACGCGCAGAACATTGACGAAGTTTCGCAACCTGCATCCAAACTCATCAACAAATAGGCTTTATATACCTAGAAAAGACGGAGGCAGAGGACTTGTGAACATTAAAAATCTATGTCTCAGCCAGGAAAACAAGATCAGAGAGCAACTCCTTGCATCAGAGGGTGACATTATGAAGCTAGTGGTGAGGGAGGATAAAAGATTTACACCTCTCAATTTGAATCAACGCAACTGGGATGTTAGCATGACAACAGTACGAGAACGCATCCAAAGCTGGTCACAACAGGTCATGCATGGAAGATATCCCAAGTCACTTGGGGAAGAAGGTGTCGATAGAACGCTATCGTTAAAATGGCTCACTGACGGCTTGCTATACCCAGAGACCGAAGGCTTTGTCTTAGCTATTCAAGATAAAGTCGTGAGAACAAAGAATTACGAGAAGCATGTGTTGAACCTAAATGTTTCTGAAAGTGCGGTGCTGTGGGGGAAACCATAGATCATATCATCGCTGGCTGTCCATCGCTAGCGCCAAACGCTTACTTGGGCCGACACAACCAGTTGGCCAAGATAATACACCAACAGATTGCAGTCAAGTATGGGCTCCTCGAAGCTGCACCACCACCCTACTATAAATACAACCCAGCCCCTGTACTCGAATCGGCTGACATACTACTATACTGGGACAGGCCAATAACAACCGATCGGACAGTTGACTACAACAGGCCTGACATTGTCCTTATACATAAAAAAGAGAAAAAGGCAGTTATAACAGATATTGCGGTGCCTCTTTCACATAACATCAGAAAGACTGAGATGGAAAAAACTGCCAAGTACGAAAACCTGGCTTACGACCTGAAAAATCAATGGAACCTGCAAAGAGTTGAGATAGTGCCATTTATAATATCCGCTGAAGGCCTTGCAAGTAAAAATTTTGCGAGGAATCTAGATAACCTGGGACTGTCAAAAACCATTTCCACAGTGGGACAGCGCGCAGTGCTGCTGCAAACCTGTGACATTGTTCGTAAAGTGTTGGGCTAAATGGGAGGAGCTGAATTGCTTTCTCATTTGGCGATATAACCGCTACCGGCTTAGGCTGAGAAATTCAAGAAAAAAAAAAGATAATAATAATAATAATAATGCCTTTATTGTCCAACAGATAACACCCAATAACAGAACAATTCTTTTGAATTCGTCACAAAACCACAAAAATTGCTCATAAGTTTATACCTAACCCAGCAGCGACTTTAATTTGAAAGCGACAGCAATGTGGTAGACAGGCCTATTCGAGAAATCTAGAACTTACCAATAAATTATCGTTTATTTACATAAATTGTTCGAAATGATCTCCAACGTTGTCGATAAAGAAAAAAAGAAAACCTTGGTCCAAAATTCAAAAAGCAACGCAAAAAGAACGAACAAGTAAGTTGTGTCTGAACGTAACCAAGTACTTAATGACTTGAACGGTAAGTCAATAAAATAAATCTTAACTAAAATACAGTGACCCAAAATTCAAAAAGAACAAAAGCAACATACAAAAACAACGAATGGGTAGGCCGTGTGTATGTAACGACATAAACAAAAATATTCCTTGAGAATATCACAAGGGAGAGTATAGTTGACTTCGGATCTACTAAGCACTCAAAAAATGTCGGCGTTTTGATCTATACCGTACCGCCAAAGACGCCGACATTTTATACCTATCTGCACAAATGTCAGAGTATCGTGCGCGACCAGACGCGACGATATAAAGCCTATCCCAATATTCCATCAGTTCTCAAACAATACTTGAAAACATTTTCGAAATTTTAGTTTTTTTTTTCTTCAAAACTATGGGCTTTATTCCCCATGTTATATAAGATTTTTTTTCTAGTCTTTCCCCACCATCAGTTTTTTTAATGACATGAAACTAATTACACCCTGTAGACTGAACTGGCAACTGCTAAGATGAAATTCGATGCAGAATACAGATTGCAAGATCGGTAACTTGCCAGATGAACGGAACGAAACGTCCAAAGATCAGGCTTGCTAAGGATAGTTTTCCCCATCCTTCTTTACATCTCTCAGACATGGACCATTAGGAAGCAGACAGACGGCATATTCATGTTTTCTAGATGTAGATCTGGAGACGTTTGTTACGAATTCCCTGGACAGCCTATTCCATTAATAGATCGACTATCCAAGAAATACGTTCTCGAGGAAAATCAGATGAAAATAGGCCAAGAGGACGCCCTCCAAAACGTTGAGTTTTGGTCACCACCTAATAGGAAAGAGCATTAGTGAGGCTGTGCTCCTAACAAACAACCACGACAGATGACGGAGTGACGACGCACAGTGGGGAAAAAAGCCTTTTTGAACAAAAATCTGCCTACAAGTCAAATCTTAATCAATTTTGATCTACTTTGGCTTAAAATATAGGTTATTGGCTATACTTTCAGAGTATACTGCCTAAATTGCAAACCCCAATTTTCTAACCTCAAAAAATGTATCAAATATGAGAGTAATTACTTTTTTCTATTTCTACAAGTCAAATCTCGATCAATTTTGACAATCCTGGGCTTAAAACGCAGGTTATTAGCTACCCTTTCGGCGTATACTGCCTAAATTGTGAACCCCGATTTCCTAACCTCAAAAAATGTATCAAATATGAGAGTAATCACTTTTTTCTATTTCTACAAGTAAAATCTTGATTCATTTTGACAATCCTGGACTTAAAATGCATGTTATTAGTTCCCCTGTCAGCGATACCGCCTAAATTGTGAACCCTGATTTCCTAACATCAACAATTTCAACAAAACATAATTACCCTACTCAGAGTTTTATTAATATTTTTTATAAATTACTTTCGGTTATTACCATATTTTGTTGTAAAAAAAATTTTTTTTCGAGCCGATGAACTAAAATTTTACCTACAAATAAAAGAGGTTTGTAGATTATTAAAATAAAAAAATGTATACTATAAATAACAAAACTCGAATCTTTTGTTGACATTAATTATCGTGGAGATATATCGAAGACACTAATTAAATATTGATAACCCTAAAAAAACACCCCTCCAAGAAAGTGGTCTGGCCTGCAGACTATAGCAGTGTATCCTTATGTATTTTGGCCGACCCTCTGAATCCGAAGTCAGAATTGTCAGATTCGTTTTTCACCCCTAACCCCAAAAAACACCCCAAAACAAAAAAAAGTGGTCTGGCCTGCGGACCATATCAGTGTATCCTTATATATGTGGACCCGCTGAAACCGAATCCGAGGACAGAATTGTCAGATTACTTCTTTTTTCTCCCCTAACCCCCAAAAAACACTCCCCCAAAAGCGGTCTGGCCTGCGGACCATACCAGTGTATGGACCATCTGAAACCGAATCCGAAGTCAGAATTGTCAGATTCGCTCGTTTTTCACCCCCAATCCCAAAAAACACCTCCAAAACAAAAAAAAGTGGTCTGGCCTGTAGACCAGATCAGTGTATCCTTTTGTATTTTGACTCGCTGAAACCGACTCCGAAGTCAGATTTGTCAGATTCTGTCATTTTTCACCTCAACCCCAATGTGGACCAGACCAGTGTATCCTTACCAAATACATAAGGATACACTGCCATTGGTATGGTCCTCCGGACAGATCATTTTTGGGATGGGTGTTTTTTGGAGGTGGGGGTGGAAAAAGAAGCAATCTGACAATTCTGACTTCGGATTCGGTTTTAGCGGGCCCAAATACATAAGGATACACTGGTCTGGTCCGCAGTCCAGACCACTTTTTTTGTGTGGCTGTGTTATACAATCTTGAAGATATAGGAAATCGGGGTTCACAATTTAAGCAGTAAACGCTGAAAGGGTAGCTAATAACCTGCATTTTAAGCCCAGGATTGTCAAAATTGATCAAGATTTGACTTGTAGAAATAGAAAAAAGTGATTACTCTCATATTTGATACGTTTTTTGAGGTTAGGAAATCGGGGTTCACAATTTAGGCAGTATACGGTGAAAGGCTAGCTAATAACCTGCATTTTTAAGTCCAGGATTGTCAAAATTGATCAAGATTTGACTTGTAGAAATAGAAAAAAATGATTACTCTCATATTTGATACATTTTTTGAGGTTAGGAAATCGGGGTTCGCAATTTAGGCAATATACGCCGAAAGGGTAGCTAATAACCTGCGTTTTAAGCCCAGGATTGTCAAAATTGATCAAGATTTGACTTGTAGAAATAGAAAAAAGTGATTACTCTCATATTTGATACATTTTTTGAGGTTAGGAAATCGGGGTTCACAATTTAGGCAGTATACGGTGAATGGCTAGCTAATAACCTGCATTTTAAGTCCAGGATTGTCAAAATTGATCAAGATTTGACTTAGAAATAGAAATAGAAAAAAGTGATTACTCTCCTATTTGATACATTTTTTTGAGGTTAGGAAATCGGGGTTTGTAATTTAGGCAGTATACTCTGAAAGTGTAGCCAATAACCTACATTTTAAGCCAAGGTAGATCAAAATTGATTAAAATTTGACTTGTAGGCATATTTTTTTCCAAAAAAGGCTTTTTTTCCACTGCACGACGGAGGAGTGATAATTTATGAACAACAAAACGTCTGGTAAAGCATTGTTAATAAAGAGAAAATTTTATTAGATTACAACTGCATTAAACAACTAAAGTACGAATTTATTTAACTTTTTACCATACGTGTATAAACTGTCAGCCCTAAAATAACCATGAAGAATTTTATACACGGTAGGCTATAACTTGTAAAGTTCAGCACCACACCTTCGCTCTAACCTCTAACTTTTCTTGAGATTCTCGGAAAAGCTTTGTGTGCCGAACAAATATTTTTTAACTTGCGGGAAGCTCGAGCTGTTATCCATCCATCATCAAGTCAAATTCCTATGAGAATTTCCTCTTGCCTAAAACAGCATGAACAATTAAACGATTCTGAGGGACCAAACCCACTAATTATTGATTTCTTTACGAGGAGGATTTTATGCTGACTTATTTATTTAATTATTAAAAGATGATACACTGTGTTCCAGATTAGAGGTGCATGTATTGCAATCTTGGCTAGTGACATAGAAATGGTTAACTCGGGACTTTTTTGAGGAATTTAATGATCGTTTCGATGACCTTTTTAAATTTGACTCTGTTTTAAATATTTTGAGAAAACTGGAAAGGTGTATTTTAGGAAACTTTCCATATCTGTATATTTTGATGACTGATGATATTTTAATAAGTATATTGGTAGTATTTTAAGATACTTTCGTTGACGTTGGCAGAAAATCTTTATCACCATTTGTTTTTGAATTAATGCCATTAATGTATTTTATACGATGATTTTTTAAAAGTTCAATGGTGCTCTCAGTTTCCTTTTCAATTATGTATCTGTGACTGAAAAAAATAGTTACTAGTGTAAAATATGACAAAATTCAGTTTTCTGAGTAGACCTGAAGAAAATGTATTTCAGAATATCCCATTTTATTAGCTTCAACTTAAAATTTATAAAATAATATTTAAGACAAACTTAAATGAATTGTTCAATATGTCGCCCTTGTTCATCGATACGCTTTTGACATCACTTTAATGTTGAACTAACACTCTTCTTAATGTATTTCGGTCTCAACTTCAGCCAAAGTATTTGTTACACGTTCTTCTAAAATTTGTATATATTCTGGTGGTTCAATTGCATAAAAATCGTTTATTGTATGTCCCCAAAGAAAACAGACACAAAAAAATGTGGTCCGTTTCTGGAACTGCATTGGGTAACCCTCATGTATTTGCTAAATACGAATCAGGTATCCGCATTACAAAAGGATTATGCTAATTGGCTGTGATTATACAGTCCAGGTATTCCTATTTTACAACAGGGCGGCAAACAAAGCGGGATTCCTATATCTAAATGGTCACTAAGCAGGGTAATATTCGGGTTATTTCTATGTTTGTAAATTTCAATTGTTTCTAGTATATTTAATTTTCTAGATTTTGTGGAATAATGTAAAATCTCTAGTTTATCTATAAACCGAAAATTATGGTTTGTTTCTAAAAAATAATGTGTTTTCGGTTTGGCATTGTAAATATTTGACATTTTTTTGCTATGTTTAAATACTATCTGAAGCTATATGATTTGATAACACACATGAAATTCTTTCTGAGAAGGAGCCAAAATATGTTAGAGATACAAATTTTTTTCGGGATTTTTCTTTAACTTTAGGGTGGATTTTACTCGTTGTAATATCTTTGCGTCTTTTTCAACTAAGGAATCTATTATAGTCAATGAAAAACCACTGTTAGTTGCTATTTCTTTTCTGACTTCTATTACGTTATTCAAGTTTTCTTCTGACAAGGATATAGCGAAGGCTCTATGAATCATAGATCGATATGCTGCTATTTTATGCGAACAAGGATGACTTGAATCTGCTGATATAGTGGCACCTGAAAATGTTGGTTTTCTGTAGATATTAAACGATAGTGTATTTGTATTTGTATCTTATGGTAGGATCTAAAAAGTTAATTTGTCGATTCTGTTCAATTTCTGTAGTGAATGAAAGTAGGCTGTTAACAAAATTCAGTGTATTCCTCGAGTGTCTCATGAATAACAAATTGAAATTCCATGTACATATCTATACCAAAAGACGAGATTTTGTGTTAAAAGGAATTTAAAAATAGTTTTCTCAATTTCTTCCATAAAAGGTTCTGTCATAAGAGGATTCAGTTAGGTCTTGTTTATAAAATTTGTTGTCAAATTGGAAATAGTTTTGACTTAGGCAAGATAGGCTAGGCGTCAAGGAGTTCAGGATACGTAAATACTGTTTTAAATAAGGCAAAAGATTTTACTGTTGGTACCAGTTCAATATAGGCCTCTTTTAAACATACTAATTTTTTTCCCCTCGTCCGCCCCCGGAACACCCCCAACTTTGGGGCAATATCGCCTAAAAATTATTTTTTGCAAATATGTCGGTTCTGAACAAAAAAAAATGGTTATCAAATTTAAAGATGAGTAAATTCTCTATCGAAACGTATAATTGCGTAGCATTAATATTCTTGGAGTCATAGGCGGGAAGTCAAGCATCGTATATCACCACCGCGCGTATATAAAAAATCGAGTTTTTATGATTTATTTTCTCCAATCACTGATAAAATTAATTTTGGCAATAGAATATATGTCGTGGATGGTGGGTTTTTACTTGGTCGAGTTGTGTGGCGTCAACAAGAGACATCCACTTCTATCCTAGCTAGGTACGTAGAGTATATTCAAAAGTACTATAAAGCTAATAGCATCCATCATTGTCTTCGATGGGTACCTACTGATAACAGCACAGAATCTGCTGAGGGTCAACGACGAGCTCAAAGAAATGTTTCTGCAAATTTTGACGAGTCTATGAGAGCAACAATGTAACATGAGAAGTTTCTATCAAACGATCAAAATAAAAATCGGCTTACCTCCCTACTACATAAAAAGCTTACCACTGCAGGTTTCGTTGTTAAGCAGGCTGCTGAAGTTGCTGATTCCCTTATTATAAACTCAGTGACAGATATATCACTTCATTATGATTCGGTAGCTATAGTTGGTGAAGACATTGACCTTTTAATCCTTATGACAGTATTATCCACACTTTGTTCAAACATGTATCTTATGAAACCAAGCAAGGGGAAAATGGACGAACAAATTTATTCTTCGAACTCTTTTAAATACCCAAAGGAAGTTTCGGATAACATATTATTCCTCCACGCATTCAGTGGATGTGACACAATTTCTGCATTTTTTAGGCAAGGCAAAGCAAAGTTAGTTAAATTATTGCAAAAATTTGCAGGATTACAAAAAAACGTGGAGTGTTTTTCACCCTGATGTTATAGGTATAGCAGGTCAAAAAGTTATCTTAGCCCTTTGCGGAGCAGAACCCGATCAGCATTCTTTGAATGAATTCAGGTACAAATGCTTTATTAAGTCAGTGGCAAAAAGTAATGCATTGGCAGTAGAGAATAAAAGAATTAGAAGTAAGTTAACCAAATAAACAAAAAGTGGATTAGGCCTATTGGGAACACCACTTAAAAAAACGAGCCGAACGCTCTACCGCAAGGTGGTGTAGTGCATATAGCTGTAGACATTTGTAATTTCAAAATTAATGATATATGTATACAGGGTGTCCCATAAGTCATGGATAAAACAAAGGGAAATGATAGATGAGTTCATTTCCAACCAAAATAACTACATATGTTGTTATCCGTTATCCGATATTTTTGTCCGCAATCGCCTAGTACGTTTAATAAGAAAGTGGTACAAAACAGAGTTTTTTTTGCTCTTTTTTTTTAAATAGATTTTCCGCAATTTTTTATAAAGTTTAGTTAGCAACTGTCAATTATAATAAAAAAAATATGTTACGATCATTGTTCGGTTCATCAGAAATGATTTGAATTTTAAAATGATCCTTGTAGAAAAAAAAATAACTACAAAAATATTTCCCGTAACAACAAAAACTAGTGCAATTTATGTAGATTCTAACAATTTATAATTCATACAGTTTTTATTAACAATTTTTTTTTATTTCCGTTTTTTACAAGTAAGGTATGTTTTTATGACAAACATAACAACTTTTATTGTAATTGACAATTGCTAACTAGACTTCATACAAATGCCTCCATCAGAAAGGTACAACCTTCAGTAGTCTATTTGACACGTTGACTGCCATCTCGGTTTATATGACCGAGGTTTTTATTGTCTGAGGCCAACTCGGTCCATAAGACCGAGTACTTATATTTGCCCGTGGGCCAACTCGGTCTATAAGACCGAGTCTGAATCTCTCCCAGCGACTTGGTCCAGCACTCGTTATAAATAGACCGAGATGGTGTAGTAAAGGACCGAGACCATTTTTGGCGTCTTTTGGCAGTTTTTTTTTTTTCAAAATATTGTGTGTCAATTCATAGTGTATTAGACGATGATATTCATGGCCTAGGGGGATATTTTATTTGGTTAAACCGTTGCTACCGGTTGGCGCCTTATGAGAAATTTGTCTTAACCGGTATGGCAGTCAACGTGTTAAGAAAAAAAAAGCAAAAAATCTTACAGTCTTTCCACTTTCTTACTAAACATACTAGGCGATTTCGGACAAAAATATAAAAGTTGATATAACTTTTGAACCATCAAAAATTGGATAACAACATGTGTAGTTATTCCCCCCCCCCCCCACTTCGTTTTATCCATGACTTATGGGACACCGTGTTTACATAAACTTCAAAAAGTAAAAATTAAACATAATGGCAAGTAGAAAGTGTGAAAGTGTAGGAAAGTGTAGATATACAGCGCGGATGCAATACGGTGCTTGACTTCCTCCACATATAACTCCAAGAATATTAATACTACGTAAAGATGTGTCTGAACCATTTCGATGGTTAATTGACTTATCTTTAAATTTGATAATCACCTTTTTTTTTGATAGGACCGAGATATTTGCAAAAAATGATTTTTGAATGATATTTCCACAAAGTTATGGTGTGAGGGGGAAATTAGTATGTCCAAGAGAGGCCAATAATGAACTGGTTCCAGCAGTAAAATCTTTTGCCCGATTTAAAATGATGTTAATCTACCTGACGCATGACCTATACTTCAAATATTGATTTCGTCTTTTATGACTATATTATGTTGTTAGCGTCTTGGAAGTCTCGATACACTCCTTATATAGTATATTTGAAAACATGTTACTGTCGTCAAAACAGCATTCAAATCTAGTAAAAAAACGTGAAATATTCTAGATAATACTGAACAGAAAACACATAAAAGTAGAAAATCAGCTCTCGTGTGAAGAATGCAATAGCTGTTATATTGGCCAAATAGGAGGGGCATTTGATATAAGATACTCTGAACATTTAAAATCGTTTAAAAAAAGTAAAAGTAATTCAAATTTTCAAATCATCTTTCCGTCTATAGATAAACTAGAAGTTTTACATTGTTCAACAAAATCTAGAAGATTAAATATATTAGAAGCAATTTAAATTTACAAATATAGAAATAATCCGAATACCACCTACTTAAGGTGGGCAGTGTCGTGAAAGTAATTCGACAATTTCTCCTACATCCCTGAACCGATTGAAAAAATTTTTTGATAGGCTTTTAAGGACAACTTTATAGGATGGTATTAGCCTATTGAAAACTAAAGAAAGAAAAAAAATTGTTTTGACCAGGTAGATATAGGAAATCCCACTTTATTTACCGCCATGTTTTAAAATAGGCCTACCTGCACTGGTTAATCACAACGTCAATGAAAGCATATTAAAAAACTGACCTTAACAATGTAGTTATAAAATATAACCAGTCATCACATTAGATAAGGGAAGTTTTTTAAAATGCACTATTCTGTTTTTATAAAATGCTTTGAAAATGGAGAGAGTTAGGTCGAATTTAAGAAGGCTATCAAAACGGTCATAAAATCCTTCAAAAATCTCTATCTCTAATAATAACCGAAGTAGCATGCTTTTCATATATTTGCTTCTACATTTCATAAATAATTTTCGTTGGCTCTTTGCTGGAGTTCATTTAAATGTGTAAATCGAAATAAAATGCGAAATGACAAATATGTTCAACTTCACAAGATTGATAATTTTAAAATAAATATATTTCCAACTGAATGCTCGAAGAGGGAGAAGAAAAAGATAAATAATCAATTTAATAGCTGCCTACAAAATAATAACCACGTTATCATCAAAACGAACAAACGAGGAACGTAGTAAATCTGAAAGCAATTAACTGCGCCGGCTCCTGAAATTCCTGAAATTTAGGGTATACAAGTACCAAATTAAATATTAAAATGTTCATATTGAGCTGAAATGTAAGTAAGAACTTTGTGTGTTATAAATTCATAATACCTTAAAAAAAGGTGTTTAAATGTTTTTTTGGCTAATGAAATATTTAAAGCTATTATAAAACTAAACTAATATCTTTTTCTATTAATATTTTTCTCATTCTGCGTTTCGACTCAATTTTCAATCGAACAACTACTACTATTTATTGAAACTATGTGCAAATAATTGTTCATAGAACGTTAATAATATAATATTTGAAATTGTATATCCCAAAAAATTATAAAACGATATGCCACATTGTTGGTAGGGAGGGGCGGGTGGTGGCTGGCTGGCTGATGCAAAAAAAGTTTGAGGCATTTGGTCTTCTTGTACATGTACTAAATCACAATTATATAATTTTATCCCATATAATAATAAGGTCAGGTAATGGAGGTAATGAATATCCCAATTTTATGAACTCTTATATGCTCATCCTTTCCTATTTACTCACTCCCCCTCACCTTTTTTTACGGAATAAGAGCAAAATATAATCTAGTTCCAGATTTTGTAATAATACGTAGGTGTGCAGACAGACCGACACACTGAATTTTATTTTCTTAAACTTAAAATATCGATGTTTCATGATATTTTAAGCATATTTTGACCAAAAAATTAAAAATATTGAAGTACAACAGGAGGGACACTTCACTTGCGTCCTTTATGTCCTGTTGTTATTGAGAGTAGATAATTTTACTTCATATCATAAATGACGAAATTGTAATAATTTAAGACGTATAGTTAATGTGTATTAATAAAATCTAAGAGAATGGGAAAAGGAAAAAACTATGAAAGTCTGTATTTTCTTAAGGAGACATATTCAACATTGATGTATTTGATCAAATTTTATTATGTTTATGCATTCCTGAGCTGAGCACCATGATACACTATAGTGAAAAAATCCTAAACAACTTTTTCTAATTTTGCAAACATTTGTGTACAGCTGATATTAAGTAATAGTTTACAGTATCATGTGTGAGTGTAACAAACATTATGTCGGTGAGCCATCTAGATATTTCAATGTAAGATTGGGTGAACACAAGAATTACGTTAGGAAGAATGAAATTCAGAGATCGAGGATTTACGAACATGGTTGGGAAAGTGAACATAGAATAGACTGAGACTGGGCAAAAATTTTAACGAAAAAGGCGGATAGAAAAAAAGGAAAATTTAAAGAATCGGCATATTATTATTGTCGAATCGTTCCGTAGATGTTTGTAAAACGTCTTCAAAATGCACTAAACTTGGTTGAATCCTGGTGTAATAGCAATAGCCTACCTTTAAATGCTGCGTGACATTCAATATGAGATCTAATCTGGATGTTTATGTATCTGTAATCTGAAACCCTAACTACAACATAGCATCACCAGAAAAAAATCGCATGTGCTTTTTAAAGTCAGCTGTACGTATCCTTGCTGGTGAATATCCACCTAAACATGGTTGAGAAGAGCCACTGTTAAGTCGCTTTCATATGACTCAGCTTCAGATTAAGTGTATGGAGCCAGTTGTATTTCTGTACAAATTAGTCAATAATAAGCTGGACTGTACAGATCTATTAAATCTAATTATACAGGATCTCAGAATGCCGATATGGTGATAGAGGAGATTACTTGGCATATATGTGACCAAAAATACCTATATGAAAAATTTTACTGTTTTTTTATAATGTCGATTTTGCACTTTTTCTTAATATTCTCAATATTTTATCATTTATGTAATTATTACACACTAAGTTCAACTTTTGACATTCTGAAATATTTTTTCTTTATCCAAAGTAGGCTTCTAAATGAAAGATAATTTATCTACTGGCTAGAAAAAGAAAAACTACATTTATAAAAGCAAAATTGTAATGGTAATTTAAGGTGCCGAATTTCAAAATCTTACATTTGTTTTAAGTCATCTAGATGTTTCAATTATTAGCTTCTCTATTTTATAATTTTTTATTGGTGTTATAAATATGTCAAGTTTTATTACTTGCTAAAGAAAGACAAAAGAATATGAATTGGCAATTATTTTTCGTTTAATCAAATCAAATCTGAGGATTTTTTCAACAAAATCAAAACTAAAAGAACTTGTCTATAATGAGGAAATTCAAAGCCGTGCTCAACTGCTCAACGACTTAAATCGAGCAGGTGATGAATCAAGAGTAAAATACTTAATAAAATTTCTCTACAAATTTTCATTTGAAAACCGGGCCCCTTAAACGAGCCCTGGCCCGGGGGGAATCTCCACTTTCCCACCCCCTTTCGTCGGGCCTGCCTGGTTACCTGTAGTAATTGACACAACCAAACATTGTTTAAAATAAAACTATGATCAAAATCAGTAGTTCCGTTTAGGCATTAAATATCTGAATACTGGATATAACATATTCTTAAAGCTGTTCTTTAATATAGGCTGCGCATTAAAGATTTTTGAATAACACTTTGAGAATGGAAACAGATCTAGTTTACGAAACGTCAAAAAATATATTACTTTCATATTTTTTATTCTTAACTAGGTATACAATTTGTCAAAAAACATCTGATCATTCCTTTGACGTAAAAATGACAGACGTAGAGGTTATTTTTCACTAACATACTTGTTAATTGCATTATTTTATAGATTATTTAGATGTACATTATTTTTAGAACAGAATACAGTTGTGAAATTGAAAGAATGCCACAACTAATATTTACACAAATCAAATATTTGCTGTATCATAGTCTAATAAACATTGAGTTTTGGAAATTGTGTTGAAAACAAGTTGAATTTCTACAATTTTCCGATCCTGTGCTGTTCATATTCTTTAAATGAACTTTATTTCATTTGTAAAGAAGCCGATTCCAACTTTGTTTTGACGGATTAAGATCCCGGAACGCGTTAAGCCTTTCTAACTTAGAACGAAGTCGTTTATTAGAAAGTGGACGTTTTATATTTAATTTGCACAAAATTACTCCAGCGCAGGGAGCCCCGAAGGGTAAATCGTGTGCTGCAAACCCATGTTGCGAATATCAAATTAGAGGAGCTTGAACTTTCTGGACGATGGGAATATTAATCCCGCTAACATTGTAGGCTAAATTGCTTCTTTACCTACAATCACAACAGCGAGAATAATGTGTAATTAACAATATTGATTGCTTTGGTATAGAGTGCTCGACTAAGCGGGACAGTGGATTTTCATTTTTGAGTACTGAGTTTGAGGGAAAAAAATAATGTTATAGTACGGTAAAATAGCCTCAAACCAAAAATTAGGTTATCAATGCGCCTTTGCATAGATGTTAATTTTTTACTTAAACTTCCCGGAACCAATGTGTCGAAAAAAAATTAAAGGGAAATAGAGGCAAATATCTCGAAATAATAATAATAATAACAAACAGAATTTTATTCAATAAGTCACATGAAACATATAATAACATAGCTTTAACAGGGAGTACAATTTAGCTTATTGGAATAGGTTGTTCTGTAATTAACCTGAAACAAATTACAGGGAAATTTCTCTTCCATACAACCTAGGTCTGATAAAGGGTATATATAGTGGCTTAAATCTAAATTAATTAAATAAAATAACAGAAAAGAATACACAGTGAAGGAAATTTAATATTGCGTCACAAGGCACACAAAAATTTTATAATATTGCACACTAAATTACTAAACTAAATTACTATATAACGACTTAAAAACAGAATTATATTTATACTGATCTCATCAAATAAGATGATATGATTACTTTGTAACATTTACAGTACATTTATTATATATTAAAATTAATGTTTAACTAATTACTGAGTAATATACGTTTAAGATGTTTTTTTAAATGCAATTGATTTACGACTCTTAATCTCTAAAGGTAAAAGATTTACAACTTTGCATACAACATATGAAAAAAACTTCTGATATGAAGAAGTGTGATGAAGTGGAATTGTTAATATATCTGTACGACGTATGATTATATTATGAACATCAGTTCTGAAACTTATTTTTTCGTATAAATATGATGGTGATTTGTTGGCAATAATTTTAGTAAACAGAACACTACTGTGTAGAAATCTTCTCTTATATATAGTCAACCAGTTCAACTCTGCAATTTTATGAGACACCGCTTGATGCCGTCTTAGGCCGAAGATAAAACGAGTGCATGAATTTTGTACACGTTGCAAATGCTGACAATCATGTTTAGTTAGACCTGGACCATAAACTACGTCACAGTAGTTTAAATGTAAAAGTACCAAACTCTCACATAAAACAGTTTTTACATTCGTATTAAGAATCTTACGGTTGATATAAATTAATCGTAAACTTAAATATGCAGTCTTCAGTAAATTATTTATGGGGCAACTGTAACACAGATCCATGTAAACGCCCAGATTTTTAGAAACGTCAGTCAGTGCGAGAATGCCATTATCTACTTGGATATTTACTAGTTTCCGACATCTAGATCGAGCAACTTTTGATCCAAAAAGCATCACTTTAGATTTTGTGGGGGTTAACAGATGAACAATACTTCAATGAGTAATCAAATAAATTTTGTAAATTATTATTTATTATGCCGTTAACTCTAATTACATCACATTCATAGTAAGAGGAATATACTTGAATATCATCTGCATAGAAGTGACATTGACAACGCGATATACTAAATTTGAATGTTGATACGTATATGGAAAACAACAAAGGTCCTAAGATTGATCCTTGAGAGACTTCACATATGCATTGTAATGTTTCGGAAAAGACTGTTATATTTCACTATTTGGAATCTTTCAGTAATGTATTTTTTTATTTACAGCACTATCTTCGAAACCAATGTTGTACAAAGTTGCTAAGCATAATCCATGATTAGTTCTGTCAAATGAGTAACCAAGTAAAACTAGCGTAGTTAGTAGACCTTTGTAGGTCGCTGACAAAATATCGGTAGCTGATAGCAGCGCCGTAGCACAACTATGATTTGCTCTAAAGCCAAATTGGTTGTCGGATAAAATATTATTTCTGTGCAGATGCCTCTACATCTGATCATACAAAATTCTTTCATAAACTTTGGAAAGTATAGGTAGTATACATATAGGATACGTATCTTTATATTCAGTGGAATTATTTATTTTGGTCAGTGGTATTATAAAGGCAGTTTTCCAGCAGTTTGGGTATATTTTCTGTTCGATATATGTGTTATATATTTTATAATATATGGGCAGCAATACATTAGCATCTTCAGATTAGTTTCGTCAATGCCCATGGCATTGAATTTAGTACTTCACAATGTTTTATAAACGATATTTCCATCAACCGGAGTAAATCCAAACTTGAAAACACCCTGTAATACGCTGCTTTATAAGTTATTTATAGAATCAGCGTCTGGTACACCATTTGCTTGCGAAAAGTTAATGAAGTAATCATTTTGGGTATTAACATCTGATAGTTGTTCAGGTAACTCAATATTTGTTTGCTTATCATAAACATTTAAATGTTTCATATTCCTATATAATTGTTAGTTGACTTACCAGCACTGAATCTACGATTTAATAGTTATTTAAGATACAAGTGTAAAAAGCCATTCTTTATTACACGAATGGCTAGATTAAAAATACGAGCGAAGCGAGTGTTTTTAAAAGCCATGAGTGCAATAAAGAGGCTTTTTACAAGTGTGTTTTACACCGTTTTATCTTCAATTGTGCCAATTATTGTAAGAAATGCGCAATTTTTCATGAATATTTGTAAAACTGTATCAACCTTTTGTGAATGTCACTTTGACGGTTAGTATTATTCGAGTTGTATTTGTTGTTATATTACTTCATGGTCGTGACTGAAAATCTGTGATGATAGTAACTAAGGAAACGATATTATAAATAAACTGGCGTAGTTGAAGTCGCCATTGTTGTTCTTGAATGTTTGAATTAAAATATCAAGTTAATAATGTTTAATAGTGATTATAGTAATGTAAAAGAGTTTCAACATACTCCCCCAGAAGTTATGGAGATAGCACAATCGGCAACGTCAACTTCAATACCTGAGAAGTCACGAAAACAATATGTGTTGGTGTATAAACGATACAAGGATTGCTGTGTTTTGAAGATAGTGAAGAATCTTATGGAAAATGTGTTCCTTGCGTATTTTTCAGAAAGAGTAAAGCATATAAAACCTTCAAGTTTTGGTCGGAATATTCAATGGTGAAAGCTTTACTGATAGCTGAAAAGGACATCGATCTTAAACAGTTTTCTAAGTTAACCGCTTATATGAAGCGGCAGTCTGTAGGATACCATTCGAAGAAATCTAAAGTGTTTAGCAAAGATGAAATATACACATTTGTAAACGAAGCACCTAATGATGATGAAGGTTGTAGCAATTTTTGACATTGCCGGTGCATGCAGAAGAGACAAGTTTTATAAAATGAGCGTTGGTGATATGCAAGATATTGGTAATATGTTGACAGTGAGAATTCCAACATCAAAAACAAATAACCTTCGAACTTTTATTATTGACCGTAAAACGAGAGACTTGGAAAATATGGTTAAAATTTATAGAAAATACTCCACTCTTAGGTCACCAGCAACAAAACATGATCGACTGTTTGTGAACTACCGTAATGGAAATTATTCTGTTCAGCCGATAGGTATTCATACCTTTGGGAAAATACCAAGCGAAATTGCAAGATAACTTGGGTTACCCAATGCACATGAGTATACTGGTCATAGTTTCAGGTCATCTGCCACCATGCTTGCAGGTGCAGGATGGGATGTTTTACAGCTGAAGAGGCATGGTGGCTGAAAGTCATCGACGGTGGCAGACTCTTACGTTGAAGAATCAATTAAAAACAAAATTGAGATATCACATCAAATTTTGCAGAAAGAACCATCTGGGGAAGCAAGCTCAAATTATGCCATTGACGCTAATGATATACTGCCTACTACATCGAGGAGTCACGAGTTGCCTAGAATTCATATTGAAAATTGTGCTAATTGCAAAGTAGAAATAAATATTGTTAAAAATTAATAATGAATAAAATACTGTTGTCCTTACTGATAAATTTTTTAGAAATCGTGCAGTTTATTGCACAGTTTCTTATAAAAGGCCACTTTTTACACTCGAAATGATGTAAAAACTGTTACTCTTTACGCGATCGTAGATAAATAAGTTTTTTCTCATTATTTACAGCAGCTTTGGTGAAATTTAGGAGTTGTTTGTAATATTCCCAGTGAGTGTTATTTTTAATTCATTCAAACTTCTGCTTTGCCTTATTTCTAAGTTTTATGAGTAACTTAATATGATCAGGGGTTATTTTTTCTCTTTAATTTAATCGTATGCATTTCAGCATGTTTATAAAAGAGAATTAGTAATAAATTGTTAAAATATTCTAATTTCATATTAAGAAATAAATCACTTTGAGCCGTACGTTTTAGGTGGGACATGGGAAAGCCGCGGAAAAGTGAAAATCGTAACTCACGGGGGTCGCATTTTTTCAAACGATCCTGTACGGCTTACTTTTATTTGGACTGTATTTATATCTGTGACTCTTAAAAAGAGAATCCCGTATAAAAATAATGGGACAGAAGAACAGGAATAATTGTCGTTTTCCGAAAAGTGACCTCTATGAACTAAGGTGATACGATACCATACGGCTTTTATAAAATTCGATTTTTATATTAACAAGGATGAACTTTTTTGCTATGCCGTACAAATCAGTTGGACATGGGGTGGCCAACGCGAGATCAACCCCACCCTCTATTAAGAGTGGTGATTTGATAAAGTAATAAAGCTTAATTATTTTAATACTATTTTATATAATAATAATTTTTATTACCATGCCGTACATTTTAGTTGGTACATGTGTCTGGAAAATTGAATTTTCCGTCCCATAGTGAGCTTTTCTGAATAAAAAATTATTGTAAGACTTTATTACATTCGAGCAATACTTGATATTGCAATTATTCGAAACCAATAATTCAAAATTAATGGACCTGAAACGCAAAAGGATTTTCCAAAAATTTTCGCTGTATTATGTCGAAACAGTGCATAAATATATTATACTTTATAGAAATGAATATTTATCAAAATATGTAATAGAAAAGCTGAAAAATATTATTTTCTATTGGCCGGAGAGCGAGACAGTGGCGGATCTAAGGTAAAAGGCTCAGGTGGCAAACGCTTTGAAGGGCCCATTTTTTCGAATGATAACCTTTATATAATCTACAGTATAAGGGCCCTGAGGTGGCATTTGCTCATTTGCCGCCCGGTTAGATTCTTAAATTCGACACATGCTATACAACTCTCGAACATACAAAAACAGACAGTGGATTCTTATGTAAAAACACCTCACAGAACATATTTTTGAGGTCGCGTTTTGTTTTGGAATTGCGAAATTGAAACAAAATTGATATTTTAGTATTGCAATACTCAAACATTTCGCTTTCCAAAGATGTATGCAAAAACAATATATGTTTTGATGTGACTGAAAAATAAAAAGTATTAATGAAAGAGTTACCACTTTTGTATGGGTACTTTACAGCGATAAAGTGTGGATCGAGGTAACTTTTTTAGTTGGAAAAAACGTTTGCCTAAAAATAAAGTTATGAAACATGCTAAAATTTTTTACACTGCAAAGACTGTAGCACATAATGTTTTCATTAGGTTTCCAAATAAGTTAACCCAAAAAAGAAAATTTTGGGTAATTTGTACACATTTTTTATAATTAATTACGTTACATTGTATTTTAAAGTTTAAAAGTGATATATACCAATTTCTTACTTTACTTCGAGAAAAATTCGTCTCTGAAAAATATATTTGGTTATGGTATTTCATTGCGGCCCATCTAAAATATACGGCATTGTGATTGTTTATCAACTTTTGCTATTTTCAATGATATTTTGCAAACGCCGTACGGTATCTAATGACCATTAAGGGTCGTGTAAATCGCATGACTAACGTAATCTAGTGTCTAAAATCCCAACAATGAAAATGTACGGCATTTACACATTTGTATACTCTGCAAGATTTTAAACAGTTTCCTTGGCAGTATCCAAAAACCAATAACATATCGGCTATTTCTTCGTTGGTATACTGTACGGCCATGACAAAAATAAATTTGCAAATTGTTCGACAATTCACAGGCGCTCACTAATTCAGTTTCACGATATTCCAGTACTACTCGCAATTTAAAACGTCAGTTTTTAACGACAGTTATCTTATTACAACGCCATCGCTTCAAATTGTGTTCAATTGTATTACAATAATTTGAACCTGGCCATACACGAAATGAATTTTTTAAATCCAGATATCTCGAAAACGGCTGCTCAAATCAACTTTTACCAGGTGTACCTTTTTTTAGGTTAAAGATGTTGGAGAATAAGAATGTTTATTTAAAAGCTAAATACAGTGTGGCTCAAAAAAGTTATTTCGTTTTAAATGTATGCAAAGTATCACAGGTGGCGCCCTCTAAATTGTACAAAGAAAATGAAGGAAGATTTTAATTTGTCACCCCATAAAACCCCCCCCTAGCCGAATATTGTGACAATACAACAATTATTAAAAAAATATTTATGAAAAACTAAAACCAAATCGAACTTTGGACACCCTGCATCTCCGAAATCATCCACTTTTGGACTGAGGTAAGTTGGGTTAGATCGTCATATTTTAGCCTCAGGAATTTGTGGTAGCATTTTTTCCGCACCTTTCAGAGACACCCTGTATATTTGACTCTGGTATTTCATTGCGGCCCATCTAAAATGTACGGTATTGTGATTGTTTATCAACTTTTGCTATTTTCAATGATATTTTGCAAACGCCGTACGGTATCTAATGACCATTAAGGGTCGTGTAAATCGCATGATTATCGTGATCTAGTGTCTAAAATCCCAACAAAATGAAAATGTACGGCATGGACACATTTGTATTCTTTTATAGTTAAGGAAAGGAAAAACGATGTAAAGTTAAAAATCTACCCATTGCATTAAAAAATAGAGGACTTTTTAAATTGCATAATTTTTAAAAAATTCACTTGTTTTGAAATATTCTAATTTTATTATTGTCCATTATTTTTTGTACGGCTACTAAATAAAATACAAATTCTAACCTATATTAATCCAAAAAATAAATGGCCGTACAGTATCAAATAAACTTACCCTAGAAAACGTGAGTTTTTCCCTTTCTCGGGGGGTGATTTTTTTATTTACCTTGATAATACCCTTTCTTTTTAAACGGGTCATTTTTTTTAAGATTTTAAATGTCGTATAATATTTTGGAATTGATGCCGTACAGGATCAAATCACCACCCTTAATAGGCGTTTGTCACCCCATGGTCCAACTGATTTGTACGGAATAGCAAAAGAGTTTATCCTTGTTAATATAAAAATCGAATTTCATAAAAGCCGTACGGTATCGTATCACTTTAGTACATAGAGGTCACTTTTCGGAAAACGAAAATTATTCCTGTACTTCTGTCCCGTTATTTTTGTACGGCATTCTCTTTTTAAGAGTCACATATATAAATAGAGTCCAAATAAACGTAAGCCGTACAGGATCGTCTGAAAAAATGCAACCCACGTGGGTTACGATTTTCACTTTTCCGCGGCTTTCCCATGTCCCACCTAAAATGTACGGCATAGACTCAAAGTGATTTATTTCTGTAGGACTACAAAAATTATACCTTTTCAAGCGGTATCATATGACCCCCTAAAAATTTAGCATGGGCTTGTGGTCTATAACTCACTCCGCTATCTGGCGATTGAGGCCTGGTTTGTAAGAACATAATATAACATGTAGACATACTTGGTGATTTATTTATTTTATTTTTTTTTTAAATAATAATAACAATTGGAATGAATTATAGTTTATGTACTTTTATGGTACAGCTCATAACGAACATTTTCTTTCTCTTTGTTGTTTTCCATAGAACTTATAGATTTCGAGATATTCAAAGAAACCGATGGAAAACGATTTTTTAACAACTTTAACATGCTCTCACCATTAGCTCCACCGCTATCAGAGTAGCTGACGTTCAGATTGCTGATGTATTAGGGGAAAACTATTATTGTTATGATTTTCAGTCGGTATGAAATGACTTGTTCAAATCAACGCTGCCTCCCGTACTATTAGGATATTCTGAAAAACTGGATTCAAAAGGGCATTAATTTTATTTAGATTCGTGAGAGTAATAGTTTCTTTGTAGTTAATTAAATGATTAATAGAAAACATTAGGGATATGAGATAATCATCAGAAATAACATTATTCAGACCACTCAAGTTGTTATATTTACAGATTCACTACATACAATAATAATAAAATATGTATTGCCCAACAGAATAATCCTGTTGCGCGACAATTTTACAAAATACAAATAAAATAGGTACTTCTAAGAAATAAAACAATTATTTAGTTTACTACTTCTTATTATTAACAACGTCTTACCAGATGTTTCGTGATTCTTGATTATTCTACTGTTTACTGTATGTTTGACAGCATCGCGCCCTAAATCTCGGTTGCCTACAAGACTTGTACACTATAAGGTTGCCTCGTAACTCACGATTTCCACCAAAAAATGACATTAGCCAACGAGCAGCTGGTGTGAAATTACACCTGAGTCAAAATATTATAAGAATTTGTGTAACGTTAATAATTACGCAAAGAATTCGTAACTGGAACGAGCTCGCAATGATCCGCTTGAGGTAGGATTTTGAGTCGCCGTTTTGCATGGTGGTAATCAGGATAAGTTGTAGAATGTAATACTACAGATCATAGTATACTTCAGACCATATTTCTGGCCAGTATGGAGCGCCCTTCTAGTGTGAGATAACTGCGCCACTACTGCGCGTTAGAAGAACAAGGATAGTCTGACTTTTCTTCTCCGCACTCACGTCTCGCCTAAAAGCAGAATATGAGAAAACCTTATACTCCAAAAATCTTGAGTTGCCTTGGTTATTTCAGCCCAATATTTTCGGCGTTGTCTTCATCATCTGTTGCCACTTGGTTTCCCCATCAACTGCTCTATATTGCCTTCTGTCTCTGTTCAGTAAATGAAATGGCCAAAAACTGAGGATTCTGGGGAATACGATACAGAAGTCGATTTTAGAGATTTTTCGTATTTCTTGGAGAATTAAGCTATTAGTATAATCGTATGTCCAGAGAATTAGTAGCAAATGTCTTTAGACCAACATCTGGAATGCATCAATATGTCGTCTCTTTGCTTTTCTAACCGTTCATTCCTCAAAGGTGCAAAGAGAGATGGAAAATACTAGATTGTTAGCAATTCTGACCTTTGTGCGTTTCGTAATATTTTTGTCACGCCAAATTTTTTTCAACTGCTAAGTTGCCGACCTTACCATTTATAACCTTATATTCACAGTTGCCTCCAACAGAAGGCCTCCAACTTCGTGCATTGTATTTATTTTCTTAATAAAATTTTTAAAACAGATATCTATCAAATTAAATTATCAGACGTGCTTAGATTCATAAGAGACGCGTAAGAAATATTATTAACCATGCCACAATACCTTTACGTTATAGTGCAATTTTTTCAAGATTTTCTTATCTTTGCTCCTCTGTTCAAAATAATGTACCTGCTGAATTTCAATCTCTCAGCCACTACTGTAATCAAAGTTAAAGAAGGCTATTTGTCACATTAAATAATATTGATAATCACATGATCTTAAGTAATATATTTTAAAAGGTCTATCTATCTATTTTTGTTGTACCTCAATATGGTAGTTTAGTGCTTTATTTTCCTATTGACTATGTTTTTAGGGTAAGGTTAAAAATACTACAAAATGCCCTTTGTCATTTTGGGTATACGTTTATTAATGTTAAATAAATATTTATTATTATACCTATTTGTATTAGAACCGGACAAATTATTATTATTATTATTTTTCGCGTGCGCGATGCTGGACAGTTCTCCCGTGTCAGTTTTTACCTCTCGCTTAAGCTGCATCATAAATCATAATTTATTATAACTTGGGAAGTACCTAAGCGTTTCAGGATTCATGTGTATATCTATTATATTTCTTTCTATTGAACTACATCAAATATGTTCGCAAAGTTTGCCCAGAACTTTGAATTCACTCCTTTGATGCACATTCCTTATATTTCTTGTGATCTGATGATGTTATATCTTCCCGCACGTTTTCGTGCTTTATTTCACGTCACGTCAGTTTATCGCTCTAAGCTGGAATGACATGACTATGCTCGTCTTGGTGATGAATTAGATCAGATCCGTCAACAGAACTTACTAAACTGTCTTTTAAAACAGAGGATGACCAAGTTATTTCTCCGTTTTGGTAGTTTGTAACAGTGTTCTTTCAAACTGTGATATCAACAAAATTGCTTCCTATAATACTAAATTTTATTTTTATATACCTTGTAATTACAAAGGTAAACAAAACACTTATTTAAATTAAATATATATGCCCTGTTTTACAGAAAACTAATAAATATACTTAAGTACATTTACATTTATATAAAATATATCCAAGGTTCCTTAACTATTTAAAAGAAGTTAATATTTTAATTTGGTCAAAAATAGAAATATGACGTCTAGTTATATTTTGAACAATTGTACATTTTAGATGTACGAATCGATTTGAACTTTCTTCAGTATTTTTCAAGTGATTTTCAGGAAAAGGATTCAGCGCGATAAATGAAACAAGACAAATTCGACTGGAAACCATTGTTGGCGCAAAAAAAATGTCTTCAAATACCACAACCACATGAAGATCGATACAACCATTCGTGGTTTTTATCATTTTTTTAAAATTGAAATATAATTTTTCATTTTTATAAAAAATAATGTTTATAAAAAATATTGGAATACCTAAGTTCAAGTTAACCTACAGTTTGTTCTATCCTCACAAATGAAATACAATAATAGTTCCTTGCATGTCTTACGACCAGTATCTTCAGTTAGTTAAATGGCTATATCGTAATTTAATTTAATTCTATTTAATTTTGCAAGTACTTTTGTTTCCACTTCATTATTTCGTACTATATGTATTGCTTACTATGAACACTTTATAATAGAGTTTTTCTAATGGGACTCAAAAATTGATCAATAATTATATTGTCTTTCAGTCCCCTTGCAGTCATAGTTAAGTGCAAATGCACATTTTTTAATAATATCGTGCATGCAATTATATGAACTACAATAAAAATTAATTTTTATTATTATTACGTACGTTAGAGGTGAGTTTTACCTAGAGCGCAATGACTCTCTTTAAAAAAGACAAGAATATCAATTTTATTGATATGTAGATGTGCAAATGGGGATACTGTTCGCTTCTGCTTTAAGAATTAACATATTTAAGGTAAAGGTACGCTTTATAACTTTAGAGAATAGTTGATAAAGTGCACAGAGATACTGAAATATTTATAAAAAATGTATCATTTTAAGTATTTGCACAAAGAAATAACTGTTGAAAGGCTTTTTTGGCTTTCTTTTACGTATATATTTATAAAGATCAAGATCAAGTTTGTATATTATGTTTGAGCTTATTTATCAATTCTCCTCAAAGTTCTTGCCGTGGGAAGATGCTTTTTCAAACTCTCGGCCAAGTAATTGTGATAAAAACATTATACCTACATTATAATCTGATGTGTGGGCAATAGTTACCGCGATATAAGAAAACTTTTTCATTAATTAAGTATCGGTCGGGTTGCTTCGATTACTTTAAAAAATATATTTTACAGAATAAAGCTAATATATTAAATGGTATCATATTTCATACCTCTCTCTGAATTGTACCCCTGATTGGAACTTTTGTAATTTTCCGTATTCGACGGATTTTCAAAAAGAGATTCCCCGGAAAGCTAAACGGGGAGGGGGTGTTTTTTAAACTTTTCGGAAATGGTTAGACCTAAAAGCGTGAAATTTGGCAGAAATAATCTTTACTGGAATCTATTAGACACGAGTGAGACGAAATTTTCACTTTTTGAAGGGGTAAGACCTGGGGTGGTAGATGGTCTAAAGGGTATCCGTATCTCTGAAATCGCGTAAGTCAGAAACGTGATATTCCAGTGTCGGGCTCTTCTGAGGAAATAAGGAGACACGTATTCGACGGTTCAAAAAGAGACCTCCCCACCCCCTACCCCGAACCGAGGACAGAGAGAGGGATGTTTTTAACCATGAAATTTGTCCATTACCCGCCCATGTGTTCTATTGTCGATTAAAATAATTATTTTTTTCGTTTAACACAAAAATAGACAAATTGCGATGCGCAGTGAGTTTCTCCGAGTACTAAGGATGCGCAGTGGGTTTCCTCGAGTGCTATGGATGCGCAGTGGGTTTCCTCGAGTACTATTAATGCGCAGTGGGTTTCCCCGGGCAAAATGGATGCGCAGTGGATTTTCTCGGGTACTATGGATGTGCATTGGACTTCCTCGGGCACTGTGGATGCGCAGTGGGTTTTTTCGAGTACAATGGATGCACAGTGGGTTTTCTCTTGTACAATGGATGGGAAGTGGGTTTCCTTAAATGCAATGGATGTGCAGTAGGTTAGTATCTCAACGTTCTTAATTCCACGCGGACGAAGTTCCACATGGACACAGTCGCGGGCGTCAGCTAGTGTATATATAAAGAGCTAGACATCTTGAACAGCTCGAACAGGTGTAACAGGAGTAACAGGTCCGCGGACCTGTTACATCTGTTACACTTGTTCGAGCTGTTCGAGCTGATCATACATAATATACGTACATGTATATGTATATATAATGAGCTAGACATCTTGAACAGCCCGAACAGGTTCGCGGACCTGTTACACATGTTGCAGCTGTTCAAGATGTCTCACCTGTCTCACTCATGAACATCATGTCAGGATAGGTATTAGGAAATAAAAACACATTTTATAAATAATTTAATTTATTAAATGTAAACTATTTATATTACAATATTAGCTGATGCCTGCGACTTCGTCCGCGTGGAACCTCCTTCGCGTGGAACTTCGTCTGCGTGGAATTAAGAACATTGAGATGCTAACCCACTGCACATCCATTGCATTTAAGGAAACCCACTGCGCATCCATAGCACTCGAGGAAATCCACTGCGCATCCATAGTACTCGAGGAAATCCACTGCGCATTCATAGTGCTCGGGGAAATCCACGGCGCGTCCATAGTACCCGAGGAAACCCACTGCGCATCCATGGTGCTCGAGGAAACCCACTGCGCATTCATAGTTCTCTAAGGAACCCACTGCGCATCCTTAGTACTCGGGGAAACTCACTGCGCATCGCAATTTGTCTGTGTTAGGGCTAGTTAAACGAAAAAAATAATTATTTTAATCGATAGAGCACGTGGGCGGGTATGTGTCAAATTTCATGATTAAAAACATTAGTTATGGCGCAACTTGGCACATCAGCTATTAAGCAATCATAAGTAACCACTGTGCAGAAAAGAAAAATAAAATAGAGAAATATCCCCTCTTTTTTTTTGCGGTCCTATTTAACATAACTATAACTAAATTTTTCAGTCGAAAATTGATTATACTTTATTATTCAATAGACAATCCCAATTTGGGAAATGTGAATGTAGGCTACATACACTTACCTTACTGTTAAAAAAAAACAACCCACTAACCGATAGTCAACTACGCTATGTTGATAATATCAAACGTTCAGAGGTGCTACTTATTATGAGAATTTCGTACGCAAATAACGTGCAACTTACACTGCACCTTACACTCTGAATCTAATTACCAGCGACGCGTCGTGTATACAATAAACTTAGCTACCTCTAACGAGTACGTTAAGACAAGTTTTGTTTTGTTTGGCGTCAATTGTTTTTTGCACTTTTGTCGGGCTAGAAATGATTTCGGTCCCACTGTGCGTCGTACACTAAGGGAGGACCCTGATTTGGGAATTTGCTGACAGCTTGAGGGGCGCCACCATAATGAAAAAATGGCGCACAAAAACAGTCTCTTTGAAATATCTCGCTTCGAGTGTCTCGTACGGTACAAAATGTTCTTTCTTATGAAAATAAAAGAGCATTAAATTTTCTACAAAATATGTTCTATAGATTTTTTCGTTAAAATGAATAGTTTCGGTGCAGCAGCCGACATTATGATTTTTTGTAATTTCGTAATTTAGTTCGAATTTTATGAAGGAGTATTTTTGTGTTGAGACAAAATTTGTTTTGATAATCGCATATTAAAAGACCGTTATTTATTATCCATTCAGACGTGTGTGGTCCAATAAATCCATCCACTATTGACAATAAAATTTAATTTATGATATTTATCGACGAATATACCCATTATACAGTTACTTATTTATTATCATATAAATCTGAAGTTTTTAAAGTTTTTCAAAATTTTGTAGCGAAAAGTGAAGCACACTTTAATTCAAAAATTGTAAACTTATTATGACGTGTTTCCACCCCTAGGGAACCACTCTTGCAAAATCCGTAGGTTCCAAACATTATAACAAGAGATAACCACTGACACACTTTACTAAATAACTTACTGGATAATTCACAATACTGTTATTAACTTAAATACACTTTTACTGACTAAAAATATCCTTTAACAATGTTTATTGCTTGATATTTACACTTTGTATTTACTTCGTAGTTTTAACCTCACTTGTCAATTCAAACTTGCCTTCCCGCCAAGATATACTTCTCCAATTGCTTCTAGAGCTTCTAGAAATGACGCTAGCGTCATCTAGAGCAGTGTAGAAGTTTCAATCTTCTTCTCCAATGTTCCAGAATGTATTTCTACCAGTGTCTCACAGATGTATTTAGTGTTGGCTACCCTCGTGACATTATATTGCGATAATGGAAGAGAATATCTTTCTAACGAGTTTAAAAATTTCTGTGCTCAAAGGGGCATCATTTATCACTTAACTGTTTTGTCTAGAAGCAGGCTAGTCGTGGATTAGGCCTACAGGGGACAACCACGTAAAAAAAAAACGCGCCATATACTCTACCTCAAGGTGGTGTGGAAACTAGTATTGAACATTGAGCTATGCGTAGCAGACAAGTAAAATCAACTATATTGAAGATTTACAGGTATGAAAACAAATTTTGTCTCAACACAAAAATACTCCTTCATAAAAGTCGTACTAAATTGAGAAATTACAAAAAATCATAATTTCGGCTGCTGCACCGAAACTATTCAGTTTAACGAAAAAATATATAGGACATATTTTGTACAAAATTTAATGCTATTTTATTTTCATAAGAACATTTTGTGCTGTATGAGGTGCCCGAAGCGAGATATTTCAAAGAGACTGTTTTTATGCGCCATTTTTTCAATATGGCGGCGCCCCTTCCCGCTCGAGCTGTCAGTAAATTACCAAATCAGGGTCCTGCCTTAGTGTACGACGTATTGTTATGGAAACTTTTCACAACCCGAGTCATATCGAAATTTTGTGCCCAGCTCTAAGGGCCAGTTGTACGAACTAAGTTGAACCAAGTTCAGCTTGAACCAAGATCAAAAGCCATGGTTACGATTATTGTAACAATCGTAACCTTGGCTTTTGATCTTGGTTCAAGCTGAACTTGGCTTAACTTAGTTCGTACAACTGGCCCTTAGACTATAGGGGGGCTACAATCCTTTGTATGCGGATGCAAAAATACTATCTGATTAACTGAGAATTTGTGATTTTAGATTGTTTTTCACTGTGAAATTGCTGATGAAAATTTTATTTAGTACATACCATTTTTGCAAATGCTAGTTTTTAGTGCCTCTATGACGATTTCCATCTATTTTTGTTATTTGGCAATTTTTGACATTTTAAAAAAATCTCTAGACTATTTTATGTTAAAAGGCCATACTTCGGTAATAGCAATAGTTTTTAAAAAAAAAGCGCGCTTATACTTAAATACACAATTTGTACTTATTTAAATTTTTTTAACTTGATAATATTTAATCGTCTGAAACCGCATATTACAATAATAGTCGGGGAGCTATAGGTGGCTCTTTTGGAGGATCATCATTACAAGTATTTTTTATTTGTTGATTAATTCTATTGAATATGCGATACGTTATCCATTAAATTTAGCCATGGTTCAAAATATTAAACACAAAAAAATTATGTCACACAATTCTATGCACACTTTTTGTGTGGGTACAATTTTTATGCTCAAAAAAATTAAATAAAACAGCTAGAATTTATACAAGATCAGGAAGCGTTCATGTTGAGACTATTTATTTAAACAAGTTGAATTATGTAATAATTGCTAAAAATCATATCATTCTGAAAAGATATTTCGCTGTTATAATAGGTTAGATAAACATGAATACAATACGCGCAACCGCAGTAACTTTTATATAAATCTTTATAATTTAACGCTTTATAAAAAATCTTCAAAATGTAGTTATCTATTTAATAAACTGCCCTTTGAATTAAAATTAATAAATAACATAAGACAATTTTAATCTAAATTACTGATATTTCTATGCAATAACTGTTTTTACTCTGACTGAATTTATAAATCATAATTAATACAATGTATAAACTATTGGTTTTACATGTTATATTTTAATTACGTATAAATCATATGTTGCATGTTTGTATTGTTTGATTTTACACTTAGTTCATTGTTGTATATTTATTTTTAACTGTATTTTGTATACTTTGTATATTGACCTATTCTATCCAATTTTTGTAATTGGCATAAAACAGTTCAATGTTCAATAAATCGATCTATCTAAATCCATCTATATTTACGTTAAAAAAAAAGAACTTGTAAGGATGGTTTTAGAGTTCTGACATAAAATATACGATAAGAATCTAAATCGCTGATAGTTTTCTGTGTTCAAGAAATTGAAATAAATATTCGCAACCCGACAAATCGCTTGTAACTATTTTTTTACAATTATAGCCTTTCCTAACATCGAGTACTTTCTGGCGATTTTATTTTGTTTCTTTTGTGCATAAAAAGTCTACGTGACCTATCAGAAATAGAATAACTCATAGAATATAAGATGTTGACGTGCCAAAACAGCTTCTGAGTTATAAGTGTTCCATATACTCTTCGTTCATTTCGAAGCACATTTTCATTCCTTCTGTGTCAGGAAGCATGGATTATTTTAAGAATTCCTAGTATGTTTCTTCTTCGATTGCATCTTTATACGTTGCCGATGCTTTATTATTGTTAAGTACTGAATAAATCAATATCATTAAATATCCACGTAGATAAAAGTCCAATGCTTAAGGTCTGGAGGCCGATTGGGCCAATGCACCTTTTTATATTCGTATACTTTTGAGCGGAAAGACCGTAAGCTTCAAGGTTTCTTTTTCGCTCAACCATACGTAAAATGTATGTTAGCCATTTAGACGCAGTACAGTCGCTGTACTTCCCTGAAGGTCACCCTTCCAAGTATTAGCCGCGATTAACGTTACTTAACTCTCTGTATCGACATACGAGTATATTCTAGACGGATCTGCGCCAGCCCCTTTTGGTCACATTTTTAAAATATTAATTAAAAACAGCATTATTACATCCACATTTAAAAGGCTGTTGCCTTAGAAAACATCGTGGGGGTCATGTTTATAGTACATTTTTTTTTCCTATTTTGATGAGTACTACTGTACGCGTTTAATTTTGTTATCCTTATTCTGGGACATCATATACTGTACATGTGTCTCTTCGATCGTATCTTTTCAAAACATTTTTCAAACATATTTCAAGAGGCATTAAAAAAAAATGAGTTCCTAATTTAATTAATCAAACAAACATTATACTTACAGAAATGTTCATATGAACCGTTTCAATCATAATTCTTTGAATATACATACAAAGTACTTAAATATTTAACACGTATATGTACTATTGTATATCCTTACTTCTATTTATTAAGATACACTTTACAACTCCTGCGTCATTTGAACGATTTCTCTTGTTCTGTAACCTTATAAATATATCCTGGAGAAATTGCTTTCTTTTACGGACCACATAAAAATGTATATAACCCGGCGTATGACGACAGCAAGCTATTGATGTATATAATATCAAACTAAAGACAGAGAATAATAAAACCAAATAGAAGTTGCAGTCGGACGTGGCTGTCTGCAAACACGTATTTGATTAATATTTTGCCCGATTACGCACAATTCTCTATATATACTACTATTCTACTATTTGTTTTCTACTCCCATACTTTAATTAATTTATTAGACATTCTCTACCTATACTTTAATGAGATTCATTAAGATACAAGTTTATAACCAATAGAAATGTGACACGCAGCAATATTCTGTCGATATCAACTATTGCCTTAAACATCTGACAGATCTAAAATTTATCAATTTTGACAAGTCATACTTATTGTTTACCTAGCAAATTTTCAAACGTTGTGCTTCTTGTAATTAAAATCAGTGAACATGTGTGATAGTGAAAGTAAAACTGAAATAATAATCCGTATTACTTCCTAAGTTTAGTTTTCATAATATTTCCTAAATTGTAATCTATAATTAATAAATTTAAAAAATAAAGTGTTAATTTTCTATGTTATTATGACTGGTCGTAGAAAAAATAGTGTATGTAACTCACATTTAATGGCTATTAAGACACTCACATTCATTACGACATTTGCCTACGGCTCATATCATAATTCTTATGCTCGTGTCTTAATAACCATCACTAAATGGTCGTTGCATAATATACTGTTATATCATGTATTCACAATCGGCAACGCCCAACCATAACTTTCGTTTAGTAATAGTTTAGAAATACCTTAAGAACATTTTAAAGCAAAATTGATATATCATCTAATCTACGAAAAGTTTCTTTAAACCAGAGAGTTACAGTGTACATTTTACAAGATTTATTCATATTTTTGTGTTTATTCAGAGACCTTGGTAAAATTTTGCTCTAAAATCATAATATAACATGGCAGTTATACGACTCTGACAATCACAATCATCACAAAGATTGTATCACGGATCTCTCCCCATTTCAAGTCCTTAGAATTTAGTTCTACCATGCGGTATTGCAGATATTCCAAATTTGAGACAAAAATTTTAAAACAGTTGAAAGATTCGACTTTTACTTGGTGAAAATTTTTGTCGACTCTATAGTTTAACAAATAATACACTGAAATATTTTTTAAAGTTTCCACTGATATATTAAGTCAACATGGCAATTGTTTCGCTAAACATTAGCTTCATGGGATGTGAGTACAAGACTATTTACAATTAAAACTAGTGGACCTTAAATACCTAAAAGTTTATGATCTGAGAAATAATTTATTCTATAGCTTAACCTCAATTAATAATCTTACTGAACATGGAATTAAAAAAAATTAAATTTGAATCGAGGTGAGGTGAATTATTTACGTCTGTTTGAACATTAAGTAAAACATTAGATTTTTTCTATCTATTAATTTCTAAGTCCTCAAGCAACGTGAGTTTTGAATGTGATTTTCTAATAGTAAATGGTTAGCAAACGTCGATGTACTCTTATTTTCCAAAAAACTACTTTTATGTTCTTCAATACGTATTTTAAATTTTCTTCCTGTTTGTCCAACATAAAAGGGCAAGCAAGCTTATATAATCCCGACAAATCTTTTTTTAAAACAGTTGTTATCATGTTTTTACAATCGACTGCAACTTTCATTCGTTTTATAGCAGTCTTATTAAAACATTCTTATAACAGTTTAAAGCAACATTGATGTCACCTAATCTACGTAAATCTAGACCGAACCTGAGAAGCACACTGTATATGTATGTGTATATTATGACCATTGTGACTATCTTGGGCATCTTCGCATTCTTGTATACTTAATCAGAAACCTTAGTAACAACTAAAATTATAATTAAACATGGTTTATATAAAACATATCAGTTTATGCGCCTTTGGCTATCATGTCAATGATATATATTTTCCACGTATTCTACCATGATATTTTACACGTGGTCCAAATTTGGTATAGTTAAAATAATAGAAATTGTTGTTTTCAAGAAATGGTCCATATACACACGCATTTTACCACATTTTACTTCAGCATGTCACATTTCTGTACAATTCTTTTATGCGATGATTATAAAAAAAATATTAGATATATTGATTAAATCTAAATTTAAGAATTTTGTGAACAACAATAAACTGAAATTTTATTTACAGAAAAGAAAACCATATATACCAGTAATGATGCTAGATATCTACTTAACGCTTAATACTCTAAAAATCGTCACTGAAAAAATTACAAACTAATCAAAATTAAGGGTAGGATTTTGCAGAGTGAGAGGGAAATATGCGTTAATTTTCGGTTTACTATAAATATTTAAAAAATCATAAATGATATAATCTTTAAAATAATTTCAGATACTTCCCATTGCTCTAAGGAATACAACCATACAGTTTTTATCATAAATTTTGTATATAGTTAAATGCCATTCTCTAATAATTAAATTAGGAAGTATTTTCATTAACAAACTGCGATATTCAAGTACAACAGAAATTTACAATAAAAAATATATAGTTGTATTCGTTAGCACAATAGCAAATATTTAAAACAGTTTTAAAGATTATACTAATTTTGGTTTTTTAATTATTTACAATAAACCGAAAACAAACGCATATTTCCCTCTCACTCTGTAAAATCCTATCCTTAAACGGAATAATTTTAAAAGAGAAGAGGGATAAATCTAATGGATTAAGGCTAAAGATGAGCCGTCCTAAAAATACAGAAACAATTTCCATAATAAAAGTCTAGAACATAATTTAAAATTTATAGGAAACATTAAATTCTATAATTAAAACATGAAAAAAAAACAACAAAAGAACTATGGAGAACGATCATAGATATACCTATACAATGAAAAATTAAAAAAAAATCAGACAAACATATATGACATCAAGTTATAAAAAAAAAAATGCTACCAATAAATACATCTTTTAAACTTAAAATATCAATCTCTACTGCTGCGTAAATTCTCCTAAATCTGTTTAACTTAAGAATTGCTGAATTAAGATTAAAATAAACAAAATTTATTAAAGATGCTGGGTGTTCAAATAAATACCACGAAATTCGTATCAACCAGGAGCTTGCTAAATGAGGGTGCGACTTACTCCTCCCCTAATCATTTTATTTTCAATAAATCCCTCACTCTGGATTCGAAAATAGATTCCTTCAATATTTCTGCATAGAGAGGTCTTCCTATTAGAACTCTCTAGAATCAACAACTTTTACTGCACAGTCCTGAATTTTTAAAGTTTTCAAGCCACATATTGACTATTATCAGTCAGTGGTCATCTACAAAAGACAACGTCTTCTGTGTGGTAGACTTTAAGTGAAATTCCCATTTATAACAATAAAACAAATGTATACCTACACACATTTAAATAAATATTGAAAGAGTTATGTAAGGAAATAATTCATTTTACTTCCACGTCCAGTGGAAGTATAGTAACGACAAAAAAATTTTAAAAAATTTTTATTGTCCAAATAGGCTTAAAATGTCATGAAACGTCGAGATTTTAAGTTTGAGCGAAAAAAAAAATTTCTGTCTGTCTGTCGGTCTGTCTGTAACTTTTTTTTTGTGCGCACGTTTAAGATATTGACTTGAAATTTGGTACACATATGTACTTTAACGAGATCTAGAACTAGATTATATTTTCGTCTTGTTCCGTCGAAGGGTTGGGGGGGTAAATTGGGGTAAATTTGGAGTAAATTGGTAAATCAAGCAGGTAGGAGTCCATGAAATTGGTATTTAGTATATACAAGAGAAGCTGAGGTCTCAAAAAAATTTTTGGCATTAGCCACCCCTATTACCACCCCCACCTCCATATTAAAGGGGATGAAAAAAAAATGTGATTTAGTGCATGTACAGGAACCAGAAACCTCAAAATATTTTTTTACTTCATCCAGATCCAGATACCAAATATAGTGAGAAGGAATAAAGATAAAGCATGAATTCAACATTTTTATTCGGAACTTTTCTCTTAGTACAGTCACTTGTTAAAAAGTGTCGGACAAATTCTACTAGCGGTTTGGAATTTTTTTTGCGGATTCTTAAACTTTATTATTATACAAACGTCAAAAAGGAATAGATGTACTTTTACCCCAAAGAAGGTGAAAACCACCCCCAAAGGTCAAAAAATCAATAATTAACGAAGTACTGAGAATAAATTACTGAAACATATTATTTATCTTTTTGGGGTAGCTGACCACGAATCTGAAGTCAGAAATTAAAAATTTTATGTTGCACCCTCAACATGACCGATATAAAAGGGGTAAAATATGTGAATTAATTATGTTTTATTTATTTTGAGAAGTTAGGACTTTTTTAGCAGATTGTTACATTTTGAGACATAAAGCACATCCCCTAATAAGAAAAATAATTGCTCTTACCCCTGAGAGGGTCAAAATCGCCCCCAAGTTAAAAAATAAATATAAAGAATGTAGGTAGTGGGAGTGTATTAATGAAACTAATATTACTTATGATTTTCGGGTTGCTGATTATGAATTTGGATGGGGTTTTTGTGTTAAGGTGTAGTAAATTATTTTATAATTTTATTAACTATATAGAGATTTAACCTAAATTTATTATAATTTTTCATCTTCATCAATGTTTGAGTTATTTGTATCTTTATACATATTTACACATACATACAAGCATGCGATGTCCATTATTCCTTTACAATTGAAAATTTTGTGAGATTTTACCGCCAAACGAATAATTTGCTAAAACGAGGCGCGCTCCTTATTTCGGTCATATCTTTTTGCAATAAACGCTAAAAATCATCCAAAAAAAGTATTTTTAAGTCCTCTTAATCCTCTTTAAGGTCAGGTACGTCAAAATATTACAGAGGTTGTCAGTTTTTCTATAATTATCTTAAATGCGTCAATTAAAAAAAAAAAAAGAAAACATTAAGAGTTAACTTCAAACATCTTTACCTCCTAAGATGTTATCTTTATCAAAGAAATAAAAAAAAAAAACAGGATTTCCCTTAGTTTATTGCCATAATTTTTTGTCTCTAGTAACATTCAGCTAAGATGCTTCCCTGCTAAGTTATTTAACCTTAAAGCCAAAAAAAAAATCATTTTCTCAAAAATTCTCAAAATGCATTAAGTGTAAAATCTTTTAGATAATGCATCCATCACAGTAAAAAAAATTGAGCGTCTACATAATAGTTAGAACTAACAGAAACATGATTTGAAATTTTTTCTTCAATTTGGAATTTACTGGAACCAAGAAACGGGTACTTTTTTGTTTTAAAAATCAAAATATTGCCATTATTTTCCTTGTATCATTTATGATTTTGCAGATATCAAAATTTGCCAAAAAAAATTTTAAGCTAGCAATAAGCTTTAATTAAACCTTCGAAAAATCAATGTTCTTTTGCTTAAAAACCAACGTTTTCGACCCCTGTAACTGGGGGAGGGGGGGTAATAAGGCATAAATAACATTATAGGGGGGGGGGGGGGTTGTGGGGTAGAATTCGACGATCTAGACGTTCTTATAGTCACTTTCTTTTGAGAAACTTCTGAGTTGTTGTGAAACTGAGCTCAAACGAAAAAGCACCCTAAATCCTTTTTAATGTATCACATTTGACTCATTTTGAATCAAACTAACCAAAAATACTATTTAAAACTGCTACAGAATTAGTTCGAGGTAAGATCACCAAATTACTGTAATATCTAGGAAAGAGAACGGTGGAAAAACTATAGTTACATAACATCTCCCGATGATTGTTCACATACCTAGAAAATGTAATACAGTATAACTATTTTTTGGTTGGTTGGTTGGTGTCAGAGGTTGCCAGCATGACTTTTCTCATAGAAATGTTGAAGTAGTCGATTTTCATGGCCAAAATGGAGAGGGTGTTAAATAAAAGCTGCTTTTGGGGGGTCATCTTCGGAGATATGAGACCTTTTTAACTTTCTCTAATTTATTACACAGCCACATAAAAAATAGTAGATTGTAATACAAGTGAGGCAAGGGCTTCATTGCAAAACGATGTATGAAAGTAGGAACACGAGCGCAGCGAGTGTTCCTATCATACGTGTTTTGCAATGAAGCTTGCCACATGTGTGTTACATACTATTTTTTCTACGGTTGTGAAGTTATTTCCCTTTTTTTAAAGTCTTTCCAAAATTTTAAATTTGCTGCTTGTCAGATTTTCTTTAAAGAGACATTTTCCGCAGTCATTCTGAAGTTTGAAAATTTGACTTTTTAATTGCAATTCATGTGTAATTAATGTACATTTATAGAATTTAATTGTTATTACCAGTAAAAAATATAAAATTCTTTAAGGTAAACACACTATTTTATTCCGGTGTGTGAAGATGTAATCAAGGCATGTGGCAAATTCTTTGCTGCACGGCGTGCGGCAAAGTGATATTTTCTGTAGTCATTTTGAAGTTAGAAAATTTGACTTTCAGCACAATCGTAGAAAAAAATTATTTTCCAAAGGTGAAAGACATCTATCACTATCGTTATGTTTTTTGGGCTGCTGATTTCAAATATCATGTCAAAAATATATGTTTCACTGCTCAATTTTTCGCAAATTGACATTTCATCCCTAAATTCGGGGTTAAATGGCTATTAAATCTAATATAACGACACGCGTTGAAATGAAATTTCTGAATCGTTTAAAATGGCTCTAGTACATACTCCCAACGTTCTAGGCCGGGAGCCCGTGTATAAAATGACTGACTATCCGGCGAATTTTGACAATATAAAAAATGGATTGTTCTTATATAAGTTAACAATCAATGGACCGTCAGCTGGTTGGGTAGCGGTGGGGGTGGCTGTCAAAGGATTGAAAACACGTAAAAAAAATTGAGAAAAAAACTATCCGGCGAACGCTGAAACTTATATGAGGGGAAGATTATATTATATAATGAAAGTAGAACATAGTCAGCTGGATGGGGGGCGATGGATTTACTGTCAGCTGATCGATCAAACAGGTCCAAAAACATGAAAAATTTAAATTATTCGGCGAACTTTAAAATTTGGGTATAAGATAATATTTATACTCAGATTCACGAAAAACATAGTCAGCTGCAAGTATGTGGGTGGAAAAGTCGTCAGCTGGTACAGAGCAGTGCTGAGAGTTGATCGCCTGCAAGGCAGCGCGCATCACCTTTCTTACATCAGCTGACGACTTTTCCACCCACATACTTGCAGCTGACTGTGTTTATCGTTAATCTTAGTATGAATATTATCATATTCCCGAATTTGAAAGTTCATCATACAGATTTAATTAGTAATATCGATATTGATAATTTAATGTTAGAAAACGTGCGTGCGGCATTCCTGAGTTTCTTTTTTAATTTGATTAAATATTCAATTTATTATTAATATACATTATTTTATGAGAATACAAATTAATACATTCGTACATTTCAAAATTATACAGGATGATCTGCTCAAAAAATTTATTTAGTTTAGTGAAAATAAAAATAAATTTATTCGGCTTCCGATACAGATCTTCCTCATTCTCATTTTCATCAAACTCATCACTCTCTTGATGCTCAGTGGGTGAAAGATCATTTTTCTCTTTGTCACTCGCATCTAAAAAAAAAAATTATTATTTATAAAAAATTGATTAAGGTTATAATAGGATGAAAAGTGAAAAGCACAAATGATATAATACTTTCTATATTTTGGGCATCTCGGATAATCATTTCCACTTATGGAGGTAATTGATCTCCATCAAACCACTTGCAAGTTAAATTTGTTTTCCTCAAGCTGTCACCCATAATGTAGATGGCACTTGTTTGTGTGCGTTGTTTCAAATCATATACATATATTATACACAGTTCTTAAAACGTGCTGTACAAGTTCCGATTTCGACGGAGGCGAGAGAGATGCATCAAAATTTTTGTCTGATAACCGAAATTCGTCATTTTCGCTAAATTTATACACCTTAGTGAAGGTAGCTACACGACGTTTTTTATAGCTTTAAACCATACATCGTGCAAACAAACTTCTCTATTATGTTAACGACATTATTTAGGTTCCCCTTTGGTAAATTATTCAAACTTTTAAATGCTTCAATAACTTCTTTTAGAAGCTCTAATCAAGTTTCTTTCAATGTATGGGGCAAGTGATGAAATAGCTCCGTTCTTAGGTAATAAAACCCTGTACCTAAACGCTGAAAACTGCTATAGTTATTGAGTTCGAAACGACGATATCCAATCTAGTGTCACTGAGGAAACCGTGGAAAGCTTTATCGTGTTTTAGTCATGAGGAGGCGGACACTAAAATGATTTTTCACGTATAAATGAGAACACCAGTGTGGTCATAAGTTCAGATACTGACATTCCTATCATCATGCTGGGAAACATGAAAAATGTACAATGTGAAAATTTGGATAAAAATGGAAATGAAGAGACGTAGGAAATAAAGAACGATTTTTATATCTAAACGATTTGTATTCAGCAATTGGAGACGACTTGTGTAACGCATTGCCCGCTTTCCACGGTTTCGCGGGATGTGATTATAATCCCGCATTTTTCAAGAAAGGAAAAAAAAGCCTTTTACTTTATTAAGAAAAAGTCAAGAGTTTATTGAAACATTTAACAGTTTGAATAATTTACCAGAAGAGAACCTAAATAATGTCGTTAACATAATAGAGACATTTTATTGCGCGATGTATGGGTTTAAAGCTATAAAAAATCTCAATAATGCTCGTGTAGCTACCTTCACGAAGGTGTATAAATTTAGCGAAAATGATAACGAATTCCGGTTACCAGACAAAAATTTTGATGCATCTCTCTCGCCACCGTCGAAATCGGAACTTGTGCAGCACGTTTTAAGAATTGTGTATGATGTATACGATTTGGAACAATGCACACAAACAAGTGCCTTCTACATTAGATCCCTTGGTTATGGGTAACAGGCTTGAGGAAAACAAATTTAACTTGCAAGTGGTTTGATGGAGATCAATTATCTCCATAAGTGAAAATGATTATTGGAGATGCCGAAAATACTGAAGGTATTATATCATTTGTGCTTTTCACTGTTAATCCTATTATAATCTTAATCAATTTTTTATAAATAATTATTTTTTTTAGATGCGAGTGACAAAGAGAAAAATGATCTTTCACCCACTGAGCATCAAGAGAGTGATGAGTTGGATGAAAATGAGAATGAGGAAGATGTGTTATCGGAAGCTGAATAAATTTATTTTTATTTTCACTAAACTAAATAAATTTTCTGAGCAGATCATTCTGTATAATTTTGAAATGTACGAATGTATTAATTTGTATTCTCATACATTAACGTATATTAATAATAAATTGAATATTTAATCAAATTAAAAAAAGAAAACTCGGGAATGCCGCACGCACGTTTTCTAACAATAAGTTATCAATATCGATATTACTAATTAAATCTTTATGGCGATCTTTGAAATTCGCGTATATGATACTATTCATACTAAGATTAACGATAAACACAGTCAGCTGCAAGTATGTGGGTGGAACAGTCGTCAGCTGATGCAAGAAAGGTGATGCGCGCTGCCTCGCAGGCGATCAACTCTCAGCACTGTTCTGTACCAGCTGACGACTTTTCCACCCACGTACTTGCAGCTGACTATGTTTTTCGTGAATGTCAGTATAAATATTATCTTATACCCAAATTTTAAAGTTCGCCGAATAATTTAAATTTTTCATGTTTTTAGACCTGTTTGATCGATCAGCTGACGGTGAATCCACCGCCCCCCGTCCAGCTGACTATGTTATACTTTCATTATATAACATAATCTTTCCCTCATATAAGTTTCAGCGTTCGCCGGATAGTTTTTTTCTCAATTTTTTTTACGTGTTCTCAACCCTTTGACAGCCACCCCCACCGCTACCCAACCAGCTGACGGTCCATTCATTGCTAACTTATATAAGAACAATCCATTTTACATATTTTCAAAGTTCGCCGGATAGTCAGTCATTTTATACACGGGCTCCCGGCCTATTCTATCGTACCACGGATGTGATGGTGGTGTACTTTTTCTCCCAAAAAGACTACTACTACTACTACCTTTGTTCTGACTTGTCCGTAATACGCTTGTGAGAGCTTGACAGATCGGGGTTATTACAGGGAATATTGATAAGTCGAGTATCTTTTTTTGAAAAAATCAGAACAAGGGGAGTAGTAGTTTTTTTGGGGGGAAAAGTACACCACCATCATTTCCGTGGTACGATAGAACGTTGGGAGTATGTGACTAGAGCCATTTTAAATGATTTAGAAGTTTAATTTCAACACGTGTCCTTCTATTAGATTTAATAGCCACTTAACCCAGAATTTAGGAATGAAATATCAATTTGCGAAAAATTGAGCGGTGAAACATATATTTTTGATGTGATATTTGGAATCAGCACCTGAAAAAAAAAGAATAGGTGTCTTTCACCTTTGGAAAATGAATTTTTTTTGTGTGTGGCTGTGTTATTAGACACCGTGTATATTTGAAAGTAATGTTAAATAGCATTAAATAATGATATTTAAGTAATTACTAGAAGCATTAGCGCAGGAGGAACATACAATTAACCCAAAATTATATCCCAGTACAAGTAACATTTAAGTTAATTGATAATTAAGCAGATACCTTTCTTCCACCCTTTTTTGTTTAATCACGAGTCATTAAACTTTCGTAGTGGATGATTTCTCACGCATTTTAAACACTGTGTTCAAATCCTCCTCCGTAGTAATTTTGAAATTATGTCTCATTAGCAAATTTCGCTTAATTTAATTGTTAATCAAATGAATTCCGTCCCTTCCTTATTTCGTCCCAAACCGTTAAAAATTCTTACCGGTTGACTTGATTTCCCCCAATGCAATAGTCCGATCTTAAGTTACAGTAAAGGGTTTTCGTAAATAAAACCGATTGTCTGTACCTTGATACCATGATCATTTTATTGAAATATCAACACTGTGAGACGCCAAAAAGAAAAGTTATTTAATAATAAGTGGGTCACTGCGATTTGGAAATCACTCATTCACGCTGTTGCGTTCGGCATGCTGTCAATGAGATGGCCAATAGAAGCCTGTAGTCAGTGGCAGCTCGTGACACGACAAGCTGATGAGGCAGGGCTCTAGATACTCTATAGGTACCTAGTCAAATTAGAACAAATTAGTCAAATTAGAACTTTCAACGTTTGACGGAAAAAACTGATATAATTTGGAACTTGGCAAAGATGTTCATTAAGGTTTACCGTTACATATACTAAAAGTCATGTTGCGCTCGAGCCGTCATCTTGGAAAAATGGCGCTCTGATTCAGTTTTTTACCTATATCTCTCTAACCATGAGCGACATCGAAATTATATTTCTACAAAAAATGTTATATGCATTTTATTCGTATCTATTATCATCCTCTTTAGAAATACGAAAGCAAAGAGTATGTTGCATTTCATCGACACATTTCAACTGTAAATATCGCTCGTAGAGAAAAAATATATCATATCATTGTGTTGTCATAGAATTCGCAACTACTTTCAAAATATCCATTATGGGGTCCGTCTTTCTGTCAGACCGTTCGTCTGTCCGTCTACCTCTCCATCTGTCATGTTTCTTTTAGGCTAAATAACTTGAAAGAGAAAAGCCCGTTTTTACTGAAATTTGTAAAATGAATTAGTGTTAGCTAGAGAAAGAAAACAAGCGTTTTTTGAAAAAAGGGCTATTAGGAAGTATCACAATATAAATGTATGGAAAAACAAGCTAAAAACGTACTCTTCGCCTGTTCACTGAACTTTTTATATAATTGTTACACATTCTATAGGATACTCTTCGCAGTTTTTTGTAAATAATGTTAGTTTTAGATATTTTTAATTTTATAATACGAATTTAGTTGGTAAAATATTCAGTGTAAAATAAAGTAAAAATAAAAAAAACTGTACCATATCCCATTTGGGTTTCGAACCCGGGAACCTCGGATTCCAAGTCAAAACCGTAAGAACTACATCACCATCTTACACGTAAAAAATGTAAATTTTTACATTATAAGACACGACCTAAAATCATATTTTCACGGTTATACCGTGGTGTCCAAAAAGTCTGGAAACGGTCAAATATCTCGAGAAATACACATTGGAGCCAATAAAATAAAAAACACTTCCTTAATAATTTTAAAAGGGCTATCCAATGATACCAAATGCGACCCCCCACCCCTACCCCTTGGAGTGGGGCGGAGGGCAACTTTATAATCTTAAATGGTTACCCCATATTTTTTATTGGCGGATGTAGAGTCTGGTGAACAAACAATTCAATTTCATTCAAAAAAAATCTTCGTTTTGGCAAAAAAAAAATATTTCTTAAAAATTAAACATTTTTCACGAATAATAAAAATGAGGCATTTGAAAATTGCCCTCCACTTTTCTTCCCTCACGATGGTGGGGGGGGGGTATTAAATTTAACACCATTGAATGGCTTTTTCAAGAAAATAAACTCGTATTTTATTATTTTTCATTCTTCCATAGAATTTTTTAGAAATTACGAAAAAAATATTTTTGCGATTACAGCGCCATCTGTCACGAATCGAAAAAAACGTTTCAGACAAACTTGACGTAATTTTTGCCGTGGAATCCGATTCTGCAATAAAAAATAGGGGGACCCATTTAAGATTTTAAAGTTTCCCCCCGCCCCACCCCAAGCGGTGGGGGTGGGGGGTCGCGTTTGGTATCATTAGATAGCGCTTTTAAAATTATTAATTTTTTCTTTTGTGGATACAATGTGTATTTCTCGAAAATGAAAGCTAACAAGTTTTTCCATCAACCACAAAAAGTTCTACAAAAAATATTCAATCCCTGAAGAGTTATACGCGTTTTTAACCCTTAAAAAAATCTCTCCCGTAACGTGAAAATAGTAATATTTGACGCGCAATGGGGTGGCGGGTTCGATCCTCGGTGTGGGCAAATTTTTTTTCGTCAAATTTGCTTTTTTTTCATGCAATAAAACATTTCCTATAATAAAATTTTTTTTAAATTGTAAAAAACGCTAACATTTGCATCAAACCTCGTGTCAAAAAAGTTGTTAATAAACAAATTAGAGCCTCTAACGCAATATCACTTATATTTCCTATTCCGGTTATCCGATCAAGTTCTTTCTGGTCTCAAAATTTTCCCTTTTCCAAGCACTTTCATATACACAAAACACCATTTCGATACGCTTACCCAGAGCCGCGATATTCTATTTGTTAATTTGCAAAATTAATTTAAACTTTAAATAAACAAAAGCAAAAAGTTGCATTCATGCAGATTTCTATGAGAGTTATACCCGATATCAATGTTTATCGTTTAAAGTTGGTTTGAAGTCGATCAAACTTTCGAAAAAAAAGTTATTTGCTAATTAACAAATTATGCCAATTGTTTAAACAATCAAAAAGTATTGAAGATATCGGGCCAAAACAAATATGGTATATTCTTTGATATAAAAGGCATATTTTTTGAAAAAAACAGCATCCTGACCTTATTAGTTTCGGAGTAATCAATTTGTTAATTAAGAAATTTATTTTGGCTATAACAAATGAAGGGGTTGACAAAATGAGTTGTGCCTGGCGCCAAACGACGCATATTGAAAATATCTTTCGATGGAATCAAGATTTTTTTCGGATCCGACAAACCGTTTTCATTTTATTAAATAAAAACGAAACAAATTTTGTTTAAACAACTATTTGACCATGAAGCTCGCGGTTTAGGAAAATTTTTCATAAGAAAATCTTGTTCAGCGGAATTTTTCCTATAAGAATCCGTGCCTAACTCAAATGGTATAGAAAATTTTTGGGAAAAATCCCAGGCAGACTCGCCTGTATAGGAAATAACAGTGTCACAGTGTCTAGATTCTGCCTTTATAGGCATTTTTACAGGCTTTTGACAGCTGTGGTGCGTCAAAAATGAGCTGGATTGTAATTTTCGCAGTTCTTCATTAAAGTGCTCAGTATTACGAAAATTTTGAGCGCAAATAGATTGGTTTTGGTTGAGTTATAAAGGAGGAATCGAATTTTGACCTAAAAAACATATGCCACACTGTGCGACGTTAGATATGATTACACGAGGCGGCCATTGGTGCCAAGGTTTAAAACCAGTAAATTAAAAAATATCCTCAACGAAAACTACTTTTATTTTGCTCTTACTCCGAGACAAAATAAGTTAGAAACTTCAAATTGAACTATTAAGTGAATATGAATATAAAAACTTCGACTGAAATTGCATTGTCTCACGCAAAATGTGCCGAATTGGAAATAAAATTTTGCCACGTTATTTAAGTAGTTTAACTGACTTATCTTAAATAAAACCATCAAAAGCTGTACCAGTCACACTACTTCTGAAAATTACCTTCAAAATAGTATAAATTTAAAGCATGACAATTTATTTAATAAAATGTTGTGTTTGTTTGTTTTAAGGATATGTAATGCGATGATATGTAAACAATCTGAAGACATTAAAACGTCAAAACGGCTGAAAAGCACAGATGTTCCTTTTCCCAACTAAACGATTCGTATACATTTCAATGTCTGAGAGCACAGTGAAAAGGCTTCCCCAGCTTAATGTTATTAATATTTCCACTTAAAGTTTATTTTCCACAAATGCTATCATAATATATATAACTATATTTCTCTTGATGCAAGTACAGTATTGGTGAATAATAATGCTACTATTGAAAAAGGTTATTACTTCCACATCCAGTGGAAGTATAGTAACGACAAAAAAAATTTAAAAAACTTCTATTGTTCAAATAGGCTTAGAATGTCATGAAACGTCGAAATTTTAAGTTTCAGCAAAAAAAAAATGTCTGTCTGTCGATCTGTCTGTAACGTTTTTTGTGCGCACGATTACTCTGGAACCGTTTAAAATATTGACTTGAAATTTGGTACACGTATGTAATTTAACGAGATCTGGAACTAGATTATATTTTCATCTTATTCCGTTGAAGGTGTCAAAAACATTTTTGGAATTAGCCACTCCCATCCCATTATAAAAGGGGGTGAAAAAAAATGTAATTTAGTGTGTGTACAAGAACCAAAGGCCTCAAAATATTTTTTTACTTCATTCATGACTTAAGATTCGTCGGCAGTAGAAGTATGAAAATTATCTGCTAAATGCCCAAAAGCAACATTTTTCAATAATTATGAAAGCAAAAATAAAAGATATTGTTCTTAGAAGATGCTAATATTTTATATATAATTAGTCGATAATAGAATTTTGCCAAAAATATACAATATACTTAATATAGAACCTGATTACCAGTATAAAATAAAAACAAAAATATAAATATTTTAGTGCTTTGTTATTTATAATTAGTTACAGAATTACATGATTTAGACTAAAATTAAAATGAAGGAATACTAGAAGATACACTCATGCAAGTAATGGAACATTTTGCACTTAGTCCGTCGGAATTATATAAAAAAATGAATTTTATTAGTGCAGCAATGTGACCTATACCTGAACGTTTTTACATTAGAAACAAAACTGTCACAACCCGCAGTCATGAAAAAGGGTGATTTCCGAGAAATGGACATATATTATATAGTATATCGTTTTTCGCGTTTTTCGCCTTTTTTCACATTTTACTCTAAAACTATGCATTTTAGAGAAAATATTCAAGAGACAAGAACTGTAGAGCGGAAAATTTCCGATCGACACCAGTATTTGAAATTTTCCTGTAGTAGTTGGTTTTCCCGCGTGAGCACGCTGGTGCATGAATGTATATATGCTTTTGCACTTGTCTTCTGTATTTTGAACACAAATGATTTTCTTTTTTGTTTTTTTTGTTATTTTTTTGTTTTTTTATGCCTTCTTTATACTTCTATTATACTAATATATTTTCCTTTTTTTTTTTCAGTTTTTATTCATTTTTTATTAAATTTTTATTATCATTTTTTTTCCAAAACATCTACGACAATACTATCTTAATTATAATATACAGGGTGTAATTAGTTTCATGTCATTAAAAAAAACTGGTAATGGGGACCGACTAGACAAACAAAAAACCTTTATAACTTTTTCCTCTAGGGGCACTTTGAAAAAACTGACCTAGGTCAATTCTACACAATTTATGTCCTATACAATTTTTCCCTATATGGCATCCTAATCTCACAAATTTAGATCAAATACTAAAGTTGCGCAAAAACAAGTAATAAACAACTTAAAATACCTTGACCAGAGAAAAATGTTACATAAAAAGCAGATTGTTGTTTACAAACCTAGCAATAAAAACAAAAAAAGACTTCAAAAATGTTTTTATTACTACAATATAATACTACTAAAAACTAACAACTGCTTATTCAATAATTGGATTATCTTCAGGTAATTCTTCCTCTACCAATGAATTAAGACATCCTTGTCCATGACAACTGGAGCACATTGTTGAACATTTTAATCCAACCTTAGCACAACCGCACCGTTTTCCGCAACCCATTTTACAATTACAAGAATGAAAGTAGGAGCTGGCATCTCAGTTGTAGGATTAGGCACCAAAATTTTTCTGACTGATTTTCTGACTGATTTCCAATCATTAGGCTTCAAAATCTTTCCACGCCAGGAGTGACTTTGTTGGAAAACGTGATACGAATGTTGTTCTAAAGCAGCAGATGTGGGTGGTAGTTTTAATAACAGCACCGATTGATTAGATTGACCGACAAATTTGTTAAATGAAATGAATCTATATTAGTTTAATGAACAGCAGAGAATCGAGCTGTTCACGTCACGATTAAAATTTTGTAAAAATATGCTTGCTTCTATCAGCGTAATTTTAGGGAATTTGCCTTCTCTACCATCCTTAATTAACTTCAAACGCTATTTTTGCGATTAGGGCTCGATGTAGGAAAAAAATGTATAGGACATAAAAGATGCAGAAGAATAAATAGAATAAATTAAGTTCTATACATTTTTCTCGCCAGGGTAACGGTTTTCGAGAAAAATTTAAAAAAACTGGCAGCATGTATCAGGTGCCTTGTAGAGAGCAAGTGTAATTTTTTCTCCAGCTCGAACAATGTCAGGCTTCATCGATGATGGATTGTTAAATATATTCAAAGCATCGTCCAAGTCCCTTCTAGTATTTATCAACTTTACGGTTTGTGCTTTTCCTTTGCCAAAAAATGCCGATGTAGTATCACATCCACTGAATGCGTGAGCAAATAATATGTTATTTTTACAGTTATAAAGGACTTACGAGCTCTGAATATCGAGAGAACTATATACCCTTTCCTTGATATTTCCTTGAACAGCAGAGAATCGAGCTGTTCACGTCACGATTAAAATTTTGTAAAAATATGCTTGCTTCTATCAGCGTAATTTTAGGGAATTTGCCTTCTCTACCATCCTTAATTAACTTCAAACGCTATTTTTGCGATTAGGGCTCGATGTAGGAAAAAAATGTATAGGACATAAGATGCAGAAGAATAAATAGAATAAATTAAGTTCTATACATTTTTCTCGCCAGGGTAACGGTTTTCGAGAAAAATTAAAAAAACTGGCAGCATGTATCATTGGAGGGTAGTTTTTGAAGCAAAAGGGGATGAAGCACCCTTCTGAGAGGTGGGAACTCTTTTGATCTATATTTGGATGGCTATTAAGACTCTGTACCCAAATTTTTAAAACTTTATACATTTTTTCTTCTAGATGCCATTATTATATTTAATTTACGTCGACTATTGCTAAACGAATATGTTGACTATTCATTTTGTGTAATATCTGCATGTTCTTTTATTCATGTTATTTCAAGGCTCTTGTCTCGTATTAGTTGGTTGTAATTTTATATCAATTATTATATAGTTTGCATCAGACCTTGTGTTACAATTCTGTATTTTCAACACTGCAATCTTACTGTCTGTGAATATAACAAATTTGTTGTTTTTCTCATATAAAATATTTTTGAAATCTCTAATAACCTCCCTCCTCCTTTGCCAATTGAGAATACAGCACATGCAGGTTCGCATACTTTTTTAATAATGAAAAACGTGGCTATTTTACAACCTTGGTGTAGGTGTTGGCAAATTATAATTACCGTAGCAATATCTCTAGGGTATAAAATTATAATAATAATTTTCGCCTGACGATAAACTAAAGTAGGAGCCATCACCAAGTGAAAATCATCATGGGATTAAATGGTATACGCGAGGGACATTTCGCGTGACTTGTCCTAGCAGAGATGTCCTGGGTCGATTGTTTTCGCTGCCGGTGGTGGCAGTTTTATTCAAATGGTTAAGGAAATGAGAAATATTCATTGGTGGAAATTCTAGATAACTGTCATCAATAATGGAAAAATATTAAATATTTAACTGCTTACACAACACTGAATATAATTTACTACATAGAAATATTTGAAATACTTATATCTATTATACTTATATTTGAATGGTCTATACTAACAGCTACCACATAATATGGAAACAAAAAGAATCCATTGAATTCTAACTTACCTGCATCTGCTTCATTAAGTTACTATTTGCATATTCTTTTTGCACAAATTATTGTTAATTAGTTAGACTCTAATGTGATAATATCTTAATGTTTTTCAAATTATTTAAACAATTATAGTTTATGTAAATAATTATATTTTGCTACAAATTTGTAAAATTTTCACAATTTTCAATTTTCCACATTAGTTATTTTAGTGTTTAAAAGTTTGTTAATGGAAAAAGCAAATTTTTTAAACAATGGAATGAATTTTTTTTAAGTATTACAACTCTCTAGCGTTATCCTGGAAGAAGAATGGTAATAAACAATAATAAATGTTAAAACAATTACTGGTTGTTTTAAATGTTCTGCATTTTCTAAAAATGGTGAAAGACTAGTAGATGAAAATTCGATAATTAAAAAAAATACAATTCTCTTACAGTTATAGTTCTACAATAGTTTAGAACCATTGTGCTCGAACAGTTAACAGGGGAGTAATTTCAAGGTTCGATAAAAGTCAAGGAGAATAATTTCAATTTAACAAGATTTATTCAACATCAGAAAATTATCATGTGAGAAGCACAGATATTAATATTTATTTATAAATACAAAATGTATTACTCATTGTTACAATATTTTAATCATAATAATACTCAAATAATCTAATACAGAGTTTCGCTCAAACTAGACCCAGCAACCTTTGCTATAATTAATAAATTACTTACAGTTCTTGAATAGAAAATTGTTCATGGATAAAATAAATCGACTATGTCACTCTAAAAGAAATAATATAAAAAATAAAAAAGTGAGCAAGTTGTGATTTGCTTAATACCTAAATAATATTCTCTAAATAATATGACAGTTAACACATCAACTGTCACTGTGACATTCGACGGCTGTCACTTCGACATTTAATTGATATCAGAACTGTAATTTTCTAAATTTGATATGACATCTGTCACTTTGACATTTAGCATTGATAATCGAATCCATAACGTGAAAGATTTCATAGACTTTTCTTTTTCTACAAAGTAAACTAGAAGAATATCGTCACTTACAGTTTTGATTTTGTTCAGATTTCGCCATTCAGTAAAAAGTTGATATTCGTGTTCATATCTTGACCTGGATTTTACTGGTAATAAATTCGCGCTCGCTTGTGCCGCTTGCTCTAGGATGTTATAGGAAATTTCTTCTGAGTACATTTTATCCGCATAAATTTAATTGACAGAAAATAAACAACGCTGACAATGCAGTGTTTGGTATATATGATGCGTTTCCATGGTTACTCTCAAATTATTTCAAAGGTGATTTGTTTTAAATTATTCTATGTTAGATAAGGTTGACAAAACGTCAAAAAATATTACAGAAGTTCATCCAAATATTCAAACATTTACGAATTAAAATACAAAATAGGTACATGTTAAATATCAGATAGCATATAGACTTTCTCTTTAGTTTACTTTGCTGTACATTTCTATTTTAAAGCCATATTATTCGGTATTTTTATTCAGCGCACGGAAAAATTCGGAGATCGGGAAAACTTTTCCCGTGCGCTGTTTCCGTGCGCTAGTCCGAAAAAGCCCATCTTACATTATTACTAATACATATGAAAATAAGGTGTTTTCAAAGAAGTATAATAAAAATTAATTTTCGTTTTCGAGAATTTTTTTTTCTCATATTTCTCCTCTCCTCTCATCATTTTTTTTATTATGAATTAGAGGGCGCAAATACATGATAATCCTAGGGTCGCGCCAATCCTTGATCCGGCCCCGAACCTCTGTTTTTCATATAATGAATAATAAAGTATTTTTCTAATGATTGCTAACTTTTCATTGCCTTGGATTATTTAGCAATTAATATTGCATCAATTTTTATTTTAGTTTCCATCCTAACCCGACTGAAAATACAGCTACGTCATATCGTTCATTATAGCACAAGCATTGATTATAGACTGAATTACTTTTGTCTACAACTCGCGTTAATTGATTTCATGCATGAAATACTGGACATTTCATATCATAAATTAAAATCAATGTTCAAATTTGCATTCTGATTTGAGCTAGAATTTTATAGTATTTTCATATATGGTGCGTATATGTATTCAATATTAAATTAAATATGGATGGTAGTTTACAAACGAGTTCAGTTGTGTTTACTAATTAACACATTTTCATTTTCTACCAACTATGGCAGACTATTAATTGTTAATTTCAGTCAAACCTAAAAATTAAAACAAAGGAAGTAAGAGAGAGCTTCTGGTGCCAGACTAAAACTGTAAGGACTAAGCAGTTTTACTCAGACACTACGTGCCAGATGTTTCATCAAAAAATTCAGTTGCATCTTCGTGTATCAATAAGCCGATTTTTTTTTTTAATTTCGTGTGTCACATTTATAAACTAGAGTAAACATTATATTCTTTGTCAATTTATTGAACTTCTTATATATTTGTTGCACATTCTATCTGGTACTCTTCGCAGATTTGAAGATGATATTAGTTTTCAGACATTTTTTTTTTATTTTGTTATACTCTCATCAGCATAAAATAAAGTAAAAAAGAAAGAACTACAGTCTGACCTATAACCCGCGTCATGTTCATCGCGCATTCTGAATACGATTTTGCTCGTTGCTCATTTGTTATGCTTTCACTTTGAATTTTAAATTTAAGGATAAGATTTGGCAGAGTGAGACGGAAATGCGTTTATTTTCAGTTTATTATAAATATATCAAAAATCATAAATGGTATAATCTTTAAAATAGTTTCAGGTACTTCCCATTGCTCTAAGGAACACAACCATATACAGTTTTTATCATAAATTTTGTATATTATTAAATGCCATTCTCTAATAATGAAATGACGAACTATTTTTATTGACAATATTCAAGTACAACAGAAATGTGCAATAAAAAATATGTTTGGTTTTTTAGCAAATTTCCCTCTCAGTCTGCAAAATCCTACCTTTAATAAGGATACTTTAACATGTGTCAAGTATGTTTACAAACATGGGAATAAAACCCTTTTAATAATTACATTCGTTCAAATTTAAAGGACAAGTTTTTTATGACTGATTTATTGTGACGTGTTCTGTTAAGATAATTATAATATTTATTCTATGCCGGGGATGCGGGAAAGAGGGGGTGGGTGTTCCTGCATGTTGTTGTCTGTCTGTCGTCTAGGTCACATTTAAGAAAATCGCCAATATTTCGAAAAGTTGTAACTTTAACCCCTACAATGCTTATACTAGAAAAAACTAACATCAATTAATGTAAAAAAATACTGGGTGTTCCATTTGAAATAAGAAAGTTTTTGAGGTTTGAATTTGACAAAATATAACGTGAAAAATAAAACACTTGGTATACTATTTTGGAATCTATTTTTTTTGTAGAGAGTAGCTCCTCTTGTGTTCTTTCTACTTACCAAAGAGCAAATAAGGATCTCCTACACGAAGAAAGTTATAACGGTTCTTGCAAACCGCTGCACCTGTCAAATTTTTTATAAAATGTCAAATATCTCCGAAACTGCTCGGTTTAGGTATAGGGTGTGCTACATGTTTTGACTCAGAATTTTATGGTCATTTCGAAAAGTCGAAAATATATAGGGTGTTCCATTTAAGAAAAGCAAGTTGGTATCGACTTCCGGTATTTCCGGAAGTGCCGCCATTTTGAAATTATTATTTTCGGACTCGCAATGGTCGACTAGGGTAGGGTACCAAATCTCAAATAGCTATCTCATCTGCAAGTGGGAAATATTCTAATTGCTGCCTTAAAAGAATCACCCTGTATATGAGATGTTTGGTTTGTGTGTTTTCTTCATATTTTCTTTCGTGTGCTATATCTTTTGTCTAGTCAGAGAGTTGTGTCTTATGTGTAAAGAATTTCTGGGCTATCTCCCTAGCATAATCCATTATCATTGGCATATTAATGATCCTATGCAACTCTTCTATGGTAACATATGTGCCGAAATCAAGAGAAACCAAAAGCGTAATCACGAGACCATCATTTCCTATTTTCATAAGCGTTAATTTCATAATAGAGTGTGTCTAGCTGAAAATCATATTTCGAATGTTGAATATTATGTTATGATGAAGTATGTATTAGTAAAATATATAAATAAACAAGCTGAAAACGTACCCTTCGCCAATTTACTGAGCTTTTTATATAATTGTTACACATTCTATAGGATACTCTTTGCAGTTTTCTTATATATAATAATGTTAGTTTTTGGACATCCTAAATTTTGTGATACCATCTTTGTTGTGAAAAAAATTATATGAGAAAAAAAAATGAAAAAAAAAATATCCAACCTGTGTGGGATTCGAACGGCAAAACTTTAGCCACTGCAACACTACATTTCTCAAGATTTCTATTTAAGTACAAGCGACAAAAATTAAGAGAATATATATTTTTTTAAACTAAATAATTAATAACTTTTTTATTTACTGATCGATTTTCTTCAAAAACAATAGGGTTCTTCCTCCAGCTAACACACGCAAAAAAAAAGTATTTGATACAAATAAGTCGAAAGTTTTAAAATGAAATGGTTAACACAAATCTATATTTATTAAATGTAAATGTATACATTTTTGTGAAACTTAGTGAAAAGTTTGTTATAATCTAATATTTTTCTTGAAATATATATTGTTTGCGAATATATTACGATTAGGCGAAATGTTTAATAGTTTTAAATATTAAATTTCATACATTTTCTTATTCCGGATATTATGTTATTTTTGTTTTAAAACCTTCGCACCTTGAAACAAATTTATGTAGTACTTATTTCAACTATATTTACATTATTAAGGGAAATGTAGATATATCAATTAAAATGTAATTTTCTTGACAGAATATTATTAAATTTAATATTATATTATCTTAGTTTTCGTTTCAATATCCATTACATTTATCGCGCACTCATCGGTCGCGGTCGCTGGCAAAGAAGGTGGCAGAGGTAGCTAAGCTGTGCGTAGTGTCGAAACTTGTTGACTTGTTCTGTTCTGTTGTTAGTTGTTATTTACTGTGACCGTCGTGTGCATATTATACACCTTTACTTACTTCCTATAATCTGACTGATGTACTGTAATCACATTTCATATTCCTGATGTATATACACAAATATCAACGGAGTTTATGGCCGTTCGACCAATACTAATGATAGCATGCGTTGATATTTGTTTACAGCAGGAATATGAAATGCGAATGTGGTATAGTTAATCGTGCTTTAATCGGAATAAAAAATACAGTCCCGTAACCTATGATAACCTTTAAGGGGTCTACAGACGATCCAACCAACCAACCGACCTTCTCGGTACACTTTGAAGATTGCAATGCGAACTCGTAAAATTGGCGGACCCAACATTGTCGGTACGCTTTGAAGTCGCTGGAATTTCAGCTGACCAGCTTGCTTTTACGAGTTTTCATGGCAATTTTCAAGGTGTACCGAGAAGGTTGGTTGGTTGGGTCGTTTGTAGATTCCTTTAATTAAACCTTTATCACTGATTAGGTCAAATATATGCTTATTATTAATTCAAAACGTATTGGTTTGAAGTTAAAAAATGTAAAATCTCGGGATAAATAGGTTTCTTTATATTAATTCTATAATACTCTGAAGATAGAGATACCACAGATTTATCTTAAAACTTTTTATTAATGGTAAAACTATACGTAATTAAATATGAAACAATATATTGTTAAAACAAAACTGTTCTAGTTTTTACATAAAACTTTAAAAGTTTATTACAATTACGTAACATTCTTCTATTCGCATATTCTGATATTAAGGAAAGGGGGGATGTGATTTTAAAATATAGTGACATTAATCACAATTATTTCATATATTTGAATTAAATAGTATATATTCACGAACAGAAATTAAATCAAATAAATTATTTTCTTGGATGAAGAAAATATATTCTTGCGTATATATAAACGTGCGATGCATTAAAATTAAATGTTTTATTTTTAAAACAAGAATTTATTTTTTTCCGTGCACTACTTTCCAAATTTCAATACAATCGGACTTTTCTTTCTTAAATTATCCTGCTTACAAGAAACGTGACGGACGGACGGACGGATAGACGGACGGACAGACGGACGGACATTTTGAAATTTGTTCAGAATTCGTTCACTAACACAATGATATGAATTTTTTTTTTCTCTACGAGCGATATTTACGATTTTAGAAATGTGCCGATCAAATACAGTATACTCTTCGTTTTTGCGAAGACTATAATAATGATAGAAGATAAAAAATAACATTTCACAAGATTTGTGTTCAATTACAAAACATAAAAATGGACAAGGCTTTTTGTTTAAATTTAAATAATTAATAACTTTATGTTCGACTGTACGTACAAAATTGATTTGTGACTTCGTTTAACGGTCATAAAGTGCTACTTTATCGTACTAGTCCATAATGATAAAATCACACTTTGTGATATATAAAAATTTTTTATGATAATAATTTGTCAAATTTTCTCCTGTCATAGAATAAATGTCAAGGGACCCGGAATCGAATACATGGGAAAATGGGTCTCGGTGAGAAGTTTTGTAACTTTGGGAAAAGGGAGTTCTCGTTGTCCCGATCAAACTTTCAAATGTAATCTGGTCTAAAAACCCGCCGTTTCCGAGTTACAGGCAGTCGAAAAATGTATAAAGTAGGGATTTTCACTTCTCACGGATTTATCGACAGTGGATAATAATAATTATAAGAACAAGGTCCACTTTATATAATATTTTCGTAAACAACATTTGTTTCCATAGCTAAGTTTAGCCACTAATAGTTTCCTTCTCATACGAGCCCAACAAATATGAAAGCGGTAGCCTCCAAACACTTTTTGGAATCTTTAATATTATGTGCTACGTCTATTATCAGTACTTTTGGTTCAGCATCAAAAATTTGTTGATGATAGACTTTATACTTTCAAAATTTTCACATTTTGCAGTAACGCACACGGCCATTGCTAAAATTTTTCTGCTTTAGTCTGTTATTCCGACCAAAAAGCCCTGCTATATCAGTCTATATATTGCATACGCATGTATGATCTATTGCGTGTTTTAATAGTATAAGGGAGTAGCTATCTCTTTTATTGCTGAAATTAATTTATTTAAGAATCTACTTGGATATCTTAATGGAAATTAAATAATAATTGTAAATATAATTATTTTAATGCGATTTTAATTTAATGAATTAATTTAAAAGCTGCATATCTTTTAAATTATACAGATATACTGCTAGTTTAATTATTTTATAACACAGATATTTAGAGATAATTTATTTGTATGAATTAACACTTTTAGTTGTCAGTTAATATAAACTATTGCTAAAATATTTGTAGATACTTTAATTTACTCTTGTTTTTTTTTATATACTGATATTGTTTGTTAAATCCACACATGTAGAAAATGCTTGAAATAAATGATCATTTGAGGTTAAATAAAGTTCATTTAAATTGCCCTCTTTCTTCAGTATTTCGTTAAAATAAATGAATAAAATATGATTAATATATCCACAGTAATTGCTAGAAGGACTGCAGATGTATAAAATTAATTTGGGCCAGGAGAAAAGATATTTAAAAGTCAGTATGCAAATAAAGCACATATTATTACATTCATATTTTTGGTGTATATTAAGAAAGAATTTAATTTTGAATTCTAGTTTTCTCTCCATTACAACAGCAACTCATAGTGGTATGTATGACTGAATTCATTAAAATTAAACAGTCCTTTGAGAGAATTTAATATTGCAATCCGGCAACTGACTATCTTTCAGGAAGCTGTTTACAATTATTATCATCTAATAATATTGCATTGTTTACGTAAAATTTTTTTATGATAAGTAATTTTCTTTCATTATAATTTATGTATTTTCACAAAACATATTATTAAGATATTTTTTCCAGATAAATCCAGAATAAGATCAATGAAATCAATTTTTTCAGCGCATAGTTGGAAATATTGCTATATTTATAGACATTCAAAAACAAGTTAATTAGTCCTGAGCCTGAGTACACTTTTTTGCCATCAGCAAAAAACAAATTGCTTTTGCAGCAGTTTTTTTACTAATGCTTTAAAAAAATCTTGCCCAACAATTACAATAGCACTTTTCATATGTTAAGCGCATTTTCTGGCTCTGAAGACAGTGGTTTAAAAACAAAGGCTACATCCACTCAATATGGGATGGAGTCCTATCATCCAGATTTGGATTGTTGTCCTCTAATGCACCTACTTGTTGGCGGTAAATCATCAACGTTAATATTTTTGCCGTGTCGAAATAACCAGAACTTAAGATCATCGAACGTCTTACAGGGCGAGCATTTTCGCAATACTTTAACTAAATATTCTTCTGCAAGATTCAAACTGGCTTCAATCTCAGTTAAGTGAGTAGAAACTCCAAAGCGGCTTAGATAGTCTGATGAGGCAGTATATAATGGTGCTTTCTTTGTTCCAATTTTGCTGGTATAATCTGCCCCAGATAATGCGTGAAGGGCAGGTAATAAAGAACACAGTTCTTGACCTAAATTAAATGCTATAACATGCATTGGCAAGAATCGAGTAGTATCTCTTACACCAGTGCGTATCCACATTTCCTCCACTCCCATGTGATGAAGTGCATCCCAATGAAATACTGCCAAAACCATGACATCAGTATCTGCACTAACAAATACAATTTTAGTAAAGCTTGCTTTTGCAGCATGTTTTGCGTGTAGCATCATCCTGAAGTCCGCTTCTTCTATATAAAAAAAATCCAAATCTGGATGATAGGACTCTATCTCATATTGAGTGGATGTAGCCTTTATTTTTACACCACTATTTTCAGAGCCAGAAAATGTGCTTGACATATGAATAGTGCTATTTGTAATTGTTGGGCAAGATTTTTTTAAAGCATTAGTAAAAAACTGCTGCAAAAGTAATTTGTTTTTTTTACTGATAGCCAAAAAGTATTTAACTGAAGAGGCAAAGGCACCTTTCCAGATATTTCTGCTATGTCCACCACATTGTCGCCTTGTCTTAATATTCTTTCTGAATCTTTTGGAGAATAGTCATAGTAACTATAGTAACTTTTTTTGAACCGGCAAAAATATTGACGTTGATGATTTACCGCCAACAAGTAGGTGCATTAAAGGACATTTACTAAGAGCCTATTATCATACCTATTTGCAGCGACATTGCATCGACGAGATTCTTACCCAGTTGGATCCCCATGAATTTGGTTTTGAGGAGATCGATAACGCGCTACTCCCACAAAAAAAAAACATTAAACAATACCCAGATGACTTTGTTGGTGTCTGTTCTTGCGTAAAATGTGCAACATCATGTATATGTAACAAAAACCAAATTTCGTGTTGTTCATTTTGTAAATGTAATAGTGTGCAATATCCTGATTATAGGAATAAATATACTACTTAGGTTGAATAATGTATAAAAGTAATAACTATTTTTATTACATTGTTCTTTATATATTTTTTATACATTGTACCTACCAATTTATAATAACTTGTGCGTATTTGTTTTATATTTTAAAAATCAATATAGAAATATTGTAGTATATTATTATTATTTATTATTATTATTATTATAATTATTTAATCAATATTTCTAAGGTCTTACAAGAGCATTAAATTTGGAAGTGTCCATTTGCTTTATTTAGACTTTTTTTTATATATAGGTCCACTTAGTAGTTACATAGATATAAACGTAGTAAGGAACGGCCAGCCACCATAGTTGATGACGTAATTGTAGGAAAACGTACCACATGACGGCTTATCACCCAACTGAAAATTAGTTGTTATAACCCCCTCTAACAATCCTACAAAAAAAATAGGGTACATCAACTTCCCTACAGAAATGTACTCAGCCTCTGGATTAAATATAGTACATATAGTTAGAAAATATTTATTTTGGGCATTAAGCAGATAAATTTCAAAGAATTCGTTCCTTTCGTATACCATTGATCCAAATCTGATCAAGCTAGAATATCAACAAGAAATTCCCTTACGAACTGACTTGTCAACTTCTTTCAAATACTTACTATATCTAACATTCAGTATGAAAAACAAGAAAATAACCATTCTTTATATATACAGATGATCTAAGTCTGATCATGCCAATATATTATAAGAAACTTCCCTTACAAGGTGTTCTTTCTAGTATCTCCAGCCCTACCTAGAGGATACTCTATCACAAACAAACATTTGTTACATATCAAAGCCAAGAACTACTAAAAAGCACAAAGAAAATAGGTATATAATTTCACTTGCATGTCTTAATAAATAAAATATTTCATCAAAGTTCGACTGATCAAATCTCCCTAAAAATTGTACAACTTTTTTCATTCTCTTTAGAATTCATCAGGAGAGATATATGTTCAATTCAAAAACAAAATTACTATCAAGAAATAAGAAAATAATTTCTTGTAAAAAAACTGACAGGAGAGCATTTATTTACTTGACACATATCAAAAATAAAAAAGAATCATTCTTTTAGGGCCCCATCGCCATTTCTTAGAATACGGACTTGTGCAGCGAATGTATGAAAATTAAATGTGAAAAAATTCTTTAAATACAAGCTTTTATTACTATTTAGGTGCACTAAAATGAAAGAAAAATGAAATAAAATCAATTGTCTTAAGAGCTTGACGCGTGAATAGAAAAAAAAATACGACAGCCTTTTAAGACTATTTCTTCTTCGTTTTAGTACACAGAAATAATAATAAAAGGTTGCTTTTAAAAGATCTTTTTTACATTTAATTGCATTTCTTTGTGCTTAAGCAAAAACAAAAATTATAGTGAAACATAATTTATAAAACCATGTCACTTGACACGCCTCTGGCGACTGCTTTTTATGATGGATATGATCCAATTTGAATTCATTTCATTTTGTATATGTTTCAAATTAGAAACAAAAATATTAGGTCTAACAGAAGTTATAGTGTTTAATAGATGTTGGTAGTCGGCAACTTTCAGTATTAAAAATACATTAATAACATTTTAAAATAAAATCGATATATTAGTAATGTTTTTTCGAACCTAAAAATACTATATATTGCAACTTCGGCATTTTACATATCTTCGTATTCTTGTGTGTTTAATCAAATAGCTTAGAACATTTTGTTCTGAGATTATAATAAACCAAAGTTTAAAAAAAAAACAAGACAGTTTACACGCCTCTCGAGATCATCCCGTATGATCAATATAATCCAATTTTCAGTATTATCGTAATATTTTCCAAATTTGAAATGCAATTTTTTTAACACTAATACGATCTACATACGCATACACGTTGGTTAACGATGCAGCAGTTGTGGCAAATTATTTGGAAGAAAACTTACCGTAATTATAATCCGGAAAAGTAAAAGTGAATAAGCACTTATTTCAACTATATACACTTATTTATTAATTTTCGTTGGCTCTGATATTTTTTAAACTCTCCTAACCAAAAACAAATTACAAATAAATAAACAATAGATTATCAGCACATAACGACGTAACATTCGGGGATGAATCTTGACTGCGAGGTTGGGTTAACGAGGCAAGCTCCACTTGGATTCATGCTCTTATATGATTACTATTGTAAAAACAAACTTTTAGCTTTTTATCACAAAGAGAGCAATTTCACACTCTGACAACTAGTAGAAAAATGGATTGGATATTAGCCAGAACTTTGAATGTCGGTTAGCCTTAACTGTCAGTTATTCTGCAGGTATTATTATTAGAGCATTGAAAAACTGACCCTTAAGCATCAATGGCTCTGTAAATGAAACAGATTTTAATTTCAATTTGATATAACGCTGTATTTGAACACTGCTAATATCCGTTCTTCTCTTTATATATGTCTGATTTTATTAAAATTAAATTATTCGGTTTATGTTTCCAATAAAATATTATTACTGCATTTTCTAATAATTTCATTTAATCACAAATTGTCCTATGCCACAAGTAGATTAGGATAAATTATATCTGGTTCCATAATATAATACTGCTTTATAAATTGATTACTATTGCCTCAGCATCTTTATACGTGTATCTGTATTACGAAGAGTAATACATTACTTTGTTGTTAGCTAGCTAGAATAGCGCTCCGTGTTCTTAAAAGGTTGTCGAATACAGCTATAATTTAACGCTGCAACATCTCCGTTGATCGTCTCGCCCTGGCCAGTTTTACAACCTTTGGGATCTACATTGTTTTGTTGCTGATATTGTTTCAGAAACTCTTCATTTCATGCGTAATTTAATAAGTTTTCTGGTGCTCTTGCAGACCATTTGTAACTTAAATACACCTGTTATAAAAGCCATGTGGAAATGTCTTGATATATACGGACTTAATTTAGTTGTATGAAATTATTCAATCTATTATACTCTTCTCCCGTTTCTTGAACTTTTTATATAATTGTTTCACATTCTATTGGAATACTTTTCGCAGTTTTCCTGTAAATAATGTCAATGTTTGGGCATTCTAAATTTTGTGATACCAACTTAGTTGGTGAAACACTCATTAGTTTAAAAAATATAAGTAAAAAGAGTGAAAAAGCGTCTCGAAGTCACGACCGTTAGATTACAAGGCAATACTTTAGCCACTGGATCATCATATATTCGGTTAACATCTTCCGTCCGCGCAACGTACTTAAAGTTTATGAAAAATTGCAAAAATCACGATATTTTTATAATTTACTTTTGTTAGTTAAAACTTTTAAAATAAACATGCTCTAGTTTTTTATGCTTGTTTTATGGTTTAAATAACCTAAATAAACTAAATCCTGATCAATAATCTAATTTTTTTCGTTCTCGCAACGTCTTAGAAAAAATAGAAATTTACCAGTTTTTCGCAATTTTCACTGTGCAACTCTCCGCTCGTGTTGCTAGAACAAAACGACCCAGAACTCACCATGTGGAGGTGGTTGCACGTCGAGTTCCACCCACACCCTACCCAATCAACCATCCAATTGTTGGGTGTTGCGCGAACGAAAAAAATTAGATTATTGATCAGGATCTAATTTATTTAGGTTATTTAAACCATAAGACAAGCATAAAAAACTAGAGCATGTTTATTTTAAAAGTTTTGACTAACAGAAAAAAATTACAAAAATATCGTGATTTTTGCACTTTTTCATAAACTTTAAATACGATGCGTGAACGGAAGATGTTAACCGATTTTAATGTTCTTTATGCCGTTTTTCTTTTTATTACAATAGACAACTTTTCCGCTCTAAAGCGTTCCAAAAAAAAAAAATATTTATTTTTTTCGACCCGCCCTATTGTAGAATTAGGTCAAAAATGAAAAAAAAACAATATATTTGCCTTTTTTTGGCAGAAGATAAGATGTTTTCATTCTACTGAATTTTTTCGAAAAATGCATATTTTTGGAGATATGGACACTCGAAAATTCCTAAAAGTGGTGGAGAGGAAATGTAAAAGTATCATAAATTGAAATTGTAGCGCTAAGTAATTTAAAAATTTGCAAAAATTCAAACACATGCATTGAGGCCTTCTAAACATTTTTTTGTCTCTTGGAATTTTTTTGTAATTTGCTACTTTTCCGAGTTACAGGTAGTTTTTCACGATCAATAATATACTATATTTTTTGCCCATTAAAAATTTTTTCCGGAAAACTTTTTCACATTTTCAATTTAAAAATTATATTGAACCAAAAAATGGTATAACTATATGGGTTTCATATTTTTTTATAATAATATGTAATATGTAAAAAATATGGTACATTATTTATCGTGAAAAACTGCCCGTAACTCGGAAAATTAGTAAGTTACAAAAAAATTCAAAGAGACAAAAAATATTTAGAAGGCCTCAAAGCATACGTCTGAATTTTTAAATTATATGTTTTCAAAGCACTATAATATCAAAGAAAGGGGTAGTTTTTCATGTTTTTCCGGAAAAACTCACTGAAAACGCACTTTACAGAAAAATTGCAAATAAGAAAAGTCTTGTATCTCGATCTGACTTTTTTCAGATTTCTTTTTCAACTTTTACATTTCCCTCCCCCACTTTTAGGAATTTTAGAATGGCCATATCTCGAAAAATATGCATTTTTCGAAAAGCAAAAACATCTTATTTTGGGCCAAAAAAGGTAAATATAGTTTTTTTTTTCATTTTTGACCTAATTTTACAAGTTACGGAACCCGATCATTTCCCACTTTAATATTTTTTTCACCTTTTTTATCAACGTCATTACAAACACATTGCACAAGGTTTCATCAAAATCCATTTATTAGCACTCAAGTTAGAGGTGAAACCTCCCGTTAACTGGACTAATTGTGTTAAAAATTTAGGTATAAAATTTAATGAACATTTAAATTTTGAAAATCACGTTATAAAAGAAATTCAACAATTCCATGCTAAAATGTGTTTGTATAAATTTAAATACATTTTGCCAGCTGATACCAAATGGAACTTAGTAAATTCTGTTATATTAAGTAACTTTGATTATTGCAGTAGTGTCTATTATCATCGTTTAACAAAATATTCTCAAAATAATATACAAAACAGCTGTTTAAGATATTCATATAATATTGTTAGAAGTGAACACTGTACAGATTACTCTACTATAAGAAGTAGAACATTCTAAAAATCAAAAATAGATTTATGGCATTATTTGCAACATTATATTATACAAAACGGTATCATTTAAAACGCCAGCTTATTTATATGACTGTCTAATACCTAGGTCATAGATACATTGTATAACTCTTAGAAATGTTGATATCTTGTCATTCCTCAACATAAAACTTTGAAATTTGAATCCTTTTTTCGTGTTTAAGTCCATAGATTTTTAGTCAATATGATAATTTTATGTCCAGAGAAACCAGCCTTAGAAACAAAATTAAGACACTTTCTTTAAGAAACCAAAAGAAAAAATAATTAATGAATGTTATACTGATACCCACATTATTTTATGTTATAATAGTTTATGTATATTTATTTTATTATAAACTTTATTAACTTTAAGTTGTTTGTATTTAAGGAAGGGCGAAAAATGCTTAGCAATGCCCTTTCATTTTGAGAAAAGTATCCTTATATAGTTTTCCATCCACGACTGTGTAGTTCAGTCAATAAAGGAGATGTAGAGTGGGTGAGCAGGGACCTAAACGATTACTTTAGAAAGTTGTTCAGAGTGCTTAAGGAGTGAACATACTGAAAGTCCTGACGTCTAGGAGGTGAGCCGTGGGGGGGGGGGGGGGCACAAAGAAAGTCCCACTTTTGGTTTTTTCGCTTATATCTCGAAAACGAAATACCAAATGAAAGCTCATGAAATTCTCTACAACTTTCATTTTATATATATTTTTTTCGAATTCGCAACCGTTTTCAAGTTACACGCTCCGGAAAAGTGAAAATTTTCGAAAAACAGATTTTTACCTGAAAAATAGAAAATTGAATTTTAAAGATGATGTCGTTTTCAGTAGGACCTCCGGTGCTTTTAATTGGCACCAGGGTGTCTCCTACATGTTTCCACCCCCACTCCTGAGGGGGCAGCTCATTCCCGAGCCACTACTGCACTTGGTGCAGTCGGGAATGTTGTTTAGCTGCGCTCTTAGTTGGTGAGAATGAGTTGATGTTAGGCTTAATATTGCCACTGACCTCATGAACAACTGGAAGTGGTACTGGTCGAGGGAGGTCTGTTGTGCTGGTGTCCTATACACTTGAGGAAGCAAATCTTCCCAGCCTCTTCAACCTCGCCTTGAGTAGAGAAGGGATTGTAAAAGATCACTGCCGCTTCCTTGATGATTTTTGACTTAAGTACTATTTTGAGAAGCCCACCTTGCTTTTTCTTAAAGTTGAAGAGGTAAAAATCTGTTTTTCGAAAATTTTCACTTTTTCGGAGCGTATAGCTCGAAAACGGTTGCGAATTCGAAAAAAGTATGTAAAATGAAAGTTGTAGAGAATTTCATGAGCTTTCATTTTGTATAAGAGAATTTTTCTCTACGACGCACCATTTTAGAGATATAATCGAAAAAAACAAAAGTGGGACTTTCTTTGTACCCCCGGTTCACTCCCTAAACACCCTGAATAACTTTCAAGTAATTGTTTAGGTCATTCATTGACTGGACTAATCGTATAATCATGGCATTATACATTTAACAATTGAGAACTAATGGTAGTTATGCCAACCTAGCGTATTATGAACACGAACTTATAATAACACCTTTGACTAATAGTGCAATAAAAATTAGTACAAGCAAGAAATTTGGTGGAGACGTTGCAGTTATCATCTTATTGAATATAATAAAAGTCCCCTAAAATCTAAGCTGTGCTACGCCCGCCATATTGAAAAATGGCGACATTTTCAGATTCTTGTATATAAATTCTTTACCGTTGCAGATAGGAAAACAAGTTTCAGATAAAAAATGTAGGCAATAATAAAACAAACAATTTTTGTTATTAACATTTTTTCTCTAAATCGAACGATTTTTAAATTACACAGTGTTTAAATTACACAATATAAAAAAAAATCAGCTCCGAGGACTAGACCTATCATGCCTTAAGTATTTTTGAGTGCTAAATCCGAATTTTCAATTTAAAAAATTTTCTACCTCGTAGATTTCGAGTAAACGTCAAAATTTGTCAAAAAACGTATTTTGATGATAAAAACCGGAATTTACTCGAAATCTACGCGGTAAAAAAATGTTTTAATTGAAAATTCGGATTCAGCATACAAAAATACTTAAGGCATGATAGGTTTAGTACTTGGAACAGAATTTTTTTTTTGATAGTGACGAACTAATGTTATAACGTATTTTCGTATTTTATTTTATTTGTTAAAGGCTTCATAATTACAGTAGATTTTTCTTCTGTAATGGTAATATACCTAAAAAATGTTTTTTTGGTTTACTTACAACCTATAAACACGCATTTTACAGTGTATTTTGTACACAATTGTGATTTTTGAAAATTCAATAACAATCTGCACCTCATAATTCAAAAACCGTTCGATTTAGAGAAAAAATGTTAATGAGAAATCGTTTGTTTTATTATTGCCTATATCTTTTATTTGAAACTTTTTGTCCTATCTGTAACGGTAAAGGATTTATATACAGAGATCCGAAAATGAGCCGCCATTTTTCAATATGGCGGGCGAAGCACAGCTTCGATTTTAGGGGACTTTTAGTATATTCATTAGGATGGCAAGTGGAACATCTCCACCAAATTCCTTGCTTGTACTAATTTTTTCAAGGTGAAAATTTATTTTTCCTGCACTATAATCAAGAACTAGCAATTTCATAATTAACGGGCGAGTCAATTTTTTCCAAGGAAGAGTTCATGTTTTCGTTTGACGTTTAAAACGTCAAACAAAGTTTTACTGTGAACTGACTTTATCTTTTTCACTTTTAAAAAGAATTAAAAATCATTTGACATAGGTATGTCAAATCTTGTTCCATTCAATATGCAAATAGCCATCATTTATGGCTAATACTTAAATTCGTTCCTCCTAAATCAGACAAGATTTATACAGTATCGACTTGCTAATTGCGACTAACATTTTAACGGAACAGTTTCCATAATGAGTCTATGCACTCCTTGGAGTGGTCGAGTATGCAACAAGGGCCGAATTTATATAGCGGGCATCACTGGTTTGAACGTCAACAGGGCAGAACTTTCTACAAACTGTGACCAAAACAGTCTCTGGTGTAAAGCCAGTATGCCTAATTGCCCCGTACCATCACCAAACTTCAGTTCAATGAGGCAAGAAAATTAAATGAGAGGTGAAAGTTTATTAATGGACATCGGCGGAGTGATAAAGGTGGTTAACAACATCAGACCTTCATTCAATAATGAATCCTTTTCTTGTGTCTTTGTTTCGTTTTATTTGTACCTTCAAGTAGAATAATTACTGTAACCATTCCTTTTTAACTTAGAAATAAAAGATAATAAGTGAGTAATTTTAAGATCGTAATCTTAATTCTATTTTTATTAAAACAACTATTTTGATTATTAATTTCATTGAAATATGTTGAATTTGGCATAAAATTGAATTTGAAAGAGTGGAATTTTACCCGCGCGGGAAAATTGATGTGACGTCACTATTTGATTTTGACGGTTGACATGCCAGTCATGTCGTCATGTCATTTATTTACGTTTGACGGAGCCGTGAATGTCGTGATAAAGTAAAGCGTTTTTAATATTTATTCGGTGGTAAATGTGATTGATTTTTAAGATGGATAAATCTGTACTGAAATAACTCGAATTTCTTCGGCATTAAAGCAATAATTTGAGCGAATGAATTCCATCAGCTTAAACGGATCAACATTGGGTAAATTGTCACTTTGTGCTTTCACAAAATGGCTTCCTGCCATTATAATGTTTAAAAACACTTCTAAATTAATAATTGTTATTTTATTTAATGTATATATACGGTAAAACTCCTGATAATAACCACAAAAATTCACACTTGCTTAAAACAACTAGTAAATATGGACACATAGAATGAAATAAATAAGGAATCATACGTCACGCGCCTGTCGGATAGAATCATTATAATTTAGGTTCATGGATTTGTCATGTCTGGAGGGTTATAATAGTTTTTATTTTATGTATTTTTCCTTTGGTTGCTGGCAGGAGGTATTTTGGCTGCCTAACCTAAAACGATAAACAAAACACAAGTTAGTAATAGCTACCAGGGAGAGTTTATATTGTATGACTTACTGTTGAATTGAGCTAATCCTATTATTTTTCCTTGCTATTTTCTCAGGAATTCGGTTCCAACAAAGTGTGTAAACATCTTTGGGAATGTCTGTAAGTGTAGGCAAATATACACATTTCAGGGCGTATAGTATGGAAAAAGGATTTAGTTACACTTCTATTAGTTACAACAAAACCACACTCTCTTACCTGTAGTTAATAAGTTCTTATTTATTTATTTAAAAGAATAAGCCTGTTAGACCTTTTTATTATTCCTTTTTGTCAGCTGTCATATTTCAGTTTGAGGAAAAGTGTTACCAACATTGGTTATGGAGGAAAAATTATGGCATTTAAATTATTAATCCTAGTTTTATTTATTTTTATTGTAAATATGGTTCGATCATGGGCTTTATGCTTATTAGTCTCTATTTTAAGAATTGCTTTAATCATTCTATGGTTAGGACTATTTTCTGTGTATTTATAAATTAATACGCGAAAAGGAATTATGGGTAGGTTCCTAATGAAATGGCAAGCTGTGATTGGTGCTCGAGAACATGTGGTTGACCGGAAAAAAAAACGTGGGTTTCTGTTCACTGGTTAGCGCGTCGTTCCGCCATTCAGTCGAGATTTTTCCTGTGATTAAGTGGAACGTTACGTTTTCGGGAAAGCCTAAAGAGATGTCGGTATTAGCTTTTATTGAACGACGGAAAGGGAACTTTTAGCCGTGCTTCACGCATTAGAGAAGCTACGACCGTATCTAGAAGGAGCTATGTTCACTGTGGAAACGGATCACCATAGTTTGGTATGGTTGGATAACATCAAAAACCCCCATGGTAGATTATGTAGATGGGCTGTGAAATTACAGCAGTATGATTTCAGGGTGATTCATCGAAAAGGTAAAGATCACGTGGTACCTGATGTACTTTCAAGAGCTGTTCCGAATATAGATTATATCACGGATGAAAATTTGACTTTGAATACTTTTGGGTATGAATTTAAGGACATTACGGATCGATGGTATCTAAAGATGATAGCAAATGTTAATAAGAACCCTTTGTCTTATCCGAAATGGAGAGTGCAAGAGAAATATCTTTTTAAATATGTACATTGTAAAGTTCCTGACCTTTCGGAACAATCTGAGTACTGGAAATTGGTAGTACCTAAAGACAACCGTCAAGATATTCTCAGAGAAGTACATGATAGTCCTACTTCGTCACATCCAGGAATTTTCAAGACATTCGAGAAATTATGTTATCGTTTTTATTGGCCGAAAATGAAATCTGATGTTACCACCTATATAAACCGCTGTCGAGTGTGTGCCCAACATAAGGCTGTTCAGAAGAGACCCGCAGGTCTTATGGGGACCCGTCCACAAGTAACAAAACCTTTCGAATTACTTAGTTGTGATCTTATAGGACCATTACAATGATTCTATGAAGTGTGATAGTTTTAGGGCGGACTATTACCGGGCATTTTAAACTCTATTTTATTTTTTTTCTGTTTCGTGTATCTTCAAAAAAAAATTCTTGCAGAATTTTTTTTTAAGGGAGAAAAAGGGGGATTTGTAACGTTAAATTGGGTTCCGATCTTATAGTTGTATATGCGGTTGTAAATTTAAAAATGAGTGAGGCTACGTTTGTTTTTTTTAAATGTTTTAATTGATACCTGAGGAAAAGGGTATTTATATTTGCTTCTTTTCTTTTGTTGGTAGCAAAGTGGATAGAGAAGGTAACTTGTTTGTGTATCGTTGGTTAAATAAAAATACTCTGGAAACCTTCTTGTTACCTATGGGTTTTATTTCATAGAATCATTATAATTTAGGTTCATGGATTTGTCATGTCTGGAGGGTTATAATAGTTTTTATTTTATGTATTTTTCCTTTGGTTGCTGGCAGGAGGTATTTTGGCTGCCTAACCTAAAACGATAAACAAAACACAAGTTAGTAATAGCTACCAGGGAGAGTTTATATTGTATGACTTACTGTTGAATTGAGCTAATCCTATTATTTTTCCTTGCTATTTTCTCAGGAATTCGGTTCCAACAAAGTGTGTAAACATCTTTGGGAATGTCTGTAAGTGTAGGCAAATATACACATTTCAGGGCGTATAGTCTGGAAAAAGGATTTAGTTACACTTCTATTAGTTACAACAAAACCACACTCTCTTACCTGTAGTTAACAAGTTCTTATTTATTTATTTAAAAGAATAAGCCTGGTAGACCTTTTTATTATTCCTTTTTGTCAGCTGTCATATTTCAGTTTGAGGAAAAGTGTTACCAACATTGGTTATGGAGGAAAAATTATGGCATTTAAATTATTAATCCTAGTTTTATTTATTTTTATTGTAAATATGGTTCGATCATGGGCTTTATGCTTATTAGTCTCTATTTTAAGAATTGCTTTAATCATTCTATGGTTAGGACTATTTTCTGTGTATTTATAAATTAATACGCGAAAAGGAATTATGGGTAGGTTCCTAATGAAATGGCAAGCTGTGATTGGTGCTCGAGAACATGTGGTTGACCGGAAAAGAAAACGTGGGTTTCTGTTCACTGGTTAGCGCGTCGTTCCGCCATTCAGTCGAGATTTTTCCTGACTTGTTTTTTAAAAAAAAAAACATCCCGATATTCACTTTTGGGGATCATGCTGGAAAGTCTTAAAGTTTAGAAGGGCCTGATTGTTTGTTAAGCTGTTTGAAGCCGATTATGGTTATTGTGGAACTTCTAAATAGGTAGGAAACGAAGCTAATGGATCCTTGTTTTTTTGTGTGAGCCCATTCCGGTTTTGTTGGGTAAGAGCATTTTTGCGATTTTCTTAGAATATCAAATTCTAAACATTTTATCCTTTTAAATAGGCAAGACATTGTATATGGTTAATTAATCTATTGGAGAGTTAAGTCTTTACTTTCAAGTTTGGGAGATAGATTTTTCTTGTTATGGAAGTTTTGTTGGAGGCCCCGTGCCGAATTTTGGATTTGAATTTGCTGTTATGGTTACGAATTTACGAGTTTGTGGTTGTGAGGACGCTACTAGGACAGACTTTAAGTACGTAGACTGCAGTCACGCATCAGGTTACAGTTACATGACGAGAATTCACCTGGAGAGCCTGGAGTTTCTGGTATCATTATTCATCACCTTCAAGGACTTTTGAGGTCGGTGACTTATTTTTAATTTGCATTACAGTGATGTCCAGAATAAAGGACCCCCTGTTACGTTTCAATTTTTTTGTTCATGTAATTTTTTGTTCATGTAATTTTTTATACCGATGGCCAGTTTGAGTGCCTAAATATTTGATATGTTACTCATGTAGTATACTTATTGTTTTTTTACAATTAATGTGAGTAACTGCGCAGTTATATACGTATATTGGATTGTCTTGTACATGCACATATCTTAGGATACTAGAAAGATGTTGGATGATAGTAATGTCCGTACAGTATACTGAATTTATTTAAATTAGAAGCGATTTAACATCAGGTAAGAATTTTTTGTACGAATTTTTTAGAGTAAATCAGAGATAGTCACCTCATGACTGAACCTTTCACCATTTTGTAATAAGTTTTTTTTCTATTTGGATATACTTGTCCTATTTTCTGTAATAAAAAATTTTATCTTAAAATTGACTCTACTGTTTATTGATTATGTTGTCAAAGGAGACTTCAAGTATTAGAATAAACACGGAGTTTGGTAATTTTAAATCGGTGTGTCGAACAGGAGCTTAAGGTTGGTGAAATTTTATTGGAAATTACCTGGCGCTCAAACTTTTTTGGCAAAATATAAAATCGTTAAAAATAAACGAATCTCACCACTGAAGTCTCTTGCTGGAGCTAGCTAACCTTGAGTTAAATGAGCATTTTAGTACTTTTAGTTTTTTTTAAGGCTTAATTTCATTTGAACACGTAACAAACTCATCAAAACTCGTCAGTTCTTCGTAAAAATTCAAATAATTTGAATTTCAATTGTTATTTATTAGTTATTGAATGTGTAAACAATTTATATTATAATAAACTTTACATTTTCAAACAAACTATCTGATAAAAATACTTTTGGGTGTATAACTGGCATTCGCGTGTCCCTATTGTAGTGGCAATCGCTTCTACCTGAAATTATTTATTGTAAAGCTGATAATTTGCAGAACTGTAGTTTTGGTCCAGGACAACACGTACAAAAAAGTCCCCTACTTTACTATCCACCGTCGGCTTCCCTGTTTTTGAGGAGCAAAAAGGCTTAAGTCGCAGAAATTGCAGAGCTGGCTATAAAGTGCAGCAGAAAGGTTGTTATTGGTCCGATTTGGGTCGAAATGATCATAAAAGCTTCGGAGAAGCATATCCGTTTGTATTTCAAATGTTTCATGAATATTTTGTTCAATAATTCAAGTTTCCGTTCTAGTGCTGTCAAAATTTCAAATATTGAATTTCTCTTCGTACTTTGGGCTTTTCATTGTTATGTCTACCTTCTCTGTAGCATCACCCGTTACGGAGCGGCAACACTCAGACAATTAAGTGCGTTCATTGTTGCGTCGATCACGTCTAGTCTAAACAATCAAGCAGGCGCACGGTGAGCTATGCCTTCTTAGTTCAGTGGCTGTGACAGTCCTCGAAGTGTGTGCATCGGTTCATTGGTGCGGGAAAATCGAGTGATCGTAGTTAAGTCATGGTGGACACAGACGTTAGCTCTGTACAGAACGGGGAAGCAGAAGGATTGGAACCTCCTAAGGAATAGACCTGAGCTAGGAATGCTCCGCGGTCTTCTCACATTCTGCATCTGGCAAGAGGACTGTGGCCACCGCTGGGGAAAGGTTTATCGTAGCCCTTTATGGAGGCAGTGATCATGAGAGCTTGGACCAGCTACGAGTAGTCCGATACAACCAGAGCGTGGCGAAGCAGTTGGCAACAGCCTTCTTTGATTTGACAAGCCTCCCGCCAACAAATGCCGCCTGTGAACTTCCAGGTGAGGGCGTTAGGGAGAATAGTGTGAGGTTTTAATCTCTCGAAAAGCTTGCAGCACTCATCTAATGTCCATGTGCTTTTTTCCAGGTCCAGGAATGGCTAGACGTCAACCTCAACCCTGGAGGACTGGGGACTCCAGGGCCTGGTTCCGATTCCTACTACAAGGCGTCCAGCTCATGATAGCCTGCTACGGCTAATTTCCTGTGCCTGCAAGGCGGACTGCGGTGCCCGGTGCAAGTGCAGGATCTCTGGTCAGAACTGCAGCATCATGTGCAGGAGCTGTAGAGGATCCAGCAGCACAAATAGCCAGTCGTCAACAGGTCGTCCGGATGATGATCCGAACGACTACATCCCAGTAGATCAATAATGTCAATTGTCTTTCCGAATAAAGTCATTTGCTGAGTGTGATAAGTTAAATTTCATTCCATAAATCTTATAAAACACCAATAATATATAAACAGGAATTCGCAACAAGTCTCATCAGCGCAGTTCCATCGGGGACAAGACGGGCGCGGCGACACTCGGAGTGGCGTAGCTCCGTAACGGGCGACGCTGCAGAGAGGGTAGATATATCAATGGAAAGCTCAAAGTATGAAGAAAAATGATTATTTGGGAACGTTTTCCCCTCCGAGTCTTCATTTATCAGCAATGGTGCCATTTCGGAATTTTTTCAATTTTTGAAATTTTGACAGCACTATAACGGAAAATTATGAACAAAATATGCATGGAACATCTGAAATACAAACGGATATACTTCTCCGAAGCTGTTATTATCATTTCGACCCAAATCGGACCAGTAACAACCTTTCTGCTGCGCTTTTAGACTAGTAGATGGTGACAGAAAATCAGAACTGACAGCCTACCGTCTGGAAGTAATTTAGTCAGTATTATCTATACAATAAAGCTCAACTTTTGGTACTTTCAAAGTTTGCCCGCATGCACGGGATGTAGGAAACGATTTCCGGTTTGCATAAAAAAACAATGTTTTCAACTGATACACTACCGTCTGCAAAGTTCATAATTCGAAATTAAAGGAATAAAAATATGTCGGAAGCGCTTTTGCAGACAGTTCTGTCATGCACCAAACCTTATACCGGGTACTCCAAAATGTATCAAATTTCAGTAAAAAAAAAAATGATAATTTACCGTCTGCAAACAGTACAAAATGATGATTCTGGTTCATGAAGACGAGTAGGGGAAAGGTTCAGACGTTTACGATATGCACGTCACCATATCGTGCGCATGTCAACTTGATGTTTTTCTTTACAACTTTGAACAATTGTTTACCGTCTGCAGCTAAAAAGAAAACATGATTTAAAAATGGAGCTTCGATAAAGAATTATTTGCAAATAGATTAAATGTGTACAAAGCACTTGCCGCTTAACGTATTTGTGTAAAAAAATGGGGGTAACTTTTACCAATTATTTACCTTCTGCAACTTGGTAAAAAGAAAGATTATTGATTCAAATACGGAATTATTTAGTTTGCAGACAATGCGCACATGCACGAGAGTCGCAATAAAGTGTCAAAAATATTGAGCAACGCATCTTTGCCTAAGCATCAAGCTTAAAAGGTGAGGAGTATGGCTGATGCAAATCAGAGGACTGTTTGATAGAGATGAAATGTCACAAACCGTTAAAGAAATTTTTGTAGCTGATAACGACAACGGTACGAAAATACCGTAGTTTTCTTGTTAATTTCAATGAATTTTAAATGCTGATTAATTTTTAAAATTACAGTCGCAATTACCAGTAACAGTGTGGTCGAGGAGGATAACGAACAAATAATGCTCACCGACAACAATGCTGATAATGATTCAGATGAAGAAAACTTGTTTTTAGAACATATCAGTGACAGCGAGGAAGATATGTATCATTTCACTGAGGATTATTGGAAAACGTTCCAGGAGTCAGTGGTTGAGAATGATGATGTTGAAGAAGAAACAGACGGCGAACAAAATTTTTTATACATAATTATTATTATTATGATAATATGTATAAAATTTTTGTTACAACTTTAATAAAATTATATTTTTTCAGTTGAATTTAACTATGACGCGAATTATCGATCAACTTTATCGAATACCAGCACTAATTCTGGTCCGTGTGCATCTGCGTGTTGCCTGCCCATCCGAAAAAAAATACTTGCATAAGTTAGCTTACACAATTTTGTGTTGCAGAAGGTAAAGAGTTGTTTTAGATGCATATCGCACACGAAGAGATATCAAACGGAATTCGCCGAGTTTTGACTCTATTGTGGCTCTCGTGCATCTGCAAATTGAATAATTGCGTATTTAACCCAGTAACCTTTCTTTGTATCAAGTTGCAGACGGTATAGATAGTTGTTTTTGGTACATATCTGTGGTTTTAGTGCATGTGCGCATTGTCTGCAAATTAAATAATTGCGTAATCGAATCAATAACCTTTCTTTGTACCAAGTTGCAGACAGTTAATAATAATCGGTAAAAGTTACCCCCATTTTCTTACAAGTTTATAGAATTCAATGGACAACCGTGCATATTGGATTCGCCTGAAAACATTGTTTACAATAGTTTTGCAACCTAAATTTTCTAATAAAACTATAATTAAACGGTAAACAATTGTTCAAAGTTATTAAAAAAAATTACAAGTTGACGCGCACAATATGGTGATATGTATATCGTAAACGTCTGCACCTTTCCCCTACTCATCTTCATGAACCAGAATCATCATTTTGTATTGTTTGCAGACGGTAAATTATCATTTTTTTTTTTACTAAAATTTGATACATTTTGGAGTACCCTGTATAAGGTTTGGTGCATGACAGAACTGTCTGCAAAAGCGCTTCCGACATATTTTTATTCCTTTAATTTCGAATTATGAACTTTGCAGACGGTAGTGTATCAGTTGAAAACATTGTTTTTTTATGCAAACCGGAAATCGTTTCCTACATCCCGTGCATGTGGGCAAACCTTGAAAGTACCAAAAATTGAGCTTTATTGTATACATAATACTGACTAAATTACTTGCAGACGGTAGGCTATCAGTTTTGATTTTCTGTCACCATCTACTAGTCTATTTATAGCCAGCTCTGCAATTTTTGCGACTTAGGCCCTTGTTGCTCCGCAAAAACAGGGAAGTCGACGCGGGAGAGTAGGGAACTTTTTGGTGCGTGTTGTCCTAGACCAAAACTATAATCCTGCAAATTTTCAACTTTACAATAATTAATTCCGAGTCAGAAACTAAAATTTTTGGGCTAGTTATATGAGATCTGATTTGCTTCATGTAGATTTGACAATTTCCTATGAATTTTTAATCAAAGTTTCTATGATGAAAAATCATGAAGGTAGATATTTTTTGCCCCTAATATGCTGAATAATACTGTTTCTTTTTTAGTTTATTTAAACTTTTTCCGTCATTTCAAACATGAAATAGATATAATTTTGTGTATATTTTTTTCTTGCTCCTACGAATTGTAGATTCCAAATCTTTATACGTTAGTTGAGGTGTCACGCTTTTTGAGATTGCTCAATAAGTATTCATGACAGTGCTAAAAACAATTAATTACAGTTTGACTACTTTTGATGATATATACGAATATGCCACCCAATATATTCACTTTTCTGTGGTCAGCGTACCGATGTCCAGCAATATTTTTTTTTCTATTATCAATTCCTGATGTGCTGCCTTATTGGTAAAAACATTCAATAGAATATGAATGGGTTTTCTCGTGCTTATTCAGCATGTTTTGACAAAACCATTTCCTCATAATTTTATGATTTGGCGATAATCTTTGCAATAATCTTGATCTTTGAGCTTTATATTATGAATATTTGTGAAGTCATCAAATAGAAAATATCGATTTCTCTTGAAATATTTAATTTTTCGGTGACTAAATTGTACAAAATGTTCATCTCACAAGTTTCGTCTAAATTTCAATTGTTTTTCATTTCAAAGTCTTCGTTCTGGACCAATATATCGACGAAAACTTTTCAGGCTTAGGGCCAATTGAATCAACTACAGGGTATTCCATTGAAAAAATAAAGTGTCACCCTGTGGAAAGTGCCGAGAAGTAGATCAAATTTGACCAACTTAAACGTTACACTTTGACTCAAGAGAATTTATCCAGATGGAACTCTGCATTGAGAGTATCAATAATTGGTAGTACTGCCATTTTTTTATTATTGTCGTGTTTAAATAGTGTTGGTATTAGGTTAAACAAAAAATGCATTTTTATGGTACAATTTTATTGTATGTTAGTCAAAGCTAATAAAAGTGGTTTTATTATTATACATCGTTAGTTTAAGGAAGACAGTGTTGTTAGTGTTTCTCTTCCTTTACTGCTGCTTCTATGGGTATCTTCAATATCTCAACCACGGGTCCCGCAAATTCTAGAAAATAAATACGAACGTTTATACAGAAATATTTGATTCGTTACATATACATTACAATTTTTCAACAATCTTAATTTGCTACCGAAGCACAAAAATATTAATAATAATTTTCCACTCATGAGTGTAGTTTTAGAAATTATTTTGTGTATTTTATGCCAAGAAATAAATTGGTCCAAATTTGATCTGAAACTACGAACATTTCTAATTTTACAGGAACCGCAGCAACAAATTACTAAATAAATAACACAGCCCCACAAAAAAAAAAGGTCTGTCCGACAGACCAGTCTAGTGTATCCATATGTATTTGGACCCGCTGAAACCGAATTGTCAGATTGACTCGTTTTTCACCAACCCCAAAAAACACCCCCCCAAAAAAATGGTCTGTCCGGCGGACCAGACCAGTGTATCAGTGGCGGCTGGTGAAATTTCAATATTTTTTTCTCGTTTGTGGCGCATGGGACCCATACGAAATATACTGAGATGCAACGAATTGAAATATTGTAATTTGTTAAATTGTAAATTACAAAATTTCAGTTCATCGTATTTCAGTTAGTAATGAAAATATTTTCATAAACTCCAAAACCTATTGTATTTTTATGAAAAGTCAAATGTATATGACAAAAAATAAAAATAAACAGGAGTCTCTAGACCCAAGGGAGGCTACCGAATTTTCAAAAATTTTTTCGCAAACTGCTTTTTCAAAATTTTTTAGGGATCATTAGAGAAGTGCTTCTCTAGATGTTATTTCCCATATTTCGTATGGGTCCCATGCGCCACAGACAAGAAAAAATATATAGAAATTTCACCAGCCGCCACTGCAATGTATCCTTATGTATTTGGACCTGCTGAAACTGAATCCGAAGTTAGAATTGTTAGAGTGGCTCATTTTTCACCCCTAATCCCAAAAAACACCCCCAAAACAAAAAGACAGTAGTCTGTCCGGAGGACTATACCAGTGTATCCTTATGTATTTTGAAAATGGTTTGTCCAGAGGACCATACCAGTGTGTCCTTACGAAAATCATAAGGATACACTAGTATGGTCCGCCGGGCAGACTATTTTGTGTGGGGGAGGTGTTTTTTTGGCGTTGGGGGTGAAAAACGAGCCAATCTGACAATTCTAACTTCGGATTCGGTTTCAGCGGGTCCAAATACATAAGAATACATAGAGCGGGAGCTAGGTGGCTTTTTCGGCAGCTCATCGTTTTATGAACTTTGAGATATTTTTATGGTTTAATGGATGATAACGATTCATAAAATCGACTTCTGGCGGGGCACCTCCTGTCAGGAGCGTCACGAACACTGTTTAAAAATCAGTGAAATCATGTCACCGTTACAAGGCTCATTTTTTTTGTGTGTACACATTTTATGTTTAGAATGAATAAAATATGATCGCCAGAAAGTGTGGGCCGTCAGGAGGCGCGGCCAGAAAGGTAATAATGATACAATACATCTGAGGCACGATACGGAGTCAAGTTAGCCGAAAGTGTTAAATTCCTGTATATTTAAGAGCCTATGGTACTTTTGTTGACACTAAGAACTTTACAGGGAGGCTATTCTATTGTTGAAGGAGCTGATATTTACGTTTTGAGAAGGAGCCAGAACTTGTAACGATGAGTTTAGAGTTCTGAGATGAAATATGCGAAAAAAAATCCAATTTTCTTCAAAAATCCTAAACATTTTCTTTCTGGCTAGCCTTACTGACGGGAGTTTCTTTCTGAGAATTTTTTTCTGTGTTCAAAACATTTAAATAAACATTGTTTGTAACGATGATGTTATATAACTCCGTTTTTTTACCTCTTTGACCTTTCTGGTTGCGCCCCTGATGACCCACACTTTCTGGCGATCTTATTTTATTCATTCTAAACATAAAATGTGTACACACAAAAAAATTGACTTTGTAACGATGATATAATTTCACTAATTTTTATATCTTGAACCATGGCCAACTCGACGGGCTGACATATGCCAGAAGTCTATTTTGTCGTTATTTAAGTTCGATAGAATTAATCAGCGCATAGAAAATGCTTGTAACGATGAGTGTCCGAAAAAGCCACTTAGCTCCCGCACCAACACTGGTCTGGTCCGCCGGACAGACCATTTTTTTTGGGGGAGGGGTGTTTTCGGGATTGGGGGTGAAAAACGAGCTAATATGTCAATTCTAACTTCGAATCTGGATTCAGCAGGTCTGAATACATGAGGATATACTGATATAGTTCGCCGGACAGACCACTTCGTTTTTTTTTGGGGGGGGGGGGGGTTGGAGTTAGGGGGTGAAAATCGAGCCAATCTGACAATTCTGACTTCGGATTCGGTTTCAGCAGGTCCAAATATTTATGAATACACTGGTCTGGTCCACTGGACAGACCATTTTTTTGGGGAGGTGTTTTTTGAGGTTAGAGGTGAAAAACGAGCCAATCTGACAACCTGACTTGGAATTCGATTTCAGCGAGTCCAAGTACATATGGATACACTGGTCTAGTCCGCCGGACAGACCACTTTTTTTTGTGGGGCTGTGTAATAAAATTAATCTTTTTTCCGGGGAACGAGATTTTTTTTAAGTTTGATAATATTAGGAATTTTTTCTTAAATTGTCACTTCTTGAACGTGCTTTACAAAATTTGTTTTTTCTACTGACGTTTGGATTCTCTTGAAGAATCATACAACTTCATATCAACGTTTACCTAACATTTATGATAAATGTATCTTGCTGAGCAATAAGTCATATTTCTTTTTAACAATGGCTTTGATAGATTATTGTAATTGCGAGCGTGACTATTAGGAAATTTCATGAGGCTGAAATTACTTTTGTTTTCATTGGCGCTCCGTCAGGATTATTTTCTTTACTTTCTTTTGATATGTGCGAGAGTTCTCTAGGCTTAGGTTTATTATATTTTTTCATCGTTAGGTTAGTTCAAAAGTTACGCTTATTTATCCAAAATGAATGATCCTTTGAATGCGCTGCTTATTTGTTCAGCAAAAACCGTTATTATTATATTTTATTCAGACTTTGGCAATTGAAAGTATATGTTGAAAAAGGTGTACGCAAATGATTGCAATTTTAACAACCAATAGCACAATGAAATAGTTAATCGTGAAATTCTACCCGAAGGGGGCTTCGGTGTGTCACTGCCCCTTAACTAATAATAATAATAATAATAATCTTTATTAAACCCGTGTTTGCCAAATATAAAGAAGTGGATAAGCTACGTAAAAAGAGGCCAGTGCCTAAGTTATTTTGTAAAAAAGACATAGAACATTTACACAACAAATAGAACATTACATAACAATAAAAATCAAAATCAACAATAAAAATGGTTGTACAAACGAGATACAAAATAAATCATACCTAAAATATAATCAAGCAAGGTTTAAAAATCATTAATTCTTACGTATTACTTTGAGTAAGATACAATTCAAATTTATTTAAATTGTGGAAACAGTTTTCTAACAATAAGGATTTTCGCCAATTTTTAAATCTAAACAAAGGGCATACATTTCTAACTTTTCCAGGTAACATGTTGAAGTAGTTGTATCCCGCGTAATCTGGAGATTTCTTATAAAATGTGCGCTTAAAGCTATCAATATATATATGTTGTCCTTTTGCGCGTTGGTTGGGAACGGAGGTTACAATTATTTTAAAAGTTATCTAAATTTTTATAAGTATGCTGTAATAATTTAAAAATGTATATTCCCGTAAGTGTTAGAATTTTTTTTACTTTTAAATGTATTCCTACATGTCTCAGTACAGGATAAACCAAATATGAGATGAATTATCCTTTTTTGTTGGATAAAGACTCGTAGCACATCCTCATGATACAATATTATAGAAATTTGAAGAATACGCCGTAGCATAATAGAAATTCATAAGAGATTTCTGGTCAAGAGGCCTTTTTAAAGTAGCTAAAGCAAAATAAGTCAGAGTCAGAGTAGAAATCTTCAATTTTTACTACTAATTTTCTATGTGTTGCATAGGACATAATCCAATTATTAATTGGCCCACGGATTCATATACAATTCAGTTTTTTGGACAGAAAAAGAGGATTGATAGTGTCAAATGAACGGAATAAATCGAACCTACTATCCATTTTTCTACCATTTTTTCAGTATCTAGCTTGTTAATTATATATCGCGTAAGTTCAGTTGTGGCTGTCTCAGTTGAAAATCCCTTACGGAACCAATGTTGACAGCTAGTTAATAAATTATTTTTATTAAAGTAATCAACTAGCCGAATATAGACAGCTTTTTCAAGAATTTTATCGAAAGGACTGAGCGTTACAATGGCTCTATAATTTTCAAGTAAAGCAGAATCGCCCTTTGTAGTTTCCATGAACACCAAAACACATGAACACTACACTCGAATACTATCACTCAACACGCATTTCTCCAATCATGTTGGCATTGTCTGGAAATGAAAACTTTAAAACTGATTAGTTTTAATTATCTCCACATGATGCTAACACGGTTGGTGAATCTCGCATCGATTGATAATATTCGAGTATAGTGTTCAGAGGTGTTTGTGGAAACTACTTCACAGGCATTGATTATTTCTGATGTGGTGAACCATGTAATATTACGAACTCATTTCGGATGTTGTTGATAATTAATTATTTGTGTCATATTCATGATTTCTTACTAGCGAGGTAGCTTAGAGCCGTATTTCAAAATTACCTTACCTGGTGGATAAAAACACCAAGGGTGAGCAGCTACGTTAAGGTACATACTAATAAATGTTAGCCTAGGAGCTCTGGAATTTCTAAAAATTTTCATGTACCTCACTAAAATCCAAAACGACCGACAAATACGACAAAACTTCACTTACCATAGTCTATTATGCTATTAATTTTTTGAATTCCAGATTTAAGCCAACTAAGTACACTCCACCCCCAACTCAGGGTAGTCTGCATATTAAATAAAATACAATAAAATATATCCATATCATTTATTACAGTAATGTATAAGTCCAAATATAACGCTAATAAGAGTTCCCAATAACAATAAAATATTTATAGTTATTCATTCAATGGAATTCAGTATGCAACAGTTATAAATAAACTACACTTGCACTTGCAAAGTGGTGAGCAGTTCAGACTGGCTTTCCCAGTTTTTGCAGTCTCCTTTGCAGGAACATTTAGTCAATTCCCTGCATGATAGGAAAACCTCTGGAATTGTCATCCAAACTAGTACCCACGACTCTGAAACCTTATTCCAAGCAAAATCCTGTGGAAAAGTAATCACTTGCTGTGTCTGTGTTCTGATCGTCCAAATACCTGCTTGATAAGCTGCCCTTCAGATATATTGAAGAAGTGCATCCTCAGTCGGTGGAATTTGTCCACTGCTCGATTCTTCTGACAGAAAAGCTCCTTTCTTATCTGGCTGATACTGCTGAAAGGAGTGGTTTTATTATATAGAGCAACAGTCAGTCGTTCCAACCTCTGGAAGTGTTCAGTGTTCAGATCCGGCTTTCAGCAGTTGGAATGGATGAGTGGCCAAATACACACATGTATCAGTGACGTCTTGAAATGCTTGCGATGCTTCTTAAATGGACTTCTTATTCTTACTTTTGAAGGCGGAGGTTGGGTCGCAACCAGAGTATGAGTGAAACACAGGTAGTGCTCGTGATTTTGCTCCCACAGGCTTGTACACATGGCGTTGATGTGGTAAACCTGTAATGCTTGCCCATGCCAAAGACCACCCAGATATCGGCCAAAGGTTGAGTCACTTAATAGTGACTCAACCTTTGGCTGATATCTGGGTGGGTCTTAATAATCATAGAATGTACGCAGAAGGATACTCTTTTCCCCTTGCTGTATTGTGTCTGCTTCTTCATGATTGCAGTTTTCCATGAGCGTGTTCGAACCGATTTGTGCAACTGCCTTCTCTGTTGTGATATATATATTTTTGCCTGGTGGCCAGTTGAACTTCACAACCTTGGAAGTCAAAAAGTTGAACAATTCCTTCTTGTTCATTGAGTCACGGATAAAGTCCATCCAATTTCGTGGCGGTTTGGTGTTTTCAGATACTTTCTTTCGAATCCCCTCACATCTTCTTTCCCGAGTAGACTCCTTGAAACTGTCTGGAATGTAGGTGTCCCAAACAACATCTAACCTTTGGGCGTTCTCCAGCTGCTTATGAAGATAAGATAGAAATATCTTATCAGCATACCGATTGACACTAGTAGTGGGCAGGCAGTGAACGATGACGGCACTGTCCAGAAATTTGGAGGGGGCTCTGGTTGGCCTGGCTACTCAAGACATTGCAGTATTCCAGCCTTGTTGGTTGACAAATGAAGCTTCCAAGAGTCTGAAATGGAAGGCGGGAATGACTACATCTCATGCGCAAAAAACTCATCCAAATCAGATTCCCGGTTCTGCATAGATATATATGTAGTTGACTAAATAGTTCCACATTGTTCTGAAGCACTTTCCGCTTCTTCCCCTGCTGAGATGTTGCTTTATGCTTTGGTATCTTGAAGAGTGCAAGAGAATCCCACTTTTTATGATTTTTGCAGTAGTGGTGCCACAAGAAGAAGGACTCACATGTGATATTTTGTCGTAATTGTCGGCCATTTTGGATTTTAGTGCTGTACATGAAAATTCTTTAAAATTCCATAGCTCAGTATGCCCTAAGGTATCTTCATACCAAATGTGGTGCTTTTATTCACCAGATAACGGTAATTTCAATAAACCACCTCACTATACTATTTGTTGTGTATTTTTCCACTGTAAAAATTTTTAAAATGTTGATGAAAAAATCTCCCCGCCAAAAAGATCAATCAGAGGCTAGTTTTTAATACTTCTGATACAAAATGTCTCACATCTAAAAATATATAAAATGAAACAAAAATGTTAAATGATAATTAAAAAAAAAATTGAATTGAATTCTTATAATTTTCTGGAAAATATTATTTCTTTTTCCGTTATCAAAACTTTGACTTCAATTACGTCGAATATGTATTTCTATAGTCACATGATATATTAAATTATATTTATTTTATTTTTACTTATTTCGTCTCTGTGGTTCGGCAACTAGCTGGTACAGAAATCTATAGAATAATTAGAAACACATTTATATTCATTTAACAAAATAATAGCGTATTCCTTAAATCTTCTTTTAGTTGAGCTGTTTTCTTTTCCAAAGTTTTCGTAGAGTCCCACTGGATCCTATGATAGTTATCCCATGCGTATTCACAAATTTTTTACTTCTAGAGTTCTCCCTTTCTAGCATAATCTCTGTATTCACGAAGCCTTACGTTGAAAGGTCTAGATGACTCACCTACATAATCCCAGGTAGCAAAGGCACGTGAAAATGACGTGAAAAAATAATCAGGAGTGACGAGAAATGACGAGTTAGATGACGTAAATGAAACGTGAAAATTACTTCCTAAAGTCTCAGACGAATGACGTCTCATGCTAGACGTTAATTTGACGTTTTTTTCAGTTTATATTTGGTAATCCCCCCACAGGTTTTTAGAAATAGGAACATATAAAACTACATACTAGTTAGTAGTCTACTTGATAAAAATAAAGTAATTAATGCATAAATAAGTTTCGTCCTATGAATTTGTTTGTTAGCTATCCGTATATTTTATTTACATTAACATATCTAATATTGTTTACCATTACTCCAATTTTTTCTCATAAGGGTTGCCTGTAAATTATAATGTTTGTTATTAAATTAATTTTTACTTACCTTTACCAATTGCGGTCCGTAGGGGTCGAACCTACATGTCTCCGTTGTCCGTGTTACAGTACTGACTCTTCTACCAACTGAGCTATCTTAGTGACCGTTATTTCGGATGCTAAAAGCAGTATTTATGGTGTATGAAGTCTTTATTATGTTAAATTGAATTTCTAGCCTTATTTAAAATATATGAAAATCTTTCGGGTTCTCTTTTTTTTTCTATTTTTTACGTGTTCCCAAACCTGAATTTTTCGAGTTACTAGTATTTTTATTTATTTATAATTATTAAGAAGAACTTATTTAATTTAATTAAACTGTCACCAGTGTCACCTGAGAAGTACGAGTACTTGTTGAACAACGTAATTATTACATTAATTGAGTGGCGGTTCGTTAAAAAAAAATGTTTTCCCCAGATCTCGAAATTGAAGAGCAGAGAGGGAGAAGTCCGAAAAAAAAATTTTTCTCTTCTCAAATTTGATGAGCGGTGGGGGGGGAGTCAGGAGTCAACTATTTTAAGAATTTAAGTTTTAAGTTGAAGTACTTATACAAACCTGGGAAAAGTGTTGGAGAAAGAACGGTAAAGGTATAATATCATCTACAATATAAATAGAATTTTTATTGATCTAAAACAGACCTAAAATTGAAAAGAAGTATATTCGTACATCGGTTTTATAAGCAATTATTACCTTAAAAAAAAACAACTAAAATTGTTTTCGCAATTATTTTAACAAAAAAAAAAAGAAAAAAAAGACGGAATGAGCAGGGGTCGAACCGCGGACCTCGTAAGCAAGCAAGCAAGAACAAATTTATTTTAAATTAAAACTTGTTCTTGTGGACCTTGTGACTTACAAGACGACGCTTAACTCACTCAACCACTAACCTCTGTTTGAATACTTGCTTAAAGACTTTATAGTGGAACACGCAACGGCTAGATTTTGCTTTTTAATGCATCTTAATCTAATTTTATTATTAAAAGAACTCGATATTTTCACAAATAAACTGCCGAATCTTTGCAAACTCTTTCGAATATAAATTATTTTGGATATTGTTAAAAAACATTATCCTCGAATAAAAACGCCAATACTTATCCCTCATGACACGGTTTATTTTTTTTTTTTAACTTTACACTCTGCTTACGATAACAAAATGCCATCAGCGAGTTTTAAAGTTTGTAATCCGAGAAAATATAAATAAATTTAACACCGAAAAAAGACGACAATATGACGTGATGTGTAGCACGTAATTTTAATGTCATTTATAAGACGTCATTATGTCGTCGATTTTTAGTGCACTGACGTCTTTTTGACCAGAATCACCATATTTTGATGCCATTATAACGTACCCTTGCTACCTGGGAATGTTTACCGTACTCACATGGAACACTATAAATATCATTTTTGGAATTCTGAACAATATTTATCGGCTTAGTTTTTAATAAAACAGATCTTAATATTGGGCCCGTTTGAAAAACCGTTAGTATGGAAAACCTATTTGCGATTCTTCATAATTTATCCGATAAACCATGTATATATGGAATTACTGCTGAAGATCTAAATTCAGGCTGTAAATGTTGAGTGTTCACTTTACTATACCGGGTGTCAACGGAATCATTAGACAAGCTATATCGTTTTCAAGATATAAGTCTTAAATATATATATACTAAAAACGGCAAATTTTTCATAATTTGACACTCTTCCATCATTTCCGGTTTCCCCAAAAATGACCCCAACTTTGAAATTTTAAATGAAACACCCTGTACATTTTTACTTTTTTGGATTTCGGAGATGATTTTAAGTACGACTGCGTAGTTTTAAAAAAATTTTGAGGCTACTTTATTTTTTGGGGCTATTTTATTTTTGCATCTAGAGTACAGTGAATGCACTCAAAACAATCAAATGGACCAAAACAATAAGAGAAAAATGTAAACGTGAGATTTTTCGACATTTTGTACTAGAAATATTGAAAACCAGTATCTGTTCGATCCTTTTGGCGCAGAGGTTTCTTTCATAAAATTTTTTAAATATTTCTATAGTGGCAAAATACCCAACAAACAGTAAGAAATAATTCTGTTTCGACTTTAATTATCTGTGCTTTTTTTTGAGTTGTCTCACAAGGTATTTGGCGATGTCATTATATAAATTCTCAACTTAAAACGACACAATAAAAATGTTTACTATACGAACTGCTCGTATACTTCTAGCGTCATTTTAGTGATCCAAAATTAGTATTTTCAAATAATTATTCAGATAGATATTTTATTCAGTGCTCAATGGAATTGATGATTAACTAATTATATATTGCAAGTCTGTATATTTTGATCGGATTCATTAAATCTAGTTTGTAAATACCGAAATTACTAATTAGCCCATTTAGAAATATAAATACACTAGAATCAGCACAAAACGTAACAGAAATGAGAACTGGAGGTATTAAAAATATATGTGAAGGTTGTTGTAGCCTATGTTAAGAAGTACAGAAATACTGAATAGTATACTGGCGAGCGTTTCGTCAATCAAGATAGTATCATCGGAAGCAATTATACCTAATACATTAACTAATTTTCGAAAAACTACGAAGAGTAGATTTTTTATATAATCCTCTATTTAAGCAACATATTTCACAAAAAACTGCACTTTTGCAGAAGCCACCAAACTTGCCGTGCGTTATATCCAGACCCATTGTCAACGTTTAGGAAGGGGAGCCACCCTAACAATATGGCCGTGATGTTTCCTAAAATGGCCCCCATTAAAACTTAAATTATTTTAGTATATTAAACTTAGACATCTAGTTATATGTTTCTAGGGATGGTGAATTAAAAAATGGCTCTAAAATGTTGTCAGAAGTCCATAGAACGAAATATACAACATAGCGACCAAAATGGCCGCCACAAAATTTAAGTTTTATATTTCATTGACAATTAATATTTTTTAATTTATTTTTTCTTTTATTTATTGTCAAGGAGTGTATCAAGGCAATGTTGCCGTGGTTTTTTCTACTAGACCATGTTCATTATACAAGATGGCTGAACGTCCATTCAAAGAACTTAGAGGAGCTTCCATTACGTTCATCAGCAATGCATGCCGTGTTTAAGGCAGTAGACCAGGCCCATGAGCAACACAACAAGAATGTAGAAGATGACGGTGGTGCTGTCGGCATTGCGGAGGTGGGTTATGGCAAGTCTCGAAATACATAGATTAGTTAATAAATTCACAAGTCAAACGAAATCACTGCCCGGACGCAAACCATTGCATCATGAACAGTACCCTTCTTTTCAAGAAAAGTTCGTGGATGAGATCGATAAGTTGAACACAAGCTTCAAGTGTGCTGGTAATTCTTTCGAGGAAACCTCAGGTGACCTAATATCACTGGAAAATCGTACAGTTTCTGATGCGGAATAATTAAAAATGTTAAGAGATTCTGAACGAAAAGGTATTGAACTGTACCAATCATTTGTTTCTGAAAGACGTTCAAGGATCCACTGCGAGCATCTTTGCACCTATGAAGGCACATAAACTGAGAATGTTTAAGCCTAAGAAAATTAACAGTACTGAAAGAACACCATTTAGAATCAGAGATGTATTAGTGTTAGTGTGAACAGAAAACTTGACATGCAAAATTTCTTCATGTATGAAAACAGTCCCTATCCTCCAAGTCTGTCTTCTGCTGATCACCTCCGCCATGTAATTAGAAAGGCAGATATACTTGGTCCTCTCGAAGAAATGGTGAACAAAGATGATCGTAAATTTCCTGGTACATGTGATGCCATTGTGTATGATGGAGCTGCTCTCATTCATTCAATTCAGTCACGTGTGTCGCGTACCTTTGGGGAGTACTGCGTTCGGTAATTCCATCAGAGTATTGTGGGATGTATCCAGAGCATCTCTGCTACAAGGCTTGATATGTTATGGGACATGCACAGATCGGAAAGCCTAAAGAGCAGTCTACGTAATGCTAGAGATGAAGGAATTCGACGTCAAGTTTTGCCAAACTCACCAGTTCCTCGAAATTGGCGTGAATTTCTTAGACACAATAAGAATAACGAAGATCTTTTTTCTCTCCTAGAAAGACGTCTAGTTGATAATGTGCAAGGTCGATACTAACATTGGTGATAAATATGTCAGTTGTGAAACCGCTTCAACATCCTTGTTGGACTTACTTGCACTTCTTTTGAGGAGGCATATGGGCGAATTATAGTGCACACAAGAGATGCAGTCATCCATGGAGCTAAAATCGTTGTCATAAGAACCGTAGATACTGATGTTCTGATTCTTACCATATCTTCTTTCTTTGCATTAAGAACTTTGGGCTTTGAAAAACTATGGATTTTATTAAACTTTGGACAGAAACAGAGATACATTCGTGCTCACGCCGTTACCTTTGCGCATGGTTCAGAGAAATCGGTTGCTCTGAGGGGCTTCCACGCATTCACAGGATGTGACACTGTTTCAGCATTTGCATACATAGTAAATTCAGTGCCTGGAACACATGGGAGTGCCACTTCCGCTTTTATTGCAATTTCAAATCCACTTCCACAACTGCAAACGGATGTGCTCCATGAGCTAGAACAATTTGTAATTTGCATGTACTACAAAAAATCCTTGGGCGTGACTCTGGATAAGGCGTGACATATTATTTCTAGTTCTGAAGAGAAACTGTTTGACCGACTTCCTCCAACATTAGAAGCACTCCGACGGCATGCTGACGGTGGCCATATAGGGGGTCAGTGCATGAACCTACATGCGGACATTCCCAGTCCAGATAATTGGGGATGGACGAAAGTTGAGTGAAACTGACTAGTGAAGTGGACATCTCTTCCCATGATATGGCAAGGCTGTCGTGATCTTGTAAAGTGCAGATGCAAAGCAGCGTGCTCTTCAAGTTCAAATTGCAGCTGTAGACGCTCTTTAGTAGAATGTGTATTTCTCCTGTGGGTCAACTGCAAAAATTGCACCAACACGACTAGATAGGTTCTTTGTTTTCAGCGTGAAACAAATTAATTGATTTCACAAATGATAGCAGTACATGCTAAATATTTTTTTGATACCAATGATGCAATGAGTCGGCTTTACTTTTTATTTTCAGCCAAGGACAAACGGAAGAAGATAGTCCGCATGATATGGTGATAAATTATGTGTCATAGACGACATACTCGTAGATGATGTAGAATTGTAGAAGAATCTGGGTTTTGATTGGATTTGCATACTAACCAATATTTTACAATTTACTTTGTTTTTAAAATTTTTGTGGTGTTTCTTTAAAAATATTTGTCTTTCATTTGCTGCACCCTCTAATTAAAAGTCAACTATTAGCTCCATCATACAACTTAAAATGTATAGAAAAACATTAAATAGTATTCATCAGCCAAAAAAAAAAAGAAAAAAGTCACGTTACAATTATTACACTGGTCATTTTGGTCACCATGTTGGATATTTCGTCCTATGGACTTCTAATAACGTTTTAGGGCCTTTATTTTTAATTCGGCATCCATAGAAACATATAATTAGGCACCTGAGTTTATTATCTTAAAACAATTTAAACAATTTAAATTTTATAGGAGCCATTCTAAGGAACATGACCACAATTTTGGTTACAGGTGGATCCCCTTCCTAAACGTTGACAATGGGTCTGGACAGAATGCGTGGCAAATTTGGTGTTCTCTGAAAATAGTGCAGTTTTTTTTGCTTACTCGACCGACTAATATAGTTGTTGACCATAATAATGTTCAACAACTATATAGAAAATTCAATAATCCGGCGAAGACTATGACTATCTAGATTAAATATATTAATCATGATTATTACTGAAAAAACACCAAATTTAAAATGAATTAAAATTATCGCGAGCACCTCATTATTTCCTAATTTTTTAATTTGAAACTTACCTATACAAATGGGGAGGATATTGCAATTGGTATGCAATATAAAACTGAAATAAGATCAGATCTTTACGTTGTGGTCCCAAAAACACGAAAAAGTTATTTTAAAATATCTGTATGTATGTGGACATGATAACGTCGAAACTAACAAACCTGTTTTGATGAAAGGGGTAACATCGATACCGTACATGAACTGAAAATGTGTTGGTGTAGATCGAATGACGTTGAGTGCCTTTTTGGCATATGTATTTTCTTATTTTTATTATTACCTAAGGTTGTTCTAGTTAATATGACCACACTAAATTAATTTCCACAAACATCAAGATAATGAATTCTAGACTCATTTGTATATGACTAAAACTGTGGTTTTAATCATTTTCAGATTATGCTAATATGATTGGCGAAACAAACGTCAGGTATAGTATTTGGTGAAGTGTTCAGTAAAACCGTAAAATTCCAGTGGTAACAATAGTTAAAAATATTCAGACGATGGCAATATAGTTGTAGCAACGCGCATTGACTATTATAGTATTCAAATATAGTGATCAGTGCCATTGATACCGAATCAAATTTGGTTGGTATAGTAAGTATATATGGAGGCTGGCTCACTAAAAGTGGAACACGCGCTATAAGTGTTTTTTTCTACGATCAGTGCTAAAATTGAGTTACTTTTAACACTTTTGAGAAACTGAACATGATTTGACTATTTTCAGCTAGAAATAAATTACACAAAATAAATGAAATATAGACAAATAATTTATGAATATTATAAATGTTTCTCAATAATCCACTTTCATCAAATTTTCAAATACGATTCAGTACACTCTCCCATATAAACGAAGTAATACTCTAATTTTCATAATTTTTCCTTTATGTCTTAATGCTAAATTTAAATAAAGACTATGTCTTATTAACGGTGCTAGAAAGAAATACTGTCGTAGTTCTAATCAATAACATTTAAATTTTCACTTTCCTTCCGGTCTATGTACTATTCCGGTCTATGTACTATGTACTCACCAAGACCTGCTGCATACAGTTTTCCTCCCAGGCCAACAGATATCTCTATTAATACTGAAACAAAAATTATGTTATTACACTTGTAAAGTAAATCGATTATAATCATTTAATTGATATTAACAAATAGCACTGTTCAAAGGAGGTAACTACTATTCCCTTCTTCCATGGATGAAGTATAGACATATTAATGTTTCCTAAAACTGTCAACAGAGAATTCAAAAATGATATATAGTCTGTTCCTTATTGAGAGAGAGTAATAAAACATTGTATGAAACACAATCCGTATTCGTGCCTGTTGTCATAAAGCTACGCCAAAGAATAGTTGACTGCTATGATTCACTTATAGTCTTAAACATCTTAAGAGATATTAAAAACACTGAGGATTGTTTTCTTTTTATTTCACATTTATTTTACAAACTTTATTAGACTTGTTTTAATATTTTCAATGCTTAAATTTTCAATAAAATTTTATAACAAAAATTTAAATTTATTAGAGGTTCGTTTGGTATAAAATGTGGTTCTAATCGTGCTAATGCAAGTGTCAAAAAGCGAGTAGGTATAGTATACGAAATCGCTTTAGTGATCAACGGCTGAGACGCAAGACGAATGAAAAGGCGGGAACTACATCTTCCGTCTTCACACCACTTTTACATTAAAGCGAGAGATATAGTCAGATCGCGTGCCTGAGATGGACATGTCGGAGTTAATATTTGATGTAACAAAAATTCAGGACCGCAGTTCGCAGTTAGGTGTTTTGTTAAATGTGTGTGTGTGGAGATATATTTCAATCATTATTTCATATCTGTTTATTTGCTAATATGTTTTTGAAAATAATTTGAATAAGTTTTGTTAACAATTCATAGCAGTACTTTGGGGCATATTTTAAGTGTAATATTATGTTATAATTATTATATATCTATTTATTTGCTACTGTGTTTTTGAAAATAATTTAAGAAGTTTAGCATATGTAATATAAAAATGTTTCTACCGTGGGAGGCCCTACGTTTACATCCGATCATGTTTGTCAAAATGAAATTGATAGTGATTAAAGTGATCAAGAAAATCAACGTCCAATAGTGTTGGCTTGTGAAATTTACATTGATCATATCTTAGTATTGAGTCATAGGACCCAAGCCATATTTTATGGCACGACTAGCAAGATAAAATAAAGCAGTTCTGCAAAAAAAATCCATAGAATTAAAAAAAAGAATTTAAAAATGGGTTGAACACCCTGAGTTTTTGTAAAAAAATTTAAATTCTGTTAAACATTTTCTTCCTCCTTTTTCTGAAAAAAAAAAAAATTAAAATTTAAACAAATCATTTATTTTTAAAACTTTTTTTCGTAAATTTCGGTGAACATTTTTTTTTTCGCAAAACTGCCTCTTTACCTTGGTAGTCACGGCATAAAATATGGCTTGGGGTCTGTGACTCAATACTAAGATATGACCAATCTAAATTTCACAAGCCGCCGCTGACAAATACCTGCATCAGCGTTACCACATTTGGTAGATTTTTATTTCTTTTTAGTAGAATTTTAAGGATTTTTTTAAAGTTTGGTAGGTAAAATTTGCTGGTAGATTTCTGATAATAATTATCAGAAATCTGCCAGCAAATTTTACCTACCAAACTTTACAAAAATCCTTAAAATTCTACTAAAAAGAAATAAAAATCTACCAAATGTGGTAACGCTGACCTACATTGAAAAAGTAAACGAGCGAACAATATAGGGATTTCGTATACTATAACAATTCTTGTAAAAATACGATCGCAGATTTTTAATTATTGTTTTAATAAAATACCTAGAACTGTTTCATGGACCATATACTTCACACAGAAGTTAAACCATCTAATTCGTTACACTGAAAAACACTTTTATGTCCCACGAGTACAATATCCTTTCCCACCCCATGCATACGATGTATCCATTTAGTTGCTTTAAACAGAAAAATTCTTTTAAAGTGGCAGTTCATGGCTTTATCCAGTGAAATATTTGCGAACACAAATATTCTACTTTAATATTTAACTTATTATAAAGATGTTTGTCCATGTATTGCCAACAATTTTAGTAAAAAAAGAGTTAGTTAGTAGCTACATTAATGGCGGCTGTATATTATTTAGCCAAAGTTCGACTCATTTGGTTTAAAATCCAAGGTTACTTACCATTGTTACAGCTACCGCAACCTTGAACTTTAAGTGAAGTTCATTTGAACGTTGGTTGAACTGCGTCAATATAGTTGGTTCAACGTTGGAATTTATACACAAATCAGGAATGATTTTAGGAACAATTGTTTATATCGATAGTATACAGTAATTATAATTTTCTGCGTAAAAGTTCTAAGCAGGCTAAATTTGTGTGTGGGCCTTTACTTCGTTATGTCAAAAGTCCCCATCGACGTGACACCTGTTAAAACTTTTATGGAGGTCATATAAAAACAGTTTACCGGAAAAAAGGTTCTATGATTTTTTCTTCATAGAAGTAACCATTTCGGAGATAATATTTAAATTGTCAAATGATGATGTATAATATGATACCAGATGGTAATTGCATCACTTTCTGGTCGCCATTTCTTTCTCTTTCAACGGATCGAAATTAAACTTGGCATGTGCCACATATTGCCAAAAAGAAGTTTTTATCTTCGTGTCAAGTATCTGCGATTCCTTTCGATTTTTAAATGACACCTTATATATTTTTATATTTGTGGACTCTAGAGGTCATTCTACATATGACTATACCATTATGACGGTTTACGCTATTTCTAATTTTTAATCACCTAAAATTGTTCTAATATTTGTAAATAGCTGAAACAAAAATACGTATTGAACTTTTGTTGTTGATTTGTGTTACAGAAAGGTCTAAAGATTAAATCACTTTTTTTAAAATTACTTACAAATTTTTAAATGGAAGCCTATGCCACAAATAAAGAAAATGTCTGGAAGCCTACCACTTTCATACGACAGCTAAATGTAATTTTCCTAAGTATATGAAGCTAATGATGTATCACAGCACAATAGCCACCCACGTTACTCTTATATTCAGGATTGGACAATGTAAAAAAGAAAAACTTCCGTCCTATAAAAACAGATTTATTTTCATACTGTCTCAAAAACTGAAATCTTCTAACAACAACGTGAAACAAGCTCAAGACGTTGCTGATGTTGTCATTATTGAAACGTATTAATCGATGTTATACAAATACAAGCATCGCTGTAGGCGAAGGCTAATTTTATTTTCCTAAAACAGGAAAAGTCAAAGTCGAAACAAAGATTCTTCAAGAAGCAATGGCCATATACAAAAAGTAAAGACCATATTTTATTTTTACTGCTTTTATCTCTAGGTGTGACAATATATCAGCTCTACTCAATAAAGTTAAAGTAAAGGCTTTAAAAATATTAGAAAAATTTGCTCCGCTGAAGTTTTTAAAATAAAAAATGTTCTCGTCAATTAATTTTTACTAATGAAGTAGGTACTCTATCTTTTGGCGATATGGCACTCCATCGAATGAGGTATTATTGTTTTGCCAAGTCAACGCGGCTTAATCAGACATGAAATTATCAACTCTTCTCCCAACATCTAGCACTGGTGAAGCATTTGTATCGGATGCACTACAAAGTACAAGATTGGCTAGATAACAAACCCAATCCTGAAAATTTGGGCTGAATGATGGGACACTTTGCTGCAGATTCTAAATCTGCTATCTTCTGCTCCAGGCATTCGGCTAAATACATTTTTTTTCAAATGCCCCAAAGACTGTGGATCAAAGTAGCAGTAAAATTGGTTTACTTGCTCAGTAGTATGTGGTAATTACCATGGCCAGTTTTGTCTCATTGGAACGGAAGAAAGAAATGCCGACAACTACGGAGATATAGATCCTGCCCATTTCTAAGTGGAAGTCATGCAAATTGAAAAGATTGACGCAGAAATGCTGGGCATTAAGTCAAATAAGAATATTGATGAAAAAGAAAAAATTAATTATTTTTTTTATTTCTAACAAAAAAACATCGTGGACTAGGCCTGCTGGGTTGAAAAAAAACGCGCTTTGTACTTTACCTCGTAGATGATGCGGAAAACAGTGCATTATTCCTCAGAAGTATGAATGAATAGTTCATGAAAACGCTTATGAAAAACTCATAAAACTTTTCAGTCGATAATTTCCTAAGCTACAAAAATTGTTATGATAATTAAGACTAGCTGGGAATTTTTCCGCAGATTTACCATACTTCCCTGGAGTATGAGGAATAATTCAATCTTGAATTTTTTCGGTACACAGAATTAACTCTAGTTAACAATAATAAAATATGTTGTACTTACTATTCCATAGTGGCATCAGTCCCTTTCCACTTGCAAAGCCGTCGAGTGCAGATTTGCAATCTATTAAGAAAACATATTTTTTTAATTTTACAATAAAACTTTATACTTTTACAATAAAGTGAAATATTGCAATGAATCAATATAAATGAAAACAACCAAATAAACATTTTACTTTTCTTAAATTCTTTAACGTATATTACTTCCACGTCCAGTGGTTTTTATATGTTTAATGTGAATTTAAATTCAAATTATCCAGGCGACTATGCTTTTGGAGTTTAGCAGTTTGTGGGAGTTAAAGGATTTAGATGTTTTCATAATTATTAAAAACATCAAGTTTATTGGAGTGTATTCATAAGATATATAGATTATTCTTGTTTAATTTTTGTCATATTTAAACTCTGAGGTGCCCTAGATAAGATAGCATAAGCGGGCCCCTTTTGTTAAATAGGTGTACCACACTATGCGATACAGTTATTATCATAGCCCGTATTTCGGATGACATTCCAGAGACGGACTCTGAATTACGCGATACTATCTAATACTTTTGTAAAATTACAATCAGAAACATCGGTCGCTAACAATAAGTATTATTGCCACACAAACCGAAAAAATCTTTAAATACAAAATTTTTATTTTATAAACCTTAGTGAAAGTCCAGGCGAACGCTTATTGAGATGTTTACGTTTCTCTACAGATAAAAAGAGTTCCTGACCCACCATACAGGTAAAAAATTATTAGTCGTATTATATGGTGTCATTACACAGTAAAGTAATTATTCTTAAATATTGCAAGTTCTAAATATTATTTTTTCTACTCCCTATGTAAATTTGCTGTTTTCTGTACAGTCTGTAGAATGGATAAGTAGGCAATTCTAGTTAACTGAACGGATATATTTCATATCAGTTCTAGGATGGATATGAAATGAAACCGACCAATCACAGTTCAAGTATTAAGTACATAGGCAACTATTCGTTTTAATATCAAATTAGTGCGTAAGCTGTAAAAGTAACTGTCAGTGTGTACTGTCAGTGTGTATTTGTGTAATATATTAATGTTTAATAAATTTTGTAGTTTTTTTTTAAGCTGGTCGTAGAAAAAGTATACTGTACAACTCGAATGGATTATCCATATCGCACTCAAAAGATATCCTGCGATATGGATATCATATCCACTCTTGTTGCACAAACTACTCTTTTGGTCGACCTAGACAATATCTAGATTTAAAAGATATAAATTGGATTTTTATATTATTATATAAAACATTAGTAGTTATAGTTGTATTGAATATTGTTCAATGATATGGAGCCCGAAGTATAATAATTATGTTAGTAGACTCGAAAGTATTTAAAATAAATTTGTCAAATTCATTTTACATGCATAAACATTAACTCATCGGTTATAAAGATATGAGTAGAAGTGTTGGGGCTATCAACACTGCGTGGCTCACCCGCCCGAAACCCAACGCACACTGCCAAAGCCAAACTAGAGATGAGTTGCTATTTAACAACTGTTATTTTATAACTATTATTTGTAAATAGCATTAACGGACTGATATTTCTCTTCGAAAATAACAGGTGAGAAAACAACAGATAAGAAACACGACGGAGTAAAAATGTGTTTGCTAACTGCTGTTAAACTGTTATTGAGAAAACAGCAGTAGTAGGTAATGAAATCGCAACGCAACCGCTAATGTAGTTGAATATTATTGTGGGTATCTTGAGTCATCGGCTTTATGTATACACTTTTTAGTTGTTATTTTAATCATAATATATCTAAATCTTTTTGATTTTCTTCTCCGTGTATATATTTCGCACACCGAATTTAAAAATGAAGGGCTGCCAGAGTTGAATATTTTTGTAGAAATCTCGAGTCATCTACGTTATGTACTGACTTTTAGCTGTTTTTTAAATCATATGTTCAGAGCTTTTATATTTTCTTCTCCAACTGTATATTTTCGTTTACCTGCATCTCTAACATTGTATTGTCATTGCATACGCTGTGTTTGGCGTGTTTCTATGCTGGTATTTCTTTATTAATTTAGCATGAAACAATAATAATCAAATTCAGTGCTTCACTATGCGTCGATTACCCGCTGATATACTATTTCCAGACATGGGTAAGGAAAACTTTCCAATGGCTATTTCGGCAGTTTAGTATAATAATGGCGCGTCCATTACCGTAATACAAACGGTACAATCCTGGATTTGTGAAGACAAATACAATGTAACATTAAATGATGCAAAGCTCAAGTACTTATCAAAGGTGCAATATTACCCTGTTATGATCGCGCAAGTTTTTAATTACATGGCATGTGTCGTCTAACTCCCATCAACAGGAAAATAGGGATTTACAAGTGATATTCTTAGAGAAACGGCGCGCGGCGTTCTTTTCGTGCCGAATATTTAGACTCATATTTAATTATCTATTGTTAATTACGTGGTATTAATCTGCAATGTAACAGTTTGATTTAATGTTTCCAATTGGATGAGCAGTTAACTACAAAAAGAGATAAGAATTATTATAATTTTGTACTACCCTCCCATGCCGACTCTGCATTTTACGTCAATGTCATCCAAAATACGGGCTCTGGTTATTATTACTAGGTACTCGAGCAGATCCGAAGATCCGCAGTACTCGGGCCCATTGTAAATTCGTGCAAATTTTCATTGAAGAAAGTCATATACTAGACCATATGCTACATATGTTCTGTTAATAAAAGCAGAAATTATAATTTTGTAAAATAAAACATTGTTATATCAGAATATAAATTTGAGAATATATTAGTCCCACCTTTGTGTATATTACGTAGGGAAATTATAATCATTGTCAGGTATATTTTAAAGTAAGAGACATGTTATTGTGAGAATTTGAGTATTTTTAGTGGCACACTATACTGTTTTGACGAATCTGATAGATAATATGTTGTCAATATGATAATAGTATAGAACAGTTCTACACTGAGAAGAATCATTTTCTAGATATGGCTTTGTTCTGGAGGAAAAACATATTTATCTTAACGACGCAAGTTTACCTGTAAATTTCAATATTAAAACATTCTAACCAATATACTAATAAATATAACATTGAGTCAATAAAGGAGATGTAGAGTGCGTGAGCAGGGACCTAAGCGATTCCTTTTGAAGGTTGTTGAGGGTGCTTAGGGAGTGAACATACTGAAAGTCCTGAAGTCTAGGAGGTGAGCCGAAGGGGGCACAAAGAAAATCCCACTTTTGGTTTTTTCGCTTATATCTCGAAAACGGTGCGTCGGGAAAAATTCTTATAACAAATGAAAGCTAATGAAATTCTCTACAACTTTTCTTTTATATAATTTTTTCTAATTCGCAACCGTTTTCGAGCTACAGGCTCCGGAAAAGTGAAAATTTTCGAAAAACAGATTTTTACCTGTAAAATATGAAATTGTATTTTAAAGATGATAAAAAAAAGTAGGACCTCCGGTGCTTGTAATTGGCACCAGGGTGTCTCCTACATGTTTCCACCCCCACTCTTGAGGGTGCAGCTCATTCCCGAGCCATTGCTGCACTGGGTAGTAGGTGCGCCGGGAATGCTGTTTAGCTGCGCTCTCAGTTGGTGGGAGGGAGCTGATGTTAGGCTTAATATTGCCACTGATCTCGTGAACAACTGGAAGCGGTACTGGTTGAGGGAGGTCTCTCTTGCTGGTGCCCCATACCATTTGAGAAAGTAAATCTTCCCGCCCTCTTCAACCTCACCTTGAGTGGAGGAGGGGTTGTAAAAGACCACTGTCGCTTCCTTGATGATTTTTGACTTAAGTACAATTTTGAGAAGCCCACCTTGTTTTTCAATAAAGTTGAAGAGGTAAAAATCTGTTTTTCAAAAATTTTCACTTTTCCGGAGCGTTTAGCTCGAAAACGGTTGCAAATTCGAAAAAAATATATAAAATGGAAGTTGTAGAGAATATCATGAGCTTTCATTTTGTATAAGAAAATTTTTCCCTACGAACCACCATTTTAGAGATATAAGCGAAAAATCCAAAAATGGGACTTTCTTTGTGCCGCCCCCCCTCCGGCTCACCTCCCAGACGTCAGGACTTTCAGTATGTTCACTCTCTAAACACCCTGAACAACTTTCTAAAGTAATCGCTTAGGTCCCTGCTCACGCACTCTACACCACCCTTTAGGCCATTCGTTGACTGGCCTAATGACACAAATTCAATGATTTTAATTGTGTTTCACGTACGGCAACTGATTTTAAAACCTCGATACCTCAGTCTATAAGGAGAAAAATAGCAAAATTAAAAGAGAGTGGTAAATATAGACTGAAAGAGAAAAAGTATATAGATGCTACAGAACAATAAACCGGGGAATGAAGATATTTAATTATTTTCCTTATTTTTATTTTGTAATTACGTTAAAGCGTTGGCTCTTAAATTACAATCATTCTTCTACTCCCTTGTGAATGTAAAAAAGGAGAATTACTTTGTTCCTTAATCTACTACATGAGTCTATATTATAAATTACTTTTTGTGAACAGTACAGACAGAAAATCAATTGAACATTATACGACTTAAAATGTCTGCATTTCGCGATTCACTTTATTGTTGATTTTTCTGCAGATTGATTACAACGCCGTGTTGTAACTTTTTGTATCAATTAATACCAATTTTCTTGTTATTCTGGTTTATAAAGATTAAATGTTATTGAGAAACAATTAGACACTGTCAGGAGATTTATATCATATCATCGTTTAATATAAGTTTCTTTTTTAAATTGCTTGTTCTTTTTTATTTACATAGAAAAATAAGCATAAGGTTTTTATTTATCAAATACCAAATATACAAAATATTATTTTCTAGACACACAGGTTAGAGTGTCCTTATTACAAAAATAAGCATATACCAAACAGCTACTACTAGTAATTTTTAGTACATTTAAATACTGATCATTATTGCAGAATGCATTGAACAATGTACGATTTCTGAAAATGCACAATTGAAATAGAAATACTTGTAAAAGATTTCGAAAATATCTTGAAAAATGCGTATTTTAGGACTACAGATCATCAAAGCTTAATTGAAGCTGACAAAATTATCTCAAAAGCCCCCGCACTAATCTTATGGTAATATGGTCAAATTTGTTCATATTGCAGAATTTTGTAGGCATTATAGTCGGGATTAAAAGTCTTCATAGTACAGGGTTATTCTTTATTTCTATTATTAATTAAAAAAACAATTTCATGCATAGGTCACGTGATGTAACAATGAAGGTTGTTTTTTAAATGTAAACGCTGTATGTTTTTACATATTCTTTTCGATATTTTTCCCCAATTTTAAATATATAAGGGTTGGTAGATCCAGCTGTAATATTTCTTGACATATCGAATACTAAAAGTGTGATATATTATAAAAATAAAAATAAAATTCTGAGATGAACAGTGTTTTATAAATATTTTATGGTAATAATTCACTTTGTCCTTTAAATACCCCCACAAAAATGCATCTAAAGGTATTTAATCAGGGCTGTTTGGTGGCCATGGAATTGGTCTACCGGATTTTTTAATTGTTGTATTATTTTTGTTTCTTTTTTATTTTTAATTTTTTTTACATATGTTTGAAATCAAGGAATTCGAGATCGACTATTAGGAAATTTTTTATCAGCAAATTGGATAGCGTTTTCGATTAGCAGTTATCTCAAATACTTCTATACAAAATTTTAGCTCGATGCGTCATATAGGGTGTTTGTTATTCAATAGCCAAATTTAAAATTTCTCACTTTTCAACTGGCCCTGTATAAAAGTCGGTTAGGTTTACTAAAATTACATTACATTACATTATTCGGTTGCTGTACGTAGTTGCCTTAATGAATATTTTTCAAGCAAATGGATTAGACGGAATAGCTTTTCTTTTTTCTTCCTCATTTAATATCTAATGTTGATGTTACTAAATGAGAAAGGAAAAAGAACAGCTATTTCGTGCAATCCATTTGTTTGAAAAAATTTTATTAAGATGAACTGATTAGAAACCAACTTCATTAGTTTGTTTTGTAGTTTACAATATTTAAAAATTAAATTGAACAATCTTTCACTTTATCAGAGTTGTCAGTTTAGAAGTTAGGTATTTTATTTTTACAAAGTTTAGGAATTAGATGAGTTGGTCAACATATGCAGTGACTTTTTACAACTTTTAGTGATACCAATCTCGATATGACACTTTTTACCAAACTTTCTAACGTGAAAGAGATCAATTGACCTATTTCATGATAGAAAGTTTGGTAAAAGTGTCACACCAACTCATCCAACTTCCAATTTTTACAAAAATACCTATAATATAATAATCATATCATTGTTTTCATTATGTTTAATGTTAAACCTACTTCCATTAAATAGAAATCATCTTTATTAGATTGTTTCGTAGTCTACAATATTTAAAAAATGTCAGTTTTACAATTTGTCAATCTCTGTCTTTACCAAACTTTCTATCATGAAATAGGTCAATTGTCCTATTTCACGTTAGAAAGTTTGGTAAAAAGTGTCATGGTGAAAACTAAATTGGTATCATTAAAAGTTGTAAAAGGTCACTGCACATGTTGACCAACTCATCTAATTGAGATTGGAAGTTGGACGAGTTGGTATGACACTTTTTACAAAACTTTCTATCATGAAATAGGTCAATTAATTAATAAGAAAGTGTGTTTTCCAATCGTTTTGGGAAAATAGAAAGTGTTAAAATTGACGAAGAAATTATAAAACTACGTAAGGAATTTGTTCATTTGGGAAATAATTTTGACTCTCGACCCTCGGCTCTAAATCTTATCTCACAAACTGCAGGTAGCTATATTTTTTTGTAAAATTTTGCTTTTAAGTAAATGCTCTCGACTTAATAACTTACACAGATAAGGTAAATTATTTTCTAAGCAAAATTTAACAAAAAAAAAGCTACCCGCAGTTATCCGATAAAATCAAATTCACACGGTCTGTATTTACATGAAAATTCAGGACTTAATTAGTTTTCGTAAAAAAATTCTCTATTTTTTAAATATTGCACGATTTTAGTTTTAAATTCAGCCATCTAGAATTCACCATATTTTATTTTTGTTTTTTAACATGCCTTTAGTTGTTCAATGTTATAAACACCTATGCTATAATATTTGAACTCTGATACAAAATATTTATTAATAGTCCTGTCAATGAATGCCCAAAAGGGAGTTGTAGTGGATATTAAGCGGAGAGAATTTTCCTCTTCAGGAATGTGTTGGGCCTCCTAGCCCTGCCGCTTCAGGAGGGGAGGGAAGTGGAAAGGTCCCTTTTTTCGATTCTTCGCTTATGACTCGGAACCAATGCGTCGTACAGAAATAGTATATTGTGTATTTAGTTGTGAAAGCAATACATTCCCGGACAACGATACAAATTGTCAACAAGCATCGAAGTCCGCGAATGTGCTTTCACACCGAAGTACACTATTTTTTCTGAAATCACAATCAATTAAGGAATTTGTGTTAATGCATAATATTTCTTCATTACCATCTAACTGCTTACTAATAAATGCAATTTTAATGTGAGTTGGTTTGTCTGCATGTATTTATTTACTGTCTAAAATAAGCATAAGAAACCGTACGGGAATGTTACTTTCCCCGCCTAGGCCTAGGCCGGGAAAGTAACATTCCCGTACGGTTTTGTTGATCGTTGTTTGGCAACGGATCTTTCCCGGTCTGTTTTCTGATAGTTTCTTAGCAATAGACTAAAATACTAGAATTGTGAAATTTTCGATCTGAAATCGCACGAAAATTTAGACATTGCCGATCGATTTCAGAAAAGAAATTTTCTATACAAAATTAAATTTAATTAAATTTTCTGCAAGAATGAAATAGGCATTTTTTTATCGTCTGTTGCGTTGCGTTGTTTCGCGTAGTTTAGACCTCATTAGGTTGATCAGACTATCTTTATTGTGCTGATTGGAGAGGAATAAATGTTGATTCACTGTTAAAATAAAAAATAATTAAAAAAATCTAATATAATTTTTTATTTTTTTGCGCATATTTGGGTAGCGCAGGTGGCTTTGCATTTGTAGTAGGCGAGTGTTTTTCTGATCATAAGTAGATCCTAAATTGTTCTACATTAGAGCAAAATTAAAAAAAGTTATATACAGTATGTCTCACTTTTCATGACTCCCATATCACAGCTCCCTTATTAACGATGCGATTTTTTTTAAATTTGGGTGGAAGGTACTTACCCATCAGGAGATAGTGTCACCGTAAAACATTCAAAAATGCACCAGTGGCGTTCGTTGTTGTGAACAAAAATGAAACTAATTTTCCAAAAAAAAGATTTTTACAAAAATACTAACGCGATATTATTGATCAGCATACTTCAGAACCTCTAAATCCAAAATTTAACAATATTTTGATGTATGGTTTTCGAAGTACGGCCCCCTTAAAACTGAATTTTTAAACATTAAATAATCAATAACTTGGAAACGAATTGCTTTTCGAAAAAAGTTATTTATCATTTTCTTTTTAAATCTACTTTCTCTACCAGTCAATTCAAATTCGGTAATTTTTAATGCCCGAATAATTTACAGGGCTGCTGGCCCAAAATTTTTGTTAATTTATCAATGAAAATTCTTGGTCTACAAATTTTGAAAGTATCAATGACATTAGGTGCTAGAAACAGTGAATTTAAAGAGAAAATGAGGAATGACTTTTTTTAGGAAAACAATTCATTTCCAACTTATTGATTATTTAATGTTTAAGAAACGCAATTTTAACAATATATCAAAATATTGTTAAATTTTGGATACAGGAGTTCTGAAGCATGCTGATCAATAATATTTGTACTTTTGTAAAGAAATGCCTAATATCTTTTTTTTTTTTGAAAATTAGGTTCATTTTTCTTCATAATGACGAACGCCACTGGTGGATTTTTAAATGTTTTATGGTAACATAATCTCCTGATGAGTGTTCACATTCCACCCAAATTTTAAAAAAATCGCATTGTTAATAATGCTGCGATAAGGGAGTCGTGACAAGTGAGACATACTGTATACTGTATATTTAAGAAAATGTATAGATTTCGACAAAATATTGCGTTAGTAATTACGTCGAGTGTTGTAAAATAAAGATTGTTTTGTGACTGTGATTTATTAGCAGTCCACGGTAAACTGTTTTGATAGAAACATTTCAGATATCTAATTAATTTATTTATTACTTATCGATTTTGGCTGGCGAATACCTCGGAAACTATAACACATAGGAAGAAAATGAATATAAGCACTCTTATAGGAAATTTAATGTAATTTAATTTTGCATAGAATATTTTTTTCCGTACGACGCATCGTTTCCGAGTTATAAGCGAAGAGTCGAAAAAAGGGACCTTTCCACCCCCCCTTCCCCCCTGAAGCGGCAGGGCTAGGGGCGCGGACTTTTAGTTTGTTTACCTCCTAGCCACCCTCAAAACATTCCCGAAGAGGAAAATTCTCTCCCCATCCATGTCCACTACAACTCCTTCCTTGACTGGACTATAATACTTACAGAACTTTGTATGGTTTGGCCGTTTTGGACGCCATTGTATTTATTAAATTCTTAAACGCCAGATTCACAATTAGTGACCTCGGAAAACTTATATGTGAATATTTTCACGCCAAACCAACCGAAATTGTTCTAGTTATACCATTCTCAATATAATGTTTCAAATTGTTTCTTGTAATTCTAAAAAAAATTAGCTGGCAAAAAAAGTGGTAGAAAATTTCATTTAAGATTATAGAAAGTCATTAAAAAAGTTTATTTGCAAATCCATTCAGATCCAATTGTTTTCCCAATAACTTTTTTTGCTTGAGTGCAATCCACTAAAATTGTACAAAAATTGCTCTTTCGGCTAACAGAATACATTTGGGGCGTACAACTAAAAAAATACTACTTGATACTCAATCTGAAATATGCATATTACATATATTTGGCATTAACCAATACTTTGAGAAAATATAACTTCCTTTACTAAACGAGTTTGATTTTAATTGCCAATACATCAAATACCTTTGAATTTAAGCTATCATAGTGGAAAAGTTCCAGTGATGATTTCTAAGTTTGGGTAACCACTAAATTGAATGGACTATGAAATTTTGCTATTATCTAATATGTAGAAATTATTGACCATCTACTTACCGTCCCATTTAACTCCAGCCCATTCAATTAAAGGTTTAAGGAAAACTAAAAAAAAAAAGTAATCAGTTATTTACTGATGCATTAAAATATATTACTTATTTAATAATATAAGTATATTAATGTTTTTCAATGGATTTTCCAGAGCCATTTATTTTCTCTAATTTCACTTCACCCGATTTAACTGCCGGACAACTACAAGTCTAGTACTACAACGGTAATAATATGCTAAATTTCTAAACATGCCTTATCTGGTAACATCTTGCAAAATGCAGCTTATTGAAATTATTTTATGTACGTGTTCATACAACTCAGCTACCGTTGGTGATAGCTGTGCTCTACTACTAATTTGTCACTGCATAGTCTATAGTATTTCTTTTTATCTTTTTATTTAACGTCTGCCTATTTCCGCTACCAAGGCCTATCACCGACGCCAGGAGACGAGCTACCTCCGACCTCTAAATTTTACCGAACTTCTTCTCGTAAGAAGAGTAAGGATCTTTTACTTGCCTTATATTTAATAGACAAGGGACCGCCTGCTTTGCATCCCCTCCGAAGGATGGTATATCCACTACGTAATCCTCGTCTTGAAATTGCATAGCTTCTGCATATACGCTGATATACCAGCCGCTAGAAGGTGGGGCGAGATCGCTGTATTTCCCAAGATGGATTTCACCCATCCAAGTACTAACCGCGCTGCACGTTACTTCACTCAAGACGCATCTACGCTCGCTCCTAGTTTATAGCATGTAATTATCATAAGACTGACCAATTATTTAGAGAATTTTAACTTTCTCAAATTTCCAAAACGGCTTTCACGACGTAGTATGTCGTGCAGTTGACACTATAGATCACAATATGTTGCTCATGAAATTAGATTGGCATTGGAATACGAGGAATATCATATAACCGGGCTTCTTCATATTTTATAATAATAATAATCTTTATTTCTCAACCACAATATGTTCCGACTTAAAATCTTTTAAATTAATTTCGATGTATACCAGAGGATTTCAAATAAATTCATCCTCTGTACAGCAATTATCTAATTCTTAGGTGATGGTACCTTTAAGAAACGAATAAAACTCTTTATTATTATTATTACTATTAATTCATAACGTTAATTTTAAAATTACAAAAGATGCATTTTTAGTTGTTGATAATAATTGTACAGATTTACAATTACTGATGATTGATCGCTCACAAATGTGCAGTTTCAGTTATTAATTTTCTGGGGTCAATAAAGAAATGATTTTAGTCTTATGACACAAAATTAAATTTTCATGTCAAAAATCGAAGACGTATACTCGATAATATACGATGTAAAATCGTGTTACTTGTACTTACCCTCTACTAAAGGTAGGGACTTTGCAAGGGTAGCTTGTATGACTTTTGGATCTAAAAAAAGCAATCAAAATTGTTATATTAAGTTAACCACATGTCGAAAGATTATTTCTCTTAAAATTAAGAAATGGAAAATGCTGAAAAGAAGTTGAATTGATTTTTTTCAGAGACAACATTCCACCTGAAATATTATTGTTGATTCTTATGTATTAATTACAAAAAAAATATTTCCGCCCAAAAATTCCGTGCATCAGAAGTTATAAGCACTTTTTGACTCATTTTAACGAATTTCCAACTTATCTGCTCAATATATCTTGTACCAGTAATCGAATAGGAATTTTAAAAATAGTGGTGGCTTATTTGTCCGATATGTATAGGTCAATCCGTCATCTTGGAGAAAAATAGAAAACACCAAAAATGGCCGAAAAATTCAAAATTGAACAGCTTTTCTATAAGAAGTAATTTCAACAAAGTTGGCAAAAATAAAACTCATTTATGGTCAAGCATAATGCACCATTCCGGGACCCCGTATATCAAATAGAACGGTCAAAAATGGCGGACGAAATAAAATTTATAATTCTTCAATTATCAAGGAGGCAGTGTATGTCACTTTTTTCGATTGTACCTTATTTTATGTACTTTTAAGGAATAAAGTTCATTTTTCTTTAATTTTCAAAAAAGTGCATTATTTTTATTTTCGCAAAAAGTGTATGCTTAATAAATTTTCTTTTCAAATTAATGAAGTTTCATTTTGTATTAAATTTTTGAAGTTTAGACTTTATATAGTATATTTCATCTTATTTCGAAAATTTACAATTTTCAAAAATGAATTTTCTTTGATCCCCCTTTTTTTCATCCAATTTTCATCGAAATAAGATAAAATATACTATAGACAGTCTCGTATAACTTCAAAAATTTATTAATAATAGTAATCAAATCATTTACGTGTCTTTCGCATTTTATTGTATTATTGTAAAAAACCGCTGCCCAAGGAATCACCACTTCCACATCCAAATTTTTTATCCAAGTCACTCACAACGAAAAAAATTTGTATGTGGAAATAATTGTTTATGGAACTTTAATAATATAATATTTGAAATCCTCTACCCCAAAAACCCATAAAACGATACCCCACATCGGTAGCGGGGTGGGGGTGATGATGGGGGGGTGGTAGTGGGGGTGGATGAAGTAAAAAAATATTTTGAGGTTTCTGGTTCTTGTACACACACTAAATCACAATTTTTTTTCATCCCCTTTAATAATGGGGTGGGGGTGGTAATGGGGGTGGCTAATGCTAAAACTTTTTTTGGGACCTTAGCTTCTCTTGTATATACTAATACCAATTTTATGGACTCTTACCTGCTTGATTTACCTATTTTCCCCAAATTTACCCCAATTTACCCCTCAATCCTTCGACGGAACAAGATGAAAATATAATCTAGTTCTAGATCTCGTTAAAGTACATATGTGTACCAAATTTCAAGTCAGTATCTCAAACGGTTCCAGAGTAAACGTGCGCACAAAAAAAGTTACAGACAGACAGACCGACAGACAGACAGACAGACAGACAGACCGACAGACAGACAGACAGACAGACCGACAGACAGACGGACAGAAATTTTTTTTTTCCTTCAAACTTAAAATCTCGACGTTTCGTGTCATTCTAAGCCTATTTGAACAAAAAAAAAAAATTTAATTTTTTTGTCGTTACTATACTTCCACTGGATGTGGAAGTAAAATAAAAAAAAATTAGTAAACTTAAAATTAAAGTAAATATATATCACTGCTTGTTTGAGATTGACGGGCAAGCACACTCCCGGCCGTGGCGCTGGGGTTTATTTTGAAGAAGGAATTAATTCCTGCATATTCGGATAAGAGGGACACTTTGACAGGACTCTGATAAAGATGCTATATTACCTATGTAGGTGTAGGCTAGTAGATAATTCGACCTTTTTATAGAGGTGGTAGGTATTTTGTCAGTTGTCAACGTGTCTCCCGATCTTTCATGGATTTTATTTTTATTAGCTATGCTTGGAGGAACTAAGCATAAAAAATGTTACATTTAATGAAAGCTGAGGACTTCTACTTCAACATGGCGTTTACCGAAATCGATAAATTGAATAGTGTTGTTACAATCGCAGCAAACACAAAAATAGCTTCTGTTCTGCACTTAATTGGTCAAAGTTAAAATATATTTTTTTAAATGGTATATTTTCAAAAGTTCTTTCATTATTCTATATTTCATTTTGTTTCAATGAAAACTGGGTGAAAAATAAGAGGGTTAAAGAAAATACATTTTTGAAAATTAAAAAAGAATGAACTCTATCCCCTAAAAGTACACAAAATAACATACAATCGAAAACAAAAAAGTGACGTACAATGCCTCCTTGATAATTGACGAAGTATTAAAAATTTTATTTCTTCCGCCATCTTTGATCATTCTATTATATTTGACCATAAATGAGTTTTAGTTTTGCCAACTTTGGTGAAATTATTCCTTCTTATAGAAAAGATATTCAATTTTGATTCTTTCGGCCATTTTTGATGTTTTCTATTTTTTTTTCCAAGAGCGGATTGACCAATACGTATCGGACAGGTCTTTATTTTTTAAGAATTTTTATTTCAAATAAGTCAGTATTTTTAAAATTCCCATCCGGTTACTAGTACAAGGTATATTAAGCAGATAACTGGAGAATCTGTGAAAGCGCGTCAAAAAGTGCATACAGGGAGTCTCAGTGACAGTGGTCAAAAAGAAACCTGGTGAAAGAGGACATCACTACCAACTCCCTGAACATAACATAGGGTTATCCAAAAGTCAACGATTTAAAAGTTATTCGGGCTTTTGAGATTTTTGAGAAATTTACTTCCTTACAAAAATCACCACTGTGCTAAAACTAATCAATGTATTGGCCTGAAATTCGCCACAGATATACTTTGGTAATGTACTAACCACATAAAGTAACTAGGTTTTATTGATGATTAATGTAAACACCTTTGTTTTTTTTTTGCTAAAATTTCTGTTTCTGAGAAAAATAGTTCAATTTACAAACGGGTATTCTAAAAAAAAATATTCGATGACGATGTGAACATAATGTTAAAAACTACCTTGGTTTATGTTAGTTACATGAAAAATATTTCAAATTCCTGCAGCCATCGAAACATTTAAAAAAGTCATTAATCCAAAAAAACGAGGAAAATTAAATTAACCAAAACTGTACAAAATAATGAATGGAAATGTATAATGGAAAAATCAAATAACAAATAATCAAAAATTTGTATATTTATTGCTTATTACACAAGAAGTGAAGGACAAGCGGAACCACCGCAGCAACGTTTTCCGGATCATCCTATTTTTAACAGACTTCATATTTCTTACGCGATAGGAGTTATTCCTTGCGCAATACATCAAGAGTCTGGATCTAGGATCAATCAGGAACGCGGAGAAGAATTATTGCATGGAATTGAGCTAGATCCAATGATTAGTGTAAGGTAACATCTGTTCACAGAATTTTACGTACTAACAGATTGCACCCTTATCACATCCAGAGGGTGCAAGATTATTACCCGATGATTATCCGATTAGAGTACAATTTTGCAGAGAGATGCTACGAAGAAATTTTCTCAATAAAATTTTATGGACCGATCAATCCCATTTTAAAAGATTTGGGCTATTCAACACCCACAATACGATGTTCCATTAGAAATTCTAAAAAAAATATGTAGTTTCAACAGGACTGCGCATCTTGCCACCATGCCATAGAAGTACGGAGATATTTAAATAACGCCCTCCCAAATAACTGGATCGGGGGCGGTGGTACAATCAGGTGGTCAGCGAGATCTCCTGATTTAAACTTCATTGATTATTTTGTTTGGGAGCATTTTAAAAAACAGTGTATGCCAGGAAAACTGCAGTAGCAATAAATGAAATAAAGCAAAAGCAAAAACTAAAACGGAATTTTTTACGAAGATGTGGATTATGCATTTCGGAGGGAGGCAGAACATTTGAAACTTTAACGTAATAAGTACATATTTTTTATTATTTGTTGTTTAATTTTTCCATCATACACTTTCATTGTTTTGTACGGATTTGGTTAATTTAATTTTTTTTTTACTTTTCACGAATGATGACTGTTTTAAAAATGTTCCAATAGGTATTCGAATTTGAATTTTTTTTATGTAGTTAGCATAAATCAAGGTAGTTTTTAACATTATGTTTACATTGTCATCGAACAGTCTTTTTTACAATAGCCATTTGTAAATTATTTTTTTTCTCAGATACATAAATTTTAGAAAAAAAAACAAAAAAGGTGTTTACATTAATCATAAATAAAAAATTAATACTTTATATCGTTGCTACATTACCACAATGTCTGTGCCTATTTTCAGGTGAATGTACCGATTAGTTCCAGCACAGTGGTGATTTTTGTAAGAAAGGTAGTAAATTCCTAAAAAATCACAAAAATCTGAATAAGTTTTAAACCGTTGACTTTTGGATAACACATGTCATGTTCCGGAGGCTGGTAATGATGTCCCCTTTCACCAGGTTTCGTTTTGACCACTGTGTCTAGGACACCCTGTATAACTTTTGACGCAGAAAGAATTTTTGTTCGTAATCAGGAGGTCATAATACATAAGAATTAACAATAAAATTTAAGGTGGAATGTTGTCGCCGAAAAAAAATAAATTAAATCAATTCGACTGTACTATTATAGGCCAGACAACGAATGATTATAGAGGGAAATTTTAGGGACAGAAAATTTGACTTCGGGACTTTGTTTGGACTAGTCTGGAGATGAACATATCAAAAGTCCCCACTCCTAGGTGGTGAGCGGGGTGCACTTTAAAAGTGTCATTTTTTGTTTTTCGCTTATATCTCGGAAATTATGCGTCGTAGTGGCTTGACCACTCTATACAATATGTACAATTGAAGCTGACAAAATTTGCTACAAGAATCACTACTTACATTTGTCGATATGTTGTTCTGTTCTCGAGATATCCGCCCTCAAAATTCGGAATTACGGAAAACAATTTTAACTCTTCTAGCAAATTTTGCCGGCTTCAATTTTGTATAGAGTAGTCAAGCCGCTACGACGCATAGTTTCCGAGATATAAGCGAAAAACCAAAAAATGGAACCTTTAAATTACCCCCCTCCCCTCCACTCACCACCTAGGAGTGAGTACTTTTGATATGTTCATCTCCAGACTAGTCCAAACAAAGTTCCGAAGTCAAATTTTCTGTCCCTAAAATTTCCCCCTTTTTTGAGCATTCGTTGCCTGGATTATTAGTAAATAAATATTTTTTTAATCATTTTATCACAGGAGCATGAAATATAGTGTACAGACTATTTAAAGTCCAAGCGTCTATCATTTAGTTCACAGAAGCTGTTAATGTGTTCGGTAATGGTGTTGTTAGGAACTACAGTCGTAGCAATAATTGTTGAGCACTTTTGTTTTATTCTGTCTACGTTTCTGAATATTAAATCAATGTTTTAGTAGATATGATTTGAAATAGTCTTGAAGTTTGACTTTGTTAAAAATAGAACACCAAAATTTCTCTTTTCATGCAGGAATAGGTGCTGCATATTACTTCCGCATCCACGTACTGGAATGGAAGTAAAGTAACGGTAAAAAAATTGAGCATATTTTTTTTGTTCGAATGGGCTTAGAATGTCATGAAAATATTTCTGTCTCTCTGCCGGCAACTTTTTTTATATGCACGTTTATTCTGGAACCGTTTATGATATTGACTTGAAATTTGGTATTATCTCCGATTAAAGAACTTATATCTAGATACATAATGGCATTGATTTATTTGTCGCTGAAAGACTCACAATCTAAGGCACTTCTTCCCATAAGTTGCTGATTGGCCCATCGGCGTATTCGCGGCCGCTCGTGCACGATCGGCTTCAGTTCGATTATCATAATTTCAATTGACAGTTCGGCCATTAATGTCAATAAATGTTTTTCGTGTTCTCCGACCAAAAACTGGTGAAAAAGTAATTTTATTTTAAGTTGTGATTTGCTTAATACCTAAATAATATTCTCTATTCATATTTACACAGTTTAGTGACAATATATTTTGTGCAAATAAATAGTGAAGTGCTCTGCCGTTTGCAGAAAGCAGTTTAGAAAAGAAGAAAATCGATCGTTCCATAGTCGTAACATGATGAAGTTCAGTTTACAGTTATAAAGTAAATAGCAATTAAATTTTAATATCCTTTCAATACATATTTATCTTACTGTTTTATCTTACTGTAATATCGTATGCCTACATCACGTTATATAAAGAGCCGGTAATGCAGGAATTGCAATAATTCATTTTAATGAAAATATTTACCATTCTACACATTTTCTACACACACAACGCCACTGTTGCCTATGGGATGTGATGTTCATCTATCCATTTTAATGGACATATAATGTGACTATGTTAGGAGCAAACAAGGTATATAGTGAAAAGATAGCCTGCTATGTATCGAGATATAAGTTCTTTAATCGGAGGGTATTATAATGAGATCTGGAAACTTTTGGCCTTTTTCCATTGAGGGTGGGGAGGTATATGGAGGTAACTATTTAAAGCAAGCAAGAGTACATAAAATTGGGATTTAGTGTATGTACAAAAAGTCAAGATCTCAATTTTTCTTTTGTCATCAGCCTTATTATCACCCCCTCAAGGGGTGATAATAAGGCTCATTACTAAAGGGGACAAACAACATAAAATTGTGATTTAGTGTGAGTATAAGAACCAACGGCCTCAATATTTTCTTGCATCAGCCACCAATGTGGCATATCATTATATGGGTTTTTGTGGTAGACGATTTCAAATACCTATTATATTATTAAAGTTCTATGACTAATTATTTTCACATAATGGACTGCAAATATAATATCGAAATATTTTTCGTTGTAAGAGACGATAGGAAAGAGTTATAGGAAGTAGTAATTCCTTACGCAGCAATTTTTAATAGAGTAAGATCTGACTGATCTACATGTACCACGACAAATTCGTTAAAACAAACTTATCAAAGTTAGAATCAAATAAGAAATCAGTTCTTGCTACTGTATTTGCTATAATATTTCTCACATATGAACGAACAGGTTTACAGTAATTCCCAAATATTTTAAAACATTTCAGAGACATTTTTCAAGTAAAACATCCAAAACGTTGCAAGAAGTTTGATGAAGTAGAATGATAACTATTTAAAATAATGAGGTTCCAGTTTTCAATATTATCACAATTATGTTAAAATGTCTTTTTTAATGTCTTTAACGTGTTCAATATCTTAAAATCATGTAAAATAACATCTTACAGACCCATTCAGATCATTTTCAGTTAATATTATTTTTCGTGTTAATGAAACTAAGGAAGGCATTGATTTTTCGTTGCCACTCGCACAGACCAATACCCGAGTTTTTTTCAATCACAATATAATATCGAAATATTTTTCGTTGTAAGAAACGATAGGAAAGAGTTATACCATCAAACTCCAAATCGGTGATCCTCTGGTAAATGAGTGACATACAGAAGCATGCTGTAGCTGTTGTATAGAAAATAGTCTTTTAGGATTTTATCGACAGCGCCTTATTTAAGCAGGAATTTTTTCTTTGAAATAATATTATATATGTATTTCTCACTAGTGCAACGCAGAATTTTTATTAAATTTTACAGGCTAATGTAAATTTGATTTCATAAATAACAAATTGATATCATTATTTCCTTCTTAATTGTATTATTTTCCAAATCCTGGCTCAAAATGAAAGAAATAATAGATTTAAATATCTCATCGCATCTCTCTCTCTCTCTCTCTCTCTCTCTCTCTCTCTCTCTATTTCCTAATATGCTTATTTCACTTAGATTAATATAGGCATAACAAGATAGATACAGATCAGGGTACTAACGTGTAAATAGACAGGGAGTGAGAAAGATACCGTGAGCCAGTAAATGAGACACTTTAGCCTAAGATCGGGCATGTTTACTTTCAAGCGTTTATTTTAAACTGATAATATGAAAAGTCAAAAAATGCAGTTTTTTGAAATGTTTTCCTTGGATGAATTTTAGAGAACAATTAGGGTAAAAGTAAGTTTCTCAAGTAAATATTCTATATATTATTGAATTCTTCCTCTCTGAAAATCTTAAGAGATAAATTTCTGATTCTTATAAATCATCCTACATCTAGAATAGGTTCACATTTATTTTAAAAAATCATAGAAACGTGTTCACGTTAAGGTTAAAAACGAAAGTTCTAAGATCATTCCTGCGACTTTTTCTAACAAGAGATATATTGTCTATTCTAGATGTGGTAATTTTTTTTACTTTTCACTGGAGTGAATCTTCATTAAATTTCGACATTTTCTGATTATTGAATATTTGCCATTGAACAGTGGTTACTTTTTACTTCAGTGCTTCCTAAGACTCAATTTTTTAAGAAAAAATATATGTTCGGTTCGATTATTTAATTAATGAAATGTTATATAAAACGTAGCAAGACTGTTTTATAAATAATAATAAATAATTTACAAATTTAAGACAAAAATGTTCCATTCCATCACATCCACCCGTGGACACAGATTTTAGCATATAAAAAAAAATTGAATACTTACTAAGTAATGGAAGTAATGATTTTTCGATCATTGGTGCAACTGCTTTTATGATACCTCCCGCTAAAAAAAAAATATTATTATCAACATTTTCTTATAATTGGACAATAAAAAATATATTTTGACTTTCTGATCTTCTACTTAATTGATCTGCATTTTAAAACGTACAGCACTTGAACATGCAACATTGAAATCCAACAGATGTTATTAAATAAATGTGAAACACTTTTCACTAATTAAAAAAAATAATATATTGTTTTATTAGGAGTAAATGTGATACTTTTGTGACAAGTCTGTAGGTTTGCCGGATGAATGAAGTGAGTCCGGCAATTATAGACGAGTCACAACAAGTGGCTTTTACTTCAAATAAAACATGCTATTTTTTCTTCAAACGTCGATTAGCTATCAAAAAAATGTGTTAATATCGCATGACCGGCGTATTAAATAAATTACGCGTTCCTATAAGTATTACTTTTTCTGTCGCTCACAACGTCAGAAAATAGTATATTATATTACTAGGAGTAGAACGCACTCTTTTTTTGTGTTGAGCCCAGGATTTGCGGCTGAGGCGAAGCCTGCAAAAATTCATTTATTTATCATAAATGTACAAATATGCAAACTACAGTCTTACATGTTGACACAATATGACAAGTGGCTAGTGGATAGCGCGCCACCGGTGGCTTTCGGTATTAACATTATGTTACTAGTAAAACAATACCCACTACGGCGGCGCTTTCGGAACTAACATTATGTTACTAGTAAAACAATGTCCACTACGGTGGCATTCGGTACTAACATTTTGTTACTAGTAAAACAATGTCCTACTTCTACTTCTGTTTTTGGTGACATAATTTAAACATTTTAATACGCTTGAAGAAAAAGTACTTTTACTTCCGTTGTTAGTGGCAACGCACCACCGTCTAAAAAGTCAAACTTTAATGTCATGAAATGAGTTAATAAATGTCATGTTTTTCTGACGTTTGAAGAAAATTGTATTTTAAACAGCAAATTTCGAAAACGAATCTTGTCACACGAGTGAGACAGTTTGGTGGAACGACCCGAAGGCGAGTTCCACAAGTCGAATGAATGTGAAAAGATGTTCTCAAACGTGTTGTTTACAATATTTTTTCTACGACTGTAAGGAAAACAAAAGATTTCATAAGTAAACAGATCACCCATTTTTAACAAACTTCTTTAAAAGTGATGGGGTTTGAAGATTTCAAAACTGATGTTTAGTTGTTAAATAAGTCGGTTGCTATGAACCTGAATAGGCTAGCCTTCTTCAAAAAATACAAATAAAAGGTGTCAGTTCTGTTTTTGACAGGACTGTGTGAAAAACATGACAGTAGTGTATTTTTTGGATTTTTGCACACATTGTGTGAAAAACTAGAGTTTCGAGTCATGGTTACTATGCGTTATTTGTCGTTTTTCAAGGCAGTAGTAGAAAAAATTATTACACACGTTACTTCAGATGTACTTGTGATAACATCTAAAATTTTCAAATACCTGATTATGAGCAAATGATAACCACTCAGACACATTAAAGATAGGTGTCTGTGAGGTAGTAAAAAAAAAAGAAGAAGAATTTTTAACAAGTTATTTAGTTATTTTAATAAGAAAATAAATGAGATAGAAAGTAAGTACCTAGCCAAATAGTATATGTTTAGTTGAAGAAGTCCTAAATTTACCATTGAGTACAAATTAGGTAAATAACAACATATCATATGTTAACATTTATTATTATCGCTTTTTCCTCGCTTTTGCACTTTTTAGATCTAGATCCATTCGATAAAAATCTTATCATTCCCCAGAACTCTAATTTGCTAACTTCCTAATTTACCACTAGTGACTTATGTACCTATGAGGAAACATTGCATTTTTTGAAATTAACAAAGTAGAGCTCTCGGGCCAGTGAAGAAGTGGAAATATTTTTCGCAAACAACGGATAATCTACACTTGCTTCGTAAAAGAAAACTTGTCTTCGTAATTCCTTGGAATTTTGAGTTGAATATTTGTGTGATAGCGTACAGTATATCTTTAATTTTTTTCCCCTCCATTTAACTGCGCGTAGATTGAAACCTAAAACTTTGCAATTTCTTTACACATTTTTTACGGCGTTTCTGTGACCGTATTCTTGAACAAATATTTAAGTATAAAACCAGGTTTTGTTTAAATCAAAAGAGAGCGATGCAGGAGATTTTATAAAGACGTGTAGCTCGCAGGTGGATGCATCTTAAGACATCTCGAAGATCTCGAAGATTTAGTCGTCCAAACTTCCGGAGAGAGACGATGTGTCTATTACTAATATGCCTGCTGCTCCTGTTCTGCTCTAGTCGTTTGGAGTAGCCGAATGTACGGCAGATGATCTGCACCAACTAGACAGAAATATCCGCAAGATGATGAATATTCAAACGAGTATTCATCTAAGATCGCCCATTTCTCGTGTTTATTTCCCACATCTTTGAAGAGGCAGAAGTCTTTTGGGTCTGGAGGATATGCATGGTAGAGTAGCATTAAGTAGGATATGCAACATCTTCAGGAACTCAGATCTGCTGCTGCAGTTAGTAAGAGATCATGAAAACGCAGAGGAGGATGCAGGACTGTTCAAGATATCAAAAAAAAAAAAGGTGCAGATGAACTTCGTCTCGTATTCGACGTCACGCGAGGCAGTCGTGCTGACCCAGAGTTAATCAAATTCAGTCAATTCATCTGATGGCTCAAAAATAAGCTGCTGTTTAGGCAGCACGTCGATAAACTGCACACCATACCACTCATACCATAAGAAGTTAGGAACACTGGGTTTATTAGCTAGGTTGAGTTTCGCCTTTTTAAGGTCAGCTGGGCATAAGTCAAATATCGAGGGATTCTTTGTGGCTTATCACTAATACTTTGATCCACCGAAGCTGCGCAGTGGGTGTAAGAGTACTTGATATAACTGCAAGACTTGATCATCAGGCGCCGAAATTGCTGATGTATTTGCTCTCTGGACAACCGGCATACGCAATTTCGGCCTACATCAACCGCCATAACACGACGTGTGCTATATTATCGTCAATGGCACCCTTATGGGGTAGATCAAATACCAGTACTGTCTTGCATCTCTGAAGATGTTGAGTCAGTTGTCGAGAACGAGAGGTGGTGCATTTATTGAAACTACTCGTTCCCAACCGTCAGGCTAATTCAAGCCAACAAGCCTGGAGCTCAATTCTCGACTCATCAAATAGTACAAGGTCGATCAAATAGTAACGCCACTCGATGATAATGCATTCTCGGTGATCGAATGACGAATACGAACAAATTTCGATAGAAATCGTAAATAGGTTTAAAGCATACGTATCGGGTTAGTGAGGCTAGGACATTTCAGTTGGGTTGTGTTGTTAATGTATTTGTTTGCTCCTGGAATACTATTTAAGATTGTACTTAATTCAATCCAGCTCTTGTCCATCCTTATAAATAAAACTGTTACTAAAATTGGCCGCCAATTAAAAGCGGTATTTTCTTCAATTATTCTACCATGTACTTTTTTGTCGTTCTGTAGGACTAGGTCCTTTTTTCAAATTGTTTTACTTGATTATTCATAATTTACAAATAGGTAAACAATACTTTTTTCCCGTCACAAATAACCTTCAAAATTTAATCATTTGATACAAACACGTGTTTCAAGTTGCAAAAAAAATCGCAGTCGATTACAGTATTGCCAAGTGTTTCACGGAGTAACTCGAATACTCGATTACGAAGGTTGGTCAAGAATAAGAAACCGTACAACTACTCGCTAAGGAATGCTTCGAATTAATTCGTGCACGAATTTATTCGATTAAACTCGAGAATTGAGCTTCTCTGACATAGTTCTTCACAATCACCAGAACTATGTAAAGTTTTTCATCGAATTCTCAACACCTGTTGAGACAAACATTGCTTTGAAGAAGGAGGAAAAAGGGACAAAATACTATGATCTCCTGTATGAGCTCCAAGTGCTGTACCCAGACTACTCGGTCAAAATGGACGCCCTAATAATCGGTAGTATGACACCTGCGTTGCTCTCAATTGAAGAAATCTCCAGAATGGTTGGTAGACAAGCTACCCCCAACCTGGAAATTTTGCCAAACCTCTTCTCGTAAGGAGAGTAGGTATTCTTTAATTGTCTAACAACTAATAGATACGGGACGAACTGATTTACATCCCTTCCGAAGATGATATAACCACTACGCAACCTCGCCTAAGATTTCAGATATTCTGCGTATTCACTAATATACAAGCCGCTAGAAGATGGGATGAGACTGCTGTGTTTCTCGTGCAGAGTCAAGACGCCTCTGCGCTCGCCCCTTCAAAAGGCAGTAGTATAAAAAGTATCAAAGTTCTGGCGGTGGATCAGTTTTCTGTCCCACTGTACATCGTCGTTCTCAAAGAAAATATACATATATTACGTATTCAGAATTATTCTTATTCATTATAGCTTTATTTTTATCTGCTTACCCCATTCCTTCAAATTAAATTGTGGTGCTGGTGCTTGTTGTGCTGGTGCTTGTTGTGCTGGTGCTGATTTACCTGAAAAATAAAATGACTCTTTTAATGAAACAGTAGTTAGAGAGCATTTTGTGTACGACGAGGTCTTATGTACTGCAAAACAGATGAGTGGTGACGATTCGTAGGTATGCTTTGCGTAAGTGCCTGCTCAACGTTGCATCCTAACCGACGTTACGGTGGAGTATAATTAAAAGGTTTTATGGCAAAACTGCCTTAAAAGCATATTAAAAAGGTATATTAAGACAGTAAATAATTACATTCTAATTGTAATATAGCTAATAAATAATAACAAAAATATCTATATTAAGTATTTCATGTCAACATGTATAAATAATATAAATTTTGTAGGTACTAATTATCACTATCAGAATAATTGTCGATACTTATTACCGTCTTCCACGCAAATAAGTAATTAACGGTTCAACTTCACTGAATTATCTACAAGCATTTTAATTTCCAAATAGTCCGTAGTATTAGTCTCAAAATCGGTGAATAGACAAAATAAATTATAATATTTTGCCCTTTGGGGATTATACACGCCAGGAAGATACTTTTAAGAAACTAAACAGTTCTCAATACACAAGGAGTAATTTCACTCTCAAGAACTACACCTAATACGCACTGCTCCGTTTCTTTTGCGTCTTTTGCGAGATAGTACCTTAGTAAATGTTATACTCCTCGATGATGTTCTATATAAAATTGACCACAAATTAGGTCTTATGGACATTTTCGTTTTCGAGCAATGAGTAAACAAACTGGGGGGCTGAGCCCCGATCGAAGCGCATTTCACATACTTTTATCAACGTGGTATCTGCGAGCATAGTATATAGGACTGATTTTGATTTCTTTCGCCAAGAAAACAAGATAAACATTCTTTTTTCCTAAAATGATTTCTAAGCATTCTACGATGCTTTTTAAATAATTACTCAGTGACGCTTGAAAGTAGCGACTTCAAACTTGTCAGAGAAAAGTGTTTTCACAATAGCTATTACTACCGAAGCCCCAATTTATCATCAATATTCCATCTACTCCCCAAATCTTGAAAGGTTCGGATATATTTGGTACATTTGGGAAAATGTAACATTTTCAGGGATTTTATTTTTCCTTTTCCGTTAAAGGCGCTGACTGAGTCGCATCTACTAAACGAATGAAGGGTCCGTAATGCCGAACATTTTTGAGGTGCATATTCTTCTGCTAATGCGGATATATTAATAAGCTTTCTTTTATTGCCAAATCCGGTATCAAAGAGTAATTTACATTTAATTTTAGTGGAATGAGCCAGCAGAATCCAAAGGATGTTATTATCAACACTTTTATTCCTAATCTGTTCATAACCCATTGTTTCAGCTTATTTGCAATACAACACAACGCGTGAGTCAGTTTCTTCTTGATTAGATTTTAGTTCCGGTATGGAAAATTATACTGAAAATTTGATCCCAGATTGGATAGCGCATAATTTGCAAACATTTATCTCGAAAACGGCAACTCTTATCCAAATATTGTATGGGAACAAAATTGTGGAAAATTTTATGCACGTTGTTTTTTGTGAAAAAAATTTTTGTCCAACAGTTTTTTTTTCACATATAGCTGCCATTTTGGAAGTACAGCCAGTTTTTTTTTGGTTGGGGACATGTCTAAAATTGTTCTTTAGGCTTTAATCTTTATGAAAAACATTGTGCATATACAGGTAGGGTGGGTTTCTCGACTATATGTACATGAGAAATTTCATCAGGAATTAACCAGTGGCATCGGAATTAGAGCGGGTTGGGGTGATAAAATTTTACAAAAAAAAGTTATTTGCAAACGAACGGACTATTGTTTCGCTGATTTGGATACACCATATAACTAAAACTTTTGCCATTCTTTAGTTTTTTTCATACGCCGTACCATTCACGAGTAAATCTTAAAAACCCTCGAATATTGTAATCATCCTAGATCACTTACGAAGTATTTTAGGAAAAAATGTGCTTTGGGATCACCCTTCGAAGTTTGTCATGACATTATTATCGATCGAGTAAACAATTCTTAGCGCGGCATTTCTGAACTCCCTGTAGCCCTACAGTGCATAATAGAGAAAATTTGTTTTCGACAAGTTAGTTCAGTTCCAGCTCTCGACTCAACACCTAGACTCACTCATATAACTGAGTGGTGCCACTTCAACTCCAGCTTGAAGAATGAAACAAACGAAACCTTCAACAGTGAAAAGTTCCTTGAACTCAGTCAAGTCGAAAAATAGAAAACCAAATCACAACAAATACGACCACGCTCGAGTGTTAGGTCTGCTATATACCATTATTGAGTTAAATTTGTGTTTCATTGCTAGACTCCCAGTGATACCCAAGGACACAAGCACTCCCCTTCTAGCATTCTCGGGACGTTCAAGACATAATTACCCAATAAACAAATTTGTTTTATAGTTGTCATTTCTACAACAATTTTGTTTTATTGCTATTTTATTACATTTATAAAACTGCAATAAAACAAAATAGTTGTATAACGTTTAAATTTTGCTTGTTGGGCAGTTGTCTTGGACCCTCCCCTCACTATCGGGTCACATCTTTCGTCAACACAGCAGAGTCGACCCTGAGAACAACGTCCAACCCAACAGGCAGCTGGTAAATACCTCCGAACTACTGGCGCTCTGTTACAAAAAATAGTCTTTTGGGGGTTGCAACCACTTCAACCTCTAAAAATGCAGTTCCGGAGGGTAAATCCTGTTACAACATCATCGAAAAACTCTGTATATTAAGAACATGCGAAGCGTGCACCGATCCAGGCCTAACCAAGTTTGATCACTTATTGCTCGAAAATATGCATAGGATTTTATTTGTAGAAAATTTTATGCAGAGTATTATTTTATGCAGAGTATTATTATAAATAAGTATAACATTTTCTAGAGATAGAGATTCTGGGATAAATGAGAAAAACCGCGGCGGGAAGCATTAGGGTAGTTTTTAAAGGTGAAGCTCGTACTTGCATCTAATTTATTTCTCCTATTTCTCCTAATATCAACATATAAAGCTAAAGTTGTTTATTTTGACCATATGTTTACAGCGTTCCTTTCAATCTTCCAGTTTTATTTCGACTCCGCACTAAACTTATGAAAAAGTGGCCCCGGTCACATTGGCTGAATTTTTAATATGTTGTAGATTTCGAATTTCAGATCAAAATGTCTCATGGGCCCAACTCGATCCTATTAGTAGAACCGCATGAATAGAATTATCGACAGAAAACGGCTATTCGTGAAAGGATATTGCTGTTTGGCACACTAACCGGTATTACCGTAAGGAACGTATTTCGAAGAAGCGGCATCTTCAGTTACCATTTGGATCCAAGATGGCCGCCATTTTCAAGAAATCGATTGAGGTAATTTCTTGGCGAATCTATTAACTTCACAAAAAAAAAGTGTAAATAAAAAGTGTTGCTTACTTTATCGCCAGCAAAAAAGTATTTTATGTATTTTGCGAAATTTTTGAAAATAAGGCCACTATTTACGAAAATTAAATATTGGGAGCTATGTCTGGAGTTGGAACTTTTACTGCTTTTATTTGTAAGATCCCATCGAGAAGGTAACTATTCTCTCTATAAAGAATCTCTTGCCTTGGTTCTTCATATTTGACCACCCAAATTACTGGAGATGGCTGTCAGTTTATCTTAAAGATTTAACGGAACTAAATGAAACTAATCCAGATATTCAGAAAGCTTTTGAAAACGGATGTTTTGTTGTAAATAAAACAACTCGCCGCTTCTCTGGAATTGGAATTGATCAAGCTCATAAGCAGCATAATGCCATTATTAAAGGCAAATCCATCAGCCTTACGTAGATGGATGCTTTCTGGTCCGGAAATCTCGAGAGTGCTAGTGGAATTTACAAACTTAGATGAAGAAGTATCCATCGACAATAGACACCATGAGGAATCGGCAGCTCTTCAAATGAAATTTAAAGAAAATATACAACTTGTAAAAGAGGCTTACACTGAATTTGGAAATCCGTTTCTTGAAACCAAAAGAGACTTTTTCTGCATAGATATCAAAATAACAATGGATTAGGAATGTCTAAATAATATTTCAGGTAGGTCTTCATACATGGTTATTTCCGCGACTCATTATAATATATTTCTGTTGTTTTTAGGTATAAAGGAACGTGGACTAGATCTATATAATAAGTTTGTTGATGAACTAAGCGTTCATCAGCAGCAGAGAGGTATCCATATATGATCCAATAAAAGCGAATAAAAATCGCTTATTTTGTAAACCTAAAAATGTTGTAAAATCCGCAATGTTGATAAAGTCCCTGAAATCTGATATGGATTTATTCTCTAGACTTTTCATATTATGTTCAAATCGTGACATAGATTTGGATGATTTTTTTGCACATGAGAATCAATCATTCCCTACAGCTCTCTCTTTAAATGGAGTCCAGAGATCATCAGATAAATCAATCCTTGTTAAGATTCTGGAAAATGTGCTTAATGACGTACTTCTTATTTTAGAAGAAACCGATGCTATGCCAAATTTACTTCAGACAGAATTTCAGTATGATTGTGTGGTCTATGATGGGCCTGCATTGGTACACCTTTTACTGCCTAAGGGTGTTTTAAATTTTGCTGAATACTCTGCCAAAGTGTTTCAATCGCACATCAAACATAACGCTGATAAATTTAATTTAAATCGCGTTGATATCATTTGGGACATATACAAGAACAATAGTTTGATACAGCACACTAGAGAAATTCGTGGAGGAGAAACGCGACGACAGGTTGGTGGTAATGTACTACTTCCTAAAAACTGGTCGGATTTTCTTAGGAATACAGACAATAAAACAGACCTGTTTCACTTTCTATCCAATGAATGTACAACATCATTCATTCTTTATCCTGTGGAAACACTATGCACAATTGACGATAGGATCATTTCAAACCGCAATTCCCAAAATTCACGTCTATCGCTCTGCAGTCACGAAGAAGCAGATACACGTATTATATTACACGTACAGGATTGCATCCGCCAAGGTTGGAAAAATATTTGCATAAGGACAGTAGACACCGATGTTGTAGTGTTAGCTACTGCTTTTTTTCATCGGTTGTATGTGCAAGGATTGAAAACTATATGTTCACTTTGGTGCCAATAAGCATTTTAGAATAATATGTATTAATGGGATAGCTGCACATTTGGGTCAATAAAAATGTGAAGCTTTGTTAGGTTTTCATGCATTCACGGGATGTGATCCCGTCTCATTTTTCTCAGGCAAGGGAAAGTCGACTGCTTGGAAGACCTGGCAGATTTTCCCTGAGGTAACGGAAGCTTTTTCTTTTATGTCTAAGGTAATGATTTATTTCTGACCATGTTTTCAATTTGTTGTCTTAATGTACTGTCCAACATCTGACTGCTTTGAAGTTAACGATGCCCGAAAGGAATTTTTCACGTCGAGGGGAAGAAATACTGCAAACCTTCCACCTTCTAAAGCCGCTTTAGACCAACATACTCGACGAGCCACATATCAAACTGGCTATGTATGGGGACAATCATTAGAAACAAATCCTACTTTGCCAGATACTGAATCTTGGGGTTGGTGTAAAAAAGATGGTATGTATTCACCATACTGGTCAACTTTACCTGAGGTGTCCACAGCCTTGAGGCAACTGATACGGTGCGGCTGCAAAAAGAACTGTAAACAAAATATATGTGCTTGTACGAAAGTAGGTTTACATTGCACGTTTTTATGTACTTCTTGTAAGGGAAAGTGTGATTTAAATTAATATTTTGTTAAAAACATACATATAAATAAATGATTCTGTAAAAAAAATAACAAATTTTGAATTTTATTAAATAACGGCTTTATTTCAATTCTAATCGCGAAATATCCGAAATACTTTTTTGTTGGTTGTTCAAAGCTCAACAACTTTGTATAAGACTATTTTTTTATAAAGTCAATGGATTCACCAAAAAATAATATTTATTAGATTATTAGAAATCAGCCGCCATTTTGGATCCAAATGGTACCTGAGTTCGAAAATGATTTTTTAGAGGACTACTAATAAGTATACCAAGCGGCAACATTCTTTCACAAATAGCCGTTTTTTATTGGTTTGCTACTCTACTATATATCTAGTTTCCGAGATGCAGCTCAAGAAATGTACAATTAAAAAAATTTTTTGCATATATTTTATATTTTGATTTTGATACTCTTTATAATATTTTACACTAAAGGAAGGGGTTGTTTTAATTAAAATAGAGTAGAAAAAACCGCTGCCCAAGGAATCACTACTTCCACATCCAGATATTCTATCCAAGTCACTCACAACGAAAAAATTTTTTATGTGGAAATAATTGTTTATGGAACTTTAATAATATAATATTTGAAATCCTCCAACCCATAAAACTATACCCCACATCGGTAGTGGGGTGAAGGTGGTGATAGAGGGTGGTAGTGGGGGTGGATAAAGTAAAAAAATATTTTGAGGTTTCTGGTTCTTGTACACACACTAAATCACATTTTTTTTTCATCCCCCTTTTTTTGAGACATTAGCTTCTCTTGTATATACTAAATATCAATTTTATGAACTCTTACCTGCTTGACTTACCTATTTACCCCAAATTGACCCCAATTTACCCCCCAACCCTTCGACAGAACAAGATGAAAATATAATCTAGTTCTAGATCTCGTTAAAGAGCATATGTGTACTAACTTTCAAGTCAATATCTCAAACGGTTCCAGAGTAAACGTGCGCACAAAAAAAAGTTAGACAGACCGACAGACAGAAATTTTTTTTCGCTCAAACTTGAAATCTCGACGTTTCATGACATTTTAAGCCTATTTGAACAATAAAAATTTTTTTTAATTTTTTTGTAGTTACTATACTTCCACTGGATGTGGAAGTAATTAAAGTTTTATAAAGGTTGGCGAAGGTGCCGGGAATTCTATATACAAATAAGTGAAAAAAATATTTGATCAAATTGGCTAAAACATTTTTTACATAAATTATGCGTCTTCCTGATCAAAAAACTTTAATCGAAACACTTTCGGACATTGCTCCTTTGGCTTGTAATACCCATCAATAAATTCGTGGTCCCCATTTTCCCCAAATTCCCCATCAATAAATTAAAGGTTCGTGAAGATACAGAAATTTACAAGAATTTATAGCTGTATCTAGCATCGAGTTGGGCCTATGAGAGATTTTGTGTTTCTGTCAATTATCATCATGTCGGCCTTCCTAGAATTTGGTAGAGTTGCTTAATTTACCTGCACATGCAGGGTGCATTGTCGATGAAATTGACAGAATTTTTCGTCATATGAGAGATTAACATTTACTCCAACCAGTTTCCACAGTTTTCAAAATCTATTTTTGCGTAATAATCCGGGTTCAGACCCCGATTTAAATAGTAGCAAGCATCCAGGTAAGAATCACATCCTGAGGAGCAGGATTACCCTTAATAATGGAGTGGCGGTGGCAGTGGGGGAAAGAGACTTGAATAGGAAATCTGGATGTGGAAGTAGTGATTCCATAGGCAGCGGTTTTTGTTACAATGTTGAAAAATTTTTGATTTCTTATACTTGTTTGATTAAATCAAGAAAGTATATTTATACATCAGTAACTGTCATGCTTAAAGTATATCAGTTTATGATTTCTGTACATATATTTTTTAAAATACGACTTGCTGCATATAATACGCACATAATTGTGCTTAAAAACGGTTTTCTGCATACCTATATGTTTTGAAAATGATACATATCCCAGTTATAAAATGTTTGTCTATATTTATTGTAAATTTTATCGGAAGCTAAATAAACATTTATTTTATTTTGTTTTCAATATTTTTTTATTTAATCTGAAATCCACTACTACAGTTAAACAAGCTTGTTTGTTCGGAATATACATTATTTAATATTAATAATATTATTTTCGAATATCGTTGAAATAATGTAAAAATGTTTATCTAGGTAAATACATATCCCGTATTTATAAAAATGATATGGTTATTTACTTAGAAATGTTAATATGTGGCTCAACAAAATAACAGCGTTATCTCTGTATGATAAATGTTGGAGTGGTAGCTATTTAATTTTTAATATAGGCTCGACGTTGATATATGTTTGCATACTTGATGCTGCCTACTTAATATTACTTCTTATTCATATTAACCCTGCCTATTTGAATAATTATCCTGGCAAGTTTAATACGTCTTCTCTACAGCACAGCTCTTTGTAAATTATTGATATTAGAATTCATTAGTTCTAATCTTTTTTTAATATTTTTTTTCCTTATAACAATTAGATATTACAAAATATGCGATTCCCATATACGTTTCATTATGTGTCTTTATTGGAATTAGAGAAAAAAAAACATACATACGGGTCGAAATGAGAACCTTCTCGTTTTTTAATTTTTTTGAAGTCGGTTAAAAACTAACGATTACACAGGCACACACACAAAAAAAGTCGAGTGCGAGAAGGCATGTATTCCCATGCATTTTGACCTGCTGAACACGAATCCGATGTCCGTTTTGCCCGATTGGCTCTTGCATTTTTGCTAACCTCAAAAAACACCTTAAAAATATCCGAAAAATCCCAAACAAATAAATAAAAAGCTTAAATGAGCTGATCACTATATCTATACGCAATTCGGGGCGCTGAAACTGAATATGAGGTCAGAATTATCCGATCAATTAGGAATTTTGACATAACCTCAAAAAACACCTAAAAAATGCCCAAAAATCCAAAACAAATTAATTAAAAGCTTAAATAAATACTTTAAAACTAACATAACCTAAGGCAAGAGCATTACACCAAGAACTTTGAACCAAGAACTCTAAACCTAACATAACCTAAGGCAAGAACTTTAAACTAAGAATTCTTAACCCAACATAATCTGAGACAAGAACTTTAAACCAAAAACTTAAACCTATTATAAATTAAGACAAGGACTGTTAAGTCCCTAAGGCAAGAACTATTAAGGTTTAGAGTTCTTGGTTTAGTGTTCATTGTGTAAAGTTCCTGTCTTAGAATATGTTAGATTTAGAGTTCTTGGTTTAAAGTTCTTTGTGTAAAATTCTTGCCTTGTTTTTAGTAAGTTCGATATTCCGAAATATCGAAAAAAAATCAACGATTAAATAAAAAATATTTATCTAAAATGTTATAGTATGGAAATAGTGGATAAAGGTTTTCCGTGGTACCTTGCATCATATGTTATAAGACAAATGGAAAGAACGTTAAAAGGTAAAATATAAAAATCCAACAATATGGAAAGAGTCTGGAATCCGTGAAGTGTTATTTTTTAGCAATACGGAATTAATGCTAAAAAAGGAAATGGAAACTGATGGTTCCGAAAATCAAGTGACAGATGACAGTGAATATGAAGATAGTGAATGTGAGTGTTCGATAAGAACTAAAACTCCCAATATCTGGTGAAATGATAAACTTAATAATGTTATTAGAAATCTCGGTCTATCTAATGATAAGGAAGAATATTTAGCGGCGATTATGGAAAAAGACAATTTAGTATCAAGTGATGTTTAGAAAATATTTTACACAAGGAAAAGAATACTTGCTCTTATATTGTCATAATGAAGAAGGGTTGATGAATATACTTAAACCTATCATATATAGATTATAGATAAATATTTTTTATTTTATCGCTGATTTTTTTCGATTTTTCGGAACCTCGAACTAACTACAAACAAAACAGAAGGAATTCGCATCATTTACACAGTTGTGCAAATTTCTTGTAGCCTTTTACTCATAGGAAGCCAAATTTCCCACTTCACTAGAGCTGCGGTTGCATGATGATGACGCCCGCGGTCCCGCTTTCCCAACCTGACCGGCCGCCGATACTGGGGTTTCCCTCCCCTGCATCGTAAACTCTGTCTCTACTTTTGCCATGACGGCTTTTTTTTACCTAGAAATTCAGCCCAAATAAATCGTTGCCCGCCGTCATTACGTGGAGGTGCCTAGTCGCAAAAATAGAAAAAGGAACAAATGGCATATGACAACCAAACAGAATAAAGAAAACTATACAATTCTAAACGGCTCTAAGAAAAAAAAGTAAAAAATCATCAAGGGAGGGTGTAGGTAAATGTTAAGTCCAAACGATATTCCTCTCTCAACAGAGCAAACTTTGTCCGAAAAATTTATCCTAAAAATGTCACTGTTCGGTAATATTTTCATTTAGATACTTGAAAATTTAAAAGTTACCCTTCTCCGCTTACTAGGGTTGATGAGAATATATGCTGAAATGATATTTCTCTACGAAGTTTGCAGATTGCGCTTTAATTCTAACTACGGTATTGTGTTCGGCTCGTGAAAATACGTCGGAAATTATATGTTCAGATATTATGCGGAGCAAAGTCAACTTCAGGCTATGATTCAGTCATTTTTGGGTACGTTTTCACCCTAAATATGGATTTTACAAGATATTCGATCGTCGCACATAAATTTTGACCTTGGATTCGGTTTCAGTGCCTCAAATTACGCATAGATATAGTGATCAGTTCATATAAGCTTTTTATTTACTTATTTGGGATTTTTCGGACATTTTTTAGGTGTTTTTTGAGGTTAGGAAAAAGGCAAGAGCAATCGAGCAAAACGGACATCGGATTTGTATTCAGCAAGTCAAAATGCATGGGAATACATAGGTCTGCCTTCTCGCACTCGACTTTTTTTTGTGTGTGCCGGTGTTACTTTTCATTGTTTCGTTTTTTATCTTGTGTACAGTTGATTAAAAAAAAAAAAACTGGTACAACTCTTGTAATCGAAAATCTTAATAGTTTAGTTGTGTGCATATGTCTGTAAATAGGGCCGGCCAGGCATGTCGAGAGGGGGGTGGAAAAGAGATGATTTACCCCGGACCTGGGTTCTTTGGAGGAGACCGGTTTTCTTAGTGTTTTTAAACTTATTAAACCTTTTTTTTATTTTATTCAAATGGAATTTTAAAAAATAATTAGAAAATAACTTTTTCAAAACATTTTCAAGCCTGCCATATTATTGTTTAAAAAAATAATATTTGTTACGGATAATTCTACTAATGGTTGTAATTAAAATACTAACTGAATAATGATAATTCTATTTTTAAAATAAGAACACAAAAATACCACTTGAGATTTAAAAAAATGTAAACAATGCAAACTGAACATAAAAATACAATAAAAAAAATAAAATAAATGAACTTCAACTACGTAATACAGAATTAACTAATATTTTGTCATTGGCGTCTAAAACTGCCTGAAGTCTTGCAGGCATGGACAAAATCAAATTTCTTGCAAGGTCTACTTCTTACGATAAGTTCTCCCAAGTGTCTTCAATTATCCCTTCCAATTCTTGGGCATTATTTTAATTTTCTTATATGTTTCACCATTGGTCCCCAAACATTTTCAATTGGATTTAAATCCGGATTTTTAGATGGCCACGGTAACAACTCTATGTTTTTATTAAGAAACCATTGCCTGACACGATGGGCCGTATGTATGGAGCAGTTGTCTTGTTGGAAAATAAAATTATTTTCCGGAAACACTTCTATTACTGACGGCAACATAATATTGTCTAATATTTCAATATATTTAATGAAATTGACCACCACTGTTCCAACACACACCTAACCCATTTAGGCTTATCCAAGCCCAGACATTGACTGAAAACCTTGATATTTGTGGATCGAAAGTATATTTTTCGTCGCATCTGGTGGAAGGAGGCCTATATACGCGAACATGTCCATCGTTACAGGATTTAAAAACCTTTTCGTCAGAAAAGACAACTTGTCCCCAGAAGTTTTCATCATTGATTAAATAGTTGAGTGCAAAAATAATCCTACCCTGCTTCTTTTCTTCTGAAAGTTTGTATTTTTTAGCCGCTGAACAATTCTTCAAGTCGCTTTGTAGTTTTATTCTTCTGCAAGCAGTAGACACAGAAGCAGGGAAATTTGCCTCTGAAATTGATTGCATTTACTGCAGTCTGAAAAGGGTTTTCTCTTAGGTAATTTATAAGATTTTCATCTTCTTGATTATTGCTCTTTCTGGGCCTACCGGAACCAACTTTACGGGATACCGTTTGGTTGGTTTCCCATTGTTTTTTAACACTCATTATCGTGGTTTTACTCACATTGTATTCAGCAGCAAGTCTTCTTATGGACCAACTATCTTCAATTTTAGAAACAATTCGAAATTTTTGAATATCTGTTAGATGTCGAACCATTTTTAATAATGACGCCACTGATTAACGTCAAAGTGACATTTGTAAGATTATTAATATCAATCAAAGAACGAATGATTTACATAGCTAAAAGAAAGTGTACCAGTTTTTTTTTAAATCAACTGTACATGCTGCAGACTCTTCAGAAAAACTTGGGGTCTTAAGTTAAGAACAATCTACTCGTCATACTTAATGGTGGAATGTGAAATGTGTTTTAACCGCTTTCCATATCACCTCAATGATCCTCTTAAATTTAGGAGATCTAGATTTGTCTGAGTAAAGAAGACGGGGTCCTACAGTTTATAGTGGAATTCGAACAAAAAAAATTGTCACTTACGCATCATTGGCATGGCATGGTGGATAAAAACAAACGTGAAGACGACACAGAAATAGTTGCTAAAATTGCAACAGCTAACGGGAATCACAGGTGCAATATGCATCTGTCCAGCAGCAGCAATGGAAGCGCTACTTAACTTTCTCCCCTTACACATTCACATGAAGAAGGACACAGGTCTTAGCGCTTACGGACTGCTTTCTTTTCTGAAATTCAAACCAAGAGACCTGCCTGGTCGCCTATTTTCAATGAACTTCACTTTAATTAATGGCCAAACTCACAGATTCCATTCCGGTTAGTTTGACTCCAAGCGAACCTTTGAAGTGGTGACTTCTGACCGCCAAGCATGGAGCTCTGGAGCTCTGCAACTTGAAAGATAATCACTTATTTGCTACACAATTGGATCTGTTGTGGATGAGACAGTAAGTGACAGAATATTTGGCCCAAAATGTTGACTGTCAAAGGCATTAGATTATTCTTCCATCATCTTCGAGGTGAAAATTTACGCCATAAATCTTTGACTTGAATGCATAAAAGACAGCATGCGAAAAGCAAGAATTTATATCTTTCAGACAGCCAGGCAGAACTTAAGGCTCCTAAGTACATTGCCTGGTAATATCCACAAGTATGTGACAAGGAATAACACAGTTACCTTGATGTGACTGCCAGAGTATGAAGGAGTGAAAGGGAATAAGATTGCAGTCGACCTTGCAAGACAAAGCGCTAAATCGTCATTCATCGGACCTGAGCCGTTCTGCAGGATAGCAATGTCTTCAATGGAGGACTTAGAAAATGGGAGGATGAAAAAGATCCTCCCACTGATATCTAACTCCAGGTCAGAGACAAGTGAAAAAATGTATTCTCAAAAAAGAACAAGAGAGCTACTCCATACCAGCAAACCAGAATTAATAACAGGTCTTTTCGCAGGAAATTGCCCATTGAGATATACCAAATGGGCAAAACGAGGATAAAGAGCATCGTCTTTGCATACAAAGACGATGCCCTTCATCCTCTGTTTTGCCCATTTGGGCATAGAAGCAACTAAGACTGTGGAACATATACTTGGTTTATGCAAGGTCTTAGTCCGTCAAAGGCTACCATACTTTTGGAACAGGTAGTTTTGACACATGTCAAAGTGGGAAGGATAGTCCTTAGGAAGTCCTAGGAGTCTTTAAAATCTCAGGATTGGATGAACCCACTAGTCTTGATTTGGATAGGATCTATAGAGGAAAGGTTATTCACAAAACATCCTTTTAGATCTAGGTAAAGAGACTCACTTCATACCTAAACGACGCACTCGCAATATAATCTAATCTAATCTAATCGTGTGGAGGACTCTAGGTTATAACAGAACAGAACGCGAAGATTTGGGACAAACGCGAAGATTTGGGACTAGGTCGAATAAATAAGAATTTTTATCAACAGAATGCATGTAAAGTGCTGGAGTTACATACACAATAATATAATTGACACTCTCCAAACTTACTGCATGTAAGTTCAAAACCACAACATATCAATTAAAGACTCCAGTAGTGCTTAGAGGGATCATGTTATTGTGGTTTGACTAAAGAGGAAAGGTATAGTCGATAATCCGATTATCACCTTTGATCTTGGTGTCACTAATTTGCTGACCTTGAATAGCTGTCACTTTAACTAAATAATACACCTTTTAGTTTTTTTGGGAATTTAGTAACATAACGTTAACAAAATCAAATTATTGTAAACACTAACATATGTGAACTTTTTCAGGACGCCACACTTATGTCCTGCGTAAAAAATCTACTTCTTTGCTGTTTAAAAGGTCCATTATAACTGACATCTAAGAGATCCGGTTTTGCTGTTTAAAACAGTTTTGTTTCATTGTTTCAGCAATATCTCTCAATAATACAAAATGCATTGTAGAAGATTGAATCCGACATTCATTACTTCAATTATTTAGATTTTTCTTTCATTCGAGCTGGCACATGACTGAAGGAATTTGTGAACAATTTTCGTTTATGGACTACAAATATTCTTGTTTCGTTAACCTTGAACAACTGTTCCTTTAATTGTGCCAACTACATGCGAAATATTATTGTGCTTTTTCATATTTTTCCTTTATTTCTTTGGAGGTGTCCACGCTGAATTTTTTTCACTAAAAGTGCATCAGGTTTATTCCTCGGTAATAGTGTCAATTACATGCCAAATGCTATTATCTTCCATCACATTTCTTTCATTCACATTTTTTTTTGGGTTATCCACCCTATACAATTTTTACTTGAAGTATATGCTATTTCTTCGTTAGCATAGCGTCAACTACCTACCAAATATTGTTCTTTTCCGCCAAATACTTTTTTAGATATAGCACCAACTGACAGACAGATACCAGACCGAGAGACCGAGAGACAGACAGACTGACGGAATTGAAAGACATTAATTTTCGTAATCTTATGTAGATTAGTGTCTGAAACGTGAAAATTCGAATAAATCCCGAAGGGTGATTTTTTCACGATTACAATACTTCTCTTGGTAAACGAGATAAGTAATAGTTCAATTTTTTTCTTAAACCAATCTTTTTTTTCCTAATACTTTTGCTATGTAGATCACTTATTATGTGCTTGAACCTAATATTGATCCTTAATGAGATGGATAGTGTTTTTGTTATAGTATTGGAGTAGTATTGTGATTTTTCGTTATTTAAAAGTCATGAATTTAAATTTCAAAATGTTATAGAATAGTAAAAATGTCTTTACCCTCTGAATCTGAACCAGATTTAGGACGGTGTTTATGATGATGAGGACGTCCTTCCTGGGTGCCCTTTGACCCGTCAGCAGGCGTACCTAGAATAAAAAATTACTAGAAGGCATTTACCAGAACTAAGAATCATATCTGGAATCAGTTATGTGAATGAGTGAGGGTGGATACATAAAGTGGTGAGGGAAAATGTCCAGCTTATATAACTAAAAAAACCAGAACGGAGCAAAAACTATTTTGGATACTATAACTATAAGACAAGAAAACTATGGAAGAGGGTTTTTCTACTAACTTATGAAAAATAATAATAAGAAAGAGTGCCAGTGAAATAAGAGATAACAAATATAGTCTTGAAGAGCATAATCAGAACCCAGTAGCATCACTTATGATAGAGCGAAAAAGAAATTATAAAAAATATTTCACATTAAAAATGGAGTAATATAAAATTCAAATTAGGTGAAGGTGAATTATTGAAAATGAAGTATATAGTCTGTCAGAAATAATGATTTGAGGTCGATTTTCTAGAAGTATTTTCTCCATCAGATTATATTGGATAGAATGATAGATTTAGGTGTAAATAACAATAAAATCATAGTGCGTACGCACAGTTTTGACTGGAAGACATATATAGCCAAAGCTATAATAAAATAAGATTTTGTTGGAATATACGTATATTACAATTGTTTTTATAACATCGTTTTTATTTCATGTACATATAAAAATATTTTTGTTTCTTGTTGTATATCGTTTTTCATGGTCTCCACAGAAACTTCTGTCTTCCGTAGTAATAAGAAAGCTAGTGAGTGAGTGAGTGAGTGTGTCGCTATCGCTATATATACCCCTATATAGCGATAGCGACTCACTCACTCACTCGCTTTCTTATTACTACGGAAGACAGAAGTTTCTGTGTATTCTTCTTTATATTCTTATTTATATTCTTCTTTAAGTGGAAAAGTTAACATCATCTGGACTCAATTTATAGTAGTATTATAATGGTTTCAAATCTGGGATGTTGATGTGTGTCAATTTATAGTAACCAAATTATAAAATAAGTTTTAAGCATTTCTTTTTACTTTCTGACTTCTTTGAATAGGTTGGGAATATTCCAAAATTCTCGGAGTTGGTTTATTGGTTATCAGGTATGGATATTCTTTATCATTAGAATTAATGTTACTGCTTTATTCTAATTTCATTAATTAATTTGATCACGTCAGATCAGAAGATTTTGTATCACGTCGGGGTCACCAATTTTATAGCCAAAGCTATAATAAAATAAAATTTTGTTGGAATATACGTATATTACAGTTGTTTTTATAACATTGTTTTTATTTCATGTACATATAAAAATATTTTTGTTTCTTGTTGTATATTGTTTTTCATGGTCTCCACAGAACTTCTGCCTTCCGTAGGAATAAGAAAGCGAGTGAGTGAGTCGCTATTGCTATAACATGTTAAAATGCACTTTTATGCAAAAAAGTGCATTTTTTGCTATTTTTTCAGATTTTTCGATAGTTTTTCAAATATAATCATTTAAAAATAATTAATATTGACTAGAAAATTTTTATTTTATTATCATATAAACTGTATTGTGCATATAGAGTTATTTTTGATCCTCCAGATGCAATTTTTAGCCCTTGATTGCATCCAAAAGTGCATTTTATGCATGCATAAAAAACAATAATTTTACTAATGCTTTAATATTAAATATATCTCGGAAAAAATGTATACTCGGGGGGTTTTCATGGTCGCTGATTACGAATCTGACATGAAAATTGGAAAATTCAAAATGACTGACCGGAAATGGCGCGAAATTTAAATAAGAAAGTGCTTTTTTCGCGTTTTTAAAAAGTAAATATTTATAGGATATCAAATAAGATACAAAGTATTTTATAGATAAAAAAATGTAAAAGAAATGTTTTATTTTTGCTAAGGATAAAATTTATTATATTTACAATGCATGGACATATTATTTATTAAAATTTTACAAGTTTTGATGGAGGTTCAACATCTGAAGACTCACTGATGTCCTCACGTATATCAATGTTGTCAATATACTCTAGTTCATCTTCTTCTTCTTCATTTTCTTCTAAATCCCTAAAACAAGTAGGTTGTACTTGAACTTCTATTATTTCAGGTTCAGCTGATTCTAGAGGTGTGAAGTCATCAATTAGTTCGCTATTTAAACAATCATTCCCCTTACATTTTTGCAATGTTTATTGCACTTTAATCCAAGCTTCCTGCAGCCACATCTGCAATTATTTTTGCAAAAACATATGAAGTTTTTCAGTAAACTTTCAGGAATCATGGGCTGGTCAGAGAATACTGGTTCTAAAATATTTTCAACAACATTTCTTCTCCAACCCCAGCAGCAAGGGTCAATATCGTTCCTATGCCAAAGTTGTCATTGAAAGTAGACACGTTCAACATGTTTTTTAAGCGCTCCTTCTGTCGGTGGAAGTAAATTCAATGATAACAGTGTCAGCGATTTGGCATAAAAAAAACGGTATTGGTTCAAAAGAAAAATATTTGAAACTTTTTTTGAAGCGTACAATTTTCTTATAACTTCAATGCCCACTTTATATAAATTATTGCGATCAGCATTTGGATCGTTAAATTCTTCTGATACCACTTCTTCTTTTCATAATATAGGGAAGTTAAAAATTTTCCAGATTTTGTCAGAGGACCAAGTTTTAAGACAAGCAGCAGAAGAATTTAACGATCCAAATGCTTATCGCAATAATTTATATAAAGTGAACATTGAAGTTGTGAAAAAATTGTACGCTTCACAAAAGTTTCAAGTATTTTTCCTTTGAATCAATACCGTTCTTTTTATGCCAAATCGCTGACATTGTTATCATTGAATTTACTTCCACCGACAGAAGGAGCGCTTAAAAAACATGTTGAACGTGTCTATTTACAATGCCAGCTTTGGCATATGAACAATTTGACCCTTGCTGCGGGAGTTGGAGAAGAAATGTTGTTGAAAATATTTTAGTATTCTCTGACCAGCCCATGATTCTTGAAAGTTTACTGAAAAACTTCATATGTTTGTGCAAAAATAATTGCACAAACAGATGTGGCCAGGAAGCTTGGACTAAAGTGCAATGAACATTGCAAAAAATATAAGGGGATGATAATTGATGACTTCACACCGCTAGAATCAGCTGAACCTGAAATAATAGAAGTTCAAGTACAACCTACTTGTTTTAGGGATGTAGAATAAAATGAAGAAGAAGGTGAATCAGAGTACATTGACAACAATTATGTACGTAAAGACAGCAGTGAGTCTTCAGATAGTGAACCTCCATCAAAACTTGTAAAATTTTAATAAATAATATGTACATGCATTGTAAATATAATGAATTTTATCCTTAACAAAAAATAAAACATTTCTTTTACATTTTTTTATCTATAAAATACTTTGTATCTTATTTGATATCCTATAAATATTTACTTTTTAAAAACGCGAAAAAAGCACTTTTTTATTTAAATTTCGCGCCATTTGCGGTCAGCCACTTTGAATTTTCCAATTTTCATGTCAGATTCGTAATCAGCGACCATGAAAATCCCCGAGTATAAATTTTTTCCGAGATATATTTAATATTAAAGCATTAGTAAAATTATTGTTCTTTATGCATGCATAAAATGCACTTTTGGATGCAATCAAGGGCTAAAAATTGCATCTGTCAAAAATGACTCTATATGCACAATACAGTTTATGTGATAATAAAATAAAAAGTTTCTAGTCAATATTAATTATTTTTAAACGATTATATTTGAAAAACCGCTGCCCAAGAAATCACTACTTCCACATCCAGATTTTCTATCCAAGTCACTCACAATGAAAAAAAATTGTATGTGGAAATAATTGTTTATGGAACTTATATAACATAATATTTGAAATCCTCTACCACAAAAATCCATAAAACGATACCCCACATCGGTAGTGGGGTGGGGGTGGTGATAGGGGGTAGTTGGTAGTGGGGGTGGATGAAGTAAAAAATATTTCGAGGTTTCTGGTTCTTGTGCACATACTAAATCACATTTTTTTTCATCCCCTTTAATAATGGGGTGGGGGTGGTAATGGGGGTGGCTAATGCCAAAATTTTTTTTGAGACCTTAGCTTCTCTTGTATATACTAAATACCAATTTTATGGACTATTACCTGCTTGATTTACCTGTGTACTCCAAATTTATCCGAATTTACCCCCCAACCCTTCGACGGAACAAGATGAAAATATAATCTAGTTCTAGATCTCGTTAAAGTACATATGTGTACCAAATTTCAAGTCAATATCTCAAACGGTTCCAGAGTAAACGTGCGCACAAAAAAAGTTACAGACCGACAGACAGACCGACAGACAGATTTTTTTTTTCGCTCAAACTTGAAATCTGGACGTTTCATGACATTCTAAGCCTATTTGAACAATAAAAATTTTAAGAAATTTTTTTGTCGTTACTATACTTCCATTGGATATGGAAGTAATAAAAATCATGAAGTTTGGCCAAAATCATCTGTCGCTTATAACAAACATATTTATTTTTCCTTATATCTAAAAATAGGAATAAAATATTAAATCGATTAACCAACTTCGTTCAGCTGGATAAATGACTACTTTATGACATTCACTTTTAATTGTTTCAATAAATTCAACTAGTAGCCTTCATTTTTGATAAATTAATCTTTTCTTAATTAAAAGACCGAACGGATTTGAAAGATTTCAAGAAAAGTTTAATTTCAGCTTCTATTGTTCTTTTTGTTTGCAGGCAAGTGTAAATACAAAAGTTTATAAATCGATTTTAATCAAAAGTTTTCCTATGTAGCTAATCATATAAAATGTTTAGAGTTCTATAAAAAGAATAGTTTTTCCTTCTAAGGTATAGACAATAAATATAAAGTCCGAAAACGAACAACATTTGAAGAAGAAATTTTGAACTACCAATGATTGTACCTCCCACCGCTTATAGACGCTAAACTTCTTTTTAATGATAAATTAATATTTAAAATTAAAGATTTAAAAGGTATAAGTCCTTAATTGCATTTTTGCAAATTATACAACTTCTTGAAGACAGCGGTTGACGATGAGTATACTTAGGTTTCTAAAATTATAAACAAACGAAGAAATCAACTCTGAGAAAACTTTAATGTTTTAACTAATGGATTTTTGTGTTTTTCTTACTGGGATTCTGAAGTTCCTCTTTGGTAACCAGATTGTACAAACATCTAGGGAACTTAACAAACTTAACACTGAGTTTTCTTCTGCGTTGAACATTTTAATGTACAACGTATTTTTGTTGTCCGATTTTCTATTTCGCGTTGTAGAATACTTTGACACCATACAAGTCAGAAGAACTCGATTCTGCAGGAGTTTATAGTATCCTTGTTCGTGTGGACAAGTTTACATCATAGAAACCAAAAGATATATAAACATCAGACTCAAAGAACACATAAGTCATACAAAACAGGAAAACATCACTAAATCTGCAGTTGCTGAACACTAAGGAAATTAGACATTGGATAAAATTCGACGAGACCAAAAGATTAGCGCACACAAGAAACGAGTTGCCGAGGAGATACAGAGAGAGGCTATAGAAATACACAAACATCCGCGACGCCGGCCTACAGCTACCGTTGACATGGAAATAAATGTTCCGGATTACTAACCATACGTCGTCACCTGAACTAAGCTCCGTCTCCTGAGGACACATATAAATAGAAGAGCTCCGATAGAGTTCACCCCAGCCACCGAAATCATCCGAGAGAAAGCCAAGAATATTACACCCTTGCCGAGGAGCATGGGAGCATGGGAACCCGTTGAACAGGGAGGCAACTGACTACGATCTAGCCGACGCTCCGAAGCACAAGAAGCCGAAGATGCAGATCATGGACAACGGGTGAATATGTAAACCATACCACCACCGATGAAGAGACTTGACGATCACCCAACCACCCTCCCCCCGGACAAGCAACGTCTACTACCTGCAGTCACCTAGCTCCATATAGGCCGAAAGTGCTACCAAAAGCTCTTATGCTTGCACTTCCTTGAGCTACATAGCTCATTCCTACATCACCGATGATCCAGATGACAGGATGTCAATTGTCATTCTGTATATCGGCAGTCAATCCCAGCCAAAAATGCCCCAAAGTTTTTTCAAACGGACTAATGACTACCCCGAGACCGTATCTTTGTCAAAGGATATTGGCGCCAGAGTTCACTTCGCTTCGAAAGATAAGATGGTCGAAACAAGCATTCAAGATGTTCAACGCAGAAGAGAACTCGAAAATCAATCTACAAGTAATCACCACATGCAAAAACCTCAGGACCAAACATAACATCGTTTAAAATAAAGCTATCAGCCATATCAAAAGTTCTTAGTCCAATCAATGAATGCCCAAAAAGGGATTGTAGAGAACATTTTGAAGGGGAGAATTTTTCTCTTCAGGGATGTGTTGGGGGTAGTCAGGAGGTAAACATACTAAAAGTCCCCGCCCCTAGCCCCGCCGCTTCAGGGGGGAGGGGGGTGGAAAGGTTTCTTTTTTCGATTCTTCGCTTATAACTCGGAAACGATGCGTCGTATGGGAAAAGGTAATCTGTGCAAAATTAAACGTAACTAAATTTCCCACAAGAATGTTTATATTCATTTTCTTCCTATGTGTTATATTTTACGAGATATTCGCCTGCGAAACTCGATAATTAATAAAAAAAAAATCAATTGTGTACCTTGAATATTTCTATCAAAGCGGTTTACCGTGGTATGCTAATAAATCACAGTCATAAAACAATCTTTATTTTACAACACTCGACGTATTTACTAACGTAATGTTTTGTCGAAGTCTAGACATTTCCTTAAATATACAGTGTGACTCACTTAAAATGAAGATACACTTATAACTTTTTCATTTTGTTTCCGATTTGAATCAAATTTTACTTAAGTATAGAACAAATTAGGATCTACTTATGACCACAAAATCATTCACCTGCTATAAAGGCAAAGCCACCTGCGGTACCAAAATATGGTGAAAAAAATAAAACATTTTGAATGTTAGAAATTCTAAAAAATGCATCCAATCGGCGCCACATACGTACATACACCAAAATTTGATTTGATTATTGATGGGGGATATTTCATACATAAGCTCATCTGGCAAAGGGGGTCCTCAACTTCCGCAATTTGTGGTGGCTACGTAAAATTCATCGTTCGTAAGATTAAAAATCAATATGATTTTTAATCTTTTTCCTCATATTTTGGTACCGCAGGTAGCTTTGCCTTTATAGCAGGTGAATGATTTTTCTGGTCATAAGTAGATCCTAATTTGTTCTATACTTGAGTAAAATTTGATTCAAATCGGACACAAAATGGAAAAGTTGTAAGGGTATCTTCATTTTAAGTGAGTCACACTGTATATTTTAGGAAATGTCTAGACTTCGACAAAATATTGCGTTAGTAAATACGTCGAGTGTTGTAAAATAAAGATTGTTTTGTGACTGTGATTTATTAGCAGACCACGGTAAACCGCTTTGATAGAAATATTCAAGGTACACAATTGATTTTTTTTTATTAATTATCAATTTTCGCTGGCGAATATCTCGTAAAATATAAGACATAGGAAGAAAATGAATATAAACATTCTTGTGGGAAATTTAATTACGTTTAATTTTGCATATTTTTCGTACGACGCATCGTTTCCGTGTTATAAGCGAAGAATCAAAAAAAGGAACCTTTCCACCCCTCTCCTACTGAAGCGGCGGGGCTAGGGGCGGGGACTTTTAGTATGTTTACCTCCTGACTACCCCCAACACATTCCTGAAGAGAAAAATTCTCCCCTCCAAAATGTTCTCTACAACTCTTTCATTGACTGGACTATCTGTGTAATTAGTATCTATGGATATTGGATATAACAAATATATTCTCTAAGCTACACATTTAATACATACAGCACTTAAAAGATTTTATGATAAAGTTTTGAGAAAGGAAACAGGTTTCCGAAACGTCAGCAAATATATTATTTTTATATTTTTGTTCCTATTCACCATTTGTCAAAGAAACGCCTTCTAACTGTTCCTTTGACGTAAAAGTCGCAGGTGTCGAGGTTATTTTCCTGTAAAATATTGGATAATTGTATTATTTTTATAGATTTCTCAGACATTGTTTTTAGAAGAAAATGTATGTGACAGAGAAGCTCAGTAAGAAAGACAGAAAAATTAAGACAAGTCAAAACTAATATTCAGACAGGGCACTTACCAATATTCACCGCTATGTCCACCCGTAGAAGGAATCGGTTAAAAAGATATTTTTTTTTTTTTGGTAGATGTCCAGGCTGTCTGTAGTTATGAAATGCTTCGGTTGAGTTTCCCGGTGGATGCTTCACCGGTTGAAACAGCTGATCACACCGGTAAAAGAAACAACTTATTTTTGATGACCGGTTAATTTTGAAACGGCTAAATGAGGAACGGGTTGAGAATATTGAGATCGGTGTACTTATCGGTGAATATTGAAAAATATCCATAATAACAAATGGATGTTTTCAATAAATGTTGAAGTCGCAGGTTTAAATTATCTTAATTTCCTAATATATTTGCAAATTCTTGCAATAGAAAATAGTGGTTTAAATATAAAACAGTATTAATTAGTCAAATAATTGATTTACTTATTAGTAAGTGCGGTATACACTACAAAGGGTTAAGTGGCTAATGATCAAATATGCTGGAAAAATTGTGTAGGCATTAGTTAAAGCAACATGTGTGATCATTTTATAAATAACTAATATCGACTATCCTAAAATATGTTAGCTATTTAAATCTAGAAGATGCAATATAGAGTTTTTTTTAATGACGTTATCAATATTCAATACAAGATCCTTCTCAAATTAGTATAACACCTTTTTCAATATTTTTTTATACATACAACCAATTTATCAAGTATTGATAGGAAATATCTTAGAGCTCAAGCAGTTAAAAGTGTTCTATAAATGAATTCTGGTTACGTTTTATTTTTAAAATGTAAGTACGTTATACCTTTGAGTATAAAAATCCATCGGACAATGAAAAACTCTAGGTGAAGAAGCTGTGTGCGAGGATAAATGTAAAACTCACCAATGTAAATAATAAATTCTGTCAGTTTGTGGCCCTAGTTTTGGATTAAATAAAAGAAGGGAAATATTTTTAAAATTTAAGGAATACACGTAGCATATGACAATTGTTAGTCGTTTATTTCAATTTACGAACAAACACAGATTTGCAGACTTTTCATTTCGCGCTCCACTTGCTAGTGAATAAACCAGCAAAATGTGCACTGACATCTCTTGATATGATTGGTTTTTAATTTTAATTTTTCATACTATTTGTTCTTCTTCTTCTTCTTCACGTGGTTCTGCAGTCCCTCATTAGACTCTCATCTACTTTAGCTATTGCCTCTATTCACTACGGTCTCCCAGCTTCCTATTCCAAATAGTTCCTCCGCAACGTTTTATATCTTATCCCGCCAGCAGATCCTTGGTAGTCTTCTGCGCCTATTTCCTATGGTTTGACCGCTATTTTTATTTTTTCGCACCCGATCCTCGCATTTTCTCAACGTTCCGCTCTCATCTGAGTCGTTGCACTTTTGGCAAATGGTTGTATCTAATTTGTCAGCCTTTGTCTTCTCTTACAAGACCAGTATTATCACAAGGGCTTTCTGCTCAAAAATGTCTAGCATGTTTTCTTTTTTCTTGGTGAAGATCCATATTTCGCAGATATAAGTGACGACTGGTCTTGTTAGGGTTTTATATATGACAACTTCCGTGTCTCTTTGAATTAGCTTGAATTCATGTTTTAGTGAAGTTCATAGAGAGACCCGTTTCCTTTCATAATCCTTTGTCTTATACTTGCCATTAAATCGTTAGTCTTATTCACCTACAAACTCTTGTGCTGCCTTTATCTTACCTTCACTAATATTCCAGTTCGGCCCCGATCTTCTTTCTGTTCTAGTTACTATTGCTTACTTTTTATTTTATCTTTTCACATGTTCTCTTAATATTCTTTCAACTATATCGATGTCATCTGCGTACACTTCCATCTGTTGCTCCTTGCTTAAAATGGATCTATTTTTGTTTATTTTCATTGTACGATTCATCTTGTTTATCGCCCAGTAGCTTGGGCACCAGCCCATCTTCCTGTCGTTAATTTTAAATGCCTTCTTTGTCAACTGTTGAGTCTTAACGTTTCCTTTTGAGTTGCTCATTATCATACGTGTTTATTAATTTTAATGCCATACCTGATTCATCAGATATAGGGCTTCTCTGCTTAAACTATAATGGATTCGATATAGATCCTAATACTCTTCAAGACCTTCTTCCACATACAGAATTATTGTCGTATGTCTGTGAATATTTTGTATGTGTGCATTGTGTACCTAGGAATTAAGTATAGTTGTCACATCTTAGTTTCCCCCATCTTATATATTGGGCAAGTTATGGCTGTCTACCATTCCTTTAGCGTCTTCTCTGTATTCCATATAATTACCATCATCTTGCACATGATCTTAAAAAGTTCTTCACCTCCGTACTTTATAATCTCTGATAGGGCATTGCCTTTCCCCTTAAAATTATTATTCTGTAAACGCTGTATGCTACACTTTATCTCGCTCCACGTGGGCTCTTCTATTACTGGTTGAAACCCCTCATACATATGCGGCTCTTGTGTGGTAGCGCTCCCAGGAGCGTTCCACAATTAAAGCTCGCCTATGTCAAGTTCAAAGGCTAGCTTGCCTAGGAATAACAGGACAACCCCAGCGGCTGCAATAGAGACCATCCTTGGACTCCCTTGCATGTCGAAGTGAAACTGGAAGCTAGGAAAGCAGCAAATAGACTGTTTAAAGGTGAAATGTGGAATGCGACGGGACAAGGGCACACAAAGGCTTTAGCTCTACCTATAAGGGACCAGGTCGTCCATAAGTTTATTATTCTATATACAGTCGTCTTCCCTAGTCGAGATGGCTGGGAATGCGATAAAATGAATCTTCCGAGTCCCGGAGGTCTAGAATGGTACACAAACGAATCGAATGCTCAAGAAGGAACCGGTGCTGGTGTACACGGATGCAAGCCGAGGGCTCGTATATCGGCGCCACTTGGTAAGTATCTTAGTGCACTTCAGGCTGAGATATATGCCATTTTACTATGCAAGCGAAAACCTCAACCTTAATGAACTTATTTGTCAGTCAGGCAGCTTTAAGGGCTCTTACATCAAACAAAGTGACCTCTAAACTGGTGCTGAACTATCGAAACATTCTGACTGAGCTGTGTGACCGCAACTTAAGCAGACCGTTTTGCGGGTAAAGGAGAAAAACTCCTTTCCCTGGCCCAGAGCCAGCCTTCGGTCAGCCAAGAAGTCTGATATAATCAGAGCTGCAGGACTGGGCTACAGCACAACTATTGGGAGCAGGCCCCCGGAATGAAAGAGTCGAGGCTCCATATAAAGGGCTCTCGGCTGTCTCCACTGTGAAGTGGCGGATTGGGCTCGATAGAGAACGATTGAGATGAATGGTAGGCCTGATAACAGGAAACTGTCCTCTGAAGAAGGACCTACATACAATGCAGTTGAAAGATGATCCTACTTGTAGATTGTGTGGAGTGGATGATGAAACCATCAGTCATATCCTATGCCATTGTGCACCAATAGGAGTGTCAAGGTATAGGTATTTCGGAAGACAGTTCTACAGCCGGAGGAACTACGGGAATTACCCTGGAGATGGTTGCTCTCCTGGAGAGCATTGGTCTTTTCTAGGGCATCCTCAATGTCGCGAATAGGCCTGAATACTGCGGATCTTCGGATCTGCTCGCATTTTCTAATATAGCTGTCATATCTTAGTTTTTCTCCTTCTTATATATTGGGCAAGTTATAGCTGTCCACCATAGTGTCATTCCTGTATTCCATAAAATCACCATCATCTTGTATAGAATCTTAAAACTTACACTATATCTCGCTTCGCGTGGGCTCTTCTATTACCGGTTGAGTCCCATTCCGTCGTGGATTCGCCTGGTTACGCATGCAAGTCCTTTCTACGCTTTGGTAATTTTCGAATAGTATAAATGAAATGAATATTTCTCTATAATTGTTTGAGTGTTTAAATAATAAAACTAAAGCACCACAAAGGGATAAGTACTATATAATAAATGATATAACCATACACTAATGTATGTACAAAATTTACATGATTTTATAATTCAAAAGCTTGGGTCCTGAATCCTTTATCTATCTACTTACTGAATAAAATTATATTCTAATTAAGTTGCTCATTTGCTCTACCTAATGAAATTAGTTAGTCTACGAAAATCATTGTTTACGTCGTGTACAAGCATCTAGCAAATAAATTAGAAATTAAATCTCAGCACAGCATGCCTGAATGCTAAGTATATTTATATTATTTAATCTAGGTGCACGCAATCACAACTACATTTTCAATTAAGCATTTTATTTTTATTATATTTTTATTTTTGTTGCATCTAATTAGCATAGACGTTCTTTTTAGCGATGTAGTTAGGAATATAACGAATAAGAGTAGGTTTTTATTATGAAACATTGACTTTCTGTTATATTTATTATTTGTTTTAAATTAGTAAAATACAATATTTTCATGCATTAAAAATGGTTGAAACAGTATAATACTGGAGCGGATCTGGCGAGAAAAAGAAAAGTTTTGAAACCAACTTTAAAAAAAAATGTTTTGACAAGAATTGGGTTACACTCATTCTCTTTTTTCATGTTATCAAGTTAGTTCAGCTTAATCGCAAGGGGCGGGGGAGGCATTCGCATTTAAAATTCGCAAAAACGCATTTTTTTCACGATAACTTCGATATTATTCACTTGACGAAAAAAAAGTTGAACAAAAAATTGAAGATTTCGCGGGAGCACATAACCTGGTTAAATTTTTTTTCAAATCGGACGGTAACTTTTTGTGAAATTTTTTTTTAAAATACGTGTTTCTTTGCCATAACACTAATATACAAGAAAGTAATTCCTTAATTTGTTGACGAAAAAATTATTCCCCTATAATTTTTTTCCCTGTCGTCCGATTTTGAAAAACCAAATGGAATGGAATTTGTTCGTTATTACCTTTAGTATTTGACTGAATAATTTTTTTTAATTTTTTTCAAATAAACCAACTTGTGAGAGGGAAAGAATATTTTGCATTTTTTTTTCAAATGCGTTTTTGAGTACGAAGGAAAAGGTTCAGAGTAGATTTTTTTTACAGGTTTGTCTTTAATTTAAAAAAAAAGATTATCGCAATCCAAGCAATAGGAAGGAAGGGAGGGCGCATAAGGCGTTTGCGGGAATAAATGGTTAAGGAACAGGGATAGGGACTTCGGACCTTGATATTCGGCAATATAAATCTGTTTTCCATCTTAATATTTTATTAACGTACTCTTCATCAAATATTAAACTTATTATAAATAATCATTTAACTTCACGAGTTTTCGCGGCCCATTTCTCTAGTTTTAGATGTCTCTTGGATATATAAAGCAATTATTTTTCCGTTTAACTCGCTCTAACTCAAAAACGGCACAATGGATTACTATCAAATATTTATCGTGTTATCACTATATATTTGTTAATAAAATATGTTAATATGTATCATATTTTAATAACTGTAGAAATCATTATTTCTTTTCGAAAAAATTTGCATTCTGAAATGCAATATGCGGGAAACTTTTTTATCTTTCGAAATAGATACCTAGTATATCGAAGATACTGTATTATTGTGTATTAAAATGGTCATATTGCCTAAAGCCGATTCTGGTTTTTACGTCATAAATACCTCGGAGCCGGGTATGATAATAAGCTACAATTTGAACCATTACTAGTTATATGGCACATGGACGTTTGAAATTAGGGACCGACTCACTGGAGCAATGCTTGAGGTTTGAATTATGACTGGGATATGGATGGATATTTAGTAGCATTTTCATACGTTGCAGAGACGGTACCAGTGCTCTAGATCGCGGTTTTGTGAGAGACAACACGGTTAGTCGTTCAACTCTCCTGAGTTCGAGTCACAGCTGCAGCAGATGTCGCAGGGAATGGTTGTTGTGTTGTTGTATATGTGTGCGTGTTCTGGTTGAGTGGTTGAACAGCTATAGCTAAACCCCGACAGGACGTTGATAATAATAAATAAAGAAAAATTGTGTGTCGCTCCCTTGTTTAAACAAAATACTTCTAAAAATTTAGGTAAATACATTTGACCACATAGAACAACTTTTAACATGTACTTCGAAACGATTCGACGCATTTCAGAATTTTGAAAATAAAAAATTGAATTGTTATAATAAATTATAAGGTTGAGATGGAAAATCGAGTCGGGTACCAAAACTTTTTCTAATTTGTTTCCTTAACTATGTGGAAAACAAATTTCGAAAAGTTAACGTTCAGTTCTTCAAAATCACTAAAAACTGCATTTTCAACTTTAATTGTTAATGTAGAAAAGAACACACACTCTAAAGTTGAGTAAACTGAGATCTATAATCTGTGGAAAAATATTAATCAAAATCTAAAGCAAACGCTACGGGGACTCAAAGTTTCATTAAAAAACGCAGGATGACTGACGCGTTAAATATTCATACACTCATACCCACCTACATATTTTGCTAAGAAAATATGCAATAACAGTTATTTACGTAACAAGTACTGAACATGATATCTTAAAGAACGAGTAGGTAAACATAAGAGTACTCTAAAGATACTTTCAGTACATGCTACGTATAGTATTTTATGTTAAATCGTGTAAAAATATATAATTTTCTTCCAGAAAGTACAAATTCAATTACACAATTATCAAGTTACCATATATAAGGCAACAACTGAAAATATTTAATGACAACGAAAAATTGCGAAGCATTAAATACATTTTGTGCAAAATCTTCAATCTTTTCAAGCGGTTCTCATAAATTTGGTATACCACCTGCGAATTCATAGGCTACTGAATCAAAAAATTTTAAATTTTGTACCTACAATATCGCGAGAAAGATATGAATACTTTATAGTACTAGTTCCATAAAGTTATTGTTTAAAGTACTATTGCCGTAAATAGCTGTTTGTGCAACAAGTTAGGAGAAGTGAATTTTTTCTACATTGGGCGTAGGATTTTTGGTTTAGGCAAATAAAAGCAAAAAATATGCCGTATACGGAAGAAACAATTTTATTACATATTGCACATGCCGTCATTCCTTCTAATAGTAGTGGAATCAAATTAGACTAAAAAATTCGCAATGTCAATTGTCTGGTCAGGTCATTTTTTTTGTTTTAACGTATTTAGGGGATCAAGTTAAGTTCACAGTTCAGTTTTACAGTTTCTGCGAGATCGGCGTATTGTTTATTTAAACAATTTATTTTGTAGACCGTGTTTTCCATCGGTTTTCTTTGAATATCTCGAAATCTATAAGCTCTATGGAAAATAATAAAAAGAAGAAAAAGTTCGTTATGAGCTGTACAATAAAAGTATATAAACTATAACTCATTCCAATTCTTATTATTTAAAAAAATAAATAAATATTGCAAAATTATGCGTTTCTAAACAAATCACTGTTCTTTCAAAAATAATGGATAATATTCAATGAATTCTGGAGCAATATAGCTCTTGTAAACTACAACCACCACTTAAAATTTCAAATCAAAATGATTATTAAAACAGCTCAAATATACAATTGCTCCTAAAACTTTGCACTCTTATAAAATCCTGCCATCAAAACCAAGAAATGTGTACGATGGCTGAAACGAAAAACGGTGCAGGAGTAATGAAAGTAAATTAAAAAAGCCAACTTAAAAAAAAATTAATGCTCTACTTGAATTTGGAGCTGAGATACGTTAGTTTTTACGTTTAGGTCACTTATAAATAAACAGGTCGATATTTCTTATTGTTTGGACTGGTAATTCTCCAATATCTATTATTTTGTCTCTGCTACTTGAAAATAATCCAAAGCTACAGTTGCTGAAAAATAATGTGAATGTCAGTCGAGACGTTTAACATCCACATTAACGAGACTATACCTCAGGTGTACTTCATGTCCAGGAGTCTGTACCCGCTCCTAGCCAGGGGTAGCGGACTTAACCGACAAAATAAAAAACTGTTGTACACAGTAGTGATCAGGCCGGCAATCACATACGCGGCGCCGGTGTGCTGCAGCATACCGGCCACGACAATGAGAAAACTTAAAGTGTTAGAACACAAATTTATGCGCCTCATCTCTGGTTCAGACAGGTACACCTCCCTCAGAGATTTATATGCACGATGTCACGACATAACCCCACTAGCGGACTACGTTCAAGAAATCTCCTAGAAATTCTATCAATTCAAACTGGGCGATAGTCCGCTTACCCGAATTAGACAGCATAATGCCATACTTTTCGATATAAGACACCCCCTACCATACCAGACGTTGCCTATTTTCCGGCAACTCCATTAGCCAAACTTTTCACTACTACAACTTATTACTATCCCAAACTTTGTCTTTCTCGACTTACATCTTTAATATTTTTCTATTCCCTCTCTGTTTGTTTATTTTGTTCTCGTTCATCCTTTTCTGTTCTTTTGTCTATTTTTGTCTCCAAATTCCATTTAGGCCGATAAATTTATAAAAATCCTAACTCTTTTAATCCTTAACTTTCATTTCACCACATTTTCCTGGCAGGAAGACCACCAGGGTGGAATTGCTTCGAACGGGTTTTTTCGTTGAGTTTTGTTTTCCCGTGCCAGCAACCGAAATTTCAAAGTGTTCGCGCTCGTGTTGTGCGCGAAATCGATAATTTTATTGTACTATTTTAGTTATTTTTAGATATTTTCACATATCATGTTTTTAAAAGTTATTGTTAGTTTTAAGTTTATACCTTTTAAGCAGCAGCTCTAACCCCTCACTAACTATTGTTTAGTCAAACCGGACCTGCGCCGCTCAGCTTTACACTCACCACGGCGCTGCGCGCCGTGTATATCTGGCTGGCTCCGGGACAGTTTCCGGGGAGACACATATTTATAATTTAATTTAAATAAAGTATTGTTTGATTTGATTTGATTATTTGAATGTCAGTCGATAATCCGTTGAAGCAACGTCGAGCGCGGTTAGTACTTGGATGACCCATCTTAGGAAATACAGCGTTCTCGTCCCATCTTCTAGCGGCTTGTATATCAGTGTATACGCGGAAGCTACGTAATTTCAGACGAGGATTACGTCGTGGATATACCATCCTTCGGAGGGGATGTAAAGCAGGCGGTCCCTTGTCTATTAAATGTTAGGCAAGTAAAGGATCCCTACTCTTCTTAAAGGAAGAGGTTCGGTAAAATTTCCAGGTTGGGGGGTAACTCGTCTCCTGGCATCGGTGATAGGCCCTGGTAGCGGAAATAGGCCGACGTTAAATAAATAGATAACAAAAAAAAGAGATCCGAAAATCACCAAATACCCCAAAATGTTATGTTTTACAAACCGGATTTTGGTCACTTGGTAGTCCAGCAGATAAGGACAAACGACTGACGTTTAACATATATATTAACGAAACAATACCCAAGGTCTACTCCATGTCCAGGAGTCTGTATTCACTCCTGGTCAGGGGTAGCGGACTTAACAAGACAAATAAGAAACTGTTGTACACGATGGTGATCAGGCCGGCTATCACATACGCGTCGCCGGTGTGGTGCAGCATTCCGGCCACGACAATGCGAAAACTTCTAATTCTCGAGCAGAAATTTATGCGCCTCATTTCTAATTCCTGCAGATGCACCTCCCTCAGAGATCTTTACGCACGATGTCACAACATAACCCCACTAGCGGACTACGTCCAAGAGATCTCCCAAAAATTCTACACCTTCAAACTGGGCAATAGTCCGCTAACCAGCGACATAACCCAAATCAGAATCCATAATGCACCATTCCAGATCAAACACCCTCTACCATACCAGACGTTGGCTGTCTTCCGACAACCTCTTCCCTAGCCATACTTTCCTATACCAGAATCTACCATTTCCTCACCTTTGATCTTTCCTCAACTTTATCTTTCCAATCATTTCTATTTTCCTTCTTTTTATTCTTTTTGAGCCCTTTTTTTAACAAAAATTCCCTTTTGGCTGATAACCTTTTTAAAATTTCAAACATTTTAAACCCTATCCTTTTTCCACCACAAACTGCCCCCGATAGGAACCTATATCGTAACCTATGTTATATTGTAGAGGGCGCTACTAGTAGTTGATCAAGTAGATATTAGCTCTATATCTTAGTTAATTGAGGAGCTATTTTAAAAAAAGTGTCCGGAGACGACTTTTTTTCAAAGCGATATATCTTAGTTAATTTTAAAGCTAGGAAAATAAAACTAAATGGCAGTGTTATGGTACACTTTACAGTTTATTTTATAGCGTTTCCTATGGGCCAAGCCTAAATAAAAGTATTTAAAAAATGCAAAGAAAAATTTTGTCAATCGATTTCTATCAGATCTAATTGAATTACCACTTTGAAAAAAATATGTAATAATTGTCTATGTCTTGCCTAACAGCAAGCCAAGTTTCATTATAATCCAAGAGGTGCAACATGTCGAAAAAAAATTTTAAGTAAGTGGACCGCCACCTTACGACCACTATGTTGACGCTTTTAATTTGCATTACATTTCAATAATCTTTTGAAAAGTTGCGTTTTGACAGCTCATAAAAAGTATATTAACTAGCCTATTACAATGTTTTTTTTTTATCTACTTTTATAGTGACTGTAGTCGGTCTCAGTTAAGAATGCAGTTGTTTTCGTTATGAGCGGAGCACAGTTTACACAGGATATGGGAATTCCCAAGTAAGTGGAGTCCCCCCATGGTCGACATAAAATAAAAATTAACGGTTTAAATTGGCTTTTGTTTGGTATTTGGCTCTTTTATAAATACGTTGAAATTATTTAATTCATATTGCAGCATATTTTGTTTAGATTAATGAAAGCTCATTATAGATGTAAATCCTCTAAAAATGTCAAGTGCTATAAGAAATAGGTAAACCTACTACATTTTTAGAGGATTTGCGTCTATAATGAGCTTTTATTACTCTAAATAAAATATGTTGCAATATGAATTAAATAATTTCAATGTATTTCAATTTCAATGTATAAAAGAAAAGTGCCAAATAAAAGCCAATTTAAATCGTTAATTTTTATTTTATGTACCAACTGGCTTGAGTCAGCCATGGGGGGATTCCACTTATTTGGGAATTCCCATATTCTGTGTAAATTGTGCTCCGCTCATAACGTAAACAACTGTATTCTTAACTGAGACCGACTATAGCCACTATAAAAGTAAACAAAAAACATTGTAATATTCTAGTTGACACCACCAACCGTTGATATACTTTTTATGAGCTGTCAAAACGCAACATTTCCAAAGATTAATGAAATGTAATGCAAATTAGAAGCGTCAACATAGTAGACTGGCGGTACATGACCAGTCAGGTGCAACGTTTTTAAAATGCATGCCAATCATATATATGAATGAAGTTACCATGAATATGCCAGAAATGCCAATTTTAGGCAGTCGTCGCGTGCACAAAGGGGTGCAAATCGGCTTTTTTTGTTTCTTTTTTTTGGGTTTTATTTTTTATTTTTTTTTAATGGATGCCAATAGTGCCAAACGAAAAGCCGTGAAAAAGAATCCAGCGGAAATTCATTGGCATGCAGTTTCCGCGCTCAAAACAACTGTTAATGTGCACATTAAATAGTAAAATTTTTTGGTGTTCTTGATTTTGGATGATTTTGATTTTGGATTTTTTTTCAAGGCTTTTCGTTTGGCACTATTGGCATCCATTAAAAAAAAATAAATAAAACCTAAACAAAAGAAACAAAAAAAACCGATTTGCACCCCCTTGTGCACGCGACGACTGCCTAAAATTTGCATTTCTGGCATATTCATGGTAATTTCATTCATATATATGATTGGCATGCATTTTAAAAACGTTGCACCTGACTGGTCATGTACCGCCAGTCTATAGTGGTCGTTTAAGGTGGTCCACTTACTTAAATTTTTTTTTCGACATGTTGCACCTTTCGGATTTTAATGAAACTTGGCATGTTGTTAGGCAAGACATGGACAATTATTATATATTTTTTTCAAAGTGGTAATTCAATTAGATCTGATAGAAATCGATTGACAAAAGTTGTCTTTGCATTTTTTAAATACTTTTATTTACGCTTGGCCCATAGGAAATGCTATAAAATAAACTGTAAAGTGTACCATAACACTGCCATTTAGTTTTATTTCCCTAGCTTTAAAATCAACTGAGATATACCGCTTTGAAAAATAGTCGTCTGTGGACACTTTTTTTCAAATAGCTCCTCAATTAACTAAGATATAGAGCTAATATCTACTCTATCAACTACTATTAGCGCCCTCTACAGTATAACACAGGTTACGATATAGGTTCCTGTCGGGGGCGGTTTCGCCATGGAAGTACGGCTAGACCCTTTCAGGAACAAATATCGATGTGTGACCTAAACGTAAAAACGAACGTATCTCAGCTCCATACGCATTAAGTAGTAGTAGTAAAGTAGTACAGCATTAATTTTTTTTTTTCGAAAGTTGGCGTTATTAATCTACTTTCATTACTCGTTTACTGTTTTTGATTTCATAAAAAAACCAACGAGTTACTTGAATTTCTTTATAACTAAAATTTCGAAAACTATAACAAAACGGGTTTAAATTTTGAAAAAAAAAATGTTTTTCTCCGTGATCTTATAGTACTTATAGAATGCTACAATTTGAGCCATCGCACACATTTCTTGGTCTTGATGGCAGGATTTCACAAGAGAGCAACAATTGTATATCTGAGCCGGTTTAGTAATCATTATGATTTGAAATGTTAAGTGGTCATTGTACTTTATAAGAGCTATATTTTCCCAAAATTTCGTTGAATGTTATCTATTATTTTTTAAAGAACAGTGATTTGTTTAAAAACGCATAATTTTGCAATATTCAATTTTTTTTTAATAATAACAATGGGAATTAATTATAGTTTATGTACTTTTATTGAACAGCTCAAAACGAACATTTTCCTTTTTTTTTATTGTTTTCCATAGAACTTATAGATTTCGAGATATTCAAAGAAAACCGATGGAAAACACAGTCTAAAAATTAAATTGTTGAAATAAATAATACGCCGACCTCGCAGAAACAGAAAAACTGAGCTGTGAACTTAAATTGACCCCCTGAGCACATTAAAACAGAAAAACTGTTCTGACCAGACAATTCACATTAAAATTCTAATTTGACTCCACTCTAGTGTTTGGAAAGATGATTAAACTGAGATATTTTTAATTTTTATATTTTTATACTACGATTATCCATTATATACAATATGTACCTGTTATTTTGTTCTAATAACAATTATTTACAATTTTTTGTGTGCAGAAATATTTTATTTGCACTTGTAAGGAAAAGTTAAACTTTTTTTAACTCAAATTATTAGTATTTAAATATAGTATTTTGCCAAACACTAGTAATAAAGATATATTTTCTGTCTATGTCTCGTTTATCATAATATTAATGTTATCGTAGCTACCGTATATTTAACGAAAAGAATATTGATATTTACCAGCTACTCCAAGTATGCATGCCGCTGCAAGTCCCAGCAGTAAAATATATTTTAAACTTGCCATCTTTACACAATAACGGACACGACAAAAGCATAATAATAATTCAGTTTCGTATATATACAGTATGATAAAAAAATTGTTTATGTTAGACTAATGTGCTTTAACAAGTTTTAACACATTTAAAATACATTTTAATCAGGTTAATGTTACATTTGACGATCAAATATTAATAACACGCTGTCACAAATTAGTTTCAAAACTAATTTAGGAAATTAAACCCTATTGATTATTTGTTATTAAATAAGGAATATCACTTTTTAACAAGCTATTTGCATTAGCTGAATAATAATGCATACGGAAATTTTAATTTAAATCAGCAGTCGGAAATTTTTAGTACATGGTATCGGAAGTATTATAGATTATTGCGGGCTTATCGACTTTCAAGCTGGTAACTAATTAGTTGCTGATTTAATTATAGTATAATCGGACTAAATACGAAATAAAATTCTTGACCATTTGAAAAGAGCTAGTTCTTGGTGTTATATAAATTACGAAAACAAAAATATAGTTTTTAAAACAGTTATTAGGAAAAAAAGACAAATCTGTATGTTTAACACCTTTTCTTTTCTCCTATAGAATGTAAAGTAGGATGTTACACAAATTGTATAAAGTGTGTAAATGAGCCATTCTGTTAATAATACGTAAAGTTGTTTCTTATTTTCATATCTTATTTACCATCTGCCTATTTTCGCTCTTCTGTTGTCTTAAGCAAAATCGTCCTATCTACAAAAATTTAAACTTTCTAACCTTCACACTTTTTGTCCTATACGCATATGTTCTAGGTAAACTCTCATGTGGTCAGATGCTACTATTCGTCGGACACAATGTCTCTGGCGTATAGCGACTTGCCAAGAGCGGCGACCTCTAGCCATAGTGGGCTATACTCACTGTTAATGAAATAGGATTTGAAGGAAACAACTACTCAGCGGGCAAATACCCCGACCTGCATTGAATTATACCTTCAAATCGTGATCGGTAGCCAAATATCATTTGTCCGTTCCTAACCAGACATAGACCGGTTTCAAACTTATTATGTTCTCTTCAGTATACCATAGGTTATGGAACAGACAAATGATAGTGGCCAACATGCTAGGCTTATACATACTAATGCAAATGAAGTGGTGGTGAGAGGTAAACTCTCATGTGGTCAGATGCTACTATACGTCGGACAATACATGTCTCTGGTGTATAGCGACTTGCCTAGCAAGTACCAAGAGCGGCGACCTCTAGCCAAAGTGGGCTATACTCACTGTTAATGAAATAGGATTTGAAGGAAACAACTACTCAGCGGGCAAATACCTCGACCTGCATTGAATTATACCTTCAAATCGTGATCGGTATCCAAGCATAATTCAATGCAGGTCGGGGTATTTGCCAGCTGAGTAGTTGTTTCCTTCATATCCTATTTCATTAACAGTGAGTATATTTGGCTACCGATCACGATTTGAAGGTATAATTCAATGCAGGTCGGGGTATTTGCTCGCTGAGTAGTTGTTTCCTTCAAATCCTATTATATATATATATATATATATATATATATATATATATATATATATATATATATATATATATATATATATATTCGTCTAATTCCATTGTTTTGTCGATCGCAAGTGACGCTTTATATACCAAATACTTGTTGCCATTGGCACCGGTTATTTTTCATAACGTCCCTAGGAAAATAAACTAAATTTGGGAAACTTTTCTCTTTTATATAACAGGTATTAAATTAAATGTTTTAACTTTTTAGGAAGTAAATCTAAATAAGACTTACTTGCTATATCTTCTATATCCGGCATTATTTTCAAACATATTCAGAGCTATTCTGCCCTCCGTATGTTAAAAAAACATAGAATATAGATATTTGAAGTTAAACATTAGAGTAGTAGTAGTGTTTTTGCTTAGCATGCTTATGACGTTTCTTGAAGTATCACTGTAATTAATTATAAAAATTAAGACTTGATAATTGAAGTTGAACTTTTATTAAAATTAAAATTCAAGACATTGGTCCACAATTATTTCCTAAGTAACAACATGGTATCTCAAGATTCTTAAGAGCAAACATGGTATATCACATAAATATGCCATGTTTTGTTTATGTAATGGATAGATACGGTGTTCATGCGTAGTAACATGATAAATTCGCTCGAGATACGAGGTCGACAAAATGTTAGAAAATAATGTTCGGAGTCTATTTTACAAGGTTTTCTCGATGTAATTGATGTATTTTTATCCGCTGAGTTCATCGAAACTAAAATCTCAAAATACCCAAAAAGGCCTCATACGGGGTTCTCTCTTATGGGGGCAGTATTATAATAATATGATTTAATTTATCTTGACAGTAGCTGTTATTTGAATAGAAGCCGCGTCCTAAATTTATTTTATTGACAGTTGCCATGGATATTCCAAGCATCGGTACCTTTACTATTTGCTTAGCAAATATGAAATCTTACTCAAATAATTATAGTTTTCCACTAATTTTTCTCAAGTTTTTTTCTAATTTAATGATTCATGGGTGTGACGAAAAATATAACATATGCACCGCGGGTCGTACAGTGCGATTTGAGCCCCTGAACTTAATCTATACTATGTAACTTATGTAACTCAATCTATACTCTGTAAAAATGAATTAAGCCATTTTCGAGCAAAATGTTAATCAAATGCTATATTCGCAATAATCGACCTCACCCGGCTGTAACTTCTATTCGTTAATGTTATATAGAGCTATTGCCCTCTTAAAATCTATAATTCATTCCGTCGACTCTTCAATACCAAACTATAAAAAAACATACTTTATTATTTTGCTGTGCTTTAATGTTTCCCTGTTTATTCGATGTCTGAAATTGTATTTCGACAGACGCATTCTCCAAAAGCTTATAACCAATAAAACTACATATCAGTTTTCTTCACTGCAGATATTCCTAAAATAATAACATTAAATAAGTTTTCTCTACTATAAAACGTTCCTAACTTACACAACTTTAATGCGTAACCACTTTAGCTTTTCTTTCTTTCGTAGATTTTTAGAGGGTTATTGAGGGTTGCAGATGGTAAACAAGCAGTTTCGAACAAAAAAACCTAAGAAACACAGGTCTTAATGGTGACTATAAGAGAGATGCATATTACGAAAATAGTTTCAATTTAGAAAACTAAGATACCTTAGAAAAATAGGACAAAGATTTTGTGGCCAATAACATACGTACAAACTTTTCAGATAGCAGAAATTTATACAATCTTAATATACACTTATTTGCAGATTATTGCCAACTATATGGGACTTATACTTCTCAGTACACTCTTAAGGAATTCAGCTGTTACAAATCTCTTGTATGGAAAGATAATATAGTCCCATATTTGAATCAGCCTAATTGGTTTAAAATAAATACATTTAAAGAAATGCAGTAGTGTTTGATCTCCGTAATATCCATTGAATAACGCATCAAATAAGCTACTTATCTAAAATCTAAATCAGTTATTGGTAATGACCAAAGTCCGGACAGAAAATCTACATTCCAGAGACGGCTTTTATGCAGCTTTAATATTATATTTCAAATACAAAATGAAACATTTAGAAACAATAAAAAAACGACGAAATGCTGAAATATTAGTAATATTTCATCACGTTTTGTGTCATCTTATCCGTCTTTCTTTACAATATGTATAAAATGTTATTTGTAATGCTACCGCTGAAGTTGAATAATATTTGCAAATCTCGAGTCATCGGCTTTATATTTGTATGTGTTTTTTAATCATAATTTATTCATAGCTTTTTAATTTTCTTCTCCGTTTACATATTTTTGAGTATCTGTGTTTGCGTCATGTGTTCTCTTAACAAGAATCATGGAGCCAAAATAAGCAGGAAACAGAAAAAGTTATTATCTGTTACCGATGACTATTTTAGATGAAAGTTGCTAGGACAATTATGGCAAGGGCATCAGAACGTGCTTCTGTTACATTACATCTCACCATATATCCAGACGTCATCGAGTGATTGTTTATAATAATTCTACTTTATTAATTTCGAATGCGATGGAATTCGTTAAAGACATTACAATGTAAAATATTGTGTTATATATGTAGGAAAATCTGTACATGCAGGCATACCACCTAGAGCCAGCCCTAGTTTAGACGTCAAGAAGAGGTGACATCCGGATTCTAATGATAATATTCAATCAGATCGGTGAAATCGGCATAAGCTACGTTTACGCAGATTCCTATGCACTCTCTGACTCCTAGTTCACAGTTTTTTTCCCATAAATAATCGAGTAGTTTATCCCCAAAAGGACGTCTAAAAATGAAAGGACCGACTAATCGCGTACTAGTGACTAATTGAAGTTTTTATCGAACTTTATTTTCCCCAGGTTCATGAACATTTCTATCACTTTTAATTGAGGCACTTAGAAGTACATTATGTATCCCCAATTGATCAGTTCAAGGCTTTTAGTACATAAATAATACATTTTCTTATTTAAATACTAATAACTACGAAAGCGTAGAAAGGCCATGCCATTAATAATATTTTTTTAACTCAGAATTCAATTGTTAAGTCGGAATTCACAATTGTAAGTCGGAATCACAATTGTATCTCGGAATTCACAATTGTATCTCAGAATTCATAATTGTTAAGTCGGAATTCACAATTGTTAAGTCGGAATTCACAATTGTTAAGTCGGAATTACTAAAGAAGTAATAATATAGAGGAATGGTAGATAAAATATGCAGTTTTGTCGCATTCCTCTTAACTCTGAATGATATTACCATAATTACTAGATTACTAGAAACGCAGTGTGCTTGCAACAAATGCTGGTAAAAGGAACTTTGTCTAAATTAAAGGAGTCTCGCCGCTTCGGCAGCTGTCCAGTCATTTGCGTACCAGTTTTGAGCTATTGGTTCTCACCAGCCCAAAGCAGACTCTGACATCTTTGACGCTGTGGGCTCATTTTGCTCTTAATAAACTCGAGCAACACAAAGACAGTGACTTGTAAATAATGTGATGTTCCTTCAACGGAATTAGTTCTACGAATTTTCAAATGCTATACGTGATGAGCGTTTCGCCAACTATATTGGCATCATCTGCAGACGATTAAAAACTAATGGAAATTAAGCAATACATGCTGTATTTGTACTAAATTAATGTCAACGCAACCCACTATTCAGTACATGACCTACTAACCAATAAAGCGGGCTATTTGGAATAAGACTTTTATCGCTATTCATACTGCTTTTACATTTTGCAGTTTTTATAAGCTTTCAAATGCATCCAGTTGGCTATTATTTCTCATATTCCAAATTAACCTTAAATTGTTAATAGGTATATATTCCATGATTGTTATGTCGGGCTGGGCAACACTAAATTTTCAAGTTTTTCATATTACCCTCCTTAAATCTAGTTATACTAGGATGTTTCGCTAGTCCAACATTCTTCAAATTATAATCGGTTTCTCAATGCGAGGTTAAGCACTTTATCATACAGATAAACTAACTAGAAGTTTAGATTGTGCTTCTATTAAACATTTTAATATTGCAACTTCACATTCTAAACTTCTAGTTAGTTTATCTGCATGATAAAGTGCTTAACCTCGCATTGAAAAAGCAGCCCCAAGTTCCTTATGATAAATAACCGAAGATAATAATAATAATAATAATAATAATAATAATAATAAAACTTTATTGTCCAAAAGACCATACAGTAACATGGTGTGGGACACGTCAGAATGATTGACCAAAGTCGTCAATACAATAAAAAATCATTACAAAAAGAGATAAAAAATACATATAGATATAAAATACAATAACACAAAGTTAAAACCTAAGTTAAATAACATCACACGTATGTATATAAACATAGTTAAAATAAAATTTCAATATCATCATCTAAAAATTCTTGTAGAGAATAGTAACATTTTGTCATTAAGATATTTTTAATAATATTATTAAAAGCACGTCTATCTAAATTCTTAATTCTGGGTGGTAATTTATTGTAAAGTATAATTCCCATATATTGTGGACTTTCTTCGTATTTAGATAGATTATGACTAGGAATCAATAAATCGTCGCTTGATCGGGTATTGTAGTCGTGATTAAAATTATTGGGTAAAAATATATTTAAATAATTTCTTATGTAGAGTAATATGTGGAGTATGTAAATACAAAATAGAGGTAAAATTTTTAATTTTTTATATATTTCTCTACAAGAAATATATTTTGATGCACCTATCATATTTCTTACTGCCTTTTTTTGTATTCTAAAAATTCTTTGTGCGTTTGAAGAAGAGCCCCAACAAATAATACCATAGGAAATTCTGGAAAAGAAATGTGCATAGTAGTATGATAATATGGTTTCCCTACTAGTGATTTTATGTAACCTATAAATTGCATAGCATACTGGCGTTAATTGTTTTGATAAGTTACTGATATGAGGTTCCCAGCTAAGCGCGTTGTCTATATTTACACCAAGAAATTTTGTTGAGTCAACTTGTTGGATAGACTTACCCTCAATTCGTAGCAAATTAGATTCTACAATTCGTGATATTCTTGGTGTAAAATTTATAAATACCGTTTTTGAAATATTTAAAAACAATTTATTATCCTTAAACCTGTCGGTAAAATTGAAAATTTCCGTTTAAGTGTTATTTATAACGTCTGTCAAAGAGGATGAACAACATAAATAAGAATTATCATCTGCAAACATAATCAAGTTATCTTTAATTAAGACATTATTGGGCAAGTCATTTACATAAAGTAAAAAGAGCAGTGGCCCCAGGACTGATCCTTGGGGAACACCACACGATATATCTTGTCTACTAGATTTCATCCCATTTACTACAACAACTTGGTTTCGATCTGACAGATAGCATTTGAGCCAATTATGAATTTTTCCTCTTAGTCCATATGTAGATAGCTTATCTAGAAGTAAATTGTGATTTATTAAGTCAAAAGCTTTGCTAAGGTCCATAAATAAGCCAATGCATTTTTTACCGTTATTTATATTTTCATAAATATTGTAAATAAAATTTAAAATTGCAGTTTCAGTAGACCTGCCCTTACGAAACCCATGTTGACAGTTCGTGAGTATGTTGTATTGTGAAATAAATTGCACAATTCTATTAAATATTATTCTTTCTAAAATTTTTGATATAGTTGATAATATAGCAACTGGACGATAATTCTCAGGTAAGGTTCGATCACCCTTCTTAAAGATGGGTATTACTTTAGCTGTTTTTAAAATGTGTGGAAATACATCTTCTGACATAGACCAGTTAATTAAATTTGTTAGTGGTGTTAAGATGTAATATACAGATTGTTTAATTAATTTTGCACTTAAATTATCAAAGCTCGATGAATTAGTATTTTTCAGTTGCATAATTACGTTATAGACCTCATTTTCACTCACTGGTTCCAGAAACATTGTTGGATAATAATTATCATGCGTAATGTTAACATTAGTTTTGTTGTTTTCCGAATTTAACTTGTGATTTAATTTTTTTGGTAAGTCAATGAAATATTTATTAAAATTCTCAGCAATTAATTTATCATCTGTCACAGTCAAGTTATCTACTTCCATTTCATAAATTTTATTTTCGTTAAATTTACTCTCATTAATATTCTGGTTAATTACTGACCATACTGCCTTACTTTTATTATCAGAATTTTTAATTATACTATCGTTATGCATTCTTTTAGCAGCTTGTATTACTTTTTTGTACACTTTCTTATATTTTTTATAAATTTCAAGATTGTCTGGATTATTAGTGCGTAGTGTTTTCTGATAGAGATCTTTCAGTTTATCAGAAGATATTCGGATACCCTGGGAAACTCAATCATTTCTTTTTTTAGATTTTTTCATCTTAATACGTTTTACTGGGAAGCTCATCTCAAAATGGTAAATTAGTGTATTTATAAAGTTTTCAAATGCCTCATCTACTGTATGAGCAGTGTATATACTATCCCACGTTTCTTTTCTCATATAATATAAAAAGGTGTTAAAATTACTGTCACTGAATATTCTAGTAGATATGTAGGATTTTTCAATGTTGGTATGATACTGTAAATGACACTCTAAAATTTGTGCAGTATGATCTGATATACAATTATGATTAATTATACAATTATCATATGTATTGTTGAAAAAATTACTACAAACGTAATCGATGCAGCTACTTGAATTTATAGAATACCTTGTAGGCTCACTGATTAGCATGTTAATATTATACATTTCTAAGGTGTCAGATATTGGTTTCTTGGCAGTTGTATCAGATAAATAATTTATATTAAAATCTCCACAAATTACAACTTTACAGATTTTGTTCTTGCTGATGTAGTTTAACAATGAGTCAAATAATGATATAAATTCATTTAAATCTCCAAGAGGTGACCTATATATACAAACAATTTTTATTATATTTTTTTCCTAATTCTACTTCAATTCCACAGGCCTCCATAATTTTTTCTTTACAAAATTTTTTTATGTGACATATTTCTTTTGTTTGAATATCAAGAGTATTTTTAATTAAAATCATAGTTCCACCATTTTTAAATTTTGTTCGACAAAAAATTGAAGCTATATTATACCCACCAATTTTAAGACTACCAATCTCCGAATTGCTCATCCAGTGCTCTGTTAAACATACAAAGTCAATACATTGATTAATAAGGAATGTAATAAATGAAAGACAACAGGATGCTTTAGAAAGCATAGAAATTGCAAAATGTAAAAAGTGTATGAATAGTGAGGAAGGCCTTATACCAAATATTTCTCTTTTTTGGTTAGCAGGTGGTGGTTTGTCGAGTAGAGACAGAGTGTAGATAGGTTTGACGGGATTGATTGAATTCGTTAAACCATGACATTAGTTTGATATAAATAAAATACATTCTTCAGTTTTAATCATTTCCAAATGGTGCCAACATGGTTGGCGAAACGTGTATCAAGTATAATATTCGAGTATTTATAGGACTATTTCATCTATATAAATTCCTTCCTACAATTGTGAATTCCGAGTTAGAAAAAAATATAACCAAGTTAATTTTCATTAGTTTTACTTCCACATCCAGTGGAAGTATAGTAACGACAAACATTTTTTTTTAAATTGTTCAAATAGGCTTAGAATGTCACGAAACGTCGAGATTTTAAGTTTTAGTGAAAAAGAATTTTCTGTCCGTCGGTCTGTCTGTCTGTCTGTCGGTCTGTAACTTTTTTTTTGTGCGCACGTTTACTCTGGAACCGTTTGAGAAATTGACTTGAAATTTGGTACACATATGTACTTTAACGAGATCTAGAACTATACTATATTTTCATCTTGTTCCGTCGAAGGGTTGGTGGGGGGGGGTAAATTGGGGTAAATTTGAGGTAAATAGGTGAATCAAGCAGGTAAGAGTCCAAAAAATTTTGGCATTAGCCACTCCTATTACCACCCCCACCCCATTATTAAAGGGGATGAAAAATAATTGTGATTTAGTGCGTGTACAAGAACCAGAAAGCTCAAAATATTTTTTTACTTCATCCACCAGCATTTGTTGCAAGCACACTGTGTTTCTAGTAATGATGGTAATATCATTCAGAGCCAAGAGGAATGCGATAAAATTGCATATTTTATCTAGCATTCCTATATATTATTACTTCTTTAGTAATTCCGACTTAACAATTGTGAATTCCGACTTAACAATTGTGAATTCTGACTTAACAATTGTGAATTCCGAGATACAATTGTGATTCCGACTTACAGTTGTGAATTCTGAGATACAATTGTGAATTCCGAGGTACAATTGTGAAGTCCGAGATACAATTATGAATTCCGACTTAACAATTGTGAATTCAGAGTTAAAAAATATTATTAATGGCATGGCCTTTTTACGCTTTCGTAAATAACACTTTTTTCAATTCTCGTTTACATAAAGAAAATCTCTGCAATGTCAGAGATGTGTGAACTTTACCAGAATTATGTCTGTTAAAGCAATACAATGATATATGTTTCGACTTCAAATTATTCGGTTACATAAGCGTCAGTATGTAAATATATATTTCAGATTTGTTAAGGTGGGCGGTTCCGTGAGCGTAATTCGAAAATTTCTCCTACATCCCTGAACCGATTGAAAAATTTTTTTGTTTATTTGTAATCGACTAAAACGCAAAAACTAACGTATCACGGATTCAAATGCAAATGTAACATCATTCTTATTTCATATACTTTCATAATTCGCTTATCGTTTTTGGTTTCACAAAAAAATCACGTAGTTACGTGCAATATCCATAATTACAATTAAATTCCAAAAAATTGGTTTAAGTTTTTTTCTTTTTCTTTCTAAACACCACCGTAAAGTACATGTAAAAACTACTTTAAAATAAAAATTGTCGTCCTAAATGCACGTAAACAAAATGCGATGGAAATTTCGAAATTATTGTTGATTTTTAGCCGTTTGAATAAATATTTTGCGCTAAAATTGAGCACGGAGGTTTAGTTCACTAAAGAGCATGGTTCCACCAGCTTTCGTTAAAATTGATGGTTTATTACATCATATTTCTTAAACTGTTAAAAAAGGCAGTTTTTGTGTGGTTTTTATTTTTTTACAAATTATGAAGAAGTTTCTTCATATGCCTAGTTTTATTCATAATTTTGTAGCTAACAGTTTGGTATTTTTATTTTTGCGATACGATTACTATGATCTGAGATAATAAAGAAAATAGCAGAAAATTTTTCTATTGAAAAATAAATTGTTAAAATTCTACAAGAAGCAGTGGACGAATTTAACAAAAAAATGCTCAGAGCACTTGTTAATATACCTATAACAAATTAAAACAATAAAATTGCTGTAGCCAGAGAATTCCATTCAAGTTTTATTTTGATTCCACTATATTGAGAATTGAAAAATAATTTCTTTTAGTTGTGTTTACAACATCCGAGGTTTATCGCTATGGAGCAAAATATATATGAAACATTGTTGACCTGAGATGGTTGGGGAACCATTTTCTGCGTCTTATTTAAAATTTTCCCTGAAGCCTTTGCATATTGCAAATAATATGTATGAAATTAGAAAACATATTTTACAAGTTCAACTCCAGTTACTGTATTATTTCAGACATTCTATATCGTTATGAAAATATTTGTAGCTGCCACAAATTGGTGATGTATGATGTAAGTTTCGCCGTTGTTACTTTAAGTGGAAAATTCCTCCTACGTCTGATGCGATTAGTTTATTACATGAAGATGTATTTCCAGAAAATAAAAAGATATTATTTCTAACTTTCTTGGCAACTTATCTACTTTTAACAAACACCTAAATCAAAATAATGGCCGAGAGTAAGAAATATTTAGAAACGTAAATTAAGTATAGATTCAAATCAAACTAGGAACGAAAAAAATACCTCCACTTCCACGAGGCGATAACATTAGTGGTGTTTAATGACATGCAAAATGACATTATTATATCATGTTCATATCTGGCTATCATAAAAAACCCAAATAAATGTTTGAAAATGTCTGATTTGGACACTTGTTTTGCTAATATCTCGCAAACGACTTGCTGAAATACAGCGTATGGGAAATTTTCTAGAACATTAAATTTTCTAAAAGAAAAGTAAGTCATTTTTACGAATACGTCAGTTGATTCTGGCCCGTAGTTAACATAGTTTCTCCTACTGTACGAGTATGTAGAAGATCGAAAAATTTCATGTTCTATTCAACGATCTATTCCACAAAAATCGATCTATGTAAAAGCACGATTTTCGGTATTAACTCCCCCCACTCCTTTCGAACCCAATTTAAGTATTTAAGCCACTTATGGCATTTAGAATTTAATATTTAAGTAAATTCTCATATCAAATCATCAATATGTGAATAACGCCCTTAGATTAGATTAGAAAAGAAGAGGTAGCCGATTGGCCTTGACTATCGCTAGCCTCTGTGAATATATTGTAGCTTCTGTTCTAGTTTTTCTTAGAGCTCCTTATACAACTATGTCCTTTGTATCAGACCACAACCTTGATAAGGGCCATTGTAGTTGGAATCTTAGTCGCTAGATCTTTATAATAGTATAGCATATGAATTGAAGTTTCCTCTTCCTCTTGGCAGGGTCTTCATGTTGCGTCATCTGCCAGATCGATTTGGACTTGTATATCTATTAAATCAACAGTGTCCATTTTATTGACCTAATTTTGTTCCTGTTTTTTCGTAGCAAGGTCTTTCGTAAATTTGACCGATCGTTCTTTAATGAGCACTTGCCATAGAAAACTTAATTCCATACTTTGTGCCCATTTATTAATTAATAATGGTATGCATGGCTTAGTCACATTATAAAATGGTTCACGTTCTACTAGGACCTTAAGCGCGCCTTCCCTGGCTACTTCATCAACATTTTCATTTCCCCTGTGCCCTTTGAGTCCTCTCCCGCCACAGTCATACTATTCTTCCTAGGTTCATAAGGGCTTTCAAGCAATTCCATTCTCATTTCAAATCGATCTGCTTGGAATCGATTGCCTTCAGCACTGAAAAAAGTAAGTCAGCTGATTGACAGCTCCTTGCTTTATTATTTCCTTTGAATACCAATGTAATGCGATTACTTCAGCTTGAAATACTGTAGCGTATTTTCCTAGACTTATCGAGATTTTTGTTTTTGACCTTATCGCGTTAATCCCAGCTCTGGCTGTTCTGCCTTGGAGCTGTCTGTATACCAGTTTATTTATGAGGATATTGAAATCTTTTCTTTCTGGCATTTTCATTGGGAAATTTTTATTCTGTTTCATGTTGTTGCCATATTGTTGAATCTTGCATTGGCATGTACACCACTGAGAGAACTTCCCATTGGATAAATATCAGGTTCAGAAGACTTCCAATATAGCTGTGGGACCGATTTTTATGGCCCCCGTAGCGCACAGACAGACGTGTCTTTGTACCTCACTTAATAGCCCTATTGCTCCCAACTGGACTGTCTACTATACCACTGTAGTTCACTATTCCACTGATCCTGGTATATAGAGTCATTTTGGAATTGAATCCACATTTTTTCCCACAGATCTGCCTGAATCTTTCCAGGGCAATTGTTGCTTTCTGTGTGATTTTTTGGATGTGGGCATTCGATGTCCACGTCCATGTCTTTGGTAAAAATAGACCTACTTATTTTACCTCGCTGGTAAATGAAATTTCCACTTCATTAACCATTAGAGGTTTTAGACTGCCAAAACTTGTTCTCGTGCAAAGGTGTTTTGTGAAAATTTATGGGGGTTGTTACACCATCACCACGACAATATTTAAGGTTTTTTGTGAACATTCTGATATTATTCGCCTCTTGACTACTATCATTAGATCGTCAGCATATTCTAAGCAGTAAAATTCTTGCGCATAAATTTTGCCTCACTGCTAACCTTATATCACCTAGATTAGACACTGTTATCATCTCTCCTGGCCTGGTTTTAATTCACTGACAGAGCACTGTTGGGACTTCTCTATTTGACAAACAAAGCATTCATTAATTGCCTTGTCGGGTTATAAAACGCTTCTTCCATATCTAGCCACTGCCATTTCTGTGCCATCTAATAACTTTCTCAGTAGCCTATTGAAATCGTCTAGCGCAAGGTATATTGAGCTCCCGGACTGATATGCATATTGGCGCTCACTAAGGTGATTTTCCATTAGTATTTCGTCTCAAATATACATGTCTAGTAACCTATTCAATATTTTAAGTGGAAAAGAGGACGGACGTTTTGTATGACTTGGGCGTTTGGTAAAATATCCTGCCTATTTTTGGTACATAGCCCAATAAACAATTTAAAAGTCATTTGGTCCTCAGGAGGCTTTAAGAAAATTTTGTTAGTGTTATGAAATAGTCTATTGCATTATTGATTTTGTGATTAAGACCTTTTAGGCTGCAAGTATATTTGCTCTTATAAGGTAAGTTTTAAAGTGTTCTGTAAAACCTAATTATAAAGATAATTTGCTGCTAGGATTATTTGTATTTGTAATGGGTTTATCATATCTCCATAAAGCTAAATGATTTTATTATCTTCTTAAAATCCATTAAGATTTAAAAGTGCTTTAAATTATTATTATTATTATTAATTTTAACAAGTATGCAGTAAATACATTTCAAGTTATTTTTAAAACTAGACATTTTCAATGATTATTAGTACTTATTAAAGGCCATTACAAAACTAGTCTCTTAAATGATCCTTGGCAAATGTTTCGATGAAACCGTTATAAAGAAAAAAGACATCTATAAATCTAAAAGGCAAATCTTAATTCCATAAAACACATTCTAAAAACTCAATTCTTGACAACAAATGTGTTAAAAACATTTCACGACTTGTAATTATGTCTTTTCTGGAAATGTGGACGAAAATATAAAAGAATGGCCATACGTTAAAAGAACTACGAAAAAGCAAAGAGCTGTGTGATGCTGCCATTTTGATGCATTTGTTTATTTGAGAGTTTCAAAATAAAAAATACTTGCAACTAGTCGAAGAACACGAAATGAAAAAAATTTCACTTAATACGTTATAAAAATGTGTTTTGTTTTTATTGTTCTCTTGTTTTGCTATTATTTAGCAAAATTTAAATGTTATTTTAATAAACCAAGGTCCTCTATTTTACATTTCATTTCCCTTGACCTACACAATTTTTCAGAAATTCAAATGACCCGCCATAAAACTCGCCCAATTTTGGGCTCTACAGACCTATTAACTAGAAGTTCGAAATTAATGTACGTCGTTGCAGTATCGAAAAAATTGCAAATTGCTGCAAAATTATTAGTGGGAGACAAAAATTTATAGGTTCAGTTTAAAGCTGTCCGGCGGATTCGTCTTGGCGGCGGTTCTCTTAAATTCCAATGGTTTTATTACGATTTTAGTATAGCCTTATGAATGCCACGTGATCTTCGTTAAGTGTATTTGCGCTTGTGTAAGGAAGGAATTATTTGTGAAAATCTACAAAAAGACTAAATGGACTTCATCTAGAGTACAATGTCCTAGGCCATTACCATTACTAGAATATATAGTTTAATGAGAGGACTACACAAGACAATTGGGTTTTATTTAATTGGCCTGCCTACTTTCTTGACTGAAAATTACCCTGGGAACCGGCAAGTAGCCTATTTTTTTTTATTTGCCGCGTCTAAGCAAATTGTGTCTAATTTTGTATGGATATTAAGTAATCATCATTAAATTGGGGAGCGCGCTTGTTTTTTGGGCATTTGCAGTTTCAACGATAAACTGCCATTGGTTTGAAACTTGTCATAACTGATGACTTTTTGTCTTTTTTAAATCGGTCTTATATAGACAGATAAGATATATACTGTGTACCACTCTAGTTCATTTTATATTCGTATTGGTCCAGTGTTAAATCAGTTTAGAAATAATAAATGATATTACTATTATTTGAATTTCTTCATGGACATTTTATAGCTTTTCGCTCCTAATATCGACTTATAAGGGTTTTAAAAAACAGTTTTAAGGTATAGCCTTCTATGTGTTTTCTAGAAATGCAGGAGGATCATAAAAGAGTCCATCTGGCTTTAAAATAAGTTTTTATAAAAGTTTTAAAAAAGTCCAGACAAGGTTTTCAAGTGGTACTCTGTTACTCTAAGGAGTTTTATAAGATAATTTAAAAAAGGTCTTAATAACCTTCATAAGAGGGGTCCCTTTTAGTCTAGAAGCTGCTTTATGATAGTGTTAAGGATTTTATAAATAGTTTTATAGCACCCTTGTAGATATTTAAGAAACCAAAATTGTTTACTGAGAGGTGACCGCCATAAGTGTGATATGTATCTCCAGGCCAGACAGGCTCTGAATATTTTACACACATGGTATTAATACATTTTGCCTCTTTTGAAGCAGGATTGGGTAAATTGCGTCCATTCCTGGAGATCTAAATGGTTGGAACTGGCTAATTATCCATCTAATGTTGTTGGTTCTTACTACCTCGGCAGCCAGCCTCCACTTCACAATTTGTGCAATTCTTTTATTGAAGGTGAACCTAGCAAATTGAGTTTGAGTGCCACCTACTGCGAAATAATTTTGTTATCATAAATCATGTCATGAATTAGTTCGAATTACACTGTAAACTAGAGTACCTCATCGTTTCGTTTCTCAGATAAATCTGGATGTACTAGACATCAGATCGTCATTGAGGTAACTAGAATGGCAGTTAAATATTTTAAAATGTTATCAAAATAAAATCCAATAGCTCAGGTAATGAAATATTAATGTATAACATGACGAGCGAGAATTAACTCCTACTTAAATTAACTAGGTAATAAAATGTCACGCCTTTATCTAATAGTACAATTAAACTCATTTCATATATTTTAATATCACGTATCACGTGCTCCTTCGAGCGACACGTATTGCATTTTAAATTGCGCGTTTGTATGACTCATTGGAGAAAATTAAATGCCCCGTACCGTGCATATTTTAAGTTTACACATTAATCTTTTTCTCGGGAAAAATTGCATGTTTTTAATATTGTAATTTTTAATTACATCTAATTTAAGGAATATTAATCAAAGGCTCTCGTAGACTTTATAAAGGAGTTTTTTTCTAACAAGATTGATATGAAAACTTTGTAATGAATGTGGAATGCACTAATTGTGAGCCCATATTGAAAGCAAAAGTACAGGTGGTTCTTTATCTCATTTTTTTAAAGATATAATTTTTTTATATAAAAGCCACTGTCGCAAAAATATGGTAATCAATTCAGCATTTTGTTAAATTTCAAACATCAACAATTAGCAATTTTTGGTTTGTAGGTAAAGAAAATATTGCTCTATGAATCAAATGCTAAGAGAGAATTTTGTGGAATAAGACAAGACAGGATCAGACAAATGAAGCTAGACCTTCGGAAAGAAATGGAAAGTGAGAGATAAAAAGCTTCTTTCCTGGTGTGGTACCTGTTGGAAAATGATTTCTCGCACCATGCGCATTCAGTTGAACCAATTTCGAGAATGAACATCTTTTTACTTAAAAGAAAATTTAATGCTCTGTAACGCTCTCTATGAAACTGGGGTTACCTATGATCTTAGTATAATTTTTATACAAGTATTACAATCATTTATTCTTCGTGAAATTGATTAGATCAATTTTTGGGAAATCTAAAAGATATTTGAAATAAACGAAAATTTCTTAACAAAAGTACATGCAGCGCCTATAATTTAGAGTAAAATAAACCATAGGTGACAATTAAAGTACACAGTACTCAAGAACCGTAAACAAAGGGAGGATAGCCAGTTCCCTATTCTGCAACGTTCGCCACTTGCCGGCAAAGCTGTGACGTCACAGTGAGGCCGAAATATGTTGTTTACGTTTCTGAGGGCATTGTCCCTGTGTGTTTAGTGGTGTATATTAAGTTTTGTCTACTTCTTTACTGGTTTTTCCTTGATTAGTGAAGTTGTGTGCAGAAAGAGGGACATAATATTGCTACTATTGCTTGCCTTATTTTGGACCTTTATGGGATTTAAAAGACAATTATTATTATTAGTGTTCTATGGTGATTTTGTATATATTATAGAATGTAAAAGAAGCTTAATAATTCATGTATTATATTTACATATTGTTATTATTCAGATAGAAGTAAAAAAATGCCGGGATCAAGGTGTCCAAGTAACAATTTAAATTCCTTATAGGTTTATTTAGGTTTTATCAGTGTTTTATAATGGCTACCTCATAAACCAGTGATTTATGCCAGATATAATAAATGTCAAATGCACTTAAAGATCATCTTGTCTTAAAGAAAGTTTTAAAAAGGCTTTCAAGAATTTACATTAAAACTAAATTATCTTGTAGTCTTTATTGGTTATGACCAACTTATCAAGGTATTTGTCAAGTCTTAAATAAAACTCTCTAGTTGTTAACTCCAATTTAGGAGGATCGAGTTTTATTGAAGAATTTAGGAAATGTTGAGCTTTTATAATCACTTTATAAAATTATCATGGAGTGATAATGCTGACTGATAAATCAGAGATGAGATCACTAAGTTTTGAGTCGAATTTCCATAAATACAACTCGTTAGAGTTTTAATGAAATGTTATAAGTCAGGCTTAACTATAAAAGGAATTGGTTTCTCATTGTCCAGAGACATTGCGACATGGAAAGCAGTATATGGCCGTTACGGTTATTAAATAAAATATTAATAAAAGGGTTTCGAAAGGATTATATTCAATTTTAAAATATAATTTTTTGTTGTTAATTCATTTTTTGTTATTATGATAACCATAGTTATGAAGACATATATACTTATATGTAGTATGTACCCTACACGGTACTACCAATAACTTTCTACAAATGTGGCAAAATCTTAAAATCAAACCGATTTTTTAGGTTAGGTTTTATACGCGCTATAAATCCTATAGGTCTTAAAGTGGTTGCGTTAATTACTTATAAGACTTAGAATAGGTTATAAAATAGCCTACAAGTTTTAAAAAATATATTAAAACCAATGAGATTTAAAATATATTTCTACAGGAATTAATCGGCATACTTAAAGAGCAATTGGTAATTAAATAGACATTTTAAGAAAAAACACGTTAGAAGTAGAATTATTCACAACTAGTAGGGTTTATGCTTACAACTTCCATTATTTCTAGCAACCAAGCAATGTAGAGGGGTCAGCCATATTGAAGAAGTTTTGGTTTTGTGAAGGTTTTAAGTCCCAAAAGAAAAAAATTATCCATATGTTTTTTTAAATTTGTGTTTTTAGAGGGTGCGCGAATTTTGAAGAACAGTATTCGCCGTATGTTCATTTTATAACTATGCATGGTGGCCCATATATTGTGTGGATGATGTGAGTGTGGCAATAGATTTATTTGCTTTTATATTTACTTCATTAAATACAAAACATTTTCTTAATTCTGTGTGCCTGTAAAATTTTAATATAGTGCTTATCCTAAACCAAGTATAGTTTTATAATACTTTTCAAATATTCTACGAGTCAAGATTTAGATGATTCATTAAAACTTGAAAGCTTTAATAGCAGTTTTAAAAAGAGGCATGTGGGTCTTTCACTAGGTGGGCCCCTGTACTCTTATAAGGGTTTTAAGTCAGTTTTATAAAGTCCTTTCGGACCATTCAGATTTATAAGTAGTCTTAGAATATCTTATAAAGTATATTAAAACTAAAATTGTTACTTGGGTCTGCAGTGTATTTCTGTAATAACACGTATTGTACAAAGAAATCTACTGGTCAAAATATTATTTTCCACATTTCTCCAAAACCCAAAGATCTGGTGTCCAAAGCTATAAGAGATGAATAGATAAGCAGGTGCAAAAGGCAGGATAAATTTAACCTAGATATAAGTAGGATTTGTTCGGTTCATTTTATAGAGACCGACTAAGAACGAGACAAAATGAATGCAAAATGAATTACTATTACTATTACTACTTATTAGATTTTTCTGCTTTTTTTTTATTATATTTTACTTTTGCGAGATGTTTTGTTATACTGGGTGTTAAGTTTTATAATACATATTTTTCATAATTTAATATTTTTTTAGATCATTTTATCATTTCTTCAGATTTTTCTCTGTTTTTTTTATTATATCTGTACCTACTTTTGCGAGATGTTTTGTTATACTAGGTGTTAATTTTTATAATACATATTTTTCATAATTTGATATTTTGCTTAGATCATCTTTATCATATTTTTCTGTTTTTTTTATTATATGTGTATGTACCTACTTTTGCGTGATGTTTTGTTATACTGGGTGTTAATTTTTATAATACATATTTTTCATTATTTAATATTTTGTTTAGGTAATTTTTATCAGATTTTCCTGTTTCTTTTTTATTATATGTTTACCTACTTTTCCGAGATGTTTTATTATACTGGATATTAATTTTTATAATAAATATTCCTCAAAATTTAATGTTTTGTTTAGATCAGTTTTATCTGATTTTTCTGTGAATTGAATCAGAATCCACTGTAGATAAGATAATTTTTTATCGGATTCTTTTGTGAATCAAGGACCAATATCCGCCGTATTGAAAAATAAAAATGTATGTTTCCTTGAACCAGACATTTCATTTTCACGACTTGGTTTTAATAAATTTGACAAATTTTGTCAATTTTTGTCATTTCATGAATTTAAAATTTAATCAGGTTAAGGCAATGAAGAGTAAAAATACAGATTCTGATTCAAACAGAAAAAAAAACGAAAATTAAGTAAAATAATAAACTGAGTAATCAACAAATACAAAGAGTACTGAAAATGTTGTATGCCTCAATTATTTCAATAAATTGTGCGTGTGCGTTTATATTATTAAAAGAATATGCTCCACATAATGCATTTCAAAAGGCAGCGAGCTGGAATAGGGCGCGCGGCTACGTCATAGTAATGGCGGCACTGTGCGGACAGATTTGCTTGTTCTGGCTATCCTTGTCGTTCTTGCACAGTACTAATTTTGCGGTTTGGTACTCCTACGAATTGCATTCTCATAATGAGAGTAGGCAACACATACAGCACAAAATCATATTCCTTAAGTTGAAAAAAAGGGGCGAGCGTAGAGGCGACTTCAATGTGAATGTCAGTCGATGTTCCGATGAAGCAAAGTCAAGCGTGGTTAGTACTTGGATGGGTGACCCATCTTGGGAAATACAGCGTTCTCGTCCCACCTTCTAGCGGCTTGTATATCAGTGTATACGCGGAAGCTACGTAATTTCAGACGAGGATTACATAGTGGATATACCTTCCTTCGGAGGGTGTGTAAAACAGGCGGTCCCTTGTCTATTAAATGTTAGGCAAGTAAAAGATCCCTACTCTTCTTGAGAGAAGAGGTTCGGCAAAATTTCCAGGTTGGGGGTAGCTCGCCTCCTGGCGTCGGTGATAGGCCCTGGTAGCGGAAATAGGCCGACGTTAAATAAATAGATATAAAAAAAAAGTTGAAAAAATAATGAGAAATAATTCCGAAACTACATTTTTGTTTTTTTTTGTTGGATATCTAGGACAAATCGTCAATGTTCGCCATTATATTGTTATATTTTGATTTCCATAATAAGTAAACTTGAGTTAACATTATACTGTTCGCCGATTTATTAAACTTTTTATATTGCACACTGTTGCGCATATTTGTAAATAATGTTAGTCTTGGGCATTTTTAAATTTATGATAACCAACTTAGTTGGCACTTGACTACTATAATTACTCGACGTGCAATTCGCCACTATGTTGGAGACGATTAAAACAGTTTTAATCGTCTCCAGATGATGCCAACATGGTTGGCGAAACGCTTGTCGAATAATAATATTCAAGTGTTCTGGTGCTTGCGGAAACTGCTTCAAATGTAGCTTCAAGTCGAAGGTTCGAGCCCTCAATCCCTCCAGGATTGTTAAGCGTTATATTCATAATATAATCTGTCTAGATGAAAACCATATTTCGACGGTTGGATATTACGTTATGAAATAAATATTAGCAAAGTATATAAATAAATGGGAATTGAGAATAGCATTTCATATGATTTCCATTCAGTTACTAAATATAAAAATGAAGAGTAAGATTAAGATTAAAATTAGGATTAGGATTAGGGTTAGGATTGGAATTGGGATTGGGATTGGGATTGGGATTGGGATTGGGATTGGGATTAGGATTAGGATTAGGATTAGGGTTAGGATTAGGATTAGGATTAGGATTAGGATTAGGATTAGGATTAGGATTAGGATTAGGATTAGGATTAGGATTGGGATTAGGATTAGGATTAGGATTAGGATTAGGATTAGGATTAGGATTAGGATTAGGATTAGGATTAGGATTAGGATTAGGATTAGGATTAGGATTAGGATTAGGATTAGGATTAGGATTAGGATTGGGATTGGGATTGGGATTGGGATTAGGATTAGGATTAAGATTAAGATTAAGATTAAGATTAAGATTAAGATTAAGATTAAGATTAAGATTAAGATTAAGATTAAGATTAAGATTAAGATTAAGATTAAGATTAAGATTCTTTTTATCCTTAATGATTTAATAACTTTTTAATTTACTGATCGATTTTGTTAAAAAAACGGTTCTTTATCCACCTAACACTAACTTACTCTTCAAATTTAAATACGGGATCTTTAGTTCTTTAGTTATCATACTTACAAGAAACGTGACGGACAGACGAACATTTTGAAAATTGATTAAAATTCGAAAATTAATATAATTATATGAAATATTTCTTTACGAGCAATACCTCCGGATTTAGAAATGTGCCAGTGAAATACAATATTATTACACATACAATATTATCTTTGTTTTCGTATTTGCGAAGAGTCTAATAATAAGTGTCCTTTATCTGAGAAAATTCGCTCAACCTAAACTAATAATTGCTCATTAATTATTATTAAAATGGCGTTAAGTAAATCCACTAACAGAGAACAAACGTTACATTCCAAGATAAGTAGCACCTGTAATATTCATTTAAATTCATGAATGAAATATAATAAAGGAATAGGAAACTCTTCGTAATTTGCTTCCTACGTTATACTTCAAAACGTTCTCAGATACAAAGTACAAAAAAGTTTAACAGTACCTACAAAGATGTAAAATTATGCTCCGTCAATCTAGCAAGTTGAAAGAAATATGTTTTTTAAATTGAGTTGTCACTCAATTTGTTAGACAGTAGGACAATTTGTCTTCTGTCGCTTCTCTTTTTATTTTAATTTCTTAAAAATTCCAACTACAAAGGAATCCTTTGAGTTAGTCCAACTTCGAAAACGAATTTGGTTTGATTAGGATTCAAGAATTTTCTTTAAAATCATTTTATAGATGTATATACTTAATGCAGAACAAATTTAAAGCCTAATTTCGGATAGGGCGTATGCAGTAGAAGCCGGCGCGCGGCGTGACAATAATGATGATAACAATAATAATAAATCAGTTTGTTCTCTAAGTTTAGTTTACAGAATAAGGTAAGGTGATAATTTAATTATTGAATGAAAAAAATACCTTGGTACATCTTTTTACATATGCTATGAGATATGTTGTACAGAAAATCGCTGCCTACGGAATCACTACCTACACCAGATTTCCTATCCAACAAAGGAGGGGGGGGGTAGTAGGGGTAACTGATGCCAAAAAATTTTGAGGCCTTTCCCAAGCAGCAATTTTTGTAGTTTCTACGTGGTAGTACCATTAGTGAAACTTTAAAGGTTTCCGCAACTAAAGACTGTTACGTAATGGGAACCATCCTTTTACCAAGCATTCGCCAAAATAGGGTAGTAATTACGAGCAAACTACTATCCTGGCACTTCTACCATTACCGTGTTGACGGCTAGGTTATTACGTAAACAGGATGTAACCAAGTAGTAAAAATGACTAACTTTTGGAACAGCTAACTTGACAAGAATGAGAGCGCAAACTATATATTTAGTAATTTAATAGTAAATTAATGCTTATTGAGTTTTAGCACATAATATGTCTAAGGTCCAAATTAAGATGATTATATACAACATAAGTATATATTATAACTCATGATGTTTTGGGTGGGTGTGATCATTAAAACCACCACTTATTTTCTGTAAAATGTTATGATACTTCGATAAAAAGACCTACGTACGTACACACACTAAATCACAATTTAATTTTTTATCCCTTTTAATAATGGTGTGGGGTGGTAATGGGGTTTTTTGCATTTTCCCTAAAACAACATAGATTTGATTTTGGTCATACATAGAGTATACAATTCTATGTAAAAAATACTACGAGAAAACACCGTGATTTCAAGTCAAACACGCTTGATATTAATAGATTTTATTGTGAATATTGCTTAAAAAAGATTCGAAATTATTAGACATTTTCTTGATTTTTTTCACATTTTTCGGCAAACAAAATACACCATCGTGTATCACAGGAAAAATACTACAAGAAACCACCTTGACCTCAAGTTTAATACTTTAGATCTTAATAGGTTTCGTTGATGTATATTGCAAACTAGATATTGTGGGGTTTTTTTAATTTTCTTGAGTTATCCAAATTTTCCAGCGATTTTTCCGTAAAGCTGAGTGAACCTCCTCATTTTACTGGATAATTACTACGAGATAAAACCACTATAATCTCAAGTTAATAATGTTGGTTCTCAATATGTTTCACTTGGGAATGCCGAAGACTAGATTTTGTGAGTTTTCAAACATTTTCTTAATTTCCTCTCATTTTCCTAACATTTTCCTGCAAAAGAGAGTAAACTCTAGTATCTCACGGGAAAAATACTACAAAAAGCCACCTAAATTTCGCGTAATAGGCTCTGAATCTTAAAAAGTTAAAATTTTGAATATAACAGGTTCGAATTTGTGAATTTTTAAGCATTTTCTTAATTTTTCCGCATTTTCCCGACATTTTTCGGCAAAGCGAAGTAGAGCATCATATTCTATAAGAAAAATACTAAAAGAAATCACCATAATCTAGAATAAAATATTATAGATCTTAAAAGTTTAACTTGTGAATATCTCAGACAGCACTTTGTAAATTCTCAAGCATTTTCTTAACTTTTCCACATTTTTCCGCAATTTTTCCGTAAAACCGAATACATCATCACATTCTATGGAAAAAATGCATTTTTCGTTGCCCAGCTGAGGCCAAAATTAACCAATTTTTAACGTCCCCCTTTTTCAGTTCATGTACATACGTTACCAATATTATGGTGCGGGAGCTAAGTGGCTTTTTCGGATACTCATCGTTACAAGCATTTTCTATATGCACTGATTAGTTTTATCGAACTTAAATAACGACAAAATAGACTTCTGGCATATGTGAGCATGTCGAGTTGGCCATGGTTCAAGATATAAAAATCAGTGAAATTATATCATCGTTACAAAGCCAATGTTTTTTTGTGTGTACATATTTTATGTTTAGAATGAATAAAATAAGATCGCCAGAAAATGTGTGCCATCAGGGGCGCAACCAGGAAGGTCAAAGAGGTAAAAAAACGGAGTTATAAACCATGATCGTTACAAACTTTTTTAAGGTTGAGCATGTTTATTTAAATGTTTTGAACACAGAAAAAAATTCCCAGAAAGAACTCCCATCAGTAAGGCTAGCCAGAAAGAAAATGTTTAGGATTTTTTAAGAAAAATTTTTTTTTTTCGCATATTTCATCTCAGAACTCTAAACTCATCGTTACAAGTTCTGGCTCCTTTTTAAAACGTAAATATAAACTCCTTGAACAATAAAATAGCCTCCCCGTAAAGTTCTTAGTGTCAACAAAAGTACCATAGGCTCTTAAATATACAGGAATTTAACACTTTCGACTCCGTACCGTGCCTCAGATGCATTGTATCATTATTACCTTTCTGGCTGCGCCTCCTGACGGCCCACACTTTCTGGCGATCTTATTTTATTCATTCTAAACATATAATGTGTACATACAAAAAAATGAGCCTTGTAACGATGATATGATTTCACTGATTTTTAAACAGTGTTCGTGACGCTCCTGACAGGAGGTGCCCCGCCAGAAGTCGATTTTATGAATCGTTATCATCCATTAAACCATAAAAATATCTCAAAGTTCATAAAACGATGAGCTGCCGAAAAAGCCACCTAGCTCCCGCTCTATTACCCGTATGTCAAATTTGATCATAATCGATTCGCTAGTTTCGTCGCTATCATGTCTACATACATACGCATAGGCATTTGTTCCTGTGACTTCAAAACGTGAAAACCTAGTCTTATATCAATTTTGGGCCAATTGTAATAACCTCCTCGTTTCTATGGATGAGGGTTAAAATGACGGGCTGCCACAATTGACGATTTGCATGAAAGAAAGTTTGGTAAAAAGTGTCATGGTGCACAGTATAATGGTATCACTGTAATTCACTGCACATGTTGACCAACTCGTCTAATTTCCAAATTTTGCAACAATTAAATACCTATAATATAATAATCATAACATTGTTTTCATTATCTTTAATGTTAAACCTACTTCCACTGAATACAAATCATCTTTATTAGGTTGTTTCGTAGTCTAAAATATTTAAAAAATGTCAAATTATGCAATTTGTCAATCACTGCTGCCAACTCTTCTAGTAAACTGAGAATTGGAAACAGTGTTTGACAAATTGCATAATTCGACATTTTTTAAATATTGTAAACTACGAAACAACCTAATAAAGACTATTTATATTCAATGGAAGCAGCTTTAACATTAAAGATAATGAAAACGACGTTATGATTATTATATTATAGGTATTTAATTGGCGCAAAGTTTGGAAATTAGACGAGTTGGTCAACATGTGCAGTGAATTACAGTGATACCATTATACTGTGCGCCATGACACTTTTTACTGAACTTTCTTTCGTGCAAATCGTCAATTAATCTTAGACAATATCTAGAAATTATATTTTTCTCTCTACTCTCTTAGATTTAAGATTAGATTAAATTCACAAATAATTAGAATTAAATAGTTCACTAAAGTTTACAACTTTATATTATTTGTCTTTCCTTTTTTATTGATGTCACAATTTTACTATTATATACCTGTATACACATGAACAGTAACAAAGTTATTCTGTAGCCTCGCAAAGTTTTCTATAACCTAGTAAAATTAGAATCAAGAATATAAATAGATCAGGTGTAAGATTATATTGCTGGAATATGCTACAAATAGCATACATTATTCAACACCCGAGTCGAGTAAAAAGATTTGAGACAAGAGCGACAGATTAGGGATAAGAAGGATAAAAAAAAATACGAATGTATTGTAAACTGTTGGAGTTGAAGGAAAATATCTAGATATTAAATTTAAAGGTTGTTCAAATTATCATTCATTGAAGACCAGTATCGTCTCTTTGGTGGCTTTAGGCTCAGAGGTTTATGAAAAAGTATTTATTTAGCGATAACAGTTTTCTTGGGGCAGTACAAAATAATACAACAATACAGCAACTCTTCAATAGTTTCAAATTTCACTAACCGTCTGAGCTTGTCACTGCACTTCAAGCAATAGTCGGTGGTACTCCTCACTTGATGACGTAGCTTCAGAACAAATCTCGTACATCATAAAAACATAAAATACATTTGCTGCCTTAATTGTTTTCGAGATATTCCCAAATATTAAGTTTTTTATCACTTGCACCTCCTTAATCTGAGGATGATGTTGCTCTAATTTTTTGCATATTGAATGTACCCGACTTATTTCAGAAATAAAATCTTACATCGGAGCTATTTCCATTTTTTACATAAAATAATTCACATCAAGAAAGAAGAGTTACAAAAGAAGAATGGCAGGTGTGTATAGTTGGGTCACTCTAAGTTTGAACACCAAGCTACATTCATTCGTTTGGTGTTCTACCTTACAGTGAGCGGACTGTACTCCTAATCTTCCCAACAAATAAGAAACTGGAGAAGAACAAAAGAAAAGGATTTCTTAAGACAACACTTTTTTTGTACAAATATAGTTTATTAATTTCAGAAACAATTTTTGTTTCTCTTTCTTAGTTTTTAAGAAAATTGTTCTATATTGTATATTCGTTAAAGTAAAATATGCTCATATTGTCATTGTACATATACTACGGGAGCCCATCCTAACTATAAATTCAACCCGCACCCCCCCACCTCCCGCCTTGGGAATGTAGAAGAACACACTACCGGGCGTTGTGGGTATTACCAACAACATCATTTTACACAAAAACACAAAATACGACATTTTTTAGTGGTCACAGATATTCTTATTTAAAAAAAAGTGTAAAATTTAATTTTTAAGCTATTGCATAGCTTCTATCGCGGGCCTTGAGCGCGGGGACCGAATCCAGAAATTCCGTAACGAAAAAACCTCACGCTCCCCACTCCGACGGGCAAGGAGGTGTGGCTTGAAGGCCGTGCATCGTCTAACGTCGTTTCAGTTCAGCAGTCTTCGACACGGCGTAGTGTGCGTGCGATTAGACGTATTGTACGACTCTACGAAACTCGCACGAATCGAGACGAGCTGCTCCGAAATCGGACGAATACATAAGCAGCTGTTTATGAGAAAGTATATAGGTGTATAGGTATTTATGTACAACAGTGAATAGCTGTACTTGTAAAATTTGTGTATAAAGTGTTTTGAATATGAATGAACAAAGTGCATCTATTATTAATGAAGAAAGTCATTATTTAATAATAGAAAAATTTGTTTTCTTATCGGTCACCACGCTCAAAAAGTGTAACTTGAATTAATATCAAAGAAAAAGCAATACTGCATGAATAAAATAAATAAATAAAATTATAATTGCATAAGTTGATACAAAATGCTATGCAATAGCTTTACCGCGGCAGTCCCCGAGTGCCACACGTCTTTTTTTTTTTAAATCATGTTTTTTTGAACATCCATTGCCATATCTCAAAAATGAATTGAGCTATCGATGTGAACTTTTTTTTGTTATAAAACACACACTTAAGCGCTTCTCTCTATTCATAGGATTGCTAATAAAAAAAATGTGAACATGCCAAAATCGTAGATGACCTGAAAGTTTAGAGAATACGCCATCAAATTTTCACTAAGCGAGGAACTTTTTTGTTTTTGAAAATTTTGTGTAACATGCTGTGAAGAAAATGAAGTCATAGACTAAAAAAGTTTTTAGAAAAAAAATATTTTCATTATTAGCAATAGTTTGCTAGTTACGAATTTTTTAGTATGTAGGAATTGTCGAAGCGTACGCGCGCCGTACTTAAGAATAATAATGATTATGTATTGTGTGTAACGGAACTTTTCATTATTATTTTTTTATGTTTAGGACTGTTTTATCACGTTTTAGGATCTGAAAGGATAACTTATTTTTTCCAGTGATACATTAAGGACTAAGGTTGAAAGCAAAAAGGAATTAAAAATCTTAAATGGAGTATGCATTGCATTGGGATCTCGGAAACGGTGAAAAATAATATTATAGTAAAATGAAAAAAATGTTGCGCAACTAGGGGGTTAATAAAATCTTATAAACAGAAGTTTGGGAAAAGTAATAATTTTGGAGTGTTTTGATAAAAAGTAAACTATCGAGTTTTCCTTTTTTTGTGTTATTATTGGAGCTAAATAAAAAAGACAGTTTCTTAAAGCACGTGGCAATCTTAATATTTGTATCCGACATTTCCTCTGTCAGACTCCCTATCCGACAAAAAAAAAATCTGCTCCAAGGACTAAACCTATCATGCCTTAAGTATTTTTGTGTGCTGAATTCGAATTTTCCACTTAGATTTCGAGCAAACGTCAAACATTGTCAAAAAATCGTATTTTGACGATAAAAACCGGGATCTACTCGAAATCTACGCGGTAAAAGAAATTTTAAATTAAATTTTAAATTGAAAATTCGGATTCAGCACACAAAAATACATAAGGAATGATAAATTTAGTCCTTCGAACAGAACTTTTTTCTTGTAGATCTGTGGCACAGGTGCACTTTGTACACAGGTCTACAAAACATGAAATTCTGTTCCAACGAATAAATATATCATTCCTTATGTATTTTTGTATGCTGAATCCGAATTTTCAATTAAAAAAAAATTTTACCGCGTAGATTTCGAGTAAATCCCGGTTTTTATCGTCAAAATACGATTTTTGACAATAAAAACCGGAATTTACTTGAAATCTACGCTGTAGAAAATTTTTTTAATTGAAAATTCGGATTCAGCACACAAAAATACTTAAGGCATGATAGGTTTAGTCCTTGGAGAAGAATTTTTTTTTGTAGACCTGTGAATTGAGTAAACGTGTTATTTTCGCCTAAATTAGGTAACAAAAAAGAAAAAAACATCCTAAATTAAGTCTTTTTTAATTTCCTAATTATAGTTTCTAAACTCTGTTTCCATGGCTTGTGCACAAGTTTATCGTTTTCCTCTATTACTACGCCACATAAAATTCACTCCATTTTACAATGAAACTTAGATTCCTTATTTATCTTAAATATTTGTTAAGTAGATAATCCACACACAATTCGCACAATGACCATACGTTCTACAATATAATACAAGTGGTAATAAGAAAAAGAATATCGTTACACATTTTACTTCCACATTCAGTGGAAATATAGTAGGACAAAAATATTTTTGAAAATTGTTATTATCCAAATAGGCTTAGAATGTCATGAAACGTCGAGATTTTAAGTTTGAGCAAGAAAAATTCTGTCTGTCTGTAACTTTTTTGTGCGCACGATTACTCTGGAACCGTTTAAGATATTAACTTGAAATTTGGTACACGTACCATGTATTTTAACGAGATCTGGAACTAGATTATTCCGTTAAAGGGTTGGGGGTAAATGGAGGTAAATAGGCAAATCAAGCAAGTAAGAGTCAATAAAACTGGTATTTAGTATACGTAAGAGAAGCTAAGCTCTCAATTTTTTTTTTGGCATTAACCACCCCCATTACCAACTCCCACCCCATTATTCAAGGGGGCGAAAAAAATAAAATTGTCATTTAGTGTGTGTAAAAGAACCAAAGGCCTCAATTTTTTTTTACTTTATCCACCACTACTACCACCCCCCTTCCACCACCCTTAGCCTCACTACCGATGTGGCATATCATTTTATAGGTTTTTGGGATAAACGATTTCAAATATTATATAATTAAAATTCCATAAAAAATGATTTCCACATTCAATTTTTTTTCGTTCTGAGAGACTTGGATAGAAGATCTGGATGTGGAAGTAGTGATTCCTTGGGCAGGGGTTTTATAATTTGACCTTCGACGAAAACGAATAACGTTGATAGTACACCGCCCTGAGACTAGTTAGTTTTAGTGGACGCGGGCGTATTAATACCCAATTTCTGCCATTCGCGCGCTCTAAAAAAAATCACTGTACCTAAACTGTAAAAGACACAATAAAATTTATGCTATCAAAAACTTTTTTGGTCTTTTGGCTTTATTTTCCTCGCAGCATGTTATACAAAATTTCCAAAAACAAAAAAGTCTGTAGCTTAGTGAAAATTTGACTGCGTATTTTCTGATCTTTCAAGGTTATCTAAGTTTTTAACAAACTTAAAAATGTTTTAGTTAACAATACTATACACAGATAGAAGCGCTTAAGTGTGTGTTTTATAGCAAAAAAAAGTTCATGTGGATAGCTCCATTCGTTTTTGAGTTATGGCATTAGATGTTCAAAAAAACATGATTAAAGAAAAAAAAAATTTCACACCTTTTTAAAAATAACAATGTCCGTGACCACTAAAAAATGTCGTATTTCATGATTTCTAATGAACATCGACCTACTTAATGAAATGGTATATATCTAGGTTTGTTTTAAGATTAAAAAAAAAACTCGAGAAGGAAGCGACTTTTCACCTGTTTTTTACTCCTCTAAGACGAGTAATGGATCAAGGCTGCGTTAACGACACTGTCTCAACACGTGGTTTCAATTTTCCTCTGACAATAAGGGCTCTTACGTCTTTATATTATTGCAATTTTTGCATAAAAAAATCCCAGTCGAAGATTTCTCTCCGTCAGGATTGGAATTTGACGTGATTTTGGTCTGCTTATACAATAATAAATGGTCTGATGTCTTTTTGTTTCTGTTATTTTTGCATAAAAAAAAAATCCCTATCGAAGATTTCTCTCCGACGGGATTGGATTTTGACGTGATCTGTATGTATTTACCTACTAATAATGATCTCGGCACTTAAAGATTTCTAGAGAAATCGCATAAAAAATCCCTAGCAAGCTTCCGTAAGGCGACCAGAACACTGAGTATCAAACTTAAGGAATCATGAGATTCCGATTACTCAGTTGTTTAGGTCTTCCAAACGAGAACTCCAGGGATTAAGACTAGCAACAAGTCCTTACATCAATAAAATGCAATTAGTTCAAAGAATGCCATTTATTTAATAAGGGTGCAATAACACAGTGATTTTCAGCAAAATGATATGATGTGAAAGAATCACGCCTCCCCAACTAAGGCAAATGACTTTTTAACCATACAAGTGAGAGCGTATACTAACAATCGCTTTGGTAGAAAAGATTCATGCAACCTTCCCAGAATTAAGTATAAGCCTTTTTAGAAATGTATATGACTTTTTGTAATATGGTAATTACGGTTGACTTAAAATAACATAAAAATGTTTTACTAAATAAAATTTAGTTTCGCTAGAGTCTACCTAGCTTTAAAGTTCTCGTAACGTGAGATTTCACGTACTAAAACGACATTCAAGAGGACTTACTTACTACATAAGTTTGATAGCGTTCGATCAGTCTACGACTTACTTGCCCTTATGTAGGTGTTCAATTTTGGAAAAATAGGAGCGACCCACCTCCGAACGACTTTTAAGCAAAATGGACTTTTGAGTCCTTTGTGCACAAGACGGTTTTCTCTATAACTTTATTATTTGGAAAGCCCTGCTATTGGCTTTCCTACCATCGCTTTGTATTGACTACCCAACGCACTCCACCAAATTGCGAGTCGCTGGGTGGATCTGGACATGTTTTATGCGAGAAATCGGCCTCGTAGATTTTCATTGATTTTTTGCAAATTCTTGCTTATACATGCTACGACACCTTTTGCCAATTCGTTGGTTTTGCCCTTTTGATGCATTGCATCGATTAAATTTCATAATCAGTCTTTAAAACAGGATATATAATGACTGTACCTCCATGGTCAATGTCATCGGCGGAGGAATGAAAGTTGAAAATATTTTGAATACTTTCAAAGTACTTTTTTGGCGTACTTTTAAAAAATTGTGTGATTCATTTTTCCATGACCACCATATACTTTTACTCTCAAATCCTGGGCCAAAATATATTTTCCTAAGAAATTCGGTGTTTCTTCGAATTTTTACCCGGTTGTGCCTAATGTCTTAATGAACCCATAACGGTCTTTTCGGACTAAACTGTATCTCTGAAGTCCCTCAGACTCCTGAAAATGTCCTTAAATGATATTTTTGCCTAAGTCGAATTTTTATTTTGGGTTCGACTTGGTCGATTCTGGGGGTTCAATATCAGGAACAATATTTTTCACAAAGATTAAAGCCTAAACAACAATTTTAGACATGTCCCCCAAAAAAAACTGGCTGTACTTTCAAAATGACGTTCATGTTTTTAAAAAAAAAATTGCAAATATGGTTTTTGTTATTTAACACAAAAACTAAAAAAGATGGGGAAGAACTTTCTGCACAAAAAACAAAGTGCATAAAATTTTCTACAATTTTGTTCCTATACAATATTTGGAGAGGAGTTACCATTTTCCAGAAAAAATATAAAATATAAAATTCAATATAAAACGTAAGTAACACTTCATTCGCTTTCAGATTCACTATCGCTGTCTCCCGATACATCGAATATTTCTTCCAAGTCTTCTTCCTCTATTGCTTCATTTATGATATCGTTATTTTCGTCTATTATAATTTGATTTGGAATCATCTCCTGAAGAATTTCAATAAGCAATTAAGGCAGTATTTTATCTGCTAAACACCAAAGAGGTTCTTCACTTTCTTGCCATCTATAATCATTCCAAGGATTTGGAATATTGTGAATACCTTGAATACAAGCTCTTGAAGGTGGAATCGAACAAAAATCAACATTAGTGTCAATCGATAAAGACAAATTTTTGTCACCACATTTCTGTCTAATGGCAATTAGGCGAAGCTCATTCCCTCGTCCGCTAACGCATTTCTTTAATCCATACATGACACATGTAAACTCCTCTAATGATGCGACTAATTTATCTTCAATATTCCAGCTGCTCCCCAAATCTTGAAATGTTCAGATATATTTGGTATATTTGGAAGGAAGTAACTAAGTTACCGTTTTCGAGATAAATGTCTGCAAATTATAATATTATTATTATACTCTTCGCAAAAACAAAGAGTATATTGTATTTGATCGGCACATTTCTAAAATCGTAAATATCGCTCGTAGAGAAAAAAATTTCATATCATTGTGTTAGTGAACGAATTCTGAACAACTTTCAAAATGTCCGTCTGTCCGTCTGTCCGTCTGTCGTCTGTCCGTCTGTCCGTCTGTCCGTCCGTCACGTTTTTTGTAAGCACGATAACTTGAGACAGAAAAATCCGATTGTATTGAAATTTACAAAGTAAGTTAGTGTTAGCTAGAGGAAGAACCCTATTGTTTTTGAAGAAAATCGACCAGTAAATAAAAAAATATTATTTAATTGAAAAAAAAAATATTCTCTTAATTTTTGTCGCTTGTACTAAAATGGAAATCTTGCGAAATATAATTTCCATAATATATTTTTTTTTGTTTATGAATTTTACTAATATATATTTCATGGAAGTACGAGTTGAAATACATATGTATGATTGTCGAAAGATATATATCACAGACAATCAGTTTTTGTAGCTATAGCTGGTGGCGCAGCGGCTAAAGCTTTGCGTTGCAATCCAAAGGTCCCGTGTTCGAATCTCACACAGGTTGGATATTTTTTTTTCATTTTTTTTTTGTTCATATAATTTTTTTCACAACAAAGATGGTATCACAAAATTTAGGATGTCCAAGAACTAACATTATTTACAAGAAAACTGCGAAGAGTATCCTATAGAACGTGTAACAATTATATATAAAAAGCTCAGTAAATTGGCGAAGAGTACGTTTTTAGCTTGTTATTACATATTGTAATTTTTTTCAGTTTATTTTATTTTTGTTGTTAATAATATAAAGTTATATTATACGCGTTACAATAATTGTCATAGTTATTTCCTCTAAATGATTTACCGATATGTAAATTTCCATATTTTCTTAATTTTGGACTCATTTATCTGGAAAATGTATAACTCCTATCAAAACATTGTATAGGAATAAAATTTTAAAAAATTTTATGCACATTGTTTTTTGTGAAAAAAGTTTGTGTCCATCTTCTTTAGTTTTTGTGTTAAATGACAAAAACAACATTGGCAACAGTTTTTTTAACATATGGAGGCCATTTTGAAAGTACAGCCAATTTTTTTTGGGTGACATGTCTAAAATTGTTCCTTAGGCTTTAATCTTTATGAAAAATATTGTCCCCTAAAATCGGGGGGGGGGGGTCATTGGCGTAATTTCAGGCAGTTGCCTACCGTTGCCCACCCCGAATTACGGTTGAGGGGAGTACACATACAGCTAGGGTGGGTTCCCCGACTAATATGGATAGATGGAGTTAAAATTGGAAATGATTAATGTTATGCACATACGTGTGGAAACACACTAAAAGTCACAATTCTTAACGAATCAGCTTGATTTTTTCTTTGGCTTCTGCTATCAGAATAGAAGCCTATTGAATTTCGTTATGATCTGTGGAGTATTTTAATTATTATAAATAATTATTTAACGCCCTTACTAGATTAGTGATGAAAATGAATAATATTTTATTGTATTAATTTTTTGGCGAAGTTGCATCAACATTCGCCTTATTTTATTATTCAATGAAAAGCGAGTGTCAATTTTTGGGTCTTTTCTTTGAAACTGTTGGCTGACAGAAATAATTGAATCATTAGATATAAATAAAGTTTTTTGTTAAATAGTATTTTTAAATTTTATTCCGCTGATGCTACAATAAAATATTCATTTTGAATTTTTGTTATTTATACTAAGGCGAGGTCACATAAGATATATAAATATTCTTAATAAAATTGAAAATAATTACTACGGATTCTGCACGAAATAAGAAGACATCTGTTGTAACGAATCTTTAGTAATCCAATTTTATTAAGGACTTATTAAAGGTAACTTAATGCGTGACAAGAAATAAATATGTACTTTCTATAAGAGAAAATATTGTTTGTTTCTTTAGTCAACATTAAACATAGGATATACTACAACAAAATATTTTATGTATTTTATGTGTTGTCTGTTTAATGTTTAAACAGTTTTTAACCCTCCCACCCTTAAAAATGGAGAGGTTACTGCAATTGGTCCAAAATTAAGATAAGGCTTTTCACACTTTTCACTTTTTTTTCACTATTATCACAAATATATGTTTTACGCACAGAATAAAATAAAAAAAGTATCGTTTTTTTAACAGCCGTAGAAGAACAAACTTCCCATTCGTAAACAAGTAGGAACCACTTTATTCATTTGTTGCAAAAATAACTATTTCTAATTGTAAGGTAATTCTAATTCTTGCTCTGTAAAAGTGAATTTTCTTTGTTAATCCTGAATCTTAAAGAACGATGGTTTTTAAATATTTTTGTATTTGTGAACAAAATTAAAGCAAATATATACATTTGATTTATTATTAGTCGAACAACGCGTTAATGACGACATTTGCTAATTTTAACAAACATCAAATAAACTTGTATTATTTTGCACATGCAACATGCAAAATTGCAGCACCTTCACAAGTCTCTTTATTACACGTGAAATAAATATTATTAAAAACTAAAATAAACATCGGTGTGGTGAAATATTCCTGCCGATGAAAATGATTGAAGCAGGAAATCGTTATTTATTTTAGATATTCCAAATTTATACCAGTATACGTTACTACATTTTGATGTAGTTTTTAACGCCGTAGGTGATGATAATGTAATAGATAATGTTTTTATCCAAAATTGTAACAATTATACAAAGACTAGAAATTGCAGTCTATATAGCTAGCTAAGTAAGCGTAAATGTAGTAAGTAGTTCTAAGTTAATTTAAGTAAAAATAATTATTGAAAATTTATATAATTTGGAAATTATCAACTATTAATTATTCAGTGAAGTCACAGAAACCACTAGTGTATGATATATGTAAAACATAAAATTGTAAAAGATTTATAAGTATTTATTTAAAATATATGAGTGTCCTTTTATATACAAATTAAAGCAATTTTTCTACAACTGTTAGAAAAACTGATTTAATGAAGGCAATTAAGACACAAGCATGAGAATTAATAATCAATAATGAATGCGAGTATCTTAATAGCCATTAAATGTGAGTTGCATACACTACATTTTCTACGACCAGTCATAATCCAATAGAAAATTAACACTTTATTTCTGAAATTTATTAATTATGGATTAGAATCATAGAATTTAGGAAATATTATGAAAACTAAACTTAGAAAATATAATGAATTTTTATTTCAATTTCACTTTCACTATCACACATATTCACTGATTACAATTGCAAGAAGCATACAGTTTGAAAATTTGCTAGGTAAACAGTAAGTGTGACTTGTCAAAATTGATAAATATTAGATCTGTCAGATGTTCGAGGCAATAGTTGATATTGACAGAATATTGCTGTGTGTCGCGTTCCTGTTGGTAATAAACTTGTATCTTAATGGAAATTTGTATCTTACTGAATCTCATTAAAGTACAGGTAGGGAATGTCTAATAAACGAATTAAAATATGAGAATAGAAAATATTACTTTTTATAACGTGTTAAGTACACCATTTCATCTAATCCCACTTTAAAATAGAAAAGAAATGGCAATTTATTTTGAATACTATTTTGCCGGTTCCAAACATAGCTACGCTTGTAGCCGTACAATTAAGTTCTGTGTTTATCGCTTTACCTAAGCATTACTGTGGATTAACATTTATATAAACAAACTTTACTTGTCAATCTGCTGAATTTTTGATAAGTCGAAAATGGTTGATTCAGATATGTATATTCCATCTGATATAGAGTAATCGGCTAATTTAGCAGTAAATTCACTAATACCTGGTAAATCAAAAAGCAGGAATGAAGAAGTAGAGAAGAAATTTAAAAATCGGTGTCAACAAATGGGTTCACACACCTACAAATTTTAACTTTTATTTTGTATCGTTAACCAAAACCACTTATTTGCATTGTTTTGGTCCCAGCTACGTCTAACATAGTCATAAAAAAAATTTGTTGGCTCTAAAAATTGTAATAACTGAACTAACTCACATATTATGGTATAATTTTAATAAAGAAAGCAATTAATTACATCATGCGAATAAATATTTGCCATTTTGATATATATTTCAAATACATGTTATATACTATAGATTTAATTAGAATATCAGAAAATTAATTATTCTTCTTGCGCTTCTTAGCCCGTCTCTTATATGTTACTTCTGGAGCATCTCTTATACATGTCCAACAGTAGTCTGCCAACATCGCAGAAGTCCATTTGCCCTGATATCTTTTTTCCATGTTTTGAATATCCTGGTGGAATCTCTCTCCATGCTCATCACTTACTGCACCACGTTTTCTGGGAAGTAGTCTAGGTGTGATTGTAGAAAGTGGACTTTTAATGACATATTGCATCCTAATTTCTGGTAGCAAGATAGAAGATTCCCAACAAGGTCTCTATAGTTTTCTGCTCTTTTGTTACCGAGAAAGTGTGTTGCTACCATTTTAAAGGAATTCCAAGCAGCTTTTTCATTACCTTCTAGAATGTTGTCAAATTCAGCATCTTTGAAAAGGTTCTTGATTTGAGGACCCACAAAAATTCCCTCTTTAATTTTCGCATTACTAAGTCTGGAAAATTTTTGTTTTAAATAACTGAAAGCACGTCCTTCTTTGTCCATAGCTTTTACCAAGTCTTTCATAAGCCCCAGTTTTATGTGGAGTGGTGGCAGTATTACCTTTTGTGAATCAAGTAATGGAATGTTAGCAACATTTTTTTCTCCTGGTTCAAAACCCAGTCTTGGCGGCCAAATTTTTCTTTTGTAATGTTCTAATCGCGCTCGACTGTCCCACTCACAAAGAAAACAGCAATATTTGGTATACCCTTGCTGCATACCAAGTAAGATAATCACTTTTAAGTCTGCACAAATCTGCCACTTATACTTGTTATATTCTGTAGTTTGTAGCAGTACATTCATGTTACTGTAATTTTCCTCCATGTGGACAGCATGGGCGATTGGAATTGATGGCAATTTATTTCCATTGTGGAGTAATACAGCTTTTAGACTAAGTTTCGAGGCGTCAATAAAAAGTCTCCAGTCACTAGGATCATAGGGAATGTGTAAAGCACTCGTTAAACCGTCAATGTCCTTGCAGGCAACCAAGTCATTTTCCACTTTGAAAAAAGGTATAAGATCTTTTTAACAACTTCGATACATGGAAACTTTAACATTTTCTTGTAGTAAATTCCATTGTGGTAATCGAGATGCCAAAAGCTCCGCTTTTGCCTTGGACAGATCAAGGTCTCTTATAAGATCACTTAATTCTCATTGATTAATTTTGTGTGGTTCACCACCGAACATTTCGGTAGAGAAATCGAGATCTTGTGATGTTGATGGCTGGACTAAGTCGTCATCTACATTATCATCTGATTCTTCGTCAGAATCAAGGCTGTATTCTTGAGGTGGATTAGGAATAGGTAGTTCATCACTATGGAGAACCGGGCGAATGGCAGATGTTAAATTGGGGTATTGTATTACCATCCTTTTTTTCTTGTTAATACCCTGTCTAATAGGAGGTATCACGCAAAAATAACAATCGGTAACATGATCTGTAGGTTCTCGCCAGATCATGGGCACAGCAAAAGCCATTGAACGTCCTCTTCCACTTAGCCAACTGCAAAGATTGTTCGCACAATTGCTGCAACATATATGAGGTGCCCATTGTTTGTCTTCATCTCCAATTGTACAACCAAAATACAACTGGAACGCCTTTTTAATTTTGGGAGTAAAATTACGTTTTTGATGAGCAAAAGTCACTTCACCACAAATATAACAAAAGTTGTTAGGTGTATTTACACAATCTCGTGGCATATTTTCAAAATAGCACTATTTACTTTCGAAAATGAACGCTTATCATGCACAAGGTACAAATACGAATGAATATTAGTTTTAGTGACAAATAAAGAGGTAGGTAGTTAGTATGTCTATTTTTCGTAGAATTCTAATTCTACCTGTTATTTGTGATAGGACCGCCCATAAACTAGGGTTTATAAGGGGTCTACACACATTCCAGCTGCAGGGAGCCAGCCTTATCAGCATGCTTTGAACTCATTCGTAAAAGTGAACTGGTCCACTGGAATTCCAATTATCTTCAAAGTGTACCTACAATGTCGGGTCCCAGCAGCTGGATCGTCTGTAGACCCCTATACCTGCGTTACACTTTATTACCTGTATAGGGAAAACCAGAGCCAACTTGAACTTTTGCTTTTTATATTGTTATTTAGCATGACGAGGTTACTAAGAATTTGCTATTTTTACTTCCAATACATGTAGGCTGTAGAATAGTGAATCAGTTACGTAAAAATTCATTACATAACTAGCTATGTAATGAAACTCACATTTATGAAAAATGTGACGTTTCGTAAAGTCAAAAATGCATTTAAAATTTGATGTTTCATAACGAGGTTAGATAATAGTATATTATACAACAATGCTATAATGAATACTGTTATTACCGAGTATGATTACAACGAAGTGAGCGAGTGTTGTAATCATCCGAGGGAATACAGTACTCAATATACCGAGTTGTATACTATACTTTATCTACGACTAATTTTTAGAAATAAAAAAATGATACAATTGTTTTACTTTGCAGCAAAATGTATCAATTGATAAATTGAATAGATGATGGAATGTTAATGAGTAGACCGTTATTTGTCAAGAGAACGGCTTGTCAAATTAGATTTAAACTTCAACGTTATTTACAATAATTTTACATATTACTCAAAAAGAATAATATAGTTATTTCAGTAATTAATTTCTTCAGTAAACAATTTAATCAAAAATATTTAATAGTCGTGGACAAAGTATAGTATTCTACTCGCATATAATGGCTACTATTCAAAGACATTGTGATTTAAGAACTGTTTTTTGACTGTTCTACGAAAGGAAATAATGATCCATTATTCCCTCATCATTAATCCCTGCCGGAATAATATATGACATTATATAGCAAAATTGACACATATAAAACATATATTATGTATTATATAAAGTAACATTATTTCACACTTAGGCATTTTCACTTTAGAAACGTCAAGTTATGAATTTCCCTTTTGACATTTCTACTATCGTAGAAAAAATATTGTATGAAAGTCATGCATAAAGTGCCTTTTTTACCCATGAGATTGCCGCACTCACCTACGTCTTGTGCGTCAAACTTCCCATTCGTGAAAAAAGTAGACTTGTTGCACTTGTTGCATAAATTACTATTGACATATTATGTATAATCAATTTGACGTAGTTTTTTTAAATGCCACCTTTTCTTAAAACTATCGTTCCTATATTTTACTTCCACATCCAGTGGAAGTATAGTAATGCAAAAAAAAATTTGAAAATTTTTATTGTTCAAATAAGCTTAGAATGTCATGAAACGTCGAGATTTTAAATTTGAGCAAAAAAAATTCTGTCTGTCGGTCAGTCGGTGGGTCTGTCTGTAACTTTTTTTTGTGCACGCGATTACTCTGAAATTGTTTAAGATATTGACTTGAAATTTGGTACACGTATGTATTTTAACGAGATCTGGAACTAGATTATATTTTGATCTTATTCCGTTGAACCACAGAAGACAGGAACTATACAGAAGCGAAAGCAAGCCTTTCTGGCGGGACCAAATTTGTTCATAGTCGCCATGACGATAAGGTATACAGTGTGTCCCAGGATAGATGTAACAAGAGGTGTAATGGACAAAAAATTTTGTAATTTTGGAATAGTATTTGGGGATTGAGTCCTGCTTGTTGTAAAACTAAAGTATACCAAAAATGACTTGATTTGGTGTTCTACAGGGTGTTTTATAAGCAAAGTTGTAAAAATCACCACTAATAAAGTACCTTTATTTTTCAAAATATGAAAAAATTTCACTAAGAAAAGTTATTTAGAATGCAATTTTATACCTCTATACCAAGTTTCAGGAATATAAAATTATTTTTTTGAAACTTCCCATTTTTTGCGAATTAAGAGTTGAATTCATATTTAAAGTTGTGTAGGAGCAAATGTTAATCATCTCAAAAGGTAGGCTATTGGTAAATAAAAAATTGAATATACGAGATGTAAGAAGGTATAATGTTAATCGAACTAATTGTAAAACAAGAAACAATTACTAACAGAAGATTAATGAGGTTTAAAAATTATAACAAGTAATAAATGTCAAAAACATAACAGATTCACAAACAAATTAATTATTGACCAATACAAAACAATGTTTACTATTTTTTTATTATTCGACGTAGCTACCACCCACATCCACACACATTTCGACCCTTCGCCTGAAGTCCTTAAAACTCTTTCGAATATGATCTAACGGTATGGAGTTTACGGCATTTGTAATTCTCTGCTTCAATACTGCTACATCGGTAGGAAGTGGTTCAGCGTAAACCAACTACTTGAGGCGACCCCATAAAAAGAAATCCAATATTGATAGGTCTGGGGATCTCGCCGGCCACTTGATCGGTCCATTCCTGGCAATCCAATTTTCTCCAAAATTTAAATTCAACCACCGATTAACCATTTCTGTGGAGTGGCCAGGGCAACCAACATGTTGAAAATGAACTAAAGGCATATCTCTTAAAATATTTAAATGTTCTTCAGAAAATCTTTCAAGAAGCTGTAGATAAGTGTGTGGTTTAACCTTCCCTCAATGAAATAAGGTCCAATAACTCCAACGTGATAAGGAACGGCACACCACACATTCACTTTTTTATAATATTGTCTTCTACAATGAATTCTAAAATTTGGATTTTCAGAAGCCCAAAACCGACAATTCTGAGATGAAACCACACCATTGGTTGTGAATGTGGATTCATCTGAGAAAATTATGAAACGGTGAAAAAAATCTCTCTTCCATGATTTTTTCTCCAATGGTCAAACAAAAATCCAACCTAAGGCCGTCATCTCCCTGTTCAAGCGTATGTTTATAATTTGCTTTGTATGCCCTAATTTTCTTTGCCTTGTAAATTCTTTGGAGTTCAGACTTGCTAATATTAATAAGAGCTGACCTCTGTCTTAGTGGCATCCTAGGATTTTCTATAAAAGAGGCATGAGCTATAATAGCCCCAACATTGTCTTCATCATATGCTTTTATTTTTCTTTTCATGTTAAGAACACTACCAGTAGCCAGAAACTTTTTAATTATTCTCATAGCCTGAGTACGTGACAAAGCAGTGTTTGGAAATTTCAAATTAAATTGGCTTACCACTTCTCTTAGCGAGTTTTCACCGCCAATTCCGTAGCATTGCACAATATAAATTTTTTCACGCACTGTGAGTACCATTTTCTCTTAATTTTTTATGCTTGGTTCGTTAATTTGAAACGGAAATTAAGGATAATATTGACTACGTTTGACAGATATGTCAATAATAAATGATAAATGTGTATCCACTGCTTTTCTCATGCGTACTTTTAGCTTCTACATAACTTTAAATATTAATTCACAAAAAATAATTTCTATGCCGTTTTAATTGAATGGTTCAAAATAAAATGGTAATTTATTGAAAAAATGGAAAGTTTCAAAAAAATAATTTTATATTCCTGAAATTTGGTACGAAGGTATAAAATTGCATTCTAAATAACTTTTCTTAGTGGAATTTTTTCATATTTTGGAAAATAAAGGTAGTTTATTAGTGGTGATTTTTACAACTTTACTAATAAAACACCCTGTAGAACACCAAATCAAGTCATTTTTGATATATTTTAGTTTTACAACAAGCAGGACTCAATCCCCAAATACCATTCCAAAATTCCAAAATTTTTGGTCCATTACACCTCTTGTTACATCTATCCTGGGACATACTGTATATTTGTCAAAAGCCATATGATAATTCTTGACGTTGTGCGATTGACAGTCTTTGAAACTTTTACACGGTGGTTGGTTATTTTCGTGACTTTTTAGTTTATTTATTTATTTGATTTTTGTTTATAATGGGTTCTAAATGGGTAAAGGTCTTATGGTCCATGCCCTTCGAAGACGGGTGAAACTATAAGCTTCTTTCTATTCCCCAAAGATTCTGAAAGGTATGTACAAATTTATATTACTGAAACAACTAGAAAGTATCGTTAGATATACTAAACAATTAGCAGTTGAAAAGAAGTAATAGGGAAATATTTTCTTATCAGTTGCAGCTACTAACTCTGGGTGAACTCGAAATGTGATTTAAAAATAACATTTTCATAAAAAGTATAAGGTTCTTTGGCATAATATTAAAGCTAAATATTATAAAGGAACATAATTATTTAGCGTGAATTTTTTATTTTCAGGGCGGCAACTTGGTTGAAGGCATGTTTAAGGCATGATCTACTTGAAATAGGCGTGAATAAGCTTCATTTAAATTATAAGTTATGTGAGAAACACTTTGAAAAAATATATATTTGTGTAGGAACACGTAAACGTTTATTTGATCAAGCCGTTCCAACAATTTTTATTCATGAACTGAAACAAGACGCAGCTGACTCGTACCACTAAAGAACTTTTCATTGTATTAATTAAAAAAAAATCAATAATTCACGTATATTGTTATTTTACGTAAACATTTTTTTCACTGTACTATTTGATTTGTAATATTCTATTCAATAATATTGAAAATATATTCTTCATCAAATCTTGTGTTTAATTTTAAGCTATATAATATATGTATATTTTATTGTATATCTGTACATTGTACTACTTTCCATGATAGTATTTTCTTATTCTGGTAGCAGTACGAAAAAAAAGTGCATTGGTTTCAAAGCGCATTATGTTTACTTCTTTTTTTGAATATTCTGCAATACACCATGATTTGGGCCCCCAACTTCATTAATACCATATATACGTATTCTTATTCATGTACCTATCTACTAAATATAAAACAAGACAGTTTTCCCAGTGTACAGTGTATTGAACCAAAATATTGACATATTTTTTTGTGTACATCATTTCTCTGAATGTAGTAAGACATATTACTGTCACTTCGAGGTCACAGAAATCAGGCACCCGATATTAAAGGTACCGCGGCAAGCTTTCGTTTCTGTATAGTTCCTGTCTTCTGTGGTTGAAGGCTTGGGGGCTAAATTAGAGTAAATGGGGGTAACTAGATAAATCAAGCAAGTAAGAGTTCATAAAATTAGTATTTAGTATTTATGAGAAGCTAAGCTCTCAAAAAATATTTTGGCATTAGCCATTGCTATTATCACTCCCAGCCCATTATTAAAGGCTGTGAAAAAAATAAAATTGTGATTTAGTTTGTGTAGAAGAACCAAAGGCCAAATTTTTTTCGAAAGTTCGCCTGAGTAGGGTATTATATTAGGTCCTAGGTCCCCTTCCTCCACCCTTTTTGTGGCGTCACGGGGAGAGTGTCTTGGGGGGTAATTAGCGGGTACTTAAACGTAGTTAAAAAAAAATTCACAGGAGATTAAACATGATATCTTCTTTCAGACTTAAGATTTTTATTTCAAATTTTGAATTTATGTAAAATAACATGATAGAATATTCTCGGTTGAAATTAAGGTCTATCATCAATATAGTGCAAACACCGAAGGCGTGTGAACTATCTTGTTTTATATGTTTTATTATAAATGTAACTAAAATTATAATTGAACACACAATAACACGAATATATGCACAAAATATCCAACTAGCAATATAGGTTTCAGATACGTAGATTAGAAGATATGTATACATATATTTTTCTTTAAAATATTTGTATTTAGTAAGACTTTATGAAATTAATGAAAGCTGAAGTCGGGCATACCCGAATAAATATTTGAAAAATAAAAAGATATTGACTGAGTGGCACCATGTAAATGTGAATTGTGAAGTATAGGAGTAAAATAGAAATCAAATAAATATTCATAGTCGACCACACTCGACTGCAACTTTTACCCTTTATTTTAAAATATTTAATATAATTATTTCAAGGTGACTATTTTCTAAATATTCCATAATACTCAAATAATGTCAGACATTAGGTCTAATAGAAGCAAAGTTCCGACAAACAAACAGCACGATCTAAATTTTGTTACAATTTAAATGTCAGTGAAATTTATTTATACACGAGTTTTACGAACGCTCGTGTCCCATTATATGCTACAAAGTACCTTTGCCTGTCGACAAATAGGTACAATAATGATTTCATGTTGAATATTATTCTACAAATTACCAGTGCTACGCTCCCATAACCCGAAGTTTGGAACTCTGCACTAGATTGTTGGCAAACATTAACTGTTTTATATATTTTATATTTATTATGCTACTGTTTATCGTACTGTTTTCCAGATTTGGCCATTTTTAGATACATTTTAGTAATAGTAGTAGGATGATATATGTTCAACTTTGTTTATTAGTGAACTAACGTATTTAATCATAACATTGAGATTATTAAATAAACATTTTTTTTAATAACGAGGATAAGTTGTAGTCGGGCGTGGCCAACTGCGAATACCTATTTGATGCATATTTTGTACGAATATTAGCTCAGTCGATGAAGGTATATTATACCTACAAAAACTTGCAAAATGAATAATTTTTTTTAACGGGTTTGTGAAAGAGTGTAGAATAATATCCTGAAAAGTTTGCATTTCGTTCGGATGCAGAACATAAGAAAAAGTGAAAACAATTTTTTTTTCATCCATTTTTTCAAAATTTTGAAATTAAGTCAAGCTAGGAAAAAATAAAGAATACAGATAGATAGACGTAATTACGTACAAAAAATGTCCTAATAAAATTCATCACTAAAGCCACGGTATTTCCGGAAAAAAATAGTCAAGTAACGTTTGTATAACTCGAAGCGAGATCCATGTGTGCGCGTGCTTGAATACGCATGACTGTGACACCGACGCACTGAATTACATGTCACTAAATCAGAATTTGTTCAATCTATATGAGAGTTGGTTTATTTAAAAGATGGAAATTGTAGCTTTCTGATGCTTTTTGTTTTAAATAATTCAAGCAAAGGATGAATGGGAAAAATATACTTATATATGTTATCACGCCCTCTCAATCGTCGCAATAAAAAATATAGAAAAAAATAGAAGCCCTTCAAAAAAACTTTTTCTTCATTGGGAACTGTTAAAAAGTATGTATACTTCATGATCATTATGGTTTATTAAGTTGTAGTAATCATTTTAATTTCCGTGCTTGATGATTTTCTTGATAAATATATATATATATTGGAGGACTTGCCGAGAACTTAACCCATTGGAAAAAATAAAATATTACTATTTCGGAAAAAAATTATGCTTTTCGAATGTTCAAACACAAATTCGTTTACTTGTACGCATTTTTTCGAAAATATGATCAATCAGATCATGATAAGAAATTGCGATTTTCACGATCTTATCCTTGTAACTATATCTTTGATTGTTTTGAATATAAATTCTGGAACGTTTCCAATACATTAACAAATGTATAAGGAATCCATTGGATATAGCTGAAACGTGGATATGTGTACCGTAATAAATACAATACAGTAAAGGCACGTAAAAATTCATGCTAACTACTCGGCGCTGGTGTATGTGGTGTCTGTGTATGCATTTATAATTGTATATTTTCCCTCCATACTCACTATTTATCCTCCTATTCACTAAGAAAAATGTTAAAAATGTGCAATCAGAAAGAGAAAAAAAACTATTTTACTAGTTACCTCATATTTTGGTACCGCAGGTAGCTTTGCCTTTATAGCAGGTGAATGATTTTCTGGTCATAAGTAGATCCTAATTTGTTCTATACTTGAGTAAAATTTGATTCAAATCGGAAACAAAATAAAAAAGTTATAAGAGTATCTTCATTTTAAGTGAGTCACACTGTATATTTAAGGAAATGTCTAGATTTCGACAAAATATTACGTTAGTAAATACGTACAGTGTTGTAAAATGAAGATTGTTTTGTGACTGTGATTTATTAGCATACCACAGCAAACCGTTTTGATAGAAATACGAATATCTCGTAAAATATAACACATAGGAAGAAAATGAATATAAACATTCTTGTGGGAAATTTAATTACGTAATTTTGCATAGATTACCTTTTTTCGTACGACGCATCGTTTCCGAGTTATAAGCGAAGAATCGAAAAAAGGAACCTTTCCACCAGGGGGGTCCTTAAGCGGCGGGGCTAGGGGCGGGGATTTTTAGTATGTTTACGTCCCAACACATTCCTGAAGAGAAAAATTCTCCCCTCCAAAATGTTCTCTACAACTCTTTCATTGACTGGACTAGATGTACGTGGATCAGTTTTAATAATGGTATTCTACCATGCTATTCTACTAATAAATCTTGTACGTCAGAAGTCGTCTTGTTTATTAGCTATTCGGCAACGCTCGATCGCAAATTTCATTCATGTTGATAAGAGTCTTAGTAAAAATACCTTTTACCATTTTAAGGTAAAATAGTTATATCATCTAACCTCGTAAGTTCGCTCGAACCTGAAAGACGCATTTTTTATTGCAGTTGTAGGGCTGTAACTGAACCCCTTTAATAAGTTAATGGAAGCACAGTGGCGTGCAAAAATCGAGGCAAGAAGCAATAATTTTTTTTTATTGTTGAATTTTTTAATTATTCTTTTCTTTCTGATTTCAAAAATATGACATATGATAGTCCTATTTTTAACCGTTTTCGAGTTATTGAACATTGAAAATCGTATTTAAGCTATTTATTATACGAAGGGAAATTACAATTATTATTAAAGTAGTCTATGAAAATGACGTATTCTGTTATTATATGAAACGCTGACAGATTTAATAACAGAATACTTGTGTCATTTTCATAGACTATTTTAATTGTAATTTCCGTTCGTATAATAAATAGCTTAAATACGATTTTCAATGTTCAATAACTAGAAAACGGTTAAAAATAGGACTATAATATGTCATATTTTTGAAATCAAAAAAAAAGAATAATTCAAAAATTCAACAATACGCATTAAAAAAATATTATTGCTTCTTGCACCCCTCAATTTCTGCACGCCACTGGGCTTCCATCAACTTATTAAAGGGGTTCAGTTACAGCCCTACAACTTTCGCCCGAAACTTTTTTTCTATCTCCAATAATAACGATAATAAAGGATGGCCTAAATATAACACAGCCCCACAAAAAAAAAAGTTCAGACCAGCGAACCAGACCTATGTATCCCTATGTATTTTCGGTCGCTGAATCCGAATCCGAGGTCAAAAAAATTCGTACACCCCCAAAATCTTTATCTAGAGCCAAAAAACACCCCTGGACTGGGGTAAAAAGAATATTTAGCTACGAGAATAGTTGTTACATCCTAATCGATCGAATTATACAAATTAAGGTTAAACAGCAGCGTACATATAATAGATATAAAACACACCCCCAGTGAGGGGCGAAAACTAGCCCCCATTTATAAAAATCGATCCAAAACAGTAATGACTGCTGAAAATGTTCAAAATGTTTAAGTTTTGTTAAAGTGATAAAAAACTGCATCAGGTCCGACGCAATCTTCATAAACTGCCCCTATAGGGCTGAGAACAACCACCCTTAAGGTTAAAGGACACAAAACAAGAGAAAACGTAAAATCCAACAGGATTTCTATTTTGCGTAGTACTCTAAAATAGAACTAGAAATTTACGTACCATCAACGTCCTACAGTGTCAACCCTCAGATGGTATAAAAACTACCCCCTATGTAAGATTTATCCATAAAAAGTTACAGTGACTTCTATAAAAATTCGAAACACCTGCGTTGTGTGGAAATGATACTATGTTCGACGCTGTGCTTGAAAACCACCCCCACAGGCTTACGAGATGCCATCCCTATATCCGTAGGATGCTGGAAAAACAGAGAGAAACTAACCAGATTTACATTTTTATGGATGCTATGATTAGCCAAAATCGTGATGCACACTTCCAGCGTCCTACGGATATAGAGGTAGCATCTCGCAAATCCATGGGGGTGGTTTTCAAGCACAGCGTCGAATATAGTCTAGTTTCTTCTCACTTCCACACAACGCAGGTGTTTCGAATTTTTATATAAGTCACTGTAACTTTTTATAGATAAATCTTACATAGGGGGTAGTTTTCACACCATCTGAGGACGTTGATGTTACGTAAATTTCTAGTTCTATTTTAGAGTACTACGCAAAATAGAAATCCTGTTGGATTTTACGTTTTCTCTTGTTTTGTGTCCTTTAAACTTAGAGGTGGTTGTTCTCAACCCTATAGGGGCAGTTTATGAAGATTACATCGGATTTGTTGCAGTATTTTATCACTTTAATAAAACTTAGACATTTCGAGCTTTTTCAGCAGTCATTACTGTTTTGGATCGATTTTTTTATAAATGGGGGCTAGTTTTCGCCCCTCACTGGGGGTTGTGTTTCATATATATTGTATGTACGCTACTGTTTAACCTTAATTTGTATAATTCGATCGATTAGGATGTAACAACTATTCTCGTAGCTTAATATTCTTTTTACCCCAGTCCAGGGGTGTTTTTTGGCTCTAGCTAAAGATTTTGGGGTGTACGAATTTTTTTGACCTCGGATTCGGATTCAGCGACCGAAAATACATTGGGATACACGGATCTGGTTCGCTGGTCTGAACTTTTTTTTTTGTGGGGCTGTGTAATTAACAACCCTGTACATATTTGTATTTTTATCTCCTTAATCAAAAACTTTTGGAACATTTTGCTCTAGAATCATAATAACACAGTTTATTTAAAAGATGTTATTTTCCATGGCTCTGATGATCATTCTGTATTACGGATATTACCTAAATTCACTAAGAAATGTTTTGCCATGCTATTTCATTTATGTATCAAAATTGAAACAAAGATCATAAGTTAACAGAAATTATCGTGTTTTATATAAGTATATTCGTAGTCGGCAACGCCCGACTCAAACTTTTATTCGTGTCATACTAGTTTTATTAAAAGTGCCTTTTTACATATTTCAAATAAACATTTTGTAGGTGATCGTGTGTTTATTAAGTATTTGGCAACGCCCTATGAATTCCCTTTGTTTCATAATAGTCTTAATCAAAACACCTCAATAATATTTTAAGGTAAAACATATGTACAGCGTACAGCTCGCTTGAGTCTGAAAGACGTACTGTATATTGCAGTTTAGATATTTTGTATATTTTTGCATTTTTTATGTTCTTAATCAAAAACCTTTGGAATATTTTACTCTAAAACTATAATAAAACATAGTTTATATACAACATAACGTGTGAAAATAATATTTGAGAGTCAGGTCATATGTATTTTGTACAGGAGCATCGAAATATGCAAAAATATACAGGTTCTCCCATTTAAAAATTTGATTTTCATGAATTGCATCAAAACCGGAAGTCGGCCATTTTGATTCTTTACATCCTATAATTGGAAATTTCATCCCATATCACTACATCAAATTTGAAAAAAATGAATTTTCCCATCCAAAATTTACAAGTGTCCCTAACGGGTGAGCCATCCGGTATATTATTAAATTATCGCTGGTCCCACGCCATAGAGAAAAATTGCACTATCAAAAATAGTAGTTGCCATTTAAAGAGATCGTCGCTTACATAATTTTTACAATAAATTTGAGAAACATGAAAAAATCGATAAACGTCGAAGTCACCCTATGCCTGCGAGTTTTTTGGTCATTTATGTTGTCTTTTAACGATTTTTTCAATTAATATATTACTTTAAAAACGAACTATATACATACTAATAACTAATTCAAAACCTAATTATAACTTTTCAACGGTTTATTATTTCTGTACGATCTTGTAGATCAATTTTAATTTAAAAATAATTAACTTATTCCTAGCAAACTTTATTAATCATGTTATTCAATTAATACCGACAAGTCTTTTTTAATTTTACATGCCTTAATCGTGTAAATGAAAATCTAGTTGTTTTCGTATCCGATAAATTTGAATATTAAAAACCTTTCACCCATCTGATATAATGGTCTTTAAAATTAAGGGACATTTGAATAAAGTATCAAAATGTTTTACCGGCTTTATTATTAATTAGGTAATAACACAGGCACATAAAAGAAAGTTTTTCCAGAGATCAGAATATCAGAATCAGAAATTTAAACATCTCAGCAAATATCATGAATACTTCTTTTCGTGTAACTCATGACATAAATGGTCACAGCAGTCAAGTTTCATGAATTCAGCACCTTAAAAGCTTTACAAACCCTAGAAGGCACCAATTTCACCATTTTAATGCAATTTGTCGAAAATAAAGAACATATGAAAATTCAAATATATCAAAAAATATCATGAACACTTATTTTTGTGTATTCTATGCCCTAACCGTTGACAGTAACTCAAATTTCATGAGTTCAGAACCTAAAAAATCTTGAAAATCCTAAAAACAATGTAACGAAGCGTATTTTGGCAGGCCTAGTTGCACCCAAATAATCCGTTACGAATATATTATTTTAGTATTATTTAATAAAACAGCAGCCTGTGATAGTCGTTTGATACAATTTCCACGTCGAACACCCGAATCTATCCCCCCACCAAAGCGCTCAGGCAAATCTCTATGCGATCCAGTGTCTACCGCGAAGATATTTTAGTCGATCACAGCCCGCTCGAGGGTGCAGAAGTGCCTCCAGCAGACCAGCCGCAAACGTAATTTCAGCCTACGTCACTTGATATTTGTACGCATCGAGTTTTGGTCATCTCTCCCACTTCTCAGCCTGTGGTGGATATAGGCTAGCTACCAGTTGAGATGAGAACGAACAAAGAGTTCCCCACGAGCTTCACTACCGACCAGACCTGCCGAGCAGGATCCAGAACCAAGTAAGTGTGACAGCGAATGATTCCAGACCAAAACCGAAAATAATTACAAAGTCCACAAACCCGCTGTGGTGAAATATTGTAAGTTCCGCTGACGTCATTTCATTACTGATACGTATCACATTTGGTCATTTCCCCCACTTGACCTTCATTTCAAGCTAATAGAACTAGCAGTTGGAGTCAAGGCAGTGTGCCAGTTCCTCCTGACCGACCGACTGTGGAAGACCTGCCTTAGCAAGACCAGCAAGCAATTTTTATTGAAGAAGTTGCCTAAGTCGTGCAAGTATCCGTATTCCGCAAATATTACAAATCAAGCCTACGCCATAACAGGCGGGCAGAAGGAATAGAATTTGGTAATTTTGTTTCAAGCCGCTACACAGGAAGAGCAGTTCTCCAGCCGTGACCTCCGAAGCCAGATGTGCCTTGGAACTGTAAGTAAGCCTCGTAAGTTAGTAAGTGTCTTTGTAAATAATAGTAATAAAGATTAGTTGTATTACGAATTCTGCGTTTTACTGCTGTGTGTGTGTGTATGTAAGAGAGTCTATTTTTCCCTATTTGGCCCACGATTTCTCCACTGTAGTTACTCCAGCTCTACTATACCGGCTGTTTTAAGGATGTGGCGTTCCCCCACGTAATATAGGGAACTGGTGCCCGAGCAACTGATCCGTAAATACCACCGTTTATAAGGTGCCAAGAGTGACGCTTTCAAGCTTCACCGGAAAGTAGGTCACAACAACTTCATATTTCGCCATTTTTCTGCAATATATCGCAAATATATTGCAGCAAAATGCAGCATATGTAAAAGTCCGATAATCTCATCAATATGCTTTTATTATATTTTTTTATGTCCTAATGTGTCTCAAGGAATATAATTTTATTATTTTAGAGCTTAATAAGCTACACAAACTCTTAAAGTTCAGCCATTCAAAATACATAGGAATGTGATATTTTGATGCCTGGAAAAACTTTCTTTGTGTGCTTGTGTAATTAACTGGATGGATGAGGGAAATTTTATTTCATAACTTTTAGTGGCCTCTTTTTGCAAACACGTTCATTTTTTTACTTCATGTTCTTAACTTAACTTCTTAAACTCTCAGAGTACGGAATATTTGGAGCTCCATTAAGTTGGATAAGTACATTCCTAAAAGAGGACGTAGTCAATACGTAAGTATTAGCAATGTTACAAACAACAATAAAGCGGTAATTAGATCTGAATGTAAAAAAGTGAACATGAGTGTCCCTCAGGGCTCAGTATTGGGTCCTGCATTGTTTTTATTTTACATAAATGATCTGGATAATTAACATCTGCTGCATATTTTACAATATATGTTGGTGATACGTCAGCAACTGTTTCGTATAAATCAGATAATATACTAGAAATAATTTGGAATAATATATTAGAAAACCTGAATAACTGGTTTAATGACAATTCTCTATATTTTAATGTGCAAAAAACACACTGCATACGTTTTCACAATTGACAAAAGACATGCTCAGATTTTAGATTATAAAATAGGTACCTAATGAAACCAAAAACGTAAAATTTTTGGGGATTTACGTAGACGAATGCTTAAATTTACGAACAGTTCTTGCTGAGGAACAGCTAATTATGTTATATTATTCACAAGTAGAGTCTCATCTTAGGTATGGAGTCTGTTTTTGGGGATGGTCCACTCTATCATACAATGTGTTTGTTGCTCAAAAGCAAATTTTAAGATGTATAGTGTACCTAGTACACATTGTTGTAAAAATATCTTTAAGGACTTTAAATTTTTAACACTCCTTTCTCTATATATTTTTGAGGGATGTGTTTACGTATTTATTAATAAGGATAAGTTTAACCGCAATAAAAATGTGCATAATATATGCACTAGACAAAATAATGATTTTCACATTTTACATAGTAACTATTTGATTACATATAAATCTCCAAGTGTTTTGAGACTAAAAGCATAGCTTACCTACAACGCTAAATTTGTTTAAGAAATCTCTTAATGAATTTTTAATAGACCAATGTTTTTATGTCACTGGCAGGACCGTTCCTAGATGCTTGGCCGCCTGCGTGTGAGACCAAAATTAGCGCCCCCTATGTGTTTGTCAAGTGTTCAAAAAATTATTAATTATGTACATATGTTGTTACATGTTACTTAAAAAATGAAAAGTATACCAGACGAGCCTTATTCCTGGCCAATGTAGCTATCAAATCATATAGTCAATATATCCATTTACTTCTTTTTCAATTGATATTATCTCCAAATCTGACAATCGAGCTTACCCCATGTGCTCCTTAAACAATTTTTAATGATTTTTTAATCTAGAAAAATACCGCTCACCCGAGGAGACACTTACTGGTAACGTCAATAAAATTCTTAGAGTAGTTTCCACATTTGGGAATGACTTATAACACTTACAACAAAATCTTAAAAAACCATTAGGTTATGTATTATTAATATTTTTATTTTTAATACCAAAAAATAACAATAAACATAAAGAAGCAAGGTACGCAATTTGCCACATAAACAAAGAATGGCCCATTAATCAGTTCACGAGTTCTCCACTTTGGCGCTGAAATCTTAAATTCAGATGCATATAGTGCATAGACATCATAATATAGAATATGATATCTATGGTATAGTGCATAGAGATCATAATAGATGATCTCTGTGGTATAGTGTACAAATCTTGGTATAGGACGACAATGACGACATCTTTCTTAAGCCTCGCTTACACTTTTGGCTTAAAATGCGTTTACATTTAAGTATTTATTTTTCTAATTAATAAATTAAAATCCTCTTTTTTATTTCACATTTTGGCGCTTCCCTAAATGTGGCGCCTACGTGTTCAACACACAATTTCCCCCCGGTAGGAACGGCCCTGGTCACTGACTATCTGTGTTAACTGTTGAAATTTTATTAGTTTTATGATTTTTATTTAATTGTTTTGTGGCTATTCCTACACAATTGTTATGTAATTGTCTTAAAGGAAAATAAAACAATCTATATATCTATCTATAGCAGAAACACATAACATAAGCACAGATACTAGACAACCCCTTGATTCCAAAGCCAGGCTATTTAGAAGGGGATTATTTATTTAAAAGTACGCAGACACACATCCATCACTCCGGAGCTGAGGATGGAACGCAGAACAGACAGACAGTGTGACCAAGCCGGACAGCCACATAACACGATCTAGCCCCGTGCTTTGCCGAACCAATGTTAACAGAAATATAGGTTGTAATTATATATTTTATTTTACGTTTTCCGCAATACAGTTTACTTTGTCGATAAGAATTATAGAGGCCATTGAAACAACAATCACGATTTTTAAACTATAAAGAGATTTTGTCAGTTTCTCATACATGAGCTTAGTTAATTTCATTTTCTGTAGCAGAATGGCTCATTTTAGGAATGCGAGCTTAGTTTATAACGGTTCCCCAGTGTTTTTCTTAATCCTTAAACACGCCAAGGATTTCACTTTGGCGTCAGAAACAGTCCCATAACACACAAGTAATCTTTGATTATTCCCCTAGGCTGTTTACAAAATAAATATGCGCAAGCTCTTTAAAATTAATTAATAATTAATTCAGCTTCCATTTCAGTAGCTGTTCGTAAAATACAGATCAATTAATTTTTTATTTATCATTAGTAGAAAGTTTACTAACTATTGATTGTCTTGCTTTAGCGTTACTTGTGTAACCAGCTCGTGTTGTAGATCAGTGTCGTTTCATCTAGAATGTGCAATCTATTCAATGTGTTCAGCTGATATACGTGTAGTTGGGGAAATTAACAGCCCAGTAACCTGGAGTGGCATCATCTGATGGTAATGGAGACGCCAAGCAATGGCCATGGTAGTAGCTATTAACATTTTAGTAAAATGAGTGTTAAAGCGTATATTCATGTCTTATCCTGGCAATCATAGGAAGCATAGAATAGTCTCGCGAGACTGAAAGTATTTGCGACTGTTATACCGAAAGAAGGTGGCAAATCTGAGTTGCGATGGTCATAAGCTTAGGACTACATAGCGTACATCGTTTAGCGTGATAGCCCAAGAACTTCAGACTATAACCCAGATAGAATGTTAGTACAGCTAAAAATTGGCAAACTTTTATTTAATGTGTTTAACATTGTATTTAAAGTGTAATAATAATTGATTTGATTAAATGCAACTACTTAATATGTTTTAATGCATTTTATTGATATGTTCTTACATCGGTGGTTACTGCCTAATTAGTGCTTACACTTACTGAGTATCTAAACTACCTATCGCTGTTTCTACAACTGTCTATTATTTTTCAAGTACTTATTATACTCTTCTCAAATACGAAAATGAAGATATATCTGCACATTTCTAAAACCGGAAATATCGCTCGTAGGCAAAAAAATTTCATATGATTGTGTTAGTGAACAACTTTCAAAATGTCCGTCCATCTGTCCGTCCGTCACGTTCCTTGAAAGCACGATAACTTAAGAAAGAAAAGTCCGGTTTTATTGAAAATTTGATAGTACATTATTGCTAGCTAGAGCAAAATCGGTCAGTAAATAAGAAAGTTATTAATTACTTAAATTTGAAAAGAATATATATATTTTTTTATTTTCTTTTTTACTGTCTATTTGTATATTTCACTAATAAACATTTCATAATATAATATCGAACCGTAAAAATATGATTACAACTCGTCGCTTATAATGTAAAAATTTACATTTTTCACGTGGCACGTGGTGGTGCAGTACTGACGTTTTTAACGCGGAACCCCCGACTAGTAGCCCAAACGACAGAGAACATTTTATAGAGAAACCCACAAAAATTTGTAAACTGATTAATTTTTTTTAATGAGTTCGTGAAAGTGTATAGAATAATGTTCTAAAAAGTTTACATTTCGCTCGGATGCAGAACATAAAAAAAATGAAAAAAAATTATTTTTGTCCTTTTTTTCAAAATTTTAAAATTAAGTCAGGGTAGGAAAAAATAAAAAATACAGATGGATATACCACGTGTTTCTGAACAAAAAATATTCTATTAAAATTTATTGCTAAAGTCACGGTATTCCTGGAAAAAAATAATGAAATAACTTTGTCACTCTGCGCGGCCAGCGCACGATTAAATGCATACTGTAGAACCTCTAAAAATTTTTAGCTATTCTATCGAGTAAAATAAAACTATTTTCTCTTTATGATTACAAGTTTTAAACATTTTTCTTTGTGAATAGGAGGATAAATAGTGAGTATGGAGGGAAAATATATAATCAATGCATACACAGACACCACACATAGCCGCTGAATCGCTCGCATGAATTTTTACGTGCCTTTACTGTATTGTATTTATTACAGGTACACCTATCCACATTTCAGCTATATCCAATGGATTCCTTATACATTTGTTAATGTATTGGAAAAGTTCCAGAATCTATATTCAAAATAATCAAAGATATTTTCATAGTTATAAGGATGAGATCGTGAAAATCGCAATTCCTTATCATGATCTGATTGATCATATTTTCGAAAAAATGCATACAAATAAACGATTTTGTGTTTGAATATTCGAAAAATATACATTTTTTCAGAAATAGTGATATTTAATTTTTCCAATGGAGCAATTTCTCGACAAGGTACAGCCTCCAATATATATCAAAAAAAATCACCAAGCAAGAAAATTAAAATGATTTGAGATGTACTGTTTTTTAATCCTCGTTACTACAACTTAATAAACCATAATAATCATGAAATGTACATACTTTTCAACAGTTCTCGACGAAAAAAGAATTTTTTTGGAGGGCTTTTATTTTTTTCTATATTGTTTATTGCGACGACTGAGTTCGGGCATGATAATATATATAAGTATATTTTTCCCATCCATCCTTTGTTTGTATTGTTTAAAACAAAAAAGCATCAGAAAGCTACAATTTCCATCTTTTAAATAAACCAACAGTCATATAGATTGAACAAATTCTGATATAGTGACATGTAATTCAGTGCGTCGGTGTCACAGTCATGCGTATTCAAGCGCGTGCACGCATGGATCTCGCTCCGAGTTATAATGTTACACTTAACTATCCATCCATCTATCCATCTCTATTTTTTATTTTTCTCTAGCTTGATTTAATTTCAAAATTTTGGAAAAAATTTATTTTTTACTTTTTTTTAATGTTCTGGATCCGAGCGAAATGTAAACTTTTCAGGATATTGTTCTATACACTTTCACGAACTCATTAAAAAAAGATTACTTAGTTTGCAAAATTTTGTGGGTAAATACTTCATCGACGGGGCTATAGTCTTTAATTTAAATAAATATCTATTGAGTTAAGTTAACTCGGAACCCAAGGATGCCGGGTTCAAAGCAGACACAGGTTTTGGATATAGTTTTTTTTTTTACTTTATTTCATACTGAGTGTTTCACGAACTAAGTTCGTATTATAAAATGAAAAATGTCTTAAACTAATACTATGGGAGACCACCCTAACTGTACGTGCCCCCCCCCCCCCCCGATCCTTGAGGACAATGTTTTTCGTAAAGATTAAAGCCTAACGGACAATTTTAGACATGTCCCCAAAAAGAATCTGGCTGTACTTTCAAAATGGCGTCCATGTTTTTAAAAAGAAATTTTGCAAATGTTGTTTTGTCATTTAACACAAAAACTAAAAAAAAATGGAGAAAAGCTTTCTGCACAGAAAACAAAGTGCATAAAATTTTCTTCAATTTTGTTCCTGTACAATATTTGGACAGGAGTTACCATTTTCCAAATAAATGATTCAGCTCTTAAAATAAAATATAAAATTCAATATAAAAGTAAGTAACACCTCATTCGCTTTCAGATTCACTATCGCTATCTCCCGATACATCGAATATTTCTTCCAAGTCTTCTTCCTTTACTGCTTCATTTATGATATCATCATCCTCACTTTCGTCTATTATGATTTGATTTGGAATCATCTGCTGAAGAATTTCAGTAAGCAATTGAGGCAGTATTTTATCTGCTGAACACCAAAGAGGTTCTCCATTTTCTTGCCATCCATAATCATTCCAAGGCTTTGGAATATTGTGAATACCTTCGTCGGCTAATCACCAAATACGAGTTTGGTAAACACTCCTTTTAATATGCTCGATAAGACAAGCTCTTGATGGTGGAATCGAAGAAATATGAACTTTAATGTCAATTGATAAAGGCAAATCTTGTCACCACATTTCTGTCTAATGGAAATTAGGCGAAGCTTGTCCATGCTAGCGCATTTCTTTGATCCATATATGGCACATGTAAACTCCTCTAATGATGCGACTAATTTATCATCAATATTCCAGCTTCTCCCCATATCTTGAAATGTTCGGATATATTTGGTATATTTGGGAGAAAGTATCATTTTTAGGTGTTTTATCTTTCCATTTCCCTTAAAGGCGCCAAATGAGTCGCATCCAGTAAATGAATGAAGGCCCACTAATGCCGAACATTTTTGAGGTCCATATCAAAAAGTAAATGTCTGCAAATTATAATAATATTATTATTATTATTAATTTTTTTCAGTTTATTTTATTTTTTGTTATGTTAATAATATAAAGTTATATTACGCCTTACAATAATTGTCACAGTTATTTTCTCTAAATGATTTACCGATATAAGAATATCCATATGTTTTCTTAATTTTGGACTCATTTATCTGGAAAATGGTAACTCCTATCAACATATTGTATAGGAATAAAATTGTAGAAAATTTTATGCACGTTGTTTTCTGTGAAAAACGTTTTTGTCCATCTTTTTTAGTTTTTGTGTTATATGACAAAAACAACATTGGCAACAGTTTTTTTTAACATATAGCTTCCATTTTGAAAGTACAGCCAGTTTTTTTATCTAAAATTGTTCCTTAGGCTTTAATCTTTATGAAAAACATTGTCCCGTAGGATCCACGGGGTGGGGGGGTGCACGTACAGCTAGGGTGGGCTCCCCGACTATCACAAAATTTACAAAAAACTGCGAAGAGTATCCTATACAATGTGTATCAATTATATAAAAAGGTCAGTAAATCGGCGAAGAGTATAATACTTCCTGTAGTTCTATTACTACAAAAGTCCCTTAATATCGTATCGGTTTCCTAGAATTTCAGAAGCTTTAACTCCTGGACCTCTGGATAAGTGAGTTGTATAGCTCTAAAATGAACTAACAAACGGTTGTACCTAACATCCTAAATGCAAGAGGAGGTGACGGGTTATTATTTGGCGTGGTTTATATCAGTGCCTTGTACCATCTGGTGTTACAGAAAGCACCCAAAGCGAAATATTTTGCATCGTTTTCCCATCCTATTTTTTTACCGTTGACGCTTTTTTATGGCAGGTGTTGCAATTATGCTAAGAACAAACTTCTTTCGGTGAGAAATAGGCTGCAGATACTTTTGAAACAAGTCTAATAATGACGGTGTTATGGACGCCTTTACACCTGATATTGAGATTATGAACATCACTGCGAAAAGTTATTTTATTATATCGTTGTGATAATCTTGTGAAAGATACAAGTTGAATAAAAGTTTCTCCGATCTTGCATATTTAGCCAATGCAGTTTTTCAACTTATGTGACACGTGTTCAAACTTACGTATATTACCATATATTAAACCATATTATAAAACATTATAAAAATTTACATTTAAAATACAAAATATTATATAAAATGTTAAACTTATATTAATATTGTACCTAGATGAAAAAAATCATCTGTATGTACAATTAAAATGAGACTTTAATTTAGTCTACATAATTTTAAAAATCAAAATGTAAATACAATAGTATCAATAAAATAAACTACTTATCACAAATTAAATAATTTCATCAAGTGCATGAAGGCATTATAGTTTTCTATTACATATTCTTTGCATGCATTATTAAATTTTTTATGAATCTTTATTTTTTTTATATTTAGTGGAAGTAAGTTGTAAAATTTTGGAGCCAAATAATTAATAAATCTTAACTTTATATTTTTGTAGCTGTTTGGGATCTGTATGTGTAGGTTATTTTTTATTCTAGTTGCGTATTCATGTGTAATGTGCACTTTTAGTAGTTCATTTTTGTGTACATATGAGTAAACAGAAAGTATATATAAGGTGCGGATGTTACAATTTTCTCTAGAATATAATAAACTAGTGGGATGAATCCTGTCTTTATTTTTAACAGTGTATTTTGTATAACTTGTAATTGTTTTAATGAGTTATTGTATAGACAGACAATCATGCCATATCGTCACAAGGATTCTACTAAGGATCTATATACAATAATATGAAGTTGTTTGCTTAAGATTTCTCGCAATAGATAAAATTTGTTTATTAGACATTTGATCTTTTTAGTTAAATATAATGTATGCTTACCCCATTTTAGATTTTGGTTTATTATATCCAAGGTATTTAGTATAACAAGTTTCCTTAATATCATCCTCTAAATTATCGGTCACTATAGAGTTAAAGCCTGGTCTATTGGCAGCGGTTATCAAAAAAGCTAAATCATTTGTTTTTTTTTAATATTTAATGATAATTTAAAGCTATCTAGCCAGATCTTAACTTTTTGAATACCAATAGTAGTTTTATTTCTTGTTTGTTCCCAAGTATTTCCATTAAAAATAAGAACAGTGTCGTCCGCATATGAAACAATTTTACCATTTATGTTAAGATTTGTCAAAGAGTTTATATATATTATAAAGAGTGTATGCCCCAATACTGTTCTTTGGGGTACACCAATTTGAATAGTGGCAGGGTAACTTAATGCATCTCTTATTTTGACATATTGTATTCGACTGCCTAAATATGATTTGAAAATATCTAATACTGTTCCCTGGATTCCATAATGTGAAAGTACATCAAGGAGTTTATCATGAGGAACAGTATCAAATGCCTTCGCAAGATCTAAAAATATTGCCAAAAATTTTTTATTGTTGTTAAGATTGTGTGTTATTGCTTTCGTTAAACTGTACATGGCATCGTCTGTACTTAGTCCATGAGAAAATCCGAATTAATGTTTCGATAATATTTTATTTGTCTTAAGAAAATCTATTATTCGATATTTTAAACATTTTTCAAATAATTTTGCAAAATTAGTTATTAGGCTTATTGGTCTAAAATTGTGAATGATTTTCATATTTCCTGATTTATGAATAGGGGTTAGGGGTTACCACAGATATTTTAAATTGACTGGGAACTAGTCCTGTTTTAAATATTAAATTTATAATGTCTTACCATAGATAAATCGAATACATGAATATTGCACACGAAGTATATGATTGCTACAATCCCTGTCCAAACATGGATTATACACCAGGGCACTGGTATGTGAACTGCAACAACACTAATGTTTCACAAAGGATATTTTTAGTGTTTATACTTAAATAACTTCGGTGAGGATAGAGTAGTCTTAAGGCGGAGTAAGCTTTTTGTATAAATTTACGAACCTATTCTCTAAATCTCAGAATTGTATCGAAAATTAAACCCAAATTTCTGACATGTTGCAACAATTCCAAACGACATCCGTTTAATTAAATTTTGCAAATTGGCACAATCCTGTTTCTTACCAAATAAAAGCATAGCTGATTTTGATGGATTTAAAATGAGCGAATGTTATGTGGATATATCTGATAAACTTTTTAAGTCAGTGTGGATTTATTGCACAGCAGCTTCATAACCCTTACCATAAAAATAATAATAAATTTGTGTGTCATCCGCGTACATATGAACTGAACAGGATTTAACAAAATTTACAAATTGTGAAGTATAAATTGTCAAAAACAGGGTCCTAAAATGGAAACACCTTTATTGATCGCCCTTGATTGAGAAAGTTTATTGGATATTCTTACAATTTGTGAACGCCCTTCAAGATATAATTGGAACAGTCTACAGCCTGTATCATCAATACCACATGATTTTAAAATTGTCAGGAGTAGTTTGTGATCTATAGTGTCAAAAGCCTTACTAAAATCTAGTAGTATTAAAACAGTATATTTACCTTGATCAGTGGCCTCAACAATATCATCCATTATATTCATTATGATTGTAGAACAACTATAGCCAGCCCGAAAATCTGATTTTGTAGTTGGTCTACGTTCTACGTGATCCCAAGGCTGAATCTCATTTATTTTTTCTGCTAACTTAGATAATCACGTGAGAAGTTCTATGTCTCAAATCTGAAAGTGTCTCTTGCAGGTTGTATTCTTCCCATAGTTTGTTGAGCGGTAAAATCATCACTGATAATATTCTATTTCTTCACGCTTTTAGCGGGTATGACACAACTTGTGCACTTTTTAATCAGGGCAAATTAAAGTTACTGAGCATCCTACAAAATCATCAGGATTTATAGAACAGCATTCAACGTTTTCAGGATAGTAATGCTGAACCGGACGCTATCGCTGATGCTGGAGAACCTTTTATTATAGCACTGTATGGAGCCAAACATGGAGACAGTATCTCTCTAGACGCTTATCGTTACCGATTTTCGTAAGATCGCTCACAAAAAGCAAGTTTAACATCGCGTCTCTACCACCTACAGCTGCGGCGGCACGGCAGCATTCATTCAAGACATACTATCAAGTCCAGGAGTGGCACGGGGTTTGTAAAAATGTTAAAGAATGGAGCTGGAAACAGAGCAAAGCTGGGCTTACACCAATAACAATGCTGAAAGATCCTGCTTCTGAAAAGCTACTTAAATTTCTTTCCTGTAGTGCAGCATGTGGTTGTAGAAAGGCAGGGTTAAAATGTTCTGTAATTTGCAAATTTTGTAACGGACAAAGCTGCGACAATGCACCAGCAACAGTCGACGAGCTTCATGACGACGAGGATTCGACTCTCCAGTCGAAACATTTCTCGCAAGCATGGAAGGCAATCAATACGTAGAATCGGTGTAAAGCGCAACGGAAGCAATTTCCGAAGAAAGTATCGTTGAAGAGTACAACGAACCTGGACCTTCGACATTAAGCACCTAAAACGTCGCAAGAAGCATTAGGCCTATAGGGGACATCCACGTAAAAAAAAAACTCGCCATATACTCTACCTCAAGGTGGTGTGGAAACGAATATTAAACCTCGAGCTATGCGTAGCAGACAAGTAAAATCAAATATTTGAGGATTTTCAGGTATGAAAGCAACACAAAAATACTCCTTCATAAAAGTCGCACTAAATTGAGAAATTGCAAAATATCATAATTTTGTCAAGAATGCTTGACCTCGATCGGCTGCTGCACCGAAACTATTCAGTTTAACGAAAAAGTGAATAGGACATATTTTGTAGAAAATTTGATGCTCTTTTATTTTCATTTATGAGGCACCCTAAGCGAGATATTTGAAAGAAAATGTTTTCGTGCACCATTTTTTCAATCTGGCGGCGCCGGCGGCTGAGATCACATTTTGCATTTTTTCTTATTTCATTCAGAGCATCGAAATCTACAAATTCCCAAAGTTTCAAAACTCCTGCACTTATTCGGACTAAGAATCTACCTACCGACTATACTAAAAGCCCACACGGGAAGTTAGAGGACTTTGGATATAACGTTAAGCATACCAAATAGAACAACTGTGCCAGTGTTCACCACTAAAATTTCTCTCGAATTTCATTGTTTTAGACCTAAAACTCCTGTACTATTGTTACACATCACCTGTCGTAAAAAAATATTAGGAAGGGCCGCAGTTTTAGGTAGTACTACTGATGCTTTGTTTACTTAGATATATTATTCTTTTTACTGTTTCGTGTGTTTTCCATTGTAGTATGATTTGTTGCAAAATTCGTTACGTTACATATTGACAGATATGGATCGAGGGATAGAAAATAAAAAGCACCTGCGTTTATCTGTGAGACGTAAAACTAGAATGGCATTGGTAAGTATATATGGATGGAATACATTACTGTTTTAATGTTTAGGCATCACAAGAACACTGTAGCTACCAATTTTATTTCAACAAATATGTCAATTGGTAATAATCAGACAAACACTTTTAACCTTCATGGCAACAAAATAATGTTTTCGTGGAAATTCGTTTCATAATACTTCTGAACTCAAATTATTATTATTTTCATACTCAATAATGAAATATATGAATAATAGTATATTATTCAAAGAGCATGTAATAATGACTATTATTCACGAGGGTGAAGTTTACGACTCGAGCCGTAAGCGATTCTAGTTCACTAATAAATAATAAAAGAACGTATTGAAGAGGTGAATTTTATCATGATTGAATTCTTAAGGAATTTTTATGACATTTTAACTCGTAATTGGCTTTAAATATCCTGTTCTAAAATTATTAATCTCATTCTCAAATAAATTGACAAATTTATAGCCATAACGGTAGTCTTTAGGAAGGAATTCTCAACTCAACTCATATGTACAAGTTTGTCTGAGATTTTTAATTATTCTGAATAAGTTAATTGAATCTAAATAATTCAATACCAATAAAATTCTTGACATTTTATGAGATTCTTAATTTTCAACAATTATTCGTTTTTCTAATACAGAAGCGATCAATTTTATTGCGTGAAATTATAAATATCAACAGCATTTTTTTAATACTGATTATTCCACTCATTAACATCATTACCTATGAAAATCAATTTTTTGAGATTATTGTACTATTCAAACGTCACACTTAGTAGTAAAGCAATTAGATGGACTTTTGACTGTACGAGCATGTGGTTTTATCGCTGACATAGGCCATGTTTTATATCGTGAAATATTTTCCGCAAATACCACTTGTACTTTTAAATTTTATCTAAAAATCTTTTATCGACCTTGTTGCCCAAAGCTAACATAACTCGGCATATTATAATATGTAGTATACAGGGTAATTCACGTAGGCCGTTCGTGACAAATTTTTCAACTTGCAGTTGGATTACAAACTCGAGACTTTGTACGCAGTCATAATCGATCATGTCCGTTCTACCTAAAATATTTTCAGTCCTCCAGTTATACAGGGTGTGCCAAAAGCTGGTACTAACTTTCTTATTTTGAATGGAAACCTACAATTTCTTTTTACATGATTCGATTGGCCTTCCAATTCTGAGTTTAGACAACCCAAATCATGTTAACTTCTCTGTTACAGATTTTGATATATGTCAATTTTTTTTTTATTATTATTACCGCTGTAGTACTGTAAGGACCGAAACCGAAATTAATTTCGGTTAGGGTTAAATAACGTATACCATTTTCAGTTTTCATAGCAGGGACAATTTGGTTTTCATTTACGGTTTCGGTTCTCAAGGCAGCAACAATTCGGTTCTTGGTTATGGTTTCGGTACAGATCTGCGGCAATTCGGCTTCTGTTAGAAAAAATTAGTAATTGCGGTGCAGTTTTCGGTTTCGATTTCGGTTTTTAGCTTTTTACTTGCCTTTTACCTCGACTTAGATATGGTTTTCACCATACAATTTGGTATTTCTACATCATGGTTTAAAGATTTGAGTGTTTGATTTCAACCATATTTTTTAACTTTAAAGTCGTAAGTACGGTGCGGATTTCGATTTCGGTCTCTGTGTAGTAGTTTACAAACAAATTTGTATCTTGCAAACCGTTCAAAATTATGAAACCAAATTGATGAAGCAGTTAGCTGGAAGTCAGGCCCTGCGCATTCCCACTATATTTCAAAACAGCGTGTTTAGTTTGAACTTCCGTCGATCTGTCGCTACTTGTACATGAATCACATGGCGGCTGCGCAAATCTGAGGCATGTTTTTGCGCATAAGACGCTACAAACCGCGATAAGCGGAGCCATCCGAGCGAATAAGCTGCGACGTCACGCTTAAAGACGCTTAAAGCGGTATCGCGCGGCTCACTAGGGCGCTAGAAAATGTGTAAGCGGAAAATAGTGGGGATATGACATAAGAACGTTAGAGATGGTTAGAACTAAACTGTTAAAAAAAGCTAAAAAGACATATTCATTTTTGCGGAGAAATATATGATGACGTAGCGCTTCAAGGCGCTTAAAGCATTGGGGTAAGACGCGAGATCGCAAAAATATGCCTTTGATCATGCCCGACTGTCACTGCTGTCAGTTGTCGTGCCATTATTGTTTACATGTCTGTGCTTTGTGTTTTGGACATTAAACTAATAATTATTAAATCCATAGAGCAGGAGTCCATTTGCTTATTTGTAAATAATGCGAGTTTCCAATGAAACTGACTAGAAACGACGCTGTTCTGTTAAATATTAAAAACTGTAATGGGTTATAAGTGTTGTGTTCACGTCGTGTTTCGACTTCGAAAAATTCCAACATGCATAGGTATTATTGATTTGCAAAGAACGTGACTCCCAAGAAATTGACTAAAAACGAAAGACTGACGGGTTGTACACTTCTGTGCAATGAAATCCCGTACACCTATTTTTCGCCTTATTAAATCATTATTTATTTGTTAGTGTCATATTTTCGCAATGCCAAAATTAACTGAACATGAAAAAATTTTAATTCTCTCTAAAATTAAAGAGAGACGGTCTATCAGAGCAGTTGCTAACCATTATCAATTGAATAAAAGTACTGTTATGAGTGTGAAGAAAAGTGGGAAGAGGAAGGTAGCGTAAAGAGAAAAGACGGTTCAGGCCTATCGAGAAGTTCAAATCTCATTCAAGATGAAGCACTCCTTGTCTATTTGAGGAAAAATCCGTTTCAAACAGCAGGAGACGCTGTCTTCATGACACATTTTCTAGTGTCGAGGTCAGCAGCTAGCCGAAGGATAGGAAAATCGAAAATAAAAAACTGTACAAGTGCCAAGAAGACCATATTAACAGAAGAACAGAAGCAAGCCCGCATTATGTTTTGTTTAAATTGTGTCTATCGTCCGTTGGAGTTTTGGACCAATGTTGTGTTTACCGATGAAAAAGTTTTTCAGTCTTGTAATGACGGACATGTACAAAATATTAGGTTACATTATTTACATAATAAATACAATCGCAGCTATGTGCAGTCGCATCGTATCTGTGAATTTTTCAACGTCAGTTTTTACATTTGTTATAAATCGAAATCATTCCCATCGAATGGTGTAAGAAAGTAAAAAAAAACAAAAATACGTATGTTTTTCTTCTGGATTAACATTATTCAAATACATTACTTATGACGTTTCACAATCAATGTCAGTTTTTTGTAACCTATATGATAATGAAAAATCTAAATTCCAAAAAGACTGATTCACACCACTTAATGTTAGTAAAGGACGTGAAAATGTATATTATAGCGGGTTTATACGTGCATGGATTTAGTGGCGCCAGTAGATATTGGCACACTAGTAAAAAAATATTACACATATAAACAGTTACTGGCGAGCAAGCTTTTACCTTGCATGCATTGATGCATGCTCGCCAATAACTGTTTATATGCGCAATATTTTTTTACTGGCGTGCCAATATCTACTGGCGCCACTAAATCCATGCACGTATAAACCCGCTATTATTTAATTGTATTACAGGTATTTTGGTACATTAGTTACTTTAACATTTTACTTATTTCAACGCAGTTTCAACATCTTAATACTTTTGTAATAATTTTACTTACGTTAGTTACTTTTTAAATGTATTTTTAAATATTATTGTATTTATTGTAATGATTTTCCGTTAAATTAATAAATGATTAATTTCTAGTTTTGAAATGACTTATTTAATTTTAAGGCCACTGTTAGACTATAAAAGTTCTTTGACAAAGATCTTTTATAAAAGATATTTTGTGAGTAATTTGATAGATATTTTATATCATAAAATATCTTTTATAAAAAATCTTTGTCAAAGAACTTTTGTAGTCTAATGATGGCCTAAGCATTTGTTTGAAAATTATTTAATATTCCGGCCTATGCCAATCCCGCCTGTATCAAAAAGGCGAGAATACAGCGCTACCCACGACGTAAGTTTTGCTGTTTAAATAATCCCTGAGAGTTGCCTATCTATATCATATATAATATTCTTTAATCTATGCTGGAAGTCCAGTCTAACACTTGACGTCCTATCGGTGGTCCCACCTTGAACCATATGGGCGCAGGCGATTTTCAAACATCGAAATAAGAAATCGTCAAGAAGTCGATTTTTGCAAATGTCGCCCACTGTTTTTTTCATCCATCATTCGAAAGAAAATTGAAGTTCAGAGTGAATTACTTAAGCATTCCCTATAAAAAAAACTTCACCCCCTATCGAGTTATTAAATAAACATCAAGAAATACCTTATCTTGCCGAGATATTGCTTGGTTCTTCAAGTATGCTATGGAAACAAAAGACAATTCTAACAATTTACTTAAAAATATGTATGCATATCTTCAGTCGTTTTTGGGTTATTGGCATTTTTTGAAAGAAATATTATTTTTTTTCCTCAAGGGTAGTAGGCTTTGGAAATAATCGTTTCATTTGAATTTTTATTCAAAAATCGTATTACAATAACAAATAGTAACAACAAACTAACAATAAATGAAGAGATTAACAAACTAACTTATTTCAATACAAATGCTCAATGTGTGCACAGCTTTCATTGAGACAGTCTACAATACGCTCCTGAACAGAGTGCGTTGCTCTCCGAAATTCGAAAGGTTCCAAACGATCAAAAGCTTCAACTATCCTTTTTCTCATGTCTTCGTAATTTAAGATCGGATTTGCGTACACTAATTCTTTAACCCGATCTTATAAATAAAAATCCAAAGGAGTAAGATCCGGAGATCGGGCGGGCCAAAGTAATGCACCTCTGCCCACCCCCCACCCCCCCCACCAACGATCTTCAAAGAGTTCCGTTAATTTGACATCTACGGCTCTAGTCGAACGTGGTGGAGCTCCGTCCATTTGATACCAACGATTGATAAGTCGATTGGGAGGCATATCATCCAGGTAGTTTTCCACAACTTCTCTTAAGATTCTCAAATAACCCTCTCCATTCAAGTTTTCATCGTACTGTCGTGCGCAAAAAAAGTGGGACAAGTCTTATAACGTATTATTGCTAAAATCTAGTTGTGTACATCTAACTATAATTTTTGTGACATTGTCAGTTATTTGTCAAAATTTATTGTAAACAGAGACAGATTTACATTAGAGAAAAATAGTTGTCCTATTTTTTTTGCTCACGACAGTACATGAAATATCGCACCTCACTGTCCACTAACAGACAGAAAACATTAATATGAAATTGAATTTGATTTTCCACCTCCATTACAATACGAGGATTTTCGTCAGCCCAAAAATGTCGATATTTTCGATTAAATACCCTTCGTTGACAAAATTTTTCTTCCTCCGTCCAGATAATTTTTTGTAAAAAATTACGATCATGAGTCCATGAAGACATTCCCAAATCAGCAGATGCTGTTCTCATGGAAGCACGTGAATATGCTTGGAAATATTCCAAGGCGTTAATTTCAATATCTTCATTTCCTGTTATAGGTTTAGTTCTCACGAGGCTTAGCTACCTTCCCATGATCAAAAAAATTATTTTTAAGCCTAAGAAAAACTTTTGTCATTTGCGGTAGATGTGGATACTTGAAATTGAACGCGCGGCATGTTCTGACAACTATTCTGTTATTTTCACCATAAATTACAAACAAATCAAAGACTACGTCATTCGGATAATGTTCCATGATGAAAATCGCACGAATTAAGATAACAATGACACAATAGTGGCTAGGTTTGACATTTGGCATTTTTCCAAAGTCTATTAAAAAAAAATGCCAATAACTCAAAAACAACAAGATATGCCTACATATTTTTTTCTACAACCGAGCGAAAAGTGCAACTTTGCGCTTCCAAAAGACAGCGCAAAGTTGCACTTTTCCGAGGAACGAGCATTTTTTTACTTTGTCGCTCGCCGAGCGACAAAGTAAACGCTTAGTTACCATGGAAACCATAATAAAGAAACGTCTAGTGTATCTGCGACTTTTGACACAAAAGTAAGCATTGAGGGTATTTGACAGATGTCGACAATTTTGCGACCAGCGCTTGATTTTAAGATCGCTCTCGTACAATAGAAATGTCTTTACGTGAAAATTCAATGGAAATTGATTATTAATTTTTACCAAACATTTTTATAAAAACGCCGGTTGTAGAAAAAATCCTGTGTGTAATTCGAGCGCAAAGTGACACTGCCGCTCTCGCGAGATAGCCGCGCTCCGCTACGCATGGCGCGTCAAACTTCTCGCTCAGAGCGACAATATATCACTTTGCGCTCTTAATACACAAATAGCTATTAAGTAAATTGTTAGAATTGTCTTTTGTTCCCATGGCATACATGGCTTTAATACATTGTTTATAATTTCCCGACTTTGTCCAGACAACAGTTTATGTTTCAGTTTGCTCGTAAACGGCATGTTAAAAAAATACACTAAACACAGAGGTGAACAATATAATATTGCTTTTTTCGAGACTTACCGATTCAAATAGCACTAATACAAATTCATGAGCTCCTAGGCCAGTCAGAATAGATTGAAAAAGGATCATTTTGCGAAATGTCGTTTACCCGCAATTTTTTTTTCTTAAAGTATAATTTGGGATGTAGAGAAACATATACCAACTATCTGCACGCTTGACAGGTGGAGCAACACAAATTCAAAAATCGTCCACTTTTTGCCATTTTTCGCTTTATTTGCAATATACCTCGTATATGAAGCATTTTTTGAAAATATAGCAAGAGATTGAAAAGTTAAGAAAATCGATTTTGAACATTTTATTATTCTTGACAGTTTCGCAGAAAATTCTTCGTTTAAGAGCTACAGATGAGAGAACAATTTACAGTTTAAATAAAATATATTTACAGAACTATTTATAATTTGCATGTTAAACAGAAAAAAAAAAAAACTTTTCAGGTATTGAGGTATTAAAATGATGGGAAAATAAATAAACAAATATATATTTTCACAAACAGACTATTTATTTTATGAAAGTACAGCGTACATACGTTTCATGTATAACTTAATAGAATATAATAGAATAGAATAAGTTTATTTAACTACAATATAATTGTTAAAAACTGAAACATTATGATAAATAAACTAAGCCTCCCCAATAAGTGGTATTTAGAGCACTTGAGCGTGCATTGGATACACAAAAAAATATATAATACATACATACATACTGCTAAATTTCAGGTGATTAAAATGATTGTCTACTGTAAATTAATTATTTTTTAAATCTATTAAATTATTAATTTTTTTTCTTTCAGTTCTCATTACAAATTGTTTGGTGGAAACTATTTTAAATTTATGAACTGATTTTATGTTTTTAATTTCAGTGGGTAAAAAATTATATGCTTTCGGAGCAAGGAAGTTATGGCTTCTCTGGCCGATGGTTTTTGACATTCTTTTACAAAAAACATCATTTTTATATATGGTTTGGTGTTTGTGATTTACCAAATTCTTTTCTTCAGAGTATATTTTTGCTACTAAGGAGTGAAAGTATAATTGGTGCATGTCCATTATTCTGGCATCTTTGTATAATATATCTGATGATTAAGTTATTGTTTTTTTTTATATATAATTTTTTTTTCTTGACTACTAAGGTTGGTTTTTAAATAAACTTATTCTATTCTATTATATTCTATTAAATTATACATTAAACGCATGTACGCTGTACTTTGCATAAAATAAATAGTCTGTTTGTGAAAATATATATTTGTTTATTTATTTTCCCATCATTTTAGTATCTCAATACCTGAAAAGTTTTATTATTTTTTTTTCTGTTTAACATGTAAATTACAAATAGTTCTGTAAATATATTTTATTTGAACTGTAAATTGGACATTTAAACATAATTTACATTATACCGATGATATATTTCGTATTAATATATTTATTATAATCACTTAAAAGAAAATTAAAAAATAGAAAAGTAGCATCTTTCTTTCGTCTGTAGCTATTAAACGAAGAATTTCCTGTGAAAATGTCAGGAACAACAAAATGTTCAAAATCAATTTTCTCAACATTTCTATCTCTTGATATATTTTCAAAAAATGCTTCATATACAATATTACAAATAAAGCGAAAAATGGCAAAAAATGAACGATTTTTGAATTGTAAAGTGTGTTGCCACATCTGTCACGCGTGCGGATAGTTAGCATATGTTTCTCTGCATCCCACTTTAAGAAAAAAAAATTGCGGGTAATCGACATTTCGCACAAAAAAGCTATTCCGACTGGCCTATCCTGCCGGTACGGTAACAAGAGACTTGACCAATGCGCATTCAAATTTCAGAAGCAAAGCTACGTTATTTGACTAGTACATACAAGTACATCTGTACTTTCGTGGGTTTCTACATGTTTATTTTTATATAAATTTTTTATATAACATTATTAATTATATGCTTTATACTAATTGTATTATATTCTTATCGTTTCAAAAATAAACATTAAATTATATTATGCAAATGAATAGTTTATTACCGAAGATTAAATCCCGTTGTTAAGTTGCCAAAAGTAATATAATTCATACAAATCGACAGTTTCTCCATAATATTACAATTTTATATTTCAAGTCGTTTCCAAATAATCACTAAAAAAGTTACTTTCATGAGACCTTTAGGGAGCCTGAATCGCCCTTATTAGGTAATAGCGTATATCATTTTTGTCTACTATTGACTCCTGAACTTGGAGTATATTTTAATTAATTTTCACTGGGCGGCACTAGAACTCGATAATGATGTGTACTTAGGCCCGTAATCAGGAATCGGAAAAATATTTTTGCCCCGAAAATGAAAATTGAAGAGTGGGGGGGGAGGAAATCTGAAAAAAAAGTTTTCTTCAAATTCAAAAAATAGTGAGCGGCCGAATCCAAATTCAAAAATTAATAAGGGGGGAGGTTAAAATTCAAAACAATTTTCTTTTTAACTCGAAAATGAAAATTTTTAATTTTCAGCTTTTGTGCCGCCGGCACAAACCGAGTGATACTGACGGCACAAACTCGTCACTAGGGGGCACTAGTGCCGCCTACTTTATACATTATTTTATGCTCTGCGTGAAGTAGTTCCTTTAATTGCGAATCACTCTAAAGTCTATACGTCATCTCATAAAACACTGGATATACTAAACACTTCGGCCTAAATATCACGAACTAAGCATCAAATTTTGTTCGCTCACAAGAATTTTTTTGTTTATTTATAGAGCAGTCTTTTTCTACGAGCTGTAACTGCAGTCCTTATTTCAACACCCAAGTTATTATTTGTCGCTTACATAAAACCAAGCTGAAGAAATTTATAGAAAAGCATATCATTTATCTGCATCTATGTTTACTACGCTTCCATTCAGATATATATCTCAATATTTATAATGTATACCCCTCGTGCACTTAAGCGAGATTTTTAGTTGCGAATCAGTCCAGAGGTTGCAGATGATATAAGATACAAAACCTCTTACCCATCCTTTTACGCGATATTTCTCCAACATACATCGTTCAATCCCTAGACAGCATCTAGACTCACATTGGGGCACATTATTGTTGTCTGTATGAAGCCTGAGCTAAAATCAACTTGAATAAAACATTAACCTACTCCGAAACTCGGCACTTCGTCTATTATTTAATTAGGTCTATGGGTCTCTGTTTAATTATTGAAGCAACTGGAAAAACCAAACGAGAACAGATTATGCATTTGACTAAGTTTAGCGTGGTGAGATTAACGAATGTTTAACTAGGAGGAGAAATTATAAATTACTAAATAAATTAAATAATCTCGATTTACTAAATATAGAGAAGCAGAAAATTGCTTTGTATATAATTGCTAGTAAATCTAGCGTACCATAGATGGCGCACTAGACTATTCTGACTTTTCAATCTGGTTATATTGTACACTTTTCAGTGCAGCAAACTATAGGACTAAAAATGTTAGGAGAGCTGGTTGAAGCCCATTGCATAGCCATTCATTTATAAATAGTGGCAGACGCGTTTCGCGTTCCCAGACTCATCAGTGCCACATGGTATATTCTTATATATTTACATACATTTGTTACGACTTTTTATTCAAATAATATATATTCTTATTCTTATTCGCAACGCAGAGTGGGCTAGATTGTAATATTAGCGGCGCAAAAATGAATCTAGAATCTTGAAATTCAAAATATTCGTATACTGAAAATAGTTTATCTAGCGTACCCTAGATGGCGCACTAGACTTGTTCTGACGTTTTTCAGTCTATTCTACACTTTGCAATGTAGCAAACCATAGAACTACAAATGTCAGGAGAGCTAGTTGAAGCCCATTGTAGCCATTCATTTTTCAACAGTGGCAGTCGCGTTTCGTCTTCCCAGGCTCCTCAGTGCAACAAGGTAGAGAAAGAACGAAAATACAAACGCTTCAACCAATACTCCATATCTTTCCTGTGGAGTGTGACTGTTCCAGAATCTACCTAAGTCGAGAACAAAATGAAAATTCGACTTAGGCAAAAATTTTATTTAAAGACATTTTCGAGAGTCTCGGAGACTTCAGAGCCACACACTAGTCCAAAAGGGCCGATATGAGTTAATACATCAAATTTGCACCTTGGACATTGTTTTTGAAAAGTACGCCAAAGTTGGGCTTGAAAATAATTTTATCAAAAGTACACCAAAATTGGTTTAAAAAGTACGCCAAAAATGTACTTTGAAAAATATTGTAATATTTTCAATTTCATTCCTCCGCCAGACATTGACCATGGAGGTACAGTCATTATATAACTTGTTCTAAGGAGTGGCAATAAAATTTTAACAAGGAAATGTGTCAGAAAGGCGAAACCGACGAATTTGACAAAGGCGACGGAGCGTCTATAAGCAAGAATTGACACAGAATCAAGGAAAATGCACAAGGCCGGTTTCTCGTACAAAACGAGTTTGGATTCACCCAGCCGCTCGCAATTTGGTTGATCGCGTTGAGTAATCAATACAAAGCGATGGTAGGAAAGCCGATATCGGGGCTTTCCAAATAATAAAGTTATAGAGAAAAACGCCTTGTGCCCTAAAAAGGCTTATATTTTGATTCTGGGAAGGTTGCATGAATCTTTTCTACCAAATCTATTGTTAGCTACGTTCTCATTTGTGTTGTTAAAAAGCCATTTGCCTTAGTTGGGGAGGCGTATAAGAATTTTGCATTATCTATTTTGTATGTTACATATCTGTTAAATAAACGGTATTCTTTGATCAAATTGCATCTTAATTGGAAACTTGTTGCTGGTCCTCATCCCTTGAGAGCTATCGTTTGGAAAACCGGATGCATCGAGTTAATGCACCACTAGACTCGACCTTCTAGTTACCTTACGAGGGTTTGATAGGGATTTTTTAATGCATTTTTCTCAGAAATCCCTAGGTGTAGAATCCGTTATTAGCAGATAGTCCAATAAAGATATTGTTTTTCAAAAAAATTTCTCCCGGCAAGCTGATTTTTTCCCGAGTATCCGACCAAAAAGTCACAGTCCACACCCCTTGTAGGCTGTTGCAATAGGGGTGGTTTCTTGGTTTTTTTTTGAAATTTTTTTTTTCCATCTTGTACATAATAATATTCTCTACAACTTTGCCTAATAAAATTTTTTGGTAACTTTGATTTTTGACGGTCCAGCGCCCATTACCCCACCATATTTATTTATTATGGTTCAGGAAATACACAAACAAAAGGAAATGATTTTTGCAGGGTTGATTGAGAATTGTCTCCTGAGTCACCAACCAAAAAATCGCAGTCCGACCCCTTCGGGTTTAGCGCAATAAAAATATTAAAAATATCCACTTGTACTTAATAAAAGTCACACCGCTTTTCCAGATTGTTTATTTTTTAACATTTAAGCATATATAATAGGGATGTTCACATGAAATTTTGAGGTACGACGGTTGAAACAAATGGGATGTAATGTCCAAGTAACTTTGTGTTTTCAGTGATGTGCTTTACATGTAAATGTTAATTGTCAACTGAACTCATTTCCGCACCCGCCTGAGGTACAGTTCTATGCGCGTTTTTTTTACGTGATTTCTCCAGAAGGCATAATTCACGATCGTACAAAGACAATTACAAAGACAGTTTTCCTATCATTCGAACCGTCCTCTTTTTGAGGAGGGACCGGGTTCGCTTATGGCTTGTGCATGATCATCGTCAGTGAGGTTTAAAATGTCCTCTTCGTCGACGAGTGATTCCTGGACACTTATTTGCTTGTTGCAATCGTAAAGATCTTCATCATCGCTGACATTATCGTCATATGAAATTGTTGGTAAAACTCGCACGTTCTGACAGGTCTCATCCGCACAGTGTTTGCAGATTGCTGTGCACTTCAGACCGGCTTTGCGACAACCGCAGGCTGCTCGGCATGGTCCTGCACATTTGCATGATATGAGCTTCAAAAGCTCTGCTGGAGCAGGGTCTCTTGTAATCATGCACGGCATGCAACCGCGTGCTTGCTTTTCCCAGCCCCATTCTTCTTCATCTAGGTACTGGCCAAGCCACATTTGCACTTGGTGTTATGTTCTGAGGGAACGTTGTTTGGCTGCGTCTGTAGTCGGTGGGAGCGTGGAAAGATTGCTTTTAAGTTTAGCCGTTGATCGGACGAAACATTTGTAACGCAAAGCGTTCAAGGAATCGTCCTTACCATCACCATCATACAATGAGATCATAATGCGTTCTCCTGCAAAAATCACTGTCTTAATATCATTGCGTTTATTGTAGAAGAATGAAAAAAGTTTTTGTAGTTCGGGATGTTTTTCTATCATTGTGATGAGTTTTCCTTTTCCGTGTCCAAACATCGAGGAGGTGGTGTCGCAACCACTGAACGCGTGTAAAAACAGTATCCACTTTCGTGTTTGGGATGAGTACTTCCAACTGCTTGTGGAATGAATGTGTTGTGGCTTCTGTCCTCACCCAGGCTTCCTAAAAAACACGTTGGTGGTTGATTCTGAGCATAATCCGACTAATAACACCAACAGGTCAATGTCTTCACCGATTATATATATTTCGTCAAACGCTGCTGATCTCTCCAGAGCTGTGGACACGATTAGTACGTCGGCATTTTCTACAGCTTATAGAACTTCAATGCCGGACTGCCGCAGATATGTAGAAAGGATGACAAGAAATGTTTTCTTATTTCGTTCATTTGCGATAAATTTTTCTTGACATGCCAGTGGTACTGTGGTGTCGTCAAAAACATAATCAGGCGATGTTTGTTTGGTAGCGCGACGTAAATGTTCGTATGTTTTTGTGCCCCTTAGTCTTTTTCGTTGTCTGGATAGCCGTCAAATATGACGAAGACATTCCCCACAAAATGCTGACTAACATATGCAACATACTGGTCACAAATTTGCCGTATTGTCGCATCTTTGCGCCACACTACTCAATGCAGTAGCCAACCACCGTCAACGACTTCAACGATTGGTACTCATTACTAATTGAACAGTTGTAATCTTTCGAGAAAAGTCTCTCGAGTACTGTTTTTCACAACAATTGAAAATGGACGTCTAGTACCTATCACTTCACCACAAACAAAACAACGTTGGCCAAAATCGAACACTTCCGGTACAACCTGAGGTTACGCCACTTCTTGCACAGATGTGGATGTTGAACCTGATCCTTCTGCTTCGTGTTGGCTTCGGCGATGTGCAGCTGCAGACACCAGCCCTGGATTTGCGTACTTCTTACGGCACTTAGTATGGACACGAACAGTATCTACGCTTTGCAGCAACAACTGATTGTCCTCGTGGCTTCGACTAATACTTGCCGCCAAAAGGGTTGAAACACCCTTTGCCTTAACCACAACAACCTCACCAACGGTCAAAGAGTCTTTACATATAAAGCACGTATTCATTTTAGCTACATAGTTAAAACTATAACGTCGTAAACCATACCTAACTATGAACTGACTATCAGCTATGCAGCTAAACACGCTCCCCTCCTCCTATTGAAATAAGCAGATGTTCACTACATTCGGTGTGACCTTGCATTCCTCTCTTAAACCTGTAAACAACAGAGAAAAATATTGTAGCCGCATACATTTTTCATTTAATGAGGCCTCTACTGGTTAATATCAACATTAAAAAAAATAATAATAAGGAATAATGCTGTAGAGATTTTTATTAAGTACGTAACCCAAAAAAAAACCGCTCTAAAATAATGCGCTAAACCTAAGGGGTTGGACTGTGATTTTTTTGTTGTAGACTCAGGAGACAGTTCTCAATCAACCCTGCAAAAACCAGCTATTCAGCCTTTTGTTTGTATATTTCCTGAACCATAATAAATAAATATGGTGAATGTTTTCCCATATAATGGGCGCTGGACCGTCAAAAATCAAAGTTACCAAAAAATTTTATTAGGCACAGTTGTAGAGAATATTATTATGTACAAGCTGGAAAAAGAAAATTTAAAAAAAAAATAAGAAAACCACCCCTATTGCAACACCCTACAAGGGGTGTGGACTGTGATTTTTTGGTTGGATACTCGGGAGACACCACTCCATCGACCCTGAAAAAATCAGCTTGCCGAGACTTATTTGTGAGCACCCCCTATAGAGAAGGTCGACTTTCACTGTACTAAGATAAAAACGTAAGGATCACGTCAAAAATCAATTCCGTCGGAGAGAAATCTTCAATCGGGATTTTTTTTATGCAAAAATATTAGAAACTAAAAGGCGTCAGGTCATTAATTACACGTAAGCAGACTAAAATCACGTCAAATTCCAATTCCGTCGGAGAGAAATCTTCGATTGGGATTTTTTTATGCCAAAATTTATTTAATCAGAAGTCTGTCTAATCAACAGTAAAAGATAGGAATTACGTCCTGAGAGAGCGTCATTAATGATCTAAGGTAGTGCAGCCTTGATCCATTACTCGTCTATCGAAGTGCATCTTATCTCGAACCCGTCTGGGAGTTGAAGAACGGGGCAGAACGCGACTGGCGCCCCTTAATAAATAAATTGGTGTCGCGTCAATTTGACACCCGGTGATGTGTTCTTCTACATGACCACTAGGCACTAACGGTGCCATCTATGTAAGATGGTAGAGATTGTTCAGAAGTAAATGTTTTACAAAGCTCGACTATTTAATTTAAAATCATCAACAATAATTGCTAATGCAGATTACTAACTTCTGAAACAATCCAAATGCAGTGCCAGGATGTTAATAGTTTATCTAGCGTACCCTTTCTCTACCTTGTGGCACTGAGGAGCCTGAGAAGGCGAAACGGCTCTGCCACTGTTGAGAAATGAATGGCTATACAATGGGCTTCAACCAGCTCCCATGACATTCATTTATTGAAAAGGTAAGTAACTCGTCAAAGAAGTAACTGCCTAAAAAAAATGTGAAAAACTCAAGGAGATCAAGGGGGAATAAAAATATAATAAACAAATACCTTTTTATTGACAGCTTAAGTATTCAATAAAAGTAGATATACATTTTAAGAAAATATGGTTTATTAAGTACATAAAAATAATTAAATAATATTTGTATAGATAAAAATAACTCTGCGTTTACTCGCTATCACTCCTGCCATCAACTAGGGATTGCAATACCGGTTAACCGGTTAACCGGTTATCAGGACAAAAAACGCATGTCGATAATTACCGGTTATTTTAATTTTTTTACCGGTTATTTCGGTAAATTCTGAACTTACGATATGTCACGTATTCAACGTTTCTATTTATGCCAGTGACTAGTATTCACTAAATACAGAGTGACTGTCCCAACAATGTGCACTTTTAACAATAAATAAATGATATTATAAACAGTAAACACCAAGCCCTAAGAAATACAAGAGAGACATTGACAATATCTTCCGACAGGAAATTGAATATTTCACTGCCGCAAATATCCGTGGAATACAATTAGAACTACGTTATTACCAATTCTTATTAACTTAGCGACCCACCAATATCGATTGAGGAAGGGCATCTTCAGCTGGTGGTATTCTATGCACAAATATCAGACGACTAACAGATATAGCTTTGACAAACTAACCCTTTTAACAGGCTATTTTAAAAAATATATTGTATTTTTAGATTAGGTAATCAATAAATGCCCTATTTGAGTTTATGTTTATAATTTTTGTTATTTAAGTTGATATTTTTGTTATATACAGAATAATTGTTTATTTAAATTTATTTTATTTATATTTTTTCCTTTTGATAAAAAACTTTTTGTTTGTTCATTATATTAAATATACGTATATAATAGTATATTATTCAACGAGCATATAATGATAGCTTTTATTCATGAGGGTGAAGTTTAAGACACGAGCCGTAGGCGAGTGTCGTAAATCACTGGAGTGGATAGTAGCCATTATCTGCGAGTAGAATACTATAATTTGTCCACGACTATTAAATATTTTTATTTAATTGTTTAGTGAAGAAATTAATTAATGAATTAATTATATTATTCTTTTTGAGTATTATGTAAAATTATTGTAAATAATGTTGACGTTTAAATTTAATTTGACAAGCTGTTCTTTGATACATAACGGCCTACTCAATCAAATTTAAAAACGAAATTGTATGATAAAAGAGGGTCTGTTTCTGAAACGCTAAATAAAGTTATCTATTCATAAATTTGATAATAACAGTAAAATTGTCTACACAATTGTAGCTATGACATGACAGTTAACGAATGATTCTATTTAAGGTTTCAGAAACTAGCCATAAATTCTACTAAAAAGTTGCGAGATTGCACTCAAATTGAAGAAGTACCTGCCCGTGACTTCTTATAAACAACTGACTGTCCTCATTATTCACTAGTGAATAATAAAATCATTATTCATTGCAGGGAATAATGGATAGCATTATCCTTGAGGAAATACATACATAATATGAGTACATTGTTTAATAGTCGTGAACAAAAATTTTTTTTGTTAAATTTAGATAATTTTTTACATGGAAAAAACAATTGCCATTTTCGCCACCCTAATCATTGATTCTAAAAATTACCGGTAAATACCGGTTAACCGGTTATTTACATTTTTATTTACCGATTTACCGGTTATTAAAACTTCCGGTAAATTGCAATCCCTACCATCAACAATACTTTAAGAGTTTAATGACAACCAATGAGATTACTTCAGATAGATGGGGGTCAATTTAACGTGGTGACAGTTTAGAAATCAGTAGACACAAGTAAGGTATGCAACAAATCTTTGTTTGCATTAGATCTGGTTTATATTTTCTTCGTGCTGTGCTCACGATATTGCCAAAAATATTTATTGTATGCTTCCATTACCTCTTCCAACAACTGGCCAATCGCAAGCAATGCCGATTTGATAACTTCTGCTCCATGAACCAGAATTATATGTACTATTACTGGCATGAAAAATCAAGATCTGCGTGCAGTTTTGTTGTTTCTTTAGCTTGAGTAGGCCATTTGGTCTTAATTATCTGTCTGTCTAAAACAAAATTAAAACTTAAAATGTACATTTTCTTAAAATACAGCGTAGTAAATAGTTACTGTTCCTAACTGTTACCTTTTAGCATAAGCCTAGGTAAACTTAATGTTATATGTATTTTTAGGCCGAATTAGACTATGAAAGATTGTTTTATAGAAGATAGTTTTTATGAGAAATGTGTAATATTTTAATGAAATACGCAAATGCATATACCTGCTCCTTGCCATCGGGAAAAAATATATACAGTGTCCGCCAAAAAGTCTGCACCATATGGGAAACCCTGTTGTTATTGACTTTCTGAAACATTTTATTTGTGATAAAAGTTAGTGGGTATTCTCAAACGAAAAAATGGCTGCACAAATGTGTGTTAGTTCTGGCGCTTAGGTCGAAAAATTAATTTTTTTGAAATTGTGTCAAGAGTAAACTACCTTTATTTTTGAAGACATCGAAAAATGTTATTTAAAGAAGTTGCTTATAATGTGAAGTTATATCATTTTAAAATTAAAAACTTTCCACTTTTTTACGCATAATTAGGAAATTTCCTATTTTAGAAATATCATGTACATTCAACCTCATTTAGTAGTCTTTCAGATAACTAGTCAAACAAAAAAAAAAAATTATCTCGATATCTGAAAAACTCACGAACTTCAATTTCTTATTTGAATACTTCGCCTCGGCTGAAGTCCACCGTGACGTCACAATACACAACGCGCTGACTTGCCATGCCGGCGGCGCGCTGTATGTTCCCTTTATTTAGTGTATGTGCTCGATTTTCTGAAATGTCACAAAATGTCACTTTTGATTCGTTCGTGCCGAGCCGAATTTTCGAATTTCGCCGTGAAATTTGCGATCAGGTTTATCTGGAAGACTTCCTCTTTACGTCGCGACATCATACGGCCGTCCCAATGGTGTTTTTCGAAAAATATGAACGTGCCAAAATTGCATGTTTTAGCAATTTTTTCGGCTCTCAAATGCAAGTTGGCTATAAACTGCCGGTGTCTTTCAGCTAGTATAAAGGTGCCCGCGCCCGTTCGCTGTTGGCGGAATCATGTATTGTGACGTAATCGAGCTCAGCCCAGATGATCGCGGCATTTTAAACTTGGAAGGACCATAACTTTTTTATTTATAGAGATAATTTTAAAAAAAATTACAGATATTTTTTAGATTTTTACGACTATTTATTACGAGAAAATGAGAAAAATGGAAACTTCCTAATTCCTGAACTATATGTTTAAATATTTCTCTGTTATTAATAATTCTCTCTACTTAATAGAGCCTAAATAATAGATGAAAATCCACATTGAAGAACTTTTGGTAGTACTTTTTTGACCAAATAAATATTCTGGGAGAAAATACTGAATTTCGTGGTGCATAGTTGTTCTCTTTTTCTAATGTTAACTTTTTCGAAATTTGTACATACAAATCGCTAAATTGAGCTCTTTTTAAGCTACTTGTATTAAAAATTTTTGAAAAAGTTAACATTGGAAAAAAATAAATTTAACAGTTTTTCTCAGAATATTTATTTGGTCAAGAATTACTGCGAAAAGTTCTTCAAATTGGATTTTAATATGTTACTTAGGCTGAAACTATTAAATAAAGAGATAATTAATATCAGAAAAATATTGAAACTATAGTTCAGGAATTATGCGTAAAAAAGTGGAAAATTTTTATTTTTAAAATAGAACAACCAAATTTGAAGTCTGGATATAACATCGCATTATAATCAACTTCATTAAATAAAATTTTTCGATATCTTCAAAAATAGAGGTAGTTTACTATTTTCGTTTGAAAATATACACTAACTTTTATCAAAAAGAAATTTTTTTAAAAAGTCAATAACAACAGAGTTTCTCATATGGTGCAGACTTTTTGGCAGACACTGTATAAACACAGAAGAAAATCAAAATGTTGTGAACAAGATAATGATTTAAACAAACGTGTACATAAAATCGATTAAAGATTTTCACAAAAATATTTAATAAAATGGTACTTATGATTTTAAATTTTTATGAAACAATTTATCCATAATGCATAATACACAGCGAGAGACAGACGTACAAATAAGAAAATTATAAACGATAATTCATAAAAATATAATGCTGTGATTGTTGGCCAACTCAAATTATTCGTCTCCAAATTTAATAAAAAACATTACTAAAAACAAACCTTTCATCAGTTTTAATACTATTTAAATAATAAACAAATTTTTGTGAATAAATAAACAGACATTACTAATGAGTGGAAAACAGATGCTTATTAGTATAAATTTAACTAAATTATACAAGAAAATTGTACTTGTGTACATAAAAATACTTTACATGTATTATACAAGAAGATATCTATACAAAAATTTTATGGAAGAGGGAAAAGTGCGACACACTCACGGAGGTAATTCTGCTTACCTGTTCAAACGAAGGAAAGGTAAGAAATTTATAACAACTCCACAAACACTGGTAACTAAGCCAAACTACACTGCAAATAAGATGAATGACGCCGAGACGCCGTCAACAGCTATAACGTATGAAGAAAATCGAGGGAATATAGCCCTTATAAACTGTAATTCGCCATTGGTCACAACTGGAGTAAGATGAATATTTATCTACTTCCAATAAGTGCAGACGTATTCCCTATGAAAGCTGCAAAATCAAATTCAATAGTTAGGGTATCAGGTTTGTAGCATTTAAAATAGTAAATATACACCATTATTTGACAAACTCAACACAGTGATTAAAATAACATATTTGGTCATCGAAACCTTGTACTGGAACCCAATACACTCACGGAATCAATCACTACACAATGAAATTCTGCAGGGAGTTACTCAACGTTTCTAATAGTCGTAGGTTCATGTTGGAATTCGTAAAAGTGTTTATATTGCACCCCCACAAGATGGGACCTAGGTACGGTATCTTACGAAAGTACCCGATGCGTTAACTCTAATGTGAATAGATCAAAGTAAATGTGTATTTTGCAGTAATTTCGTAAACACAGGATCGGAGAATATTTTTATGATTGAACATATATTAATTAATTTGGCAAACTAAACCAGCGATCTTCTGAGGTTAAAAATGAACCGTTACAAAATATATAAATGGAGAAGGAATCAAAGGCCTCTGAACACATTATGATTAAATAACGTAAAGTTTATTGCGACATCCAATTATAATGCATGATGAAATGTTTACGGTACCTAAATAAATTTGCAGAAAAATAAAGCGACTTTGGTAATTCGATAGTCTTGTGATTTAAAATAGGTATTCATAAATTAATTTTGAGGATAGTTAAGCGAAACTAATGATAAGAAGAAACACATTAACACATATTCTTATATTACTTATACATACAAGTTAATTAAAAACCCGTTCTCCACTTTCCCAGAAATAATAGTTAATATTTCACTCTATACTCAACAAAATATTTACATATAGAAAATGTACGCAATAATTTTATATTACTCATAAATATACTTCCCATGCAGTGTTTATGAAACTTAGATATTTATATGTGTGAAAATAACAGAAGTTAACCACTTGAGAAAACTGGAATTATTGCACTCATGTGTTTGCGTATAGGAACATAAAGTGGCAATGAAAATAATATATTCCATAGAAAACGATTCCATTGCAAACTGAAAAATAGACAACACGACAGGTCTTTATAGAAAGCATTGAATATTGTAGCAAGCACAGCAAAACAAAATAATAGGTAATAAAACTCGCCTTACCAGTGGAATAAATATATGGGTCCAAATCATCTAAAATGGAATTATCTTACAGTAGCTGCAACATGTAAATACAACAAAAAGTGTGGAATATATTCCCAACATTGGTTAAACACAAGAATTTTTAAAATTATTTTTCTTTTGTCGTTTTTGTTAAATATCTCTAAATGTGTAGCTCGCGTCGGAACAAATGACAAACTAGGTTATTCATTATGAAACTGCGAAGAAAAATAGTCCTAATCTTTTTAATCAATTTGTTAAGCGGCAGATAGTTTAAAGAATGGGAATTGCCGTTTTTAAATGATTGATGATAGTTTAAATAATAATGCATATATTTTAACAAAACTTTACGAAAACATGCTTCTAGTGAAGTTAAATCATGATGCCACAACCCGGAATGTTTATAAAAATGCCTAAAAGTAATAACAAATTCTAAAATCGAATCGTCGATTGTCTAAGACCAACAAGTCGTAGTAATGCGGGAGCTAGATGGCTTCTTTGGTAACTCATCATTACAAATATTTTCTATGCATTGATCAATTCTATCGAATGTAAATCATAGACAAAATAGACTTCTGGCGTATGTCAATCCATCAATTTGGCCACAGTTCAAAATATAAAAAACAAATAAATTATATAATCGTTACAAGGCTCATTTTGTGTACCTATACCACATACATTTTATGCCTAAGATGAATAAAATAAAATCGTCAGAAAGTGTACGCAGCCAGAAAGATCAAAGTTGTAAACGAAAGTTGATCATTACAAACAATTATTTAGGTTGAGAATATTTATGTAAATGTTTTAAACACAGAAAAAAATCCTAGAATAAAACTCCTGTCAGTACAGCTAGCCAGAAAGAAAATGTTTCCAAATTGTGATAAAATTGTTTTTTTTTGCATATTTTATCTCAGATCTCTAAACTTATCGTTACAAATCTGGCTTCTTTTTAAAACGTAATTAAATACTAGCTGGAGGGTTCATGCAAATTTTACTCTTTACATATTCCCATGTCTAAGGAGTTAAATTTTGGTGATCCAGAAGATTGAGATTGAGAAGAGAATGATTTATCCATAAACAACTGTCTGACGATGGGCTGAGACTTCCTCCTCCAGAAGCCATGTTTCAGTATTACAATTATTAAAGTTTTGCTCAAAATAATTACAAAGCAGGGCACAATATTGAGGACTGTTCTAACTGCGAACAGTCCTCGATGTTCTGATTGTCTTTAAAACATAAGAATAATTGTCACGAAAAAAACATGAACTGATTATAATGGTACCTGACATAGTACACCGCGCTGTAACCTTAGGTTATCTGAACGAAGTTTTACATGTTTAGATATAGCTAAAGAAAAACAAATAGTAGAAAGGAGGAACGAGGAGTGTAGCAGTCGCTTTTGTCAGCTTTGGCAGCTTTACTGGCAAGCTTCTCGATGACCCGCGTTACTCCACTGGCCCCTCCAGAATATCTACTATACAGGGTGCTTGGTACATAGATAGAAAGTTTTACGGGGGTCATTTAGAACCTATATGATCATATATGCCATTATACAAAGTATTACAAATTTTGAGATATCGGCCTCTTTAGATACTTTTGTTTATTATTGAAACTTCTGTTAGTAAACAGTATCGTTACACTATTTAAACGTTTTATCTGTATCAAATACTGTTTTTCTAATCTTCAATGAGTACTTTCCCAAGAATGTACAAAAAAAAGTTCGAAATGGAATTATAAAAAAAATTGTATGCAAATTAAAAAAATTAACAATGACGTCATAAACTGGTGGCTGGCCGTCCTATACTCATATCTATGAAATCACTAAATGAATTTACGTAAACAAAAGTCTAAATGAAGCAAATACATGCTTCTGAATTTAATGGTCTTATAATATTAATTAAATTCAATATTTCTATATTTTATTTTATATCCACATCCAGTAACGGTAAAAAATTTTTTTTTTTAGGCTGAGAATATTATGAAACGTCTATTAAGATACATACTTTATGGAAATATACTGAGAAATTTAAAAGTTATTGGTTGATTTACAAAGTTAAAGCTGCCATCTTTAATACACGTAGTACAGGAAAACGTACCAGAAAATTAGGTACATCACTTTCCCTACAGAAGTATACTCAGGCTCTGGACCATAAGGATAGCGTTTGGATCTATACCTTTAAGATGTTTAGAATGAAACAAAGAAACAACAAAGAAAAATTTAATGCTTTTAATGTTCAAAATTCAAACCACCATTTCTAATACATCCACGTGTTCTTCTCACTTCGCATTTCTTTCTTAATTATTGCACCGGCTTCATAATTCCACTGAGCAGTTAGTCATTTCAATCTCGAAAATAAATTCTTTTATTCGTCCCCAGAGGTGAAACTCGAGAGGTGTCATGTCAGGGGACTTTGATGGTAGAAATATCTAAAAAGGCCGATACTTTGCGTAATGGTATGTATGATCATATAGGTTCTAAATGACCCCTTCTATTACACCATAAAGCTTTCGATGTACCAAACCTATATTATGGATATTCAGGGTAGTAGCGTGTAACGACATTTCAACGGACCCTAGTGTCACCAGTATATTCAGATGGACAATGACCTGCACAATATTCTGCCTATGTCGTTATCGCTCGTATACGTGGATGTTGGCCTGTATAATTCTAATCAGGAAAGATTGTATGGAAGAATGCATGGAGACACCTGAGGGTATCGCCTGGTATCAAGGTAACGAGTGCGTAAGTATTTGTACAATTCGAAGTTACCTGCTATTATTTTCTTCACCAACTATTGTTTTTTTTACTTTTGGAAGTTTCTTTTCATTTGTTATTATGTTTAGTAAAATTAGTATTAACCTCTAAACGAACACATGAGTCTGGGAGACCGTAGCTGAATGCATCGGGGGAGATTATTATTTTCAATATTGTTTTCCTTTCTCATCAAATCTTACAAGTTATAATGGGCCTTTCCCGCTATTTTTTTTTATTGTGTTATTGGAAAGATCCTATCAAAATATTACTAAAAATGAATTTTAATTTTTTTTCTGAACGCATAAAATACTACAGAAAATATTCAAATATTACCTAAATCAAAAGCAGATTTAAACGATAGCATTCGGGCGGCAATGTGACGTCATCATAACCACACCAATCAAATATGATCTTAAACCGCTGCCAGAATTAGCTATAAAGGTGCATTCTCAAACCAAGTTCCCAAACAATCTCACTTGCGTTCTGTTTTCCATATCTTGCAATTCTATTGGTGCCTGAAGTACATTTATGAGGAACCACCAATAGAATCTCGTAAATTAAAGTACTAACGTTTAATTGAGAACGTCCATTTATAATCCCGATTGACATTGCGTAAACGTAAATGTTGTGATTTCAATCTAAAGAGACAAATAAAGTATAAAATCAAGCCCGCTAAAAGGAAGTTAGTAACAATATACACATACGTTAAAATGATCTTCACAACAGAAAAATCCAGGAGCAGTATAAACAACACCAGGAACTTTTGCAACTTTCCACCACAATTTTCGAATTTTCAAATTTGTTGGGACGCGCAAAAATAACTTGGTAGTATTTGCACTAGTTATTGGACACACTGGTACAAAACAAACCCTTGTAAGCGGCATTTTCTAATTATAAAATAAAATTACGTAAATATCGTATCAAATATAAACAATAGAAAGTGAGGTTATCGAATATGATTTGAGCATTTCAGTACAGCGTTGCCAGATGATACTGATATTATACTATATGTGAACCAAAACGATCAAAAATAGAGAATATAAACATGATATATGGATTTTAGACTCAGACAGTGAAAGGTTGACAGAATTTTTGTTTTTATTTAGCATCAGGTTAACGAAGAGTACGTTGTAATGAAAAAAAATGGTATATTCAAACTAGACAGTTGATATCGGAAATACGATGTTCACATAAAAAGACGTACACCTGGCAATAGACAACTCCCTTTAAAAATACGACTTTTTATTGGTCTAATCAGACTGACGTTGCAAGCTCGCGCCTTAGAACTCATGTTTCAAATTAAGTGAAATAAAACTGATTTTGTAAAGTAAATATTTGGTAGAACATACAAAATTGCAAGAAACTAAATTAATATAAAATTATATTATAGTTTATTATATGGTTTGGTCGTGGTGAAATAGTAAAATTCAGTCATGCGGGAAAGGCCCATTTTAAATGATCATTGGCGTTCTTCAAATCAGGTTAGAAATAATGAAATCGAGTAAAGTACAATTTGAAAAAAAATAATATGAGAAAAATTGTACAGTGCAGTGGAAATATTCATTCGCCATTTGGACATTTTCACGCAGGTGCTCAAACCCTTAGTCCCGGATCTGTCGTCTTCATAAAACTGATTTTATAGCACACCATGGCTCACGTTTGGTCGTCCAACGATTCGGTAAATTGAACTATCTAAATGTATGACAGTGTTTGTAGATATATCAGATTTTATCCTGAATGGAAAGTTTTCTAATTCATATACACCTATATTTTAGATTGATTCTATAGGCAACAAAATCTTTCCATAACATAATATAATTGCATGAATACAAATGTTTATAGCCCGGGAGTTAGATGGCTTACAAACTTGGTGATGAGTTTGAAGTTAATACACTTTATCCCAAATTCGTCCCCTAAGTCATAAAAAAATGTGCGTCGTCGCTGCTGCCTGCCTGCTTATAATACAAAACAAAAGAAGCAGCTCTCGATGGTATTTTGTAGATTGAGTGGACAGTTTTACGACTTAAGGTGCTAGAGTGTGAAATAAGGCGTACCTGATATTTTGTTATATTCGTAATAGCGATCAATAGTCCATTAATATTAGGAAAAATAGAAGACATACATTATAATCTTTTGCCTTTTAAGGATTATACGCGCCAGAGGGCTACTTTTAAGAAACGAAGAGTTGCGGAAGTATTATTAATAGTAAATTTTATGTAGAATATAATCAATAAATATAAAATTTTCTGGTGGACGAATTATTTCGTGGAAAAATGCGAAAAACAGTGACGAGGTATACTAGGGGTGTTTTTTGAGGATGGAGCTCACACTTGCACCTTGCGAACTCTTTCGCTTCTTAAAAGTAGCCCTCTGGCGCGTATAAAGGCAAAATATCATAATTTATTTCCTCTATTCACCGATTTTAGGACTAATATTAATGGATTACAACTAAATGTATATACTGCAGTCATTTTGGTGGCAGCGCTTCGCTGATATTGTCAACAAAACGGAAATGTTATGAGTTTAAAGCTATTTTTTTTGCGTATTAGTTATATTTTTTGTGCAATAGAACAAAATACTAGGTGCAGATAGTTTTAGCTGTTGGTTTGGGCAGGCAGAGCAAAAAAGAAAATCGCAGACGTGGAATGTTTAAACATTTAATGTTGGTAGTCATTTTGGACGTACATAAACACCCTAAAACAATATGTTCAAATGTCTTGTTTGGTTATTTAAATAAAGATATAACATTATATTACGACAAGTGGAAAATTCGGATCAACGCCGAGAAGTCAGAGTAAATTCTCTTCACGCGCCGGTTCACGGAGAACCGAATATTAACGTCATTCTCGATCAGGGGTTAATATATTCCAATCAAATGGTGCGTGAAGTATCTGGGAGTTGACTTAGATAAACGACTGACGTTTAACACCCACGTAAACGAGACTATACGGAAGGTCTGCTCCATGTCCAGGAGTCTGTATCCGCTCCTGGCCAGGGGTAGCAGACTAAACAGAAATAATAAAAAACTGTTGTACACGATGGTGATCAGGCTGGCAATCACATACGCTGCGCCGGTATGGTGCAGTATCCCAGCCACGACAATGAGAAAACTTCGAGTTCTCGAACACAAACTTATGCGCCTCATCTCTGGTTCGGACAGATACACCTCCCTCAGAGATTTCCCAAAATTCAAACTGGGCGATAGTCCGCTAACCCGCAACATAACCCGAATCAGACAGCATAATGCAATATTTTTAGATACAAAACACCCCTTACCATACCAGGCGTTGCCTATTTTCCGGCAACCTCTTCCTTAGCCACATTTTCCTGCATCACAACCTCTTATTTCCCCTACATCTGATCTTTCTCTTCACTTTATAATCTAACCTTTTCTATTCTCTTCATATGTTCTATTTGTTCTTGTTTTTTATCCTTTTTGTTCTTTTTGTCCTCTTTTTTCTAAATTCCTTTTAGACCGAAAATTCCCTTAAAAATTCAAATATTTTATACGAGATATTTCATTCTACCACATTTCCCTGGCGGCATCAGGAAGGTCACCAGTACGATAGTTGCTTCGAACAGGTTTTTTCGTTGAGTTCTTTTTCCCGTGCCAGCAACCAAACATTTTTAGTGCATCGCCAAGTGGTTTAATGTTAATTGTAATTACTTTTAAGTCTCTTTGCAGATTGTTTTAAACCAATTGTTAATTTTAAAATCTGTCATTGGCAGGTAGGAGTTTTAACTTCTATAGTTCAAGTTCTTATTAAATCAAATCGGACCTGCCCCGTCCAGCCCTACATTTACCACGGCGCTACGTGCAGTGTTTATCTGACTGGCTCCCCGGAGACACACATTCTGTATATTAATATATTTAATAAATTTGTTTACTACTACTACTTACAAATCAGGAGATCGGCAATTCGATCCCTACTCCGGCTTATTTTTTTCTTTAAAATAATTGCGAAAAAAATTTTAGTTGTTTTTTTTTTTAAATATAAATTGCTTATAAAACCTATATACAAATGTACTTTTTTCACTTTTAGGTCTGTTTTAGACCATCAATGGTCCTTGAAAAGACGTCTGGATTGTTAACATAAGATCTAAATAAGACGTTTTTACGACGTCTGAAAGGCGTAAAGGGACGTCTTTAAGACGTAGTGAAAGTCTAAGGAAGATGTCTTTAAGACATCTTAAAGACGTCTTTGTGCAGACGTCTAGGCAGTTATCGATTCAACACACAGAATCGTATGAGGTGTTAAATTTAAAGTTAGTTAAATTTCGTTTGCGGTATACATAAATTAGATAGTGAGCTACTTTTAGACTGACAGGAACAAAAATATTATTTGCGGTTGAACCGGTTTAAATAAGTTAAATCAGAAGACCTTGCAGGACGTCTGACTGGACCATAGGTTCCAATTCAACAATCTGGAAACAATTCATTTAGGTAATCCCTAACGATAATAGCATTGTGTGGTCCAGCCCCCATCAAATAATATATTTTTGTATATTTCAAATAGTCCTCAATACCCTCAAATATTCTTGAAAATGTTACTTTTTTCTTAGTGATAGGTACTGAAAACAAACTTTTATATTGTAGGCAGACGATGAGGAAAAAAAATTAGTTCTTTAAACTTAGCGTCAAATTGTAAAATAGTAAAATATCAATAAATCGAACTGAATTTAATTTAATTTAATATAATTTATAGACATATTATTTAATTTACAAATAAATATACATTCAAAATATAATAGATAATGTGAGCCGTTATTGTAATATATTTTAATGGATTGTCAATATAATCATAGCTGAAAATGTGGACACTACACTAAACTACAGCCACACAATCTGCATTAAATAATTTATTTTTAATATCTGATCCGACAATATTAATTATTGACTGCTATGTATCTGTCAGCCCTTTATCATTTATATTACATTATTTTAATATCAATACTAAATTAATTGCATGCAGGTACTTATTACCAGACTAAAATTAATTAAATTCAGAAAATTTCCTGGAAAGCTAATTTGCTAGTAACGAATCATTTTTGGTTTTGTAACTAATAAACAAATTACACAAAATGGAACCACTTTCAAAAAAATTTTACCAAAATTATGAAGCAAAACCGAGGCACTCCATTAATTAGACCTTATTACTCCAGTCATCTGGTACTTTTGAGGGAAATAACTGGAATCCTTACCAATTAAGACCCTTTATTTGGCTACCCCAAACAAATTTATGAATCTGGACTCGATCAGAAACCCCGAATTTTTTTTTCAAAACAAAATAAACAAAATCAAAATCGTGGATTGTTGAGTTCCATTTTACGCTGCGTTAGAAGCAGTTCCAAGAGAAGAAGCAGCTGATGAAATTATTCCGAAAAAATCCCTAGTTTATGCCATATTTACAAAGAATTTTATACATACATCGTTCGTGTTCCATTCAATTAAATTTTTCTTTGTTTTTCCTCATTACGAAAATAAACTTTCACAAATAATTGGCATTATTTGAAAGTATATTGTCTCTAATGTAGCTAGCGGTTCTTAAGTCTTTCAATGCAGGGTGTTAATTAGGTACATAGTCAAACTTTAAAAGATGATTCTTTAACCAATTCTAAGACAAAAAATTCCCGTACATATTTTTTATATATCGTTTTTCAGATACTTGATGTTATTCTGACGAAAAATATACGTTTTCTAAAAATCTACAAATAGTGTGGTGACTTGCGTCTCGAAAATGCCTCGATACTTCCACTTCTGAGTAATAGCAAATCCTTTTAGTCATGAATAGAGCTACTCAAAATAAGTAGATTTTCGATCAGACCCACCACTTACATTTTAACAATACATTTGATGAAATGTCCTCATTTTTGGAAGTAGTTCAGAGGGGCATACATTTATCATTATCTATAGTTCATCCCCATTTGAATGGACATGGGAATTCTGTGATCGATTCACTGAGCTTGCCCCAAAAAAATCCTGCTTGATAAATACATCTATTGATATGAATTGACAAGGCATTCAATGTTGGGGGTAAGTTCTCAACGGTACGGCTTTTTTGTGAAAATAATTACATTCGACATAGGTCGATATCATACATTGTTATGACAAATTTTGACAGCATTCTTAATTGATCATTATTTTTCTGCTTTGGATCTGTAACCAAATCTATGAAAGTAAAAGAATCCCAAGTTTTCCAACACTTCTTTTTTCCTTTTCCAAAAAAAGAAGTAGTGTCACAACCCGTAAATGAATGGAAAAAGGGGAAAGCAAGACATTTTTCTTGAAGTTGATTGGATATATCTCTGAGTAATTCATAGACAGTTACACAAAGTTTTAAAACAATACTTCCCATTATTTTGCATATAAAAAAGAAGCAGAAGCATTATATCACAATCATTAATAGAATCGTGTTTTATAAAATACGTATTAAACGTACATGAGTAAGACTAAAATTATAAAAAATTTGGCTTACGTGTCTTGTTCAATCAGAACTATTTTTGTAACTAACTCTCTGTCAAAGTTCATTTCTGTTACAAATTATATTAGATATCCCATACAAATTATCACCAGGTCAATAATGACCACTCTATAAAGTTATTCAGAAGTGTCTATATTTATTAATTTTACTAAATTTAGGGTGTTTATTTTCTCAATACTTTCTGTAAATATTATCATAAAATTTCAATAGCTAATGATAATATCATTTTACCGAAACGGTTTATTCTAAAGCTGCTATAATCCATAATCCTAAAATAGTTTATTAAGGTCGGCATCTAATAGTTGAGTTGAGAATGCATTCAAATCAAATTAAATAGGAAATTAATCTGACTTTAGTGTAATTTCGTACACGGAAATACCATTTTCAGTAAAGTCAGAGCCAGTGTCGGATAGGATCTAAATGGTCTCCGGTAAATCCTATCCGTGGCCCCTCTTTTTATTTTACTTCCACATCCAGTGGAAGTATAGTAACGACAAAAAAATTTTATAAAATTTTTATTGTTCAAATAGGCTTAGAATGTCACAAAACGTCGAGATTTTAAATTTGTCGGTCTGTCGGTCTGTCTGTCTGTCTGACTGTCTGTCTGTCTGTCTGTCTGTCTGTCTGTCTGTCTGTCTGTCTGTCTGTCTGTCTGTCTGTCTGTCTGTCTGTCTGTCTGTAGCTTTTTTTGTGCGCACGTTTACTCTGGAACCGTTTGAGATATTGACTTGAAATTTGGTACACATATGTAGTTTAACGAGATCTAGAACTAGATTATATTTTCATCTTGTTCCGTCGAAGGGTTGGGGGTAAATTGGGGTAAATTTGGGGTAAATAGGTAAATCAAGCAGGTAAGAGTCTATAAAATTGGTATTTAGTATATACAAGAGAAGTTAAGGTCTCAAAAAAAATTTTAGCATTAGCCACCCCCGTTACCACCCCCACCCCATTATTAAAGGGGATGAAAAAAAATTGTGATTTAGCGTGTGTACAAGAACCAGAAACCTCAAAATATTTTTTTACGTCATCCACCTCCACTAACCACCCCCACCCCGCTACCGATGTGGGGTATCGATTTATGGGTTTTTGGGGTAGAGGATTTCAAATATTATATTATTAAAGTTCCATGAACAATTATTTCCACATACAAAATTTTTTCGTTGTGAGTGACTTGGATAAAAAATCTGGATGTCTAAGTAGTGATTCCTTGGGCAGCGGTTTTGTATTTGGTTTTTGTCGATACGAAAATTAATAAAATGAATATCTATTGCCTAAAGGATTTTTACACGAACTCACGCAATGTCAAACAATATTCATTGCACCACAGAGAAAATCAATTCATTAAAGATAAAGTAATAAAATAACTTAATATTTAATACAAACTCTGTATCTATACAGTACCTATTTTCCCAACAGATATAATAAGAAAATAATAATGTACAATTCACCTTCTTAATAGGGATAAATAAAAAACAACGATAAAAACTATAAACTAATTCTAAAAGAACAATATTATTTATATTGAATGTTTTGATTTAAATCGTTTCGATCTATTTACCAATGCATCAATTATCACATCATAGTCTAAATCATCGAGTATATCTGATTCTACATTCATAATCAAATACGATTCTAATAAGTCTTGACGCAGCAACAATCTCAACCTTGTTTTGATTATTTCCAATTTACAGAATACACGCTCGGATGAAACTTGAGTACAGATAACCTTAACAAATATTTGTATGCAATATATAAGTTACTATATGCCAACGAATGCAAATTGTATTTCCGTAAAAGTAGCGCACTTCTATACCATGAAACACGTTGTAAATGTCCGCCCCTTCCTCATCCTCCTCATCTTTGAATTCAGAGGAGGAATTCAATATCACATTCCTTAATTCAAGGTTATAAACTTTAGATACATCTGTGACATTTTGAAATCTTAATTGTTTAAAGTTTTTCGCGAAGTGAATTAACTCTTCTCTAATTTTTTGAGCAGAAATTTCGGTCAGTTTTGAATCTGACACAAAAGCATCATCGAGAATATTCTCACTATTCAATTTAACAATGTCGTTGAAATTTTTAGGATCAAAATATAAAAATCTTTGTATATTTCATAGTTTCGTGAAAATCTCATGTCTAGACTTTGACATGTTTTATTTACTATAACATTGTATGTTTCTATTTCGAATTTCCACATTCCACCCATTTGATCAATAATAAATCTTTCATCGCGACATGCTTCACCAGGCATTTTTCTAGTTAGTCTATTTTCACGATTGGAAATTAAATCTATTATAATAATATCATTTTCAATCAATCAATTTACTTTGCAAATAAATTTTGTAACAGTTGCTGTTATGTCACCATACTGATCAACCATTTTCTCTATTTTTTTTTTTAGTATCAACAATTATACGAAAAGCTTGATGGAAGTTCACCCTTTTGTTTGCAAGTAATTAGAAGCTCGAGTTAAGTATTGAAATAAGGGCAAAGAAATAAAAGATGTCACCACGAATTTTGTCCACGAATCTAAGAAACTTTTTGCTTCAGAAGTTGTTTTATTACCAAATTCTTCACTCATTGATATAATACAATTAAAATTGTCGAATACAATTCACTTTTTTGATAATAGTACTAATCGGAAATTGTTTCTAAAGTTACTACTACCTTCGTCAGCGTCATGTGTCACTATGCCAGGCAATCTGTAGAAGTGGAATCACACGAGTCGCGTAAATAGAATGTTCGTTTGGATACAGAGCTATAATGGCATTCTACTATTTTTTGTATGTAAAAATAGTACAAATTCGCAAGTATCTAATTAGTTTTTTCGATTCGATCGACACAATATGGCACATTGAATGTAACATTGTAAGGTATAAAGATTTTTCAGTGGCTCAATGCTGGCCCCATCATGTGAAGTAATTTGGCCCACCGGGTATTTGCCCCGCCCCGTCCGACACTGGTGAGAGCCGACGGAAGGGCACCAATTTGAAAATTAGAAATAATAACTTTTCCTTTTGTCAAAAAAATAACACCGCGAATATAAGGCGAGATGCACTTTGAACATTTTTAATTAATCCTTTAATTTGGATACATTTCTTTATTGTTAAAGTAAATAATTTCGGACAGTACATTTTTGTTATTTACAGTGTTGTCTTGACAAAATTCATGTTTTAAAATCTACTTTATTTGAATTCCTCCATACTGGTTTAGATTTTATACCTTGAAAACTTTGGAAACTATGACTTGTCTAATGATTCCGTTGATACCCGGTATATTGACTATTTTTTTTATTGTAGAGATTAAGTATATATTTAATAGAGGTCTTGTACAGAAAACACCGGTTACAAACTTCTGGTGCAGATTCTGCATGTAAAAATATGAAAAAAGTTCAGATAAATACATGCCTGAAAATTTGATTGAGCTACGACCCTTTGAATAGTATATATTTAATAGAGGTCTTATACAGGAAATTCCAGTCACAAACGTCTGGTGCAGATTCTGCACGTAAAAATATGAAAAAAGTTCAGATAAATACATGCCTGCAAATGATTTGTGATTGAGCTACGGCCCTTTGAAGATAGTACCCGAAAACTGATTTTTATTTAATATCTCAAAAACTTTTTGACTTACAGAGATGCGACTTTATACGCATATTGATAATAATACACTCCATGTTTTCACATTATTTAAAAATATATTGTTTCAGTAAGTGGGGACACGAAGAGGAGAAGGATATTTTGTATCACTTACTTGTTCTTTTTTTCTTCCAATTTTTTCTTTCAGGAATATAACTCACTGATTAAAAATACACAAAAAAGGTCCTCTTTTAGTCTTAGGACCAACCATTTGACAGAAAACTCGTTTTAATGAGTTTGATGCGGAACCGTTGAAAACATGATTTGAAAAAAACATCTCGTAGTAGGCTTGCTTCAAGCTTTCAAGTAACAATTAAGTCAAATAAAGCCACAATAATCTCATTGTTAATTCATTTTCATTACCATTAGTTAATTGAAAAAAAATTTAAAATGGCGGAATGCCAGTTTTCCGGTACCATCTTTAAAGGGTCGTAACTCAGTTAGGAAGCATTTGCGGACATATATATTATATTTATATATATATACATATATATTTATATATATATATATATATATATATATATATATATATATATATATATATATATATATATATATATATATATATATATATATATATATTTATATATATTTATTTATATATATTTATTTATAGGATATATATTTATATGAACTTATTTTCATATTTTTGCATGTATAAACTGAACCAGAAATTTGTCACCGGTATTTTCAGACACCCTGTACATTAGACCAATCCATGATTATTTTTGCAGTACAACCAATTCGACCGGAGCTCACCCAATGTCCAAAACTTGGAGTCATACTTTATATCTGTATTTTAGATTCCAGTAAGAAATACTTTCCTCAGACACTTTTTTGAAAAATATATTTTTACTCTCCTGTAGAGAAAGAGACGTTTGCTATCTGCTATGAATTCTCTGGGCAGCCCAATCAATGGCGGTTCATAGAATTTTGAAGGCAGCCGTCGCGTAGTAATAAAGCAGAGGGCGAGAGGGTTCGATAATGCGCCGCAGGCGAAAATTTTTCGGAAATTTCAAGGTCTTTGTATTTTTCTAGCAATCTAAATTCCTCTAATGCTACATGCACACTGAATTTTCTCCAGAAAAAAATAAATAAGACCACCAAAATAATTTATTTCTTACCTGGCTTCCTGTCAATCAAGAACATTTGTTATGCCAGCTAGGGATTGCATTACCGGTTAACCGGTTAACCGGTTAACCGGTTATCAGGACAAAAAACACATGGCGACAATTACCGGTTATTTTAATATTTTACCGGTTATTTCGGTAAACTCTGAACATACGATATGTCACGTATTCAACGTTTCTATTTATGTCACTGACTAGTATTCACTAAATGCAGAGTGACTGTCCCAACACCGAGCAATTTAACAATAAATAAATAATATTATAAAAAGTAAACTCCAAACACCAAACCCTAAGAAATACAAGAGAGACAATGACAATACCTTACGATAGAAAATTGAATATTTCACTGCCTCAAATATCTGTGGAATACATTTAGAAGTATGTTATTACCAATTGCACAAATATCAGACGACTAACAGATATAGCTTTGAAAAACTAACCCTCTTAACAGGCCATTTTTAAAAAATATTGTATTTTTAGATTAGGTATTCAGTAAATGCCCTATTTGAGTTTATGTTTATAATTTTTGTTATTTACAGAATAATTATTTATTTAAATTTATTTTATTTATATTTTTTCCTTTTGACAAATTAACTCCTATATAAAAAAGTCTATTTGACAGTCACATTTTTGTCACTTTGACAGCGATAAAAAAGGTGCATCGTTTTTTATCACTGATAAAAATGCCTGTTCCTCAAAAGCAGACTACATCTACAATATGAGTCTTTTTGGGAAAATTATAATTATTTTTAATAAATTATTGTTATTGTTCGTTCACATATTCTGTCGTTAATTTATCTTGCCAAAAAACACTCGAGCTTTTCTTTTATGGATAAATTTCTTTTTAACTCAAAATTTTTCCAATCAGTAATTGGCTCGAAAAACTGACATTTGACAAAATCGCTCGACCTCCGGTCTCGCGATTTTTTCATGTCAGTTTTTCTTATAAAATCACTGATTGGCTACATGATTTCGTTACAAAGAGAAATTTATCCGATAAAAAAAAGCTCTTGTGATTTTATTGTTGATAAAAAACCTTTTGTTTGTTCATTATATTAAATATACGTATATAAAAATGTTTTTTGTTAAATTTAGATAATTTTGTACATGGAAAAAGACAACTGCCATTTTCGCCACCCTAATCATGCATTCTAAAAATTACCGGTAAATACCGGTTAACCGGTTATTTACATTTTTATTTACCGATTTACCGGTTATTAAAACTTCCGGTAAATTGCAATCCCTAATGCCAGCTTACGTTGAATGCTCGATTTTGTTTACAGTAGAACGTATTAGGGACGCTATACTTGGCCGCGGTTTATATAAACTTTTTACAAATAACACAGCTGCACAAAATAAAAAAAGGAGTCGGTTCCTGGAACTCCCTTGGGTGGCTTCTATGTATTTCGACGTGCTGAACACGAATCATGTGTCCATTTAGCTCCATCATACACCATTTTTCTGTAAATCGTGAAAGTAACCTAAAAAAACCCTCATAATTTAGGTTATTTTCGGGATTTGCTAAAAATTTTTGGATGATGGAGCTAAACGGGCACCTGATTCGTATTCAGCACGTCGAAATACATAGAGGTTGCCCAATGGAGTCCCAGAAACATACAATTTTTTTCTTGTGTGTGCCTGTGTAATATACAGGGTGTCCCAAAAGTCAACGTCATCCCTTGGAGGGCTCGTAGGCCAGCTCATGTCTGACCAGAATATCAAAATATGACCTTAGTAAAATTGGTACTTTTATGAATTTTGTGAAGTTCGACACCTTAGATCAATTTTTCGAGTGCCACAGCTACAAAATGCCATATTTTAAGATTCTAATTTTTGTTACACAACCCTGAATAGCCCTGTTGATCACAGTCCAAAATAAAATGAATAGTGCCATACATTCGGAAAAAAACATTTTTGCTCAATTCATGAGTTAATTTTTTTTATTATCTAACTTAGACTCTTCATACTGTAAAAAAAATACCACGCTAACCTGGCAAGTTATTTTAAAAAATTGCTCATTTAATGTAGTTTTTAAAATGGTACACACTAAAAAAAAATTGTTTTGAAGCAAACAAAAATTTTGTTGCGTATATACAAAGCAATTTCTTGGTTGATGTTAATAAATATTTTTCGCTTCAAGCAATTTTTTAAAAAACTGTTTGGAGCAACAAAAATTTATTAACATCAACCAAGAAATTGCTTAGTATATACGCAACAAAATTTTTGATTGCTTCAAGCAATTTTTTTTTAGTGTGTATAAACATTCTCTATGTTTTACTTTAGAAAAAAAAGATATTGCTATTTTACTGCAAAAGGAGCTTATTGTGAAATGATTTCAATAATTATTAATTCGAATGAAAACACTTGTTAAATTAATGTGACATGTATTTATTAAAGACTAAACAAAGCACAAATAAAAATAAAAAAATGTGTTCAAATTGCCTGCCACCAAGTCGAATGCAAGCATGGCATCTTTTTAAAAAAGATCTTTTTATCCGTCTTGCACTTGTTGCGACATTTATTTGTTGTGCGGATTCATTAATACGGTGTCCCAATTGATTTATGTTGTTTAATGGTTTTGCATAGACCTTCTCCTTTATGCAACCCCCGTAGAAAAAATCTATTGGATTTAAATCCGGAGACAGGGGAGGCCACGAAATGGGACCAAGACGGCCGATCCATCTCTGTGGATAGGTTTGGTCCAAATGATTTCTCACTCCTTGTGCGTAATGAGCTGGACAGCCGTCATTTTGAAGCCACATTGCCTCACGTGTGGCCAAAGGTGTATCTTCCAAAGGATTTGGCAGTTCATCTCCTAAAAAATCGTGATAAATTTGCCCGTTTAGATTTTCAGGTAATATCAAAGGGGCCAATTATTTGACCACAGATTTCCTTTGAAGCGATACTATGACTTTTGTTCACGCATTAAATGTGGGTGCATAACTATGAAGATTGTGCATGTTCATGAAGCCATCTTTTTTGAATGAAAACTTTCATCTATCCATAAAACTTTATCTAGAAACTCTGGGTCTTCCCTATGTTTCTGCAGCATTCTTCGGCAAAATTGGACAGGTTTTGCGTAGTCACGAGGAAGCAACGCTTGCACACGTTGCACGTGATATGGGTGGTATTGATACCGTCGTGTAATTCTGTTTACAGTGGATTTCGGTATCCCTGTACGTTTTTCAATTGCTCGCGCCGAAGAAGTCGGATCATTTTCAATCTCTTGTAAGACTTCATTATCGTGATCCTTACGTGGTCTTCCTGTCCTAATGTGAATGTGGGACATTCTGCCTTCCGAATACGCTAGGTGAACATTTATGAACACGCGATGATCAGGATGTCTCAAAGCATTCAGATATCTTCGTTGATACAAAATAGCAGTAGCAGCACCAATTCCTCTGCATTACCCATAAATATAATGCATGTTAGCGTATTCGTGAGAAGTATACTGGTTCGGCATAATGAGTACTATTTAAACTCAAATACGTAACACAAACGCAGTACAGAAAAAAGCCAGGTCAGTTCGTTATTATCTCCAATACAATAAGTCGAAACTACTAGGCACATAAACACAATAACAGCCAGAAGTGTCACTTCACTGTAACTCATGTCAAATGGCGTCATGAACTATCACTATCTTAGTTTAAACTTTAACCCATGTTGAATAGCTTCGCTGCAAGCCACTCAGACTAATTATTATTGAAATAATTTCAGAATAAGTCCCTTTTGCAGTAAAACAGCAATATCTTTTTTTTTTCTAAAGCAAAACATAGAGAATATTTATACCATTTTAAAAACTACATTAAATGAGCAATTTTTTTAAATAACTTGCCAGGTTAGCGTGGTATTTTTTTTACAGTATGAAGAGTCTAAGTTAGATAATAAAAAAAATTAACTCATGAATTGAGCAAAAATGTTTTTTTCCCGAATGTATGGCACTATTCATTTTATTTTGGACTGTGATCAATAGCAGGACTATTCAGGGTTGCGCAACAAAAATTAAAATCTTAAAATATGGCATTTTATAGCTGTGGCACTCGAAAAATTGATCTAAGATGTCGAACTTCATAAAATTCATAAAAGTGCCAATATCTCAAAAACTAACAACTTTTTATTATGGTCATATTTTAATATTCTGGTGAGACATGAGCTAGCCTATCAGCCCTCCAAGGGATGACGTTGACTTTTGGGACACCCTATATATGAATATCACCGGATCCTCCACCATTTTATAGAAAACCGCGTATGCAAATATGTCACACAAACACACACAAAAAAGTGAAAAGTGGGCTGTTTCTGGGACTCCATTGGGTAAGCCCTATGTATTTAGACATGCTGAATACGAATCGGGTGTCCGTTTAGCTCCATCACTCACCGATGATGAGTTTTTTTTTTTAGGTTATTTTCGCGATTTCCAAAAAAATGGTGGGTGATGGAGCTAAACGGACACCTGATTCGTGTTCAGCATGTCGAAATACATGGGGGTTAGGGGTCACCCAATGGAGTTCCAGAAACAGACCACTTTTTTTATTTTGTGGAGCTATGTAATTTGTTATCCTAATTTAATGTACTGAAAAATTTCTACTTTGTCAACACAAAATATTAATTCACATTCACTGTAATTATTATTTTCCATTTTTCTATGTATGTACATATATTATATTTAATTAATTTATAATACTAGCTATACCTAACATATAACACTCGTCACCTGTTGCCCCTCTTTTCATAACTTACCTGGACTGCAATGATAAAGGGGCGATGTTACTTCGTGAATTCAATTTCTATAAATGAGAGTGCGCTTGCGAGGTAGAATGAATCGGTCATTTAAAGCGTTAGAATATCATTGACCAATCAGCCGATGATGAGGTCAGACCCCGTCACGTGATATATTGTTACAGGGCCTTGGCCCACTTATATAAGGGACTCCAAAAGCTGCTTAGCCTCGAACGCAGGGTAGGGTAGTCACCCCGTGCCCTGAACAAAATTTTACTGTTTTACGTGCAGTACCCCCTCTGCAATACACCGGTGAAGAGGTCCCACACGGCCGACTAGTCAGGTCCTTGGGGGTGGTTTCGACAATTTGGGGTGGTGCAGGTGGTCAGATATAAAAGACAACGTCGTTCTAATTAAACATTTAATCAATGGCAGGGTACGTAGTAAAATATATCACTATATTTATCTCAAAAAAAGAAACGTACTAATAAGTGGGGCCCACACAACCTAATATAAACAACATATCTTACAAACTAATAAATATACAAAAGGTCATATATGAGGAGCGTGCCAACAAAATAACTACATGTTACCCAAGGCACGATAACATCTAAATGGCTCAAAACTATTGAGATTTATTGGTACAATAAGGACAAGCTATTTAATTAAAATTTCTCAAAGTTTAATTTGAGCCCTATAGGATTTATTTTGCTCTTTCCCTTGGCCCGCTATCTACTATGCAAAAACAAAATTTTAGGCCTTTTTTGCGGTCACTCTTTGAATCTTTTTACCCTGAAAAGCAGATTGATTTTCGTGAATTATCCACCTATAACAATGGCCCGAAGCGGCAAATTCATCAATAATTCAAACTTAAGTGTTGACAAACTAAACAGGTAGGGGACATCATAGTTATATTTGATCAATATCTTCTTATAATATTGTTCCAACGCATCGTTATTTTACGCTATTGATTAATTAATGACACAGTTCTTCCTAAAACCCAAGAAAGCTATTATCTTTTGGTTGTTTTTAAAGATGGATACTTTTCTAATTTCAAGAGTCTTTTATTTAATCTGGTAGATTTAGAATGCACTAGATTAAATACGGAACCTCAGAAAATACGAATGCGAATATGAATCTTAGCTAAAAACTTATTTTCTGTTAATATAATTAATATTTGAGTATTGTCTAGTCTAAAATATTAATTTATTTAACTTCAATGCAAATATTACCATTTTTTAAATTGAGTATTGTTTTTGCGAAAAACTATAGTTTTTAAAGACTGTTAAATTCTTTACGAATTCTAATTTGTATAGAAAATATTTTGGTTTCCTAACACCAAATATATGAAATTTTAGTGCCATTCACGGCACAAATTCAAAAGCATATTCCCTACGTCAAAATTTGAAGAAAAGTGCTACAGAATTGTTATCAAACCCATCTCTGTAGAAACTGTTTTTCTTATTTTGAGGTAATGAATATGCTTCTGAATTTGTGCCATGTATTTTTGGAAAACCCTGGATAATTTTATACTTCACGTAACATACATTCAGACTTTACAAACCTACTATACACCAAGCTAAAAAACATCGCTAGCATTTCTACTTATATTTTGCAAGAAATTATTAAGCATCTGTCATAATAAAAGAATTTTATGTAATTTTATAACGTTAAGAGGTTTTCACATTGATAAAAATTAATATTAAGTTTCAAAATCGAGTTTCAATTTTGCCACACTACTGCTATCCTTTACTGCAATGTATGTACGTACGTATGTAGGAAAACACTGATGTGCATTAATATTTGACGTGTAGGTGACACAATTGCCAAGGAAAAAATCTTCTATATCGGTGAAAAATAAATGGGGATGTCATCCTAAAGGACGAGTGTGGAGGTGTTTCGATACATACAGTTAAGCAACGCTCATCGTGGTTAGTATTTATATGGGTGGTCCGTTTCAGGAAACACGACGATCTCGTCTTACCTTTCTGCGGCTTGTATATCGCATAATAGTGGAGGTTAGGAAGCCACAGAATGGTCGACTATTTGCTGCAGCGACGAAACCTACATACCTCCCATTTTCAGGGATACTGAATCTAAAAAAAAAATAGTTTGAGAAGTTTTTAACCACACCCGCCCCTTTAAACGGCCAAAAACTACCCCTTTTCGCCGTTTTTCGATGGTGGGATGATTATGAGTGTTTGGGAAGGATATCATTGAAGATTTTATAAAGGTTTATTGATAAGATCTGAGGTAGGGTGAAGGGCGGTACCGGCTCCTGGGGATGTTACAAACCACCCTCCAAGTAGTGGGATATTGACTTTTTTTTCTCTTTATGTTTTAATGTTTTAATACTTACAATTACCCCGATATGCAATCATTTTCCATCTTATGTATTTGTCTAAATACAAGCAAGCATTTCCTTGCTTGAATTAAAATATCACGTTTATATCACATTTTACCTTTTAAAATTATTGTGAAGTGATTTTTCCTACGCAGTTTCGTTATCTGAGTGGCCTTTTATCAAAACATGCGTATATTTAGAAGAGAAAATACAATATATGCTTTCTTGAAACAAGAATCCTTCCATTCCCATAAATAATAATTAAATTTCTATATTTCAGATGAATTTTGCGAAGAATTTCCTCATAATTTTATTCCAACACCTGGATACTGGATAGAATGTTCCAGGCAGAAAATAGCGTCAGATACAATTTGGGATGAAAGCGAATCCGAGCACGATAATGAAATTCAAGAAGGTGAAGAAGAAGAAGTAAATACGGATGGAATGGAACAAGAAAATGGATTTAGTAGAAGAAGGGATAGAAGTAAGTATATGCAATAATGAATTATTTATTAATAGTAATGGAAACGAGTAGTTATTTCAGATATCTGAGAAAATAAAATTCATACGAGCAAGGGAATTTATAGACATATTCTCCTTAACGTCTTGTAATACAGTAACTTTATACATCCTACCTGACATCCAATCAGGTATCTATGCTTTTTTAATACGTTGTATAGGGTTAAAAATTAATGTTAAATCCAAGTTTACGACCTCGGCAAACATCCGGGTCTTGATCAAAAATCCAGACACCAGGTAAATCCCCTTTTCGATGATAAAGTTACTGGATTATTGATTATCCAAAAAAAAAAATTGAACTCAAGCCTCCATATTAGAAATTGGTGGTAAAAATTTGGTTTTTCTAATTCTAATAAAAAATGTTAAACATTCAATAACTACAATGTTTGTCATTGCCAGTTTTTATTTGGCCAACCCAGGAGGCACAAAATGACATAGAACTTTAATTAATAGTGTAAATTAAGGAAGTTAAAATAATTCAGGGTATTATTCCAGAGCTAATTTTAACAACAAGACATTGTAAATACCTTAAGTTACACCTTGTATAGGCAAAAATATTTATTGTTTCTTATTGATAACCGTTTCCTTACAGTCTGATCTAGAATTTATACTATTAGATAGAAAACTGTCAAAAATAAAAACAAAATAAAAGAAAATATATTTTTAACCATGAGTGGTTAGGCGAATGAAAGTATAAATTGTTCCTAGATTTCCGATAGATGAAATTATTTTATTTCCATGAAAGGTTACCCCCAACGGGTACTCTGGCCTGGATTTTCCATTTTTTACAAACCAAGGGTTATATTTACGCCAAAATTGGCAGAGACTTGAAAACCAAAATAACGTGCATTTTACTTCAAGCATCTAAGCTCTATGGTCCATGAGCTATTAATATCTAATACCTTGACTATTTGCAGAAGTGACACTCTGTTGAGTATAGAATTCTATAGGTCGACTAGAAACTACATGATTGGCACTCTGTAATATCTTATTACTATCGGCTCTGGCGATATTTTATATTTTTTAGAGTGGTTAATAATATGCTGATGAAATCCGAAACATTGTCGATAGGATAACAGAGTAGCAATAACGGCAACTGTAGAATTTTCCCGTAGATTTCTACTATAGCAACGTAACTATAGAGAAACATTATGAACAGAGTGTCACTGCAGCAGTGGGCAGTGTTGTGGTGTGAGGTGACCATCTCAAAGCGCCAAACTCCTAGATTGCCAAATTGGTACCTTAATTTTTTTCTTATTTTCATAAAATAAAAATTTACTAAGAGTACCTAAGAGTTGGGATAGTTAATTTATTAATTTGTTTATTTTTATATCTAATAACATTTGCAGATAATTATTTATTTTATTGAGATCGTAATTTTTTAGTTTTTCATCAAATGTTTCGGATATGAATACATTCTAAAAATAAATTATACTAAAATACTATACTTATATAAAATACCGTACCAAATATAATACAGTATTTTATTGGATATAAGTGACGTCATTTGAGTGACTTTTTTTACCTCTCAAAATTTCACTACACTGACATTGCCTATAATTATTTGCTCAAAAAGTGTTACGAGGTTTAGGGACTGGTATGACACATTTACAATTGATTGCTATGAAGAAACAAACCATCTGACTTTTATCAGTCTGTCATTGAATTTCAAATTTATGCTTGCAGTTTTGATTATAATAAACATATTTCCAATCAGTCAACGTGTTTATATAATGAAAGAGTTTATTAGAAGTGGGTCAGTCATCCAAAGCCAACGAAAGGGTCTAGGGTGATATCCATATGAATTGTGGCCCAAAACCGAATACGAACTATTTTTAATTAGGTTATCCAGTTATACTATTATTTATATAGTGGGGTCGGGTAGCTGAAAATTATGCCAAAATATTTCACATCTGGTAACCAATGCGTTCCTTTGGATTCAGATAGTACATGGGTAAACGAGTCTAAAAAGCCCGGGGCACAAATTTTCCTGGCCCTCTAGCGGTGTTCATGACGTAATCAATATGGCCGCCAAAGTTTTGTGACACACTTCTACATTTCCCTATATAACTCGGGTTTGTATTTTGATATTAACTTATATTATTAGTGATTATTAATCAGAAGGAAACGCTTTCCAACGGTATATTTGACATCATTGTTTAGGTTCATATTAGTAGAACCGCAAGAATAGAATTATCGACACAAAACGGCTATTCGTGAAAAGATATTGCCGTTTGGCACACTAACCGGTATTACCGTAAGGAACGTATTTCGAAGGAGCGCCATCTTTAGTTACCATTTGGATCCAAGATGGCCGCCATTTTCAAGAAATCAATTGAGGTAATTTCCTGGCGAATCTATTAACTTCACAAAAAAAAGTGTAATTAAAAAGTGTTGCTTATTTTATTGCCAACAAAAAAGCATTTTATGGATTTTGCGAAATTTTTGAAAATAAGGCCACTATTTACGAAAATTAAACACGATACCTTTTATTTTTTGGGATATTTATTCATTTATTTAAAATTGTAATCAATAAAGTTTACTTGTTATCCATAGCACACGATGTTGCTAAAATTTATTGCAAACGATGACGTGCCTGGCCTATTGAGAATCAACCATTCCCAACAGCTCTATCTTTAAACGGAGTCCAGAGATCATCAGATAAATCAGTCCTTGTTAAGATTCTGGAAAATGTGCTTAATGACGTACCTCTTAATTTAGAAGAAACCGATGCTATGCCAAATTTACTTCAGGCAGAAGAAACATTAGAATTTCAGTATGATTGTGTGGTCTATGATGGGCCTGCATTGGTACACCTTTTACTGCCTAAGGGTGTTTTAAATTTTGCTGAATATTCTGCCAAAGTGTTTCAATCACACATCAAACATAACGCTGATAAATTTAATTTAAAATGCGTTGATATCATTTTGGGCATATACAAGAACAATAGTTTGAAACATCACACTAGAGAAATTCGTGGAGGAGGAACGCGACGACAGGTTGGTGGTAATGTACTACTTCCTAAAAACTGGTCGGATTTTCTTAGGGACACAGACAATTAAACAGACCTGTTTCACTTTCTATCCAATGAATGTACAATATCATCCATTCTTTATCCTGTGGAAACACTATGCACAATTGACGATAGGATCATTTCAAACCGCAATTCCCAAAATTCACATCTATCGCTCTGCAGTTACACGTATTATATTACACGTACAGGATTGCATCCGCCAAGGTTGGAAAAATATTTGCATAAGAACAGTAGACACCGATGTGGTAGTGTTAGCTACTGCTTTTTTCCATCGGTTGTATGTTCACTTTGGTGCCAATAAGCACTTTAGAATAATATGTGTTAATGAGATAGCTGCACATTTGGGTCAACAAAAATGTGAAGCTTTGTTAGGTTTTCATGCATTGACGGAATGTGATACCGTCTCATTTTTCTCAGGCAAGGGAAAGTCGACTGCTTGGAAGACCTGGCAAATTTTCCCTGAGGTAACGGAAGCTTTTTCTTTTATGTCTAAGCCGCAAAGATTTATTTCTGACCATGTTTTCAATTTATTGCAAAGATTTGGTTTCTTAATGTACTGTTCAACATCCGACTGCATTGAAGTTAACGATGCCCGAAAGGAATTTTTCACATCGAAGGGAAGAAATACTGCAAACCTTCCACCTTCTAAAGCCGCTTTATACCAACATACTCGAAGAGCCACATACCAAAGTGGCCATGTATGGGGACAATCATTGGAAACAAATCCTACTTTGCAAGATACTGAATCTTAGGGTTGGTGTAAAAAAGATTTATTCACTATACTGGTCAAGGTGTGAGGTGTCCACAGCCTTGAGGCAAAAAGAACTGTAAACAAAATATATGTGCTTGTAATAAACTATGTTTACATTGCACGTTGTTATGTACTTCTTGTAAGGGAAAGTGTGATTTCAATTAATATTTTGTTAAAAACATACATATAAATAAATGATTCTGTAAAAAGAACAAATTTTTAATTTTATTGAATAGCGGCTTTATTTCAATTCTAATCGCGAAATGTCCGAAATACTTTTTTGTTGACTGTTCAAAGCTCAACAACTTTGTATAAGACTATTTTTTTATAAAGTCAATGGATTTACCAAAAAATCATATTTATTAGATTATTAGAAATCAGCCGTCATTTTGGATCCAAATGGTACCTGAAGGTGGCGCTCCTTCGAAAATGATTCTTTAGGGCACTACTAATAAGTATACTAAGCGGCAACATTCTTTCACAAATAGCCGTTTTTTTTGGTTTGCTACTCTACTATATTACCAGAAATATTTGTAGTCCAGTGTTTGACGTTTTTTCGCTCAGAATTCTTTCGTACCAAACCGATTAACGTAAAATTTGCACAGTAATTAGGGAATGGCACAAGGAATAAAAGTTATATAGTGCTGATGTGTGCTTCTACACTGGGGGTGGAAATTATTACATTCAAAATAACCACAGAAATCGATAGGGTAATAAATTCTAAGCAAAAAATGTCCCATAAAGTTGTTTCGATGAGTCAATACTTTTTGAGTTATTCGTGATTGAAAATGTTGATTTTTCATCAAAAAAATTCATGTTTTCGAACAATTTTCCGCGAATAACTCGAATACCTTACGTTTTATCAAAAACATTATTATAAGCAGAAATGAAGCTTATAAAATAATAAATCGATTGTCTATTTTTCTTATTTCTGTAAATGTAATACGAACCGAGTTATGGCTCGTTGAAAGTGACTTTTTGTTCGCCGAGAACTGAATTCGAACTTTTCAACGTTAAATAACGGAAAAATGGAAAATTTTTGGAGGAAAACATATGAGACATTTTTAAAAGTACGTAAGGAGACCTTTAAAATGAGCTTTGGTAAAAGTCGTTAGCATAAAAATTAACGGAGTTATGGTAAACATAAAATGGTTGTCTCGTTTTCCGGAGAAAAAATCAGCAATAAAACCAATGGCTTCACCGCAAGAATTGAAATTGAACGTAATCCATTTACAATTTACTTTATTTAAGTACTAACAATATGTTCTAGGAGTTTGACAGGTTTGGGATGCCTAGATTTGAAAAAAACTTTGATTAATATTTGAACTGATTTTTGAAATTTCTTAAAAAATTTTCATTCTTTCACAATAATTCCAAAACTGAAGAAGATACGTAAAAAATGCTAGAGTACAACAATTAAGTTTTTCTTTTTAATTTCTCTAGAATAAAAAAAATCATTGATATAACACCGTTATAAGTTTGCATTTGAGTACGAGGACCACCTTCCCCGAGCCCTTTAAACTTAAAAATCTCAAATACGAAGGGTTTAAGAAAGTTCAACTTTACATGCCTTGTAGCCCTTAAAATTCTCTGCAAAATGATTTTTGGAGCGATTGAATAGCTTAAAAATGAAGGAAGTTATCGTTGAAAAACTAATCGCCTTTTTCGGTGAAATTTTCGGAGCATGTAAATTGTTTTATTCTGGACAATTTTGGAGCATTTATAAATACATGTAAATACATATGCCTGATCTATATATGTATAAGAAATTTTAGAGGCCGGTAGCTACTGCGCAATATTACTGTACGGAGCTGCTAAGCAGAAAGAGTTAAAAAAATCGAGCCGTGTCGAAGACTTATCAGCGTTTCTCGAGCAGATGCGTTATGACTCCTTTATTATGGCTACCACTAAAAACAGTGCTGTGCTTTTGTTTTTATTTTGATTTTTTCGAAACATTTTGCTAAATAACTTGGAATCCATTACATGTAGCTGAAAACGTGTCCTATACTTTTGTTCGTCAAGAAATTACCTTTCGAACGGGGTATATATGACTTTTATCACAAACAGTAATTTTTTTGACGAACAAAAAAGTATGGAACACGTTTTCAGCTACATGTAATGGATTCCAAGTTATCTAGCAAAATGTTTCGAAAAAATTAAAATAAAAACCAAAATTTTAATCAAGTTACAAATATTTCTGGTACTATGAACTTAAACAATGTCAAATATAACATTGGAAAGCGCGTTTTCTCCTGATTAATAATCACTAATAATAAAGGTTGATATTAAAATACAAACCCGACTTATATAAGGAAATGTAGAAGTGTGTCACAAAACTTTGGCGACCATATTGATTACGTCACGTCATCAACACCGCTAGAGGGCCAGGAAAATTTGTGTCCCGGGCTTTTTAGACTCGTCTACCTATGTACTATCTGAATCCAAAGGAGCGCATTGGTTGCCAGATGTGAAGTTTTTTTCAGCTACCCGACCCCACTAATATAGTTTTTACTTACTATTTCATAACATTACTGAGTAATGTTGAAAAGTATATATTTTAAGATGTATTTTTTAAACTTATTTTTCTCTGAAACTAATAAAGATAAAGTGATGAACTAAAAACGTTATTGTAGATAGTATTATAAACTTCTTGGTTTTTGGTCTTATTAGATTCAGAAAAAAAAAAAGTTTAAATCATACATCTTAAAATACTTTTCAACATTACTCAGTTATTTTATGATCCAGGAACCAAAATTTTGTCAAAATGTGCCGAAACACTGTGCGAGCCCCTAGCTAAAATAATGTAAGAATCGTTGAGTCGAGGCATCTTACATTAGGATTGGAAAATTGACAGTGTCACTCCAATTTTTGAAAAAGGCGACTGCCTGCAACGAATGGACTAAATATATTGATAGCGGTCAACTCACTGACATTTTGTACTTAGCCTTTTCCAGCGGGTTTGATAAAATATGTATTCCGTTATTACTATATAGATTAGAATACGTCAGAGTGCGTGGTTAACTATCAAAATGTATATCAAGTGCTTTTTATCAAATAGACATTTAGTGTAAGAGTGGGAGATACCTCATCCGCGGTACGTGATGTTTTGAGCGGAGTCACCCAGGGATCTATATTTGGCCCTGTACTGTTTTTAATTTACGTATCTGACCTCACCCTGAGCTGCTCGTCGTGCGTTCTGCCTCATGCAGATGACCTAAAAATATTTCTGTCACAATCCACCGACTTACAATTTGGACCAGATAGGAAGCTGGTGCTAGCTCCAACTGGTTAATTCCACTAAATCAAGAAAAATGCTCGATACTACACATAAGAAAAAACAACCCGAAAATGCAGTACAAAATTGTTAGTCACAACGTATCACAAGTATCTCAGCAAATTAACCTGGGTGTCACCATCACAGATAAGTTATCATGGAGCGAACGTGTTACGAAAATCGTCAGCAAAGTCAACCAAATTTTGTATATTTCAGTGTCAACTCATTCTTAAAAATGTATAACGCTTATATTCGTCCTTACCTTGAGTTTGCGGTCACTATATGGTCACCTCTGCTTAAGCAGGATATGAATAGGCTGGAAGGCGTCCAAAGAAGAGCTGCAAAGCTGCCATATGAAGAAAGGCTTCGCTTACTCAACCTCACGTCATTGGAAGCTCGTCGGTAGCGCGGTGATTTAATTACCACCTACATAATTCTCCATGGGGAGTTTTTTTGCCTTCAAAACTAATTTAAGCTTAACAGTAAGAATCGTCTGAGAGAACACAAGCTACTCAAAAAAAACTTCCAAAGTACTATAAGAAAGCACTTCCTGTCCAACCGAGTTTTTGATCAATGGAATTCACAATCTGAAAGTGTAATCGCCGCACCATCGCTGAAGTCTTTCAAGCGACGCGACGCCTCGACCAATATTACAGGAATATTAATATTTGAGTTACTTTGGTGTTGATATTTCATAGATTGCTAATACGTTATTCAATATCTATTGCTAATATATTATGTCAGAATGTTTTTTTGGAGTTTATTTTATGTTATCTTATAATATTTATAGGCACTTAATGTAATATAATTTTTCTTTTCTTCAGAGTAGTACAAGCCTTTGGCTTCTACTCTTATCAAATTTAAGTAATAATAATAATAAAGGAGAGTAAAAATTATATGAATAATGGATAACCTATTAAACAAAATAATAGTTGTCATATTTGGTTCTGGGGACACAATCCATATGGTTACCATGCTAGACCTTTTCGACGAGAAATCAATGTTGAAAATCGTGGAAAAATACCGTCACGAAAATTGGTTTTAAGAATGGTGAATGACTTAAATCGACCAGAAAATATCCAGTCAAAGTTTTTAACAATTGAGTTCGAACCCTTCGGATATCAGAGAATAATGAAATGGTTCATGTTGCTATTAGAGAAACCTGATGCAGTATGCAAAAAAACGTTCGGCAACCTTGAAAATTTCTGAATAGAGCCTCTTAATAATTCTTAAAAACTCATTGCATTTTCCAGTTCTGTAGAGAATTCTTGCAAACCCTGAACGTGGATGAAAATGTCCTAAACTACTCATTAATGTTTAATGTAGCTTACTTTGATTTAAGTGAGCACATTAACAAAAATAAAATTTTCGACACAGATTTAGTAATATATCTAATAGCCCAGTCGATGTAGGTATTTACTCACAAAAATTTGCAAACTGAATATATATTTTTAATGAGTTCGTGAAAGTGTATAGAACAATTACCTGGAAAGTTTACATTTCGGTCGGATGCAGAACATAAAAAAAAGTGAAAAAAAATGTTTTTCAACCGTTTTTTCAAAATTTTGAAATTAAATTAAGCTAGAAAATAATAAAAAATACAGATAGATAGATCACGTATTTATGAACAAAAAATGTCTTAACAAAATTTATCGTAAAAGCCACGGTTTTCCAAAATAGTCAAATGTAACGTTATACCTCAGAGCGAAATCCATGCGCTTGAATACGCATGACTGTGCCACCGACGCACTTAATTGCACGTCACTAAATCAGAATTTGTTCAATCTATATAAGTGTTGGTTCATTTAAAATATGGAAATGTAGCTTTCTGATGCTTCTTTGTTTTAAACAATATAAGCAAAGGATGGCTAGGAAAAATATACTTATATATATATATATATATGTATATATATATATATATATATATATATATATATATATTATATATATATATATATATATATATATATATATATATATATATATATATATATATATTATCACTCCCGAACTCAATCGTCGCAATAAAAAATATAGAAAAAAAATAATAGCCCTTCAAAAAAATTATTTCTTCATTGAGAACTGTTAAAAAATATGTGCACTTCATGATTATTATGGTTTATTAAGTTGTAGTAACGTAGATTCAAAAAAAAGTACATCTCTCTATATATATATATATATATATATATATATATATTATCACTCCCGAACTCAATCGTCGCAATAAAAAATATAGAAAAAAAATAATAGCCCTTCAAAAAAATTATTTCTTCATTGAGAACTGTTAAAAAATATGTGCACTTCATGATTATTATGGTTTATTAAGTTGTAGTAACATAGATTCAAAAAAAAGTACATCTCAAATCATTTTAATTTCCTTGCGTGGTGATTTTTTTGATAAATATATATTTTGGAGGCTGTAACTTGTCGAGAAATTAAAAAATAAAATATCACTATTTCGGAAAAAATTTATACTTTTCGAATGTTCAAACACAAAATCATTTACTTGTATGAAATTTTTGGAAAATATGATCAATCAGATTATGATAAGAAATTGCGATTTTCACGATTTTATCCTTATCACTACGAAAATATCTTTGATTGTTTTGAAGATGAATTCTGAAACTTTTCCAATACCTTAACAAATGTATAAGGAATCCATTGGATATAGCTGAAATGCGAAATGTATAATTGTGTGTAATATAGCGAAATGTAAACTTTTCAGGATATTATTCTATTCACTTTCACGAAGTCGTTAAAAAAAATTTTTTTGTGGGTTTCACTATAAAATGTTCTCTGTCGTCTGGGCTATAAGAGAATTTATACAAAGGTAAACGCAAGCTTCCGTGCTAACTAAATAAATATAAAATATAAATGCCTTTATTTCATAAATAATAAGACATTAATGAATAACTTCGAGAAATAGAACATAAATAGGTAAACTTAACAGAAAATTTAACCGACGGAATGTCTGGGTTGTCTTTACTAACTCTACTACATAATTTTTCTGCTGTTGGCCGCAGTAATTTTTTTTGTTTGTTTCCATTAAAACACTATTATTATAACCACTAACATGTAAAAAAACAACGTTTGTTTTCTACATCAATTCCACTGACATTCAACGCTTTCAAATACTTTTTTGTATCGATAAAGTAGAGTCATTATACAATGTTTTCATACTTCGTGATGCGACATATTTGTGGAGTGGTATTAGCGGTGTCTATTACAACAGAGGCGCACTGAAGGGGGGGGGGGCTTTGGGGGCTTAAGCCCCCCCCTGGAGGCCAGAATTACATGTTTTAAAGTAAAAATGAAATATAAATAAACAAAAAACAATATATAAAAGCAAAATATATTGTACGAAATATACGATTATTATTATTATTATTTGTAGTAGTGTTGAAAAAACTTTCTACACAGCATTTAGTTTAGCCGTACATTTTTTTGAGCTTTTCAGCATGAGATTTTGTAAACTGGAATACTATCGAAGTAGTTTTCTCATGATGCATCTTTTAACGAGCTTTGCTGCCCAATTGTTCAAGATATAGAGATGAACTTTTTAATAAGAAAATTATTCACTGCAACTAAAATTATTGTATTAATTTTTTTCATAACTATCATGGTTCTCGTAGAGGTTGTGACGCATAATTTTGTATGGTATAATTTTTGTGTGTATTAGTCCGCGAGTTAGTCGATATATTATTCTTATCTTAGTCTGTTTGTTCCACTCTATTTATTCAGCGGAAATTCAAATCAACTTGAAAGTCTTATTTGATTAACCTATAAAATCACCAGAATTTATATGTTTACTCCGAAACTGTCCACAAAATACCTACTTTGTTCAATTTTGTAACATAAACTGAAAATACTAATATTGTAGCTTAGCAATACATCATTTTTCTGAAAGTTATATTACGAATGTATGTAAACTGTAAACATTGGAGAATTATTGTATTATATTGTACTAAACTGAAAAATAAATATTCTATTCTATTCTATTGTCAACTAATCGATCTAGTGCATTAAATACATCCCGGCACCTAAATCTAATGGAATAAATACATTAAAAGGGTATCCTGCGTTGATACAGTATAGTAAATTTTGCCTAAGAGTAAATATAGTCCAGCGTTTTAGACAAAAAATATATCGTTTAAAGAAAAAATTCAAGAAAGCCTATATTTTTATCCTTTAGTTTCGTCGTTCCAAACAGTGACTCAAACGTCTCCTATGAGGCGTTGTTCACACAATTCTTTTCCGGTGCATAAAAGAGTTAAAAAAAAATTTTTTTCGAGAATATCTTTTCCTGACAATTTTACGAATGTAAACTTGATGTTATGACTCAAGCAAGTACTTCAATTTTACTCTATTCTATGCTTAATAATTTCATAAATTAGGTCCTATATTAAAAAGAGAACAAGGATTTTTTTTTTGAAAAACGTTTTATGTGATTTATTAATGAAGTCAATCGTGATTGCCTTGTCCAGTGGTGGCAATATCAGAACTATGAATATTTATAATATAATATAATTACTCGTTATCAATAACTGATATTTATCTTTCTTCTTCCAACTCTTCTTCTCTCACTTCTTCTCTTCCAGCTCTTTCTTCTACATTTTCTTCTCCTTCTAGTATATTCCCTTCGATTATATCATATGCATTTAAACAAGGTTGCCCGTGACAAATATCGCAAACAGAGAAGAAATAGAGACCCAAGGCAGCCACATAATTGTCCGCAACCTTTTGCACAATTACAAGAAATCATATTTAAAAGACAATCAGGAGCAAGAAGTGCTGATGTTTTTTGTGGCTTCAAAAATTGTTTTTTATTATTATCATATTCCATCCCCAATTTTAGGAGGTCAGTTCATTGCCCAACCATTTCTTCGCCTGATAATACACTCGGAAACAGTGATCGTCGGTTCCTTTCGCTGTTTTCCAAAGCTTGATTGATGATCTCCACCGAGTTCTTATCATAATATAATCAACCTGATTACGGAATCTACCGCCAAATGACAGCCAAGTGTAAAGGCGCTGTGGATGTTGTTGGAACGCATTAATAACTATCTTATACATTGTCTAGGTAGAACTGAGTTAGTCTTTCTTCTTTCGTTTTATTCTCCGATGCCTTTACCGATAACAGCTCGCAAGTTATCATCTTCCAGTATGGAATCGACTTTGGACAATGGCAATTTCCCTTTATGGAATAGTGTGGAGCAGGGTTTCTAGTTCTTCGTAGAATGCTTCCAACTCCTCCTCTTCAGCAGCAGTTGTTCCAAATGCACTACTGTTGGCTTGGCGCTGATCCTTAGGGAGGTTATTCGCTCACTGACGGTTCTGTTTCCGAGAACTGATATTTTATGACATACTTTCAGAGATCCAGAATTCCACTCCATTCTGGCTGATGTTGCCTTTGTTTCCAGAAAATCATACCTTACTCCCCGTCGAAGATCTAAAATGTCTGGAGTAAGGATTATAAGGATTATAAGGATAATGCATCTTGGAGAGACCTGCTATTTTGATGTTTGAGCCCACAAGTCCTTTTTCCAGTAGACAAGGGTTTTCCGACTGTAGGAGTCCTTTTACATTTCAGGTTGCAATACTTGCATACTTGCATACTTTATTATGTCCACTCGTTTTCGAGTAATTCATTATAAGCATTATCCATTTTCAATGCGGCTTCATTTTCTAACACTGCAAAATACGTCTACAAATGTCGAAACACTAACCAAAACTTATGGTATATCAGAAATAATGGGGCGTGCAGGTATACATCCAATGCATAGTATACTCCGAAATAAAAGAGGGTATACGGAGCTGCTTATTCCTATTCGGGGTTACTTCTATACTTATAATATTTTATTCTATACTCCTATTGTAACTATGTAAGTTTTATAATGTACACACCTAATGGAGGAGGGTCGATTTGGGCGGTTTTTGCCCCAAATTCTTTTTGGATGAAAAATCAGAAAACATTTTTTTTAATGTCTACTAACAGTAATAAGTCGATTTTACCCTAAACAGACGATCCCCCACTCCCTTAGCCCCCCTCAATCCTGAATATGCCATCACTGACTAACAGCGTACTTGGAGAGGTATACCGCTTTCAAACTTATATTTGCTTAATAAAATACCACACTACCACACTAACTCCCTTTTAACTGTACCCGCTCTCATTTATCATTTTTTCCCTTTTTACGTTTTACTATTTATTCGTTTGCGGGAAATATAAATGCAAAATATCCAAGCTTGCTCACCAGACTCGACCAGGGTATCCTGGGGTTTCTGGGGTCGCTAATTCCGAACCCAAAGTCCGTTAACCTGTGAGGTCAAATTGAAAAATAGATAAAAACGTTTTGCTCGTACTTCACACCTAGCCCCAAAAAACTCCCCCAAAATAAAAAAGTGATCTGTCCGGCGGACCACACCAGTGTATCCTTATATATTTGGACCCGCTGAGACCGAATCTGGAGTTAGAATTGTCAGATTGGCTCATTTTCACCCCCAACCTCCCAGAACACCTCCCCCCCCCCAAATGGTCTGCCCGGCGGACCATACCAGTATACCCTTATATATTTGGTAAAGATACATTGGTATGGTCCGCCGGACAGACCACTTTATTTTTGATTTGGGGAGGTGTTTTTTCAGGTTAGGGGTGAAAAACGAGCCAATCTTACAATTCTGACTTGGAATTCGGTTTCAGCGGGTCCAAATACATAAGGATACGCTGGTATGGTCCGCCGGACAGACCATTTTTTGGGGGAGGGGGTGTTTTTCTGGGGTTAAGGGTGAAAAACGAACCAATCTGACAATTCTGACTTCGGATTCGGATTCAGCGTGTTAAAATATATGAGCATGCATAGGTATGGTCCGCAGGACAGACCACTTTTTTTTGTTTTGGGGGTGTCTTTTGGGGTTAGGGGTGAAACACGAGCCAACATGACTATTCTTACTGCGGATTCTGTTTCAGCGGGTCCAAATACATATGGTCTGATCCGCCGGACAGGCCATTTTTTGGGAGGGTGTTCTTTGGGGATTGGGGGTGAAAAACGAGCCAATCTGACAATTCTGACTTCAGATTCGGTTTCAACGGGTTCAAATACATAAGGACACACTGGTCTGGTTCGCCTGACAGACCACTTTTTTTTGGGGGAGCTGTGTTATTTTCACTATAGCATAATATTGATTTGACCTTGAAATGACCTCTAAATGACAGCGAGCGATTCAAGAAAGCCTGAAATCGAATTCAGAGACGCCAAAAACTTATTTATCTATTTTTCTTGATTTCTTTGTCAACTGTTTTTCAATTTGACCTTCAAATGACCTTAAACTTGATGTGATACAGGCTAACGGATTTCGGGTTCGGAATCGACGATCGCAAAAACCCCAGGATACCCTGGTCAAGGCTGGTGAGCAAGCTTGGATACTTTGCATTTATATCCCGCAAACGAATAAATTGTAAAACCACCCTCCCATAAAAAGGGAAAAAATGACAATTGAGAGCGGATACAGTTAAAAGGGAGTTAGTGTGGTAGTGTGGTATTTGATCAAGCAAATATGAGTTTGAAAGCGATATATTTCCCCAAGAACGCTGTTAGCCAGTGATGGCATGTTCAGGATTGAGGGGGGTAGGGGGGTGGGGGATCATCCGTTTAGGGTAAAATCGACTTATTATGGTTAGTAGACATTAAAAAAAATGTTTTCTGATTTTTTCATCCAAAAATAATTTGGGGCAAGAACCGCCCAAATCGACCCTTCTTCTTTGTTATCAAAATATAATTTTACAATATCAGTGGGTAGTAAAAGTATTTGCTTGAATCATAATCTTCACATCAAGTTTTTTTGAAAACTATATATAACTTGTATGACAAAACGAGCAAGGCCCTTTTTTGTAGATAATTTTCTAACTTCTGTATATTATAATAACATTCATATTTGTAATATTGAAAGGAGCGGAGATATTCGCGAAATACCGATTTATTAACTCTATTACGTACCGTAAAAAATCTGCGCGCCTTGGACTTTTTTCGTCAACGGATACTAAAAGTACTGGACGGTTCTGCTATCAGCATAACTGCATTTTTACTTTTAGGTTGTAATGATCTGTATGAAGACGATGAGGATGACTCGTCATCGCCGAAGAAGAAAACAGCAATAGAAGAACAATGGGAGAAAAATCAAGGTTTTGAACTAACTAGCGTAGAACAAGAAACGTACGAGAAATATTTTTATGGTACTGAACACTGGAACTATTTTACCAACGATGAAGATTTGGGCCCTGTTATATTATCAATTAAGCAAGAAACACTCAATGCGAGAGATCAATTTAGGTAAGTTTCATGAGCACTAAAAAAAAGAGACAGGTAGATCTTAGAAACAGTTCAATTTTCCTACCTTAATGATTAAACATTATAAGAACAGAATTGAGACAACATGACAGGATCATTGATTTTAGGTGTTTTCACCAAGTCTGAAAGACAAATTGAATTGTTATAACTAATTGAGAAATTTCTAAATTTCAAATATGTTGAAAAACGTGTTTCTTTTTATTTTTTTCAGATTCCGTATATTTTTCTTTTGCTAGTGCTTGTTAGGGATACAATATCTGTAACTATCGACTTTGTAAGGATATCCGTTGAAATTACACTTTCTCTGGTAGGTAACTCTACAAAGGGAAGATAAGCGCCTCCTGCATCTAAGTAGTTTGGCTACAGAACATCTAGCTCGTATGGGAAATCACGGTATTTAACCCATTTTTCCTCCCCCTTCAAAGAAATGTTTGTCTCGGCTGATGCTGAGAATTCGATGACAAACATCTGATGGTCAAGGAAGACTGTATCAAGCTGTTGGCTTGAATTAGCCTGACGGTCGAGAACGAGTTGTTCCAATAAATGTGGCACATCTCTTTCTCGACAATAACCTATCTACAGGAGCATAAGACAGCACCGGTATCTGATTTACCTCTTCCTGTTTCTTTTCGGAGCACGCGTTAGTTAACCAGAGCAAGAGACCTTTCTGAAATCCCCGAAGGGGTTGAGATGTGAGATCTCAATGTTTTCTGCATGAATCTTGTTGTGTTTATTACTTTCCTCGCTTTTGTCAGGACACAGTCTCTACGAATCTCGATACTGTGCCCAGCAACGTTTTGTTGCACAGGATATTGTCCATGATGTTGTCGGATGTTATTGGACACCCACCGTCACTTCCAACGATGTTTTCTCCCGAGTTCATCTGTCACATTCGAAGAAAGTGTGGTGTGCGTCGTTTTCGGATTCCATCTCACAGTAGACGCACTCTGCATTTTTCGTTTTTCCCATCGTGTATAGATAGGATAGGAAATTGCCATGTCCGGTCAGGAACTACGTTAAGTGATGGTTCACATAGCCGAGTCCGTGGTTTAACCATATAGTTATCCGCCTTATTAATTTGACCGTCCACCTTCCTCTGAGGTCGGCGTTGTTGTCACTCGCCACTCTATTCACCCTGCTGCTATATTTTTTTCGCCTTCCTGAAGATCCTCTTGGCTCTTGTGCAAAATCGGAAGTGTTCCTGCTATTACCAGATTACGGCAGATTCCCATACCGTGCGGTAAACGCTCACTACTTCCACTCTTAACATCCCGCTGTACAGCAACGATGCGTTTTCGGTATTTTTCAGCTTATAATGCGTCTTCCCGGGACTCGTAAACATTAGCATCCTGCGCTTACTTGCACTGGGGCCAGATACATTTTGTCATTACTCCGCTAAGTACAGCTGTCATTATTGCCGCCTTATTAGCCATACACTGGATTTGACCCCAGTAATGCAGCTTCGTGTCAATCGTCACTTCCATATACTTCACGGCGCTTTTGGTTTTAAGCAGCTCGGCATTCTCCTTTTCATCAGTATCACTATCTCGGTCTTATTTACTGCTACCCATACGAGTGCTGTAAAAGGTAGTACAGCAGTCGCAACACCGCATTGTGGCAGTGGATATAGGCCGAAATCGCGTGTACCGAGCATGCAGAAAATAAATGTATGAGCGACTCCGATGCCTTATGGCAGATCCTGCAGTTGATATTCAGGGATCACTTCACCCATTACGTAGACCAAGGTGTTAATTACATTAAATCCAGCTGACCTTAAAAGGCGAATGTCAGCGTAGTCGATAAACCCCAGTGTTTGCAAATTCTTATAGTACACACCATGCAAGGGTTTAACGAAATGCTATGTAAACAGATTTTACTGTTCGGCAGATTTTATTTGGTTATAGCTCAATGACTGAATCTCTGTCAGTACCACGCTGACCGCTTCGCCTGATGTCGAATACGCACACAAATTAATATAAAAATTTCAATCGCATTATAAGCTTAACCACTTCTTCGCCATGATACAAGTTTTAAATCTACTAGAAATGTGTTTTAATTGCTACTGTATTTAAAATACATATAACAAGAGGATTACGACCTTCTTTTGAAAATTCGCATTTATTACTATTTTTATGAATCTTCTTACCATCAAACGAAATATTTTTTTGGCACTGAATATTCTTACGCCATATTTGAAATTACTAAAATTGATAATAATTTATATGTGAATATATATTTTTTGAAACAGTTTTATTTGGGTATTCTATTCATATGAAAATTAGTATCTCACACAAATACACGTAAGTACACATCGTTTTGATTGATATTGTAAAAAATTTCAATATCATTAGTAGCCCAGGAATTCTAGTTTTTGACCCGAAATTAATTATTGTAAAGCTGAAAATTTGTATGATTGTGGTTTTGCTCCAGGACAATATATACCAAAAAGCCCCCTACTCTCTTCCGTCGGCTTCCCTGTTTTTGCGGAGCAACAAAGACCTAAGTCGCAGAAATTGAAGAGCTGGCTATAAAGTGCAGCAGAAAGGTTGTTACTGGTCCAATTTGGGTCGAAATGATCATAAAGAGAAGCAGATCTGTCGTATTTCAGATGTTCCATGCATATTTTGTTCATAGTTTTGTTCTAGTGCTGTCAAAATTTCAAAAATTGAAAAAATTCCAAAATGACGCTATTGCGGATAAATGAAGACTCGGAGGGAAGAACGTACCCGAATAAACATTTCTCTTCATATTTTGGGATCTCCATTGGTATGCCTACCTTCTCTATAGCGTCATACGTTACGGGGCTATGCCAATCCGAGTGTCGCTGCGCCCGTCATGCGCCCGGTGGAACGCCCCTGGCTGCGCTGATGTGACATGTTGCGAATTCCTGTTTGAAATGAATGAAATTTAACTTGTCTGATTCAGAAAATGACATTTAGTGCTATTATCAGTCTCCATCGCTAAAAATATCGACCATCGATAACTTTAATGTAGATAAATTTTTTTTATCGATTTTGTCCTAAAAGTCTATTACAGAACCAACATCGATAAATTCCACCGAGAGCGATTAATTTATATCTACTCAATAATAATGGAGTGAACTTAGCTCAAAATAATATGTAAAAAGAGTTATTTTTACCGATACCATAAACTCGTAATAGGGTTTCTACAGACGAGTAGATAAAATGGGTTAAACAGGGTCGATAATTTTATCGACTGAACTGGTAATAGCACCGTTTATTAGGTAAGACAATTAACATTATTGATTTACTGGGAAGTAGGGTCATCCGGATCATCATCCATATCCACTGACTGGCTGTTTGTGCAACTGGATATTCTACAGATCCTGCACATGATGCTACAGTCAATCAGGAGCTGGCTGTCTTGTGGTAGGAACCGGAACCAGGCCCTGGAGTCCTGATTTCCACCCTCAGTCCGCCGGGTTGAGGTTGACGTCTAGCCATTGCTGGACCTGCAAAAAAGCACATGCACATTAGTTCAGTCTGTAAGCTTTTCGAGAGATTAAATCCTCACACTATTCTGCCTAACACCCTCACCTGGAAGTATGCGTGGAACGAATGTTGTTCATAGGCTGCACTTGCCAAATCAAAGGAGGCTGTCACCTACTGCTTCTCCACGCTTTGGTTGTATCGGACTACTCGTAGCCGGTCCAAGTTATCCTGCTCACTGCTACTCAGAACATTTTTCCACAAGATCTTTAATCAACTCCTCATTTTCAGTGTTTCCGCTTTCCACACTAGCCCGAAGTAAAGTTGATAGCCCACCTTGAACCACCTTCAAGAGGCAACTTACAAAAAAACACAAACGCCTGTGTCCACCATGACTTAACCACGATCACTCAATTTTCCAGCACCAATGAACCGATACACACACTCCTAGGACTGTCACAGCTACTGAACTAAGAAGGCATAGCTCGCTGTGCGCCTGCTTCATTGTTTAGACTAGACGTGATGGACACAACAATGAACGCACTTAACTGTCCGAGTGTCGCCGCGCGGCGACACTCGGGAGTGACCTAGCTGCATAACAAGTGACGCTACAGAGAAGGTAGACATACCAATGGAAAACCCGAAGTATGAAGAGAAATGTTTATTCGGGTACGTTTTCCTCTGCGAGTCTTCATTTCCCCGCAATGGCGCCAGTTCGGATTTTTTTCAATTTTTGAAATTTTGACAGCACTACAACTGAAAATTATAAACGAAATATGCATGGGATATCTGAAATACGAACGGATATGTTTCTCCGAAGTTTTTATGATCATATTGATCATCTCGACCCAAATCGGACCAGTAACAACCTTTCTGCTGCACTTTATAGCCAGCTCTGCAATTTCTATGACTTAGGCCCTTGTTGCTTCGCAAAAAGAGGGAAGCCGACGGGCGAGAGTAGGGGACTTTTTAGTACGTGTTATCCTGGGCCAAAACTACAATCCAGCAAATTTTCAGCTTTACAATAATTAATTCCGGGTAGAAGCGATATATTGACTGATAGTCCTGTGCTATAGGCTGAGTTGAAGATACCAGTGGAAGATAATTCACTGCCTTTGCATTCTAACGAATAATAATATCAGCACGATTCTTATATATAACCAATTCTAAAGAAAAATTCATATTTTTAATTAATTATACAAAGAATAATTCGACCAATACTTATTAGCCAAATTACCACTGATCTTGACAACCAGTAAAAGTAAGAACAAATCTCGTAAACAGAACTGCTAAAATGTTAACTTTTACGGTGTTTTATAAAAGCTTTTAAGATATGCAAACTAGTCTCAGATACGAATTACACATAGATTTTTAATCTTCTCATGTCCTTGGCTGGTACAAATATTGATTTCTCCTATAAATAAGTGAAAATTGCTTTGTCTGAGATAGAAAAGCTAAAGTTTTTATGCGAGTTCTAACATTTGACAAATTACTAGTAAGGCACTGTAAGCACTGGTCTTTAATAAAATTAAATAATAAATGATAGCTGTACAAAATTAATGCTGGGATAATTAGTATCAGTTACGTTATTGAAAGATGCACATTTGTTTGACGGTGCTTTTAAAATAATGACTAAACCCATCAACACGCGTTGAGGTGTATTATAAGTTGGGCTTTCACGATGCATTTTACCCGGTGATTTTGTTCCGTCCTTTTATTATTCATGCAAGACCGGAATATCCGCTGTCAAGTTAATTTCAACCTTAATTAAATACAATTTATGAGCTTTTACTAGTTCCTTAATGCGTTTCTAATCCTCAGAATCATTTCCTCTCTTGAATTGTCTATATTTTTCTACTACATTCATCTTTAAGGACTATATTGCTTATGGTTTCGGATGTGTATCATATAAGAAACTTTTCTTGTTTTATTGGAGTAAATAGCAACGTGTGTATTTAGTCTTAAATAAAGTTTTTCAAAAATATTTTTACAAACCACTTTAATGTCTCCAAAATTACTTGAAAATGCTAATCAGTGTTAAATAGTGAATTATACAATGCAACATAATTGGTTTTCTTAAAGTTATAACATTTGTTATCTATCTCTCTCATTGAAAATCATGGGTTACTGGCAGAACCGTTCCTAAGCACTGTGCTTAGTGCTTGTCTAAGCACTCTAAGCACTTTTGTGTCCGGGAGCACTGTGCTTAAGAGCACTTCTTAAAATCGGTGCTTGGTGCTTGGGGTTTCGAGCACTTTGCGAAAGGGCTTAGTGCTTAGTAATCCCAGCAATGCTCGCGAGCACCCCAAGAGGCTCGCAAGCATTTTAGTGCTCAGATGCATTCGAAAGGGCTCGCAAGCACTCGAAAAGGCTCGTAAGCATTTTAGCGCTCGCGATCACTCCAAAAAGCACTTCATGACTCGTGAGCACTTTAATATTTCCGCAAGCAAAGATCATTTCTGCATGAAATTTGTGAATTCACACCCAATTTAGAAAATAATGTTCAGACTAAAGAAAATTTATTTTATGACGAAGAAAAAAATGTATAATTAACTACATCAAAATTTGATTTACATCATATCTCGTGCAATAATATAATTCTTGAGAAAATGCTTTATAGTAAATTGTTTTCAATCATTACTTTTTTCAAAATAGTCTCAAATATATTTTTTTCTAAATTGGGTGTGTGCCAAGCCAATGATGGTTTCCTGTTTCATTTTTGCTCGAAAACAGCTGGGATTATCAAATTCATTCATAAATCATCATCAGTCATCATATTATGTTACATTTTACATTACAAGCACAATAAGCATACTTGTCAAATTCAAGTAAAAATGATACCTTTATCATTTATCATATTATTATCTATATTCTGATCTAGTCAGAAGTACAAAATGGTGTACCCTCCTACCCTCTATCTAAAAGCATGATGTGAGATGTGATAGTAATAAATTGTCTCTTTTCTTAAAAAATAATTCTCCACCAAGGTGAATATCAGAATAGTGTACAGTATTACAGTATGTCCCCGGACGGACCTAACACCTAACTATACTTGCAATCTTTCTTATTTTGCATTTTTAGAGAAAAAGTAACTCTTCATAAAATGTTTTGCTTACTATGAAAAGTTCTTAGCTATAGAATTTCGAAATAACGTACAGGATGGTTAACAGATAAGGCAACGTGAATTTGTGCCAAAAGCAAAGTATAAATATTTTGAGAGAAGATTGTTACAAGAAAAAGTTGTTTATAATATCAACAAAAGATCAGATATGAAATGTGAACGTCGTATCTCAAAGTTGATATTTTTGCCAATAATTTAAAAAAATTAATTAAAAAAATGAAAAATAGAAAAATATATAATATTTTTATTGATGTTTTGTTATCATGTTATTATGCATTTTGCTTCAATTTAATTATTTTAATCATAATTTTGGCAAAAATATCAACTTTGAGATACGACGTTCAAATTTCATATCTGAACTTTCATTGGTACTAGCAACAACTTCTTCCTGTAACATATTTCCTCGCAAAAAACTCTCAGTTTCTTTCTAGGTTGTCTTTGTCGACCTTTTTTTTTTATAAATAACACATAAACTTAATGAAATTCTAGCCTCAATCAATAGATACTCCATTATTTAAATTTTTTAAAAATGCTTAGTGCTCCTGAATTTAAAGCACTTGTTGTGCTTAGTAATCGCGAGCATTCTACTATTAACAGTGCTTAGTGCTCGCGAGCACTTTTTAGCAGTGCTCGCCCTTCTCTGGTTATTGACAATTTTTGGTAAGAATGAAATCTTTATATATCTCACAAAGAGTGCATCATCGTGAGTAATATGACAATTACTCAAAATTACCAGCGCGACAAAATTCGACTCTAGTTAAACTCGCACAAGCGCCCAGCAGACTCGATTTACATGAAAATGGAGGGCTTCCCATTGAGAAGAATGTCTCTGAAGAAGAGCAAGCTGAGAATTGAAATAAAGCATCTTAAGCACTGCGCCACCGGCTCGGTGGCGCAGTGCTTAAGGTTTGCGACCACAGGGTCCCGAGTTCGAATGCTGGCTAGAGTATGGATATGTAGTGGCGTTCTTTACGTATTACCGAGACGGTGGCAGTGGGCTAGACTGCGGTTATGTGAGAGACAACACGGTCTAGTTGCTCTCTCCTGAGTTGGAGTCTCAGCTGCGGCAGATGGCAATGTCGCAGGGAATGGGATGTTGTCTGTGTGTGTCCGTCCATCCTGGTTGAGTGGTAGAATAGCCTACGGCTAAACTCTGCCAGGACCTTCATCTAAATAAGGCGATAAAAAATATATATAAATATGTAGTATAATTTCATTTATGCATAATTTTTTTCAATTTCTTTCTGCAAATTGTATTTTCAAAATAACAAATGTTTTTTTTAACTGTTGGCCGCACATACACTTGAAGAAGCCTCTTCCATGTTCTTGATGCAATACGGATGGATAACAGACATATTAAAGCTATAGTGCGGAAAAGTTATTGGGAATCGTTCGTAAAGTAAGGACTTGACTGATTTCTTTTTCTAAGTTTATAGTTGTGTTACAAACTAAAACTCTTACAATTCAAAAATAGCTGATAATACTTAGAAAACAGCAGGAAAATTCGAAAAAATCCATTAATCGAAAAAAACTAAAATGCAAAATTATGTCCTTTTCTAACCAAAATAAAGTGTTTCTAAGATTTCTGTGGTCTCAAAAACTATAATATTTATTAGAAAAATTTAACTATATTTTCATCAAAATCATGTTATTAGTCTTATAAATTAGGACATCAGGTTCACAGTTAACACACGTCTCCCGATGTACTATAAGTTGACATGCACTGCAGTCCGTTTTTTTGCATTCGCAACTTTGGCCGCAGCCTGTTTTTCATTTGACCAATATTATTTTTAATAAATTTTCAGAGGCTGGTTAGTAATTAAAATTTTTATAGCATTCATCCCCAATCATTTGATACTAGCAGCCATAGTTGCACCTGAAAGTGTACGTCCTTTGGGTGTTCTAGAGCTGCGCCAGTTGTGAATGGCAAATTCGACAGATTTACTCTAGAATATTTAGCTATAGCTTTTACAAAACGGTATCTAGTTTCTTTATATCATACGCATACTTTGGAGCGTAACACGAAGCTAGAATGTATTTTAGTACAGTCTTTAAAATATAAACCGAATCTTGATTTTCTCCTGCGAACATTTTGGCAGCATCATGTAAATCATTTCGTTCTTCAGAAATTATAACAAACTTTATTGTTCCTTTATTATACAAAACGCTGATATTATGTCACAGCTAGTACATTGCATACATCGAAGTATCTCTAAAAAGTAAGGAATAAAATTTCACTCAGTTTTACAAATACCTGTCTACCATTAGTGGGAAGTAGCCAGAAACTGTACCTTATTACCAAATATCAATTTGAAGTCGGTGCAAGAAAAATTTACTAATTTCAAAAATATGTTTTGCACCAACTTCAAATTGATATTTGGTACAGTTCCTTGCTACTTTTCACTAAAGGGTAGAACGTACTTATAAAACTAAGTGAAATTTTATTTCTTACTTTTTACAGATATTTTTTGAAGGCGGTTCGATTTTTTTAACACCTTTTTAGTAGCTCACATATTTCAAGGTTCCTGTCTAGAGGATAAACAAATAATACATCATAACCTCACTTTACTTCTTATAATAATATACTTTTAGTCCACAGTACAGTATCAAATAGTCGTTCTGTTTCCGCCATTGTACCAGGTTTCGCGTAAATCTACAAAAAATTTGCTGGCATTATCGCATCTCAATTAAAAACCATCATGCAATGAAATCATCATCATTAACAACACTGGAAACAATGACATGTTTGCTTTTACAACATTGTTTGTAAAGACAAATTATTCGACTGCAGCGTTTCTCAATAAAAGTCTTAGTTCATACTGTTGTCATAGAAAACATTATTCGGTTGATTCGCCTCCATGCACGGCACTCTTTCGTTGTGAAATGGTATATTACATGATAGGAAGTTACAATATTGCCCTGTTGTTTATGAAAAATTATCATTATAAATAGTGGAGTGCCGTAAGGCGTGAAAACTAAAATACCTTGGAACCCAGTTCTTATGAATCAACTTTAACGAAATTTTTTGCATTGTGTTGCTAAAACTTAATACTAAAATGTTTATGGATTAGAAATTGACGTTTTTTACCCTGGAGGTGGATGTCACCCCCTCTCGGGGGTGAAAATTATTATTTTCAAAGTAACTGCAGAAATCGATAGAGGAATGAATTCTAAGCAATAAATGTTCTATGCAATTTTTTCGATGAGTCAATACTTTTTGAGTTATTCTTGGTTGAAAATGTTTATTTTTCATTTAAAAGATGCATGTCTTAGAACGATTTCTCACAAATAACTCGAAAACTTTACGTTTTACCAAAGAAATTATTATAAATCGATTCATTTTTCTTTTATTCCTGTAGATGCAATACGAATCGAGTTTTTGTTCGAAGAAAACCGAATTCGATTCTTTCAACGTTAAATAACGGAAAAATGGAAATTTTTTGGAAGAAAATATATAAGACATTTTCAAAAATAATTGAAAAGACTTTTAAAATGAACTTTGATAAAATTCGTTAGCATGAAAACTAACAGAGTTATGATGAAAATAAAATGGTTGTGTCTCTTCTCTTCGGAGCAAAAATCAGCAATGAAACCAATGGCTTCGCCGCAAGAATTGAAATTGACCGTAATCAATTTACAATTTACTTTATCTAAGTACTAACAATATGTTCTAGAATTTTGACCCGTTTAGGACGCCTATATTTGAAAAAAAGTTCGATTCAAATTTGAAATGATTTTTGAAATTTCTTTAAAAATTTTAATTTTTTTTATAATAATTCACTAAAGAAGATACGTAAAAAATGCTAGAGTACAAATATTTAGGTTTTTATTACTGAAAATTTTGTTTTTTTTTTATTTCTCTAAGATAAAAATTAATTAAGATATCACGGTTATAAGTTTGCATTTGAGTGCGATGACCACCTTCCCCAAGCCCTTTAAACTCAAAAATCACAAAAACGAAAAGTTCAAGGAAGTTCAACTTTACACGCCTTGTAGCCCTTAAAGTTCCCTTTAAAATAATTTTTGAAGCGATTGAATAGCTTAAAAATTAAGGAAGTTATCATTGATAAACCAATCATAGCGCATCTGCTCGAGAAACGCTGATAAGCCTTCACGGCTCAATTTTTTTAACTGTATCACTTTAGCAGCTCCATACAGTAATATTGTGCAGTACCTACCGGCTTCTAAAATTTGTACTGTAGCATTTTTTACGTATCTTCTTTAGTCGTTGAATTATTGTGAAAAAATGAAAATTTTTAAAGAAATTTCAAAAATCATTTCAAATTTGAATCAAACTTTTTTTCAAATATAGGCATCCTAAACTGGTCAAAATTCTGAAACATATTGTTAGTACTTAAATAAAGTAAATTGTAAATGGATTATGTTCAATTTCAATTCTGGCGGTGAAGCCATTGGTTTCATTGCTGATTTTTTCTCCGAAAAAACTGACAACCATTTTATTTTCATCATTAGTATTCATGCTAACGACTTTTACCAAAGTTCATTTTAAAGGGCTTTTCAAGTACTTAAGAATGTCTCATATGCTTTTCTCCAAAAATGTTCCGTTTTTCCATTATTTAACGAACAAAAAGTCACCTTCAACGAGCCATAACTCGGTTCGTATTGCATCTACAGAAATGAAGAAAACTAATCAATTTGTTATTTTATAGGCTTCACTTATGATAATAATAATGTTTTTGGTAAAACGTAAAGTTTTCGAGTTATTAGTGAAAAATCGTTCTAAAATATGCATTTTCTTAGATGAAAAATCAACAATTCAATCAAGAATAACTCATAAAGTATTGACTCATCGAAAAAATTTCATCGAACATTTATTGCTTAGAATTCATTCCCCTATCGAGTTCTGCAGTTACTTTGAACATATAATTTCCACCACCGAGAAGGGGTGGCATCCACCCCCAAGGTAAAAGCACACATCGGCACTATATAACTTTTGTTTTTTGAGCCATTCCCTAATTACTGCCCAAATTTCACGTCAATCGGTTCTAACCGAAAGAATTCTGAGCAAAAAACCCTCATACACTTTTTCATGAATATCGGGAAAAAAAACATAGAAAATAGATTTTTTCTGTAAAAGTTGTTATTATTATTATTTAAACAATATAAATAATTATCAACCTACTGTGAGAAACATATTTTAACTTAAATTTTCAATAAAAACAACTCAATGTTTTATAAATATCGCGAAAAAATTTTTTTAAATATATTTTTTTGTAAATATTGTTATTATTGTTTAAACAATATAAATAATTATTTGCGCCACTTGGGATGTTTCTGATTTTGAATAATATTAAAAATACACATTAAAAAAAAATGATCAAAATCGGAGCTGTTGCTGAGAATTAAGACGATTTTTAGGCTTCATTGACTCGTCTATGTAGAAGATCTCGATAAACTTTTAAATAAAAAAAACGTTAATTTCTAATCCATAAACATTTTAGTATTGGGTTTTAGCAACACAATGCAAAAAGTTTCATTAAAGTTGATTCATAGGAACCGGGTTCCTAGGTATAAATCTAACGGCACTCCACAAAAATCAAGAATTAAATTTTTAAATCGTGTCACCGGCGCCTCCGCCAAATCTTCGAATACGCTCGTAATATAAAAAATTGTTTCCAATTTTTTATTACTGTTCTGCAACAGTATCAACAGAAAATTAATTTATTCCGTAGCTTAGTTACATACTGTATATTCAATATAAGTAGAATTTGTATTATAGAAACACTGAACTAAAATTATTTAGCTAACTGAATGAATTTTTTTCGGAATATTTAAATCATAAAAATTTACTTGTAACTTATACAACCATTGGATAACCAGTCCCACTTTCATCATTATAATACTTGTCTTATGCTTTATTATTTAGCTATAAGTAAATACTATATTTTAAGAAATGTAATTTATCCTCATAAAACTGTTATAAATTTTCAGAATACTGGTGAGAGCGATCAGTTACACTGTTCACGGTTTAATCCCTGCAAGTTGTGTTTTCGCAGATCGATACAATAGAGAGGAAGTGGTGAGGTCCTTAGGCAAAGAAGTAAATATTAATCCGCCTCTTACACTTGGACAACTTCCTGACACCCCGGAGGAACTTTTAAAGTTAGATCAGGTACTTATGCATTCTAAATTGCTACTTAATATTATCTGATATCTAGAAAGTATTACACATAGTTAGGAAGATTCTGTTTTTATGTTTTTGTTATGGTCAACTTTTTAAATATTAATGTTGAAAATCATGATAAAATATTTTTTTATACAATAACGTAAAATTTTCTGTTTGAAATGGAACAGATGACAAAATGTTTTCAAAACCGTGCAAAAAGTGTCAAAATGTAAAATAAAAGTGTAGCCTCGGTAAATACATTAAATATATCATTTAATTACACAGGTCTACAAAAAAAATGTCTTGTCCTAAGCTTCTTATTTAACTTTTCTGAAGTATTCTGACGCGCTAAAGCTAATTTTGAACAAAAAACAAATTCTAACGTGTCAGTTTTTGTCTGCCACCCCTTTTATCCCGTAAAAAGGGCAAAATATGTCTTTTCCTAAGGTTTTAATCTAGCTTTTCTGAAGCATTTCGAGCGCTGAAGTCAATTTTGGACAAAAAAAATTCTATCGTGTCAATTTCCCTCTACCGCCCCCTTTTATCTCCTAGGGGTGGCATATTTTTTATAAGATATATTAATACTCCATTTATTAAATAAAACAACTTTCAGTGTGTACTCTTTTGGTTTTACCAAATATTGTTTTCTTTATAACTTTACTGTGTATTTGACCTTAAACATATTCTTTATTATTATTATTAAGAAATGAAAACTCTTCATTTACTCCGCCGATACTGTTGAGGTTTTTTTTACATTACTGTTTATAAATTTGTATTAGAACATCCATGGGAGTATGGCATGTTATGAACCAATTAAGTTCGTGACACAAATGTTCAGAAGTTGGATTAATCATCCATAAAACAATTTTTGACAGACCTTCGTTGTTCTCTGTGGTATCTTTCTAAAAAATCAACGATATTTTCAGTACATTTTCATAGTAATTTCACTTTGTTTTCTGTCACACTGACAATTATTAGCTATTCTAGCTCTGCTTCTCAAAAGTGAACTATTGTGAACGTCAGTTCCGAAATCATTCGAATGAGGAGTGAACTTTTTCGTGAAGGATTCAACTTCGGAGTATCCTAGTTCTCACTTCCCAGAACATTGGTTCAATAAAAAGAGAACGGAAGTCTCTAAAGGAGACCTGGTTAAAAAAGAAGAGAAGGGGGTTCTAGACTTAGCAAGATCGCTTTTTGCGTATTCAGGCTCTTTGACACAGGTTCATTAGGAGGTCTCATTTGAAAGAAGAGTTCTGTCCCTCTAGCATTGTAGTGCTCTGATTAATCAGGCTCCAAGAGAAAAACGTTTAATTCAACACAATATTCACTCCTAAGAAAGCTGCAATTGATCCCTTGGTTACCAGGAAATACCAAAGATAACGGCTTTGTTTATACAGTGCGAGACCGAGTGTGTGAACGACGTTCGTAGGTATTTTCCGTATTACCCTGTCGCCCAGAGTCAGGCAATATCTATGGTTAAAGTCACTTCAACTTGCTTGACCTATGAGGTAATTCAATTTAGTTATTAAATGAATACTTTATGAACAAAACATAGTGGTAGAAAACAACAAGATACGAATTTGTTGACACAAAATAACAAATAGAATAAATAAATACACTTATATTTTGTAACACCCAGGGGACCACCCCCAAGAGGGGAGTTGGGACACGCACACCAAGACTCACAATGTTCAAATCTAAATCCCAACTGCCTTGGAAACCAAAATATTTCTTTTCTGCCATTCAGTATTTTTCCTCATAGTTCAGATTCAGATCAGAAAAGAGGATTTGGCTGATTATTCTTGACCACCACGACCCTTGTGGATCTATTGTAGCGCTCCTGTTCTAGTTTTCTTTAGAGCTCCTTATCTAGCTTTGTACTTTATATCAGATTACACAGCGATATACTATCTATCTCCCCTTGGTTTATTCTCTCTTTACTTATCCTAACGTCCTTTCTATTTTGGTATGATAAGTCTTCAGTAAATAGTGACTGCCAAAGGACGTCAAAAATCACCTGTTCCTCGGACTTAATTTTAGTCTTAACTGATGTTTAATGATAAGACATTGATTTCTTTTAAGTTTCTAGTTACTGAGTTATGAAATTTGAAAGTTGCTGTTGCATACCATCCAGATTAGTGCCAGAACTAACACAAGTCCACAAAAAAAACTAGTCTGCGCGAAAGAGCTAACTAAGCTAATCTTATGTTTTGGGGTCGCTGAACACAAAACCCAAGGACAGACTAATTTTTTTGTGAGCTCGTGTTATTTCTGGCACAAATCCAGAAGGCTGATGGTATGCAGCAGCAACTTTAAGATCTCATAACTCAGTAGGTAAGGGTAGAATAAACTTGAAATTTAGAAGTGATCACTTTTTTACCATAAAATATCTCTTTAGTCGATCGTTTTTTAATGAACTCTTTGGCCTGTCTCTGTCACGGAAAACTTTTCCACCTTTCTAGAGATTCATTTGGTACCCATTTATTAATGAATGCTCAAATGCATGGCTTACCCACACTACTAGGGCCTTAAACGTATCCTTTTCTGGTCAATTCATCAGCCTTTTCATTTCCTCTGTATCCCTTTTTGACTAACTTTCTATGTCCATAAGTGCAATTATGAAATCCCATACTAGTTTCGAGTCGAACTGCATGAAATCGATTACCTTAACGATACCTGGCTATCAAAAGAAATGGCAGCCACCAGATTAACAGTTCCTTGCCCTATTATTTCCTTTGCACGCCACTGTAAAGCAGGCTATGGTGACAGTTTACATAGTTACAAAATAATTTGGGTGATACCATCAACTGTTCTTGCCGAGCTGTAAATTCTTTTGTATTACTGAACTTAATTATATTAATTTCTATGCATCAATTCGGAAGATTGGCACAGATTTTATTATTGTTCAAAAAGGAGGCATCTAAAATTCTATTTCGCATCATTTGTCCTATTTTCAGAGGAGAATTTCCTAATAAATAATTCACGATAATACTTGGCTTCGTGTTACTCGAGTGATACAACTCCTGCTAGATGACGAATTTGCCACAACGGATAGCCAACACGGAACCCCCATTTAAATTCTTTAAAGCATCTTTGGGAGGACATTTAACGGCTTTTGAGCCCTCTCCAACAACCTATAATGCGTTTTTTCAGGGGCTTGTGAAAGTACGGGAACAGATTCATCAAAATCAACTCAGAACGTCGATTTTGAGCACGGGTAGTAAACACCAAGATCTAATGAATGCGAAGGGAGGAAGTACATGTTATTAATTATTTTCAATAATTATACTCTTTAAACAACCCATATAATTAATTAATATGATATATAAACTTAGAAACATGCTTCATTTGCCTCAAAATGTTATCTGGCTAGCTTGCACGGTAAAAATTGTTATGATACGATTTTCAGTATTATACGTTAATTTAGTAGAGCAGTGTATAATAAGAAATCAAAAAGTTACCTAACTTGTAAAAACACTTAACTAAATCTTCCGAATGTGCAAGTAAAATTCTCCTTTCCAAAATAATCCCATTCAATTTTTATCATTGTTGCGGTTATTAGATACCTAGAAGTATTCTCTTTTAATATTTTCTTATATTTGAATTTTTCAGGTTTTTATAAAATCAGAATTGAAAGTAGGAGTGATATACGTGAAAGAAGGACAATACACCGAAGAGGAAATTTTAGACAATAACGATAATTCTTTTATGTTCGAAGAATTCTTACAGATATTAGGAGAGAAAGTTCGATTGAAAGGCTTTGATAAATATAAAGGAGGTTTAGATACGGTACATGATCTTACAGGTGAGCAATTTTGATCGGTACATTTTATGACCCAAATAGATTTGAAAATACATTAGAATCTGGTTAGTTGTCGGCCTACAAAAGACCGTATGAAATATTTCGTGACAATTAATAACGGGACGTTATTTTCAGCTATTCAGGGTAAAAAATGTTAAATCATTATAGTCCAGTAAATAAGTAGTTTTCAGGAGAAAGTTTTACGGGAGTTTTGGAAATAGATGGGATTAATAGGTCATTGGAAGTTGTATTCGAAGTCACATTTTACAACTAAAATTTGTTACCGTAACTTCGAAAAACCTCAAAAAACGCAAAAAAAATTCAGCTCCTATGCACTTTCTGAAAAAAATATCTCCATACTAGATCAAAGAGAAGTAAATTCTTAAAATCTGGGTCCCATGAGTTTTCTTGTATGCAAAAATATTACTATAATATCAATTCTACTAATTTTCCAAAGTATGAGATTATATTTAATAGTTTCTTGTTGCACTAACTCGCGCGAACGCATGCTCAGTCACTGAAAGAAATACATGTATTCGCCGCAAAGTTTATGTATATAATGCTATATACTTATTTCCACACCACCCGTCAGGTAGATGCTGAAGATGGACAGAGTTCGTCGTCGATTTTGTAAAAAAATCGGACTGATTGGTAATATCCGCCTCAATATCTCACTTTGTCCGCCGTCCCGCACGTTGGCTTCGTTTCTGTATCCATTTCTTTTTCAAATTGTTTAACTTTGTCTTCATTTTATCCTCGTTCTTCGTCGAAATTTTCCAGATCGTCTTTTTGGTTAATACAAGCATCTTTACAATTTGTGCCCCCGGATATCCCTTCATGCATTTGCAAAAAATTTGTTTTAGCAAACCATCGGCTAGGAGATGGAAGGTGGGAACAGGAACTAACCTATCTTTTCTTTTCTTCTTCCCCATTCTTGTGGATTCTTCGAGGCTTCATAGCAGCTCTGGACTTGATGTCCCGGGTTAATTCTCGCGTGCTTACCTGCGTTATAAATTCTTGACTACCTTATGACTTTTTACACCGCTAAAATATGCCATTGATACTTTGGAAATATTACTATGCAACTCATTTGTGTTCAATATTGCACGGTATATTTTTGTTTGCGCAACAAGAAAATTATTATAAATAATCGTATATTTTGAGGAAAAGCACCATAGTCATATACTACGGGAGCCTACCCTAACTGTACGTACACCCCACCCCCCCCCCCCGATCCTTGAGGACAATGTTTTTCATAAAGATTAAGGCCTAAGGAACAATTTAAGACATGTCCTAAAAAAAAAACTGGCCGTACTTTCAACATGGCGTCCGTTTATAAAAAAATTTTGCAAGTATTGTTTTTGTCATTTAACATAAAAACTAAAAAAGCATTTTCCAGATAAATGATTCAGCTCTTAAAATAATTTATAAAATTCAATATAAAACGTAAGTTACACCTAATTCGCTTTCAGATTCACTACTGCTGTCTCCCGATACATCGAATATTTCTTCCAAGTCTTCTTTCTCTATTGCTTCATTTATGTTATTATCATCCTCATTTTCGTCTATTATGATTTGTTTTGGAATCATCTCCTGAAGAATTTCGGTAAGCGATTGAGGCAGTATTTTATCTGCTGAACGCCAAAGAGGTTCTCCATTTTCTTGCCATCCGTAATCATTCCAAGGCTTTGGAATATTGTGAATACCTTCGTTGGTTAATTGCCAAATACGCGTTTGGTAAACACTCCTTTTAATATGCTCGATAAGGCAAGCTGTTGATGATGGAATCGAAGAAAAATCAACTTTAGTATCAACTGATAAAGACAAATCTTTGTCACCACATAGGCAGAAATCATCCACGCTAGCGCATTTCTTTGATCCATATATGGCACATGTAAACTCCCCTAATAATGCGACTAATTTATCATCAATATTCAAGATGCTCCTGAAATCTTGAAATGTTCGGATATATTTGGTATATTTGGGAGAAAGTAACATTTTTCCCTTAAAGGCGCTGACTGAGTCGCACCCAATAAATGAATGAAGGCCCAGTAATGCCGAACATTTTTGAGGTCCGTACTATTCTGCTAATGCGAATATGTTAATCAGCCTTCTTTTATTGTAAAATCCGTTATCAAAGAATAATTTACATTTAATTTTATTGGAATGAGCAAGCAGAATCCAAAAGATGTCCCTATCAACACTTTTAACCCCTAATCTGTTCATAACCCATTGTTACCGTTTTCGAGATAAATGTATGCAAATTATGATATTATTATTATTATCATTATTAATTTGTTTCAGTTTATTTTATTTTTTGTTATGTTATTAATATAATATAAGTTATATTATATGCCTAACAATAATTGTCAAAGTTATTTCTTCTAAATGATTTTATTATTATTTATTACCGATATATGAATTTTCATGTTTCCTTAATTTCGGACTCTTTTATCTGGAAAATGGTAACTCCTATCAAAATACTGTATAGGAACAAAATTGTAGAAAATTTTACGCATATTGTTTTTTGTGAAAAAAGTTTTTGTCCATCTTTTTTAGTTTTTGTGTTAAGTGAAAGTACAGCCAGTTTTTCTTTTTTTTTTTTTTGGACATGTCTAAAATTGTTCCTTAGGCTTTAATCTTTATTAAAAATATTCTCCTCGGGGATCGGGTGACATGTACAGCCAGGGTGGGCTATTATTGAATTATTATTTTTGTGGCGAAAAGTATATCTTTCTTGATTTCGAAAAATTGACCCAACCTGCGGCTCTCTAGAGGCAAAACCGTTCATCTTACAAAGAAAACTTATGAAGGCTACATTATAGAGAGTTTATCCCTTTTTGGTCTAGAAATATATTTTATAAAGGAGATATTTGCAGAAAAACATTATTTGCTCTTTCTTTGTTTTTTTAAGTTCCGGCAAAAAATTTTAGTCGCAAAATGTCACCTCGAAAAGAGAACCTTATGTCCTATTAATCCACCAATTTTAAAGACTCTCGCAAAATTTTCTCCACTGTTTTGAACACCTAAGAATAACTAATACTCTTTTAGTGGGTGCGGTGCGCCGCATAAATACGACGAATACTGCACTTCAACTCCACAGGGAGCCATTTGTCACGGTTGATCCTTACACCCTAAAGAGATTCATTTCCGATTAAGACGCGTCAACATTTTTCCTTAGGTTCCAAGATGGCTACCATTTATTGAAATTTTTTTTTTTTTTTAATTACAGTCATTCATATTGGCGCAAAACATACGATTGTAATTGTAATTATATCTGGAAAATACGAATATGATGTGTATTTTCCAATAGAAAGCAATATAGCCGCTATAATTTAATCAAATACACTGCACAATTTTTAAAAAAATTAATTTTTTCAAATTGAACTTGTTGGGTATAGTGTTTGGCTGTTTTTGGTCTTCTGAACGGAAATAATTCCTTTTTCTCATAGGAAGCTACAATTGCTTTATTTAAAAAAAGTCAAGTTTTTCATGTACCCATTATTTATAATTTTAAACGTTTTTTATTTCCGTATTTGGATTATATACCGGGTGCCACAGGCTAGTGGATCCCCCCTATATTTCCTTTATTTTTTAACTTATCCATTTGAAATTTGTGGTGCATGGACTACCTGTAAAAATGGATTTTTGGACATAAAAACAGTATGACACATTTCTGGTTTACCCGAAAATGACAGCAACTTTCGATTTTTAAATATGTATTTTTACATATATGGATTCAAGACAACATCTTGAGTACGCCATGAGATTTTCGCGAATTTTTGAGTCGATGTTCAGTTTTTTTAAGTATTTTAATACATTCGTCTAGAGGGATTTGGAATACCAAAATTTGTTCTACGGCATTTAAAGTCCAAGGGAAAAATATAATTCTTCATTCAATTTCATTAATAACTAGTTACGAAGCCTCCAAAATTGAACAAATCACTTTTTATCGAAAACTTTTTTTCAAATGGGAAGGTAGCGGCTCACAATGTTCAATAAATTATAGATTTTTTGTTGCTATTTGTTTTTCTATTTTATTAAATTTATTTAAAAATAAAAAATCACTTTCAAAATAATTTTTATTGATCCTTATAGTTTGAACTATTAAGAAACAAGAGAGAACCAAAAGGCTATTATTCACAAATATGTAGTTATTCACATTTCATTATTAGACATATGATTTTTGCAAAGGCAACTGCGTTAAAGTTCAAGAAAAATTATATTGAAAGTGATTTTTTATTTTTAAATCAACTCAATAAAATAGAAAAACAAATAGCATTGATTTGAAATGGATACCAGTAAATTCAGAAAAAAGTCTATAATTTATTGAACAGTATGAGCCACCACCTTCCCATTTTAAAAAAAAGTTTTCGATACAAGAGTGATTTGTTCAATTTTGGAGGCTTCGAAAATAGTTATTAATGAAATTAAACGAAAAATTATATTTTTTCCTGCCGGAGAACAAATTTTGGAATTCCAAAGCACTCTAGACGAATGTCTTAAAATTCTTAAAAAACTGAACATCGACTCAAAAATTCGCGAAAATATCATGGTATATTCATAATGTTGCCTTGAATCCAAATATGTAAAAATATATAGGGTATTAAAATTTAAAAACCGAAAGTTGTGGTCATTTCCGGGTAAACCGGAAACGGTCTCATACTGTTTTTTATGTCCAACAATTTATTTTTGCAGGTAGTTTATGCACCCCAAATTTCAAATGGATAAGTTAAAAAATAAAGAAAATATAGGGGGGAGCCACTAGCCTATGGCACCCGGTATACTAGCAGAGGCTCCCGACATCTTAACACCACGGTTGCCAATTGGAATGATTATTCCTTATTCCAAGGAGATTCATTTTCGATTGGGACGCGTCTCCTTTTTCCCTCAGGAACCAAGGTGACGGCCATTTTTTGAAAAAAAAAATAGCTTGCTAAATCTAAGTCTAATTAATTTTGACCTCCCGAACACGAAAGTAATGATTACAAATCAATATAAACGACATATTATTATTAAGATGCTGAAAATATAAAATAATCAAATATTTCGCATTTGAAAAAGTTTGATATGATTTATGAGTTCTTATCTCTTGTTAGAAGTAGTTAATAGGTTCTGTTTTATATTTACACTATAACTAATATTAATAATTGAAGTACGGAAATAAAAGTGAAATGTAAATAAAACGAGATGATTTTTATGTTCATATTATAGAATCTTGTGGAACTTAAACTTATTTAAGCTGTGTATTGCACCTATCCAGTCAGAGCCTTTCATAAACTTCCCAATTAATCTTAAAAATACTTGCTCAGTATGAAAAGGAGCAAATAACTTTACGCACATCTTCTCCCCATAACATTCCGGAAGATTCCATTGTAGCAACTGAAAATATCATCTTTTAAAAATTATGCAGTGTATTTGATCATAATATAGCAGTAGCCCCGTCAATGAACGTTCAATAAGAGGGTCTAGAGGGAAATATCGAGATCACAATTTTTGACTTAAGAGCTGTATTTGGACTATTTAGGAGGTAAACATACCAAAAATCCCCGAACGTAGAAGGTGGGGGGGGGATGCAGGGGGGGCACGAAGAAAGACCCTTTTTTTGTTTTTCGCTCATATCTCGAAAATGGTTAGCTATAATCAAAAAGTCGCTATATGCAAAATTAAAGCTGACAAAATTTTCTACAATAATATTTCTATTAATTTTTTTCGTATCTGTTATGGTTCAGTAATGAATTGTATATCTTTTGATTGTATTCTAACTTTATTATAAATTTATTATAAATTGAAAATAAATTTTAATAATCAACGTAGAAAAAAATTTCTTGTACAGATAATCTGTTTCACAGCAGACTGAACTTAAATATCGAATAAAAATGTCTTTGCGTCTGTAAATGTGTGTGTGCGTGCATATGTATGTGTGCGTGTATACCATTTCTTGTAAATACGATAACTTCTGTTAGAATTAAAATATTTAATTACAATTTGGACCATATGTAAAACAGCATATTACAATAATCCCTATTGAAATTGGGTCATATCTGTAATACATGGTGATAACCAGAGGCCTACAAACTCTCATACGTAAAATAGGTTTTATTTTAATTTCAGAGCAAAATATTACTAAGCATACAAAAATGAGAAGATGTATAAGATTTATAAACCGCAATATACCGGGTGTATGTTAGGCAAACCAACTTTATTTAAATTACGTGATATATCAATGTTATCCTAAAATATGGAACATGGTATTTTTAATAAGATTATTATGAAGTGGAATTTGTAGATCTCTGGTTACCACCATGTATTACAGATATGGCCCAATTTCAGTAGGGATTATTGTAATATGCTGTTTTACATATGTTCCAAATTTGTAATTAAATATTTTAAGTCTGACAGAAGTTATATTATTTAGAAGAAACGATATACACGCATACATTCATATACACGCACATACACACTTACAGACGCAAAGACATTTTTTATTCGATATTTGAGTTCAGTCTGCTCTGTGAAACGGATATTAGCACAAGAAATTTTTTACTACGATGATTATTAAAATTTATTTTCAATTTGTAATAAATTTATAATAAAGTTAGAATATAGTCAAAAGATGTACAATTCATTACTGAACCATAACAGATACGACAAAAATTGATAGAAACATTATTGTAGAAAATTTAGTCACCTTTAATTTTGCATATAGCCGCTTTTTGATTATGACTAACCGTTTTCGAGATATGAGCGAAAAACCAAAAACCGGGACCTTCTTCTTACCCCCCTGCACCCCCTCCCCCCACCTCCTGCGTTCGGGGACTTTTGGTATGTTTGCCTCCTAAATAGTCCAAACACAGCCCTCAAGTCAAACATTGTGATCTCAGAATTTCCCTCTAGAAACCATTCATTGACTGGGCTACAGCTATATTGCTTTCTAGTGTAAAATAGACGCCGTATTCGTATTCGCTAGATATAATTTAACCAGAAGTCATACTGCACCAATAAGAGTGATTGTAATTAAAAAAAAAATCAAAAAATTGCCACCATCTTGGTTCCTAAAGCAAAATGTTGACGCGTCCTAATCGAAAACGAATCTCCTCGGAGTAAGGAATAACCATGCCAAATGGCATCCCGTGGAGATGAGATGTCGCAAAAAATTCGTACCGCACCCACTATTATAAAAAAATAATTATATATAAAAAAATTGCTGGCATTTTTTGACGCCTCAAAATGCTAAATATTATACTAGACGCGTATATCTATAATCTGCTTGCTTCATCTAGAGATGAAAAGTTAAACTAAGCTTTAGTAAATTAATTTCAAAACAAGAATTGCTTATACTTGAGTCTGTATTCGGATCTAATATATTCTCTCATATATGTATTAACGATTAAATCATTTTTTGTAGGGCTATACTCTGTTTACACCAATTGGAGAAACATAGAAATTATGTTTCACGTTAGTACTCTCTTACCTTACGAACGTCATGACCCGCAAAAATTACAAAGAAAGCGACACATAGGCAACGACATCGTATGTGTAGTCTTTCTTGAAGCAGACAATACGTCGTTTTCACCAGCATGTATAAAAAGCCATTTCCTTCATACTTTCATACTAGGTAATTTTTATGATTAACGTAATTCTAACTTTTGTCACTTTTATCATTGTCTTTTTTTTTTAGTTCGAACATCTCCAAGAATTAAAAGGAAACCCACGAGATACGAAGTATCTGTTGTAACCAGAGACGAAGTAGGTGCCTACAAACCATACCTATGGGAACAGAGTGTCTTTGACAAAGGTCCCATGTTTCGCGAATGGCTCTTAACTAAAATTGTTAATGGTGAAAGGGCAAGTTATTCTGCTCCAAAATTTGCCAGGATGCAAGAGAGGACTAGGTCACAAATGTTGGAAGATATTGTAGCGAATTTACAGAATCATGCGGAAACTGGACAGATTCCCAAGCCTTACAGAAGAGGTAAAGGGTTTAGCCAGATAAGTACGACGAGTCTGCCCCCAAATGACAACCTATATCGAAACTTATGTTTTAATATCGACTTGATGTACGAACGCGATTTATATATGTTTTGCCGGCGCATTCCGCTTTGATCTTGAGATATGGAAAAAAAAAGAGCGTATTCATGACTATCGTTCAAAGAGACATATCTCGAAAACTAATTGAGCTAGAGAGGTAAAACCAACGCGAGGTATCAGGTAACCTTAAAGATCATATTTTATATTTTTTTTTTTGGATTTTTAGAATAATTACGCACATCATTAAAAAATAAATAAAAATATAATTATTATTATTTCCGTGTTCTCTGTGACTTACAATCACTGAAATAATATATGTTGTAATACTTTATATATGCACTATTACTCATAAAAATTGCGTTAGAAAGAAGTTGGTGCAACACTTCGAAAAAAAATAAAATTCGACGCGCACCACACCATATAAGGATACAAACTTGGCATGGGATTGATGGGACACAAATATATAAATATTTTATGAATGCGGAAGGTCTTTGATTAGTGCAGAATTTCAGAGCTGGCGTCAAGCAATTCTCTCGTTTTTATCGATTATTTTGAATTGAAAATTGAATAATTACGTTTTGGGAATAGCAACTTTTATGTTTTTAATAAAAATTAACACAAAGATTAACCACAGATCAAACAAACCAGATGTTTCACTTAATAGTATTCCCTATGTAACCAGTTCCATTTTTTGTCGTGTGACGTTTACCTTCCAGGATTCTGCGCAGAAGGCATAAACAGAGCAACCTAGCGGTTGACATAGAAGTTAAGACCAGCGAGAATAATGTCACAGGAGGGAGTGTTTAGTACTGAAATCTCAGAGATGGAAGTCGTCATCAGCTACACCAGTGATATTAATTATTTTGGAATGTAGTGTACTGTATTAAAGCTTAGAGTTGTTATTGTTATACATTTAAGTGAGTATTTATTAGGTGACTTTTAATTATTGTTACGTGTCATCAGCTCCCTCCTCTAACTATACTCGCTGGTTAAGACTGCTTGATATCTGCGCAGATCACTACACAAATTCGTACCTTCCAGGAGTTGATTTATTATCTAAACCATGAAACGTCATAAGTGAAACATCTAGTTTGTTTGATCTGTGGATTAACTAAGATTATCATTAATCTATACACACGTATTTTTTATTATTTCTGAAAGAAAGACTAATTAAAAACACTTGCAACGAAAATAGAACCGGCCCTGGCATTCTCCATAATGCAACTGCGCGCCTTTACCTGGCCGCCATACTTGCGCGAAATTCAATTTTACGTACAAATAGGTATGGATATTGGTATTCCATTTAATTATATAGTTGAGTGGACTATATGAATGATAGACAAGTTCGGACTTGATATCACGCTGCTTGTTATTTCGTGTGCTTTACGTGCTCAAGACTAATTGATTTATTTACACCATCGCGGCATCATTTCCTGTAAGAAGTAGCTAATACGTGAAATGGTATTTATATATAAACATCCTTCTGATGGTAATATCGCTGTCACTGCTTGTATCGGAATCTTCAGAGTTGACGTCATAAGCTTCTTCCGGTGCTTCTGTAGTCACTAGTACTTCATCGCATACTTCCATGCTTACAGACACCTCGTCAGATGCTGCAGATCTTGAACTCGAAGCACTTTTCTCAATATATAGCATAAGCCTACACTTGTTACAGAGGATATCATTAACTATTATTGTTTTATTCAAACAGTCACTAAACAACTTAGCTTCTTCTTCAGTTTTTATAACTTTTTTATAGTCAGTAACCTTACGAAGAAACTTATTACAGTTTTTACACTTATCTGACATTATTATTGACAACAAAATAAAATAATAGCTACTAATAATAAATAATAGCCACTTCCTACAGGAAATAATGCCGCGATGGTGTAAATAAATCAATTAGTTTTGAGCACGAAGAAAGCACAAAATAGCAAGCAGCGCGATAACAAGTCCGAACTTGTTGTTTGTTGCTCATATAATCTACTCAACTACATAATAAAATGGAATGCCAATGTCCCATACCTTTTTGTATTTTCGTTGGAAGTGTTTTTAATTAGTAATTTTTTCAAAAATGATCAAAAATACGTATGTATAGATAAATGATAATTCTAAGTTAATCTTTGTGTTAATTTTTATTAAATAACATAAAAGTTGCTATTCCCACAACGTAAATATTTAATTTTCAATTCAAAATAATCGATAAAAACGAGAGAATTGCTTGACGTCTGCTCTGACATTCTGCACTAATCAAAGACCTTCCGTATTCATAAAATATTTATATATGTGTGTCCCATGTCAAGTTTGTATCCTTATATAGTGTGGTGCGCTTCGTATTTTTTTCTTTTAAGTGTCGCACCAACTTCTTTCTAACGCAATTTTTATGAGTAATAGTGCATATAAAGTATTGCAACATATATTATTTCAGTGATTGTAAGTCACAGAGAACACGGAAATAATAATTATTATATTTTTTATTCATTTTTTAATGATGCGCGTAGTTATTCTAAAAATCCAAAAAAAATATAAAATATGCTCCTTAAAGTTACCTGATACCTCGCGTTGGTTTTACCTCTCTAGCTCAATTAGTTTTCGAGATATGTCTCTTTGAACGATTGCCATGCATACGCTCATTTTTTTTCCATATCTCAAAGTCAAACCGGAGTGCGGCAGCAAAACACATATAAATCGCGTTCGTACGCGTTTCGATATAGGTCGTCATTTGGGAGCCGACTCATCATACTTATCCGGCTAAACCTTTGGTGGTTAAATCACGTAAACCAAACCCCGGAAATATAAATGATCATAAGTCAATAAGGAATAATATGTTTCTTGATAAATAGCTGTTGGTTACTATTAAGCTGTCAAATTATTCAGGCTTAACTAAAGAATTCATTTATGTACTTAAAAGTATATACCACTTTATTTTAATTTAAAATATATAAAAGATTTTGGAAAAATCTTTTGGTTAACTTTCTCCTATTCTATTTAAATACACAAGTAGAAGAAAGAATAATTTCAACTGCAAATGAAGGCGGCTGGATGATTGAACTATGCCTGTGAAATTGTTGAAGATTTACAGCTAAAACGTCACCAACTGTTTACCATATTGTGGAAAATATGACATTTATGGTCCTATTTATATTGCCGAAATTGCAAAGGCATTCGAGTATATGATTACCTAGATTATTAGGAATATTATCCATTAAGTTATGTATTGGTAAAGCATATGTTTTTACAAATGTAATTGCAACTTATAGGAATATTTAATGATGAATCAGCAATCACTAACGCGGTTTCTCTTTCTAGACACAAATAAACCGTATTCAACCATAGATACAAAATAGATGGAAAATACACTTTTCTAAAATATCACAGCATAAATTACTCTAGTAGGCATTACTATAAAAAGTATTAACATCTTGGATGTACTGCAAATAATACATCCGGTGATAAAATATCATGTGTGCTGATGTACGGGATTTCTTCCGTGCTGAGTTTGACGAATACTTGAATATTGTGTAACCGCTGGCGCTGATTCGGTCGAATCTCAGTTTTTTATTACAAACTCCTCTTTCCGGACGTCTTCGTGTATAAAAAGAAGAATGGAGTATTGGAACGCAAGATGTACCGAAAACCCACACATACCTACGCGTTTTCACTTTCACCATCACCCAACACAAAAACAGATAGTTGTAAATAAACTAGTACATAAATATATAATGAGGAACATCTTCAAAAAACAATATGGAGCTCTGCAGATATATCTGCAGAAAGATGAATATAAATCCAAGGATGTAAACAACGCCACCAAACAAACAAAATTCGATCAAGTCAAAAGAAGAAGAGAAATATTGTCGAGCCTCTGGGGGCGGCCCCTTTCAAAATGGGGTACTCGCTTGGGTACTCGACTTAATTTTCCCGAGGAACCGGGTATCTTCAACAGAAAGGGGTAGGACCACACACACGAACACAAGTGAAACTATTTGTTACTGAACGGCAAATACAATTTATTTGAAAACTGGTACACAAAAGAATGATTATACTTACAGGAGTATTCTTCCCTGAACTCTCAACATGGGTAGGCGGCTGGCGGCTGGACTTAGAAAATTTCAATAATTAGTTTCACCCTTTCGGGACTTTGCTCTTCACTGACTCGGCTACCGTCTCCTTCCGGAGCTAACGCGATAATGAATTCTCTCTACTAATTTCTTTCATCAATACTTATTCGTGCTCTTCCTTACTCAGCAATTTGCCGAGTTCATTGCTAGAGCAATGCCTCTATGGAAGAACACCAATAAATATGTGAAAGATTGCATAGACAACGGAAATATCCTATTACCTCCGTTGCCTATACGCGAAGTTATGTCTCTAATAATTACACGATTTAAATAATTTCTATTTTCTAACGTAAAATACAATAATTTAATTTAATTTTTGATATTTTCCGACATTACCCCACCACCGCAATGATCACTGGCCCTCCAGTGATGCCAACTTTTATTAAGAACAATGAAAAATTAATATTGGGTGGGAAGAGAGGGTATATGTTGCCAGTGTTTGTCTCTCCTCAAATCCGGTCCAAACCAAATACGCCAGCCACCGTCCATTTATGAAGTACAATTTAAAAAATTGAATGAAAAAAAAGATAAAAAAAATTGACTTAATCTAATCCTTATAATTCTAACAAAATCAGAATTGACATACAATTTAACTTAACCTAAAATCTTTGCAATTTTTAAACATCTTAAAATAACCTCGACGGAACACGCACAATTTTGTTAATGTTTTCGTTTACCCTCTTACACGCCACTGGAAGTTTTATGTCTATGGGGATTGCCTAATGAACTGTAAGAGTCCCTAGCCGCACTAAGTTTATGAGAGTTTATTTGTAAGACTTCATTTGTGAGAGTTTATTTGGCACGCCTGTATTATGGAAGTTCGATCCAGGTTTTTTTTTTTTTTTTTTTTAAAAAGTACCATTATGATGTCTTATCACTTACACTTTTTGTTTTGCTACGAATGAAATATAATAGTTTATATTATATTATTAATTACGTGACCGGCGAGAATGTTTCATTGCTCTAGTTCATATCGTATCTCCGTCACAGGAATATCTTCTCAAGGTTTTCTCGAAGTTCAGCCACATTTTACTGGGAAATGTTTGGGGTGTAATTCTATACCTTGGTAGGTACAGAGTGATCCACATTTAGCCATACTGGGGCGTTGCTGGCACATATTAATCATCTGCATTCATCTTTGGTTTTGTTTTTCAAATTCACTGGATTTCCACAAAAGGCTGGATTTCTCTCTTTATATCTAGGTATCTGTACGGCTGGCTCCAGAAGTCCACAGGTTGTCCCCTTGCTCGATTGGTTACTGTATGTGGGGGGTGAGGGATCCGTTGATATTTTCTGCTATTGTGCTTAACGTGTTCGCCGGATTTTACATAGAAAATAAAAGAAAACAGTGTTAGCACATACTGATATATACTCTTAATACTAATAAAATGTAATTCTATCCGTAATACAACCTAAGAATTAGAGAATACATTTTCTCCACTTTGTATAATAATCTTAAGAAATGAAGCTCTCTACTAGATTTAGGGCTATGGATAAGAACAGTTTGTCAACATCTGAGCCTGCGAATTTTTTCGCCACATTTGACATATATTTTGGTAAAATATCTACTTGATCCTAACTAATATAAGCTCATTCCAGGCCCTAATATTTATCTACTATTAATTAAGTAATAATAATTAAAGTGAAACAAGACTAAAATATTATTTAATTAAGTGCTTACAATCTAGTGTTTGATGCTAATTTTAACTAACAAATTTCTTTCAAATGACAATTTATACTGTCTGTTAATCTAAGAAAAATGTATCTAAACACTTTTCTCTGCTGAGGTTGCCCTGCATGAGATTCGCAATTAATTGGTTCACCCTGTAATATGCCTCAAAGAGATTTTGTTTTACAGAAGTAGAATATTCCGTTGTATAATGACCTTAAAGACCGTTGAGATAACCAAAGTATAATTTCAGCATTTCCTAATCGCACTTTTTTTAATCTTCTCGCCATACGAAGAAGTATGTGCTGGCTTTCTATTCAGTTGAGTTCCGACGTGAATCTAATGTGGCTCTAATTTAACTCATATTCCCGAAAAAAAAATCGTTTTTATTTTAAAGCTTCCCGATTGTGAAAATTTAACAACTGAAAGTGAATATGGTGAAAGTGAGTGTGTTTTTCCATCGAGTGTTTTTGTGGTCAATGTGTGGAAAAGTTGCTAAGTGTTACGGATTTCCATTTCCTACAGGTAATTAAATTCGAACTATACTGATCGGTAGCTTTCTTAAAAAAAGTTTAATAACAATCTGGTTGCATCGTTGGGTGTTAATTATACTCCTGGCACACCCTTTATATTTACAAATTCCATGATTGTACTTTTCATTTTTGGTCCGGGTTTCCGAAAATAATACTGGGTAAAAATAGTTTTGGTGTTAAATACTTTCATGGCACGCTGCGATTTATTTTTTATATATTAAATCATAGGACTCTTTATTTTCGGTGGATAACAAATCTGAAACATGATAGTGAATTAGAAATATTATTGGTATCAGTGATTCTTGGATTTTTAATAGGTATCTGTCATTAAACACAGATGACTTTGAACGAGATTATCACACCTATCCTCCAGTCGTAATTATATTTTATTTATTTTTAAATAAATTTCTTATACCACAGTTTGCGTAATGAGGGATTATATATTTTCCTTATTTTTCACTAATTCGAGTGAGTCAGGTGAACGAACGAACTTAACAAGTTCCTAAAGGGATGCTATTTGGTAGTAATTTGTCTCATTATTTTTTAACTATTTTTAACTAATTTACCAGAGCTTAAACTTATCATTTATATAAATTCAAATTTTAAATTTGAGCATCGATTTGAAAGAAATAAAAAATATTTATTATAGCCTTTACATCTAACTTATATTTCTACAGATAAAAATTTATTTTGCGATTAAATAGACTCAAAATATGCTAATCTACACTATACTCTCCCCTTAATACCGAAAATAATTCAGTTTATAACTATATTTATGTCAGAAAGAAAGAAAATTTTCTGGGAATGTTCATATTGTTTACTTAGATTAGACACATTTACTGCTGGTACCTTGTGACGGATTATCAATTTGCCTTAGAACACACTCAAACTGTTTCTTTTCTTTGAGGGTAATTATGTCAACGTCGCCGCTCGTTTCTAAAATGTACGATTTTGATGCTTGTAAATTACTCCTAAGAGGAGGTACATGTGCAGTTGAAATCCGGTCTTAGTATGGTTTCCCTAATTTGTTTAATCTCGGGTGTTCGCTAGAGTTAATACTTATAACAATATTTTACTCAATAAACGTTCCAATTGGCTTCTTTCTTAATTATGATCAACTTTTATATCAACTTGTTTTATTTACTTATATTCATATTTTTAGTTAAACTACTTATATTATACTTATTTATTTCTGCATTTTCCTGTAGCCAAATAATTGTACATAAACAGTGCTGCGTAAATAAGCGCAAGTTTCTGCACATTATTTTTATCGATTTTAAAATTAGTATCTTTATTACTATTTCTAATTTTCACATTGTTCATAAGGGATTCTGGGTAAGTTTCTTCGTCTTCTTTGCACCCCTCATCTACCATTTTCGCTTTGGTGTCGTTTTCTCTAGGGGACGGCAGCCTTTCGCTGCCACAGACTCTACTTGTCAGAATACCTTCCGGTTCCGAAAGTATATTGTCCTTTCCGCCAATTTTCTGGGTTTTATGGCCTTCCGCCCTTTGTTTACCTAAGAAACTTATTTTATTTTCATTTTCTGGCAGCTCAGTTACCACTTTTGGTAATATCATTTTATTTTCATTTTTTGCCAGCTCAATTTTCTCTATTTGCTCTGGCCATAACAAATTTACGGACCCTAATCCTATAATATTTTCGTTTTCATTTGCTTTTTGATTTGCTTTCTCTTGTTCGGCTTTATCTTGTCCGTCGGTTTGTGCGGTTGCTTCCTGTCCTTCTTCTTCTTCCACCTCGTCTTCCCACTGCTCTTCTTCGTCTTTTTCTTCTGAGGTTGGAGACCAGGGGTCGTTGTACGGTAGTATACGGCTTACGTGTACTACATCTGTCTTGGCTTTTTTCTTTCGTCCTTTTCTAATTTTGTAGTCGACTTCCCCTATTTTCTTTACAATGTAATATGGGCCAAACCATTTAAGTAATAGTTTTTCACTTTTTCCTTTCTTTCTTATGGGGGTAAAAACTTTTATTTGATCTCCTGGTTTAAACTCAACGTGTCTATGTTTTCTATCATACCTTCTTTTGTCACTTTTTTGTCTTTTTTCTATATTTTCCACTGCAAGATTTCTGACTGCTAAGGCTCTTTGCCTAATTTCCTCTACATCTAGGCAATTCGATTCTTGTGATAGATTGGCCTCTGTTGGGAGGACTGGATATCTTGCAAAAACTAATTCATATGGGGAGAATTTTGTAGTTGCTTGCCTCGATGTATTATGTGCCCATACGCAATGAGGTATGTATTGGTCCCAATCGGTTTGATTTGTGTTAGTAAACATTGCTAACATGTCTGCCAAAGTTTTGTTAAATCTTTCAGTTAACCCATTACAACAGGGATGATAGGCTGTGGTGAATCTACTTGTGGTGCCCATGATTCTTAGCAATTCTTTTACCAATTCTGATTGAAATGTTTTTCCTTGATCACTTAGAATATATTTAGGTGAGCCATGACGTGTTATAATATTATGTAATAAAAATTTTGCGACCGGTCCTGCTTTTCCATTTGGTAAAGCTGCGGCTTCCACGTAGCGAGTTGCATAATCTGTACACACTACTATCATGGTTTTTCCATTTTGGCTACGTCTGAAAGGTCCCAATAGGTCGATTCCGACTTTTTCGAATGGGGTACCTATTTGTATTGGTTGCAGGAGGCCAGCTGGTTTTTTATTCCCGCCCTTTCTTGTTTGGCAATCGCGGCACCCTTTCACATATTTTACTACATCCTTCTGCATTGAGTCCCAATAGAATCGACTTTTAATTTTTTGTAGGGTTTTTGTCAGTCCGAGGTGTCCACTAAGCGGTTCTGAGTGTAACTGAAATAGAATTTCCCCCACTAATTTTTTCGGAATTACTAATAAGTTTTCAAGACCTTGCTGGCTCGTATTAATTTTATAGAGATTTCCATTTTTTACAGTAAATTGTTTAGCCCTTTTTGCTGTCCCTATATCTGCTTCTCGGGGGTTTAGTATAGCATTTAGTATTTTTCTAATGTTTGCATCTTCTTGTTGCAGATTACTTATGTCTTCCGTGTTTAATAATAGTAACTCTTCTTTTTCATATTCTGAGGTTTCCTTTTCGAGATCTTTCATATCCAGCAGAAGTGTTGGGATATCTTCCGTATCCACCTTATCTATGTAATCTTTAGGCGTTAATGGGTTCCTAGACAGACAGTCCGCATCTTTATTTAGACATCCTTTTCTGTGTTCTATAGAGTAGTCAAACTCTGACAATTTCAATGCCCAACGAGCCAGGCGGCCTGGATTTCTTATTGTCTTTAACCAACATAGGGCACTGTGGTCAGTAATTATTTTTATAGGACGGCCATAAATTAAATGTCTCAGGTAGCCCAAAATCCATACTACGGCTAATCCTTCGATTTCGGAAATAGTAAAATAGTTTTTCTCGTGTTTCTGCAGGCTTCTGCTTACGTAGGCGATCGGATGCAGCTCCCCAGTTTCGTTCTCCTGAAGCAAGATACCGCCAATTCCTGTTCTGCTTGCATCCACGTGCAAGGTTGTTCCTTTATTTGGGTCGAAATGCTGTAAAACTGGGGCCTCGATTAATTTTTGTTTGAGAATTTCGAATGTTTTTTGTTGATCTTTACCCCATGTAAATTTCGTAGATTTTTTTGTTAGTTCATGTAATGGTCGAGCTATCATAGAGTAGTTTCTTACAAATTTTCTATAAAAATTACAAAGTCCTAGGAAACTTTGAAGTTGTTTTAATGTTTTAGGAACTGCAAAGTTCTTTATTGCCTTAACTTTTTCCTCATCCGGAAGTATACCCTTGGTGCTTACATGATACCCTAATATTTTTAATTCCGTTTTTAGGTATTCACATTTATTAGGTTTTAGAGTTAATCCTGCTTCTCGAAGTCTTTGGAAAACTCTTTGTAGTTTTTCTATGTGTTCTTCCTTTGTTTTTGAAAATATGATGATGTCGTCCAAATATATAAGGATATCTTTCCATTTCATCCCTTCAAACACTTTATCAGCTAGTTCTTGAAAGGTCCCAGGTGCTCCGCACAGTCCGAAAGGCAAGACTTCAAAACTGTAAGAACCATGACCCTGGGCAACAAAAGCTGTGTATTGCTTACTGTCTTCGGCCATTGGTACCTGCCAGTAACCACTATGCATGTCCAATGTAGAGAAGAATTCAGTATCCGTTCCGAGATAAGTTAAAATATCATCGATATTTGGCAGTGGATAAGTAGTTTTTGTTGTTACTTCATTTAATTTCCTATAATCTACGCAAAACCTTTTTTCGCCATCTTTCTTCTGTACTAAAACTAGTGGACTTGCCCACGGTGAGTGACAGGGTTTAATAATGTTAAACTTTTCCATATCCTCTATTTGCTGAGCAATAATATTTCTTTCTTTTTGGCTCACCCGGTATGGGCGATTTTTTATTGGAGTGGCCCCATTGACATCTATTTTATGCTCCGCAAGATGTGTCCGCCCCATATACCTCATTGATTTTGAGAATATGTCATTATATTCGTTTAAGAGTTTTTGTAAATTTTGCTTAGTTGTGCCGTCCGTGATATGTTCCAAATCGTGATCCTCCAATGTTACTTTTTCAGCATCCTCCTCTTGGTCCATGTATAGTAATAATTTTTCTCCTTCCTCAAGTTCTAAAGGCTCCATCAGAAAGCCTATAGTTGATCGTTTGTAAATTTTTACTGGGCAAGCTGCCCGCGATTTTACATTTATAAACAAGCGTGAGCCCAGAAAATATAGCCCTGTTGTTGTCAATAAACCTTTTGATAATAAAAATTTTTCATTAAGAACGAAGTTTTGAAAAAGCAAAATTATTTTATCATGTGAAATTGTTGCGGTTAATTCTAAACATATCTCTTGCAATGGTTCAATGACGAAATTTTCCGTGGTCATAATTTTAGTGGGTTTTCCTTGTCTTTCTCCCAGATTTAGCTGTATGTTTTCTAAGTCTCTTAAAACGTGTTCGTAGCTTTCTTCAAATTTTTCTAGCGTTAATATGGCCCTCTCCTCTACTTCGGCTATAACTGGTTTATTATTTTCCATTGAAGTAGATGGGCCGTTAGTTATATGATTATTTGTCGTTATTAACGGGTTATGCCTTATTTTTAATCCTCCTTGAGTGGGATTCCATGTACATACTAATATTTCAACGTTTGTGCCCAAAAACGTGTATTGTATCATTGGTTTAACTATTTCCCAATCTAGGCCGTCTAGTCCACATCCTATCCGGGGCATTGCTAATTGTGTAATGTTAGATTGTAAAATATTTGATTTTAATTTTTGTAAGCAATTATAAAGGTTATTGTATGTAGGTTTATCATAACAAAATTTTTTGGTAATTAAGTAGTATATATTTCTTTTTTTCCTTTTTAGTGAGGCCAACCCCCCTAGACCCTGATTTTGTTCTAAAAGTTCTTCTACCCCCTGAAATTTTTCTTTAAATTTTTTGGCTATACCTCGTCCCATTCTCAAATCTGCTGATACGCAGTGTGCTAGGGAGTATGTGTCTGCTGTGTTAAAAATATCCATATTTTTTTCCTCAATTTTTGTGGTAGACTCCACAAGTGTACCATTATTAACCATCTGCCAAAAGTCTGAGTACGAGGGTGCTATGTTGTTTTCTTCTCTTTTCGAAGGTATTTTATTTTCATGTTGACTTTTAATTTGTCTCGAGATTTCTTCTAAACATTTCTGATGATAGAGTTTCTTATAGTTTGTGGGGCTAATATATTCTTGTGCGTAAGTTTTGTTTTGCTCCGGCGTTTGTTTTCTATTTTCAAAAGTCGTAATTAATTGGTTGTTAGTTTCTTGTTTGTTGACTGGAAGACTATGTTGGATTTGCCCCTCCGTAAATATTATTACGTCATCTTGTAAATTTATTATCGATTTAAATTTTGTTAAAAATTCCATACCAAGTATTAGTGGGTATGGTGACTCTTCTATAATTTCAGCTTCACATAATGTCGTTAAGTTTTGAATCTGTAGTTGAAATGTAAAATGACCTATGACCGGTATTCGGTGACCCCCTGCAGTAATTAAGTTTTTAAATGTCGTTTTTGGTACAAAGTGGGGTAACAAATTTGCACGTATAATATTTTTGGCGCTACCTGTATCTAGGATAGCTTTTGTTGGAAGGTTGTTTATTTTTATGTCAAGTAAGATAGTTGTTGCTTTAGCACCTGTACTATACCCCCCCTTAGTGTTTAGGACGGCTGGGAGTTCTAATTTTGCCGCCCCCTGCCATTTGGGGAACCTCTCGCAACGTTAGGGCATGTTGCAGCGAAATGTCCCGGCCGGTTGCAGTTATAGCATCTTGGCCTATTGTCTGGCGTCCGTGTTGTTGGTAAATTAGTATTCCTTTTATAATTTTCCCCATATCCGTTTGCCTGGCCGTAACTTCTGCCGTGTTGGGTCGTAGGTACGAACTCTCTGTTCATTGTGGGAGGTTGGACTTGACGTGCTTGGTGGTTTTGATAGGACCGTCCTGTGTCATACGAATTGCCATTTCGTCTGTACTGGGTGTCCTGACTAGGGAATCTCCTTGCTTCAAAATTTCCTCTTGCGTGTGACGAGTTTCTTACCAATCCCAGGGTACCATAATTTACGTCGGTAGTTTGTTGGTAGGGTTGAAAATTCCTTTGAATTGGGGGTTGCCATTGGGGGGTTATCTGCTCCTGGCATTCGCGCGTGCTGCGTGGTGCTTTGTCAATCGTAGTTGCCAGATCCTTTACTTCTTCTAGTGTTGTCGGTTTACGATTTGGGGAATGTGTCAGCCAGTGATAGTGATAAGCCGCCTCCTGGTTGAGACCTTTTTCAAAAAATTTTATGAATTTCCGTGCGTCAAGTGTCTCGTCGTATTCGTGAAATATTGTTTTTAGTTCGTAGAAAAAGTCCTTGACCGACTCATTTGGTCCTTGCTTTCTATTTTCGACTCTATCCCTTAAATGCTCTATTAAGTCTGGGTCTTCAAATTCTAATAAGAAATCGTCGACAATTTGTGTCCACGTTTTTTGTGCATTTTTGATATCACCTGTGTATATTTTATACCACAAGTTGGCGCCTCCTTCTAAAAAGGAGCCCAAATAGAAAATTTTTAAAGGGTTGTCCCATCCGTTCGCAATCGCCGTTCTTTCGTAATTTTTAATAAAATTACTCGCATTTCCCTTGCTTGGATGGAATGTTTGGGGACTTATGAAAGTGGGAATTGCGGGCTTTTTATGTGCCGTTAATGCTTCTGAAATTGTCGTATCCATATTTTCCTTTTTCTTTTCCTTGGGAGTATCACGAGCTTCGCTCTCCTGTTTTTCTTCTCTTCCTTTTTCTTTAGCAGGTTCTTTTTCTTCCTCAGACACGTCGAAATTTATTCTCCTTTCGAGTTTTTCACCGTAACTTTGTGTTGGGGTGGAAATGTTACTCTGCTGCAGTGCCTTCTTTAATTGTTTATCAACAATTGTAATTTCGTGGTGATCCGGACTCTCGGGGTCGCTGGTGGTTTCTTCTGAGGTGTCCTGTATATGTTTTTTGTTTGATTTTATTGCTCGAGTTTGTGCCCTAGTTACTCTTCTTTCTATTTCATATAGTTCAGGTAACGAGCTAGATGAAAATTTTCTTTCTTGCCTGTGTGGTATTGGCGTTTGGGGCGGTGATCTCGCTACGCGATTACTCGCTTGAAATGGGTCCTGAGTCTGATTAGTACGTATTTCGGTACTGTTGGATTCCGGATTAAAACTATCGGGCACTGGTTCCACTTGTATTGTTAGTCTTTTCTCGCCTCCTGACATACTCTACCGCATCTTTATATTTGTTTTTGTTATGAATTATTTTGGTTATAGGTATATTTTAAGTATAATTTTAAAAAAACACTAATGACAAATAACAAGCAGACCGCTCAGATAAATCAGTAAAAATAATTATTAAGTCGGACAAGAAGTTAACTTAAAATTAGATTAAATAATAACTAAATAAAATGAAATTAAACAAAAAATAAATAAAAAAAAAATGCGAATGATAAAAATAATTAAGAAATAATAATTTTTCTCCTCGGGACTATGTGTCTTTTTATGTCAGACGAATATGACAAGTGAAAATTTCAAATATTTCCGTATTTCTACTTATATAAACCTCCCTCAATAATTCGTGTACAAAAAGAAAATAAATGTTCACCCCCAACAAATGCAAAATTTCAATTACTGCATGTCATCATCATCCCCAAATAAAATTTTAAATTTAATTGCCATTTCTTTACTTAGCGCGATGTTTTCCGTTTTTACGGGTTTATTTGCAGCAACTGTAACCTCCGGAAAACAAAAATAATTGCTTTCCTTTTCCTCACAATTTTTTCCCTCAATTCGTGGGGTTATAGGCAGACCTGACTGATTTAACTCAACTTCAATCGGGGTTAATGAATGCGACGCAAGAGCTTTCCTCCTTGCCTCCCTTCTTTCCTGCCTTTCTTTTTTGCCCGGTTTCAGGCGTGGCATTTAAATAAAAATTAAAGTAAGAAAAAAAAAATATTCAAAAAATAAATTTTAACAAACAAGGTGACTTGAGGTACTGGTTACTAACATATGATAAACATATGATAAAAAGAATAAATAAAAATATATTTTCAAACAATTATAGGAGTGCAGTTGGACGTCAAACTTAACTAGCCAGGTATACGGGCGATAGTCAAGGGCCTTGACTTTACAACTTGTCCTGTAATTTTCCCGGCCTGAGAACCAGGCTGATCGGGAAAAGTGTAGACTTTCCTGACAATTGCTTTGAAAACGGGAGAAAAAAAATATATTGCTACGCTGTCTCTAGCCAGATCTACGGGCGCTTAGAGAAAGGATAGCTACGTTAAAGAAAATTAAATGAACGCGTAATTTTAAATTTAATTTAAGTAAGTACCACAGATCACTTGTTGCTACTAAAACTTTGAATCCCTGATTTCTACACTAATTTAGAAAAAGAAAAAAAAAGAAAAATCACTACAAATTAGGTCGCCCAGTAACTTATTAAATTAAAAATGCGTAGAACCTAACGCTACCACTATTTGTTGTTCAGTAACTTAAAAATTTTTTTTTTTTAAATAATTAACAATTCGGTGCTTTCACCAAACAGCCCTTCAAAACAACTTCGCTACGTATGGCACCTCCCTTACTAGATATGAAATATTACATTAACACATGTGAAAATTTAATTTGCCCGCGCTTCCACCATATGTCGAGCCTCTGGGGGCGGCCCCTTTCAAAATGGGGTACTCGCTTGGGTACTCGACTTAATTTTCCCGAGGAACCGGGTATCTTCAACAGAAAGGGGTAGGACCACACACACGAACACAAGTGAAACTATTTGTTACTGAACGGCAAATACAATTTATTTGAAAACTGGTACACAAAAGAATGATTATACTTACAGGAGTATTCTTCCCTGAACTCTCAACATGGGTAGGCGGCTGGCGGCTGGACTTAGAAAATTTCAATAATTAGTTTCACCCTTTCGGGACTTTGCTCTTCACTGACTCGGCTACCGTCTCCTTCCGGAGCTAACGCGATAATGAATTCTCTCTACTAATTTCTTTCATCAATACTTATTCGTGCTCTTCCTTACTCAGCAATTTGCCGAGTTCATTGCTAGAGCAATGCCTCTATGGAAGAACACCAATAAATATGTGAAAGATTGCATAGACAACGGAAATATCCTATTACCTCCGTTGCCTATACGCGAAGTTATGTCTCTAATAATTACACGATTTAAATAATTTCTATTTTCTAACGTAAAATACAATAATTTAATTTAATTTTTGATATTTTCCGACAATATGCATTAACTGCCTATTGTTTCATAAAAAACACACTTCAAATATTAGAAATAACACACTATATACACATGCTGAGTAGGCTGCCCGCCAGCATTTATACAGCGGAGATGAGTAATAAAAAATAAAAAATACGGGTGTCAGTAGCAAGATATATACTTCTAGTCTTTAGCAGCCCCACGAAAAATGAAAAGGGCAGATTTTTACGAAGTCCAGCCCTGGATTTTTTAAACCCAAGTAGGCCATTTTACCAAGTCTCAGCTGAGGAATGTTAGTGGTATATTTCATTCCATTACAGTCTAGGAGCTAGTGTCGAAAAGTGAAAAATTTATCAAACTACTAACCGAAGTGGTTTGATGATAGTGTTCGTCCAAACAAGCAAACTTGTCACTTGTGAATATGGGCCTTAAGGGCCGGCAATTTATATTGCGCGCATGTGAAAAATTGAACGTATTTCATCGTAATCAAACCATTATGTTCTTCGGTTTGACTGTAGTTGTAGGGGAAAGGATTGCATTGATACAGTCGGCGAGAGTTTTCTCATTGAGCGCTGCGGTGCGCGCACTCAGAAAAAAAAAACTCGAATCGCATTGTAATCAAACCGGCCAAAGTTTGTCTCAAATGTTTTCAATTGTCCAAAAAATGAAAAAAATACAATTGGTGGAATTTTTTTAAGAGGGGAGGAAGAGTTATAGGAGCAATTATGAGCATAAAATCTAGGTTTACACTGTAAATGTCGTCAAACAAGGAATTCAAGCTAAAAACTATCGCCTAAATTTTTACATCTTCTAAAAACCCTATAAAACATTATATTATCATCGGCGAGAATTTTTATTAAAATCAACCGCCCCAAAACTCCCCCATTGGGGGTGAATCGTAGACGGCAATGTAGTTAACGTTACTACGATTCAACCCCAATAGAGTAGTTTGGGGGGGGGGGGTGATTTTAATATAAATTCTCGCCGATGATAGTATAATGTTTTATAAGGTGTTTGGAGTATGTAAAAATGTAGGCGATAGTTTTTAGTTTGAATTCCTTGTTTGACGACATTTACAGTGCAAACCTGGATTTTATGCTCGTAATTGCCCCAATAACTCTTCCTCCCCTCTTTCAAAATTCCCGCCAATTGTGTTTTTTTCATTTTTTGGACAATTGAAAACATTTGCCATAAACTTTGGCCCGTTTGATTACAATGCAATTCGGGTTTTTTTGTGCGCGCACCGCAGCGCTCAATGAAAAAACTCTCGCCGACTGTATTAATGCTATCCTTTCCCCTACAACTACAGTCAAACCGAAGAATGGTTTGGTTACGATGAAATACGTTCAATTTTTCACATGACCGCAATCTAAATTGCCGGCCCTTAAAGCCCATATTCACAAGAGACAAGTTTGCTTGTTTGGACGAATATTATCATCAAACTACTTCGGTTAGTGGTTTGATAAATTTTTCACTTTTCGACACTAGCTCCTAGAATATTACATCCAACCGTTGCAGAGATATAGCTCTTTGAATTTTCAGACCAAACGCATAAAACACCCTGTATCTTCTTAACCAGTGTCCAAAAAATGTTTTTCCTTGTTGATCTAGACTTGCCTTGAAGTGCTGTATCTACCATTAGGCCATGGCACATTGCTCGCGAATCGCCATGTATAAACTTCAGGCTCAAGAAACATAAAAAAGTCAGATGATGCTGAACACGCAGAAGAAACCATTTATTTGGTCACCTTTAACGGGACCAAGAAAGTAAACACCAAAAACTATTAGATAAGAAGGTACAGAGAAGGCTTGGAAATCAGCACACAGACTATTCACTGTGTAAAAGAATTAACAAAAAATGTAGCACGTGTATTTGTTTTGTTAAATGTTAAAAATTGAAGATAACACAGTTTTAAAAAAATCTAACTTTTTGAAGTATTTTGACGCGTTGAAGCCAATTTTGAACAAAAACATATTTCTTATCGGGTCAGTTTCCCTCTACCTTTTTATCCTTTTATCTCCTAGGGGTAGCAAAGGAAAACTGACACGGTAGAATTTTTTATTGTCCAAAATTGGCTTCAGCGCATCAAAATATTTCAGAAAAGTTAGATGAAAGCCTTAGGACAAGACCTCTTTTGTAGACCTGTGTGATTATACTAAATGTGTTATTTTATTTTTTTAGGGTCTTGGAGGCCTATCGGTCATATGCGGCCCTCTTCCCCATTACTAGATAGTGTACGTGATCAGTTCGAGGATTACGACCAAATTGCCAAAGATTTTACAAGAATGTTTTTAAATACGGAATCGAACACGTTAGCTAATGCCCAACTTTTCGACGTCGCCTTCCTTGTTGGTCAATCAAAACAAAAAGTAAAACTAGTAGGTGTTCGAGCTATTCTAGGAGTACGCAGTAGAGTCTTTCAAGAAATGTTATACGGGATTCAAACGGGCTTTGGTTCACCGCAAGTTCCTGTTGCTGAACTTTTGGCACGTCCAGTTCCAACACTCCTCAGTCCACAACAAGCACGTCCTAAAAGCAGCAACTTTTTACAAGTTCCTGATATTGAATCACCGAGGCCCAAGAGCGTACCGAGCTCGCCTATGGTTAAGAGAGCCTTTACGAGGTTAGGTACCATAACCGCAGGATGGGGCAGGTCTATTAGAAAACATAATGCTCAGCAGCTCTCAGCTGATGATAAAAAGAAATGGGCCAGTAGTCAGGATTGTTCGAGTAAGTATTGAAAACTATTCTAAAACGAGAAACGTCAGCAATTCACAAAAGTGTGTGGAAAAACTATACTAGTCATATTATTTTTTGTAACTGTTAATTCGAAATTCATGGAGGGTGAAGTCGTCGTCGTAACAAACACCAAAACATTCAAATGCTACACAAGACGCACGTTTCACGAATAATGGTTGGCATCGTCTGGACATGATTAAAACTTAAGTAAATTAGACAATATACAGGGTGTTTGGTACATCGACAGAAAGTTTTCACTGGGTGATAGTTGGGGTCGTTTGGAACCTATGACCATATTTACTCTTATGCAAAGTCTCACTGTTTTTGAGATATGGGCAATTTTAGATATTTTTGAGAGATAGCTGAGTTGTTACTAATACATGTTATTTTTTTATGATACTAAATACTTTCAACTTTCTTAAATATTTTTTTTAGATATTCTTAATATGCACTTTGTCGGAGCAGAACAAAAAGAAATGCCGAAGTATTGGTATAAAAATTATGTAGGACAATTTATGTGTTGAAATACATTCGATTTTTTTTTAATTTTTTTTTTATTTTCTCAAGAGATTCAAATAGTTTTAAAAACTTCTCTATTGCATACTGTTTATAATGGTATATCAAGTTATGACAGAATTATAGTTGATTAAACTAAAAAGGAAACATATTTGCAGACATTACATTTTTAATAAAGAAGAAAATTAAATAAATATTGATCAATTTATTACTTTTACTTCCAGTTCTAACTAAAACGAATGTCACTAAAACTAATTAAACTAAATTCACGGTCGGTTGTTTCAATCTCATGAACTAGTTCCTTCATTCGACTCCAGACATGAAAATCAAAGGAGGTCAAGTCTGGAGACTTCGCTGGTCACAATATTAGCCCATTTCTCCCAATTCAACGATTAGGAAATGTTTCGTGTAAAAATTCCCTCACAGTAATTCAGTAGTGAGCAGGACATCCGTCGTTTTGAAATATCAGGTTCTCTTACATTTAGAGGTATGTCGTCTAAGATATCTGATAAATTATTCTGCAAAAACTCTGAATAACTGTCTCTATTTAAATTATCTGGAAGATAGTACGGACCAATGAAAGCTCTGCCAATTACCGCTGCCCTTACATTCACACTGAAGTTGTCCTGAAAGGGTGAGAGATGTTTTCATATGCGGGTTTTCGTCAGCATCAGTCCAGTAATGAAGATTGTGGTTTGTTATTCCTTCTCGAGAGAACTTCGACTCGTCTGTCCACAAAATACTTTTAAGAAAACGTTCAACTTGCGGATCAGCGTTCAACACAAAACGGCAAAAAGCAGTTCTCCGTATTGGGTTACCTTCGAGTCCCTGAACAGGCGCGTAGTGGAATGGATGTTTTCCTTCAATCCTAACAGTTGACCAAACTTTCCATATGGACAAATTCAGTTGACGAGCTACTTTTCATATACTGCTAGTGGGATCTGCTTCGAAAGCCTCCAAAGTTTGCTCATCTACTTCAGGACATGTTGCACAATATGCACCCGTTCCCTATGATGAAGGTTATCTGTTTTACGTATACGTCGGTATGTGTTATAAAACACCTGGACATTGGGAATTCTTATTGGAAATCGTTCCCGATAAAACTCTTTAGCTGCTGCTGCATTTCCGTCGGCTATTCAGTATGTAAAGAGAATATCAGCATATTCGGCATTAGAAAAAGATGCCATTGCATAAAAATGTGACAATACTATGGATAATTAAATAAAATAGCGTTTGACACAAACGTTCAAATGTGTCACTGGTACCCAAGCAAAACAATTTTTGCGTCTGGTCGCCTGATATTTAACATTTGTCTATTTCATTTCTTGTACACTGTACGTGTAAATACGTTTGATTTTATTTCAGTATATCACAGACAGAAAATTGTATTTAAATATTAGTAAATGAAATCACCGATTTGCGGCTGAAAGAATTTAATATGATTTTTTTAATATTCCTTCCTTATTAAAAATGTAACGTCTACAAATGTGTTTGTTTTTTAGTTTAGTGAACTATAATTATGTCATAACGTGGTACACCATTGGAAAGGGTATGCAATAGAGAAGTTTTTAAAACTATTTGAATCTCTTGAGTGCCGCTTTTAGGAAAATTTTACTTAAAATAGAAAACAAAATCGAACCAATGTGTTTCAAAACATAAATTGTCCTACATAATTTTTATATCAATACTTCCGCATTTCTTTTTGTGCTGTTTCGACAAAACGCATATTAAGAATATCTAAAAAAAAGATTTAAGCTGAAAGTATTTAGTATCATAAAAAATAACATGTATTAGTAACAACTCAACTATTTTGTGAAAATATCTAAAAATACCGATATTTCGAAACGGTGAGACTTTGCATAAGGGTAAATATGGCCATATAAATTCCAAACGACCCCATCTATCACCCAGTAAAAACTTTCTCTCGATGTACCAAACACCTTGTATGTTATATTTATACTAAATTAATGTCATAGTTCAACACAGCTCACTATTCCTAAGGCGTGCTAATTGGATATCGGTATTTCTTCTACTTTTACAATTTTCAGTTTCTTAGATTTCAAATTCATTCAGCTATTTATTATTTATTATATTTTTAATTAACCTGAAGTTACTGATTATATCCTGTAATTGTTATTAAAGACATGTTGGCCAACACTAGACTTTTCGGTTCTTCTCTATATAAGATGATCTATATGCTCCCTGAAACTAGGTATATTTGGACTTTTCGCTTGTCTAACGTGCCTGAAATTACAATCCTTACAATTAATTTCGTAAATCCTTTCACTTGATTCAATTTTATCCCGTGATGAATAAGTTAATTTGGATGGAATAATAGACAGCGGTGTACTTTTGAATTTGCAAAATGCAAAAATAATATTAATAATGACAAATGATTCATCTTAAATAGATCGCTTTGTTGGTTAGTAGGTCATGGTTCGCTGAGTTGAGAGAGAGAGTTTAGGTAGGGACTGGTTCAATTCTCCGAATCAGGACATTAGTTTGGTGAAAATACAGAATACATTCTTAAATTTACTTTAATTATAATCATCTCCAAATGATGCCAACATGATTAGCGAAACGCTCATCCAGTATTGTCTTCAATGATTTTAGTATTTGTGGAAACTACTTCATCATCTTAATAATGGTGAATATCGAGATACAATTGTGTATTCAAAGAAACAGTTGTGAATATCAGCTTACATTTGTGAATTTTGAGATGCAATTGTGAATTCAGATTAATAATTGTGAATTTCGAGATAGAAAAAAAATTCTATGCTTTCGTAGCAATGAAAACATTTTCTAAATTATTTTTGTAGATATCTTAAATTATTTTATTTTATAAGACATGTTTTCTTAGATAAGGAAAAAGGTCAAGAAGGCAAAGAGAAGCCGTCTTTATCCCAGCTTCCCGTACCAAGACTTAGCGTTTGTGCAGATGCTCAAAAAGTAGATAGGGCTAAATTAGCCCAGACTGAATTTTCTATTATTGAATTCGATCCCGAAACATTTCGAATATTGTTGGACTATCTTCATACAGGGTCTTGTCCATTGACATGTTCAACAATCCCCGGACTAATATGTGCAGCTGAACATTACGATTTGCCTGAACTACTGCAGGCCTGTTTCCATCATGCCAAACAATTTTTAAGGATAGACGTGGTAAGTGCATTCTTAACTTGAAGTACCGCATGAGTTAATGACACAGGTTTTTATTTTTTGCACACTTTTACGTGCAAGACAATATATAAAATCTCAATTTTAAATTTTAAATTTCTTATTTAGTGGAGTCAATCTAAACACAAAAAATGGTAAATATGCAGCGACCTTACTGTCCCAATTTGTTTTAAATGATTTAAATCATTCGATTAAAATCATGATTTTATTCAAGCAATTTTTTTTTAAATCGTGATTATTTTTCTGTTCAAGTTATAAGAAAAAATACAAACTCTATTAGTAAAAATTTTTGTTTGCAGAAATAAAACTTTAAGAAGCCTTTAATTTAAAGGCTTAAAACATTAACTTGACAAACATATGAACAGATAAAAATAAATATAAGTATTCTTCAAAACAGTACAAAACAAGACATATTAAGTATTATAATGTTTAAAAAAAATACTCACTTGGATCTTCTTCATTGCCTGTCTATTCCTAATATCGAATGAACAAGCCCATATGAAGAAAACATTGTTTCCACGTCTGCAGAAGAAGCAACAGTACACAGAAGGGAATCATCAGATATAGTGCTGTGTTAATTTGTGGAATACCTTTTTGAGATTTCCACCACTGCACTACGATAACAATTGTAATATTTCTTCTGAAAACATTGTTTCATTATTAACGGTAATAACCCTATGCCAGAAAACACGGGGTTTAATCCGAATAAGTGCGGGAGTTTTGAAACTTTGGGAATTTGTAGATTTCGATGCCCTAAATGAAATAAGAAAAAATGCAAAATGTGATTTCAGCCGCCGGCGCCGCCATATTGAAAAATGGCGCACAAGAACAGTTTCTTTGAAATATCTCAAGCAGCCATTTTTTCTTCTTTCAACAGTGAGTATTTGTTTTTATTTCTGAAAACTGAAAACTGAAACTTTTGCAGCGGTAGCGAATGTAGTATTTTTAAAGTTGGTGTTCATTTGTGTACTGAACATTTCGAAGTAGGTAATTGCTTAATTATATATAATATGTTTGTGAATAAGTTGCGTCTTGACAAAAATATTAATGTTTTTAAATTAATCATATTTTGTTTCTTCATAGTTATAAAAAAATATATTTGAACATAAAATAAAGCTGCAGTATGTAGGGAATTTTTAAAAAATCTATTCTTTTTTAATAAGTTATATGTTTGAGATTGGAGAGATCTTTAAGTATTGATATTTATAGCTAAGACACACTATTTTCGGAAGAAATATTACAAAATGTTAAACGTAGTGCAGTGGTAGAAATCTCTAAATAGATATTCCACGAATTAACAAAGTACTGGATCTTACAATTCCCTTTCTGCGTGCCGTTGCTTCTTATGGACGTGGAAAGAATGTTTTCTTCATATGGACTTGTTTATTCAGATATTAGGAATATATTAGGCAATGAGAAATCATCTAAATTAGTAGTTCTCCTTAAACGTTATAATACTTCATGTCTTGTTCTGTACTATTTTGAAAAATATATATTTTTATTTTTATTTGTTCATATGTTTGTTAAGTAGTGTTAAGCAATGTTTTAAGCCTTTAAATGAAAAACTTTGCTGTTTGCAAATAAAAATTTTTATTAATAAATTTTTTATTTTCTCGTTACAACAGTTAAACCAGAAAAGAAAAAAATCATGATTTTAATCAAATGATTTAATTGAGTTCAACTCTCATTTTAATAATACATCTAATAAACAAGCTCTAGCTGGTGTATCGCCATCCATGTTTTACACTACACAAATCGGATTTTATTACGTTTATTACGACATGTACACGACGAGATGCCAAGGAACAATAGCTTGCATACAACAGCTGGTTGCGCGATGCAAAAACAGCTGTGGTGTGTGATTGTCACTGCAATCTTTCTCCAGACTTGAAGTTTTGACGGTTAGCTGCAGTAGAGAAAACTGCCCGCTGCACGCTACTTTAGAATCAGTGACAACGCGATACGAAATTTTTGCAGCTGCAACCCTAAAACTGCACAGCAAAGGTAGCTGTGTCTGACCATACCTTAAACCGTCCTGCTAAATTTTAGCGCAAAATATTTATTTAAACGGCTAAAGAACAAAAAAGATTTAGAAATTTCAATCGCTTATTGAAATGCATCCTGGGCTAGTCATCTTACATACTAAGCTATCTGACCCGATCTGTAAAACTATTCTACAGCCATTTGACGACCTTTATACATTACCTTTTAACAATTTTAAGTCTGGATTGTTTTCAACAAGTACAGGCAAAAATATAAGAATTGGTGAGCAGTCAGTCCATATTAAGAAGAAATATCAGTTTGCTTATTTATAAGCTAATCAAATTTAAAAACTAACATATCTCGACTCAAAGTGCAAGTAAAGCATTACTTCTTCTTAAAAATATGTTGTTTTTACATTTTCATGATTGGTTTACTGTTTTTGGTTTAATAAAAAGTCCATAGAGTTATTTGAATTTGCTTATACCTCGAAAATCGTAAATAAATTCCAAAAAACGGTTTAAATGGAGAACATTTTTTTCTTAATATCATTGTAAAACACGTAAAAACCTACATTTTAAAAGAAGAATTTTCCTCCTATATGTCGATGTACTTAAACAATAAGCAATTGAAATTTAGTTCAAGATTTAGTTCAATAAAAAACATGGTGTCACCTCCTTTCTTGAAAATGTATGCATTATTACATCATATTTCGTAAATTATACAATAAGGGCAATTGTTAGTTGTTTGTATTTTTTCACAATTTAACAAATGATCAGAAAGTTGATTTGTAGGTCTTTCTTCCAAATTTTATTTCTAACAATTTGGTATTTTAATTTTTGCGATGCGGTTACCAGGAGCGAAAATAATAAAGAAAATAACAGAAATGGCCATGGCAGGTTAAGATAAGTGTCCGTGCCTTTGCAACCTTTTTGCGTGTGGTTCCTTCCAGTGATGTATCTTTGTGTAAGATACTACCACAAAAGGTTTTTCCCTCAAAGACTTCATAATATCTGGGAAAAAATTTTTTTTTCGAAAATCCAAATTAAATAGTAAAATCGCTGCAGCAAAACAATTTCATTAGAAATTTATTTTGATTCCACTATTTATTATTATTTCAACAGTCGCATCAGTATTTATGTTTGAACCATTATTTTAATTACAGGTATGTTGTATGTTATGCTCATTGGAGAATTATTACTGGAGGTACACATCAGCATCAGAACTTGTAAATATGATTTTGGCCTTTGTGGAAACAAGAGCGTATGCCTTATTTCAAACAACCGAATTTCTAAATTTGAGTGAATCTATGGTGCAAATGATAATGTGCAGGTAAGTAAACATTTTAATAACGTTTAATTTCTTCTGTGGCATTGAAATTTCTCCATTAACCAATTACATAATGCTATAAATTCCCTAAATTAACCTAACACAGCCATATACAATAGAAAGAATAGTACACAAGGACACTCTCTTCTCATCTTTCGTCTTCTTATTCACAACGTCTTGCCAGACGTTTTGCGATTCATTCATTCATTCATAAAATTATTTCAGTTGGCTCGCACTTGCTGTATAGAACGCCTGGTGGCATCACGCCGTCTATCGCGGTTGCCTGTTAGGCGCACAGCCTCATTGAAGCTCTCTCCCATCAGCTCCTTGGCCAAGGAGTCATCCAGTCGATTTTTATCATCGAACAACAAAAATTAAAGATAATTTTATTAGCTACACAAAAATATTCTTTATATTTCTTGCAAAAGTTAATATTTAATGAGATATTTACTAAGAGCACAAAAGCGTATTGCCACCTCTAAATTTTCCACCCCCTTTGCCCTGTTACTTCATTTTTTTTTTTTCATAAAGTATACGTTATTACCGATAGGACTGTACATTTTTAACCAGTACTCCAATCAAAGTAGGTTTTGATTGAATACAAATTCCCACCTAGCTGAATATTTGAATGAAGTATGTTTTCAATATTTTAAATAAAATGTCAAAAGTCCTTTTAGATACCACTGGAGCTTTAAATGTTACAAGAGGTCAAATGTAAGAATAAATTATTTTTTGCAAATATCTCAAAAACTATTAGCTTTATGACAAAGACACTTATTACGAAAATTATTGCTCATAAAATTTACAAGAAAAAACCCTCTATAATTTTTCCCCGTAAAAGTAGTAGAAGAAAAAATGCTGGTAAATAAATTATACGTCGATATCTTCCAAAAATCTGCATTATTGTCATTGTCCTGCATTAATTTCCTCAATATTCACGGTTTCTTCTCAGACATTCGTATGATCTACAGCTCCTGCTCTGTTGTTTTGCTCCTCCATATCAGGTATAGAATTTTAGCAAGGTTGGTCGTGACAATTATTACAAATAATAGAGAAATGCAATCCAATTCTTCAACTACACTTTGATCCACGGCCTTTGGAGCAATTACAAAAAATGCTACTATATAAACAACATTTGAATTAGCTCCAAAACGCCTTTTACCATCATCCAACCCCAATTTTCTGGACGAAGTGTGTTGCCTAGCCAGGTTTGTACTTGATAGTATACTCGATGCAAATGTTACTGAGCTGCACTGGATGTTGGTGGAAGGGCAGCTAAGTTCACAGCTTTGCGTTGCATAGACTTGGCAAATAAAAGATATCTCAAGGTTTCTATGTAGTTCTCATACTGAGGAGCGCCGTACATTGTCAAGAGCATTCGAACTGCATTATTAAAAATTAATCCAGTCAAACATTTTAGCATTTTAAAAAACTCTGCTGCATTTCTCAAGTCGACACTTTTCTCCAATAATTTTAATGGATTAGATTTACCTTTATTAAACAAAGATGATGTAGTATCACATCCGATAATTGCGTGCAAAAACAAAGTGTAATCTTTACATAATTTATGAGAATCAAAACTTTTTAAAGAATAAATTTTTATTACTATTTTTGCTTTTCAGATTTCAGATAAATCTCTGTATGACAAATAGTACTACTAATATATGAACATCCTCACCTACAACCATGCTAAAATTTGTATCGAACTCTTTGAGTGCAGTTTCAATAATGAAAACGTCATCACTGCGGTGTGCTTGTTTTACATTGATGTTTTCTCTCTATCCAACATCTCTTGTCCATATTTGCACATTTGCCTCCTTCATTTCCTTCCAGCTGTCTCTATCTCATGCTTTCGTCATCCACTGCCTCCCTGCGACTTTTCGAATGTCATCGTACCACCGTAACAAGGGTCATCCCAGATTCCTTTTTTCGCCCCACGGTTTCCATTCAGTGGTTTTTCTTGTCTCTTTGGATCCTTCCATTCTCGCCACATGTCCGGCCCAACGCCATTTTGATGTTAGAATTGTGATTTTAACATCCTCCATTTTTGTTCTTTGTCTGATCCATTCTATAGTTTATTCATTGTTTTCTTTGTGAGTGCCCACGTTTCAGTTCCATATATCAGCACCGGAATAACACATTGTTGTAGTATTCTGGTTTTCATATACATCTTAAATTTTTTTGTTGTTATTTTGTAGAATGTGTTTTAGTCTTCCGAATGTTGTCCACGCTAGCCTGATTCTTCTGTTTAGGTCTGCTGATTGCATTTCCTTATCAGTTCTGATATTTTGCCCTAGGTATATATATTGTCCTACTTTCTCTATTATTTATTCATTGCGCATGAATGGTTGATTATTTGGCGTAGATGTTCTTTTCATTATTTTTGTTTTTCCCATATTTATGCTGAGTCCTATTTTTTCTGATTTTTCTTTTTTTAACATTTTTTGTAATTCTAAAGGATTTTCCGTTACCAAAACTACATCGTCTACATATCTTAAGTTACTCAGTATTTGTTCTTCAATATTGATCCCATAGTTTTCCCAATGAAGTTCTTTAAATATATCCTCTAGTGCTAGCGTGAACAGTTTTGGTGATATAGAGCCTCCTTGTCTTATTCCCCTTTGAATCTGTATCAGTTCTATTTCCGTATGTAGTTTTATTGTGCTCATTGCTTCTTTGTAGATATTTTAATTAATTAATTGCCCACATTTAGATTGAGTCAAAAGATTTGTTATAGTCGATGCATGCTAGGTATAGGTCTTTATTGTATTCTTTTGTTTTTTCTATGATGTTACGGAGGGACTGTATGTGATCTAGGGTGCTACACCTTGATATAAGTCAAGTTTATTTCTTAGTCTAGTTCTAATTATCTACATTAGTAATTTGTATACCTGACATAAAAGGCTTATTGATGTGTAGTTCTTTAGGTCTGATTTATCTCCTTTCTTATGAAGTGTTATAATTACTGCATTATTTCAATCTTGTGGTATTTTCCTTTCTTCCAAACATTTATTTGGCAATTTCCTAAGGCTTTTTACTAAATACTCTCCCCTATATTTTATTAATTCTGGGATTATTCCATCTTCTCCTGGAGCTCGATTTGATTTCATTTCATTTATGGCTTACGTTATTTCTTCTGTATCGAGTATTTCTTCCGATCCAATGTTTGTTATTTGTCTGTTATGTACGGTAATCGGTTTTTCAGTTCTTGAGTTGTGTAAGTCTTGGTAGTATTCTTTTATTAACTGATTCATTTCTGCCCTATCATGTGCTATTGTGCCATCTTCTCTCTTCAGCTGGTTTACAACATTTATGTCTGTATTTAGTTTTCTTCGTAGGACTTTCAAGCTGTCATTTTCTTCAATCGCGTTTTACATTGATGTTAACAGATTCCAACATTGAAGTAAATCGACGAGATTTTAAGTTTGATCAAAAAAATAAAAAATTTCTGTATGTCGGTCTATCTGTAACTGTTTGTGTGTATTATTACTTAAGAATGGTTCATGATATCGTCTTGAGATTTGGTACACCTATGTACTATAGCAAGATCTGGAACTAAATTATATTTTGATTTTATTTCCTTGGAAGGTTGGGGGGTATATAATGGTGAATAGGTAAAGCAAACAAGTAAGAGTCCATAAAATTGGAATTTAGTGTATGGGCAAGAAGCAGAGGCCTCCAAAAATTTTTCTCATCAGCCATCCACACTGTCGCTCCTTTAATAATGGAGCGGGGATAATAGTGGATGACTTGGATAGGAAATCTGAATGTGGAAGTAATGAGCGGTTTTTATACTTTATGTAGATATAGACTTATTCCCCAATTATAAGACTTTTTTCGAGCATATTTCCCATCAATGACTTATTCTACATTCTAAAATATGCTACAGTATATTTAGACACTGGGTTTCTTTCTTTAATATGTCGATGTACATATACTCAGTTATACTTATCATATACATATTATATTTCAACTTCGCACGATGATATCTCCGAAACGGTTACTCCTATGAGAAAAAGTAATAGAATTTTTATGTAACAAATTTTCTCAACTACAAACCTGATATTAACTATTTTTTCGTAACATTAATGGTTTCCGAGATATTTGCAAGAAAACAGTTCTTTTTGACCTTTGACCTTTTGTAACATTTAAAGCTCCAGTGGTATCTTTAAGAACTTTTGAAATTTTGTTTAATAAATCGAAGATTTACTTATACTATACAAAAATTTAGCTGTGTGGAAATTTTTACTCAGATTGGACTTTTTCCAAGCTAATTTGACTGGATTACAGCCAAATATTAATAAGTTAATACACCAAATTATTTTACTTTATTTCCTTTATTATTCTCTATGTAAATAAAATACGTTGAACTTGTAAAACTATGCACGTTCTCACTTTTTAATTAGCCACTATAATGTATGATAACTTTGTCTGTTCGGTTTAGGAATTTAGAGGTACCTGAGGTGCGAAAATTTGAGGCGATGCTCGCGTGGGCTAGACACAAAATTCGTACGAAGACATCTAGTAAATTGGATGCTAAACTAGAATTTAAATGTATTATGGAACGATTAGCTAGGGATCTAAAATTATATAGAATATCTCCACAGGAACTCATTAAGGTAACGTATTGGTATTATTATAAATAATATCCTCGTTGCGGTGCATTATTTTATCTACAATATGTCCACAGTTAGAGTGGATAAGATGGTAAACTTTTTTATTTATCGTTTTACGCAAAATTATTCTTCATAAAAAGCTTTGCTTTTGTTAAAAATATGATTGCCATGGAGTAAGTTAATATGTATTGTACAGGGTGTTCAGAATATTAAAAAATCTGAAAATTATGTAGGAGTAAACTTCATTCAATTTTAATGATATTAAAAACTGTCACTAAGATAAGTGGTAGAGAATTAAAATTTATGTCATAATTCCAATTTGCGGATAAATCTGCCTAATTTGACTTTTTTAATAATTTTTCATAAGTATCAAGTGGTATCATGCGGTAAAACTTACGACAAAATAAAAATTAGTTTCTTCTTACAACAATTATTAAATAAGATAGCTAATTATACTCGTAATTATATTAAACTAGTTTTATTTTTAACAGTATTGAAAACATTTATAAGGGAAACTAAAACAAATTTTTAAAACAAATAAAACAAAATTACCATTATCCATTTTATGTCTGAAATTACTAAGGTAACTTTCTTATTTCAGGTTGTGTTACCCTCAAAGGCAATTAAAAATGAGAGGATATTAGAAACCCTAATGTTCCAAGCCAATTCTGGCATGTATAGAATCCAGGATTCCTATATAAAGGAATGCACCCAAAGACTGCAAAAACAGGACTCCCGGTTTTCGGAATGGGAGTCTTTTGACTACAGCAATTAAAGACTTTCGTGAAAAAATTAGTATAGAAGACAATCATTTCACTATAAAACCATTTAAAAAATACATTAACATCTACGTGGTACGTGTACGACGCAATATTATTCAAACTATATACTATAACGGTTTTATCATTAATTTTTAAAATTATAAATTTAATTATTCGAAGAAACAGAATTCTTTAATTACTGTCTTTTATTTTCAAAGAAACTGAAGCCTCACATTAATCCATTAAAACGTTATGTAAAATATGATGATCAATTGCAAGATATCTTCTATTTTAAATAGTTAAAATTTTACTAAAAACGAATTTTTTACGGTTATTATATGGTTGCAAGGACGTATGTCCCATTATAGCCTATGATGACAAGAACAGCAGGATGCGAAATACAAGAATGATTCAACCTAAAAAATATAACGATATATATACTGTGTGTTCTATTTAATACCGCAATACCCCGTTTTTTGGAACGCGTTCCGGTCGAAATTTCGAAATCGACTATTAGGTCTTTTTTATCGGAAAATTGGATAGCGTATTCGATTCGCAGTTGTCTCAAATACCTCTACACAAAATATTAGCTCGATACCTCATATATGGTGTTTATTTTATTCAATAGCCAAATTTAAAATTACTCATTTTTTGACTGGCCCTGTGTAAAAGTATTTGTTTCAAACAAATGGACTGGACGGAATAGCTTTACTTTTTTCTTCCTCATTTAGCAACATCAACATGAGATACTAAATGAGGAAGACAAAAAAAACCTATTCCTTCCAATCCATTTGTTTGAAAAATTTTCATTAAGGCACCTACGTACAGCAACCGAATAATCTATAGAAGCACTATTTATTTAAAGAACAACTTTTCTTTTTTCTTCCTCATTTAGGATCTAATGATCCTTAAATCGAATGACTACCTTTTTAGTAAACCTAACCGACTTTTATATAGGGCGAGTCGAAAAGTGAGAAATTTTAAAATTTAGTTATTGAACAACAAACACTCTATCTATATGAGGTATCGAGCTAAAATTTTGTACAGTTATTTAAGATGACTGTGATGTATAGAAAATGGCCTAATAGTCGATCTCGAAATTGTGACCCATTTATAGGGCCTTAGTAGGCCTTGAAAATATGAAAATTACAAATTTCTCAAAAAAATCAAATGGAGCTAATCGAGTACTATATCTCAAAAAATAAGGCTGATTTCGACGTTCGTGTATTAGTTCGCGACCCCATAACATTGATTCTTATTTTACGCAAAAACGGTTGTAGGAAATTTTTGGTAAGGACATTTTTTGTGTAAAATCTTATGCTTCTCAATTTTCATCTCTACGATTGCTTTGTATTTTGCGTGTTTCAAGAGATATTTTAAAAATATTTATTATTTATTGCGAGTTTGGCGTCATTTCGTTTTATGTTGCACCCACGGTAACCTTGAGAACATTTTTAAATACTTTTCTACTAGCAAGCACCTACTCCTGTGCAAAAGTTCACATAAGGATGATTTATTCCCAGACCCCAGTTCAAAACCCCTAGGGACTGGGCTATACATAAATCTCGATTTAATAGACTGAATAGACTGAAAAGCGAATGGTCACAGCATTTTCACTGTTTAAATTTTTGAGTAAACTTGAACTGATTACACAGGCACACAAAAAAGAATGTTTTCTCCAGAGATCAGAATACCATATTCCCATGTATTTTAAACCGCTGAACACGAATTTGAGATCCAAAGTGCGAAATCTCGCACCGTTTATTTTCTCGAAATAGATATTTTTAATCCAGTTTGCCCGAAAGTTTACACGTGTCAACAAATGTCATGAGTACTTCTTTTTAACCGACTTCATATGACTCGGCGGTTACCCTATATTAATTTTATCAAGCTACGTCTAGTATAATGTGAGCTAAAATTGGAAGCAAGATTTTTTATTCGAGAATTTGGCGACGTCGCTAGTGATAATTTAATTTCTTAAAAATATTGTTTTCTACAAAATGACGAAGGAATGAAGGATCCATGTTTCTTAACACGCCCTTTTATAATTTTATTCCTATTTCTTGCTTACCTTTCTACTTTGTAATAATTTTGAAATTATATATACATACATACACACACATGAAGATATACGGACAAATACACTACCAAACTAAGAACCTCATTTTTAGAGTCTGTTTGTAACTATCAATTTGGTTCAGAAATGTTTTCTTCGACATCCAGTTTTGTCGATATTTTAAATAATCACGTGTATTCCTACATAGCAATAAGGAAGAAAAGAATATTAGTGGATTATGTGAGTCGGAAGAAAATCCGACTATTGTTTGATGCAACCGGATTCGTTTTCGAGGATGCTGAACACCGTGATGGCAGAATTTCCCGCAAACGGTCAAAAACCATCCCCAAACGGAGGTTGAAGCGTATTATAATAGTTTGAGGGACTCTTACTTAGTAATCCCCCATTTTCGAGTATGGTGAACACGGTGGTGGTGACAGAATTTCTCGTTGGGGTGAACCACCCCCACAAACCGCCAAGAACCATCCCCAAACGGGGGTTAACGCATATTATAATTGTTTGAGGGACTTTTACTTGGTGATCTTCCATTTTCGAGGATGCTGAACACCATGATGGTGGAATTCCTCCCCGGAGTGACTCCCGTAAATGACCAATAACAACCCTCCAAAGAGATGAGAGTGCGTTCTCAGCACTCCCCCGGGAAATTCATTAATTTTTTACGTTCTTTAAATCCGTGCAGTTATACTCATTATGAAAATGAGAAGAGGTATTTTCTTGCCGTTAAGAGGGCGAAAGGGTGTCAAGCATTCGATTCGTGGTCCTCTCCGTGTTCGGCATGCTCGAAAATGGGAGGGAAATCTTTTTGTCCAGTGATATGATGAGAGCGCTCTCTCGCCTATTCGGAGGGTGGTTATTGGGCGTTAAGGGGGTGGGCGGGTGTCAGTCATGCGTACTAGGGTCCTCCCCATAATTGGCATGCTCGAAAACGGGAATCAATAAGTCAGAATCCGTGAAACATGATCAATACACGTTTGAACCTGTTTGGGTGTGGTTTTTGGTCGTTTGCGGGGGTGGGTTACCACTTTGGTTGCATCAGACAATAGTCGAGTTTTTCGGGTCTTTTTCCGACTCACACAATCCACTATAACAACTTTGATGTTAATCGACCAGTTTGGGGTGACTTATAAGACCCCGAACGTAGGAAATTCGTAACACATGCGAATCATGGCTCTGAAAATTTGTTATTATAAACCTTACGTGTATTATGTATGCATAGGAATTAAGATTAATTCAGGTAAACGGTCGTCTTATAACTTAATGAAATTTTAAAGTATTTCTTGTCTCAAATGTCTCAGAATTTTTACTTGGGCATAATGGATTGTACCTTTTACAAGAATATTGTGTAATACATAGAAATCCTAAAATATTTTGTGTAAGTTCGCTTCCCAATAAAATGTATCTAACACTATATTTTCATAGTTTTAATTTCGTTCCAAACTACAAGAGTCATAAGGTTCAATTTGTTTAGGGCTTCCATTGCAGCGTATATTTTCGACTCCATGTATAGTATGAGTACATACATTTGGGCAGAGATGTGCAGAGGAAACTTTCCATATTTGATAAAAGTCTGTAAAAGTCATGTAAATAATATAATTGTATGCACTTATTTGGTATCAAAATGAAGCTTGCATTATCACAAATCAGATTTCACCATAAAATAGCCTATCAATATACCAATGGAAAATTAGAAGGAAAACTTCCTGGAAACTTTCTGTTTTGAAAACTCCGAAAGTTTCCAGGAAGCTTTCCTTCTAACTTTCCATTGGGTGTATTGATAGGCTATTTTATGGTGAAATCTGATTCGTGATGATGCAAGCTCCATTTTGATACCATAGTTTCAATGTCATCACTAGATGATCCATTGTCGCCAATTGGTATATGCATTTTATGTATATACCCCCGTTTCATTTTTTCACCGTTCTGTTCTTATTGCACAAATTTATAAGTTTCTATCTATTTTCACTAATTATGTGAAAACTTGTGATGTTTCAAGACTAACCTAATTTGATTATATATTTAACTATACATAAGTAGTTAATGTAAGGCAAAATAACTTAATTTTTCATACTTACTGTAAATCAAAAAGAAGAAAAAGTTTGTTGAATCAGCTAAAACGGGCATTAATTTAAATTTACAGTAGTTTTAAACTACTCACCTGCTTTATTTATATTGAAAAATAAGCACCGTTAGTTTAATATATTTATCATTATTCTTCTCCTTCTTCTTTTGGCTCATAACCCTTGGTGGGTTTTGGCCTGCTCAACTATGTTCCTCCATCTGTCTCTATCTACCGCTATTCTCCTACAGTGTCCTGTTCTTAGAATTTTTAGGTCTTCTTCAACATCGTCTATCCACTTCTTCTTGGGCCGTCCTTTTGGTCTTATATCTTGAGCTTTCCATTTAAGGATTCTCTTTACTATTCTTTCATCCTCCATCCTATGCACATGCCCTAGCCACCTTATTCTTTGACTTTTTACATATCTTACTATGTCCTCTCCTTTTATAAGTGCATCAATTTCGTGATTCATTCTTATTCTCCACATACCGCTTTCTTGTACGGAGCCGTATATTCTTCTAAGGACCTTTCTTTCAAATACTCTTAATTGATTTTCATCGTTGTTTGTTAATGTCCATGTTTCACATCCATAGGTTACCACGGGTCTTATAAGGGTCTTACATATTGTGATCTTAGATTTTCTGTTTAGTGTGTTACTTCTTATTAATTTTAAGTAGGCGTAATAGTATTTATTTTCTTTCAGAATTCTTGCACTTATTTCATCTTGAACGTTACCATTATTGGTAATTTTGGCCCCTAAGAAATTAAACGTCTTGACGGCTTTCATTTTGGCTGCCGTGTATATTAATATTTGGCGGTTGTATTGGTGATTTCCTGCAGCAATACATATATCTGGTTTTGGCTTGGTTCACTTGTAGGCCTCCTTTATTTACCTGTGGTTCAAAATCTATGGTGGTTCGATTCAGAGAGGCAAAGTCGCGTGCAATTATTATAATATCGTCTGCATACCCAAGTATTTGTGTGGTTTTGTTTACAATGCTTCCGGTTCTATTTATGTTTCTGATAGCTGCTTCTAGCACTAGATTGAAAAGCACTGCAGAGAGAGCTTCTCCTTGTCTTACACCGGTTTTTATTATTATCATTATTAACATACCAAAATTTGATTTAATCATAATTCGAAACATTTAGCAGTAGTCGAGTCAAATTAAGCATCAAAATTATTCCAGTCAACGGGGGGTTTCACCTCTAATTTGAGTGTTAATGAATGGATTTTGATGAAACCTTGTGCAATGTGTTTGTTATGACGCCAATAAAAAAGTTGAAAAAAAAGATTAGAGTAGGAAATGATCGGAAGGGGTAGAAAACACCCTGAGGTTAAAAATATATAACAGCATATTTACCTTTTTTGCCCAAAATAAGACGTTTTTATTCTTGTGAAATTTTTCGAAAAATGCATATTTTTCGAGATATGGCCACTCTAAAATTCCTAAAAGTGGGGGAGGGGAAATGTAAAAGTTGAGAAAAAAATCTGAAAAAATTCAAGTGAATGTACCATCGAAATACAAGACTTTTTTATTTGCAACTTTTCTGTAAAGTGCGTTTTCACCGAGTTCTTTCCACAAGTTACAGAACCCTTGATAAAAGAGGTGTTTTCTACCTCTTCCGATAATTTCCTACTCTAATCTTTTCTTCAACTTTTTTATTAACGTCATTACAAACACATTGCACAAGGTTTCATCAAAATCCATTCAATAACACTCAAATTAGAGATTTTGGTCATTTTAGTGTTCCGTTCACTGGACTAAATAGGTAAAATAAGGAATTCTCTGGGTGCAGCAATTTTATTATTTTAATTTGTTCCCGGTATAATAACAAGTTTTATGAGAAGTTTTGGATGAAATTAGTCCATCATAAATTAATTCTTTTGCAAATGCGAATTACGGTTAAATAAAAATACGTTATCTTTACTTCATTTGTGAAATAAATGTCTGAATAGATTGTGTTAGTTTCTACAATTTGTGAAATATGTAGTTTGAGGACAAGATTAATGATAATAATAATAAACTAAGGTTAAGTTGCTATTACTTGTTGGGTAAAGATAAATGAAAACCCATAACATTTTTTTTGGTGGCTGTGCACAGCCAGATACAAAAAATTGGTCAAAAGGCTCGTTTTTAGCATGTCAAAATACAAAGGAAAATTATGGTCTGATTTCTAGTACAGAACATTTTTTTTAATTTTATATAGCTATGTAATTTATACTTCAACTAAGTTCAGCGATTCTCAAACAGTCGAAAATGGTCGAACTTCTGTATTTATTCATAATTACATTATTGACAAACTGTAATTTTATTTACGTATTTATTTTGTTGTTTTATTATATTGGCTAACTTTATCATAAAAAGTACATACAAATATTAATTTATAGAGTTGTTTTTAAGTTCGTCAACAGAAGTATTTCAATTTGTTTGTGAACTTCTACAATTTCTAATTCGTCCACTACAATCTCAGCTTAAGTAAGTGACCTTTGAACCTCTCAAGTTAAATGTTGGTTGCCCATACGCGGAGTACAAATACTTTTTCTATGACTGTTAATAGAACTGTTCTTTTTTTCATTATTTTTAATGCGTAGAACATATGTTTATGGTAGAGAGTGAAGAAAAGTAAAAAGCGTAAAAAAATAGTATATTATTCAATGAGCGGTAATGTAGGTAATAACTCACGCAGATGAAGTTTACGGCAAGAATCGCAGGCGAGTGCTGTAAAATTCATCAAGTGAGTTATTACCATTATCGCAAGTTGAATACTGTACTTTATCTACGATTATAACAATAAATATTAAACTGTAAGTATACACAAACAACACTTTATTTACAAATCTCAACAGTTATAACAATGATATAGAAAATTTTGTTTAAATTACTCAGTTTGTTTATTAATAAAATTAACTGTAAAATTTAAACAACCAGCAAATTGAATATGATTTATATTTATTGCTCATTTCAATAAAATATGCCAATAGTACATTTTCTGTAAACGATTTGACGTTCTTGCCGCTTCACCAATCCATAAAATTGGTGTACTATATTTGTTCCAAGATTTTTCGTCGAAACTATTCAAACATATTAAATCACCTTACTCCCCTCAATAATGATGGACCGTTCTATTTCATCATATTGAAAAAGAATTTTTCTCGGATAGAGCCACCTTCGCGTCGCGCGTTACATCTAATAGGAGTAGATAAAATATATTATGCACCGTATAATAGTTTGAATGATTTTGCGTCTTAGATGTACGTAACGTTGAAAAGTTTGATATTATATTTATTAAATAACCATGTCATCTGGGAACAAAGTGATCAATGTTTTATTGTTGTTAAAGGTTAAAAACTGTGCGGTTGCAGGACAATCTCTTAAAAATTACGTGTTTTGCCTTGAGTGTATTTTTTCTAAACGCTAATAATCATCTTGATAAACTTTTTTATCTTGTTTGTAATTGAATCTAAAATTATGTCGTTATTAATTTATTGTAAAGGGTACATTATGAAGACGGTTAGTGTTATTATTTGCTGTGGCGCCACTAGATAAATTGTAAATAGTATAAATTAGAGTAGCACGTACATATTGACATACCTGATAAGAAAGACTAAATTAATCAGTTCTAATTATCTCAAGAATCGACGGTAAGAGCAGCAAATATTTAAAGAATCGGGGTGCCAATTTGAAAATTAAAAATAACAACATCGCTTAAAAGGGCTAGCGATGATGTCTATTGAGTATAATATATTAACAAAACTGATTAGTGGTTATGAATCCGCCATTAGTGATTTTGCCGAAACGAAGATGCACGAAGTTATTTTTTCTAAGTAGGTACGTATTGTAATATTACGTATCTATTTAGATTTTCTATAAACTAAATAATATATTTAAAATTTTCTTTTATTTTCTTTACCTAGTTGATATTCTTCAATTTCGGTGGAAATCTGGGAAGACGGAGGAGCGCACCGTGATAGATACTTGCTGGTGCTCGAAAAAAATAGTAATTTTTTGGTACCACTCGATTCAGTTCGATGGGAACAGTATTTCTGAGTACTTTTAATTCCCCCCGATTTGTCAAAACGAATACCAAAAAAATTGTTGAAATTTCGAGGATGGTGTTCTTTGACATTTCATCGTTTACGTAGCGAGAACGATAATACATGTGACATAAATGCACTGGAGCTTTTTTGTAGGGCATAGCAATTTTCTACAGAGAAGTCTACGAGCGCATATTTTTATCTGTTATGGTTTACGAGCTTCAGGAGCCCGCACGCAATCTTAAAAATGACCGTTTTCGCGCTACTCTCCAAGCGACCCGAGCGTACTGATTTACTTAACAATTAACGAAAATGGGGGTCTCCGAAAAATTTGAAAGAAGAAGCTTCTAAATCACATGCATGATTTTTTATGAAGCTTGGATTGATTTTTGATATTTTTCGAATTTTAACAATGCTAAGCTCAAAACTTTTACCCCCATTCATTTTTAAACTTAAGAATATCTGACAATCTTGAATATGTATTTTTCAACGCAAAAAACATAAAAAATGGCGACAAACTTTTCCACCACTTTTTAAGAATGAAACATTATATCTATTCAGTTTAAAAAAAATACTACTTTAAATATTTAATAGCGAGGACATCGAAAAATAAAATTATTTTAAAAATAATTGTTTACTTAAAAAAAATGATTATAAATAATTAATAAAAAAAAAAAAAATTCTGTACTCGATACAAAATCAAGCCCTTCAGTTTTGTTCTTAAAGAAATTATTTACAGTTGATTTATTTAAATTTATTTATAAAATATAAACAATTAATGTTAAGAAACGAAAAATACTGGTTTTTTATAATTTTGCATACGCCTTCTGATGGTGGTAATAATAAAAAATAATTTTCCATTTTCATCATTTTTTAAATAAACGGTTCGTAGGACTTGCCATATATTTTTTAATAGCTGAAATTAGACTATACCTACATTTAAATTACTACACGTAAAATTGAACTATTTTTTAATACCATTAAAAAAAAATTTACATCGTTGTAACTTTATTATTATGCATGATACAAAAAAGTTTTAAATAAAAGCCTAAATGAATTAAAAAAAAAATTGTCCATATTTTTTCTTACAAAAAGTTTTATCTGTTTTTTTTTTCGTATCTCGCATATTTTCTGTATAGTTGAAGTCTATAATTGACCCTCGATGAAGCTACTTGATTATAGAACGAGACACAATAAAAAAAAAATTGATGTACAAAGAAAAGAGTAACTATTGTTTAAAACTTTTTTTGGATTATGCATAACAATTACAAGCATTTAAAAAAATACGTTTAAACGGTATTAAAAGACAATTTAAATGTGGGATCCAATTTCAGAAAAAGAACACTATTTAAAAAATATGGCAAGTTCCACAAAATGTTTATAACAATTTATTTATTTGAAATGATGAAAATGAAAAATTACATTTTTATTAATAACACCTTCAGAAAGAGCATGCAAAGTTGTAAAAAATCAGCAACTTTTCATCCCTCAATATTAATGATTTATATTTTAATTAAAAGCGTTAGATTTTACCAACAAATTTTGTGAGAAAGATAATAAAGGGTAATATTTTGTATTTTTAACCGTATTAAGTAACGAAAAAATATTTTTAAAAAATATATTTGTTGTGAATTGTTACAACAAAGTTAAACAAACATTTTTTTCATAAAAAAAAAATCGAATATCTGACTATCAAATATTAAAAGTAGTATTTTTAAAAATTGATCGATTACATTTTTCACCTCTATAAGATGTTTACAAGTCCATTTCTATGATCTTGAGTTGAAAAATGCATGTTTAAGAAAAATAAAGGGCGCCATCCTGTACTCACCAAAAATAAATTAGTTAAAAAAAATCACAATTTTTAAATTTCCATAAGATAACCAACACGTAACTGCAAAATTTAAAAATAATGGGCAATACAAATTTTGTGTTTACATCGCCAAAAGTTGAAATGTCCCAAATCGATCCAAGCCTATCTAAAAAATCGTGCAGACGATTTAGAAACTCCACGATATTTTTCATTTTTTTTTTTTAGAGACTTCCCCCATTTTTTCGTTCATTAATTAAGGCAGCGCACCCGAGCCGCTTGAAGAGTAGCGCGATAACGGTCATTTTTACGTTTGCGTGTGGGCGCCTGTAGCTCATAAACTATAATAGATAAAAATATGCTCTTACAGACGTTCTGCAGAAAATGTGATGCTCTACAAAATAGGTCCAGCAGTTTTGTCGTATCTACTACTGTTTTCTCTACGTAAATGGTGAAAGTTACAAAATATACCATCTTCGAAATGCATTGCACTACGCCTGCTACTTGACGAATTTCATGAACAGCCAGCTAATTCAATAATTTAGGATTAGTCAATTGCCCTCTCTGTTCTCCCTTAACATTCCCTCGAAAACATAATTTTTGGGAATGCCAACAGCAAAAATCCGATGCAAGTTTTCCCTTGACCGATGTGGCACACTAGATGTATTATGTCGACCTAGTAATGTGTTTTGGATTTGTCCATTGCTGTTTCGTAAAATACAGTGTGATGCATATTGTCTACGGAAAGTTTTGTTCTTTTTTTTTACCTTGAAAAAATTATCCGCTCTTCTATATATTTCTTCTAACTGCTTGTATTTGACTGTATCGTCTCAGCAATTTGTACACTATGTTTTGATAAAACATCACTGAATATGAGTTAGGTAGGTTAGGTTCAACTGTACATAGTAGCCATTAAGAAATGATTTCGAACCTAAAAATATTACTCTAAAGTCGATCACCTGTGGTATGTTGAATTATAAACTGTAAAATTTATTCAGTTCTAAAGAACCACGAATTGGTAGCAGACATTTTAAATTCTTTGAAAAGACGAAAAAACAGTTATGTCAATTTAATGTACGATTTATTAAAACGAGTTGCCACTAGCTTTTCTTAACATTATTTTAAGCATTCTGTATAAAATTTTGTACCTGATTATTTAAAAATATGGTGGGCATAATTTATTATTTAATATAAAATCCCTTCTCATAATGTACCCTTGAGATTTACATTATATAAGCAATCACTGTTTGTTCAAACGAATTAATAAAATATTGGACAAACACTTTTTGTTTCACAAGTCTCTGTTAATGTGAAATTAAACTTATTACCTAAGATTAACCCTCTTACATGTATTCATTTTTTTTGGGCTATCTTAATGGCGAGAAGCCTGATAATTTATCAACAGTCAGACATTCATGTGCTTAAGTCAATCGCTAGCCAAAATAAAAACAGTTGAATTTAGAGTTATCAAAGACAGTGGACCAGACATTTCTCTATACTACTACAGATATTAGGAGAATTTTAAAGCAATTCCTAGTTTATTTTTTCTATTCAATATAAATTGATATTCTTTAAACTAATTTTAACGTTTTTTTTTCTAATCATATTTTAAAATTTTTTTAATTGTTAAGAATTAATCAGGTAGCAACTAGGACAACATTTTTTAATGTGACTTAAAGTTTTAATTATTAAATAACAATAAAGGTGTGTTTAATTATCAAGAAGCAAAGGTATATTTTAATGATTTTCCCTTATGCTGGTAGAATGGTAAAAGCTACATTGAAAGTGTTTAATTATATATTGTTGTTACATATAAAATTCTGCATAAAATGTGATTAAAATTACCCCCTTGCGAGACATATAACGAGAGATACAGCGTTTCAAATACGATACAAAGAAATCGGTAAAAGTGTCTGAAAACTTGTATTTTTTATTTTAAACCAAACAACTCATTTCCCTTGTATGCGGCGATAAAAATGCTCAAGACATGTTTTGAAGTATCTCAATGGCTAAAAAAGATTATCTGGTTAATAGGTCCGAAGTTGTGATGTGTCAAAATAGTATACAAGTATACGTTTTAACCAATGATTTACATATTTCACTAAAATTTGTTTACACTTCATTCTAGAAGAATCATGTATAGAAGAAGTTTTCTTGCATAATTCCTAGATTCAATAAGGATTGCCAATGTATTTTATCGTGATAGTTAACAGATCAAAAAACAAACACATTTTCTCCTGAATAATATAATGTAATTTTTTTCTGAATTGACATCAAGAAAACTTCTGTGAATAAGTTTTAAAAATTAATTTTCTTTTCAATTGTCTGAAAATTCCATCCATATGCCAACTTAAGCAATCTTTAATAATCATATCGATGTCATTTGATCATCTTATCGTGTAATTAGTTTCTTGGCATTAAAATAATTAGTAGTAGGGAATGGCAAGACAAAAAAACTTACAGTGTGTCTCACTTAAGGTGGACTGAGGCCCATGAAACCTTTATTATTGGAGATAATCGAATATAGTATATTGTAATACAAGTATGGCAAGCGCTTCATTGCAAAACGAAGTATGAAAGTAGGAACACGAGCGCAACGAGTCATTTTGAAGTTAGAAAATTTGACTTTCAACACAATCGTAGAAAAATTATTTACATTCCGAAAATACTCATTTTAGGGCCATATTTCCATGTTTGAGATAACGGTGCATGGCCTACTATGATTTCTTTAGGCCCCCAAAATTTCTATCATATTAGGGATTTTTTTATTCAAAATCTGACATCAAGATATTTTGACAAGCCTTTGCAGCAAATTTAATTTAAGTCAGAGAAAGTTTCCAATGAAAGTTCCCAGGAAGTTTTCGGGAGTTTACAGAACGAAGTTTTCATAAAAATCAAAGATGGGTAAAGGAAACTTTCCATATGAAAGTTTCTGGAACAAAGTTTTGATAAAAATGAAAGTTTCCAATAAAATATTTGAATATTTCGAAAGTTCCAAAGGAAACTTACCCGCAATTTTGGAAAGTTTCAAATATTCAAATATTTTATTGAAAACTTTCATTTTTATCAAAATTTCTTTCAGAAACTTTCAGATGGAAAGTTTTCTTTACCCATTTCTGATTTAAGTGTATTTATTTTATCGGGGGCCAAATTGGGAATTAGCGCCATTCAATTTTAAATTGAAAAACTAAGGAGTGCTTGGAAAAAATGCAGCCGAATGTGAAAAGGGAAAAATAATTTATCTTGAATAGGAACAAGTGATGAGGTCATTGTTTTCTCATACATTCCTATGAAAAACCTTATACATTTTCATCCAAGAGGGCCAATCTTGTTCAAAGCATGCAAAAGAAAACAATCACTTGTTCTTATTCAAATATTTTTTTTTCTCTTTCCACACTTTATTGTTTTTTATTCCAAGGCCTATTTAGCTTTTTACTATAAAATCAAATGGCGCTGCTTCCAACTTTGACCCCCAATAAATTATTACCCTTTGACACATTTAAATTAAATTTCAGGGCGATTCAAAATGTCCTAATTAACGCTACGATGTCAGATTTGGATTAAAAAAATCACGAAGATGGTTTCTTGAATTTTGGGGGTTAAGAAAGAATCATGGTAGACTGTTAGGCGATATCTGGAATATAGCAATATGACCAAAAATTGCGGCTTTCCATGATCTAAATAAATATTTTACGGGCTTGTGCTCACCTTAAGTGGGACAGTGGGACACACTGCATATTGTTCCTCTAGGTGCACTACAAAATTTTTCTGCATTTCAGCGTGTGTACGAGAAATCTAACACTTACCAATAAGAGATTGCTTATTTACATACCTACATCAAACGAAGTGACTTCCATCTGCCTGAATACACTTTTCAGCAGAATGCACTAAAGACATACATACTCCATACGTGCGTATAGTCGAGGATATATAACACAAGAATAGCCCCAACCTTCAATTTTTTTTGCAGTAAGTCGGATTGAGATGGGGTTTTTTGCATTCGCTTCGTTAACTCGTCTGTGCCATATTTTGGTGTTGTACTTTTTTGAAATTGCATTGCTGCATCGAAAAGTGCATTCTTATAAGTGCATCTTGTAAAGTGATGAAGAAAAAATTCATATCATCCAGAAAAAACTCCCGAATCATACGAATTTCAGTACCCGGGGATTTTATGAGTCGCTAGACCTGAATGTGATGTCCAAATGAGCTCCTGTGCATCTGGAAGTCAGGACGGCACCAGGAACGTCATGGAGTTCCCTGTAAACTCATGGAAAATCGTTCGAAACTCGTTACTCGGGGATTTTTCGGGTCGCTCGTCCCGAATCTGACATGGGCAACCTCCTCCGGAGGACCTGGTGCGCGACCTGGCTAATAACGTCATCTCCTGGAGAGTTTAGATCGATTTGATAAGTAATTTCAGTAAAACTCCAGGAGATGACGTTATTGGCCAGGTTGCGTGCACCAGGTTCTCCGGAGGAGGTTTCCGATGTCAGATTCGGGACGAGCGACCCGAAAAACCCACGGGTAACGAATTTGGATCGATTGGATAAGTAATTTCAGTAAAACTCCAGGAGGTGACGTTATTAGTCAGATCGCGCGCACCAGGTCCTCCGAAGGAGGTTGCCGATGTCATATTCGGGACAAGCGATCCGAAAAACCTCCGAGTAACGAGTTTCGATCGATTTTCCATGAGTTTACATGGAACTCCAGGTGATGACGTTCCTGGTGCCGTCCTGACCTCCAGCTGCACAGGGGGCTCATTTGGACGTCACGTTCAAGTCCAGCGACTCAAAAAAACCCCGGGTACTGAAATTCGTATGATTCGGGAGTTTTTTCTGGATGATATGAATCTTTTCTTCATCACTTGAAACAATGCACTTATAAGAATGCACTTTTCTATGCAGCAATGCAATTTCAAAAAAGTACAAGACCAAAATATGGCACAAAGTTTCTAGACCAGTTATTGGAGCAAATGCAAAAAACCACATCTCAATCCGACTTACTGCAAAAAAAATTTAAGGTTGACTGCCTAGTAGGTAAATTAAGATAACACAGGCACACAAAATAAAAAAAGTGGTCTGTTCTTTTGACTAGGTCAACTAATCTTTATGTATTTTGGCGCGCTAAATTCGAATCCGGAGTCAGAATTGCTCCATCACCCACCATTTTTTTGTAAGTTGCGAAAATAACCTAAAAAAAAAAACTCATAACTTAGGTTATTTTTGAGATTTACTAAAAATTGTTGAGTGATGGAGCTAAACGGACACCTGATTCGCATTTAGAACATCGAAATACATAGGGGTTGCCTAATGGAGTCCCAGAAACAGGCTTTTTTTGTGTGTGCCTGTGTAATATATGAATATCACCGGATCCTCCACCATTTTCTAGAAAACCGCGTATGATCTATTACACACACACACAAAAAAAAGTGAAAAGTACTTCTTACAAGAGTGTACTGATGTAACGGATAAAGCCTGCCCTGGCGTTCCAGAAGTTCTCAACCAATTTTATTAAAATTCCTTTTTTTTTTCTCCAAAAGTATGAGCTTTGAATCTCATGTTATATACAATTTTTTGTCGAGTGGGTACAATTCGTGCCTCGCAGAAGGGGAGCATATACGACTCATATTTCTGCATTCGTAATTGTTCAGACAGCCTTTCTTGCATTTACATTTTCGAACCTCGTATTATATTCCTAAGTCATTGCAGGCTAAAAAATTTATTCATAGACATTTTTAAGATTTAGTCCAGCTTAATACATTTTCCTCGTTTTTTATAATTTTTATTTCAACATCCTGGTGGGATTTAACCCTAGCTATTCCACTACTGAACCAAGACGCGCTCACAACTACACAACAACCATAAAAAATTGAAAACGCCAAATCATCCATTCCCTAGCAAATTCGAACCAGAAACCCCTTGGTCTCAAGCGTAGTACATAAACTCTGAGCCACTGAGTCCATTTAATATATGATAATTGAAAAATCAAGACATTGTCAAATTACCTGATTTAAGTCTTTAGAACATAGCTTCGAAACTTTAAGTCGTAGAAAGCTTTTCTCCCACTCATTTTTCTTGTTATTTGGTGCACTTCAACTAATTCTATCTACATTTTTGTTACTCGAGGCATAAAAATAATTCACTTGGTGAGAACTAAAACATACTGGTTTTCAGCCACTTTTGACCATTTTATGTACCATATTCTACCCCTGCGTTTCCCTTTCTATTTATCGCAAGGTGCTCATTTTACACTCATTTTGCACATAATTTTACACGTCATTAAAAGTACAAAACACTTTAGATGCAGTTTTTACCGTTCTTCCTAATAAAAGGAAAACTACTAAAAACGTTTCATTGCGAACCTATACTGTTCAAAAATTTACATTTTCAAGGCTCTCTTTTGGATCACAACATCACATTCATTATCACCATCATAAATATGTTTGGAAGTGGTTAATCTTTAGGTGATAAGTATATTTTAAGAAGTTTCCACTAATGAGCTGCTTGTGTTTTCAACAGTATAGAGATTGCTAACAGAAAACAATTTCGTTTGATATAAATATATTGTATTAAAAATACGGCGGGTTATGTGGACCTTGTTTGTACTTCATAAAATACTATTTTAGGCGTCGCAAAATCCTTAAAAATATATATATCTCTACTAGTTTATAGGAAAGGCAACTGAGAGCTTAACACAACATTTCCTTGATAGTAATAACTGTTGCACACACAGCCTTTACGGTTGTCTTTCCATAAAGCAGACTTTTTCGGATTTTGCAATGACCTTAAAGACATCGTCATTGCTGTTTATAAAGTATTTATATGTGTTCGATGTTTAAAACCTATAATAAGAAACACAATCAGGTGTTTAAGACTTAAATATATTTTAATTACTCTTAGATAGCTAAAAATGTTGACATATTTTGATACTAAATTACTAATAATAAAATAATAATAGACGAAATTTTCGGGATTTAACGTTTATTTTGTGATTTACATACATAATTAAAATTTTATTTGGAAACATTCAAATGAGATACATAGTACCCTAAACATTTTTTCACCTATAGCTTTTGATTTAAGTAGGATCTAGAAGCATTAAAGAAACGAATATATTAAGCATCGCTAATCATGTTTACTTAGCTATATTTTATTATTAAAACCATATTTTCAAGAATATTTAAATTACTAATTTGAATCTCAATCACAATACATACATTTGTTATGCATATGAGAGAAATTTATCTATTAAAAAAAAATCGAACGGACTTCGAAAAATATCTCTAAAAAGTAAGAAATGAAATTGCACTCAGTCTTACAAATACCTGTCTACCTATTAGTGGAAAGTAGCAAGGAACTTTGCCAGTTTGCACGTATATCAAATATATTTATCAATATTCATGATAAAAAAACGAAGGAAAATGAACAAATGAATTTGGGAATATATTATCAACAGCACATATTAACAGACATCAATATGTATAAATTAAACAAAAATTAACGCACCATCGAAAATGAAGTAGTATAGGAATTTTCTAAACAGTTTGTTCTAATTTAAATATTGTTGCTTTGTTCTGTAAGTTAATTCTTCTGAAATTTGAGGTTATGCTGGTTTTATGTAAAAAAAAGGTTTTTCGTTGACTATAGGATGTAACAGCAAAGCTACATTTTTTTCTAACATCCAAAACACCTTGTGAGAATCACCAGCAGCAAAATTAGTATCCTGTTTAGGCCAATCGTAGCTTCATCTTTTCTTAACATTTCTCGTTTTTGGAACACTTTTTATGTTTACTATTAGTGAGATGTACCGAGTGGAAAGAAAAATTTAAAAAAAAATTGTTTCTTTGGATATCATTGTTACTATTTAATCAAAAATCACATTTTTTAAATATGTCCACCATATTGTTTTTTTATGTCTGCTATCTTGAAGTATAAGTATAGGTCTCATAGCCTACTAAATTAACCACCTAATGACGCTAATCTTATTCTAATCGATTAGGTAGCAAAGTGGCATCTGAAAACAAAAATTTTAATTTTCTTTTTCCAGTCGTTATATTTTCTTTAATAGCAAACATAAAAAGTGTGCCAAAAACCGAAATACTAAGAAAATATAAGGCACCAGTTGGGTTTAAACTGAATTTTAAGTTTGCTATGATTCCCACAGGGTGCTTTGAACTTTTGTATTTGAAAAATAATCATTTTTACTTAAAATCAGTACAGCATTACATTCCAGATGAGGTAGCCAATAAAACAAAAGAATAATTAAATTCGTGCAAACGTTTTAGAGATAAACTTCAAAATCATGGTAAATTTAGTGTGGTGTGTTAATTTTGGTCACCAGTGTACTTCATTTTTGTGTAATATAAATTTTACTGAATAATTGTAAAAATTTCATTATTTGTCAACAGTTATATAAATTTTCACCATTTAATCAAACTCATTTGTGGCAATATTTGTACCAGTCACTTTCCTATGTATATAAATTAATATGGTGACAATGTACACACTGTGTCCCATTTTTCATGGAGCCACTCTGATATCTCGCTCATCTGATATCCAAATATTTCGAAATTTTGGGGGAGAATCCTATAAAGTGAGTCCTTAAACACATTTGACTTTAGTCTAGGATGGAAAGAGTGAGTCTATTTTCAAAAGAAAAATATTAGTGATTTTTTTTAGAAAAAACACTAGTAAGATATTCTTAATCAATACCTTTAGAAACCCCTTTGTACAAGGCTGCATCGTAGTGGGTTCAAAAGTGTTTGAGATAGGGGCAGTCAAAAAAATTATTTTTTCAACTAAAAATAATTTTTATCTGCAAAACGGATTCTCAAATGAAAAAAAATGTAGTCTTCATTTTTTTTTTTTTTCAGAATAATGTATTTTACCAGCTTGAATTGATTTTACAACAAAATAATTATTTATTTAATAAGGTGTAGTAGTAGGTGTGGTCTAGGACGCGTCAACATTTTCCCTTAGGACCCAAGATGGCAGCCATTTTTTGAAAAAAAAATACCTTGCTTAAATTTTTCTTGTAGGGTATGATTTCTAGTTAATCTTTACCTCCTGAACACAAAAATAAGGTTTAGAAATCAATATGGACGACATACAAAGTGATCTACCATGACATGCGGAAAATTTAACAGTAGGTTGTCCCCACCGAAAGGAGTTAAAAAAATGAAAAATTAAAAAAAAATTACCAAAAAAATTACCTTATTTTTTTGTAGAAATCAACCGCCAATGACTTTAACCAATCTGACGTAACGCGGTACAACCATAGCACTTTATCAGACTTAGGATTGACACTATTGACAGCAAAGCTGGGGAGGGTAGAAGTGACTTTTTGGTTTTAATCAAATCACACTACAAAAATATCGAAATAAATCGAAAAGACATTGACCCTATGTTAGTGAACTCTGCAACAGCAATTAGATATAAGAGATATTTATTTAAACCCGTCAATAACACGCCGGTGTCCTGATTGTTTGACCGAAAGCAAAAAATGCGGCACTTTGAGCACACCCGCCAGCTTCACTGTTTATGCCAATTAAGAAAATGTAAACATCTCAAATATGTTCTTTCACAAGTAAGTTCGTCGCCCTATTCCTGACCACTAGTTATTGACTACAATAACAGTTCTGTATCTTCGCAAATTTACTAATAATTTAATATACTAAATTACCTCAGAACACTCTAAAATTTTGCAAGGACTTTCCCATATTGAAGACTAGTACACCATTTTATTTTCCGCATATCATGGTAAATCTCGTATTTTCTATTAAGATGCTGAAAATATAAAATAATGAAATATTTCGCACTTGAAAAACCGCTGCCCTTTTTCACCATTTTATTAATGGGGTGGGGATGGTAATGGGGGTAGCTATTGCCAAAATTTTTTTGAGACCTTAGCTTCTCCTATATGTACTAAATGCCAATTTTATGGACTCTCTTAACTTGCTTGATTTACCTATTTACCTCCATTTACCTCAATTTGTCCCCCAATTCTTCAAATCAAAATATAATCTAGCTCCAGATCTCTTTATAATACATAGATGTACCGAATTTCAATCAATGTCTTAAACGGTTCCAGAGTATCTAATCGTGCGCACAATAAAAGCTACAGAAGGACGGAATTTTTTTTGCTCAAATTTAAAATCTCGACGTTTCATAACATTCTAAGCCTATTTGAACAATAAAAATACTTCCACTGGATGTGGAACTAAAAGTTGGCTATGATTTCCGACTGTTTGTTGCTCCCCGATCACTAATTTGGAGTTCCTATTTCCTGTTCGATCAAGTTAATAGGTTTTGTTTTATATATACACACACTATTTAAACAACTAATATTACTAATATTAAGAACAGTTAGTTTATAGTACAGTAACTAGAGGTAAAAAATATGCAAAACTTCGGAATAATGTCATATTGAACGGATTTCCTTCATTTTTGGTAGCATAATAGTAAATGCTTCACAGAAAAGTTTCTATATTGTGCGGGGGCTTGCTAATTTAAAAATTATATATATTTATTGGAGCTGAAGTAGATTCAAATTTTAAGAAGAAAAGGTTCTATGCAATTTTTCACATAAATTGATAGTTTTTAAGTTATAATGACTTCAAAATTACGATTTTAGCTTAAAAAAAAGGTATTTCCAAACGGCTTTCGTCAAGTATCTCGAAAAGTATTACTTTATCGAAAAAATGTTACAGACCAATTACAGAAAGTACAAACTGGGAATTAATTATATTTTTCGTTCATTGATGTAGGATTAATAATTTCGGAGATATTTAAGTTTACATTTGGCATCCAAGTGTTCATAAGATAATTATTTAGAGTGAGAGTTAAATATCTCAGAAACTGTGTCACCCACGTCAAGGATGCTAATAGGTAGAATAATAGGTTGTTAATTAAGCTTTTAACTGTTTTTTATTTGTTTCTGTAGCATAAAAAACAAAGAAGTTATGACCGAAGCAATGTGCGTCTACACATTTTTTTAATAACAACGTCATCATTTTGTTACTGTAATTGGCCAATAATTAAAAAACAGAAATTTCAAATCCTGTTTCTTATTAATATGTAGCATGACGTAGATGCTCAAATGTTTTGGTTTGTATACAGCACTTGCTTTAGAAAAAAATACATTTTAAACTATAAAGGTATTTTCGATAAAAATGTAATTTTTTTCCTTTTCCAAATATCTCTATAAATATTAGTTTTATTGAAAAATGGGTGGAGACCAAAAATAAAGCTCATAAACTGATAACGAATTTCGTTTGTTTATTTATTTACATAGATTTAATAGTTTCGGAGATACGAAAGTTTACAAATGGCGTCCGAACGTTTATAAGACGAAGAATGCAGCTTAAATGTTAAATATCTCAGAAATTGTGACACCTACGTCACGCATGCTAAGAAATGAAATTAAAGACAATTAATTGCGCTTTCAAATTATTTTTTACTCGTTCTTGTAGCATAAGAAATAAAGAAGTTATGACGGAAAAATGTGCGTATTGATATCTTTTTATATAAAAAGGTCACCATTTTGTTACTCTAATTAGCCAGTAATATAAAAAAATTATCTCAAATACAGTTTTTCGTTAAGATGTAGCATTACCTAGATGCTCAAATTTTTTTGCTCATTTAAAGCACTTGCTTTAGAAAAAAATGCATTTTAAACTTTAAAGGTGATTTTGAAACACTTGGATACCAAATATAAACTTAAATGTCTCCGAAATTGTTAATCCCACATCAATAAACAAAAAATATAATTAATTCACAGTTTGCACTTTCTGTAATTGGTCTGTAACACTTTTTCGATAAAATAATACTTTTCGAGATACTTGACGAAATCCGTTTGGAAATACTTTTTTTTAAAGCTAAAATCGCAATTTTGAACTCGTTATAACTTAAAAACTATCAATTTATGTGAAAAATTGCATAAAACCTTTTCTTCTTAAAATTCGATAATACTTCAGCTCCAATAAATATACATAATTTTTAAATGCCACCCTCTGAGAGGGAGTGGCATCCACCCCCTATAAATTAACAAGCCCCCGCTAATATAGAAACTTTTCTGTTAAGAATTTATTATTATACTGCCAAAAATGAACGAAATCCGTTCAATATGACATTACTCCGAAGTTAAAACCTCTAGTTACTGTACTATTAACCAACATTACGAGAATATTCTAATATTTGGCGGAGTCGCGGTGATATCAATTAATTCACAACTGGTATTACTTTTGTAATAACATTCACATAGTGCCCAACATAAAGAGAATTTCACAGTAGTTTCCTTCACTATGTAGAAGTTAAATAAGTAAAGAAGCTACTAATAAGGTTGAAAACAAATTTTTTTTTAATTGAACCGAACCGCCATATTCAAATATCTCTAAAAAGTAAGAAATATAATTTCACTCAGTTAGATGTGTTGAGAATAGTCTATTTCTTTCAGTACATTTCAAGAGCAAAGGCATAAGCTAAGTGCGGAAGAGTTGCAAAATTCTTTTTGTTTCACAAATTTCAACCAAATGTTTTGATGAAGGCAAAATGGAAGTTTCAAATTTTTTTAAAAGATCTATTCCGCTAGTAGAGTACAGCTGGAGTTGAAAAATTTTGAGTAACTATCCTCTTTAGTTAACTTGATGTTAATATACAGTGGAAAAAATGTATAACTAATTTTGTTGTTCTTGGTAAGAAGGATGCTTAATAGTGACTTTCGAGAATTTTGAATCTGCAGATCATATAAGTCGCCATGTATGCCTGTAACCGCCCTATGAATTGGGAGATAAAATAACGTGTGAGAAAGACACATGCTAGGATCTATATATATATAGTTCATTTTGTCGTAAATTTTTTGTTAAACATTTCATTCATCTAAGGAGTGACGTAAATTTAATGTAAAGGCCACGTCAGAATGTCACAGTACAAAGACATCATTATATGAAGTTTTATCATTATATGGCGCAAAATGGCATGTGGTTCTTAAGAGCTGTAGAGAAGATCCCCAGTTTTCTAATGTTTGGTAGGCTGCTGATAACCCACCACGTGGGTGAATGGAATAATACGTAACCACACATTGGTTTTTGCATCATGTCGAGCCAGCTATAGGGTAATGATTTTCAATCTAACCATTGTAAATTTCAAGCAAATAATTCTATTTGATTTTTCAAAATGAAGTTTCCAATTCAATCCATGTAGTGTTTGTAAATTTATTATAATATAAAATTGATTTTTATGTAAGTTTGACGTTAATAGTTCTACATATCATATCCAAGCCAATGGCATAATAGGAAACAGATAATTTAGAAAATTTTCTAAAACCAGTTTGTAAGACTTTTTCTACCCTTAATAGGACTTATCAGGGTTGTATAGTATAAAATTAGTAACATATCAAAAATCATTATTATTAATCAAAATTTAAATCATAGAATTTAACCCGCAGTCATAAGACCTGCAGATCCTTGACTTCATTCTTCAGCCATACCTGAACCTGCTAAAGCATTGTCACTCCTTAATTATCAAACAATACAAAACATAATATTATAATTGTTGATTTGAAGGGAATCACTACATAAATACATTTTAGTACCCATAAGTAAAATTGATGATGAACGGAAACTTTATTTATCTTTATTTTTGAAAATATAATTAATCGTTCTTTTAGAATTATTATCAAAGGAATTATTAAATTATCAAAGTCAAAAATGGTAATAGTAAAAATTGTTAATGATTACTTGTTCATATATTGTAAATATCAATCTGCTATTTGGACTGTAAATAATTCCTACAAGAAAATTTCATTTTTTATAACGATGATTAAGGCAACTCTCCGTCTTAATCATGAATTCAAATTTTCCACAAGAATATCATTGCCGTTACGGCCATTATGTTGAAAAAAACCGAGCAAACGTTTTTCTCAGTTATTTGCTTTCCTGTTAGTTCTATCCTAGAATTCGTTATTACCAGTATTGTAGGTATTAAAGGGTGCCACAAAGTAGATAAACAATGTCCTTCATTTTTCCAACTTGGCGGTGGTAGCAGCAACGACATTTTTATGGAAAACCTTAATTAATGATTGTGGCAACCTTTCTATATGATACTTTTAAAAAACCATGCAGGAATTATTCACTGGTAACAACCCCCCCACAGACTATATTATGAGCACTTTATATGATAATAATATATTCGAATGTTTAAAATTATCCTTTATATCATAAATCACCTGCGAAATTTAACCATCAAAGAGCTATAGGTGAACAAAATGTATGTCATAATTTTAGGTCACTGTGTATTAGAAATTATAAAATAATAAAAGTTAGTGTCCCAATATTGTGTCATTGTAAAAGTTTCATTTTAATTTCATAATATTCATGTAGTGTCTTATTAAGAATAACCGACATATCTCATTAAAATTAACTCACAGTTCCATTTTTGTAAGAGTGCTACGTTTTATAAAATGTATATAATATATGACTGGTGTTAATTTTTGTGGGATCTAACTCTTTTTAAGATTCGTTGTCAAATAATGTTGCCTGTTCCAAAAAATATATACTAAATATTACTAAAATATCGTACAATCTTTGTTAATTATTTTTATATATATACTATGATAATATTACCTCCTTTCCTAGACACATTTTTTACTATAAAAATTATTTTTTCACTAGTTGGAAGGATGTGATATTACTTGACAAGTTATTATTTATTTTTCTCATATTTCCAGTGATGACCAATAATAATTGTGAGATAATAAGTTTATGCAATGTTCGTTGTTCTGTCAATGTAAATTAAATGGAATATTATACTATTACAGGTCAAATCTGAGGTGAAATAAATTTTATTTGGATGCGTTATTTATTTTTTTTTATAATTGCAAATAGTAACCACCACATAATATAAGTAATATTGACAGTGGCGGACATATGTCAAAGCTCAGTGTGATGTCAAGAGGTCCAACTAAAGGGGAGTCCATTAGGATCTAGATATATTAAAGAAAAACCTCAAATTCTCGAAAATATTATATAATTATAAAATTTGGTTTTAAAAAATTGTCAAAAGAAATAATCATTCGACCAAGTTTCCTATGGAGCTTTTCTTGAAAATGGTAGCAGGTAGCAGCACGGAAGAGTAGGAAGCGTAGGCAAAATCGTGCTAAAGTTATGAAACCTGTGCCACCGTCCCATTTTCGAGGGTGCTGAACAGGAATAACAGAGTGAAAAAAGTTTCTAGTTATGCACGCCCCTCAAACGGCCAAAAATCATCCCTTTTGGTTATTTCTCATATGACAGCTTGGTATCGACTACTTTTGCGCAGAGATTCTTTGCTTTTTCATGGGGATATGGTGAAAGGTGATATCAGGTAATGGACCGCAGCCGTCCTTAGAGGTGGAATATCAGGGAGTATAAAATTGTTTCCTTTTTTGTTTCTTGTTAAAGATGTTTACCACTCCATTTTCGAGGATGCTGAACAAGAAAAAAATGATTTTACGCCTTCCTTCGCCCTTAAACGGACGGAAACCACCCTTTCATAAGTTTCACGATATCAATGCTCGTCAGGGCGTTCTTGGAGGGAAATGGCTAGAAATTTAGGCGGAGTTCATTGATAAGCAAAGAACAATGGTAAAAGTGAATTGTGACAACCTCAGGGTTGGGTCCACCCCCCAGACGGTAAATGTTCAAAGACAGAAATTTTGTAAAAGCACGAAAATATATGTCAGAAATATGCTAAAGCTTTATCAAAAAATTTCATTAATCGGTTCACTCTGTTGTATGATTTAATTAAATAGGACCTTAATAAAGATATGGCAATCAGGCAATTTTTTTATTTGTCATCATCAAAAAACTAATATATTGAGACTGATTTCTATGTGGTTTACGTGGTTTACAGAACATTTCTATTAATTTTTACTTTACCTGTATCGGCTGCTAATTTAGATCGTTTTTTTTTTGTAAATTAGGAATGTTGAAACCATATGAGACCGACAATGATCGAGTAACGATTACATCAATACTGACTATTAAGGATCAAAATAGGTGAATAAGGAATTCTCTGACTGCAGCAATTTTATTATTTTAATTTGTTGTACGTATAGTAATGAGTGCTATGACAAGTTTTGGATTAAATCGGTCCATTGCGTGCAGTAAAATTTAACCAATTCTTGTTTCAACATTAAAATTTTGTGCTATTTTCCAAATTGCTCACAATAAAATCTTGAATAAAACTAGAATTAATTATGAAAAGACTTTTTGATGATTCGTTAATTTGTAAAAAAAATAAAAGCCACTAAAAATTGCCTATTTTGGATAATTTAAGTAATATAATGCAATTAATTCATCAATTCTAACAAAACTTGGTGAAACTATGCCCTTTATTGAACTAAACCTTTCTGCGAAATTTTGACGCAAAATATTTAAACGGCCAAAAATTAAAAAAAAGATTTCGAAATTTCAATCGCTTATTGACTTGTAGGAGGATAATTTTTTTTTCAAAATGTAGGTGTTATGATCTTATTGTGTGACTGAAGTTGAAAAGTGTAAAGACGTCATAATAAAAAGCCAGAGAAACTATTTCATTCATTACGGCGTTGCTGATTTTTTAATTAACAGTTAATTAAAAATGCGCTCCTATATGATTTTATTTTGTCAGCCACTTGTTTTAAACGTTGCTTGTCAATATAACATTGATATAAATGCAATCGGCTGAAATCTGTGTCTGCGTTTTTTTGCTATTTAATTTTTCTTATTAATTTATGACATACTAAAAATTAAGTGATTTTATTGCCGGTGTACCTTATGTCAAAAGTTTCACAAAGTGATAAGAAACAATAAAACAAACTTCAGTCACCTGTGTACTGCTGCGTTTAAAGGGGGGTGAATTTTCAAAAATAGGGTAAAAAAACGCTTTTATATTATTTTACCGTGTCAGCCACTTTGCACGAAGCTTTGTTTGTTTGTAAAAAGCATAAAAAACAGTGGCTGAAATCTGCTATGCTGTTTTTCATTGGCTGATAATTACACGGACCAACAAAAAAAGGGGGAGGGAGGCTGTTTTTTTGATCATAACAGTCTTATCCCGTGTTTTTTGACATGCTGAAACCGATTCTGATATTAAAAAATAATCTACCTCAACAGTTTTTATCTACCACCACTTTTATCCCCTAAAATGGGCAAAATATTGTCTTGTTCTAAGGTTCTGATCCTCTACAACTCCCTTTTATCTCCTAGGGGTGACAGAGGGAAACTGACACAATTAGCTTCAGCACATCAAAATACTTCAGAAAAGTTAGATCAGAACCTTAGGACAAGACCTTTTTTTTTGCCCTTTTTAGGGGATGAAAGGTGGTAGACAAAAACTGATGCGGTAGATTTTTTTTAATGTCAGAATCACTTTCAGCATGTCAAAAAAACATAGGACTAGACTAAATAATATCAGTAAAACATATGCGTTGTTTTCTATTTAGGTAATAAATCATGAGCACTACGAAATAAATCAAGGAATAATTTTATTTTTTTTTTTTTATTTATAAAGATTCTTCTGCCCGACTAATCAAATCTAAGAAACTAACAGTACAGTTTTTATTGTACGGTAGGCAGTCGTGATTTCTTCCATTGATTTCTGCATCCACGTATTCCTGTGAGAGACCAAAATTTGTTGTACTTGACGGACTGAAAAAAATATTTGAAATTATTAATATGTCAAAGATAGATCGAATTTTAATCTATGTAATGAAGCATTCATTATAAGACGTCTTTTTTGTAAATATTTCGTGCAAAGAGAATACCTTCTGCCCCTGTTTTTGAGGGTGCTGAACACGATGCAAGTGGTGGGAGAAGATTTTGACCGCCGCAACCTCCTGAAACGGCCAAAAACCACCCCCATTATGAATCCCTCAATGTTTTCATATATAAACTGGTCTGGGGAGTGATTTATCGAGGGTTATACTTGAAATGAGATGGAAGGGGGTTATAGAGTAAGTGGAATCCAGACAGGAGGCCTAGGGGGTTGACTAAACCTCCCGAGGGGTGGAAAATCATATTTTTTCAAATGATTCGGTTCAAACGCGTATTCCCCCGTTTTCGCGGTCGCTGATCACGAAAAAAATATTCATTTTTAGCTCCCACCCCTCCTCATTCCTCAAATATTGAGTGAAGGGTGGTTCTGCAAGTTTCAGAGATGAGGAGGAGTTGGAGCTAAAGATGAATATTTTTTCCGTGATAAGCGACCCCGAAAATGGGGGGATGCGCGTTTGAACCGAATCATTTAAAAAAAATTAATCTTCCATCCCTCGGGAGGATTTAATCAACCCCCTAGGCTTGCTGTCTGGATTCCACTTACTCTATAACCCCCTTCCATGTTATTTCAAGTATAATCCGTCGATAAATCACTCCCCAGACCCGTTTATATATGAAAACATAAAGGGATCCATAAAAGGGGTGGCCGTTTCAGGGAGTTGCGACGCACAGTGGCACGAATCGTGATTTTTTCGTTCAAAATTATCTAGAACGCTTGTTTCGCAACCGATTGGGATATATTTTTTTTAAATATTCTTTATTTAATTTCCAAAAAACGTATGAGAGCCGATTTTTTAATTATGTTAAGCAAAATTATTGAACAAAATGATTATTTTTTATTTAAATCTTAATAAAACGTACAAAATAAAAATTTTTTCTTATCCAGTTTACATAAATCCTGTTATTCGGGGTTTTTTGAGGTCGCTAATTACGAATCTGATATCCAAATTGTCATGAACCAACCTGCAAGATGGCGGAATCAATGGCGGCTATGAAATGCTAAAAAATGGTGAAAAATGAAATATTTTTGTTAAAGTTTATGCCGAGAAATTTTGAATATTTCTGAATATCTGTACTTCTTGAATATCTGTACTTTTAAGTCAAAATAGACTAAATTTTAAGTTCCAGGAAGAAATTCAAGACGATGGATTCAATATGGCGGCAATAAGATGATAAAACTAACTTAAAATAAATTAAATGCATTAAACTAAATGAGCTATTCCTAAGAAATATTAGAAAATTTAAAAAGGAACAAATTTTCTGAAATTTTCAAATATATCCAATATGGCTGCCATACATTAATTATCAATCACAAATATGCGATTCAGTCCTCCATTAATTTTGAACATAACCTTAAGTAGGTCAAATTAATATTTCTTTTCTTTATCTGCTAATAATATAATAAATGCCTAAGACCAGGAACTTTAAAACAAGAATATTAAACCTAACATAACGTAAGCTTAATAGAACCTTAAACTAAGAACTCTATACTTACCATAACCTAAGGCAAGAGTTTTACACCATGAACTTAAAACCTAACTAAGTGCAACATTTTTTTTCTCTGTTTAATTTGTGTTCAAATAATATTAATACTCCAATTGAGTTGACAATTTTTTTAATTCTTGATTATCCTAAATACATTTGAATAATATTATTGGCAGATAAAAAAAGAAATATTAATATGACCTACTTAAGGTTATGTTCAAAATTAATGGAGGACTGAATCGCATATTTATGATTGATAATTAATGTATGACAACCATATTGGATATATTTGAAAATTTTAGAAAATTTGTTCCTTTTTAAATATTTTAATAATTCTTAGGAATAACCTATTTAGTTTAATGCATTTAATTTATTTTTAAGTTAGTTTTACCATCTTATTGCCGCCATATTGGATCCGCTATCTTTAATTTCTTCCTGGAACTTAAAATTTAGTATATTTTAACTTAAAAATACTTATCAGAAATATTCAAAACTTCTCGGCATAAAATTTAGAATGTTTCATTTTTCATAATTTTTAGCATTTTATACCCGCCATTAATTCCGCCATCTTGCAGTTTGGTATATGACAATTTGAATATCATATTCGTAATCAGCGATCTCAAAAACCCCCGAGTAACAAGATTTATGTAAATTGGATAAGAAATTACGATTCGCCATATTGGATCCCCCATCTTCAATTTCTTCCTGGAACTTAAAATTAAGTTTTATTACGATTTAAATAAAAAATGGCCATTTTGGCTAAGCTCAATAATTTTGGTTAGCATAATTCAAAAATCGGCTATCTTACGTTTTTTGGAAATTAAATAACGAGTATTTAAAAACAAAATGTATCCCAATCAGTTGCGAAACAAGTGCTCTAAATAATTTTAAACGAAAAAATCACAATTCGTGCCTCTGTGCGGCGGTCAAAAACTCCTTCCAGCACTTGCGTCGTGTTATTTATTTATTTATATTTACACTATTTCTGCCTTCACTATATAGACTATTTAGTAGCCTAGTTTTTCGAGTACAGTAGGTAAGTATGCACCCACAATTTAACTTCGTGAATATTGCTTTTAACTGGTCATTTCTTCAAAAGTTATTGTACAAATATTCTGACATTTAAAGGAGGATTTTGTGGGTGAGAACCCCCCAACATCCATAGAGGTTATCAAAGAAAAATGTCTGTAAAAAAAATAAATACAATTTTAATAAATAATACATTCAACTGTACAGCATGGTAAGAGATGTTGTATTAGTTATTGATTAAACCAAACCATAGTTTGCTGTCGAGTTAAATTTGTAACAAACAAGGTCTTAAAGCAAACAATAAATAACATATTAACATAGGAACACATAAATACAGTTAGCACTGATTTATTTAAATCAAATCAAATATTAGAAGTTGAGAAATTTAAGATGTCTGTAAAAACTGGTTAAACAGAAATTTTTGAACTGCACCTTCGAAGTAATTCTAGCTGTTAGTGAATTTTAATTTCTGACGTAAAATATTATACGTTTTGAATAATGTGATGGAAGGATCATTAATTAGTTGACCTAATGCCGAGTTTCCATTTGTGCCTCTACGCATGCCTCTGTGCATGCAAAGAGGTAAGAATACGCATGCACAAGTTGCTTGCTTGTGTGCATGCCTTTCTAGTTCCAAGTTCGTATAGTTGGCGTAACAGATATAAGATATTTCCTCTTAGTAAATATTATAAGCGCCGGGTATGCCGACAAAGGAATTAGTCGGCGCGTACAAAGGGTTTTGCGTCTTGCGTCTCACACGTCGATCTACTAATGCGACTTCGACTACTATACCTTATAATTTGGATCAGTAGCCCTCCACAGACAAGGAAATTTTCCTACAGAAAATTTAAATTTCAACAAATTCAATTAATTTGTCATTTGACCATTCCATCGATGTCTAATTGAACAAAAAAGTCTCCCAAAACTAAAATAAAATGCGGACTAAAGCGGCGTTTCCATTTGTGCAACTGCGCATGCTTAATGTCTACATGCATCGGTTGGATGGTAGAGGCAAGTATGCGGAGGAAGATATGCATGCTTAAAATAAGTGCGCAAGTGGCCTGCGCAAATATGCGCAAGTTTCTCGATCTATGACAGAGAGACATATGCGGCTGTCTGCATCTATTCCAATTTAGAAATGGTGCACGGAGGTCAGTCCGTATTTTCTTTCAGTTTTGTGTAACTTTTTTGTTCATTCATAGATCGATGAAATGATCAAATGACAAGTTAATTGAATTTGTAGAAGAGTACAGAAACTTTCCGTGTCTGTGGAGGGTTACTGATTCAAATTATAAGGACAGAAACAAAAGAGATGAAGAATCTTTTTGGCTCGTTGGTGATCTTCAGCAATAATTACAATGGCTGCAGCAATTGCAACACATACCTCGTCTCTCACACTACATTCCATGATTGAATCCCACCAAGAAGTATGCAGAAATGGAAACAAGGTACACACAAGACGAAAATTGTATGCACACAAGCAGGCAACTTATACATGCGTATTCTTGCATGCATAAGTTGTCTACAACAAATGGAAACGCCGCTTAACCACCGTACATTGCTTCTAAATTGGAATAGAAGCAGACTGCCGCATATGTCTCACGATCCTAGATCGAGAAACTTGCGCATATTTGCGCACGCCACTTGCGTACTTATTTTAAGCATGTCTCTCTTCCTTCGTATACTTGCCTCTATCATGCAACCGATGCATGCAGACATTATGCATGCGTAGTTGCACAAATGGAAACGCCGCTTAAATCTGTATGCTGGTGTATAAATACTAGAGTGCGATCACTTAGAGAAGGTAACTTCGTCATAGAATGCGCAGAGACCGTTATCGTTACCGCATGCTCGTTACCTATGTAACCATCCTACTTTTATAACTGCATGGTCGCACTGCCTACTTCCATTAACATTTAAATAAAAAATGAATGGCAAGGTACTGATATTATGCCAATTGTTTGTTATATGTGATGCGCGAAGCTGTGTGATGTAGTTATCTTCTCCAAGTAACTGCACTCTACTACCAGTTCGAGTGTTATACTTATTTATTGCAGTACATGTTGGTAATTGATTGTTAGTTTTTCTTGTAAAACACGCCAAGTATAAAATACAAACGGTAAAAAGTTTATTATTCTGCCTAAAGTAAGAAACACAAGATGTCATGTAGCCAGCATGCTTTTTATAATTCTCTCCCACATGTTAACGACTTTTTGTGCTCCTGAACAATTCCCCAACAAAGTATAGTTGGAGCAATGGATCCTTGAACTGACATCACTAATGCAGGTAGCAATCAAAGACTATCGTTTGTATATTGGCGTCTCACTTCTTACAACCGAACTTCCTGGAATGGATACAAGGATGTACGTATATCTTTCACAGTCCTACGCACGGTCGTCCTGCGCACAGGCCCGTTGGTTTCAGAGGGGCCCGTAGCGAGGGCCAGCTTTTTCAAATTCCTCCCCCCGCTCATCAATTATTAAGCCCGAGGGCCCGTTGGCCCGCCAAAGATTTTGACAAAAATTTTTTTTCAAATTTCTTCCCCTCGCTCATCAATTATTAAGCGCGGGAGCCCGCTAGAGATTTTGACAAAAAAAAATTTCTCGCTCATCAATTATTAGGCGCGGGGGACCGCCAATGAATTTGATACCGGAGCCCATGATTTGATGTGGGAGGGTCTGCCTGCGCGTTACATTTGAGAGTAATGGTAACGCGTACGTCTAGACTACATAGACTCGCATCGGTCTCGTGATTCAATCATCAGTGGCGCACGTATTGTTGCTCTTCCTAACGCAATTAATTCATTTTACCTTAATTTGCAAGCTAGAAATCTGTTTTGTTGTTCTAATTGAGTTTACTGTTAATGCCAATTTGATTCTTTATCTCTAATCTAGTCCGTTTTATTATTATTAATCATTATTAATAATATTTTCAATTATTATTTTAATAATAAATTTGCTCCGCCTATGGTACGAAATTATTCCATCCTTTAACAAATTAGGTCAGGCAAAATAGGATGATGTCAGTGCATATATTCATTGCTCTGACTTTATAAACTATATTAACGGACCGAGATTATACAACGATAATAGACTCTTTTTAGTATATTACTGTCGACTGAACCTCTTGTTTGTAAAATTGCAATTTTTTTTCTATCCAATTGAATACCTAAAAAGTTTACAGAATCACTTTGACAAATAAAGTGCGATATATCTTCAGCTAGTTATAACAACCGGATTATCATGAACAAAAATGGTTAAAAAACTGACTCAGTGAAAATTATAAATAATAATGAACCCAATACACATCATTTCAATACGTTAATAAGAATAATGTGATTAAGTAATGGCCTATTTCCACTAAAAAGGACAATCACCTACGCCAGGAGATAATTAAGCTAATAAGTAAGTAATGCTTGTGTATTTTTGCGTGAGATTTTTTTTTTAAAAGAAAAATTTTTTGTTAACCAACTTTTACGAGAATATTCGAAGATTTGGCGGAGTCGCCGGTAATAAATATTAAGGTAGTTTTCACACCCTCTAAGGGTTGACAGTGTAGGATGTTGATTTTACGTAAGGTTCTATTTTAGAGTACTACGTAATTTCAGCCAATCATAGCATCCATGAAAATAGAAATCCTGTTGGATTTTACGTTTTTTCTTGTTTTTCTCGTGCCCTTTGAACTTCAAGGTGGTTGTTCTCAACCCTATAGGGGCAGTTTATGAAGATTACGTCGGACCTGATGTAGTTTCTTAAATACTTTAACAAAACTTGGACATTACGAGCTTCTTCAGAAGTCATTGTTGTTTTGGATCGATTTTTTTATGGGGGCTAGTTTTCGCCCCTCCCTGGGGTGTGTTTCATATCTCTTGTATGTACGCTGTTGTTCAACCTTAATTTGTATAATTCTCGTAGCTTAATCTTCTTTTTATCCCATTTCAGGGGTATTTTTTGGCTCTAGCTAATGATTTTGGGGGTGTACGATTTTTTTTGACCCCGGATTCGGATTCAGCGACCGAAAATACATGATACATGGGTCTGGTTCGCTGCTTTGAACTTTTTTTTTGTGGGGCTGTGTGATTTAAACGTTTAACGATATACAGAACATTTTTGAACGAAATCACATTTTTATCAATCTTACAATATTTTTGGAAAACCGAATGCAAAGTTGTTATGAATAAGTTTTCAATAATCGCATATTATTATACTATTATCTAATTCTTAAAATTATACACTAGTAGTAATAAAATTAACATTCCCTATATCATAAAATAATAATAATAATTCCAAGAACTGTATACAAAGAATATCGAAACTAAAATTGTCTAATGCATAAATATAAATTTTACAATTAGCATCATCTAGCACATATAAAATAATAATGTTACAAACAATGTTTTTCAATTTAAAAATGAATGCAGCTAGGGATTTACAACAAAGCAATTAAATTTTGACTAAGTTTATGATTTACAGAACTGCAAACTAAGAATTTTTTCCTAGCAAAGCCTAACCCATAAATATAAATATATTCAATCCTGTCCTAACCTAATGCAGGAAGTGATAACGTTACGAATTAAATTTTTGATTTGACAATACTGTACATCTAATGCATGTAAAGAAAAGTCTTATGAGGAATAGTGTTTTAAAATAAAAAATTCCGTTTTGTAACAATTATTCTGCTATGTTTTAAATACGTTATTTCAGACAATTTTAGCATCCCAGGTTACACATGAGGAGGTAGAGTCTGTTCATAACCTGTATGTTTCTTTGTCTCTTTACCTGTTTCTTTTGTATTTTTTATTTTGTTTTTTTTTGTCTTTTTCAGTATTTGTTTTTATTTTTTTTATGGTTTTTTTGTTATTTTATTGTAGATTTTTCTATAATTGTTTTGGTTGTTTTGTTGATAACTCTTTTTTATAATCACGAATATGTGTATTCTAGAGAATTTTTTGTAGGTTATGTTAATTTTAACCTTCTTCGCCGCAGTATCTTATAGTACAATATTTTACGATTATATTCCCGTTTTTTTGGGGTCGCCGAAACCGAATCTGAAACTTATTTTTCCCCATCACGTCGCGATTTTTCTTTTTTTTTTTAATCAAGGGGAAGCTTAAATCTGTAGATGAGAACTACGGCCAGTTTTGAAATTATATATTTTTGCACTGATTTTAACTTGATATTAGGTAATGAAGTACAGTTCCTTGCTACTTTTCACTAATAGGTAGACAGATATTTGCAAAACTGAGTGAAATTTTAATTGTTACTTTTTAAAGATATTTTTTGTAGATTTTTTTAAAGGCGATCGATTTTTAAAAAAATTCAACCTTTTTAGTAGCTTCTTTTATTTATTTAACTTCTACATTGTAGCATGCATATTGCTGCTTCATAAATTAAAACATAAATTAACTCAAGCATGAAAGACCGCGAAGATTTCAAATATTGTTTCTTAAAAATTTCATCATAAACAAACACAACGGTATGCAAGCAGAGTCACGTCTAAGTGTACTCAAGGTGGCTGATGTTCTAACTTAGCTTTAAGAGTGGAAAGGGTAAAGAGATGACACGATTTACATACTACGAGAGAATGAATTGTTCTCCGTTACAAGAAGCTTGGTACTTTGTAATCGTCTGCTAATTTTTTGAATAGTGATGTGTCTTCATTAAGTTTTTACCAACGACTTCAACATCGTAAGGGTTGATAGTCCCTCTTTATGAACATGAAGTAGGCCTAATTGTTCTTCACCGGTTTAATACGGTTTTACATGCAGATCTTTTACATGCAGATCTTTTACATGCAGATCTTTTACGTGCAGATCTTTTACATGCAGGTCTTTTACATGTAGATCTTTTAGATGCAGATCGTAGATACGCATTCTAGATACGTTTTTTTAACGTCACATTTAAGTTTGAGTTGGAAACTTTATTTTAATCACCTAATGGGGTTGTCTTTCTTCTCCTCTACGTATTTTGAAGATAGAATGTATATATTAGACTAGAACTACTTTTTGCGGAGACCGAGACGGTAAAATGGTAGGATAGATGTAAATTGTCCTTATGGAATTTCTGGAAGTGTCGAATATGGTACTGGGAACTCCTTGACTTAATATTGGGCTCATCTAGAAATCAGCGATAGCATCACAGTGGGTTGGATTTCACCAACATCATCCCTCACTTGGATTCACTACTTTAATTCACTGAGAATTCCAGATAAGTGTCGCAAATAAAATTTTTATCTAATGTTTTTTATTTATATCTCATATTTTTATGCTTTAACACTCTTAGAGTTCTTTAAAGAATCATATTGCAAAGGTTCCTTTTGAAATTATTTCAATTTTCAACTTTATCTTTAATATGTTTTCAACGAACAATTAGTATTTTCAATTATTATTTAGGTGTAAATTATCGGCGTAACGTCTAATCGAAACAAATATATGGAACGATCTGTGAAGACTTTGTGATCACAATTTCTACGAAACGTTTACATTTAAATAATTAATTATGACTTTTAAAACACTATTTTGTCGGTTCATGTTTAAGACAGTATTTTAAATAATATCTACGTAACATATTATCGTCCATTCGTTTTCCTTATTGTACATAAATTTGTTTAATTTTAAGGCCTCAGTTTAGTCGTTTTCTAACAAAAACACATCCAGTTTGATTGGTTTATAATAAAATCAATTTTATAATTACTTTGTCCTCTTATTTTAGGTATTTTGATACAAACTATAAAAACCATTTAGATAATACCTACTGAATTAATTAATTAACCTTTTTGTAAAAAAAAAAGTTGAATATCTTTTAGAAATATTTGCAAGTATTAATCTAATCTTGATTTTTGCTAAATTTGGATTATTAATGTACACTTTTTTATAGTCAACAAATTATACTTTCTTTATAATTTGATTAGTTTATCTTTCTTGTAATCAAATTCCACTCTTAGTGTAAATTTCGAATATAGAAAGATTAGCGCCCCGCCTCTCTAGGAAAATTATCATTATATAAGTCAAATTAACATTTCTTTAAGATAAATCATAAAAACATCTGTCATTTATTAACTACAATCTACCAAACACGTAAGACCATTTGGAAAGTGTTTTTTGACCCATGACTCGTCTGCCGAGTCTCTGAGCTGCTGGTGTAGTAATTTGTTTCCTCTAAATAATATAAGGTTCAGTCTGAATCTCGAACAAATAATAAAAATTAATAATTTATTGAACAGCGAAGGAGTCAGGTTACAACATAGTGAAGGAAACTTATGAAATTCTCTTTATGTTGGGCACCATATGAATGTTACTACAAAAATAATACTCTGTTTGTGAATTAATTGATATTACCGGCGACTCCGCCAAAGCTTTGAACATTCTCGTAATATGTCGGTTAACAAAGAATTGTTCTTAATTTAAAAAAAATCCTGACGTGGAGGGGCACAATAAGTTTCCGATTCGGTTTCATCAACCCCAAAAGCATATGCTAGACTGGGTCTCCCTGGGACTGTCCAGCGTGCATTCTCTCGGATCCTCTGATTTCTTGGTCACATCAACCAGCGAGGGGGATATATAGAACGATTAATAGTTCAAGGGAACCCGAATGGTAAGATACGAAGAGGATGCCCTTCAAAACCTTGACTGATGGCTGTAGTCCTAACAGGCAACTGCAGCAGATGGCGTGGTGCCGTTCGACCTGCTATAGAGCAACCGGAATAATGCATGAATCAACAAATGACTAGCTCACCTCCCCATTATGTAAATATTGACTTGTTTTGAGAAAAAAATTCAAAAAACCCAAAAAAAACAATAAAAAACAATAAAAAAAATGACAAAAAATAACAAAAACAAAAAACACAAAAAAATAAAACAAAAAAAAACAAAATATTATCTAACATCACACTTTGCACTTAAACATAGATCAGACTAAAAGAGCCACAGTCATACTAACAACTATTGTAAAAAGAGTCAACAGAACAATGTGTATGTAATAACCTTAAAAACGAATCAACCGTATCTCAGCTATGTGTTACTCAGGTCTGCGAGGTTTTGTTGTTGGGTAGAGTCATTTCCGAACTAATTTTTCGTGCTGAATCCGAATCTGGCCTCAGAATTGACCTATCACGTCAGGATTTTGAAATATTTGAGGTTAAGTCCTTAAAAAATGGCTTTTTAAGCAACTTTTGAAGTTATGTATAGAACTCAAAAATTTTTCAGCTTATTTTTAATAAATACATCATTTAGTACCATCTTTTCTCTTTAAAATAAGCTTTCGAATGGTCATCTACGATGTTTCCTCACAAAGTTATAGCCATTTTAAGGTGACATGAATTTGAAACCATGATACTCTACAACTCAACAATCTTAACCAAACGTTTAGGATTGTTAGGTTATCCCTTCTATTGTGTTAAATCTTGATTCGTTTAGAGTCGTTTGGTTAAGATTGTTGTAGGGACCATGGTTTCAAATTCATGTCACATTAAAATGGCTATAACTTTGCGATGAAACATCATAGATGACCATTCTAACGCTTATTTTAAAGAGGAAGGATGGTACTAAATATCGTATTTATTAAAAATAAGCTGAACATTTTTTGGACTTCTATACATAACTTCAGATGTTGCCAAAAAAGCCATTTTTAAGTACTTAACATCAAATATTTCAAAATTCTGACGTGTTGGGTCAATTCTGAGGCCGGATTCGGATTCAGCGCAAAAAATTACTTCGGAAATAGCCCTCAGCTGCTCAACAACATTTATTCGCAGACCTGTGTCATTAACCGTTCAAACAGAAATCACAACATAATCTACAACCTAAAAATAACCTACAACCTATCAAGCAGTCAGCTCAGAAAGAGCAAGATTACATCAACTGTGCAACAAATTATGGCAAGCACCTAAAAGTGAAAGCCACATGGATCGCCCTCTGGGAACCAAACACTAGTACATAGCAAGACGTGAATCAGAAGAAGAAAATGTAAGAGGTAAGAGCCAGTACATTTTTGTGATACACTGTATTTGTTTTATCACCATATGGTCCATATGGTGAGGGTTAAACTACTACTTACCCCTGATAGGGTATGGAGTGAAAATATCTACTATTTTAAATATTCATCAAAATATTCGTTTTAAACATTAGTACAGTAACTTATTGATCTCACTTCCGACTAATTCAATAGCAGTTTTAAATTCAAATATTTTTGGATAGTTTGATTCAAAATGGGTCAAATATGAAATATTAAAAAGGAATAAGGGTGCTTTTTCGTTGGGGGTGAGTTTCGCCCCAACCAGAGGCTATTGGAACATATAAGTAGAGCTGCTAAAAAGTTGAAACCTAAAAGGGCCGCAGGGCCTGATGGCTTAGCGGCGTACCTTGTAAAGTCCTATGCAGAATTCTTGTTAGAACCATTAAGTATTGTATTTAATTTGGCCCTAAAAAATTCTTATTATCCTTCTAAATGGAAGATAGGGCGGCTGTTGCCAATACATAAATCGGCTGCTAAAAAAAATATAGCAAATTACCGGCCAATCGTTATTCTATGTGCATTTTCCAAGTTAACACTAACACTAACTTATTAAATCTTGTTCAGGATGCTAAAATTGCGATTGAAAATAATATACAGCTGGATGTCATTTACACAGATATAGCTAAAGCTTTTGACAGGCTGGATCATCAGACTCTCATTGCTAAACTAAAAAATTATGAAATAAATTCTGATATCATCTGCCTGCTATGTTCCTATCTCTATAAGAGACAAGTTTATATCAGTTTAAATGGCTACCAGTCATCAAACTTTGAAATCAGACGCGGTGTACCACAAGGAAGCAATTTAGGCCCTATGCTATTTCTCATTTTTATTAATGACTTGCCTGATGTTTTGTGTCACTCAACTTGTCTACTTTTTGCAGATGACTGCAAGCTATACCGTAGAATCGAAAATACTAACGACTGTACTCTTTTGCAACAAGATCTAAGCAATATTTCTACGTGGTGCAATGACTTCAAAGTTGATCTCAACATTAAAAAGTGTGTAGCAATGACGTTTTCCAATAAAAATCAAACCATAGATTTCCCCTTTACTATTGATAATACTAAACTTCGTTAAAGAATATAAAGATCTAGGTGTTCTTTTTGACAAAACCCTGTCTTTTAATAGTCATATAAGACAAATAAGTAATACTAGTCTAAAAAAACTTGGTTTCCTCGTTAGAATTACTAGAGACTTTACTAATATAGAGTGTCAAAGTATATATTTTTAACCCAACACAGCACGGTTTTAGAAAAGGAAAATCTACTACATCAGCCATTTTTGACTTTTTAAATATTGTTTATGAAAATATAGACGACAATAAAAAAAACTTTTGGTTTATTCATGGACTTAAGTAAGGCTTTTGATTTGGTAGATCATGCCCTTCTCTTACAAAAATTGGAAGCATATGAACTCGGGGGTAAATTGAATGAGTTATTAAAGTCGTATCTGAGAGGTCGTAAGCAACTAGTAGAAATTGACGGTATAAAATCACCTACAGTGGAAATTAATTGTGGTGTACCACAAGGATCGGTACTAGGACCATTATTGTTTCTAATTTTTGTGAACGACTTACCAGATATAAGTAATAGTCAATCAAATATAATTATGTTTGTGGATGATAATAGTAGTGATGATAATGTCTTGAATGCTGCCAAATATATGCAAGTTATGCTTAATAAATTTATTTTATGGTTTAACTCAAATAGATTATTTTTAAATATTAATAAAACAATATTCGTTCATTTTACGCCGAGACTAAAACAAATAAATGAAAGTTACCTTTTGAAATGCAATGGAAAAAGTATTGAACAGGTCAGTGAGACAAAATTTCTAGGTTTGCATATCGACAATAGTCTCAGCTGGGAACCGCATATAGATGTATTGTGCAAAAAAATGTCATCGATTTGTTTTGCTTTTTACAGGCTAAAACAGGTTGGTAATTCAAATATATTGTTACCTTATTATTATGCAGCAATGTATTCGCGATTTAAATATGGCTTAATATTTTGGGGTCGTTCTCACCATAGTATTAGATTATTTAAATTGCAAAAAAGGCTGTTAGATGCATTGCAAATGTTTCCAATCGTACGTCATGTAGACCCCTATTTAGAAAACTAAAAATACTTACTTTGCCGTGTATCTATATCATAGAAATTTTGCTATTTGTAAAACTTAATTATGAGAAATTTACAACAAATAATCATTATCATACCTATAATACCAGAGGAGGTCAGGATTTGTGTTTACCAATACATAGTTTAGCTATTTATTAAAATAACCCTGCGTATATTGGTATACAACTATTCAATAAGTTACCTAATACTATAAAATCTATTGAAAGTATATATTCTTTTAAGAAAAAAATTCGAATGTTATTGATAGAGAAAGTATATTATAGTGTATCAGAATATTTAAACGATAGTGATATGCAGTGATTTATTAAAGTATTTATTATTAGTGTAAGTTATTCTTTGAATTCTGTACATTATATGTTTTTAATATGTTTTGTGTGTGTGCACGTTGTGCATTTTTGACGTGTTTTATACCTTTAACTTGTAAGGTCTCTTAAATCAATAAATTATTATTATTATTATATAATAGCCTTGTTAGGTCTAACCTAGATTATTGTCAAATAATTTGGTCACCGTTCTATCGTAATTCTATTGATCTTATAGAGAGTACACAAAAAAAATTCCTTTAGTATATATAAAGAAACTCATTTTTATGATCATTTTGCTCACTATAATGAACTGTTGCTTAGATATGACTATGAGCTGAGACGTGTTCATGCCTCGTTAATCTATATCTATAAACTTCTAAATCACCTCTCTGATAACTCCGAGTTTTTATCAAATTTGCCATTTAATGTACCAAACCGAATGGGTAGGAATTTTGACCCGTTTTATATTCCTCAGTTTAGAACGAATATGTACCTGTAGTAAGATTATGTTTATTAGGTAATCTTGCCCACTCAAGATTTGATTTATTTACCCTTAGCCCCGCCAGTTATATAAGGAATATTAAATCAATCACTCTAAACGAAATTTAAACTGCATGACGCTCTATTATTTATTTATTTCTTACATTTTTACCTTTTTACTCTGTATATACTTAGTTGTTATTGTAACTGTTAAGCAGTCCCTACTATGTCCACTGTACGTGATTATATGTTATGTAAGCTTTTATATACATTTATGTACTTTGCTTCTTTGTTCTTTTTATACTTTGTAAATCTCTGTTTGTTGTTCTCTCACGTTACTTGTACTATTTAGTCTCATGTAAATCATGTTCTCTTTACAACTTTGTAATTGGGCTTCGCCTGTAAAGTTGTTGTTGAATAAATAAATAAATAAATAAAAAAATAAATATAGATCGTCGAATTCTTCCCCATAAAATCCCCTATAACGTTATTTTCGCTTTAATACCCGCCGAGTTACAGGAGGTTGAAACCGTTGATTTTTAAGCAAAAAACACTGATTTTTCAAAGGTTTTAAGCGAATTACTCAAAGAGGATCACATTTTTTAAAAAATTTATCATAACAAAAAAGTTAGTTTATAAAATAACAAAAATAATTCATGAAATAAAAATTTGTTTAGGCTCATCGTTGCCGAGGTACAGTTAATGTTTGGTGCATTTGAATGTAGCCCAGAAAAGGTCACGCTCTTCAAACAGTCATAACTCTGGTTTAAAAAAACCTTTTAACATGTGCCTCGGACCTAATTAAAGCTTATTACAGTAGCTTAAAATTTTCTTTTGACAAATTTTGATATCTGCAAAATCAAAAATGATACAAGGAAAATAAAGTCAAAATTTTGATTTTTTTACACAAAAAAGTGCCCGTTTGTTGGTTCCATTAAATCCCAAATTGAAAAGAAATTCCAGATCATGTTTTTTGTTAGTCCTAACTATTATGTATACGCTCATTTTTTTTTTGCTCGTGATGGATGTATTATCTAAAAAATTTTATAATTAATCTTGATTTTACACTTAAGATTGAAAATTTTTGAAAAGATGATTTTTTTTGTTTCAAATAACTTAGCAGGGAAGCATCTTAGCTGAATGTTACTAGGGACAAAAAATGATGGCAATAAGCTAAGGAAAAAGATCCTTTTTTTATTTTTAAAGATAATAGCTTAGGAGATAGAAGTGTTTGAAATTAACTCTTAACGTTTTTTTTTTTTAATTGAGACACTTAAGATGAATATAGAAAAACTGACAACCCTCTGTACTGTCTTGACCTACAGAGGATTAAGAGACCTTCAACATGCTTTTTTTGGATGATTATTAGCTTTAATTGCAAAGGAGCTATGACTGAAATAAGGAGTGCACCTCGTTTTAGCAAATTACGATATTGCTCAATTGGCGGTAAAAGGTAAAATCTCACAATATTTTCAATTATAAAGGAATAAATAATCATAATTTATAAAAATGAAAATGACTCAAACATTGATGAAGATGAATAGTTATATCAGGTTAAATCTCTATATAGTTAATAAAATTGGAAAATATTAATTACACAGGCACACAAAATAAAAAAATTGGTATTTTTCTAGTACTCTATTAGGTAACCTATAAATATTTCGACGTGCTGAACACGAATCTGGTGTCCGTTTAGCTACATTCGCCGCCATTTTTTTGTAAATCGTGAAAATAACCTAAAAAACTCATAATTTAGGTTATTTTCACGATTTACTAAAAATTGGTGGGTAACGGAGCTAAACTGATAACCTGATTCGTATTCAGCATGTCGAAATACATAGAGGTTGCCCAATGGAGTCCCAGAAACAGACCCTTTTTTTTGTGTGTGTGTCTGTGTAATATATGAAGATCTGCCATTTTCTAGAAAATTGCGTATGCAAATATATTACACCCACACACAAAAAAAGTGAAAAGTGACCTATTTCTGGGACTTCATTGTGTAACCCTCTGTACTTCGACATGCTGAATATGAATTAGGTATCCGTTTAGCTCTATTATCCACCAATTTTTAGTAAATCGCGAAAATGACCTGAATTATGAGTTTCTTTTAGGTTATTTTCGCGATTTACAAAAAAAATGGTGGTCAATGGAGCTAAACGGACACCTGATTCGTGTTCAGCACGTCGAAATACGTATGGGTTACCCAATGGAGTACCAGAAAAATACCACTTTTTTAATTTTGTGTGCCTGTGTTAGTGTTTTATTAATTTGCTACACTTCAACATAAAAACCCGGCCCAAATTCGTAATCAGCAACCCCAAAATCATAAATAATAATAGTTTCATTAATAAATTCCCAGTACTTCCATTATACTTATTCTTTAACTTTAGGGGCGGTTCTCTGTATTATATTATGCTAAGCTGTTTATGTTATTAGATTTAATATAGTTAGTCCTGAGATGTCATTATTAATACAAGTTATGAACAGTCATATTTGATATACCGGGTGACACAGGAGATATGTAACACCCCGTAGCATGTTTATTTAAAAAGATAATATTTTGAAATTTGGTAGACTCATATAATGCGTGATTGTCCTTTTTTGGTACAAACAAGAAATTTTTTCCACTTCCGGTTTCACCGGAAGTGACATCTTCTTCGTTATTTTAAATAGCACCCTGTATATATTTTTTTCCTGTCTGATTCTACTTAAATTTCTCTTTTCACCTATGTATAGCAAGATAACATTAATTTTTAAAATTGCTGCTGAAAACCATTTTATTGCTCTAAGTCAAGTTGGCTATGGTATGAAATGTGGCGGTAATTAATGCTTAATGTGCTGCGATATCAATGATACACAATTTTGGGTTTCATATTTGTTTTGTTCTAATCAGTAGCCGAAGAGACTTTGTAGAATTTTTATATTAAATAAAATTCTCTAGACTAAATTCCCGAAATCATAAAAACTAAGATAGAAACACTAATTTTAAATTTGACCCATTTGTAAAATATTTATTCATCTTTCACTTTTACCCAATACAATTCATTGTTATGTCTGATTTTGCTTGCTTTTAAATAAAATTGTTTTCGAAGAATCTCAAAATGCTGGCCATTATTTTCCCTGCAGCGTCGAATTCTTGTAACAGTACATCTAAGCACATTTTCAAACTGCAATTCAGTAATCTCATTTATTGCTAACCTAATTCTCATTTTTAAGCCGTCCCTATTTTGCAGTGGAGTTTTATAAACTATTTCCTTGAGATGGCCCCATATGAAAAAATCAAGTGGCGTAAAATCCGAACACCTCGGAGACCATCTAATTGGTAAAAGTGAAGTATGATTAAATATTTTACAAATGGATACAATTTAAAATTAGTGTTTCTATCTTAGTTTTTGTGATTTCGTGGATTTAGTCTAGAGATTTTTCTTTAATATAAAAATTGTACAAAGTCTTTTCGGCTACTGATTAGAACAAAACAAATATGAAACACAAAATTGTGTTCCACGGTTCTTTTGATTTTGCAGCACACTAAGCATTAATTACCGCTACATTTCATACCATAGCCAACTTGACTTAATGCAATAAAATGGTTTTCAGTAGCCATTTTAAAAACAAATGCCATCTTGCTATACATAGTTGAAAAGAGGAATTTAAGGAGAATCAGATAGGAAAAAAAGATATACAGGGTGCCATTTAAAATAACAAAGTAGATGTCACTTCCGGTGAAACCGGAAGTGGAAAAAATTTTTTGTTTCTACTAAAAAAAGGACAATCAGACATTATATAAGTACACCAAATTTAAAAATTATATCTTTTTAAATAAACATGCTACGTGGTGTTACATATCTCCTGTGTCACCCGGTATGTTGTATCCTAATCACAGAAAAGGGAACTACCAGAAACGACACATGGGCTTCCCGCCAAAATTCCATTGCCGTCATTTTGTTGTTGGTACATCTGTCAGTTCATTTATGGTTTTAGGTTAAAACAGTAAAGTGCGGTAAATGACAGTCTGTGACGTAATACCGAAATAAATTCTTAAAAGGTTTTAGTGTTATTGTGTTGTGTTAATAGTAATTTTTATTAGCGATATGAGTAAAGAGGTTGAACAGTTTGCGCTGTTAAGGAATGTAGAAGTTGTACGATAGGAAAAGATATTAGTTTATTTAAGTTTCCTGAGGATCCCTAAAGGTATTTTACTATTGATGTAAATTATAAGATATTTCCAAGTAATTGTGAACCTTTCTTCTTTTAAGGTCCGTATTGTGGTTGGAAGCATTCGATCGTGGGGATTTGGCAAGTAAAAGTTCAGCCGAACTTTATAACAAGTTTAAGTTGTGCGCAAGACAAATATGTATCAAAATAAATTGCTACCAACAGCACTACCTACTATTACAGATTTTCTCAGGCGAGATACTGTATTGGTTTCAATACATTTTGTGACTTTATATTAAGAATACAATTGTTCGTAGAGGCAATTTTATCCAGTTTACTTTAATAGTTTTAATACCCATTATAAATAAAATTCTGCGAGTAACGTAAGTAATTGTGCCTGTGTAAAGTTTGTTTATAAACATGCTGTTTAAATTTCCTACCAAAATTACCAACAACAAAATGGCGAAGGTCACAAAAAACATCAAAGGCGGTGCTGAGAGTGCCGCTTCTGGTAGTTCCTTATTCTGTGTCCTAATATTGTTCAATAAACGAATCAACTTACTTGTGTGTCTTAGAATAATACATTCCCACCCTCTTAAAGGTAAGAGCAATTATTTTTTTTATTAGGGGGATGAATTTTATGTCTCAAAATTTAACAATCTGCTAAGAAATTCCTAATTTCTCATTATAAATAAAAAATAATTAATTCATCCATTTTACCCCTTTTATATCTGCCATATTGAGGGTGCAACACAAAATCTTTAATTTCAAACTTCACATTCGTGATCAGCGACCCCAAAAACATAAATAATATAAGTTTCATTAATTTATTCTCAGTACTTTGTTAATTACACAGGACCACAAAATATTTTTGCGAGTTGCCTGGGATCAGACCCAGTGTAGCATATGTTTTTGGGGTCGCTAAAATCGAATCTGAAACTTATTTTGCCTTGTCACGTCAGGATTTTTTTTTTAAATTAGAACATTTTTTTTAAATTTCATGTTTCGAAGATTTGGCGGAGTCGCCGGTAATATCAATTAATTCACAAGCATGGTATTATTTTTATAACAACATTCACATGGTGCCCAACGTAAAAAGAATTTCACAATAGTTCTCTTCACTGTGGTTACTAAAAAGGTTTTAAAAAAAATCTTTTTTTAAATAAATCTTCAAAAAATATCTCTAAAAAGTAAAACACAAAATTTAATTTAGTTTTCAAATATCATTGTGAAAAGTGGCAAGGAACTATACCTTATTACCTAATATCAATTTGAAATCGGTGCAAAAATATCTAATTTCAAAACTTGTTGTTTATAGTTCATAGGTCAAAAAATAGGTCTTTCATCTTAATTAGAATTTTCAGTAACGAAATTGACATTATACAGGAGCATGAAAGATGAATATTTTTTGGGTACCTACGAACTATAAACCAAGTTTTGAAATTAGATATTTTTGCACCGATTTTAAATTGATATTATAATCCAAAGTACAAAAAAGGCCGATTAGAGGAAATAATTCGTGTAGTGGCCAATTTTTGTGCAGTTAGGGGGGGGGAGGGGGTGGCCTGAAGAACATACCAAAAGTCGTGACCGGTGAGGGGTGAGCGGAGGTGGGGGGTGGTTTAAAGGTCGGTCCCCTTTTCAGGATTTTCTTGAATAACTCGAAAACCTCGAAAACTACGACTTCTAGGGAAAAATTGTTTTTATACAAAATTAAACTAGATGAAATTTTCTACAAATAAGCTTCTATTAATTTTTTATGTAGGATCAATACTTTATGAGATAGAGAGGTAGTCCAGTCGACGGAGCGCTAAAATGATCAAAATCTCTAATTTGAGAGCTAATGAATCGATTTTGATGAAACCTTGCGCAATGTGTTTGTAATGACGTTAATAAAAAAGTTGAAAAGAAATAGAGTAGGAAATGATCGGAAGGAGTAAAAAACACCCCTGTCATCACGGGTTCCATAACTGGTGGAATTGTAGGTCAAAAATGAAAAAAACCAATATACCTTTTTTTTTGGTAAAAAAATATACCTTGGTCTAAAATAAAATGTTTTTACTCTTGTGAATTTTTTCGAAAAATGCATATTTTTCGAGATATGGCCATTCGAAAATTCCTAAAAGAAATGTAAAAGTTGAAAAAAAATCTGAAAAAATTCAGCTGAATGTATCATCGAAATACAAGACTTCATTTATTTGCAACTTCTGTGTAAAATGCGTTTTCACCGGGTTTTTCCGAAAAAACATGAAAAACTACTTAATTCTTTTTTTAATTCGCAATTTTTCCACCCTCTGTGTCTCGTAAAGTATTGATCCTACATAAAAAATGAATAGAAAATTTTTGTAGAAAATTTCGTCTAGTTTAATTTTGTATAAAAACAGTTTTTCGCTAGAGGTCGTAGTTTTCGAGTTATTTAAGAAAAACGTGAAAAGGGGACCTTTAAACTACCACCCACCCCCACCCCGCTCACCCCCCACCGGTCAGGACTTTTGGTATGTTGTTCAGGGCACTCCTCCCGACAAATATACAAAAATTTGCAACTACACGAATTAATTCCACTATTTTTCCTTCGTTGATTGGACTATTAGATAATAAGGTATAGTTCGTTGCCACTTTTCACTAATAGATAGACAGATTTGTAAAACTGAGTAAAATTTTATTTCTTACTTTTTAGAAACATTTTTTTTTTTGAAGATTTATTTAAGGCGATTCGATTTAAAAAAAGATTTTTTTTTCCAATCTTTTGAGTAGCTTCTTTTATGTATTTAACTTCTACATAGTGAAGGAAACTATTGTGAAAATCTCTGTATGTAGGGCACGATGTGAAAATAAATAAAAGTAATACCATGTTTGTTAATTAATATACCGGCGACTTCGCCAAATCTTCGAAATATGAAGTAAAAAAAATTGTTCTTAATTTCAAAAAAAATCCTTACGTGACAAGGCAAAATTAATTTCAGATTCGGTTTCAGCGACCTCAAAAACATATGCTACACCGGGTCTGGTTCCAGGCAACTCGCAAATAGTTATTTTTATACGAAGACCGCGAAATTCCTTTTTACGTACCGAGAGAAAAATTATCGCCGAGGCCGCTTGCGGCCGAGGCAAGATAATCTCGGGGACGCTAAAAAATTTCGCGGCCATGGTATAAACACTATTTTTTGTGCAACCGTAAATTATAGTTAGTATAGATGGTGAAAATGACACCACCGTTTATACTATATTTTGCTAAATAAACGCGGTGGCTTTAACGTCAGAGCGTTTCCATGGTAATGGTATATTTTGAATGTATACTTGACAGTCGGTTTAATAAAATATAACAATTTTTGTTTGTCATATTTTATAAATGTCAATTTTGAAGTGACTTAAACGTCAATTATTATGAAAGCGACTTTTAGTTTTTCGGCCGTTACTAAAGGTAACGGCCGTGAAATTGAATTGCTCGGACTGTTTTGACAACGCGAAATACTCATTTCACGTACGGCTGCACAAAATAGTTATTTTTATACCAAGGCCGCGAAATTCCTTTTTACGTACCGAGAGAAAAATTATCGCCGAGGCCGCTTGCGGCCGAGGCAAGATAATCTCGAGGGCGCAAAAAAATTTCGCAGCCATGGTATAAACACTATTTTTTGTGCAACCGTAAATTATAGTTAGTATAGATGGTGAAAATAACACCACCGTTTGTGCTATATTTTGCTAAATAAACGCGGTGGCCTTAACGTCAGAGCGTTTCTATGGAAACGGTATGTTTTGAATATATACTTGACAATTCTCGATTAATCGTAAAAATGTCTCAGAGCGATAATGAGATTTCAATTTCTTGTAGTCCCCCAGATTTAAAAAGTATTATGAATTCGACGCTTGCTGATGTAATACCAGAAAAGTCCAAACTGATATACGAAATATGCTGCAGCGAGTTAAAATATAACAATTTGTGCTTGTTACATTTTAGAAATGTCAATTTTGAAGTGACTTAAATGTCAATTATTATGAAAGTGACTTTTAGTTTTTCGGCTGTTACTAAGGGTAACGGCCGTGAAATTGAATTTCACGGACTTTTTTGAGAACGTGAAATATTCATTTCACGTACGGCTGCACAAAAAATATTTTGTGGTCCTGTGTTATTGATGTTTTGATTTTGGGGGTGGTTTCCACCCTCTTAAAAATACGTCTATTCCTTTTTCATATTTGAAGTTGCTACCTTAAAGTTTAAGAATCCGAAAAAAAAACCAAGCCGCTATAGAATTAGTACGAAGTTTGGGTACTTTTTGACACCAAATGACTGTACTACTTTTGAATCGTGAGAAAAATATTATACTACATTAAAGAAGTGCCTCTGCACTATGTACAATTTTACACTGTAGGCATACCGTGTATGGTACACAACATATCAATATTTATTGTTCAAGTTTTAGCTAAATCATAAATATAACGACTAAATATTAATTGAGGTATATATGAAATTTACTTACGTAAATATTACATGAACAATTTCTCCAAGAACTCCATTTGCTTCTTCTATAGAATGTTGAGAAACCTCACAAATTGCTCTTAGTAGACAATATTTTCCAGGAAAACCATTTCTACAACAAATAAAAAATCAATCAGTAAGTAGCACAGCGAGTGTCTATCTTATGATCCAAGAATGCGTGGTTTGCTGGTGCAAATTGCTGCACAAGCACAGCCTTTATCTTACATGTCACACCCTTGCTATCGTACCTTGAGTTTGGTGATACTGAGAGGCAAAGACGGATACGTGTGATGTTTGAAATATTCCGTTAGATTGTAGATTGTCGAGGGTCGCTCGGCTCTTTCAGCCCTACTTCACCTCGACCTGAAAAGATCTTTTGTGACTTACCCTACAATTAGTTGTTGCCCAGGACTCCCAAGCTTTTTATAAAGTTTGTGATTTTTTCTGGGGGCTAATTTCCCTATGTCTTCAGACGTTAGTTCCACCTTTTCTAGGTACTTTAGCCTAGTGCGGACTAGCATCTTGCATTCGCAAATATGTTCCGCAGTTTCTGTTGCAGAATCACAGTATCTGCACTTATCGTTTTCTGCCTTGCTTATGTTCTTAAGATGGTATCTTAAGGGGCGATAGCCTGTTAAAAGGCCTGTCATCAGTCTTAAGTCGAACTTTTCGAGTTCGAGAAGCCTTGTGGCATTCTTTGACGAATAAGTGATGAACTTTTTCGCTTGTCTTTGGTCCAGAGTATTCCTCCAGTAGGACTCTTTCTGTTCCTTTTCCCATTTTAGGACCTCCGCCGTTATATGTACCTTAGATAAGCCACAAAACGGTTCGGACCCAAAGAATGGGGAAATATCCCGCTAAGCGAGGTTTACTGTAATATCAGACTATTTGAGGGGTTTCAGGGGAATCAACAGACGTTAGAGTAGAAGACGTAAAAGTAGAAGTAAGAACAATTTTAAAAATTTTTTATTGTTCAGATAGGCTTAAAATGTCATGAAACCTCGAGATTTTAAGTTTGAGCAAAAAAGAAATTTCTGTCTGTCGGTCTGTCTGTCTGTAACTTTTTTTGTGCGCACGAATACTCTGGAACCGTTTAAGATATTGACTTGAAATTTGGTACATGTATGTATTTTAAGGAGATTTGGAACTAGATTATATTTTCAACTTATTACGTTGAAGGGTTGGGAGTAAATAGGTAAATCAAGAAAGCAGGAGTCCATAAAATTGGTATTTAGTATATATAAAAGAAGATAAAGTCTCAAATTTTTTTTTTTGCTTAGCCCCACGCCATTAACAAAAGGGGTGAAAAAAATAAAGTTGTAATTTAGCGTGTACAAGAACCTATGGCCTCAAAAAAATGTTTTACTTCATCCACCCCCACTGCCGATGTGGCATATCGTTTTATAGGTTTTTGAGGTAGACGATTTCAAATATTATGTTATTAAAGTTCCATAAACAATAATTTTGACATAGTGAGTGCAAATATAGTATCGTTGTGAGAGACTTGGATAGATAACACAGCCCCACAAAAAAAAAAATTTGGAACTGCTATCGAGGTAACTGTATCCCGATGTAATTTTCGACGCTGAATTCGAATCAAAAAAAAACAGTACATCCCCAAAATCATTAGCTAAAGCCAAAAAACACCCCTGGAATGGGGTAAAAAGAAGATTAAGCTACGAGAATAGTTGTTACATCTTAATCTAGCGAATTATACAAATTAAGGTTAAACAGCAGCGTACATACAATAGATATGAAACACACCCCCCCAGGGAGGGGCGAAAACTAGCCCCCATATATAATAAAATCGATCCAAAACAGCAATGACTGCTGATAAAGCTCGAAATGTCTAAGTTTTGTCAAAGTGATAATAAACTGCATCAGGTCCGACGTAATCTTCATAAACTACCCCTATAGGGTTGAGAACAACCACCCCCTAAGTTTAAAGGACACAAGAAAAACAATAATGGATGCTATGATTGGCTGAAATTGCATAGTACTCTAAAATAGAACTAGAAACTTACGTACCATCAACGTCCTACAGTGTCAATCCTCAGAGAATGTGAAAACTACCCAGATTCAAGACTCAACTTGAAAAAAGCTGCAGTGACCCTCGAAAAAGCTCGAAACTCCGGAGGTTTGTAAATGTGAGAAGAGGCTGTAGTAGTTTTGGCTTAATTATTGAAAACTACCAACAGCTCTACCAGAAATCACCTCTTATCTTAAATGACACAGAAAAAACAAGAAAAAACATTGATATAAAAGTATTTCCATTTTTATGGATGCTATGATTGGTTAAAATTGCGTAGTACTCAAAGTTAGACTTAAAAAGTCACGTACCACTGTTGTTATTCAATTCCACTCCCTAGGGGCTAAAAACTACCCCGTGTGTAAGAAACAACTATAAAAAGATACAGTGACTTCTGAAAAAACTCGAAACGAATAAGCAACAAGCTTTTTCAGTAGTCACTGCAACATTTTTTTCGTTGCATCTTTAATGATGGTAGTTTACATCCTTGCGGGGGGTGCTACTTAATAACATTGATAGGACATGAGTTTCAAACTCTAAGTGTACAGCACGATTTTTGCCAATCATAGCATCCATAAAAATGTAAATCCGGTTAGCTTCTCTCTGTTTTTCCAGCATCCCACGAATATAGGCAACCCCGTGGTGGTGGCTTTCAAGCACAGTGTTGAACATAGTCTAGTTTTTTCTCACTTCCACACAACGCAGGTGTTTCGAATTTTTATAGAAGTCACTGTAACTTTTTATAGTTAAATCTTACATAGAGGGTAGTTTTCATACCCTATGAGGGTTGACACTGTAGGACGTTGATGGTACGTAAGTTTCTAGTTCTAGTTTAAAGTACCACGCAATTTCAGCCAATCATGGCATCCATGAAAATAGAAATCCTGTTGGATTTTACGTTTTTTCTTGTTTTTCTCGTGTCCTTTAAAGACTGTAGTTTAAAGGGGTGCTTATTCTCAACCCATAATGGTAGTTTATGAAGATTACGTCGGATCTTATACAGTTTTTTATCACTTTAACAAAACTTAGACATTTCGAGTTTTTTCAGAAGTCATTGCTATTTTGGATCGATTTTTTTATATATGGGGGCTAGTTTTCGCCCCTCTCGGGGTGTGTTTCATATCTATTGTATGTACGCTGCTGTTTAACCTTAATTCGTATAATTCGATGGATTAAGATGTAACAATTATTCTCGTAGCTTAATTTTCTTTTTACCCCATTCCAGGGGTGTTTTTTGGCTCTAGCTAATGATTTTGGGGGTGTACGATTTTTTTTTACTTCGGATTCGAATTCAGCGTCGAAAATTACATAAGGATACAGTTGTCTCGATAGCAGTTCCAATTTTTTTTTTGTGGGGCTGTGAATCTAAGTGTGGAATTTTAAGATTTATAAACACTCTACATAACACGTTGCATTGTAATTCGAGTCCTATGAACAAACGAACATCAGCGTGCCTGCCTTTCAAGATTATTTTAGCAGGTTGCTAAATTGATACCAACGCAATGTTTCAAGGATAGAAGAGGTTACCTCGAGTAGTATGAATGCGCAGTAGGTTTCTTCGTGTATTTTGGATGCGCAGTAAGTTACCTCAAGTAGTATGGATGCAGAGTGGTTTTCTTCAAGTAGTATGGAAGCGCAGTGGCTTTCCTCAAGTACAATGGATTCGCAGTGGCTTTCCTCGAATACCATTGATGCGCAGTAGGTTACCACGAGTAGCATAGATGCGCAGTGGCTTTTCTCGAGTACCAAATATGCGCAGTGGGTTTTCTCGAGTAATATGGATGCGCAGTGGGTTACTTCAAGTAGTATGAATGCGCAGTGGGTTTCCCCCGAGAATTATAGATGCGTAGTGGCTTACCTCGAGAAAATTAGATGCACAGTGGGTTACCTCGAGTAGTATGGATCGGTTTTTTTCCACCCCTACTACCACCCCCTAGCATGTGGCATATCGTTTTATGGGTTTTTGGGGTAGACGATTTAAAATATTACATTATTAAAGTTCCCTAAACAAATTTTTCTCATTGTGAGATTTGGATGAAGTATCTGGATGTGGGAGTAGTGATTCCTTGGGCAACGGTTTTTATTAGTGCAGCAACTTTATGTCATCAATGAAATATTAGTTATTGGGACACCTTCGTTTTTCGTGCCACTATATTTCTGCACAATTCTGACGCTTGCGCACTACATTCCCCAACCTCACAAAAATAATAAATAAATAATTTTTTTATATATTTTTTTTATCCTTTGTTCTGGAAGCTGTCATTCCAGGAGGGGCAAATTATGAGGATATCGACAATGTTTTAATCAACGGGGGTGGACCTAAAAATAATTTGGGAGAGGAAAGCCTAATGTTTGCATTTGATGATATGTCCGATGAGGACATTAAGTTAAGTTTTCGGTTTGAAAGGGCTGATATTCCTGGGCTAGTTGAAGCAACTAACGAAAAGATAAAGTTTAGATTATTCAAATCTGTAAACAAACAAAAATATGTCAGCCATCGAGTTGCCAAATGTCAAATACGCATTACAGTATCCCTTCATAAATAAACTTCTTCTTATTAATTCTTAATAAGGGATCCCTTATTTTCAGATCAAACTGCGCAGGCGTCCTTATTCTGCATCCAATAACTCCCTAATATCTTTGGTCCATCCATCGAACTCAATACTGAACTGGAATGTTTACTCGAGTGGAGAAAGCATCACAGAAAGAGACACGGACCATATATCGTTCTCTTTTCATAGAGTTTTATTGGAGTGTATAGACGATTAACGTTTATTTCAACCAATGAAATCTTGTCAGACAATTACATGTACGGTCCGTTTACAACCTGTTTCATTCTAGAAACATGTGAAACTTTTTCCGTATACCTAAAGCATTGAGTTAGAGTTCTAGTTTGGTATTGAGTTCGATGATTATATCGTAATTGATAGGTGTACCAACGTATGCGTTTTATATATATGTAAAATTCATCGTGTACATATTCGTACGATAAAAAACATCTTCACAACCGGCACGGATAACGGCATATTTTGTTCTCCGTTGTTAAGAAAGGGGGTACTAACTGAAGTGCAATGTCTAATAAAAAGTTAAAAAGATAGACCAACTTGAAATAAAAAAATCACCCATATTCATTCTCTACACATCAAAAACTATAGATTCAAACTACAAATACGGGGCTATAATGCAATTAGTCATATTTTCGATATCTAAACAATTTTTTCAGGGTAATCCTCACGCCGACTCTAACAGGCTGTATTTCCTTCACTATCGACAAGACTTTAACAGTCTGTTATGTATTTAGATATCAATGTTAAATGTGGGGACAGACCACGTAAATAGAGTTAAATATAGGATTTGGGTTAGTTATTTAGTAATTATTGGTTATGTTTAGTAAACAAAAAAATGAGGTTACGTTATTTATCAACTACACTTTGATTTATCAAACCGTTATGAATAACGGATCAACTCGAGACCGTACGGTACACTCCCAACTGAAAAGGGTCTAAAGAGATTCCACTAGCAACTGTAAAACATAAATTTGGGTGGTGTAAATTTTACAATTGTGCCCTTGTATAGAACTGACCAATTCTCCAAAATATTAAATATTAACAATGCCTAGGAATACAACAATAATTTAATGTAATGTTTGCTATTATTGTTAACTAGCAATACCTACAGCACTCCTCCCAATTTTAAGTGTAACTGACAGAAAAAGCAGCAGAAGCAGTTATAATAATCAAAAGTACTGAGAATAATGTTTCTGCTTATTTTAGAACATGTTCACCTCTTGATCGGATCAAGGAAATATATAGTAATAAAATTGGAGGTGATTCCAGTGTTATTTTCTTAAAATGATTTTAAACTTTTTTATTGAAGAATTAATATATTTTAACAAAGGGCTTTTGGTAGTAAGGTAAAAGATACGTACAACCTGTTGCCCCGATTATACTATTTAATATAATATATAAATCAGACGAAAGGATGGATATTTTTCAAGCTTATAAGATTCATGTACGCGCAATAAATTTTACACATCTTTCTTTTGTTGATTTTCTTAGCAAGTTACCCACCCTCTCAATCTGATACTCTTTTAAATCTTTATTATTTTCTATGTAAAATGTGTTAGTTATTATTTATTGTAAAATAGATGGTTAAATAATTTTAATTCGTTCCTATCTATTATATTATACTATAATAGAACATTGCGTATATAATAAATAGTATGACATAGAGGTAAGGTTTTTCTTAAATAAATTTATATCTTTAAATAATTTATGTGGTTATACTCTAATTATGCATATGCATGTCCAATCAGAGTAGCATCATTTTAGAATACTTAAATTAACAAATACACAAATGTTTGTAAAATTTCTGTCAATCTCGTTGATGTTCAAATAAGTATAATAGGTTCGTTACGTATATCACATTTTAGCATGTGGCTGTAATATAACGTCTAGTGACTTTTATTTACTCAATTATTAGTATAGTGCAGTCAAGGGAAGGCATATTCAACCAACAAACGTTATTCATTCTCTAACACATCAAAACTTTTTAATATATCTAACAAAGGGTATTTAATAACAATCTGACTTGTTGGAAGTGTCTGACACTGTGTCATTGCATAAAAAATAGAAAGGCTAGCAAACAGAATTTTAGCGTCGTTCAGTTTGGAGGCGAGCATTGCCTAAAAGGCCGAAGATAAAGCAAAAATGCATATAACTTAATTTGCTGAGGAAAGTTTCTAACAAAAATATAAGTGGCCGTACCTTTATAAAATTAGTAGGTGAAGATTCAGACCGAAAAATTACTCATAAAATGTTCGTTTTTTTTTTTCAAAAACTTACGAAATACTTTTCAGTTGTTTAAATCATTATTGACACATAAATATTGCAGAAGTCTATAAATATTTTTCATGCATAGGGACGCTTGAAAGAAAAGAGTGGATTTGATAAAAGAGATCAACGCAATTCGAATTTTGATGGTCACTGCTACTTCATTTTTTAAATTATTTACTCTTTTTTGATGGGTGGTGGGTTTTTCAACTAATTATCGGAGCCTGGTTAGTCTAAATTCGATCCCATGACATGTCATCTTAAATGCTACTTTTACTTCGTTTTTTATAAATAAACAATGCAAATCAAGCACTTTTCAACAAAATCAGAATAATTTTTTGCGAATTTTATCTTTTACTAAATTGACTGATTCTACTTATACATGTCTTTCAAGAATTTTTAAATGTCATCATTGTTTATAAATTGTAAAATCAACTGGTGCGGGAACTAAGTGGCTTTTTCAGACACTCATCGTTACAAGCATTTTCTATGCGCTGATTAATTCTATCGAACTTAAATAACGACAAAATAGACTTCTGGCATACGTCAGCCCATCGAGTTGGCCATGGTTCAAGATATAAAAATCAGTGAAATTATATCATCGTTACAAAGCCAATTTTTTTTGTGTGTACACATGTTACGTTTAGAATGAATAAAATAAGATCGCCAGAAAGTGTGGGCCATCAGGGGTGCAACCAGAAAGGTCAAAGAGGTAAAAAAACGGAGTTATATAACATGATCGTTACAAACTTTTTTAAGGTTGAGCATGTTTATTTAAATGTTTTGAACACAGAAAAAAATTCCCAGAAAGAAACTCCCGTCAGTAAGGCTAGCCAGAAAGAAAATGTTTAGGATTTTTGAAGAAAATTGGATTTTTTTCGCATATTTCATCTCAGAACTCTAAACTCATCGTTACAAGTTCTGGCTCCTTTTTAAAACGTAAATATAAGCTCCTTTAACAATAGAATAGCCTCTCCGTAAAGTACTTAGTGTCAATAAAAGTACCATAGGCTCTTAAATATACAGGAATTTAACACTTTCGGCTAAATTGACTCCGTACAGTGCCTCAGATGTATTGTATCATTATTACCTTTCTGGCTGCGCCTCCTGACGGCCCACACTTTCTGGCGATCTTATTTTATTCATTCTAAACATAAAATGTGTACATACAAAAAAAAATGAGCCTTGTAACGATGACATGATTTCACTGATTTTTAAACAGTGTTCGTGACGCTTCTGACAGGAGGTGCCCCGCCTGAAGTCGATTTTATGAATCGTTATCATCCATTAAACCACAAAAATATCTTAAAGTTCATAAAACGATGAGCTGCCGAAAAAGCCACCTAGCTCTCGCTCCATTAAGGATTATTAACAAAAAATATAAGTATATAAAATACATATTTCCTAAAAATTGTTAATACATATTTTCCGAAAACTGAAAAGAAACGTTATATCCTGCTCTATAAATACTTCATCTTATAGACGTTCGGACGTCACCTTTATACTTTCAGATCTCCGAAATCATTAACTCTACAGAAATTAGAAAAAAACGAAATTTTTCCTCAATAGTAGCTTTCTTATTTGTCTGTAGCATGTGTTCGCTCAATGTAATACTTATCGAGTTATTTGACGAACATTGTTTTGAAATATATATTTTTAAGCTAAAAATCCCAATTTTCAAGTCATAACTTAAAAACTATAAATTTTTATGAAACGTTGCATAAAACCTTTTCTTCTAAAATTCTACCTTCTTTCAGCTCCAATGTTTGTATTCTTTTCTTAGTTGTCACACCCTGAAAAGGCGTGGTATCTACCCCCTATAAATTAACAAGCCGCCGCCAGGGCCGGATTAAGGATCAGCGCGCTCCTAGGCTAATCATGTACTTGCGCCCCCTCTTATTCATAATGGAACAAAAATGATAAGCGGCAGGGTTGTCCCGGTTTCAAAATTGATGAGGTGGGGGGAGGTTTTTATATTTTTATATAAAGTACTATAAGATCACATAAACTTTAAATTTTCATTGCTAATTGTTTTATAAACAAATAGATAAATTACGTATTTTTGAAAAAGAAATTTTTGTCATCTTATTGGTTATAATATTAATATTACGATCAAAAGAAAAAAATATATTTCTTAAACAATTTTTTTAATTGTCTATAATATTTTTTTTCCTTTTTTCAATATTTAATCACGTTATTAAGAAAAAATGTTATTCTTAAAATGTATTATTTGCAATTCTCTACAATTTGTTATTAACAGTCGCCGCATGTGTTTATATTTTTTTTTAGATAGAAAAAAATAATAAATGTTTATGTATACAGTTGTTTTTGTTATTTTTTTTTTCTATCTATAAAAAATATAAACACATTCGGCGATTGTTGATAACAAATTGTTTATTAAATAAACAAATAAATTAACAACAAAAAAAATGTTTCTTTTTTCCAGCTTATAGAAAATTGTAAATAATAAAGTTTAAGAATAAAACTTTTTCTTAATTATTTGTTTAAATATTGAAAACATGAAAAAAATTATTATAGACAATTAAAAAATTTTTTTAAGAAATTTTTTTTTTTTTAATCATAATATTTTATAACCAATAAAATGGCAAAATTTTTTTTTCAAAAATACGTAATTTATCTATTTGTTTATAAAATTTGTTTAAACAATTAGCAATGAAAATTTAAAGTTTATGTGATCTTGCAGTACTTTTGAATATAAAAACAGTAATAATAATTAAAATTAATAAAAAAAAATTTCAACCTCTCTTTTTCATTTTTTAGTTTTTTGTTAGATTAAATAATTAATAACTAATAGACTATAACAATTAATTAAAAACATCGCAATGTCATAATCCCATAAAGTATAGTTAACACGAAGCGAAGTAATTTTAGTGACTTTTGTTTAATAAATAATTATTCGACTTGAAATATAAACGCAAACTGTATAAAAATTTGTTAATTAACAATGGGCTCATTTTATGAAAAATCGGTGAAAAAAATTTTTTACAACGGGATATTTTTCCTTTAAGTGTCTAAATAATACCATAATTTTTAAAAAATTTTAAATTAATATTTAATAACATAAAAAAATATTTTTACTTATTACGGTCAGTTTTAGGGCATCGTAACGGCTTAGTGTTCGCCGCGCGGAGCTCTAATTTCAACATTAAATTAAAATTATTAATAATAGAGATAGAGTTTCGGGAGTCGGGACTTTTTTATTGGAAATTTCTTCCTCTTTAAGAATCCTTCTTTGAAATTTATTAGATACTAATAGTTTTCGAGTTATTTACAAAAAGCAAAACTCGTTATTTTTTCAATCTTCATTTGTTTATAACTTTTGCAATTGTTTATGTGCGGGTTTGAAAATTTTGAACATTTTTCTAGACGTCATTCCGAATCCATTGAGCCCTCACTCACATTTTTACGAGCTTTATCAAGAATTAACACGGCTTTGAACTTGTGAACTAGTGTATTAAACAAACAATTTTTTACGCTCATTATCCCAACAATATTTTGTGGCTGTTTTTTTCGCCAGCCCTTATGCATTATACGACGCTACAATACATTTTATTTTCAAAGGTTAATGGTAACTAGTAAATGTCATCCGTCGGCCATCGGGAGATAAAATTAGTTAGCGCCGAAGCGCCCCCTCTGGGTTCGGCGCCCCTAGACTATAGCCTATTTCGCCTTATGGATAATCCGACCCTGGCCGCCGCATAATATAGAAATTTTTCTTTGAAATATTTACTATTAAGTTGCCAAAAATGAATGAAATCGATTTCATATGACATTATTCCGAAGTCGAAACCTCTAGTTACTGTGCTATTGAAATTGAAAACGTATAGAATTGTCAAACGAGTAGAAGTTGCAGTCGGGTATATCCGACTATGAATACATATTTGATTAAAATTTTACTCGAATACACTTCAATTTTACGTGTACTGTTCAGGTATTCTCAGTCGGCATCGCTTAACTGCAACTTTCATTCGTTTCGTATTACTTTTTATTCATATCCAAATAACATTTTAAATTAAAATTGATATATTACATAATCTGCGTAAAGTTCGTTCGCGCACGAGACAAACTGTGTATTGCAGATCCAATATATTGTACATCTTCGTGATCCTGTGTGCTTAATCAAAAACCTTATTACATTTTGCTCTAAACTTATAATAAAATGGTTTATGAATAACATGATAATTTACACGCCTCTAACAATCACCCCCTGAGACAGATGTAGCCCAGCTTCCATAAGCAGGATTCTACTATACTCTTTTACATATATTCCGATATAAACAATTTAAAGACAGAAAATATCATGTTAAATGAGTACACACAGTCGGTTAACGATATTAAATTGATATTAGGTAATAAGCAGGGCTCGAGAATTTTATCTCGATGCCAGAGACGGCTCCCATATAGACATAATATTATATTGCAAACGCTTACCTAGAGCCAACCCTAATTGATTTTGACGTCACGAAGATAAAATTCCCAAGCTCTGGTAATAAGGCACAGTTTCACTAATGGGTAGATAAGCATTTACAAGACTCAGTGAAATTTCAATTCATAATTTGTAGTTATCTTTTTGTTTTTGAGACACGGTTTAATTAAAAAAAATATTGCAACATTTCTAACAGACTCTTATTTATTTAGCTTCTACATAGTAAATAAAAATGTGTAAGGAAATTTGTATAAATACTCGTCTTCCCATGAAATGGAAAAAGTCACCATACAATTGATCATTTATAAATTTTGTCTAACTCTGAATTTTTAGTATTTGGCAATCTTTGCCTGTTGAAAAATGAATTTGAAGTATCTTTGTGTCGCACGACGCGTGGTATTGCCACAAAAATATTAATAACCAAGAGCTCCATGTGCTCGGTTTGGTTTGATTGCTGCTAGTTGCGAGCTACCAACACTCAAATCATAGATAATAATACAAAACGTTTCCCTTTTAAAGGCTGTTTTTCATATGTGATCAATACAATAAAATCTTTTGCATTTCTTAAAAAAACATTAAATATCCGGGTGGGTTAAGAATGCATACATACAAGATGCAGATTATTACTTTTAAGAAAGTAATAATCGGTAAGAGACACAAAGAAACAATTTTATATACAATTATATAAGAAAATTATTTTAAGTGCGAATTTATTTATTAATGAAGAGCTATCTTGTAGTTGTTAATACAACTAAGAAAAAAATATATTTATTATATGTATGTCTAAGTTCACACACATACATTTTTAAGAAGTGGAAAATATTTTATTATATTGACATCACGTATAAAAAATATACGTTTTTAGCCTTTAAAGGGGCAGTAGCTCCAAAACAAATGGTTTTCGAGGGTTGTCGCCATTTGAACTTATAATCAGCAATAAGTCAACTTCCACAATCCAAAGTTTTGAAAAAAATTCCTTTTTTTATAGTCTTCAAAAAAGCCGTAATGCTTCGTAAATGATTTAGACAACTCATATGTTTTATATATCATTTTAAAACATATTGAAGCATTTTCTTTCAAATGTTTTCAATACACCGAAAAGCACCTACTTCACTTAATAAAAAATGTCCTGCAGGCTTTTTTGCCAAGTCCAACAAACTGACTAGTAGTATTGTTGTAGAACCTCCCAGAATTGGTCGAAGTCAAAATGAAAATTCGAATTAGGCAAAAAATTCATTTAAGGACATTTTCAAGAGTCTGAGAGACTTCAGAGCCATAAACTAATACAAAAGAACCAATATGAGTTCATTAAGACATAAGGCACAACTAAATAAAAAATTTGAGGGAACACCAAATGATTTTTTTTAAGTTTTTTATTCCTCCACCAAAGACATTGACCATGGAGGTACAGTCATAATATATGCTGTTCGAAAGACTAACTATAAAATTTTAACCATGTAGCATATCAAAAAGGGTCAAATCAACAAATATGGCGAAGGCGCGTAGCGTCTTTAGGCAAATATTGGCAAAAAATCAATGAAAATGCACAATTCCGGTTTCTCGCATAAAACAAGTTTGGATTCACCTAGCGACTCATAATTTGGATGAGTCCGTAGGATGGTCAATACAAAGCGATGGTAGGAAGCCTTTCCAGATAATAAAGTTATAGAGAAAACCGCCTTGTGCATAAGTGACTCAAAAATCAATTTTTCAAAAAAGTCACTCGAAGGCGAGTCGCTGTCACTTTTCGTTTATTGAACCTGCATGGGGACTAGTAGGTCATAAGACTGGCCGAACGTTAGCAAACTCACGTATTAGTCGGACTTCCTTCTGTGAATGATAAAATCTAATAGAATAGAACCTTTATAGTGGAACGGATAGAACGTCTTAGCTCATTAAAAATATTTTCGGAGTAGAAAGATATGGGATAAAAACCATCTTGTTCAGAAATGTTTAACGCATCAGAATCTCTTTTTACGAAAATTTTGGGTGGTACTGAAAAAAATATGAGCGATTGAACCTTGAAAATGTCTATTTTCGTACGGGCCTCCTCCGCAAACTGTTGTTTTTTTTTTTTCTCCATAGCCAAGTAACATAAATTACTAATTTTTGTTTCATTGATGTACTATTGTAGTATATAATTTTTAATGTAGAAAGCACTTTCAATTTTAGTTGTTGTTATTTTTTTTCCGAGCGGAACACGGCAGAACTGAGAAAGTTCCGTTCCGACTTCAGTAGTGCTTAACTTTTTTTTTCACGATATGAATTTCAATTTTTTTACCATGTTCGGCTGGATTGAAGCAATACCAACATATGCCCTCGCATAAAAAAGTTTTTAGACCCATTTTTATAACGTCGTGTCTGGCGAGCTGTTCTTCTCACTGGGAGTGCGAGAGAGAGCGAATTATCGACTACGGACTAGTGATAGGATCACTCGAGTGAAAAATAACCGGTTATCCGGTTATTGAAATAACCTATATTACTCGGTTATTGTCGACGAGTCTCAAGTGAAAAATAACCGAATGTTAAACAGTTATTGAAGTAGTCATATAACTCATCACTCTCTCACAAATAAATTAAATGTTAACTCGTATCGTATAATAAACGAGTGAACCTCATTACTAACCTACGTTTCTAAAATAAGTATTAGGTATGTGAATTCGAACCGATTGATGTAGTAATCAGTATCCATTTACTTACCTATTATTTATAACATTATTTTATTTATATTTATTATGTCAAGAAATAATCAAACTATGTGCAATTTTATAAAGAATCATTTTATCCTGTACACATTTTTCTCAAAAATGAATTGATTGATTGATATTCTCATGGAAATTTAAAAAAAAATTGTATGAATCGGAATTTGAGCAAAAATTGGTAAATAGCCTTGTAAGTTATGCATAGCATTCAAGTGACCAACACTAATGATTACCCGGTTATTGAAATCACTTGAATACCTAGTATTCGGTTATTGAAATTAATCGGTTATGCCCATCACTACTACGGACGCGCATTGGACAAGGAACGCATTATAAATATAAATATTGTGGAACTCAGCGCCGGGTTATTTTTAAAAATGAAATGTTTTTGGGGTAGAAATCATTGAAACCTCCTATGCAATAATTATTAGAACCGCAAATGTACACTAAAATAACCTTTTGATTCTCAACTGAACACAATGTCAAGGGGAAATTTGAGAACTGAAAATATTATTTATTATATACTATATATATTATCTATTAATATTTGTACAAGTAGGTATGGTAATAGTAGTAATAATAATAATACTGAATGGAGAAAACACAAATCGGACGATGGGTAAACACAACAAAAATTGATGAAAGAAGGTTTTACATGACACATGACATAAAACAATATATAGTGCAAAACTAAAAGTCTGAATCTTCTGAATCATATTGGGGCTCGATATCAGCATGTTTGCATTTTTACATTTGCACAGTTCAGAGCACTTAAGATTCTCTTTGAAGCAGTCACATTTCTGAGTAGAGCATGTCTTATTTTTACAGTAAATTTCATCTGGTATGGCAGCTTTCGTCGTCCATACGGGTTTCAATACATTTTCATGCTTCTGCCAACCATACGAAAATATATCAAGTTCCTCCGCGATAGGAATGTGACTGCTTTTCCAAATCTTGGTTTGAAGTAGATTGATTTTTGCAATATAATATGGTCACGTTGATATGTAAGTACATACCTTAAAACGTGTTGCAAAAACGCGTTTTCAGTCGAAGGAAGTTCTGCTGCAGATTTCTTGGTTTTCATCGTCATGTTATAACGAAGCTCGTCCAAGCTTGTGCAACTCTTTTGCTTGTACAATTTTTGTACAAAATTTCTCGTCACGTCAGCAGCTTCGTTTGTTGGCAGCACTTCAAAAAATTGTAAACTTTCGAATATTTCAGGTGTTTTTATTAAAGTGTCAAACACTGTTTTTTCGCCAATTTTATAAAATTAACTCGTTGAGTCTGAACCTGTCAAAGCATGTACTGATCAAGTCAAGACACTGCCCTGCATTGATTGCGAATAATATGTCAGTTGAATTATACAGGGTGTAACGCAACTTACACGAAAAATTTTAACCATACATGCACCTTTAAATAAGAAGTCGACTTCTTAAAACAAATTTAACAAAAGTCCAACACAGAAAAAGATATGCATTGTTAAAGTTACAAATTGATGAAACTACTATTTAAAATTAAAATTTTTAATCTAAATTTTTAAAAATTTTTTTTAGTTACTTTTTTTTTAAATACAACAGTCCTTCAATGAAGTAAAGTTCAATAAATTATCATTTTCATCAATTTGTAACTTTAACAATGCATATATTTTTCTGTGTTGGACTTTTATTAAATTTTTTTTAAGAAGTCGACTTCTTATTTAAAGGTTCATGTATGGTTAAAATTTTTCGGGTAATTTGCGTTACACCCGAAAATATTTTCAAAATATTTGGAATTTTCCATAGTCAAATGAAGATTCTTGACTAACCCTGTAGAGCTGATAAGGATCCGATAACAGAAAAGAAGGTTTCTAGTGAAGCAGACTTTTTCATCAAGAATAACTTTTTTTTCGTAAAATCAAGAATTAAAAAGTTTTTCTTTTTCCGGACTCCATCCGTGGACACATTCTATGTTTATCGCCCTTCGGAGGCTATTTGTTGTACGAAGCTGCCGCCTCGTCAAAGAAACTTTCGTTGCGCTAAATACAAAAATAATTACCATTGAATTCAAAAAGCCACATTAACCATTTCTGTGTCTAGAAACCGCAGTAGATAATATAATGCGCTTCTTTTCCAATGCGCGTCCGTTTTCGATAATTCGCTCTCTCTCGCACTCCCACTGAGGAGAACAACTCGCCAGACACGACGTTATAAAAATGGCTCTAAAAACATTATTTTTGAAACGCGACCATATGTTATGCGAGGGCATATGTTGGTATTGCTTCAATTCAGACAAACATGGTAAAAAAATTGAAATCCATATCGTGAAAAAAAAAGTTAAGCACTACTGAAGTCGGAACTTTCTCAATTCTGCCGTGTTCCGCTCGGAAAAAAAAAATAATTACAACTAAAATTGAAGGTGCTTTCTACATTAAAAATTATATACTCGTTCCATACCCAATAGTACGTCAGTGAAACAAAAATTAGTAATTTACGTCACTTGGCTAAGGAGAAAAAAAAACATCAGTTTGCGGAGGAGACCCTTACGAAAATAGACATTTTCAAGATTTAATAGCTCATATTTTTTTTCAGTACCACCCAAAATTTTCGTTAAACATTTCTGAATAAGATGGTTTTTATCTCATGTCTTTCTACTTCGAAAATATTTTTAATGAGCTACGACGTTCTATCCCTTCCATTATTAAGCTAATCATAAGCGAACCAACATTTTTTAGTAAAATATTTTTATATTATTTTCAGTCAGCCATAATTATTACCAAAATTACAAAATTTTTAAATTCTTTTAAAAAGTCTTGCGTTAAATTCTGAGGAAGTTCAATTAACCTTTTCTACCAAATCGATTGTTAGCGCACGCTCTCATTTGTATGGTTAAAAGTAATTTGCCTTAGTTGGGGAGGCGTGAATCTTTCACATTGCAGAATTTTACTGTATTATTTTAGAACTATTAAATAAATGGTATTCTTTGAACTAATTGCACTTTATTGATGTTAAGACTTGTTGCTAGTCTTGATCACTTGAGGTTTTTGTTCTGAAGACCGGAAGCGTCGAGTTAATCGAAGTCTCATGATTTCGCAAGTTTGAAACTCGACGTTATAGTTACTTACGAAGTAAGGATTTTTTTATACGATTTCTGAGAAATCTTTAAGTGTAGAATCCATTATTAGTAGATAAATCACGTTGAAAGTCAATCCCGTTGAAAATAAATCTTCGATAAGGATTTTTTTATGCAAAAATTACAAAACTGGTGTAAAACAAGGTGTCCTTATTGCCACGTAAATAAATAGAATCGTGCAAGAGGGAGCGTCATTCTCAGATCATTATCTGAGATAGTGCAGCCTTGGCCTTTTACTTATTCTATCGAGTTGTATCTTATCTCGAACCCGCCTGGGTGTGGAAGAATGGGGTAGAACGCGACTGGCGCCCCTTAATAAATAAATTGGTGTCGCGTCACTTGATGCTCGGTAGTGAGTTCTTCTACAGTATCACAACCAGTAACTGCGTAAAATGCAGGTACATTAGTTAACCAGTTTGCCATTTGTATTTCATGTACTGCTGTGACACTTATTTATCTTTTGTTCCAATTTTTATCCAAATCTGCAGTCGGTCTTTAAAGTGTGCAAGCAATGCGAACTCTATCTACATCTTTACAGTCAATTATTAACATCGAAACCTAAGGGCTAGTACTTTCATCCCCCGTTAAATCTATTCTACAGATAAATCCCATGGAAACAATTATTGACACAATTGTATCCAAGGAAGTTATCTGGAGAATAAATTTAACTGGAGATAAAAGTACCAGGCCTAAATGTAATATATTAACAGTTTATGATCGTGCAGGCGATACTGGACCAATTGCGAACAATAACAGGGTTATGAAACTAGGAGCCATCTAAATCCAGGTACAGCTTTCTTATTTGTAACAACGCCAGTTCATTAATGGCATTCTCAAAGTCTGTGTCAAGAAGATCTAAAAAAATTGGCTATTTAAATTATTATTGAAGAAAAATAGGCAAATAATTTGTTGATTGAAAATGCCATTAGACATTTACTTTTCAGAATCTTGACTTCTATAGTTAATTATGAAATTTGGATTACCTACTCCCCACCATCTGCAATTATGTGATGAAACATTGCTGTTTGTAGTAAACGTCACTTCATCAGTGATTTTTTTTTATAAAATTGGTCAATTAAAAAATTATCTTGCGCCCACAAACAGTACTGCACACGACTAATTTCATCACCATTATCAAGTGTGTGCAAAAATTTTGGTGAAACACTTCCATTTTATGACATTTAAGACACCGCCACACTTTGCTTTGGAATACTTCAACTGTAAAGCTTTCCTAATACTAAGTTTTCAATTATCATGCACCAATTGGAACACAATTTCATCAAATTCATGATTAATCCCTTGATTATTCAAATGTTGAGGTCTCGACTTAAAACCACTTCCAGTATTATTATTGAAATCATTGATAGTATATTCCACCGTCTTAAAACTAATACTTCCACGTCTTCGGATAAATTTACGTGCTGCTTTTCTAAAAGAACGGACATTTTCAACAACTGAGTGGACTATTTTGGCTTTTTCAGCAATTATTAGGTATACTTCAGCCATAATTTAAACAGATACTTGCACAAGTCATTAAAATAAACATAAGTATATTAATGACGCTCATTTTGAGTATTTATATGGTATATATTATTATGGGGTTTACTAAAAATAGGACGTGTACCTGCAGTTTTTCATTTTCAATAAATCAATAAAATGAAATATTAACCAAAAATAAGTTAATTGTTTTTTTATTATTTTCAAGCAATCAAAAAACGTATTTCTTTTTAATGTTGTTTAATTTTAATGTTATTTAACGTATTCTTTGCATTCAGTTTTACATTTTTCTTCTATTTCAAGAACCTTTTGGAAGTTAGAGTAATATAATAATTTCTAAATTTCATAAATTGAAACCTCTGTATAAAATTTATTCTATATGAGAATTTCACGAAACTGGGAAAATTTTGGTTTTAAGGGCGCTGAGTAATACTACCTTGCCATGTTTTCAATAAAATCGAGTTCAGTGCACCTATATTAGTTCTTGTCTATCTGCCATAGTTTTAGAGAAAACCCCAAATCCCATCTAATTTGGTCCACCCTGTACACAAGAATTGAACCCATATTCTAACTGAGTGAAAATGAGTATCTCGGTCAAAAAAATACAATGATACAGCCTTAGTACCTGTCTGTTAATTTTTGTCAGATGATTTAGAAACGTATTTAACAACACGTCTGTATCCGTTGAAAATTATAGCCTCACATTTTTTAGGTACATGGTGCCTCATACCGTGGTAACAGCATACGTATTATTACTACATTAATAAGTGAACTACACTTGATATCATTTAATTCAACAAGATATGTAGGTACAGTTTATGTGTATTTGCTTTTATATACAGGGTGATTCATGGGGAATGCGTAATATTTTACCTGCAGATTCTCTAGCGGAAAATATTAATTTTTGGCTTAATAACTGAGGGTCAAATATTAATACTTACTGAGATACAGGTTGTTAAAGTTATAAAAATAATTCAATAATGTTATATTTCAGTTATTTCTTCACACATAAACATAAAAGTCGGTTTTTTGACGTGAGAAAATCGAATAAGCTATCATTATTGGTGTATCGCATAGAGGGCGCTACGTAAGCTATCTTGGTTTAACAGAATCCGTCATAACTTTTTTGTACATCGTTCATTTATAATCTCATTAAAAAATATTTATTTAACCATTTAACCTCTTCAGATATTTGGTATTAAAAGTTATTTTTGTTAAAATGAAGAATAGAATATTACATAATATGCATTTTGAGGAGGAAAGAGAGAATCAATAAAGTATAAAAAAAATTATGGATGAGCAGGTTTTTCTAAAATGTAAATATCTCGATAATGGTGCATTTCCTAAAGATAATAAAGATAATTGTTTAAAATTAATGGTAAAATAAAACAGTTGCAATGAGATTATAAATGAACGCGAGTACAAAAAATTTATGACGGATCTTGTCAAATCAAGATAGCTTACGTAGCGCCCTCTATGTGATACACCAAAAATGATAGCTTATTCGATTTTCAAACGTCAAGAAACCTAATTATACCGACTTTTATGTTTATGTGTGAAAAAACTGAAATATAACAACATTACAGAATTATTTTTATAACTTTTAACTCCCTGTATTTCGGTAAGTATTAATATTTGACCCCCAGTTATTAAGCAAAAAATTAATGTTTTCCACTATAGCATCTGCAGGTAAAATATTACCTATTCCTTATGAATCACCCTGTATATATTTTTTAAGAAAAACCCTACTCTACCATACCTACGATTTAATTTTCCTTTCGAAGGCTCCATAAATCAGCTGCCTATCCATGTTCCTGTCTATTAACGGCGGATATTCATAAGTTGTCTGATTTGTGGGTAAATTGTAAATAGCTTCGAAAAAGTGGGAATAGTAGGCATCTCTTCCAGGTAAATCGATGGGAAACGCCAGGGCAACAAAGAGCTGAAAATAAAAGATAACAGAAAATTCAAGAAGCAGAACTTTGGTCTAATTTGATAATCATTTAAGGTTTATGTCGCGCTGGGAAAAGACTAGGAAAAGCCAATATTCGTTTATCAACAAGTGTCTACCATCAAACAAAATATATAATTTGTGTCACTAATAACAATGGTAACTGATTACTGCATATCCAGACTAAAAACATTTTAATATTTATGTCATAAAACTGTTTTGTAAAAGAACATTTTATGGCTAGTTTTGCACTGAGAACTAATTAGTTAGTCATCAATTTAATTATTCAGTAAGCAAATGAAATCGATAAAATAATTTTTTCCTCATACCTCCCTCGTAAGAATAGAAGCCGCGTCCTAAATTTATTTTATTGGCGGTTGCCATGGATATTCCAAGCATCGATACCTTTACTATTTGTTTAGCAAATATGATGCCTACTCAAATAATTATAGTTTTCCACCAGTTTTCTAAAGTTTTTTTCTAGTTTAATGATTCATGGGTATGACGAAAAATACAATATGCACCGCGGGTTATACAGTGCGATTTTTTGGTATCGAATACTTGCAAACCTCCGCCATACGGGCCTCGGCTTGCAAACTGTGTTCTCTTCTAAAAAAAGTACACTTACGACCCTTGGTATATAAATAACTATTTGATCAGCTTGCCAAGTTATTGTCCCCAATTGAATTATTCCAACATCAAAATTAGTCCAGCAAAATAAAATGATTTAATAAAGTTTCGAGCAACATATTAATACCCCACCCCCTCATAATCTATTTTGTTAGCAAACTTCAAGCACAGAAGCACAATAACAATAATGATAATAAAACGTCTTTATTAAGGCAAAGTTTAGCCATCGGCCACTCTTACCGACTAATTAATCAGTGGAATTATAAGTTGAGCAGCGAAGAAAATATTTGCAGCATCCAATATTGATGTTCGTTTTCGCACAGCATTTTAATAATTACAAATCAATAACTTAGCCAGACGATAAAACAGATGATCTCATTATATTTCTTTGGTCGGAATGAACCAAGTTGTATCATTGCATTGGGAGAAATCGACAAAGATAGTCACTGCTTTACGCAGCTTCGAAAATTATAAATATATCATAACACGCTAGCCGGAGAAGCAAACCGTTCGAAACCCAATGGGAAATTTTTGGCGAATTTAACAAACAATACTACTTGGGAAGTTGCACAGCCACTTGAAAAGAAAGAATGGAAACATGGCAAGTGCAACTGCCTAATATTTTACGAGATGTACATCTGTAAACATGTGATTGAGTTAGCCATTTGCGCAAAATGTATGGTTCTACCCTCCGATTAAAGAACTTATATCTAGATACATAATGGCATGAATTTTATGATCCCGAAAGACTCCCATTCTAAGGCACTTCTTCCCATAAGTTGCTAATTGGCCCATCGGCGTATTCGCGGCCGCTCGTACACGATCGGCTTTAGTTCGATTATCATCATTTCAGTTGACAGTTCGGCCATTAATGTCAATAAATGTTTTTCGTGTTCTCCGACCAAAAACTGGTGAAAATGTAATTTTATTTTAAGTTGTGATTTGCTTAATACCTAAATAATATTCTCTATTCATATTTACACAGTTTAGTGACAATATATTTTGTGCAAATAAATAGTGTAGTGCTGTGCCGTTTGCAGAAAGCAGTTTAGAAAAGAAGAAAATCGATCGTTCCATAGTCGTAACATGATGAAGTTCAGTTTACAGTTATAAAGTAAATAGCAATTAAATTTTAATATCCTTTCAATACATATTTATCTTACTGTTTTATCTTACTGTAATATCGTATGCCTACATCACGTTATATAAAGAGCCGGTAATGCAGGAATTGCAATAATTCATTTTAATGAAAATATTTACCATTCTACACATTTTCTACACACACAACGCCACTGTTGCCTATGGGATGTGATGTTCATCTATCCATTTTAATGGACATATAATGTGACTATGTTAGGAGCAAACAAGGTATATAGTGAAAAGATAGCCTGTTATGTATCTAGATATAAGTTCTTTAATCGGAGGTTCTACCTCTGAAAACGAAGAATATACCTATATGACAAAAAGGGAAGAGAGGATGCCCTTCTAATGCCAAGCGTGCACTTATTGTTCAATAACATCATGATACGATATGTTCTGATTATATTTTTGATGATTTATTTTTGCCTTTTTTGCAGCGAATGAGGAAAATGTTCTTATTCGCATTATGTGTTTAACAAAATTTTAAATGTGTAATTTAATTTTAGAGCTGATTAAAAATCTTTAAACTGATCAAACTGCTGGTTGCCTAGCTTTAGAGCCGCCCTTTAAATACATTAAGATATGACCATTTTCATTTAGTTTGCTGGTTTCATTTTGCTTACTAACCATTAATGTTGTTGCCTAATTACATAATATTGCCTAAACGAATATCAATTTTTTTCTGATCATTTAAATCGTAGCCTTTTGCATTAATAGTGCAGTTGAATTGATTTTTTTCGGCGACAACATTCCACCTGAAATTTTATTGTTGATTCCTATGTATTATAGACCTCCTGATTACGAAAAAAATATTTGTGCCCAAAAATTCCTTGTGCGTCAAAAGTTATTTGCACTTTTTGACGCGCTTTCACGCATTTTCAACTTGACTGCTTAATATGACTGCAATTGATGGCTCAGAAGTTACATACTTAGTTCTTCTTGACTATAGCAAAGCGCTCGGCCTAATTAACCATAATTTATTAATAGCTAAGTTACACTATTATAGAGTAAATGATTTGATGCTCAATTGGTTTAAAAACTATCTTTCTCAACGCACACAGAGAGTAAAATTAGATAAAAAAACATCAACAGAACTTTCAGTGGAACAGGGTGTTCCTCAAGGAAGTATTCTGGACCCACTGGTCTTTACAATATTTACTGCCGAGTTACCTGGAAAAATATCATATTGTAAACTTCATCTTTATGCTGACGACACCGAACTTGAAATTTCCTGTAACCCCCTACAATGCAATAAAGCTATTGAAAAACTGAATAGTGATCTTTTAGTAATTTCACAGTGGTCTACAGATAATGGTCTTACCATCAATCCCCAAAAATCATCCGCCTTGTGTATCGGCACTTGTGTACAATGTGAAAAGGCTAAATTTAATTTAAACAGTGAAATTAGAATAAATGACAGTGAAATCGCTTTTAAAAATTGTGTTAAAAATTTAGGTACCGAATTTGATGAACATTTAAATTTTGAAGATCACGTTATAGAAAAATGTCAACAATCCTATGCTAAATTTAGATGTTTATACAAATTTAAATACATTTTGCCTGCTGATACTAAATGGAACTTAGTAAATTCTGTTATATTAAGTAACTTTTATTATTGCAGTAGTGTCTATTATCCTCACAAAATATTTTCAAAATAAAATACAAAAATACAAATTGTACAAAACAATTGTTTAAGATACTCGATAATATTGACAGAAATGAACATGTCACACCCTACTATAGTAAGCACAACATCCTAAAAATCGAAAATAGATTTATTATATTATTTGCAACACTATTATACAAAACTGTATCATTTAAAACGCCAGCTTATCTATATGACCGTCTAATACCCAGGTCACAGATACATGATATCACTCTTAGAAATGTTGACATTATGACCATTCCTCAACACAGAACTGTGAAATTTGAATCCTGTTTTTTGTATTTAGGTCCGACGATTTTTAATCAACATAATAATATATTTATGTCCACCAAAACACCTTATAGCTTTAAAAATAAAATTAAGTTACTTATGTTAGAAAATCAAAAAGAAAATTAAAAACATCAAAAATGGCCTAAAGAATCAAAATTGAATATCTTTTCTATAAGAAGGAGTCATTTCACTAAACTTGGCAAAAATAAAACTCATTTATGGTCACATATAATACATCAATCCCGGACACTGTATGTGAAATAGAATGGACAAAGATGGTGGACGAAATACAATTTTTAATTCTTCGTCAATTATCAAGGAGGCATTGTACGTTACTTTTTGGTCTTTTCAATTGTACGTCATTTTATGTACCTTTAGGGGACAGAGTTCGTTTTTTTTTTTAATTTTCAAAAAAAGTGCGTTTTTTTTTTCCATTTTCAAAAAAAGTGCATTGCAAAAATTTTCTAAAATGCATTTTCTTTGACCCTTCTTTATTTCAATCAAATTGTCATCGAAATAAAATGAGATATACTATAGAAAGTCTCGTATAACTTCAAAAGTTTAATACAAAATGAAACTTTGAAAAGGAAATTTATTAAGCATACGCATGGTAATAATAATAATATATATATATGATCAATAATCAGAACCAAGCAGTCAAGACTAGAGTAGAATTATTTTTTATGAATATGCCGATGAACAGAATATCACTAAGAATAACGAACGCATTCGTAGTTTAGAAAAAAATGTTTACGTAGATATTTCAGTCACATGAAATCCTCGGTTAGTCAAAAAAATTTTTTTACCTAATAGTAAAAATAAAGATATCTTTATAAAGTTATTGCGCAGAGTTAATAGACAATGACTTTAACGTTAAAATATGCAGAGGAGACGCCGATAATACAATCGTTAAAACTACTATTGATTTGAAAACCAAAGACAATCAAGTTATAATAGTTGGTGAAGACATTGAATTTTTGGTTATAATGACTCAACTAGCAAGGAATCGTCATAAAAGAATATCTTTTTACAAACCTATGATTAATAGCATAATTCGCAAACAGTATGATGAAAATAGAATTGTCTGCAATTCCACCTATGAAGAGGTAATAGAAAAACACTGTTTAAGAGTATATTTCCAAAAATGATTAGGTTCTGAGAAAGATCTGTTACAATTCGGGTGGCTTAAAACTGAGAATGGCTTAATTCCTGATGTTATGAGTGAAAGTAATGCTTTTCCTAAAAATTTACTAAGTGATATTTCTTGTAAATGTAAGAAACGCTGTAAAAATAACCAGTGTAGCTGTAGAAAACTGAATAGGTATATAATGTTCTATTATTGTAAAGGAAATAATTGTGTCAATGACTCTTCTACCTACCGAATTTGACAATAAATAAAATGAAAAGTTCAGCAATAATGCTGATTTGTAATACAAACTAATTAATTAAAAACTTATCGATAAAAACGTTCACAATTGTGTATTTTCGCAATAATTTTATTTTACTTTCTGATCTATTAAAATACATTGGTACGCTTCCTTTAAAAAAAATAATGTACAGGATGTGACGATTAAATAGAATCAGTCATTTTCTTGAAGTTTGACTTCCTTGTACATTATTATGTAGGACATTTTTTTTTCAGCTAACTCAAAGGTATCCGGCACATTTCATTCATAATCTTTATTTTTTGGTTAATTTTATTAATGTTTTTAAACAAGCAAATGTATAAGAGCAATTTATGTGATCAGTATGGAAATAAAGGCTTACGATTGTGAAATTGGCGTAAAATAAGGCGTATTTATTATAAGTCTTGATGAGTCCATGTTAGTTTGGTTTATACTTATAATAATAATTATTATAGGTATAATTATTATTAATAATTATACCTATAATAATAATTTAATGAAAATTTATATAGACACAATTAGCAAGTATTAATTTTGTGAGATTTTGTTGAATTGAAGAGTTGAATCATACCAAGATACTATACCTAAACAGAATTTTATAATTTCTTTATATTAAAAACTTGGCACTTATTTTGTTAGACTTGATGTGTCCATATCAATTCAATTTTTCTAATAATTTATGTAGATATGTTAAAAAGTGCTAAAGATAAGATATTAAGTCAATTAATTTTGTCAGATTCTATGGAATTTGAAGATAACTGAAATTGAAAGAGGCACACACTAAAGCGTTACTAGTAGGCATATTATAATTTTTTTAACGATATTTTGCGAGATGTTTTAGCACTTATTTTTTAATGTGCGTTTAAAAATTTAAAATATTATTAGGGGCGAGCGTAGATGCGTCTTCACTCTGTAAGTGTCTCAATACTTCAAGTGAAGCAACGTGCAGCGCGGTTAGTACTTAGATGAGTGACCTCTCTAGTGAAACACAGCGATCTCGTCCCACCTTCTAGCGGCTTGTATATCAGTGTATACGCGGAAGCTATGTAATTTCAGACGAGGATTACGTAGTGGATATACCATCCTTCGAAGGGGATGTAAAGCAGGCGGTCTCTTGTCTATTAAATGTTAGGCAAGTAAAATATAGGGATATTTTACTTGCCTAACATTTAATAGGGAGGAGGTTCGGCAAAATTTCCAGGTTGGGGGTAGCTCGTCTCCTGGCGTCGGTGATAGGCCCTGGTAGCGGAAATAGGCCGACGTTAAATAAAATATATATTATTAAGGGAATACAAATAGGAATTGTATAACCTTTAGTACAGATCCTTTAGAATTTATATCAATAATAATCGATGGAATGTTATTAGTTTATATAACATACGAATTTAAGGTATTACAAAATCTTTTAATTTAATCTTATAACTTTTAACTTAATTTATATTATACAACCTTCGTATTTACCATAAATACATACAAATTCCGATAGACTTAAGACAAGGAATTTGCAAGAAAGATGCATTTCGTTATAAATATATACACATTGCGTTGTTTTTAAAAACGTATTTATCATAAAAACATAAAAAGACGAATATTATCTAATATGAATGCGAATACCCTACAAATAACGTTAAGTATCTGTATAACATACAGTGCTGGCTATGGTACATAATAAAAAATGTTTATAATATATGTATGAACGAAGAATCGAGTTACAGCAAAAGGGACGTAAGGCAAAAACTGCGTTTTCTTGGTGTAACTTCGTGTGTTTGGGTTGCTTCTGCTCAATTTAATGGATAATCTACTATGATGCATTTTTTTCGCTATGTGGGGCTCGAACGCATTTTACTAGGTACAATAAGAGTGAAAGCTAGATCTGATAACCACTGAGCTACCCGAATAGTTGGAAGCTAAAAACTGAAACAGGACACCTTTAATGATTACTGACTTATAAATGTTTCACGTTTCAATTTGAAACTCAGATTGTATTCCATTACACACAAAACTACAATTCCATCGAAAAAATATTATACAGTTGGAGCAAGTATTAAGAAAAACATTACTTACCCCCATCGTCGAACCTGGAGTAAAACGTATTTTCAGTATGTTCGGAACGGTATTATCATCCTGACAACAGCAATTCACAATAATTAACAAAACAATCAAGCATCTAAAAACAAAATATTATATATGAGTATTTATATGAGGTATTTATATTATAGTAACTCACGATATCATTGACATTTTCGAGATGCTCTTCACAAATGTAACAAAAAACACACTCGTTTCAGTCGCTAAAGTCATAGTGTACATAACTGCTTTCGATGTTTACCTATATGTTGCGCAAAGTGATTTGTTTATTTAAATTGTTTCGTAAAACTAAGATGTTATACTCTACATGTGAATTGACCAATTGACTACGTACTTTTGTAACTTAATTTGAACCTTTTGTTTTTACACAGTGCACTTTAAATCACCGCAACTTTTGAGCTTTTTAATTTATGTCAATTAAATTTGACGCGTGTAAAATAAGTCTTTAAATTTATTAAATATTAATAATAATAATAACAACGAGTAGAAGTTACAGTTGGTCGTGGCCGACTGCGAATACCTATTTGATTAATATTTTGCTCCAACACGGCACAATTCACTTTAAGGGATACTAAGTCCACAGTCAATATATTATTATTGTATTGTAACAGTCTTATTAAATATAAATAAATTTATACTAAAGTAAAATTAATATATCACATAATCTACTTATATTTTATTACCTTTAGTTTTAAGAATGAGAATAATATATTGGCAATTGAACACCGATATGAAACTAGAACTAAAAAAAATAATTGTATAAATCCTAGATGAAAAGAAAACATTGGTCAGAAATGCTATACATTCCTTACCACCAGAATATTCGGCATCCTACCCAAAGAATTGAAAAATATAAATAATTTATATTTATTTTCGAAAAATATAAAAATATGGGTGAAATTATCAAAAATACAAATAAATAATATTATTTCAAGTATATGAAAAGACCCCTTCACATAACAAACTTGCTGTGTGTTACTTACCCGATAATTACCCGAATGTGTCTTCTTTCACTGAATTTGACTAACACAAAATGATGAATAAAGGTACTGTGATATTTATTGTAACAGAGCTAACTTTAGTTCTGAATATGTGTACTCGATACTACTATACCACAAACAAGCAGAATACTCTACTTCTATGATTATTTATGTTCGTTTACTATTTATTTATTTTTTCTATGTTTGTAATATTATATCTATGAGATTTCGTAAATAAACATTATATTATTATTACTCAAACCCAGAAGACACATTGTCTATTACAGTTCCGATTTTGTACATATTTTCGTATTTTCTTGTGCTTAATTAAACACTTTAGTAACAGTTTATACGCCTCTGGCAATGACTTTGTATGACGGCTGTAGTTCAATTTCAATTAGAGTATTCTACCATGCTATTTTACACATTTGAAATAAAAATGTAATATCTGATAGAAGTGATCGTGCTTAATAGGTATTCGGCAACTTTCTACTGCAACCTCCAATAATTTCGTGAAAGTCTTATTAGAACCAACTTCTTCTATAGTTTTAAGTTTTCATTTCTTATCATTTCTTTCGAAATTTTTAATTATACAACCTACAACCTTATTAAACCTATTAGATTTATAGGGCCGGTTTTATAGCTTCAGATTAAATTAGAGCTTAACAATAAGTTTCACCTAGAGAGGTTTAAATTGTAGATTTTAATGTTTTGTAAAATACCCGTTTTATAAGCGTTTATCAAGATCGCCAATGTTATTGTTATAGAACCTCCCAGAATCAACCTAAGTCGAAGAATAAATAAAAACTTCCACTTAGGAAAAAATGTATCAAAAGACAATTAATTTAGAGCATAACATATTTAAGGCATCAGCGCCGAAGACTGGCACAAAAGAACTCATACCCGCTCACAGAAAAGTAAGGCACAACAAGGCGCACAATTCAAAAGTACGCCAAAAATTTCACTTGGTAAATATTTTTTTTCCTTGTCCACAAAAAAAATATTTACTAAGTGAAAAAATGACAGAAATTCAGAATATCAAACGACGATATGTGAACCAGCAGATCTCCATTGCATCAGACAATCAGGCGGCACTATAGTCCGGGAGCCCGTGTATAAAATGACTGACTATCCGGCGAACTTTGACAATATGTAAAATGGATTGTTCTTATAAAGGTTAGCAATGAATGGACCGTCAGCTGGTTGGGTAGCGGTAGGGGTGGCTGTCAAAGGGTTGAGAACAAGTAAAAAAAATTGAAAAAAAAAACTATACGGCGAATGCTGAAACTTACATGAGGGGGAGATTATGTTATATAATGAAAGTAAAACATAGTCAGCTGGACGGGGAGCGGTGGATTTACCGTCAGCTGATCGATCGAACAGGTCCAAAAACATGAAAAATTAAATTATTCGGCGAACTTTAAAATTCGGGTATAAGATAATATGTATACTGAGATTCACGAAAAATATAGTCAGCTGCAAGTATGTGGGTGGAAAAGTCGTCAGCTGGCACAGTAAAAGTGCTGAGTCTTGAGTCGCGTGAGAGGCAGCGCGCACCACCTTTCTTGCGCCAGCTGACGACATTTCCACCCACATACTTGCAGCTGACTGTGTTTATCATTAATCTTAGTATGAATATTACCATATACCCGAATTTCAAAGTTCGCTGTAAAAATTTAATTAGTAAAATATCGATATTGATAACTTAATGTTGGAAAACGTGCGTGCGGCATTCCCGAGTTTTGTTTTTTTTTTTAATTTGATTAAATATTCAACTTATTATTAATATAAATTGTTTTATGAAAATACAAATTAATACATTCGTACATTTCAAAATTATACAGAATAATCTGCTCAGAACATTTATTAAATGGGTATGGAGAACGAAACCTACTTTTGAATCATCAGATGCTAAGAATAATGATGGTGGCAGAGTCGGAATAAAGAATCGGGAGATTCTGATTCTTGAAAGAATTGGAATGTTCCGATTAATTTATAAATTCTTGAAAGAATCGGAACGTTCCGATTATTTTATTTTATCCGATTCTCAATTTTCCATTCCTATTTTTTTCTTAATTCTTCCCCCCCGATCATCAATCTGTAGACGCAGACGAAAAGTTTTTTTCCTATCCCTTCGCTCATCAAACCTTAGATGCGGACGAAAAAAAATTTCTTCCCCCCCCCCCCCCCCCCCCACGCGCATCAATTGGCCCGACAACCAACGCAAAACTACCAAACTGAACTAAAAATTGAAATTCTCAGAAGCCGATTATTATTTCGATTCTCTCCGATTCCAGGGATTCCGATTCGCAAAATTGCCGGCTCTGGCCTAGCTTAGAATACCTTGTATTCAAATTTCAGTGTGCCTCGTACAATTATTGAGATCGTCTAACGACATAATATTATTAAGTGAGACCGAAAATGTCTAATAGTGAAAAGTTTTGTGTGATTTATTTAAAAAAAAAGACAAATTTTTGTCTTTTAGTGAGGAGACATTGGTAAAATATAAAAACATCTTGATTATTAGGAAAAACAATAATTTAAGCATGAGCAATGTGCATCTTCCTAGCGAAGTAAACGACTTCCATAGCCAGTGCTACCGTGTTTTTACCGCTTTACCACCAAAATATCGAATAGTTCAGCAGCATCAAAGTATCAAGTAAGTAAAGAATATCTACTAAATTGCTTTACTTCATTATTTTCAAGCGGATAACATATTTTTAACTAAATCAAGAGTTTGATAAAAATAAAAAACCGCTGCCTAAGGAATCACTACTTCCACATACCGATTTTCTATCCAAGTTGTATGTGGAAATAATTGTTTATGGAACTTTAATAATATAATATTTAAAATCGTCTACCCCAAAAACCTATAAAACGATATCCCACATCGGTAGCGGGGTGGGGGTGGTGATAGGAGGGTGGTAGTGGAGGTGGATGAAGCAAAAAAAATATTTTTGAAGAATTTTTTTTTTCGTCCGCATCTAAGATTTGATGAGCGGGGGGATAGGAAAAAAACTTTTCGTCTGCGTCTCTACAGATTGATGATCAGAGGAAGAATTAAGAAAAAAATAGGAATGGAAAATTGAGAATCGGATAAAATAAAATAATCGGAACGTTCCGATTCTTTCAAGAATTTATAAATTAATCGGAACATTCCAATTCTTCCAAGAATCAGAATCTCCCGATTCTTTATTCCGACTCTGCCCCCATCAATATTCTAAGCATCTGATGATTCAAAAGTAGGTTTCGTTCTCCATACCCATTTAATAAATTTTCTGAGCAGATTATTCTGTATAATTTTGAAATGTACGAATGTATTAATTTGTATTTTCATAAAATAATGTATATTAATAATAAGTTGAATATTTAATCAAATTAAAAAAAAAAAAAAAACTCGGGAATGCCGCACGCACGTTTTCCAACATCAAGTTATCAATATCGATATTTTACTAATTAAATCTTTACGGCGAACTTTGAAATTCGGGTATATGATAATATTCATACTAAGATTAATGATAAACACAGTCAGCTGCAAGTATGTGGGTGGAAAAGTCGTCAGCTGGCGCAAGAAAGGTGGTGCGCGCTGCCTCTCAGGCGAGTCAAGACTCAGCACTTTTACTGTGCCAGCAGACGACTTTTTCACCCACATACTTGCAGCTGACTTGCAATGTTTTTCGTGAATCTCAGTATAAATATTATCTTATACCCGAATTTTAAAGTTCGCCGAATAATTAATTTTTTCATGTTTTTGGACCTGTTCGATCGATCAGCTGACGGTAAATCCACCGCTCCCCGCCCAGCTGACTATGTTTTACTTTCATTATATAACATAATCTTCCCCTCATGTAAGGTTCAGCATTCGCCGGATAGTTTTTTTTTCAATTTTTTTTTACTTGTTCTCAACCCTTTGACAGTCACCCCCACCACTACCCAACCAGCTGACGGTCCATTCATTGCTAACTTTTATAAGGACAATCCATTTTACATATTGTCAAAGTTCGCCGGATAGTCAGTCATTTTATACACGGGCTCCCGGACTATAAAGGCACTAGCCTCTAACAGGATGTCTACCAGGCTGGTTTGGGACTGCCACGAAGAGCTCATAATTCTGGGTGAGCGGAACAGAGTAAGACTACTCTGGGTGCCGGGACATACCAATATAGATGATGAACTTAGACAAGGAGCAGCTAATATATTCTGTGACTCTGAACTCGCGCTGGGCATTAAGAAAGGCTCAGCCAGAAGGGTGATCAAAGACTGGGTCAAAAGTAAACACAACCACTGCTGGAGAGATATTCTAGGAAATCGACATGGGAATACATTTGTCAATGCACCATGCTCAAAACAAACTGAATGATTGCTTACAAAGAACAGGATCCAGTTGAGAACCAAAACAGGTCTTTTGGCAGGACACTTTTCCGTTAAGACGTACTTACATGTAACCGGAAAGATTGCTGCACCAGAAACTGTGGAGCATATTATATACGACTGCGAGGCGTTGGACCGCAGAAAATATAATATTTGCAGGCAAACACAAACAGACAAAACTATCAAAACTCGCCTATTTTCAGACCTGTATCACCTTGTTAGTGGTACAGGAATATTAAAATGGGCAGTATAAATTAAAACAGGGAGAGCACAAAAAGCCCAGGAGGATGCAGTGCCCTTGGAGTATTTTACAGACAAGCCCCAGTTAGACTCTGACCTCATACTCACTCCAGCGATGGGCAGCCCGTGACGGTTTTCCCTCCTCGAAAAAGAAAGTCAGTGCGAGAATATTCAGGTTTATTTTAATTTCTTTTTCTGGAAATTATAATATCTCAGTTCTAGGAAAAAACATGGAAAGGCAAGCTTCAGGTATATACTTTAATTGCATCCTAAATATATAGGTTACCCTAATTTTTACCTACTTCCAATTAGTAATATGCAAAGGGTATAAATTTCGTATTATCAATTAATATTAATATGGTCATACTTCCGTAAAATAGATTTAATCTGAAATCTAAGAATATTCCCTTTTGTAACGGTTTCTTGCTCAGGTTTAGAGATTAATACAGGGTTTAGTTTAGTTAATAAGATAGCCTAATAAAAATAAACAATTTATTTTCTTCAAATTAGGTAAAATACGACAGTGTTACATAACATAAATTTCGGTACAGGTTATCGGTTTTACAGATCCGTATCTTTTACGGTTAGCAGAGTGACATTTCCATCATATAAGTGCGAGAGAGAGGAGAAAAGAGTGTAATAAGGATATGTCCTAAATGCACATCGCGCGAGCGAGCGAGCGACGCGATGAAAAATCAAACTTTACAAACTTGTGTATATGTCCAAATTAGCAGTGAACGCGCGATAGGGCGGTTAGACGTGATCGCGTCGCTTCATCGCATGTTTTGTTTTTCAAACCAGTTTGTTTTTCGTCGCTCGCTCGCGCGTATGTGTTTGCAAATATGTGAGATCCTCGATCAGAATTATTAATTTCTGAAGTTTAGAAACTACCAATTCTGTAGAACAAGTGAGGCCCCTCGTTATAAAGAAAATAGACTCGTAGACAAGGAATGGGACGCTTTAATAAAAGGATGCTGAAATTCTCCAAATTTTGGTCCATCATGATATGTTATGTGTTTAGGGAGCTATCCTCTTTTTTATATTTTTAACTATAGATAATTATTTTAAATAAATGTTATCACTTATAAAAGTATAAGTTCGTACGATTCGCATGGCATTTTACAAGTGACCAATTTGGACACAGTAATGATTAATTCGCGCGTTAAGGCGATCATGGCGTTGCTCGTTCGCTCGCACGATCAAACAATTTGTGCAGTTAGGACATAGGCTAATGCGACGACGCGGTGGTTAGCTGCTACTTTGGACGGCGCGCGTCGGATAAATAACCATCGACACAAGAGGCTCTCGGCTCAATACGCTGAAAGAGCCTCCAAGTCAACTTATATTCGTTCCGGCTCGGTTACGATGCCAAGCGTACAATTCTGTAATATGTCCAGCTCAGCACTCTGAAGACAAATGCTAGAGAAGTGTACACCCTGCTTCTGTTGATTCGTGGCTGTGTTTTTATATCTGAAATACCTCCTTGCCGGAGATGTTCGTGGTGCCGCGTGCAAACTGGTGTCATGCGCAAATACGCGCCTCCAGGCGGAAACTTAGTAATGGAACATGAATTTAAGAATGCTTCATTACACTGTAAACCTATGGAGGGCAGTGCTGGATTACCCTATACGCTAATTACGCACGTGGGTAAAGCGGCAAATTTTTAGGGGCGGCAGGCAAAATCAGAATAATAAAAATTCGCTCGACTGCACATCTTGCACTTATAACTTCGTAACTTGTAAGATATGAATGGTCATTATTTTTAGGATTTGACAATAATAAATAATAAGTTTTAAGAGGTGTATCGTTCTCCTCAGTCCTGGGTGATATTATATACATAAAAAACGTCAGCGCCTTTGAGTGGCTGTACAATTTGTACCGCAATTCAAAGACGCCGACGTTTTTTTAATGTAGAATAACATAATATCATCGAGAACTATATAAGAAGATACATATTTGTATTTGAGTATTTGTATTGAGGCACTGCCAGGTAATCCCTCACTGATGAAGGGCACATTTATATAAATTTGTATATTTATTTTACAAGTGGACCTTTTTTTTATTTCTTATTTATTTTAATCGCCTTATTTAATATAACGTCCTGGCGAAGTTTAGCTAAAGCTACTCCACCACTTAACCAGAAGGGCGAGACGGTAACCCATCTAAGTGCCGGACTCGCCCGGTATGCCTTAACTTTACCCGTCAAGGTCTCGTCAACATTACGATTACCATTAAAGTGCTTTTATTAATTATTCATATTTTACATGTCAAAGGCTTAATATATTTGATTTTACTTTATTTATTTTAGTTTACAATCAGTAAAATCAAAACGTCATTTTTTTGCGTTACTAACATTCCACTGGATGTGGAAGTAAAATATATGTTTAACACAGATATAACCTTTCAACAGGCCCGGGTAGGACAGGCGGGCAACAGGGTAAATACCCGGTGAGTCGGTGGCATACGAGGCCGCCGAAGACCCGCAAAAATAAAGCAATTAAATTAATATAAAATAAAAAAATTCTATCGTGCTGCTGTGAAAAATGGCCGGTTAAGAAGTCGCCCGGTAAGAGAAAGGTTTCCAGTTCGGGCTTGCCTTTCAATAGTGTAATGATACTATTTACTAACACAAACTACTATAACAAACAAAAATATCTAAAAAGGTCAATATCTCAAAATCTGTAATACTTTGTATAATGATATACAGTGTCCCCCAAAAAGTCTGCACCATTTCTGTTGTTACTGACTTTCTGAAAAAAATTATTTTTGATAAAAGTTAGGGCATGTTCTCAAACGAAAAAGAGGCTGCGCAAATGTACGTTAGTCCTGGCGCTTAGGTCGGAAAATTAATTTTGTTGATATTGTCCCAAGAATAAACTACTTTTATTTTTGAAGATCTCGAAAAATGTTATTTAAAAAAGTTGCTGAATTTCTTGTTGCATACTTGTTCTCTTTTTTTCTAATGTTAACTTTTTTGAAATGTTTTAATACGAATCGCTAAATGAAACTCTTTTTAAGCGATTTGGATTAAAAACAGAATAGAATAGGAGATACAATTTATTTACCAATTGAGCAATTGAATTTTATCCAACCAACAGGTATGCAAACTAATTAGGAGAATCCTTTAATTCGTTACTAGGTAGATAACCCAAAAAAAGGATTACAATACTATTATCCGTGGTGGATTAATATTAGCAAGAAGGAGTAGGTTATATACCTGCGTGTTATAGCTTTATAAAAGTGGTAGTTAGTTCTATAACAGAACAAAGTGGAAGCTGTCCAGTAAATATGATCGTCAAAAATAAGGCCAATTTTATTAGTAAGTATGCTTTTAGAGGGCAGGATATTTACTAGTGAAATATTTTGTCGAAGTCGAATATACAAGGAATAAAAAAAAACAGACTGCAGCTGTTGGTTGCAGTCTATTTTTTTTATTCCTTATATATTTAAGGAAACGTATAGAGGAATTCGACAAAATATTTCACTTGTAGACAATTTTATTGTTCATTTTGAGACCTAAAAATAAATCGGTAGAAACTATCTGTCCCTTATACTCTAAAACTTTATACAAACAACCTTCTGTAGCACATAATTGAAGAGCTAAGTGGATAAAGGTGTTATGTCACAAAAACACGTTATTGAGTAATTTAACTCGAAAGTTTTTAGGCGAGAACTTCTTTGTTATAACGACTATTTAGCTTGCATTTTGCGATGATATTGACATTTGATGTACTTTTCAGAGAGAAATAACTAAAGTTGTCAGTTGTCATTATTTTCGAAAATTTAAAAAAATTAATGTACATAACACCTTTATCTGTTCATAAGTTTCTCTGAAATGAATAAGGGATTAGTGAATAAAAGTGTTAAGAAATTAAACATATTTTATTAATATTAAAACATTGTACAATTTTTAGGTAGTCAGACAGTTCTACGGTTTTGAGCCACAGTTTGGTCATTTCCAAGTATGTTGTGATAATACGGCCTATATTCTTCCTTTGTGAATGGTAATTGTTCTTTAAGATTGGCCAGTTTTTCTACACTTAGGCTTGTTTTCATTAAACACCGTTAGAGCAATACCGTCGGAATTTATCTTATGCATATTCCTTTTCTTTAAAATATCGACTTTGTAAAATGGAGTCATTTCATCTAGTGATGTTTTATAATAGTAGCACCCAAAGGGTGCCATTTTATACCGTCGCGAAACTAAACCTTTTCGTTGTTCAAGTTTTTCTTCCTGTTGTACAAATTGGGTTTTGAGGCAATTTCATCAATATCCTTGAAATGATTCTTCATGTCTATGACAACGGCGTCTTTGGGAGTTCTTAAAATTTCTCGATACTGGTCCGGAACGTAGATGTTTTGATGTTTCCTTAAAATTTTCTCGACTCTGCCAAAGTCTCTGTCTGAATCTAAATATGAATGTCCCACCTCCGAAAATTTATGGTCGATAACTTTAAATTCTCTCTTTAAAATCAACAACTGGTAAAGTGTAATGATATTGAAGTTTTTATTTTGTCCACCACAGGAGTCGGGCCATATTATAATGTGATCGATCTTTTCTTGGAAATATTCATTGTAAATTTATGAAAAGGTGTGTAAAAACTAGCAATTTCTAGACTTCCACGGCTGGCCATATCTTCAGTCCATATGAAAAAGAACATTTTTTTTCAGTATTCCTCAATGTATGTATGCCAAGATTGTAAAACCACATTTGACGAAGGTAAAATGCTTTCGATGTACTTAATTTTGGCAGCGGCATGGTTTGCTGAAGATCTAAAGTAAAATAGCAAACCGTACTATCTTCTGTAACTTTTGCTCCGTCACGCTTTTGTTGATCGAAAGCTAGTTTGTAATTTTCTCCGTATTCTTTAGTATTATTTCCAGCATCACATTTGGGAAAAAATGTGAGTCATTTCATGATCTCAATTAAACAATTTTGAATACCATGGACGTAATTTCAGCATTTTTATTTACTAGGCGGAGATTTTTCACAGGTAACCCAATAGATGTAAGCATAGCGAACCCTGTAATTCTTAAACGATAACCTTATAAACCCAAATAACCTTTGACTTGATTGGCGTAATTATCATACTTATTATTTTTTCCGCAAGAATTTCGGAATTCGCCAGATTTGCCTTAAACAATTTAACGCTCTTTCAAAATATTGGGTGGGCAGAAGCCATACCAGATATCAGTTTTGCTCTTGTCATAAAAATTTCTACGGTCCAGCCCTCTTCTACTTGTCAGCATAAAAATGTTTGTACAAAAATCAACACCGCAAAGCGTCACTTTCCAGTATTTCTGATTTACAGACTAATTTGCTAGAATATTTTGGTAAATTCGTGTTATTATTGCATTTTATATTGATAATGTTTTGTTTTTAAAACATTATTAAAACTTGCCTGGGAAGAAATCGCCACTATGTGATTTCTGCTGAATTGCCAAAAGGTATAAATGTGTTTACAGCAATTAGATACTCAAGTACCATCTCGACTCTCGTACCATCTCATACCATCTCGAAATTGAACGAAATGAATATATGGATTAAAACACTATAAGCACTATTTCCAAATGTCAGCCAATTTATGAACATCTTACATGATTCATGAAATAGTTTATTCGTTGCCATTTGTACTATCAGTTTACTACGACTGGTAATTTTCACTATAATAGTAAGAAACACTTAACACAACTTGACACATTAATGTCAATATAACATAACTTTAAAAACAAAGTGTTTTGGATTAAACAATTTAATATCGCACAGTAATGGATAAAGGTGGTATGTGATCATGACACCTTTATCCATTAAATTATATAAAAACCCCATGTACATAACACCTTTTTCAAACATTAAAACGCATTTAGGAAAGGTTTATTATCCCAAAAACTTATTGAAATGATAGATTATAAGTTAAAATAGTTGTCTGTGTAGAAATCTCAAAATTTTCAAAAATTTCACATAACACCTTTATCCACTTAGCTCTTCAATTGTTTTGCCAACCCGATGTTTTAAAATTCATGTTTACGTTTAATATATTAAGTAAATTTTACAAAATACAAAATAATAGGTACATATTTGTTTTTTAAAACGTATTATCTAATTATTTCAAGAAATGTATCCAATGTAAGCAGGTATGAAGAGTAATTAGTAAAATCTATTAATCCGTTAGTAGGTGGATAATCCATAAAGGGTTAATAATAGTATTTACATAACATAAAATTATATTCAGGTAAATTAATTACTTAAAATAAGCCAATAGGGCCAGGTCAATATTACCTTGAACGCGATGGGTTTTATACCTACGTGTACTATATATTATAAAAGTGGTAGTTAATTCTAATAAATCTTATTTATTTACGAGCATTGATTCGTGAAACATGTCTAGTTTTGGTGATAGTCAACATGTGCCTATTGTTCCCACGTTCGGCGTTACACTTTTTGACACAGGTAATTAATATAGAATTTTAAAATCTTCTTTCAAACTTTTTAACATTTCGTAATTCCAATTTTAAAATTTTGCCCAAGTTATTTTCCGGTCTTACTATTGCAAGGCCTCACCTTCAGAATTATAATATATTTATTTTCTCTACAGATGTCATTCAGGAGAGACATATTTTTGAGGAGTCCCCTTCTACATCAACTAAGGATATGCAACAGCAAGAGCTAGAAAGAATACTTGATATTAGTATGAATAAACTCTATGGAAACGTGGACAATAGGATCAACCTGTGCCGCTTGGTTTTAATCAACTACACAAAGAAAAGAATGCAGCGGAAATTATTGGAAATCCAGCAACTGAATTATCCTTGTGACAATTACTTGTCTTATGAAGATACCAAGCTTCATTCGGATACATTCGATGTGGACATTGATATATTCGATAGCGAGTTGGTCGAGAATATACACAAAGATGTTGCCTCAAGTTTAGGTGACATTGAGGAAGATAATTTAAAACATGCCAGTACTTCCTGTTATAACGGTGAGATCCAAACTGAATTCACAGAAAACAATAGGCCTTCTTCCCGTTGGAAGCGTCAATTCGACGAGATAGAAGACTGTGATTTTCAAGAGATTTTGTCACAATTGTCTACGATACCTAGAATGCTCACCCAGATCGATGACAAAGACGTTAGCATTGCTGATTATGAACCCCTAGCAAAACGGGTTAGAGTGATGTAAGCCTTAACCAAAGAACAATCTAATAGTTGTGATGTTGCTCCAAAAAGAGACAAAGTTAGTTTTACCGTAATAGATTTTAAATAAATTGTTCTGTGATATTATAAATTAAAAAAAGGTGTTACATTATAACATAAATTATATATTAAATTTGTAAATAATTGAGACTGGGAGATTTTTAACACGTTCACAACATGCATGGTTTTCGCTGATATTCCCCTATGCCTAGATTTGTAAGTTTGTTGTAATTGTACCAATACATTAAATTGTTAAAAAAAAAACGAATGGTTTCTTTGAAAGCTGAATACCCAAAATAATATTTTTTAACAATGATGTAAGCAAAAATACAAAATATTTTTTTAATAAATTAAATTATGTGCAATGCAATGTGAGATCCGGCGTGTACCACCGGTGGCGCACCGAATCTACAAAAGAACATGGCAATGTACCACCCGTGGTACACTGTGTCGTGAACGTGTTAAAGAGAGTAAGTATGTAAGCTCTGTGGCTCTTGACTTTTTCATTTTATATCCGTGTTATATATTTGTATCTTTCTGATAAATAAAATATTTCATGATAAAATAAACCAAAATACTTTTACTCACAGTCTGTCTTTTTTTTGTTATCGGTTTTATGAACAAAGTTTGCCCCACATCTTCAGGCAACAAGACTATACATAGGAAGATTATATGAAATGCAGTCTATTATGATGTTTTAGTAGAACTATAAATTTGAAATGATTTGCATAAAACATTTTCAGAAATTTAGCCAAAATTTAAATATTCTGGACCACAACTGTAGTGCGCATGTATTTTTGTTTAAGACCGTTTCATGTAAATATGACAACTTCTGTTAGACTTAAAAATTTTATTTCAAATTCAGTGCACATGTAAAATAGCGTGGAAGAACATGTCTATTGAAATTGGACCATTCTATCATACAGAATGATTACCGAAGATGTGTGAACTTTCACACTTTGTATTAACTGCGTTTTAAGACTTGCAATCTGGTTATATCTAACGAAGTAGTTTCGAGACCTACATACACCGAAACAATTTTTTATTATCTCCAAGGAGAGGTTCGGGTTCCACTGTAAATTATAGGGTCACGCCTCCTTTGCTCAGACAAATCTGAATCTCCTAGATTAAGTACTAGAGTGGCCTGGAAGGGTTAGAAACATTTTTTTCAGATAGATAAATTTTTTGATACGAGGTGTTGATTTTTTTTTCAATCATTATTTTTAAATATCCCAGAAAGTACCGTAGATGTTATTTTCAATTTTGGTTAATAGGATATAAAACCACATATTCTGCTTAGAAAAGTTATTTTATCGCTCCACCAGTGGCGCCCCTGCAAACATGTCCTCTGTTATTTTTTACCAGAAAAGTGATACGCCACTGACAATAGCCACCTTCACTTAATAGGCATGCTTCCACTCGTCTTCGCATCGAATTGCGCACTCGTAAATCTTCTAAAGTGTTAATGGGAGTTTTATACGCCAGGGTTTTAAGATGACCCTACAAAAAGAAATCCAAACTGTTGAAATTTGGGTATCTCGCTGGCCATTGCCAAAATCCTCCGCGACCTACCCAACGATCAGGATAAACCACATGTAAATGGTTGCGAACAATTACACTGAAATGAACAGAAGCTCCATCATGCATGTACCACATCTGATTCCTTAACGCCTTTGGTACATTTTCAAGCAACACAGGTAGTTCTTCTTGGAGAAAATGCGGGTAAGATTGTCCATTAAGGCGTCTTGGCATTTGATTCCTTAACGCAATTGGTACATCTTCAAGCAATACTGGTAGTTCATCTTGGAGAAAATGCAGGTAAGATTGTACATTAAGGCGTCTTGGCAGAAAAAAGGACCTATAAGATTATTATCAATAATTCCTCATCATATATTAACCGAAAATTGCTCTTGAAAGTGGGTTTCGGTTATGGCGTGGGAGTTTTGATTCGCCCACACATGATTATTATGGAAATTTTGAATAGCATTCTTAGAAAAATTTGCTTCGTCTGTGAACATAATTTGTGACTCAAACTGCGGATTTATTGTAACATTCTGAAAGTACCTCTGTCAGAAGTTCACACGCTGTGGAAAATCCCTGGGAAGTATTGCCTGTACTCTTAGAATATGGTACGGTACAATAAGAAATCAACCAAAATTCGCCACACAATTTGATTACAGAGCTCTAACAATCTTCCTCGAACTTGTCTCAGGATATTCGTTGATTTCCTGCAGCACCGATTCCTCAATTTAAGGTGTTCTGACAGTTCGAGGTCCACCTTCCGAAGTACCTTGGCGATGAATAGTCGAAAAGAATCAACTATCTGGCAAGGCGCGATTAGGATATCTTTCCTGATACATACTTCTAGCTTTTGTTGCATTACCATCTGCGAGACCATATACGTAATGCATTGTCGTTATTTCCGCATTCGTACCGTTCACCATATTTACTGATATATTCGAATAAAAATATCTAAGAAATAAAATAAAATCAATGAAACACTGAAAATCGAAGAAATAATACGATGAAATGGTTTTGTACACTAACAACTTATTTTACAACAAATATTGTTTTGAACATGATGTTTGTAAAAACGTCATTTATTCCAAGATAACTAGATTTATGTGTTCAAAGTTATTAGTCATATATGTGGTACTTTTACTACAAAAACTCAAACCTTTTGTACCCGATGAGGTAACTTATTTGCCTCTTGGCCGTAGGTCTAATAGTGTTAAATGAAGCAATTTGAATTTAAATATTTTAATCAAGAAGAAGAATATTAGCACGTCATTAAGGAATACCCTGTATATGTATTTAAGACCGAACAAGAGACAAGTGTCTTTAAAGAAAAGTTGTATTGACCGAGAGGGGCGAGAGGTTAAAATAATATGAGCTTGAACACGTTTTGGCCACTTACGTAACGCACGCGAGCGAAAGAAAAAAAACGCCTTAGTGAATTAAGATTCACATCTTAAATATTATGTCCATAGCTAAAAGTAACAATTTGTTATTAAAAAAAAAAAATGAAGATATTTTAGACAGAGGAAAGTTTGATTAAATCAACCCATTGGTTTCAGCCTTATGCGGGTGTGACATCAAGTGTTGTTTTTCCGAATGTAGTCCCACGTAGTTGGTAAGCCGAGGTTATCTAAATGACATTTTGGCAGAATTACATCAGTTTTCAGTTTTTCTCTGATAGCTGCCTACTGCTGCTTCTCGTTGCTCGAACTGAACTGTTCAACCCGAACAATGAGAAGCAGGCTCTAAAGTAAATACAAACTCGTCATCGTGGGTGAAATTTGCGAAAATCAAAACCGCATAAAATTGTGAACGACATTTTTTGTACTTTGAACATTAGTTATATTCAACTAGATTGAAATTTCATACAAATTGTTTTCTCAACTAACAGCAAATGTGGGAGCTGATCAAGAAAAATCTAAAGGTCAAAAATAGAGACCACCCTGTTGTTCACTTTGAGACAAAAAATAAATCGCTAGTCCATATTTGTACTTTATCTTCTAAATTTTATTTAATAGCCTTCTCCAACACACATTTTATTTTCGCCTACACTTTATTTTGTAAATATATGTTTAGATTCGAAATATTAAAGGACCAACTTCACAAAATCCATAATAATAAAATTGTTCTTTTAAACGCACTATCTAGTTTAATATGTGAAAAATACCAACAGAAATAAATACGACACAATTTGTTTACCATTGAAATAATTGAATCTTATACAAGCAGGTACACAAAAAAATTCGTTAATTCGTTAGTAGGTAAATAATCTAAAAAGAGTTAAGTTACTTCAGATACTAGGTTAACATTTGCATGGAGGAGGTGGGTTTTATACCTGCCTGTTGTATATATATATCTCTCTATAAAAATGGTAGGTAGCTAGTTCTGATAAATGTCGTTTATTTACAAGTCTTGATTAGTGAAATATGTGTAGTTTTGATGATAGTGAATACGTGCACATTGTGCCCTCATTTGGCGTTACCTCTTTTGAAGAAGATGTTACGTTTGACAGAGGTAATCAATATAGAATTTTTAAAAACTATCTTAAACTTCTTCTCTCGTGATTTTATGAGTCATTAAGTAAAATTCTCTAATCTAGTACTGGAAAGCCTCTCTTTTACAATTTCAATATATTTTTTTTTACAGATTTCTTCCAGGAGATGACTTCTCAAAAGAGTAACAATGAGGAGTTTCCTTCCACATCCTCTGAACCTTACGCATCAATTAAGTACATACAGAAGCAAAAGCGAGAAAAGGTACTCAATATTAGTTTAAATAAATTATACAAGATTGTTGACTATGAAGCTAGCCTGTGCCGCTCGGTGTTAATCAAGAACACCACTAAAAGGTTGAAGGGCAAAATATTACAAATTCCAGAGCTGAATTGTCCTCGTCAAGGCAATAACTTACCTTCCAAAGATACCAAGTCTCAGACGGCTACATTCGACGTGGAAATTGAATTATTCGACGACGAATTGTTTGAGGAACTGAACAAAGTTGTTGCGTTATGTCTAGGTGATACAGAGGAAGAAGACTTAAAACATCCGAGTACTTTCTCTCATAATAATGAGACCTCAACTGGTTCCATGGAAAACGACATGTTTTCTTCCCACCGGAAAAGTCTATTCGACGACATGGAGAATTGTAGTTTTCAAGAGGTTTTGTCACAGTTGTCTACGACACCTAGAATGTTCACGAGGATCAATGACAAAGATGTTAGCATAGCCTATGAACAACCTCTAGTGAAGCGATTTAGAGGCAAAGTTGTGATGTTCTCTCGAAAATGGACAAATATAATTTTAACAGCAGCTGATTTTAGATTAAATAATTTATTAGGCAATAAATGAAATGAATATATGTGAACTGAAATAAACCCCAATGTAATAATTTATTAGATACATATTTTTTAAATTTATGTTCAGGAATTTCACAACCATCAGCAATTAATCTGTGATATTATAAAATAAAGAAATATGCTAAATTATAACTTTATTGTTATTATTAAAAATGCGAGCGGATTTCGAGATCCGCAGTACTCAGGTGTGCCGGCCTATTGTACGTTCGCAACATATAGAATCCCATAGAGAAGACCAGTGCAGTCCACGAAGAACAGCAGTCTGTTGCAGGATAGATCCCGTAGCTCCTCTGGCTGCAAAAATTGCATCGACTCTCCTAATGGAGCTCAACTGCATACGATATTAGTGATGGTTTCATATCTTTCACTCCACATAAGCGACAAATAGGATCATCTTTCAACCTCATTGCTTGTCTATAAGACAGTGTCCTGTTATTAGGCTCACCATCCGTCTCATTTCGAACCCAAGCAACCACTTTACGGTACAAGCACTGGAAGGCCTCTTTATATGGAGCCTTGACTGCCTCATTCTGGGGGTTTGAGCCCAATAACTGTGTTCTGAATGAATCAGATTCCTCAGGGCCAGGAATGGGAGTTTTCCCTTTCTCTCCGACCAGACGATCTGCTTCTTCGTTTTCCTTCACACCACTGCTTGGAATACACTGGGGTACCTACCAAGTGGCACTGATATACGAGCCCTTGGTTTGCATCCGTATATGCCTGCGCACGTTCCCTCCTGAATCTTAGATCCGTCTGTATACCACTCCGTACCACTGAGTGTCAGAAGATGAATTTTATCGCGTTCCCAAACGTCTCGACTAGGGAACACGACAGTATATGGAACTATGAAAATATAGACGGGGAGACACTGGTCATCTCCTGACTGAGTGATAACCTAGTCCCCTGTCGGTAGAGCCAAAGCCTTTGTGTGCCCTTGCCCTTGGCCCGCCATATTCCACATTCCATTCTTGAACACTCTGTTTGCTGCTTTCCTGGCTTCAAACTCCACTTCAACGTGTAAGGAAGTGAGTCCATGGCCTCCAGGAATGGCCTCCATCTCAATCGTTGGAGTGGTCCTGTTTGCACCTGTTATACCTTCCCTGCCAAAAATTCCACATAGAAACTTATAAAAAAAAAAGTGATGCGGTTTTATCGTTCCTATAAGTTATATTAGTATTATACAGACAGGATTTTATTTGTTTTATTAAGTTTTAAATCGGTTATGAAACAGTAATTCCGAATGAGCTATTTGGAATTATCATGTTGCCCTTTCATGAGTACTTATATGAAATATACATCAACAAATCTACAGTTTAGTGTCTGCAAATGCACCCTTGCCCTTATATCTGTAAACATATGGAATTACAGATACAACTTTAAAGAGATTCTAAACTTTTCTATAAGTAATATCATAAGAGTTCCAGTCCGTCCTTTCTCCAGTATCTATCGTATGTAACACACCATTTATCAACATGTTTTTATTGTAAATTTCAACATTGTTTTTTATTAGTATAAATGTGGATATACATGTCAACAAATGTACAGTTTCAATTGTATATTTTACAGATGTATTTTTATTGTAAACTTCCATTTTGCTTTTTTATTAGTATTAATTTGGATATGCATGCCGACAAATGTACAGTTTAAATTGCATATTTCAAATAGAAATACTAACATTGTGGTAAACACAAAATTCTGCAAAGTCCTTATTTCCTCGGGTGTTCTTGTTCTAGCCTAGAAGCAATGAATGAGTTAGCAGTGAAAGAGACTGCTTTGTTTTTAATTTAACAAACACACTTCAGTTCCTTAGGTCACATTAGATTAGATATGAATTAGCTACACGTATACAGCTCCCTCTACTGGAGCCTGGAGTAAAGTTGCTGCTGAAATTTCTATCAGTTTCTACCAGAATGGAGCAGCAAACATTTACTTATACCACATCAATGAGAATTTATGAGAACAGTATCTAAGGTAAAACGTGCGGCTTTCCGTGGCTAAAATGGCAAGTGTTTCTATAAGAAACGAGCTGCATTAGGTTGTCTTGCAATTGAAGATTACTAATTATAATGTTTGAATAGGGATTTATGAGATCAGTTTCTATGAGTATTAATGTTTTTTTTTCAGTAATATATTAAATGTGTTTTCATTTGTTTGAATGGGTAAAAAGAAAGGTCAGTTTTCAACTGCAATTACAAATACAAGTTTAATCACTTTGAATGGGGTTATATGCGATTAATTTATAAAAGTATTTATGCTGTTTTCCGAATATAATTGTGATGAGGTTTAATCAGTAACAAATTGTTCACTACTTGTTATGATATGGTCGGAAATTCCAAGTACACATTTAGTATTCCTTCAAAAGGATTGATGAGAGCAGTTTCTACGAGTATCTATTTGTTGTTCCTCTAGTAAATTATATAAGTCTTTACATTTACTTATACTATCTCAATGAGAATTTATGGGAACAGTATCTAATGTAAAACGTACGGCTTTCCGTGGTTAAATTGCAAGTGTTTCTATAAGAAACGAGCTACACTAGGTTAGAACAGTTTTGATTTGCAATTGAAGATTACAAATTATAATGTTTGAATAGGGATTTATGAGATCAGTTTCTATGAGTATTAATGTTTTTTTTTCAGTAATATATTAAATGTGTTTTCATATGTTTGAATGGGTAAAAAGAAAGGTCAGTTTTCAACTGCAATTACAAATACAAGTTTAATCACTTCGAATGGGGTTATATGCGATCAGTTTCTAACAGTATTTATGCTGTTTCCCGAATATAATTGTGATGAGGTTTGATCAGTAACAAATTGTTCACCACATGTTACGATATGGTCGGAAATTCCAGGTACATATTTAGTACTCCTTCGAAAGGATTGATGATAGCAGTTTCTATGAGTATGTATTTGTTGTTCCAATAGAAAATTTGTCTTTATCAGTATGCATTCGGATCTACTTTAAATACAAAAATTATATCAGAATGACACAACCAAATATTTTAAACAGTATCCACTTGTAAATCCAGACATTTAAAGATATATTTTAATGAGAACCAATCAGAACAGTATCTAATGTAACGCGTGAGGCTTTCCGTGGCTAAATTTTAAAAGTATTTTTAATAAATAGCTTTAACGGATTTGAACAGTTTTAATTTGCAATTCCAGATGAATAGTTTTAATTGTTAAATAGGGATCTATGAGATCAGTGTCTTTGTGTAATGTTTATTTTGCAATAAAAACACATTTTATTGAAAAAAAAACATTACACAAAGACACTGATCTCATAGATCCCTATTTAACAATTAAAACTATTCATCTGGAATTGCAAATTAAAACTGTTCAAATCCGTTAAAGCTATTTATTAAAAATACTTTTAAAATTTAGCCACGGAAAGCCTCACGCGTTACATTAGATACTGTTCTGATTGGTTCTCATTAAAATATATCTTTAAATGTCTGGATTTACAAGTGGATACTGTTTAAAATATTTGGTTGTGTCATTCTGATATAATTTTTGTATTTAAAGTAGATCCGAATGCATACTGATAAAGACAAATTTTCTATTGGAACAACAAATACATACTCATAGAAACTGCTATCATCAATCCTTTCGAAGGAGTACTAAATATGTACCTGGAATTTCCGACCATATCGTAACATGTGGTGAACAATTTGTTACTGATCAAACCTCATCACAATTATATTCGGGAAACAGCATAAATACTGTTAGAAACTGATCGCATATAACCCCATTCGAAGTGATTAAACTTGTATTTGTAATTGCAGTTGAAAACTGACCTTTCTTTTTACCCATTCAAACATATGAAAACACATTTAATATATTACTGAAAAAAAAACATTAATACTCATAGAAACTGATCTCATAAATCCCTATTCAAACATTATAATTTGTAATCTTCAATTGCAAATCAAAACTGTTCTAACCTAGTGTAGCTCGTTTCTTATAGAAACACTTGCAATTTAACCACGGAAAGCCGTACGTTTTACATTAGATACTGTTCCCATAAATTCTCATTGAGATAGTATAAGTAAATGTAAAGACTTATATAATTTACTAGAGGAACAACAAATAGATACTCGTAGAAACTGCTCTCATCAATCCTTTTGAAGGAATACTAAATGTGTACTTGGAATTTCCGACCATATCATAACAAGTAGTGAACAATTTGTTACTGATTAAACCTCATCACAATTATATTCGGAAAACAGCATAAATACTTTTATAAATTAATCGCATATAACCCCATTCAAAGTGATTAAACTTGTATTTGTAATTGCAGTTGAAAACTGACCTTTCTTTTTACCCATTCAAACAAATGAAAACACATTTAATATATTACTGAAAAAAAAACATTAATACTCATAGAAACTGATCTCATAAATCCCTATTCAAACATTATAATTAGTAATCTTCAATTGCAAGACAACCTAATGCAGCTCGTTTCTTATAGAAACACTTGCCATTTTAGCCACGGAAAGCCGCACGTTTTACCTTAGATACTGTTCTCATAAATTCTCATTGATGTGGTATAAGTAAATGTTTGCTGCTCCATTCTGGTAGAAACTGATAGAAATTTCAGCAGCAACTTTACTCCAGGCTCCAGTAGAGGGAGCTGTATACGTGTAGCTAATTCATATCTAATCTAATGTGACCTAAGGAACTGAAGTGTGTTTGTTAAATTAAAAACAAAGCAGTCTCTTTCACTGCTAACTCATTCATTGCTTCTAGGCTAGAACAAGAACACCCGAGGAAATAAGGACTTTGCAGAATTTTGTGTTTACCACAATGTTAGTATTTCTATTTGAAATATGCAATTTAAACTGTACATTTGTCGGCATGCATATCCAAATTAATACTAATAAAAAAGCAAAATGGAAGTTTACAATAAAAATACATCTGTAAAATATACAATTGAAACTGTACATTTGTTGACATGTATATCCACATTTATACTAATAAAAAACAATGTTGAAATTTACAATAAAAACATGTTGATAAATGGTGTGTTACATACGATAGATACTGGAGAAAGGACGGACTGGAACTCTTATGATATTACTTATAGAAAAGTTTAGAATCTCTTTAAAGTTGTATCTGTAATTCCATATGTTTACAGATATAAGGGCAAGGGTGCATTTGCAGACACTAAACTGTAGATTTGTTGATGTATATTTCATATAAGTACTCATGAAAGGGCAACATGATAATTCCAAATAGCTCATTCGGAATTACTGTTTCATAACCGATTTAAAACTTAATAAAACAAATAAAATCCTGTCTGTATAATACTAATATAACTTATAGGAACGATAAAACCGCATCACTTTTTTTTTATAAGTTTCTATGTGGAATTTTTGGCAGGGAAGGTATAACAGGTGCAAACAGGACCACTCCAACGATTGAGATGGAGGCCATTCCTGGAGGCCATGGACTCACTTCCTTACACGTTGAAGTGGAGTTTGAAGCCAGGAAAGCAGCAAACAGAGTGTTCAAGAATGGAATGTGGAATATGGCGGGCCAAGGGCAAGGGCACACAAAGGCTTTGGCTCTACCGACAGGGGACTAGGTTATCACTCAGTCAGGAGATGACCAGTGTCTCCCCGTCTATATTTTCATAGTTCCATATACTGTCGTGTTCCCTAGTCGAGACGTTTGGGAACGCGATAAAATTCATCTTCTGACACTCAGTGGTACGGAGTGGTATACAGACGGATCTAAGATTCAGGAGGGAACGTGCGCAGGCATATACGGATGCAAACCAAGGGCTCGTATATCAGTGCCACTTGGTAGGTACCCCAGTGTATTCCAAGCAGTGGTGTGAAGGAAAACGAAGAAGCAGATCGTCTGGTCGGAGAGAAAGGGAAAACTCCCATTCCTGGCCCTGAGGAATCTGATTCATTCAGAACACAGTTATTGGGCTCAAACCCCCAGAATGAGGCAGTCAAGGCTCCATATAAAGAGGCCTTCCAGTGCTTGTACCGTAAAGTGGTTGCTTGGGTTCGAAATGAGACGGATGGTGAGCCTAATAACAGGACACTGTCTTATAGACAAGCAATGAGGTTGAAAGATGATCCTATTTGTCGCTTATGTGGAGTGAAAGATATGAAACCATCACTAATATCGTATGCAGTTGAGCTCCATTAGGAGAGTCGATGCAATTTTTGCAGCCAGAGGAGCTACGGGATCTATCCTGCAACAGACTGCTGTTCTTCGTGGACTGCACTGGTCTTCTCTATGGGATTCTATATGTTGCGAACGTACAATAGGCCGGCACACCTGAGTACTGAGGATCTCGAAATCCGCTCGCATTTTTAATAATAACAATAAAGTTATAATTTAGCATATTTCTTTATTTTATAATATCACAGATTAATTGCTGATGGTTGTGAAATTCCTGAACATAAATTTAAAAAATATGTATCTAATAAATTATTACATTGGGGTTTATTTCAGTTCACATATATTCATTTCATTTATTGCCTAATAAATTATTTAATCTAAAATCAGCTGCTGTTAAAATTATATTTGTCCATTTTCGAGAGAACATCACAACTTTGCCTCTAAATCGCTTCACTAGAGGTTGTTCATAGGCTATGCTAACATCTTTGTCATTGATCCTCGTGAACATTCTAGGTGTCGTAGACAACTGTGACAAAACCTCTTGAAAACTACAATTCTCCATGTCGTCGAATAGACTTTTCCGGTGGGAAGAAAACATGTCGTTTTCCATGGAACCAGTTGAGGTCTCATTATTATGAGAGAAAGTACTCGGATGTTTTAAGTCTTCTTCCTCTGTATCACCTAGACATAACGCAACAACTTTGTTCAGTTCCTCAAACAATTCGTCGTCGAATAATTCAATTTCCACGTCGAATGTAGCCGTCTGAGACTTGGTATCTTTGGAAGGTAAGTTATTGCCTTGACGAGGACAATTCAGCTCTGGAATTTGTAATATTTTGCCCTTCAACCTTTTAGTGGTGTTCTTGATTAACACCGAGCGGCACAGGCTAGCTTCATAGTCAACAATCTTGTATAATTTATTTAAACTAATATTGAGTACCTTTTCTCGCTTTTGCTTCTGTATGTACTTAATTGATGCGTAAGGTTCAGAGGATGTGGAAGGAAACTCCTCATTGTTACTCTTTTGAGAAGTCATCTCCTGGAAGAAATCTGTAAAAAAAAATATATTGAAATTGTAAAAGAGAGGCTTTCCAGTACTAGATTAGAGAATTTTACTTAATGACTCATAAAATCACGAGAGAAGAAGTTTAAGATAGTTTTTAAAAATTCTATATTGATTACCTCTGTCAAACGTAACATCTTCTTCAAAAGAGGTAACGCCAAATGAGGGCACAATGTGCACGTATTCACTATCATCAAAACTACACATATTTCACTAATCAAGACTTGTAAATAAACGACATTTATCAGAACTAGCTACCTACCATTTTTATAGAGAGATATATATATACAACAGGCAGGTATAAAACCCACCTCCTCCATGCAAATGTTAACCTAGTATCTGAAGTAACTTAACTCTTTTTAGATTATTTACCTACTAACGAATTAACGAATTTTTTTGTGTACCTGCTTGTATAAGATTCAATTATTTCAATGGTAAACAAATTGTGTCGTATTTATTTCTGTTGGTATTTTTCACATATTAAACTAGATAGTGCGTTTAAAAGAACAATTTTATTATTATGGATTTTGTGAAGTTGGTCCTTTAATATTTCGAATCTAAACATATATTTACAAAATAAAGTGTAGGCGAAAATAAAATGTGTGTTGGAGAAGGCTATTAAATAAAATTTAGAAGATAAAGTACAAATATGGACTAGCGATTTATTTTTTGTCTCAAAGTGAACAACAGGGTGGTCTCTATTTTTGACCTTTAGATTTTTCTTGATCAGCTCCCACATTTGCTGTTAGTTGAGAAAACAATTTGTATGAAATTTCAATCTAGTTGAATATAACTAATGTTCAAAGTACAAAAAATGTCGTTCACAATTTTATGCGGTTTTGATTTTCGCAAATTTCACCCACGATGACGAGTTTGTATTTACTTTAGAGCCTGCTTCTCATTGTTCGGGTTGAACAGTTCAGTTCGAGCAACGAGAAGCAGCAGTAGGCAGCTATCAGAGAAAAACTGAAAACTGATGTAATTCTGCCAAAATGTCATTTAGATAACCTCGGCTTACCAACTACGTGGGACTACATTCGGAAAAACAACACTTGATGTCACACCCGCATAAGGCTGAAACCAATGGGTTGATTTAATCAAACTTTCCTCTGTCTAAAATATCTTCATTTTTTTTTTTTAATAACTTCCGTGGCTAAATTTTAAAAGTATTTTTAATAAATAGCTTTAACGGATTTGAACAGTTTTAATTTGCAATTCCAGATGAATAGTTTTAATTGTTAAATAGGGATCTATGAGATCAGTGTCTTTGTGTAATGTTTATTTTGCAATAAAAACACATTTTATTGAAAAAAAAACATTACACTGACCTCATAGATCACTAACAATTAAAACTATTATCTGGAAATGCAAAACTGTTCGAATACGTTAAAGCTTATTTATTGCAAATAATTTTAAAATTTAGCCACGGAAAACCGCACACGTTACATTAGATACTGTTGTGACGGATTCTCATTATATTATCTTGGATTTACAGGTGGACACTGTTTAAAATATTTGGGGTTTCATTCTGATGTGATTTTTGTATTTAAATTAGATCCGAATGCATACTGATAAAGACTTATATAATTTACTGTAGGAACAACAAATAAATACTCGTAGAAACTGCTCTCATTAATCCTCTTGAAGGAATACTAAATATGTACCTGGAATTTCCGACCATATCGTAACATGTAGTGAACAATTTGTTACGGATCAAACCTCATCACAATTATATTCGGAAAACAGCATAAATACTGTTAGAAATTGATCGCATATAACCCCATTCGAAGTGATTAAACTTATATCTGTAATTGCAGTTCAAAACTGACCTTCCTTTTTACCCATTCAAACAAATGAAAACACATTTAATATATTACTGAAAAAAACATTGATAGTCATAGAAACGGATCTCATAAATCCCTATTTAAACATTATAATTTGTAATCTTCAATTGCAAATCAAAACTGTTCTAACCTAATTCAGCTCGTTTCTTATAGAAACACTTGCCATTTAACCACGAAAAGCCGCACGTTTTACATTAGATACTGTTCTCATAAATTCTCATTGAGATAGTATAAGTAAATGTTTGGATTTACAAATAGATACTGTTTACTGTTGCTTTATTCTGATATAATTTTCATATTTAAATTAGATCCGAATCTGTACTGATAAAGACTTATATAATTTACTATAGGAACAACAAATAGATACTCGTAGAAACTGCTCTCACCAATCCTCTTGAAGGAATACCAAATGTGTACTTGGAATTTCTGACCATATCATAACATGTAGTGAACAATTTGTTACTGATTAAACCTCTTCACAATTATATCCGGAAAACAGCATAAATACTTTTAGAAATTGATCGCATATAACCCCATTCGAAGTGATTAAACTTGTATTTGTAATTGCAGTTGAAAACTGACCTTTCTTTTTACCCATTTAAACAAATGAAAACACATTTAATATATTACTGAAAAAAAAACATTAATACTCATAGAAACTGATCTCATAAATCCCTATTCAAACATTATAATTTTGAATCTTCAATTGCAAATCAAAACTGTTCTAACCTAATGCAGCTCGTTTCTTATAGAAACTCTTGCCATTTAACACGGAAAGCCGCACGTTTTACATTAGATACTGTTCTCATAAATTCTCATTGAGATAGTATAAGTAAATGTTTGGATTTACAAATAGATACTGTTTAAAATATTTGGTTGCTTTATTCTGATATAATTTTCATATTTAAATTAGATCCGAATCTGTACTGATAAAGACTTATATAATTTACTATAGGAACAACAAATAGATACTCGTAGAAACTGCTCTCATCAATCCTCTTGAAGGAATACTAAATGTGTACTTGGAATTTCCGACCATATCATAACAAGTAGTTAACAATTTGTTACTGATTAAACCTCATCATAACTATATTCGGAAAACAGCATAAATACTTTTAGAAATTGATCGCATATAATCCCATTCGAAGCGATTAAACTTGTATTTGTAATTGCAGTTGAAAACTGACCTTTCTTTTTACCCATTCAAACAAATGAAAACACATTTAATATATTACTGAAAAAAAAACATTAATACTCAATAGAAACTGATATCATAAATCCCTATTCAAACATTATAATTTGTAATCTTCAATTGCAAATCCAAACTGTTCTAACCTAATGCAGCTCGTTTCTTAAAGGAACACTTGTCTTTTAATCACGGAAAGCCGCACGAATTACATTAGATACTGTGCTCATAAATTCTCATTGATATTGTATAAGTAAATATTTGGATTAACAAATGGATATGGCTTGACTCATTTTGCTGGTCAATGAGGATATAAACTGATAACAATTTCAACAGCATCTTTACCTAACTCTTATAGAAACTTATTGACCATATAGGTTCTCATAGATACTTATTAATTTTTGATAATTTTCAATACGGATTGATGAGATTTTTTTGACAGGGTAAGACACGCCAGTCTTTGAACTTGACATAGGTGAGCCCTGATTGTGGGGCGCTCTTGAGGGCGCCACCACACCAGTGCCGCATATGTTATGAGGAGTTTTACCCTTGGGAACCTGGCCTTCCTCCTAGCCACCACTTGGAGACGCGTCTGATTGGGAGCTCACTCTAGAAATTAGAAACAGCTAGACAAGGCCCGCCCTCATCGGAAGTTAATGCCGTTTAAATTGATCTCCAGCCCTAACTGTAAAAAAGAATTAAAACTATGATCAGTTGTAAGAATATAGGTTATACATTAACCGGGAAAGGAGGATAGTGATGAATTGATTAGTCAATAGTTTTAAGCAGCACATGTCCTTGAACGACGCTAATTTGGTAAGTCTTTTGTAAAAATTATTTTAAATTACACCCCCTCCAAATTTAAATGCCAGTGAGATATGCTGCAGGCACTAATCACGTGCATTTATTTTGATTACTTACAACCTCGCTTGCGACTATGAATTGAAAATAAATGATTCGAATCAACACATCTTAGTGATTCTGAACCACTACTTACTGTGTATGTGTGTCTGTGTGCTGAAGAACGTTTCTTGTAAACACTATAACTTCTGTTAGATTTAAACATTTTATTGCAAATTTAATAAGCATGTAAAATAGCACGGTAAAATATTCTGTTAAAATTAAGCGACACTGCCACCGAATTTAAATTAAACACTATGGCTGCAGTGCGTGCAGGGCTGGCTCTAGGGGGGGGCGAAGCGGGCGGCTGCCCGGGGCGGAAAAATTCTAGGGGCGGCAAATTCTTCAAATCCACAGTTACCAAAAAATATAAAAAGCTAGGAAACAATTGTTTCACTAATATAGTAATAATAATGTTAACTTTATATAAATAATTTGTTATTTTTATTTTTTTTTGTATATAAAGTGGGTTACACACATACATTCTGTTTCTTATATGTGATTTCATTTTTGTCTAATTTCAGTTCATCATATTGCTGAAAATCCAAAAATTGCTGTAAACCTTATAACTAAAAAAACAAACCATCAAGAATATTCAGTAGGTGACCCTTAAAATGTTATAAAAAATAACGGACTGAAAATATAGGGGTAAAAATGAGACAGACAGGTAGCGGGGTAAATAAAAGACCTGATATCCAATCCAGATTGAAATAAATTAAACTTAATTTTGTATTCAAGTTTGTTTTGTACATTCAGAACTGTTTTATGTTATCCAATCAGGTCCTATGCCTACTGTTAATGCGGGAAAAAATATTATTCAGTAAACTCTTGAATTCACTTTTAAAAAATTTTTGAACGCACCTTAGTACTTTTTTGGGGATTTTATAGTTTCTCTATTTGCATTGTCCGTATTTGGCAGACGTCAACTAGAAGTGTCATACTTCACATTTTGTGATCAAGTTTATTAATCTGCTAGTTTTAAATCATGAAAAATTTGATTTTAACGAAAAAATTAAAAGCGGGGTAAAACAGAGAATAGAGAGACCAAATGGACAGACTGAAGCAGGCACATTTCAGCTCCCTAATTTAGGAGAAGCTAGCCCTTCTGCAAGCCCCTTCTTGTTTAGTAAAAAATCTGAATAAATTATACATAAAAGAAAAAACCCTCCTCTTTCTTATGTTTGCACTTCCATTTTAGCCTGATCAAATGGTGTTCAAAAGTGCCTGTCTCGTAACATGAGTCCGGTAGAAGGTTTCTCAACAGAATTATATGTTTTTTGAAATCTCAAGTTTGTTGCCTAGTAGCAGTACCGGCTCAGGTCGAAAAACGCAAAAAACCTCGAAATTTTCGGAGTTTTTCCGGTTTTCTGCTCATATCTTGCAAACGACGCGTCGTACGAAAAATATTACTGTAGAGTAAAATAAAATGGACATTGCTATCAGGTATTTTCTATACATCGCATCTTCACACTACAACTTGCTCTTTTTTCTGCTCTTTTTTCCAGCCAACTATATTGACAGCGGCTTTATAAATCGGTCTAATTTGGAAGTTAGGGAGGTCGTTTGACGCAGAATTTAATGCTCTTCAACTTTGAATACAGTAATATTTTCCGTACGACGCGTCGTTTGCAAGATATGAGCGGAAAACCGGAAAAACTCCGAAAATTTCGAGGTTTCTTGCGTTTTTCGACCTGAGCCGGTACTGCTACGAGGCAGCAAACTTCAGATTCGTGTTCAGCACCCCAAAAAATATTTAATTCTGTTGAGAAACCTTCTACCGGACTCATGTTACCGAAAAACTACCATTTGATTAGGCTATTTGTACGACGTCAATAAGAATGGGAATAAATCACGTGTCTTTCATTTGCCCTCCACTGTCTTTTTTTTACCCCACTTGGAGGGTAAAAATGAGACGCTGTTTATTTTTGTTTATCAATTAACGGTACTTTTTCGTAAAGAAATACGTAGAAATATAATTTTTCCTGTCATTTTTAAATATGATACCAATCTTTCATTAAATATGACTCGATTCTAAGCAACCTAAAAATTGAAAGATGTCATTTTATCTCATTTTTACCCCGCCTGACCCTAATGTTATTTATATAAGAGAGGGGCGGCAAAATGAAACTGTGCCCGGGGCGGCAAAATACCTGGAGCCAGCCCTTAGTGCATGTCACGCAGAAAACCAAATTATTCCTTTTCTGACAAACTATGACAGATAGCGAAATCGAACGAGAGGCCATAAATAGTTTAAATAAGAATATCTATCTGCAAAGAGAAAAATGAACCTTATTGACGAAGCCGTTAAAACAATATCAAGGGCGCAGCCAGGGGGGAGCCATGGGGCGAAGGTTATTCATTTTCAGCCATGGGTTAGTTTTCGCTTCAAATTTCATTGAAATCGAAATATCTCAAAAACTTTTGGTTTTTTAGATAGGGAATGATATCGAAAGTTACGTTAAAATAATGAGTGGAATTCGAATCCGGCATAAAAAATAGGGCATGCTATTTAAAATAACCGGAAGTGTCACATACGTGACGTTATTTTTGATAAATAGAGCACCCCTGAAAACTCCTCTTTCTAAATTTTTAGCTTTAAATTATTTGCAGTTTTTCTGAAACGTCTAATAGGCCACTAACCTATGATGCACCCACAGCACATAAGCAGGTATTCAACGTAATTAGGATAATCCATTCATCCGTTAGTAGGTAGATAATTCGCAAATAACCGTATTCAAGTTATATTCAGGTACGTTAAATTACTTAAAGTGAGCCAATAGGGCTAGGTCAACATTAGCAGGGAGGGGATGGGTTTTATAGCTGCATGTTCTATATCTTTATAAAAATGGTAGGTAGTTTTGATAAATCTCATTTTTTTACAAGCATTGATTAATGAAACATGAATAGTTATGGTAATAGTGGACATGTGACCATTGTGCCCTCGTGTTGTGTTACCTTTTTTGACGAAGATGCTGCGTTTGACACAGGTAATTAATGTAACATTGGAAAAAAAATCTCTCAAAACATCCCATAACTTTGAGTAATTATTATTATTAGAAACGCGAGCAGATCCGAGGATTCGTAGTACTTAGGCCTATCGGGGATGAGGTACGATCACCGGTTTAAGTTCCGTCACTCGACGAGGCGAGGCGCAGCAACGCTGAGCGAGTCCGGCACTTGAATGGGTGATCCATGATCTAATCTAATAGTTGGTAGGCTACCAACAGAGACAATCCTAGGGCTAGTGAACCACCTTGGAAGGCGGTGGCTGGCTAACGCCGCCATGAAAGGTGGTGGGTGGACCAGGGTGGGTTAAAGTTGGTGGTCGAGGACCGTAGTTTGGAGTCCACGGTAAACTGTTGATCCCTAGGCAAAATGGGCCATCCCGGCCTGATTAACTAGTAAAAAAAATAGCAGTACTACTAGGCCTATCGGCCCATTGTACATTTGCGACATTTAGGATTCCCTAGAAAAGACTAGTACGCTCCACGAAGGAGAGCAGTCCTTTCCAGGGTAGATCCCGTAGTTTCTCTGGCTGTTGAAACTGCACTGAACTGAAATAATATGCTCCTGTTGGTGCACAATGGCATTGAATATGAGCGATTGTTTCATCATCCACTCCACACATCCGACAAAAGTAGAATTGTCTTTCAACCGCATTGTATGCAGGTGCTTGTTTAGAGGACAGTTGTTAAACTATGCGATAGCTCTGTCCTGCAGCTCTGACTGAATCAGGCTTCTTGGCAGATCGAAGACAGGCCCCGGGCCAGGGAAATGAGATGTCGCTGCTTCACCTATGAGTCATTTAAGTCATTCAAATTCCAATTTTAAATTTTACTCAAACTATTCTTCCGGTCTAGTACTGCAAAACGTCAGATTCACAATTTTAATATATTTATTTTCTTTACAGATTTATTACAGGAGAGGACCTTTCAGAAGTACAATAATGTGGAGTCCATTTCTAGATCATCCACGTCAAATAAGTATATACAGAAGCAAGAGCGAGAAAGAGTACTTTGCATTAGTATGAACAAAGTGGACGAGATTACTTACTATGAAGCTAGCTTGTACCGTTCGTTGTTAATCAAGAACACAACTAAAAGACTGGAACGTGAAATAACACATCAACAACACATTCCAGAGCTGAATCCTCGTCATGGCAATAACTTGCATTCCGAGGATACCAAATCTCAGACGGCTACATTCGACGTGAAAATCGATTTATTAAATGATAGAGCAGCGATTTCTTAAGTCTATCGTGTCGTTTTTTTTTGGCGTAGAACCAGTTCAAACATATTAGGTTCCTTTGAGTATGTCACCGGGCATATGAAATCATATTTTACGACATTTTTTTGTGGTCTCGAACTTTTTAAATCAATAAAAAGTGAAAAAAATGTATTTTTAAAGAAAATTGTTTTTTTTTTGTTTCCACCGCCATATCTTTGAAACTATTAAAGGTACCGAAATTTGTTTTGTGTCAAATTTAAGCACACACTGTAGCGCTTTTACCAATATAAACGGTTTGGGCACAATTCGCACTTTCATTTCTCTAAAAATCAAATAAACTAAAAATACATATTTTGTGTATTGAAATCTTCACCAATCGATAAACTTTTTTATTTTTGAAAATATTTGCATACATGCAGCGAAGAAAATGAAGCCTAATAATCACAAAAGTTTTTGAAAAAATATGTTTTTGCCTAAAGTGTACCGTTTGGCAACAGCGATTTTTTTTATCAGCGCTAAACGCGACATTGGGACGCAATTAATACACCTCGCATGCAGGGTTGGTCAGATTAGTCCCGTAGAAGTAGCGTTAGTTGAATATAGATTAATATATGGCATTCTAGGTTGGGGTGGAGTTGCTTACTGTCATCTAAAAAATTAGATATCATTCAGAAAAAATGTGCCACCCCCTCTCAGGGGGTGGCACTTAAAAAATATATATATTTATTGGAGCTGAAATAGAATCAAATTTTAAGAAGAAAAGGTTCCATGCAATTTTTCACATAAATTGATAGTTTTTAAGTTATAACGACTTCAAAATTGCCATTTTATCTTAAAATAAAAGCTTTTAAAAAAGGTATTTTCAAACGGCTTTCGTCGAGTATCTCGAAAAGTATTACTTTATCGAAAAAATGTTATAGACCAATTACAGAAAGCACCCTACAAACTTGGAATTAATTATATTTTTTGTTTATTGATGTAGGATTAATAATGTCGGAAATATTTAAGTTTATATTTGGTATCCAAGGGTTTCGAAATTACCTTTAAAGTTTAAAATGCATTTTTTTCTAAAGCAAGTGCTTTAAATGAGCAAAAAAGAATTTGAGCATTTAGGTAATGCTACATTTTAACGAAAAACTGTATTTGAGATAATTTTTTTAGATTATTGGCTAATTAGAGTAACAAAACGAGTAAAAAATAATTTGAAAGCGCAATTAATTGTCTTTAATTTCCTTTCTTAGCATGCGTCACAATTTCTGAGGTATTTAACATTTAAACTGCATTTTTCGTCTTATGAACGTTCGGATGCCATTTGTAAACTCATATCTCTGGAACTATTAAATCTATGTAAATAAATAAACAAGCGAAATTCATTATTATTAGTTTATGAGCTTTATTTTTGGTCTCTACACATTTTTGAACAAAACTAATATTTATTGAGATATTTGGAATAGGAAAAAAAATACGTTTTATCGAAAATACCTTTATAGTTTAAACTGTATTTTTTCTAAAGCAAGTGCTGTATACGAACCAAAAAATTTGCGCATCTACGTCATGCTGTATATTAATGAGAAACCGTGTTTGAAATTAATTTTTTCTACGATTGTGCTGAAAGTCAAATTTTCTAACTTCAAAATGAGTGCAGAAAATATCACTTTGCCGCACGCCGTGCGGCAAAGAATTTGCCACACGCCTTGATTACATCTTCACGCACCGGAATAAAATAGTGTGTTTACCTTAAAGAATTTTATATTACTTACTGGTAATAACAATTAAATTCTATAAATGTACATTAATTACACATGAATTGCAATTACAAAGTCAAATTTTCTTACTTCAGAATGACAGCGGAAAATGTCACTGTAAATAAAATCTGACAAGCAGCAAATTTAAAATTTTGGAAAACTTTGAAAAGGAAATAACTTCACAACCGTAGAAAAAATAGTATGTAACACACGTGTGGCAAGCTTCATTGCAAAACTCGTATGATAGGAACACTCGCTGCGCTCGTGTTCCTACTTTCATACATCGTTTTGCAATGAAGCCCTTGCCACACTTGTATTACAATCTACTATTTTTTTTAATTACTGGCTAATTACAGTAACAAAATGGCGACGTTGTTATTAAAATAATGTGTAGACGGACATTGCTTCGGTCATAACTTCTTTGTTTTTTATGCTACATAAACAAATAAAAAAAATAGTTAAGAGCTTAATTAATAACCTATTATTGTATCTATTAGTATCCTTGGCGTAGGTGTCACAGTTTCTGAGATATTTAACTCTCACTCTAAATAGTTATCTTACGAACACTTGGATGCCAAATGTAAACTTAAATATCTCCGAAATTATTAATCCTACATCAATAAACAAAAAATATAATTAATTCCCAGTTTGTACTTTCTGTAATTGGTCTATAACGTTTTTTCGATAAAGTAATACTTTTTGAGATACTTGACGAAAGCCGTTTAGAAATACCTTTTTTTAAGCTAAAATCGCAATTTTGAAGTCGTTATAACTTAAAAACTTCAATTTATGTGAAAAATTACATAGAACCTTTTCTTCTTAAAATATGATTGTACTTCATATATTTTTTAAGTGCCGCCCCCTCAAAGGAGGTGGCATCCACCCCCTATAAATTAACAATCCCCCGCTCAATATAGAAACTTTTCTGTGAAACATTTACTATTATACTGCCAAAAATGAACGAAATCCGTTCAATATGACATTACTTCGAAGTTTTGCATATTTTTTACCTCTAGGTACTGTACTACTACCACCTGTCTTTTTATTATTAAAAGGAGACTATTTAATATTTATTATACAATTTCTTAATATTAACAACATATGATCAATACTACTGTACAATATATGAAATATTGAACAATAATATTGATCCCCTAGATGCTTTTGATCACTACTGGTTTTGTACCTATTGATATAAGTTAAACTATTATATACACCCCGACCGGGATCGTCAGATCGTTGCAGTCGGCAGGCTTGCTACAGCCGAGCGCGCAAGAATATGACTTTGGCCCGTTAAAAAAAATCGCTGACTCAATACTATGAACGGGACATGAAAAATTTTTATCCTAAAAACTTTTTTCAACTATTGGCTTCAATTTGTACGCAGCATGTATTACAAATTTTCATAAATAAACTTTTTTCTCGATTGCCTAAAATTACGTTACTGAAAATAACAAGTTTGAGTTTCCTATTATTTTACCAACTTAAAAAAAAATAAATCGGGTCCACGTGGGACGTTGTTCGAAGCGCTATTGTGTCTACTTTAATCTAAAAAAAAAAATAGCTTGATAGCACAAATATTTTCAGAGATATAGCGGTGGAGATGTTAAAAAACATATTTCATTAAAAATCTATTTTTTTGAGTTTTTCCAAAATAAAAAAGTTCTCGACCACCGAAAAATGTCGTAAAAAACGATTTCGTGTACACGATTATCTTACTAAAGAATCCCACTAAGTCTGGTTTGGTTCTACGCCGGTTTTTTTTTTCTCGAAAACTAAGCGACTTTACTTCCAGATTTTACTCTACTATGACGAATGGTTTAAAAAAATAAACAAAGATATTGCTTTAATTTTAGGTGATATACAGGAAGAAAACTTAAAACATTCGAGTACCACATCTGGTAATAATGAAATCTCAACTGGATTCACTTCACAGAAGCGTCTGTTCGACGACATCGACGACTGTGATTTTCAAGAGGTTTTGTTACAGTTGTCTATACCCAGAATGCTCACGAGAGTCGATGACAAAGACGTTGGCGTAGTCTGTGACCAACACCAAGTGAAACGGTTTCGAGTGAAATAACCTTTAACCAAAAAGCAAAGTTGTGATGTTATCTCGAAAAGGAATAAACTTAGTTTTAAGACAATAGTAGATATTAGATAAAATAATTTATTGGGTAAATAAAATTATTATATCAGCTGAAATTTTCTCATTAAGTATGAACCCCAATGCAGTGTAATGTTATATTAAATGTATATGTATAGTTTTAAAATTTCTATCCAAAAATTTAAAAAACCATCAGCAATTAATCTGTAATACTATAAAATAAGGAAAAGTATTATATTATTAAATTTGTAAAAATTGAGACTAGTAAATTTTTGAAGATACTAAGCATGTAAACCCTGAGGCTTTTGGCTTTTATATTTTATATCCATACTAAATTATAAGAGCTCTGTGTCTTTCTGATGAATAAAATATTTCATTTTTAAAGAAACCAAATAACTTTTATTCGCTAGGTACCGATTTCGTGAACAAATATTTGCTTCACATCCTTCGGCATTAAGATTATAAATGGGAAGGTTATATGAAATACAATGTATAATGGGTAGGGTCTTTATATAGGAAAAAAAAATTTTTCGAATTCTTATTGTCCCACCCCTTGAAATTGTTTCGTTTACTAAGAAAAAAAAATCCACCAAATTTGGTCTTCCTAGAATAAAGGGAAGTGGTGCCGCCGGCGAATTCTTTGTGGGTAAATTTGTTAGTAACGGACATATCTTTCTTATAATTATTTTTATTGGTATGACCCATTTAAATACTATATTTTATTACATGTAAATTATTCTTTATAATTGTTATTATGATCCTGGCAGGTCATTTTACTTCCACGTCCAGTGGAAGTATAGTAACGACAAAAAAAATTTTTAAAATTTTTATTGTCCAAATAGGCTTAAAATGTCATGAAACGTCGAGATTTTAAGTTTGAGCGAAAAAAAAATTTCTGTCTGTCTGTCGGTCTGTCTGTCGGTCTGTCTGTCTGTAACTTTTTTTTGTGCGCACGTTTACTCTGGAACCGTTTAAGATATTGACTTGAAATTTGGTACACATATGTACTTTAACGAGTTCTAGAACTAGATTATATTTTCATCTTGTTCCGTCGAAGGTTGGGGGGTAAATTGGGGTAAATTTGGGGTAAATGGGTAAATTAAGCAGGTAAGAGTCCATGAAATTGGTATATAGTATATACAAGAGAAGCTAAGGTCTCAAAAAAATTTTTGGCATTAGCCACCCCCATTACCACCCCCACCTCCTTATTAAAGGGGATGAAAAAAAAATGTGATTTAGTGTATGTACAGGAACCAGAAACCTCAAAATATTTTTTTACTTCATCCACCCCCACTACCACCCCCCTATCACCACCCCCACCCCACTACCGATGTGGGGTATCGTTTTATGAGTTTTTGGGGTAGAGGATTTCAAATATTATATTATTAAAGTTCCATAAACAATTATTTTCACATACAAAGTTTTTTCGTTGTGAGTGACTTGGATAGAGAATCTGGATGTGGAAGTAGTGATTCCTTGGGCAGCGGTTTTACCTCCTGCAATAAAAAGTAAAGGGAGTGGGATTATTTAATGAAAGAGAGATTTGGCAGCTTTGGCCCTTTCAAAGATCAGTCCTTCTTAGAAGTAGGCAATAAAATAGAGAGAGGTATCAGATCTTTTTGCCTGCTTTCACTTACAGGAAATATCGTTAATCCGCCTACACCATGCCCCCTAAGGCACCTATTCAACTGCTGATGCTTATACTTATGAGTAAAAACACACTAGGCGTTTTTCGCCGAGTCGGCAGCCGACTCGGCAGCCGCCTGTAACAACACACACGAAGCGGTTTACCCTGTCAAAAAAATCTCATCAATCCGTATTGAAAATTATCAAAAATTAATAAGTGTCTATGAGAACCTATATGGTCAATAAGTTTCTATAAGAGTTAGGTAAAGTTGCTGTTGAAATTGTTATCAGTTTATATCAGAATTGACCAGCAAAACGAGTCAAGCCATATCCATTTGTAAATCCAAACATTTACCTATACCACATCAATGGGAATTTATGAGCACAGTATCTAATGTAATTGGTGCGGTTTTCCATGATTAAAAGACAAGTGTTTCTTTAAGAAACGAGCTGCATTAGGTTAGAACAGTTTTGATTTGCAATTGAAGATTACAAATAACAATGTTTGAATAGGGATTTATGAGATCAGTTTCTATGAGTATTAATGTTTTTTTTTCAGTAATATATTAAATGTGTTTTCATTTGTTTGAATGGGTAAAAAGAAAGGTCAGTTTTCAACTGCAATTACAAATACAAGTTTAATCGCTTCGAATGGGGTTATATGCGATCAATTTCTAAAAGTATTTATGCTGTTTTCCGAATATAATTGTGATGAGGTTTAATCAGTAACAAATTGTTCACTATTTGTTATGATATGGTCGGAAATTCCAAGTACACATTTAGTATTCCTTCAAGAGGATTGATGAGAGCAGTTTCTACGAGTATCTATTTGTTGTTCCTATAGTAAATTATATAAGTCTTTACCAGTACAGATTTGGATCTAATTTAAATATGAAAATTATATCAGAATAAAGCAACCAAATATTTTAAACAGTATCTATTTGTAAATCCAAACATTTACTTATACTATCTCAATGAGAATTTATGAGAACAGTATCTAATGTAAAACGTGCGGCTTTCCGTGGTTAAATGGCAAGAGTTTCTATAAGAAACGAGTTGCATTAGGTTAGAACAGTTTTGATTTGTAATTGAAGATTCAAAATTATAATGTTTGAATAGGGATATATGAGATCAGTTTCTATGAGTATTAATGTGTTTTCTTCAGTAATATATTAAATGTGTTTTCATTTGTTTGAATCGGTAAAAAGAAAGGTCAGTTTTCAACTGCAATTACAAATACAAGTTAAATCACTTCGAATGGGGTTATATGCGATCAATTTCTAAAATTATTTATGCTGTTTTCCGGATTTAATTGTGATGAGGTTTAATCAGTAACAAATTGGATTGATGAGAGCAGTTTCTACGAGTATCTATTTGTTGTTCCTCTAGTAAATTATATAAGTCTTTATCAGTAAAGATTCGGATCTAATTTAAATATGAAAATTATATCAGAATAAAGCAACCAAATATTTTAAACAGTATATATTTGTAAATCCAGACATTTACTTATACTATCTCAATGAGAATTTATGAGAACAGTATCTAGTGTAAAACGTGCGGCTTTTCGTGGTTAAATGGCAAGTGTTTCTATAAGAAACGAGCTGCATTAGGTTAGAACAGTTTTGATTTGCAATTGAAGATTACAAATTATAATGTTTAAATAGGGATTTATGAGATCAGTTTCTATGAGTATTAATGTTTTTTTTTTCAGTAATATATTAAATGTGTTTTCATTTGTTTGAATGGGTAAAAAGGAAGGTCAGTTTTCAACTGCAATTACAAATACAAGTTTAATCACTTCGAATGGGGTTATATGCGATCAATTTCTAACAGTATTTATGCTGTTTTCCGAATATAATTGTGATGAGGTTTGATCCGTAACAAATTGTTCACTACATGTTACGATATGGTCGGAAATTCCAGGTACATATTTAGTATTCCTTCAAGAGGATTGATGAGAGCAGTTTCTACGAGTATTTATTTGTTGTTCCTACAATAAATTATATAAGTCTTTATCAGTATGCATTCGGATCTAATTTAAATGCAAAAATCATATCAGAATGAAACCTCAAATATTTTAAACAGTGTCCACCTGTAAATCCAAACATTTAAAGATAATATTATAATGAGAATCCATCAGAACAGTATCTACCCTACAAACACAAAAGGTTGGCCCTTTAGCGGACCATCACTGTGCCAGAAATGAAACTTCTGGCCCAGTGATGGCCCACTGATGGGCCGATCTTCGGTGTTTGTTGGGTAATGTAACGTGTGCGGTTTTCCGTGGCTAAATTTTAAAATTATTTGCAATAAATAAGCTTTAAGGGATTCGAACAGTTTTCATTTGCATTTCCAGATAAATAGTTTTAATTGTTAGGGATCTATGAGGTCAGTGTAATGTTTTTTTTTTCAATAAAATGTGTTTTTATTAAAAAAAAATATTACACAAAGACACTGATCTCATAGATCCCTATTTAACAATTAAAACTATTCATCTGGAATTGCAAATTAAAACTGTTCAAATCCGTTAAAGCTATTTATTAAAAATACTTTTAAAATTTAGCCACGGAAAGCCGCACGCGTTACATTAGATACTGTTCTGATTGGTTCTCATTAAAATATATCTTTAAATGTTTGGATTTACAAGTGGATACTGTTTAAAATATTTGGTTGTTTCATTCTGATATAATTTTTGTATTTAAAGTAGATCCGAATGCATACTGATGAAGACAAATTTTCTATTGGAACAACAAATACATACTCATAGAAACTGCTATCATCAATCCTTTCGAAGGAATACTAAATATGTACCTGGAATTTCCGACCATATCGTAACATGTGGTAAACAATTTGTTACTGATCAAACCTCATCACAATTATATTCGAAATACTCATCGCATATAACCCCATTCGAAGTGATTAAACTTGTACCTATTTGTAATTGCAGTTGAAAACTGACCTTTCTTTTTACCCATTCAAACAAATGAAAACACATTTAATATACTTATTACTGAAAAAAATAACATTAATACTCATAGAAACTCATCTCATAAATCCCTATTCAAACATCATAATTTGTAATCTTCAATTGCAAATCAAAACCCGGTCTTCGAAGCGTGTCGCCCGGGTTGGCTCCGGCGGGTTATATCGCCTGTAGTCCCCCCCTCAAGAAACATGTAATTAGGTTTGTAACCTGTTTGTTTCTTCTTCTAAATAAATAAATAAATAAATAAAATCTGTTCTAACCTAATGCAGCGGCTCGTTTCTTATAGAAACTCTTGCCATTTAACCACAGAAAGCCGCACGTTTTACATTAGATACTGTCCTCATAAATTCTCATTGAGATAGTATAAGTAAATGTCTGGATTTACAAATAGATACTGTTTAAAATATTTGGTTGCTTTATTCTGATATAATTTTCATATTTAAATTAGATCTGAATGCATACTGATAAAGACTTATATAATTTACTATTGGCACAACAAATACATACTCGTAGAAACTGTTATCATCAATCCTTTCGAAGTAATACTAAATATGTACCTGGAATTTCTGACCATATCGTAACATGTAGTGAACAATTTGTTACTGATCAAACCTCATCACAATTATATTCGGAAAACAGCATAAATACTGTTAGAAATTGATCGCGTATAACCCCATTCGAAGTGATTAAATTTGTATTTGTAATTTCAGTTGAAAACTGACCTTTCTTTTTACCCATTCAAACATATGAAAACACATTTAATATATTACTGAAAAAAAAAACATTAATACTCATAGAAACTGATCTCATAAATCCCTATTCAAACATTATAATTTGTAATCTTCAATTGCAAATCAAAACTGTTCTAACCTAATGCAGCTCGTTTCTTATAGAAACACTTGCCATTCAACCACGGAAAGCCGTATGTTTTAGATTAGATACTGTTCTCATAAATTCTCATTGAGATAGTATAAGTAAATGTAAAGACTTATATAATTTACTAGAGGAACAACAAATAGATACTCGTAGAAACTGCTCTCATCAATCCTTTTGAAGGAATACTAAATGTGTACTTGGAATTTCCGACCATATCATAACAAGTAGTGAACAATTTGTTACTGATTAAACCTCATCACAATTATATTCGGAAAACAGCATAAATACTTTTAGAAATTAATCGCATATAACCCCATTCAAAGTGATTAAACTTGTATTTGTAATTGCAGTTGAAAACTGACCTTTCTTTTTACCCATTCAAACAAATGAAAACACATTTAATATATTACTGAAAAAAAACATTAATACTCATAGAAACTGATCTCATAAATCCCTATTCAAACATTATAATTAGTAATCTTCAATTGCAAGTCAAAACTGTCCTAACCTAATGCAGCTCGTTTCTTATAGAAACACTTGCCATTTAACCACGGAAAGCCGCACGTTTTACCTTAGATACTGTTCTCATAAATTCTCATTGATGTGGTATAAGTAAATGTTTGCTGCTCCATTCTGGTAGAAACTGATAGAAATTTCAGCAGCAGCTTTACTCCAGGCTCCAGTAGAGGGAGCTGTATACGTGTCGCTAATTCATATCTACTCTAATGTGACCTAAGGAACTGACGTGTGTTTGTTAAATTAAAAGTAAAGCAGTCTCTTTCACTGTCAACTCATTCATTGCTTCTAGGCTAGAACAAGACACCCGAGGAAATAAGGACTTTGCAGCATTTTGTGTTTACTACAATATTAGTATTTCTATTTGAAATATGCAATTTAAACTGTACATTTGTCGGCATGCATATCCAAATTAATACTAATAAAAAAGTAAAATAGAAGTTTACAATAAAAAAATACATCTGTAAAATATACAATTGAAACTGTACATTTGTTGACATGCATATCCACATTAATACTAATAAAACGACAATGTTGAAATTTACAATAAAAACATGTTGATAAATGGTGTGTTATATACGATAGATACTGGAGAAAGGACGGACTGGACTCTTATGATATTACTTATAGAAAAGTTTAGAATCTCTTTAAAGTTGTATCTGTAATTCCATATGTTTACAGATATAAGGGCAAGGGTGCATTTGCAGACACTAAACTGTAGATTTGTTGATGTATATTTCATATAAGTACTCATGAAAGGGCAACATGATAATTCCAAATAGCTCATTCGGAATTACTGTTTCATAACCGATTTAAAACTTAATAAAACAGATAAAATCCTGTCTGTATAATAATAATATAACTTATAGGAACGATAAAACCGCATCACTTTTTTTTTATAAGTTTCTATGTGGAATTTTTGGCAGGGTAACTAGTTGTCGCAGAAAGCATCAAAATACAACGTTGTCAGTTCAGCAGTACAGCTAGGAGGAAGAATTAATTCTGTTGGGTTTATTATATTGTCAATCAAAAAAAAGAAAAAATAGGCGTATGTGGGAACATCCAATTGTTAAGGAACGCCAGACAAAAAGTTTATATAATACCTGTCACCCATTCTTGTCTGTTATTTCACGCAAAGTATTTGTAAACAGATTTGATTTGGCAAGCACGCATCAAATTTACCACTGAAACACGCAGCCTCGTGTGTGCGGTTACATGTAATACCCAAAAAGGATAAGATAGAGTGGAAGGCTCGCGTACACATGCCATCTGTCGAGTTTTAGGCAGCAACAACATATTTACAGGCATCGGCATCAATGAAAGAGATTGTCGTCTATACTATTGACCTTGCTGTAGGCGTCTGAAAATAAGGAGTACGCCACCTAGTGGTCTATAGTCAAACTAATTATGGGCTTTTCTGTCATTGTCTCTTTAGTGTACGATGATATCAACAATAAGTAAATGATAAACTGAGATGCTAAGTTATTAAAAATATGATAGCGTTTAAAGGGGCTACAATTTGCTGGAGCCAACCTAGTCGGTATCCTTTGTAGATTGCAGGGACAACTCGTGAAAGTTGAGTTGGCACGGCAATGTTCAAAGCATACCCTCTTTGATGTAGACACCTTTTACCAGGCATTGAGAGGGAAAAAGCTGGTGCAAATAACCGTGGCCCGAGTAGCAATAATAATGTCTTAGACAATCACACATTGTAAGTGAAATTTTTGAAATAAGTAAATATATGTAATTCCAGTATATTTAAAAGTAATATATACTATTGCACCATGCACTATTATGTTTTACCCCTGAATGTTTCTATATCATATTTTACAAAATACTGTTTCATTTCATGGGTTGTACCACACAAAATAATATGTCCTGCATTTAAAACATATTCCCCTTCATACACACACTTAGAAGTTTTACATTTTTAGTGCTTCCCAAATGTTTCATACATTGCAATATGCTTAATCTAAAAATGTCCCTCATGTTTCCTGAAAGCAAAGCGATTTAAACTACAACTGTACATAAATTTAAAGAAATATTTAAGTTTATTAATATTTAACTAGCCAGACACCGTTTATGTCGAAGAAACTGTACTTTTCAAGGTAAAAACTAGATAATCTGAATAATATGAAAATATGAATTTTGCTGAATAATGCCATTAACATCTTGCAAATCACTTACAACAAAATCTTGCAAACCTTTAGGTCATATATTATTAATGTTATTATTTTTAACGCCAAAAATAACAGTAAACAGAAAAATATCAATATAAGTATTCACCGCACAAACAAACAAAAAGCCTATAATTAGTTCACGAGTTCTCCACTTTGGCGCTGGCATCTTAAATTCAGACGCCTATTGCTTGGTCTATAATCAACAGGTGCGTTTTTTTGTTACAATTCTGACACCGGAATATCAAATCTTGTCGTTTTTTGCTCGCCATTCTGATTCCATACACATGAATGTCGATGCCATTATTCGTTATTTAAGAATCCTAAGAAATTTGTCGCCTCCCACCTAGGAATTTCAGTTTTGTCGTTTTATTGGTAAATATCATTCTGGTAATTCTAACTCTACCGGTCGTGGACAAAAAAACGCACCTAACCTTACAATCATGCAATGGTAATGGTGATCATAATAAAATGTCACATGTAGAAAAAGCAAATGAGTATGATATGTGTAAAAAAATTATAGTTTTGATTATAGTTATAAAGTATATAATGGTTGTGGCCTGCAATTTTTCAAACTGTCGTAGAAGAAACGATAAAGATAAAGGGCATGGGTTTTTTATGGTTCCTAAGGAACCCGAAATGTGAGTAAGATCCCAGATGCCAGTTTGATTTGAAATTGTTATGAAAATATGCTACCAGTTTGGTACCCTCCGCCTTACGAAGTTCTTTATCATGTACTTAGCATACAAATCTTGCAAATTGCTAGCACTTAGGGCGAGTTGTACCAACTAAGTTCAAACCAAGTTCAGCTTGAGATGTTATTTCCCATATTTCGTATGGGTCCCACGCGCCACAGACGAGAAAAAAAAATTGAAATATCACCAGCCGCCACTGCATGATCAGACCTTGATCATCAGTATATAGAAAGAATATAATTTTCTTGTTTTTGATATTGATATTGTTAGATGAAAGCAGTTGATAAGATGTCTCGTAAGATCATTTTTTGTTGATATACTGGTATGATCAGACTTGGATCGATAGTATATGGAAAGAATGAATGGTTTCATTGAAAGTTATCTGCTGAATTAGTACACAAAATAATATTTTTCGATAATTTGTAATGGTTGTATTTTGAGCTACCACCAATTAGTGATTTTTGTTTTACCCATTAATTTATTTTTAGTATACGATATACGATTTTTTTTTATTGGAGCTGACATGTTTATATTTGTTATTTTTTCTGTCAGTTTTGTGTCCGTTTTATTTATTAATTTTGTATGATTAATTTTTTTCAATTGCACACGTTGAATTCATTACGGCTAGAATTTTTATTTTCTGTTCAATACAACACTGTAACATAACTATTGATCAGTGTTATACAAATTTCTAGTTATAAGTTATTATACAGTGTCATTTGTAGAATATTTTATAAATTATTTATACTATTTACATTCACTTATTACTAGTAATATTTGTTTTGTTAAGGGTGCAGTGGCTATTTCTTAAAATAAAGTAATTTTTTTCACGTTTATCGCTTCTTTTTTCCTTAATTTTTAAGAAATCCAGTGGCACGAGTGCGGTGCCTCGAGAGTTTAAATTTCCCGGTAATGGCGGTAGTGGGCAGTGGGGGATTTAGTTACGCATCTGACCTGCAGAGGGCGCCGGCTCGGTACTTCCGAATTTAAATTTCCCGCTAAAAATTGAAGGCTGAAAGTTCCTTTACGAGCCCGACCCGCGCAGGGTGCATGGATTGAGGACCTTGAGTTTCAGTTTCCCGCTATGTGTGGTAGTGGGGGGATTTCATGCTGCCTAGGACTCGCCCAGGTGGCGCAGGAAAACCTTGTACGGAAAAATACATTGTGGCCATATGGAACCTTCCACTCTATCTTATCCTTTTTGGTAATACCCAAAAAGGATAAGATAGAGCGGAAGGCTCGCGTACACATGCCATCTGTCGAGTTTTAGGCAGCAACAACATATTTACAGGCATCGACATCAAAGAAAGAGATTGTTGTCTATACTATTGACCTTGCTGTTGGTCATATCAACAGGTGCGTTTTTTTGCTACAATTCTGACACCGGAATATCAAATCTTGTCGTTTTTTGCTCGCCATTCTGATTCCATACACATGAATGTCGATGCCATTATTCGTTATTTAAGAATCCCAAGAAATTTGTCGCCTCCCACCTAGGAATTTCAGTTTTGTCGTTTTATTGGTAAATATCATTCTGGTAATTCTAACTCTACCGGTCGTGGACAAAAAAACGCACCTAACCTTACAATCATGCAATGCAATGGTAATGGTGATCATAATAAATGTCACATGTAGAAAAAGCAAATGAGTATTATATGTGTAAAAAATTATAGTTTTGATTATAGTTATAAAGTATATAATGGTTGTGGCCTGCAATTTTTCAAACTGTCGTAGAAGAAACGATAAATATAAAGGGCATGGAACTCGAAATGTGAGTAAGATCCCAGATGCCAGTTTGATTTGAAATTGTTATGAAAATATGCTACCAGCTTGGTACCCTCCGCCTTACGAAGATCTTTATCATGTACTTAGCATACAAATCTTGCAAATTGCTAGCACTTAGGGCGAGTTGTACCAACTAAGTTCAAACCAAGTTCAGCTTGAGATGTTATTTCCCATATTTCGTATGGGTCCCACGCGCCACAAACGAGAAAAAAAAATTGAAATATCACCAGCCGCCACTGCATGATCATACCTTGATCATCAGTATATAGAAAGAATATCATTTTCTTGTTTTTGATATTGATATTGTTAGATGAAAGCAGTTGATAAGATGTCTCGTAAGAGTCATTTTTTGTTGATATACTGGTATGATCAGACTTGGATCGATAGTATATGGAAAGAATGAATGGTTTCATTGAAAGTTATCTGCTGAATTAGTACACAAAATAATATTTTTCGATAAATTGTAATGGTTGTATTTTGAGCTACCACCAATTAGTGATTTTTGTTTTACCCATTAATTTATTTTTAGTATACGATATACGATTTTTTTTTATTGGAGCTGACATGTTTATATTTGTTATTTTTTCTGTCAGTTTTGTGTCCGTTTTATTTATTAATTTTGTATGATTAATTTTTTTCAATTGCACACGTTGAATTCATTACGGCTAGAATTTTTATTTTCTGTTCAATACAACACTGTAGCATAACTATTGATCAGTGTTATACAAATTTCTAGTTATAAGTTATTATACAGTGTCATTTGTAGAATATTTTATAAATTATTTATACTATTTAAATTTACTTATTACTAGTAATATTTGTTTTGTTAGTGCAGTGGCTATTTCTTAAAATAAAGTAATTTTTTTCACGTTTATCGCTTCTTTTTTCCTTAATTTTTAAGAAATCCAGGGGCACGAGTGCGGTGCCTCGAGAGTTTAAATTTCCCGGTAATGGCGGTAGTGGGCAGTGGGGGATTTAGTTACGCATCTGACCTGCAGAGGGCGCCGGCTCGGTACTTCCGAATTTAAATTTCCCGCTAAAAATTGAAGGCTGAAAGTTCCTTTACGAGCTCGACCCGCGCAGGGTGCATGGATTGAAGACCTTGAGTTTCAGTTTCCCGCTATGTGTGGTAGTGGGGGGGATTTCATGCTGCCTAGGACTCGCCCAGGTGGCGCAGGAAAACCTTGTACGGAAAAATACATTGTGGCCATATGGAACCTTCCACTCTATCCTATCCTTTTTGGTAATACCCATATACGAGAGGACGAGCGTCAACGCCCCTCAACGAGCGGCCCATGGTCCAGATGATGTGCCGAGGCGTGTCGCCTAAGATCAAAATCACGTGTGTGCGTTTCTATGATTTAGTAGTGATGCAGATATTCGGATGATTTCGGTACTCGGATTACACGGAATCGGATGGCAAGAATATTCGGATTAATCATCCGATGTCGAATTAAATTTTCACTATAGGTATTAGTGATGTGATATCTCGATTTTTCAATCACTCTGTCAACAGTAATTGCGATCGTGGTTAAAGCGAATGCAAGTGGCACTGAGGTTAGTAATTTTTCTCCCCAGATCTCAGAATCGATGAGCGGGGGGGAGAAATCTAAAAAACATTTTATTATCTAAGTGCACATTTGACAGTTCTTTTTTGTTTTGTACTTAAAATTAATCCGAGTATATTTTATTCGGATGAAATTTTAATACTCGGAATCAAGCGAGTATTTTGATACTCGGATTAACCGAGTATTTTAATTCGAATTCGTCCAACACTATGATTTAGTATAGAACCATGTGCCGAGTCGTCTGCCGACTCGGCGAAAAACGCCTAGTGTGTTTTTACCCTATAAGTTGAAATTAATAAGGAGATATTTTTAGTTTCCGCTTTTACTTAGGTGAAGTAATATTGAGAGTTGTGTGTTGTATCTTTAGTGCTTTTTGTCTGTAAATTTTGTTCAAGCATGTCATCTCCTGGAAGTTTGTGAAAAGACAGTTTAGTGTATCTCGTAGGTAGTTATTCACCACAGATTATTGGAAGCAAGCTTCCTTCCAATAAACAAGTTTTAAGTGAACTTTTTTTTTAATCTGCGAGAAGTGAAATTGAATTTGCGTGAAAGTGTAAAACTAGTAATAAACGAAGTAATTGTTTTTTGGCACAAAGCGCGTATCCAACCCGTGATGTGCAACATAGCGTTAAAGAAGTAGAAAGGCTATATGAAGAATTAAGAGCTCTGCTGAAAAATTCTCATAAAGCAAGCAAAATTGCTAAACAGAAAGAAACATCTTTTGTTTATAAAGTAGACGATTTATTTTACATTGCTCATGCGAACGTCTTTGAAATAATAAAGATAGGGGAAGACAAACAATTTTTACTCAGTCACCAGGTTTCATGTATGGTATCGATAGAATCTTGAACGAATGGAGAAAAACGCCAACATTTTTGAAAATGCAGCCGAATTAGACACTTTTGAGTCATCAAGTAGCACCCTGCATGCAAGCTCTTCCCACGAAGAATTAGACCCCGAAGTATCCTCAGAACCAAAAAAGAAAAGATTAGTAGGAACACGAAACATAATAACCCCAAAGATAGCTGCAGCTTTCGACAAGTGTAAAGTGAGTGACAGAGACGCAGTCCACATATTAACAGCTATTGCTGAAGCAATTAGGGCATGTTGTAATTTCCTCTTCTATAAGCAGGACAACTATTCAACGCTGTAGACAGAAGTTGCGAAAGGAAAGAGCTGAAAAAGCAATGGAACGTTTTAATAAAGAATCTAATTTGTTATCTCCCTTTATTCAGTGGAATGGAAACATTTTTAGGGATTTAACTGGCACTGATAAACACGACAGACTCGCAGTAATAATTATAAGTGGAGATACAGAACAAATAGTTTTAGAGAATTTGACAGAAAGAGAGAGCAAGCAACTAAAGTTTATTAAGCACTATTATATTACACTGGAACCAATGTGATAAAGTGAAGGCTTTATGTTGCGATACAACTTCTTCGAACTTGGGTCACTTAAATGGTGCAAGTGTTTTATTACATCAAATGTTAGAAAGAAATTTACTATATTTGCCTTGTAGACATCACATTTACGAAATTATTTTAAAGTGTCTATGATGTGAAACTGCCTTCTTCTAGTGGCTCTGATGTTCCATTATTTAAACGTTTTAAACAGGCTTAGCCTAAAATTGATCATACCAAATTTAAACCTGCAATGGAGGATGAAAATATTAATCAAATATTACAAAATTATGGTCTTGATATTTTTGATTTTGTAGAGAACGGTTTTAAAGGTGAGACAACCTCACCTTCACTTATTCTTACCTAAACATGTACTGCTATAACAGTAGTGTGTTTTCTGGCCTCTCAAATATGCACTGCTATTTGAGCATTTGTCCTATAACATCATCTTAAATTTACTGCTGTAGCAGTTGCTATCCGCGAATGTGTTAACTCATTAACTTTGTTAAAACTAAACACATTATTGTGTGATATTTCACGGCCTCATCAGCAAAAGTAAACTGTTTGGAAATAAATTTTACAGATGAAATATCCACATTCCGCAACTGTCTTAATGGGCCTTAAAACCTTCTACACCATTTAGAAAATGATCTTTTATTTAAATATTGGCGGGAACATTTAAGAAACTGATATAAAGCTAACATTTATTTCTGCACTTTAATATACAAAAACATAAATTTAACAGTTGGATCTGGGTTGTTTGGCGGGGGGGTGAGCTTACGCTCACGTGCACTCAGGCCTCATAAGCGGGCCCATTGTGCTGCCCCCGTAAGTGGTGGCATGTCTACCGAGCCTCTCATTCCTCAAGCCAACCAACACTTGTGATGTATTTGAAAAGACCAGGTGAGACGCCACCTATGCTGGCCATACTGGGCCAGAAGTCCCCCAGTTTGGATCCCCTTTTCGTTGAGAGAGCAGGGCAGTGACAGAGCACATGCTCGGCGGTCTCGTCATCCAAATTACACCCTCTACACTTGGGGTTGTCTATAACTCCCAGTGTACGAAGGTGTTTGTTTAGTCTGCAGTGTTCTGTTAGTAATCCTACATAAATGCACAGATTACTCCTGGACATCTGGAGACAGTATTTGCCTAGCTTACGACTTGGTGTGGCCAAAGCCATTCTGCTATGTCTGCAGCTGCTCAGACCACCCCAACAGTCCGCATGTTGTTTGAGTGTACAGTTCTTTAGCAGGGAACTGTGGACTGAATCTGAGAGTGCTATTGCAGGTTCTGGACCATGCAGGGCGCTCTCAGATCCCTTGTGGGTTAAAGCGTTCGCTTCTACGTTACCCTGAATTCCGTCATGTCCTTTCACCCAACGGAGATGGACACTATTGTTATGTGCGAGCACATCTAGGGCCTTTCTAATTTCCAGAACCAGCCCCGAGCCTGTCCTACAATTGTTTAGGGCAAGCAGGGCTGCTCGGCTGTCCGTTGATATTCGCACCGTTTTACCACTTAACAGTTTTTAAATAAAAACTTGGCAATTTGTTTTAATTTTCTTGTTATTCTCTTGTTATTTTGTAGACACGTTAAAATAATCATAACACCAAATAAAAGAGTGGGTCCTCTGTTAAACAGATAATTTTATACTGGTAGTATTACAGTATATTATTAAAAGAGCGTGTAATGATAGCTATTACTCAAGAGCATGACGTTTTCGTAAATCATCCGAATGAGTAATAGCTTTTACATACGAGTAGAATACTATACTTTTTCTATGATTACTCAACAGGAATAAGTTGCACTTTAAGATAAATCTGCGGAAAATAATATTGTGACAAAAGTTGAGCTTTTTAAGGAAAAATGGGAAGACACACATTGTATCTGTCATAACTTTATTATTTTAAGCAGGAGAAAAAGTAAAAAGACTTTTAGCTTAATCGATAATCTTTAATTTGATTTCTTAACATTTTTGGCGCATGTACCATTACATTCTGAGATATTTAATGTTTAAAGAGAATATCTTTTGACTTAAAAAAGTTTGACGCCATTTTTAAACCTCCATATCTCGGAGAAAACAAAAAGTTGCGGAGATTTTAAAAACAGCAAATTGTTCCTTGGTTCACAATCTTTAACTTGGAGATTTTTGTTTTTTTGCTGGGAGTGATACTTTTCAATTTATTCGATACAAACCACGTTAAGGCACCCATCTTCGCAATCTGCATAGAAGGCGAAACACGAAATCTTTAAACATCCAGATCTTTCGGCGAAATCAATGGCCTACTTATGACAGATTGAATTGAGTTATGCCACACGCGATGTTTTTGAACTTTAAATTATCTCTTGCAATTGCTCCACAAAAACTGTTGAATAATAAATATAAACTCTTGATTGGTCTTGGCTTATTAAGTAATGAATTATTACCAAAGGCCGTTAGAAATGAGCCCCATTACATGTTCAAAAACGTATCTATAATAAATGAATTATTTAATAGTTGTAGATAAAACATTTTATCAATTCACGCGCGCGACTCTGAATAGTAAAGAGCTGTCAGATAGTGGATTCATTAAATTGATTTAATAGTGATTATAAACATTTAAAAGTGACGAAAACACATTTCTATATAAAAAAACCGCTGCCCAAGGAATTACTACTTCTACATCCAGATTTTTTATCCATGTCACTCAGAACGAAAAAAGTTTGTATGTGGAAATAATTGTTTATGGAACTTTAATAATATAATATTTGAAATCCTCTACCCCAAAAACCCATAAAACGATACCCCACATCGGTAGCGGGGTGGGGGTGGTGATAGGGGGTGGTAGTGGGGGTGGATGAAGTAAAAAAATATTTTGGGGTTTCTGGTTCTTGTACACACACTAAAGCACAATTTTTTTTCACCTCCTTTAATAATGGCGTGGGGATGGTAATGGGGGTGGCTAATGCCAAATTTTTTTTTGAGACCTTAGCTTCTTTTGTATATACTAAATACCAATTTTATGGACTCTTACCTGCTTGATTTACCTATTTACCCCAAATTTACCCCAATTTACCCCCCATCCCTTCGACGGAACAAGATGAAAATATAATCTCGTTCTAGATCTCGTTAAAGTACACATATGTACAAAAGAGGTTTATTGATCAATACAACATTAACACCATTCCCACATTTGTAGGAAATCGTCTTTACATACTCATGTTTGATTTGAATTCTGAAAACAACGATACACCCACAGAGCCAAGCGAAGGTATTCCAATTCACCGGGATGTCTAAAATTAAAATACTTTATGCTTACAACTCTAAAAAACATTTAATAAACCACTATGCAGAACATAACGATATCAAATGCAACATGTTTGTGGAAACCAAAACTGCAATAAGTACATCGACTAGTTATAAGGATTGGATTACAATTCAGAAAAATGGTAACGTTGTGAACACAAATATAAGAGGAGGTAGTTTAATTCAGTGATAAACATCTCAAAATTGGAAAAGCAAATCCACCCCATTTAAATAACCCATTAAACGAAACCGTACACTGCACAATGCCCTTCAAGAACAACAACAAAATTCACATATTTTTAACTTATATCCAAATAGTGCAACTATTGAAGACAACTTGTTTGTGAAAGCCACACAATATGAATATGCCATTATAATCGGTGACTTCAACGTTAACAATAGAAAGAAAAAACAAATACAGCATTTTCTAAATAATTCAGACTGTGCAAATATCAACTCCACCAACATTCATTATGGCAAACAATCAAAATTCCACTCCCGACTTGTTTTTCTGTACAAAAAATATTAGGCAAAATATTTCCGACGTTCACCTAATTCCAGACCTGTGCTCCGATCACTTAGCCATAGAATTCTGTCTCGACCTTGACCAACCTCCTATGGACTATGATGAGGAAATAAAATATAATTTTAACAAGTGTAATACGGAACGTATAAATGCACAAATGTTACGATATATAATTCATGCAACTCCAATATCCCTTCAATACATTTACATTCTTTCTAGAGAAACTTAATCAAACAGTGGAAAAAGGGTAATGTGATTACAATACCAAAGAAAAATCTTGATCACTCTAACGTAGCCAACTACTGACCCATTACCTTGTTACCAGTAATTGGGAAAAATTTTGAAAAGATCATTAAAAACAGAATAGAAGCATCTGTTGGTAGGTAATTACATACCCAACTATCAGTTTGGCTTCAGACATGGATCATCCACAATGCATCCCCTAATAGTATTAACCAATAATGTCCAAACCAACAATAAAACAGGAAACAAGTCCTTTGATAGTGTTTGGCACCACGGACTTCTGTATAAATTACATCAAATTCGGTGCCCAGACTATATCATATATCGATTTTAAAACACTATCTTTCAAACCGATCTCTTCAAGTCCAAGTTAAAAACAAATTGTCCACTCCATTTACTCCTAAACAAGGTTTACCACAGTTTACCCTTTCTCCACTATTCTACAATATTTTCTGCTATGACATATATAATTACAATCTGGAACATCCACGGAATGTTGACCATAATGCATATATACTACAATTTGCTGACGATAATTGCCTGGCCTCCCATGGGAAATCTTTGAGAGAAACCATTGAAAAACTTCAGCAACTTTCAGATAATACAATATTCTGGATGAAGAAATGGCACACTATTCCCAATCCAAATAGATCTCATCTGATTGTATTTATTGTAGTTACAGATAATTCTCCATCAATTAATCTACTTCAACAGACACTCCAACCTTCTCAATTTTGCAAGTACCTAGGTATCAATATTGACAGCAAGCTAAATTTTAAGTCGCACTCAAAATGGTGTAAACAAAGTGTTGTATCAAGAACTAAACACTTTAGATCCCTTACATATAGAAATGAAGGTATAAATACGTCAACGGCATGTAATATATACAAAATGATTTGCTGACCCACACTGGAATATGGTTTCATGCTATTTGGAAATTGTCGAAAGCCAGCCTTAAATAACATCGAAGCAGGGGAAAGAAGTAGTCTAAGGTTACGAAAATTAGGCATCCCAATAATCCCTTGCACAATCCCTCTAATAACCTTCTTTACCAAAAAACCAAAATTAAACCTATACTCTCCAGATTCCAGAGACTCAAAAAAATTATCCAGCAATTTATCTAACATCGAAGTAATAAATCATTACCCAACAAATCCCAATATGCCACCCAAAAGAGTAGAATCCCTCATGTTATTACGTAATCAACAATAGTATAAAATACATTCATGTTATGTTTTATTACTGTCTTTTTTTTTTGTAAAAACCTTATAAACATAAGAAGTGTTATATTTGTTTTAAATTAATAAGGATTGTAAATATAATATAATGTACATAGGTTGGAAGACTTGGGTCGTTAGCCAATTGGAATTTCCAATAAAGCTTTGTACTACATTTTATCCACGACTATCGAATAATCCTTGTATAATACATGTAACAATTGACGAATAATAATAGTCATAATTCCAACTTAACATATATTGAATATAATCTCATTATAACGCACCTTTGACCAGTCAGGAACTAGCAATTTTGATAATGGGCGAGTCATTTTTTCCAAGGGAGTCCATGTTTTCATTTGACGTTTAAAACGTTCAAAGTTTTACTGTGAACTAACTTAATTTTTTCACTTTTAAATGACTAAAAAAGTTAAAATAGTCATGGATAAAGTATAGTATTCTGCTCGCGTATAGTAGCTGTTACACGCTCGCTGAATAATAAACTATTAAACCATATATAATTGCAACACACAGATAAATAAGTATGCAAGAAAATGTATTGGAAGCAAAGAATGTTTAAAGTTGAATTGAATATTGACGATGATTTTGTTCTTTAGATTTTTCTAATTTTTGAACTTCCCGCTTCGCCCTTCAAATTTCAAAAATGAGCCATACACCATTTTGCTTCAGATTCTGGGGCCCAGGCTAGGTCCACCATGTTAGTATTAGTCTTTAATAGGGCTACAAGTATATCATAATGCAAGAAAGTTATCAGATGACAAAAAAAGAATGCACCAGCTCTTGGTATAACGAGCATCTAACTCGCTTTCTCAGTGCTGGGATTATCAAATGTTTGAATTCACTTAAAAATCGAATTCGATTCTTTTCGCTATTTCAGAACTTTCCTCACTTCTATCCTACGATAGCAAATAGTAAACAGATGTAAATAACAAAAAAAAAGTATAATTAATTTTTTATTTAACCATAACTTTTATATAAATGGTGTTAAATAAGTTCGGCAGCCACCTCCAATGAAAATGTCAAATTTAAAATCAAACACATCAAAGGCTTTACGAGACACATCATGGAGAGAAAATGTTAACACAAGCATGTTTCAATATATTTTTGACATTTCTCATGGAGGATGTTAAATAATAGGACAGTTGCAACAAATACATAAAAAAAATAAAGAAATTTATTATTTAAAAATTTTGCCTTGGTTGAACTTTCTGCCATCTTTGTCAGTGCCAGTCCAAGAAAAGTATTGTTCTACCAATTTCTTGGTTTCTTCTGATGTAGGATCCAGTTTTTTCCACTCGTATGATTCATAATCAATTTGCCAATCAGGACTAAGCTAAAAATATAAAACGATATTAGTAAAAAATATTTTTAATCACAGAAAGGAAAACTTACAGGGAAAACGAGTTCCTGTCCTCTCCAAACCCAAATACCAGAAATAGTGCTATTATTATCTTCCCCAAAAAGACAGACAGATGCGAAAGCTTGTTTACGCATCTTGTCTAATCGCTGAAACATGCCGGTAATCAAGTTACAACTCATAAACACTTTGGTCAGTTCTTGGGGATATTTGTATTCACCATACCAAATGGAATAGTTCTCGGGATCGAATTTTTCCCAGAAGTATGGAATTGACTTACTCTCATCTTCGTTGGAATAGGAACGTTTGAAGTCGTCGATGACAAAGGTTCTAAAATAAAAATTTTTACAGTTCAGTTCAGTTCAGTTCAGTTTCACTTGCAATTAATATTTACTTTTAAACTTGCTCATAAAATGTGAACAAGGTATATCTATACATATATTTTTTACTAGAATATACAAATATGAGGGAATAGTCAAAGAGCTGGCTACATGAAAAAAGTTTGCATCAGCTACACGATTTATTCCTATTGGAAAGCGATCCTTTAGTCTAGCCAAGTCTAAATCGTCTGGTCTGCCAGCGTAATCCAGTGGCTTAAAGCAGGGGCGGGGATGTCAAACATAAAATTTCGGTATAAAAAATTTTACAAGCTACATGGATTATGATTACGAAAACAGCTTTTACTTATCCTTAAGAAATGCAGAAAATTGTTGGCAGAGATTTTGCTAGTGGTGAAAGTACCGGCAGAGGGCGTCAAAGTGTCGTAAAATTTTGAAAAAAAAAAAAAATCAGATCCATGCATGAGGATTCATTGTATGTTACATTTAAATATTTAAAAAGCCATATGCAAAATGGCAGACAAAAAAACGATGTCTAAAATCATGGCAGACGGTTATAAAAAGCCCACTGTCACTCGAGTGCTCTCAGGGAAAGCTCGCCACACTTTACATTCAAGTATAGAAAAATAATATAAATATAAATAGGTGGTCCGACCTACGGCACTTTCCTATGAAAATAATGGCTTTATAAGTGCATGCTTTCTATTTAATTTAGTAGATGACACGACCTTTAAGGTACTACAAAATCTATATCTATATTCTTTCAATATTTTTAATTTAGCTACTTAACGTCAGATGTCACTGGACTCTTGTTTAACTAAACACAAACGAAACGCCGGGAATGCATGTAACACTGTATGCAGCAAAGCAAATTCATCTATCTATATACAGGATTTTGTAGTACCTTAAAGGCCGCGCCATCTACTAAATTAAATAGAAAGCATGCACTTAGAAAGCCATTATTTTCCTTTTCCAATAGGAATCAATCGTGTAGCTGATGCAAACTTTTTTCATGTAGCCAGCTCTCAGTCTATTAGCCAGTAGGCTTTTGAATAGTTACTATTCAATAAAGAACATTTTGTTTTTTTATTAGGTATGAGAGCATTTTGCGACCTAATGTAGCAATGTCAGTACTGTCTGAAATCAGATGAAACAACAGAAGTAACTAAATTTTGGTATAATGTAGTTTATGATGTCCTGACCAAAAGTCTTAAAGAAGCGAGATTGAAAAATGGACAGTTTTCGAGTTGCAGGGGGTCAAACATGCGGAAAACAGGTTCATCGGATTATTGATTTCACATAGTTAAATATCACAAATATTATAGTAATATAGTGCACAGTTTAACTTTAGGCAGCCATATATCTCAAAAACGATGCATTCTACAGGGTGGGGCAATAGTGCGTCAGATTTCAATATCTCGAGTTCTACGATAACTAGAAAAAAAAAAAAAAATACAAGTAAATCAGATGAAAAAGACTATAACCGGAAATTATTTTCGAATATACAGGGCGAGCCAAGACGAAATTACAGGATCAAGTGTCTTTTTTTTAAATGGAGTGCTAAGTATATCAGTACATTTTTTGAAGATTATTCATTCCTATATTATTATTGACTATCTCCCAACCACTTGAATGTATTGAAGTTTTTTGTTAAAATAATGTCATCTGCAGATGCATATTGAAAAAATCACCGAAGTCACAGTTATAGGTTTTAAGAAAAACTTATGTGAATGCTAATTAATGTTTTTGAATCATATTTACATATTTATACATATACATATTTACATATTTATAATTACATAGTAGATTCCCATATAATTAAGAGAAAACCTGTAGATTTATATGTTACCACATAATTAGCACCAAAGATAATATTTTGTATTGTGATGTGTTGCAACCCTTTCAATTAATTCAGATGTATTTGCACCTACTCGAGAAAGAATCTACCAGTAGTAGTTCTAGAGTGATGACATCTGGAATTATCTAGAGAATGGTGGCGTCATCACAGAACAATCGAGATCTGTCATTTTTGGGTATAAAAGACCGACCGCATTCTCGGCGAGTAGTTCAGAAAGATCAGAAAGTATAGAAAGTGAGGTTAAGAGTTCAAAGAGAAACAAAGTGATAAACATTGTGATTTTTAGTCAGTAAAGTGTATTTAAATTAATATTAGTATTGTGAAGTATCCAGTAAATATTTAATAAAGTGTGTTAGTGGACATCTCTTGTTATAATTTTTGGAACCCACGGATTTTGCGAGGGTGGTTTCCTAAGGGTGGAAACACGTGACAAATTGGTGTCAGAAGCGGAATTTTATGTCAAGAGGGGCTCTGAAGTTGTGCTGGAGTGTTCGAGAAGTATTCTCGAGGGTTAGTGCTAACATGGAGGACTCATTTACTGGACATTGTTCGAGGGTTATTTTTGAACAGGAAAATAGTGTTAAGTAGAACATTTTATTAGGACATTAGTGTGATAATTGAATCCTTTGAACTTAGAAGTGATAGAGACACTGAAAAAGACTCATTTAGTGCGTGAAAATTTCTAGAACTTTTCTATTTGGACATTAGTGGAGATTATTAAATTCTCTGAACTGGATAGTGACAAAAGACTCTGGATAAGACTTTTTCGTGCTATTTCGAGATTTGTCTGGAAAGTTCCATTACCGATATTGACGTGACAGTTAAATTTATTTTATTTTAATTTCATCGTATGCCCGTAACAACAAGAAGTATGGCATCCGATAAACAAATACAGGACTTATTCGAACAATTCCAAAAAATGATGGCGCAGCAATGGCAGGAAGATAAAGAAGAGCAAGAAAGAAAACGCCAGAAGGAAGAAAAACGGCGTCAAGAAGAAAGGGACGAATTAAAGAAAATTATGGAAGATCAGGAAATAAGACGTCAGAAAGAAAAAGAGGATGAAGAAAGAAGACGTCAGGAAGACAAAGAAGAACAGGAGAAAATACGTCAAGAGGAAGAAAGACGACGTCAAGAGGAGAAGGAAGAACAAGAAAAGCGACGTCGAGAAGAAAAAGAAGAGCAAGAAAGAAGATGTCAAGAAGAGAGAGACGAATTAAAGAAAATGATGGAAAATCTGGAAATAAGACGCCAAGAAGAAAAAGAAGAACAAGAAAAACGCCAGGAAGAATTAAGGAAAATTCTGAGCGATCAGATAAAAACACAACAGGACGCAATCATTTCTGCCAATGAAGAACTAAAGAGTGAAATCAAGGAGGAAGTAAGCGAAGTCAAAGGGGAGGTAAATGAAGTTGAAGAAAAAGTAAACAAGTTTGAAGAAGAAGTCAAAGGAGAAATAGACCAGCTTAAACAACAGTTGAGAGATAGAGGAAGCCAGCAGGTGGTATCATCAGGTCAGCGATTAAAACCTCCTTCTTTTGACGGCCAAAGTTCCTGGACGACGTACAAGAGGCAGTTTGAGGCAGCAGCATGTGCGAACAACTGGGATAACGAGGAAAAGGCCATGGCATTAGTTCTGGCGTTAAGGGGCCAGGCCTCAGAGTTGCTTCAGACTATCCCAGTGGACAAACAAAGGGACTTCAAAGTCTTGGAAGCTGCATTGGACTTGAGATATGGCGACCAACATCTCGCCCAAGTATACCAAGCCCAGCTAAAATCACGAACACAAAAGGCTGGAGAGAGTTTACAGGAATTCGAAGCTGCGATAGAGAGACTGGCACACCTGGCGTATCCGAGTGCACCTAGAGAATTTCAGGAGCAATTAGCCGTAGGGGCCTGTCTAGATGGCATAAGGGACGAAGAAGTCAGGCGAGTTCTGAGGCTGACAAGACACCAAAGTAGTAGCGAAGCTTTGGTGCGTGCACTTGAAGTAGAAGCAGCTTACAGGGATACGCCAAGGTCGAGAGTGCGAGCTGTGACTCTCAAAGAATCGCAACCAGAAATGAACCAGAATCCCATGTTGACTGAGATACAGAAAATGTTTACCAAACTCTTCGATAAATTGGATGATCTCGGGGAGCAGAGAAAACAACAAAATAAAGGAAAGCCGAGTGGTGGTATTAAATGTTACAACTGCGGCAAGGTAGGACACATGAAGCGAGACTGTCGACAGCAGAATTCGGAGAGTCGAGTAAATGCTGTGAATGTTGAAGAGAAGCAGGAAAACTATACCAGGGGGGTTGTGCTGGCTAGGGAATGCAGTGACCCCAGAGAAATAAAGATTTCCCAGCTTCGAGGAATTTCGAATAGTCTATTGTTACAAGGCCATGTGAATGAAAGAAAGTGTTTGTTTACAATCGACACAGATACTACGTCATCAATAGTACGGCCAGGATTTATATCGGGCATAAAGATTACCAAGAGGCAAAATGAAGTGATCGTCCGGACAGCTACGGGGGACAGGGCTACGGTTCATGGAGAAGTAGACCTGGGTTTGCAGATTGGACAATTAAAGTTCGACCACAGGGTCATCGTGGCTGACATCACGGATGACTTCATTTTGGGACTGGACATTATGGAACAGTATGGGTTTATTGTTGACATAGGAAAGAGAGTCTTAAGAATTGGGAACGAACAATTTATTCTGTCAAAAGTGAACAACCAATATGAGAAAACCAGGCTGTTGACAACGCAGGCAGTCAAAACTCCTGCATTATCCAGAAAACCAGACAAGGAAGATTTCAAGCGCTACCCTCAGGTGAGAAAATTGCCGAACATGGTTGAAGTCAACACTGTCAAGGTCGATCTTCCAGACAGTTGGCCAAAGGAAACTCTGAGGCAAGAGCAATTGCGCGATGTAGAAATCGGACCCATGTTGAGAGCAAAAGAAGGCGGAACGCGTCCAGCATGGAAGGATGTTTCCAACAAAGAAGTGGGGCTGAAGGCATTATGGTCACAATGGGATTCACTTACGGTTGTAGATGGGCTTTTGAGGAGAGCATGGGAAAGCCCAGATGGGAAACATGCGTCTAGTGATTCCCAGGTGTCGAGTACCAGAAGTACTCCAGGAAGCACATAATGAAACGTCCAGCAGACACTTCGGCATAAACAAGACATTGAGTAGAGCACGGGAACAGTTCTATTGGGTTAATAGTCGCCAGGATGTGGAGGCCTGGTGTCGCAGGTGTAAGAATTGTGCTGCCCATGGGAAACCATTTTCCATGAGCAACTACAGAAATGGAAGTCGAGAACAGCCGAAGAATGAACAAGAGCAGATGAACAAAACTAGTAACCGATTGAAGGCTCGTTATGATCAGAATGCCAGTACAGGGGGATTCAAGGTGGGGGATCTGGTTTGGCTGTACAACCCACAGCGGAAGGAATGGAGATCCCCGAAAGTTCAACCTCCTTGGGATGGACCGTATACTGTTATTACCCGAATTAATGTCGTTTATCGGATTCAACGAAGCAAAAAGTCGAAGATGAAGATCGTGCATTTGGATAGACTGGCAAAATACACCGATGATTCCAAATTGCCTGACCGGGACGTTCAGGCTTAAGGAGGGGGCAGTGTGATGTGTTGCAACCCTTTCAATTAATTCAGATGTATTTGCACCTACTCGAGAAAGAATCTACCAGTAGTAGTTCTAGAGTGATGACATCTGGAATTATCTAGAGAATGGTGGCGTCATCACAGAACAATCGAGATCTGTCATTTTTGGGTATAAAAGACCGACCGCATTCTCGGCGAGTAGTTCAGAAAGTTCAGAAAGTATAGAAAGTGAGGTTAAGAGTTCAAAGAGAAACAAAGTGATAAACATTGTGATTTTTAGTCAGTAAAGTGTATTTAAATTAATATTAGTATTGTGAAGTATCTAGTAAATATTTAATAAAGTGTGTTAGTGGACATCTCTTGTTATAATTTTTGGAACCCACGGATTTTGCGAGGGTGGTTTCCTAAGGGTGGAACCACGTGACAGTATTAAACATGTAGATACTTGTAAAACCATCTGATATGCCTGTTATGGATCTTTGTATCTTTTTGGGTATTATTCATAAATAAAAAAAAAAATGTACTTCCTAAAAATGTATAGGGTGGCCAAAAATTATTTTTCAATTAAGAACTTTTTAAATTGAATTTTCCCAATTTTCTCAAATGGAACCCCTGTACATTTTTCGACGATATGATGTGGAAATAAAAAACGAACATTTTTTAAGTACCTCCCTCTGATTGATAAACATCTCTATGCGCTTTTGAAATGAGGTTTCTACTGTTCCTAAAATTGCCGGTGTGGTAGATTTAAAAGCAGTTATCCTTTGTTTCATATTTTGTACTGTTGTTGGTGTGTCTTTATAAACAATTTCCTTCACATATCCCCATAAAAAGAAATCAATTTTTGTAAGATCTGGGGATCCAGCAGGCCGTTTAGTGGATCAATTTCTTCCAATCCATTGAAGTAGGTATTATTTAAGTGGTCTCTAACTGCATTTAAATAATGTGGTGGAGCACCATCTTGCTGAAACCACATCCTATTTCAAATCCTTTCAGGAAGATTCACCATTAATTGTGGCAGAGTCTTCCAGAAAATGAAGAAAAATAGCTCCAGTCAATGTACCATCAAAGAAATGTGGCCATTGTGGCCCTATTACATGTTCTGGCCTCATTTCAAAATTGCATAAAGACGTGTGCCAATCAAAATGGGCAACATGTGGAGCACTTATTATAATTTTTTCTAATGAATTATTTGAAGAAACCTCTATTATTAAAGTTTATTCTTGAATTTTGTGCTTATTGCTTGATAAAACGAAAATGGTTGCAATTAGGAAGTTTCCTATTTCAGAAATATCATGTACATTCAACCTCATTTAGTAGTCTTTCAGATAACTAGTCAAACAAAAAAAAAATTATCTCGAAATCTGAAAAACTCACGAACTTATTCAATTTCTTATTTGAATACTTCGCCTCTGCTGAAGTCCACCGTGACGTCACAATACACAACATGCTGACTTGCCATGCAGGGGCGCGCCGTATGTTCCCTTTATTTAGTGTATGTGCTCGATTTTCTGAAATGTCACAAAATGTCACTTTTGATTCGTTCGTGCCAAGCCGAATTTTCGAATTTCGCCGTGCAATTTACGATCAGGTTTATCTGGAAGACTTCCTCTTTATGTCGCGACATCATACGGCCGTCCCAATGGTGTCTTTCGAAAAATATGAACGTGCCAAAATTGCATGATTTAGCAATTTTTTCGGCTCTCAAATGCAAGCCTGCTATAAACTGCCAGTGCCTGCCAGGGAGTATAAAGGTGCCCGCGTCCGCTCGCTGTTGGCAGAATCATGTATTGTGACGTATTCGAGCCTCAGCCCAGATAATCGCAGCATTTTAAACTTGGAAGAACCATAACTTTTTTATTTATAGATAATTTTTTTAAAAAATTACAGATATTTTTTAGATTTTTATGACTATTTATTACGAGAAAATGAGAAAAATGGAAACTTCCTAATTAGTCATAGGGAAGTACTTACAAAAAAAATCCGTTTTTCATTTCTACATCACATCGTAAAAATTGAGAAAATTCAATTTAAAAAGTTCTTAATTGAAAAATAATGTTTGGCCACCCTGTACATTTTTAGGAAGTGAAAATGATTCAAAAACATTAAATAGATGTCTCGTAACTAGTACTCACATAAGTTTTTCTTAAAACCCATCATTGTGATTTTTTCAATATGCATCTGCAGATGGCATTATTACAACAAAAAAATTCATTACATCCAAGTAGTTGGGAGATAGTCAATAATAATATAGGAATGAATAGTCTAGAAAGAGGCTTCAAAAAATGTACTGATATAATCCAGTCATCAAAAGGATAGCAAGTGCTGAGGTATCTTTTTATTTTCCGAAGGCTACCCATCCCAATCGACTTTCCATATCTTTATTTTGCTTTCCCAGGGTTACGTTAGCTACCCACTCACTAGCGTTCATTCTCGCCGGAAAGTGGAATCCCGAAGGAAAGAATGCACGTTAGTGGAGTATGACATGACGGGCTGTTACATCATGTATTCTTTTGAGGATATCCGTACGTTTCTGACCGACATGATAAACTCTTAATTAGTGTTCGAGGCCTTTCCTTACAGGTTTATTATCATTTTTGTTACAAGTGCGCTCTTTCCAGTTAGTTTTGTAGTTAACGTGCATAGTAGACGGTTACTTTTTTAGTTTAATTTTGTCTTCTGCGATGGATGATGACTGTGATAGCGACACACAGACACAGTCTACAGTCGATATGGAAGATGATAATAAAATTATATAAAAAATATATTTTTAATAAAAAGCTTTTTGAAAAACCACTAAAAAGTAAAAATAATTTTTTTTAAATTCATACACCTGGAAACCAAAAGCTTTGGTGGTGGTCATATAGCGCTATTGCATAGTTACTTTGCTCAATTGACTGCCCCCAATGCTTTTGGTTTCCAGGTGTATGAATTTAAAAAAAATTATTTTTACTTTTTAGTAGTTTTTTCAAATGAAAGCTTTTTTCTTAAAAATATTTTTTTATATAATTTCATTTTTTACTTTTAGTCTACTTATTTTACAGACAAGCAGACAGACAAATGCCTTTCATTTGCCACCGCCATCCACCCCTTCCCTCTCCCATCTTCTTACCCTTCTAACACTTCTTCCCACCCCTTTTCCACCTCTTTCCACCCATTCCCCTTTCCCATTTTTCCCACCTCTTCCCCACCTCGTCCCACCCTTTCCCCACCGCTTCCCACCCCTTTCCCACCTCGTATCACCCCATCCCCACCTCTTCCCACCCCTTACCCATCTCTTCCCACCCCTTTGCCACCTCTTCCCCACCCCTTACCACCCCTTCTCCACCTCTTTCCACATCTTCCCACCTCTCTCACGTCCGCCATATTGAATTTAGAATGACGTCACATAGTTTATCCTATTTTACTCGTCAAACCCTTCCACTTGATAAGGATATCAAGGGGGTTTGGAAGAAAACGACACTCCGCCATCTTGGGACGTCCGCCATATTGAATTTAGAATGACGTCACATGTATTTTACTCGTCAAACCCTTTCATTTGATACCCATAGCAAGGGGGTTGTGAAGAAAAAGATACTCCGCTATCTTGAGACGATTAATGGCTATACAATGTTGCATTGTCACCTAACTTATACACGTGTGCCAAATTTCAAAGCTCTAGCTTAATTAGAACTAGTCGAAATTCAGCTTGCAAGATTTGAATTAAACAAACAAACTAACATGCAAACAAATAAACAAACATACAAATATTGCAAGTTAAATAAAAGCTTTTAAAAATGAAAAATATGATTTAAGAAATTTTCCTAAATTTCTAAAACGTTCTAAAACAATTTATAACATGTATTGAGCCCATGCTGTCTTTTGGCAAATTAAAAATAAAGGGATTTACAATAACAGAAATTTAAAAAATCGTGGCTATTCGGAGCTAGTTAATATTTGGAAAAAATTTGACTTCATCGCCTTATAACAATTATTATATATATAAGAGCACACCACTTTAGTACTAAACGTACACTAAAATTTGAAAGGAAAGATAAATCTTTACGTTCCAAAGTAAAAGGCTCATCTGCCGGGATAATTCGGACACTAACTGACACGCATTCCAGCACATTTCGTTAAACATGAGAAAACTGCAGGAAAAGGTATTTTGTGTTAGTGGACACTGAAGGGATTATAATTCTTTTGAAAAACAAGAGGACTGTCCTGCAGTAAAAACTGACCAGAAAGACACCAATATCAAGTTTGTGTTAGTGGGATAGCACATGATTTGTTTCATTTCAATTTTTTAAGAGGAAAGAACGTCGAAGGAAAGAGTGGCAGAAAGAATGCTGGTGGGTGGGTAGCTATTTTGTCCCAAGTATATATATTCTCTAACATAATATATTAAATAGTAAATAATCAAGGTTTTATCATGCTTATAATATTTTTAATAAATAATTAACTTTATAAATCGTATTATTTATTGGATTCCACAGTTGACCTTGCGTTATGACGGCTAAGCGCTCTCCCACTTTTCGCACTCTATCTCAAAAACTGTTGAACGTATAAAATATTACTTGATACAAAATATGTAGAGAATTTTATGCTCTACAAGGAGTATTACAAATCAAAATGTCATTTAGAGCATAGAAAACGAGATATTTACAAAAAACCGATTCTTGCCATCTTTGACCGTGAATATCTTGACTCGCGTACACGAGATTCTATGAGACTTTTGAGCCAACTTATAATATGCCAAAACAAAGATTTATGCAAGTTTACAGCTTATTATCTTTTATTCCAAGGTGAAATCCCTATACAATGTGATCTACCATGACATGCGGAAAATTTAACAGTAGGTTGTACCCACCGAAAGGAGTTAAAAAAACGAAAAATAAAAAAAAATGACCAAAAACTGACCTTATTTTTTTGTAGAAATGCGCCGCCAATGACTTTAACTAATCTAACGTAACGCGGTACAACCATATCACTTTATCAGACTTGGGATTGACACTACTGACAGCAAAGCTGGATAATAAGATAGAAGTGACTTTTGGTTTTAATCAAATCACACTACAAAAATAGCGAAATAAATCGAAGACATTGACCCCATGCTAAAATGACGAGCAGATATATGAGATATTTAGTTAAACCGGTCAATGACATCATGCAGCAGCAGAGACCCAGCCTTGTCGGTATGCTTTGAACTCATTCGTAAAAATGAACTGGTCCGCTGGAATTCCAATTATCTTCAAAGCGTACCGACAATGTTGCAGGGTTGGAAAAAAAACAGTTTTTTTTCATTTTAAACAAAAAAACAGTTTTTCGCAAATTTACTAATAATTTAATATACTAAATTACCTCAGAATCCTCCTCTTATTTTCTGCATATCATGGTAAATTACGCTGTATTTAAATATAATTGTTTTAACAAACAATTAATGAAATAATTCCGCCGACTCTAATAATAACAGACTCGTAAAAAAGATTATTTCGCCGACAAACACTCCACAGAATGCAAAGATTGCAAAATAATAAAGATATTCTAGCGCCAAGCAGTAGAGTTGTCAAATGTGCCAAAGCAAAAAATTGTCTTTCGTTGTCAGGTCATGAACTTTTGAAATTTCCCTCGTATTATACAAATTGAAATGAAATGTTTCATTGCAACATTAAATTAGTAACAAGGCACTAAAGTTTGTTTGCAACAAAAAGCAATATATTATGCAACTATGACCTGTTTTTTATCCAAAATATTATTTACATTCAGTGGTTGGAAAAACTTTTTTAAATTTTACACATAATGTAAAGAACTTTTAAATAAAATTAAATTACCCTTTAGGCATGGAATCGAAAGGATCTTTGCTTTTAGGTTCAGCTGCAAGAACTTCATCAGCGATATCAAGTTCTTCCGCAGGTTCCTTTTCTTTCTTGGGAGTTTCTTTTTTAGGTTGCTGTTTCTTCTCTTGTTTTTTCTCTTCCTTTTTCTTCCCTTTACCTGTAAAACGTTAAAATAGTGATGAGTGATATTAGTGATATACACTACAACTTGTTGGGCTTATTACAAACTAACTCATAATAAAAGTTCTATATTTAACCCTTGAATTGCCGAGTCATTTGGAGCCAATTATTCCTCAGTGCTGAGTTAGAGACATCTTGCTGGAATACCCGTCCACAGCACTGTGGAAGTCTACCACCATGTTTGCTGCAGGCAAGCGAATATACACTCTTCCAGAACGTTATTGGCTCACAAAATTTTCACGAGTTTTCATACTTTTGTGAAAGATGTAACAAATTATCTTAAACATGACATCATAATTTCACTATGACATAATGTTTAAACAACTAAAAAACTTTTCTGATGAAATTACTGCATTTAAAATGGGGCTCACTTTCTGGGAAAATGTGGCCAAGAAATACAATTTGTCGACAATCCCAAATGACTAAAAAAGAAAACTCTGTTTGCAACATTAAAACGATGATCAACCACGGAAGAAGTCAAATTAGTGTCAATGTATTAAAAATAAACATAAAAACACCACATATAGTAGACAACGCCCCAAATCCAAAGCCAAGGCTGTCTGGAAGGGGTTACACATTTGGAAAAACACAGACATACATCCATGCCTACTGGTATTGTCAGTACCGGGGCTAAGGCTCGAACCCAGGGCGCGATAGACGGTCGTTCAGCATATTCGTCACTTAATACGCCTTAACCGACTGAGCTATCGTGCCGGTGAGTTAAAGTGAATTATTTTTGTTCGCTCAGTCATAATAAAGGAACAGAATGTATACAGCAACTTTTAATTGCGTTGTGTCGCAGCATTCTGATGCATTACCTTGTTAATTCATTTAAATAGGAGCACATTTATACTGTGCAGTATAAATGCGCATTTATACTACTGAGCGTAGTGTCTTTCACGCTCATCACCACAACACTAGTTGAATAGAAGTACTGCAATCAGACGCTGCAGGCTGGACACAATTAAAAGAAACCAATTAAACCTAGTTTCGGCTTTAACACAGTGCATCACAAATAAAATAAATACCAGACCTTCTCATAAATTAAATAAATCCTAGCTTTCTTTGCTTTAGTAAACAATGAACATATAAAATTTAGATAGAAGAACAAATTAATATTATAGGGTATCAGCCAATCAGTAATTATTGTTGCTCAAAGTCTTACCCTATGAACAGTGGTGTTGATTAAGATATTTTTGGACAAAATTCTGAGAGTAATGAAATTGATCCAAAATAGTCTCGCGATAACAGGAAAAATAATGAAAAAAATCTCATTGATAAATTGGTGTAGTTTTCTGAAGGTGGAAATCCAAACAACTGACTAAAATTCTGAAAAGTCGAATTCGTATAGCATTCGACCACTGAATGAATGAAAAAACAGCAAGAAAAATTCCTTTGACGAAATAGGGTGGTTTTCAGGGGATGGAAATCGAAATAACTGTATTACATTTTGAAATTTCGGATTTGTATAGAATTTTTTTCCAAACAGTATAAAAATATTGTCACCAATTTACAAAAGAATTAAAAAGGTAGGTAAATGTTGGAAAACTGTTTTTATACTACTGGCACTGATGTTTACAGAGGCAATAAAATAATTGTAAATTATAAGCTGTTTTTTTAAAAGCTCCTAGTTTAAAAAATTGTTAGTCAAAACGTGTAATATGTTTTTGTGTTTCGTACTTGAGTTGTAAACTATAACATAGAATTGGTTTATTTAATTATTTACACTTCAAATTAGCTAAGTAAGCTTTTATTAAAAAATCATTTTATATATTTAACTTATCTATTGTATTTGGTAGCCAAATAGATTAAAATTTTTTAATTAAATTGAATATATTTGTCCACAGCACTAACAACCATATGCACCATTCCTTAGTTTACTGTTATCAGTAACAGTCTGTTAAGTGTAAGGTTTGGTATGCACCATACATAAAAGATACTTAACAAACTGTCTCATGTCGGATAGTTTAACAAACCAAATTTGGCCTGTTAAAATCGTATCAGTCTGATAAGTCAAGAAATAAAAAACGAAAAAAGATTATGACAGCTTAACCTACATAGATTGAAGCAACGATATTCTATACGAGACAAATATTTCAGAATAGTTAATTAGATAATGGAGAGATTGAATTTTAAATTGGTTTTTTTTATTCTCTATTATGTGAATATTGCTTTTGACCAGTGCAATGATGACCTCTTTTTCCTGGACGGAAAAATTTGGGGAACGTTTTTTGTTTTTCTCCATATTGTTTTAAACTAAAAGCAAAAAACTTTGACAGAAAACAACTATTTTTAAGGTTAAATGAAAATTTAAATCTGAGTGAAGTTAGTCACATCAGTATAGCCCACCTATTAGTGGTAACTTTTAATAATCCAACTATTTACCAACTGAAACCTTCAAATACATGGTGCATATGAATAGGCCTTTTCATCATGTGCTGCCGCTATGTTTGTTTGCGAGAACTATGAAATGTTCGGACACTTGATTATCAAAATGGCTGGACCGGTATCATTTTTTCACATTAATCTAGACGAAAGTGTGATTGACGGTGCAAAATTAGTGCACAACATTGTGGAAGAACACACTTGCGCTCAATTAAGGCGCTGGCTCAAGTATCCTGGACGTAAAATGACTGGAAGCAAGAATAAAGGAACTGGTTGCAAGGTTAGAATTCAACTATCAACACATCAATTTATATACAAGTGCATTAAGAGAAAACAAATGTGTTTAGTCTACAATATGCTTAATAACATTCTTTGTGCAGTAATTGATAATGCAGTAAAAATATTTTCTGTTTTTTTACGAAAATGTAGGGTCAAAAATGCAATTGAAAATGAGGTTTTTTGTTGATCCTTCTGTGGATAAAGCTGGCTCCTTTTTTTTAAATTTTTTCAAATAGGTAAACTATACGATATGGTACTACCTATTTTCAGAAAATTGGTAACAGATTCATCATTATTTGGTTAAAAAACGTAATGTTTATGTCAAATCCAATATTGACATGCGAAAACTGTCCGAATAAACATGGCAGAACTCGACGTTTTTTAAACAAATAATGATGAATCTGTTACAAATTTTTTGAAAACAGGTAGTGCCATATCGTATAGTTTACCTATTTGAAAAAATTTGAAAAAAAGAAGCCAGCTTTATCCACAGAAGGATCCACAAAAAACCTCATTTTCAATTGCATTTTTGACCCTACATTTCAGTAAAAAAACAGAAAATATTTTTACTGCATTATCAATTACTGCACGAAGAATTATTATTAAGCATATTGTAGACTAAACACATTTGTTTTCTCTTAATGCACTTGTATATAAATTGATGTGCTGATAGTTGAATTCTAACCTTGCAACCAGTTCTTTATTCTTGCTTCCAGTCATTTTACGGCCAGGATACTTGAGCCACTGCCTTAATTGAGCGCAAGTGTGTTCTTCCACAAAGTTGTGCACTAATTTTGCACCGTCAATCACTTTCGTCTAGATTAATGTGAAAAAATTATACCGGTCCAGCCATTTTGACAATCAAGTGTCCGAACATTCCATAGTTCCCACAAACAAACATAGCGGCAGCACATGCGCGTTTCTATGATGAAAAGGCCTATTATGGTTAGCCGACTGATAAATTTTATCAATTTGATAGTTTCCAATGGATTTAACTGAGTAATGGTGCATATGGCTGTTTTAAAGGGTTAAATATAATTTTATGTTAATCTATTCTATAGATAAATCTCATGGAAACAATTATTAACACAACTGTATCCAAGGAAATTATCTGGAGAATAAATGTAACTGGAGATGAAAGTACCGGGCCTAACTGTAAGAGGATAAAGATGATGATGAGTGAAGTTGCTTCGATAAGCCGTTGTGCAAAATATGAATTACATCCCCTCCAAATTGAAACGCCAGCAGGATCTGCATTTATTACTATCCTCCTTTTACCGTTAGGGTACAAACTTAATAATGGAAATGTCTATCCAGCATAAAATTTTAAAAATAACTTTATAACTGACCAATATGCCTGTGTCGATATTTTAGTACCTTTTATATATTGTTTTACATAAAAGGTGTAGAATATCAAATTTAATATATCTCTCTTTGTTACAAACATTGCAAGTAATTTGCGATATTTGCCTTTGTGAGAGAAGAGCTTAAAGCAATTAAAATCAATTTTATTCACTTAATATATAACAATGTCAACGGTCACTTAATTCTGGAATACCTGCCATAATGCCCATAACAAACCATCTTTACATTAGAGTTAGCTGATATATTGATAGTACATCAGAAACTTTTAATTTCAAAATGTTAGTACCCTACATAGTCCAGTCATGTGACGTCAGCGATCTTTTGGGGCTTGCTGGGGGGGGGTCATTGGTGAGTGTGTTGGTGAATTGTCGGCACATTACGTGACTGGGATTTTCCGCCATCTTGAGAAAATGGTTAAAAACCGGCTTCTGTTGAGCCTACAAGGGAAATGCGCTTTTCTCGTGGACTACTGAAGAAACTTATATTTCGTATAAAGTGCAGTGGCGGTGATATGTATAAGCGAGTATAAGTAAAGCTTAGGGGCTCCAAAGCTTAGGGGCCCCGGGTAGTACTTGGAATGAGTCGGAAGTTTTGTCCTGTGCCGTATCCGCTCGATCAATTCAATGTTTGCTTAGTGGCCCAAGATGCTCTTGCACCACCACTGATAATGTGGTATATTCCTACTGCCTGCCACTTAATATTAATATAGAAAAAGAAAAAAAAAAGTGCAATTGTGGCTGTCATGACACTTCAAACATTTTTTTCCAAGCAACACACCAGATTTATTACATCATTGAAAAGGTTTTTAAATTTTTAGTCCTTTTTATAAATACCATTTCTTGCTATTTATTTTTTAAAAAGATATGATCTAATTTATGTTATTTATATTATACGTACTAATTTTTTTTAAAACATTTTTATTAGTAGATGTATTTCTTATAAGTAGCTAAGCTAAATATTATTCTATAAAATAAAGTAGACTTGGAAAAAAATGTAAACTTTTTTGATGTAAGACATATTTACAAACTAAAAGAAAAAGGAACCCGGCCAGAATGGAAGGAGGTCTCAAACACAAGAGTAGGATTGAAGGCTTTATGGTCACAATGGGAGTCACTTAGAATCTTAGATGGGCTGTTGAAGAGAGCATGGAAAGCAAGTTGACATGCGTCTAGTGATTCCCAGGTGTCGTGTACCAGAAGTACTCCAAGTGCATAATGGAACATCTGGTGGACACTTTGACATAAACAAGACGTTGAGTAAGGTACGGGAATGAATCTATTGGGTTAATAGTTTCCAGGATGTGGAGGCTTGGTGTCGCAAATGTAAGAATTGTTCTGCCAATAGGGAACCACTTTCTGTAACTAACTATGCGAATGAAAGTCGAGAACAGTCGAAGAATGACCAAGAGCAAATTACCAAAGCTAGTGACTGCTAGTTATGATCGTAATGCCAGTACGAAGGTCAAACGAATCATTTACGCCGTACGCCTGCCGGGTGTATGCCATATACCACTGCGTCACAAAAATATTCATAAATAAAAAACTATCCTAGATATATATATATTTTTTCAAAAACTTCTGTATCTTGGCTTCAATCACTTCGCTGCATGTATATGAAAATTTTTAAAAATAAAAAAGTTTGTCACTTAGTCAAAATATGAGTATATTCTTAGCGAAGTAATAAGTCGAGAAATAAGTTCATTATTGTTTAAAGAAAATAATAAACAATAATCGATACAAACAGAAAGACCATTGAATTTTTAAAAAAATTCAGATCGATAGCTCAATTAGATTTGAAGATATGGCAGTGTAAATGTTAAAAAACACGATTTTTATAATCAATCGATTTATCAAGTTTTTTCGAAATAAAAAAAATCTGTACAACAAAAAATTATCACAAATAGCCATTTCTTATGCAGATTTGTTCAATTTATAAAAACTATGAGATCGGGTCTGGTTCTACACTGAATTTTTTTTTTTTTTTTCTCAAGAACAGAGAAATTTTTATGGTCTATTTCGCTCCTTACGTCATCTGTTACATGATGTCACGTGTTGTTTGCGCGCCTGATGGATTTAATCAAACTTTAATGTTGAATACCATCTGTAAAAGAAAAATAAGAAAAAATCCTTTACACACTGTTTTGTATTAAGTAGAGATTCTAAAAATACCAAAATTATATTGTTTGCAACAAGCCTATTCATTAAATGTTACTTTTCTTAAAACATTAGCATCTAGTTCTGCACAAGCATTGACAATTTCTTGTTTCAATTCTTCCACCTTATTGGACTTTGTTTCGTAAACTTTATTTTCGAGATTACCCACAAGGAAAATCCATGGATGTTAAGTCTGACGACCTAGGAGGAAATTCTAACGGACCATAAGCTTCCTATCCATCTTACTTCATATTTAAAACTCAAAACTTTCTAATAATAATATGGCATTATGGCAAGGAACTCAGTCTAGCTAAGTAGGAAGCTCATTTCGCAAGGATTCTAAATGTCTCTGTCCTACTAAGACACCTTCATTAAAATTAAATGGCGTCTTACAATATTATGGCATCCTATTATTATACAGATTATATTTTCTTTAGCAGTCCACAAAAAAAAAAACCGCATTTCCCTTGATAAAAGAATTACCCTGTACATGCTGTAACTAACTTTTGCTTAAAGCAAGATAGTCCAGTCAATGATCTATTTCCCGTATAATTTTGCCAAACAGCACCGATTTTCATAAAAATTTGGATTCAGGTTCTACTTACCCTCTACTCCAAAATTGACCCTGTACCGGGGGGGTTGCTTTTACCCTGGGTGGATGCCACCCCTTCTCGGGGGTGAAAAATGTTTCATTGAAATTAAGTCCGGGAATGGATAGACAGACTAATTCTAAGCTACTTTTGTTCTATAAAGTTTTTTCTGAAAGTTAATACTTTTCGACTTATTCGCGAGTGAAAGTGTCAATTTTTCAACCAATAAACCCACATTTTCAGACGGTTTTTCGCGAATAACTCAAAAAGTAAGTATTTTATCGAAAAAATCATTCTGAGTAAAAATGTAGCTTATAAAAAAACAAAAAGAATGGTGGGTTTATGGTGTCTGTAGTCTCAATACAAACGGAGTAATAGCTTGTTGAAGGTTGGTTCTTATTCGTCAAACGCCAAAATTGAAAGTTTCAACATGAAGTTGCCAGAAAACAATGCATTTTTCGGGGAAACTCATAACCTTTTTTGAAGTGCTTAAAAAAAACCTTTATTTTTATTTTTTATAAAAGTCCCTAGCATCAAAACTAAGCAAGTTATGACGAAAATAACGTTGATCCCTATTTTTTTTCGGCGTCAAAAAAATGTGAAAATCACCCCCTAATTACCACCCCAATTGAAAATAATCGTTACCACTTTACAATTTACTTTATTTATGTACTTGTAACATGCTCTAGAAGTTTGACCGGTTTAAATTGCTTAGTTTTGAAACAATTTGAGCTTGAAGTGAAAAGAGTATTTTTGTAATTTTGCAAAAAATTGCCTTTTCTTCGAAATAACTCAAAAACTATTAATGATACGCAAAATTTTGTAGAGTACAAAATTGTAGGTTGTGCTTTTCTGAAAATTTTCGTTTTTTTTGGATAAAACTTGAGTAGGATATGGCCGTTTAAAGTTTGCATATGTTCGTAAATAGTAACTTGTTCAAGCCCTTTCAGCTCAAACCCTTTCAAAAATAAGGGCTGAAAGAAAATTAAATTAAATTATATGAGCTTATAGCTCTTGAAAAAAACCTACAAAATGGTTTTTTGAGGGACTTGATAGCTTAAAAACTAAGCGAGTTATGGGTAAAAAACCAATCACATATTTTTGCAGATATCAGAACACGTAGTTAGTAAATGTGTAAAATATTATTTTTTTTTTTTCAATTGCTTCCCACTCAAAATAAATAATGGAAATAGAGTGTGTGAAAACGCAGAGAAGCCTGCTGTGACATATTAATTTCATTACCAAGTGATGAAAGTATTAGGAATTTGTGGCAGCAAGCTATGCAGAGGGAGAAATTTGTTGGTAATAAAGGGAATACTACAGTAAAATTCACAAACAAAATCAGTTTACAAAATACATTGTTCTCTTATTGTTTTGATAGATTTGATTGATTTGAGTGCAATCACTTTACTCTAAATGCAAAAATAACTGTAAAAAAATCAAGTAGTCTCAAAAATTTTTTAGTCGTACTTAAAATGTCAAATTATGAAAAATTTGCCGTTTTATATCTTGAAAATTTTGGAAACTATGGCTTGTCTAATGATTCCATTGACACCTGGTATACTTCAAGGGTTAAATACTTACTAAAAATACAAAAATAAATTACAAAGTAAATATCACTAAAAGAGCCCATTGTGTGCGTGCGTGTGCGTCTGTGTGTGTATAGTAACAGTAAATGTGTAATATATTTTCTTCATTGCTCTCTGTATAAAAACTGGTTATAATAGGTGTAGGAGTTAAGGAGTTAATGCTAAGACAAAATAATGTACAACTGTGGACTTCTAATTATAATAGGTACTTACTCTTTTTCTTATTATTTTTTTCCAAATTATTATCATCCTTATCTCCTATATTATTAACACAATTTGCTGCGTGAAAAATAAATATGTATTAGATGGAATCAGAATTTCACTTTTCATAATTTAAATAAGAAACTGACATCTTCTGAAGACTAAATAAAATGAATTTTCTAATATGTACGCAGGTTATACGTTATTTCACCAAACATAATACAACTGAAGATAATCTGAACAATCATTAACCTTTCCAAACAAAATCATCAGTTACCTAGAATAAAAAAACACAAATTACCTTCTTGAACAGCTCCCGATTGAGCAGCAGGTTTACTGCAAAGTTCGACATTTCCAAGCACTGCTTTAAACTCAGGTTGGTTAATTAATGTGCTGAACCATCTGTTAACATTAACAAACGGCTTCCTATAGTCGGGGTCCAACGCATACTTATAAGGGTTCAGTAAGTTACAGGCTACTGCAATGTCGGCAAGAGTAATGCGTTCGCCAACAAGATAAGTGCGTGTAAGTAAATGGCTATTTAGAATCGATAAGGCAGCTTTCATGTCATCTTTTGCTCTCTGGAATGCCTAAAAATAAATGCTTCTTGATTATCCAAAAGAAATAAGTAAAACTGTTATTTATTAACTTCTTTATGGAGTTACTTACCTCCTGAGCTCCAGCATTGTTTTTAATGATTCCCAAGATTGGAAAAACCCAGGCGCATCCCGCTGGGAGTATTTCGCCTTCTGCAAACCCAATCCATTGCAAAATTTGAGCTCTATCATAATCACTTTTACCTCTAAGTTGGTCATTAGCTACAAAGTAAGCGATGGCATTGCTATCTTGTAAATATTTGCCATCGTTCGTTTCAAAAGCAGGAACCTGAAACAAAATATGTCATATTATAACCTCTTTCAAATGTCACCGCGACTGGCATATTGTTTGTGACAAATATAGACAAAAATACTCACTTTTCCTCCTGGAAATTTCTTCGTGAACTCTTTGGACTTATTTGTTTCGCCAAATACAAAATTTGGGGCTATTTTCACGTTAGCTTTTGCATATTGTGCCGCTATAAGAGCTTTGGCCGCACGAAAATTATCGGGGTATGAGTAAAGAGTCTGCAAAAATAAGGAGTCAGTTAATAAAATATTCCATGAAAAATTGGTTCAGTTAAGTAATTGACGTAAGATGATCAATATTTACAGAGATATTGAAAAAAATTTATATAAATACTCACTCCAGCAGCCATTGTCACTGAACTCTTGAATTAGAAAGAAAGGGACAAATTTGAATGGAGAAGGAAACAGTCAGAAAATACATAGTTTCAGGGAATTCATTGTTTTAATATTGGTATTAATTAAAACCGATTTTGAAATATTTCGAGTTCTAGTAATTTTTTAATTCTTTTTTAACGAGTTACCATTTAACCGGCCGAGTAGTTTAAACCGTACGCATGTCGCATATAGAGATCAGTGAGCTCCAAAGTCTATACAGTCATAGACTTAAAGTCTATGATACAGGTGGACCAATAATAATAGGCGCAGTGCTTAAGGTGTTAGACTTGCTACCATGGGGTCCCGAATTCGAATCCTGGCTAGGGTATGGACACAGAAGACCTATACCTTCTGTGGTATGGATGTGTAATGACGTTTTTCACGTGTTACCGAGACAGTAGCAGTGGGCTAGACCACAGAAAAGAGAACTACCAGAAACGACACTTGGGCTTCCCGCCAAAATTCCATTCCCGCCATTTTGTTGTTGGTACATCCGTCAGTTCATTTATTGTTTTAGGTTAAAACAATAAAGTGTCGTAAATGACAGTCTGTGACATATAATACCGAAATAAATTCTTAAAAGTTTTTAGTGTTATTGTGCTGGGTTAATAGTAATTTTTAATAGCAATATGAGTAAATGAGATGGAACCGTTTGCGTTGTTAAGGAATGTACAAGTAGTACGATAGGAAAAGACATTAGTGCACGACAAATATGTATCAAAATAGATTACTACTAACAGCTCTACCTACTATTTTTCCTCAATTTGGTAGTTTAAACAGAAAAAAAAATATTTCCCCAGAACAACCTCCCAGTAAGAAATTACAGATTTTCTCAGGCGAGATATTGTATTGATTTTAATACATTTTGTGACTTTATATTAAGAATACTATTGTTCGTAGAGACAATTTTATCCAGTTTACTTTAATAGTTTTAATACCCATTATAAATAGAATTATTATTCGAATAACGTAATTGTATTCAGCCTGTGTAAAGTTTGTTTATAAGCATTCTGTTTAAATTTTCCGCCAAAATTACCAACAACAAAATGGCGAAGGTCACAAAAAAACATCAAAGGCGGTGCTGAGAGTGCCGCTTCTGGTAGTTCCTTATTCTGTGGCTAGACTGCGGTTGTGTGACAGACAAGAGACAACACGGCCTAGTTGCCCTCCTCTCCTGAGTTCGAGTCTCAGCTGAGGCAGACAATAATTTATGTATCACATCACGTTAGCCCGTGGAGGGCGAATCATGAGCTATACCTGATGATGAATATTTTTCCTCTTTTTTTTACGAAACGTAGTGGCACTTTTGACTAGAAAATCTCATGCAGGAGTCATTGCTACGTAAAAAAGGTACACTTGATAGAACTTGATAATTCTAACAGTCTTCGAGAAAACCGCAAAGATTTCAAGATTTCTTTGAAAACAAACTCAATTTGAAAAGGACAAATTGTATTTATTGAAAAGTGTGCTTTGGTGACGTCTTAGTTCTGTCAAAATGTCAAAACTAATGAAACTGTAGAACTGTACGTAAATGACAAAACTAAGACGTCACCAAAGCACACTTTTCAATAAATATAATTTTTCGTTTTCAAACTGAGTTTATTTTCAAAGAATTCTTGAGATATATGCGGCATCAGTTTTCTAAAAAACGGTTGAAATTATCAAATTCTATCAAGTGTACTTTTATCACGTACAGGCCTGTAGCTAGAAAATGCTTTAGGGTGGGCAAACAATTTTTCAGAGGGGGCCCGTGGGCCAAAAATTCGTTTTTTCCATTTAAGAATAGCTACCTCATTACTTTCTGCGTAGATCTGGCGAAAATTATTCCAGGACGGGCTACGCCCGTCCTGCCCCACCCCTAGCTACAGGTCTGATTACGTAGCAATGACCCCTGCATGAGATTTTCTAGTCAAAAGTGCCACTTAAGTTTCATAAAAAAAAAAGAGAGAAAATATTGATCATCAGGTATAGCTCATGAGGCGCCCTCAACGTTTCTAGCGTGATTAATACATAAATTATTATTTCTTAGCTTCAAAAATGTTTCCTTACCAAACTGGGAAAAGATCGGTCAAAAAGTAGTTGATATATTTCAAAAAAAAATTTAAAAAATCACAATTTTGACACCCTGTATCTTTTTCCACAGCAAAACAATTTGCTAAAGCATATATATTTTGGTCCAAAGAATCTATCCTTGCACTATGGCCTAACGAATCCAAATTCCAACGACCTGTCATAATATGGCGTTGTGGGCAAACAATTGGCAAACGCGGGTTTATTTTTACCCTGATTTTTACTAAATTCCGGAAACGTAGCCAAACCAACAGAAAAACATAAACGTTTTACAAATGAAAATGAATGTTTGCCCTCGAGGCCCACGCACGCCATCCCAGCAAACACTCATAATTGGCACATAAATGGTCACACGCACCGTCGCCAGCATTATCATAATTGACACTTTTATGGGGAGCCACAGGCAGACCATTGGCGAAATGTCCCACCGGCCAGCAGCTGGCCATCCTTCAATTTGCCAACAGTGTACAATAATATTTATATATACATCCATACAGTACGATATATGGACATCCTACTTTTTTATATAGATATATTATTCAGGACGCTTTTTACGAAAAAGTACAACTTTGACATGTAAGTACTTTACTTGATAAAAATAAAATAATTAATGCATAAATATTGTACTATGAATTTGTTTGTTATCATCCGTATATTTTATTTACATATTTAATATTGTTTACCATAGCTCCAATTTATTCTCACAAGGGTTACCTGCAAATTGTAATGTTTATTAAGTTATTATACATTTTTACTTACCTTTAATAATTGCGGTCGGTGGGGTTCGAACCTGCATGTCTCCGTTGCCGTCGTATTACAGTACTGACTCTCTGACCAACTGAGCTATCTTATTGACCGTTATTTCGGATGCTAAAAGCAGTATTTATGGTGATGTGTATATGAAGTCTTTATTATGTGAAATGCGCATGCGCGTAATCAATTAAAATGTTAGCCTGCATATTACCATAAAAGTACTATCAACGTATAAACTGACGGAGCATTTTTTATGGTTGCACAATAATTGACCATTTCTGGTTATTATGTGGCAATTCATAACAACATGAAGCTGGTACGCCTGCATATAATTTATTATGGGCCACAAAAGGTTAGCCTATGCCATAAGAAAGCCATTGATCGCTACAATGGTCCATTTAAGGACCGCAATTTTTGTGTTTGCTGGGATATGTTGGATGTCACGTGGTTTGGATTGCCTAATTATCAACGTATTATTAATACTTTTAATGTTGATATTGTTATGCTCATTTTCAGTTTACCCTCTGTGCACTATTAATTAACAAATTGATAAAGTACTTGTAGTTAGCCCCCCAACAATGCAATACGGACCTAAAAATACCATCTACTCCGTATGACGTCATAAGTCGATTGCGAAAATTGGAATAAGAAAAAAGAAAAAAGTGAAGATTGCTGGTTACTGGCGATAATTTCAGAGTATTTGTTTCTATCTCTTTCTCTTCCTCTCTTATCATTCGCTGATCGCTGATCGAGTGATCGCTGTCATTAAAATTAGTCATGTCACACATCGTGCAGTACATGATATAAATTATTTAGTTTATCAATTTAAAATTGTTGAAATGAGTGAATCGCAGCGAGAAAATAATGCATCTGTAGACGACACCACTGTAGCTACTCAAAATTCACCTAGTGCAGCTCCAGGTGAAGAAACGGTAAACGAACTAATTAAAATTTACGAAAAATTAGGTTATTCATTTTTATATAATTTGCAGCAAAATGGACAACTCGCAACAGTACAAAGGCAACCTAGTAAAATGGAATCATTTTTGGCCGTATTGAAATCTCTTGCAATACGAGCGGTCATAATATATTTTATAACATCGTTCTTTAGAACACCTCAAGCCCCCAAGAGTATTGATGATGGTGTTCCAGTCGTTTACACACCAGCTAGAAATATATTTCAAGAAGGGACATTAATGGATTTGTATGTTTATTTGTCAGAAAATGATACATTGGAAAATTATAACCCCGCAAATTTATTTTGGTATAAAGAAGACTTGAAGTATGGAAATTGGAATTCTGGGCCTAATGGGGATGGATCATATGTTGTGGAAAAATCTATTCCTATAACACCAAATATGAGAAATAATGGATCTCTTTTCCTACATGCATTTTTGACTAGATCGGGATATAGCCCAGATCCCAGTGCGAAAAACTATGCACAAAATCAGATGTCCTCTGTTTACAAACAATTGAATAGGTGAGCCTTTGTATATTGTACAGTGTATCCATGGGAGGTAAACATTATAGGTGTAAATGATAAAAAATGTCTGGCTCTTGGTTGAGCCAATACTTATTTGTAATACATTTGACTTTTGAGAAATGCTCAGATGGTGCTGGTAGCAGGTTAAAAATTAAAATCAACAGTTTTTATTGTCAAGTTATTACCAGGTCCGTCTATACAGTTTTACAATTCTATTGTATGAAATAGTTATTATACTCTTCGCAAAAACGAAGAGTATATTGTATTTGATCGGCACATTTCTAAAATCGTAAATATCGCTCGTAGAGAAAAAATTTTCATATCATTGTGTTAGTGAACGAATTCTGAACAACTTTCAAAATGTCCGTCTGTCTGTCTGTCCGTCCGTCTGTCCGTCCGTCACGTTTCTTGTAAGCACGATAACTTAAGAAAGAAAAGTCCGATTGTATTGAAATTTAGAAAATAAGTTAGTGTTAGCTAGAGGAAGAACCCTATTGTTTTTGAAGAAAATCGATCAGTAAATAAAAAAGTTATTAATTATTTAATTAAAAAAAAAAATTTTTTTGTTAATTTTTGTGGCTTGTACTAAAATGGAAATCGCGAGATATTATTTCCATAACAAATTTTTTTTTGTGTATGAAGTTTACTAATATTTCTTAGAAGTGAAATATGTATGAATATCGACAGATATATATTACAGACAATCAATTTTCCTAGCAACAGGTGGTGGCGCAGCGGCTAAAGCTTTTCGTTGCAATCCAAGGGTCCCGTGTTCGAATCCCGCAGGTTGGATTTTTTTTTCATACAATTTTTTTCACAACAAAGTTTATATCACAAAATTTAGGATGTCCAAAAACTAACATTATTTACAAGAAAACTGCGAAGAGTATCCTATAGAATGTGTAACAATTATATATAAAAAGCTCAGTAAATTGGCGAAGAGTACGTTTTTAGCTTGTTTATGCATCTAGGCACTAAAGTTAAACTTTTTATCACGATGTGGAGTTTAGATTAGTCTAATTATAGACGCCCAGCTTTCAGTCTTTTCAAAATTATACGAGAAAGCATACCACAATAGGCTATACAATTTTTTAACATTTCAAAAGATACTCACCGACAATCAGTTTGGCTTCCGAAAAGGTGTGGCAACACAAGATGCAGTACTATCTCTATATAACTTCATATTAAATAGTTCTAAATATAAAAATAAAAGTGCATGTCTTTTCTTTGACCTAACGTGCATTCGATACAATCCAACTTGACTTGCTACACTAGACAAACTTGGTAGGTATGGTGTTATAGGGCCTGCTCTATTTGGTAGACCGGCAACAAAAAGTAATAATGGGAAAAACTGTGCTTCTATACCCAGACCGGTGTCCACTGGGGTTTCCCAAGGGAATGTGTTGGGGTCCCTTATTATTTATTGCGTTTTTTAATAAGGTTGTCTCCACTTTGCACGACACATTTATTTCTCGATTCGCAGATGATGCAGTTACCGCTGACTGTAACAGTAATATTGATTTATTATCTACAAAAACAAATACCAAGGTTTCTCTGATGGAGAATTAATGCTCGACTAACGGCTTAGCTTTAAATAATTTAAAAACCAATCTAATGGTATTCTCTAGAAAGCAGCTTGAGATCAACTTGTTAGTAAGAGCTAATAATAAAATCATCGTACAAAATAATGCTGCAAAATATCTTGGTGTACATATCAACTCTCATTTAACATGAAACGATCACATCGACACCTTACTATCCAAATTATCTACACATTGCTTTCTTATATAGCAGATGAGAAAATTTGTCAATATGATATATTAAAAATGCATTATTATGCGTATGTACAATCTAGCCTTGATTATTGTGTTATCTGTTGGAGTAACTGCAGTCACATAAATGAAATCCTTATATTGCAGAAAAAGGCTTTACTTACTATGACCTTTAAAACTCTATGTGATTTCTGCAGAACTTTATTCAAAGAACTTAATATTTTTACATACTCAGATGTGTGTCCTATGTCAAGTCTCATTGTAACAACTATATTCCTAGGGACAACTTTACTGATCATGACTTAAGTCAAAATCTGATGATTCCCCAACACAAACTGTCAGTCATAGCCAATGGCCCGTATGTCATATCCATCAAGCTTTATAATAACCTAAAAACATAAAATGTATTAACAATTAAGAGCACAGTTCGCGCCTCTTTAATTAGGCACAGCTTTTATTCTGTAAGTGAATATTTAAATTGTACTAGCTTTCATGAGTGTACTTAGTTCATATTACCAATTCTCGTCTTTATTTATTTGTTCTGTATCATGTTTACTATATTATGATCTTGTCTAGACTTAATAATAATGTATTTTATTTCTTCCATTCAAAAGTACAAGTACAATAACAGAAAAAAAAATTAGAATAAATTAAATATAGAAGTGTAAATAAAAAAAACAAAAAAATAAATATATAGTACTATAGTACTATTTATAATACTTCTTGGGATGAAATGAAACTAATTAGAAAAATTCCTATAGTAAAAATTCTTTTAACTTATTTTGGAAAACACGAGCATTGAAAGAGTCTTTAATTTCACAAGTGATAAAATAGCTATTTGTGTATTAAGATCGTAAAGTGCCCTATTGTCGCTCGATAATATAAATTGACACGTGACGCGAAACGGAACTCATCAAACACTCGAGAGCGACAATGACACTTTGCGCTCGAATTACACACATGATTTTATCTACAGTCATTTGAAAATATCAAAATAAAAGGAATAATTAAGTTGAATTTTGACTGGAAACGCCGATTCATTATCATTTTATGAGTATGCCTTGCATATGTGATCAAAATAAACAGACGAACAAAACACAGTCGGTGTCGATTTATTTGTTTTATTAATTATTATAAGTTTGCATTCTTCATATAAATAAATTACTTAATTACTTAATTGTTACTTTTACATCAATTCTCATTATATTAACAACAGTTTTGGGGCATTATTATTTCATGAAAATGCATTGTCAATGTTCCCACTAAACTTGTGTAGGACAGATGCACTCCAGTGGGCGTAAAAGTACTAGAGTCACTTTACCACTCGTTTCCCATGATGAGTGGTAAAGTGACATTATCTTGGACGTTATGCACAGCTCATCGGCAAACGTCAACTTGGCGTTTTCAAAATGGGAGCAAAAAAGCCTACTTTGTTGATTGTAGATAAAAAAACTTTAGTGCCAAGGTGCATATTAAGTTTTTTTTTAAAGAAATTGTGAAATTGAGATTAATCTATTGTGTTTTTTAAATCTTTTAAGTGATATTAAGCAATGTCATTATTTAAATGTCAAATCTGAATAATTTTTTGTAAGAAAACCATTATTTTTAGCAATGAAAGATTCATGTTGACATTTATCTGTCATTTCCGCCAACTACAAAAAATTGTATAATATTATTGGATTACTTTACTGAATATTTCTATCACTTTAATGGCGATTTTGAGGTTTTTTAGTGCAGATTTAATAAAAAATCGTTTTTTGTCATTTACATGCCTATAATACCGCTTTCCCATGGTTACGATGTTACATTTGATCATTATTTATATTTTGTATTACTGACCATGGAATGACTAAAATATCTTTCAAAATTCCTTTCATCTTTAATGTATTTATTTTACTGATACGGATGAATAAATATCATGGTCGTACAAGCTTGATATAAGATAACACTGACAATATTCCTTGATTAAGGTTATTTTTTAATTTAAATTCGAAGAACAGCTGTTCGGTTGAGTAGCCACAGACCATAATTTTGTCACATTAAAGTATCAGTTACATAAAGATTAGTGTAAAAAATTAGTGTGAAATTAGTAATGGATTTGGTGGTATTTTTCAACACCGTTTACAATGGAACGCTACGCATGCGCACGAACCAATATGTTCTTCTTAAAATACTTAGAATTTCTATCCCACACTACTGGATACGATCCTAGTAGTGACGCCAAGGTATCATCCAAATTCATATTAAACTACCTAATTGTTGAATTTCACACATATATAAACAAAACACAATCGCAGTTTTTATTTTAAAAATTTGAGGTTAACGATACCTGAACTGCCAACCGCATGAAGTTCGTTCTGATTTCTGATTGGACAGTGTGGACTTGGTAGTGCAGAAACCTTGGACCTTGCTAACTTCTGCAGTAAGTCATTGCAATAAGTTTCTATGTAAACGGTTGTATTTAAATGCATGTACTGAGCTTTCGCACTACAAGTGCAACTACACTAATTTTACCGTTAAGCTCTATGTAACTGAGGCTTAAGTCGCTGAGTGCTTAAGTTACCTAAGCGCATGTCATTTTACCTTTTCCTTGCCAGTAATCTTTGCCTTCCTAAACCTTAATGTGGCAAATTTGTATCAAGGTAAAAATCCATTGAAGTTTTGTTTATACTAACATGTTAAGAATAATAACTTTTTTTTTTAATATTTGGTTAGTAAATTACCACAAAGCTGTTTCAAGCACTTACAAAAAGTGATTCGTGCACTAAGCCCTTGAGCACTCAAAAAAGTGCCTTTATTTTTCGCACTTTTAATAACAAAGTGATTGTGATGAAATAAATAAAAATACATGAAATAGTCAGTAATGTATCCGGGCAGAAAATTGTTTGATAAACAATCAAGAATTAGAGAGCCTATCTTCTATGACCCTAAGAACAACCCTAAACATGTTACTTAATAAAAAACTTTGTGTTTTGAAATTCGTGTTTTTTGTATTTCCTACTCTTAACTCGGGGAATTTTAGAATTGTTTTTAAAATCAGATAAGTTAGAAATATAATCAGTTCTCAACCTTATGAGATGATTTTCATTCACAAATATCCAGTTTCAAAATATTTGCAAAGATATTCTGTGGAAGTCGACTATCTCTAAAATTACAACAGTGTTATTTTTCGAAAGGTCACATCATAAGAGTTTCCAGACATTTTTTTTATAATGGCCATTTTAGTCATAGAATCAATATATATAGTGTGTCCCCGGTTTGCGATAGGTGTAATATACCAAAAAAAAAAAATTAGTACGGCTTTCATTTTCTGCAGTCTCGATCTGCTTGATGTAAAATGGATTTTTACCAAATTTTAGTTAAAATGGGATCTAACTCGCGGAGTTAATCTAAGAAGAAAATAAATCATTATAAGTAAACTGGTCTTTCTGTTAATTTTACGGAAAAATTTTATTTGGTTAAAATATTTGGTATTAAAAGTTAGAGCCATATGCCAACTTTCATTGCATTTGAACAAAAAAAAAATACTACTTAAAGTAAATAGCTTTTTATTTTTTAACACAATTAACAATTTCAACGAATTCAACTAAAAACCTATCCAAATAGTACCCCACCTAAATAACTACATAATTACACCTCTCTTCTAATTCTTTGTAACTTCTAATTTCTTCAAGAGGTATTATTATTATTGTTATTATTATTTTTTGTTCAAATGCAATGAAAGTTGGTATATGGCTCTAACTTTCAATGCCAAATATTTTATCCAAATAGAATTTTTCTGTAAAATTAACAGAAAGACCATTTTACCTACAATGATTTATTTTATTTTATTTTCTTCTTAGATCTGCAAGAATATGCAGAAATGAGAAGTCATGAAGACCTTTCATCTATTATTGGTAAAGACCAGATAAAAGTGCATACCAAAATTCAGTTTGATTAAATTGTTTTCCTAATTTTGGTGATTTTTTAACCAGATTAGCTAGACTTTTATATTATTACAAAATAACCGCTTTCAAGGTATACTTTAAAGTATATGGGGTATATAATATAATGTATCAATTATTAAATTATATTAGGTTCGTACCTAAGTTAGCAGAATGTAAATTCAACATTGAAATGACATGTTAAATTGTAATTAATACTCAATTTAATACACAAGTCAATAAGATAAGAAAATAAAGAACGTCATTCATAGTGTTTTCTCTTTGTTTTATCATTTAATATAATCATTTCTATGATGAGACATTTACATTAATCATAACATGCTGTCAAATATAACGGTGTCATTTTTCTCGTATTGGTATCTGTATTTCTTTTCTAACAGATAACAGTTGCATTATGCAAAAGCGGAGCTCTTATTAAACAGAGTTCTCAGTGGCATTTGACAACATGCCATTATGGGATAACATACCACGACTTTTCAGGTTATGTTTGTTTTTAATAGATCATTTTTGGTCAGCTGATTTTGACGCAGCTATCTGGAGGGCACCCGAAACCTCGTCCAATAACAGGCAATGAAAATTAAAACAATTAATTAGAGATGAGTTGCTATTTAACAACCTATCATTTTATTAAAAAACAACAGCTTGTACCCATCTCTAGAAAACAAAATATCAGTTGCATGCTCTCCACGCCGGCAACATGACGTCAACTGAAAATGATCTATACTGACCTAGTAAATTAAATCTATGTATTTCGATGTTTTCTTTTTTTCCTCTTTTCTTTCTTCCGAGTTTTTTTTTTAAAGTCGTTTTTCATTGAAATTGATTTAGGTATTTTTGAGGAAGGAAAACGAAATTAGTAGTAGTATTAGGAAGTAAAATTACTGTGCATTTTGTTATATAACTGGCGTCCCTTAATAAAGTGTAGAAAATTTAACTGTTGATTCCTTGGTGAAAGGTTCGTCATATATTATTGTTCAAAATAAGCCTTCCCTGTCGAACTGCCAAAAAGACGGTTTTTAATTTTTATCTCGAAATATTCTCGTAGGTTATATCCCGAGAGCTCTGAATTTTATCGGATAAACTGCGTGTAGCTTTTTTTGTAGAATTTTGCTTAGAAAATGTTCGATACTTAATAATTTTTGTGTAAATTATTAAGTCAAGAACATTTGCTTAAAAGGAAAATTTTACAAAAAATGTAGCTACCCACAGTTTGTGTGATAAGATTTAGAGCTCGAGGGGTATTTCTCTAATGAACAAATTTCTTATGTACTTTTATACTCAAGTTTTTATTTATAGATACACTTTTCTTATATAAGTTAAGTAACAATCATTATTATTTTATTATATTAATTGATGACGAATGCGTTCTATAAACTACTTCTGTCTCGTAACAATGGAAACATACGTGGTAGATGCTTATTTGACTTCTGGTGCGATGGTGATTGTAAATCTAACAGTTCGTGTCAGTTTGATATTAAAAATACTTTTGTAAAATTGCATAAATACACCGTTGCGAGGGACAAACCGCGAAGGAAACCTGGTGTACACTCAGAAGGAAATTCCAGGAAATCTTAAAAAAATCTGAGGAAATCTTTGAGGAAATCCGGAGGAAATCTTAGGACTCCGGAAATCTTTCTTTGCGCTTCCGCTTATCAAATTTTTTTTTTTATCAAAGAGGAAATCTGTGTAATCTTTGTCAAAGTGGAAATCTGGTATACAAAATTTTGGGTGCAGTTGATCTTTCGCAGCATTGGTACATGGTAATCAGAAGTTTATTTCGGTTCAGTTTTGGTTACGGTTAACTGACGTACACCATTTTCGGTTTTTGGTTACGGTTTCAGTTTTCAGAGCAGCGTTAATTTGGTTTTCGGTTTCGGTTTTCAAAGCAGCGTCAATTCGAATTTTGGTTACGGTTTCGGTTTTCCAGAATCTCACATTCCGGTTTTTGGTTTCGGTTACGGTTAGGAAAAATTCGTAATTACGGTGCCGTTTTCGGTTAGGGTTTCGGTTAAAATTAACTAATGCTTGCAGGGACCGAAAACGAAATTTATTTCGGATCGGTTTCAGTAAAGGTTACCTAACGTACACCATTTTTGGTTTTCGGTTACGGTTTCGGTTTAGGTTTTCAAAGCAGCGTCAATCCGGTTTTCGGTTACGTTTTCGGTTATGGTTAGAAAAAAATCGTAATTACGGTGCGGTTTTCGTTTATGGTTATGGTTCGGTTACAGTCCCTGATGGAAATTATAAATAAAATAATAATTCTTGAATTTGTAATATGTTTCATTTTGTGTTTAGTTCAACTGAGAGTAAATTAAATCAATTATGTGCATTTAAAAGATAGACATAATTTATTTGCTGGTAAGTTTTAAAAAAAAACTAGGTTGCATAAATGTCATATTGGTCTATAATTTATGAGGGAAATAATAAAAAAAAACTAGTAGAAACTACATAATCTTGTCAAAGCGAAATTTGTCATCAGCCTACTAAGTATTTTAGAGTAATTTAACCATGCTTTTACTTATTCTAGTTATAAAAAAATGTGTGTAAAGTTAGATATTTAATATGAATTTGAGCAAGAAGCCTCAGACAAAACTTCCTTCTTTTCATAATTTATGACCTTTAACAGTTGAGTATCTGAAATCGTCCACATTCTGTTGTGACACATCTTATTCAGTTCCTCGTTACCTCAACATAACATGTCTATGTTAACAATTAGGGGAAGGTAGATCAGTGGTTTAGCGCATCTAGCTTGCATACTGGCGTACCTAGCGAAGCAGGTTCAATCCCTGCTCATCGCGAAATAATTTTAATTATAAAATTATCCCCAAGAAGTGGTTCGGACTCCACTATAAGCTGTAGGGCCTCGTTTCTCTTTACCTAACACAAAATCATGCTGGATTTTCAAGGAGTTACTTCGGTGACTTGAGAAGCGGTTAAGAAAACAAGAAAAATATATTCTAGGAGCTAGTGTCAAAAAGTGAAAAATTTATCAAACCATTAACCGAAGTGGTTTGATGATATTTGTCCAAACAAGCAAACTTGTCTCTTGTGAATATGGGCCTTAACAGCCGGCAATTTATATTGCGGGCCTGTGAAAAATTGAATGTATTCGTAATCAAACCACTAGGTTCTTTGGTTTGACTGTAGTTGTAGGTGAAAGGATTGCATTGATAGAGTCGGCGAGAGTTTTCTCATCGAGCGTTGCGGTGTGCGCACTCAGAAAAAAAAACGAATCGCATTGTAATCAAACCGACCAAAGTTTGTGGCAAATGTTTTCAATTGTCCAAAAAATAAAAGAAATACAATTGGCGGGAATTTTGAAAGAGGGGAGGAAGTTATCGGGGCAATTATGAGCATGAAATCCAGGTTTACACTGCAAATGTCGTCAAACAAGGAATAGGGAAGATGCATGAAATTTTAAAATGCTTGAAAAAGTGATTTGCTCTTAATTTCCATTACGCAGAAAATGATTATAACAAAAGAAATTCAAAATAAAATTTATTTTCCGTAAAATTAATATTTAGATTATGCTGTAATTTGTAAACAAAACCACGTGACTGCAAACGGTTTCTTATTGGCGTGAAGTCAATGTTGACGTCTGTCTACGAACTAATTTTGGAGAATCTTGAATGTAAATATACCATATTTGTAGTGATACTTAGTTTTACATTTAGGCACAATGCAATATTTGTAATTCATAAGTCATAATATTGTTGTTCACTAGCTCATTAACCAAGTAATAACACAATAACACCACAAACAAGAACTTGGTAAACTGACTGTAAACAATAAACAGTAAACTGACATTTGACAAACCCATCGAAATTGCTTTAGATATACGAAATTACAGAAGCATGTTTCTACGGAAAAAGAAACTTTCGTTCACTATTCCGACCTTGTCTGACAAGATCTGATTGATTGAAGAAAACGTCCGATTGGCTTAACTGTCTGTACCCAGACCGAGAAAAAGGATGCAATATAGTGCACGCAAGTTTCTCTCTCTGTGTTACTTTCTCTAGTCGAGTGCACCTTCCAGTTTGTTATTAATTTCGATGGACAAATCATAACGGGAAACGTCGCAGTTAATGGCGCCAAATAACTGCCGTTTTGAAATATCCAAATTCCTCACCGATGAAATTATTTATTTTCTCGCTGTATTAACATTCAAAAAATCGTAAATTTTACATTTTTATAACTGTTTTTTGATGCTGTATCGATTTTCATTATAAAAAAAAATCATGCAACTTCTATATTCAAGCTAAAAACTATTGCCTAAATTTTTACATACTCCAAACACCCTATAAAATATTATATTATCATCGGCGAGAATTTTTATTAAAATCAACCCCCCCAAAACTACCCAAAACTAGAATAATAGGCGCTTCCTTCTTACAGAAAATCTCAATTTATTCTCACATTTGACGTCATTACTCAGTGGTCAATACGTTTCTTTTAATCTCCGCAAGTGAGTCCAAAGTGAGATTTTCTACCCCCACTTTTAGCCCAGCTACTCTAGCTAGGGACTAAGATCACTTTGTACTCAGTCGAAGATTCAGGTTAATGGCCTAGTTTACACCGACAGCTTGGTCTGCGAATTAAGTACCTTTTGGGAACCATACTCCGTATTAAAGGTATAGTTCATTCGATGTAAACAGTCTGAACTAAGCTGATCCGCCTTTGGTCTGATTCTCTTGAGCAGGAGTATCAGACCATATATAATTCGTAGTTTAACACCGAACCTAACGTAAAATGTGGTGTAAATGTAGAGGTATTAGACAAATTTAGGAAATGCCAAGTTTGCGAGGTTAGAGTCGTCGTTCACGCATAAAGAAGGTTGGGTTTGCATGCTCCTGGTACTCCTCAACTACTCCACAAATTTTCAAGTATAGGGATGTTTTTACAATTATTTTTTATTTATTTGCTTTTATCATGATTAGAGAATATTATTTAGGTATTATGCAAATCACAACTTACACATTTTTTATTTATTATAGGGATCCCCTGTAGCACAAGTTGATTGGGCCAATATACTGAGCGACAGATTTTGACAATAAATACCCAATATTGTAATCAAATATTGGCATAATATTAGATATCAAGATTGGCATCATATTGGATACCAACATTGGTTCCATATTAGATACTAATATAGGTGTCATATTGGATACTAACATATAGGCACTATATTGGATACTAACATATAGGCGCTATACTGGATACTAACATACAGGTGCTATATTGGATATCAACATAGGCGCCATATAGCTACACAATGTGTCTGAATTTCCGACATGGGAATTCCTACTGCACGAGTTCCCATGTCAGAAATTTGGGCACATTGTGTAGCACGGAGGTGCCTACATCAATTGAAATTTGAATGGATGTCATTATCAAAATCTGAAAATTTTAAAAAGAATACATTTATATGAAATGAACAAAAATGCTAACGAATAAAAATTTAATTGTGGTAATTGCATAGAATATCAAAGCAAACAAAACATTCGTTCGAAACTTAAACAAAACAATAAAAAAATAAGTGTAATTATTATTGTATACCCATTCATGTGTTTCATTTCTTGAGGGACCACGATTTCTTGTGGATTCGCGAGATTTACTTCCCCATTTTTATCTGATGATCCAGCTAAGTATGCTAATATTGCTCGATTTATTTGCCCATCTGTGACTTCTTTGAATCGGCCTCTACAATAGTGAAAATCAGTTGACTACAGAAAACACACTAGTTTAATGTTTTACTTACTAGACACTACGTCAAAGAATTTGAGCTTTGACACTGATTTCTTCTTTTGTTTACTTTTCCCGAATAGAACATAGCTAGGTACTTCCTTTTTCATTAGTTGGGCATTCATAGCTTTTTTGTGGGTGTCCTCTCCCCTTAAATATTGAATTCAAATCTAGCATGTATTTTAATAATATGTATGTAAGTAACAATAAATACGCATACTATTTTCCTCGTATTTTCCTATGTTTCTGCTAATTGCTGATTTACATCCATTAGTTCTTCGCCTGTGGTGAAAGTCATATTTTAAAAATGTTGTGAGTTGATCTTTTCATTCTCATACGTGATGCTGTTTACATCGCACCGAGGACCTTTGATCTTTTTGAGAAAAAATGCTGAAATATTAAAAAACTCTACAAATAAGTTAAATATATCATACTGTCTTAGTGTCTAATATTACTTTCTACATATTGCGCCAATATTGGTTAAATAATGTTAATATTGAATCAGATTTGCTAACCTTATGAAAATATTGGCCCAATATACAATTTTTATTTATAAAATAATTACGCATATTTAGACAAATGTAATTAGGTAGTAGGTAGTAGGTAGTAGGTAATTAGTAGTAAATATCATAGTGTCTAAATATGCGTGATTTGCAAAAATGTCCTGGATATTATACACCCACTGGGCCACGATTTTTGCATTAAACGTGGCAGAAAGAAGACAAATACGCCTTTGTAGGAAATATGAGAAATTACTAAAAACTAAACTATGTTTACTATTAATTATTATTGGAATGGGAACATGCACACTTACCTATTAAATTATTGTAGTTGTCGCAAGCTGCACACTGTATTTCATTAAAGAAATTGACGAAGTTATGAAACACCAACAACTGACCAGCATACGGCAACATGGCCGAAACCCGAATGTATCACTGTTTCTGAATTTGCTATGGGCGGTAAATTTAAAATTAGAAATGTACATCATGTATTAAAATATACATTAATTGTTTTTATAGCAACTAACAATACAAGACGAATAGCATTTTGTATAATAGTTATGCAGGCTATTCAACCTTGAGCAATCAGCTGATTAAAAACATTTGAGAGGGTATTTAACTTACAATATACCACAGGTAATACGACTCCTTTTATCCCTGAAGGCTCCGGAAGAGCCTTGTGCGGAAAGGGCTACACGTTTGGAGACAAGGGATGCACATCTAATATCCGAGTATTCTGGGATTAATTTCTTCTTCAGAAAAAACCCCAGTGCCACGGCCTGGAATCAGACCCGGGACCCCTGGGTAAGAGTCAAATTTGCTTGCCTCTAAACCAAGCAGTCATAGCAACATCATAGAGTATATATATTTTAAGGTTGAAGACTCATTATATTGATGCTAATTTGTCAATAAATAAGTAAACAAAAATAATAAAGCATATATGCCCAGTATTTGGAAATTAATATTACTTTCTATATATTGCGCCAATGTTGGTTAAATATTGTTAATTTGACTCTGGTTTGCCAATGTTTGTAAAACATTGGATATATATTGTATTAATATACTGAAAATACAGCTGATAAGCATATTGGAATAATATTGGCTAAATCTGACATATATTGGCCCAGTATGCAATATAGGTAACATATTGTACCTATATCGACCCAATATGTTGTGCTACTAGGGATGTGTTGTAAACAGGCACAAACTAAATAAATTCGAGTCGATCTATCCCCACCTCATTAGTTTCCTCGGCTCAGACCAAATTATTTCACGGTGTAAACTAGGTCATTGTTAGTTTATTTATCCACGATACTCAACTATTTTACAAACGTTTTATTGATCAAAATCGTTTCTTTTGTACAACTGAGCACATTTTTACCCACTCTCAGTTTTGTGCAAAAGGGAAGTGCCTAGTAACTTAAACGTTCCATCATGGGGCTGAATGTGCAGACCAAATTAGGCTGCTATAATTTTTTGGAATATTTGAATAAATATTGCTTAACTTTTGGTCTTTCACTTTTCAGATACAAGAAGCTCAAATCTAGTGGCACTAAAAACCTACTGACTGGTGAAAGTGAAAAATTTGAGATAGAAGATGGCAAAATTATATCTCACTGGCATCCAAATTTCACCCTGAACCTAGTCACCGACCACACCTTATGGACCTTTGGATCTGTTCCTTCACCATTAGATCAGTATATTAAATTTACTGATGACAGAAAGTTTTACAAGCCTGTTCTATTTCCTAACGATTTCTGGAATATGGCTCGTGATTATAAACCACTCAATGAAAGTTTCTCCCTCCAAATTACTTTTCAGCCTTTGAGTCTCTTTAAGTGGCAGCTATATGCAGCTCAGCACATGAGGCAAATGTGGAATGTATGGGGTGACAACGAACCAGCACAAAGTGACGAAGAACAAGATACCTTGAAAGAGACATTATTAGATACCAATCCATACTTGTTGGGCATTACTATTGTTGTGTCTATAGTTCATTCCCTGTTTGAACTTCTAGCATTTAAAAATGACATTCAATTCTGGAACAACAGGAATTCGCTGGAGGGATTGTCTGTCCGTTCTGTATTTTTCGGAGTCTTCCAATCTTTGGTGGTTTTACTGTATGTGTTAGATAATGAAACGAATACATTGATAAGGGTGTCTTGCTTTGTTGGGCTCGGCATTGAGTTCTGGAAGATATGGAAAGTCGTGGATATTAAATTTGAAAATGGCCGTTTAACTTTCAAAGATAAAAGTTCCTACGTTGAATCCAGCACTAGGGAATATGACAAGTTGGCCTTTAAATATTTATCATGGGTATGTTTCCCACTTCTAGCAGGATATAGTGCATATGCACTTTTATATTTAGAACATAAAGGCTGGTATTCTTTCGTCTTGGACTTGCTTTACGGATATTTACTAACTTTTGGATTTATCATGATGACACCACAACTATTTATTAATTATAAATTGAAATCAGTTGCTCATTTACCATGGAGAATGTTAACATATAAATTTTTGAACACATTTATAGACGATATGTTTGCATTTGTTATAAAAATGCCTACGATGTACAGAATAGGTTGTTTCAGAGATGACATAGTATTCCTTATATTTTTATATCAACGTTGGATTTATCCTGTTGACAAACGCAGAAGGAATGAGTTTGGATATTCTGCAGAACAAGAAGAAAACCAAAAAAGTATTACTAATGGTGGAGGTCAAAATGCAGTAGAAACAAAGAAAGATAAATAATTTATTTTTTTTGTAGGCTTTTTATAAGTTCGTGTTGTCCATGTCTTTCATAGATGTACAATTGTTATGCAAATATAGCGTAATTGATGCCTGATTAGGCCAATATAAATTGTGTTATGACTTGTTTGCATGTTTTTTAATAAGAGTAGTGTGAATCAGAATTTTTTAGATAGGAAAGTTTAGGGCGAAAAGTTTAGTTTGATTTTTGGGACGAGAGGACACTTGAAATATATATAAATAAATAGTTCTCAAAAGCATTCAATGGAAAATCATAAAAGTGTGTCGTTCAACTCAGATTTGATAGAAGTGATAGATAGATTATAAAAATAATATACACACATATTTGAAGAAGTACATCAAGTAAAATAGAAAGCACAAAATAAAAAGGGTTGATATATATTTTTTTAATTTTAATTGCCTTAGTTATATTAATGTCCTGATGAAGTTCAGCTAACCCTACTTTACCACTTAACCAGGACAGCGAGATGAGATATGGTGACACATCCAAGTGCTGGACTCGCCCAGCGTGCCTTGACTTCGCCGGTCGAGGTCTCGCTCGTCTTGCCGGTACCGTACCTCACCTCACTAATATACATGAAATAGACAGTACAAATTACATAGGTACCAGAGATGGGTCAAGGAAACTTTCCATTGGAAAGTTTCCAAGAAAATTTCGGAAGTTTCCGGAACGGAGTTTTGATAAAAATGAAAGTTTCCTTTAAAATATTTGAATATTCCGAAAGTTTCCAAAATTCCAGGGAAGTTTCCAAAACTCCGGGAAAGTTTCCAAATTTTTCACGAATATTTACAGTTATTATTTACACATATTTACTCATAAATTTGAAATTACCGCCACGATGATCTAACATAACCTCAAACGCCAGAAATCCAGTTTTAATTTGTTGATATTTTTTCGAAATTATCAAAAATTAATCGGATGTTTGATGACGTGGGGTTTCATATGGTCACCGCTCGGATTATTGCTATTGGCATTGGCACAGAATTTCTCTAATTTCGTGCTATTGGCTATGATCAAGGATGAGTTGACAGACATATGATAAGTTACGTTTATTTGTATACCCACACTATCGCTTCCCGATAAATAATATCTAACATTTTTTTCTGTTACATTAAAAACGAAAATGATTAAAAAGAAATATACTTTTATTTTTTTACAAATTATAAGATATTTAATTTAATACATTTAGTGTTATTTTAATTAAATAATATGTAGATGTTATTTCTGTCTTGCCTTCTATATTTCCAATTCTGCACAAAATAGGAGTTACGACTTACATATGACATTATTTACATAAATTTGTAATTTTATAATCCACATATTTATCACATTCTATAAATTATTTTATTTATATTTAATTATTTAATAATTCAAACAAAACAAATTACTGGGTAACCACCCAATTGCTCCATATTCTTCATATAGCACAGGGCACATATAGCGGGTGTCATATAATATCAGTTATTTGGTAAAAGTCTGTAAAAGTAATATAAATAATATGTTCATATGCACTTATTTGGTATCAAAATGAAGCTTAGATCATTACGAATCAGATTTCACCATGAAATAGACTCTGAATATTCCCAATGGAAAGTTTCCAGGAAAGCTTCCTGGAAACTTTCGGAGTAATCAAAACTCCGGGAGTTTACCCATCTCTGATAGGTACTAAAATATATAATACAAACAACATAATAATCATGTCTTATAGAGATTCCACCTCGGAATGAAAGATAATAAGCTATAAACTTGTGTAACTCTTTGTTTTGGCATTTTATAAGTTGGCTCAAAAGTATCGTAGAATTTTGTGTATGCGAATCAAGATATTCAAGGTCAAAGGTCGCAAGAATCGGTTTTTGTAAATATCTCGTTTTCTATGCTCTAAATAACATTTTGATTTATTATAAAAGTTGTACAGCATAAAATTCTCTACAAATTTTGTTTCAAGCAATATTTTATACATTCAACCGTTCTTGAGATAGAGCGCGAAGAGTGGGGAGCGCTTAGCCATATATATCATAACGCAAAGTCAACTGTGGAATCCAATAAATAGTACGATTTATAAAGTTAATTATTTATTATATTTAATTATGTACCAAGTCAGTAAAGTGAGTCTTTATCGAACGAGTCTGAGATTATGAGTCGAGCGAGCGAGGCGAGTAACAGGTGAGTTCAATAAAGACACTTTACTGACGTGGTGCATACAAAATTTTATCGCCAACCGTAAAAATTTATAATTTAAAAAGATATATAACTTATCACATTTTATTATGAAAAAGTAAACAGCAAATCTACTTATTTTTTGTTATATTAAATGTGAACGTACACCCTGACGTATTGTAAAAATTAATTCCTGAAGTCGAAGGAGTGTCAATTGAAAATGTTTCAGGATTATTATCTGTGTTAACAATGTGTAAATCTTCTTTAGTGGAATTATCATTGGTAACAACTATGTTGTCAGTTTGACCGTCGCCTAAAATCGTCTTTGCGATTTTTGTTTTATTGAGCACAGATTCTTCAACATAGGACTCTGCAATTGTGTCGCTTTTCCACCCTCCGTGACGTTTTAAATTTTCTTTACTGCTGCCTGCGTTGGCAAAGAGTGGCGGATGTTCGACGGAAACAATGTCCCGTATAAAGTGATGGTTCTGGCAGAGGCAGATAGTTGGCAATTTTGCTTGGTACACTTCCAATAGTATGGATTCCAACTGGCTGAAATGTGCATTTATCGTTTCTGTAGGTTAGGAAAAATCGATCGTGGGGCGTCTGCTTAGGACGCAGAGTGGTGTATTTATTAAATAATTCTATGGATTTCACTTTTCTTTCAAACTCTGCAGTGATTACAAATAAACGAGGATTGTTGGTCTTTGTTTTGGGTATATGAACAACCAGAATTATATCTTTGTGCTCTATGTCACCTACTTTTAAATTCAAAAGTTCTTCATTACGTAAAGCCCCAGCAATTCCAAACCTAACATAAGTCTAAAATAATGACTACATTATATCAAATTGGTTTTGAAAAGTTTCACAAATTACCTTCATCAAGTAGATTTCATCCGGTGCATCTAGAAAAAATTAAGTATTTCTTCTTGTAAAAGGGTTTTGGATTTTTTTGGAATATGATTTCTTCCTTTTTGTTTTAAAAAAGCCGTAAGTTTTCTATATTCACTAATGTTAACGTCTTGCTTTGCTTTAAGCATGGAATAATACGACCACATTGAAGAAGGACAATACTTCTTTGATAAATCGGAAAAATATGCCAGTAACATGTTTTCACTGTATTTTTTTATTTCGTGTTTCTTGCACCATTCTATAAATATGTCGTACTGACGAATATATGTTTCTACTGATTTTTCTGGCAGAAGTTCCAAAGTCGTCTCTAATGACTTCTTTTGAATTTCAGGCGGCGTGCACTGTATATCTTCCATTATTTTTTATAAATAATCCGCGAGAAAACTTTTATTGTGGAGCTGTACAGGCGTGAGAAGCGTGGCAGTGGCAAACGATTTCTGTTTAATGTCAAAGTCATGGCTATGTTAATAAATATTTGCGGCAGGTAAAATACTTTATTTTACAGTAAAATAAAGTGTTTGTTTACTTCCGAAAATCGCTATGGTAATGTATGGTTTTACTGACGGTTGACGATAAAAACTATTATAAGTATGAAAAAACCTTGATTATTTACTATTTAGTATGTTATATTTATAAATATTATTCATGTCAGACATTCGTTCAATAATATTTACTTAATTTATATAAATGATAAAATATAATAATAGTTTAATTAAATTTTAATATTTTGCAACTGTAAAAATGGTTGTGGTTCATGCTGCGGATGCATAAAATCAGGGTTGCAATGCTCTTCAGCTTGTGGTCATTGTAATGGACAAGCATGCCTCAACGCTTCATCATATCAAAACGATCTCTATGAAGGAAGTGAAATCCTTGAAGCTTTAGAGTCGAATGTAACAGACGAGGATGATGATAATGGATTTGAAATTCGAGTTGAGCGACTGGAAGAAGACGATGATGAAGAAGAAGAAAATTAAGATGCGTATTTGCTATTAATAATAAAAATAACAAAAAAAATCCCCCTTACATTTAAAATTAAATTGTCATAAATTAATGACACGACTGGTAAATAAAAATATAATTAAAATGTATTTAAACTATTTCACTCTAATATTTTATTATTTTTATAAATTAAGTAAATATTATTAAACGATTATCTGATTTATGAATAATATCTATTAATATAATATATTAAACAGTAAATAATTTTTCATACTATAATATTTTTAATAAATAATTAATAATAATAACTTTATAAATCGTATTATTTAGGGCCGTTACTTTCTGTCAACTTTAAACTTGGTTAAACTTTAACCATCTGCCAAATCATTGAAAGTACAATTGTTTCCATGGTAACTGAATTGGTTTGACCCACCGTTAACGTTTAATCGGGACCGAAAGTAGCGGCCCTTATTGGATTCCACAATTGACCTTGCGTTATGATATATACGGCTAAGCGTTCCCCACTCTGCGCTCTATTTCAAGAAGGTGAATGTATAAAATATTGCTTGAAACAACATTTGTAGAGAATTTTATCCTCTACAACTTTTATAATAAATCAAAATGTCATTTAGAGCATAAAAAACGAGATATTTACAAAAAACCTATTCTTGTGACCTTTGACCTTGAATATCTTGACTCGCCTACACGAGATTCTATGAGACTTTTGAGCCAACTTATAAAATGCCAAAACAAAGATTTATACAAGTTTATAGCTTATTATCTTTCATTCCGAGGTTTACCCTTTTTTTTCCCTATATGACTAGATTATAAGTAGAGAAAGATTCATTCAATGTATGTTTTTTTTTCTAACAGGTATTTTTTAAGTTTTTTTTTTGAAAGTAGTAATTTGGCAATCTCTTAATTTTTGCGGTAAGTAATTGAATAATTTGCAGCCATTATATTGAATACTTTTTTAGTATGAGGTAGCATGGGAGTCGGGTTGAAGATCTGATTTATGGCAAGTGCTATGATCGTGTAAGACTGCATTTTATGAAAATATAGATCTATTTTTAAAAACAGAAGAGCAGACTTCATGAATATAAGTGCCAACAACTGTTAGTATTTGAAGATGGCGAAAAGTATCTCTGCAAGAGTCACGAAACCCTAAATTTGCTAATATTCTTGTGGCTACTTTCTGCGAAATGAATATACGCTGGATCTGCGACCTGCTTCCCCAGTTTATAATACCGTTTCTTGAATGGAAGTGAAATGAGAAAAGTACAGGGTTTTGAGGATCTGAATACTACAAAAAAATTTTATCAAATCAAATCAAATATGCTTTATTGTCTAAAAAATACAAAAGATTTTTATTGACAAAGACAGACCTTAATCTATATACAAAAACATCGTAGTATAAAATACAAACATTGTGCCCACAAAACAAACGTTTATTTTTGTATAAAACAGGGACTTAGCCTAAACGAACAAACAATAAAATCAAATAATGTTTAGAAGTTTAGGAAACGTAATGCATAACAGGGTTTACTTAATTTTTCACATACAGTTTGAATGTGTAAACTCCACTGCAAATGACAATCTAAAGTGATACCTAACATGTTAACATTATTTGTAATTTGCAAAGGGAAATTATTGCTCAGTATTATGTGGATCTTCGTGATTTAAACAGTACACGGAGTTTTTTTATTGATTTATAATAATAATAATAATAATAATAATAATAGCTTTATTGTCCAACAGAAAATCCATTTACAGGACAATGTGAGATAGTGAATACACAATAACCTTAAGAGAACTAAAATATTTAAACATTAACTTGTACTACCTATAAAATGCTACCTAATTTGTAATTTTATCTTTTAAAAGTTACAAAGTATTATGCAGATTTCTAACACCAAGATGCTCAATAGCCACTTCTACTAACCTACTTAGCGGACAATGGTGAATGTCACATGAATTACATAGACTATTAAAATTTTCACACATAACATGTACAGGTGATTTGGAGAGAATATTCGTTCTGGGTATTTTACATCTAAATGTTAGATTCTGTCGTGTGTTGATTCTTGGTACATGAAAATTAATATCACGGAGTAAATCAGAACAGTCAATCATATTGTGTAACATCTTGTACAAAAATATTAATGATATGCAAGTTCTTCTTATATCTAAGCTAATGATATTAAATCTATCAGATAAGAAGTTATAACTTATACCTCTTTCAGGGTAAACACCATCCGTTTTAAATGTCAAGTATTTTAAAAATCTTCTTTGGACCCGTTCTATTGTCATCTTTTGGCAATCATAATATGGATACCAGATTAGAGCACCATACTCAAGCCTGGATCGGACATAAGTGAAATATAGGACTTTTAACGCCTCAATATCAGTAAATGTTTTACAATTCCTTACAATGAATCCATAAAACTTCATAGCTTCAGATACTTTTAACGCTATATGATCATTGAAAGAAAACTTATAATCGAACGTTACACCTAAGTCTTTATAAGAATTACATCGTGATAATGTTTTATTATCGATATTGTAAGCATATTCATAAGTTAACTGTTTCCTTGTAAAACTCATGATCTTACATTTCGATATGTTAAGATGTAATTTATTATCTATGCACCAGGATTGGACATGATCCAGTTCGCATTGTAACTTCTTACAGTCATCAATGCCATTTATGACTGAAAATATTTTTAGATCATCAGCATAGAAGAGTTTATGACAGTCGATAACGTCATCTAAATCGTTAATAAATAGAAGGAATAGAAGAGGTCCAAGATTAGATCCTTGAGGGACACCAGAGGTAACAAAATATTGAGGGGAATTGTAACCATTGTACGTGACATATTGCTGTCTCTTAGATAGATAGGATTTAAGAAATTCGATAGCTTGGACATGAAAGCCAAATTTTGTTAGTTTTTTAAGTAAGACATCGTGGTCTATCCTATCAAAAGCCTTTGAAAAGTCTGTATAAATGACATCTACTTGTCCCTTGTCATCCAATATATTTGACACATATTGTGTAAAAACGGCTAAGTTTGTAACGGTTGATCTGTTACTCATAAACCCGTGCTGGTAGGTTGATATCTGATTTCGAACAGACAAGTAAATGCGATCGTATAAGATAATTTCCAAGACTTTAGAAAAATTCGAAAGAATGGAAATAGCTCTGTAATTATCAACAATTGCTCTATCGCCACTCTTAAATACTGGACAAACTTTGGCCTTCTTCCAGCAGCTAGGGAATTTTTTTTTTTTCAATGCGAGATTAAATAGTATGCACAGAGGTTCAGCTAAAACACTAGCACAATCTTTAACAATAAATGATGGTATCTTATCTGGACCTGAGGTCATTTTATTTTTTAATTTTTTTATCGCATTCATGACTTCATTTTCAGATATGTTTTCAAAGTTAATATTGTCATAATAATCACAAATTTCATTAGCACTTACATCATCATCCACAGGTAACGAGTAGACACTTTCAAAAAACTTCCCAAAAATATTCACAATATCTTGTGGTTGATCATAAATGATATCTACATATGTCATTTTACCGGGAATTCTAGAGGTTTCCTTTTTTGAATGAAAGTATGACCAGAACAACTGCGGGTCATAAGAGATTGATGATTGAACATTCTGAATATAATTGTTATACGCATTAGTTATTTGTTCCTTTATTTCTGTTCGAAGCCTTCGAAATTCTTGTAAGATATGGTCACTACCGGTTTTCTTATATTTTTTAAAAAGTCTGGCTTTTCTTTTTATATTTTTTATAATATTCGAATCATACCATGATGGATACTTACGCTTGTGCGTCTTGTAATATGGGACAGTATCATTAAGGATTGCATAAAATTTTTCATAGAACTCGTGAACAGCTAATTCAACGTCATTAATTTCTTTTAGGAATGACCAGTCAGACTCAAATAAGGCATTATACAAAGATATAAAATCCGCTTTCTTAAAATTGTATGTTTTCTGTTCCAAGTTCGGTGAAAACTTTGGCTCATTTGTACCAATTTTATGAAGATTGATTATTAGTGATGGATGATATATATCTTCTTTAACAAGAGGTGCATGGTCCCGTATAACTTCACAGTTAATATTGGTAATAATTAAATCAAGTAATCTTCCCATATTGTTCTGTATATTATTGCATTGTTTAAGATCAAAAAAAGTTAGTAAATTTGTGATACAATTAGTTTTTCTTTCATTACTATCTAAATTAATTAAATTAGGAACATTGAAATCACCAACTAGGAGAACATTATTTGATTGTATAGACTCAAAATGTTCAAGAGAATCAAAGAATAATTCAAAGTCCTCTACCGTAATTGAAGGAGGTATGTACAAAACTATTACATATAATGGCTTATAATTTAGGCAACATTTAACAGCCAGCATATCAATTGAAGGAAAATTCAAATCAAAAAAAGAAACATCCAAAACTTCCGACTGAATATGATTTTTAAGCGCTAATAAAACGCCTCCTCCACATTGTTGTTTTATAGTTTGTAACTTGCGGTCCTTTCTGTATACCTCATAAACAACAGGAAATAGTTCACAACTGATAACGTCACTATGAAGCCAGGTCTCGCTTAGTGCTATCATATCAAATTCACTTTCACTCACAGCCGGGAAAAAGTCTGAAATCTTCGTATTGAGACCGCGAACGTTCTGATAATAACATATTAAGTCTCTGGGATTGCTGGGCACTTCTAGTTTAACGTTATAGTCTTTATCTGTGGGATTATTGAGGTCCCATGCGTTTTGATCAAATTGATCACTGACCCTATAAGAATTTAGTTTCAAAACTTCTGTTCCTTTTGAATCTAAGTAGTAGCTGGATTGTTCTTCTGTAGCCGCTGGGCTAAAAAAGTTTTTTTTAGGTCGTATTCTCTTAGTGAGATACCCTCAGACCAGTACTCTACATCAAAAACCTTTTTGTACAGTTCATCTGTAGGAAGACCCATACAGAATGCCGAGTTATTGCCCTGCGTGTTTAATTTGTTTATTATAATTTTATCATATTGTTCAAAGTTTTTGAGGTCACTTAAATACTCTTTCATGTCATCTTCTGTTACATCTTTTCCGGTAACTCTTCCAACATAAATCCATTTCCTACGTATTGCACCCGTTATTTTATTACATTTTCCCTCAATTTTGCCTGTACCAATTTTTGTCTTCGGAATATTCCTTTTTATTTGTCTTTTTTGTTTGTAAACAACCTCAGTAAAGCCTTCATCATTCTGAAATTTCTGCAATGGTTTTTCAATATTTTTTGAGACGACGTCAGCATATGATGTGCTGGGTATATCCTTTTCTAAATTAATGATATTCCGCATAACATTTTCTTGAGCTTTTTCTAACTGTGTAATGTTGGTTGCGTTTGGTAAGGTTTTCATAGTTGTGTCTATTGACCCTAGCTGACTTTTATTGCTTGTTTTATGGGTAGGGTTAGAATTACCCTTATTCATGACATTTCTCTGGCTCGGCAAGTTGCCCAGAGATGACGTTGATGCAGACGTCAACTGTAAGTTTTCTGTAACTCTGTCACTGTGGCAACCCTCAACGGAAGCACGCTTCATCATACCACTTGTAGATGGGGCAGCTATAGTACCTAGCTTGTTGAGTAGTAAAATCTGATTATTTAATGATTTAATATTTTCTTCTAACTTACTAATTATAAGATCCTTGTGATTTAGTAGTTGTTTTAGATAATTAATTTCCATGTCTGAGTTGTTCACGCTGGCACAAGCAAAGGACGATTCTGAATCACTTTCTCCACTCACACTGGTGCTGTCAAAAAGTTCACAACAATTTATCATCTTATCATCAATTATTTTAACGTTTTTCAACAGTTTTACACAACTCGTATGCGATACCACACCACATTTAACACACGTAAGACCACTTTGAGCAGGTTTGGAACATCTTTTACAATTGATATTCGGAGCGTTAAGTTCCGGCGCCACCTTAAAAGCCGCCATCTTAACTCTTTATTATTTATAAGTAAATAAGTAAATAGTTTTTCTGAGCCCAGGTTGTGCTCATGTCATACATTCTACATGCAACGGTCATAAGAATACTACACTTTCAGCTGTTATCAAGATGTTAAAGTCATCAGCATATTGTAGAGTTGTAGATATATTTCTTAGATATAAATTCAGGTCATTTGCGAAAATTACAAAAAAATGTGTTGCCCAAGATTGAGCGGTGAGGTACACCAGTTAATATGTCGCATGCAGAGCTAATTTTTCCATTTCGCAATTGAGCTTTTTTCTTATGTCTCTGAAGATATGATTTAATCTAATTTGAAGTTACACCTCTGATACTATATCTAAACAATTTTGCGAGCAATAGTTCATGATCGACATTATCGAATGCTTTACTAAAATTTATAAAGATAGGTAATATGCTATCAATTGCTTTAAAGATTTCAAAAACAAAGTTCGTTACAGCTGAATCGGTGTCTCAGTTTTTCATATATCCATGTTGATGTGACGAAACAATTTTGTATGTAAAAAAAATATACCAGGGTTGCCACAGACCTGGAAAGTTAGGGAATTTAGTTTCGGTCAGGGAAAGTCAGGGAAGACTAGAAATTTAGGCCGAAAGTCAGGGAAAACAGCAAAAAATATAAGAAAGTTTGGGAAAAATTAATTTATAAACATCCGTGCTCAATGAAAAGTTGTGCAACTGTGTTAGTCGAAGATTGTTTTTTTTTTTACTTTTGAAGAAGCTGGTTTGTTGCAGTTAGTTTTTTACAATGAACAACTTTTTTGTGAAAACAATTGAGGTAAGTATGTTCTTAAATTTTTTTAAGTTCAATCAAAACATTTTATTGATATATCGTGCTGCAGTAAATCAGTGTTGAGGGAAAGTTTGATATTTTGTTTCTTTTTAAAAGTTAAATTAATAACTTGTATTTTTTAGTTTTGGCATTTAGTTCTATATATAGGATTTTATTCTTTAGGTTAGTGGTATGATTTGTATGTACTTTTAATTTTGAAATAAAAAAAAATAAAAAGAAGACGTAAGGACTGCTATCCCACATAACACAGTTTATACTTAGTATGTACTAGTACATACTAAAGTAGATGGAGATGGTGGAGGCCGTATTAAAAAAACATTAAAAAAAAAATCTGTGGCAACCCTGTATACAGTTAGCTGATCATTTATTCTAATTTCTGTAACTTTGGAGAAGCTTGGAAGGCGACTAATAGGTCTATAGTTAGATATTATACTTGGATGGTAGGGTGTAATGTACTTTCGTAGAAAGAACTAGACGGTCCCTTTTTAGACACTTTTTGCAGAAATTCGTTATACTCCAGTCAAGTTAAAACAAATTTCGATGTTTGACGGAAAAAACTGATAACTCTTGAAATTTGGCAAAAATGTTCATTAAGGTTTACTATTAAACATACTAAAAGTTCAAAGCTCAAAGTGTTGCGCTTCAGCCGCCATCTTGAAAAGATGGCGCCCTGATTCAATTTTTTGCTTATCTCTCTAATAGTGGTCGGATACTATCGATAGTCGCTACTATCGTTAGTTTCCGATAGTTTTGATCATTGCTATCGATAGTGAATAAAATATTATTTATGGGAATAATGAACAAAAATTAAACTATATGGTTATATAAAAATTTTTTTGAAGAGCGGGGAGGGGAAATCCGAAAAAAAAAATTTTAGTCATTATTACCCCGTTAAAAATTTTTTTCTTCCCAAAATTAACAAAAATCATAATAACATTTTAAAACAAAAGTTGATGATTTACAGTTACCCCCCCATAAATCCGCACTTGACAAAAACGGTCTCGAACCTAGTAATGACCACTCTTTCGGCACGAACTCTGGCAGGACAGAGTACAAACGCAAGCTTGGAGGAGCTTTGATATGGATACGACGCTATCGATATGCGTGCATTAACTATCGATAGTATCCGATCACTACTCTCTAATCATTAGCGATATCGAAATTATATGTTTATATAAAAAATGATGCTTATAAAATTTTCTACAAAAAATGTTATCTGCATTTTTTTCATATCTGTTATTCTCTTTGGAAATACGAAAGCAAAGAGTAAGTATATTGCATTTCATCGACACATTTAAAAAATTGTAAATATCGTTCGTAGAGAAAAAAATTTTAATATCACTGTGTGTCATAAAATCCACAACAACTTTCCAAATGTCCGCTATAGGTTCGTCATGTCCCTTTTAAGCTAAATACCTTAAGAGAAAAAAGTCCGGTTTTATTGAAATTTGGAGAATAAATTATAGTGCGGTAGAGGAAGAAGCATTTCTTAAAAAAATTTATCATTAACCATAAAGGTTATGAAACATTTTAAGAAAAAAATGCACTTGATGACTATTGTAATCTTTGATAAGATTGTAGCTTTAAGTGCCATACTTGCAATTTTAATGATCTTCCGATGATACCATCTTGACTGACGAAACGTTGGTCGGTATACTATGCAGTATCTAGTATCTTTGTGTTTATAGAATCTTATGAAAGGTGTTTACAACACTCTTCACGTGCGTTTTTCCATTTAATGTTTCATAATATTTTTATTTACTCATCGATTTCTTTCAAAATCAATAGGGTCCCAACAAACACCGAAGATCGGCCCATCAGCGGGTCATCACTGGCCCAGAAGTTTCATTTCTGGCCCAGTGATGGCCCGCTGAAGGGCCAACCTTCAGTGTTTGTAGGGGTTCTTCCCATAGCTAACACTAATTTATTGTCCAAATTTCAATAAAACCGGATTTTTCTCTTTTAAGTTATTTAGCTTAAAAGAGACATGACGGATGGAGACGCAGACGGACAGACGAAAGGGCTGATAGGAAGATGGACCCATAGCGGCTATTGTAAATGTTGTTCTATGATTTATCACAGTGATACCATAATTTTTTTCTCTACAAGCAATATTTACAATTTTTTAAATGTGTCGATGAAATGCAATATACTTACTCTTTCATATTTAGTCCCTTGAGGCAGGGGTGGATGGGACAGGGGGGCAAACGGGCAGGTGCTCGTTGGGCCGATGGCTCTAGGGCTGGGCCGGTAGGTAAATAGACATTTGTTCCGGCAGATAAAAAAGCCAACTGACAAAGAAATTAAAACGGCAGCTTTTTTCCCTTCTTAGTCCTTACTTAGAACGAAAGAAATCTTAGATGTAATTTTCATGCTGCACCTTAAAAACTCGGCCATTGACGTAAATACCAGATGTCATTTATAAAAAGTTATTAACCCAATAACCTAATTTTGCATGTTCGTCTAAAATTCTGCAAAATAGATCGATATTGACATACGGTATCAGTCTTTCTAGACCGTGGTAGTGTCAAACTCCATGTTAGTACTTTGAGCCTTTAAATAATTTTTGCAATTACATGAAAAATAGGAAAATTCGTTTGACGAAAACTCGACTTTCTAACTTTTCATTTTTGGGCGTTTGACCTTGAAAAATAAAAAATTTTTGCCTGCGGCGCATTTTTCCGCCCACCAAAAGAAAAAATTGATCCTATCCTGGCCGACCCAAATTTGAGGTTCCATGTCTGATTGGGCCGTTTCCCTAAAATTGCCAGGGCTGGTTAGACTGACCCCATCCACCCCCGTCTTGAGGTAAACCAGAAAACGGCAAAAAGCCCAAAAGTTCTCTGACTGGACCACTAGACCCCCGTATTCGAGGACGGGGAACATGATGGTGACATTATTTTCCGACCAACTCTTCACTCACTTTCCCTAAATCGGAGAAACCACTCCTTTTTCCGATTTTCTGGTGCTAGGCATTTTTTATATACCAATGGTCCAAGTCTGACTAAGTTAGCATATCAACAAGAATTCCCCTTACGAAACGACTTGTCGACTTTCTTTCATATACTGACTATATCTAACATTCAGGAGGAAAAACCTGTATAAATAGAGGAGCTCAGTTCAGCAGAGCTCACTTCGCTTCAGAAGAAGACCACGACAAGATGGTTGAAACGTCAAGCACCAAACAAAGTCAACGTGGAGGAAAACCTGGAAACCAACAGCCAGCTCACCAGCTCCACGAAAGCCTTAGCACCAAGATCATTTATGTGTCTTTTATAGATAGTTTGATTTCAACCTCGGTCCCAAGCCAAAAAGACTACACAATTACAGAATTGTTTCTTTTTAACAACTCACTAACCAATTATTCTTTGAGGTACAGTGCACAATTAAATATTTGAAGCATTGAATGATTGGTAGGTCCCTGAAATAGACCTAGTATGCCTACTTTAATACATAATTTAGCTGATTTTGGTTTCCCATTTTTTTAGGAATACCTAAATCATGCTTCTGAACTAGTTTTCACAAACACCAAAACACTTGAATACTACACTCGACGTACGTTTTGTCAACTGAGTCAGTTTTAAAGTGTCAATATAAATGATACCCAGATGATGCCAACGTGGTTGGTGAAACGCGCGCCGAGTAATAGTATTTAAGTGTAGCATTTAAGTGCCTTATTATTTTAATACTTATAATTTATTTTTATAGTGTCTGTTTTAAAACACATAATCATGTTCCTATTATTCGTAATAAAAGATTACGGTGAAAGTTTTAGGTATGTTTTTTCTTTCAAAGTGCCCAAACTAAGCTAGCAGATAATTGTTTTAGGCTGAGAGCCCATGTATAATATGACTGACTATCCGACGAACTTTGACATTATGTAAAATGGATTGTTCTTATATAAGTTAGCAATGAATGGACCGTCAACTGGTTGGATACCGGTGGGGGTGGCTGTCAAAGGGTCGAAAACACACGTAAAAAAAATTATCCGCTGAATGCTGAAACTTGTATCAGGGGAAGATTATGTTATATAATGAAAGTAGAACATAGTCAGTTGAACAGGGGGTGGTGGATTTAACGTCAGCTGATCGATCAAACAGGTCCAAAAACATGAAAAATTAAAATTATTCGGCGAACTTTAAAATTCTGGTATAAGATAATACTTATACTGAGATTCACGAAAAACATAGTCAGCTGCAAGTATGTGAGTGGAAAAGTCGTCAGCTGGTACCTAGTAATAGCGCTGAGTGTTGACTCGCCTGAGACAGCGCGCACCATCTTTCTTTTTCTTTTTTTTTTTTTTTTAATGCCTTATTCATTTTAACGTCCTGGCGAAGTTTAGCTAATGCTACTTTACCACTTAACCAGGGCGGCGAGATGAGATACGGTCACAAATCTAAGTGACGGTCGCCCGGCCGTGCTTAACTTCGCCGATTGTGGTCATCATTGAAACCGGTACCGTACTTCACCTCATCACTTGCGTCAGCCGGCGACTTTTCCACCCACATACTTGCAGCTGACTGCGTTTATCGTTAATCTTAGTATGAATATTATCATATACCTGAATTTCAAAGTTCGCCATAAAGATTTAATTAGTAATATCGATATTGAAAACTTAATGTTAGAAAGCGTGCGTGCGGCATTCTCGAGTTTTTTTTTAAAATTTGTTTAAATATTCAGTTTATTATTAATATACATTATTTTATGAAAATATAAATTAATACATTCGTACATTTCACTGCATCTAAAAAAATTAATTATTTATAAAAAATTGACTAAGATTATAATAGGATGAAAAGCACAAAAATGATATAATACCTTCAGTATTTTCGGCATCTCGGTTTCACGAGATGTGATTGTAATCCCGCATTTTTCAAGAAAGGAAAAAATAAACCTTTTATTATATTAAGAAAAAATCAAAAGTTTATTGAAGCTTTTAAAAGTTTGAATAATTTACCAGAAGAGAACCTAAATAATGTCTTTAACATAATATAGAGAAGTTTGTTTGCATGATGTATGGGTTTAAAGCTATAAAAAAAGGTCGATGATGCTCGTGTAGCTGTCACCCTGAAGGTGTATAAATTTAGCGAAAATGATAACGAATTTCGGTTACCAGACAAAAATGTTGATGCATCTCTCTTGTCACCGTCGAAATGGGAACTTGTACAGCACGTTTTAGACTGGTGGTACATGACCAATCAGGTGCAACGTTTTTAAAATGCATGCCAATCATAATATATAAATGAAATTACCGTGAATATGCCAGAAACGCAAATTTTAGGCAGTCGTCGCGTGCAGAAGGCTGTGCAAATCGATTTTTTTTGTTTATTTTTTTTGTATTTTTTTTTTAATTTAAAGTGGATGCCAAGAGTGCCAAACGAAAAGCCTTAAAAAAAATCCAAAATCAGAATCATCCAAAATCAAGAACACCAAAAAATTTTACGATTTAATGTGCACATCAACGTGTGTTTTGCGCGTAAACTGCATGCCAATGAATTTTCGTTGGATTCTTTTTCACGGCAAAGTAATAGAAATATCGATACATTATCAGTGTATACGCGGAAGTTACGTAATTTCAGACGAGGATTACGTAGTGGATATACCATCCTTCGGAGGGGATGTAAAGCAGGCGGTCCCTTGTCTATTAAATGTTAGGCAAGTAAAAGATACCTACTCTTCTTAAGGGAAGAGGTTCGGCAAAATTTCCAGGTTTGGGGTAGCTCGTCTTCTGGCGTCGGTGATAGGCCTAGGTAGCGGAAATAGGCCGACGTTAAATAGTTAAAAAAAAAACACAAAACCTTTTTTGTAGAGAATTTTGTGACAAACCTTTTCCTATACTTATGTTTTTTCTCTAAGATAAAGCGATTAAAAGATATTGTAAAAAAACCAGTGCGGTGTCCCTAAAGGGGGTGAGATAGGGATGAAGCTTACGCCTTGGGGGTGGGAACTTTTTTGATATGTATTCTTACACACATAAGCTAATTATAGACATTTCAGCTTATTATAATTTTTTTCTTCTATTCCACATAGATTTGCCTAATTTCCGTGTACTAAATCCATTTTACATATTGTCAAAGTTCGCCAGATAGTCAGTCATATTATTCACGGGCTCCCGGCCTGTTTGTTAACTTTTATTTTATTGAAATTATTCTAATTGAAACTTAAAAATGTTAAAAAGAATGAACTTATGTGTTAACGATATTTCTCTTTCAAATTTTCTCAAAATAGTATTCCTGCACATACCTATAGCAGGAAAAGCAATGGCAAAGGAAGGCCAATTAAAATAAAGCTCATAAGACGACTGTACAAACGCTGATTGTGAATAAGAAGAGAAGCATATACAACAGTATAACTCTGATGAGGTGGTGCAGTGGCATTGACTCAAAGTTGACAGTGACGTCAAGTTTTTCATGACTGTTTTCAGTATCGATTTCCACTTTTGGCTCACCCCCGTCAAACATTCGGCTTGGAAGCGAAATATTGATTTCTCTTGTCCCATGGTGTAAAAGTATATACTGAAGACTGCAATGTCTGTCAGAGTATTATTTAACCCTCGCCTATCTGGATATATACCTCCCTGGTATTCCCTAGAAGCTTCTCGGCAGTTATATTACAAAAATCATGCACACAGGCGCGCAGCCAGGGGGGGGGGGGGGCATGGGGCCCGCCCCCCCCCCCAAGCCGTCTTCCATGAACCAAAAAATAAAGAAGCAGTTATGAAACCTGTAAAAAGTGAAGTATTTGGGTTGTCTAAACATGATTTTCACCCCCCGCAGTTCTAAAAAAGGGTGATTTTTGAGAAATATATACATATATATGAATTTTAGCGCTTTTTGTCTCTTTCTCTATTTTGAGGAAAAACTATGCATTTTGGTGAAAAATGTCAAGAGAGCAAAGTAGTAGAGCATAAGCAGCAGCATTTTTTTTTCGAATTCCGCTTAGTTTCGCCGCTAGAGGGCGTGAAAGAAATAAATATACATATAGACTTTTGCGCCTTTTTTTAGATTTTGAGCCAAAATTATACATTTTTATGAAAAATTACATGAGATCAAAGTTCACTATCTTTAGGTGTTTTCTAGTTTTTTTTTTTTTTTTTTCATAAAAATATATATATATTTTTTTTATGTTCTACAACTTTGATCTCACGTAATTTTTCATAAAGATGCATAATTTTGGATCAAAATCTAAAAAAAGGGGCAAAAGTCCATATGTAGGTATATTTATTTCATTCGTGCCCTTTAGCGGCGAAATTAAGCGGAATTTGAAAAAAAAATGGTAAAGACGAAATTTATAGGAAATTTTATGCTCTACAACTTTGCTCTCTAGATATTTTTCACCAAAATGCATAGTTTTTCTTCAAAATAGAGAAAAAGACGAAAAAACGCTAAAATTCATATATATGTATATATTTCTCAAAAACCACCCTTTTTTTTAACTGCGGGGGGTGAAAATTATGATTAGACAACCCAAATACTTCTAGCAAAATGCCCCTATTATCTAGTAGAGGAGTCTATACACATCCGTTTTCAACCATTTTCTGAAAAGTTTTCCTCAACCTCTGGGGAGCCCGGTTCTGTTGCCCCCCCCCCCCCCAGATGAATTTTCTGGCTGCGCCACTGCATGCACACATATCATGTCAGTATTACTAAACATTTTATGTTTTATTTTTCTTAAAATTAAAGACAATTTTATTAAATGAAAGTGTAAAAATGGGCAAATAAAACTGATAATAGAATTTTAGTTCGGCAAAATGTGATAAAATAATTATTTGTGTAACAAGGCATTGTAAAAGTAGCAAATTTACTGCCGCGGCTGGCGGTTCGCCTCTGCTATAAATTCAACCAAGGCAGTAAATCTACATGTCGTGCAGAACATATAATTTTCGCCAGTTGTTTAAAGTTTACATTAATTTTGTCGTTATTTTTAATATCTCAACACAAAAATAAGTTTAACTCGTAAGTTTGTATGACTGTCTGTGGCTTTATTTCGTACCTCTTCAGTGAGTGATCCGATTGCAGTTTTCATTATTTAAAAGAGTATTTTGTCAAGAAGATTTTTAACCAGGTTTTATCTCGGGTGGGCCTTCAGGGAATAGTCCAGTCAATGAATATATTGTAGAATGCATGGAATATGCGAGACTTTTTGACTTCAGAACTTTGTTAGGAGTAGTTAGTAGGGAAACATACTAAAAGTCCCCGCCCCTGGGAGGTGAGCTTAAGGTGGGAGGGAGGGGGGCAGGTATCATTTTTGGATTTTTCTATTATATCTCGGAAACGGTGGAAAAAGCTAATTAAATTTCCTATAAAATTATTTCCATACATATTTGTCGAATTTCCAACGGTTTTCGAGATATACGTTATTGAAATTCGATAATTTTCGAAAAAATTATTTTTTAAATGTATATCAAATTGAAGGAAATTTAATGCTCTACAACTTCGTTTCTGACAATTTTTCTGAGAAACAATCCTGGGAGGCATTAGAAGCAAATGTTTGACAAAAAGAGTTAGGTAAAAATATTTTTTTCGAAAAGTATCGATTTTCAATAACGTATATCTCGAAAACCTTTGGAAATTCGACAAATATGAATAGAAATAATTTTATAGGAAATTTAATTAGCTTTCATTTTTATTTAAAACATATTTTTTCTAGAGTCCACCGTTTCCGAGATATAATCGAAAAACCCAAAAATGGGATCTTCCCCCCCCCCTCCCACCGTAAGCTCACCTCCCAGGGGCGGGGACTTTTAGCATGTTTACCTGCTAACTACTCCTAATGAAGTCCTGAAGTCAAAAAGTCTCGCATATTCCATGTACTCTACACCCCTCTTTTGAGCACTCATTGACTGGATTAGTACTGCACGTCATTAATAAAGACTTAATTATTATTGTTACCGTTATATTCGCAAACGCCATGGCAGGTTAAGATCAGGGACCGAAACCGAAACCGAAATCCGCACCGTACTTACGACTATAAAGTTTAAAAAGTGTGGTTGAAATAAAAGATTCAAATCTTTAAACCATGATGCAGAAATACCAAACTGTATGGTGAAAACCACAGTCGATTTGTCCATTATAAAGATTATATAAGGTAAAAGGCGAGTAAAAAGCCAGAAACCGAAATCGAAACCGAAAACCGCACCGTAATTACTATAAATTTTGATAAAACCGTTTTCATTCCGTTTTCCTCTTACAAGCCCCAGCTACCAAATTATACTGAACTAAATATAACGACAAATACCAAGACATTTCAAATCACATGCGCAAAATCTATCAAATATCTTGGGATATACATAGATCAACATCTTCGTTGGGACGTACACGTCAATGAATTACTAAAAAAATTACGCGGAATAATTCCCCTATTTAAAAGACTCAGGGAAATATTAAATATTCAACAGCTTCAAATAATGTACAAGGCATTTATAGAATCCCATTTACGGTATGGATTAATAGGTTGGGGCGGAATACTAAATAACAATATGATAAAATTAGAAATATTTCAAAAAATAGTTTTAAAAATTATATACAACAAAGACCATACTTATCCGTCTGATATGTTATATAAAATAGCGCATGTAATGGATATACGACAATTGTATTGTTCTGTATTGGCTATAAATCAGTATATTGAAAAATAAAAAACTATACTAGACAAAAACCCTATATATACAATAACCAGAAATAATACAAGTGCCCTAAAAATCCCCATTCGCCGAAAAACGATAGGACAGAGATGTAGCTCATTTCTTGCACCAAAAATATACAACTCGCTACCTCGTGAAATTAAAGAAATAAGTAACAAAAAGAAATTTAAATTCTTATGCACACAATACATATTACAAAATGATAGGAATATGTTTCACGTTCTAATTGATAGAAAAAATTTTTAGTAGTTTCTATATCCCTGTAAATACAGATTCAGTAAATATATTATGCTAGCGCTACACGTTGGGCCATACTTTGGCCGAAACAATTGCCAAAATATTTGTCGAAACATTTATGTACAAATATACCAACCACACGTTGGCCGATACAGTAGAGCGTGCCAGAACCTAGAAGATGGCAGACGTGGAAATTGCTGCTGCGACAGCAATGGCTGCTTTAGGAGTATTTTATTATTTATTACAAGCGAATGTCGCGAGTGCCGCAACTAATAAAACCAATTGTAATTGAAAGAATTTCTCCTAAATATTTTTTAAAATAAATTTCTAAAATAACATAAATTTCATTAGATGGCTGAATGTAAGCAATGGAATTTTTTTTTATAATAATTTAACACTTATTTCTAATGAAAAATTTAGTTAAATTTATAACATTAGTTTGTCAAACTAAAATTATTTTCAAAAAATAATTTTTAATCCCACATTATTATTTTTATTTTTTACATTAATTTTTTTGTATAATTCTTTAAATTATTATATTTTTAATTATAAAATTAATTTAAAATCTCAAAAAAAATTATTATATTCTTGAAAATAAGAAATTTATTTCATTTTTTGATCCCACAACAAATTTTAATCTTTCATTAAATTGACTAAGAACTTTAATTGGAATTTTATTAATTCCATCTTTATTTTGATTAATTCCTTCTCGTTTATCAATTTTTTGAATTAATATTATTTTTACATTACATAAAGAATTTAAAGTAAGGTAAAAAGCCTATAGACGGAAAAGATGTCATTATTCCAAGCCATTTTAGAACGCAATACGTACGCACGCACCTGTATTTATGCACTGACATTACACCAACGTGTGGACGGAAATTCGTATCTGACTCAAGCTCCTCCCAAAATCCCTTTGATTTGTGTACTATTTACCGACACCGAGGCGATCACAGGCAAACTTGGCCCATTCGCGGCCAATCAACACAAACTTACCATCCACACGTTGGCTGTGGCCGAGGTTTGCCAGACTTGGCCCAACGTGTAGCACTAGCATTAAGATGTATGTTTTTAGGTCGTTTTAAAAGGTTTTCTATGGGGCTCCGTTTAAATAGTACATCCAAAATTGTTAGTTGTACATTAAAAATGTGTATGCACGTATGTATGTATATGATTGTGAAATTATATGTACATCATCCAGATTTCCTTATATCAAGTCAAACGATGTTTAAATTGAATTGACTTCCCTATATTTTCAATATCAAGTTCTCTAGTTAAATCATGATGAAATTTTTATTCACCTAGGATAGTTATGTAAAAATCTCTTATCTTCTAATGTATTGTATATAAATATATGTTTTGTATTATTGTTTATATTACATATTTGTGTTTTATATATGTATATATGTTATATTATCTGTGCACGTACAAGTGTCCTATGGACACTTCTGTGTTTATTCTTATTCATACATCCATTTATTGTTTATTGCAAAATGTAAATGTAGTAGTCTGCTTACGTATGAATAAAATTTATTAAAATTTATTATTATTATTATTATATTACTAATTTTTTCTAACAGAAGACGAATTGCCGCGGATCTGTAAACCGAAACCATAACCGAGAACCGAATTGTTGCTGCCTTGACAACCGAAACCGTAAATTTTCGCTGCTATGAAAACTGCAAATGATATACGTTATTTAACCCTAACCGAAATTAATTTCGGTTTTGGTCCCTGGTTAAGATAAGTGTCCGTGCCTTTGCAACCTTTTTGCGTGAGGCTCCCCTTCCAGTGATGTAACTTTGTGTCAGATACTACCACAAGAAGTTTTGACCTCAAAAACTTCAAAATATCTGGAAAATATGAAAAAAAAAATTTTTTCTGAATCAAGTGAACCAATTTGTTTTTATTCCACATATATTGTAACTCGCAACTCGTGGCAATTTATTAATGATTTTTTTATTAATGATATTTTCAGGAAATCTTTTCATGAAGAAAAAAATGTAACGTGTTGAATTTTTTGATAAATTCAACAAGTTACATGTTAGAGACACCCACCATTTTTTTAACTAATTATACACCATACAATAAGCTACAACATATATTTTTCACAAAACTCGAAGGTCAGTCGTAAACTCGTAGTCAAATTGGAAAATATAATGTCAGGAACATAAAAGGATTTTAATGTCTTGGGCGTATGAAGAACTTTATGAATCTTCTAGCTTTAATTCAGTTTCTAAGCCCTTAAAAGAAATTTTGACGTTTTATTTTGTACAATTTTCCGCTCTGAATTAATTTTTTAATACTGCACAAAAGGAATTTATTGAACTGAAAATTTCACACCACATTTTTTAACCAATCATAGGCTTGTTTTTTGTTAAGTTACCATGGCAACCCAAAAAATTTCCGGAAATTTTTTACATTCTGTCAAATTAATAAGTGGAAATTTTTCTGTCAATTAAAATGTCAAAGTAAAGACGCGGGAGTTGGAGTGCTTTTAGAATTAAATTTATTTGGCGACGCAAAAGAGGATATTCACGAGGATATTATAAGTACACAAATTAATGTGTTTTAGAACCTAGAGCCATTTTTGTGCTATATACTCATGCACTTTATTCTTATGGCTGATAATCAAATTTTGTTATGATTAGAATGTAAAAATTAATCTAATTGACGTCTGTAAGTGCGGCAGCCATTACTATCTTGTTACCTTTCATTATCCCATGGCCGCCTAGAAGTTGTTAATTATTGTCTCTGCGACAAGAATGAATACATTCCCTGTGCTCGCATTTAAGTAATATCGGAAATAAATGATGTTCCACCAATTTTAGTAGATCAAAGTTAATAAAAAACGGAAATATAATATGTTTTTAAGTTATTTATAAAAAGTTCATGTAACTAAACTTGGAGAATGGTATGTTATTTCACTAAGAAATTTCGTATTTTATTAAACATATTAATCTTGAAGTAGGTGGGTACTTCAGAATAATTATCGTATGTAATATCACTAGTGCTTAAAATTTTATCGAAAATTTTTTCGAAAGCGTGTTGCCTGGTAATATAAAGAGTGTAAATTGGCAGTTTATTATCTGATTAAATCCCGACCGCTTTAGCGGGAGGGATTTAATCTTTGATAATAAACTGCCAATTTGCACGAGTTATATTAACTAGGGGCGACTTAGCTTGAGAAAAAATTTTTAGATAAAATTTAAAGCACGAGTGGTATTTGTGGAGAATATTTCACGAATAAATAATTCATTAAGTATATCTTCAATATTATGTTCAGTAATTAATTGCCTTCAGACGTTTCCTTGTTGCTTTTTAGAGATTACTCACTCACCTTTATCTTCAATTTCATCATTTACGTCACATAAAAATGCATTTCCAAAGCGACTCATCTAATAAAAAACAAAGTAGGTTTAAATTATGACAATCAAGAAAAACAATATACGTTAAACCATAGGTACTGTAACTTATAAGACTAGTCATCACAACAAAGCACGCTTCGACCAATCACATTACCGCTGAAATCACACAAATTGCATATTACCAATCTATCCCTTTTACGTTCTAAGGCTGCCGGCTCAGATGGTATGGTACCGCCATCTAGTAACGCTAGCTTAACTTAGTTATTACACTGAACAGTGAATTGAATTATTATATTAAAGTGTTTATTAATATATATTTATGTATTTAATCCTTGTTTCTAATTTGAGAAGTTTGATAGTTAAGTTAAGGTTTACTTGTTTAAGTAGAGAGACTTTAAGTACAACGAATTATAATGTATATAGTGATACTGCAGAGTTTTGATTTTCCAAATAAGTGTTAGCTGCTTTGTAATGATTGATGAATTACCATATGTAAGTACCTACATTTGTGTATTTATCCTGAAATAACTGATTTGTGTGCTTCGTAGATATTCATATTTAATTTTAGTTGTGAAAATTATTTTGTAATTATGTTAGGTATTAAGCCATTGAAAGCTGTGTACCTATAACTTGTCCCGAACCTATATAAGTTCCACACAGCATTGGCTTTTTAGGTTATTAATACAATACTACAATTTACGTTAACAATTAGTAATAAGCTAGAGAAGATATTTATAGATAACATTTAAAAGCACGAATTGTCATATTTGCCGAAAACATGTCACGACACAAAACGTCAAAAAATTTTCGCAATATTTGCCGCTGCAGCGACCTAAAAAATTAGAGCGATAAATTTTGCATGTTGGTCCTGTCAAAAGCAGATCTAGCTTGAATTACCACTAATAATGACGTTTGATTGGTGCAATGTTGTGGAAAAACGGGCTCTCATTGGCTATAGCCTTAATGAGTGAAATAATCAAAAATAAATGATGTTCCACCAATTTTAGTAGACCAAAGTTAATAAAAAACAGAAATATAATATGTTTTTAAGTTATTTATAAAAAGTTCATGTAACTAAACTTGGAGAATGGTATGTTATTTCACTAAGAAATTTCGTATTTTATTAACCATCAGTTGTTATTCCATGGCTCACTATAATGAATGAATTTTTGTCATTTGTAATAAAAATGTTCAATTTTGGCATAATATTTATAAAATAATGGTGTGAAATTTTCTTACCGAATATCCCACGAGCTTAAATTAATATCCGGAAATTTTTCCTCGTTCATGAATATTTTAAGAAAATTATCCCTCGCCTGCGGCTCGGGATAATTTTCAAAATATTCATGACCTCGAAAAAATTTCCGGAAATAATTTAAGCTCTAGGGATATTATAAGTGATAATTCGAGGTTTTGCCGGAGGCGCCGGCGCCGCGTCTAAGAACATGTCTTTAATTTTCATATTTTGAAGTTCGTGATATATTATCGGGCCATTCAAAAAATACGTTCTATTTCAGAAGGGAGGGGAAAACGTGACAAAATGAACGATAGGAGGGTATATGAAAAGTTCTCACAAAAAAAATGAAAAATAGCTAAAATAAATACCGTGTATAGTTAGTTGTCTTCAGATTTACTGCGCACTCAAAAAATGTCGGCGCCTTTGATCTTTACCGCACCCACAAAGATGCCGGCATTTTTTACACGAGTAATAAGTGTGTAGTCAACTTAATAGACCGTGGGATAGTGACAGATTTTTTTAAACGTTTGGTTCCTATCTGGCCTTTTGGGAGCCTTTTGTGCCTGATTTGTACTAACCATTTTCGTGTTTATCAAAGGGTTATCCAGGGCCCCTCAGCGGAAAACAAAATAGAAAATTTCATGAAAATGAGCAATTTCAAACGTTTTGTTCCTATCTGGCGTCAAGTTAGACTTACGTTTTAAAGAAAAACATCCGACGGAAGCTTATCGCCAGACAAATTCCGTGGGCCGGAAGGCCCGAAATTTCAATCCGAAGTTGTAAGAAAAAATGGTCAAAATCAAACGATTTGGTTCTTATCTGGGAATTGTATATATAGGTAAATAGATTATAATTATCGCGATATAACAAACGCCAGACAAATTCCGAGGGCCCAACAGTGAAAAAATTATTGTTCAAGTTGTCAACTATTCCGCGAAAATCAAACGATTTACATTCGTCTGACATTTGTTTCTTTGTTAATATTAGGCAATAAGTAGTTTCAATTTAAGATTCCCACACGAATCGGCTGGGTCCCCTGGATAGCCAGACAAAAAGAAAAGCGCGAAAAAAATGCCATTTTTCAAACGATTTATTCCTGTCTGGCATTTGGATTTTAAAAAGATATAAATAAATAAGCCATATTTCTAGTCCCAGATAAAAAGCTTGGGCCCAGACGTAGATATGTTGAGCGAAAGTATCGAAAAATCAAAAAACAGTCGTGTAAAAATCGATGCATTTTCAAACGATTTACACTCGTCTGGGATTTGTTTTTTAAAAAGATATGTTAATAAACAAACCATATTTCAAGTGCCAGACAAAAATCTGGGGCGCAGCTGTAGATATATCGCAAATTTTGAGGTTCTACAGTTGGCAACTTTTTAATCCTGGCTCCTACGCCAAAAGACTACTCTAGCTAATTTAAATAGAATAAAATTTGCTAAAACTCTTTTTTTAATTTTTTGAATTCCGACAAAAATGAAGGAATTAGAGGGGGGCGGGATTTGGGACTTTTTTTTTCGGTAAAATTTCTCCATTTTGTCACCGTCATTAATCGGTAATTAATTGAAATCGATCTCATATATGATGTTCACTTAATATCATGTACTACTTTGACGTTCCGTTAATCTCGGTCCTTCGAAACAAAGGTTTCTGAGAAAAATATTTTTTTTAGATTTACATACATTATAGGAAAACGTGTAATTTCCCACATTTCCTCGAATATCTCGATAATTATTGTTTTTTTCGTGTGGTTGACTACCTACGCCAAGGGAGAATGAAACAGGTACGGACTTACGAGGACTCTCGGTTTCTATGGTGTAGTGCAGAGTTGTAAATTATATATTAATATGTAATAATTTACTTTTGCTAGTATGTAACTTATTTATTGTAAATATTATTCGATCGAGGGATTATGAATGTGAAAGTGACAGTTATATTGATTCCAGTGATAAAGAAAATCAAATTCCAAATGAGTTTCAAGTGAGAAAAAAAACGGCATTTCAAGGGTGGATCTGGACCTTGGGCTTGGGGGGGGGGATAACGTAGCCGCGTGTTGAAAATAACAAAAATGTTTTTCCTCGAAAATTAAAATTGATGAGCGGGGGGAAAAAATCTCAAAAAAAAAATTATAAACACAACTAAATATATTCAAAAATATAAAATAAAATAATAAAAATTATGAAATTTTAAAATGAAAGTTGATTGTTTACGGAATCTTGTTACCCCCCCATAAATCCGCGCTTGCGGCATTTAAGTAGTGACGCGAAACAAATTTGTTTAAATGTGTATAATACTCTTTTACAATGACAAGCTAATGAAATGCCAGACGAGTGTGAATCGTTTGAAAATGCATCGATTTTTACACGACTGTTTTTTGATTTTTCGATAATTTCACTCAACATATCTACGGCTGGGCCCAAGCTTTTTGTCTGGAACTTGAAATATGGTTTATTTATTACCATATCTTTTTAAAATCCAAATGCCAGACAGGAATAAATCGTTTGAAAAAATGGCTTTTTTCGTGCACTTCTTTTAAGATTTAATATATGTTTGGCCCACGCTTTTTGTCTGGGACTTGAAATATGGTTTATTTATTACCACATCTTTTTAAAATCCAAATGCCAGACAGGAATAAATCGTTTGAAAAAATGTTTTTTTTTCGTGCACTTCTTTTAAGATTTAAAATATGTTTGACCCACGCTTTTTGTCTGGGACTTGAAATATGCTTTAGTTATTACCATATCTTTTTAAAATCCAAATGCCAGACAGGAATAAATCGTTTGAAAAAATGGCTTTTTTTCGTGCACTTCTTTTAAGATTTAAAATATGTTTGGCCCACTAAAAATGTCTGTGAATGATACTATACATTTTCGTTTTGGTTAATTTTTACAGAAAAAATCATTTCACATGAGAACCAATCGTTTGATTTTCGCGGAATAGTTGACAACTTGAACAATAATTTTTTCACTGTTGAGCCCTCGGAATTTGTCTGGCGTTTGTTATCTCGCGATAATTATAATCTATTTACCTATATATACAATTCCCAGATAAGAACCGACCATTTTTTCTTACAACTTCGGATTGAAATTTCGGGCCTTCCGGCCCACGGAATTTGTCTGGCGATAGCTTCCGTCGGATATTTTTCTGTAAAACGTAAGTCTAACTTGACACCAGATCGGAACAAAACGTTTGAAATTGCTCATTTTCATGAAATTTTCTTTTTTGTTTTCCGCTGAGGGGCCCTGGATAACCGTTTGATAAACACGAAAATGGTTAGTACAAATCAGGCACAAAAGGCTCCCAAAAGGCCAGATAGGAACCAAACGTTTTAAAAAATCTGTCACTATCCCACGGTCTATTAAGTACGTATTTAAATTTTTCAAAAAATTCAAAAGCATCAATTTTTTTTCTCCATGAAAAGATTTCCTGAAATATCATTAATAAATTGTCACGAGTAGATTTACAATATACGTGAAATATAAACAAATTCTTTCACTTGATTAAGAAAAAAGAACTAAAAAACTAAAAACTAACCGAGAACAGTGTAAAATTGGTTTTAATGACATGGAATTGACTTTAACGCCACTGTCATTAAATAATTACAGAAACAAAAACTGTGATAATATAAGAACGTTTTACTCTTAATATTACTTACGCTTGTAACATTTGTGAAACACCTCATAAAAAGAACGTTCGAAACGAACGTTCGTCTGCAAACCTCTCTCCGATTAAAGTTAAAAATAAATTCTGTTGAATAGATTACCACGAGAGAACAAAATTGAAATACTAAATATTAAATATTAAAAATACTAAAAATTAAAAGTTATTTTTCATTTTTTTGTGAGAACTTTTCATATACCCCCCTATCGTTCATTTTGTCACATTTTCCCCTTCCCTCTGAAAGCGAATGTATTATTTGAATGGCCCCATAATATATCATGAACTTCAAAATATGAAAATTAATATCGTTGCAACCGCCGGCGCCTCCGGCAAAACCTCGAATTATCAGTTCCATAAATAATTTTTTTGTAATCTTAAAAAATTAATTCAGAGCGGAAAATTAAACAAAATAAAACGTCAAAATATCTTTTAAGAGCTAAGAAACTAAGTTAAAGCTAGAAGCTTCTTAAAGTTCTTCATACGCCCATGGCATTAAAATCCTTTTATATTCCTGACATTATCTTTTCCAATTTGACTTCGATAGAGTTTTGTGAAAAATTGTTGTAGTTTATTGTGTGATGTATAATTAATTTTTAAAAAATGTAACGTGTAAGTACTTATTTGAATTTTTCAAAAAATTCAAAAGCATTAAATTTGTTCTTCTGAAAATATCATTAATAAATTTTCACGAGTAGATTCCCAGATACTTTTAGAGGCCAAAACTTTTTGTGGTAGCATCTTACGTAAAGATACATCGCTGGAAGGAACCACACGCAAAAAGGTTTCAAAGACACGTACACTTATCATAACCTGCCACGGCCTTTGGCGAATGCGTGTTGCACACTATACAGTGATTTAATTTAAAAATTTAGTTTTCGATTTATATGAAATAGCGGAGCGGATCTGGTTTTGAAATGAAACCAACTTTTTAAACATTTTTTTTTAACATTTCGGTTACACCTGTTCTCTTTTATCATGTTATCAAGTTAGTTCAGCTTAATCACGCGAGGTGGGACAGGAATTCGCATTTAAAATTCGCAAAAACAAGTTTTTTCACGATAACTTTGTTATTATTGTCTTGACGAAAAAAAAAGTTAAAGTAAAAACTAAAGACCTCGGGGAAGCGCATAATCTGGTAATTTTTTTTTCAAATCGGAGTGTAACTTTTTTTTAAATACACGTTTTTTTTGCCGTAATTTTTTCACAAAAAAATGGAGTTGGGGGGCTGAGATTTTTTTGAGGTAAGTAAAATAGATAAGAATTGATGGAGCCGGAGGATAGGGATAGTGGGCCAATTAGGGGAGGGGGAGGAGGTAGGGAAAGGAAAATTATTCAACTCCCCCGAACTTTTTTCCCTGTCGTGCGATTTTGAAAAACTAAAATGGAATTTGTTCGCTGTTATCTCTAGTACTTGACTATTCATTTTTTAATTTTTTTTCAAATAAACAAATTTGTGGGAGGGGAAAAACTTTTTGCATTTTTTTTCAAATTAGTTTTTTTGCGCAGGAAAGGGCTCAGAGGAGAAACTTTTTTCACAGGTAAGTGAGGATCTTTTTTATCTTTATTTAAAAAAAAAATTATCGCAATCCAAGCAAAAGGAAGGGAGGGAGGGGACATAATGCGTTTGCGGGAATAAAGGAAAAGGATAGGGACTTCGAATCTTGATATTCGGCAATATAAATCTTTTTTCCACATTAATATTTTATTAATCTACCTTGATCAAATATTAAACTTACTATAAATAATTATTTAACGCCGTCACGAGTTTTCGCGGCCCATTTCTCTAGTTTTAGGTGTCTATTGGATGTATAAAACAATTACTTTTTCGCTTAACTCGCTCTAATTCAAAAACGGCACAATGGATTACTCTCATATTTTTATCGTGTTATCACTATATATTTGTTAATAAAATGTGTTAATATGTAGGTCAAATTTTAATGAGTGTAGAAATCATTACTTTTTTTCTAAAGCTATGTTGAAAATTTGTAACATGCGGGAAACTTTTTTATCTTTCGAAATAGATACAAAGTATATGGAGGGCATATGAAGAAAAAAGATTGGCGTAACTTTTTTATTTGAAACTTTTTTTCTGGCATTAACAATTCTCAAGCAAGTTGTAAATAAGTGATTGTTGGCCCGGTACTGCAATTATTTGCTATTAGACTTCCACGTTCTTTATGATCTCTTTATCATTAAATAAGTTTTGCATATATTCCCTTTTCAATATCTATCTGTCGCACCTTCACGGTTGGTAAATTAAAATCTTAAAAAACTAGAGCAAAAATCGTGCTCCTCGCAGATTTCTTTAACTTTTTATATAATTGTTGCACATTCTTTAGAATACCCTTCCCTATTTTCGAAAGCGATAATATTGCTAATATAATGTCACTATTTGAAAATTATGTCTACGTTTTAATATTATATTATTATGAAATATATATACTAGTTAAATATATAAATAAATGATAGAAAATAGCATTTTAAAAAATCTATTCAATTACAAATCTAAAAAAATCAGAAAGCAATTTTTAAATTATAAATGATTAATAACTTTTTATTTACCGATCGACTTAAAAAACCAATTATGTTTGTTTTAAGCCTTTTTAATGTTATAACGCCAACTTAGTTGTTAAAGTACTCGTCCGAATCCAAGGTTTGTGCAGTGTGTACGCTATAGTAATAGCGCAACTTATTTATAAACTGCCATTTCGGCAGTTTAATATTTGATAGGGGGTAGATTGAAAAATATTAAGATGGAAAAAAGATTTATATTGCCGAATATCAAGGTCCGAAGTCCTTATCCCTTTTCCTTAAAACTTTATTCCCGCAAACGGATTATGCCCCCTCCCTCCCTTCCTATTGCTTGGATTGCGATATTTTTTTTTTCAAATAACGATAAAAAAGATTCTCTTACCTCTGAACCCTTTCCTGCGTAAAAAAAACTCATTTGAAAAAAAAAATGCAAAAAGTTTTTCCCCTCCCACAAATTTATTTATTTGAAAAAAATAAAACAAATTAGAAATCGGTCAAATACTAGAGATAACAGCGAACAGATTCCATTTTGGTTTTTCAAAATCGCACGACAGGGAAAAAAGTTCGGGGGAGTTGAATAATTTTCCTTTAATTGTCGAAAAAAAAAATTTAAAAAAGGCTGGTTTCAAAACTCTTCTTTTTCTCGCCAGATCCGCTCCAGTAAAATAGTAGTTTATCGAGAAAGTTTCATCTCTATCTCGGTAAACATTTAGAGAACTGCACATCATCAACAAAGAGAATAATTCTCATTTAGCTCTCTAATTTTTTAAGAGATATCGATATGGTTTTCTTTATTATTATTGAAAATAGTTCTGGGCGCGTGTATATGGGGGCCGTCTAAGTAAAAATAAAGCGGCACGTGGTTGATTTTTCGGCCAACCCCTCGGTTTTAAGCATTTTGTAATATTTATCTCTTAACATAATCAAAAACCTAAGTCGACTTTCATAAATAAATATTCTCTATAGTCTATAATGGCCAATATGTAGTTGCCAGTAAGCCCCAAATTGATATGTTTTGTGAAATAAAATAGGTGAGTATTTATTAAAGTATTGAAGAGATTTAGATAAAATGATTCGATATTCAAATAAGTACCATAAGATAAAAAAAATGCAAAAAAATAAATAAAACAAACAGGCAGACAGAATTTTTTTCTCAAACTTAAAATCTCGCTGTTTCATGACGTTCTAAACCTTTTTGAATAAAATATTCACTTTTTTTGCGGTACTATACTTCCACTGGATGTGGAAGTAATTTGATGTTATGAATATTATAATGTTATGAATATTATAAGGTTGAAAAATAGAAAAACCGTGAATATAAAATAAATAGAGTAATAAAAAATAGAAAATAAAATTTAAAAAACTTTCTCTTGTAATTTAGTATTGTTCTTAGCAGAAAGAGATTAGTACTACTTATGTCTAATTCCTGGCATCTTTAGATTAGATAGATTTCTTCCAGTTTATTTTCTGAAAATGAGGAGGAAAATGAGTTGATGTTAAAGAAAAGTAAATTCAGTGTTTCAGAAAGTGAGAAAAAAGCTGAACAACTTACATCAAATCTGAAACGTGGTCGAAATTATTGACAACGGAAAAAAAAAAAATTGTTTCATTAGCAAGTACTAGTGGTACTACTGCAGTTGATGTTAGTTCTTCTTTTGAGGCTGTTCCATCCAAGAATGGTTTACATTGTCAACGTTATCGGAATAAGAAGAAAATACAACAACGAGGAAACAGGTACTCACCTTCTCTTCTTCTTCTTTTAGCGGGGCGACGAAAGGTTGTCGCACTCAGGCCTTGTGGCCCATTGTTCTACCGCTACGAGTTTACCTACCTTACTTATTACTGGTTCTTCGTTGATGATCAATGAAAAGCAAGAGCCAATGGTAGAGAAGGATAATAATAACTGTACTGCTTTAGATGTTATTATTTTGTCGAAAAATGTTATTGCTTCTTTAGTTACGTTAACACCAACTAATTTCAATGTTTCAGAAAGTGAAAAGAGAAGCCGAACAACTTGCATTAAATTCAAAATGTTGTCGTACTTAGCGACAACGTAAAATATTGAATGTAGTTGTTTCATTACTAGTGGTAGTACTGCAGTCGTTTCTGATTCTTGTTTCGAGACTGTTCCATCCAGAACAGAATGCTTTATATTGTCACCGTTATCGAAATTTCATATTGCATTTGTAGTCCATGATAATGGAAATTTTTTTTTTTTTCATTAAAATGTGTTTCATTTGTAAATAGTGATTTTACTTTTATTAACGTCTTTAAAATGTACATATACACGTATTTAATTTCAAAAGGGCGCCAGCCGCGTTCTGTCCCGTTCTTCTACTCCCAAGCGGGTTCGAGATAGGATATTAGTTTAGGTGCCCGCGTACATAAATGCAATTTATACATATCCTCGTATAACTTCTTGTACGGTATAATTTCTGCTAGTCTATCACTTTTTTCCTCTGCGAAAATTTTCGTAAACGCGGCGTTCCTCCTCGGCATGAAAAAGACGATTTCCACGCGTCGGACTGGAAAATCGGCAAATATATTTTGTCGGACAATTTGAGAATTGGATTCTACATATATATTCTATATATTTCTACAAAATGTCCGATGAAAATTTTGGAACGTTAAGGGTGTGTACCACCCTAAACATAACATAACATAACTTTAAAACATTTATTGATAACCAGCTGATTTTTTCAAGATTGCTTAATAAAAATATGTAGAATCCAATTTTCGAATTGTCGGATAAAATATATTTGCCGATTTTCCAGTCCGACGCGTAGAAATCGTCTTTTTCATGCCGAGGAGGAACGCCGCGTTTACGAAAATTTTCGCAGAGGAAAAAGTTATAGACTAGGCGCAATTATGCCGTACAAGAAGTTATATACGAGGATATGTATAAATTGCATTTATGTACGCGGGCACCTAGACTAATAACTCGATAGACAAGTAATGGGTCAAGGTTGCACTACCTCAGATCATTAACGACGCTCTCTCTGTTTATTTACTGGTAATAATGGGTTTTACGCCTAGGAAGTTTTGTAATTTTTGCATACTTTACTATCAGAGATTTCTCTCTGACGGGACTAAAATTTGACGTGATTTTTATTTGTTTACGCAGTAATAATGAGTTTAACGCCTAAGGATTTTTGCGATTTTTGCATAAAAGAAATTCCTATCGGAGGTTTCTCTTTGACGCGACCGAATTAAAATTTGATGTGATTTGTATTTGTTTACTTACTAATAAAGGATTTTACATATAATGATTCCCGAAAAATTGTATAAAAAAATCTCTATCGAGCTCCCGTAAGGCGACCAGAACACTGAGTATCAGACTTGCGGAATCATGGACTCCGATTAACTCAGTTGTTTCGGTCTTCCAAACGAAAACTCAAGGGATTAAGACTAGCAACAAGTCCTGATATCAATGAAATGCAATTAGTTCAAAGACTACCATTTATTTAATAGGTCTAAAACAAGTACAGTTAGAATATCCTATCCAATAAATTAAATAATGTGAAAGAGTCACCAAGCCTTCCCAACTAAGGAAAGTTAATTTTAACCATACAAATGAGAGCGTGCGCTAACAATCGATTTGGTAGAAAAATCATTCAACGTCCCCAGGGTTTAATGCAAGCTTTTTAAAAATTTATAAGTTTTTGTGATTATGGTAATTATAGCTGACTGAAAATAATATAAAAATATTTTACTAAAAAATTTTGATTCGCTTATGACTAGTTTAAAAGTTCTATATAACGTGATTTTATCATACACAGAACGGAGTTCGATTAATACATGAGTTTGCAAACTTTCGGCCAGTCTTACGGCGTACTAGTCTCCATGCAGGTTCAATAAAGGAAACATGACACCGACTCGCCTCCGAGCGATTTTTTGGCAAAATTGAGTCATTTATGCACAAGGCGGTTTTCTCTATAATTGTATTATTTGGAAAGACCTGCATTTGACTTTCCTACCATCGCACAGTGTGGAATTTTCGTAATCTAGGCGGACAAAATACTATTTTGGCAAGTGTACGATATTTTAATAAACATCTTAATTCCTGAAAGTAAAATGATCAAATTTCATAAGCATATATATATTTTTTATCAGCAACATTAAAAACATTCAAACAAGTGTCGTAAACTGTCGTGTTTTCTTGTTCCCGATATACCAAGTAGGGATAAACTGAATGGACACGCTTCAACTTCTTAGTTGAGTACAATATTATTTTAAGGGTATTTGAAGGTATTTGAAGATATAATTTTTTTTTGAAAAATTATTCTATAAGACTAAAAAAGAAAATAAAAGTTGAAGCTTGAGATAAGATGGAAAAATTATATTTTATAAATAAATAACTAAACTCTTAATTCATACCTCCGCAGACTACCCTCAACTTCTTATATTCAAAAAAAGGTCAGTTTGTGTACTTCTAATATCAGAAAGAAAAAGTTGCGCGAGCTTGCGCTCTCACTAGTTTTTTCTTAATTACAAAATTTTTGAAAATGAGTCTTCAAACTCAGGCAATACAAGTCAGATGCCATAATGTCTTATATTTTACAAAAGTTTGGTATTCTGAGTATTCTGAGCAGCATTCGTAAGTTAGTGGACCTTGTTTGCAGCAAAATAGGGCAAGGATGGGCTAAGTCGGATAGACATCAGGAGCGATTTTTAAAACATAATGGTTCTTGGTTTGATGGTAGTTTGTTGCTGCCTGACATTGCTTCCTTGGCCTTTTTTATTAATGTGCCCTGCTTTGCTGGGACACTAGAGAGTTCTTTAACTATCGACGCTGAATCCCTTTTACCTACTTTATGCAACTTTATTGCACCTGCAAGCGATAGTTCTTCGTGAGAAGCAGAATTAACTAGATGAAGAATTTTACGTTTCTTTCAAATCTTTTTTGGGGCCTACAGCATGTAACAGGGGTAATATTTTCTTTTGAAGTAGAGGGTATAGTTTGATAAACAATGTCAGGCAGCAACAAACAAGCCAAGAACCATTATGTTTTAAAAATTGCTCCTGATGTCTATCCGACCTAGCCAACTTTGCCTTATCTTGCTGCAAACAAGGTTCACTGACTTACGAATGCTGCTCAGAATACTATTTAGGAATGAGTGTTACGCAACTCTTGTAAAATATAAGACATTATGGCATCTGACTTGCTTTGCCTGGGATTGGAGACCCATATTTCAAAAATTGACCATCGAGTAATTTCGACACTCATTCTGAAATTGAGAAAAACTAGTGAGAGCGCAAGCTCGCGCAACTTTTTCTTTCTGATATTAGAAGTACACAAACTAACCTTTTTTTTGAATTCCAGAAGTTGAGGGTAGTCTGCGGAGGTATGAGTTAAAAGTTTAGTTACTTATTTATAAAATTTAATTTCTCCGTGTTTTCTCAAACTTAAACTTTTATCTTCTTTTTTAGTCTTATAGGATAATTTTTCAAAAAAAAATTATATGGCCCGTTACCTTCAAATACCCTTAAAATAATATCGTCACTAAAACACATATAAACCGCAGGAACGCTTGTACTCAGCTAAGAAGTTGAAGCGTGTCCATTCAGTTTATCCTTACTTGGTATAGCGTGAACAAGAGGACGACAGTTTACGACACTTGTTTGGATGTTTTGAATGTTGTTGATAAAAAATTATGTACATGCTCATGAAGTTTGATCATTTTGCTTTCAGGAATTAATATGTTTATTAAAATATCGTACACTTGCCAAAATGGTATTTTGTCCGCCTAGATTACGAAAATTCTACACTGCATTGCTTTGAATTGACCATCCAATGCACTCGTCCAAATTATGAGTCGTCGGATGAATCCAAACTTGTTTTATGAGAGAAACAGGCCTTGTCCATTTTCACTGATTTATTGCCATTATTTGCCTACGCGCCTTTGCCACATTTGTCTATTTCACCCTTTTTGATACGTAATATAGTTAAAATTTTATATTCAGTCTTTCGATTTCGAATGATATATATAATGACGGTATCTCCATGGTCATTGTCTTTGATGGAGGAATAAAAAAAGTTAAAAATAATTTCGTAAAAGTATACGGTTTATTTTTTTTTTTGATAAAAAATGTTGGTTCATTTTTCCATGACCACCACATACTTTCACTCTCAGGGCCTGGACCAAAACATATTTTTCTAAGTGGAAATTCGGTGTTTCTTCGAATTTTCACCTGGTTGTGCCTAATGTCTTAACGGTCCTTTTGGGCTAGTCTATGGCCCTGGGGCCCTCCAGACTTGGATGTTATGATCGAAAATATCCTTAGATGAATTTTTTACCTAAGTCGAATTTTTATTTTGGCTTCGACTTAGGTCGATTCTGGGAGGTCTACAACATAAGCATCAAAGAGATGATATGTGGTGTCACGTTATACATGTGACTATAGTATAAATGTTATAACTTCTGGCTATGATTATAAAATTTTGCAAGCGGATATTTTTATTTTTTTAGAGGATGATCTTAAGATTTAAAATCATTATTACCGCCTAATATGTTTAATATATTTCTGTATATGAAATGCATAAAAAATGAGATATATTTTGCAATTGTATTTTGTACTATTTCTATATTTCTTCCTTATCTTGTAATAGTTATCATTTTCTTTTTGTAAGCAGCCTTACACAATTTGATACAGCAGTTTTCTAGTATTACAATTACATATAAAACAGCAAAAGATTTGTATAATTTTTTTAAATATCACATTATACTTACTTGGGATCTTCAAAAATGATTTTATGGTTTCTATAATTCTTATTAAGTTTCAAATTAGAAAACTAGTAGCTGTGTCAAGTATTTTTCAATAACCCAATAAACACTAAAGGTCGGCCCATCAGCGGGCCATCATTAGGCCGGAAATCAAACTTCTGGCCTCGTGATGGCCCGCTGGAAGGCCGACCTTTAGTGTTTGTAGGGAACATAGCATTTCTACGCCTTCGTACCTTCCAATTTGGCACACAATTTATATTTTTCATGTTTGTGGTATCATTGAAGGTGTATATCTGTCGGGCAAACAAAAAATATTACCTACCCAGGTGCAGCGGCTGCGACGAGTCCAGAGGAAAACGCCACCAATACTAAATGGATCCAGATTCAGTTTAGCCGAATTATAGTTAATCCGGTCTTGTCTGTAGATATATAATGCTAATGCATACAATATTAAAAATGTTTATTTAAATGTAAATCGAACAAAACAATGAATACATTCAAAATGGACAGAAACATTTTATTTATTTCTGAATAATGTAAATATATGAAAGATTCTGTTCTTAACATAAATAGGAAATAGAATTATAACAATGTAGAATTTAATCTTATAAAGGTAACAAGAAGTTGCAATAATAACAATGTAAGGTTATAACTTTTGATAACTTATTTAAAACTACTACTACTACTTACACTTTATATACAAGGCTTATTGGAATCGGTTCGGTCTTTATTATCTATAGTTTATACCACCGGATCAAGTTCACTTCCATTCGGCTCGTTACATTTATTTTTAAAATTAATAATTTTTTAGAACGCTCGCAATAAATGTCATATAAAAAATATTTGCTATTTTTATCAAATACAAAAATATATTTAGTGTGTTTGAATAAGTGAACAAATTTCTGTGTATTCTACCCAAAATAATCCATGAACAAGTATGGGAGTTTTTATTTAAATAGTTCGTAGAGAATTACAGCCCTTTGTCGAAAATAAGGTATGTTAAGACCTTTTGTACATAGTATCATGTTGCAAAACAATTATTTAAGCAACTAATAAAATTTTTTTTACAAGTGAAAAGTTTCGAGCACGAACGTTAATGATCAGGCCCACTCATGTGGGTCTGTCTCTGTCTACTATCGTAAAGCGTAAAGAAACTGATAATAGTAGTAGTCTGGTTCTAAATAATACAGATTTAAAGCATTTTTTTCAAAATATATATTAAAATGTAGGCGCGTCTTAAGCCGTTGAAAACACATTACAAGGGACTTTGGGTTCATTTTTTAATTAGTGGAATAAAATTGTGTTTTTTTCATCTATTGTTTAGGAGGGCAATTTTTTTGTGAAAGTACAGTTTATGATATCAACAAGTTAGAATAAAGTTTTGTCTAAACTAAGAAGTGGAAGGAGTTGGAAATTAAGTTTTAATTTTGAAAAAGGTGTTTTTGATTCGATTTTTATTATATCTCAATTCTGTTAAATGGATCAGGCAAAGAAAAATAAAAATTTTTTAAGTAATTTATGAGTGAAACTACATAAGTCCAGATTCGTTCTGCCAAATGACTTTTTATCGGGCTCCGTGGATTTTCGAAAATCTAATTTTTTAGAGAAAATAATAAATGTTTTTATTTGTAATTTTCCGTAAAAGTTTACATTCATAAGACTTATATTTCCACCAAGTTTAATTAAAAAAGATAGATATCCTTATTAATGTTGGGGTTTTTATTTTTTTGTAAAAAACATGGCATATCATAGGATTCCGCAGATTCTCTATGGAAAATTGGTTTAGGTCAACTTGCCTGCAATTCAAGTATGTTGTAGAAATTGAGATCCTGATCAAAATTTCTCATAGGCACAACACCTGAACTGTTCCTGTTGTATATTCATTTGAAGTGCTTGAAATTGTAGCACTTCAAATGAAGATTCAACTAAAACTGTCCATTTTCTGAAGTTGTGTCCATGAGAGAGGACTTTTGACTTCAAGTTCTACAACATACTGCAATCTTAGGCAATTTGACCTAAACCAATTTTCCATAAGAAATGTTTTGTTCATGATTTATTTACAATATTCGATTTTTGTTTGGCCTGATCTGACGAACAGAACCAGAGATATAAAAAAAAAAGAAACAAAACCACGCTTTCCAAAACTTTACTATAACTTTCTGATAATATAGAAATTACATTTCCACCTCCCCCCCCCCCCCCCTCAAACAATCATTGAAATCGTATGTTTTATTCAATTAAAAATGTTTAGATAGAAATTGTCCTACTTGATTTTCGACTTTTTTTTCTTGTGTTGAATACGATTCAGAATTTTGTACACTTATATCGGATACATCTTGTAAAAAACCCAATAGTGGGATTCAATCTAGAAGCCTTAGCTGTTGCCTTATTAGTCGAGTGCAGTTAGCCATGAAAAATATAAAATTTCGAAACCCGTCCATAACAAGGCCCACAAAAAAAGTCTTGTACTGGAAAGGTGATGTACCACCATACCATATGATTTTTGGTGTGGTGAAGGCGAATCCGGAGTCAGAATTGATCCATCACCCACCATTTTTTTGTAAGTAGCAAAAATAACCTAAAAGAATTTACTAGTGAAATATTTTTGTCGAACTCCTCTATATGTTTCCTTAAATATATAAGGAATAAAAACCAGACTGCAACCAACAGCTATTCTCCGGACTAATGCCCCGCCGAGCGCTGAATTACGAATTACAAGCCTGGCCGCGTTAAGTGCAATAACTGTGTATTTCCACAAAACGCTAAAGTTTCGATTTTAATAGACACCAGCCGAAAGACTTATTCCTACTTAAAGGAGCTCTCGTGCCAGCCACCCCATACCACTTGCAGACTGCAGTTTCGAGCTATTGGCTCTCGTCAGTGCAAGGTAGGTCTGAGATGGCTGGAACGAGGCATTTGTTCACTCTTGGTACATGACGAGATTTATAAAACCACGACATGCAGCAAAAATGGCAGGCTCCATCTAGCGGCTAATATACATTACAATCGAAACAGCAGTAGCCCCGACATGGGCATAGTTAGTAGGTATGCTTTTAGAGGGCAGAATATTTACTAGTGAAATATTTTTGTCGAACTCCTCTATACGTTTCCTTAAATATATAATGGTTCTTGGCTTGATGGTAGTTTGTTGCTGCCTGACATTGCTTCCTTGGCCTTTTTTATTAATGTGCCCTGCTTTGCTGGGACACTAGAGAGTTCTTTAACTATCGACGCTGAATCCCTTTTACCTACTTTATGCAACTTTATTGCACCTGCAAGCGATAGTTCTTCGTGAGAAGCAGAATTAACTAGATGAAGAATTTTACGTTTCTTTCAAATCTTTTTTGGGGCCTACAGCATGTAACAGGGGTAATATTTTCTTTTGAAGTAGAGGGTATAGTTTGATAAACAATGTCAGGCAGCAACAAACAAGCCAAGAACCATTATGTTTTAAAAATTGCTCCTGATGTCTATCCGACCTAGCCAACTTTGCCTTATCTTGCTGCAAACAAGGTTCACTGACTTACGAATGCTGCTCAGAATACTATTTAGGAATGAGTGTTACGCAACTCTTGTAAAATATAAGACATTATGGCATCTGACTTGCTTTGCCTGGGATTGGAGACCCATATTTCAAAAATTGACCATCGAGTAATTTCGACACTCATTCTGAAATTGAGAAAAACTAGTGAGAGCGCAAGCTCGCGCAACTTTTTCTTTCTGATATTAGAAGTACACAAACTAACCTTTTTTTTGAATTCCAGAAGTTGAGGGTAGTCTGCGGAGGTATGAGTTAAAAGTTTAGTTACTTATTTATAAAATTTAATTTCTCCGTGTTTTCTCAAACTTAAACTTTTATCTTCTTTTTTAGTCTTATAGGATAATTTTTCAAAAAAAAATTATATGGCCCGTTACCTTCAAATACCCTTAAAATAATATCGTCACTAAAACACATATAAACCGCAGGAACGCTTGTACTCAGCTAAGAAGTTGAAGCGTGTCCATTCAGTTTATCCTTACTTGGTATAGCGTGAACAAGAGGACGACAGTTTACGACACTTGTTTGGATGTTTTGAATGTTGTTGATAAAAAATTATGTACATGCTCATGAAGTTTGATCATTTTGCTTTCAGGAATTAATATGTTTATTAAAATATCGTACACTTGCCAAAATGGTATTTTGTCCGCCTAGATTACGAAAATTCTACACTGCATTGCTTTGAATTGACCATCCAATGCACTCGTCCAAATTATGAGTCGTCGGATGAATCCAAACTTGTTTTATGAGAGAAACAGGCCTTGTCCATTTTCACTGATTTATTGCCATTATTTGCCTACGCGCCTTTGCCACATTTGTCTATTTCACCCTTTTTGATACGTAATATAGTTAAAATTTTATATTCAGTCTTTCGATTTCGAATGATATATATAATGACGGTATCTCCATGGTCATTGTCTTTGATGGAGGAATAAAAAAAGTTAAAAATAATTTCGTAAAAGTATACGGTTTATTTTTTTTTTTGATAAAAAATGTTGGTTCATTTTTCCATGACCACCACATACTTTCACTCTCAGGGCCTGGACCAAAACATATTTTTCTAAGTGGAAATTCGGTGTTTCTTCGAATTTTCACCTGGTTGTGCCTAATGTCTTAACGGTCCTTTTGGGCTAGTCTATGGCTCTGGGGCCCTCCAGACTTGGATGTTATGATCGAAAATATCCTTAGATGAATTTTTTACCTAAGTCGAATTTTTATTTTGGCTTCGACTTAGGTCGATTCTGGGAGGTCTACAACATAAGCATCAAAGAGATGATATGTGGTGTCACGTTATACATGTGACTATAGTATAAATGTTATAACTTCTGGCTATGATTATAAAATTTTGCAAGCGGATATTTTTATTTTTTTAGAGGATGATCTTAAGATTTAAAATCATTATTACCGCCTAATATGTCTATATTTCTGTATATGAAATGCATAAAAAATGAGATATATTTTGTAATTGTATTTTGTAATATTTCTATATTTCTTCCTTATCTTGTAATAGTTATCATTTTCTTTTTGTAAGCAGCCTTACACAATTTGATACAGCAGTTTTCTAGAATTACAATTACATATAAAACAGCAAAAGATTTGTATAATTTTTTTAAATATCACATTATACTTACTTGGGATCTTCAAAAATGATTTTATGGTTTCTATAATTCTTATTAAGTTTCAAATTAGAAAACTAGTAGCTGTGTCAAGTATTTTTCAATAACCCAATAAACACTAAAGGTCGGCCCATCAGCGGGCCATCATTAGGCCGGAAATCAAACTTCTGGCCTCGTGATGGCCCGCTGGAAGGCCGACCTTTAGTGTTTGTAGGGAACATAGCATTTCTACGCCTTCGTACCTTCCAGTTTGGCACACAATTTATATTTTTCATGTTTGTGGTATCATTGAAGGTGTATATCTGTCGGGCAAACAAAAAATATTACCTACCCAGGTGCAGCGGCTGCGACGAGTCCAGAGGAAAACGCCACCAATACTAAATGGATCCAGATTCAGTTTAGCCGAATTATAGTTAATCCGGTCTTGTCTGTAGATATATAATGCTAATGCATACAATATTAAAAATGTTTATTTAAATGTAAATCGAACAAAACAATGAATACATTCAAAATGGACAGAAACATTTTATTTATTTCTGAATAATGTAAATATATGAAAGATTCTGTTCTTAACATAAATAGGAAATAGAATTATAACAATGTAGAATTTAATCTTATAAAGGTAACAAGAAGTTGCAATAATAACAATGTAAGGTTATAACTTTTGATAACTTATTTAAAACTACTACTACTACTTACACTTTATATACAAGGCTTATTGGAATCGGTTCGGTCTTTATTATCTATAGTTTATACCACCGGATCAAGTTCACTTCCATTCGGCTCGTTACATTTATTTTTAAAATTAATAATTTTTTAGAACGCTCGCAATAAATGTCATATAAAAAATATTTGCTATTTTTATCAAATACAAAAATATATTCAGTGTGTTTGAATAAGTGAACAAATTTCTGTGTATTCTACCCAAAATAATCCATGAACAAGTATGGGAGTTTTTATTTAAATAGTTCGTAGAGAATTACAGCCCTTTGTCGAAAATAAGGTATGTTAAGACCTTTTGTACATAGTATCATGTTGCAAAACAATTATTTAAGCAACTAATAAAATTTTTTTTACAAGTGAAAAGTTTCGAGCACGAACGTTAATGATCAGGCCCACTCATGTGGGTCTGCCTCTGTCTACTATCGTAAAGCGTAAAGAAACTGATAATAGTAGTAGTCTGGTTCTAAATAATACAGATTTAAAGCATTTTTTTCAAAATATATATTAAAATGTAGGCGCGTCTTAAGCCGTTGAAAACACATTACAAGGGACTTTGGGTTCATTTTTTAATTAGTGGAATAAAATTGTGTTTTTTTCATCTATTGTTTAGGAGGGCAATTTTTTTGTGAAAGTACAGTTTATGATATCAACAAGTTAGAATAAAGTTTTGTCTAAACTAAGAAGTGGAAGGAGTTGGAAATTAAGTTTTAATTTTGAAAAAGGTGTTTTTGATTCGTTTTTTATTATATCTCAATTCTGTTAAACGGATCAGGCAAAAAAAAATAAAAATTTTGTAAGTAATTTATGAGTGAAACTACATAAGTCCAGATTCGCTCTGCCAAATGACTTTTTATCGGGCTCCGTGGATTTTCGAAAATCTAATTTTTTAGAGAAAATAATAAATGTTTTTATTTGTAATTTTCCGTAAAAGTTTACATTCATAAGACTTATATTTCCACCAAGTTTAATTAAAAAAGATAGATATCCTTATTAATGTTGGGGTTTTTATTTTTTTGTAAAAAACATGGCATATCATAGGATTCCGCAGATTCTCTATGGAAAATTGGTTTAGGTCAACTTGCCTGCAATTCAAGTATGTTGTAGAAATTGAGATCCTGATCAAAATTTCTCATAGGCACAACACCTGAACTGTTCCTGTTGTATATTCATTTGAAGTGCTTGAAATTGTAGCACTTCAAATGAAGATTCAACTAAAACTGTCCATTTTCTGAAGTTGTGTCCATGAGAGAGGACTTTTGACTTCAAGTTCTACAACATACTGCAATCTTAGGCAATTTGACCTAAACCAATTTTCCATAAGAAATGTTTTGTTCATGATTTATTTACAATATTCGATTTTTGTTTGGCCTGATCTGACGAACAGAACCAGAGATATATAAAAAAAAGAAACAAAACCACGCTTTCCAAAACTTTACTATAACTTTCTGATAATATAGAAATTACATTTCCACCTCCCCCCCCCCCCCCCCCCTCAAACAATCATTGAAATCGTATGTTTTATTCAATTAAAAATGTTTAGATAGAAATTGTCCTACTTGATTTTCGACTTTTTTTCTTGTATTGAATACGATTCAGAATTTTGTACACTTATTTCGGATACATCTTGTAAAAAACACCATATAGTGTGATTCAATCTAGAAGCCTTAGCTCCATTATTTCGAGGAGAGTGTTGCCTTATTAGTCGAGTGCAGTTAGCCATGAAAAATATAAAATTTCGAAACCCGTCTATAACAAGGCCCACAAAAAAAAGTCTTGTACTGGAAAGGTGATGTACCACCATACCATATGATTTTTGGTGTGGTGAAGGCGAATCCGGAGTCAGAATTGCTCCATCACCCACTATTTTTTTGTAAGTCGCAAAAATAGCCTAAAAAAACTCATAATTTAGGTTATTTTAGGGATTTACTAAAAATTGGTGGGTGATGGAGCTAAACGGACACCTCATTCGTATTCAGCACGTCGAAATACATAGGGATTACCTAATGGAGTCTCAGAAACAGACTTTTTTTTGTGTGTGGCTGTGTAATATATGAGTATCACCGGATCCTCCGCCATTTTCTAGAAAACCGAGTATGCAAATATACAGATACACACAAAAAAAGTGGTCTGTTTCTGGGACTCCATTGGGCATTGTATTTCGACGTGCTGAAGGTGTCCGTTTAGCTCCATCACCCGCTAATTTTTAGTAAATCCCGAAAATAACCTAAATTATGAGTTTCCTTTTAGATTATTTTCGCAACTAAGAAATGGTGGGTGATGGAGCAATGCTGACTCCAGATTCGTTTTCAACACATCAAAAAACATGCGGTATGGTACCTTGGTACCTCACCTTTCAACTACAAGATTTTTTTTGTGGGCCTGTGTAACGAATGGATTTTCATGAAACTTTTTTCGTTGAGTTTCTAACCAAAACAACTTCAATATTTTACATTAAAAAAATAATGTTAATAAATTTTTGTTGAAATGTAAAAAATTTTACAATTCAAATGTGATCGACAAAAAATTGGATTCTTATGGTTTTCGAAGCTGCTGAGCATGAATCTGTGTTTAAAAAATCAAAATATGCTGACATATAATTGCGAAAACATCGTTTTTTTCTCGATTTTTTGCACAATACCTCCGGTCGTATTGAGCGGATTGCAAAAATAAAAAATGGAGATTGTTCGCCCTGAAATTTCGAACAAATCTAGATATACAAGATTTTTATTAAATATGTACCCATTTTACCTAAAAAAAATGAAGATACCAGCTTCGATAATAATGTACCGATATAGATGAAATCTTGGGAAAAATATGCTTTTGATGGATGTTGACAACCACAGATAATTTCAATCTAAAATATTTGTTTAAACAACCTAAGGGCGGATCTGGGCCTTGAGCTTGGGGAGGGGGTAACACAGCCGCGTGCTGAAAATAACAAAAATGTTTTCCTCGAAAATTAAAATTGATGAGCGGGGGGAGAAAATCACAAAAAAAATTCTAGTATAGAAAAAAAATTATAAACACAACTAAATAGAATATTTATTGAAAAATATAAAATAAAATAATAAAAATTATGAAATTTTAAAACGAAAGTTGATGGTTTACAGAATATTGGGGGAGGGTGTAATTACCCCATTACCTCCCCCCCCCCATAAATCCGCGCTTGAAACGACCAGAATTGCACAAACTGTTTAAAAATTTACGGCCTCATAAATAAAATTGTGTCATCAAGTCGTGAAGAAAAATTTTAAAAAACTGCCGTTTTAATTGGAAATATTTTCTTTGTTTGTTGTGACCATTTTTTTGCATTTTTTTGTATATCTAGATCTGTTCGAGACGAGAGAAAACGATGTTCTGCGATTTCTATTGTTTAAATGAAAATGTTTCAGACCTCGCCCGAAGTCCAAGACTATTAACAGTTACATTTTTTTATATCTGCACTTCATATTCCAGCAGAAAATTCCCCTCCCAAAAATACTCTTTTAACAAATATATTCATATTTCACTAATATTATGTGAAACCTTGACTTAACGACGAGTTGAAGATATTAAGTTGCAAATTCCGTTAAGTATTATATTTATTTGTTTTGTTCTGTGAAAGTTGTAAACCAGGAAATTTTCATTCACATAATTAACTGATAAACCACCATAGTAGTTATTATAACATTAATTACACAGAAAGAAAAGTGCGTTGTTCATTTTTGCAGAAGCAAACAATAGAAAAATAGAAGAGAAAGCTATTAAGTTGTTCATTGGATAACTGCTACTTTCTCGAAATAATAGATCTAAAGCGCCCTAGATTATCCTGTACTTCTTACGCCCGGAGACCTAACTAAATCGACCACAAACTCAGAACATGTGAAAAAAGCAACTCGTCTTAGATACTTTAAAGATGTTATATCGAATACCATGTGATTTAACTAATGCCTAAGACATCCAAGGGTATAGTGTATTCCACAAATATTTCATCGTTACAAAAAAGCTCGCAAAAAAGCATAAAGGATGCCGACCGCTTCTAGTTAGTGTACCGCCCGCCGGTCCAATTTGACAACGCTAGTCCACGTTGACCACCAACCTATCATAATTGCGGTAGAGAAAATTTAAACCAATTATATTCAGTGGGAGTGGCCTACATTTTTGTTCGGAAATATGTGACCATTTTTTTTGTGATGAAAATAAAGAAGCCGAACAATTTTATGGCCTTTTATGTAAATAGACTGAAATTGATACAGGTCGGTACCCTTTACGTTTTTTTGCGAACTTTTTTATATCGCTGGATTATCGTTGGTACAAACTATACGGTTTTACATTTCTAAAACAACTGAACATATGCGTCACTGGCGTACACCGTATATGTTTATACATACGTACCTCGTGTAGAAATAAGGTCCTGTACGACAGAACGCTTATCTAGAGTCATCAATTATTCAAAACTAAAATAATCTCACAAACGACAATATAATATTTGCTCCTATGTAAGGAAAATGAAACATGTACGTTGTATGCCTAAAAAAATTAGTTTATCTATTTACTAACTTAGGAACTGTTATTTAATCAGTCATTATGTCACAGAATGTAACATTATTTTGACATTTGTGGCATTACTTTTCAGCAGTACATATTTACTCAAAACTACACGTACGTCATCATCTAGTCAGATCTTTTGCTTCTGGTCTGGTTTATTATTCATATTATCAGATATTATAAACTAATATTTGTAATTGCATATTTGCCTCTCAACTAGAGCAATAAATATAAGACAGATAATGACATAATAACGCAAGTACTTCAACTTAATATTAATGTCTAGCAAAATATCGCAGTACCGCTCCTGCCTTACTACTTGCATAAAAGTAGCAACCAAGACTTTAATATTTAAAAACACCTGCATGTGAACAACAATTGTTAATCTTTAACATAACGGACTGCAGTTTGAGTAATATGACCATAAGAAATAAATAATTTTCAATCTCGGGCGTAACAAATAAATATAATAAAGAAAACACAGGAAGTAAATAAATAAATGCCACCTCCATCTTATCTTAAAGTAACTCCCCCGTTTATATTGTTTCAGTAATACGATAGAACTTTTATAGCAAGGAAAAATACCCACAACCTTTAACACAGTGTTTTTGCAAATGAGTACGATGAGTTTTTAGTATTTTAAATTTGAATGTATATTTCTCTATATTATATATTTAGAAAGTATATTATAAATATAGGATGTAGAAATATTACAGCAATGTTGTCGGGGTCGAAGGTGACATCTGCATTCAATGAAATATGTTTCATAAAAAATATACACTTAAATATATTAGTGATTCTATACAGACGAAATTTGTTAAAATGATTATTAAGCATATACTCAGTTTTAAAGTCTGCCAACCAGCCTCAAATATCACATGAATTCAGGCACGTGTGTGATTTTCCAATCTATTAACTGACCGCATTAGGGCGTGATCATTATTTGCTTTGACTAACTGAAGTATTTGTCGTTTCTCACTTTCTTTTACTATTAACCCTTAGTTCCGAAAGGATCATTAAATAAGCTTTTTTCTACTCGAAGTAATAGATATCTTAGGTTTTTGAATAAGTACTAAAATATTGAAATTAAGTTCCTTTACCAAACGCGAAAATACAACACTGAACAAGTGATTCATCAACCAACTAACCTGGCATTTTCAGAAGTTGACTAAATCAGAGTTCGATGACTTGATGACGAAAGGCGATTCAAGTGTAGCATTCAGAGTTATGGTGTTTGTAAAGCTATTTTTTTTTAATTAGTGTCACTTCGAAAGTTCCAATCCCCTCCTTCAAGTTTCGGTGACAACAGCAAAGAAAGTGAAGGCAATCTGTAAGTGCCACAAGTTCTGAAGTACAGCGACATATTTAGAATTAACTAAACATAAACATAAACACACCACATATAGTAGACAACCCAACCCAAATCCAAAGCCAAGGCTGTGAAAAACGCAGTGTGGAAATTGTGTAAAACTGCAGGATCGCTTATTACTGGTATTCATTACGTCCTATGAAATCACACCGATCTTACAGAGTTAGGACCTACCACAGAACTACCCCCGAAGGTGTACATTTCCGTTTTTTAATTTTATTTCTCGTAAATCTTAGCTGACGTAAAAAATGTCAAGATAAATTAAAGAAATTAATGCTGCAATAGGTGAGATGTTAAAAGTCATTACACATGTTATTTCTCTGAATGTGACATAACATCAGCTTTATACAGAAAGGGCAAAATTTTTGTGTAAGTATAAGAATATTGAAAAAATGTTAAGCTAGGATCAAAAATAGAAGATTTTCATGATTCGAACATCACCACTGAAGGAATATTGTCATGTAGTGGGGAGTTACTATTAAATACTAATCTTCTTCACCAAGCTGAGATGATGAGCGTCATGTGGCTTATATGAAAAAATTTGCCAACCATACACTATAAATTTAAATTAGGTACCTTACCATCAACCAGTGATGCAGACATTTGTACATAATGAGGTAAAACTTTAAATCCAATAGAGTACTAACAATTTTTTTTTTAACTATTTAACGTCGGCCTATTTCCGCTACCAGGGCCTATCACCGATGTCAGGAGACGAGCTACCCCCAACCTGGAAATTTTGCCGAACCTCTTCCCTTAAGAAGAGTAGGGATCTTTTACTTGCCTAACATTTAATAGACAAGGTACCGCCTGCTTTACATCCCCTCCGAAGGATGGTATATCCACTACGTAATCCTCGTCTGAAATTACGTAACTTCCGCGTATACACTGATATACAAGCCGCCAGAAGGTGGGACGAGAACGCTGTATTTCCCAAGATGGGTCACCCATCCAAGTACTAACCGCGCTCGACGTTGCTTCAACGGAATATCGACTGACATTCACATTGAAGGCGCCTTTACGCTCGCCCCAACAATTTTTTTAATTTACAATTTCACTTACTACTTATCCAGATATAATTGTAGCCAAGAAATGGGATGGATTTTACGCTAAGAAACACTTGCATCCGCTAAAATGAGACAAAACGTAGCTCCATCTCACATTTTACAGCTAATATCTTGCAGATGCAAAGTTAAATGTGGACAATTATGAAATTGTAAAAAACTTGAGGTGCCTTAGACAACTCTGCGAAAACTAATGTCAATACTTTTGTCATTACAAACGAAATGAAGAGGAATACAGAAAAAAACTTAAGATTTATATTATGTGCTAATACTATTATTCCGTTAAACTTAAAAAAAAATCATAACTTACTTTTCATTTAAAATATTATTTGATTTTTTCTACATTGGAGCGTACTTTTAGTTTTTCATATGGGAAAATGTCTCTATTTACTATAAGTAGCTTAACAAACATCAAAACACTTGAGCACTATAATAGTGTTCGAGTGTTTTGGTGTTTATGGAAACTACTACAGAGGCATTGTACCGACCACGTCCAGGATTTACATTTTTGTTAATTTAACTAATTATCTGTTTAGATTTAAAATTCTGACATTAATTTTATATATTACATATATATACAAATCGGCCCATCGTAATGCGAACATTGTGAACACATATGCTAGGAAATCATACCAATTTACGCTTGTTAATAAAAGTATTACTACTATATGCGGTATATAGGTCGAGAGATATATGTAAAGCAGAGCAGAAGATAAGTGGAAGCCCGGTCGATAGCATTGAACACAAGTTCTTTAACCATTACGCGTAGGAAATCGTCATATCTCGAATGGACTCCGGCCAGTGGACGAAAGTCAACTGGACATATTGCATCTATGTTCATACTTGGATAGACCGGTCTGTATATTCAATCTATTTCAAAATTTTACATCTACGGACATTTGCTTATATCAGTTAAGGTTAACAAGAAGTGCACCGTTAGAGTGGTTCCCACCGCCATTCCATAAGATTAGTGGACATTCAAAGGACCTAAAGAATACATAATGTATAAAAACAAAGATCCAATTTGTAGCTTACTACTATTTTCTCCGAATTGAAAGTAATTTTGACCTAGACTGTATGAAGAAAATTCGCTTTGGTGAAAGCAAAAAATTTTTTTCACCTGGAAAAGAAAATGATGCGCGGGGGGAGAAAACACAAAAATTTTTTCGCTCAAAGATGAAAATTGATGACGCGGGAGGGAAAATTACAAACTTTTTTTTCACTTCGGATATGAAAATTGATGAGCGGGGAGAGAGAAGATCACAAAAAAAATTTCCACTCACAAATGACAAATTACAACAAATTTTTCGTGTTCCGGCCTTTTTGCCAAAATAAACGACAGGGTGGGCACGTCCAGTACATATGTTTATATAGTACAGTAACAATTAATATTGTTGTTAAAAATCGAATACCAAAATAAACGACAGGGGACACGTACCCCTGTGCCCCCCCCTGGATCCGCCACTGACCATCGTCGACTGCTACTGAACATTTAAATTTTATCTTCAGTCGGTTGAATCTGTTTGTTTTCAATTAATTATTGTTATAAAATAAAACATTTTACATTTTTTGTCAATAATAGCTTTGCAACATTTCTGAGATAATATATAAAATATGATAACTTATACAAATTCAATTTGGTTTACTTATTTGTAAGCTGGTGTATTTATTTTATTGAGCTAAATGCTCATCAAAATTTTCTGAGCGTATTTTAAGACTTTCCTGAAAAAAATACATACAACAAATCAGTGAAGAATTTCCTATCAAAACTATACAAAACAGATTTCTTTTCGTTAGAAAGGCTGTAGATAACTGAACTTTTGGGCATAACAGCCGCGTCTTGAGAATAGTTTTAAAAGTTGCGCATAAAATATTGATAACCGGTAATTACCTCCTTAAAACATTTATAGGGGGTGAAACTTTATGAATGGGGAGTATGACATTCATGCTAGTAATTTCAATCCGATGGTATAAACAACACGTATATACACATTTTGATGTAATATTCTAACAGTTAAATAAAAAAATGGCCACAAGAAAATATAAAATATGAATTATTACGATTAAGAAATTTTAGGAAAGGCATTTGGCGATCCGGGAGACTGATGTTCATCCTAAAAAATAAAAATAAGTGACAAATATTTTGGTAGAAATAAGTCTAGAATAGTAACTTAACAAGAAACAGAAGGATGTGTTTTTAGTTGCAGAATATGTCACATGTATAACATGATGTGACCGATAAAAGTATGCAATTGCTATAATCATGATTTACACATGAAAATAACAAATTGATAATAGTATGTCAAAATGGTCATGCATTATGCTACTGCAAATTAATAAAAAAATTATAATAATTGTTGAAATACCTCCATAAGAAGCCGTACGAATACTTGGCAATTACAAAAAATAGTTTATTTAAAGTTATTGCAAGTAAAATCACTCCACATATCGTGCATTTTCACGTGATATTTGAATCGGTATAGCAATCAAATATCACGTGAAAATCACGCGTATGCGTATTTTCACGTGATATATTAATATAGGTAAATGAATTCCATAAGTTCAATAAATGAAGTATATACCTCGAACATAATATATTAACAGTGGAATTTTACATTATCTGTTTTTTTTTTGGTTACTTAAAATACCAGATGAACAAATTAATGTTATACATGGTAGGCACATAATAAAAACAGAAGAAACAAACATTTAATTTAATCAAACAGTACTAGAACATTAATATAATTTGTAGTCACTATTGGAAAGTAATAATAAAGTCGTTTTCTTGATACCATCTATATTAAAACTGTAAAGCTATACAAAATACCAATAAGCTGCAATAGGTAAGTTGATTTTTAAAAATAGTAATAAATACTAATTCGTAAATAAAGCTTTAGTCCTCCCTCTGTATTTAATATTTAATGAACCAAATACAGTAGCTATTAAAATACACTTTTTGCGTCATAACGAAGAAATGGTTTATCTTATCTTAAATAAATAAATATTCTCATGTGGCTAGTTAGGCCAGTTAATAAAGACAATTAATTATAATTACCAATAGTCTCAAAAACCTTCGAACTCTTTATACAATTGCTTTGAAAATTGTTTAAAAAGGCACTGCTAACTACGCTTGAAAAATATTGATTTCTCATAGCATGTGATAAATCCTTAACGCACGCTAACAGCGAGTGAAAACTTTTCACGTGCCCCTATATGCTTGTCTATAAACAATATAATTGCGTTACACACATCACAATACGTAATGAACCAATATAACATTTTTTTTCAAAAAAGGGTTATTTTGTATTTTTGTTTAACTTGTAAGTGAAAAAAAATAACTGTAGTCAGAGTCACAAAGATTTTGATAAAAACTATAATGTATTGTAACTATTACCGTTAAATTGCATGTTAAGTTTTCATTTTAACATCCTTGCTCATTTTATGAAAATTTTCACTAGTAATCTCCCTAGTGCTTGAAAAATCCGGTAATTATTTAAAGCACGTGGGGATACGATAAGAATATTTCACTCCAAAATTAAATGAAAAAATAAATATAAGATTAGGTTAGATTATGTTAGTTAGTAGGCTCTGTACTACATAGAAAGGTTGAGTTGATCTATCAGTTAACAGGTTATAGGAAAGTCTATAATTATTATTTACATTTGCTGCTTAAAATTAGTAATTAGAGATTAAAAATAACTCAAGAATTTCTTCATCTTAAGTAGGTTTAAGCTACTAAAATTGGAAAACTTTCACTTTTTTAATAAATATGGGCACCTTTTAATTACATGCTGGTACACTATTTAGTTTTATGTTTTTAATTTACTATTTATCAACATTAGTAACTTTTGAATTATTAACGAGAAGTCAAAAATAGCTTAGTGGTTCCTTCTTAATTCAGTTTAAGCTACTAAAATTGGTAATCGTTGTAGATTTCGACTTTGTGATTAAGAGTTCTCATGGGTCCAACTCGATCCCACGTCTAGTTTCCGAGATACAGCCCAAAATATGTAATAGCGATCAAGTTAAAAAATTTCCGAATTCATGATTTTTTTTTATATTGTGATGCTTTCTAAGAGTCCTTTAGAATATTTTGCACTAAAAAGATTTTTGTTTTAATAAAAATAGCGTAGAAAAAAAATAAAGTTTGAAAAATTTTGCCGGACCTAAAAATAACAAGTGAAAAAATATTTGGTCCAATTGGCTTTTGGCTTTTTTTACGCAAAATTTTTGTCTCCGATCAAAAAACTCTTTAATAAAATTTTATTTTGTAACTACTTTATTGCCGTTGCCATATTGCAGTAGATTGTAACGCTATATAATAATTATGTAGCAGACTCTGGAACAATAATTTACTTACAATTTACAAACAGTGCTTTAATATAACTGTTTTATAAGATAATAGGAAACAATTATAAAATAATTTTAACATATATTATAACGGTGCTGAAAATACTGTTAGTCCGGTGATTTTCGATTCAAAAATAACGATTTCTCGGAAAGTTTTGGGACAAGCCAAAAATTAGTCTACCCCCAATAGAATTTCCTCAGGAATCCGAAAAAAATAGTGTTGACCACTCAAAATGGCGGCTTTAATGGTTATTTAACTTTTTGTAAAAAATATGAATTTTGCAACTTACTTGTTTGCTTATATCTTCGCTTCTAAAGGTCGTAGAAAAACGTTCGACCCATCAATTTCTTCGTCATGGATTTTCCTTAATACACAATAGCTATTTCACACGCCGTTAGCGTGCGTTAAGGTTTTGTACGAGCTACGTGAAATCAATACGCCTCCATACACGCAAGGGAATTTTAAAAGATTTGTACCACCACGGACTAAATTTGTTGTCGATGTCTCGATTGATGTTTACATTAGTGACGTGCGACGGATATGATATATATGATATGACGGTAAAATATCCAATGCGTGACAGGACAGATCGCTGCAGGTTCAATCCTGTCGGTACACATACATGGAGATACCAATTGAACGGATGTCAGTGAAACATGAAATGGACAAAAGAATTGTTAACCGATGTTATAGACTTATACCGTGTGTGTAGTGGCGGGCTAGGCATAGGGAGTAAGAATTACAACATCGCGTGTGCCAGTTGGCAGAAATGAAATTACTGAGAGCTGGGATACTCCGCTGACGAGTTTGTGTTATCATATCTCTCGCGCTACGTGAATGTACATGGGCAATTACACGCACGGTATAGGGAAGAAACATGTTTGTGGAAATTTAAAGTCAGTTCGTACATAAATAAAAATTTGAAAAGAGAAGCTTCTGACGATTTGTCTAATTTTTTGAAAAATAAGAATTTTGACGTCACTATTAAGGAGGCAAAAAAGAAAATTTAATACTCGGATTCGAAACATTTTTCTCCTATTCTCTTTGCCTAAAACGTCACAAACAATAATTTCAAAAATAAATGTTGTTTCTTATAATTTTAACTGAAAATAATAATACCTTAACCTACTTACTTAACAACTCATCAAAAACTTGACCTGACATTCGTAAATAATTTTTTAAATCACCCTGCTCATTCGCTTTTAGCTCTCGTATTAAACGCATATGTCCATTTTTTTTTTCTTCTGGATCCACGTTTTCATCCACTTTGTTCGATTTTTCTTCTTTTCATTTTCACAAATTTGCCAGATACATAGACCCATAAGTGCAATTTTTCTCCTTTTTTGAACTCTGTTCATCTTTACTAACACAACAAATCCCTTCTGGATTTTAAGCACGCCTAAACTATCTGAACGCACGTCCAGTCCCCTCGGACACCTCGAAATTTCAAGAGGATTCATCATTAACTGAACTGCCCGTTCCCTCAACGACTTGATATTTCGCGAAAATAAACGATGTGATCTTTACGTATATGGAGACCAAAATATCTGTACCCTGAGAGACCAAGTCGGCAGACACGATCTGGTAGATCTGGTCGGCGGCACAAATCGTTTAAAATACATTTCCGTGTATGGGGGACTAAATTAACACAGGCACACAAAATAAAAAAAAGTTGTCTGTACCTGGAACTTCATTGTATGTATTTCAACGTGCTAAATAGCGTTTAGCTCCATCACCACTTTTTTGTAAATCGCGTAAATAACCTTATAGGCCAGTAGTGCAAAACCAAAAAATTAGACGAATCGGAAATAATTGCTACAAAAAGTTTTATTGTTTTATTAACTACCCACACACGAAGCGATATAGTCGGCCGACGGTGTCGACCGACCAGAACTGCCATACCAGATCCGCCTACTTGGTCTGTGAGCGATCTGATTTGTCGTGTCTACACACGAACATACTTAGTCCGCGATTTGTCAAACGATTGGTTCCTGCACCTACGCTGTCCCTCAATTAGTTGGCAGATATTTTAAATTTCGACATACTGGGTAGTGCGACTTCGTATTTTAAGCTGGTCTAAAATACCTCTTTAGTCGGTGAATCTGCGTTAGTACAAAATGGACAAAAAAATTGCTCTCATGGGTTTATGTATTTTAAAAATCAGGGATAAGCGAAAAAGGAACAGAAAAAAGTGGGTCAAGAAATGGATTTCAGAACGAGGAAAAAAATATGGTTCTATGCTTTTAGTACGTGAATTGAGACAAAATGAACAAGACGATTTGAAAAATTACTTAAGAATGAGCGGTCCAATTTTTGATGAATTACTAAGTTAAAATATAATCTGGGTCTTTAATTTTCCACAAACATGGTCGTTCTCTATATAGTTCTATAAACTCTGTTACTACACTCAAAGAAAATGATAAATTCAACCAAAAAGAGCATATAAAATCGCGCCTATCTAGTTTCATAGTTAAATCAATCAGAAAAGAATAGTCATACAACTTTATTTGTTTTCGTAAACAAATAGTAGTTTAATAATCATATCTTCTTGTAACAAATTAAATAGTACAATGACATTTTTTTATGTTCACTAACCATTTTCAATTTGGTCTACAATTAAATAGTACAACGACTTTGTTTTTTGTTCACCAACTAATTTTTAGGTTGATCTACACTTTATTGTATGATGAAGTTGTTTTTGGTTAGCCAAAATCTCAGTATTGAGACATCAGACCACCCAAACCAAAGATTAGAGATCGTTTATAAGATCCATCCAAATATATCGATGATCCCTGAGAGAATTTGAACATTGCAATCATGTTATTAATTTTCTATAAATTCATAAGAGTATAAGATAATGCATGATTGATTATTGTCAGTGATTTGTATGTGGCGTCATCTGGGAATAATTTCTGTAATAGACTACGTGGTAAGCAAGCAAATTTTATGTAATTCTTTTAGAACTTCTAGAAGACGACAATAATATTGGTTTGTCTACCAAGTACAATAATACAGCGAACTAATACCGGGTTAGAATTACAATTCGATAATAGTTAAAAATAAAATATACTATTATCTAGTTTAATTTGACAGAATTCAACAAAATAATAGTCAGACGAAAAATATAATAGTCTTATTCATCTATTTTTTAAGTTAATGTTTGTTTTGTTAGACGACAACTTTTTATTAATTAAAATAACAATCACCTCTTGTTTAAAAATACCATCAATATAGTTTGGTTTTACAAAATTAACGATATTGTTAGTTAACCATTTTTTTTTTTTTGTTGAATTTACCCATACTATTTCTTTGAGTGTATTTATTTCTTTTGTCCACTCCATAATAATTATTACACCACAAAGAAAATTTATTTAAACTAAGATCAAACGACGAGCGCTACAGACTTGATCCTTACGTTAGTTCTTTTAACTTGTAGCGACCTGTTCCTACACCGACGACATATTTACCGACCGGGTCCGTCGCTCAGCACAAACGTGAGTTCCAAATAGACAGACACTGTCTTCTGCATACTAAGTCGCTCAAAATATCGCTTCGTGTGTGGGTACCTATTGTATATATTTCAACGCGCTAAATACGAATCAGTGCGTTTAGCTCCATCACCACTTTTTTGTAAATCGCGTAAATAACCTTATAGGCCAGTAGTGCAAAACCAAAAAATTGGACGAATCGGAAATAATTGCTACAAAAGGTTTTATTGTTTTAATGACTTCATTTGTTGCCTAATATGACTATCCTATATCCCCCTCCCCCCCCGGTGGAGTTGTGCTAAAGTGGTGGGGGGTAAAAATGTACCCCCAAAAGGTATTTTTACGGTTTTACGGTTATATCTCATAAAGGACGCACAATATCGAAAACAGTTGTAGAGCATTAAATCCTGCATTGAATGAGACCAGAAGCATATTTTAGGACCACCCGTTCCCATACCAGTGCTCATCAAAGTTGGAGAAGTTTTACATATTTATGAAAAATGTGTTATTTACACTATATTAAACATAGTACTATAGCACTAGTCTAGTATTTAGTAAATATATAAAATATTAAAATTGCACAATATATAAAAAGATAATATTAAAAAATGGTTTCATATAGAATATTATGAGATCCATCCAACTGATATAAAAATGGAGGCAAGAAAAGATACACAATTCTTGAAATGGAAGCAAAAGACACACTACTCTGAGGTCATCTTTACCGAGTTAATAGTGATGACCATGACTCAGGAGCAATTCCTTTCCAACGACAGAAATAAAGCACGTCTTATTAGCTTGCTTACTAAGAGGCTTGAAGGTGAAAGCTTCTCAGTAAAGCAAGCTAATGAAGACGCAGACCACCTGATTGTTGCCACGGCCATTAAGGTATCATAGGCGCATGAGAAGGTTGTGGTAGTTGGTGAGGATACGGATCTCCTCATCATGCTCAATGCCCTAGCAACACCACCTAGCAACACCAATACCTAGCAACAGAAACATATATTTCTCAAAACCTGGAAGAGGAACGACCTCATCAAAAGTATTTGGTCCCAACAGCTTCAAACTGGCAGACTACATCAGAAGGCCACTCATATTTCTCCATGCCATAAGTGGATGTGACACAACTTCAGCACTCTTCAGGCAGGGTAAGAAGAAGGTGGTCAGCTGTTGGTCGAAAATAAATGTCTTCTCAAAGAAATCAAACCTTTCATAATTATATATTTTCCCTCCAGACTCACTATTTATCCTCCTATTCACCAAGAAAAATGTTAAAAATGTGTAATCAGAAAAAGAAAAAAGCTTTATTTTACTCGTTAGAACTGTTAAGGATTTTTAGAGGTTCCGTAGTATACATTTAACCGTGCGTTTGGCCGCGCAGAGTGACAAAGTTACTTCACTATTTTTTGCGGGAAAACCGTAGCTTTAGCGATCAATTTTATTAGGACGTTTTTTGTTCAGAAACACGTGGTCTATCCACTTGTATTTTTTGTTTTTTCTACCCTGGCTTAATTTAAAAATTTTGAAAAAATGGTTGAAAAAAAATGTTTTTTTCATTTTTTTTTTATGTTCTGCATCCGAGCGAATTGTAAACTTTTCAGGATATTATTCTATACACTTTCACGAACTCATTAATAAAAAAATTATTCAGTTTGCAAGTTTTGTGGGTTTCACTATAAAATGTTCTCTGTCGTCTGGCTACAACTTTGATGAGCACTAGTATGGGAACGGGTGGTCCAAAAAATATGTATTTGATGTCATTCAATGCAGAATTTAATGCCCTGCAATTTTTAATAGGACTATGTTTTCGATACTGTGAGTCCTTTACGAGATATAACCGTAAAACCGCAAAAATACCCCTTTTGGGGGTATATTTTTACCCCCCACCACTTAAGCACAACTCCGCCGGGGGGGGGACCTAGGATAGTCATATTAAACAACAAATAAAGCCATTAAAACAATAAAACCTTTTGTAGCAATTATTTCCGATTTGGATTTTAAGCCTACTGGCCTATTAAAAAAACTCATAATTTAGGTTATTTTCGCGATTTACTAAAAACTGGTGGTTGACGGAGCTAGATGGACACCTGATTCGTACTCAGCATGTCCGAAATACGTAGGGGCTATCCAATGGAGCAACTGAAACAAATCACTTTTCACTTTTTTGTGTGGGTCTGTGTAATTATATTTGCATAGGTACGCAGTTTTCAAGAAAGGGGCGGAGGATCCGGTGACATTCATATACAACGTGATCTACCAAGAAATGCGGAAAATAAAATGGTGTGCTAGTCTTCAATGTGGGAAAGCCCTTGCAAAATTTTAGAGGATTCTGAGGTAATTTAGTATATTAAATTATTAGTCAATTTGCGAAGATACACTACTGATGTTGTGTAAGTCCTGACCTAATTCTGAAGAGGTCGACGAACTTACTGGTGAAAGAACGTATTCGAGTTGTTTACATTTCCTTAATTGGCATAAAAAGTGAAGCCGGCCGGCGAGATCAAAAAAAGAGGTCTGCACACGATCCAGCGGTAGGTAGTCAACATTGTTGGTACGCTTTGAAGATAATTGGAAATCCAGCGGACCAATTCACTTTTACGAATGAGTTCAAAGCATGCCGACAAGGCTGGCTCCGTGCCGCTGGATCGTGTGTAGACCCCTAGAGAGCCGCGTTTTTTGCTTCCGGTCGAACAATAGTTACACGGCCGTGTCATTGACCGGTTTAACTAAATATCTCGTATATCTGCTTGTCATTTCAGCATGAGATCAATGTCTGCGATTTATTTCGATTTATTAAATTTGATTAAAACCAAAAAGTCACTTCTATCTTATTATCCAGATTTGCTGTCAGTAGTGTCAATCCCAAGTCTGATAAAGTGATATGGTTGTACCGCGTTACGTTAGATTAGTTGAAGTCATTGGCGGCGCATTCCTACAAAAAAATAAGGTAATTTTTTTGGTCATTTTTTGAAAGTTTTTCATTTTTTTTACTCCTTTCGGTGGGGACAACCTACTGTTAAATTTTCCGCATGTCCTGGTAGATCACGTTGTATACACAGGCACATAAAAAAGTCTATTTCTGGGACTGCAATGGGCAACCCTTATGTATTTCGACGTATTGAATACGAATCAGAAGTTTGTTTAGCTCTATCACCCACCAATTTTTAGTAAATCCCGAAAATAACCTAAATGATGAGGTTTGTTTAAGATTACTTTCGCGACTTACAAAAAATGATGGGCGATGGAGCAATTCTAACTCCAGATTCGAATTCAGTGCGTCAAAATACATAAAGATAAGTTGGTCTAGTCAAAAGAACAGACCACTTTTACTTCCACATCCAGTGGAAGTATAGTAACGACAAAAAAATTTTTAAAAATTTTTATTGTTCAAATAGGTTTAGAATGTCATGAAACGTCGAGATTTTAAGTTTGAGCAAAAAAAAATTTCTGTCGGTCCGTCTGTAACTTTTTTGTGCGCACGTTTAATCTGGAACCGTTTAAGATATTGACTTGAAATTTGGTACACATATGTACCTTAACGAGATCTAGAACTAGATTATATTTTCATCTGGTTCCGTCGAAGGGTTGGGGAGTAAATTGGGGTAAATTTGGGGTAAATACGTAAATCAAGCAGGTAACAGTCCATAAAATTGGTAATTAGTGTATACAAGAGAAGCTAAGGTCTCAAAAAAAAATTTTGGCATTAGCCACCCCCATTACCACCCCCATTATTAAAGGGGATGAAAAAAAATTGATTCAGTGTGTGTACAAAAACCAGAAACCTCAAAATATTTTTTTACTTCATCCACCCCTACTACCACCCCCCTATCATCACCCCCACTCCACTACCGATGTGGGGTATCGTTTTAAGGGTTTTCGGGGTAGAGGATTTCAAATATTATATTATAGTACAGTAACTTCGAAATAATGTCATATTGAACGGATTTCGTTCATTTTTGGCAGTATAATAGTAAATGCTTCACAGAAAAGTTTCTATATTGTGCGGGGGCTTGCTAATTTATAGGTGGTGTATGCCACCTCTTCTCAGGGGGTGGCACTTAAATAATATATATATATATATATATATTTATTGGAGCTGAAATAGAATCAAATTTTAAGAAGAAAAGGTTCTATGCAATTTTTCACATAAATTGATAGTTTTTAAGTTATAACTACTTCAAAATTGCGATTTTAGCTTAAAAAAAAGGTATTTCCAAACGTCTTTCGTCAAGTATCTAGAAAAGTATTGCTTTATCGAAAACATGTTACAGACCAATTACAGAAAGTACAAACTGGGAATTAATTATATTTTTTGTTTATTGATGTAGGATTAATAATTTCGGAGATATTTAAGTTTATATTTGGTATCCAAGTGTCTCGAAATTACCATTAAAGTTTAATATGCATTTTTTTCTAAAGCAAGTGCTTTAAATGAGCAAAAAAAATTGAGTATCTAGGTAATGCTACATCTTAACGAAAAACTGCATTTGAGACAATTTTTTTAAATTACTGGCTAATTAGAGTAACAAAATGGCGACCTTTTTATATAAAAAAACGTAAATACGCACATTTTTTCGTCATAACTTATGCTACAGGAACGAGTAAAAAATAATTTGAAAGCGCAATTAATTGTTTTTAATTTCATTTCTTAGCATACGTGACGTGGGTGTCACAGTTTCTGAGATATTTAACATTTAAACTGCATTTTTCGTCTTATAAACGTTCGGACGCCATTTGTAAACTTTGATATCTCCGAAACTATTAAATCTATGTAAATAAATAAACAAGCGAAATGCTTTATCAGTTTATGAGCTTTATTTTTCAATAAAACTAATATTTATCGAGATATTTGGAAAAGGAAAAAAAATTACGTTTTATCGAAAATACCTTTATAGTTTAAACTGTATTTTTTTCTAAAGCAAGTGCTGTATACAAACCAAAAAATTTGAGCATCTACATCATGCTATATATATATCAATGAGAAACAGTGTTTGAAATTCCTTTTTTTTTTTAATTACTGGCTAATTACAGTAACAAAATGGCGACGTTGTTATTAAAAAAATGTGTAGATGCACATTGCTTTGGTCATAACTTCTTTATTTTTTATGCTACAAAAATAAATAAAAAAAGAGTTGAAAGCTTAATTAATAACCTATTATTCTACCTATTAGCATCCTTGACGTAGGTGTCACAGTTTCTGAGATATTTAACTTTCACTCTAAATAATTATCTTATAATCTCTTGGATGCCAAATGTAAACTTAAATATCTCCGAAAAATTATTAATCCTACATCAATAAACAAAAAATATAATTAATTCACACAGTTTGTACTTTCTGTAATTGGTCTGTAACATTTTTTCGATAAAGTAATACTTTTTGAGATACTTGACGAAAGCCGTTTGGAAATACCTTTTTTTTTAAGCTAAAATCGCAATTTTGAAGTAGTAATAAATTAGAAACTATCAATTTATGTGAAGAATTGGATAGAACCTTTTCTTCTTAAAATTTGATTCTACATCAGCTCCAATAAATATGTATTTTTTCAAGTGCCACCCCCTGAGAAGAGTTGGCATCCACCCCCTATAAATTAGCAAGCTCCCCGTACAATATAGAAACTTTTCTGTGAAGCATTTATTATTATACTGCCAAAAATGAACGAAATCCGTTCAATATGACATTATTCCGAAGTTTTGCATATTTTTTACCTCTAGGTACTGTACTATTATTAAAGTTCCATAAACAATTATTTCCACATACAAATTTTTTTCGTTGTGAGTGACGTGGATAGAAAATCTGGATGTGGAAAGCAGTGATTCCTTGGGCTGCGGTTTTTTATTTTATGTGCCTGTGTAATTAATCAAGCTTAGTTACCACTGCGTTTTTAAGCTCTTTCCAAAGCGGCCGTAGAAAATAGTTATTAATTATATAAGGGGATTAACAAGCCTTTAATCGTGAGGAAAAATGTGTACTCGAGGCGCAGTCGAGAGTCACATTTTTTTCCGAGTAGGTTGAAAGGCTTTTAATCCCCGAATGTAATTCAACGTTTTATCCACGACCACGACCAAATTAGGAGCGTGAAAGACGTATGAAAGCAGGTGAAAAAATCTGATTTTGAAAAACGCCAGATATGACAAGTTCATTTTGACTAAGAATCTTTTGATTTTGAGCAAAAAAAATAGAAGGTTTTTGAATCGTTTCTATGACATGAAGATCGTTCTTGATATAAATGTTAATATTAATATTAATAATAATTCTAAATAAAATTCTATAAAATCGAAGCGTGGTATTATGAATTCTAATCCACTAGTGTATTAAAGGGCCTTTAATCCGCGAAAAATAGACGTATTATACCATCCTAATATAGTGGTCGTGGATAAATAATATTATTCAACTCTGGTTTATAGCCGAATCATAAGAGTGTATTGAAAACAACTGAAGTTGTTTCATGATCTTGGCTTTAGAAACGTCAAATTTTTGTTTGACGTTCAAGTTAACTCTGAAATTTATTTATTTAAATATGGAAGCTGAGGACATTCGTAGAAAAAGTATAGTGTGCAACATGTATGAAAAGCTATTTTCAACACTTCCTACACAATACCTATACTATTACTCTCAGCTACAGTAATAAAACCAGTATATATGTTATATAATATTACACGCTATCTTATTGCGACTTAGCCATAATAAACCTTCACAGGTATGTCGTATTTCACGATAACAGATTCTCTTATTAATTGCTTATCTTCAAGATATCATATTACACCTTTGTTTCTCATAACTTGTGCAGACTGCAGAACTGCAATTCCTTTGTTATATATTTTGCTTACTCAGGTTCTGTATGTTATAAATATGACTAAACACGCTTTGTTGAATCAGTTATTAAACTCACTTAGAATGAAACACTTCTAATTATTATTATATTCCTTGTCCAAGAGCCAACGTTGGCTCAATTTAAGTAAATAAAAGTTTTTAAAAAGCAATTCATGTGAACCGTGATCTAACATTGGCGCAGTCGGTAGGATCCGTAAACATCATCAGAACAAGAAGCCTAACTGGGAGTGAAGCGCAAAAGAACAAGGACAACATCTGCAGAAGGTGCCTAACTAGTGCGTGTACATCTGCGAGAACAAGGAGACCTTCCTCACTGGTGGTGGCGGATCCCAATCCCTTGACGGACGAAGAACCTACCCATAGAGATGAAATTAATGTAAGTCATTTTAAGAATCATCTCGTTATTTTATTTCATTTTTACAATTATTATTTCTCACAATTATTTACGTGTATTATACCGCTAATACACTCGGCAAACAAAGCCAATTCTGTTATCAAACAAATCCTATACAAGCTACAACGCAACAATTTTAATTTTAAGTTATTTATTTTCGTATTCACGAAACGACTGTGTATTATACAGTTAATACACAATTTACTAACGTACGCAACATAACAAACTATTTCAATCTAATTTCCGTATCATACTGCTGATACGCAACCAATTTTAGTTCAAAAATTTCCAAACAAAAAAGTAAAATGCCAGACAGAGCTCAACCAGAGCCGGTTCAACCAGTTCAACCAGTAGTGCCGACGACAGCCGAGCAACCAGAGCAAGTCGAGCACGAGGTAGAGCCTTACAAACTCTCAGAAATTTTCTCCGGAGTTCGATGGTAACGCCATCAACCTCCAAACTTTCCTAAACTCATGTCAGTGTGCCCAACGCATGGCAATTCATGACCAAAAAATTTTATTAACTGTTCATATTAAAAATAAATTGAAAGGCAAAGCTGCCGAACTAATCAATTCTCGTAACCCTGCCACATGGCCAGAAATTAAAGCACTTCTAGAAACCCACTTCGGTGACTCTAGAGATTTAACAGCTCTTATTCAAGACCTACAAAGAATTCACCAATTGCCTGGTGAATCTGCATTAACATTTGTTTCGCGTCTACAAACGCACAATGCGAAAATGCACGCTGCAGTGCAAAAACAAAATCTATCTTCAGAGCAAAGAACCGCGCAAACAAACCTGATTGAAACTATGACATTAAATAATTTGTTAACGGGTCTAGAACCAAATCTAGGGAGAATAATACGTGCCAGTAACCCTCCGACTATAATGAACGCAATTATTAGAATTCGGAGAGAACTACAACTTTCGTATTTTGAACAACAAAAATTCCCCAAAAATAGTCCGGTCAAAAATCCAGTAATTCAACAAAAGCGACCACAAGGTCCCAATTTGCAACAAAAGTTTTGTTCCTTCTGTAAACGGAATGGACATGTAATAAGCGAATGCCGCACAAGGCAACAGTCTCAAAACTTCCAGAGACCGAGTTTCCAAGGAAACCCAAACTCACAAAATTTTTCTCATCAAAACTTCGCACAACCGAGTAATAATCAATTTAGTCAGAGGACATTCCCTCAAAATAATCAGCCAAACCAATCACAGCAAAACAGGCCCTCAGCCATAAGGCCGAACCCTAATTTTATGCAACAGCGACCATCAGCTATCCAACCTAACCCAAATTTTAATCGCTTTAACCAGCAAAAAGCTCATCATTTGAATTACGAACCTTACGATAATTATACCGATCAATTCAACCAATACAATGACTACTCTTTCGACGATTACCAAAATTACCAAAGTCAAAATGAATCGTACGAAAATTACAATTTTGAAACCAACCAAAATTTCCAGGAGAATTATACTGCTAATTCTCAGAACGAGCAATACGAGGATTATACTGCTAATCCTCAGGATTTTCGTTTAGATCCGGAGTACCCCGCGGATACTCCAACACAACAAATAGACCAATTCGACCAAATATCAAACCAAATACAAACAATGAATCTCAACGACAGTTTCGATCCAATGCTGAACTTCCCAGAACAAACGTTCATGTAAATACGCTTTCTCACACCCTATTAACCGTAAATTCAAAAAATCTTTATTACATCAAAGACGCAACCGGCAAATTTAAAATTTTGATTGACACAGGTGCAGGAATTTCAATTTTTAAACCTAAAACAGCTGAAAATTATAGACGTAGATCCCCTGAAAATGTAATTATACAGGGTATTACTGATCAAAAAATTTATATCAACGAATCTGTTCTCATCCCCTTTTCAGATGAGTCACACAAGGTTTACATCTATAATCTAGATATAGATTTTGATGGACTACTAGGCGCAGACTTTTTAGAACATTACGAATGCCGAGTAGATTTCAAAAATAAACAACTAGTCACAAATTTTAAAACCGTACCACTATTTAAAGTCACGGAAGAAACTACAGTAAATTTACCTGTACAACCAACTGGTAACTCTAACATCAAAAACCAAAATCCAAATTTAGGCAACATCAAAAATTTAATTTCTATCGAACCTCGCATGGAAAAAATATGTAAACTAGAATGTAACCTACAAAATACCGAGGCTATACTGTTAGCCCAGGAAAACGAAAAAGTACGCTTACCAAATGCTATTGTCAAAATCGATAACAATGGAGAATTTTTAACCTCAATTATAAACGCAAATGCAATACCAAAAACTGTAAATTTTTCTAACATAAAACTAGAGCCAGTACAAAAATTCAAATCAATTTTCAATTTAAACACTCAAAATTCTGACTCACACCTACAGACGGACAGATCCTTCGAAATTAGGAACGAATTGCGCTTGGATCATCTAAACGAAGAAGATGCCGAAATAGTAACGCAGCTTCGTTTAGACTTTCAAGATATATTCTATTTGGAAGGAGACAATTTAACTTTTACTAACGAAATTAAGCATTCCATTGACACGAACGATTCAAAACCGGTTTTTACAAAATCATATCGCTACCCTCATATTCATAAAGAGGAAGTCAAAACACAAGTCTCTAATATGCTTGATCAAGGCATCATTAGACCTTCGATTTCTCCCTGGTCCTCTCCGGTTTGGGTTGTACCTAAAAAACTCGACGCCTCCGGTAAACAAAAATGGCGAGTTGTAGTGGACTACAGAAAACTTAACGAACTGACTATTGACGATAAATACCCGCTACCCAATATTTCCGACCTCCTCGATCAATTAGGCAAATGTCAATATTTTACAACTTTGGACTTAGCCTCCGGATTTCACCAAATCGAGATTGATGCGAAAGATATTCAGAAAACTGCTTTCACAGTTGAAAATGGTCATTTTGAATTCGTAAGAATGCCTTTTGGACTTAAGAATGCCCCATCAACATTTCAAAGAGTGATGGATAACATTTTATTAGGTATCCAAAACGAACGATGTCTCGTCTATATGGACGATATTATTGTTTACTCCCCTACTATTCACGAGCATATTTCTCGATTAACGGAAGTTTTCAAACGATTACAGAAAGCCAATCTAAAAATTCAACCCGACAAATGCGAGTTTCTCCGCAAGGAAGTCGCTTATTTAGGACATCTCATTACAAAAGACGGCGTAAAACCGAATCCTTCGAAAGTTGACGCTATTTTAAATTTCCCTCAACCAAAAAACCAAAAAGAAATTAAATCATTTCTAGGCTTAGCCGGATATTACAGGCGCTTTATTCCCAATTTCTCCAAGATTACCAAGCCTTTAACAAAACTACTACAAAAAGACATACCATTTGTCTTCGACAATGATTGTATAAATTCTTTTCAAAATTTGAAACAAACATTAACGACAACTCCGATATTAATCTACCCTAACTTTGATGAACCTTTCGTCCTAACCACTGATGCAAGCGCATTTGCCGTCGGCTCAGTGCTGAGCCAGGGGCCCATTGGCAAAGATTTACCCATTGCCTATGCCTCTAGAACCTTGTGCAGTGCAGAAACTAAGTATTCAACAATTGAACGCGAGCTTTTATCGATAGTATGGAGTGTAAAGCACTTTAGACCATATCTGTACGGTAGAAAGTTTAAGCTTGTAACCGACCACAGACCACTCACCTGGCTATTCTCTATAAAAGATCCAGGAAGTAGACTTGCCCGTTGGCGACTCAAATTAGAAGAGTACGACTACGAAATAATTTATAAACCTGGCAAAATCAATAAGAACGCGGACGCACTTTCCAGAATCAAAATTAATCATTTTTCCGAATGTTCCAAATTCTATTCAAAGGTTCTAGCCGCGAATGACGAAGAGTCAGACGACGACGAAAACCCAGACGATAACAACGAAATCACTAACGAACAAATTTCCCGAGAATTTGAAACTTTCACCAACCTATATAAAACAACATCTTTAATAGACTATTCAAAAATCAAAGCCTCAAACAAACAACTCTTATACCGAGAACACAAAGATATCATAACTTTCTTCCAACAAAACAACTTACAAGACCTCCATCACAAAATCATTGAGGACATATTCGAAGAAAATCCCGAATTTCATAACGACAAAATCAATGTTGTATCAAGCAAAACGGTCAGACATAGGAGATATTTTATCATTCCTCTACCCTTCGATATTGAATCTGTAATCGAACATTTATTTTTGGTATTATTTAAAAATCAAGATGTTCTAGATCTCTCTAAGACATACTTTGTCGAAAATAATTTAGACCTCCCCATTCTTGAAATCCTATCATTCATTTTTGCGGAAAAAGACTTAAAAGTAGTAATTTGTCAAGATATCGTCAGAACTGCCGACGAAGATGAAATTCCAATTATATTGGAGCAAAATCATTTTGGTAAAAATAATCTACACCGCGGAATAAATGAAACGATTCGAAGAATTAGAGAAAAATACACTTGGCAAGGTCTAACTAAAGACGTTGAAAATTTTATAAAAAATTGCGAAACTTGCCAAAAGACTAAAGTATGCCGGAAAAACCTTAATAACCCTCTAGTAGTCACAGAAACCCCAAGAACACCATTCGAAAGAATCAATATTGATTTATTTGAATTCCCTACTCGAAATTACGCTTTAACCATTCGCGACGAATTAACTAAATTCACGCAAGCATATGCAGTCCCGGATAAATCCGCAAAATCTGTCGTAAACACTTTGTTGTTATATTTCCAACATTATGGTACCCCATTAAGAATCCATTGCGATTACGGTGGCGAATTTGACAACCGCTTGCTCAAAGATCTCTGCACCCTCTACGACATAAAATTAACTTATTCAAGCGTAGGACATCCCCAATCGAACGGATCCATAGAAAGATTTCATGCTACTCTAGCTGAAATGATAAGAATTCATAAAACTGAAAATCCCAACGAACATCCTTTCACAATTTTACCATATGCAGTAATATGTTATAACAATTCAGTAAATAAAACACACGGTTTCACCCCATACGAACTTATATTTGGACATACGTCTAACAGACCACCTGAAACCTTATATAACCAGAAAGAACTAATAACTAAATATGTCAAAGATTTGAACAATAGAATATCCCACTATTACAAAATAGCCCGTAATCGAACACAAGCTCAAAAGGAGAAAGCGAAAGTTCGCTTTGACAGAAATGTTCCCCAGAAACGATCTGAGTACAAAATAGGTGACTTAGTTTATGTAAAAGAATCACAAATTAAGAACAAACTACAAAATAAATTTAACGGTCCCTTTAAAATAAAAGAAATTTTTCAAAATTCTGCTACCTTATTAAATCTCGAAACAAAACAAGAAACTAAAGTAAATTTTGATAGAATGAAACCATATACTGAAAATTAAATTTATTTTCAGGTTTCTCCTGCTGTTCGGATCAGCACTCTGTCAATACAAAATTACCCCGATCAATAACACTGTTGGTGTATACTATCACCAAGACACGGACATCGTGGTGACAAATGACAAATGGACTCTGCTAGTGCATAAAAATATTTCATCCCTCAAACTAGCTTTTGACAAAAACCAAAATAATTTAGACAGAATCTTGAACACCCTCGATGGTGCTGACCAAAAATCAATACTGTTTAGAAGCGAAGTCAAAACAGAGTTTAACCTTTTAATGCAAATAGCCAGTTCAATAAAAACGAAATTTGACGAAGTCTTTTCAGACACAAAGAGATATAAACGCGGAATACTTAACGGTTTCGGAACAATATTCAAATCAATTACCGGAAACTTAGACGCCGAAGATGGCGAGTACTACACTAACTGTATAAATAAATTAAATAATGACGAACATCAATTAGAAAACTTAATCAAAAATCAAATCTCAGTTACAACTTCTGTTATCAAAAATTTCAACTCAACTATACAAAAATTACAAATTGATGAGGAAACATTTAACAAAGATATCAAAGAAATCGAGCACACAATTCAAACTATAACTCAAACGATCCAAGCTGCCGAAATAAAACTAAAATTTCTATACATTTCCGAACAACTAATGGCCAGCTATTTGTACATCGAAGACAATCTAAACGATATTTTAAATTCAATAACATTCGCCAGATTAGGAATTATTCATTCATCAATCATAACACCTGATCACTTAGTAACGGCGTTACAAGAGATTTCACAGAGTTTGCGAAGGAACAATTTACCTCTTCCAATTAAACTATCAGCAGTTGCTCAATATCTGGATATTATTGAACTAAAAGCTTTTCAACTAGATTCTAACTTAATATTTGTTTTAACAATACCTCTCATTGAACCTCAAAATTACAACACCTTTCGTCTGTACCCTATACCTATACTTGATAACAGAACTGGTCTACATCACTTTTTATCTATTTCACAAAAGTTTATCGCGAGAGACGATGATTCTTTAATGTACATACCTATACAAAATTTGAAAGAATGCAAACCACTTTATTTTGGAACCAAACTATGTTCGAACCTGTTTGCATATCCTATCGACCAAAATGCCATTTGTGAAGCTAGAATATTAAAACCATTGCCGAAACTCCCAGAAAATTGTCAAACTTCCTTCATCATTAGTCAAGGATACAACGTCCAAGAACTTGAAGACAACACATGGCTAGTAATTAATTCCGAACCACTTCACATTACCATCAACTGCCCGAAGAGAGAATCCATAACAGAGCTAATTAACAAAAATTCCATCATAAAACTACAACCAGGATGTTACGCCTATGCAGGCATTACTCGAATACAAGCCAGTGCTAAAGACTTTTCCGAAATTAAGGACAATTCACATCCAATCCAAATTCCTTTTGAATGCTGCAATCACATGCCCGACAAAATCGAAATCCCAAAATTAAAACCGCTTAAATTAAACAGTCTCGACGTAGAAGATTTAGATATTGCTAAAAACAAACTAGAGCAATATTCCAAAGACCTAGACGACCTCATAAACGAACCTTTTGTGACCAAACATGTATCTTGGTTCACATACTTCATAATCACTCTCATCATCCTATTAGTTCTACTTTACATAACTTGTAAATGCAGAAGAAGAAGATGTGGAGCATTGCGAATCCAACCCTCAACGGATAACCCTCCTTCACCTCCTTCAGAGCGAAGCAGAGTATTTACCAAATTTCCTAGACTGATCCCTCCAAGAAAGCGACCCGGTATTAGACCTCAAGAAGAAGAGGACATCGAGTTAACATAGACTTTCATGTGGAGTTTTACCCTTGTCTATTAATTTAGACTATTGTATTTTATCCTTATTACGTTATGTAATGTTTTATTATCGCTTACCAATTTTAACTTTTACATTATTTTATTATTTTGCTTTGTATTCATTCAACATTGTTTCAATTTATTTTTGCATTATATTCATTTAACGTTTTAACAATTTTCAAAAGTTGCTGCATAACATCAACTTTTTTATTAAGGGGGAAGTTGTTATATAATATTACACGCTATCTTATTGCGACTTAGCCATAATAAACCTTCAGGTATATCGTATTTCACGATAACAGCTTCTCTTATTAATTGCTTATCTTCAAGATATCATATTACACCTTTGTTTCTCATAACTTGTGCAGACTGCAGAACTGCAATTCCTTTGTTATATATTTTGCTTACTCAGGTTCTGTATGTTATAAATATGACTAAACACGCTTTGTTGAATCAGTTATTAAACTCACTTAGAATGAAACACTTCTAATTATTATTATATTTCTTCTCCAAGAGCCAACGTTGGCTCAATTTAAGTAAATAAAAGTTTTTAAAAAGCAATTCATGTGAACCGTGATCTAACATATATATATCATTTTACTGCCGTCTCAGAAGCACTAAACATGTTGAAAAATGCTAATTATCCAATTGTTTGACCATTTCTCGTGAAAAATTTCGAAAGTCCTACAAAAAGAGGACAATGTTCAATAAATGGTTTCCATCCACTACTGATGGAATTGGTCAGTAGGCCAGTCGGAATAGCTTTTTTGTGCGAAATGTCGTTTACCGCAATTTTCTTTTCTTAAAGTATAGTTTGGGATGTAGAAAAATATATGCCAACTATCCGCACACGTGACAGGTGGGGCAACACACTTTAAAATTAAAAAATCGTCAATTTTTTGCCATTTTTACCTTTATTTGCAATATACCTCGTATCTGAAGCATTTTTTGAAAATATATTAAGAGATAGAAAAGTTGAGAAACTGATTTTGAAAATTTTATTATTCTTGACACTTTCTCAGAAAATTCTTCGTTTAAGAGCTACAGACGAAAGAAAAATGCTACTTTTCTATTTTTTGATTGTTTTTCTTTTTAAGTAATTATAATAAATATTAATACAACATCGATACAATATAAATTATGTTTCAATGTCCAATTTACTGTTTAAATAAAATATATTTACAGAACTATTTATAATTTACATGTTAAACAGAAAAAATAAATAAAATGATGGGAAAATAAATATATATTTTCACAAACAGACTGTTTATTTTATGCATAGTACAGTATACATGCGTTTCATGTATAACTCAATATAATATGAAACGCATGTACGCTGTACTATGCATAAAATAAATAGTGTGTTTGTGAAAATATATATTTGTTTATTTATTTCCCCATCATTTTAATACCTCAATAGTTGAAAAGTTTTATTATTTTTTTTTCTGTTTAACAGGTAAATTATAAATAGTTATGTGAATGTATTTTATTTAAACTGTAAATTGGACATTTAAACATAATTCACATTATACCGATGATATATTTCGTATTAATATTTATTATAATCACTTAAAAAAAATCAAGAAAAGTAGCATTTTTCTTTCGTATGTAGCTCTTAAACGAAGAATTTTCTAGAAAATAATAAAATGTTCAAAATCGATTTTCTCGACTTTTCTATCTTTTGATATATTTTCAAAAAATGCTTCATATACGAGGTATATTGCAAATAAAGCGAAAAATGGCAATGGATTTTTTAATTTTTTTTATGGCATTAGGAGTTATCCATGCAGCCAGGAACAAGTTGTTATATATAAAACTAATGGGATAAACACATTTTCACACATATACACGCAGCACACATCTATACATATATTACCCTAAACCTATCCTAATCCAAAAAAAAACAGGAAATTATAAAGAAGATCCAAGAGAAGGTACGGATACACATTCTTCTCGCCCAGGAGTCTTTCAGGGCATTTTGTTAGACACACTATAATAGACTACGGTAAATGGGAATTAGATAAAATTAAAACGGAGGTGAGACATATAGGGAACGAATTTATTAGTTACACATTTATACTTTCAGACCAGACGTTTTCAAAAAGCGTATAATAACTGCATTTACTTTATTATCGTTTAGAGCTAATAGGTGTAATAGATTGACTGGCATTTGAATGTTAAGGTTCAGAATATCTGCGTACAGTTGGTCACGTCCAGATGAATGTTTAGCACAGTTAAAAAATAAATGATCCAGATCGCCTACAACATTACAAATTTCACATATTTTGGTCGGTAAGATTCCTATTTTATTTAAATGTAGAGGGTAGCAACCATATCCAAATCTCAACCTAATAAGTGTAGTAGTATATTTCCTAGGAATATGAAAAAAGTGGAACCTAGTTTCCTTAGGAATTTCTATTTGGATATGGGTATATCTTGTAGGCGTAGTAAAACAATATTCGTGCCAATGAGAAGTCCATTTTTTATTTAATCTCGCTTTGCTAATATTTATACCGTCCGCGTCCTGTAGACACAGACTGTCTACAGTATCTCCATGTTCGACACTGTCTTTGGCCAATATGTCGACTTTTTCATTGAATTTTATGCCGCTGTGAGCTTTAACCCATATATAATTAATTTTAAACCCAGATATTTTCAATAAATAATTATAGTGTTTAATTAAATTAATGAAAGGGTGACACATGCTGGATACAGGATTATAAGTATTACTTATTGCCAAGAGAACTGATCTGGAGTCACTTAGGATGATTGAGTTTTTAACCTGCTTATGTATAATATGTTCTAAGGTTTTGGCTATAGCATATGCTTCTGCTGAGTATATGGACGTGTCTTGGGAGAGTTTAAATTTTGATTGCGTACTTGAGTTAGGTATTAAGAATGCACAGCCTGTACCATAGTCAGATTTTGAGGCATCTGTATAGAAATGCATAGCAGTAGGAAGTTTTTCTAAGATGTTTTGGAAGATGACTTCATTTACTCTGGGATTTTCTGTATAATTAGGGAATAATATATACGACTGACGTATCAAGTCAAAATATTCGGCCTGAGGGAGAAAGTGGTGTTGGTTGATATTTTTAGAAACTTGTAATACTTCACGATATGCTATGCACAGAGTTGGGGAATTTTTTTCTCCCAGAATTAGTCAGTAAGATCTAAGATATTTAGGTGGTGTATTCTGTCCATCATAGCAGGATTTTTTATATTTAATTTTAAAACAATTTTTTTCAGAAAGGAACTCTCTCCTGAGGAAAAGAGGAGGTTCTTTGGACTCTACACGCAAAGGTTCGATTGGGGTTGAATTCATGGCACCGGTACATGTACGAAGAGCTTTATTTTGCATTACATCGATTTTATTTAGCACAGACTTACTAGCGGATCCATATAGAGTGCAACCGTAATCTATAATTGATCGAATGTACGACCTAAAAAATAGAATTGAAATTTGTGGATCTGGACCCCACCAAGTTTTTGACGTTAATTTTAAGAAATTAATTCCTTTCTGACATTAGGGATTTTTTAATTTCAAAGTGTGTTACCCCACCTGTCACGCGTGCGGATAGTTGACATATGTTTCTAAATCCCAAACTATAGGCGTCTGAATTTAAGATGCCAGCGCCAAAGTGGAGAACTCGTGAACTAATTATAGGCCGTTTGTTTATTTATTTGGCGAATAGTTATATCGATTTTTTTCTGTTTATTGTTATTTTTGGCGTTGAAAATAATAACATTAATAATATATGACCTAAAGGTTTGCAAGATTTTGTTGTAAGTGATTTGCAAGATGCTAATGGCATTATTCAGCAAAATTCATATTTTTTAGGTTATATGGTTTTCCCCTTAAAAAGTACAGTTTCTTCGACATAAACGGTGTCTGGCTAGTTAAATATTAATAAACTTAAATATTTCTTTAAATTTATGTACAGTTGTAGTTTAAATCACTTTTTTTTCAGGAAACATGAGTGACATTTAGGTTAAGCATATTGCAATGTATGGAACATTTGGGAAGCACTAAAAATGTAAAAATTCTAATTGTGTGTATGAAGGGGAATATGTTTTAAATGCAGGACATATTATTTTGTGTGGTACAACCCATATTCAACACAAAACTTAACATAGAGCATACCTCTATGTTTACAAACAAGTGTCAGATCATGAAATTAGTGGTACCTCCATTGAATATAGGTAACTGAAAAGATATTTATTAATTCTTTAACTAAAATAACTGAAACAGTATTTTGTAAAATATGAAATAGAAATATTCAGGGGTAAAACATAATAGTGCATGATGCAATAGTATACATTACTTTTATAAATATACTGAAATTGCATATATTTACTTATTTCAAAAATTTCACTTAAATGTGTGATTGTTCAGGCTATTATTATTGCTACTCGGGCTTCTCGGGCCACGGTTATTTGCACCAGCTTTTCCCCTTTCAATGCCTGGTTAAAGGTGTCTACATCAAAGAGGGTATGCTGTGAACATTGTCGTGCCAATTCAACTTTCACGAATTGTCCCTGCAATCTACAAAGGATACCGACTAGATTGGCTCCATCAAGTTGTATCTTGTGTAGCCCCTTTAAACGCTATCATATTTTTAATAACTTTAGCATCTCAGTTTATCATTATTTACTTATTGTTGATATCATCGTACACTAAAGAGACAATGACAGAAAGGCCTATAATTAGTTTGACTATAGATCACCAGGTGGCGTACTCCTTATTTTCAGACGCCTATACTTTAAGAAAAAAAAATTGCGGGTAAACGATATTTCGCAAAATGATCCTTGTTCAATCTATTCCGACTGGCCTACAGGAGAGTTTTTAAAAACCAACTGCTTCCCTATATTATGTTATAAACTACTTTTAATATGTTTTGCATTAGAAAAATATATAATTTTTATTTATAACTATGCCTTACACAATAAATCACAAATAAAAAACAAAGGGGAAATAAAACCATATGTGTACCGTCATATGGAACAGGCCCAAAGATAAAATTGTACTTTTCGAGATATAAGCGATTTTATGCGGGAAGCTCGAAGTTTTCACAAATTGAGTTCATTATATGCAGGCTTATAGGAAAATGTCTCTTAATTTTTCAATTCACTGGTTTAGAGAGGTGAGATTTACTTTACATTGAAGCCTTCTTGTGCTTATTATGGACGTATGCATAACTCCATATCGAAGATCTAGACCCTCACCATATGACGGTACACATATTATTATTACCTATCACTTGTGTTAATAAAGAGCACTAATTCCCCAGGAGAAGTACCAAAAGCAGTCTAAATTACATCTATTTCATTTTCATTAAGAATAATGATTGATCTACTATCTCACCTAGAATTTTGCAAGACATAGTGCACTCTCTTACTATGCAGCAAATTTTTTTATAGAGTACTCAGATTATAGACATTCAAGCCCTCAGTTAGTCTCAACAGGCTGCAAACACTATGAAAAAGTCTGATTTGATGTACAATAATTGGGAAAAATTGGTCTACCACCATGTTTATCTTAAGCAATATTATGTAGTCTTCAGAATTTCATTGGTAAAAGGACTCCCCACAAATCTTATTGAAATTGTCTCTCAGTCGAATTTTCTAAAATTCGGATATGTTGTAGTTTTTACTTTTCTGAGTAAAAGTTCTCATGGGCATAAGTCTCGGCTATGGCTGCTTTTCAAGCTATGAGGGCTTGAACGTCACAATGAGCATAAAAATTTGGCGAAGTGAAGATAGCAATCATTTTAGCAATCCTCCATATTTTTCTTTGCTCTACGTCGTATAAATTATTTTCAATGGAAAATAGCTTTATACATATATTTCAAGAAAACAGAACAAACTCCGATATAGATAGGGACTAACAGGGTAGCAATCCACAAAAAGTAAAATATTCTTCTTGTAATCTTCGTTTTTTTCTTTTTTTTTTTCACCGAAAATGGTTAATGCACAAACGATATTAAAAAAGTTACAAAAAGAATATTTTAGTTTTTGTGGATTTCTGCCACGTCAGCCCCTACCTATATCAGATTTTGTTGTGTTTTCTTGAAATATATCTATATAGCTATTATTCCACCGAAAACGGTTCATGCACAAACGATTTTAAAAAAGTTATAAAAAGATACTTTTTGTGAATTGCTACCCCGTCATCCCCTACCTATATCGAATTTTGTTGTGTTTTCTTGAAGTATAACTCCATATCGCTATTATTCCACTGAAAATGGTTAATGCACAAACGATATTGGAAGAGTTACAAAATTATATTTGATTTTTTGTGGATTGCTACCCAGTCGCGTATTGGCATTCGCCCGTGTAGTACAACACCTGCCTGTGTACAGCGGGGTTGTATTCGTTAGGAGAATAGCTAAATAGAACACACCATAAATTCAGACAAAACCCTACGCAGTATAACGCCTCACGGGCGTCCTACGAGTATATACCTCTTAAACCTAAACGTGCTTTTGCTAGTTTTGTACATATTTTGAAAATTGTTATAATTTTCAGAATTTTTCAAATGTAACTAATTTTTAAAATTTGAAATTAGTACAAATTTTCAAAATATGTAATAATATAAGAAGTATGGAATATAAAGAGATAAAAGTTCTAAATAATTGGTGTTCTAAAATGATAAACAGAAAACTTACAGAAGTTTTCAAAATTTACAGACAAAAAAATGGAGAAAAAATTCATATAGCTCCAAAACGGCTGGTATTTACAAAATTTTTTACATAGTCAAAATTATTCAGAATTTATTCATTAATCGTATGAATCATGTTTCAAGGTTCCAGCCATCGAAAAATAATTTCTCACCGCAGCGCCATCTCTGTGCACTGCGAAGGAACAATTCTAACTGCAGTTATTTAAGACCTTTCTTGGTGTCAATTATCTGCGATTTACAAATTTTAAGTATCTTTATTATTTTACGAGATAATGACCCGGGGAATTTTAGCTGTATATTCTATATATTTCTACAAACAGTCCGACAAAAATTTTGGAACGTTGAGGGTGTCTACCACCCTAAACATAACACAACATAACTTTAAAACATTTATTGATAACCAGCTGATTTTTTCAAGATTGCTTAATAAAAATATGTAGAATCCAATTTTCGAATTGTCGGACAAAATATATTTGCCGATTTTCCATTTCGACGTGTGGAAATCGTCTTTTTCATACCGAGGAGGAACGCCACGTTTACGAAAATTCTCGCAGAGGAAAAAAATGATAGACTAGGCGCTATGCCGTACAAGAAGTTATACGAGGACACATATAAATTGCATTTATGTACGCGGGCACCTACACTATAACTCTGTCTTCATGTAGTAGAATTGGCGAATTTTGGAAAAGAAATCCACATTGAAGTTCTACAGCACACAAGTGTTTACAAAATGACCCACTCGTACCAGATAGGCCATCACAAAATCCAATTGCGGTATTTATGGTGTATAATAACGACTTGTCTTTTTCTGATGCTACGTTGTATACGTTTTCTCTAATTTTAAATATTTTATCGATATTTTTTGCCTTTGCGCAAAAGTTTTTATAATCGATTTGTGGCTTACTCCGTCGAGAATTTGCAAATTCCAATAAGCGCCTTTTGTAGTAGCATTCAAAGGTATTGATAATGAAATCTACTAATGCACAACTATTGAAAGCCTTACATCTTTGCAGAATAATATCTTTGAAAATACGGATTGAGGCTTCCGTATAATTATTTGTGTTATTCCCTTTTGTAATAATATCATTCCTATAAGAAATACGCCACTCCAATCGTCTTTCCCATAGATGAGTAAAATGTTCAACTAATATATGACTTTTTTTAACTTTCTCACTTGACATAAGATCATTAAAGTATTCTTGGGCATCTTCTGGTGTACCAGAATATAAGACCTCTCTGAACATTTGCATAATTATGCGCCTATCTTCTTTCTGCACGTTGTGATTACTGTTCCACAACCATCTCCACAGGGCTTAACATACATGAAAAGTGCATAGCAATAAATTAGACGAGGGAAAAACTGCTTTCAATGCATTACGTTCAGCAGCGCTATCGTCTGTCATTATTACGTTGGGTAGAAATATTTTTCCGTTCCCCTCCAATACCTCCTTGGTAGCAGAAAATGCTATAGCATAGTTTGCTTCTGTTTTAGTAGTGTATGCAGAATTCATACAAGTAGTAATTTTATTAGCGGAAAATAGAAAAGTGATCCAAGTACTGGTCTGGTCGCATGACCCGCCAGAATCGACAAATATTATTTCGTTAGAAAATTCCTCGGCAAATGTTCGTTGCATTATTGGAGTAACAACAACATAACCAACATTGGATTTTCACGAATTAACAATTCTACGCCGGTTTCCTTGACGTCAGCAGTTTTTGATCGCAATACTTCGATAGCACTTTTTTCATCACGGCCACCATATTCTGTTGTTCGCCATTTGTCATACAAATATTTAATTTGTCTTTCTGTCGAATACGTTACACGAACTGAACAAATGCTCACTAAGGTTTTACTTTACTGCAGTGCATAAAGCACTGTTAGAATGACTAGTTGCCGAAAATTGGCGCGAACTTAAGCCATATTCACCATTTTCAACATAACTGTTTGTTAACAAGCAGAGCGATAAAGATTAACAGCCTGACAAAGAAATATCCTATTCACCATCACATTTGAGACCGCTGATAGTAAACAGGCAGTTAAATGAAAGTTACCAGAAATATGTTGGTAGTTTTTTGCTGTAGCTAATGTCGCCATTATTATTTACTACAAAATAATAAGTTTTTTATTTTATAGATGCAAAAATGTTGAGTTCAATAGGTATTTAAAAAAGAAAAGATGTACATTTTATTAAATAAATATTTTATTGAAAAACTGTATTAATTGGTAAATTCCTAACCGTACAATTTTCTTCATTTACATTATTATTATAAACAATGCCCATATCATTTTCTAGGTCGTGTTCAATTTCGTCCAATATATTTTCTAATTCATCATTTTCATCTACACAAATATTATGTAAAACCGCAGTGGCTAAAATCACCTCACATATTGTTTCCATTTTCAACCTCATGCCCTGAGCACAGAAGACATATAGTTCCTGTCTTCTGTGCCCTGAGATAAACAAGGAAAACGTCTTTTCCATACCCTAAATAATCATTCCACTGGATTTCTTGTTCAAATTTGTGAAGAATTGTAATGTTGTTCTGCATCTGTTCTAGTTTCGCCTAATGATGTCAGTAAGTAGGTTCTACAGTGATAACCACCATCTCCGGCAAGGTAATAAGGTACAAATTCACCAGTTTCAAAATGTGCCCTTACGTTCGAGTCATTGAATATGGTAGTACCATGGACGGACCCGGGCCAACGAGAAACTATATATCAGTAATTTTTAACTTTGAGTCACAGACAACTTAAACATTTATGCTAAAATTCCCTTTTCTATTTCTAAAGACTTCTGCCTGGTTTCCACCTGAAGACTGCATTTTTATGTGCGTGCAATCTACAGCACCTATTACCCCTGGGAAATTTGCAATTTCATAAAATCTTAAAACTGTTTGTCGTTTTTCTTGATCTATTTCAGGCATTTTAATAAACTCGGGACGTAATCTTGCTATTTGTCTGGTAATATTTCGCCCAATCCGGGATACCATTAACTGGGATACATTGAAATGATCTCCAATATTAATTTGAAATGTCCCTGTTGCGTAGAACCATAGGCAAATTAAAAGTTTATTCAACTTCGGGTTATTTTTCTTGTCCAAAGGTCCGTGCAACATGTTAGAGATTCCTACTACAGTATCTTTGTTCATCCTAAATCTTTTTTTAAAGACCAGGTCATAAAATTCGTTTATGAAATTATTATGTTGCTTTATAATTCTTGACCATTTGATTTGATCATCGCTGTCGTCTGAAGATGAATTTCAAAGGTTATTGAATTGAACTTATTAATTCTTTCATTTTTATTTAATTTTTTTTTGTTATAAACAAGGATTATTTGACAGTTGACGTTTCGATATCAGTCTGTTAAGGTTTAACAGCTCGAATTTCTCCGGTTAACTCATCAGAGGATTTAACTGACTGTTAAGCCCTAATCATCTATGGTGAATACCGAATAGTAACTTTATCAGACTGCACAGTGGGCCAGAATCCAAAAAAGCTGGCCAAAAGTCGAAAAATGGAGTAATCGTTTTGAAAATTTTCACTTGGAGGTTTTTGAGGTCGCTGATTACGAATTTGGTAATAGTTTTTTCAAGAACAAAATGGCGGCTCCAATATGGCGACAAACGTTTAAGAAAAGTAAAAGCCATATTCACCATTTTCAACTTAACAGTTTGTTAACAAACAGAGCGATAAAGATTAACAGCCTGACAAAGAAATACCCTATTCACCATCACATTTGAGACTGCTGATAGTAAACAGGCAGTTAAATGAAAGTTACCAGAAATATGTTGGTAGTTTTTTGCTGTAGCAAATGTCGCCATTATTATTTACTACAAAATAATAAGTTTTTTATTTTATAGATGCAAAAATGTTGCGTTCAATAAGTATTTAAAAAAGAAAAGATGTACATTTTATTAAATAAATATTTTATTGAAAAACTGTATTAATTGGTAAATTCCTAACCGTACAATTTTCTTAATTTACATTATTATTATAAACAATGCCCATATCATTTTCTAGGTCGTGTTCAGTTTCGTCCAATATATTTTCTAATTCATCATTTTCATCTACACAAATATTATGTAAAACCGCAGTGGCTAAAATCACCTCACATATTGTTTCTATTTTCAACCTCATGCCCTGAGCACAGAAGTTCCTGTCTTCTGTGCCCTGAGATAAACAAGGAAAACGTCTTTTCCATACCCCAAATAATCATTCCACTGGATTTCTTGTTCAAATTTGTGAAGAATTGTAATGTTGTTCTGCATCTGTTCTAGTTTCGCCTAATGATGTCAGTAAGTAGGCTCTACAGTGATAACCACCATCTCCGACAAGGTAATAAGGTACAAATTCACCAGTTTCAAAACGTGCCCTTACGTTCGAGTCATTGAATATGGTAGTACCATGGACGGACCCAGGCCAACGAGAAACTATATATCAGTAATTTTTAACTTTGAGTCACAGACAACTTAAACATTTATGCTAAAATTCCCTTTTCTACTTCTAAAGACTTCCGCCTGGTTTCCACCTGGAGACCGCATTTTTATGTGCGTACAATCTACAGCACCTATTACCCCTGGGAAATTTGCAATTTCATAAAATCTTAAAACTGTTTGTCGTTTTTCTTGATCTATTTCAGGCATTTTAATAAACTCGGGACGTAATCTTGCTATTTGTCTGGTAATATTTCGCCCAATCCGGGATACCATTAACTGGGATACATTGAAATGATCTCCAATATTAATTTGAAATGTCCCTGTTGCGTAGAACCATAGGCAAATTAAAAGTTTATTCAACTTCGGGTTATTTTTCTTGTCCAAAGGTCCGTGCAACATGTTAGAGATTCCTTCTACAGTATCTTTGTTCATCCTAAATCTTTTTTTAAAGTCTAGGTCATCTAATTCGTTTATGAAATTATTATGTTGCTTTATAATTCTTTGTCGTTTGATTTGATAATCGCTGTCGTCTGAAGATGAATTTAAAAGGTTATTGACTTCAACTATATTAATTCTTTCCATTTTATTTAATTTTTTCTTATATATAAGAAAGGATTATTTGACAGTTGACGTTTCGATATCAGTCTGTTGAGGTTTAACAGCTCGAATTTCTCCTGTTAACTTATCAGAGGATTTAACTGACTGTTAAGCCCTAATCATCTATGGTGAATACCGAATAGTAACTTTATCAGACTGTTGGAGACTTAACTCCCTGATACTAATTTAACAGACAATGGTGAATACGGCCGTTAGTCATTTCAATTGGAAATTGGTATTCGGGGGTTTCCGAGGTCGCTGATTACGAATCTGATAATAGTTTCTCCAAGAACAAAATGGCGGCTCCAATATGGCGACAAACGTTTGAGAAAAGTAAGGCATTTTAATTTGAAATTGGTATTCGGGGGTTTTCGAGGCGGCTGAATACGAATTTGGTAATAGTTTTTTCAAAAGCAAAATGGCGGCTCCAATATGGCGACAAACATTTGAGAAAAGTCAATCATTTTAATTGAAAATTGATATTCGTGGGTTTTCGAGGTCGCTGATTACGAATTTCAATTCAAATTTAAAAAAATAAATTAACTAATTAATTTAAATTCAATTTTACATACTTTTAGGCATTTTATAAATTCCAACCAAAAAATACATCATTTTTCAATAATTATTTTTGACATAACAAAATGCTTTAGTTTTTTCAAAAATTGTTTATAACAGATAAATATTATAAATTGTTACGTTTAAATGGAATTTTTATGCTAAAACAACACTATAAACCAAAGTTAACGCGTCGCTGTATTTTGCACCGTGTCAGAAAAACGATCACAAAAGCAATAGTGGCTCCTAGAGGCAGCCAATTTTTACATATTTTTATCAAAAATGTTCAACGGACAACTTAAAAAAACTCCATCGAACGAAAGTGAAGAAAACAGAAATTTTCTTCTTGATAAAGATAAAAATGTTTTCTATATTCTATGAAAAAACCACCTTCTATTCAATGTTAATATTTTTTTATAAATTAATAATTACGAAGTTTCACCTTCGACATTTAATTATACATACCTTGTGGAGGAAAATCCATTTTAATGTATTTTAATGCCACTACAACAACTTGCGTGAAATAAACAGCTCAGTGCGCTTCATGTGACTGTCACATTCGGAATGAAGTTACAAAGAGCTCGGGGGATGTCGACTCCTAGAGACCGGTGTATATTATACCTGGGGTCATCTACTAAACGTTCGGGGTCAAAAAAGTCCTAAATTCGAAACTCGGTTTTTCGACTTTGGCTAGCTTTTTCGGATTCTGGCCCACTGTGCAGGGTGGGGCAAGGTAATACAGTCAAATAGTGAAATATTTTTTCATTAAAAGCAAACTACGTTTTATTAATATGATACAAATAATTGTAAACAAAGTCGCATTCGGTGCTAGCTAGGGGGATGCAAGCGCCCCACCTTGCCCCACCGTAGCTACGCTCTTGCTTTCAATTCATTTTTCTAATTTATTTGTAGAAATTCCATGAAAAAAATGAAAATAGTAATTCGAAGCAGTTACCGAGCGAGGGCCCGTCGTCGCGTCATACGTATATTTTCAATTTAAAACCTCGTACTTGACCAAATTATTACTCATTACTTCCAAACCGGGTTGAATCGGGTTCTAAATTTTGTACTATAATTTGAAAAAAACTATAAGAAATCGACCAGTAAAAGAATCATGCTTGGAACACGTTGCGCTTTTTTCGTAGCTCAAACAAAAGGTACCCATTAATTTTTATTTCTTTATCTTTGTAGAACCCCGTTTAACACAATTTTATGACCGAATGTATCACATTTCACAAGCAATAAATGTATGCAAAATAAAATACTTACTTTATAGATTATCTTCCTAAAATTTTACTATGTTTTTGTTGAAATTACACAAATTACAGGAATATCGAATAGTACGTTCGAATGTGGCAAGCAACTATTCACAACTGTACGTTAACAGAACGTTGTGTTTCTTAGGGTGTATCAGGTAAAACTGGGCAATAATACGGTTGGAATTTGGGGTTCGTAATGAACTGAACATTTCTGACTACAAAAATATTACTTTGAATACAATGAATCCTCTTTCGAATTTTGGACTTTTGGCCAGCTTTTTCGGATTCTGGCCCACTGTGGACTGTGGAGACTTAACTCCCTGATACTAATTTAACAGACAATGGTGAATACGGCTGTTAATCACCCACGTGTTGACCGCGTTGTACTGCACAGGTATTTGTGTTCATTTTATGCCCCAATATGCAAAACATTCCCAGGAGCGCTACAACTCAGTTCTATGGTGGTACTGCACGAGCGAATGCCAATACGCTACCCAGTCAGCCCCTAACTATATCGGATTTTGTTATGTTTTCTTAAAGTATATCTGTATAGCTATTATTCCACCGAAAATGGTTAATACACAAACGATATTAAAAAAGTTATAAACATGATATTTTACTTTTTGTAGATTGCTACCTCGTCAGCCCCTATATATATATCGGTTTTTGTCCTGTTTTCTTGAAATATAGCTATTTTTCCACTGAAAATAATTTATACGGCGTAAAAGAAAGAAAAATATGGAGGATTGCTAAAAATATTGCTATCTTCACTACTTTTATGCTTATTGTGACGTTCAAGCCCTCATGACTTGAAAAGCAGTCATGTCCGAGACTTGTGCCCATGAGAACTTTTACTCAAAAAAGCAAAAGCTACTACATATACAAATTTCAGAAAATTCGACAGAAAGCCAATTTTCATTAAGTTTGTGGGGGGGTTCTTTTTTGGGGAAACGAGAAAGAATATTCTAATTCTAATACACTGTAACTTTGTTAGATAAAATCGTAAATAGTCAAGACAAAGCTCAATTTAAAGCCTAAAATATTTTCTATTTTTATTTTCCTAGTACTTTTGTTGTGTATGTACTAACGTGCTTTTCAACGCGTTTGGGGCCAATGTGTTAAGTGTTCCTAACTTACATTTTTTAAAAGAAAATTCCCAAAGAAAGATTTTAATGAAAGCGAGAACGCCCATTTTTCGATCAAAATAAAATTTTATTTATAAATTTACGTCGTATACATTAATATTCTCAATAGAAAACATACTATAATTTTAGATATATTTTTCCCAGCAGTTTGTAATAACTCTATATCATTTATTACGCTCAAATATTAATTAATTACTAAAACGCGCCAAGAATATCAATTATCAATTATATATCAATTTGTATTTGGAAAAAACAATATTTATTGACGATAAATGTATAGAATTTATTACAAACTAACGAGGTGTCTATAAATATCAGCTTGTGAAAATAATATTTATTTTCAGTATAATGATAGGTTGGCCTAGTACTTAAGGCGTTTTTTCTTGAATTTAGCGAATAGGCCAATTAAATTAGATATGTTTCTCCCAGAAAAAGGAATTAATCTGTTACAGATTGAAACATTCACGAATCAGTTGATATATTATGAAGAAACTTTCAAAATAATTTTGCTCTCAATTGATTTTGTTAGACCTTTGTTTAATTTTTGAGATGCCCTGTCTATATTGTCATCGTCTTAATTTTTGTATTCTATATATTTCTATACTACTGTAGTATTACCTTTGTCCATTCTCATTCCAGGAGAAAAAAAAATAATTAAAGAATCCGGTTATCAATGTTAAAAGAAGAAACGAGTAATTTTGAGAAACCTTTGATTTTGCCATCATTAGGCAATTCTTCCTGCAACTGTAGAATTTTTCTGACCAGGAATACGATACTTTTTCTTGCAATAGTCCTCTGTAGAAAATCTGGGAAAATCGATTTTTTTTTTGAAAAATGAATTTTTACTTAAATAATATGTTAGTTGTGATTAAAAAAATGTAATTTGAATATGTAGTGGTGCTGATGATAAGCTACAATTTAAGCCGTTGTTTGTCAGAATTCTTTAATTTCCCAATGATTTGTGGGCACTCAAAGTTGGGACCTTAAATATTGCACCGAATGTTTAAACATCCTAACAAAATAAATTTTTGGTGAAAATTTTTGACTACCTTTTAATACATATTTCGAGACAATTGGATGCATTTTAGAATTCTGAAAAATAAAAAAATTAAATTAATTAAATTAAAAGGTTAAGATGGAAAATCGAGTCGGGCAACAAAATTTTTCAAATTTTTTCCCTAAGTGCAGAAAAAGAATCTGAAATAGTTCGAAATCGCGAAAAAACGAGCTTTTCAACTTTAGTTAATTGTTAATAACAAAAAAAAACATTTTAGAGCTATTATTTCTTTTAATTCTTGTTTATATTATTTGTCTATTGTTCCTTCACGTAAGTGTCACAGGTGCAGAAGTAATAATATCCGTTCCCAATGTTATGTGTTTCAACCCTCCAGAGACATGTAGAAAAATCTAGAAGAGTACAGCCATCCTTTGGAACGTTGTGGAGTGTGCTGGAATGCAATGGAAAGATCTAGAACGCATAACCTGGGTATATAAAGAAATGACAAGCTGTGTGTGGGGACCCCACCCAAGACCCTGCGGGTACCGGACAAACAACCGTCCAGTACCTGTAGTCCCCCTAGCTCCGGGCAGACCGAAAATGCTACCAAAGCAGTTAGGTCTGCCCTTCCTCGAGCTACACAGCTCATCCTTACCCTACCGATGATCCGGATGACAGGATGTCAATTGGCATTCTGTGTACCGGCAGTCACTCCAGCCAAAAACCCAAAACACCCAACTGACTACCCCCCGGGGGGGCAAGCTGGCGAAGAAAAGAAGATCAAGACAGAAGAATGCCAGAAGAGGCCTTAGCCAGCAAGGTCCAACGAGCCAGGACCCAGGGAGGTGGGCCGAAATCGTCTGCACCGCTCACAGTTGTGAGTGGGGCCGACGTAAAGTAAGTTCGCCCGCCCTGCACGAGGCTGGTCCCCGGTCTACAGCAATATATTGAGGTAAAGGGCAATAGTCCTGCCCGGCCCCAGTCATCCGAGACCGACATCTGTAGCCAAGAATATTGGCGTGTGGGGACAGTTAAGTTAGTACAGTTCTAATGGACAGTTGAATGAGCAGTTCAGTTCAGTATAGATAGTCATTGGAGAAACATTAAGAAGTAAACAAAGTGATCAAAAGTGATTGAATTATTGAGACTTACAGTACTTAGTGCAATATTAGTAAAGTAAATTATTGGTTGTAATTAGTAGGTTAATAAATTAGTGTTTAGTGTTACCCTGGTGTTATAATTTCCGAATCCACGATACAGGGTGTTTACAAAAAGGGTGTAAACACGTAACAATTGATGTCAGAAGTGGGATTATATCAGAATATTTCTGGACTGTTCGAGAAGGTTTTTACAGTGTTCTTCTCGAGAATTAGTGGCGACACGGAGAATTGACTTATGGACCATTGTTTAAGGACTATTTTTGAACTGAAAACTGTGTAAAAAGTGCGTTTTCGGGAAAGTTCCAGAACATTCTATTCGGAAAATAGTGAAGATAATCGAATTCTTTCAACTGGAAAGTTATATAAACACCAAATAAGACTTATTTTTGTTAGTTTAAGAAAATTTCTAAAACATTCTATTTGAAAATTACTGGACATAGTGAAATTATTTTAACTGGATAGTGACATAGACTCTAAATAAGACTATTTCGTGCCATTTTGAGATTTTTTAGAAAGTTCCATGGGAAAAATCGACGAGATATTCGAATTTTCTTAACGCTATTGTGCTACAAATTTAGTTAACGCATCGTATGCCCATAACAAAAAGCATGGCAGGGGAGAAACAAATGCAGGACCTACTTGCGGAGTTAACGAGGATAATGGCGCAGCATCGCCAGGAAAAAAAAGAAGAGGAAGAGGAAGAAAAGCGCTGCCAAGAAAAAAAAGGAGAACAAGAAAGAAGACATCGAGAAGAAAAAGATCAACAAGAAAGACGACGTCAAGAGGAGAAAGAGGAACAAAAAAGACGACGTGAAGAGGAAGAAAAGCGTTGCCAAGAAGAAAAAGAAGAGCAAGAAAGAAGACGTCAAGAAGAAAAAGAAAAGCTAGACAGAAAACGTCAAGAAGAAAAGGAATAGCAAGAAAGAAGACGTCAAGAGGAGAAAGAAGAAAAAGAAAGGCGCTAGGAAGAACTGAAGAAAACCCTAAGCGAACAAATGAAAATCCAACAAGATGCTATGAATTCAGTTGCTAACAAAATCAAGGAGGATATTGGAGGTATAAAGGCTGAAGTCAGTCAAATCAAAAGAACATAATGTCGAAGGAGAAGTAGAGCAACTTAGACGACAGTTGAGAGAGAAAAGAGGCCAGCTAGTGGCATCGTCAGGTCCTCGTTTAAAACCTCCCTCATTTGACGGCCAAAGCCCATGAACAACGTACAAGAGACAATTCGAGGCAGCTGCATCTGCGACTAAGTGGGACAACGCATGGCATTAGTTCTAGCGCTAAAGGGCCAAGCCTCAGAGTTACTTCAGATTAACCCAGTGGAAAAACAAAGGGACTTCAAAGTTTTGGAAGCTGCTTTGGACTTAAGGTATGGCGACCAACACCTCGCCAAGTATTCCAGGCCCAACTGAAATCACCGATGCAAAAGACTGGGGAAAGCATCAAGCTAAAAGAGTGAAATTTTCGAAAGTTTTACCAATTCTTTTGTATGATATTATTAATGGAGCATTTTTATTTGCCTTTAAGTATTACCAACATTATCTATTCGTGAAAATTTCAACCCGTAACAAATTAGCTCCGTTTGGTTATCTAACTTGATTGGCACAGAATAGAAATTTTATTTATTATAATTAATACGCGTTCTCAGAAGATTCAATTTTACTTAGCATTTCAGTTTTCTAGCAGGAAAAGTTTGTAAAATATTACAAATTTTTTTTAACTATTAGTCATCCCATTTTAGTTAAAATATTTGTACATATAAATTTGGTACCCGCAAAGTAATCGATACGTTTTTTTTGCAAATGATCTATACAATTTTTATACAGCTTATAAAATAATATTTTTAAATTTGGTATATCGGTTGTCATATCTTGACCGTCCAGTATGAAAAAAATCACTTGCCATTTTTCGAAATTTTGTAAAAACTTTCGAATCTCAGGTAACGGCGATCGATTTCAATCAGAATATTGAAATAAACTTCCGATTAATACTACAAACCTATAGATGAAAATGAATTTCAATAGCTTAAATTGTGTTTTCCTTTTTCTACATATATTGACGGAAACTATCATGATGACTTTACACTCATGGAACCTCTATAAAACCAAAGTGGTGGTGAAAAAAATTAATAATTAAATGAAAATATATAATACAAAAATAAATACATGATTGTATATATGCATACCTGCGACGCTATACTGGACCTGTTGCTGGATATTCCTAAATCACTAGTAAAGGGAGTTCGTAAAGAAGCATCTGCACCACTTACTTCTTGTGGGTCGATACTTGTGCTTAGATCCACTGAGGAATCGCTATAATAAAAAAAAACACGTTGCATGAAATTTTTGCATATTTTTATTTGGTTTTAGCAGGTTAATGTCGCTTTATTGAAGTATGAACTAGGCTCTGGACTAAGATAGTGTTTCCGCACGACCAAGAAACTTTCTGACTCAAACCTCATGGAACATGGCATTATATTCAGTGACGTATCGAGAGGGGAGAGTCAGAACTCAGTCCAATGAAAAGTTACGAAAAGAAAATTTCCATGAGAAAAGTAAACACATTTTTTATAAAATACATAATCGACTGTACAAGAATTAAATTAATTATCATATGGAACGGTTAGAAAATAGCCTTGTGCTTTATGGATGCTATGATTAAGGCCTTTTAGGTTCAAGTATTCTTGCTTTTATAGGGTATGTTTTAAAACGTTTTGTAGGACCTAATCATAAAGCTAATTTTCTGCTAGGATTTTCTTGTATTTGTAATGAGTATATCATACCTACATAAAACTCTCCATAAAGCTAAATGGTTTTGTTAGCTTCTTAAATTCCATTTAGAATTAAAGAAGCTTTATATTATGCTTCATGGTGTTAACATGTATGCAATAAATTTTAAATTATTCTTAAAACCAGACACTCCAGTGCCTAGTAGTATTTATTAAAGCCATTACAAAATTACACTCTTGAAGCATCCTTGACAAGTATTTTGAGGAAACCGTTATAAAGCTAGAAAGGCCTCTATAAATCTAAAAAGCAGATCATAATTCCGTAAAGCACTTTCGTGGACATTTTTATAACTTCTCAGTTCTGATATTAACTTGTAAGGGTTTTAAAAACAAATTTTAAGGTAGCCTTCCAAGTGTTTTCTAGAATTGTAGGAAGCTCATGAAAAAGTCCACCTCGCTTTGAAATAGGTTTTAAGAAAGGCTTTAAAATGGTCCTAACAAGATTTTCAAGAACGCTGGCACTGTAAGGTATTTTTTATTCAAATTTGAGAGGAAATAGGCTTGAATAAAGCCTCTAACTCTTATAACAGTTTTATGACAGGTTTTCATCGGGTTTTATACCGACTCAACCAGTAATATTAAGATTTCGTACCTCAGCTAAAAGAATGTAAAATGATTTTAGAATTTGAATTTGAAGATTCTTCATTTTGGCTTAAGGAGCTTAAATACTTATTTCTAGAATATTGCGAAGGAAAAATAGTTTTGAGCAAGGCTTTCAAATAGCTACCAGGAGACAATAATAAAACTTAAATTGTAATAAGGGTATGCTCGTACATTTGCATAAATAGTGTAATGTAATAGAGAACAAGTGCATACCTCTTGATTTTTCGTTGGAAAACAACGAGTAACTACGTGAATGAGTTTTTGAGATCATTGCCCTTCCACATTTACATGATGCCGTGATACAGGAATTGGGAAGACCGCCTAAGTCCTCTACCATATTAACTGTACCACTGTATAATATCAGCGTCTACCAATGTTTTGTGCACACAGCTTGAAGCACGCGAAATAAAAATTATTGACACAAAACAGGAAACCTCCTCTACAGCGCGCGTTCCTTTAAGATTAGGATTAATATAACTCCATTTTCTGTGCCAGAATATAAGCAATTCCAAAACATATTTATTCTATTTTTGGAAAATTTATACATGGAAAATTTTAAAAATATATTTTATAACTCACCTCGTATAGTCGTTAATTCAGCAAAAATATATAATATCGACTTACCTAACTATACTCCTACAGTCAGATACAGCAACATCAAGCCTAATTCTATCAGAACAGTCAGGTCCATTTTTCTCTTCTTCGTGAACATCATCTTCTAACAACGGAAGCTCATCTTCTTGGACCGGCATGTGAGCTTCCTTATTTCGTCGTTCTCTCTCTTTAGCGTTAATTTCGTGGCATTCGCACTTACACTCATCGGGATTAACATAGTTGTATACTACGCTTTCCTGCAAAACACTTTCTGGAACTTCGATATAGCTACGCGAAGGAATCGTTTGTATCCTTTTAGGAGCTTTTCGTTTCTCTGGGATATCCTCGAAGTTTATCCAAGCTTTTTGAAGTCCTTTAGGTGGCAAAGGGGGTGGCGTATCGCTTGCCTGTGTTGGTGTTGATCGAGTTATCCCCTTTTCCGCAAATTCTAGCCAATTAGTGTTTGACTCTTTTTTTCTTGGCGATTTAACTTTATACGTTTTGTCGAATGATTCATTTCTGGGTAAAGAAATCTTTAGTTTTTCTATTGTCTTTGTTACGCTTTCGATATTGAAAGTACCCATGACTTCCTCGCAATATTCCTCTAAGCAACTAGGATTGATTGGCGTTGTAGATCTCGGCCTATCTATGGGACACGTCTTAATTTCAAAATTTGATCGTTGCTTGATGGGAACTATGGGTATAGCTGCTGACCTTTCTTGTGGCAGTGTAGTGGGTATATAAGGTAGCTCGTCTTCAAATGAGTCTTGCAACACAATAGCCTTTCTTTCTGGTTCTGATATATCCAGGTCGAGTTTAAGATCGCGTTCTTTTTTATTCCTAGGTAAGTCCTCAGAATCCCTCTCCGATTCAGATGAATTGCGATCCTCATCGGCATTTGAGCTAATTATTGAACTTACACTACTTAGTGCGCCTGTGGAAATTTGGGATATTCGTTTTTCCTTAATATGTTCATTTTCAATTTTCTTGCATTCTATCTGTTCATTTTCAATTTTTTTGCATTCTATCTGCTTGTTAGTACTTACACTTTTAGACTCTATTTTTTTACTTAATGCCAGTATACTTTCTTTATTAACACTATTTTCTTTTTTCAAGTCTTCTGTTTCTCTAAGTGGGGCGGATATGATGGTTTTCTTTTTCGATACATCTGTTTTGTCGTCGATACCGATACCATTTACTTCGATAGTTTTAATTTCTGGTTCCTTTGGTAGCTGTTTTGGCAACTTAGTAGTGAATACCTCATTGTCGTTACCTAATTTCGTTGAGAATACCACATTTTCGCTACTTGTACTACTCTGCCTGCTATTGAATTTATTAACAATATTATTCCTATTCGTGTATGTTTCCTCGCGTTTCGGCACAGGTTCTACGGCAACACTTACGTTTTTACAAGTTGCTTCAATAACTGTTTCCTGAGAATCTTGACTAGAGGTTTTCCAATCCTGACAAATGCTTCTGTCTTCGTAGAAAGTCGGTGAGTGCAGCGGTATGCGAATACTAGCGGCCTCTAGGGGATTTTCGTAATGGGTCTTATTTATCCTGGTTACACCAGGTTCGTTAAATTTAAATTCTACTTTTCCTATACCCTCTATACTAGGTAGTGTCTCTTGTGAACTATTTTCGGATTCAGACTTAATTTTATCTTTCTTAGATTTAAACAATGATAGCACCGATTTGTGTTTTGACTTACTATCTATACTTTCCGTCGAAGAGGGAGCCGTAGAAAGTGAAGACTTGTGACTATCCCCATCTCTACTTTTTGATCTACTTCTACTTCTAGTCCGCATGTTATCACTAGCTTCTCTCATTATACCCGCAAAAGTGTTTTTTCTTTTATGGCCGGGAACAGACGGCGATTCTGGACTAATTATGGCTTCTTTGCTTTTAAATAAAGACGCGAATGAACTTCTCCTTGATACCGATGGTGAAGGCGTTATACTTTCAATATTGCTATCTGCAATTCCACTATCCCTGGGTAGATTGGGGCTACCATTTGGTGTAACCGAGGAACTTTTGGCTATTTCTGTCCTAGTTAAGTAGGAAACATCTGAACGAATATTTTGCTTTTCAAAGTTTTGATCAGTACTTTTACTTTGAATTCTATCCAATTCCAATGTGTCTGGTTTGCGAATTTCTTGAGGCGTAGAATCATCGTCATCGTAACATGTATCTGGTTTAAGTTTAATTCTTATATACTTGGGCTCTTCCATTTTTTTATGAATCACTGGAGATGGAGTTGCTGATTTAGATTTTTGTTTGGTGTCGGTAGCTTTACTAATTGCTGGGGTTCTAGATTGAAAGTTAGCTGATTTAACTTCGCGAAGTTTTTGCTTCGTAGAGGTAGAGGTTGTAGTATCAACAGGTAAAGGTCCTTTTAAAGGAATATAAAAATATTCCACTCCGCTTTCAGACACGAATCTTTTTGGTATTTTTTCTGTATTATTGCTTTCACTAACAGGTTTATCTACTTTTATTGTAATATCACTTTTAACAGTTTCAACACGAGGATCAATTTTTCGCACAGGCTTCTCCGGAGGTATTTTTGATATTTTCTGTTCCGTTGTATCAACAGTTATACCTTCAGCTAAAATCGCTTCAGTGGGATCATGTTTTCTTGATAGTAGTACTTTTTCCATCACCTCTGACTCAACTTTGGTCCCTGGTTGCTCTACGTCTGTTTTAGCTGTTTCAGGGGGTTTAGTACCACAAAAGGAAGTCTCCAATACCATCTTATGTGGAGATGACGATCGCGATAATGCGGATTGGCCCGACATCACAGACAGATGACTAGCATTAGATAATCGACTCTGGCCAGAACCTTGACTACCAATACTCGATAGCCTTGACGTTCTACCTGAGATAGACAACAGAATTATATCTGAACATTGTGAATCTTTTCTTATGTGGGATGGATCTTCCTGGGCAGCTGGCGATTGTGGTCTAGTTTTGCACTTTTTTCTTTCCTGTATATCTTGAAAATCTAGTTCTTCAGTGGAAGACCTCAAATCCAACGCGCCATCCTCCTTAAAACCCAGTCCAAGTTTGGCACTATTTGGATCACGGGAGTCAAATATTTCTCTCTCCGGACTGCTATCCCGACTATCGTGATGTGAAGAACTGCTCGCTCTGGAAATATCTATCCTCGGTGTGCATGTTGGTTTTATGCTTGATTTTATGTGCAGAGACAGAGATGACATCACTGGATTCGTCGGTGAATGGTAGGTGTTGATAGCTCCTACCAAACTGATGCCTGAATAGACAAAAGCAGGTGACGGTGCTCTCTCGACGATTGCGGGGGTAGTGGGAGTTATGTCTTCTCGGATCCCTGGCAATCTCACCACAGAACCTGCCACGTTTTTGTCTTCAGGACTTTCCAGCTATAAAAGAAAATTTCAATGTAGGGGATACTTCAAGCACAAAATTAGCAACTCGTTGTAATAGTTCTATTATTCTCCTAACTTGAAAATTATATTTGAAACAATATATATTATTCTTGACCCTTATTTTTCGTAAAGTATGTTTCCTTTTAGAAAGTAATAAAAAATGTGCCTAAACTTAGATATTTAATATTTGCAAAAGTATTACTGATTTATTTTTGAAACGTGTGATATTTATGTTTTTGGGATCGCTGATTACGAATCTGAAGTCCAAATTGAAAGATTCAAAATGGTGGCTCCAATATGGTGGATGGAATATTTTCTAAAGCGTCTAAAGTGTCTTAAATGGACAAAAAAATGGAGCATCTAGGTGATGCTATATATCAACGAAAAACAGCATTTTTGAAAAAAAAAATTATTTACTGAATAATTGCAAAACAAAATGACCACATTTTGTCAAAAAAATGTGAAAACACACTTTCTCTCAGCCTTAACTTTTTTTTTGTGGCATTGGATTTTCTCCATTAGCCAATTACATAATATATATTTGTTACCTAATTAATTCCCTAAATTAACCTAACACGAAAGTAGAAAAGACAACAAAGGACACTCTCTTCTCGTCCAGGGGTCTGTCAGGACATTTTTTTAAATATAACGTAATACAGGTAGACCACGGGAAGGGGGTATATCTCATAATAGGAAAGACAATTAAGGAATACCAAGCTAACCTAATCAAAGCAACAGTTTAATAGTGTTCAAAAAATTAACTAACACGTTGTATATTTTATTTTTTATAATACACACATTTTAAAGATTAATTATTTTTAATTCTGTTCCTTAGAACTTCTGATAAATGTGTGATGGTTTCTCTTAAATATCTCCGAAACTATTAGTCCTATATAAATATCAAAATTAAATAAAGTCATTCTTAGTTTATAAGCTTCATTTTTGGTTCTACCATTTCTTCACTAAAACTAATATTTATTGAGATATTTGCAAAGAACCAAAAATTTTACATTTTCCCGGAAATTCTTATATAGTTTAAAGTGCAATAATATTTTTCCGAAGCAAGTGTTTTAGACTGACGAAAAAATTTGAGCATCTACGTCATACCTATATGTTAACGAAAAACACTATACGAAAATATATTTTCTTAATTGCTGACTACTTATACTTTGTTAAAAAAATGTGAAGAAACACAATGTTTTTGTCATTATTTCTTTGTTTTTTATGCTATAGAGTTAATAAAAAAATAATATACTGATTAATAATCTTTCATTTTGGTGGGAAGCATTTTTGACGAAAATGCCGTAGTCTCTGGGATATTTAACATATAAACTAAATACTTCGTCTTATAAACGTCCGGACGCCATTTTTATACTTCCAGATCTCCGAATCCATTAATTTTACATAAATTAGAAAAAAAAAACAGAATTCATCCTCAATTTAGTAGCTTACTTATTTGTCTCTAGCATGTTTTCACTCAGTGTGATACTTTTCCAATTATTCGACGAAAATCGTTTTAAATACCTCCTTTTCAAACTGAAATCTCAATTTTCATGTCGTTATAACTTAAGGCCAACGATTAATATCAAGAGTTGCACAGAACATTTTCTTCTCATAATTTGATTATCTTTCAGTTGCAAAGTTTTTGTTGTTTTTTTTTTTAGGTGCGACCCCCTGAAAGAGGTAGCATCCACCCCCTATAAATTAGCAAGCCCCCTTATAATATAGAAACTTTTACTTGATGCATTTACTATTAAATTGACAAAAATAAACGAAATCTAATTCATATAACATTATTCCGAAGTTAAAACCTCTCGTTACTGTAACTAACACTTTTAAAATGAGTTGGTTTGCTAGCATTTTATCTTTAAAGAGACAAGTGAACAAGCAAGATTAAACATTTTACAGTAAATTTATTTTCTATATTCAATGCGTGTATAGTGTATAGAGAGGAGACTAATGTACCCTTTTATTTATTACTAACTCTTGAAATAATTTTTCGTAAAGTATTTTGTGTGATGTACCGAACACTCTGTATACTTAAATCATATATGCCAAAATAAAACAGAAAATCGTAACAAATAAGCAAAATTCATTCATTTAAAAATATTACTTTTGCCATTTAAAAAAGCTGCCTATATTAATTGAACAAGTTTAAATAAAATATTGCCAGGACAAAATAAACAAAACTATTATTATCCTTTTACAACATGAGTTATAGCAATATTACGAAAATTGTTTCATGATTGTCACGCGATCCATTTATAGACTAAAAAATAATATTTAACTTCTAGAAATATGAACAGTTCAGTTTTTTATACCTGAGTTCCTTGCAAATAATTTTGGAAAATTTGAGAATATTTACTACCAAACGCGTAACTCTAATTTTATGGAAAACATCCGTAGATCAAATAATCCTTATAGTAGTGTTAGTAAACTAAAAAAAGACGTTTTGCAACTGTTTTCGATGTAAGATAACACACACAATTAAAATAGTAGAAAATTCGCCAAGTAATAAAGACCAAATTTCGTAATTCGATTTCTTTTCACAAACATCTAAGTCTTCTTCAAAAAATTGATGAGTCTGAAGCAATCATATGAATGCCCCTAAAGGATTACGTAAGTCCGGCCACTTGCCGCTTTAAGGCTAAGGTGCAAAATGTCGATAATCCCTTAAAATACTCTATAAATCTTTAATCCTTTATAGGTATTCATGTATAATGAGAAATTTATGTTAAAAGTATGGATATGAACCAGACTAGGATTTTTGCGAGTATCCTACAAAATACCGTTTTCACCATGAGGACCTAAGAAAATAAGGTGAATTCGTGAGCAGCCTTCTAGATTAGTCCATAGCATTGCCTTTCCCAATAGCGTGCATTTTCATTTTTTAACGAGTGAGATAGATGGGTTAAGTGGAGGTGAATTTGAAAGGTAACATTCGTTGTAATTTTTCATGAAGAATAAAGAGAATGAGTAAAAAAGTCAATACAGACCACAAAATTGGAGATAAAAGAAGAGAAAAGACGTAAAGGAAACAATAAAGCACCACACAGTACCTGGAATAGCTCTCTACTACAGCACGGGGATTTCCGGAAGAAACACTGCAAAGAAATAGAAAAACAACTGACAGGAGAAGAATTAGACTGGACATCAATGGGTTCAAAAATTAAACTTGCGGTAAGAAAAACGTTAAAAAGGGACAGGTCACCTATGAGCCCGACATGAAAGGGAAAAAAATTACAAGTTCGAACAACCAAAAAAGATGAAGGCTGCAGACAGACAATACCCGATGTGGAACATAAAATTAAAATAAGCATTGAAAGATAAAGGAAAGGTGGAGAGAAACTACGACGGGGAAAAATATAGAGCATATTATAAAAATATAGAAACAATCCTAACCGGACAACGACTAAATCAAACCTTTAGGTGTCTGAAGAAATAGAAGAAATAATAATAACCACAAGAGAAGATACATACCACTGTAATATTGAACCAAGAAGCTGGAGGAAGAAGGGAATACAACGAAAGAACGAACAGAACTAATAAAATAAACAGACCACTGGCCCTTGTATATGCAACCATCAAAGGACCAACTGCTAGAAATAATAGCCAGAGCTACAAGGAACACCGCACCTGGAGTAGACAAAATAAACAATGAGTTAATACACTACTACACTACCGGAAAGGCTAAAGGAGCAAACACTAGAAATCATCACCAGAGTATGTATAGATACTTACGGAATGAATCTCGACCATACAAATACTTCTCCCCAAAATCAGCTCACCTGAGTGTAGAATAACATTATGCAGCATAGGAAACAAATACTACGCACAATTCTTGTTTGAGCAACTAGAGAAGCACATCGGAAGACCACCAGACTACCAGACAACATTAAGGGAAACACCAAATTTTAACGAAGACACGGACACGCTAAGCATACGATGATCTCCTAATCGTCGCAGAAGAAGAGCAACACATCCTCAACTCCCTAGAAAATATTACTTCAGAATCGGAATTTTATTAAACTCCGGAAATAAAGTGGAATTTTATGAAATTTCGAGAAATTAGACAAGATTTTATAAAACCTCGAGTTGTCGGCTAACAAATACACAGAGGCAGGTTCCTGTGGGTTAGTTCATGATGCATGTGTTGTCTTAATCTCTTCGTTTGACCTTGGTGGCACTATTAGACCAGGAGCCCGCCGACCACTAATTGGGTGAATTCTTGTTAATTTGGGGCAGTAGAGCACAGAAATGACCATGCCATGCCTTTTTTGGAACAGGGGCGTACGGCAGAAATATGACTTGTAAAAGTAAAAAAAAAGTCACAAATAGGTAAGGAGGGATGGAGGTTGGAGGGATTTCTTAATTTATCCCCAAAAATCATGAATCCGGACTCCCATTCATTTTGGGCGGTACAGTCAGATAAAAAAAATGATAAGTTTATGACTGGCAATCAGGAACCTGGTAAGTATGAACCTCCTGAGTGCGAAAAGACATTCGCCATCTTTGAAAAATGGTGCGAACGTCTTGCCTTTCACGATAATTGACGGCGTATCGGCTCTTTCTACCCCAAATCAGCAATAATTCACACATATTTAATTAGTGGTCGGCGGGCTCCTGATCCATATCTGCATTGGGGTGATGCTTATTAAAAACAAAATGACTTCCACATAAATTAATTTTCCCTAGTTAACTGTACCGTACATTTCGTCAAAAAATATTTTGTAGCAAAACTGTTTTTCCTTTAATTCTACATAATAAAGATCATTATGCATGATTTACATTTTTCTAAAAAAGGAAAGTAATTGTTTAACTTTTTTGTTATACAATTATATTTAGTTTACAAAATTGCCTAAATCAATAAACCAATCTTATCAAATCTTGCCTTCCTCTAGGAATTTTATACAATTTTGACTTTTATCATGAAATTTTATAAAATTTCGACTATTTCCTCAGAACTGAATCTAAGAATTTAAAAAATTTCCGATTATCTTCTCAGAATTTTGTAACGTTCCGACTTTTATCCCAGAATGTAATATAGTTCCGATTATTCTCTGAATTTTATCTAATTACAATTATTTTCTAGGAATTTTATAAAATTCATGATTTTTTGTAGGAATTGGGAAAATCATCAACAAAAGCCATAATTAATTTATCCATCTCCTCGGAAATCAATTTCTGGGCTTACTCTTCTTCAATTGGAGATAATACCCAAATTTGAATCTCTATCCTAGCCTATTGAACTCATCAAGTAACTTTACATACCTTAATTAGTGTTATAAACTAGCTAATACACGAGTTATACAAGAGAACCTAGATTTCAGAAATTGTTCTTTTATATACAAATAATATTAAAAGAAAATTAAAAATAATCTCCATTAAATAACAACAAACGACTTCTTAGTTTGTTGGGTATTTTGCCACTGTAAAAATATTTAAAAATGCTGATGAAATAAACCTCTGCGCCAAAAGGATCAGACAGAGGCTGGTTTTTATACTTCTATTACAGCTTCTGTCTAATCCTTTTGGCGCGGAGGTTTATTTCATCAAAATTTTTAAATATTTTTACAGTGGCAAAATACCCAACAAACTAAGATATCATGAATATGCCACAAATAATAAATTATAAACAATACCAATAAACGTTCATACTGTATTTTCATGCTTTACGAACATTACGAATTTAAAGACATAAATAAATCCAAAATCATTATATAAATTCGTATAAAGTAGAACCGGGTGGAATTTATCAAATTAAATCAGTATTAGGTTGTTATCTTATTCAGGATAAAAACAAGCCCATGAGGGGTGATCATGGTTATCATAAGTCGTGTTGATGATATGAGTTAATTTTTCTTGTACTTATTTAAGTTCATTAAGTGCGACAGGCCAATTTTATTTTTTTTAATACATTTAATTTTATTATTTGCAACTTTTATAATTTTACTCTTATGGGAAAATGGATTTATCGACATTTTTTGGTTTTTTAACTTTCGTGTTATTCCAGTTTGTGTTGGATTTGTTGTAAACGAATTTCGTTTGTACTTCACAATTCTTTAGTTGAATTTAGATGAATGTATCTTAACTATTTAGTTTAATTTAAGCTGTTTGAAATAAACAAGTCAAACGTGATGGAAATTGACACAGAACAATTTATTGATTACAGCCTGTGGTAAATTAGTAAAGTTAGGGTCGCCATAAATTATTTTAAAGTGAGAACGGCAGTATAGAGAAGTTTTAGGTGAACCATGTGTCACCCACTAGTCACTCTATCAATAGCATCTCTATAATAGTTAGTTAATTTAGTTAGTATCCTTTTATATCTATATATAGGTGAATACATGTTAAAAAAAATATAACTGATTACGTCGTTCATAGGGATACATGGCCATGATACAACCCAGTAAACACGAAATATATATGAAACATTTCAAAATACATCTAATACATATCATTTGAAATATATTTTTGTTATATTCCGTAAATGTTTCTTATATATAACATAAAAATAATATATTTATGAAACATTATATTTATTATTCTGAAGCAGTTAATAAAATGTAGCAAGTACAAAACTTTGGAAATGTTTTATTAGAAACCTAAATGAGGTAGGATATATCTAGTAAATGAATCTCTTTCATAAACGGTTCAGAATCAAAAAAATGTGTACTGGGAAGGTTCAATAATAAGATATCCTTGAGATATCTACGATTAGAAAAAGTAAAAATGGAGTTAACTACTCTGGTCGGTCTGGTCTGAACATTTCGTATTACTTCTTTACAAAACAAACAGTTTTGTGGCCTGGTTAACAGTTTACTAATAAACGGAGCTTTCCATAACTTTCAAGAATTTTTTTGCGACTGATTTTTCAAATGAAATTGTATGAAATTTAAATTTGTATTACTTATTTTGATTCCTGTTTGTCAAAATTATGTGCGTGATTTATTTGTGTTTAATCATTGAATATCTTCGATTATTATCAATATTTTTGTATTAGTAGAACTTAACTAATTTGACTTATGTACAACTTCTATAAGTTTGTAACATCAATGAACTATTTCTATTTCTTCACATGTCATGACAGTAAATAAAGTAAAATTATTTTTTATCAAGTAAATAAGTTAAAAGAAGGTTTTCTGGCCAATCAGAGAACACAGTACTAATATCAAACATGTTATAGGTATTACCGACTAAACGATAAAATATATATCAAATAATAATAATAATAATAATAATAATAATAATGTTTATTTTACATCTTAAATAGGTATAACATTTACAATATATTAAATACAGAAAAGAAAATATATAACATAATAACAATAGAAGTGTAATTATGATGATAGAAATATTATATATTAAATAATGTTTATGGCGATACAAATATAGGTACATAATATAATGACATTATACATAATGTAAACAAACGGAAGAAGACCCACAAAAACTCAAGGTTGCGCGTGGGTAGTAATACCATGTATTAACACTATATAATAATTTGAATTGTGTAAAACATTAACTATTTTATTTATACTTTATAGATTTTTAATAGTTTTTAACGTCTATTAGAGAGTGCACTATTGTCCTATTGATAGAAAATATATTTTTTTGAACACTTTTTTAAATGCAGCTGCAGAATTTAATGTTTTAATAATACATTTTTCTTTATCTGGTAAAAAGTTGTAAATCCTGCAAGCTAGATAAATATAATTACGCTGCCCGATCGTCTTATGACTAGTATTAGTTCTAACACATTGATTGGTTTTTTGTCTGGTTGAGTAACTGTGGTCAATAAATTGCAACGATGTTCTATTCTTGAATATGTATGTAATAATACTGAAAAAGAACAACTGTCTAATATCCATTATGCGTGTTTCGGAGTATATTTTGTCCGTAGAGTAGGTAAAGTTTTTGCTGTAAATTATTTTTAATATTCTTTTTTGTAGCACTTCTAACTTCTTTACATGAACGGTTGCTACACCGCCCCACCCCAAAATTGCATATTGCAGTCGTGACTCTACTAAGGCGTAATACAATATTTTTAGTTGGTTTATTTGTAAAATATTTTTGAAATATTTAAACTTGTATACTAGAAATCTTAATATGTTTGCAACATTCTTGGTGTGAATATCCCACTTCAATTGACTGTCAAGTGTTATACCTAAATATTTAATGTTACTTGCAGAAGTTATTTGTATGGACTCGGTGTTTCTTTTTATATCAAGAGCTTGATAATTGGGTAAGTTATTCTTGTAACATGAAAATGGTAAAAACTTAGTTTTTTCATAATTTATAGTTAACAGTTTGTGACTAAAACAGTCAATTATTCTACTCATATCATTTTCAACTTTAATTTTCAGTTCGTCCCAATTATCAGCACTATAGAAAATTGCGGTGTCATCTGCAAAACTGATTAACAACCCTGAACTATTTACGGTAAGTATACCATTTAAATAAGCCGTGAATAAAATAGGGCCAATCACAGTTCCTTGCGGGACACCATATTTTACTGTTCTTTCGGAACTCTTTATAGAATTTATTTCCACCATTTGCTTTCTATCCGTTAGATAGTTGCTAATCAGTTCGCCTGCCACACCTCTTATTCCCATACCTTGCAAGACCCTCAATAACTGTGGATGACTCACCGTGTCAAAAGCCTTAGCAAGGTCTAGGAATACGCAAAGGGCAGCTTTTCCGTCATCCATGCTTCCATAAATTTCTGCAGTTAAACAAGAAATTGCATCATGCGTTGATTATTAATATTTAAATAATGACAATCATTAAGGGGTATTTAAAAAAGAAATTATCTGTCAGCATATTTCAAGAAAAAGAACCATTTGTAACGATTTTAATGAAACAGTAATTTTCTATATAATGATTTTGGACATTTGACTACTTAACTATAATCTAGTGTGGGGTCTAAGCTAAATTGGGGTGATACGTACACGGGATCTCACCTCGTCTGAGAGGTCCTCGAAGGAGGCGAAAGGAGCAGGTCCCATGCGCTTCTGACGTCGGCCTATACCACCCGCACCCGGTGAGGTACCAGGTGACGTCATGTTGAATACTACAGGGTTTCACTGGCAAGCAACAGATGGGTTATGAGAACAACTAACTACAAACAAATACAAAATATACAATGATACATGAGGCCTACATGGCCGACTCCAGATACCTTACGATTGTACAAATTAGATTGCCATAAATAAAAATTATAATATTGAATAAATACAATGATATTAGCTGTTTCTGTAACTCTGTATTGTACAAGAAAAATACTGTCAATATTCAATATTTCCAACATTACTGTGATACTGTGTCGGGCTTTTTTTTATTGACAGTTCAATAAACAACATATTAGTATTGTCTAATTGTTGGTTGTGGCGTTTTCTTCATTTTTCTGTGTTTCTTATTAGGATGCTCTGCCACATGTATTTTCTTCTAGACAATGTCCGTGAAATCTACAAAATAATACGATTATCCAGTATTTTACTGGAAAATAACCTCTACGCCTATGAGTTTTACGTCAAAGGAGCAGTTAGAGGGCATTTTTAACAAATACTCAATAAGAATAAATATATAAAAATAGCGTATTTTGCTGACGTTTCGGAAACCGAATCTGTTTCCTTTCTCAAAGCGTATAATAAGTGTTTGTGTGCTGTTTTGCTGTTTATATATTAAATACACAGCTTTAAGAATAAACTTGTTTTATTCAGTATCCATAGATACTTTCTGCTTTCACAGAACTGTTGATATATTTAGATAATAGCTTTATATTAAATAATATTCAGTTTGTTAAGTTCATCTTTTAACATCGACAGCCAGGTTATACAAACATCTACGGAACAATTCATAACAATACATTGTTTAGGTAAAATAAAGCTATCAACTAAATATATCAACAGTTCTGTGTAAGCAGTATCTATGGATACTGAATATAACAAATATATTCTTAAAGTTGTGTATTTAATATGCACAGCACACAAACATTTATAATACGCTTTGAGAATGGAAACGGGTTCGGTTTCCAAAACGTCAGTAAAATACGTTATTTTTATATTTTTGTTCTTACTAACCCCCGACCCCAAAAGAGAGGGTTATAAGTTTGACGCGTATGATTGTATGTTTGTTTGTTTGTTTGTCTGTCTGTCTGTTTGTCTGTGGCTTCATATCTCTTCAACGGGTGATCCGATTTTGATGCAGTTTTTTTTTATTTGAAAGAGTATTTTGTCGAAAAGATTATATAGCCTAGGAAATAGCGTGCAAATTCGATGACGAGTGGTTACCGTCTGCCAGTCGGTAATCGAAGAGACCAAATAAGTACAAATTTTTTTTCTCTGGAACTTTTTGGTACGGTGGGGGGATAGGGAGGGGGGGCATTTATTTTTAAATAGAATGATTATCGATATCTGTATGCGTAAGTAGTTAGTATATGTACTTCACATACCCCAATTACGCTGGCAGACGAAACTTCCGGTCGGCGCGCGCGGAAATAGAAACTAAAATTTTTTTTTTCTATTTTCGGTTAACGCGCGCACCGATTGGAAGTTTCGTCTGGGCTTGAGACTTTAGAGACACCCATTATTGGTCCAAATAAGCACAATTTTTATTGGTCCAAATAATGTCCACCATGGACCATCATTTAGGGTCGAACACTGGAGGGCATTTGTACAGAAAATGTATGTTAGTTTAATTGGTCTAAATAATGTCCATCATGGACCACCGTTTAAGGTCCAACATTGGACTTCCATAAATTATCCAAAGTTGTGACATTTGGGCGTCCTTGGGACGTCCATAGGACGTCAAACTGTACAAAAATAGATGTCCATAGGACGTCCCGAATGTCCCGTGGGGTCGTCCACTGGACATCCATAGGATATCCATGTGCTATTAGGGCAGTGCACCAAGTCTGCACCATATGAGAAACTCTGTTGTTGACTTTCTGAAAAATTTCACTTTTGATAAAAGTTAGTGAATATTCTCAAACGAAAAAGTGAATGCAAAAATTTGTGTTAGTCCTGGCGCTTATGTCGGAAAATCAATTTTTTGGAAATTGGCCCAAGAGTAAACTACCTTTATTTTTGAAGATATCGAAAAATATTATTTCAAAAAGTTGCTCACAATACGAAGTTATAGCTAAATATCAAATTTGGCTGTTCTATTTTAAAAATAAAAATTTTCTACTTTCTTACGCATAATTTCTGAACTATTTGGATATTTTTTTGTTATCAATAATTCTATCTCTTCATTAGTTTCAGATTAAATAATGGATTAAAATCATCTTTAAATAAATTTTAAGAGTACTTTTTTACCAAATAGATATTTTGGAAAATAACGCTGTATTTTGCGGAATTGTTCTCTCTTTTGCAATTTTAACTTTTTCAGGAATTAATCATAAAAGAGTGGACAATTTTTATTTTTAAACTAGAGGAATCCAATGTACATTATAAATAACTTCTTAAAATAAAATTTTTCGATATCTTTAAAAATAAGGGTGGTGTTCTATTGAGCCAATTTCAAAAAAATTTAATTTTCCAACTTAAGCACCAGGACTAACACAAATTTTTGCAGTCACTTTTTCACTTGAGAACATGCACTAACTTTTATTAAAAATAAAAATCTTCAGAAAGTCAATAACAGCAGAGTTTCCCATACATATTTTTTGGCAGACACTGTAGGAGTTATATTTGTAACTCAAAGATAAGCTTCATTAGAATATTTCAGTAAGTAAATAATTGAACATTACATGAAAATAAAGTATTTGTTCCTTCGATTTGTTCCTTGCGATATGTGACATTACAATGTAATATTGTCGCGTGGACATTAGGGTCATTGCATCGATGTTACAGCAAACTAAATATTGATTCCTAGAATGTCACAGTTTCCAAAATAAGATTATTTATATTATAAAATGCTTTATAGATTTTGTGTTTGTTCACTAATATATTGTTTTTCCAAAATGGCTTGAGACTTTAGAGACACCCATTATTAGTCGAAATAAGGACAATTTTTATTGGTCCAAATAATGTCCACCATGGACCATCATTTAAGGTCCAACACTGGAGGGCATTTGTACAGAAAATGTATGTTAGTTTAATTGGTCTAAATAATGTCCATCATGGACCACCGTTTAAGGTCCAACATTGGACTTCCATAAATTATCCAAAGTTGTGACATTTGGGCGTCCCTGGGACCTCCATAGGGCGTCCAACTGTACAGAAAATGGATGTCCATAGGACGTCCCGAATATCCCGTGCGGGCGTCCATTGGACATCCATAGGCTATTCATATGCTATTAGGGTTGTTTATTATTTGTCAAAAAAACGCCATATGACTGTTCCTTTGACGTAAAAGTCACAGACATAAAGGTTATTTTCCAGTAAAATGCTGGAAAATTGTATGATTTCCTAGATTTCACGGACATTATTTAGAAGAAAATACATAAGAAACACAGAAAAAACATATAAGTACTAACAATTAAAACAATATTATCCTATTCTTTATTGGGTAGGTATTTGCATTAACAAAAATATTTAAATATTTAACGTAAATGGATCAGATTTATTTGACCATATATAACCATTACAAGTATAAGTATAAGTATCATAGACTTTGAACTATCAACCTTTTTCAATATTTTTTAAATTATTATTGGAATTTATGTTAGTATACAATATCATTACACTACTGAAAGGTTTTTATATGTGCTAAATACATTTTTTTAAATCCTCAGTGGGTATTTCCTAAAAACAACACAAAAAAGACTTCGAAATGCGATTTAAAAAAAGTTTGCATACAAACTGAAATGTTTTGGTGCGCTTCTGTAGAATTGAATTTTCTCAAAAATAGCACAAGGAAACACATTAAAATAACTTCAAAAACGTACTTGTTTTATCCACTTTCCACTGGTATCTAATGTAATGTTTTTTATTGAATGTACTAGTAACATTCAATTAAAAACATTCCTGTAAACAGTGAAATTTTATTAGGTAGTTAATTCTATTAAGTAGTTAAGTTAGTTTAAGTACAGCGTTTGGATCTGTGTCTATTATAATTATGATGAATTAAGACCAATTTAATATTTTTGATGTTCAAAATGCGCTTCTAATACAATCTCCTGATAAGGTGACCGTGGCTAATTATGTCAACTTCTTAAACAAGCTCTTATGTTTGTCCTCGGGGTGAAAGTCGAGAGGTGTTAAGTCTGAGGACCTTGCAACCCCCTTTCTCCTTTAGTTTTGAAGACAATTGATTGAAATTTGGGATATCCTATATACATAATAAGCGGCACTTTTAGACGCAAAGTAATTTTTTTTTCCACTTCTGGTTTCACCAGAAGTGACACTAACTTTCGATTTTTAATTGGAACACTCTGTTTATTATTGCATTTTTGAATTCTACATAATTTTCTGAATCCAACGACACCAAATAAGTCACATTTCAAACGTCAATATTTTTTATAATACAATTATTAGTTTTCCATTTAAGTGTGCCATGACGTTTCCGATTTATTCTAAATGACCCGTGTAATGCTAGAAAGATCGAAATTCCGTCAAAAATACTAAATTACGTGATTTGTAAGCAAATAAAGTTCATCAAACTGGTTTTTGGGGCAAAACTTTTTTTTTAAATGAAACCATATTGGTACCGTGGTACCATTTATTAGTACTATTAATAAGGAATTTATTCATATATCGCATTAAAATGTACGATAAATACAAACAAAATTACAGCTAAAAGAAAATAAGAAAATACAATTTTGTTCTAATTAAATGTTAAGAAGTAACTAACTAAGGTGGCTTTGAAAACAATGAAATATTTAGCTTATCAAACATTTGTTGGTTTACCAGTGTTTTTAAAAATTGTTTAAAATTCTTGTTAATTGTGTTCAAGATGCCGCAAATTTATACAAAATTGTATTTTCTTATTTTCTTTTAGCTGTAATTTTGTTTGTATTTATCGCACATTTTAATACGACATATAAATAAATTCCTTATTAGTAGTAAGTACTAATAAATGGTACCACGGCACTGTGGGAAAATTCCGAATTTTACTGTTCGAAAACTCTAGAAACCTTAATATCCATCGGATCGGGATAATTTTTTTTTAAATTAAAGGTAATTCCCCACACATCTGCCAAATTTTTAAATATTTTATTTTTTTAATGTTTGTTGTGTTATTTTATTTTTTTGACAGCTGTCAGCTGTCAAATTATATATTTGGCAGGTTGATTTTACTACTATATAGTTTATGTACTATGTGAAGACAAAAAAATTTAATTTTCATATGAATATAGCGATATTGGTTCATTATTTAAATTTTTAATATTTTTTTTACAGTTTTGTGACAGTTTATTATGTCATTAATAAAAGTTGACCGAGTCATTTAAAAATTTGCTTCCACAGATGTATAGGGAATTTAATTACCCACCTTTAATTTAAAAAAAAGTATCCCGATCCGATGGATATTAAGGTCTCTAGAGATTTTTGAACAGTAAAATCCGGAATTTCCCCTACAGTGCACGGTAGCAACATGGTTCCATTTGAAAAAATTGAGTTTTGCCCCAAAAACCATTTTGATGAACTTTATTTGCTCATAAATCACGTAATTTAGTGTTTTTGACGGGATTTCGATTTTTCTAAAAAAAAGATATTTGAGCAAACTCAACGGCATTTTAAAGAGGAAGATTTGTGCGATCCCATACATGGTTTTTCGAGAAAAAAAAATTCGCACTCAAAATCCTGACGTGATAGAGCAAAACTAAAAATATATTCGAATTCAGCGTCGAAAAATACATAAGAAACGTGTCTGATCCCAGAACCAGACAACCTTTTTTTTTGTAAACCTGTGTTATCTTCAAAGGAGAAAAGGGGGTTGTACTGTCGTGCGCAAAAAAATGGGACGTCTTATAACGTATTTTTGCTAAAATCTAGTTGTGTACATCTGACTTTAATTTTTGTGACATTGTCAGTTATTTGTCAAAATTCATTGCAAGTGTGCAAATAGATACAGATATACATTAGAAAAAAATAGTTGTCCTATTTTTCTTTTGTTCACGACAGTACCATGATCCTGTTACACCCGGTATATAATCGTAGATGCTCTATCACCTCCTTAAAACTTTATATCCATGTACCAAACACCTTGCATAATTAAAAATGAAATTAAAACTGGTAACGTTTTGAAAAAAATGTACACTTTCAATTTTCAAAACTTTGGACTTTTTAATACGTCAAACATGACAGTTGGTTGTTTATGTATTTCCATAGTCGCGTGAGACATTAATCCCGAAAATTTTGTTGATAATAGTTAACAAATATATAAGCAAAGTGAACATTCAATAATTACAATCTGAATTTAGATCTTTAGAAGTAACTCCATATGTACATAGTTTGTCGGGTACATTACAAAGAATCCGAAATAAGTTTTCTGTACGAACGGTTCTTCAAACGGGCACTGCGTTAAGATATGTTTTATCGAAAACTAAGCCGGTAAATACTGTTCAAAATTCCACAAATTTTATTTAGTGTTCCTTGTTAGTGCAGTAAACATTATATAGGTGAATCATTTAGATCTTTCAATATCAGGTTTGGCAAACACAAATTATGCTAAATGGGGAGAATTGGAGAAATCAAAAATTTGTAAAATGTGATCGTGCAAAAATTAGATTTTGAGATTTTGTCTAATTTAAGCTTTTTCAAGTCGCCTGAATAAGAAGAAAGATTTGAAAAAATATCTGCCTGTCGACCGGCCAGTTATTGTAAAAAAAATGGTAAGAACGAATATGACAAGAAAAAGTCACAAATTTATTTCGTCATTTGGGCTATGTTTGCAACAAACCTGGCATCATACATCTTAAACAAGACACAACAATGTCTTTTAAATGTAAATGTGTTTGATGAGAAGTTAAATAATAATGTTTGTCGTTCAGATTTTCTCCTCATGCTGCAATTATTCACGTTAAATATAACATGAATTCTCTGGCAATATTCCTCCCAGAGACACAGAGAATGATGAAACAAACTCCATTACCAAAATTTAGAACAAATAATCGGTTTTGACAATTTAGTTTCCCGCTGAAGGCGTTTTTCAGATATTTGAGTAATCCACGTTATTTAGATTTAAATATATAAATTATATGCACATTTTAATTCATCATTATATAGGTGTCTCACTTAAGACTCCCGGAACTATTTTCTAGATAAATAAAACAGAGGTAAAAGGTATTTACTAAAATATATAAAAATTTCAGTCTTGAGTAAAAATGGTCATTTCAGAAATTGATGTGTAGATGGGCTAGGAACCTTGAATTGAGGTTTTATGATGGAGATTAGATTCTGTCAACTTTTATGATACGAACAATTTTCGAAATATCAGTGATTTTCAAGATATTTGAATTTCAATATAATTTTTTAAGTATAATAGTCGCTATAACTTTTTTAAATAAATGTTAGAGGTAAGTCCTTTGGGATATTTTTCATATTGGATCAAACTGATTAAGACAGTAATGAAACAAATTTATTTCACAACATAAAACAAATTATAAATTCTTTCAAGTAAAACAAAGGTGACTGCAACTACTAATCGGAAATTAATTATTTTGGCATTTCTATTTATTGTGTATTGTCTAATTTCTGTGTTATGTTTGTATTGTATGCTCGACTGAATATTATGCTGTAAATTGTAGACGTGCAGTTACATTTGGAAACAGAATGCGATTTTTGTTAGGTACTTAAAAATTATATTGAAGTTCAAATGTGTCAAAAATCAAAGATTTTTCGAAAATTGTTCATATTTAGTCGGGGAGCACTCCCTAGCTGTACGTGCACCCCCCTCCTGATCCTTGGGGACAATGTTTTTCATAAAGATTAAAGCCTAAGGAACAATTTAAGACATGTCCTAAAAAAAACTGGCTGTACTTTCAAAATGGCGGCCATATGTTAAAAACACTGTTACCAATGTTGTTTTTGTCATTTAACACAAAAACTAAGAAAGATGGACAAAAACCTTTTTCAAAACAACGTGCATAAAATTTTCTACAATTTTGTCGCTATACAATATTTTGATAGGAGGTACCATTTTCCAGATAAATGAGTCCAAAATTAAGAAAACATGGAAATTCATATATCGGTAAATCATTTAGAGGAAATAACTGTGACAATTATTGTAAGACGTACACGGACACTTAGGGTGGGCTACCGTAGTAATTGTAGAAGTTGCCTAAAATGTAATAAAATGTAATGCCCCACAAAAAATTAACTCCAAAATTTTTTGAAGTGTTGGCCTTGAAGTTACTGCAGTTGGAGGTAAGTGAGGTTCAAAAAGCCAAACCTAAATTTTTGGACGTAGTTTATTCTCTTGTAACAATTTTACTTGATGGTAAGACACGAAGAAAGTGCAATTTTGTAGTCTTAAGTAAGCAGCAATGCAGAAAACCGTTTTTCCTTTCTACAATATCCTTCTTAACATATATAAAATAGCATTTATTAAGTGATTCGATTTGTTTGTGAGCGCTATACAGACCAAGTAAAATTTTCATTGAAGTGTCGGCAATTTCCTCTTGCGAAGCCTTTTCAATATTAAAGTATGGGAAACTTCGACAGAGTCGTCTCTCTTCTCCATCATATTACTTATTGTTAATTTTGTCCTTGGTGAAAATAGTTTATTTGCAATCGCAGTCTGAGAAACCGCGTTTTCCTTAAGGAGAGGTATATTATTCAAGCTGGGCAACAAATACAGCGAGGTTTGCACTTTGCCTCTTCCCAGTTTACAAAGAATACTTCAAATATCGTAGGTTCAATCAAATACTGTATATAGTACTAGACGCTCAACATCATCTTCAACTATCAGTTCTCTTCGCACGGCGAACAATCAATCGCGGTTTGTACAATAAAAGTATCTGCATCTCCTTCTGGCATTACCTCGACGTTATTTTCAACTAACTTTTCTATAAAGAGGGAGATCAGCTTACTCTCATTATGACCATTCGAGTTATCTTGGGAGCTGCAATCAAATTCATGTTTTTCATTTCTGCAGAAAACATTTTGGACTACCTGTGTGTTGCTATCATTTGGATTATTTTCATCAGTGCCAGCATGGAGATGAGAGGAAAAGGAGTGCTTTCATGGTTGCTAGACGTTAAGGAATTTTTTAAGGCGTGTCCAGGATGTATCGAAGTGGATGTGAGGACCTCGAAGTCGACACGCTGCTGTGGCCCCTTTTCTGATTAAAAACTTTGCGACTGCAGATCTGGCGTCAGAGTGTGTAGTTTCGTTCCATTTATCTTCAGGTAGTTGTTCAACGTTGTTCACTAAGACATTCATGACGGAATTTTTATTGAAATTTGAAACAAGGTGTTTTAAGATATTCTCTCGTTTTCAGTTGACATACAGGCTTTCAAAGTGGACAGTGAACTTGGAGTTCCGAATTCCAACATAAATTACCGGCTCGGTGGCGCAGTGCTTAAGATGTTAGGCCTGTGACTACGGGGTCCCGGGTTCGAATCCTGGGCTAGGATATGAATGTGTAGTGGCGTTTTTCACATGTTGCCGAGACGGTAGCAGTGGGCTAGACTGCGGTTGTGTGAGAGACAACACGATCTAGTCGCTCTCCTCTCCTGAGTTCGAGTCTCAGCTACGGCAGATGGCAATGTCGCAGGGAATGGGTGTTGTGATGTTGTCTATGTGTGTGTCCGTCCTGGTTGAGTGGTAGAATAGCCTACGGCTAAACTCCGCCAGGACATTAATATTAATAAGGCGATTAAAAAAAAAATATATATATATATATATATATATATATATATATATATATATATTTACAACGTCCTCAATAACGCTTAATTAATACCCAGTGAAACCAAAATTTACGGTGATTAAAATGTATCATTTATTCCCAAAAACATCTTAATAAAATCGCGTGTTTCATAAATCTCAAGTGGTTCTTGTGGTTCAATAATGCGTTCTTTTGTCCGTAAGAATTTTGAGGCTGGGTTTGATCAAAATTTGCTGTTCCAAGGCAATTTAAAGTAATATATGGTACAGCGTGTCTTCAGTCAAAGTTGCCGTAGATAAAGTTTTTATTTTGTTGTAATGCGATCCTATCAATTGTCATCGAATGAAGATTTACCACCAGTAATGCACAAGATAATTTATGCAGTATCCCAATAGTACATGTTGCGAGCTTCCTTAATTCATCCGCTTATATGATGCCATCATCTGGGAGTTCCGTCTTTGAAATTTCTTTAATCCCTGACCTTCGTCCACATTAAAATCATAGTTTTCTGTTTCTTCGAGACTAAAAAGATTTTCGATTAATGATCGTCCAGCCTCTATCAGTTCTTCTTTTGATCTTGCAAAGATGATGCTTGCATGATTGCGAAATAAAAATTCGAATATACACTCCACTAGTGAGAAAGGTGCCTACAGTAATCCTGGCTGGAATTGGTACCGCTGGGGCAGGAAGACGGCTCATTCGCTACTCTCTAGTTGCGGGAGTCCATATGCAATACGCTCACTCACAATTATATCGATACGTTACAATTTATTATAAAGTTAATAATTAACCAGATTAGAAGCGAAATTGTCCAGAACTTTATCTAGATTGATGTAGGCCACATCCCGCTATAGATTTCAAAGCAATAATGTCTGGTCTCTCTTTCACCTTCGAGCGCTCTCGTCCCTGTCCGATAGGTATACGAATCCCACTTAATTTTCCCGAAATGAGAAAGTTAATTAAGGTAATTAAGTATTATGCTATATGGATTTATTTTACTTATGCTCTCGAATGTACCTCACCCATTTGGGGAGGGCCTAAGAGTCTTTGGCACGAAGTGAAAAATCCTGAGAAAATGCTCGATGTGGCAATGGAGAAGGCTAGTGTAGCTGCCTATTTCATTATGTTTTATCTCATTTAAGATTCACCTCTCCTGGATTTTGAGGGAAAGGAGTGCACTGACGACAAAACTTCTTTGTAGAAAATTAAATTAACATTATTTGTTGAACAATATTTTTCTAGGTGTCACCTTTCACGTGATACAGATAAAAGAACTATTTTAGGCAGAAGGGTTTCGGTTTTTAGCCTATTGTATTATTGGTGATTCAATAAAGTGCTTTATTATTATTAGAACGATTTCCCAGGCCTTTTAGAGACTGAAGGAGGAAGTTTGAACCATACTCCTACCGATTTTAGATCGTTAAACTGTACTGCACACTAAGTGAGTGTTACCGAAGCATATACATATATCAAAATAAATTTTTTTTCACTATTTTTTCTATAATTCCTTAATTATAGCAGAATCAACTAAATTTATTTATATTTATTATACAGGGTGTTTCAAAGTTAAACGTACATACATTACTTGTGGATAGAGGGCACTTTGGCGGTTCCAAATTACCTGGCATTAATGCATCCATCGTCCTTCCTTACTGAGATACAGGATGTTTTATTGATTTTGGCCAAATCTATTGAACCGCCCTGTATAATCGGTTCATACTTAGAATATATGTTTCACTTATTTTACTTGTTAGAACTTCATAATAAACCCAAATAGAAATCAAAGTCCGGCTTAATAAAAAACTGACAATATGTTCTATGTGAAAATCAACAACCTCCTGTATGGCAAAATTTTGTAGATCTGTTTCGATATTCGAAAAGAGCGGAAAAAATTGAATAGAGTGGCTCACTTAATTTGTTTGCGCATTTCATTCATCAACCTTGATTACTTGCCGTAAATCCAATTTCATTAAAATGGTCGAGACAGTTGGAACTTGAAAATTTATTTTAGGGTTTAATTAACAAAAAAATTTAACTTGCAGCAATGACAATTCTTACACTTCTACATACATAGACTAGGTAAGTGAACTGTTGTAAAATAATTTTAAAAACAAGGTAGAGTTGCACATATAAATCAAAATACTACTTACTTTTGTTAGTCTACATTTAAAAATAATGTTATTTTTCTTCAAGCGTATTAAAATATCGCGCTATCCACTAGCCACTTGTCATATTGTGTCAACATGTAAGACTGTAGTTTGAATATTTGTACATTTATGATAAATAAATGAATTTTTGCATTTTAATACGCTTGAAGAAAAAATAGTATATATTACACGGAGTAGAACGCCTTTTTTTGTGTTTCGCCCAGTTTGCGGCTTCGGCTTCGCCTCAGCCGCAAATCCTGGGCTCAACACAAAAAAAGAGTGCGTTCTACTCCTAGTAATATAATATACTATTTTAATGTATGTATGTATGTACAATAATAATAAATATGTGAAAGTAATAAATACAAACTACAATAACTGTTCAAAGTGGCCTCCATTTCGTCGAATACATTTCCTTGCTCTAGTAGTAATATTTCTAATTGCACGTCTAATCATATCTGGATTAATTCTAACTTCTACGCAAGTGATATTAATGCGTTCCAAAAGTTGCTCGCCACTATTAATGGCTACGTCATATACCTTTGCTTTTAAATGTCCCCAAAGATAATAATCAACAGGATTGAAATCCGGTGACCTTGGAGACCAATGATGAGGTCCATTTCGACCTATCCACATATTTGTAAAATTCTCATTTAAGAAATTTCTCACAATATTCCTAAAATGGGGTGGAGCGCCATCATGCTGGAAATATATTCCCGCAATATTTTCATTTTCCATTAACACTGGTAAAAAATTTTGCAAAATGTCGAAATAAAGTTCACCTGATAATCTATCAGGGAGGATATGTGGCCCAATGATTGTTGAAAACACCGCACCAAATATTAACAGCAAATCGATGTTGGAATTTATTCTGTCTTATAGCATGTAGATTCTCTTCTGCTCAAACATGTCAATTTCTTAAATAATAAACACCATCTCTTGTAAATTGTGCCCCATTTGTAAACAGACATCTGTTAAGAATTCTTCGATTTCGAATAATCCAGTTACTAAAATTTAACCTCTAATCTCTGAACCTATTGAACATGAAACGGATAGAGATTTTTTTTTTTAGTGTTATCCAAACACTGACATATGGAACACCTAAAGCATAACCCACTCTTCTTGTGCTAATTTTTTATTTATTTGGAACAAAATTTAGTATACTCTCTTTTACAGCTAAAGGTTGCCTTACTTGATGCTCATTTAAGGTGGCCGTTGGATACCGACCATGATTTTTAGAATAATTGACAACTCTAGAAAAAGTTTTATGATCAGGAGTTCAGCGTCCAGGAAATCTTCTTTGATATTCTCTCACAGCAGCCCGTTCATTGCCATTACAGAATCCATACACATAGATTATATCCGCATATTCAACATTTGAAAATTGATAAGGTATAATTATGTACTTTGTGGGTAATAATATTAATACAAATAACAAATATTTTAGAATAATAAAACGCAAGTATGTCGAACCAGTAAATTTGAACTGTCAAATATTAAAATTTTCAGCATTGCCTTCTTAACGAAAAAGCAGCTATGTTATAAAATCATCTCTTAAGTTTTAGTAAATGGATTATTCGGAATCGAAGAATTCTAACAGATGTCTTTTTACAGATGAGGCACAATTTACAAGAGATCGTGTTTATAATTTAAGAAATTCACATGTTTGGGCAGAGGAGAATTCACTTGCTATAAGACAGACAATTTGCTGTTCTGCTGTTTTAACAATCATTTGATTGAGCCACATATACTCCCTGATAGATTATCAGGTGAACTACCTTGTTTTTAAAATTATTTTACAATAGTTCACTTACCTAGTCTATGTATGTAGAAGTGTAAGAAAGATTTGACCAAAATCAATAAAACATCCTGTATCTCAGTAAGGAAGGACGATGAATGGATTAATGCCGGGTAATTTGGAACCGCCAAAGTGCCCTCTATCCACAAGTAACGCATGTACATTTAACTTTGAAACACCCTGTATAGTTAACCATCGACAGTTTGTCATTAATTTTATCTCCAAATTCTTGATCTAATATGATATATACCGAATAATATTACTGTATATTATTTGTGTCACAAACAGTGAAGCACGTCGAACATGCAAGGCTTTAGATTGAATTATGTAATTGTACATACAAGCAGTAAGTAGAATTGTATATCATCAGCGAACAGCGAGGCATATCATTGAAGAGGAATAAGCAAGATTAGCCATGTACTTGTATGTACATGGTGTGGACATAACAGAGGACCCACCAGAATATATTATATTATACACTTTTGTTCTTAAATTTGCATTTCAGGCTGACCCATATGGTTTATTAAGATACGCTACGCTGCCAGTATAATAAGTCAGTAAATTAATTGTATAGCTGGACACTTGTCAAGCGAAAAAATATCTCTAGATTATGAAATATATTTTATGGCATCTCCGATAGGTTCTGGAGTCGACCTCGGGCCTACAATTAATTTTCAATAGGCCCTAATAAAAAGTACATACAAGTGCATCAATATACACAGAGTAAAACAGCTGCATTCAAGAATATACTGGGTTCCTTTAGATTGTAACAAAATAATAATGATTTCAACAAATATGAAATGTGTAGCTTAATTATGGACGAGTTTTTAAATTCATCGAATGTTATCTGCCTTTTAAAGACATTGTGGTGAACAGTAAGTTGCAACAAATCAAATGAATTTGTCGATAAATTTAAAATTCGCCCTATAAACTGGATGATGTAAATTGGAATAAATTCCTCATTATCATTCGATATCTACGATTTTGGCATTATATAATAATCTAAAGATACTTATTATATGTACAGTGCAGTAAGAATTCCCTCACATTTACAATGTAAAGGAAACAGTGGGGGATCATAGAACTTTGCATGCTACGCAGCTAGAAGCTCAGGCCGCAGTTTCAGTCGATGTATCGAAACCATCAATTTGTAAAACAAACCGGTACATTTAAATGTGACCGCACATACCAAGGATGTTAGCAGGGTGAACTGCTGTTAGCATCTTCGTGCATAGACTGAAAGTGCGGCCTGAACTTCTAGCTGTGTAGCATGTTCGTACCCTTAATTAAACGTTTGAGAGAAAAATGTCAAAAGATCTCTTATAAAGTTCCGTTAATTTGAGACGTTCCGTCCATTTTCGATAAAAATGTTCCGTGATTAGCGGAGTGCAATAGACTCATAAACAGTAAAACTAGAAGTCCAGAAAAAATCTCCTATTTCAATGAAACTTTTTTTAATGTGTTGGTTATGATAAATAGCTAAAAGTTCATTACTTTAAAACATGTATCGTTTTTTTATGCATTTTTCAGAAAAAATTATAACTTGAATGTTTATTGTTATTAGCTGAGAAAATCATATTCTTAAAGTTTTCGAGGTCGTTGATTACGAACATAGTGTGTCAAAAATTATAAAATTCAAAATGGCTCTAACAGTGCAGCTGAATTGATTTTTTTCGGTGACAACATTCCACCTGAAATTTTTATTATGACTTCCTGATTACGAAAAAAAATATTTGTGCCGAAAAATTCCTTGCGCGTCAAAAGTGCACTTTTTGACGCGCTTTCTCGGATTTTCAGCTTACCTGCTTAATATATGTTGTATTAGTAATCGGATGGGAATTTTAAAAATAGTGGCTTATTTGAAATAAAATTCTTAAAAAAATATAGACCTGTCCGATATGTATTGGTCAATCCGCCATGTTGGAAAAAAATTTTTGGTGTTTTCTATTTTTTTGCAAAATGGCGGATCATGCAAAAAAATAGAAAACACCAAAAATGGCCGAAAAAATCAAAATTTAATATTTTTTCCATAAGAAGTAATTTCACCAAAGTTGGCAAAAATAAAACAATTTATAGTCAAATATAATGCACCAATCCCGGACATTGTATGTCAAATAGAATGGTGAAAGGTGGCGGACGAAATAAAATTTTTAATTCTTCGTCAATTATCAAGGAGGCATTGTACGTCACTTTTTTTCTTTTCGATTCTACGTTATTTTATGTACTTTTAGGGGATAGAGTTCATTTTTTTTTATTTTCAAAAATAATGCATTTTTATTATTTTCAAAAATGTATTTTCTTTGACTCTTCTTTGTATCACCCAGTTTTCATCGAAACAAAATGAAGTATACTACAGAAAGTCTCGTATAACTTCAAAAATTTAATACAAAATTAAACTTCATTAATTTGAAAAGGAAATTTATTAAGCATACGCATGATACTAATAATAATATATGAATATATGTTCAATAATCAGAACCAAGCAGTCAAGACTAGAGTAGTATTATTTTTTATAGGTATGCCGATGATCAGAATATCACTAAGAATAACGAGCGCTTTCGTCGTTTAGAAAAAAATGTTTACGTAGATATTTCAATCACAAGTGACATTATGAAATCCTCGGTTAGTCAAAAAAAATTTCTAGCTAATAGTGAAAATAAGGATAGCTTTATAAAATTATTGCGCAAAGAGTTCATATATAAAAAAATCTATTTTTACAAACTAAGATTAATAAAATAATTGACAAACATTGATATGGGGTCATTTCCGATAATTCTATATTGCGACTTTTTCAACATTATCATAATTTGTTTAATACAAAAACTAGTCATACAAAATTTCACGTCTTTATCTATAATAGTTTTCAAAATATTAAGCCCCAAAGTTGTCGCGGACGGAAAAAGAAATGTGCGAAGGGGGCTTTGTAAAAGCAGATTCTTCCAACCTTCCGGAGGTAGACTTGCTAATGGTTATGGGGTATTTTAATTCTAATCACGAATATTTAAGTGCAGAAATGAGAGGAAGTAAGTGCAAAGGTAAATAAGATTTTATTTTATTTAATAATACATATAAAAATTACTTCATTGTACAGGATTTTCAAAATAAAACTAAATATGTCTAGCATGAAATTTAATACTTAGAAATAGAAAATTTGACAAACTAAATGTTTTAAAATTTTGTTTGCTTTTTGTTTTTCTGTTTTATATTTTCCAAAATAATCCGGAGCATAAAATAAATGCAAAATATTATAAAGTTTCATGTGGGATAAATGAAAAAGAACATAATATTGTAGAGGTAAAGTGCGAAGATTGTGCAGCTTCTGATGGTGGTTGTAACAATGCAATAGCTTTTGTAATGTGTGTATATCGCCGAAGTGAAGAACCCTTGCCAACCGATACAGTTTGCTATTGGAAAAATCTAACATGCTTTATTTTTCTACAATAAATTAAATAATAAAATATAATGTATTACTTAATAGATAAAACATCTTTATTTTCATGTAAACTCTATGTTCTGGCCAGGCCTGTAGCTAGGGTGGGCCAGGACGGGCGTAGCCCATCCTGGAATAATTTTCGCCCAACCTACGACGACCGCAAGGGGGGTAATTTCAACACTGCCTTTTTTTGGATTTCTCCCCCCCGCTCATGAAAAATTTTCCTTTTTTGGATTTCTCACCCCCGCCCATCAAAAAATTTTTGGCCCACGGCCACCCCCTGAAAAATTGTTTGCCCGCCCTTAAAGCACCTTCTAGCTACAGGCCTGGTTCTGGCATAATTAATTAAGATTTCTAACTCTTGTGGTAAACTTACGCGAGACGCTTGTCGCCCCTAGACGAAATAGGTAAGAAACCTTTGCGGCTTTTATGTCCCCTTCTAGTCGTGGACACAGAAACGAACTTCGAATTTATCGGTCAGTGTTTCGAACGCGAAGGACAGTTAGTGATATTATTATTCTAGATTTAGATTAGGAATTTTCGTTAGTGTATCAATGTTGTGTACTGTACAGTTCGTGTTTTCCACGGTACATTACATTTTAGCGGATTAAATCTCTCATATTATTATTTTCATTGTAATACAAAAAAATTTGAAGTACGGCTCTGGACAACGGTGACTAACTCTAGCCAGCATGTAAATGACTTCGACTGTGATATTTTCTTGGCTTTTTTTATTCCTACTAAACTTCTGACGTAATTTATACTTATTTATTTAAAAAATATATCTCCTTCTAAATTTTATGTTTATTGGTATTTACCTTTATTTTTTATTAACCTAATTTACTTACATTAAAATGAGCAATAGGCTCCTGTTTTTTCATTTAAGAGAACAGCCCGGCTCATTGCTTGTTGCCAAAGAACTGTTTTCTTTTGTCTGTCGGCAAACGAATAAAATATTTGTCTGATGTTGACGCCGTCGCGCGTCGTGCTTTTGCATTCAGAAACAATAGGTACAATATTTATATTTATTTTTGGTGCGGTATGATGACATTTTTATTCAAATCACGGAACAAAACAGTTTCGAAGTTTAACAATGTCTTTATCCGATGATTAACAACGTTGAACTAAGCTAATGAGAGCAATATAGCGCGCGCCCTGTGTATTGTACGGGAGTCGCCTCACAGCTTTAAGCCTAATGACGTCATTCAGCTCGGTCGGATTTAGATGCGCCGCGCGACTTTAATATATTTTTTAACATGATTGGATTGACAGAATTTGATAATTTTTGGTAGATCATCCTTTTAAAAGTAGTTCTTGAAGAAAATAATGTTTTTGGAATAGGTCGAAATGACCCCAATTCCATCTACTGAAGAGGTAATAGAAAAACACTGTTTAAGAGTATATTTCCAAGTTCAAAAATAGTTATGTTCTGAGAAAGATCCATTGCAATTCGGGTGGCTTAAAACTGAGAATGGCTTAATGCCTGATGTAATGACTGAAAGTAATGGTTTTTCCTAAAAGTTTACTAAGTGATATTTCTTGTAAATGTAAGAAAGGCTGTAAAAATAATCAATGTAGCTGTAGAAAACTGAATATATAATGTTCTATTCTATGTATCTATTTTAGAGGAAATAATTGTGCGAATGCTTCTTCTACCTTTGATGAATCGGCTATCGATGAAGAATGCGGTGAAAATACGACATATGACGGTAATGAAACTAATATAGTATATTTCAATTTGTCCCGAAGAAACTGGGTGAAAAAAAAGGAAGGTCAAAGAAAATACATTTTTGAAAAGTGTAAAAATACGCTTTTTTAAAAATAAAAAAAAAATGAACTTTATTCTCTAAAAGTACATAGAATAACGTACAATCGAAAACAAAAAAAGTGACGTACCATGCCTCCTTGATAATTGACGAAGAATTAAAAATTTTATTTCGTCCGCCATCTTTGACCCTTCTATTTGACATACGGTGTCCGGGATTGGTGTATTATATTTGATCAAAAATGAGTTTTATTTTTGTCAACTTTGGTGAAATTACTCCTTCTTATAGAAAAAAATATTCAAATTTGATTTTTTCGGTTATTTTCGGGGTTTTCTATTTTTTTCCAAGATGGCGGATTGACGAATACATATCGGACAGGTCTATATTTTTAAAGAATTTTATTTCAAATAAGCCGCTTTTTTTTAAATTCCCATTCGATTACTGGTACAAGATATATTAAGCAGATAAGTTGAAAATCCGTGAAAGCGCGTCAAAAAGTGCATATAACTTTTGAGGCCCAAGGAATTTTTGGGCACACAGGAGGTCATAATACATAAGAATCAAGAATAAAATTTCAGGCGGAATGTTGTCGCCGAAAACAATTAAATTAAAACAATTCGACTGTACTATAATATGGTTGACAAAAAGTAAAAAATCCTTTATAAAATTTGCGAAAAAATTTAAAATGTGAGGTATCACGTAAGCCTTTACCTACAAAATGGAGGGCAACATCTTAACCAATTTTTATGACTTATTTAGTGAAAACATTATACAATGAACATAAAGATATTATTTTTGTGTCCTATACACATTTATTTTCGTATTACTTTTCTAACATAATCCAACTTAATGGTGCGGGAGCTAAGTGGCTTTTTCGGACACTCATCGTTACAAGCATTTTCTATGCGCTGATTAATTCTATCGAACTTAAATAACGACAAAACAGATTTCTGGCATGTCAGCTCGTCGAGTTGCCCATGGTTCAAGTAAAAAAATCAGTGAAATTATATCATCGTTATAAAGCCAGTTTTGTTTATGTGTACACAGTTTATGTTTAGAATGAATAAAATAAGATCGCCAGAAAGTGTGGGCCATCACGGGCGCAACCAGAAAGGTCAAAGAGGTAAAAAAACGGAGTTATATAACATCATCGTTACAAACTTTTTTGAGGTTGAGCATGTTTATTTAAATGTTTTGAACACAGAGAAAAATTCTCAGAAAGAAACTCCCATCAGTAAGGCTAGCCAGAAAGAAAATGTTTAGGATTTTTGAAGAAAATTGGATTTTTTTTCGCATATTTCATCTCAGAACTCTAAACTCATCGTTACAAGTTCTGGCTCCTTTTTAAAACGTAAATATAAGCTCCTTCAACAATAGAATAGCCTCCCCGTAAAATTATTAGTGTCAACAAAAGTACCATAGGCTCTTAAATATACAGGAATTTAACACTTCCGGCTAACTTGACTCCGTACCATGCCTCAGATGTATTGTATCATTATTACCTTTCTGGCTGCTCCTTCTGACGGCCCACACTTTCTGGCGATCATATTTTATTCATTCTAAACATAAAATGTGTTCACACAAAAAAAATGGGCCTTGTAACGATGGCATGATTTCACTGATTTTTAAACAGTGTTCGTGACGCTTCTGACAGGAGGTGCCCCACTAGAAGTCGATTTTATGAATCGTTATCATCCATTAAACCAAAAAAATATCTCAAAGTTCATAAAACGATGAACTGCCGAAAAAGCCACCTAGCTCCCGCTCTATAATCGCAATAGAGTCTAATCCATAACATGTGTATATTTGACAGTGGTTTTTGTAGATCTTGGTACATTTTATTAGTGAGTTGAATTTTATTTTAATATAATCACATAAAAGTGAAGTTTCAAAATCTTACTGAATGTTTTTTATTAAAACCATTTTATTAACATCATCATTTTTTCAGCAGTTTATTGCGAGTTTGTTGTTATCAGGGCTGTTCTACTTGGTTTAATTTGCAGTTTTTGATCTTTCCTGTACGTCCTATTTGTAGGCAGAGACGAACCCACGGGGGGTTATGGGGGGGTACGCTCCCCCCCCCCAATGTTGATTGAGTTGGGAAAATCACCAAAAATGTAAAAAAATCTTTATTGGGTATAATTGCAAAAAAAACGAATAATGAGTTGATAAAAATTAAATGACACTGTCACTAATAATTTTAATTGATATTATTTATGACTTAGATGTGACTGATGTGAGACTTGTGAGAGCCACAGAATAGTCGACGGACAACGCACAACGCCGACGGGCCTACGCGACGGGCCAACAAAATAAACTCGTCAACTCGCGGAAATTCGACGTTCGACCCAGTAGACGGCACGGCCAGAGCATACAATTCTCAAAGACTGTCTTACATTAGAAATATTAGAATATTACTCCTTTTTGCCTTTATTAATACAATGCTTTGTCCTAGCTATAAAGTCGTTTGTTGTTGGTTTATACTGAGTATCACTAAAATCAGTTACCAATCTCTCAACGAGAGATAATAATAATAACAAATTGTTGTCGGTCAGAAATTGTTAAAATATTAAATTTTTAGAGGACACTGAATCAGAATCTGGGACTATTAAAGGGGTCTGACGATCCAGCTGCTGGGACCCGACATTGTTGGTACGCTTTGAAGATAATTGTAATTCCAGCGGACCAGTTCACTTTTACGAATGAGTTCAAAGCATGCGGCAAGGCTGGCTCCCTGCCGCTGGATCGTGTGTAGACCCTTTAATGCTACCTATTGCGTATCACAATGTGAAGTGGGAAGTGGCCGGTAGCCGTACTAGCGTGGACGTTCACGAGCTTGCGTCCCGACTTGCGCGTAATCGTATTGTATCTTGTTTTTCTCCACGGTCATTAAACTATAACGGTTACCTCATCCAATAGCTTCTAGACGAAGGAGAGCGCGGGGTCAACTTAGGTCTAGCGCCAAGGGCAGATCCAAGGGGGGGGGGGGGGGGGGGGCAGTAGCAGTATTCCTGTGTATGAGGCGAAAAATTTTTTGTCCAGATTTTAATTTGTACCCCCCCATGAGCCGAAATTTTCGAAAAAAATTTTTTTGGAGTTTCATTTGCATCCCTTCCCCATAAGGCGTTAACTTTTTTTTTACATTTTTAATAGTATTCTCTGTATGAGGTGAAAAATTTTTTTTTTTTTGAATTTTATTCGCACCCCCCCCCCCCCCCCCCAATGAGGCGATAAATTTTTTTAAGTCTGAAATAAAAAAAAACATAAGGAAATATAAGTTGTAAAAAAATGGGCAGTGGGCAGTTGGCAAATTAGTTGTAGCTTCCCCCCCCCCCCAAAAAAAATAGCTGGGTTCGTCTCTGTTTGTAGGATATATTTGAGACAGCTTATTTCGAAATTCTTGAGGACTGGCTTCGTCCACACTTAAAAGAATGGCTTAAAGATCATCTCTTTCAAAGGAAAGAAAATATTTTTAATATGGCGTCAAGCTTGAAATATTCCAGACAGCAGACAATTTATAAATTTTAAGGGATCGGAACAATCTTCCACCAATACGGTACAGTTTGTCTCCACCTACCTGTGCCCTGGTAGATGGATTAGATGTCGTGGCCCAATTGACCTGCTCGTTCGTTAGACTTTACATCTTTGCACTTCTTTTTGTGAGGTTATATTAAATCCAAAGTGTTCGTTACTTAACCAGTGTCTTTTGTTTGCGACAGATCTGTCTGTCTGTAACTTTTTTTTGTGCGCACGATTACTCTAGAACCGTTTAAGATATTGACTTGAAAGGTACACTATGTATTTTAACGAGATCTGGAACTAGATTAAATTTTGATTTTATTCCGTTGAAGGGTTGGGGATAAATAGGTAAATCAAGCAGGTAAGAGTCCATAAAATTGATATTTAGTATATATAAGAGAAACTAAGGTGTCAAAAAAATGTTGGGCATTATCACCCCCACCCCATTAAAAGGGGGTGAAAAAAAATAAAATTGTCATTTAGTGTGTGTATAGGAACCAAAGACCTCAATTTTTTTTTTACTTTATCCCCTACCAACCCCCTTTCACCACCCCACTACAGATGTGGTATATCGTTTTATGGGTTTTTGGGATAGATGATTTCAAATATTATATTATTAAAGTTCCTTAAACAATTATTTCCACATACAATTTTTTTTCGTTGTGAGAGACTTGGATAGAAAATCTGAATGTAGTAGTAGTGATTCTTTGGGCAGCGGTTTTTTTTATAGTGATAACACCAAAATTTTGTGTTTTATGCGTAACTTTTATCATTTGTATATTTACCATAGACAAATATTTATACAATGTTTATAGAACCTAGTTTTATAACATCAGCGTAGTGCAAATTTTTAAAGTGAGTGAACATATCGTTATAATAAAGATTAATGAAATAGAATATAATGGTCCCATTAATATTAGGTATTATTAATCTTACCTGTACCGTTGAACAGCTATCGCAATGATGTAATTGAATATGAAATATATCACCATTCATGAGTATAAAATTGGGCTGTCGTGTGAAAAACGAACACTCTGCATTAGAAACAAGTAATTTTTCCGAATTTTAACAAAACAAACTCTATTTAATTGCATTGTTTGGAAAGAAACTTGAAGTGAGAGTATTTCTAATTTTTTTACTGGTGTTTCAGTGTTTGGTATATTTTTAGCAATTCTGATAAAACTCTTATGTTTGTTTACAATAATTTACAGAGAGCCACATGGGTAAATTCTAAATTTAACTTATGGAAGGAAAATTGTATCCATGTAATATTTTAAGCAATCGGGCAATATGCAGCAGTATCTGGCTATTGAAATTAACCTTTCCTCTTAATTAGTGATTGTAAAGTGGAATTAATATGTGAAACTGTCAATTAAAAGAAGTAGAGCTAAATCAAGTGACCAAAATATCGTCTACTCGGGGGCTCTATTCTCGAATATCTATTAGTAAAAGTCGCATTCGACTTTGGGAAAATATTTACCGAAATTTGAACGACTCTAGAAAATAAGCATTAATGAATGTCAATTTTCAGCAGAATATTCAACGAATGGGTAAACAATTTTTAGTCTTGCAAATTTCGGTAGATATTTTCCCAAAATCGGATGCAACGTAATCCTATAGTAATTCAAGAGAATTAGTAATAATTTCTTTCTCCCCAAGATCTCCTTGATTGACGTTTTGCTCAATTACGCCACAATTCACTTTTACTACTGAGAATCCGTACTCACATAGCCAATATCTACGTTAATATACCTATTTGAAATAATCAAATAGTACGGTATAATCGGACAAGTGTTTTTAACATTCATCGCAGAAAAATATTTGTGTCCAGAAATCCGTTTTGCAGCACGCTGAACTTAAATATCAAATAAAAATATCTGTACGTGCAGTGTTGACGACAGGGGAGGGGAGGGGTAGAGGGGGCTGCAGCAACGGGCCTGAGCCCGAAAGGTCCCGGCACCATCACTGTTAAATACGTATTTTTTGTATTGATAAATCTTAAATAATGTAAATAAAAATACATTATTTCATTTTTTACTATGCGTTAAAAGAAATGTACAATCCGGATGCCCCAGTACACGTTTCTTATAAATAATTTAAAAAGTTGTAAACCATACATACATAAAACGGTAGCATTAACAACTGCAATTATTTTGTATTAGTATTACATATTATGTTTGCCTACTTAATCACAAAAAATCGAATATTGAAGTCATTGAAAGTTGAGTTTATTAAATGACTACCCTTCGTCTTTCTATGAACCTTCGACGCAGTTTTATAGCTACTTTTATGAAATAAAGATGCAACAAACTTTTATATTTGCCGTCGCATACGCTCACGAGAATCGGTTGTTCGTTGTTCACTCGTCTCGTCGCTGATGTAATTAAAGACAACAAAACCAAGCTTATTGCTTACAGCGTCGATTGCCGTCGCCCATTTTTTTATTATCAAAAATTTTTGATGTTTAAAAATGTATCCCAGAAATTATTCTTTAGAGGCACACCTTTGAACTCATTACCAGCACTCACATTTTCAAGAAATTCGCGGCCCTGTGTCAACGTAATGATGTCACCTTTTCCTAGAGAAGTTCATAAAAACAGAGGAGTACTTACTCTAAAGTCTGTTCGCTGATAGAATCCCAGTCGTATAGTGTAAGAAATATCGTCCAGAGCTCTATCCTTCCTTGTCTTTATTGAAATATTGTTTGTAACCTAATCTGTAACGTAAGTTTTAATTTTTGTGGTCAAGTTATGACCGACGTGCGGCATTTCTATTGATTGACAGCAAACCTATTTGCGTAACGCGTGTCGTCGTCGAATGCGGCTGGCGATTCCAGAGGCGGGTCGATTTTCTCGGTAGTCAGGTATAGTTCACTTATTTCAATTAGTACCTAAGAGCATTTTAGTATTGTTCTATATACATTTTTTTACTTGAAACCAAAACAATTCAATATTATAATTTATATATTTAACTTAAATTACTATAAATTTACAATAGATGTATTATATTATATGATTATAATTCAATTTCCTTTAAATAAATCTAATTAAATAAAAGTAAAATATAAAACAAAGCGACGCCACTGTGCATTCGAAAATACCAACGAGCCTACAGCATCTTAATTTAGACGTTCGTGACGTCACACCGAGACTCTATTAGCGAACAGACTTTACATCCCCCGCCGAATGTTGACGGATTTAGTCTAGTTAATTACTTTATTCTTTCAATGTTCACCCTGCATATATTTTTTACTAAAACTAAAACAGGTTTCTTCCTTAGCAGTTGTGTTTTTTTATGACTTATTTATATTAACGTCCTGGCGGAGTTTAGCTATAGCTATCCCACCTCTCAACCCTGGCCAGGATTCGAATCCGGGACCCCGTGGTCGCAAGTCTAACTGCGTAAGCACAGCGCCACTGAGCGGTAATTAGATGTCAAATATTATTAACAATTGAAAAAGAACTACGTTAGTCTTGATTTTCACTTTATTTTGTCAACATGGCAATAGTTTCGCCACACAGTGGCTTTTCTGGATGTTGAGTACAACCATACAATGCGGAAAATACATGGTTTTATACAATTTTGATCTAATTCTAATTACTAAATGGAAGGTATAATAATAATAATAATAATAATAATAATAATAATAATAATAATAATAATAATAATATGGCGCAGGAGTTTTAGTCAATATATCGCTTCTACCCGGAATTAATTATTGTAAAGCTGAAAATTTCCAGGATTGTAGTTTTGGTCCAGGACAACACGTAGAAAAAAGTCCCCTACTCTCCCCGTCGGGTTCCCTGTTTTTTCAGAGCAACAAGGGCCTAAGTCGCAAAAATTTCGGAGCTAGCTATAAAGTGCAACAGGAAGGTTGTTACTGGTGCGATTTGGGTCGAAATGATCATAAAAAATTAGGAGAAGCATATCCGTTCACATTTCAGATGTTCCATGCATATTTTTGTTCATAATTCTCCGTTCTAGTTCTGTAAACATTTCAAAAATTTCAAAATTTTTTTAAAAAATTAGAAAAATTCCGAAATGGCGCCATTGCGGATAAATTAAGGCACGGAGGGGAAAACGTACCTCAGTAAACATTTCTCTACATACTTTGAGCTTTCCATTGGTATGTCTACCTTCTATATAGCGTCACCCATTACGGAGTTACGCCACTCTGAGTGTCGCGGCGGCGACACTCGGACATTTAAGTGCGTTCATTATTCAGTCTATCACGTCTAGTCTAAACAATCAAGAAGGCGGAAGACGAGCTATACCCTTAGTTCATTAACTTTGACAGTTCTCTAAGTGTATGCATTGGTTTATTGGTGCGGCAAAATTGAGTGATCTTAGTTAAGACATGTAGCAAAGGAATTTTAGTTTTTGACCCGGAATTAATTATTGTAAAGCTGAAAATTTGCAGGATTGTAGTTTTGGTCCAGGACAACACGTACCAAAAAGTCCCCTACTCTCCCCTGTCGGCTTCCCTGTTTTTGCGGAGCAACAAGGGCCTAAGTCGCAGAAATTGCAGAGCTGGCTATAAAGTGCAGTAAAAAGGTTGTTACTGGCCCGAAATGATCATAAAAGCTTCGGAGAAGCATATTCGTTCGTATTTCACATGTTATATGCATATTTCGTTCATAATTTTCCGTTCTAGTGCTGTCAAAACTTCAAAAATTTAAAAAATTTCGAAATGGCCCCATTACGAATAAATGAAGACTCGGAGGGGAAAACGTGCCCGAATAAACATTTCTCTTCATACTTTGGCCTCCTCTGTAGCGTCACCCGTTACGGAGCTACGCAACTTTGAGAGTCAGCACGCGGCGGCCGCGCTCGTCATGTGCCCGGTGGAACTGCCCTGGCTGCGCTGATGAAACCAGTTGCGAATTCCTGTTTATATATTATTGGTGTTTTATAAGATTTATTGAATGAAAGTCCGCCTTGCAGCCCAAGAAATTAGCCGAAGCAGGCTATCGGAAGCTGGCTGCCTTGTGGTAGGAACAGGAATCGGAACCAGGCCCTGGAGTTCTAATTTCCACCTCGAGTTGAGGTTGACGCCTAGCCATTGCTGGATCTGCAAAAAGCACATGCACATTAGTTGAGTGCTGCAAGCTTTTAGGGAGATTAAATCCTTACAATATTCTCCCTAACTCCTCTCCTCTCCTCACCTGGAGGACTGGGGGTGGAAATCAGGACTACAGAGCCTGGTTCCGATTCATGTTCCTACCACAAGGCAGCCAGCTCCCGATAATCTGCTACGGCTAATTACAGAGAAGGTAGACATACCAATGGAAAACCCAAAGTATGAAGAGAAATGTTTATTCGGGTATGTTTTCTCCTCAGAGTCTTCATTTATCCGCAATGGAGCCATTTCGAAATTTTTTCAATTTTTGAAGTTTTGACAGCACTAGAACGGAAAATTATGAACGAAATATGCATGGAACATGTGAAATACGAACTGATATACTTCTCCGAAGCTTTTATGATCATTTCGGACTAGTAACAACCTTTTTGCTGCACTTTATAGCCTGCCACTCTATAGCCACTTTATAGCCTGCAATTTCTGCAACTTAGGCCCTTGTTACTCCCCAAAAATAGGGAAGCCGATGGGGGAGACTAGGGGACTTTTTGGTACGTGTTGTCCTGGATCAAAACTACAATCCTGCAAATTTTCAGCTTTACAATAATTAGCTCCAGGTCAAAAACTAAAATTCCTGTGCTACATGGCTTAACTAAGATCACTCAATTTTGCCCCACCAATGAACCAATGCATACACTTAGAGAACTGTCAAAGTTAAAGAATTAAGGGTATAGCTCGTCTTCCGCATTCTTGATTGTTTAGACTAGACGTGATAGACGCAACAATGAACGCACTTAAATGTTCGAGCGTCGCCGCCACGACATTCACAGTGGCGTAACTCCGTAATGGGTGACGCTACAGAGAAGGTAGATATACCAATGGAAAGCCCAAAGTATGAAGAGAAATGTTTATTGAGGTACGTTTTCCCCTCTAAGCCTTCATTTATCCGCAATTGCGCCATTTTAGAATTTTTCTAATTTTTAAAAAAAAATTTGAAATTTTTGAAATGTTGAGAGAACTAGAACGGAAAATTATGATAAAAAATATGCATGGAATATCTGAAATATGAACGGATATATTTCTCCCAATCTTTTATGATCATTTCGATCCAAATCGGACCAGTAACAACCTTCCTGTTGCACTTTATAGCCAGCTCTGAAATGTTTGCGACTTCGGCCCTTGTTGCTCTGAAAACACAGGGAAGCCGACATGGGACAGTAGGGGACTTTTTGCTACGTGTTGTCCTACACCAAAACTACAATACTGGAAATTTTCAGCTTTACAATAATTAATTCCGGGTCAAAAACTAAAATTCCAGGGCTAAAGAGTTTGTTTTACTTTGATCATATAGTAAAATATCAGATGACTTAAGTTTATTTATTTCTAGGAATTCTAATAAATTGAGTTTTAAAATGTTGAAATCTTCGTTGAACACGTGACCTTCTTCTATTGCCTGATTTATTTTCTACAGAAACTCTATCTTTTCCATGTTTTATGTTTTCCTAACGTGTTATTAGTTTTAAAATAGCTTATTTAAAAAAAAAGTAATATGTTACAATGAGGACAGACCGTGGATTATGCCACTTGGAGACACCACGTTAAAAATAATCGCCTTAAACTCTACCTCTGTCTTGGTGTGGAAAAGAATTTTACTGAAATAATTTTCAACATGACGTAACACCACGAAAAACGTTTAAAGTTACGGCCCTACCTGACGGCCTTTGCAGTGCTGTAAAAGTATCAAAATTGATATTGATTGAAAAGACTATGTATGACATTTATCCATTTTGTTTATGTTCTACAAATTCATAATACCTATTTTTAACGTAAGACTTACTAAAGGCGCCAAAAAGTGGAAAAACATTATTCAACATATTCATTTTACTTCCACATCCAGTGGAAGTATAGTAACGACAAAAAATTTTTTAAAAATTTGTATTTTCAAATAGGCTTAGAATGTCACGAAACGTCGAGATTTTAAGTTTGAGCGAAAAAAAATTTTCTGTCTGTCGGTCTGTCTGTAACTTTTTTTGTGCGCACGATTACTCTGGAACCGTTTGAGATATTGACTTGAAATTTGGTACACTTATGTACTTTAACGAGATCTAGAACTAGATTATATTTTCATCTTGTTCCGTCGAAGGGATGGGGGTAAATTGGGGTAAATTTGGGGAAAATAGGTAAATCAAGCAGGTAAGAGTCCATAAAATTGGTATTTAGTATATACAAGAGAAGCTGAGGTCTCAAAAAAAATTTTGGCATTAGCCACCCCCATTACCACCCCCACTCCATTATTAAAGGGGATGAAAAAAAATTATGATTTAGGGTGTGTACAAGAACCTCGAAATGTTTTTTTACTTCATCCAGCGAGATATTTAACAAAATAAACAATCATTTTTTCAAGAGGTTAGAAATTTGCGTACATACATGGGCTAGACTCCCCTACAAAACTGCATAGAGTTAAATCATTCTAATTCAAAAACTCCTACAGACTGGAGTATAACTCAAACATTTTCATTAATTTAAAATTTCATATTGGAACCTACAAAATTAAATACATTTTATTTACAATTTAAATATATGAATAAATAAATGAATAACGATAGCCTATTTCTTCCACCTACCTAAATAGAGAGCAAAATTGTCTGAAACACTGCACCACATTTCCAGAGATAAAATAAAGAATGAAAGCCTAGAATGCCAGCAATAACAGAAATGAAGAGTAGATTAGTATTTTCACGAATATTTTCATTGCATTTCCCTACCTACACGTTTCTGCTCCAGCTCCAACTTATTTACTACACGAGAAAGTAAGCAGTAAGCACGACGCTACTTATTAATAAACTTGACCGTGTTAAACATGATACACTAAAAAGATGAATACAAAATATATTTCAGTTGAATAATATGCAGGGGAAGGTTAGCACGAGCCAATTTTAAGATGTGGATTATTCTCTTATATACGTAAATAGTTATATCATAAGACGGCGGCGGCGCCTATTCCACGGGCGCCGATATAACATTCGCATTGTCCAGTAAATTATTTAGTTTCGGCACGTAAGACAGATACTTATACACTTTTACGACTTAGAGAACATATTATATAGCTCATCTATTTTATTACAACAGTCATCCATTCTTAAAGTGTTATTGTATTGTATACCTATATTTATGTCAGAGAATAATATAGGAGAGAAACAAAAAAGTGTTCGGTTAATAAAAATCCACCATTAATATGGTTTAATAAAAGATTATGCAACACACTTAATACTCAGTCTGGTGTTAAACTTGCCTGCAATGTAACGAAGAATCTTTGTGATGTTAAAATATAGACACAAAGATTTATTTAGAGAATATAAAACCACGATAAATGAGACAAAAGCTGCCTATGATCAATACATCTTAAACTCCGAAAATAAAGCTGGAGATGACTGGAAATTAATAAACTATGAACGCAACAGAAAGCGTTCGTCTAAATTTGATTAAACTTAAACAGGAAATAATTTTAATGGTTACTTTACTTTACTACTAGTTCGATATAGATTTAAATTATATTTTGCAAAATATACCTGCTACAAGCACAGTCTTTCTTTATGTGGCCAGTTTCCATTTATGAAGTTTTAAGGTTGTAAATACGTTAAAAAATTATCCCTGTACTACCTATGATTTAAATAGTACCATAACTGAAGAAACTACTGATATAATTCTATATCCATTTACCATGTTGATACATAGATGTTTTAATGAATGACATTTCCTGATTCATTTAAAATTGCAAAAAAGGGAGACATAGGAGAACTGAACTACTACCATATCTCATTTATTCCTATTTTTGCTAAATTAATAGAAATTCTGTTAAAGTTATTACTGACTAAGTTTTTTGAACGAAATAAATATCAGATTCTCAATTTGGCTTTCTCAATAAGTTTTCTACCACTGAAGCTGTTCAAGGAGTGGTGGAAGATATAGTCGAGAGTCTTGAGGAAGTGAAGCATACTGGCCTTGTATTATGTGATCTCTTCAAGCTCTATTCAAATCGCACCTACCTAAACAATAGAAAGCAATATAACACTATAAACTCTTTTAGTAATATTAAAATGGCGTCCCACAAGGATCTGTTTTGGGATCATTATTGTGCATTTTATTTATAAATAATAAAAAATATTTTGTTTATCCTTCCAAGTGTATTCTTTTTGCTGATGAGGTAACCTTGATTGCTTCAAGTGCAAATTATTCTAATTTACTAAATTGTTTAGATGAAACTGAAAACACTGCCAATAAATAGTTCATTGCAAATGATTTTAAACTAGACAGTGATAAATCACAAAAACTTGTTCAGTCATCAAATCACGCTATCAGTAGGTAAGTGAGAAAGTGTAAGCAATATGTGTTGTTTTATTTGACAAATTGAATTGGCTTAGTCATATCGATTATTTGGGAAATTCATTTTCGAGTTTAATTTTTGCATTACGCCAGTTGAGGTTAGTCATAGGAGACAATACTTTGGCCTCAGCATATTTTGCCTTACTTCCTTTCAATTCCCTACGCATTCATTTTATGGGGAAATTTATGCTGAAAAAATTGTTCTGCCTTAAGCCCAGTTCATATAGTCGCGAATCACGAATTGCGAAAGCGAATATTCACTAAAGGAAATCGCGACTTTTTAAAAGCGTTTCATATACTTGCGGAATCTCGCAGAGATTACAGGGAAGTTTCAATTTCTCACAGCTGCTTGTTTGTTATCAAAGAAACGACGGAAAAGGAAAAATAGATCAGTGCGAACCTGTAAATTATTTCAGTTTAGAAAGCAGCAGGATGAATATCACTATTTGGTTCAGGAAATATTAAAGACACCAAGAATTAAAAAAAATATCACAGAATGTGTGTACCTAGAAGATGTTGAAAACATTGAAAGACTCTACAAAACTGACTTAAAACCCTTATATGGATATGGGGGTCCACCTAGAGAAAGGCCTACATATTTTCATTTAAAACTACTTTTAAAGCTTTCAAGTTTTAATGAATCATCTAAATCTCTGCTCGTAGAATATCTGAAGAGTATTATAAAACCATACTTTGTTTAGAGTAAGTACTTATTAAAGTTTAAAATGCAAATGCTTAAGAGAATGTTTTGTATTTAATAAAGTAAATATAAAAGAAAATATATGGGACGTCATGCATAGTTATAAAATGAGCATATCGCAAGTACTGAGAGAAATTACTTATAAATGAAGTATTGAGAGCCCTCGTAGTGGGCTATAATTTTCAACGAGGCTAAGTTTACTGTAAAATTTGGTTAGACAGTTCTTACAAAATTCTTGCGCCCTCCAAAAACGCAAATTTAAATAACTATATGGATAAATTAATTTTCTCCTCGATGACTTAAAAATAAATAAATCAGTATCATCTTTCCATAATATGATTCAATATTAATAAATTCTTTCTAAAAAACATTCCTCTTACAAAAAAAATTACATTTCTTTGTTCAATCTGGAATCTTCCCAGTGTGGCTGACCGTTGTGCATTTCTTGACCTTTGGAAGTGGTGGCAGCAGTGTGCATCAACCATATTAGTTGTGAATAATTCTACTTCAAACGTCTTGTCTTAAAATGCCTACAAAATTACCAATTGCTCTTTAAGTACGCTGATTTATTCTTGACTTGTAGAAGTATGTTTTAAGTCCCATCGGTCTAATATATGTAGTTATTTCTTAAAACCTGTAGGCTATTTTAAAACCTATGCTAAACTGAGGAGTTAACACATCCGCTTTAAGACATATACGTTTTATGGCCCCTTGTATAACCTAACCAAAAAATTCAGTTCGATTTTAGTACTTTGCCATTTTTGGAAAAAGTGAGTGGTAGAGCCGCTTGCTATTATTATAAATTACCAAGAGCAGGTATAGTAGCGTAGCGGGCTAAGGCGTGTTAGGGCGAGCATGCTTGGTCACACTCTCTATTGTGTACTGGGTTTGATCTTCATCTCCGACACTAGCAATGTCTGCTGGTAATGGATATTGTCTGAGCTTCTTCAAAAGAAAAAGGGAAAGATTACGGAGACAGGAATCGAAGATCAGAAGAAACCCCATTACAACCAGGCGATAAGGTGTACGTGAAACACCTAATAAAGGAAAACACAACTTGCCTCAACTTTAATCAAAGTACACAAGTAATGAGAAAGAATAGGGTAGACATACAAATTAAATATGATGAAACAGGCCAAAACTACAGAAGGAACATCGTGCATCTAAAGAAGATCGAGGGGGAATGGACAGTTAACAGATGAGTTGATCCAAGGCAAGCCCATGTCCACGTGACCGACAAAGGATCAGCGGCCGTAGACTCGTATTCTTCAAATTTGCACCTTCCCTTGGTTATGACTTTTATATTAATAAATTTTACTATATCATATTCTTATATTGTTCTATTATTATATAGTTAAGTAGGTATATTGTTATATTTAGTGCACCGCCATAACTCACATTGTGGACATTATTGTTAATTTCATTAACACTGTTGTAAAAGGAAAAGTGGATGTAGTGTACTACTACTCATTGGTGTATGTGATTTCTTATAATAAAAACATTCGAACTGTTATGATATAACTGCTGACTCAGGACAAGGATTAGGACCAGGCAGTCAGTCTTTATATGATAGCAGAGTGAAGTACAACAGTAAAGAGTGTGTGTTATTTAAACAAATTTAAGTAATTGTTCACATACGTACACATGGACATTTTTTTTATTCAATATTTAAGTTCGGTGTGTTATGGAATGGATTTCTGTACAAACATTTTTTTCTAAGATGATTATTAAAAATGTTTGCCCGGCTATAATACCAATACCTATTTGATTAAATCAAATAGGTTAATAATGTAATTTCAAACATAATTATGGGGCAGAGTTATCACAGGAATTTCAGTTAGACATTTATATCGCATATCTCTCCTTAAGTTAGACGTGAAACTTAATTCCAGCCCTATACAATACCCTCTACAAACCAATATTACAAGCAGACCTTTGAATATTGAGTTAACGTTTTGCTCGCGGTTTTATTTGAGATAGCATCTGTTTGCACTTCCAATTCTAAGTGACACGAGTGTATACTACATAATGTTCTGAACGAGCGATGTTAAGAGGAACGTTTTCAATCAATTCAAAAAGCGAAATTCTGGGAACACGTTTACGTTTAAATGTTAAGTTGAAATTTATATCGCGTTATGGAAACTACAAACTCAAACATTTTTATTCAAAACGCTGCAATTTAATCGACTGTGGTTTTTATTTTTTTTTATTTATTTAATTATGTCCAGCAGAAAAGAGAAAAAAATGAATCACCCACCTGACAAACGCAGGGAGTGAAAAAAATACGAGTGGTAATGCGTTCAGGCTCCCCTTTTAGTAAATCCTTTTTAAATAGTAATTCTAATACTTTTTTTGTAGCTAATAAAATTATCTAATTGACAGTTGTCATTAATAATAAATTTGATTTTTTTATACCTACGAATTCAAAAACGAGCGTCAAATACCAATTAGAGGTGCTTCAACCTGAAACTGCGCTCACTCAATGAAGTTGTTCCCATGGCGATGTTGGCTCGATTGTTAGAATATTCTTGAGCTAAAAAAGTTTGTAGGGGGGTTTTTTAAAGTTTAAAATCCATATGATGATTGATTTTATTATAATAAAAAACGTGTAAATAGCATTTTCCCCCCTTAAAAATTTTTGGAAAGTCGAATTTTTTGAAATGTTGTAGCTTTTGCTTTTCTGAGCAAAAGTTCTCATGGGCACAAGTCTCGGCTATGACTGCTTTTCAAGTTATGAGGGCTTGAACGTCGCAATAAGCATAAAAATTAGGCGGAGTGGAGATAGCAATCTTTTTAGCATTCCCCCATATTTTTCTTTCTTTTACGTCATATAAATTATTTTCAGAAGAAAAATAGCTTTATACAATTTCAAGGAAACAGAACAAAATCCGATATAGATAAGGTCTGACGGGGTAGCAATCCACAAAAAGTAAAATATTCTTTTTGTAACTTTTTTAATATCGTTTGTGATTTAACCATTTTTGGTGAAATAATAGCTATATACATATATTTCAAGAAAACACAACAAAATCCGATATAAGTAGGGGCTGACGGAGCAGCCATCCACAAAAACTAAAATATTCTTTTTGTAACTTTTTCAATATCGTTTGTGCATTAACCATTTTCGGTTGAATAATAGCTATATAGATATACTTCAAGAAAACAGAACAAAATAATATATACAGGGGCTGACTGGGTAGCAATCCAGAAGGAGTCAAATATAATTTTGTAACTTTTCTAATATGCAAAATGGCTAATGCAAAAACGATATTAAAAAAATTACAAAAAGAATATCTTACTTTTTGTGAATTGCTACCCCGTCATCCCATACCTATATCGCATTTTGCTGGGTTTTCTTAAAATATATCTATATAGCTATTATTCCACAGAAAATGGTTAATGCACAAACGAAATTAAAAAAGTAACTAAAAGAATATTTTACTTTTTGTAGATTGCTACCTCTTCAGCCTCTACCCTACCCCCACCTATATTGGACGTTGTTGTGTTTTCTTGAAATAAATGTATATAGCTATTATTCCACCAAAAATGGTTAATTCACAAACGATATTAAGAAAGTTACAAAAAGAATATATTTTACTTTTTGTGGATTGCTACCCCGTCAGCCCCTATCTACAGTGTGTTTCACTTCTCGTGAAGACACCCCTGTATCTTTTTTATTTGTTGCCGAATTAATTTCAAATTTTTATCAGCCATACAAGTCCATAAGGTGACTTTATTCAACACATAAATGCCGTCTAAATCTAAAACGCCGGCCTACTGCGATAAAAAGAAAATGTCAATTTTCGAGAAATCATAGTAGGCTTAGAGATAGACAAAAATTTTGTTAACAAAAGTTGTTCAGAATCACTTGATATGCCCCCCTGTAAAATTTTGTGAAAATCGGAATATTTTCAAAAAATAATTTTTTGTTTCACTTCTCGTGAAGACACCCCTGTATCTTTTTTATTTGTGGCCGAATTAATTTCAAATTTTTATCAGCCATACAAGTCCATAAAGTGACTTTATTCAATACATAAATGCCGTTTAAATCTAAAACGCCGGCCTACTGCGATAAAAAGAAAATGTCAATTTTCGAGAAATCATAGTAGGCTTAGAGATAGACAAAAATTTTGTTAACAAAAGTTGTTCGGAATCACTTGATATGCCCCCCTGTAAAATTTTGTGAAAATTGGAATATTTTCAAAAAAAAAATTTTTGTTTCACTTCTCGTGAAGACACCCCTGTATCTTTTTTATTTGTGGCCGAATTAATTTCAAATTTTTATCAGCCATACAAGTCCATAAAGTGACTTTATTCAATACATAAATGCCGTTTAAATCTAAAACGCCGGCCTACTGCGATAAAAAGAAAATGTTAATTTTCGAGAAATCATAGTAGGCTTAGAAATAGACAAAAATTTTGTTAACAAAAGTTGTTCGGAATCACTTGATATGCCCCCCTGTAAAATTTTGTGAAAATCGGAATATTTTCAAAAAAAAAATTTTTGTTTCACTTCTCGTGAAGACACCCCTGTATCTTTTTTATTTGTGGCCGGATTAATTTCAAATTTTTGTCAGCCATACAACTCCATAAGGTGACTTTATTCAACACATAAATGCCGTCTAAATCTAAAACGCCTGCCTACTGCGATAAAAAGAAAATGTTAATTTTCGAGAAATCATAGTAGGCTTAGAGATAGACAAAAATTTTGTTAATGAAAGTTGTTCAGGATCACTTCATACGCCCCATGTCGTCCAAATCTAAAATGCCGGCCTTAGAATAATTGAAATTAAAATCTAATTACTTTAATGAGTTTTAACATCTGTCAACAATATGTAGGTTGGTAGGATGCTGTCATATAACGAATTCTTTTTTAATTAAATTGGTGGCCCTGAAAAGGGCCGTTGTTTTTACAGAGAAGACTACTAATAATGAATGATAATATTGTCGGAAAAAAAAATACAGATAAAGCAAAAGCCGCAGTGTTAGAATAGTTCAAAAATAAAAGAAGTTAATGGTTTTTTTTACTTATTTATTATATTGCGCCCCTTTCCACTAACCCACCCTCAAGTGTAATACACTTCTCAATCCGTTTTCTATTATTTTTTACAACTCTTCGCAGTTCTTGAGCTGTAACTTCTAAACATGCTTGCCTTATCCTCTCACAAAGCTGCTCTATATTTTGAGGTCTGGTCATATAAACTTTGTTTTTAATGTGACCCCAAAAATAAAAATCCATTGGAGTGAGATCAGGTGATCTGGGTGGCCAATGTATTAAAGGGCTATTTCGTCCTATCCATCTTTGGGGAAAATGTTCATTCATCCATGCTCTCACTACTACGGAATTGTGGATAGATGCTCCGTCGAGTTGAAAATACAATTGTTCCAAAGGAAAATCAACAATTGCATTCCAAAGATCATTATTTAAAAATTCTAGCAAATTTAACGCATTTATATTTTGAAAAAAGAAAAACGGCCCTATTATTGTTTCGTTAAAAATTCCGCACCACACATTTACTTTCTGGGAATATTGCCTTTTACAATTTATTATCCAATCAGGATTTTCTACTGCCCAGAACCTAGAGTTTTGTGATGACACTACCCCGTTGTTATAAAATATTATTTTGGGTATTCAGCAGATAACTTTCAAAGAAATCATTCGTTCCTTTCATATATTATTGATCTAAATCTGATCAAGCTAGAATATCAACGAGTAGTCCTCTTACAAACAAACTTGTCAATTTCTTTATACATTAACTATGTCTAACATTCAATATGAAAAACAAGAAAATAACCATTCTTTCTATATATTGAAGATCTAAGTCTGATCATGGCAATATATTGTAAGAAATCCACCCTTAAGAGGAAATCTTTCAAGCATCTCTAGCCCTACCTAGAGGATACTCCATTCAATACGATAAACAAGAAAATAACCATTCTTTCTATATATTGAAGATCTAAGTCTGATCATGCCAATATATTATCAGAAATCCACCCTTGCGAGGAAATCTTTCAAGCATCTCTAGCCCTACCTAGAGGATACTACATCACAAACAAACATTAGTTACATTTCAAAGCCAAGAACTACTGAAAAGCACAATGAAATATAGGAATAAAATTTCACTTACATGTCATAATAAATAAAATATTTCAATCAATGTTTGATTGACCAAAGCTCTGTAAAAATTGCTTTGGTCAATCAAACATTGATTGAAATATTTTATTTATTATGACATGTAAGTGAAATTTTATTCCTATATTTCATTGTGCTTTTCAGTAGTTCTTGGCTTTGAAATGTAACTAATGTTTGTTTGTGATGTAGTATCCTCTAGGTAGGGCTAGAGATGCTTGAAAGATTTCCTCGCAAGGGTGGATTTCTGATAATATATTGGCATGATCAGACTTAGATCTTCAATATATAGAAAGAATGGTTATTTTCTTGTTTATCGTATTGAATGGAGTATCCTCTAGGTAGGGCTAGAGATGCTTGAAAGATTTCCTCTTAAGGGTGGATTTCTTACAATATATTGCCATGATCAGACTTAGATCTTCAATATATAGAAAGAATGGTTATTTTCTTGTTTTTCATATTGAATGTTAGACATAGTTAATGTATAAAGAAATTGACAAGTTTGTTTGTAAGAGGACTACTCGTTGATATTCTAGCTTGATCAGATTTAGATCAATAATATATGAAAGGAACGAATGATTTCTTTGAAAGTTATCTGCTGAATACCCAAAATAATATTTTATAACAATGATGTAAGCAGAAATACAAGATATTTATTTTTTAAAAACTACCCCGTTGGTGGAGAAAGTTGCCTCGTCCGTGAAAATTACTTTCTTCAAGAAGTCTCTATTGTTTAAATAATTACCTTGGATCCATAAACAATATTCTAATCTTCTCTCTTCATCACCTTCCTCCAAGGTATGTAAAAATTTTGGTTTAAACGGTTGTAGCTTATGGCGTTTTAAACATCTCCAAATTTTTGATGCCGACAAATTAAGGTCACGAGCCATATTTCGAAGACTGGTAGTGGGATTGGCGTTAAACGCCGCTAATATAACATTATCATCTCCGTGATTTCGATTAAGATGTACTCTCGGTTTAAGCACATTGCCAGTTGTATTGAACAAGTGACATATTCTTGCTACGGTACCATGGTGTATTGGTTGTCTTAGAGGATGTCTTAAATTAAATTCTTCTGCTGCTTCTCTTGAAGACCGTACATTTTCACCGACTATCTTTATTATTTCAATTTTTTCATCAGTAGTTAAAAGTATTCTAACCATTATGAGAAAAGATATGAAATAAGGAAACTTTAGTATGAATAAAATTATTAAAACAAGAAAAACTAACAAACTCCACAGAAAATAACAACAATCACTTCTGTCATGAAAGCAATGACGAAATAAATAAAACAATACATATTGACAGTTAATTTCACGGCACTTTTTACATTCAACGCAATAAAACCGTCCATGTTCCTAAATTTCTGAGCCGATAAGGAGGAAGGATATGATGGAGAGTTACTCCTCCAGAAGAGAGATAACAAAAAGAAAAAAAGAGAAGATATTACATTCAACTTGATATGTAAAAATAAAAAGCCCTTTTAGTGTTTTATTGAATGCTGATTTTTGTTCACAACTTTCATTTGTTGGAAAAAGTTCTCTTTATGTGTTCTCTTTTTTTGAAAATATTCCGATTTTCATAAAATTTTACAGAGGGGCATATGAAGTGATCCTGAACAACTTTTATTAACAAAATTTTTGTCTATCTCTAAGCCTACTATGATTTCTCGAAAATTAACATTTTATTTTTATCGCAGTAGGCAGGGGTTTTAGATTTAGACGGCATTTATGTATTGAATAAAGTCACCTTATGGATTTGTTTGGCTGATAAAAATTTGAAATTAATTCGGCCGCAAATAAAAAAGATACAGGGGTGTCTTCACGAGAAGCGAAACAAAAAATTTTTTTTTGAAAATATTCCGATTTTCACAAAATTTTACAGGGGGACATATCAAGTGATTCTGAACAACTTTTGTTAACAAAATTTTTGTCTATCTCTAAGCCTACTATAATTTCTCGAAAATTAACATTTTATTTTTATCGCAGTAGGCAGGGGTTTTAGATTTAGACGGCATTTATGTATTGAATAAAGTCACCTTATGGATTTGTTTGGCTGATAAAAATTTGAAATTAATTCGGTCACAAATAAAAAAGATACAGGGGTGTCTTCATGAGAAGTGAAACAAAATTTTTTTTTTTGAAAATATTCCGATTTTCACAAAATTTTACAGGGGGACATATCAAGTGATTCCGAACTACTTTTGTTAACAAAATTTTTGTCTATCTCTAAGCCTACTATGATTTCTCGAAAATTAACATTTTCTTTTTATCACAGTAGGCCGGCGTTTTAGATTTAGACGGCATTTATGTGTTGAATAAAGTCACCTTATGGACTTGTATGGCTGATAAAAATTTGAAATTAATTCGGCCACAAATAAAAAAAATACAGGGGTGTCTTCACGAGAAGCGAAACAAAAAATTTTTTTTGAAAATATTCCGATTTTCACAAAATTTTACAGGGGAACATATCAAGTGATTCCGAACAACTTTTGTTAACAAAATTTTTGTCTATCTCTAAGCCTACTATGATTTCTCGAAAATTGATATTTTCTTTTTATCGCAGTAGGCCGGCGTTTTAGATTTAGACAGCATTTATATGTTGAATAAAGTCACCTTATGGACTTGTATGGCTGATAAAAATTTGAAATTAATCCGGCCACAAATAAAAAAGATACAGGGGTGTCTTCACGAGAAGTGAAACAAAAAATTTTTTTTTGAAAATATTCCGATTTTCACAAAATTTTACAGGGGGACATATCAAGTGATTCCGAACAACTTTTGTTAACAAAATTTTTGTCTATCTCTAAGCCTACTATGATTTCTCGAAAATTGACATTTTCTTTTTATCGCAGTAGGCCGGCGTTTTAGATTTAGACGGCATTTATATGTTGAATAAAGTCACCTTATGGACTTGCATGGCTGATAAAAATTTGAAATTAATTCGGCAACAAATAAAAAAGATACAGGGGTGTTTTCACGAGAAGTGAAACACACTGTATATCGGATACGACGTAAAAGACAGAAAAATATGGAGATATGGAGGATTGCTAAAATGGTTGATATCTTTACTCCGCCAAATTATTCTTATTGTGACGTTCAAGACCTCATAACTTCAAAAGCAGTCATAGCCGAGACTTGTGCCCATGAGAACTTTTGCTCAGAAACGCAAAAACTACAACATATTCAAATTTCAGGTAAATTTAAAAAAAAATTGTTAAGACCTCTGGCGGTCCCCCGCGCTTAATAATTGATGAGCGTGGGAAGAAACTGAAAAAACATATTGTCAAGATCTCTGGCGGGCCCCCGGCTACAGGCCTCTCGGAAGCCAATGGGCTCGGCGCTTAATAATTGATGAGCGGGGGGGAGAAATTTGAAAAAAAAATTGTCCAGGTCTCATATATTGCGTTTACTGGTCTAACCGGGCCCCCGGTACCACGTTACCTCTTGTGGGGGGCCAGCAAGTTATTGATAAATATCAATTTATAATAGTAATTGCAATGGGGTTCATTACAAATGCGACGAAGAGAAAGAATAAACTTCTATCGATCGACAATGACAATGGATTAAGCCCAGAAATAATGCGCGGGCGGCTCCGAGATGTCACTGTGAAGAAGGGGAAGGGTTTTAGTAAGTAAATCTCACACTACCCTGTCGCCCTCCTTCCCTCCTTTACAAAAAAGAATACATGCCGACGTTTGCGGCGCGATGTATTGCAAACTATTCTTCGAAAATAAAAATTAAAAAAACGATATTTCGCAATAAACAAAAAGCTATCAGTCCTACGAGAAAAAAAGGTATAGCACACAAAAAACATAGGATATTTTACGATCTTTAATATGCCGCATTTGTTTTTGTTTTGTTTTGAGTCCCTCTTGTTACCATGAAAGTTTGGCTGCATAATTATGGAACATCCTGTGTATAAAAATCGAGATAAATTTAGGTATACTAAATTAATATAAGCCATATATAACGCAGTTTGTCACTGTTGAATGGGAATTGCAGATAGCAATAACTTGAGGCCGTAGATATCGAATGTAAATGTTAAATGAATTATTCCAATTCTCGGTACATTAACAAGCTTTTAAAGATACTATTAAAGCATTTTTGCAAAGAAATACAAATAAGATATATGATTACACAAAAATTTACTTACAAATGCTGTGCCCTTCTGGGTTTACTAACAAAGAATGTTAAGTCTAGTCTCCATGTCAATTATCTTGGTGTGGAATCCAATTTGGACGAATTCTTTATAAAGTCGTTTAAAATTGACAACTTATTGATCCTCTCTATGATGAAACCATGATCCAAATCGGGATGGAATGATGAAAATGGTACGAGTAAAAATGCATTACGTCAACATTACGATTCTTACATAATTAGGAGAAACCTGGTTTGTTGCGTAGTCTTTTCTTGCTAAACAAGCTGAATTCTTATACTGGAAAAAAAAAATAATAATTAGAATAACAAAAACAGTTTCTGAAATATTTCAATTGTTTATTAAAGTACAGTCGTTTTTGGATGACGAAGTAGGCACTAAAACACAACGCCGGATTTGTGAGGCCTCCACATTTGAAGAGCAATAATAAATTCACGAATTATTAACATTTTTGAAAAGTTGACCATTCTGCGTTTTGAATTTCTTTCTCTGGCGTAAAGTTTTCATAGCCAATGGAAGCCCGTCATTTTAACCGTCTATGATATTCGCTCTCAATACTTGCGCTCGGTGATTTTCGCACATAAGTGACGCTTAGTTTCGGAGCAGCCGTTGACGAGACCAAACGTTCTTTTGTTTTACTTTGTTTTCTTCAACTGATATCAGCAATCTTGTACCAAAATGAAGCTAAAATAATTGAAATTCAAATATCTTGTTATTTTCTTTCCTTTAAAATTAAGAGGAAACTATTTTTTTCTCTATTTCGCTGCCCTTGAATGGGCCCCCACTCAGGGGTTATGATTATTGCCCCAGGGCCCGATCAACCCTAGATCCAACCCTGCTAAAACATAGTAACACACTTTCTTCTTTTAATCTGCTTCCACTTATAAGAGAACGTTAATTCGCTTATATCATGCCCCTAATTTATTAACGACTGACTGATACTTATGTGTTGAAAGGAATAAGGTGATATTTTATTGCCCAGTTCGCCACCCTAAAACGACCGACCTTTATTCATGGAGGGAATATGTTCAGTTCTGACGAAGTGGTATTTTTTCAGACAGGAGCTGTCTATTTTATGTATAAATTACTGTTTCAGGCTTGGATGTATCTTCATCTTTATCATTCATATCACTCATGATATTTTCACGTGTTTAGACACTTTCTCTGTCCCATGAGTAAACTGTATAGGACTGAATAAAAATGTGGAAGAAATTCCCAGAGAAATATATTTTTTTACATGTTGGTAACATTGTCCCAGTTAACACATTAAAACTATTCATGAATCTTATCGTGAAAAAACTATTGTCTAAAAAAAAATATATCTTATTTTTTGGCCTTTTATATGATATATTTTGGGGTATCGGTTTTAGTTGTTCTTACAAATAAATACTGATAAAATGATAAAATGATAAAATGATAAAATGATAAAATGATAAAATGATAAAATGATAAAATGATAAAATGATAAAATGATAAAATGATAAAATGATAAAATGATAAAATGATAAAATGATAAAATGATAAAATGATAAAATGATAAAATGATAAAATGATAAAATGATAAAATGATAAAATGATAAAATGATAAAATGATAAAATGATAAAATGATAAAATGATAAAATGATAAAATGATAAAATGATAAAATGATAAAATGATAAAATGATAAAATGATAAAATGATAAAATGATAAAATGATAAAATGATAAAATGATAAAATGATAAAATGATAAAATGATAAAATGATAAAATGATAAAATGATAAGCTAGCTGACAGCCTGTTGACAGCTGTCAATTGTCGAATTATTGTATTCACATCATGTATGAACTGAGTTACCTAAAAAGCATAAAGTCATAACAAAAAAATAATATTTGCACTTTGTTATTGCACTTTGACAGCTAGCTGACAGCCTGTTGACAGCTGCCAATTGTCAAATTATTGTATTCACATCACACATGAACTGAGTTACCTAAACAGCATAAACTCATAACATAAAAATAAGATTTGCACTTTGTTAAGGCACTTTGACAGCTAATTGACAGCTGTCAAGTGTCAATTTGGACAATTTGACATTGGATTTGAATTCAGCAACCTCAAAAACATAAACCTAGACATTAAAATCGAAAAAATAAGTTATTTAAAAATCTATAAAGACTGCACGAATAAATAAATCTGTGGTGGAGCTTTGGAGCTTTCAAGCTCCGTAGCAGCCAAAGTATTGATTTTCGAGCTTTGCTTGCAGTTTTTCTTTTTGTATTTTGCATAAAATACATAATGAAAAGTAGGGGCCAGGATGGTGGGTAAAATCAAAAAATGCCTGAGATGAATTTGTTATATCTTCTTCAACAAGGAAATATGCATTATAAAACAGCTTTATATATTTTAAGTTTCTTTGTGAGTAGAAAGGTGGTCACTCTAAGTATGACCACTCTGGCCATGCCATTGAATAATGAAGATTTATTAAAAATGCAAACTTTTCGATATTTCATAAAAAACATATTACTGTCAATTTTCAGGAAAACTTGGTATGAGTCTATAATTGTATATTTTGGAATTTTGTTCTTATGTATGCCTAGAAACTCGAAAAATCATTAAAACTTCTGTAGGAATTAGTTCTAGGTTTGGGCAACTTTTGTCGTATTACTGATATACTAGTAGAGGAGTCCAAATTGTTTCAATTTATCACCAAGCTATTTCACATGTCTAAAGGACCCCGTTTTTTTTATTAAAGAAACTGAATTTTGGTCAAATTGGCTGAATTTTGAACAGAGTCTAAGAGTCTAAGCATAAAAAAATTAAATTTGAAAAATTTTGTCGAAGTGGAGAAAAATTTTTAGTTAAATTAACTAAAACTTTTGTAACTGAGCTTTGTGTGTTCCTAATAAATAAAATTCGTATTGAAAAACTTTTGGAACTATATACAGAAAATAATGACTATATTGAATTTTCATGATGGCGTATAAAGCGCCAAAGAAGCGGGATCCTTTATCTATGAGAATACTTATATACCTACATGATCAATGTAAGAAAATATTTTATATTTAGTATAACAACACTACTTTTCTCAGTTTAATGGAGAGAGGAATGTTATTTATGAATTTACCTTTTATGTAAAACATTACTTGCGTCCCTCACTTTATCCATTACGAAGTAAGTGAGGGTTACGAAGCTCTTAGTTCTTTTAATGATAGGCTTTATATTAATATATGTTATGCAGTAATCTTTTTACTATATTCCAACTTTATTATAAATTTATTATAAATTGAAAAAAAAAATTTAATAATCATCGTGGAAAAAATTACTTGTACAGATATCCGTTTCATAGCAGAGTGAACTTAAATATCGAATAAAAAATGTATTTGTGTCTATAAGTGTGTGTGTGTGAGATAACTTCTGTTAGACTCAAAATATTTAATTACAATTTGGTATGTAAAACAGCAAAGTACGATAATCCCTACTAAAATTGGGCCATATCTGCAATACATGGTGATAAACAGAGGCCTACAAACTCTCACAACATAATAATCTTATTAAAAACACCAAATTTTAGGATAATATTGATATATCATTTAATTCAAATAAAGTTGGTTTAAACCTAATATACACCCGGTATATTGGATAAATCTTATAAATCTTCATATTTTTGTATGCTTAATCAAAAAAACGCATTTTGCTCTGAAATTAAAACATATAACCTATTTTACGTAAGAGTGAGAGTTTGTAGGCCTATAGTTAGTATTACAGATATGGCTTAATTTCAATAGGAATTATTGTACTATACTGTTTTACATATGTTCAAAATTGTAATTAAATATTTTAAGTCTATCAGAAGTTATGTGTTTACAAGAAACGGTATACACACACATACATATACACGCACACACATACTTACAGACACAAAGACATTTTTTATTCGACATTGAGTTCAGTCTGCTATGAAACGGATATCTGTTCAACAAATTTTTTTCCCACGACGATTATTAAAAAATTTTTTCAATTTATAATTTTATAATAAAGTTGAAATAGAGTTAAAAGATATAAAATGCATTACTGAATCATAACAGATACGACAAGAATTAATAGAAGCATTATTGTAGAAAATTTAGTCAGCTTTAATTTTGCATATAGCAAGCAGCTTTTTGATTATGGCTAACCGTTTTCGAGATATGAGCGAGAAACCAAAAACCGGGACCTTTTTCGCGCCCCCCTGCACCCCCCGCACCTCCTATGTTCGGAGCCTTTTGGTATGTTTACCTCCTAAATAGTCCAAACACAACCCTCAAGTCAAAAATTGCGATGTCGGTATTTCCGTCTAGACCCCCTTATTGAACCTTCATGTGGATTATTCATCTTACAAAATGATACATTATATTCTTATTTGATAATGATATATAATAATTAAGGATGCAAGTTTGATTAACAAAACGAGTTTGAAACGTGTATTGTTCGGTATTTTATTCGGAAATAATAAGTTTTCATTTTATGTACAAGACAAACTAAGATTACAAAAAATGTCAGAAAACACATAAAATGCAAAATAAGTCAAATGCTTTTCAGCGTTAACAAAGTGATCGATGAAGTTTGTAATGAACTTTTAGTAGTTTTAATTTTTTTTATAAATTAACAAATTATCCAAAAATGTTTTCAATATTCTAGTTTTATTCAAAATTTTATTGCGAACAAGTTGGTATTTTTAATTTGGCGATGTGATTGCTAGGACCGGAGATAATAAGGAAACCAGCAGAAAATTTCCTTGTGGAAACAAAAATTGTTTAAATTTTACAAGAAGCAATGGACAGATTTAATCCAAAACTTTTCATTACTCTTGTCAACACACCTAAAACAAATTAAAACCATAAAATTGCTGCCGCAAAACTATCCTATTCGAAATTTATTTTGACTTCACTATAAGAATCTTATTATGGTGAGATTTGATGTGGCAATAATAACAAATAAACATTATTTTCCTTTCATAATATTGATATAGAATTGTATGAAAATAATCAGATTAAATATCTAAAAGAAAAAATCATTACTAAGCTTCTTGTAGATAAAGCATTAATAATAATTAAAAACAAATTGCAAAATGATTGGGACTTGACGAATACAACTACGTAAAGCATACAGGATTGAGCAAGTATGTTCTTCATTATCTCGAATTTCAAGTATCTTTTTATGGGACATTTTGAGGAAAATAACGAAATATGTAAATCTATTGTATGGTGGAGATATGTACCCAGATGATATTTTTGCAATTATGGTCTCACAGCAAAAAATATGCAAACATTTTTTTGAATTATATTAACGAAATTTTTTAACAAATAATTTTATAACAAAAATAATAAATACCTAGTTAAAAATTGATTTAAAAAAATTTAAAATAGAAGATTTCAACTCGCATGTTTTTTTTTTGTTTGTTCACCCGTTACTCTGTATTAGCTTATTTTACAAACTGTATAGCCGAGTGGGTGGTCCCACTTTTATTTCATTAGGCTACATCTAAGATAATCGAAAGGCCACGGCAGGTTAAGAAAGTGTCCATGCCATTGCAACTTTTTTGCGTGTGGTTCCTTCCAGTGCTGTATCTTTGCGTAAGATACTACCACAAAAAGTTTTGACCTCAAGAACTTCATAATAATTGGGAAATTTTTTTTTTTTTTCGAAAATCCGAAAAACATTTTTGTTTCTTAATCAAGTGAACTAATTTGTTTGTATTTCACATATATTGTAAATGTACTCGAGTCAATTTATTAATGATATTTTCAGGACGTCTTTTCATGAAGAAAAAAGAAATTGACTCCTTTGAATTTTTTGAAAATTTTAAATTCGTACTTAGACGTTAGAGACACCCACCATTTTTTTTATTAATTATACACCATACAATAAGCTACAACATATGGTAAGTTATGTCAAATTGGAAAAGATAATGCCAGGAACATAACAGAATTTTAATGCCGTGGGCGCATGACGAACTTTTCGAAGATTTAAGCTTTAATTCAGTTTCTAAGCTCTTAAAAGATATTTTGACATATTTTGTTTAATTTTCCGCTCTGAATTAATTTTTTGATATTGCACAAAAGGAATTTATGGAACTGATAATTCGGGGTTTTACCGGAGGCGCCGCGTGTAACAACATGCCCTTAATTGTCATATTTTGAAGTTCATGATATTATATGGGGCCATTCAAAAACACGTTTGTTTTCAGAGGGGAGGGGAAAATGCATTGATTTAGAAGGACGGGAGAAGCAGTCACATGATCAAAAACGGCTTCACTTCATCAAGGTGTTACTACTTTTCCGTCAAATAGTGACAGTTTGTTTTCCGTGCGATTTATTGTGATTTTTACTGATAGTTTGTTAAATTTTGGACAATAAACATTAAAAGGACTATGATGTCGTGTGCCAAAAGAAGTTGGTCTCTAGAGATGGTGTTGACAAGAAGAAATTAATAGGAATAACATTTCATAGATAGTGTAAACAACAAACAGAGCCGCATTAAAAAAACAGCTAATTAAATGTAATAAAATTTTATTATTTAGAGGTCAATAAAATATATATTAATTTGTTTATTTTGTGTTTTATTTGAATATGTTTGTTCTAATTCTTTTTGCTAAAAATCTTGCATTTATTGAATTCAACAATTTTTTGCGTTATTCAAATAGGCCGTCTCGTCGAGGTACAAAGTTCTTATAATTTTATATAGTCCGGGTCTGTCAAAACCACCATTTTGTTCCTACATTTAGCCACGCCTACCGGTGCCGTTTCTCTATAGGAAATTTGTACAGGATGCCATCTCTTTATATTCTAATTCAATGGGAAAATGTGACAAAATGAACGATAGGAGGGTATATGAAAAGTTCTCACAGAAAAATGAAAAATAACTTATATTTAGTATTTCAATTTCATTCTTTCGTGGCAATATATTCAACATAATTTATTTTTAAGTTTAATTGGAGGGGGGGGGGAGTTTGCAGACGAACGTTCGTTTAATAGGATGTTTCACAAATGTTACAAGTATTATTAAGAGTAATAACGTTCTTAATTGGCCGATTTTAACATTGTTTTTAAGCTCAAAATGAAAAATCATATTTAACTTGCCTTTTCCTTATCACAGTTTTTGTTTCTGTTCGTCTATTATAATTATTTAACGACAGTGGCGTTAAAGCCAATGCCATGTCATTAAAACCAATTTTACACCGTTCTTGATTAGTTTTTAGTTTTTTAGTTTTTTTTTTCAATCAATTTGTTGTTGTTGTTGTATTTCACATATATCGTAAACTACTCTTGAATATCTTTTAAGGGCTTAGAAACTGAATTAAAGCTAAAAGCTTCATAAAGTTCTTCATACGCCCATGGCATTAAAATCCTTTTATGTTCCTGACATTATCTTTTCCAATTTAACTTGAGTTTTGTGAAAAATATATGCTGTAGCTTATTGTATGGTGTAGAATTAATATAAAATTGGTGGGTGTCTCTAATGTATTCAAATTTTTCAAAAAATTCAAAAGCATCAATTTTTTTTTCTTCATGAAAAGATTTCCTGAAAATATCATTAATAAATTATCACGAGTAGATTTACAATATATGTGAAATACAAAGAAATTGGTTCACATTATTAAGAAAAGAAAATTCCCAGATATGAAATTTTTGAGGTCAAAAATTTTTGTGATAGTAACTTACGCAAAGGTTGCAAAGGCACGGATATTTATCTTAACCTGCCATGACCTTTGGAATCAAGTGTTATATTATCACTATATTCGCTGTTTTGGCGAATGCGCTGGTGAAACAAGTTTTCAATTTATAAAGATGATAATTTTTACAAATTATAGAATATTATAGATCCATCGTAGTTTTTTATAGTTGCATCAGTGCGGGCTCTCGAAAATACACAAAATTCCATATCAGAATAGCATTAAAGTTGATAGCCAATAATGGAATGATTCACCCAAAATAAATTATTGTCTTACAACGAAAAGTTTGGGAAAATTCGAGTTCCGGAAGGCATTTGTTTGAGCTGAAAAATTTCCAAAATAATATTTGTTTCTTTTTCGTATAACTAGTATCGCAATAGAAAAAACAGTTTCTTCATTACGAAAGTGCGAAAAATTAAAACAATTGAGATTGATCATTTTTAAGAAATTGATGATAAATTAAACAACAATGCATATATTTTGACGCAACTTTAGGAAACAGTTACTTATGCAATAAATGAGCATAGTGATTTTTTTTTAACTTCAAAAAATAGTTATTTATGCAAGTAGTGTGCAAAGTGATTCTTATTTTTTAACAATTGTAATCCTCCGAAGAAGGCACTTTGCACATAAGTTGCATATAACATTTTTTATACAACAAACTGTCGAAAATTTATTTTTATTCAACGGCATTCTAAAAATAACAAAAACGATGTAAAATTATTCAAATTTGAATGTAAAGGTAAGTGCAAAGTATCCTTTGATCCTGGTTAGGCACTATAGAAGAAACAATTTTTGTTTATGTTTGACTGAATTTGTGTCAACAATCAAAATAACTGAATTTAAAAAAAAAAATTGGTAATGAAAACGAATATGGTTTATCTTGTACACCTACAGATATAGCAGAAACAGCAGTTTCAGATAAAGTGTGTTTTAATTGGTTTTGGTGTTTTTAGGTTGAATTTGACCATCGTGCGCAAAGTATTTTTTTAACTTAACCTCATGAAAACATACGTATTTTGACAACCAAATATTGTCATGAAAAGGCAACTTTTCTTGGAAGTTGTAAAAAAAGGTGCTTCTAGACAATGGCGGATTTACATAAGGGCACTTGAGGTACGTGCCCAGGGCCCCAACGTAATTGGGGCCCCCCGAATGTATAAAAATGGTAAAAAAAATTTAGGAATATATAAAAAAATTATAAATGGAAAGAGATGAAAACGCAAGAAAAAGTTAATTTATAAATTAAAAAAATTAAACTTTCCATTCAACAAGAGTAACATCCAAATCTCAAATAATTTTATATGAAATTTATGTTACAAGGGGCCCCCACATAAGAAGTGCCCAGGAGCCTCTCAAATGTAAATCCGGCACTGCTTCTAGAGGACTTTAATTATCATGTTAAATTTCAAGGAGAAATGTCTATAAAAATGCCTAAAAACAATAACAAACTCGAAAACTTTATCTTCGATTTTTTTTACTTTTCAATGATATTAACAAACAATTTTTTTAAATTATTAGAACCGTTTTCTTAAGATTTCTTTAATTTTTCCTTAAAAACAAATGCATTTTTTTATCAGTCTTGTAAATTAAAAATTATCAACATAAGAAACAATTTTTAAACAATTTTTTTACACTAATTGGAGGCCGAGATTTTTTGCATTCATTTTTCTTCACAATTTCAAAACAAAAATATGAGTTTTGTAATAATGATAACACTTTATTAGTCTTTTGAACATTAAACATGATATGGGATAAGTCAAATAATACAGACACAGAATATATATTGATAACCTGTGCTAAATATGGTTACATAGGAAATAGTATTTTAAACAACAAGTTTCGAAAACGAATCTTTTCAAACGAGTGAGAGAGTTTGGTGAAACGAGCCGAAGGCGAGTTCCATAAGTCGAGTGTGAAAAGATGTTTTCAAACGTGTTGTTTACAATACTTTTTTTCCTACTGCAGAATCATAGTATATTACGTAATGAGTGTTGTAAGAAGCATATTACGCACGAATGGAAAAGTTACGTATTTCCATGAGAGCGTAATTGCTTTACAACTCGAATTATGTACTATGCTTTACATACGATCATATTTATCTATTTATTTAGTAAAATCTGTATTTAGTTTACTTGTCAACAATATTATTCAACAAATATTATGTCAGTTTTGACAGCGTTTGAAAATTACGTAGGCGCATTTGTTTTTTTAAACCCCGCCTCAGCGATATAAGCCACCTATAATTGCGTGTCCCGTGCGTTTTGTTTACCGTGCGATTTGTTTACAATATGTAAAGTTCAACTTACATAGATGGCAGGTAGTGTGTTTTTTACTATTTACAGTAGTGATCGTAGGTAAACTATTTTTAATAAACTTCTTTAAAAGTGGTGTGGTTTGAAGACCTCAAAACTGATGTTTAGTCGTTAAATAAGTCGGTTGCCATGAAACTGAATAGGCTAGCCTACTTCAGAAAATACAAATAAAAGGTGTCAGTTCTGTTTTTGACAGGACTGTGTGAAAAACATGACAGTACTGTGCTTTTTGGATTTTTGCACACGATGTGTGAAAAATTACAGTTTCGAGTCATGGCTACCGCCTCGAAATCTAAAAAAATTTTATCGCCTCATGGGGGGGGGTGCAAATGATGAAACTCCAAAAAAAAATTTTTTCGAAAATTTCGGCTCATGAAAAAATTTTTTGCCCCACCTCATGCGGAAAAAAATTTATCGCCTTGAAAACATAACAAATACTTTTCTCGGGGGGGGGGCAATTGCCCCTACTACCCCCCCCCCTGGATCCGCCCTTGAGATGAGAAAGTTTACTTTTAGATGTGAGATGGTTTTTGAATGGTCGAGGCGAAGCCTTTCAAAAGACACCGAACACCTGAAAGGGCTTCCGCATCGTGCAATGTATTACATTTTTTCTACTACCGAACGGTATTATGGGATTTAATAATTTAAAAACTAATTATTATACTCTTCGCAAAAACGAAGAGTATATTGTATTTGATCGGCACATTTCTAAAATCGTAAGTATCGCTCGTAGAGAAAAAATTTTCATATCATTGTGTTAGTGAACGAATTCTGAACAGCTTTCAAAATGTCCGTCTATCCGTCCGTCCGTCCGTCCGTCACGTTTCTTGTAAGCACGATAACTTAAGAAAGAAAAGTCCGATTGTATTGAAATTTAGAAAGTAAGTTAGCGTTAGCTAGAGGAAGAACCCTATTGTTTTTGAAGAAAATCGATCAGTAAATAAAAAAGTTATTAATTATTTAATTAAAAAAAAATAATTCTCTTAATTTTTGTCGCTTGTACTAAAATGGAAATCTTGCGAGATATTATTTCCATATTTTTTTTTTATGAAGTTTACTAATATACATTTCATAGAAGTGAAATATGTATGAATGTCGAAAGATATACATCACAGACAATCAATTTTTGTAGCAACAGGTGATGGCGCAGCGGCTAAAGCTTTGCGTTGCAATCCAAAGGCCTCCCTCTAACCCCCTTGACCCTCCGCCGAGATCTGAACAACTTCTAATAATTTGTCGTATAGACAAATAACTGTTTTTATTCATCTGACTAACAGAAGCAGGGTTTTTGTAAATTTTCCCTGCACATTAAAATATTACTCCCGTTGCTTTTTACAATAATGAAACTAAAATCTGAAATCGAAAGATATTAAAGTACTAAAATATGATTATACTTTATTAAAGAAATCATTTAACGTAAATAAAGCTACAATCATGAAGTCATTCCTGCCACAATATCCGGCCGTGGCGTCACCCGTGCGCATATACGCGTAACCTGTGACGCGAAGATTATACACTTGATTGTCAACTGAAATATGAATGAAGTAATAAATGAATTGTATCAATAGTTAAATAAAATAAAGAATATTGCAATTGGCAATTGGCAATTGGCAATCCAAAGGTCCCGTGTTCGAATCCCGCAGGTTGGATATTTTTTTTTCATTTTTTTTTCATACAATTTTTTTCACAATAAAGATGGTGTCACAAAATTTAGGATCTCCAAAAACTAACATTATTTACAAGAAAACTGCGAAGAGTATCCTATAGAATGTGACCCAATTATATATAAAAAGCTCAGTAAATTGGCGAAGAGTACGTTTTTAGCTTGTTTTATGAAATTATTTGAGGTTTTTAATAGATTTTATAGTTTAGTAAGCTGTCTGTGAACATTTTTTCCATGCCAACGAAACAATTCCCTGTCATCCTAATCTGTCATCGAGGTTATGTTAAACATTTTAATTTTTGGTAATTTCAAACTAAAAGAAACAAATATGTTTGGTGGCGATGAAAATAGGATACAAGAAGCAGCCAATATTGCTTGTGCCTCGTTTTACCCTAAGAAATCTAAAGCAAGGTATACGCAAACTTATGAAGCGTTAAAATTTTTTTTTTTTACTTTTCTGTCCTGGCCACGAAAGTTCTACTTTCGTAGCTAGCAACGCCTTAGCAACCAGGTAACTCGAATGTTTACTTTCGTTATCGCGTATGTTGCTACGGTCATTTATATAGACGGTAGTAGAAAAAAAGTATTTGTCATAGTACCTAGTATAAGTATTAAATACATAAACTACAAACAAACAGAACACGTAGAGATACATAAAGATTCACCTAATTGAAAATGTCTCAGCACTATAAAAAGTTCCCTCTACTAAAATATTTTTAATTTTAGATTCTTATGAATTAAAATGTCGAATGTATTTTAACTCATCAGGCAAAGAATCGTATAATTTGATATACAAGTAAGATGGTGATTTTTCAAACAATATAGAATTGTGCCATGGTAACTCGAGGTCATTCTTTCTTGTACTATAATTATGAAAAGAGGAAGTAGTTTTGAAAAGTTACAAATTTATTTTTACAAAACTGTATATTGTGGGTGTTGTTACTCTGAAAAATATGAGAGCAGCTTTCTCCAAGTTGTACGTTAAAAATTAGACGAATAAGCTTTTTTTGACAAATGGGAACTGTGTCTCTATCCGTAACTGCACTTCAGTAAATTGTGCTAAAGCTTATCGGCTGTCCCAAGTCAAAACACTGTATAAGCCAGTTTCATTAAAAATCATATTTTTACATTTCTTGATATACAGTATCAACATCTACCAATCCGTGATTGAGGAAAACTAAAATTCCATGTCCAAAGTCCATGTGTAAACAATAATATCCACTGTATATCCACTGTATATCCACCAACCGAATCAAGTTACTAATTTAAAACACTGTACATCCATAATTTTTTAAATGGTTTATACAGTGTTTTGACTTGGGACAGCCGTTATGTATGAGTATAATAGCGAGTAATAAATATTCAATGAACCTGTTTTATCACAGACATTTTTTATTTGTATTTGTCAGTGGCGAAATAAGCTTGATTCATCTTTTTGCATACAATATCAATTTGGGATCTCCAGGACAGATCCGCATCCAAAAAAACTCCTAAATATTTACTTTGATTGCAAAACTTGAAATGTTGCAGTGAACAGGGTTTTCTATTATAAAAATTGACGTAGGTTGTTTTTGGATGTACTTAAAATGAGTTTGTTTTGATCACACCAAGCAGTAAATGCACCTAGCATGTCTGTAATTTTATTATTTAAAGTTTCAATACTGAAATCTGGCACAGCTATACTGCTAGGGGCCGTAAACATGGTTATCGTGCCACTCTTTTTGTAATTAAGCCGATCATCCACGTATAATACAAAAAATAAGAAGCCCAAGAACCGACCCATGCGGTACCCCAGATATTCATTTCTATTGCGATACGAGCTATACATCCAGAGATATTTAAAAGAAAAAACTGACAAAAATAAATTTTGAAAATTATTTTGTTTAAACGGATGCCTTCCGAAACAGTAATTCCAATATTTTCTGTTATACTTCTTGTAATGTTATTTACAAGTTCCAGTAAGAACTGGAATTCCCTACAAATTTTAATTCAACCCTACTAGCTGGTACCGAATCTGACGTCAAAAGTTAAAAATTCAAAATGGCGGATCCAATATGCTATAATTGCAAAATATTTGCAGATTTGCATGAAACCTAATACACGAGGGTTTTCGTAACCACCAATTTTGATCTGACGTGAAACTCAAATATCAAAATGACATCCAATACGTTGGCATTGAAAAATAAGTTAGTTAATTTTTAGCCCTTCACGCGAGGGTTATTTCTGAAATATTTTATAAGCTTTTAAAGTGAATATTGCGTTTTACCGAAATGCTACGGAAAAAATAGTGATTCACAAAGTAGACTATGAAAATATACAGGGTATTCGATTTGAACAAGTTATCAAAATTAGAAGAAGACTGGAGAAAACCGCATTTCATTAACTCAACTAGTTCAAAAGTTATATAGGTTTAAAAGGGTCAAAATATAATGGGGCACCCTGTATAAGTAAGTAAATTTTATATGTAGCATATTTGGTGCGTTCGCCAAAAAGAGTGAAAATATTTTTTGTAAAAAAATGAACTGCTTTAAAAAAGAAAGTCATCAAAAATTAGAGAACAAAATTTCACCCAGTTGTCCGGTTACCTTCTTACTTAATATTGAGATCGCTGTGAAAATTAAGAAATAACGAAAACAAATGCATTTTTACGCCGACCTCAATAACGGTATTAGGTAATACGGTTCATTTAATTGGGAGATTGGTTGAAACTATATTTAATAATTTCTAGTGACTTTATTTCGAGGCGGTGTAAAATGTGTCATAAAATGTTTATATTATAGAGTTAAAGTAATGACTTCAAATTTTGAAATTTTAACCAAGGAGAAGCAATTTATCAAACTGTTCTATTAAATAACCCATGTCACGAAACTTTTCTCACTTGTGAATCTGCAAACAGTAAGATATTATTCAACATTCAACAATTCGGTGTTTTCAGTATATCTATGCCAATTTACTTTTTTGATGTTAAGGTAAAGTACTTGTCATAATAAAGCATTTCCAACATTTAAACAGCATTTTATCGTCTATCAAATTTATAATTCAACATAAAAATTTGTATTATTTAACAGGCCCAAAAACGCACTGTGACGTGAGATGCTTGATACTGACGTCAAATATAGAATTGATGACTGAATGTCTATGTAATAAGAGGTATACATAACACTTCATTTGCTCTATTTACTTATGATTATAAAATAAACTACTTATACTTGATTTGTCAATGCTTCTTGTGGAAAACTGGTAGTGATCATATTTCATGATTGCATCAATACACCAGTTGATGTCATTAACGTAAAAAAAAATATTTAAAAACAATAAAAATAAAAATAATTAAAAATAATAGGAATAAATGGAAACATTCTGAAATGGTTAACTTCTTATCTGGAAAATCGGAAAATTTTAGTTTCAATAAACTCAGAAATATCTAATATCATTAATATGGAAATCGGTGTAGCTCAAGGTTCCGTTATTGGTCCACTTTTATTTCTTATTCTCGTCAATGATTTACCAGATTGTATAGCAGAAGGTGAGGTATTTATGTACGCGGATGACACATCTGTCATAATCCCATTGAACGTTTAGAGAATAGAACTGCTACAGTCATTAAACGATTTGAAGACTGCTGTTTTAAAAATTCTCTAATTATTAACATGAAAAAAACGGTACTTTTGTATTTTATAAATCTTATATCAGCTAATAATAGTCCTAAAATAAAATATGTTGAGACCAACACGAAAACGACACTCTTATGCTCAGTGATAGATGCAACATTAAATTGTATGCCTCGAATAGATACTTTGTGCACTAAGTTAGCAAAAACAACATTTGCAGTTTTAAATTTAAGAAATAATTGAATAATAATGCATTAATGACATGTTACTACTCTTTAGCATATTCAGCCATTAGCTACAATATTAGTATATGGGGTCAATCAGCTGAGGCAAGTAGAGTTTTTGTAATGCAAAAGACAATTATTCGGATTCTGTTTGGTTTAAATCATAGAGAATCATGCAGAATCATTTACGTATTTAAAATTTCTTGTTTCATGCAGAAAAATATAAATAAAAACACAAATAGTGACATACACAGAAGTGCGGGGAAAATACACATAAATATTTTCAATCTTAGCAAATATAAAAAATCACCCCACTGTGCTGGTAGTTGTATACAGGGTGATTTATCATGACATGCGTAAAATAAAATGGTGTACTAGTCTTCTATGTGGGAAAGTCCCTGCAAAATTTTAGAGTGATCCGAGGTAATTTAGTAATTTTTGTTGCATTAAAACTTGCAAAGATACGCTACAGTTACTTGTCTGTGGTCAGCGATGAACTTACTTGTGAAAGAATATATCGAAGATGTTTACATTTCCTTAATTGGCATAAAAAGTTAAGCTGGAGGATGCGGTCAAAGTGCCGCGTTTTTTGCTTTCGGTCGAACAATCAGGACACCGCGAAGTTTGGTGTTTTTGTGTTATTGACGAGTTTAAGTAAATATCTCTTACTTGTTGTAGATTTCACTAGCATAGGGTCAATGTCTTTTCGACTTATTTCGCTTTTTTTGTAGTGTGATTTGATTAAAACCAAAAAATCACTTCTACCCTCTCTAGCTTTGCTGTCAATAGTGTCAATACCAAGTCTGATAAGGGGAAGGGGAAGTGTTATGGTTGTACCGCGTTACGTCAGATTGGTTAACGTTATTGGCAGCACATTTCTGCAAAAGAATAAGGTAATATTTTTGGTCATGTTTTTTTTATTTTTCATTTTTTTAACTCCTTTCGGTGGGGACATACTGCAACATTTTCCGCATGTCATGGTAAATCACCCTTTATAGAAATAAGGTCACAAAATTCTTTTAGATTGTTCAGAAGCAAACTGAAAATGTTTTTGAATGAACATTGCTTTTATAACATGACAAAACCGATATTGTTTCTGTAACAAGATTTATGGTGAACAAATTTATTCTATTCTATTCTATTCTGTTCGCTGGGCCATATTTAATGACGTATTGTCTTGGGGGGGGGGGGGGAATTTCTGTTCCAATTGAAAAACAATTCAAGGCATTAATAAACTAGTTGTTGAGATTCAAGAGTTTTTGAAATAAATTGGTATTATCTTCCCAACTGCAGTGTATTGGAATTATTTGTACGTAATTTTGATGAGTAATAAAGTATTACCGAATACGAAGTGGCGCTGTGCAGCTGACGACAGGAGGAGAAGGCAATTTATGAGTAGTGTGAAACTAAGTGAAGTGTTTTATTCTAACTGTATTAGCCGTGTGGAACATAATCGGGCATATTGCAACAATCAAAGAGAATTTGAAGTTTTGTGAAAACATCTAATTATTTTGAATTTAAATTAATAGTAGTAATTCCATATAGTCTACAGTGTGTACTATTCAATACTGCATCACCCTGTTATTTTGGAACACGTTATCCGATTTTAATTATTAGTTTTTTTTGGGACATAGTATTCGATGAGCTCTATTTGACTATTTTGAAAATGTTTTAATTTTTCATGTTTTCAAGGCCTACTATAAGTTGTCCTAAATGTATTCGATTCGCAATTGTCTCAAATATGTCTATACAAAATTTTAGCTCGGTGCCTCCTACAGGGTGTTTGTAATTCAATACCAGATTTTTCACTTTTCGACTGGCCTTGTATAAAAATCCATTAGGTTTACTCAATAGGTTAAGTAGTGATTCGCTTATGCATTAAATCGAATCAAATAGGTGATAAATAAGGAATAAAAAAAATATTTTTCAACTAGATAATGCTTCTATACATTATTCGTTTGCTGTACATAGGTGACTTAATGGAAATATTCCATAAAAATGAATTGGACGGAATAGCGTCACATTCACATGATCTAATATCTTTAGATTTGTGTCTGTGGGAAAACTTAAAAGAAAAGTTTACTACGCGAAACCACAAATGTTAACGAATTAAGAGATTAAGGAGAGATTAAGGATTGAATAAAAGTGCAGGGAAACAACACCAAAACAATTAATGAGGACCCGCCAAAACTTGCAATGGCGTTTTGAATAAGGCATAAAGTGTGTGAAGGGAGTTACATTGAAGACACAAAAATTTGAAATACTTTGTTAAATTTTTATGTCATTCCACCCGTTTGTTAACCGACTTTCATTTTATGACATTTCCTCCAGCCCTTTGTTTATCTAGTTTTTATTCATTTTTAAAGTAGTGTTGTTGTATTATTTGATATTGTTCGTGTTACTAGAAATAATAATTTTTCAACATTCTTTTATTACTTGATAACAGACTTTTATACAGGGCCAGTCGAAAAGTAATAAAAAATAAAATTTAGCATTAAATAACAAACACCCTACATGAGATATCAAGCTAAAACTTTGTATAGTGGTATTTAAGATAGCTATACGAACCGAATGCAATTTGCAATTTGCCGATAAAAATTGCCTAATAGTCGATCTCGGAATTTCGACCCATTTAGAGGATCTCAGTAGGCCTTGAAAATATAAAAATTAAATTTTTTTTTTTAGGGCGGATAATATGTGAGATTTTTTTGTCCAGGTTTAATAACTGATGAGCGGGAGGGGGGGGGGGCAAAATCACAAAAATAGTCTCAAAATAGGGAGGTGGGGGCAAAATAGCAAAAATTATTTTCATATTCTGGCCCGGTGGGGGGGGTACTTACCACCGCCCCCCTATCTACGCCTTTGCATAGTGTTGTTGCGGTATTAAATAGCACATGCTTTGCCGGATATATTACGAAAAATCGGAAGTTTTGTGTACTGAAGTATCATATTGTAATATGTTACAACCCCTAGAATGATGTATTTGCACCTACTCGAAAAAGAACCTACCAGAAGATTCCAAAGTGACATCTGGAATTATCGAGAGAATGGTGGCGTCATCACAGAACAATCGAGATCTGTCATTTTTAGGTATAAAAAGACCGACCGCATTCTCGGCGAGTAGTTGAGAAAGTTGAGAAAGTTCAGAAAGTATAGAAAGTATAGAAAGTGAGGTTAAGACTTCAAAGATAAACAAAGTGATAAACATTGTGATTTTAGTCAGTAAAGTGTATTTAAATTAATAATAGTATTGTGAAGTATCCAGTAAATATTTAATAAAGTGTGTTAGTGGACATCTCTTGTTATAATTTTTGGAACCCACGGATTTGCAAGGGGTAGTTTCCTAAGGGTGGAAACACGTCACAAATTGGTGTCAGAAAGCGGAATTTTATGACAAGAGGAGCTCTGTAGTTGTGTTGGAGTGTTCGAGAAGTTAGTGCTAACACAGGACTAATTTACTGGACATTTGTGTTGTTATTTTCGAACAGGAAAATAGTGTTTAAGTGCATTTTTGAGACATTGTAGAACATTTTATTAGGACATTAGTGTGATAATTAAATCCTTTGAACTGAGAAGTGATAGAGACACTGAAAAAGACTCATTTAGTGCGTGAAAATTTCTAGAACTTTTCTATTTGGACATTAGTGGAGATTATTAAATTCTCTGAACTGGATAGTGACAAAAGACTCTGGATAAGACTTTTTCGTGCTATTTCGAGATTTGTCTGAAAAGTTCCATTACCGATATTGACGTGACAGTTAAATTTATTTTATTTTAATTTCATCGTATGCCCGTAACAACAAGAAGTATGGCATCCGATAAACAAATACAGGACTTATTCGAACAATTCCAAAAAATGATGGCGCAGCAACGGCAGGAAGACAAAGAAGAACAGGAGAAAAAACGTCAGGAAGAAAAAGAACAGCAAGAAAGAAAACGTCAAGAGGAGGAAAAACGACGTCAAGAAGAGAAAGAGGAACAAGAAAGACGACGTGAAGAAGAAAAAACCGAACTAAGAAAAATTATAGAAGACCAAGAAAAACGGCGTCAAGAAGAAAGGGACGAATTAAAGAAAATAATGGAAGACTTGGAAGAAAGACGCCAGGAGGAATTAAGGAAAATCCTGAGCGATCAAATAAAAATACAACAGGACGCAATCATTTTTGTCAAAAGTGAAGTCAAAGAAGAGATAAACAAGGTAGAAGAAAAAGTAGATAAGGTCGAAGATAAAGTAGGTGAAGTCGAGACAGAAGTTAGTCAAATTAAAGGAAAAATGAGTGAGGTCGAAGGAGAGGTAGAGCGCCTTAAACGTCAGCTGAGAGAAAAAGGAGGCCAGTTAGTAACATCATCGGGTCCTCGATTAAAGCCTCCCTCCTTTGACGGCCAAAGCTCATGGACAACCTACAAGAGACAATTTGAGGCAGCAGCATCGGCAAATAACTGGGATAACGAGGAAAAGGCTATGGTATTAGTACTGGCGTTAAGGGGCCAGGCCTCAGAATTACTTCAGACTATCCCGGTGGAGAAACAAAGGGACTTTAAAGTCTTGGAAGCGGCATTAGACTTGAGGTATGGCGATCAACACCTTGCCCAATTATACCAGGCTCAGCTGAAATCCCGAATGCAAAAAGCTGGGGAAAGTTTACAAGAATTTGAAGCTGCGATAGAGAGACTGGCACACCTGGCGTATCCGAGTGCACCTAAAGAATTCCAGGAACAATTAGCCGTGGGGGCCTTTTTAGATGGTATAAGGGACGAAGAGGTCAGGCGAGTTCTGAGGCTGACGAGACACCAAAGTAGTAGCGAAGCTTTGGTGCGTGCACTCGAAGTAGAAGCCGCTTACAGAGATACTCCAAGGTCGAGAGTTCGAGCTGTGACTCTCGAAGAATCGCAACCAGAAATGAACCAGATCCCCTTGCTGACTGAGATGCAGAAAATATTCACCAAATTATGCGATAAATTGGATGGCCTAGGAAAGCAGGATAAACAGCAAAATAAAGGAAAGCCGAGTGGTGGTATTAAATGTTACAACTGCGGCAAGGTGGGCCATATGAAACGAGACTGTCGACAGCAGAACTCGGAGAGTCGAGTAAATGCTGTGAATGTTGAAGAAAAGCAGGAAAACTAGAGATAGCCAGCACCAAGGGGGCTGTGCTGGCTAGGGAATGCGGTGTCCCCAGAGAAATAAAGATTTCCCAGCTCCAAAGAATTCCAAGTAGTCTGTTGTTGCAAGGATATGTGAATGGAAGAAAATGCGTGTTTACGATTGACACCGGTGCTACGTCATCAATAGTGCGGCCAGGGCTTATATCAGGCTTGCAGATTAACAAGAAGCAAAATGGAGTAATTATTCGGACAGCCACGGGGGACAGGGCTGCGGTCCATGGAGAGGTCAGCTTGGAACTGCAGGTTGGACGGTTGAGGTTCAATTACAAGGTCATTGTGGCTGACATTATGGATGATTTCATTTTGGGTCTAGACATCATGGGAGAGCAGGGATTCATTGTTGACGTAGGGGAGCGAGTCTTAAAAATTGGAAATGAGGAATTTATTCTGGCAACCGCAGACGACCAATTCCATAAAGCGAGATTGTTAACAACACAGACGATCAAGATTCCTGCTCATTCAGAACAAATGATCGATGCTGCCGTAGAAGGAAATCCTGGAGGGTACCGTGTTGGCCTAGTTGAAGATGACGAATCGATTAAGTCCCTACCCAATATTATTGTGGCGAGAACTTTAACCCGGACTAAAGACAAAATCTCAATTAGAGTCGTTAATTTAAATTCCCACTCGGTGACAATTAAGGAAGGCAAACCGATTGGCTCCTATGAACCGGTCACATGGGTAGCGAGGTGCGAGGAAGAAACAGAGGGAAGTTCATCTATGAAAATAGACCAGGAAGTTTTGACCTTGTTGAGTACCCAGTTGGAGCATTTATCTGAGGATGAACGAAGGGAGGCAATCAAGTTCCTGGAAAAGGAAAGTTCAGTATTTGCCAAGAATACAGAGGCCCTTACAAAAACAGACATAGTCCAGCATCGGATAGATACTGGCGACTCACCAGCTATTCGACAACCACCTAGGAGGCTTCCATTAGCGAAACAAGAGGATGCCTCGGCAATGATAAACAAGATGCTGCAAGACGGAGTCATTGAGAAGTCAACGAGTCCCTGGTCATCGCCAGTAGTTTTGGTTGCCAAGAAGGACGGAACATTAAGATTTTGTGTCGATTATCGAAAATTAAATGATGTCACGAAGAAAGACAGTTACCCATTACCACGAATTGACGACACGTTAAGCACGTTGGCAGGCTCACGATGGTTTTCTACGTTAGACCTTAGGAGTGGATACTGGCAAGTGGGGCTTCATCCTGATGATAAGGAGAAGACAGCGTTTTCAGCAGGCAGTGGTCTTTATCAATTTACTGTGATGCCTTTTGGACTTTGCAATGCGCCAGCTACCTTTGAAAGATTGATGGAATTCGTACTGCGAGGGCTAACCTGGAGGACGTGCCTGGTTTACCTTGACGACGTGCTTGTTATGGGACAGGATTTTACAGAACATTTGAAAAATCTTCAAGAAGTATTTGGGCGAGTGAGGAATGCCCACCTGAAGTTGAACCCGAAGAAGTGCCTGCTATTCCAGAAAGAAGTCAAATTTCTTGGTCACGTGGTGTCTTCGGATGGAATACAAACAGACCCCGACAAAATTTCTGCTGTACGAGATTGGCCAAGACCATGTAACGTTCATGAAGTAAGGAGCTTCCTTGGCCTCTGCACTTATTATAGGCGCTTTGTGGAAGGGTTTGCAGAAATTGCGAAACCATTACACCGGCTGACAGAAGAGAAAGTGCAGTACCAATGGACACCGGAATGTGAAACGGCATGGAGAAAATTGAAGGCAGCTCTATGCACTGGTCCTGTGCTAGCGTACCCACAACGGGAAGGACTTTTTATTTTAGACACTGATGCCAGCAATTCTTCGGTCGGATCTGTGCTGTCTCAAATCCAGAATGGGCAGGAAAGAGTGATCGAGTACTTCAGCAAGGTGCTGTCCAAACCAGAAAGAAATTATTGTGTAACCCGGAAAGAGTTACTGGCCATCGTTAAATCAGTGGACCATTTTCATAAATATCTTTATGGACGACATTTCAAGATTCGGACCGACCATGCTGCATTAAAATGGCTGTTGCAGTTGAAAACCCCTGAAGGTCAACTGGCTCGTTGGATAGAACGGCTGCAACAGTATGATTTCAAAATCGAACATCGACCTGGAAGATCTCATAAGAACGCAGACGCTTTATCTAGAAGACCGTGCAAGGAAGATTGCAAGCACTGCCGCCACGTTGAGAAATTGCAGGGTACGGTGGCCGTCAACACTATTAAAATAGAGGTTCCGGACGATTGGACGACCGAAGCCCTGAGACAAGAACAACTGAATGACACAGAAATTGGGCCTATATTGAGAGCAAAGGAGAAAGGAATTCGACCAGCGTGGAAGGATGTTTCGGATAAGGCAGTTGGATTGAAGGCTTTGTGGGCCCAATGGGATTCACTTAAAGTCATGAACGGGCTGCTAAAGAGAGCTTGGAAAAGCCCGGATGGCAGGGAAGTTGTTATGCGTCTAGTGATTCCCAGGTGTCGAGTACCGAAAGTACTTCAGGAAGTGCATAATGGAGCATCCGGTGGGCACTTCGGCGTTAATAAGACCCTGAATAAAGTACGAGAACGATTTTATTGGGTAAATAGTCGTCAGGATGTGGAAGCTTGGTGTCGCAATTGCAAAATTTGTGCAGCAAGTAAGGGACCGCAGACTAGAAGTAGGGGTGCAATGAAACAATATAACGTCGGAGCTCCTTTCGAGAGGATTGCGATCGATATAGCCGGCCCATTCCCAGTAACCAAGGATGGGAACAAGTACATACTGGTTGCCATGGACTATTTTAGTAAGTGGCCAGAGGCCTATGCAATTCCAAACCAAGAAGCAGTCACTGTCGCCAAAGTCTTGGTAGATAATTTGATATGTCGGCTTGGTGTACCCCTGGAGCTGCACTCAGATCAAGGGAGGAACTTTGAGTCAGGGGTGTTTCAACAAATCTGCAAGTTATTGGGGATACACAAAACACGGACAACAGCCCTTCACCCGCAATCAGATGGAATGGTGGAACGACATAACAAGACCATGAAAGAACATCTTTCTAAAGTGGTTCATAAGAATCAACGCGATTGGGATCTCCACATACCGTTCTTCCTCATGGCATACAGAGCTGCTATCCACGAGTCTACGAAACAAACACCAGCCCATGTAGTATTTGGACACGAGATCAGACTGCCGTGTGATTTGATTTTCGGAACACCAGGCGGAGAACAGCTTCCTGTGAACAGCTATGTGGATGAAATGAGTGAACGGCTAAGAAATGTTCATGAGCTGGTTAGAGACCAAATCACCATAGCCAGTGACCGAATGAAGGCTCGATATGACCGTAAGGGTAGTTCAGAAGGGTTCAAGGCAGGAGATCTAGTTTGGCTGTATAACCCACAGCGAAAGAAAGGGAAGTCACCGAAACTTCAACCTCCTTGGGAAGGACCTTATACTGTTATTACCCGAATTAATGATGTCGTCTATCGGATTCAACGAAACAAAAAGTCCAAGATGAAGATCGTACACTTGGATAGACTGGCGAAGTACGTGAAAGAGGCTGAACTGCCTGACCGGGACGTTCAGGCTTAAGGAGGGGGCAGTGTAATATGTTACAACCCCTAGAATGATGTATTTGCACCTACTCGAAAAAGAACCTACCAGAAGATTCCAAAGTGACATCTGGAATTATCGAGAGAATGGTGGCGTCATCACAGAACAATCGAGATCTGTCATTTTTAGGTATAAAAAGACCGACCGCATTCTCGGCGAGTAGTTGAGAAAGTTGAGAAAGTTCAGAAAGTATAGAAAGTATAGAAAGTGAGGTTAAGACTTCAAAGATAAACAAAGTGATAAACATTGTGATTTTAGTCAGTAAAGTGTATTTAAATTAATAATAGTATTGTGAAGTATCCAGTAAATATTTAATAAAGTGTGTTAGTGGACATCTCTTGTTATAATTTTTGGAACCCACGGATTTGCAAGGGGTAGTTTCCTAAGGGTGGAAACACGTCACAATATTAAAAGCCAAATTATTGTTCCAAGTTATGCTTTATTGCAACTTTGATAATCAAAATATTGGTAAAATTCGCAAAAAACAAACAAAATAACAAGATATTCACAAAACAGCTCCCTGACAGTTACATTAACGATGTTATAGTTGAACAAGCACGCTTTTCGAAATGAGGAATCTGCATTAAATATTATTATTATTATTTTTTAAATGTCAACATTTTTTAAATTCAACCAAACTTTGTACTCAAACTATTTAGCTGATTTCGGGCAACTTTTGCATTTTTTTTTATAAAAGAATATCTGTTATGATTTTGTTTTCATTTTATCTTGTATCGTAAGGGGTTTGCATTTAAAGAGAGTAGATGATTTTGTGGTTATAAATATACCTGAATGACATATCTTTTGAGACCAATTTTATGTCAAATTGTAGTCCACTCAAATTAGGAAAAAAAACGCCGTTTTAAAGAAAGATTTTGAACAGCAGTTTCTTTGCATAGATAGTAAGTACTCAACTTTTAGAATAATTTTTTGCTTATGCGCAGAAAAAAAAAGACATGATTTTCGAGATATATACATATATATACGTTTTTTCGTGTTTTTTTTTTCATTTAGACTTTCATATCTCGAAAAGTACACGTTTTTAAGGCTAAACGAACATAAGTAGACGTGTTCAGAATACGATTTCCTACAAAAAAGGTTCTATACATTTTCCCGATTATCCCATTGGTTTTTCCGGAAAAGCGATTTGAAAAATATATCTATGTGGTTTTTCGTGTTTTTTTTTATTTTGAATGCAAATATCTCGAAAAGGACGCGATTTTAGGGCTAAATGAATATAAATAAACTTATTTAGAATGAGATTTTCTACAAAAAAGCTCCTATACATTTTTCGATTATCCCATTGGTTTTTCCGGAAAAGCTTTCAACAAGCTTTTCCGGCTTTTTCGTGATTTTTTTTTTTTTCATTTGGACGTATATATCTCAGAAAGTACGCATTTTTAAGGCTAACGAACATTACTTAACTGTTCAGAATGTGATTTCCTACAAAAAAGGTTCTATATATTTGAGAGATATATTACGTCAAAATGAAAAAAGAAAATACGAAAAAGCAAATATATATATTCTTCAAGAAGTTTTTCCTGAAAAACCAATGGGATAATCGGAAAAATGTATAGAAGCTTTTTTGCAGGAAATCTCATTCTGAACAAGTTTACTTATTTTCATTTGGCCCTAAAATAGCGTACTTTTCGAGATATTTGCATTCAAAATTAAAAAACACACACATATATATAATATATATATTTCAAGTCGCTTTTCCGGAAAAGCCAGTGGGATAATCGGAAAAATGTATAGAACCTTTTTTATAGGAAGTCGTATTCTGAACATGTTTACCTATGTTAGTTTAGCCTTGAAAACGCGTACTTTTCGAGATATATATGTCTAAATGAAAAAAAAATACGAAAAAACTTATATATATATATATATATATATATATATATATATATATATATATGTATATATCTCAAAAATAATTTCTTTTTTTTCTGCGCATAAGCAAAACCTTATTCTAAAAGTTGAATACTTACTTCCTAAGCAGAGAAACTGCTATTTTCCTAATTTGAGTGGACTAATGGGTAAAAACTAAAAAAGTTACAGGAGTATTACAGTCTTAAGTGAGACACTGTGTATTTCTTACAAATATTTAAGTTTGCTATTAAAAAGATAAAAACAAGCCTTTTATAAATCAATATAATTTTACAAAATCAGTCATAAAATTATAACGTTATTTAAATATATGTTTGGAATATTTATAATATATTACCATTTTTGGAGCGGTGGATATGTACTACGAAAAACGGAACATTCGGAAATAAAAGAATTAAAGACTTCGTAGAGGTGTAGAAAAGTATCTTTACATCTCAACAAAAAATCTTGAAAATTTTGACGCTTATTTTGGCAAAGAGCAATACTATCAATGCCAAAAGGGGAAAGAGGCTAAGGAAGTGTATGTATAGAGACCAAAGCAATGCCTACCATGTGCTAGTAAATTGAATTAAAATCAAATCAAACAATCAAATTAAGAAAATGAGAATTTGATTACAATATTTATCTTTTGTTTGTGGATAGACGAGAATAATTAGTCCACTCAAATTAGGAAAAAAGCTTAGAACAATTCTGAACAGCAGTTTCTCTGCATAGGAAGTAAGAATTCAACTTTTAGAACAAGGTTTTGCTTATGAGCAGAAAAAAAAATGATTTTTGAGATATATACATATATATAGTTTTTTTCGTGGTTTTTTTCATTTAGACGTATTTATCTCGAAAAGTACGCATTTTTAAGGCTAAACGAAAATAGGTAAACGTATACGACTTCCTATAAAAAAGGTTCTATACATTTTCCCGATTATCCCATTGGCTTTTCCGGAAAAGTAACTTGAAAAAAAAAAAAATATATATATATATATATATATATATATATATATATGTGTGTGTGTTTTTTTCGTGTTTTTTAATTTTGAATGCAAATATCTCGAAAAGTGCGCGATTTTTGAGCCAAATGAACATAAGTAAACTTGATCAGAATAAGATTTCCTACAAAAAAGCTCCTATACATTTTTTCGATTATCCTATTGGTTTTTCCGGAAAAACTTCTTGAAGAATATATATATATATGCTTTTTCGTGTCTTTTTTTTTCATTTCTTCTCAAATATATAGAACCTTTTTTGTAGGAAATCACATTCTGAACAAGTATACTAATGTTCATTTAGCCTTAAAAATGCGTACTTTCCGAGATATATACGTCCAAATTAAAAAAAAAACACGAAAAAGCAAATATACATACATATTCTTCAAGAAGCTTTTCCGGAAAAAACAATGGGTTAATCGAAAAATGTATAAGAGCTTTTTCGTAGAAAATCTCATTCTGAACAAGTTCATTCATGTTCATTTAGCCCTAAAATCGCGTGCTTTTTGAGATATTTGCAATCAAACTAAAAAAAAAACACGAAAAGACACGTAGATATATTTTTCAAGTCGCTTTTCCGGAAAAGCCAATGGGATAATCGGAAAAATGTATAAAACCTTTTTTGTAAGAAATCGTATTCTGAACACGTTTACTTATGTTCGATTAGCCTTAAAAACGCGTACTTTTCGATATAAAAGTATAAATGAAAAAAAAACACGAAAAAACGTGTATATATATATATATATATATATATGTATATATTCAAAAATCATGTCTTTTTTTTCTGCGCATAAGCAAAAAATTGTTCTAAAAGTTGAGTACTTACTATCTATGCAGAGAAACTGCTGTTCAAAATTTTTCTCTAAAACGGCGTTTTTTTTTCCTAATTTGAGTGGACTAATGTGGGTTTTTCCTTTTGTAAATATCTAACTAGCAAAATTTTTCGTAGAATAAAACTGATTATTTTAAAAAAGAATATTTGTGTTAAAATATTGTTAATAATTATATCTAATTAAATTTACGTATATTTGTGGTACTTAACATTTATGTCATTTTACAGAAATTTATCAAAACCACTGATGCATTTGAATTTGGCGTTACAGATTAGATGTTTTAGCCAGTAAAATTTGTCATACTATAGGAGTATAACCCATTGAGAATGGTAATGGTGTTTAATATATCTATCCGCATTAGAAACAAGGTATTTTTAAGAAGTACCTATTATAAATTAAAATAAAAATCAAATGCATTATCTTCGACCATTATTATACTCTTCGCAAATACGAAAAGGAAGAGTATATTGCATTTGATCGGCACATTTCTAAAACCGTAAATATCGCTCGCAGACAAAAAATTTTCATATCATTGTGTTAGTGAACGAACTTTCAAAATGTCCGTCTGTCCGTCCGTCACGTTTCTTGTAAGCACGATAACTCAAGAAAGACGAATCCGATTGTACTGAAATTTGGACAGTAAGTTTGTGTTAGCTAGAGGAACCCTATTGTTTTTGAACAAAATCGATCGGTAAATAAAAATGTTATTAATGATTTAAATTTGAAAAAAAATTTTTTTGATTGTTATGTTTTTGTAACTGAATAGAAATCTGGTGGAATGGTATTTCATTTTAATATCTAAATATTTATATATTTCACAAATATACATTTCATGATGTGATATACAACCGTGAAAATATGATTTTAGCTCGTATCTCATAATGTAAAAATTTAAATTTTTTTACGTGTAATTTGTTGATGTAGTTTTTACGCTTTTGACTCGGAATCCAAGGTTCCCGGGTTCGAAACCCAAATGGGGTTTGGTATGGTTTTTTTCTTTACTTTATGTTACACTGAGTCTTTTACCAACTAAGTTCGTACTATAAAATAAAAAATGTCTAAAACTAACATTATTTACAAAAAATTGCGAAGAGTATCCAATAGAATATGTAACAATTATATAAAAAGTTCAGTAAACAGGCGAAGAGTATGTTTTTAGCTTGTTTAAACTTTCATAAACTGAGTTAGGTATTTCACATTCAAATTTAAAAGTAATTAGCTTTGCAATGAAACTTCTCAGACCAAGAACTTAATAAAAGTAGTGGAAGCATTATACTCTTCGTCGATTTACTAAGCTTTTTATATAATTGTTACACATTCTATAGGATACTTTTTTTGAAATAATGTTAGTTTTTGGACATTCTAAATTTTATGATACCAACTTTGTTGTGAAAAAAAATATATTAAAAAAAAATGAAAAAAAAAAAACAACCACACTGTCAGGGACTCGAACAGAAGAGCTTTAAGGAAAAAGCTTCAGCAGCTTCACACATCACTATAAAAATTGATTGTCTGCATTCCAGAATTATATTTCAACGGATTAGACATTATGAAATATATAAATTAGTAAAATGTATAAACAAAAAAATTATAGAGAATAACATTTCGCAAGATTTCTATTTAAGTGCAAGTGACAAAAATGAAGACATATTTTTTTAATTTAAATGATTAATAACTTTTTATATTTTTTCAAAAACAATAGGGTTCTTCCTCTTTTCAAATTTCAATACAATCGGACTTTTCTTTCTTAAGTGATCGTGCTTACAAGAAACGTGACGGATGGACAGACGAACAGACGGACAGTCGGACTTTTTGAAAGTTGTTCAGAATTCGTTCACTTGCACAATGATATGAAATTTTTTCCCCACGAGCGATATTTACTGTTTTAGAAATGAGCCGATCAAATGCAATAAACTGTTCGTTTTTGCAGAGTATAATAATATAAATAATAATATAATTCATCAGGCGTCTGAAAATAAATGAGCAGAAAACCGTCACGTTTGCCGTATAATAAGCATATCAAGTTTTAAGAACGGAAAGATAATAATTTGCCAAGATATTAACTCTTACCATTTCTATTTTTAAAAGCTTTTATTTAACTTGCAATGTTTATATGTTAGTTAGTTTGTTTCTTTGTTTAGGTAGAATCTTGCAAGCTGAATTTCGACCAGTTCTAATTAAGCTAGAGCTTTAAAATTTTTAATTATATATTATAATAATTTGTTTAACTCATTGTAAGTGTGAAACATTTTTTCTTAACCAGAAATGTTCAAGAACCAATTTCTATCTGATTCCTTTGGCGATGAGGTTACTTTTATTAAAATAGGTACTTAATTATTTTTGCAGAATGTTGACTAAATATTGAACGAAAAGAATGTAACAAGAAAATGGCTATGAAATTCATGGATATATTGAGTCCATGATACAAAGAATAGAAGGTATGCTAGATAGTGCGCCAAATTCGGTCCGGTTGGCGCAAGACGTCACGCGGTGATCGCGGGATTTTAAATTACATAGAATTTTCCTCATGATACAAAGAATTTGTATCATGGATTTGTCTGAACTCATTGGAATTTTGAATAAATAGGGATTCTTAGTGTTCTTAGTAAGCATCGTTCTTTATAAATGAGCTTTATCTCCGCATAAATACGTTTTAAACATATTGTCACTTTTACATGATGCCAATGCACAACACATTTTTATAACTGAAGGTTATTGCAAGAACACTAAAATAAGTAAAATAATCCAAAAAACAACTTCCACAGACGTCGGCAAACTCACTTTTACGAAGGAAGCGGGTAGAAAATTATCACCGCGTGACGAAGCAACCGTCGATTTGGCTCCGCCCACTTGCGCAATGTCATACCTTGTATTCTTTGTATCATGTATTGAGTCTTTAAAACGGAAAATTATATAACACTGTACAAAGCACACATTGTAGTCTCCTTATCTCAAAATCACTGCCATGCTGAGTGAAATTTTGTGAATTGAAGAAATGTAGGTACATACTATCTATCTATATATTAATAAACACGCTAAAAACGTACTCTTCGCCAATTTACTGAGCTTTTTATATAATTGTTACACATTCTATAGGATACTCTTCGCAGTTTTCTTGTAAATAATGTTAGTTTTTGGACATCCCAAATTTTGTGAAGAAAAAATATATGAAAAAAAAAACATCCGACCTTTCTGGGATTCAAATACACGATCTTTGGATTGCAAGGCAAAACTTTAGCCACTAGACCATCACACAATACTACAAAAATTGAATGTCTGTAATATATATCTTTCGAGAATTATATTTCAACGAATTAGATATATTATTATAAAATATATATTAGTAAAATCTATAAACAAAAAAAATATATTGTAGAGATAACATTTGGCAAGATTTTTATTTAAGTACAAGCGACAAAAATTAAGAAAATATATTTTTTAAATTAAATGATTAATAATTTACTTATTTACTGATTGATTTTCTTCAAAAACAATAGGGTTCTTCCACTAGCTAACACTAACTTATTTTCCAAATTTCAATACAATCACTTTTCTTTTTTAAGTTATCGTGCTTACACGAAACGTGTCTAAAAAAACTTTTATTTCTCGACCGTCATTGTCTCCTGACATTGTTTTTCTACAAAAGTGATTTAAAAAATTTTATATTAAAAGGTTTTTTTTTGGAGACTTTCTTTTTAAATATTCTCGGCACTGTGATATTGATATACAAAAAATCCCATCCCCAAAAATCTGTATAAACTTCATAGAGGAGGTAAGGAAATCTTACTGGGTGCTAAAAATTCAGCCGTTCCGGTCTGCTACTGCTAAATTAACAAAAGCAATTAAAACCTTGTAACAAAATTACCCCTCTATAAATGAATTAATTTAATTATTCAAAGCCATGTCTGATGTCTTTCCTAATCTTGTATCCATTATGACCAGTACACGGGAGGAGATACTCGGTATGCTACTTTCATAAAACAATATAATTCTTAAACAAAAATGCATATCTACAAGATATTCGTTCTTTCTAACAGAGATTACATTTACGCTCATCAACCAGTAGCGTAACTAGACGTCATGGGGCCCCAGGGCAAGAAGTTATTGGGGGGCCCTATTATATTATTTTCTTAATACCTAAAAAAAAAATTTTTTGATCCCAACATTTTTGTGATGAGCGGGGGGGCGAGAAATCCAAAAAAAAAAAAAATTTTCCATCCCGACATTTCATTTTTTGATAAGCGGGGGGGGGGGGGGAATCCGGAAAAAAACAGGCTCCACCTGTGGTCTTTGGTCTCCCGAGGCCCCTTGATCTCCTGGGGCCCCGGGACACTGCCCCGGTTTGCCATGCCTTAGTTACGCCTCTGTCATCAACAGCAATTAATGTCCATAAACGTGCTTAAACATTTTCATAGTCATTTTTACTACAACAAATTAAATTTAATCCACTACCATAGAAAATATCACATGAATAATAGCTTTCTTTCTAGGGTTCTATGTATTTGATGTAATATTAAACTCAACCCACTACAGTGCAAAGTTTTTAATCTTTTAAATTAACATGCGGCCTATTTTAGGTTATCAACAGACTATATATCACTACTACAATGCTACATGCCACCCTACTGTATTAAACTGACGTCCCTCAAGCTCATGAAACTCATTCCCTGAGGAAATAATATAGCTATTTTACTCTACTACCAAGTACCAGTACCATTTGCCTGCTTTTGAATCTCATCATTTTCTGTTTCTGTTTTCCACTATTACATTATTTACATTATATTTTGCATTAAACATGATTTTATTTATATATCCAATAGTGGTATATTTCATTTTCAAATCTAAACTTGATTTGTTACCTGCACTTTATATTTATAGAAACACACAATTCTCTTCCTTTAACAGAAAGAATGACTGAAGAAAAATAAGTCATAGGTACTACAAATTGAATCCGTCTATAGTTTTTCTGTAAAAGTCCTAATTAAACTTTGCAATTATATGTAAATATGTATTTACCTTTGTCCCAAATACACCCCTTTCGCCCCTACCTGCCATTTAGGTCAACGATTATCAATCATGTGTACATTTTATAAATATAACCGGCAATAAAATCGATCGTAGCGGCTTAAATTTTAAAAAGACAGTAGGTACGTTTGTAAATGTAAGAACTGTTATTTGGTGGTCAGGGTAAATATGTACAGGGGCAATTATACATAAACATTTACCTGATATAACGATGTAGAGCCACTTAGAGATCTTAGAATATATAGAAAACCATATCACAATAATTTATTAACATTGTTACATATAGATTACATAGTACGGTGCGTGTGCAAGGGAAAATAAACTAGGTATATAGATTTAACATAATAACGATACCCAACTACGCTAGGGCAAACGTAGTCGTAGTACTCGGTGGAGGAATGTGTCGATTTCCCGACCCCGAAATGATTGTGAGGAGTGGGGGAAGAGTTTTCCTACCTATCCAACAGAGAGCGTCGACTACAGAGATAACACCAGATATAAATCAATATTTCCAGTTGGTCAATGACTTTTTAATTACGATACAATAAAAGTTCTAAATTTGAAAAGGAAACATTTTTTATCTACGTACAACAAGTAAAATAGAATGAGGGTTTAATAGCGCTCGAACAAACAGACAAAGATTTTCCTAAAAGGAATAAAAATGCATTTGAGTTAGGAACAAAATGTGTTGGGATCATTTGGCATTTATTGTTATCAGCTTCGATTGAAACTAAATTTGGATTTTAATGGCTGGATTAAAAACGGTTCAGATTCAGAAATTGCAGTTCCCTTTGGTTTTTCTATATTATTTTGGTGATATTGAAAAAGAACCCACATAGCCCAATCGAGTCGATTATTGATACCATTTAAAATATGAGCCCAATAAAATACAAACTATATAATACAGTGGAATAAGACAAGAAAGTAATAATTAATTGTGAAAGTCGCGAGCTGATATGGAAGAAAAATGAAAAGCTGGGTATAAATAATAGTGCGTTACAGCTTTTTGCTCGAAACTGACACTTAAAAAACCGTGAAAGTTACGGAAAAATGGATGTAACTGGAGTTGTAGAAAATTAAAGTTCCTATTTAAAAAATCACAAGCGGTATGTGGTATCTTGAGTTGTGAATCACGTCTAACAAATTCGGCACATAATCCAGGCAAATTAAATCGTTGGCAGTTTACGTTATCGTAACTTTTTTAGTCTAGTTTTTTAGCAGTAGGACTCAAATTTACGTTGCGACTTGTGATTTCTGTTTATGGATTAAAATTTATTTACCTTAATGTTGAAAAACACTATAACTTAACTTAATAGCTACTTTTACTTTAGGTAGAGTTTTATTTATTTTCACTACCTACTTATATTTAACAGCGGTTTCAATGTGAGTACTTTGATTTGTATTTTATTTATTTTGTCTAAAGAATTACATCTTTATTAAATCTAACTTATTCCTGAAAAATTTAAATATTGAAGAAAAAGACAGAAAACGTTTTAAAACCTTTATTTTATATAGTAAAGTACCTAGAGGTAAAAATATGCAAAATTTCGGAATAATTTCATATGTAATATGACAATTTTTCTTTATGGGTTGTTATTGCAGTAAAATATATAGTCTTCAGTTTCTATCTGATCTGGATACTTGCTCTTACCCTTAAGGGGAAAAACCACCTCCAAATTTAAATATTCAATATTTGAACAATTAGTACCAACTTATTTTTGAAAAGTAGGATAATTATGTTTTTGGGGTCGCTGATTACGAATCTGAAGTCAAAATTAATAAATTCAAAATGGCGGCTTTAATATGGCGGATGGAATTTTTTTTCTAAAACAAGTGTTTTAAATAGACAAAGAAAATTGATCATCTAAGTGATGCTATATATTAACAAAAATCAGCATTTTTGAAGAAAAAAAATTAATTACTGAGCAATAACAGCAACAAAATGGAGACATTTTTAAAAAATGTGAAAAAGCACATTGATGCGGCCATAACTTCTTTATTTTTTGTGATGTATGAACAAACAAATACCCATTTTAAAGATTGATTAATTATCTTTAATTTTGTTTCTTAGAATTTTTATGGAAGTGTCACAGTTTCCAAGATATTCAACATTTTAAACAATACTTAATCCCAAAAATCTATAAAATTAAATATCACCGAAACTGTCAACTCTACACAAGTATATAAAAATAAAATTCATTATCAGTTTATAAGCTTCATTTTTGATGTCCACTATATTTTCTCTAAAACCAATATTTATTGAGATATTTGCAGAGAAACAAAAATGTTACGTTTTCTCTAAAATTCCTTTACAGTTTAAAATGTATTTTTTTTTCTAAAGCAAGTGCTGTAAGCGGACGAAAAAATTTGAGCGTCTAGGTCACGCTATATATTAACGAAAAACGATATATGGAAATATATTTTTTTAATTGTTGACTATTTACATTATCAAAATGATGACATTTTTATTTAAAAAATTTAAAAAAGCACATTGCTTCTGACATAACTACTTTGTTTTTTATGCTATACAAATAAATCAATTAAAATCCTGATGAATAGTCTTTCATTTTCATTTTCATAGTTTCTGAGATATTTAACATTTGAACTAAATACTTCGTCTTATAGACGTTCGGACGCCACCTTTGTACTTCCAGATCTCCGAAACCATTACCTCTACAGAAATTAGAAAAAAATGAAGTTAATCCTCATCCTCAATTTAGTAGCTCTCTTATTTATCTCTAGCATGTTTTCGCTCAATGTAATACTTTTCGAGTTATTTGATGAATATTGTTGTGAATACCTTTTTTTTAAGCTAAAATCTCAATTTTCAAGTCGCTGTAACTTAAAGACTATCAATTGGTATGAAAGCCTTTTCTTCTTATAATTTTATTTTCTTTTACCTCCAATGTTTTTAATTTTTTCTTAGTTGCTACACTCTGGAAAGGGGTGGCATCCACCCCCTAAAAGTTAGCAAGCCACCGCATAATATAGAAATTTTTCTTTGATATTTTACTATTAAGTTGCCAAAAATGATGAAATTCATTTCATATGTCATTATTCCGAAGTTAAAACCTCTGGGTACTGTTTTGACAATTGTCATATTCATTTTTACAAATTAGATACTTTTTGGCCCAACTGCCACATTTTACATGAAAATAATGAAACAATAGTCACAATAACTTACTATAAGTATACATTAATTATTCGTTGGGGTAATCGCCACATAGTAAAATGATGGAAAGCATTTGTTTGGGGCAAATGGTCACATTCACTTTGTAGAATAAACAGGTCAACTATGCAAACAACAAAAGCGATTGTTTACAAACAACTATAGTATTTACCCTGAAATATTGGTAGTTGAAGCCGGTATACGTGAAATCTGACACAAGCTCGCGGAAATTTCCCAGTAGTGATATGATTACGATTGCAATCATAAAGTTTCATATGATATGAAAACTGTCGTAGATTTATTGAATTCCTTTTAGCCCAACCAGAATCCCAGTTTGGAGGCCAACTATAACCTTGGTGATTCGACGATTCGTTGTATTGCTAGTTACAATTGCAACTTAGCAGAAATCAACTCATCCCAATTATGCACCTGTTAAATCTTATTTGTATAGATGCAATGATAAACATCAAAATCTTATGATTGCCTTTCCGGAAATCCAGGAAAGCATGTCAAATGATCAAATCTTATTAATTTTACATAGCACTATCCAACGGGATTATATCCTATTTACAGAATAGGGGGAGCGTCAAGGTACAGGCATCTCGAGAGGCAATTTTTGCATTCAGAGGAACTACGGGATCTACCCTGGAACAGACTGCTGTCCTTTGTGGAAAGCACTGGTTTCTTCTAGGGGATCCTATACGTCGCGAACGTACAATGGGCAGACAGGCCCAGGGCCCCCGTATGGGGGGGGGGTATTGCCGCACCTGGTCGAAGTATTTAGGGCGAGCTTGGCGCACCTTCATATTCCAGAGATATGGAGAGAAGTGAAAGTTGTGTTCATTCCAAAGACAGGGCGGATGGATTACACCACCCCCAAAGCATATAGACCTGTCAGCCTAACCTCGTTTCTGCTCAAGACGATGAAGAAGCTATGTGAACGATACATAAGGGATGTCGTAGTGAAAGACAACCCTTTGCATACCAACCAACCAACACACATACACATTGGGAAGATCCACCGACACCGCCCTCCATGCGGTAGCGAGTCGGATTGAGAAATCCTTGGACAATAAAGAGTCCACCCTAGGTGTCTTCATAGACATAGAAGGTGCGTTTGATAAAACCACCTTCCCAAAAATCACGGCAGCCCTAGTGGAGAGAAACGTCCCCACGATTATGGGAAGCTGGATATCCAACATGCTCTCCAAAAGAGCTGTACAAATTAGTGTGGGAGACGTTTCTGTGCGAGGAATGGTCGCGAGAGGCTGCCCGCAGGGAGGTGTAATATCACCACTGCTATGTAACTTAGTTCTCGACAGCCTCTTGCGCCACCTCAACTCAGAGGGTTTTCACACAATCGCCTACGCAGATGATGTAACAATACTGCTCAACGGAAAATTTGAAGGAGTCCTCTGTGAAAGGATGCAGGGAGCCCTAAGAATAATTGAAGCAGAGAACACTCGCTGTCTGTTAATCCCAGGAAGACGGAGATGGTTCTCTTCACAAGAAAAAGGAAACCAGGGGCACTGAAAGCACCAGTTCTCCTGGATACAATACTAAGTTTCGCATCAGAAGTGAAATACCTTGGTAACCTTTGACGCCAAACTAACATGGAATCTTCACTTAGACAGAAGACTAAAAAAGGCTTACATTTCTTATGAGCAGTGTCGCAGGACCGTGGGGAAAACCTGGGGAATGAAACCCAAAGTGGTCATGTGGATATACACTGCCATCATAAGACCAATGATAACCTATGGAGCTGTGGTCTGGTGGCCTAAGAGTAAACAGGCTACAGCGAGAGCCAAGCTCAGCCAAGTGCAGAGAGTTGCCTGCCTAAGCATAACAGGAGCTATGCGAACAACGCCAACGAGAGCAATGGAGGTAATGCTGTGTCTGCCACCACTGGATCTATATCTAGGAGAAGTGGCTTTAATAACAATGGCACGCCTCAAGTCCGTTGGCTTACAACCAAATGTAGGCTGTGGAGAGACCAGAAGTCGCCTGTGGAATGAGGCTGTCAGGAAGACGCCTCTTCTACAGGCATGCACGGATGGTATCTCTTTCCGATTTGTCTTTGATAGACCCTACACAATACAGACAAATAGTAAAAACGAGACCGCCGGTGAAGGTGTGAACAACATTTTCACAGACGGATTAAGAAAGAAGGAGGGGGCAGGATGTGGAATATACTCCAGAAACCTGCAAATCCAAAACAAATGGACTATGGATGAGCGAGCCAGCATAGTACAAACTGAACTGGCGGGCATAACCATAGCCGCAAAAGAGATTGTCCGCAGACAAACTACGGGCAAAACAATCAGGATCTACACAGACTGTAGACAATCACTACTAGCCCTGAGAAGTTACAAAATCACCACAGGAGCAGTATGGGAATGTCATCAAGCACTTGTGGGTGCCTCCAGCACGAACAACATCTCGGTATGCTGGGTGAAAGGACACGCACAGTGCAGTGGCAACAAAAAAGCCGACAAACTGGCCAAGAAGGCAGCAGGCCAACTTATCTTTGGACCAGGCCCGGCCAGTCTGTTACCGATTACGGCGACGATACAATTAATTAAGGAGAACACCCACAACGAAATTAAGAAGCTGTGGGATGAAACAAGCAGCTGTCAGCTTGCTAGGGAACTACTCATGTATCCCAACAAGAAAACAGCAATGGACTACCTGGCAATGACCAGAAGGAATCTACGTTTTATAACAGGAATCCAGACAGGACACTGTCCGCTAAGGAAACATCTATACAATATGAGATTAAGCGAAACACCTCTTTGCAGAGGTTGTGAACAAGAAGATGAGACGGTTCAACACGTACTCTGTGACTGTTCAGCCGTCTCATCAACCAGAGAATCCACTTTGGGAGAGCGTTGGCCTACCTTGGCCAACGTAAGGGAGATGCCCCTAGGCAACATCACCACCTACTTCGAAAGATTAGGTTGGTTGAAGGCCTAGGTGAGTGTCTGCCTAGAGGGAGGATGTACAAGGGGTCCAATGGGGCCTAAGTGCTGTGGTTTTTGACCACCCTCCTGCTAATTCCATACTCCATGGGGGTGTCCATTGGGTATTGAGTTTAGAGGCCCGGACTTCCGAGGGCCAGAGATTTTGTCAAATTATTTTTTTCAAATTTCTGCCCCCCCCCCCCCCTCATCAATTATTAAGCGCGGGGGGCCTCCAGTGAATTTGGTACCGGGGCTCATGATTTGATGTGGGGGCCTGGACAGGCCTGAGCACTGCGGATTTCAATATCCTCTCGCGTTCTTATTAATAATAATATATAAGATAGGGAACAATACAACAACAGTATGATGTTAAAAACAAATTGAAACAAAAAATGCAAAGCAGTAATACAATAACATGACACAAAAGGGCAAACATGTCTAAAACACAAGTAAGATGAATAACAAAATAAATACAAAACAAAATTACAATAAAATAGTTACAACAATAATTATTTAATGTTTGAAAAATGTAGTTTTAGCAATTCGAAAACCATAAACCAAAATGTCGTTATATTTTGGATCTGGGGATTCTAAAGTATGATGATCAATAATATTGCGTTAGCTTTTCTTGCTCCTCAAAAAAGGAGGGTCAAAGAAAATGCATTTTTGAAAATTGTAAAAAATGCACTTTTTTGAGAATAAAAAAAAAATTGAACTTTATTCATTTAAAGTACCTACAATCGAAGAAAAAAAGTGACGCACAATGCATCCTTGATACTTGACGAAGAATTAAAAAATTTTAATTCGTCCGCCACCTTTGACCGTCCCATTTGACTTACAGCGTCCGGGTTTGATGCATTATATTTGACCGTAGATGAGTTTTATTTTTGCCAACTTTGGTGCAATTCCTCCTTCTTATCGAAAAGATATTCAATTTTGATTTTTTCGGCCATTTTCAGTGTTTTCTATTTTTTTTCCAAGATGGTGGATTGACTTCCATATATCGGACCGGTCTATATTTTTTAAGAATTTTGTTTCAAATAAGCCAGTATTTTTAAAATTCCCATTCGATTACTAGTACAAGATATATTAAGTAGATAAGTAGAAAATCCGTGAAACCGCGTCAAAAAGTGCATATAACTTTTGACGCACCGGGAATTTTTGGGCGCAAAATTTTTTTTCCGAATCAGGAGGTCAAAATACATAAGAATCAACAATAAAATTTCCAGTGGAATGTTGTCACCGAAAATAACACAGGCACACAAAAAAGAAAAAGTGGGCTGTTCTTTTGACTAGACCAACTTATCTTTATGTATTTTAATGCGCTGAATTTGAATCCGGAGTCAGAATTGCTCTATCACCCACCATTTTTTGTAAGTTGCGAAACTAACCTCAAAAAAAAATTATAATGTAGGTTATTTTCTGGATTTACTAAAAATTGCTGGGTGATGGAGCTAAACGGACACCTGATTCGTATCGCAAACAGCACAAGTACATCCAATGAACGTAAAAAGTACATACTTTTGGACTATATTTGTACGTACAGTCGATGTCTGATTTTGTTCCGATTTTGGTACAATAGACGTCCAATTTACATCTCGGTGTCACAACTTTGGACGAATATTGGACGTATGTACGTACTTGTACATCCACTGGATGTCCAAAGTATGTACATTCGCACACGATAGTTCACTGGACGAACTATGTATATGGTACCTAATTACGTCCAGTAGGTATTGAAATATAGGTCCTGGCTACCCAACAAACACTAAAGGTCGGCCCATCAGCGGACCATCATTAGGCCGAAAATCAAACTTCTGGCCCCGTGATGGTCCGCTGGAAGGCCAACCTTTAGTGTTTGTAGGGTATGTCCCACGTACGTACTTTATTTACACTTACTGGACGTAGCACAAGTACATCTAATGGAGGTAAAGAGTACATATTTTTGGACTATATTTGGACATAATGTACGTACATTCGATGTCCGACTTTATTCCGAATTTGGTACAGTAGACGTCCCGGTGTCACAACTTTGGGCGAATATTGGACGTATGTACGTACTTGTACATCCACTGGATGTCCAAAGTATGTACAGTCGCACTTAAAACGATAGTTCGCTGGATGAAGTATGCATGCATACTTCGTCCAGTGAACTACCGTTTTAAGTGAGACTGTACATACTTTGGACATTAAATGGATATACAAGTACGTACCTACATAAGTCCAATATTCGTCCAAAGTTGTGATACCGGGACGTCCACAGGGCGTCTATTGTACCATATTCGGAACAAAGTCGGACATCGAATGTACGTACATTATGTCCAAATATAGTCCAAAAATATGTACTTTTTGCGTCCATGGGATGTACTTGTGCTACGTCCCGTAAGTGTAAATAAAGTACGTAAGTGGAACATAGCCAGGACCTATATTTCAATACCTACTGGACGTAATTAGGTACCATATACATACTTCGTCCAGTGAACTACCGTTTTAAGTGCGACTGTACATACTTTGGACATCCAATGGATATACAAGTACGTACATACGTCCAATATTCGCCCAAAGTTGTGATACCGGGACGTCCATTGGACGTCTATTGTACCAAAATCGGAACAAAATCGAACATCGACTGTACGTGCATTATGTCCAAATATAGTCCAAAAGTGTGTACTTTTTATGTCCATTTGGATGTACCTGTGCTAGTTGGGAAGATACACGATAATTGCTTACAACTATCGATTTCTAACTGTTGGTTATCGTCAGAATCATCAGTGCAGCGCAGTTTGCATGTAAAATTCTGTCTCAAGGTATCTCACCGGAGAATTTATATGTTAGATTGCCAATACGAATTTTTAGGTGAATACTCATAGACCAGTGGTAGAACCAAGTCGGCGACTTATAACCAAATTTATCTACCAAAATCTATTGCAAACTTGGAAAGCTTCGAAATGAGTCAAATACCAATAAATACCTACGAGATTAATTCTAGATAAACGTGACTTATAACAGTTAATTGCCTTCTCTGTGTAGCAACATTATTACATAATTGGCATTTGATGCCATCTCTTACCAAAATCGGACATCGAAAATGTACTAAGCCGGAGAAGCATGGATGTACAATGGAAGTACATTGATGAAAATGTACGTACAATAAAAGTCCATTTGTAATGGTCAAATGCTGAACTTTTATGGACCTACAGAGGACGTACTAAAATTTACTAAGCTGTAGAAGGATGAAAAATGGATGTACAGAAGACGTACAACGATGTGCATCCCTTATATGGAGGAAAATGTACGTACATTGGGTGTCCATTTCTAATGGTAAAATGTAGAACTTTTGTGGACGTCCACTGGACGTACCAAAATATGCTAAACTATAGAAGGATACAAAATGGACGTACACTGGAAGCACGCTGATGTACATCCCTTAGATGACAGAAAATGTACGTACAATGAAAGTCCATTTGTAATGGTCAAATATCGAACCTTTATGGACGTACAGAGGACGTACCAAAATTTACAAAGCTGTAGAACGATGAAAAATGGATGTACAGTAGACGTACATTGATGTGCATCCCTTATATGTAGGAAAATGTATGTACAATGGGAGTCCATTTCTAATGGTAAAATGTAGAACTTTTGTGGACGTCCACTGGACGTACTAAAATGTGCTAAACTATAGAAGGATAAAAAATGGACGTACATTGGAAGTACTGTCGTGCGCAAAAAAATGGTACAAGTCTTATAACGTATGTTTGCTAAAATCTAGTTGTGTACATCTAATTTTAATTTTTGTGGCATTGTCAGTTATTTGTCAAAATTAATTGCAACTGTGCAAATGGAGACAGATTTACATTAGAAAAAAATAGTTGTCCTATTTATTTTGCTCACTACACTACGTTGATGTACATCCCTTAGATGGCAGAAAATGAACGTACAATGAAAGTCCATTTGTAATGGTCAAATGTCGAACTTTTATGAACGTAAAGAGGACGTACCAAAATTTACTAAGCTGTAGAAGGATGAAAAATGGACGTACAGTAGACGTACATTGATGTGCATCCCTTATATGGAGGAAAATGTACGTACAATGAGAGTCCATTTCTAATGGCAAAATGTAGAACTTTTGTGGACGTCCACTGGACGTATCAAAATGTGCTAAACTAAAGAAGAATAAGAAATGGACGTACACTGGAAGTACGTTGATGTACATTCCTTAGATGGCAGAAAATGTACGCACAATGAAAGTCCATTTGCAATGGTCAAATGTCGAACTTTTATGGACGTACAGAGGACGTACCAAAATTTACTAAGCCGTAGAAGGATGAAAAATGGATGTACAGTAGACGTACATTGATGTGCATCCCTTATATGGAAGAAAATGTACATACAATGGGAGTCCATTTCTAATGGTAAAATGTAGAATTTTTGTGGACGTACACTGGAAGTACGTTAATGTACATCCCTTATATGGCGGAAAATGCACGTACAGTGAAAGTTCATTTGTAATGGTCAAATGTCGTACTTTTGTGGACGTACAGTGGACGTACCAAAATGTACTAAGCCGTAGAAGGATGAAAAATGGATGTACAGTGGACGTACATTGATGTAAATTTTTTATAGATACGATTTATGATGTCCACTGTATATCCAAAATAGGTTCATGGACGTGAGGATGTATTTTGGATATTAAACGGACGTCCAATGGATGTAGTGTGCTATGTGGGATATTCAGCACGTCGAAATACATGGAGGTTAACCAATGGAGTCCCAGAAACAGCCCATTTTTTTAGTGTGCCTGTAATACTTATATGAATATCACCGGATCCTTTCATAGAAAACCGCATATGCAAATATATTACAGAGACACACAAAAAAAGTGAAAAGTGGTCTGTTTCTGAGATTCCTATGAATTTCGACGTGCTGAATATGAATCAGGTGTCTATTTAGTGCATCACCCACCAATTTTTAGTAAATCGCGAAAATAACCTAAATAATGAGTTTTTTTAGGATATTTTCACGATTTACAAAAAAATTGTGGGTGATGGAGTTAAACGGACACCCGATTCATGTTCATTCAGCACGTCGAAATACATAAGGATTATAGTCCCTTGAGATAAACCAGAAAAAACAAAAAGCCCAAAAGAAATGCCTATCACCGGAAAATCTGAAAAAGAAGTGGTTTGTCCGGTTTAGGGAAATATTATCACCATCGTGCTCCCGTCCTAGGAAACGGAGGAAGTAGAACTCTTGCGGTCCAGTCACAGAACTTTTAGGGTCAAAGCTTTACCTCAAGGGACTATTACCCAATGGAATCCTAGAAACAGACCACTTTTTTATTTTGTGTGCCTGTGAATCAATTCAACTGTACTTTGATAGTTAGACATTCTCAGAGTGGCTGATGTCAGAAATACAAAATTCAAAATAACGGATTTAAAATGGCTGCCACAGTTGCCTCTAGACAACACAGGGTGTTCTTTAATGACGTGCTAATATTTCAGGGTTTGATTCCTTTTCATGGGTCATTTTATGAAGAAAAGTTCATATGAACATATCCGCAACGGCTTAAATTTTTTGCTGCAATTTTTTTTAATCGTAATTTTTTAATATCTCAGAAAGTACTTTAGATTATTTTCAATTTTGGTATGTATTAATAGGATATAAAACCACATATTACCATCAAATTGCTGCAGTTAAACAATTCCATTCGAAATTTATTTTGACTCCACTAGTAGTGTATCAACGTAAATGGTTAATTATTATTTAAGAATTTATTACAATATTGTTTTGAAACCCCTTGTAAATCCGTTTCAGTAGTCGAGCATTTGGTCACACTCCGTCAAAAATTACAAATCTTGATAAGCTGCCTACAAAGATTATTCTGTAGAATCACACACCACAGCCTCATCTCAGAAAAGATTAAAATACACTCGGGTGTCAGATAAGGCTAATGATGTATTCTGTCACCTCTACTTTTTATGTTTTTGAAATTGGTTGGTGTTCATAATTTCCTGGATGAAAATTTTCATTTGCTGAGTGGATACCTCACCTCGTATCCCCGACTTGACCCCTTTCGATATTTTCTGTAAATTACTTGACAAATATTGTACATGTGAAATGTTATGTCGATATTTGTTGAATTGCAAAATAGGATTATTAAAGTAATTCATAATTTAAATAAAATAGTACCACATTTTAGAAATGTTATGAACATCAGTACCTATGTTTAATAGATATGATTTATGTAGGTTACCTATATACTTATATAAAATAATGGACATATTTCACACAATTGAACAATTGACAATTGGACAATTGAACGGACGATTTTTGCCGACTAACGTAGTCATGCAAAATCATTCCCGGAATCGTTTTGAAACAGCGGCCAACTTACACGATTAGATGGCGGTTAAATATTGGTAATATGTACAATCGGCGTCAGCTTAAACTCACCGCTGGCGCTGTTGGAGATGCTCTCTTTCTAACACATGCCCCATTTTTACGTGACAACGTAGTGGCGGCAATATATTATATTAACACAGGAAATTTAGCGATCCATATACAATGTGTCCACGGCAAAGCGTTATTATAGGTGTAAATGACAATTTTTTTTTTGATTACAAACACAATTTTTTGTATTCTGCTCTTGCTTCACCCAAAAAACTATTTTTAGTATCTTAGACTTCAAAAAATTTATAGAGGGCGCTTGTAACCTCTTAAAAATAAAAATCGCATCAGGGAAAGTGCCTTTTCTGTGCGAAATATTGAAAAATTTTATTAGAAAAACTTGATCAGAATAAAAAAATATGACGTACCAAATTACAGAACTAAAAACTTTTTTTTCATTTATAATTTTTTTTATTATTATTATAAATGTAATGATAATTTAAATTCGTTTATTCTACCAATGTTCCTCCATTTTCACCACACATCTCAACTATGTTCTTAAATTCTTTGTATTTTCAGCAAGATGATTGTTCAGCCCACAGCACACAAATAGTAAGAAATTGGCTGAATAATATTTTTGCAGAAAAGTGGATTGGACGATTTGGATCCTTTCCGTATCCATCCAGATCCCCTGATTAGGCTATTTGAGATTTTTATTTATGAGGTCATCTGAAGCAAATTGTTTATTCCTATGATTTAACAACGGATGTAAATGTATTGAAAGAGAGAATTACAAATACTATAAATTCAATTGTCCTTCAAGCCATTCAAAATAGCTACAATGAATTTAAGAACAGAGTTAATATGTGGGGAAAAATGGAGGAACATGGGTAGAATAAATAAATTTAAATTATCATTATATTTATAATATTAAAAAAAATATGATTTTATAAATTAAAAAAAAATGTTTTTAGTTCTGTAATTTGGTACGTCATATTTTATAATTCTGAGCAATTTTTTCTAATAAAATTTTTCAATTCGCACAGAAAAGGCACTTTACCTAATGCGATTTTTATTTTTAAGCTGTTACCAGCGCCCTCTATAATTTTTTTAAAATCAATGATACTAAAAATAGTTTTTGGGTGAAGCAAGAGCAGAATACAAAAAATTGTGTTTCTAATTAAAAAAAAAATCGTCATTTACACCTATAATACCGCTTTGCCGTGGACACATTGTATATACAGGGTGATCTACCATGACATGCGGAAAATTTATCAGTAGGTTGTCCCCACCGAAAGGAGTTAAAAAAATGAAAAATTCTAAAAAAAAATTACCAAAAAAAATACCTTATTTTTTTATAAAAATGCGCCGCCAATGACTTTAACCAATCTGATGTAACGCGGTACAACCATATCACTTGGGAGTGACACTATTGACACCAAAGCTGGAGGGGGTAGAAGTGACTTTTTGGTTTTAATCAAATCGCACTACAAAAATAGCGAAATAAATCGAAAAGACATTGACCCTATGCATCGTCGTCCGGGAATGTATTGCTTTCACACCTAAATACACAATATACTATATTCTATCATTCAGTAATTTTAACAAAAAAAAAGTTTCAAATAAAAAAGTTATGCCCATGCTTTATCTTCATATGCCCTCCATATACTTGGTATCTATTTCGAAAGATAAAAAATTGTTATATTCGCAAATGTAAATTTTCATACAGTAAAAATTTGAGATTAATTCGTTGTCCCGTTTTTGAATTAGAGCGAGTTAAACGAAAAAATAATTGTATCTATTGTTTTACAATTTTCTCACATTTTTGGCTCTATCTTTTGTCTCCGACAACCAAATAAAGAATTGTAATTTTTTATTTCATCGAAGGATAAGCTTCTAAACACTTCGGTTAAGGTAATTTTAGTCTACAGCTAAAATAAAAGTTGACCGCTGAACTAATTGACTTGAGGTGACGTAACAGCGGACACTGCGGTAAGGGGAGGTATGCGTAAGAGCGTATCCTTTCATAGTATCATGATAACGGATATAATTTTAATATTAATCTATATTCTCCATAGTTTTAAATTAGGCTGGAATCGAAAACAGACACAATAGATACACAATTTGCATATATTGGCAATATTGGCATTATACATTTTGGTTCAAACTTAATTTTTTCACTTATGTAACTAAACTCATCCAGATCATTTTTAATTTCAATTCGTTACTACAACAGAGATTAGTTGCCTCTGCAACGACCAATTTCTAACTATTGGCGGCTACGCCGGTATCACGAGTATAATGCAGACTGTATGAAAGATTCTGTCTGATATGATATAGCAGTGGAGCATTTATATTTTGGTGGCCCATACGAATTTCTGGGCGTATGTTCAAAGGCTAGTGGTAGGACTAGGGTGTATTAAATAGGTGATGCGACGACAACCCTCACAGTGGCTTCATAAGTGCTTACTTTGTACATAATGTAATAGATGGCAGGACCAATAAGTTCTCTCATTACTTACGCATAGATAGATAATTTTACAGTTCTGTGCATACGTGCATACAGTGTTGCATATATTTCCGGCCTTTTGTTTTTGTTTAGTGAAACAAGAGTCCAGTGACATCTGACATTAAGTAGCTAAATTAAAACATTGAAAGAATATATGCAACACTACATACAGCATTGCACGTGTCACCACAGCTAACCTCAAAAATATATATTTCTTAAGATTTACAAGTATTAGGTAGCTATTATTAAAATTTCTGCCTGGTTCCTGTACTTTCAACCAAAATCAAGTTCAACGTAATGTGTATGACGTTTTAAATAGTTTGTCGCAATAAAATAAGACACTTTTTGCAGGTTAGGAATCTAACCTATAATTAGCAGTCTATTTTTATTAATTAACAATATTGAAAAATTATCTGTGTGAATTTTTAAATATTTGCTTGGAGCCAGTATGGCTCCAAGCTAAAAATGCCTATACATACATTAAAAATGAGAATAGACGAAAAAACTTAAAATTTGAGGTTATGTTAGTTATACGATGCACATGCCCAGGTAATTGTAGGACCTTATTGCTCGGGCCATCTAGTAAAGTAAATAGAAACCATGCACTTATAAAGCCATTGTTATAATATAATCTACTGCATTTAGGATTTTTCTTCAGACCAATTCATTCACAAGCAAATGTTGGTTTTCCGGGTAGGTCAGGGTAATACACCCTGAGGTAGGTTCGGATGTCCTTAATAAGGTCTCAAGTGGGAGTGTAAGAATAAAATTTGGCAACGCTGTAAAGGGCTAAAATCGTGCTCGGAAACGAATTTTTCGAGATTTCTCGGTTTTCATTGCCTCTACGACAAAAATACATTAGGCCAAAAAGAAAGCTATAGAAATTCTCTATAAAAAAGATAGAGGGTCTTTTTTTCGTAAACGCAATAGTTTTCTTGAAAATCTCGCATTGAATTTGAACTTATGGGATATTATGGATAATTTAAGTACTCTATTCCACACCACCCTCGAGGTTGAGTACCAGGCGTATTTTTTTATATGTGGGTTTCCCCGGTAGGCCTAATCCACGACTGTCATAATTGTTAAAATGTTGTCAAATTAATAATTCTTCTATAAATTCATCGATTCGTTCGAGGAAATCCGAGTCAATCTGTGAGAACTTTCAGTTTCTGCTTCAGTGACGGCTTCTATTTCTGACGAGTTTTCAATCGGTTCAGCATTCGAACAAGATTTTCCATGGCAGTTGCCGCAAACTGGTGAGCAGCTAACTCCCAACCTCCGACAGCCTCACAATGGTCCACAACCTTTCGTACAGTTGCAGAAAATCATCTTCAGAAGGCAATCAGGCGCAGAAAGTTGGGATGTTGTTTTTGGCCACAATATGGTATCTTTCAACATCCATCCCCACTCTTTAGGATTCAATACATTACCCAACCATTTATGTACTTGAAAATAAACACGAAATAGATGCTGTTGAGCTGCGTCATGAGTGGGTGGTAATGAATTCAATTTCATTGGTTTGCTTTTGCTCACAGTTTTAATAAAGCAAGAATACCGATAAATTTTATCCCATTCAAAGTAACTATGTCATGAGAAATACCAGTCTTGCTGAAAACTTCAGCTACAAGTTTCAAGTCCTGCCGTTTTTTCATCACTTTCAAAGCTGCAGTCTTGCCTTTATTAAACAGAACAGATGTAGTGTCACACCCAGAGAATTCGTGCAAAAACAATATGTGATCTCGAATATCTTTATGGTGATCAAAGCTTCGTGAAGAATAAATTTTTCGTCGGACCTTCCCTCTGTCTGGTTTGAGGAGAAAAATTTATTTATTAATAGGTGTACGAGCAGTTAAAATTATAAGAAGATCCACATCTTCCTAACCGGGTCGTAGTATTTTTACATGATTCTTCAAGCGCCGTTTCGACTATCAAAATGTCAGTATCATCTTCAGCATGTCTAACAATATAATTACACAGCCCCACAAAAAAAAAAAAAGTTCAGACCAGCGAACCAGACCCATGTATCCCTATGTATTTTCGGTCGCTGAATCCGAATCCGAGGTCAAAAAAATTCGTACACCTCCAAAATCTTGAGCTAGAGCCAAAAAACACCCCTGAACTGGGGTAAAAAGAATATTAAGCTACGAGAATAGTTGTTACATCCTAATCTATCGAATTATACAAATTAAGGTTAAACAGCAGCGTACATACAATAGATATGAAACACACCCCCAGTGAGGGGTGAAAACTAGCTTCCATTTATAAAAAAATCGATCCAAAACAGCAGTGACTGTTGAAAAAGCTCGGAAGGTCTAACTTTTGTTAAAGTGCATCAGATCCGACGTAATCTTCATAAACTGCCCGTATAGGGTTGAGAACAACCACCCTTAAGTTTAAAGGACACAAAACAAGAGAAAATGTAAAATCCGACAGGATTTCTATTTTGCGTAGTACTCTAAAATAGAACTAGAAACTTACGTACCATCAACGCCCTACAGTAGTTTTCACACCCTCTGAGGGTTGACACTGTAGGGCGTTAATGATACGTAAGTTTCTAGTTCTATTTTAGAGTACTACGCAATTTCAGCCAATCATAGCATTCATGAAAATAGAAATCCTGTTGGATTTTACGTTTTTTCTTATTTTTCTCGTGTCCTTTAAATTTGAAGGTGGTTGTTCTCAACCCTATAGGGGCAGTTTATGAAGATTACGTTGGACCTGATGAAGTTTGTTATCACTTTAACAAAATTTAGACATTTCGAGCTTTTTCAGTACTCATTGATGTTTTCGATCGATTTCTCACCCCTCCCTGGGGGTGTGTTTCATATCTGTTGTATGTACGCTGCTGTTTAACCTTAATTTGTATAATTCGATAGATTAGGATGCAACAACTATTCTCGTAGCTTAATATTCTTTTTACCCCAGTCCAGAGGTGTTTTTTGGCTCTAGCTCAAGATTTTGGGTGTGTACGAATTTTTTTGACCTCGGATTCGGATTCAGCGACCGAAAATACATAGGGATACATGGGTCTGGTTCGCTGGTCTGAACTTTTTTTTTTTGTGGGGCTGTGTTATTTGCCTCAAACTTTTCTGAGTTTTCTGTCAACATCAAAATCATTCTGGTTTTATTTTTATTATTGGAGAGGAGCTTCTCTTGGCTTACAGTTGCAACCATCTGCTCATCAAAGTTAATGTCAACAGATGAAGCTTTTGAGGACCGGCGAAGCTGCTCCATAGCCTTCGCACTGTTGCTAATATTTTCATAACCATCAAAAACAATAAGAGTTCGAGCCAAAATGATTTTGCACATAATTAACATATGCTTGGCAAATAGCACCGTAGGTTTCATGTTGATGCCATATAACTCGGTGCAAGAGAAATCCCCCATCAACGATATAAGTGGCATTTTGGCATTTTGTTATATTTCATACTTTTCGTACCATCGACTTGTGCTTAATAAACTCAGCTTGAAACATTAATTTGTATTGTTCTTCCAAATGCCCGAATATCCTCTTATGCATAGACGTATCCACGTAAAACTTACGGCTGTATCAAGGATACAGCCAACCAGGATTTTTTTTTATGTTTTAAACCTCCGTGCAATAAAAACTGCCACAAATAAATTTTTTGATTTTAGGTGTGACTTACTGGATTTTTTCAAGAAAACTATTGCGTATACGAAAAAAAAACCCTCTATCTTTTTTATAGAGAATTTCCGTAGCTTTCTTTTTAGCCTGATGTATTTTTGTCATAGAGGCAATGAAAACCGAGGTAGACTGGCGGTACATGACCAGACAGGTGAAACATTTTTAAAATGCATGCCAATCATATACAGCGTGTCGCACTTTTCATGGAGCCACCCTCATATCTCGCTCATCTGATAACCGAATATTTTGAAATTTTAGTGGTGAATATGTACCTATAAAATGAGTCTTTAGACTTAACCCATTTGATTTTAGTCAGAGGCGTTCGATTCTAGAATGGAAAAAGGGGGGTCGATTTTCGAAAAAATATATTAGCAATTTTTTCAGTAAAAAACTAGTGAGATATTCTTAATCAGCACCTTTAGAAACCCCTTTGTGCAAGATTACATCATAGTGGGTTCAAAAGTGTTTGAGATAGGGGGCCGTCAAAAAAACAATTTTTTCAACTAAAAATAATTTTTACCTGTAAAACGGATTCTCAAATGAAAAAATGTATTCGTAATTTTTTGTTCAGAATAATGTATTGTACTAGTCTGAATTGATTTTACAATAAAATAATTATTTATTTAAGCAGGCAAGAACTCTAATTCGTACATGTTTAACATTTTTCTAACGAATAATCTTCAACAAAGACCTAAGTAAGCCATGAAATCAAAAGTTATTGCGAGTGTCAATTTGCTTTATTTATTTATTTATTTTAGTCTCATTTATTTGTTTTTTTTTAATTTTTGCCTTATTTAAATAAATAATTATTTTGTTGTAAAACCAATTCAAACTAGTACAATACATTATTCTGAACAAAAAATGAAGAATAATTTTTTTTCATTTGAGAATCCGTTTTGCAGATAAAAATTGTTTTTAGTTCAAAAAATTGCTTTTTTGACGGCCCCTGTCTCAAACACCTTTGAACCCAGTACGATATAATCTTGTACAAATGGGTTTCTAAAGGTGCTGATTAGGAATATCTTACTAGTTTTTTTCTAAAAAAATCGCTAATACTTTTTTTTGAAAATCGACCCCCTTTCTACATCCTAGAATCGGACGCCTCTGACTAAAATCAAATGCAGTTACGTCTAAAGACTCACTTTATAGGTATATATTCACCACCAAAATTTCAAAAAATTCGGATATCAGATAAACTAGATATGAGGGGTGGCTCCATGAAAAGTGCGACACGCTGTATATGAATGAAATTACCATGAATATGCCAGAAACGCAAATTTTAGGCAGTCGTCGCGTGCAGAAGGCTGTGCAAATCGATTTTTTTTGTTTTATTTTTTTGTTTTTTTTTTATTTTAAAATGGATGCCAATAGTGCCAAACGAAAAGCCTTGAAAAAAAATCCAAAATCAAAATCATCCAAAATCAAGAACACCAAAAAAATTTACGTTTTAATGTGCGCATCAAAGGTTATTTTGCGCGCGGAAACTGCATGCTAATGAATTTCCACTGGATTCTTTTTCAAGGCTTTTCGTTTGGCACTATTGGCATCCATTTTAAAATTTAAAAAAAAAACACAAAAAAAAATCGATTTGCACATCCTTCTGCACGCGACGACTGCCTAAAATTTGCGTTTTGTGTGGCATATTTCATTCATATACATGATTGGCATACATTTTAAAAACGTTGCACCTGACTGGTCATGTACCGCCAGTCTATAAATGCAGTGGATTAATAGGAAAGTGCCGTACCACGGACCGCCTATTTAATATCCCGTGGGTAGGACTAAGTTAGCGACTTGTAAGCAAATCCATCTACCAACATCTAGCGCGAACTTGGAAATGACTCGAGAACGCAAGATTGAAATGTTATATTTTTTAAGGCTAACCTTGCATTTTGGGAAGGACAAGGTTTTTTTGGGTGTGTTGTGTAGGGGGAGGGGGGGGGGGAGGTTCGAGGTCGGCGGTCACTCCATTTGGCCGCCATCTTGAAAAAAGTGGTGCTAACAGTTTTTGCCGTATATCTCCGTAACGGTACATCTTACAAAAAATGTGTTTAGAATCGAACTCTCTACAACTTTGCTACAGAAACTTTTTGTCAGAAATTGAATAATTAAAAAGTTATAACCATTAGAAGATAGAAATTTGTCACAAAATTTTTTTTAAGCGCTAAAACTTTTTCAATTTTAACAAAAAAAAAATAGTCACTTTAGACAGGCGGCCCCCTCGAAACCCCAAATTCCTAAACTCTGTACCCAATAGACCCCAACATACGGGGGGCTGATTTAAAGCATTAAGCCGCATTTCGACCGAAGTTTGTGTGTTTGCTGAGATATAACATTTATAGTGTCCCTTAGTTCATAATAATGTATCTTCACTTAGTTTAATATGTCTTGTGTATGCATTATTTAACTAAATAAAATAACTTATGAAACTGATGTCGAAAAATAATCCCTACTTAAGCCTCATTCACCAACACTTCCAGTATGAATATAGTGTAGAATTATTCAAAAATTATCACATATTTCCTATAATTACTTTTAAAATTCTATCCTCATCTCCATGCTGAGAATATTGTGCTATTCGTTATGTTATAAATAAATCCATGACCATTAATAAATCTACTTTCTGACACATTTGGGGAGTCTGTATTAATGAAATTAGTTTCACACATTACCTTCATTAATTACTACACTTTTAAGTAGCAATTCTGACCCCAAACCTGCTTTAAAAGCCTCGATAATCTGCAAATCTGGAATAGTTTGTTCTGAGTCCGGATAAAGTAGAACCGTCATCCAGCCGCCACGCCAGATTCACACGCGATGACGTCACAGCAGACCCCCCCCCACATCAAATCATGGGCGCCGGTACCAAAAACACTGGATATTATGTACACTTGGTTGCAATGAAATCGCACAAAATTGTGGGAGCAGGTTACCAAAATTGGCCCAAAATCGAAAATTGTGATAATCTTTACGTTTTGAGGTCTAGGAACCCAAAAAAGTGGTTTTTGAAAAATATCTGTGTATGTGTGTGTTATGTGTGTATGTATGTTAGCACGAGCGGCGAAACTACTAAACGGATTTGGATGAAACTTTGCATGAGGGTTTCTTTAGTGTTCCAGAAAATCTGAAAAAGTTGTGGTTGAGATCAAATTACGTTTAGTGCCGTTTTGGCACAACAATTTGTTTATTGATTACCACCATTGGCGTAATTTTTGCATTTTTATTGGGTAGGCTAAGAATTTCGGAATTCGCCAGATTTGTCTTAAACAATTTAATGCCCTTTCAAAATATTGGGTGGGCAGTTGTCTACCCTTGCCCCCTTCAAATTACGCTTATGTTGATTACTTACAATATGTAATCGAACCATAGAAAAGCAGTAAAAATTCCGATGTCAATGATATCCCAAGTAGCACAGAATTCTTTAAGATATCTTTAAGAAGTTCTATTTACTGCCCGCGAGGATATCTTGTATTTATGTACTCTAGAAGTCTTTCCGAAATCAAAATGAGAAATCTTTATATGTGCTCAACTTTTATGCACTGGGGAAATGTAAACTGGGCATTATATAGGAATTTCAACTTTTGTTAACCCACAGACATCTACTAGAAGTTCTAAAAGGGAATTACCATACAGCTCAATTTTCTAAGTATTATAGAAATCAAATAAAGTATTAAAAGTGAAATAGTATTATTATCCTTAACAGAATACTTGTAGATATCTTCTAGAAGTTCTAAAAGGGAATTACCATACAGCTCAATTTTTGATGTATTACAGATATCAAATAAAGTATTAAAATGGAAATATTATTATTATCGCTAATAGAACACCTATAGAAATCGCAAGAAGAAATTCTTTTGATGCATAAAATTTGTTTGCTTACCACGTAGTTTCCCATACAGCACACCAAATAACGATTACGATGTGTTCGCATTGTGACGATGTATCTAGATGCAGACACAAGGTTACACAATTCTACGATGTAAATGTGCTACGTTTACACATTGTAGGCAAACACGTATGCACAAAGTTTAAACGTCCGCCTCACAATGTAGCCACAGTATACCATTTACATATACACAAATAATTTGATCCACAGTGTGTTATCGGATGCACAGTGATTGACTTCCTAATGTCTCAGACGAATGACGTCTTATGCTAGACGTTAATTTTTTCAGGTTATATTTGGTAATCCCCACAGGTTTTTAGCAATGGGAACATATAAAACTACATACTAGTTGGTAAGTCTACTTGATAAAAATAAAGTAATTAATGCATATACGTTTTGTCCTATGAATTTATTTGTTAGCCATCCGTATATTTTATTTACATTAACTATCTAATATTGTTTACCATCACTCCAATTTCTTCTCACAAGGGTTGCCTGTAAATTATAATGTTTATTATAAGTTATTAAATTCATTTTTACTTACCTTTGCCAATTGCGGTGGGTAGGAGTCGAACCTGTACGTCTCTGTTGTCCGTATTACAGTACTGACGCTTCTACCAACTGAGCTATCGTGGTGATTGTTATTTCGGATGCTAAAAGCAGTATTTATGATGTGTATGAAGTCTTTATTATGTGTGAAATTGAATTTCTAGCCTTATTTAAAATATATGAAAATCTTTCAAGTTCTCTTTTTTTTTTCTATTTTTTTACGTGTTCCCAAACCTGAATTTTTCGAGTTACTAGTATTTTTATTTATTTATAATTATTAAGAAGAACTTATTTAATTTAATTAAACTGTCACCAGTGTCACCTGAGTTAAGAATTAAAGTTTTAAGTTGAAGTACTTATACAAACCTGGGAAACGTGTTGGAGAAAAAACGGTCAGGTATAATATATCATCTACAACATAAATAAAATATTTAATGGTCTAAAACAGACCTTAAATTGAAAAGAAGTATATTCGTACATCGGTTTTATAAGCAATTACCTTGCAAAAAACAACTGAAAGTTTTTTCGCAACTATTTTAACAAAAAAAAAAAAGACAGAGTGAGCACGGATCGAACCGCGGACCCCTTGCCTCGCCGCTTAATGTTTAACTCACTCAATCACTGACTTCTGTTTGAATACCTGCTTAAAGACTTTATAGTAGAGAACACGCAACGGCTAGATTTTGCTTTTTAATGCATTTTAATCTAATTTTATTATTAAAAGAACTCGGTATCTTTAAAACTGCCGAATCTTTGCAAAATCTTTCGAATATAAATTATTTTGGATATTGTTAAGAAACAAAAATGCCTGCTGTATGTGTGGCTATGACCACTCTTATAGAGGAAAGAGGACACATGAGATACACATGGCCGGTATGCTCACGCTGACGCTTTGCGCGCGCACACTGTTCCATGCTCGAATAGTCGAATGTAGACACGACAAGACACAACTAAAAAGTGCATATATAGTTATTTGTATCATGTATATATATCGCACTTTTATGTGGTGTATGCAGTAGGCACAAGTATTGTATAAAGCATCACACATACATATGACTTAAACCTTGTAGGCATCTTCTACGGACGTCAAATTTCAACATTCTAATGATCCTTCTTTACGTTATATAAAAATGTTTAGAATCTTGAGTGCATACAGTATACAATTATTAAACATTGTATCACATAATTCTGTCAATATAAACATAAGTGTATCTCATATGTGTGCGTCAGTACTAGTTTAACAATTAGATCCACCTTAACATATTTTGTTTCTCATGTATATATCTTGTAGAGACGTAATTACAATTGGACGTACTGTTTGGGTTATTACAGAAATTATTCCTAGATGACGCCACGTACAAACCACTGACGATAATCAGTCATGCATTATCTTATACTCATGAATATATAGAACATTAATGAAATTAATGCAACGTTCAAATTCTCTCAGGGATCATTGATTTATTTGGATGAATCTTATAACGTTCTCTAATCTTTGGTTTGGTTTGGGCCTGATGTCTCATACTGAGATTTTGATTAACCAACATTTCACCAGCTGCCGCTAGCAATTCGGTAAGAAGTGTGTGTTGGTACATCTAATAGAAATCCTATAAAGATGTTTTCAGTAACGTTTATATTGGTAAGCGATAAAATACCCGAAAGATTACTACAGGAATTAAATCTGTTTGCAGGATCGATGCGGTACATCTAACAGAAATCCTATAAAGATGTCCTCGGGACCATTTATATTGGCAAGCGATAAGATATCCTAAAGATTACTATGGGAATTCTATAGGTATGCAAAAGGCTGCTCACAGGATTCTATACTAATAGCTTTTTTCGATTACCATGGGAAGTACTATTTAATACTGATATGCTGACATTTGCCCATCTTAGGGAACTCTTACAGACCTCTAGAAGATATTTACTAATTCCTAAATTTTTATCCTCGGGATATCTTGAGGAATTAATTGTGCTACTTGGGATATCACACTTGCACCCTTTCGGTTTGGTTTCAGTGAAAAAAAATTAAAAACCAAATAACAATCTATAGAGTCACGCTTCTTGTGTAAGATATAACGTTCGGTAAACTAGTGTGTTAAAGCGTTCAGCGACTATATGCTGAGTATTTTTGATGTTTCAAGTGCAGAGCTTTTTCAACGTTTATAAAGCGCACGGAAGGTGTGAGAGGCCTTCGTGAACCGCTCACAAGCCCTACAAGCGTAGGCAATAGCACAAGATCACATTCGGTGAGCTTTTCCCCAATAAAACTTTAAAAGTGACAGTGACATTATATTTTAAAACTATTTTCGCTACTTCCGGCGTCCCACTAGAAATTCTTCCGGTAACATAACCTAAAAACAGTGCTACATAACCTAAAAACAATTTAAGATAAGTATATTGGTACCAACCTAAAAATTTTTTCGAAAACTGCCAAAAACCAAATTCCCTCAGGAAAATTTCGGAACCAAAAATTTGACAGATTTAGAACTAAGAAAGTTTAGCGACAAAAATCTTCTTCTCGTGAAACCTTTGACATCTACCAGTCGACACCTGGCACCTGGCATTAGTGACAAACAATAACCTTCCCCGACCGATTTAGTGAAAAATCGATCGAGACCAGAAGATAAAACAAAATCTGTCGACTCAAACTTAAACGATCCATCATGGAGACTACCCCGGCCACAGCAGGCAGGGAAGCTGTCCACCAAAAGTTATAATATGATTTTTCCCAAGGATGACCATCCCTACCAACCACCACCAAAAATTCGGGAACCGGCAGCGACGCATCCAGCGTCAGCCTGGACCGGCGTACTATTGTTATGAATCCTCAAAAGTAAAAATATCAAACCGATTCCACCAAAAATAGATAAAGACGCTATGGGCACCATGGACGCCATGGACAGCGGCTCTGCTGACGGAAGTCGGAGCAGCGTCAAAGCAGCACCTACCAAACCGAAAATTTCGGCCACAACAGACAATGCCTTAAGCGGCCCTGAAATGGTCAACCTGTTCCAAGTACAACCAAAAACAAAAAGGATCCGCGAAGAAGGGAATACCAACTTCACACACCCGGGATCGAGTAAAAAGCAAATTCAGCCACTTTCCATCCCAGCAATTAAGGTGCAAAATAGGCATGAAGGCCAAACCACTATCGAGAAAGACATGATGGTTGCACCTCCCCAACCCCAACCAGAAAAAGAAACAAGCATCCCAGCCACGTCAATGAGAAAACTGAAAGTCCTAGAACTCAAATTTATGCGCCTTATTTCAGACTCTGATAGGTACACCGCCCTCAGAAACCTCTATGGGCGTTACCACGACATAACCCCACTGCGGTCTACGTCCAAGAAACGTCTCAAAAATTCTACCAGTTCAGTTGGTGGGTAGCCCGCTTACCTGCAATATTACTATCAGACAGCATATAATATGCCATACTTTTTGACACTCCCTACCATACCAGGCGTTGCCCATCTTCCAGCAGCTCCCCTAGCCACACTTCCTTCTACGACAACTTACCTCTTCTTCCTTATTCTCATGGTTCTTATGTTTGCACATTTTTGTTCTTTTATCCTTTTTATTCTTTCTGTCCACTTTTTTTTTCTAAATCCCAGAATATTTACTAACATAATATTTTGTCGAACTCTGTACATTTCCTTAAATATATACGGAATAAAACCAGACTGCAACTAACAGCTATTCTCGGGACTAATTCCCCACCGAGCGCTGGATTACAAGTTGCAGTGCAAGGTAGGTCCGGAATGGCTGTAACGAGACCTTTGATCACTCTTGGTACATGACGAGATTTATAAAACCACGGCATGCAACAAAAATGGTAGGCTCCATGTAGCGGCCGATGTCTACAGCAATTGAAGTAGCAGTGTAGCCCTGACATGGGCATAGTTAGTAGGTATGCTTTTAGAGGGCAGAATATTTACTAACATAATATTTTGTCGAACTCCTCTATACTTTTCCCTACATATATAAGAAATAAAACCAGACTGCAACCAACAGCTATTCTCCGGATTAATGCCCCGCCGAGCGCTGGATTACAAATTGCAAGCCTGGCATTTACCGAGCTTTACACACAAACTATCTACGTGAGCAGCCCACATCAAATTTCAGTCAAACATGACACCCAAGATTTTAGCAGAATCTGTTACTAAATATTAATTGTTAGCGTTTTGCTCAATGTACCTAAATGATACAGTAGTTTTTTCTTTATTAAGTGTAAACCAGTTTTTCTCTGACCAAATTATAACGTCTCTGTATAGATCTTGCGATATGCTTTTTACTGCGTCCAGACTTTTTTGAACAACTAAAAAGTTAGTATCATCAGCGTAACAAGTAATACAAATGTTGTATTTGCTTTGAATGTATAACGCAAGATCGTTGGCAAAGACCACGGTTAATAAACGATACGGTTACCTCGATCAGCAGCTTTAGGACGAGAGAGACGCGGGGGGTGGGAAATCGAATGAAAGACAGACATATATGATTTCCGTACAGAAGACAGAGACAAAGATACCCATAGGTCTACAGCCTACATCACCTGTAGACACTAGAGGCATCTTTATTTCTGTGTTTTGCATAGAAATCAGATATGTCTGTCTCTTTCATTCTATTTCCCGCCCCCCGCATCTCTCTCGTCCTAAAGCTGCGCTGATCGAGGTAACTGTATCGTTTATTGACCGTGGGCAAAGACGAGGTAAATAAATGGACCCAGTATGGGGCCTTGTGGTAAACCGGCATTCATTAGATATTTATTGCTCTTTGTTCCATTCACATAGACTACTTGCGCACAGTCTTATATATAGCTGGATAAAAAAATCAAATGCAGGACCCTTAATACCATATCTAAATAACTTGGCAATAAGTAAGTCATAATCTACACAGTCAAAGGCTCATGAATAATCTATAAAAAGACCAAAAGCATATAATCCTCTATCTAAGGCGTCTACTACTGAGCTGTGAAAGTTTACTAATGCAGTGTCAACACTTCTATTTTTTAGGAAACTGTGCTGAACAGACAATAAAAGGTTATTTTTAAGAAAGAATCCACTTAACTATTCTAAAAATGCAAGTTCTATAACCTTCGACATAGGTACTTAAAAATTATGCTAATCGCACGATAATTATTATAAGAGTTTTTGTCTCCTTCTTTAAATAGTGGAATAACTTTACTAAATTGTCAGGGAAAATTTCACTTACAAAGCATAGACTAATTATGTAAATTAACGGTAAAACGAAATTATTTTTACATTTCTTTAATAGACTCTTAGACTTATTATCTAGACCACTGGAATGAGATGGCTTTAGCCTACTAATAAACGATAACATATTGTGACGTGCTTAACCCTTTTTGTAAACACCCTGTATCGTGGGTTCGGAAATTATAACAGCAGGGTAACACTAAACACTAATTTATTAACTTACTTAATTACAACAATAACTACTTGGCTAATAATACACTGTGTACTACAATTCAGTTATTCAGTCACTTTATCACTGTGTTTACTCTCTGACCATTTCAACTGACAATTAGTACTGCACTAACTTCTCCTTTTGGTTTACTCCATGCCTTATATACCTACAGATGACAGATCTCGAAGTTTCTGTGATGATGTCACATTCTCCAGATGGTTCCAGAACAGATATGCCATCTCTCTAGATCTTCTAGTATGTTCTTTCTCTGGTAGGTGCAAATACTGCAAATCTCTATATTTAGGCAGACATCCAATCAATTAATCGCATTCTGTGTTGCCTACATTCTAGGGGTTGAAATACATTACACTGCCCCCTCCTTAAGCCTGAACGTCCCGGTCAGGCAATTCAGCCTTTTCCACATACTTCGCCAGTCTATCCAGGTGTACGATTTTCATCCTTGACTTCTTACTTCGTTGAATCCGATATATGACATCATTAATTCGGGTGATGACTGAATACGGTCCATCCCAAGGTGGTTGAAGCTTCGGGGATCTCCATTCTTTCCGCTGTGGATTGTACAGCCAGACCCGATCTCCCACCTTGAATCCTCCTGTACTCGCATTCCGATCATAACGAGCCTTCATTCGGTTACCAGCTTTGGTCAGCTGCTCTTGGTTATTCTTCGGCTTTTCTCGACTTTCATTCGCATAGTTGGTTACGGAAAGTGGTTCCTTATTGGCAGCACAATTCTTGCACTTGAGACACCAAGCCTCTACATCTTGTCGACTATTAACCCAATAGAACCGTTCCCGTACTGTACTCAACGTCTTGTTTACTCCAAGGTGTCCGCCGGATGTTTCATTGTGCGCTTTCTGGAGTACTTCTGGTACACGACACCTGGGAATCACTAAACGCATGGCAACCTGTTTCCCATCCGGGCTTTCCCATGCTCTTCTCAATAGCCCATCTAAGACTCTCAGTGAATCCCATTGCGACCACAAAGCCTTCACTCCTACTCCTTGGTTTGAAACATCCTTCCATTCTGGTCGGGTTTCTTTCTCCTTTGCTCGCAATATGGGTCCAATTTCTGCATCACTCAGCTGCTCTTGTCTTAAAGCTTCCTTTGTCCAATTCTCTGGAATGTCTTTCATTTCGTTTACACAGCCTTGTGATGGTAGACTACTCGTGATTCTTCGAAGCTTTATTTCTCTGGGCGCATTCTTTTCTTCAGCCAGCACCGCCCCCCTGGTACTGTTTTCCTGCTTCTCTTCAACATTCACAGCATTTATTCGATTCTCTGAGTTCTGCTGTCGACAGTCTCGTTTCATATGTCCCATCTTGCCGCAGTTGTAACATTTAATACCACCACTCGGCTTTCCTTTATTTTGCTGTTTTTCCTGCTTTCTGAGGTCATCCAGTTTATCAAATAATTTGGTAAACATTTTCTGCATGTCGGTCAACATAGGGTTCCGGTTCATTGCTGGTTGTAATTCTTCGAGAGTCACAGCTCGCACTTCTGACCGCTGGATGACTTTAAAGGCAGCCTCTACTTCAAGGGCACGCACCAAAGCCTCGCTAATACTTTGATGTCTCGTCAGCCTCAGAATTCGCCTGACCTCTTCGCCCCTTATGCCTTCTAAAAAGGCTCCCACGGCTAACTGCTCCTGAAATTCTCTAGGTGCACTCGGATACGCCAGGTGTGCCAGTCTCTCTATCGCAGCTTCAAATTCTTGCAGACTTTCTCCAGCTTTTTGAACCCGTGACTTTAGCTGAGCCTGGTATACTTGAACGAGGTGTTGGTCGCCATACCTCAAGTCCAATGCAGCTTCCAGAACTTTGAAGTCTCTTTGTTTCTCCACCGGGATGGTCTGAAGCAACTCTGAGGCTTGGCCCCTTAGCGCCAGAACTAATGCCATAGCCTTTTCCTCGTTATCCCAGTTATTTGCACTTGCAGCCGCCTCAAATTGTCTCTTGTAGGTTGTCCATGAGCTTAGGCCGTCAAAGGAGGGAGGTTTAAACCGAGGGCCTGACAATGTTACTAGCTGGCCTCCTTTCTCAACCAATTGTCGCTTAAGTCGCTCTACTTCTCCTTCGACCGCACTCATCTTTCTTTTGATTTGACTGACTTCAGCCTTTATATCCTCCTTGATTTTGTTAATGATTGAATTCATAGCATCATGTTGGATTTTCATTTGTTCGTTCAGGATTTTCCTCAGTTCTTCCTGGCGTCTTTCTTGTTCCTCTTTCTCCTCTTGACGTCTTCTTTCTTGCTGTTCTTTTTCTTTTTGACGTCTTCTTTCTTGCTGTTCTTTTTCTTTTTGACGTCTTCTTTCTTGTTCTTCTTTTTCTTTTTGACGACGCTTTTCTTCTTCTTGCCGTCTTCTTTCTTGTTCTTTTTCTTCTCGACGCCGCTTCTCTTCCTCTTGACGTTGTCTTTCTTGTCTTTCTTTCTCTTCTTTTTCTTCTTGATGTCTTCTCTCTTGTTCTTCTTTTTCTTTTTGACGAAGCTTCTCTTTCTCTTGTCTTTTTTCTTGCTCTTCTTGACGACGCTTTTTTTCCTCTTGTCGTCTTTTTTCTTGCTCTTCTTTTTCTTCTTGACGCCGCTTTTCTTCCTCTTGTCGTTTTCTTTCATACTCTTCTTTTTCTTCTTGACGTTGCTGGGCCATCGTCCTCATTAATTTCGCAAATAGGTCCTGTATTTGTTTCTCAGCTGCCATGTTTTTGGCAAAATAAAACTATCACGTCAATGGAACTTTCCAGAAAAATCTCAAACAGCACGAAAAAGTCTTATCCAGAGTCTTTTGTCACTATCCAGTAGTTCTAGTAATTTTCATGCACTAGCACAAATGAGTCTTTTTCAGTGTCTCTGTCACTTTCCCGAAAACGCACTTTTTCACAGTTTTGAGTCCAAAAATAGTCCTTAAACAATGTCCCGTAAGTTAATCCTCCGTGTCACCACTAATTCCCGAGAAGAACACTGTACAAACCTCTTCTTGAACAGTCTAGAAATCTTCTGTTATAATTCCGCTTCTGACACCAATTGTGACGTGCTTACACCCTTTTTGTAAACACCCTGTATCGTGGGTTCGGAAATTATAACAGCAGGGTAACACTAAACACTAATTTATTAACTTACTTAATTACAACAATAACTACTTGGCTAATAATACACTGTGTACTACAATTCAGTTATTCAGTCACTTTATCACTGTGTTTACTCTCTGACCATTTCAACTGACAATTAGTACTGCACTAACTTCTCCTTTTGGTTTACTCCATGCCTTATATACCTACAGATGACAGATCTCGAAGTTTCTGTGATGATGTCACATTCTCCAGATGGTTCCAGAACAGATATGCCATCTCTCTAGATCTTCTAGTATGTTCTTTCTCTGGTAGGTGCAAATACTGCAAATCTCTATATTTAGGCAGACATCCAATCAATTAATCGCATTCTGTGTTGCCTACATTCTAGGGGTTGAAATACATTACAATATCTATTTCAGTTACTGATTGAAGAAAAAATCATTGATAAAAAAGTGGTATGTTTGTATTTAAGAAACTTAAATCGATGGGGTCAACTTGGGCATTTATATGACCTGTAGTAAAATAAGCATGAAATTACACAGGTCTACAAAAAAAAATGTCTTGTCCTAAGGTCTAACTTTTCTGAAGTATTTTGACGCGCTGAAGCTAATTTTGGACAAAAAAAAAATTTTCTACCGGCTCAGTTTCCCTCTACCACCCCCTTCATACCTTAAAAAGGGCAAAAAAGTCTTGTTTTAAGGTTCTCATCTAACCTTTCTGAAGTAATTTGACGCGCTGAAACTAATTTTGGACAAAAAAAAATTAGGGGATGAAGGGGGTGCTAGAGGGAAGCTGAGCTGGTAGAAATTTTTTTTTTGTCCAAAATTGGCTTCAGCGCGTCAAATACTTCAGAAAAGTTAGGTCAGAACCTTCGGACAAGATCTTCTTTTTGCCCTTTTTAGGGGACAAAAGGGGTGGTAGAGGGAAACTGACATGGTAGAAAAAATATTTTGTACAAAAATGGCTTCAGCGCATCAAAATACTTCGGAAAAGTTAGATCAGAACCTTAGGACAAGACCTTTTTTTTTTACCCTTTTTAGGGGATTAAAGGGGTGGTAGAGAAAAAATGAGACGGTAGAATTTTTTTTTTCCCCCAAAATTGGCTTCGGCGCATCAAGCTACTTCTAAAAAATTATATGAGAACCTTAAGACCTTTTTTTTTTTTTTTTGTAGAACTGTGTTATCTGCAATAACATTATCTGGCAAAAGCGAACCATCCTCATGAACAACTATTTTTGTCTATGAAACAGAAGATTTTCCTATCACATCGTTTATCATATTCCACACTGTTTTAACCTTGTTTATTGATTCTGAAATTTTATTATCAATATATGCTATTTTACTTTCTTTTAATTCATTCTTATACTTCTTATTTACATTTCTGCAGATAGGCTTTAGTTGAGGATATTTTTGAGCGAGGTCTGAGATCAAACACACTCTGTTTTAATTCTAGCAGCTCCTCCAAAACCCACATAGGCGGAGACGCTTTCCTGTTTTATTCGACACGTTGAAGAGGAAAGCAAATCTCAAAATAACAACTTCGAATATCCGCGAAATCATTAAGTAAAGGCAGAGTTTGAACAGGTTTGAGGAAAAACATTTATCCAGTTTTCATTTTCTAAAAGATCATTAAACCTGTCGATGTTCTTTTTACACGTTTCTTTTGGTTATAGATTTTGGTTTATTTGGTTTGATTTATTTTGCATTCATGAAGGTGTCACATCAAATGTGTCGTCACCTATGGCTATTGTATATGTAATTGGAAATTATACACCAAAAAATAAAATACCGTATTTTCACATCTCTAATTACACGACTCTGGTCCTCGGTGTTCTCATAAAAAATTAATTGGACTCCACTGAGTTAGTAAAAATAAATATAGTCACATTTTTCAGACGAGCGGCGGCGAGAGTTCTTCGACAACAACACATTATCATCTTTTATATTACATTGTTTATTTAGTCTGCAGTGTCCTATTAGCAATCGACATGTTCAGGAATAATCTATGCTAGAGGGGAATCAATCGAAACCCACTATGCACAGGAATACCCGATCCACTGATTGGATCGTTACATAAGGGACCTGCAAGAGAACCTGAAGGATATGTCTACTAGAGCAAGAAACCAGAGATGGGTCAAGGAAACTTTCCACATTTGATAAAAGTCTGTAAAAGTCATGTAAATAATATAATTATACGCACTTATTTGGTATCACAATGAAGCTTGCATCATCACAAATCAGATTTCACCATAAAATAGGCTATCAATATACCCAATGGAAAGTTAGAAGGAAAACTTCCTGGAAACTTTCCGTTTTGAAAACCCCGATTCTGATACCAAATAAGTGCACACAGTTATTTTACACGACTTTTACAGACTTTTATCAAATATAGAAAGTTTCCTCAACCCATCTCTGCAAGAAACCCATAAGAAGTGGAAGCAGCAGCTCTATATTCTCTATAGCTGTAGGTGCAATCAACACCACATTTGAGAATAACTGCCCCTTACAAATAAGTACAGGCGAAAATAGAGCCCCATGTTGGATCAAGGAACTAAGTGGGTTATGTAAAGAAAGTGCAAGTTGAAGACGTAAAATCAGCAGCGCAAATAACATTGATTCTTAATGTTAGAATTCTTCGATTGAAAATAAATTATTTAGGGTTATGCAATTTTTAGCTTTCTATATTGTTTTAGTATCACTTTTGATATTTCGGTGATTTTATAAACTTATTTTTGCTAAATACGTAAACTTTGCATTGTGCTACAAACTTGTCTAATAATACAATCTGTCATTTGACCCGTGAATAATCCATAAGAAATTTTTTGTTTGTATAATGTAGGGAGGATTGCTAAGATTATTAATTAATGTTTTCCACAAAAATATCGTTGCCTCGTATGCTTAAGGAAAAATAACAGTGTCACCCGCTTTTTCAGCTCGTTATAGGTTTTTTTCAGAAAATAGGTAAGTAAATCTAAATCAATAATATTATCACTTTTTATTTACTTTATTCATAAGTAACTTAGCTAATTTAATAGTACACAGATCTATAGGTCTTTTGCCTTCCCTATTTGTTACCTCAACATCAGCACTATTTTCTACCAATAGTAAGGCAACATCTTGCCTATCTTCCTCACAAGATAAATGTAATGGGGTATTACCATAAGCATCTTTTTGGTCAATATTCAACTTGTCGATGTATTCCAGAAATAATCTGACAATCTCAATGTTTCCTTTGGATGCTGCCCTATGTAATGGGGCACTTCCTCTTGCATCCATTATGTTAATATTTGCATCATTCTCAAGTAGCAGTCTACAAATCTACAACAAAACATGCATTGATTATGACATAAAAAACAAATGCACCAGGTAGATTACCTCAACCCAATTTTTTGACGCCGCATATTGTAGTGCTGAATGGCCATCTGAGGTTTTATGGTTCACGTCATCTACCTTTTTTAATATAAATTTGACAATTTCTACGTGCCCAGCAGAACTTGCCAGAATAAGTGGCGTTGTATCAGTATCGTCTGAAGGGTTTAATGGTGATCCCAGCTCAACTAAATACGTCACGAGTTTCAGATTTCCACTAAGGGCTGCCCAGTGTATCAGCATACGTGCACTCTGTAAAGAAAATAATCACATAAGAAATTTGTTAATAATTATCAACTGTCACTAAGATATTTGAAAACATCAGTCAATTTTTAAATTTAACATTTAACCGGTCAAGTTAAATTTAAAATCAGAAGCGGACTAGGTTAAAAAAAGTTGGATGGGAACATAGGAAAATAATTACTAAAGTCGTGCTTTGTTAATTTTCATATTATTATTTATTCTTTGTCATATAACGATATTTAACCGTCATAGTAAGCAGTATAAATCGCCACAGTAGTATGAGCACGTTATCAGTGTGTGTGCCAAGATTCTATTGGCGTTTAAATGGGGGGAGTGTAATTCAAAATCATTTTTACAAGGCCTTATCAAATCAGCGCCGCCCAACACATGTGCCACTTAGCACCACTGACAGTCCAAGTCATCGCTATCCTCCCTTCTCGGCTAAGGTATAGTGATGGCAAGGTGGAAAGAGGTGCAAGATGAAAAAAGAATTATGTTTACGATTGTTATAGACTTTAAAAGAGCTTTTGAAACCATTAATACAAGGAGATTAGTGAAGAAATTTGAATATTACAGTATCCAAAATAATCTGGAAAGTAGGTATCAGAATATAAGAAAAAGGAGACCATTATTCCAACAACATTGCAGTGTAGGGTAGAACACTGTCAATTATTGTTCACAATATACATTAACAATATAAAATCATAAATCGCATGGGAGCCCGTTTTGAGCCAATGGGAAACAAAGTCAATGTTGTGTGACTTCATCTTTAAATGTCAACGAGAACATCAATATCAAATTTATACAAATCAAGCGGCTCTTGTCACCAAGCGATGTTGATTTGATATGCTTTTGTAAAAATTACTTTGAATTACACCACCACCAAATTTAAAAAGCAATAGGATCTGTTGAACACATTGAACACCCTGCATGTATTACTATCGTCTTTTCTCGACTAAGACAGTTAATGTCGTTAATTACTCTCATTTTCATTAGACTGCAAACATTTATTAAATGTTCGGTCATTTTCCTTAATACATCTATGCAAAACATTTCGAAAAATTCCAGAGGGCGGTGTCCTAGAAAATTACCAATGTTCTTCGAAAATCCTATTTTGTAAAATTAGGTAGCTACAAGTTACGAACTACGAAAATCTAGAATGATGTTTGGTTAAATGTGCTTTTCAACATGTAAAAATAAATATATAACGTGTGCAGTTATTAATTGCTTACACTATCAGCCGAACATAATAAGTTGGGTTCTTCTTCCAGTTTTGTTCTGATAAAATCCAAGTCACCTTTGTGGGCTGCTTCGTAAATAGTCTGTAATGCCATAATTTTAGGATTTCTTAACGGTATTATAAACTCTAGAACGGAAAATTGATGCAAAAACTATGACAGACAGTTTTCAATACAAAAATAACGTTCGTAATGTAATATATATTATTATTGTTCAGAACAATGAAGATCGTTTTTTAGGTTAGAGATGGAGGTTTTGTTTACTCATCTTCTTACGATCTTACATTTTTTTATTATTAGCTGTTTTCTGTCGTGCTGAACGAACTGATTGCAATCACTAAACAGCCAATCAAATCGAGGAATTTTTGAAATCCTCGATCTCTATTGGTTGCTTACTGATCGTGCTCAGTTTGTTCAGCACGAAAGAAAATAGCTGTTCCAAGTTCCAACAAAAAGAGGGATTAAATAGAGGGGAACCTCCCATATAACCACAGTATGTTTTTTTCGTATAAGGTTTTCCAGCGCCAACTGGCGAGTCGTGGGCAGCATGAAATCCCCCCACTACCACACATAGCGGGAAACTGAAACTCAAGGTCCTCAACAGCGATATAATAAGGAGAGACTGAAAAAGTAACGTGGCACCACGGTCAGTAAACTATACGGTTGCATCATCCCGCAGCTTTTAGACGAAGGAGCGCGCGGGGGAGGTAACCGAAAATGACGTAGCCTCTAGACCCAGCCAGGGCCGACACTAGACATTTTGCTACTCACTCAATTAATAAACACTGATATAAACGAATAGTATACACTGGGATGACAGCAAACTAGTTTATTACACCGGACAGTGACAGTGCGACGTGCGACAAACAATATAAAAATAAACACACTGTCGTTGTAGTATGCCAGACAAATTGAAAACGCGACACGCGGCAACTAGTGCCGGCTCTGGATCTACCTAGACTTTGACCTTGATCTGAATGATTAAACAAATAAAGCGTGCAAGAGAGACAGATATCCAATTCCCATGCAAAAGATAGAGACAAAGATATCGGTGGCTACATGACGTAGGCGCTAGACCCAAGTTCCCCCCCCGCGCGCTCCTTCGTCAAGAAGCTACTGGATGAGGTAACCGTTATAGTTTAATGACCGTGACGTGGCACATGGCCCCCAAGATTTGTAGAGTATAAGGTTCTCTCGTATTCAGCTTTTAGGCGAGAAGTGAGTGCGGGGATGAAAAGTCAGACTATCCTTGTTCTTCGAACACGGTCCGTACTGGCCCGAAATATGGCCACCATAATATATACAGGTCATACTGTATATTCTGATGCAAAACTGTGACTCAAAATACGAAGTAATTACTGCTCCCTAACTCAGGCGGGTCATTGCGAGCTCGTTGCAGTTACGAGATCTTTGCCCAGACAGCACTCGATAGCCTTAGGACAACCACTGGCCATACTTAGAGGATAAGCGGGACGTCTTGGGGACGTCCTAAAGTGGGTTAATCCCGATTTCGGACCTCCTGTGGATATCCTTTTGGTGCAAATCGGGTTTGCCCATGGATGTCTTCAATGGGATAGCCCATGGTCGTCCATAGGAAGAAAAAGGGACCAATTTGGGTTAAAATCGGGATAACCTACAGATGTCCACAATAGAATAGCCCGTGGTTGTCCATAGGAAGAAAAAGGGACCAATTTGGGTTAAAATCTGGACAACCACAGACATCCACACATAGTTGCATCTGGTTATACCCATAGTAATCTACACAGGATCAAAATTGATCTTGTGTAAAATCGTGATTATTATAGACAATTTAAAATTTGGGGTATACTCAACCTCCTTGCGTAATAAATAAATCTCATATTGCAAAAAATTAACTCTCGTAAAAGAGGTATTTGCAAGATATGTGCATTTCCTGCGTAGTGGATAGATTACACAACCTGTAGTTTCAGGCTTACTAGGTGAGTATCGCAACAGAAGTAATTTGCACCTTGCAAGGAGAGCCATCTAACATGAATTATTGAAACTAGAGCTAAGAATGAGCTAGCCAATATTCCCATTTTGGCTGTTATTAGGACCATATTTTATAAGTAATGTCCTCCGTCAATAAAATTCATTCGTCACAACTTTCATTGTCAAATATAAACTAAATAAAAAAATTCACATTTGTACTTTATCAATTATCATGAATATGGGACCTACATTAGCCCAACAAGTTGACCTATGGATGGCCCTAAGGATAGCCTTTGGTTATCCCTATATAGGTTTTAAATAACTCTAAAAAGGCTATCCTATAGATAGTCATATAGGTGATCCAATGGATATCCCTATTCTGGCTGTTATTAGGACCATATTTTATAAGTAATGTCTTCCGTCAATAAAATGCATTCATCACAATGAAAATATAATGCAAATAAAAACTAAATAAAAAAATTCCCATTTGTACCTTAGGTGAATTTATCAATTATCATGAATTTGGGACCTACATTAGCCTAACAAGTTGACCTATGGATGGCCCTAGAGATAAACTTTGGTTATCCCTATATAGGTTTTAAATAGGACATCAATAACCCTAAAGGCTATCCTATAGATAGTTATGTAGGTTATCCAATGGATATCCCCATTTTGGCTGTTATTAGTACCAAAGGATAACCAGTGGACTTCCTATCGACATCCCAAATGAACAATCCATTTATCGGATATACGGGATCATTTTAGGATATCCCGCCATCCTGTGCTGTGTGGGTGCTTAATTATTAACATTACGCAAATTCTTCCCAGCAAACACAAAAATTGCGGCCCTTAAATGAGCCATTGTAGTAATCAATGGCTTTCTTATGGCATAGGCTAACCTTTTGTGGCCCATAATAAATTATATGCAGGCGTACCATAGCTTCATGTTCTTATGAATTGCCACATAATAACCAGAAACGGTCAATTATTGTGCAACCATAAAAAATGCTCTTTCAGTTTATACGTTGATGGTACTTTTATGGTAATATGCAGGCTAATATTTTAAATGATGATAATTTCACATAATAAAGACTTCATACAGATCACCATAAATACTGCTTTTAGCATCCAAAATAACGGTCACTAAGATAGCTCAGTTGGTCAGAGAGTCAGTATTGTAATACGAACAATGGAGACATGCAGGTTCGAACCCCACCGACCTCAATTGGTAAAGGTAAGTAAAAATGTATTTAATAACTTAATAAACTTTACAATTTGCAGGCAACCCTTGTGAGAATAAATTGGAGCTATGGTAAACAATATTAAATATGTAAATAAAATACACGGATGATAACAAACAAATTCATAGTACAATATTTATGCATTAATTATTTCATTTTTATCAAGTAAAGTACTTATATGTCAAAGTTGTACTTTTTCGTAACAAAAGCGTCCTGAATAATATATCTATATAAAAAAAGTAGGATGTCCATATATATCGTACTTCATGGATGTATAAACACAGACTAAAACAAATCAGATATTTCACTTATGACGTATCATGGTTTAGATAATAAATCAACTCCCAGCAGGTACCAATTTGTGTCGTGATCTGCGCATTGTCCAATCAGTCTTAACCAGCGAGTATAGTCACAGGAGGGACCTTATGATGCGTAAAGTAACCTAGTACATACTCAAAAAACCACTTAAATGTATAACAGTAACAACTCTAACCTTCAATACAATACACCACATTCCAAAATATTTAATATCACCGGTGGAGCTGTTGACTACTTCCGTCTCTGAGATTTCAGTACTAAATACTCGCTCCTGTGAGATTATACTCGCTGGTCTTAACTTCCATGTCAACCGCAAGATTTCTCTGTTTATGTCTTCTGCGCAGAATCCTGGCAGGTATACGTCACATCACAAAAAATGAAACTGGTAACAGGGAATACTATTGAGTGAAACATCTGATTTGTTTTAGTCTGTGGTATAAATATTATTGTACACTGTTGGCAAATTGAAGGATGGCCAGCTGCTGGCCGGTGGGACATTTCGCCAATGGTCCGCTTGTGGCTCACCATAAAAGTGCCAATTATGATAATGCTGGCGACGGTGCGTATGACCATTTATGTTCCAATTATGAGTGTTTGCTGGGGTGTAATTGCAATAAAAGTTTCGCGGTCAAGGAACTGTGAAAATGGAGTAGATTAAAACTTGCCAACTGTTACGAATAACCTTTGTTCAGGAGAAGTGTAAGAATAGTAAATTCTACTAAACTTTGCCTAATAAAGTTGTTTTATTATTATTATTACCGTCGCCGCCGCTCTACTGCAGGGCACCGCCGCCGCTCTACTGCAGGGCACCGCCGCCACTGGTGTTGACATTGAATGTCACGTAATTCTTTCTCATTGGTTTAGAATGATGGAGCGCACAAACTCGTTTCTGCGCATATTTTTTGCTGGCATCTTCTCATAGTAATACTACTTTATATGATCTGTATCTGGACCTCTATTCTCCAGTCGTGAGAATGATCATTTCGGGAGAAAGGAAAGAGAAAGAAATAAGAAACATAATGAAATAAAAAGAGAAAAAATACCTCGATTCACTTCTCCTAAACTGGAGAATAGGACCCTTGTAGTACAACTTCTACAACTTATTCCGATTACCACCATGCAAAACAGTGACTCAAAATGCGAGAATAATTACCCCCGACCTTAAGCGGGTGTCATTGCTAGCCCGTTCCACAGAGGCGTAACTATGGCAGGGCAAACCGGGGCAGTGCCCCGGGGCCCCGGGAGATCAAGAGCCCCCCAGCCGGCGCCCCGGGAGGCCAAGGGTCTCAGCCGGCGCCCCGGGAGACCAAGGGCCTCAGCCGGCGCGGCGCCTGTTTTTTTTTCGGATTTCTCCTTTCCGCTCATCAAAAATTTTTTATTCGGGTTTCTGCCCTTTGCTCATTAAAAAAAATTTTTTCGGATTCTCCCCCGCCGCTGATCAAAAAAATGTTGGGATGAAAAAAATTTATGTTGGGATAAAAAATTTTTTTTTTGGATTTCTCCCCCCGTTCATGAAAAAATGTTGAGATCAAAAAAGAATTTTTTTTGGATTTCTTCCCCCCGCTCATCAAAAAAAATGTATTTAGGTATTAAGAAAATATTGTAGGGGGGCCCCAACAATTTTTTGCCCTGGGGCCCCATGACGTCTAGTTACGCCACTGCCGTTTCAGTTACAAGTTCTTTGCTTACGCAAATTAGGTGTTTTCTTTCTACCAACAATCTTAGCTAAGCTAAGTAGTTTTAATGTCACACGCAAACTGTGGTACATACACGAATATTTCACTCATCAGGCGTGACTGAAAAACTACTTAGCTTAGCTAAGATTGTTGGTAGAAAGAAAACACCTATTGTTACAAATATTTTGAATATGACCCTGCATCTGGTGTGTTTCACACCAGCTGCTCATTGGCTAATGACATTTCTTGGTGGGGATCGTGAGTTATTAGACAACCTTAGGCAACCTAATCTTGATTTAAATTTGTCTATGATATGAATTGCCATAATAGGAAAAAATAATTCCCCTAGTCAACAATGTGTTATGGGACGTAAACCAAACCACTTCTTAACATTTGGAATTTGTTGGTAAACAATAAACAGCTGAGGAAATTTGACGTTAGGCGTTTTACAAAAAACAAAAATTCAAAATTTTTGTGAATAGAAAATAATACAACAATGTAAGTTAATTTATATTTAATATTGTGAAATGTAGTTTAAAACTGGTTCTATATTAGTCATAAACTGACAACAAAGAAAATTAACCAGGAAGGGAATGAACTGCGTTGTAAAATCGCACGTTTATTGCAACCTTGTGTGTTATATCTTCCTCGTTCTTATGTATTGCTCAATGTGTGGCTGGAAATAGTTTTCCTGGCCTAATTTCTAAAGAATTTGCAACACTTTTAGCACGGAGCAGTGGTTAGTGCAGAAAATAGAAAATATAACTTTGTGAAAAATGAGTCACAATGAAAAAAATATACCAAGTGAACCAAAAGAAACAGGTACTTTACCAAGAATTAGGACTACTAGTGAATGTTCCTATACCAGTGACGATGGAGCATTGGGATTTACTGAAAAAAGGTAAGAAATGAAAAGTATTTTCACAAATTTATTTATATTTCAATTATGAATAGGTAGCTACCATTTTACTTCAACAAAATTTTATGAAGGATTTTTCAGGAATATTATTTCTATATCGTGCAACAAAATTTCAAAACGCATCTTACATATTTATCCTTTAAGGATTCTTTGAACTACCTATCTAAAAAAGTATAGTTTACAGTTTTTCAATTTTTACTCGTATATAGAATTTCCAATATTAAATAATAAATTAACTTCAGTCAAAAGAATACTTACTAATCCTTGATATGAGAATTAAATTATATTTTTTGATATATACCTAATGTAGGTATGTTCATGGTTTTGCAAACTGATTTAATTACTTCACATCCAGTGGAAGTATAGTAACGCAAAAAATAATTTAAAAATTTTTAATGTTCAGATAAACTTAGAATGTCATGAAACATCGAGATTTTAAGTTTGAGCAAAAAAAATTTCTGTCTGTAACTTTTTGTGTGCCCAATTACTCTGGAACCATTCAAGATATTGACTGGGAATTTGGTACGTGTATGTATATTTTTTTTATCTTATTCCGTTGAATGGGTGTTGGGGGATAAATTGGAGTAAATGTGGGTAAATAAGTGGTTTTCTATTAAACATTTCTTTCTATGTTTAACTGTTTCCGAGATAATGCTTGTCTAATAGAGTTGGAACACCCTGTATAAGAGATGCTAAGCTAAATTTTTTTTGGCTTTAGCCACCTCACTATTAAAGGGGATGAAAAAAATAAAATTGTGAGTTAATGTGTGTAGATGAATCGAAGGCTTCAATTTTTTTTTTTACTTCATCAACTCCCACTATCACCTCACTTCCACCACCTACCTCCATCCCCACTACCGATGTGGCATATCGTTTTATGAATTTTTGAGGTAGGCGATTTCAAATACTATATTATTAAAGTTCCCTAAACAGTTATTTACACATACAACATATTTTTCGTTGTGACAGGAGAGAAGCTCCCTATATAGTTTTTTACTCTAACTTGAGAAAAATAAGTCTTTTAAAGTAAAAGTAATTCCGAGAGTAATTCGAAAAATGTTGGTATTTTCAAAGTAGTTCTGATATTTCCATTATTTGTGACAAGGGCGGTCCTGGATTGTTATTCTGGGGGGGGGGGTAATTTGTCTGTAACAGATTCCAATTTTTTGTAACAATGTGTACATGGGGTGTTTGTAGGGAGCACCGCAGGCGAAATTTATTTGGGTTTTCAAGGTCATCGCGTGACCTTGACCTTGGCAAAAAAAGGTCGTGATTTTTAGAGTACCCAGTATCCAGTACCCAAAGTTCTTGCATATTCTCTTTGTGATGAGGATATTTTTTCAAATATAAAAATAGGACTTTCTATACTCTGTACGCTGCCTGTGACCTTGCGTCAGCAGAGCGTAGCTTTTCTTCCCTGAAATGACTAAAAACGTGGCTTCGGTCTAGAATGACCCAGGAGCGCCTAGTAGGCTTAGCAATGCTTCACATCCATAGGAATATTTCAATTGATCAATTGATGTATTCAAAGTAATAGATACATTTGCAAAGCAGAAGAAAAGAAACACATAATTTATTATTTAGTTTATTTTATGGTTTATGATTTTAGTTATTTAGTTTAATAAGTTCGTATTTTTTGTTCGTTTTTATTGTATAGAGTTAAGTTAAGTTATAAAAAACTTAATATTTTCTTCCTTTTGTGTCCTTTCTTCTCATTACCCCTGTAGGACTGCGCTTGATTTGCAATATATTTTAAATGAATGAATGAATGAATTTATTTTGATTTAAATTGAACAATATGTACATGTTTGAGTTACAAGATTATAATTTTAGTAAAATTACATATATTTAAAACCAAAAGCGAGAAAAGTCATCTAAACCATGAAAGGCCTGTGAATGACTGTTCCCTCTAGCGCGTATGAATAGTAACGCAAATAATGACGTGGACAATGGGAGGTGGATTCGCTGCTTCTGAAGTGTGGATATGGAAATACACGATTTTTTTTTTATTATTATTATTTCTCTTATCTATCTTTTTTTTTTTGTTATTTTCATAAAATGTTGTCGAATATATGATGGTTTGTTTTTATAAATTGTTTTGTTTCTATTTTAAAATGTTTACTGTTTTTTATAGATTTTATATTAGGAGGAAGAACATTATGGAATTTAGGGGCGTAATAGATTATCTGTCGTTGGGTATGAGTTTTATTAAATTTTGGGATACTTAAGGAATCATTAGCAATATATCTGGTTTCATAGTTATGCGTTGGTTTGGTACATAAGTTCGGGTACTTATAGATAAAAAATAAGCAATTGTAATAATACAGGCATCTAATGTTAAATACATTAGCTTCATTGTATAACATTTCAGTCGAAAATAAGTTATCTTTTTTGAAAATAATTTTGAGAAGTTTATTCTGGCAAACGGTTAGGTTTTTTAGTGCGTTATTGAAAGATCCACCCCAGACAATTATACAGTATCTCAAGATAGACTCTGCTAAAGCGATATAAAGGATTATGAGAAGGTTTTTATTTAGTATATCCCGAAGCTGATAAAATTTATAAAACATTTTCCGAATTTTATTAGAAAGTTGGTTAGCGTGATCATTCGATCTTAGGTGTTGATCAACGACAACACCTAGATATTTTATTGTTTTAACCTTTTCTAGAAATGGGCAATTGCAGGGTGTTTGAGATTTGTTGCATTTTGTTTGGTGTATGAATAGATTTTTTAATTGCGGTTGATCTATACTAGAGATGGAGAATGTCATATGTTTAGTTTTACTAATATTTAAGCTTAAAAGGCTTGAGTTTAACCAATTTTGGACTGATTTAAGACCTATTTCTGCTTTCTCATATACGTTGTTCCAGCTTTGACCATGGAAAATTATAGTAGTGTCATCTGCATAAGATATTACGATACCATTCTTAGTATTAGCCGCAAGTTCATTAATATATATATCAGAAACAGGACAGGTCCCAATACAGTCCCTTGGGGAATACCAGTTGAAATTACTTGTGAGTCACTATTACTTTGGTTTATTTTAACTTTTTGACTTCTATTGAATAAGTAGTTTTCAAACAAATTAAGCGCATTTCCCCTAACTCCAATATCCTCTAATCGAGATAATAAAATTTTGTGAGAAACGGTATCGAAGGCTTTAGCAAGGTCCAAAAATACTGCAAGACATTTATTGTCTTTATTATTATTATTTATTATTACTTCATTGATTAGTTGAAATACTGCGTCTTCTGTACTTTTTTGCGATCTAAAGCCAAACTGTTTATCATACAAAATATTTTCCTTTTCTAAAAACGTTAGCAATTTTTGTTTAAGACATTTTTCAAATATTTTTGCAAAATGGTTAATGAGGCTTATAGGTCTGTAGGTGTATCGTTTGTTTTAAATATTGGGGTAACAATTGCCATTTTCCAGTCTTTTGGTATCACACTAGTGCTAAATATTAAGTTTATGATATGTTTTAGTGGCTTTAATATATATTTGTGGGTTTTCTTTATGGCTTTCGCTGATATCTCATCTGGACCCTGGACACTATGTCTGGTATTTCTGAGTTTTGTGTTGGATCATTTTTGTTGGAAATTTTGTTTATTATTACCTCAAAATGAACCTCATATCTTTACATTTTAAACTATTTCATAATGTTAAAGAGTGGCCGTGAAATTTGCCCATTTTTGCACCCCTAAATTTTACTGTAAATAATGTGCTAAATGATTGTTTACAATTAGAACATGCTTCTGATAAAGTTTCAAGTTGAGCATATCCCTAGTGAGATATGAGTGATAGAAGATGTCTAATTTTAGGGAATTTGATTCTTGAAATCATTGTAAAGTACAGACATGTACTACCTTTTTGTAAGTATTTAAAAAAATTACCATGAACATATTATGACATGTATTTATGTTCTGAAGATCGGTGAATTCAAATCTGAAGTCAAAATTGCAAAATTCAAGATGGAGGATCCAATATGGCGGACCGAATTGTCGAAAACTTCGATTGTGACCATGAAAACTTATGTAAAGCGTTTTTTTTGCGGTTTGGCAACAAAATTGCATATACTTAGGTTTTTGGGTCGCTTATTACCAATCTGAAAACATAATCCTAAAATTCAAGATGGCGGATCCAATATATTGGACCAAAAAATCAAAAATGTTCTGTTCAGTCTCGAGTCATTCTATATGGCGTTCGCTAATTACGAATTTGAAATCAGAATTCTAAAATTCAAGATGATGCATCTGAAATTCAAGATAGCAGATCCAATTTGGCAGAAAAAATTCAAAAACTGCCTGGTTGGGTACGAAAAAATGTAAAATAAGTTTTTTAAAGTTGCTAATGGGCAAGTATACAATTTTTTTTTAATAATTTTAATAACATCTACACATAAAAACAGTTGACCCGTATTTTTTATTTTATTTTTTTAATAATGCCTTATAGTAAAAAAAAAAAAAAAATCATGAAGTTTAAACTGTGTTTAAACGGTTAGATGTTGCCGCCAATTTTCGTTCTATTGGCTACGACGTAATAGCGTAATCACCAGATTCTAATTTCTGCTTGAACAGAGAAATGAGTGCTATGTTGCCATATTTCGATAAATAATGTAAGATATTCTGTACTGCTATACGGCATCCTCTGTAATGTTACAATTCTGTATTAGCAAGTTATCAATCAGTCTTAAAAAAATATAAAATATTTAGTTGCTGGGTATTTGAAATAGTGTTAAAAATTAATATTAAAATTTATTTCAGACAGTGCAGTAGCAGAGAACTTATACCACAGAGAAGCGACAATATCCGCGGTTCCTTTGATATTTTATAGCCCGGTTATAATGACATTGACATGAGTGAAAGACAACCTCTTACACTGAGAGAACTGTAAAGTTTGATGTACGCTGAAAGTAATTCAGTATAATATGTACTCAACACAATCTCTTACACTGAGAGAACTTTGAAGTTAGAGTACACTGAAAGTAATTCAGTATAATATGTTACTATACCACATATTAAATATAATTAAATAATAGTTGATGTTTTAAATACTATTAGTTTCTAAAAAAGGCTAAAAAAAACGTAAAAAAAAATGTAAATAATATATTAAATATCAAATATTTACATTCACATATAATAGAATGTATTGTATGGTATACGTTATCAAAACATATTTTAGAATAATATATTGTACATAATATTACAATTTATTCTATTATAATGTTTTTTTGTTTATAATTCTAAAACTTAAACAAACAACATGTTTTACAAAAAAGATTTTTATTTCTAATATACATAAATTCTATTGCTAAGTTGAATATACAAGGTAGTATAGTACATATTATGTGCTCATGATACAACACTTTTTTATTTTGGAAAAGATTATGATGAAATAACTAGTAATATATTAAATATGACTGAGGCAAATATCACTTTTGGTTGCAGATTAATAAATTAACGCACTCAATTTTAGAAAATCGTCATTTATGTTTATGTCTAAAAATCAAATTCCAAATTCAGTTCCATCCATTACATTTAATAATGATACAATTAAATATTCGACATTAACAAAATTTTTAGGACTTCGTATTGATGAAAAATTGTCATAGAGCCATCATATTGATGCGTTACAGAAAAAAAAATTCTGCTGTTATTGGAATTCTTTTTGGAATACGAACTTTTGTATCTAGAAAATATTTAAAAACTATACAGGGTGTCCCGTAAATAATGAATAATTCTGAAAATGGTAATAGGTCAGACCATAACCTATCAGAATATCACAACTTGACCTTATTGAAAACCCTATGGTTTTCGAGATATGGGCACTTTTTTGAAATTTTGAAAATTTCTACTCTAGAATAGTATTTTGTATGCCACTGCCACAAGGTAAGGATTTTTTCATTCTGTTTTTTGGTGAGTATTCTAGAACAGTTGTGCTATCAAACGTGTATAGAAGTTTTTAGATAACGACGGCGGTATTCTAAAAAAAAAAATTTATTTCTTCAATTTTGGTTCCACCAAGATTCCGTTTGCTGACTTTGACCTTTGATGGTGTAAAGAAAACTGCCAAGCAAAACTTGCCACTTAACTTAAAAACTTGCCCACTTATTATTATATTCTAAAATGTTCTGATTCTTCTTAGAAAAGTTTGAATAGTTGAGGAGCTAAATTTATCAATTTAAAATTTTTAACAAGTAAGCCTTGTTTTTAATTGCATGTGACGCATGTCATCTTGTACGTCTGGCATTACCGATTCAGACTTTGTTTGTTTGTCGATAATAACGAATTGGCATTTCTTTGGACTTATTGGAACTTGTTGAGAACAACAATGCCTCGTGAGTATGCTAATATGCATATTATTTACGGCGAATGTCGAGGCAACGCTAGTGCATCTTCTGTGCGTTATCGTGAAAGGTATCCGAACGCACGCCATCCTGACTATCGTGTATTTATTGGAGTGCATAACGCGTACTGCGAGGGAAGGATTTCTGGTCTCCGTGATATTGGTAGTGCCAGTGAAGGAAGACCTCGTCAAGATTTCGACGATGAAGTGCTTGATGAAATTAATGACGATCCATCTACTTCTGTGCGTACCATATCACGAGGCACTGGCGTATCTAAAACAACAGTGCACAGTATTTTAAAACGATACCAACTCCATCCTTTCCATGTACAACGTGTGCAAACTCTACTACCCAGAAATTATTCCTTGAGAGTGGTATTTTGCCGGCGAATGCTGCAGATTGTACGAGAGGATCCAGAATTTTTTAACCCTTTCGGTACCGGACATGAAATGGCGATGCGTGTTACTAGGACCGGGTTTTTTTGCATGCTACTAGGACCCCTGCCGAATATATGCGCCAGATATAAAAAATAAAACATATGCAAAAAATTCATTTATTTATAATAATATTTTAGTGTATTAAAGTATTTGTAATATATTATCTTAAAAAATATATATTTAAAAGGTTTGTTTTGTATGGTACACTTCAAAACAAGGCTGTACACACAGACCAACATTACACTTTCACACATGTACCTAGACTCTCTTATTTTTTTGCCTGAAGCTTCCTTTGGCTGCAAACAGTATATCGTCGAACCTTATTATTGGGTACCAGGACGGGAAAATATCGGCCTATAAGCCTCTCAGGGGGTTTTAGTCATAGTTTTACTCGGCTTTGGTTAGTCTGTGGTGTTTTGTACTTGAAATTAGACAAAGAAATCGATAGGCAGAAGTTATTTTCTCACTAACTAAAACTTACCGCTCAATAAGTTGTCTTATGATTTTCAACTGAAAATTTGCTAGAGGTTCTCTTCCTGCATTTTGTGTTTGGTACAGTGCATGTGCGTTAAGCATGGCTAGGTTCATATGAAAAAATAGCTTTCTGTACCATTTTACAGTTTTTCTAACGCATTCTGTAGAGCTTATTTCAATCAGAATAACGAGATTCATGACGTCGAGTAAATTTGCCGTATTTATACGGCAGTGAGACAGGTGGTCCGGTTTTAGGTACCGTATTTCTTCGGCATTGGGTTAACACGAAGCGACACAATTATGCGGCTGTGGTCCTACTAAAGGGTATAAACATAATATCGTCACATATATACGACAACGGTTTAAATATGCCATATAACCCTGAACGCATATATACGGCAGTGGTCCTGAGGGACCATTTAGATATTGACTAAAATATACGGCAATGGTACGGAAAGGGTTAATAAAATTTTGTGGTCTGACGAATCATCGTACAGAAAAGATGGCTTTGTAAATTTACTTAATACATATTAGCATACTCACGTTGTGTATACTGTATACGAGGCATTGTTGTTCTCAACGAATTCCAATAAGTCCAGAGAAACGCTAATTCGTTATTATTGACAAACAAACAAAATCTGAATCGGTAATACCAGACGTACAAAATGACATGCGTCACATGCAATTAAAAACAAGGCTTACTTGTTAAAAATTTTAAATTGATAAATTTAGCTCCTCCCTCCTCCACTATTCAAACAGCTATATCTTTTTTTCTAACAAGAAGAATCAGAATTTTTAAACATTTTAGAATATAATAATAAGTGGGCAAGTTTTCAAGACAAGTGACAAATTTTGCTTGGCACTTTTCTTTACACCATCAAAGGTCAAAGTCAGCAAACGGAATCTTGGTGGAACCGAAATTTAAGAAATACATTTTTATTTTTTAGAATACCGCCATAGTTATCTAAAAACTTCTATATACGTTTGATAGCACAACTGTTCTAGAATACTCACCAAAGAAGAGAACGAAAAAATCCTTACCTTGTGGCAGTGGCATGCAAAATACTATCCTAGAGTAGAAATTTTCAAAATTTCAAAAAAGTGCGCATATCTCGAAAACCGTAGGGTTTTCAGTAAGGTCAAGTTGTGATATTCTAATAGGTTATGTCCTGGCCGATTACCATTTTCAGGATTATCCATTATTTGCGGTATATTATTGCCTCTTATATTCACACTTACAATATTTAACTTCTATTTGGGCCACAGCCAATAATTCTGTTATGAAACCTTTAAAAACATTACAAAATAAGAAAGCCATAAAATGTATCTACAATCTTCCATACTTGGAACCTACAATAGGGCATGCTTCACGTGACGTCACAACTAACCTCAAAAATATATATTTTTTAAGATTTATTTGTATTACGTAGCTATTATTAAAATGTCTGCCTGGTTTCTGTACTTTCAACCAAAATCTAGTTCAATGTAATGTTTATGAAGTTTTAAATAGTTTGTCCCAATAAAATAAGACACTTTTTGCAGGTTAGAAATATAACCTATAATTAGCAGTCTATTTTTATTAGTCAACAATATTGAAAAATTATTTTCGTGAATTTTTAAATATTTGCTTGTAGCCAGTATGGCTCCAAGCTAAAAATGCGTATAGAAACATTAAAAATAAGAATAAACTTAAAAAATTTAAAATTTGAGGTTATGTTAGTTATATGATGCACATACCCTATTAGTTTATATAAACCAAATAATCTACTTGATATTGACTCGATATATACACTAAAAATTATAAATGTGACAAAATTTTAACCTTTCTGTTTACTTTTTTGTCGGTTTTAGTAGTTTTTAAATCCCGATTTGTGTATTTAATGGAATAAAAAAATCTTCATTCTTATAAACAAATTTTTAACATACAAAAAGTGTTAGTACATAACTCGTTAACAAATCAAACGGGTGGTTTTTATATTTTAAATCTTGCTTTTTCAAGAAAAATGGATTATACAGACTTTATGGGTCTCTAAGGTTATACTGGACACCGCAAAATCATTCCCTGAAGGCACAAACACATTTATTTGTTTTCTTTATGGTGTATTATTTATAAAAATTTTTTGTTTATCTATTTCTACTTCTATTTGTACATGTGTTAAAATAAAATATATTTTAAATTTTACTTTTTAACTTTCCTCTTAAAGGAACCCTCCCTTCAAGTCTATTTTTAATAGCATTTACCTATATTTTTTTAAACAGTATTATCCGATTTGTGTGTATAATAAATTCTATATCGAAAAAATGTTAAAATATACACATTTTAAATGGAAAAATACAATTTTCCAATACATCCCCAAACCAGAGGTTATATTGGACACATTTAAAAAATAATAAAAAAACATATTGCTCACCTTAATTTACTTTTTTTACATTAAAATAAGTTCCCTAAATATACCTCTATCAATGTGCTTAATCAGATTTAAATTACGCAGATTCGTTCTTGAAATATTCAAAAAAATCTTTAGAAATCACTAGATATATACCCGATTGACGATAACTTTCAGAGCAAGGGACACACCACTGGTGCTCTATTCTCTAACCCAGAGAATTAGACCAATGGTGGTTAGGTCATCTTTGACGCAATGTAAACATGTGGAACTGACAACTACACAACCTATTTGTCATATGCCACGGTACACGCGGGAAGCCTTGCTGTCGCTTCTCTGTGGTATAAGTTCTCTGGCAGTAGTCTACATTCTTTTTTAGAAATGTGGCAATGTAGCTAGTTACTGTCAAATGTAAAATGCCCCTGTTTTGGAGGTTATTACGCTATTACGTCACAAGATATCCGGAAAACTACCTTATTTTAAATCCACTCTGATTTTTAGCATATTCATTTTGCAATAAAACCAATAATAGTCAGTAAAATTACCCTAAAATTATATTTATAACATTTTGGAGAGACATACTATAATACTATATATTATTAATATTGTCGTTTTCGTTATTGTCTACTAGCCCATTACGAATCTGATTTTAGAATTCTGAAATTCAAGATGGCAGATCCAATATTCAAGATGGCGGATCCAATATGGCAGACAAAAAGTAAAAAATCTTCTGTTTGGTCTCGAAAAGTTATATACTTACTAGGATTTTTGGGTTAGTGATTACCAAAGCCAAAATTCTTTGAATGCACTAACTCTCAGTAAAAAAAATTCTTCACTTTACAATACATTTTTTTTCAAAGTAAACGTGTTAAATGATATAGAAAGGGCCGCGCATTCTTATTTCTTAATTCACGAATACAATGTACGTTAGGATCGATGAAAAATCTAGCTGCTTAATCCATTAATCCAAGTGACTGTAACTACTGCGATACTCAAGAAAAAATAGGCTGCTTAGAGCAAATATAACTGCACCTCATATGTGAAATATTTGTTTCTTCTTATTCCAGATATTATTTTTTCAAATTCGTAATCAGTGACCTCGAATGCCATGTAGAATGATTCGAAATTAAACAGAACGTTTTTGACTTTTTGGTCCATTATATTGGATCCGCCATCTTGAATTCCACATCAGCCATCTCGAATTTTAGGATTATGTTTTCAGGTTTGTAATAAGTGACCCAAAAATCCAAGTATATGCAATTTTATTGCCAAACCGCAAAAAGAACCCTTTATATAAGTTTTCATGATCATAATAGAAGTTTTCGACAATTAGGTCCGCCATATTGGATCCGCCATCTTGAATTTCGCAATTCTGACTTCGGATTTGAATTCAGCGACCTCCAAAACATAAATACATATCAAAATATGTTCATGGTAATCTTTTTAAATATGTACAAAAAGGTAGTACATGTATCTACTTTACAAGGATTCCATGAATCAAATTACCTAAATTACACATCCTCTATCACTCAGATGTCACTAACTAATATGCTCAACTTGAAACTTTATCACAAGCATGTTCTAATTGTAAACAATCATTTAGCCCATTATTTACAGTAAAATTTGGGGGTGCAAAAATGGGCGAATTTGGGCCTGTTTTTGCGGTCAGTCTTTCCGATTAATTCCAAATATTTCTGGGTATTTCCTAATTCTCATAAGGATTTCTTTGTGTTTCACAAATATTTCTTGTATTTCTAAAGTATTTCTTAGTACAGGTGCAGTGATTTCCAGGAGTAAGATATCCCTTGGTCTGTTCATTGGAAGGATTGCTATTTTTAGCATGTCATACATATACTTGAATATTTTACTAGTTTACTGTCTACTAAACATTCTACTAAAATGCATATTATAATAATGTAGGAATAGATATACACATAAAAGAAAAATTTAAAATATGCCGTTTAGAAAGAAGGACGGAGCCATAATAATAATAATAATAATAATAATAATAATAATAAATTCTTTATTCAAATAAGCTGTACATAACAGATATGAAACGTCAATGGTGATATAAAATAATGAACAATACATTAAAATGGTTACAAATTCCAAAAGTTTAAAATTTTATCTAGTACAATTTAAAAGCACACATTTATTCTAAAATTTAATTATGTACAAAAAAAAAGTAAATATATAAAGGGACGACGACAATATTGAGATCACTGCAGATTATAAAATTCTTGCAAAGTGTAGATGCATTTTTCAATGAGAAATTCTTTTAATGTTCTTTTGAATTTATTTAAGGTGTTGTTTTTAATATTTTTAGGCAATTTGTTGTAAATACTTGCAGATCAGTAATAAGGATTTTTTTGAAAGTTTGTTAGATAGTAGTTATTTATTAAAATATCATTTGCACCTCGTATGTTATGATCGTGTACATTATTGTTACGGGTGAATTTATTGAAATGCTGGTGAGCAAATAGGGATGCTTCGTATATAAAAATTGAAGTTAAGGTTAAAATTTTGGAAATTTTAAAAGTCTCTCTACAAGATTCTAAGCAGCCCCAGAACATTAGTCTTAGAATTCTCTTTTGGAGTAAGAATACTCTTTGTGAAGATGTGACTGAACCCCATAATAATATCGAGTATTTTAGATATGGATAGACAATACCATAATATACATTTATTAGCTCTGATTTTGTTGTGACGTATTTCAGATTTCATAAAGCAAAAAATGCTGAATTCAACTTATTGCACACACTGTCAATATGGTTTTCCCAAGTTAATTTTTCGTCTAACTGTAAACCTAAGAATTTATGATTGGTGGACTTTTTTATTGTACATTCTCTTATAGTTAAGTTAAGCAAAGGTGGTACGCGTCTTATGTAAAATTGTAAGTGAGTGGTTTTGTTTGTGTTTAATACTAGTCTGTTGTTTTTACACCAGTTCAAAAAGTATTCCAAGATTCTGTTAGCTATACCTTGGAGTTCTTCGATTGATGATGCAGCTACACCAATGGACACGTCATCCGCATACATTACCACTCGGATATGATTTGATACTTCAAAAAAATATTGTTCTAGGTCGTTTATAGACATGATAAATAATAAAGGAGATAGTACAGCACCCTGGGGGACGTCTATGTTTACATTTTGATAATCGGAATAATATGTATTGTCTATTTTAACTAAAAATTTTCTGTTACATATAAATGAATTACCCAGTTGTTTATGTTTCCGCGGATTCCAAGGCCATCTAGTTTTTCTAGCAATATTTTGTGATTAACACAGTCAAATGCTCTAGTTAGATCAAAGAATAATGCCATTGCATATTGGTTATTATCTAGTGACTGATAGATGAACTGTAAAAAGTCAAATGCTGCAGTATTAGTAGAGTGTTTAGGTCTAAAGCCATGTTGACTTTCGCTAAGTAACTTTGAATGCGTAAGATAATTATATTTTCTATTATGTATTATTTTTTCAAATAATTGGATTTTGAGCGATTGCTCTATAATTTTCTAACATTTGCTTATCTCCGCTTTTGTGTAGTGGTGTAACATATGAAAGTTTTAACTTGAAAGGAAAAACACCTGATTTTATAGATAGGTTCATTATAAAGCACAAAGGTTTTGATATGTAATGTATATAAGAATTTATAATATTATAGTTCATTTCATCAGGGCCGGTAGAGGTCCTACTTGTTATCGATTTTAAAGCTGTAAATAATTCATGAGGTTGAATATATAATAGTTTCATTTTTTATAAATATTTTTTCTTCAAACGTTGATTAGCTGTAAAAAAAAATAAAAATAAAAAATCTCGAATTTCTCCACCAAAAACGCATTGTTTTAATATCGCATGCCCGGCGTATTAAATAAAATACACATTGCTATGGATATTACTTTTTCTGCCGCTCACGGCATCAAAAAAAGTTACGTCCTCCGTTGTTAATGGCAATGCATAGCCGTCTAAAAAGTCAAACTTTAAGGTCGTGAAATGAATTAAGAAATGTCATGTTTTTCTGACGTTTGAAGAAAATTAAATTTTTTTGTTTTTTTCTGTGCTCAAGGGTTAACCAGCCCATTATTATGTTGTTATTCTATATACTTGCATTTTTTTTATAGCATTGTCATTCTAGCTCTTGATTTCTAAACAAAATTTTGTTTAGGAAAATAAATGGGACATTTGGTTTCATTCGGTATGTTGGTGTGATATATATTAAAATTTATGTGAGTAATTAGAGTGGTTTTCAGATGAATATATCTGTTATGTTAATTCATTGTTGCTTTAACTTACTAACACTTTTTTGGTTTGTAATTGTTTCAAAGCTGGGCAAATTATTACTATGTACAAATTGCCAATTAGGCTCTTAAATAAATAATTATTTTAAAATTATGTATAAAATCGCAATTTTCTGTGAATAGCATAGAGTGTCACGATTGAAAAAATTTCCTCACCTCTTACTAAAGTGTATGATTAATTTGATGTCAAGCAAATATATCTTGTAATATGAGTACAATATATATTTAATAAGATATTTACTATTTTTTGTACTTATGCTTAATAAAGTTATGAAAATATACTGATATTATATTACACAGCCCCACAGAAAAAAAAGTGGTCTGTCCAGAGGTCCAGACCAGTGTACCCTTATGCACTTCCCAGGGAGTTCGATCCTGGATAACCAACAACCACCACCATCGGGAGGCCGAACCAAACGACCTCACAAAGACGACTGGCTGGTGGCCAAAAAGGTTATCACAGCACCAGCGATTGAATGGGCGATCAAATCTTTTCAACCATTCAAATCGCCTGGTGAGGGTGGCATTTTTCCAGCGCTGCTACAAAACGGACTTGAAATACTGCTACCTTTCCTCATCAGACTATACAGAGCTGGTCTGGTATGGAACTATATCCCATTCAGTTGGGCGGCGGTAAAAGTGGTATATATACCAAAAGTGGGTCGGACAGAACTAGACCCCAAATCGCTAAGACCCATCAGCCTGACATCATTTCTGTTGAAAGACCTAGAAAAGGTTCTGGATGGACATATCAGGGGAAACATCCTGAGCACCTATCCTCTGAATGTTCACCAGTATGCCTATCAACCCGGCAAATCAACAGAACTAGCACTAAATAACCTGATCGGGAAAATCACGCAATCTCTTGAGGAAAAAGAGATTGCGGTGGCAGCATTCCTTGACATCGAAAGAGCATTCAACAATGCATTGCCCAACTCCATATATACAGCTGCGGCTGCTAGAGAGGTTGAGCTAACTATAACTGGCTGGATTCAAGCTATGCTTGAAAACAGAATCATAACGACTTCTCTACGGGGAGAAACGGTCAGATTCAGGGCCGCAAGAGGGTGTCCACAAGGCGGGGTTCTTTCCCCCCTTTTATGGTCACTGCTTGTGGATGATCTGCTAGCCATTCTCTCTCTGTGGGAAGCCGAGATTCAAGCATATGTGGACGATCTAGTCATTATGGTTAGAGGAAAATCTGAAGAGGTACTCTCTAATACCCTTCAAGAGGTGCTAAATACAGTCCATATTTGGTGTGAGAGGGAGCAGATGACTGTGGACCCCCACAAAACTGTAATAGTACCCTTCACCAGAAAAAGGAAGCTGAACAATTTAGTGCCGCCCTCCTTAGCAGGTGAAACTATTCCATTTGCGGGGGAAGTGAAATACCTAGGGGTTACACTAGATAAATTACTCAACTGGAACTCCCATCTGGAAAAGGTAATCAACAAGGCGCGACTCTCCTTGTGGACATGTCGCAGAATTTGTGGAAAAACCCAACAAATATACTGGCTATACGTTACGGTCATAAGACCAATGGTAGCGTATGCCTCCATAGTTTGGTGGTCGAAAGGGCTACAACAAACGACCAAAGCCAAACTCTCTGGTCTACAGAGACAAGCATGTCTGGCAGTAACTGGTGCGATAAATACCACACTGTCAGCAGCTCTGGAAATCCTCCTGGATCTACCTCCTCTCCACATCTACTTGGAGAGAGAGGCCAGGTGGGCAACATAAAGACTTCAACAAGAGGTAAATAATATGCCGCAGGCTAGCATCATGGAACGCAACAGGCTGTCAGATGACATGGAGTGTCATGGCATCCTGGGAATGCTTTCAGATGTGATGCCTACCGTGACCAACTATGAACTGCCTTTTACCGTCCTTTTTCCTGGAAGAGACGAATGGGATCGGAACAAAACTGACCTACAAAGAGCAGACATCTGTTGGTTTACAGACGGCTCCAAAACCCCTGAGGGAGTTGGAGCTGGAGCATACAGTCGCAACCCAAAGGTAAGAATCACTTCGAGCCTGGGTAATTATGCGACTGTCTGTCAGGCAGAAGTTCATGCCATTGAACTGTGTACAAGGAGGCTTGAGCAGATGCATCCTAGACACAGATCAATAAAAATATTTTCAGACAGCCAAACAGCTTTTAAAGCTCTTGGCTCACATCGCTGCAATTCTAAATTGGCTCGTTTTCACCCCTACATCCCAAAAAACACCCCTGAAACAAGAAAAAAAGTGGTCTGACTGGCAGACTATACCAGTATATTCTTATGTATTTTGACCTGCTGAATCCGAATTAGAAGTCAGAATTGTCAGATTGGCTCTTTTTTCACACCTAACCCCAAAATACAAAAAGTGGTCAGTCTGGCGGACCACAACAGTGTATCCTTACGTATTTAGTAAGGATACACTAGTATGGTCCGCCGGACAGACCACTTTTTTTTATTGTTTTGGGGGTGTTTCTTGGTGTTAGGAGTGAAAAATGAGCCAATATTACAATTCTGACTTCGGATTCGGTTTCAGCGGGTCCAAATACATAAGGATACACTGGTATGGTCCGCCGGACAGACCATTTTTTTTTGGGGGGGGGGGTGTTTTCTGGGATTAGGGGTGGAAAACGAACCAATTTGACAATTCTGACTACGGATTCGGATTCAGCGGGTCAAAATACATAAGGATGCATTAGTATGGTTCGCCGGACAGACCATTTTTGGTACGGGGGTGTTTTTCTGTGGTTGGGGGTGAAAAGCGAACCAATCTGACAATTCTGACTTCGGATTCGGTTTCAGCGGATCCAAATACATAAGGATACACTGGTCTGGTCCGCCGGACAGACGATTTTTTGGGAGGGTGTTTTCTTGGGATTAGGGGTGAAAAACGAGCTAATCTGACAATTCTAACTTTGGATTAGGTTTCAACGGGTCCAAATACATAAGGATACACTGGTTTGGTCAGGGGCGAAAGCTTTGGCGGTACCTTTGAGTTTTGATGGCTCGATTTCTGTGACCTTGTGTACCAATTGCATCTACACTAAGAGAAATGTGTTCTTAATTAATTTCTATTTTTTCTTTATTTCTAAGAATACACTGAGAAAACAGTGTATTTCGAGTTGGAATGAAAAATATTACCATTTGAATTGTTTATAATCGGCGCCTATTTTCAGTCGATTTGGGCCCTAGGTTTTATTTATGATAATTTCAATTTTCGGCTAATGTTTTCCACCTCCCAAAATGAGTGGAAATAAAACTCACAAATCTAAACTTAAAACGATAAACGTCAAAAGTGTCAATGCAAAAGTGAGGTTGATTGATATACCTTTTAAAAATTGGCGATGCGTATACAAATTTGGTTTTGGCGGCAAGGCTTGCTTTCGCCTCTGTGTAGTTACTGTACTCTGTGTTATTAAATAGATATTCTGAAAATATATGAATTTCTTGTTACGTTGATACAACATAAGTCAATATTTTCTTAAATATTAAGATACTGAACAAGTTTAAATAGTGTAATCCCATATTTGAATTAACATAGTGGACAATGAAAAATAGAAAACGTAAACATAGATAGTTAAGAGTCTTGAATATATCCTGTTGTCTTCATTTATTTATAATGTGTCTTTTTAGCACTGCAGTAGGCTTCTTTAATGTAACACAATGGAAATTTTTTGTTAGGCAACAGAGTAAAATGTTGTACGTCAGCTTAATAAGCTCGCCACAATAAATGTCTGTCTCTGGAGCATCCATCTACGTTTCGTGCAATGTACGTTATCTGTTAAATTAACAATAAAGTACTAGTTGAATTCTACAGTGAGACTACCCATTGACTTTAAAAGAGTAAAATGAGTTAGAGGAGTTAAAAGTATTCGGTAGATCATTTATGTTGATTATGACAAGGGGAGGACCCAATACCAGCCCTTGGAAACTCCTCTTTTTATTAATAGGGCATTAGGTTTTCACTGCAAATTTGTAGTTCAGTTTGAACTTAAGTATATCAGTGTTCTGCTAACTTATGAATGGCTACTCTATATTTGGTAATAGGAAGCATATGATAGGCATAATTTGCAGCTGCATTTGTGGCATGTGGCCGTGGCGTACCCAGCTTTTTGGAGCAGAAGGGGCAGTCCGTTTAAAAGGCAGTATAGTGCAAGTAAAGGAACCAGCGGGGGGGCAAGATGGATAACAAATTTTTGATAAGCGGGAAGGGACCAAAATCTTTGATGAGCAGAGGGATGCAAGAAGAGAAAAACATTTTTTAAATTTTTTAATGAGCGGAGGGGGGGGGCGGAAAATGGACGCCACTGACATGTGGCCAATGGTTCATCTTTTATTTCCACAGCTTTACATTTAGAATATGACATTGCTTAAAAATACTTAAGGCCGGTCCTGTTATTTATCTATGTGAACACAGAGTTTTTCATAGTCATAAGTTGTAGATAAGTTTTTTATCCCTGAGAATTAATATAAAAAAAAGAATCAAGTTTGTTGCACACAGTTATTAAAGATGGACCTTTCACAGAAAATTTATGCAGTTGAGGTAATAAGGTAAATAGTCTGCAAAGCATAATAATGTAGAACTAGAAGAAAAGTTTATGTTGTGAGAGAATCATATTTAAAAGTCTATTTTTTCTAATCGAAAATTGTGACTAAACTGTTTTAAGAATTTTAAACCTAGAGTGTTGCGAAGTGGTCACTGCTGTTAAAGTTAGTATAATGTACCGTACCAGACAATGAGTGAAATCATTATTCACTTATACTTTTAAGGACAAGATCATGTTTTAACATCAATATGGATAATTAAATCAGTAAAAGTTCTTTTAAGCGCTATTTCAATCCGATTCGATCCGATCCTGGTCTTACTGTCTTTCTAGTGTTATTACAGTAATGTTACCACTTCGAACAATTTCTGTCTCGCCCTCTAATAGTAAAGCGTCAAACCAATATTTGCATATGTCAGCAAATTCTTCTAAAGGTTTAATTTTTTATAGGAGCAAATATTATTCCGATTTTTAAATTTTTTTCACATTAAATATATTTATTCTAGTATGTATTACATTTTATTTAAATATTTGAGCCTCATTAAAGAATATAAAATAATTAATGATGAATTACGGACGGTTGAGTTCGCATTTAATAATCCAAAGGAGAAAACATTGGAAACTTAATTTCATTTAGTATTCAAATATAGAATATAATACATACTAGATTTAAGTTAACTAATTTTAACAATTACATCAATTCTGAATTGTGTTGGTTCGTCTTTAAGAACAAACATTTGAAAGATTGACAACTCTAAATGCGATATTTGACATTGCTAACAGAACATAGCCTCTTCTCTTGATACCATTAAAGCTCACGCTTTTTTGAAACACTCATTTTATGTAACCAATTGTGAAGTGGAGGAAAACACTGTTAGCAACATGTCTCATATACATTCCTTTTGACGTGTTGCATTCTGCTCACCATAAAATGTACGTCATGAGAAAAACTAACCGTCAGCAAATATTCACTTATGTTATATCAGTATAACAAAAATTTAATGTTCTTTCAGAATATCTCATAATAATATTTGTATTTTTTATAAAGAAATATATATATTTGTAGATTTTTAGTTCCAACATTGTTTTTTTTTTATATTTATTACCACCTTATTAAGTAAATGTTTAGAATATAGTGATTTTTGTTATTAAATTATGTATTTTTCATAACAGATAAAATCAATCCCAAATCTCAGAATTACGTTAACAGAAATATCGCCCGTTAACGTAATTCTGGTATATTGAAAGCATTAATAAATGTTTTGCTTAGCGAGAAATGATTTCTATTTTCATATAACTGTGTTACTAAATAATAAAAAGTATTAATTTAATTACAAAGTGATTATTTATGTCCAGCTTTATTAATGATTTTCTATTAATTTAATTACAAAGTGATTATTTATGTCCAGCTTTATTAATGATTTTTTTTTATATATAAAGAATTTTATAAATACAAGATTTTCTTGAACTGTCACTGACACATTGAGGATATATTTTAGGCAACGAACAACGTCCCAACAATTCATGGTAACTTCTGGACTCACTGCTGCTTCACCTCCAAAATTCGTGTCTTTAGAAGAAATAATGCAGGCGGCTAATGGCATGCGGGATATGGCCTTAGTGCATCAAATCGTTGTTGATGAAGACTTTAAATTGAAGAAAGTGGAGCCTCCTCCCAACAGCATTCAAAAAATCATCAAAGAGACAATGCATAAGGCATTTTGGGATGTTTTAAGGGAACAATTAGCTGAAGATCCTCCAGTGTACACCCAGGTAAGCGTGAGATATTTGTTTGTCAAACGCATGTTGAATTGTCACTTTGAAATTATTGGTTATGTTTTAAGAGAATATAAATCCAAGCCTCTTGTAAAGAACATAAACTTGGATTCTTTCGAGTCATAATTTTTCTAGTCCTTTCCCTGATAAGGTTTTGATTGACCCATGGAGTGTAGAGAGTATGACTTCAGACTTAATTGGGAACATATGTAGGTCAGAAATCCATGAGGTGGACATCCCAGAAAGTGGTAGGAAGTCCACCATCTTGGTTTCTATGTTAAACCGGATGTGTGTTCTATCTTCGCAACCGCTGGCCCGATTTTAATTTTGTTTTTTTAGTTCGACTACAAATTATACATAGAATAATAAAAGCTCTTTTGAATTTCTATGAATCTCGTAAGATAAAAGAGTAAAAATTGTTATATAAAAAGAAATAAAAATTAACAATAACACTTTTTTAATCCGAACCCTTTTCATTATAATTTAAAAAAATATTTGTCTAATATAAGTTGTAGTCTAACATTCTAGCTATGAAATTGCGTTTTGTCCGCCACATTAGTACTAAAAATAAGAAAGATACGGTGAGATTCGTCCAGTGACGTGAGCCTAATTAATACTGTTAGTTGCACCATACATTAGCTATGAAAGGAGAATAGTAGTATGAGCACGTTATCAGTGTGTGCGACAAGATCCTATTCACGTCTAAATTTGGAGGGGATGTATCAAAATAATTTTTACAAGGGCTTATCAAATCAACATTGTTCGGTGATGTGTGCTGCTTGACATTGCCAGTTTAATGTATGTAACAAAGAAATCTATGTAATAAATAATATAATACATTGAAATTTGGTTTTATGTTATAAAACAAAATAAGACCTTTGCTATAATTATTACTATAATTTTTGTTGACATAAAATATTTATTGCGCTTGCAGAATTTTCAACAATTTACTTTTATTTTGCAAGAGCAAGTTAAAAAAAAACTTTCGGGAATGCAACGCAAATTATTAAATGGTTTAAAAATATCTTCGTCATTTTCTAGTTCAACATGATATTTGGTAACGCTTAATGGCTCATAGTTAATTCCTCTAAACCAATTCAAATACAAATTAGCACAATAGTACATTCTTTTAATATATTATCTGCACAAGTGAATGAGGTAGGTGGTAAATTGTCTAGAACAAAATTTTTTGAGTTATATTAAAACCAAGCTCTCAGTTAATCAATCTATTTAGTCAGTACCTACTGTGATTCTATAGGATCTGATCCATTTTTTTTTTGAGATACCTAGCTTATGCCATCAACTATCAAAATATATTTTTTAGGACCAATTTTGCTTGTGTAATTGCATCTAGTTAGTATGTGAGCCACTGAAATCATATTACGTAATTCAAGACCATAGATTTGTATAAACTTGTTAATTGATATGCATTTAATGTTATCTCAATTACCCGTTCTAAACCACATTTCTAACTAGTTTGATTTTTGGAAATGATAGAAAAGTAATATGAAAACGCAAGTATCCGAAGATAAAATAGCTGCTCGAGTCCCTGTTAAATATATTATGTGAGGTATAATTTGATCAGCGTCTTCAAAATTTTTTAAAAGTAATCATTTTTCTATGCTGTAATATTTGAAAGGATTAAGGTATTTTTTTCATCTGCAAACGAACTAAGACATACACAAGATAATGAAAAACTTGTATGAAATTTTTGCTTAAAATATTCCTGCATATTGGCTTATTTGTAGAAAACTAAAGGAACCCAATGAAACAGGTATTGTAGTTTCATCCCTAATAAATCTTAACTATGCTGAACATCTCGTACTTGATGATGTAACTCTTTAGACATGTTTGCCACTTTTAACTGATTTTTTAAAATAATTATAAAAAATTATATCAACTCTTGAAGAATTTTTACAAATATTATTAATATAGGTAACAGAATTTTGGATTAACAAGCCGAATATTTTTATTTCTTTAAATTTAAAATTTTTGATTATGATTGTAAAATAAATCACAAAAATTGTGGCACGTCTCTCAAAAAAATAAGAAGAAAAATTATAGTCGTCCATAACAAACACATTTTTCAAAGCATGTACGAATTTGAATTTATATGCATGAATCATGTGTCCAAGATTGCCAAACAACTGCACCGACAGAAATATTTCACATAATATTCAACGAGCGGTTATTTTATCTTCGAATACTGACGTTTTTATATTACTTTTGCATCATTCCCTAATATCAAATAAATTAAAAACATGGTTTAGAATTGGTAATCGAGACAATATTAGATAGATACCAAATCACAGGCTTGTACAAATCCCTGGTTCTGAATTATGTAATCTGAGAAGAATTGGTTTTAAAAAATATGTTTTAAAAGAATCGTTAGCAAAGTTTTGGTAATATTGGATATTATGAATAATGTCCTATACGTTTTAATATATTTCTTTTTTTTTTGGAACTGAAGAACATGCTGCAAAAGGATAGTGTAGTCTTAATTACAAAATATTTAAGTAATATAATGAACTTTTACAATTGATCTAATTAGTTTTATATACCTATCCGATTTCTAATAATATAATAAAGTATATATCATTTTGTATAAGTGAAACTAAGAGAAAGTGATGTGATGTTTTGCCATTATATAATTCTAATTATCCTTATAGCAGGTCTGTACATGCATGAGCGATTATGAAGAGTAAATAGTAAAGAAATGGGTTTTAAGAAAGTGCTATTAAATATGTATTATTTCAGTGCAACCCAAGATAAACTGTTATTTGATTTTGTTCTTTATCTTATGACAAAGCTATTTTATGTGCAGCCAAGTATTTATAAACGATGAATACATTTTCAGCCTTGATGTTCCAAATTTTTTAAAGTTGCATGGCCAAGGTTAATTTGTGGGTAGTAACAATTTAGTTGAACATTAAATAAATTTGTATAAACATGCATGAGTCACTTTACCAAGTTGTTATTGCCATAGATAGTGTGATCTTTTTTTAAACCTTTGGGATATTTCAGTTCCTTAACCTTGAATATATTTTTTATGACAACTTCATATAATGTAATTAAATCAGCTGTATCATGTCTACCTCCAGCAATGTTGAATATGAAATTTGTGTTCAATGACCTCAAAAACCTATAAGTATAATGTCATCTTAACATTTTTTTTTTCTATATAAATTTTGCATGAGTTTCATTTTAAGTCGGCAGTATTGAATTTGTCACTTTGAATTTTGAAATTTGAATATATTATTCACCTCCAGCGATCTCAAATGTTCACGACAAAATTATCCGAATTTCCTGAGATATTAAAAATATTTTTGACAAAAAAGTTTTTTTTTTCATTTTTGAAAAATTCAAGGAGCTAGATTTTTCAACTGTGAACTGTTTTACATTTTATGTGGAATGCCATATTTTGCATGAAAACAAAGCCTTTAATCCATTGATATTAGCCCTAAAATTAACCAAGAGAGAAAATAAATTAAAATGTTTTTCCGTTTGGGGATTATACGCATCAGAGAGTGACTTTTAAGAAATGAAAAAGTTCTCAATGCGCAAGCTTTCCCCCAAAAATGACCTAATACAATTCTCGCGGCGGTCTTTTGCATTTTCTCAAGGAATGGCTGGACCTACAGGAAAGAGTGACCGCAAAAATCGCCTGTTTTGTGGTCCTTTTATATTCGCATTTTTTAATTGAAGTCCAATCAACATTTAAAAACTGATTCAAATAATTTTTCAATATTGTCGATAAATAATCACGGGCCCATAAAAAGAAGTGGTCTGTCTGGCGAACGAGACCAGTGTATCCTTATGTATTTTGACCCGCTGAATCTGAATCCAACGTCAGGATTGTCAGATTGGCTCATTTTTCATCCCTAATCTCAAAGAACACCCATAAAGAGCCGTTTTTTTGCCTTTCACATTTAAATGAGTAGTTAGAAATTTTTTTAAATATGTTTACTTCATAACCCTGTAACTCTACACTTTCATTAGTGGCGACGGGCAAGCTTTCATAACTACAAAACTCTAAATAAACAGAAATTTTACATATCTGATTTCAAAAACCATAAAACTCGGTGAAACTATTAGTTTCAAGTTGAGCATGCTTTTAGTTACTAAGTTATGAGATCTTAATGTTGCTGTTGCATATCATCAGCCTTCTAGATTCAAGGGCCACGAAACAGGCGATTTTTAACGTACTTTTGTGGTCACTTTTTTATGCTCATTGCAAATATTTTGTATAAAATTTAATCTGCGAGGAGGAACAAAGCTAAGCCATTAAGATGTTGACCACTGTTATGAAAGTGCCTTATAATAATTACGTGTAATATATTTATTTCGTTACTTTTAATTTTCCAGTGCTTGTTTATTTTTCAGTAATGAGCTATCAAACTAGAGGTTGGCCCCCAATCAGCTTGCACTTTGCATATTCTTATCAAAGTGTGGTCTATGAGCATAGTGTACTGAAAAAGTACAGCAAAGTTTTCTCTTCATCTGCTTTTGCAAACTGATGACATAGCATCTTTTGTGGCATGAGTTCATTTGCACACCGCTTTTAAAGTAGACCTCTTGGTGCTTTAACCTTTTTACTTTCGGTTTAACAGTTTTTCAGATCCTGATCGAAACAAAACGAGTTTTACTTGAACGTCAAAGTTAACCGGGTTCACTTGATGATTTAAACTAAATTTTCTCATTTGCCCATGCGCAGATCTGATTACAAGTGACTATTTCAAATCATTTTCCACTCGAGAGGTTATGTAAATTTAAATCCATATTTACCCTTATAAATAAACACAATAGGAACACAGTACGTTTGTACAGTAGAAATTGAATGTCCAGTAACAGCTTATCACTTACTTCAGTGATAAATTATTATTATTAGAAAACGCGAGCAGATACTCAGGCTTGTCGGCCCATTGTACATTCGCGACGTATAGAATCCCTTAGAAGAGATCAGTGCTTTCCACAAAGGACAGCAGTCTGTTTCAAGGGATATCCTGCAGTTCCTCTGGATGCAAGAATTGCCACTCGAGGTGCCTACCCAAGTAGCACAAATATGCTATTCAGCTGAAATAACCAAAATTTAGCCATTAAAACGTTTTAAGGGCTTTTGTTTAGTTTTATTTTGGTCATCTTATTCTAGTCGTGGTTTAGCATAAAATTTAAAAACGAAATAGTCATGATGATCTCTTTTTAGCTATATACTGGTCATATATGAGCAAGTAATTAAATAGCAACAATGTTAAGTCCTAATACTGCCATTCTAGCTATAAAACTGGCTAGAATATGTTGACTTGGTTTTTGTTATTTATATAGTGTTGATATCCAAACTATTACTAAGAAATTAGCCTAAAAATGACTATATTAGTTAGGCTCTATTCGGGCAGTTTTCTTAGCTGTTATTACCGAATAATGACTGAAACAATAATGATAAAATACCCTTATTAAATGACTATTTTAGAAGTAATTTTGTACACATTAAAATCTAAATTGAGGCCAAACGGCAAGATAAAAATATAACCTAAAAACAAGTATGGATAATGTTGAAAACTTTATACATACACAAATAAGTTTTATACCAACAGAAAAATAAGAATGAAATGTAAAAGAAAATATACGCAGAGTTCACATACCTATTATTGGAAAAGGAATGTGTCCTAAAAGTAAGTTCAAAGAGTAGGTACGTAGGGGCATAACACTTTTTACGGGGTGTTTTCATTGACGTTTGTGTCTACAAAAGCTTATGCGTTAATAGATATAAATATGTAGATCATTAAAGTGAAAGTGTCAACTTATCTTCTGCAACACTGCTCACAATCCATTTTCTACGGCTCTAGCCATCATTAACATTTTACTATTATTCCTTTTTATTGTACATGGTTGCTGGAAGTATTTTGTGTCTGGTTTTGATTGCTGATTCGTCAAAAATGTATGTATGCTTTTGTATTTGACCAATACAGTTAGCTATTTACTACCTACCCAACGACTTGAAGGAACACTGCACTAAAGGCAAATTTGCTCCTCGATGGTTTCATCTATGCAATACATTTTCAGAAACTTTAGTAAAAAATTTTAATTTGGTTGGAGAAAGGAAATGTAAAAAAGGTTGGAGAAACAAAGGTCAAAATACAAACTGGTAACCTGTTCCACACAAATGCAATCAAAACAAACGTAAAAAGAGAGGTTATGTCTTTCTCATAGTCGTATTTTGATGCGAAAACTCGCTAACCACTTTTTGGTAACAGTTTGGCAAATATGACATGTTAAATTTGCCATTTGACGAAAAAAGTTTATTAGATCTTTTACATCATATTCTGGCTTATTTCTAGCATCACTAGCGAAAACATATGCCAAATGATGACAACTTGCCGCCATGTTTTCTATCAAACGAGAAGAACTCGAACGATGGCCATTACGTTCTTTTTCAATACTTTATTAATTGTACCTATAAAATAAAGTTTTGACTTACTAATTCGTTATTATAATAATTTTTAATAACATTACCATCGATTGTGCTTCTTGAAATTACAAAATGTTTATATGTATTTATTTCAAATTAATTTAATTATACCTAAAATTTAAAGATTTCTGGAGGCCCCTTTGTTTTTATGAGTATTTTATATAAGTTTACAGAAAAAATTCGCGCGTTGATAAAATTTAATCCCTGATTGACCATATATGCAATTATGATGTTCATATAATTTTAAAGATGGACAAAGTATACGTCCATTTTATCTAACAACACCTGCTTAAAGCCAAAGGATGGCCATAATAGTGTTCTCGTTTTATTTTATGCCTAGAAGTCATGATTTAGTCACGGTGAAGTAGATACATCACCCCTTTCGCCATAAGAGCCATTTGATAACTAGTAATAAAGCAGCCACAAAAATCAAAAAGAAAGCCAAATGAGTTGCACATGCGTTATGGCCATTTGGCTTCAGTTGCGTGTTCACGACCAAGATATGATTCCCCATTTTCGCCACCAGTACAGTACGTCTTCAGAACGTAATAATTCGGTTTTAATAATCCCCACTATAACCAAATAGCCATCCTTTTTAGCTACTGTAACATGATGATGACCAAAATACAACTACTTGTGCTACTTGGGTATGTCTTAACACTCCTAGTGGAGCGCAACTGCATAGGATATGAGTGATGGTTTCATGCTCTACTCCACATGTCCGACAAATAGGATTATCTCTCAACCTCATTGTATGTAGATGTTTGTTCAACTGTTAAACTGTGCCGCAGCCTAGTCTCGCAGTTCTGAGTGAATCAGACGCCTTTGCAGACCGAAAGCTGGTTCAGAGCCAGGGAAGGGAGTTTTCGCTCCTTCTCCCGCCAGACGATCTGCTTCTTCTTTGCCCTCTACATCACTGTGACCGGGCACCCATATGAGTTTAACCGAGTTGCGTTCACAGAGCTCGGTCAAAATATTTCGACAGTTAAGCACCAGCCTAGAGGTCACCTTGTTTGATGCAAGGGATTTCAGAGCCGCCTGGCTGTCGCTGCATATATAAATATGTTTGTCTATGAAACCTCTGCTGAGATTTTCGCTTGCGTACCGTAGTATGGCATACATTTCTTCTTAGAACACACTAGGGTACCTACCAAGTGGCACCGATATATGAGTCCTTGGTTTGCATCCGTGTGTGCCTGCACCCGTTCCCTCCTGAGTCTTGGATCAGTCTGTATACCATTCCAAACCACCGGGACTCAGGAGATGCGTTTTGTCACGTTCCTAGACCTCTTGAAACATGATGGTATATGGAATCGTGAAAGAGTAGACGGGGAGACACTGGTCATCACCTGATTGAGCGATAATCTGATCCCTTGCCGGTTGAGCCAGAGCCTTTGTGTGCCCTAACCCTTGGCCTGTCATGTTCCACATTCCATTTTTGAACAGTCTGTTTGCTTCTTTAAGTTACTAGGTTAAGTTACTGAGGTTAAGTTACTCATAAACTTAACCTGAGAAAATTGTTTTGTCAACTATTAGGCATTCCAACAACCTGTCAAACTATTTTAGCAATATGGCGTGGAGGGCAAACATGGGGTTTATTTTAATTAACTCGCGGAAACGTAACCAAGGCAACCGAAAAACAAACTCTTTAACAAATGTTTAACGAATGAAAACAAACGTTTGCCGGATGTTTGCCATCCACGCCATGTTTAAAGTCACGTGGTTTGGATTGCTTAATACACGAATTCTCGGATTAGTTAACCTAACTTTTAAATATGGTTTAATATTTTGAAAAACAGGCACGGCATTAACCTAGTTCAAAAAATGTGTTTAAAAGTTAAACTCGTTCAATTAACCCAAATTTTAACCCGACACCTAAAAACTGGCTGTAAAAATTTGTACTTGAAATTTTGATAATTTTTGTTTTTCCATTAATATTCTAAATATTACTCAAATTTGTGGGAGCACCCTATTAATTATCAGGCATCTTTGAAGTCTCTTATTTGCATTGCAATGCTTGATAATGTATTGAAATGTTTCAGCAGCGCATTGAGGTGAATTACTTGCATGGCAATGCACTTTAGTGTACAAATTCCGACCAACACTTTACCCCTCGGGAGGCACCATACATACTCCTTAATTATTTTGTATTGCATTTATTCATTTTAATAAGGATTTTCGTATATTCTCTTTTGCATTTTTAGGCTTTGAATTTATTAGAAGAAATAAAGGAGGGTTTGTTTGCCGTTCTTTTACCACAGCACACCAGAATAAAGCAGCAAATATCAGAAATTTTAGACTCTGATCTTATTAAACAGCAAGCTGAAAAAGGCACAATAGATTTTAAGGTTGGTAGTCAGTTCACTAAAATCTAACTTGAGATCTGTATGAGTTGTTAATACAAATATGATTTGATATGTATTGAGTAGTTACTGCAATAATGGCTTACAAATTGTCGTGCCGTGTATATCTATCCAGATTCTCTATCTACTGTTATGACATATAAGTATAGGACCCACACTAACAAGAGAAATGAACAATTCATGTTTCAACTAAGTTCAACGATTCTCAAGCAGGCAAAAATTGTCCGACTTCTGTATTTATTCATGACTATTTTATTGACAAATTATAATTTCATTTAGGTATTTATTTAGTTATATTTATTATGTTGAGCTAGCGTTATTGTGGGAAGTACATACAAATTTTAGTTTTGGTTTTCAGTTCGTCAACAAAAGCATTTCAATTTGTTCGAGAACTTCTGGTATTTCTAACTTGTCAAGTACAGTCTTAATTCATACAGTAAAATGACCTTTGGCAGAGTTGGATCAAGGGTAGATTGCGCCTTTGGCATTCTTAGTTTTGGTATACATCACTGGATGTTGACGCAGGTAGGATTGAAGAATAATGCTTTAGTGAACTAAATTTTGTACCTCTCGAAGGCTTACACCCTTGGCAGCTACCAATTTGTCAACCCCCCTAGTCCCAGCTCTGACCTTTGGACCGTTCAAGTTGGATTGTAATTGATTTTATAGATTTTTAAATTTATCCTCTGAATTACTATTATTATTATTTGTGAGTTATGGCTTACAGTTGTAAGTTTTTCTATTTAATTTTAGCACTATGCCCAGTACGTGATCTCCGTTATGTCCAAATTATGTGCGCCTGTCCGAGATGATAAAATCAAAGAATTAACAGAAACGTTTGATGTAATTGACACTTTTAAAGGTATATTAGAGGTGAGAGTCAGTCATCATATTGTAAATATACATTTTAAATGTAAACACACAACAATATGCATTTTAAATGTTTTTTTAGACTTTGGATTTGATGCAACTGGACATGGCAAACTTTACTCTCCAGATGGCCAGGCCTGATATTATTGCCTGCAGTGTAGACTTAGAAAGAAAGAAGTTTGCAGATTTCCTGGCTATTCAGCATGGTAAAAATGTCTTTCGAAAATCATTAATATAATCGTTTTTTTATAATGGGGTTATTTCATAATTTCTATTTACATTAAATTGGCATTATATGACCAGTAATAATTAAGTATATGTAATGGCGATTTTTTTTATGAACGTTAAGTAATTTTAAATTCAATTTATAATTTGAAAATGGTAGTTTCCTCTAAAAGCCGTGGACGTCCATGGTTACCCATGCGCAGTATAGTTCAGACAGTAAATTTGTAAGGCAGCCATGAGATATAAACTTCACCTTCTTTTGATATGTCGTTGTATTTTGCTGTTTTCACTAAATGTCAAAAATGACACTTTTTATTCGTTCGTGCCAAGAATTTTCGATTTGCCCTGTGCAATTTACGAACTATTCCTCTTTACATCCTGACATGATACGGCCGTCCCGCTGGTGTATTTTGAAAAACTGAACGATTTAAAATTGCATGTTTCTGCGCTATTTTTGATTCCAAAATGCATGCTTTTTTAAATTATTTTTCGCCGATATCTCTGAAACGGTAAGATCTAGCCCAAAATCAAAATATCGTAAAACCAGTTCGTTTCATTACGAATCTTTTGGTTGCATCAGAATTTTGATTTTTTTTTTTTTGGTTCGGAGATATTTACTGCAATGTGTGACGATGTTCAGCAAAAATCGCACATTTTCTGTTTAAAAAGTTGGTTACTCCTTAACCTTAGCCTTTAGGCCAAAAAACTAATCTAACAAATTTAAGTAGAATTAAATTTGCTAAAACTTTTTTGTGTTGTGACAAAAATGAGATAAATAGAAGGGGCGGAAGTGAGGACTTTTTCTTTTCGATAAAAATTCGTCATTTTGTCACTGTAATTAATCGGTAATTAACTTAAATTGATCTCAAATATGATGTCCTCTTAATATCATGTATTACCTAGATGCTCCATTAATCTCAGCCCTTGGAAGTAAACGTTTCTGGGAAAATTTGTTTTTTTAAGATTTACGTGCATTTTTTAGGAAAACGTGAATTTTTTCCATTTTCCCAAAAATCGCGATCATTATCAGTTCTCTCAAAATATTTTTAGACACCAATTTTAAAGAATTCGGTTTTCCAACGCTTTTATTTTTTCTCCAACATAAAAAACAACAAAGTTATGACCGAAAGTATGCGCCTCTGGAAAACTACAAGTTAAAACATTTGTTAATTTGGTATTGACAGTGCAGCAGTCTAACAACAATAAAATTACCTATAACCATTGACGTCACACGTTAATAAAATTTAAAATAAGTAGTATAGTTTTTGTGGATTTATGAATAATTAACAAATATCAGAGTGATTTTTATGTCCGTTACGTTATCCTCGTATGTTTCACTGTTCAAATTAATACCTATTTTTAAGTTTTTTACACACATGAAATAACCCCATTAGCTGTTTTTACAAATAATATTAAATGTTTGCTTCAGATGGTCTGGACCAGACACGTAAGTGGTTATTGAAGCACATAAATACTAGTGACCCTATACCGTCAAACATTGACTATGATAAGTTTATAAGAGCTGTCTTAAAGAAAGCATTTCTGGAGGCTTGTGCAGACCTATTGGATTGGGATCAAAATACACCATATCCTGAGGTAATACTATGTCACTAGTTAGTTCGAATCCAAAAAAATGCTATGTTGATTTGTATATTTTTTCCTGAAAAGACAAGGCAATACATTCATAAAAATTAATTCGGAACTGTAACTTGTTCTTTGTACAGGGAGATCCAGAAAGACTGAACGTGCCGCTTCCTAAAGATTGTTTTTGTGCCGCTCGCATACTACATACATATGTACTATTTTCTGATACTTTCAACATTTTCACATTGGCGACAGTGACCTAGTGATTATATTCAAATGGTGGTTGTGGGTAAATTGCGAGTTTCTTTATTAACTTACCACACATGTGACAGTCAACTGATTGCGTTGAAAAACACTGATTTATAAGTCAAAAAGGGAGATAAATGATAATTCAAACACAAGCCAATAACAATAACATTCACGAAAATAACAGACACCAGATTGGTAACACTGAAACACTGACTAAATTGTTACTCCTTAGGAACATAGGAAATTAGTTTTAATAATGTATGTAGAATAGAAATCAATTTTGATAATTTTAGTGACTTTTCCGTGTGACGTTACGTTCAATCTTTCTCTCTCGGTATAATGGTTGTTTCTAGAAATCGCCCAATAAATATATCACGGTACTATTGGAAACACTTAGTTATATAAAGAATATATGAAGGTAATGAAGGTATATAAGAAAGGTTTCAGTAGACACCTATGGTCACCAAGGTTTATTACGGTTTTTTTAAAATGACTGTAAGTTACAAGTATATAATGAAGTGGTTTAAATATTTCCATCACCATTTTCTAAAACCTATCGTTACTACAATTATATATAATAAGTTTGTATAAGGCTTGCCATTACTTTATCATAAAACTAATATTTCGTATGTTATATAGCAGTATCGTTAATTACCTTTATAAAAACAAGGAGATAATAGCGTTTCAGTGGATATGTTATAAAGATTTTGGTGATCAATTTAGTAATGAAAATTATTCCTTATATAACCTTCATTTACATTTAACGAAGCACGTTACCCTTATAAACCTTGAAAATGCATCATGGCTAGGGATTGCAATTTACCGGAAGTTTTAATAACCGGTAAATCGGTAAATAAAAATGTAAATAACCGGTTAACCGGTATTTACCGGTAATTTTTAGAATGGATGATAGGATGGCGAAAATGGCAATTGTCTTTTTCCATGTACAAAATTATCTAAATTTAACAAAAAACATTTTTATATACGTATATTTAATATAATGAACAAACAAAAGGTCTTTTATCAACAGTAAAATCATAAGGGCTCTTTTTTATCGGATAAATTTCTCTTTGTAACGAAATAATTTAGCCAATCAGTGATTTTATAAGAAAAACTGACATGAAAAAATTGCGAGACCGGAGGTCGAGCGATTTTGTCAAATGTCAGTTTTTCGAGCAAAATTACTGATTGGAAAAATTTTGAGTTAAAAAGAAATTTATCCATAAAAGAAAAGCTCGAGTATTTTTTGGCAAGATAAATTAACGACAGAATATGTGAACGAACAACAACAATAATTTATTAAAAATAATTATAATTTTCCCAAAACGACTCATATTGTACAGTATAGTTTCCACGATACTTAAAAATTATAGCTGACAGTACAGATTTTAAAGTGACGTGCGACTACTAGATGTACTCTGCTTTTGAGGAACAGGCATTTTTATCGGGTATTAATGCACAAGAAGTCGATTTTTTACCGGGTAAATTTTTTTTTGGCAAAAACCTGTTTTCCCATGAAAATTATTCGAGATTTGGCATGAAAAAAATGCGACACGAAGTGGAGCGATTTTTCCTATGTTTCTTAATTCGAGCATAATTTTCATGGAAAATAGGTTCGAGTCACTAAAGAAAATTAACCCAAGTTGAAAATCAGCCTCGTGTGTATTACAGAAGATTAATATATGATTAAACAATATTATCTAAAATAATTATTAAAACAACAAAACTATTTATTTAATGTTTTAGAAATAATGTTTTTTATCATGTTATAACCCCAGTCAGTCAAAATATTTTCAAGTTCATCGTATATTTTTCGAGGGAATAGTGCTCTTTGCTAAAAGCTTTAAACTGTTTCCATATAGAATTTTTAGTTTCTCGTTTTAACTGGGACACTCTCATTCATTTTGTGTACAGAAATCAAGATGAAAACGTAAAACGTCAGATTTTAATAATTTCAATGACTTTTTTAGTTTGACACATGGCTACTACGAAAAAAGTAACACACATTTTTCTTGATTTTTCCCACTTCTCCATAGTCGTTTTTTTCACTTTAAACAAATCCTATTGGTCGATTTTTTTGAAAATGTACATTTTGATTGGTTAATAAAGTAAGAATATATTAATCGGTGATAAAAAACGATGCACCTTTTTTTTATCGCTGTCAAAGTGACAAAAATGTGACTGTCAAATAGACTTTTTTATAAAGGAAAAAATATAAATGAAACAAATTTAAATATACAATTATTCTGTAAATAACAAAAATATCCACTTAAATAACAAAAATTATAAACATAAACTCAAAGAGGGCATTTACTGAATACCTAATCTAAAAATACAATATTTTTTAAAAATCGCCTGTTAAAAGGGTTAGTTTTTCAAAGCTATATCTGTTAGTCGTCTGATATTTGTGCATAGAATACCACCAGCTGAAGATGCCATTCCTCAATCGATATTGGTGGGTCGATAAGTTAATATATTTATATAAGTTTATATATTCCACAGATATTTGCAGCAGTGAAATATTCAATTTTCTATCGTAAGATATTGTCAATGTCTCTCTTGTATTTCTTAGGGCTTGGTGTTTGGAGTTTACTTTTTAAAATATTATTTATTTATTGTTGAAAGTGCTCGGTGTTGGGACAGTCACTCTGTATTTAGTGAATACTAGTCAGTGACATAAATAGAAACGTTGAATACGTGACATATCGTAAGTTCAGAGTTTACCGAAATAACCGGTAAAAAATTAAAATAACCGGTAATTATCATCATGTGTTTTTTGTCCTAATAACCGGTTAACCGGTTAACCGGTTAACCGGTAATGCAATCCCTAATCATGGCCTCTTGGGTTTTGATAATAGCGTTTCTTCAGTGTTTATAATTGATCTTGCCAAGTAATGTGTGTTACTATAGTTTTTTTAAAGACTTGGAGACCTTTTAGTTTTATAATGACACTTTCAAGAACGTTAATTCACTTAAGAGTATATTAGTACAGTACCTACCTAGAGGTAAAAAATATATAAAATATCGGAATAATCTCATATGCAATGATAATCTTTCTTCAAGGGCTATTATTGCAGAAAATGGTATTATCTTCAGTTTCTATAGGGTCCGGAGACTTGCTCTTACCCAAGGGGTGAGAACCACCCCTGATTTAGATATTTAATATTTGAAAAAGTATTACTCATTTATTTTTGAAACATAGAATATTTATGTTTTTGGAATCACTAATTACGAACCTGAAGTCAAAATTAAAAAATTTAAAAATAGCGGCTCCAATATATCGGATGAAAATTTTCTATAAAGTAAGTGTTTTAAAAGGACTAAGAAAATTGAGCATCTAGGTGATGCTATATATTTACAAAAAACAGCATTTTTGAAATAAAATTTTAATTACTGTAGAATTACAATAACAAAATGGCAAAGTAAAAACGCACATTATTTTGGCCATAATTTTTTATTTTCTATTATACAGAAACAAACAAGAAATCATTTAAAAGACTGATTAATTATTTTTAATTCTGTTTCTTAGAAATTCTGATGGAAGTTTCATAGTTTCTAAAATATTCAACATTTAAACCAAATGTTTAATCCTATAATCTATCGAATGCCATCTATGAACTTAAATATCTCTGAAACTATTAATCATACATTAATAGTCTTTCATTTTAGTTGTTAGCATTTTTTGACGTAAGTGCCATGCCCAAGGAAAAATTTAAAAAGTCATTTGGACTTGAGGAAGTTTTAACAAAGGTTTGTTCAGGGTTAGGAAATAATCTTGCGCTTTATTGATGTTGTAGTTAAGGCCTTTTAGGCTTCAAGTATACTTGCTCTTATATGGTAAGTTTTAAGGCATTCTGTAAGACCTAATTATAAAGCTAATTTGCTTCTAGGATAATATGTATTTGTAATGGGTTTATCATACCTTCATAAAACTCCATAAAGCTAACTAGTTTTATTAACGTCTTAAATTCCATTTAGATTTAAAGAGGCTTTAAATTATTCTTTATGGTTTTAACATATTTGCAATAAATGCATTTTAAATCCTTTTTAAAACTAGACATTTTGAATGCCTATTAGTACTTATTAAAGGCCATTACAAAACTAGACTCTTAAAACATCCTTGACAAATGTTGTGATAAAACCGTTATGAAGAAAAAAGGCCTCTATAAATCTAAGAGGCAAATTATAATTCCATAAAACACTTTCTAAAACCTCAATAAAACATTTATTATAAAAATAATAAACAATATGTCTGCCTGAAGTGTGATTTATGTGTGTACACGTATATTTAGAACACATACGCGCGCGTCACACTATCAAATTATTTTGAGGTTAAGTTTTAAGTTTTTTGTATCAAATGTCAACGCGGTTCGTCTCGGAGGCGGTTCTTTTAAATCCCAAACGTTTTATTACAGCTTTTATTAAGTCCATGTGATCTTTGCCAAGTGCATTTGCATTTATGTAAGGAAGGGATTATTTGTGATAGTACACAAAAAGACTAAAAGGACTTCATTTAGAGTAAATGTTCTAGGTCATTACCATTATTATACTCTTCGCAAAAACAAAGAGTATATTGTATTTGATCGGCACATTACCGTAAATATCGCCCGTAGAGAAAAAATTTTCATATCATTGTGTTAGTGAACGAATTCTGAACAACTTTCAAAATGTCCATCCGTCCGTCCGTCTACCGGTCCGTCCGTCACGTTTCTTGTAAGCACGATAACTAAAGAAAGAAAAGTCCGATTGTATTGAAATTTGGAAAGTAAGTTAGTGTTAACTAGAGGAAGAACCCTATTGTTTTTTAAGAAAATCAGTCAGTAAATAAAAAAGTTATTAATTATTTAATTTTAAAAAAAATATATTCTCTTAATTTTTGTCGCTTGTACTTAAATAGAAATCTTGCGAAATATGGTGGTGCAGTGACTAAAGTTTTGTCTTGCAATCCAAAGATCGTGTGTTCAAAACCTACACAGGTTGGATATTTTTTTTTTCATATAATTTTTTTCACAACAAAGATGGTATCACAAAATTTAGGATGTCCAAAAACTAACATTATTTACAAGAAAACTGCGAAGAGTATCCTATAGAATGTGTAAGAATTATATAAAAAGCTCAGTAAATTGGCGAAGAGTACATTTTTAGCTTGTTAAAATATATAGTTTAATGAGAGGACTGTAAAATGACAGTTAGGTTTTTAGTTGGCCGGCCATGTTTTTCTTGTTAAGTATATAAAAATATTCAGGGTCAATCTCACAATTATAATTATTAATAATTATCACTTTCTTTAGCAAATTAAGGTTAGGTTAGGTTAGGTTGATATGTGAGTGGGCTAGTAACAGACCCTCCACCGCGACCATCTGGTCTATTGTGGCTCACTCCTAATTATATTTCACCCAATAGGTTCAGCTTTTTGATAAAGTCGACTACCTTATTGGGTGAGAGGTTGTCCAGATCCTCTGGCAGCAGTTGCCCTTTGCCAAAAAGTGAGAATCTGGTTCTTTCTGCAGCAGGACAGGTACATAAAATGTGCGCTGCCGTTTCATCCTCCTCCAGACACAGTCGGCATTCAGCGTTGTCCGCTATTCCGAGTCTGTGTAGGTGGTGGTTAAGTCTGCAGTGCCCAGTGTATAGGCCAACTAGAGTTCTTAGGTGTAACCTATTTAACTCTAATAGTTTTTTAGTTCTTGATTTCAAAGGGTATGTGATGAACTCCTTTGAATGAACTAATCCTGGTAGTTCTTGCCAGTACTGGAGGATTTTCCCCTCAGTTCAGGCCAAGATGGTGGTTTTCGCAGTTCTTGCCGATATGCCAAGCACTGGCTCCGGTCCGATAAATTTTGATACCGCACCTTCCCTGGCTAAGGAGTCGGCTACTTCGTTGCCCTCCAAGCCAGAATGGCCCGGTATCCAGACCAGAGTTAATTTGTTGTATCTGCCCAATCGGGCTAGAGCCTTTTGGCAATTCCAGACCAATTTAGAATTGCAGCGATGTGAGCCAAGAGCTTTAAGAGCTGCTTGGCTGTCTGAAAAGATTTTTATTGATCTGTGTCTAGGATGCATCTGCTCAAGCCTCCTTGTACACAGTTCAATGGCATGAACTTCTGCCTGAAAGACAGTCGCATAGTTACCCAGGCTCGAAGTGATTCTTACCTTTGGGTTGCGACTGTATGCTCCAGCTCCAACTCCCTCAGAGGTTTTGGAGCCGTCTGTAAACCAACAGATGTCTGCTCTTTGTAGGTCAGTTTTATTCCGATCCCATTCGTCTCTTCCAGGAAAAAGGACGGTAAAAGGCAGTTCATAGTTGGTCGCGGTAGGCATCACATCTGAAAGCATTCCCAGGATGCCATGACACTCCATGTCATCTGACAGCCTGTTGCGTTCCATGATGCTAGCCTGCGGCATATTATTTGCCGCTTGTTGAAGTCTGTATGTTGCCCACCTGGCCTCTCTCTCCAAGTAGATGTGGAGAGGAGGTAGATCCAGGAGGATTTCCAGAGCTGCTGACGGTGTGGTACTTATCGCACCAGTTACTGCCAGACATGCTTGTCTCTGTAGACCAGAGAGTTTGGCTTTGGTCGTTTGTTGTAGCCCTTTCGACCACCAAACTATGGAGGCATACGCTACCATTGGTCTTATGACCGTAACGTATAGCCAGTATATTTGTTGGGGACCTATACCCCAGGTTTTTCCACAAATTCTGCGACATGTCCACAAGGAGAGTCGCGCCTTGTGGATTACCTTTTCCAGATGGGAGTTCCAGTTGAGAGTGATTTATCTAGTGTAACCCCTAGATATTTCACTTCCCCCGCAAATGGAATAGTTTCACCTGCTAAGGAGGGCGGCACTAAATTGTTCAGCCTTCTTTTTCTGGTGAAGGGTACTATTACAGTTTTGTGGGGGTTCACAGTCATCTGCTCCCTCTCACACCAAATATGGACTGTATTTAGCACCTCTTGAAGGGTATTAGAGAGTACCTCTTCAGATTTTCCTCTAACCATAATGACTAGATTGTCCGCATATGCTTGAATCTCGGCTTCCCACAGAGAGAGAATGGCCAGCAGATCATCCACAAGCAGTGACCATAAAAGGGGGGAAAGTACCCCGCCTTGTGGACACCCTCTTGCGGCCCTGAATCTGACCGTTTCTCCCTGTAGAGAAGTCGTTATGATTCTGTTTTCAAGCATAGCTTGAATCCAGCCAGTTATAGTTAGCTCAACCCCTCTAGCAACTGCAGCTGTATATAGGGAGTTGGGCAATGCATTGTTGAATGCTCCTTCGATGTCAAGGAATGCTGCCACCGCAATCTCTTTTTCCTCAAGAGATTGTGTGATTTTCCCGACCAGGTTATTTAGTGCTAGTTCTGTTGATTTGCCGGGTTGATAGGCATACTGGTGAACATTCAGAGGATAGGTGCTCAGGATGTTTCCCCTGATATGTCCATCCAGAACCTTTTCTAGGCCTTTCAACAGAAATGATGTCAGGCTGATGGGTCTTAGCGATTTGGGGTCTGGTTCTGTCCGACCCACTTTTGGTATATATACCACTTTTACCGCCGCCCAACTGGATGGGATATAGTTCCATACCAGACCAGCTCTGTATAGTCTGATGAGGAAAGGTAGCAGTATTTCCAGTCCGTTTTGTAGCAGCGCTGGAAAAATGCCATCCTCACCAGGCGATTTGAATGGTTGAAAAGATTTGATCGCCCATTCAATCGCTGGTGCTGTGATAACCTTTTTGGCCACCAGCCAGTCGTCTTTGTGAGGTCGTTTGGTTCGGCCTCCCGATGGTGGTGGTTGTTGGTTATCCAGGATCGAACTCCCTGGGAAGTGGTTCAGTGTAAGGAGTTCAAGGGTTTCCTTTCCAGATTCAGCAAATGAGCCATCTGGACGTTTTACCATACCAAATTCTCTTGCCGGCTCTCTGGAAATGATCTTGTGGATTCTAGTGCTGCTAGGTAAGTCAGTAATACTCTCGCAGAACCTCCTCCAAGATTCCCTTTTTGCCCTTCTGATTTCTTTATTATAGTCCGTTAGCGCAGATCTATATTGTTCCCAGTTGCCCGAATCTTTAGCTCGATTACAGAGGCGTCGAACTTCTTTTCTCATTTTATCTAATTTTTTGTTCCACCAAGATGCCCCTCTGTTGTCTTTTTTCGTTTTTAGTGGAGAGTTTTCATGATATGCTGAAATAATTGCGCTCCGGGTCTGTTCCGCCGCAATTTCTATTTCATCACGATTCCTGATTGTGGTGAGAGTGGATTGCAGGTGTGCCTGGAGGGATTGTTTATGCCCACTCCAGTTAGTACACCTAGGATCCCTGTACGTCACCACAGGTCTTGGTCCAGTTTCTATGTTAAATAGAATGTGTCTGTGGTCTGAACACGAGGTTTCAGAGGATACTTTCCAATCAGTAATCTTGTTGCTCACAAAGCTTGAGCTGATTGTTAAATCCAGTACCTCTCTTCTATTTCTAGTGACAAAGGTTGGTTCCGTTCCAATGTTATTCACAATTAGCCCTTCACCTAGTATGTATTCAAAAAGTGACTCACCTCTTTGGTTAATGTCTGTGCTGCCCCATGCCGTATGGTGGGAATTTGCATCACATCCAATAACAAGGTGAATGTTGTTCCTCTTGCTGTAGGCGATTAAAGACCTAACCGCAGGTGGAGGAGGTTGATCAGCACTCCTGTCTCTCGGGAAGTATGCAGAACAGGCTATTATGTCCATTCTGCTTTCCCCCACCGGTAGCGATAAGCGGATGGCTACAACATCCTGGGTGCAGTAACCTGAGAGTACAAAGTAATTGATGTTATTTCTGATCAAGATACAGGCTCTGGGTCTTTCTCCAGAGCCGACTGATACTATCTTGCCAGAAGTGTTTCCTAGTCCGTTTACTCGGCCTGTATTGGTTGTCCAAGGTTCCTGGATAAGGGCAATGTCAATCTGCCCTTCCTTGAATCTTCTGCCAAGGACGTATGTGGCGGCCTTGGCATGTTGTAGATTCGCCTGTAGGCACCTGACGTGCGTAGACTTCAGGTTGATTCCTTCGGCGACTACCTTAAAGGAGGGTTTGACAGTTTCACTTTCGCAGGGATTCTTTACCCGCTGGTCATGTGAACTGCCGTTGGACTGTAGACGTTTTCCCGTTTCAGCTCGCTCAGAGAAAGTTTGTTGAACCCTCTCCGGCGGCTGGTTGGTGTCACGTCGTTCCAACACTGACTGCAAGGCGGTTTCATATGGTATTCCGCTCTTGAGTGAACGGCTAAGGAGCTTTGTTGCAGCCTCCCTTAGCTGTTCTCTTTCAGAGGAGAGGTTGTCCAAAGCTTTGGATTCCTCTTCCCCTGAATTGTCTTTTCCTTCAGACTCAGGAACCGGCTTTAACAGCTTCCTTTCCTGATCCGACGGGATCGGACGTGCTTGTGGAGTGGGATTTATCCCAGTCTCCAAGGGTTCTTCAATTTGAAGATCGTTGGGTTTTTTAGAAGAGAGATTGCCCAAAGCTTTGGGCTCCTCCTTCTCTGATTTGTCCTCTCCTTCGGACTCAGGAATCGGCTTTAACAGCTCCCTTTCCTGATCCGGTGGGATCGGGCGTGTTTGCGGAGTGGGATTTATCCCAATCTCCATAGGTTCTTCGATTTGAAGATCGAGGGTTGTACACCTCTCGTTTGGTTTATTTTTGTTAGTCGTTTTCACCATATGGTTCCCACGAGTAGCAAAGGAATGTTGGTCCGTCACAGTAGAGCCCTGCATTGCTGTGGTAAGGCAAAATACTCCGGAAGATTGCCCAGTTTTCCGGAGGCCCCGTTAATGACACCTTTCGCCCCGGTGCCATTCAGCCTTCGGCACGGGTTGCGTACACCTTGGCTTGGAGGATTTTATCGACTTACCTTGTCTAGATCCGCCGTGTTTAGCCGAACGCAGGGTCACCTCGGGCAGGATGCGACATTGAGCCGCGCATGGACGATCTTGAGAGAAGCTTCATAAAGGATGGCCATTTCCCCTCAGCTTTTCTCCTAGAGTCAGTGGCCAAGTAGCTGACTCCTTGACCCCGCAAATTAAGGTAGAATTACAAGAAACGACTGAAAATTACCGTGGGAACCGAGAAGCAGCCTACTTTTTTAAATTTGCTGATTACGCGTCTATGCAAATTTTGTATGGATATTAAAATCATTATTATTTCTGAGGCGCCCTTGTTTTTTGAGCTTTTGTTTAGTAGTTTTAACGATAAACTGCCGTTGGTTTTAATTTTTTTGTCATACCTGATGTCTTTTTATTACCTTTTAAATCGACCTTAGAGAGGTTATAGTGCCACTCTATGCTTTATGAATTTCAAATTCCATTTTATCTTCAATAAGTCTGAGGGTGTGTTTGATTAAATCAGTTTAGAAAAAATAAATGCAATAATAAACTTATTTGGATTCCTTCGTGGACATTCTTATAGCTTCTCAGTTCTAATATGGACTTATAAGAGTTTTAAAAACCAGTTTTAAGGTAGCCTTCTAGGTGTTTTCTAGAAATGCAGGAAGCTAATAAAAAAGCTTCCAACAGCTTTAAAATAGGTTTTAAGAAAGATTTTAAAACGGCCCGAACAAGGTTTTCAAGAGCGGCCCTATGCCTCACTAAAGAGTTTTATGATGAAATTTAAAAAGGCCTTAACAACCTTCATAAGAGTGGGCCCTTTTAGTCTACAAGTCACTTTTTGATGGTATTAAGAGGCTTCTCTACCTACTCCGAAACGACTTTTGCAATAACTTACTTTAAAATCGTCTGATTTTAATGCGGTTTGCATCAGTTTACTTAGAAAAAAATGTAGTTTGGTGAAATCCTAAAATCATATTTTTGGTTACGAATAAATTATATTGTATAGAAAGGGAAATGAAAAAATGGAGGACATTTCACCAAACAATGAATTATTTTAGTAATTTTGATAAGTTTTTTGTTTTAAATAATGTAACAATAAGGTATTACTTTGAAAAGAACAATATGCATTTTAAATTATCCGTATCATGTCGCCCTCTGGCCAAACTATTCAGTACAAATACATGTACAACGCGGTGCATCGTGTCAGGAGCGCCGGGCCGTGTGCAAAAATACGGGTTGAGGAATTTTTATTGTTCCGAATACTTTTATACCTGCTTGTCTTTACATAATATTTTATTCAGATATGTTCTATCAGTCGTTAGTGTCGCAAGTATTGTTTTCAGTTGTTGTGTTATTTATTGTGTATTCGTTGTACCTATAGTGTAGAGATTTTTATAATGGGAAGATTAATAACTACTAACAGCGGACAGCAAAGGAAACATATTTATTTAAGTCAACGTCGTCGTAGTCGCAGACGAGCTCAAAAGAGACGGTGAGTAACTATTTAAATACTCTTCTCTATTTTCATGTATTATACAGGGTGTCTCTTTTAAATGTGGAAGAAGCCTATGTAACTTTATTATTTATTGGACGATTTGAATATATTTTTTAAATGTAGAGCGGTAAAAAATGTATCAGTAGGTAACATTAATTTGGTTTTTATTTAATTACATGGTCTCCTACATTGTATTTTTTATCACCAAAAACCGCAGTCATATTAGCGATTTATTTTAAACTGATGATAGTATTGATTAACGGCCTAGGCCGGGAAAGTAACATTCCCGTACGGTTTTTTATGTATATTTTAGACAGTAAATAAATACACGCAGACAAACCATGTCACATTTAAATTGCATTTATTAGTACAAAAATTATTTTTAGGAAAAAAAAATATTCACAATTGACTTGCAACATTTGAATTGATTGTTATTTCAGAAAAAATAGTATGTGTACTTCGGTGTGAAAACATATTCCCGGACTTCGATGCTTCTTGGCCTCAGCTAGCGCTTCGGCCTAAGAATTTGCGTCGTCGTCCGGGAATGTATTGCTTTCACACCTAAATACACAATATACTATTTTCCTACTTAACTGTCTATTTGCTTCATAAATATTACCTATTACTCCAAATACACAATTTCTCGGCATTTTGACATTATTTCACATTAAGCACAAACTTTGACGAAATTAAAATTGACTTACATTGATTAATAAAAATGTTTTCCCCAATGATGCAGAGTTCTTCGGTGACAATGTAAAGTGCAGAATCATAAAGTTATTGCAACTTTTCAGATAGAAAACGAAGTAACTCAAAGAATGTACCTGTACCTCCAGGTCTTCGAAATATTGTTGGAGATAATTCTCGAAGGTTACGTACTTCAATAAAATATGCCATAATGTTCCGAATCCAAGAGGACAAGGCATTTGTTGAAAAAGTAAAGAGCCTGTGTAAGGATTTGAGAAATGTCCCTTTTCATGTTTTTGGAGAACATAAAGAATGTAAGGAAATTGCATATTTCAAATGTTCCCCACGAGAACACGAGAAAAACTATATACCATATATGACAGAATGTGGATTATTAGATGATATAGAAGTATGCATGAATCGCCTAATTTTCAATGCAAACAGTCTCATCACCAATATGGACACAAATATCGCCGAGCAATACAACTCCGTTATTTGTAAATTTGTTGGAGGCAAACGAATAAATTTTTCCTTACGAGGGTCCTACGAGACACGTTGTAAAGCTGCTGCTATATCTTTTAATACAGGCGGAAATTATTACACGGCACTTGGAGAACAATCCCTTCCAACATATATACGTAAGTACGTGCAAAAAACCAAATTAAAGAGGCTTCGGCTGAAAAGATACAGGGAAATACAAAGAAATATTCGACAAAAAAGCAAGAAAAGACCTGCCCTGACAGATTCAGATTATGGTCCTGATGCCATCCGGATCTTACAGACGATCAATTTATGAGGAAAAAAGAAGATTTTCTGAAGTCACTCAAGAAAAATTCAGAAGAAATCAAGGAAATTGAAATAAAAACAAAAGGTCAAGCAGGGAATCCGCTATGGCATCAGGAGAGAGTACTTCGACTTACAGCATCTCATTTCGGAGAAATCCGTAAAATGAGAAAATCAACATCATGTGCTAATATCTTAAAGAAACTGCTCTATTCAACTTTTGGTGGTAATGAAAGCACAAAGTATGGTACTGAACATGAGCCCTTTGCTATTAAAAACTTTGAAAAGGAATTCAAAGTCACGGTAATGCTATTTTTGATTTTTAATAATTAATATTACTGACAGATAATTATTGCTATTAGGTTCAAGATTGCGGAATCTTCATAGATAGTGAGGATTGTATGTTTGGAGCCAGTCCAGATGGTTTGGTAGGGGAAGATAATATAGTTGAAGTAAAATGCCCCAAAACCGCAGCAAAAATGCATCCATTAGAAGCAATTCAAGCCAAAATAATAAAATTTGCTACGGTAGATGAGAACAATGAGATGGAATTGAAAACCAATCATAATTATTATTATCAAGTACAGGGACAATTGCATGTAACAAAACGTGCTTTATGTTATTTTATAGTTTGGTCCCCATTAGGAATGTTGATTCAAAAGGTGAGTTGAATGTTACATGTCAACATTATTTTAACACAAACGAAATAAAGTTCCTATGATCTTTCCGCTTTACACATACTCTAATTTTTAAGTGATTCCACTCTAAATCAATATATTATTTTTCCAGATTCACCGGGACGGGACGACTTATTTTGGGAACAGAAAATAAAGCCAAAATTACTTAATTTTTATTTAACCAGAACTGGTTGATCCCAGGTATCCACGAAAATTAGACATTCGCAATCCACCAAGAAATTTTTAATATACCTGTATACTACTACATCGATAATGTAACATTAAAAAATAGCTAAGAGCGTGTCGGACACACATTTTTATGCGTGTTAAGGAACCTATTCAACGGCATCCACCTCATGGGGCACGCGAAAAAAAAAAAAGGTTTCGCCCCCCTTTTTATAAGCTTTTATTTGAATTGTTTTGTATATTAGTTAGTTAGCATATTTAGTTCAAATCTTAAATTGCCAATTTGAACCGTTTAACGACGTCCAATTGAGCTGAAATTTTGTATATACGTGTAGTTCTGCTGACAATACAATAATATGGTACCAAAAAGTGTGTTTTCTAGTTTAAAACTACAATCTGATCGGATGTATTCACTCGGACGTTGCATTCTAAGAAATGGCGGATGATCCGATACTTTTAGTCCGGAACTTTTAGTAAGGACGACGCAATGAATATAAAACTAATTAAGAGTAACTAAAAATTTAAAAATAAAATAAAATGGAAAAAACATTGTAAAAACAAGCTTTATTTTATTTAGGTGTACTAAAATGAAAAAAAAAATAAAATTAATTTTCTTAAAAGCTTGTCGCGAATAAAAAAAAATACGTCCTAAAAGCTTTTAAGACAATTAATGTGATTTTTTTTATTTTTTTCGATTTAATACCCTTAAATAATAATAAAAGCTTGCATTTAAAAAGTTTTTTTACATTTTATTTTTTTCGTATACTTCCAAAATGTATCATTCTAAGGTGACTGTAATAATTCTCATTGGAAGTCCTTAATTCAGTGCTACTTCCACAAATGTTTTCAAATTATTAGGTCCATCGTTTGAAAACTTACAATACGGCACTGTGACTCACAGACGGACATGACAAAACTATAAGGGTTCGTAGTAATCACTACGGAATTCCAAAGGCGTTTTTGATGGCGCTGAAAATCATGCTCCACCTTCTCCAAACACGATGACGTTTTGATAGTTATGTTATCGATGTAATACAGTATACATATATTAAAAAAAGCAAAAATACCGAAAATCGCAGCACATAATGAAATAGATAAATAATATCTATACAAACATACTTCTTACCTATATTATTGAAAATTATATTATTTTACTGGGTATTTTATTTAATAAAAATTAACAACGGTTATATGATGTTTTTCTCCTTACAAGCCTTATAAGTTAAATTTGACTAGGGACTTTACCAGTACAATCAGAATTTCAATTTATTTTTTAATTTAGATACCTACGTCAAAAGAAAGTTAACATTTACATATTTCTATTTATAACTAAAAACTACATTTTAGACTAGAATGTCAGGAGTAACAAATTAAAACTGATGATTTTTTTTTTTAATTTGTTACTCTGCATATTCTTTCCTAATACGCGCAGTTTTTGATTTATACATGGAAGTGTGCAAATGTTAACTTTCTCTTAAAATTCTTGAAAAATAGGTTCTCTTTGAAAATGTATATTTCATCAACACAATTGCTGAAAAAATGTTTATTACCAGGATGACTGATCTTATAATAAAATATACGTAATAATTTTATGTCTCCAAAATTATTCCAAAAATTATCAAATCAAATAACATTTCTTTGCGTTTCACCCGGCATTGTTTAAATGGTTGTAAAAATCGAAACTAAAAATATTCAACGGATCATGTTTGACTTCAAAGAAATATTGTTAAAAAGCAAAATAAAGATACATTTACTACCTACAAAAAAGTCTTCTTTACATTTCTTGCAAAAATTAATGTTTAAAGATATATGTCCTAAAGAGCGCACAAAAACGCACTGCCATTCCTATTTTCCACACCTCATACAACCGATAGGTAGGTGATTTACTGAAATAATTTTTTGTTCGTCAAATAGGTATACTTACGTAATTGTTATTACCTATGCTGCTGCAAGGTTTCAATTATATGTATATTTTTGCCATGTATATTTTTGTTATTGCATAAAATTTTTAACTTCATTGCCTGTACAACAACGATGGATTTACTGCAAGTTTATATTGAAAAGTAAAATTGAAATTCAAGAAATTTGACAAAATCTGTATGGTATTGGTCTCCTATTTACTAAATGTTTTGTTCACACTTTATATATTTTTTATCGTTATATAAATATACAAAATAACTACTTCTTGAAGCATTGCTAAAGGCACTTTTAAATAATAAACATTATTTCAAAATACGGGAAGAAATAAAAATTATTGTAATAATGACAAAAAATTCGCCAATGACCGCTGGCTGTATTAATTTATTGTCCTCAAACGACTGATCTACGTAAATTGCTTATAAGTGCACTTCAGATTCTCATTATACATACTTCATTAGTTTTCCAACTGTAAAAAATATTGGTAACTTTCGGCATATAAGTACTACACAGATTTTATTTATAAAACATATCGTAACCATTCAGCAACATTTTTGCGGGCGCTTATGGATATCAACGACCTTCATGGAAATACTAGGCACCTAGCATTGCATTTAGTTTGTCGCTTACGTACCACACCGGCAGTGCTTGAGACAGAGAGAAAAACGAGAGCGTATGTTGTAGCTTCCACACCATCGATAGATGTGTGGTAGACACGATTGGTGACGCGCGGGGTTAGGAAAGGGTACACGTGGTCTTTGCCCGACTTCGGTTGCAGGTAGTGTATCCTCTTAAGGATATTGTTACAGCAAAATAGATTTTTCAAGGCATTTTATAAATAGTTTTATATCACCCTTGTATATATTTAAGAAACCAAAATTGTTCCTTGGGTGGTTTGCGAGATATTTAATACTTTAAATACTTATAATACGTCTTATAAACATACGGATGCCATTTTTATACTTCCATATCTCCGAAATCATTAATTTTACAGAAATTAGGAAAAAATTAAATTAATTTCCAATTTAGTAGCTTCTTATTTGTCTCTAGCATATTTTTGTTCAAGGCTCAATGTAATACTTTTCGAGTCAATTAACGAAAATCATGTTGAAATACCTCTTTTTTCAAGCTAATGTCCCAATTTTCAAGTCGTTATAATTTAAAGACTATCAGTTTAAATAAAATTTAAAAAAATAAATAAAAAGTTGCATAGAACCTTTTCTTCTCAAAATTTGATTCTCTTTCAGCTCCAATATTTTTGTTTTTTTAGGTGCGACCGCCTGAAAAGGCGGTCGCGCTTTATATTATTGTTAAGTCTCCGCGTAATATAGAAACTTCTCTTTGATGCATTTACTACTAAGCTGCCGAAAATTAACGAAATGCAATTCATATGACATTATTCCAAAGTTAAAACCTCTAGTTTCTGTACTATATAGCATACCTAGAGCTCTATAATAACACTATTTATAGCCCAGTCGATGAAGGTATTTACCTACAAAAACTTGCAAAATGAATAATTTTTTTTAATGAGTTCCTGAAAATGTATAGAATAATATCCTGAAAAGTTTACATTTCGCTCGGATGCAGAACATAAAAAAAAAAGTGAAAAAAAAAATTTTTCATCCATTCTTCCAAAATTTTAAAATTAAGTCAAGTTAGGAACAAATACAGATAGATCATGTATTTATGAACAAAAAATGTCCTAACAAAATTTATTGCTAAAACCACGGTTTTCCCGGAAAAAAATAGTCAAGTGTAATGTTATAACTTGGAGCGAGATCCATGCGTGAGCTTGCTTGAATACGCATGACTGTGACACTGACGCACTGAATTATATGTCACTAAATCAGAATTTGTTCAATCTAATGAGTGTTGGTTCATTTAAAAGATGGAAATTGTAGTTTTCTGGTGCTTTTTTGTTTTAAATAATATAAGCAAAGAATGGATGGGAAAAATATACTTATATATATATTATCATGCCCGAACTCAATCGTCGCAATAAAAAGTATAGAAAAAGATAAAAGCCCTTCAAAAAAATTGTTTCTTCATTGAGAACTGTTAAAAAGTATGTACACTTCATCATTATTATGGTTTATTAAGTTGTAGTTACATCTCAAATCATTTTAATTTCCTTGTTTGATGATTTTCTTGGAGGTCGTAACTTGCCGAGAACTTGACTCATTGGAAAAAATAAAATATCACTCTTTCGGAAAAAATGTATACTTTTCGAATGTTCAAACACAAATTCGTTTACTTGTATGCATTTTTTCGAAAATATGATCAATCAGATCATGATAAGAAATTATGATTTTCACGATCTTATCCTTATTATAATTATGAAAATATCTTTGATTGTTTTGAATATAAATTCTGGAACTTTTCCAATACATTAACAAATGTATAAGGAATCCATTGGATATAGCTGAAATGTAGATAGATGTACCTGTAATAAATACAATACAGTAAAGGCACGTAAAAATTCATGCGAGCGATTTAGCGGCTATGTGTGGTGTCTGTGTATGCGTTCATATTTTCCCTCCATACTCACTATTTATTTTCCTATTCACTAAGAAAAATGTTATAAATGTGTAATGAGAAAGAGAAAAAAAGCTTTATTTTACTCATTAGAACTGCTAAGAATTTTTAGAGGTTCCATGTATGCATTTAACCGTGCGCTTGGCCGCGGAGAGTGACAAAGTTACTTGACTATTCTTTTCCAGAAATACCGTGGCTTTAGCGATACATTTTATTAGGACCTTTTTTTGTTCAGAAACACGTGGTGTATCCACCTGTATTTTTTATTTTTTTCTACCCTGACTTGATTTCAAAATTTTGAAAAAAATGGATGAAAAATTTTTCCCTTTTCACTTTCATGAACTCATTAAAAAAATGATTCATTTTGAAAGTTTTTGTAGGTTTCGCTATAAAATGTTCTCTGTCGTCTGAGCTATTAAAGCTTAGTTAATTTCTATAAAGTTGCCATGGGTGATATTACAGTCACCAAGTGTTTATAAGAATGGTTTGATGATGAAATTAATTCATTGATGAAAAGAAGAAATGTTGCATATGAAAAGGCCTGTTTACATACACAGATATTAATTGGTCAATATATAAAGAATTATAAGATTAAACGAACTTACCTTAAGTGAAGTTCGATCTTAATTATATGAACGCCTTGCTCGAAATGATCACAATTGTAGTTCTACTATCGTCCACTGTGTGGCGCCACGAATAACAAAGCTAAAATGTATTTGTCCCTCCCTGTATCACCCTTCTCACTCATCTTCAGCTGTCAGTTTCTTTAGAGCAAGATAGGTTCATTCCTTTGCACTACAAGTGTAACGCTTAGCTGCACTGGTGTAAGATTGTCTCTCTTTAACTTATGATATCCGCATTGATGCCATCTCTGTCACTCAAAATTAGTGTCACACTTCCCGTGCAAAGGAACGGACCTAATATGATCTCAAATCAAATGATCAAGGGTTTATTTAGAGTAGCTAGAGCTGCTAAGTTTGGTCTTTGAAAATTCAGATTCGAATCAATCTAATCTTTACCAAAATAAATAATTTTTTGTATTATTATTTGATCTGCCAAATACATACTACCTACGGAATATTTGGGATTGCATAACAAATTGTAGATATTTCCACGTAAGACGAATAGGTAATTTGAATAACGGAGTTGACAATTCGATCTTGAAAATAAAATCTTTTTATTTTGAATAGCAATCTTAACAACTCTAAGTTCAGTACCGCAAAAGGTAACTCTGAGTGGGCGGGAGGGTTTGATCATTTCGAGCAAGGCGTTCATATAATTAAGATCGAACTTCACTTAAGGTAAGTTCGTTTAATCTTATAATTATATTCACGCCTTGCTCTCATGATCACAATTGTAGATGTTCAGAGCGATTTGAGATCTTCGAGAGATTGCATTAAAATCTTTTCCATAAACAAGAATATTAATTTAAAGGTTCCGATAAACATGTTCTGTATTTCGTTTAATGTGAGCATATTTGAATTTTTTGTTTTTTTTTTACAATATGCCTGTTGTAACCCTTGCAAATTATTCCGAACATTTGTACTGCCCTGTTGAGCGTTTAAATATTTCATTATAATGCCCTTAAATTTTAAATCCTATCAGTCATACAGCCAGCCTCACATCACTGGCTATCTTTTTGGTTGACTAAAACCAGAACCTGATAGTCTAAGATAGGTACGGATCCCGTACTATGAAAGTTATAATTATTAGTAAACACAACTTTACCAGACATCCTTGCCTTTATAGTAATAAATCATTGGTCAAATCCTAACTATTAATCAACCAACAATTGTAAAACTGGCTGTTAATGTAACAGATTTTTATAATAAAACTATTGGTCAAATCATAACCATTAGTTAAATAACGATTGTGAAACTGGCTGATAAAATCTCAGAACTTGTTTTCATTTGATGACTGTTATTAAGCTCAATCATAGAAATTGTTTGTGCCTAACGAATCGTTATAAGAACAAGGATGAGGGTGATTAATTCATATAATATTCAAGGAAAGTATACAAAAATGTATTTAAGTAGTTTACAATTATGGTGGGGTACCATAATATACTACCATATCTTGAAGCAGTAGGCTTAAGGTTTGCCTTGAAAATCTCTTAATTTTATTGTTATACTCTAATTATCAAAAAGGCATCAATACTAAGGCAGAGCGAGAGCAATTTACGGAAGGAAACCTTTTCAGAAAAATCTGTTAAGAATGGCAGAATTCAATAAACGAAGTAATTGTATGTGGGATAAGTTGATATTATATACAACGAGGCTAAGGTTGAGTGTAGAGCGCTGCTTTTTCGATGTTCACATCGAATAAGTGCGAACTCTGCCTTTTGCATTCAGGCATAATTATTTCGTATATTGTTATCTTATTGTTTGTATATTTCAGCCTGAAGCAATAGAACATTTATTATTATTATTATTATTATTATTATATGCAATATCTCCACCATAATTTTAAACAACCACTGTGTTATTTTTCATTGATGTCACTTCTGGATGCCGTCCTATGTGTATTGTCTCCTATGGAAGGCTCTTTAGATTAAAGTTTAGCTCCTATGGGTTAAGGTTTATGTCTAGGCATTGTAAATTTTCACTGCCATTTGAGATATGGCATCATAAATTGGGGAAACAGTGCACACATTAACCGTATATTCATTTGCAAAATATGCCTTGGAATTTTTGCAGGACTAAGGTGTTTGTGAGATGAATTGCCATGGTACATTTAGAATTTTAGCTGTAATTAATTTATATATTTATATATTTATATATATTTGACACACCTACGTTTACAAGAATAAGCATAAGCATTGCTAAACAATTTCTTTTACAATGATTGTAAATATTTTAATTATTTATATGACATGGCATTAAATTTTCTAACATCCTATTTTCAAAGTAAAATATAAAAAATGTATATTATATACACCAATAAATATTATTGCTGTCACAGAAGAAGAAACAATCAGAATATACTCTCTCATTGGCGGGAAAAGCCCGCGCATCAACATCGCGCACTGTCAGTCTCGGACGGAATTGTAAAAAATCGTGCCAGGCCCGGATCACGGATTTCTTCTGTAACCGGATCGTCAGCGACAAATGGCGTGATCTCGCCTCGTGATACAGTTTGTATCATGATGCCGCCTAATTAGTTAAGAAACATTGAAAATCTAAAACAAATATTATTTGTCTTCATCTAATGTTTCACAGGTTTTCTGATTCTCTACCGGGCCGTTCCTAAAAGGGGTAAAAAATATTGAGTACTCTCCTGAACTCGCCCAACAATAGTATGGCGGAGATTTACAACACGAGATCAAAGGATTTTTGCCGACATTCCCTTCTGATTGATTCTTCTTCTGTGTTGCTGTTATTACTCAAGATTTGTCCCATAATAGTCCTGCGACCAGGGAAAGCTTACTCACTATTCCTTTGAAGTCTGAATAAAACATCGCAATCTTTAACTTGTTTACAAAATGTGCTAATGCTAATTAGGTACAAGTCAGACATAAATAATCATTTAATTGAGAATGTTTATGATAAAATCATTTTAAATTTTAGTTTAACTTAAAAACAACAAAAGTTTGCTTATGTTGTTGTTAAGTACTTTTATGTTTATATACTTACATCTTTTATAAATTTTCAAATGATTTACCATATTTACATCTCTGGTCAAAAAATTATTCCACACGTGCACCTATATCGTGCAATTATGATATTATTTTTGTATGACCCATAGGCTTTTAGGTCAAGTACTTTAGCCTGTTAAAATTGTTTTACATAAAGCCACCTAGACTCAGCGATGGAGCATATTTTAGTTATTTTCTCTACAATCTATAGTAAATATTTGCCAGTTCTTATATCTTTGAATGACACGTAGTCAATTATGTATCTCAAGGTGCTTCTCTGGGAAACTTCCAACAGCATAAAATCAGTATTGTATAAATTTCTAGAAACTTATATTGTTACTTTTCTTAAATTTGCGATAAACTTAAGCATAACATGTAATATTGTTTTACGTTATAAAGCCGTTCCCCATGGGTTACTGACCAACAGAAAAAACATACAGATACGCTACTGATGTTCCGTGGCATAAATGAAGTAGAGATGTAATAGTTTGATGCAAATAAAATAAATGGAGAAATTCTTTCCATATTAAATCAGCAGAAAGTTTTGGGTGTAATATTTGACAACCCTTAAAATTCAATTCACAAGTAAACAAGGTAATTCAAAAAATCTACATGAATTTAAAACCTTTACATTCCACTGACATATATTAAATTTCAATACGTCTAAAAATTTCTGTGAAGTGTTGGTGTTAAGTAACACACTTAAATTATTGTAGTTTCATATACCTATGAACTCTGTTTGAACACAACAAACTGAAGCAGATTACAGAAATTCATGTTGTAGACTTATATATGGGCTCCGTAAACATGACAAGCCAAGATCTGCCAGAATAAATATTACATTGATTAAATGTAAATAATAGGACAAAATTACACCTCTTATCCTTTGCTTATTCCATGAGATAATGTTCAATATACCAGATTTAGAACATCCTTATTTAAAATCGTTCTCTTAAAATGCAATAAAAACATAATTCTTTACCTACTTCTCCAAATCCTGTAATCCTTACCATTTAAGTGTAAGAGTAATCCTATGGGGTCTAAACTTCACTCTGTATATTTATTATTATATTTTTTTTTAATTTTGTTAATAAAGATGTTTTATTATTACCCTTATTAAGAGTTTGTTAAAGTCTAAGAGAGTATTACAGAGACCAAGGAATTCCTGTAAATTCATACGAGGCGTTTTTAAATTCAAATCTTTCTGATAAATTGCCCCCAAATAACCAACCATTCAAGGGTGTGTTCTGCAGTAACTCCCCTGACAAATTTGTCGAGGCTACCACTAACTACGTTGGCTGAACAGAGACTGCTCATGGTATATATCTGATCTGCCAACAACCTCTAACTGCATCATTTACTGATTGGCAATTACATGCGAGAGCTTGTCCCCCCCTTCTTCTTTCTGAATTGCCCGTTGGCTTTGTCCAACTTTGATGGGCTTATTTCTTTTGCACCTGTACTTTTCTTATGTCGATATATACTACCTAAAATGTTAAATACATACCTGTTTTTAAATTTCTCTTTCCTGGCCAACCAACAATTTGTCATACCCATGACCTTCTAGAGACGTAGTCAAGTCAAATAGGCTTATAATTTTTATAAGGGTCTGCAGCTTGTCATACACATGACCTTCTAGAAAACTTACATAAGTTAACTAGGTTTCCAATTTTTACAAGGGGGTCTGCTGCTTGTCATATACATGACCTTCTAGAAGACTTATAACGAAGTCAACTAGGTTTATAATTTATATAACCAGTCTGCTTTATTTGCGACCTTCTAGTGCAATTTATCCAATCCACTATGTATAATATTTCCTATTCTCAACCAAAACCTGAAATTACATTCTGAATTTTGCTTTCGACTTACTGTGACTAGGGACTAGCTACGTCCTCCATTTCCCTATTTGTTGGGACGTTTAGTGATAACTCATATTTAGGAATGTATTTACATCGTTGCGTCACCTTTTCTTTTTCATTGACGAATACGTCTTTAAAAGATTATGAATCTTCGGTGATGAAATGTATTTTCGTTTATTTTCAACTATTTTCTGGCGAGTGTATTTCGTAGCCGACCATTACAGTACACGAAAAAAGAAAACTGACAGCTGAAGATGAGTGAGAAGGGTGATACAGGGAGGGACAAATACATTTTAGCTTTGTTATTTGTGGCGCCACACAGTGGACGATAGTAGAACTACAATTGTGATCATGAGAGCAAGGCGTGAATATAATTGAGAAATTCAGTAACTACTTTAATCTGCAGGAAAAAAAAAAGAGTACTATGAAAATTTAATAGATGTGAATAAAAGTGATAGTAAATTAATGTAGAAAGCTATAAGAGAACTTGTAGGAAAGCAACACAAAGGTAATGCAATTAACAGGATATACTTTGGAAATGTATTAGTCACTGATAGGACGGAGATAGCAGAAAAATTTAATGAGTTGTTTGTAGCCAGTGTAGAAGAAATAGTTGAAAATAATAATAATAATGAAAATGGTACCAATAATGAAGAACAACAACTAGGAATCAAGCAAACCAGCTCCCAATTAAATTAATCGGGATTTCGCGATAAACACTGTTGTGAGACATCAATTCAGTTAGTTGTATCGAAGTGGAAAGAATTCTTGGATCATAGCAAGACTGTAATAACTGTTTTCATCGACTTCAAAAGAGCTTTTGAGACCATTAACAGGAATCTTCTGATATTAAAACTAAGGAATTATGGCATAATTGATAATGCTAATAAGTGGCTGATGAGTTTTTAACAGATCGTTACCAACAAACTAAAATGGGGGACATTATTTCTAGTAAGAAAGTAGTTAAATTAGGAGTACCTTAGGGAACAGTTTTAGGACCGCTACTGTTCATGTTATATGTAAATAATATAGTGTAATGTTTAGACCAAAATACTATTAATAAATTTATTTGCTGACGATACAGCTATTACAGTATATGGTGATGGAGTAGAAGAAATGTTGGTAAAAATGCAAGCGGAGATAGGAAAGTTAGAAAAATGGTTATTATCTAACAGTTTATTTGTAATTACTCAAAACACTAAAGTTATGTTGTTTAATAAAGATGATATTCAAGACATGAATAATCCACAGTTATTTGATGAACATTTGCAATATGTAAACGTATGTAAATATTTAGGACTAATAATCGATAATGAACTTAAATTTAACAAACATGCTGGTTATGTAGTTAACAAAGTGAATAAAAGACCAACTATTTTAGAAGAATAAGTAATAACTTATCTATGTATTCAAGAGTAACTGTTTATAAAACCATTACTGCTCCTTATTTCGAATACTGTTTTACTATTATGTATTACTGAAACGAAACAGAAAAGAATACTTTACCAGAAACTTCAGAACAGAGCTATGCGTACTATTCTAAAAGTCAATCGTTATTCAAGAATTAGTGATACGTTAGACTGTTTGCAATTTATGAGTATAAACCAGAGGAGATATACCATGATCTATTATTTATTTTTAAAATGATTCATAAGCTGTTACATAATTATATGTGTGATAAAATTACTTTTGTGAGTGAGATCCCCAATTATAATACAAGAAATGCTAGTAATATTTTCATTTTAACAGCAGAGAAGACTAGGACACAAAATTCATTATTTTATAGGGATCTAATTTTATATAATTTTCTTCCAGCGCATCTTAAGGATATTAACAATGTTAACATATTTAAGAGAAGTATATCTCAAATTATTTTAAGTCTTGTTTTTAAATGTTTATTCTGTTTATATATTATATATGTATTGTATTTTAAATAATTGTAATCTGTAAGATTTGATTGTCTTTGTATAGCAACAAATGCAAATAAATTCTCTCTCTCTCTATCTCTCTCTCTCTCTCTCCCTCCCTCCCCCCCCTCCCCCCCCCCCCCCCTAAGAAAACTACATTGCTGTCAGCCACGTTAACTAATTTTAGGTTAAAGCCGAAATATACACTTCTCTGATATAATCTTATAGAAGTATTGTTTTTATCGAGCTTTTATATGTAGTTTTAAAAAAGTACGAAGTAGTTTCCACTAACACCAAAACACTCATCTGGAGACGATTAAAACCAGTTTTAATTGTTCCCAAATGATGCCAACATGGTTGGCGAAATGCACTTCGAGTGTTTTGGTATATTTGGGAACTACTGCAGAGGCTATGTTATTCTCAGCATAATGTTCATATATTTGCTTATTTCTAATAGGTAAATAAAATCGTATTATTAATTTTTCAAGACATTTATGCTGGATGAGGAAAGACTAAGCGACTTGCAGTTAAGAACATTCCGGCTGATTTCTATAGCTACCGTTTTGTTAGTAACCATAAGTAATGCTGGTGCTGATCTGCAGTCAATTGCTCCTTTTAAAGATTCCCTAAAGGAGCACATCTCCATATTGTTACAATCTGTGAAGACTGAAAAGTAAGTCCCGCTTATACACTGAGCCCAGATCACGGTGTATTAAATATCCGACATACGGCACTTTCCTATGATAATAATGGCTTTATTAGTGCATGGTTTCTATTGACTTTAGTAGATGGTGCGAGCTTTAGGGTCCTACAATTACCTGTGTATAGATAAACGAATTTGCCATGTTACATGTACTGTTGCATAAAAATAGCTGATCTTTTAAAATTTAGCGCCAGCGTATTGAATGCTGCTCTAACTACTTAATGTCAGATGTCACTGCCAAAGGTTAGAGAATTCTAATCTTTGTCACTGCTCTCTTGTTTCACTAAACACAAACGAAAGGCCGGGAACGTATGCAACACTGTATGCACGTAAGCACAGAACCTGTAAAATTATCTTTCTGTGCGTAAGTAACGACAGATCCTATTGCTCCTGCCATCTATTACATTATGTACAAAGTAAGCACTTATAAAGCTACTGTGCGGGTTCTTGTCGCATCACCTATTTAATACACCCTGGCCCAGATAGAGTCATGTTAAATGTTTGATTTTATTTTTAATTAGTCTAGATGTTGCAAAACTAAGTTTTAATAACTCATTTCTCTTTGTAGGGAATTGATCAATGCTCTGCCAAATGTTGGAGAGCAAGTGGTAAATGATTTGAAAGAAGCACAAAGGAAGTATGAATTTCCTGAAATATATCATGCTGCTGAAGAGAATCTTAAACAACAAATATTGGACATAGGAAATCCAGACCATAAAGTTAAGGGGATAGTTAGTGAGTATTTTTTTGTACTGATACTGCATATTCTAAACCAATAGCTAGGGAGCTGGTGGCAATTTTATCGTCATTGGTAGTGATATGTAATTTAGTTCACATCTATGTGAATTAGAGAGACTAAGAACTGATAGATAGATAGATAGATTTATTGGTGTTTTAACATATGATAATGTTTTACACAAGTCAATTTGTTACAAATAATAAATATGGACATATCACATTTGTATACTTCTATATCTATGTAAATAGTCTACAACTATCACATTTATTATACTAGTATCACAGTTACTTTTAAATCACATGTCTGTAGTATCGCAGTTTATAAACTCTATTGTAAAAGGCATTTTTTATTAAGAAATTTTTTATCCTATGTTGATATTTCAACTTTGGGAGATTTCTTACGTAAGTAGGGAGCTTATTGAAGAATACTGGGCCAAAATAGTTACTGCCCGAGTCACTAGACTTTAGTCTGTTATAATTAATTTTTATGTTTTGGTCATTTCGATTATGGTATTTATGATTACTTCCTTTTCTCTCGAGCAAGTGTGCATTGTCATGTATGTATAGTAAACATGTATAAATATATAAAGAAGGAAATGTGAGAAGTTTCATTTGAATAAATTTTTGTTTAACATCGTCTCTGTAGCCCAAGTTTGCGATGATTCTAATGGATTTTCTCTGTAGTCCGAAAATTCTGCTGGCTTGGGGTGCATGTCCCCAGTTCATCAGACCATATGCCATTTGAGACACTATTAAAGAATGGTATGCAATCTTTAAAATATTTGCGGGCACAGTGTGGTGCAGATTTCTTAGTACAAATATGTTTTTACTCATTTTATTTGCCACGCTTTCCACATGTTGACTCCAGTTCAGCTTAGGGTCTAGATAGACACCCAGAAATTTAATTTTATCAGGATTATTATGATTTTCTAATGGTCTTTGAGTAAAAATCATATTTGTTGTCTTTTTCTCATTTAAGGATAGATTGTTGCTTGTAAGCCATTTGATTGCGTTTTTATGTGTAGCATTCAGTTGCTCTTGAACTATATCTAATTTAATATTTGATGTTAGTAGAGTGGTGTCGTCTGCAAATAACACAACGTCTGCCTCTGTGACTGCCTGCTTAAGGTCATTGACATATATTAAAAATAGAATGGGACCTAACACCGATCCCTGTGGCACACCACTTTTTACCTCCATGAGTTCTGAATTTTTATTATTTGCACTGGTATATTGTTTTCGGTTTGTTAAATACGATCTTATGAGATTGCAACTGACTTTATCAAAGTTCAAGTACTTTAGTTTGTCTATCAACACATGGTGTACGACACAATCAAAGGCCTTTTGAAGATCACAGAAGGTTACACCAACATATTCTTTTTTTTCCTGTCCTTCTATTATTTTATTAATAAGATGATTTATTGCATCATTTGTTGACCTTTTGGTACGGAAACCAAACTGATTTTCATAGAACATATCATGACTTTCAAGATGACTGGTCTTCTGATTTTTTAAAATTTTTTCGAAAATTTTTGAAATTAATGGTACTATCGATATTGGTCTAAAATTATTATTGTCAAGGGCTGTACCGCCTTTATGTATTGGGATAACCTTTGTGATCTTCAAAATGTCGGGATAAATTCCAGAGCTTATGCTTTGATTAAAAAGAATGACTAACGGGTTTATTAATATGTTTTTAATGTACTTTATTATGCTAACATTTAAACTATAATGATCTCTACTTTTCTTATTTTTTAAATTACATATAGCGTCCCTCACTGCATTATGTCCGATTTTTTTAAATTTAAAATTAGGGTAATTTGGTGTTTCTATTAAATATTCTGTATAACTGTTGGTGGATTGTAGATTTTCTGTTATGTTTTTGCTTACATTTACAAAGTATATGTTTTGTTCTTCGACATCTACCTCTACCGCTTGGGATTTTTGTTTACTTGGTCTGTTTTTATTTATAATATCCCAATATACTTTTGAAGTTTCTCCATTTTGTTTAATGAGTTTATTATAATAATTACTTTTTGCTGTTTTTACTTGTTTCCTGTAATAGGCTTTATAGTTTTTTAAATGTTGTTTTAATTCTATATTAGGAAAATTTTGATGCAATTCAGATAGCAGACATAAATTCTCTCTTATTCTATGTAAATTAGTTGTAAACCATTTGTTAGCAGTTTGTTTATTTTTATTAGTCATTTCTTTTTTTTCAACCAATGGAAAAGCTCTTTCTACGTTTTCTTGTAAAATTGTCATGAATCTATCCCATTTTTCTTGTATGCCTTTTAATTCGCTACTCAAAAAGCTCCAATCAGTACCTGATAAACTATTGTATAATATGAACATGTTCTCATCTGTGACTTTTCGTATTTTAATTGTTTTTTTGGGTAATGTATCCTTTGTGATATCAAATGATAAATTTATTGCTTTATGGTCTGATAATCCTGGGTCAATCACCTCTTTCTCATATTTATTGAAATTTACAAGAATGTTGTCAATACAATTTTGTTGTCGCGTATTTTCAGTAATGACATGCTTAAAAGAGAAAGAAGTAAACAAATCTATTAAGTTGTTTGTTTTCTTTTCTTTAGAATTAAATTTTACATTAAAATCTCCATTTATTATTATGTCTCTATTTGCGTTATGAAGCTTATTTAAGAGAGTATTAAAGTTTGTTAAAAATTGTTTGAAATCTCCCAAAGGCGATCTATATATTATAACAATGATGAGATTCAATTCCTGACATTCAACGGCGACAATTTCACAATGCACCTCAATTGAGATGTGGTTTATAGCCTCATACTGTACAAATTTATAATCACCTTTTTTACTTAATATTACAACTCCACCGTGACTTCTATTTGGTCTACAATAACTTGCCACTACATCATATTTATTCACGGCTAGATTTTGCATCTCATATTCATTAAGAAAGTGTTCAGAAAGACATATAATGTCAAATTTATATTCACTATCACTTATGAATGCTTCCAACTCATGCACCTTGTTTCTTATTGACTGGATATTTAAATGTAGTACTTGAAGTTTATTTGCTTTAGCTTCTTCATTTATTCTAATAAAAATCTCTTTGTCTGCCTCTTGGTCCATATATTCGGTTCGTGTTATAGTATCGGTGGTTATTTTTTTTATGCTGTCCATACTGTCTTGGTTGCTCTCCCTGGAAATTCCGAAAGGGCTGCTTTCTACGAGGTGAGTATTCGGATACTTCGATGCCCTTAGGCCACATCTTAGAATTTAATAAGGTATGTTTTATGTCAGCGTCTACTGCGACTTTAAATGTATTAAATGTCCCTTGGTTGTTTTTTACTTGAATGCATATAAACTCTTGGTCTGGGTATTTTGATTTTAGGTACTCCTGCAAATTTTCTTGAGTATACGTTGTTTTATATTTTGATAAGAATAACCACGCTTTTTGTTTAGCTACTATATCTATGTTTTTAGTATCTGAACCTATAATTTTATGTTTCGGTTGTTTGTTTTCCTTTACCGTGTTGTCATTTTTTTCTACTGTTTTTCCACTATGCTCCCTGTTTTCCTCGTTTCTTCCGGACACTACCAAGTTTTTAACTTTTTTGTTATCATGTTCTGTGTTGTTGCTTAGTTGTTGGATTTCTTCTATTTTTGTTTTTGTTTGAGCCTCTAAAATAGCAGTAGCTAGTTTCTGTTTAGTTATAAATCCGGTGGTGGTCCCTTCTGTGCCTTCTCCTTGCTTGGAAGTTGCTGATGTGATACTATTTTGTGCCTGTTTTTGTGTAGTTTTCTGTTTACCATTTAAAATGGTACTATTGGTGTTCCCAGTTTTATTTATACAGTTATCATTCGTGTTACTTCTATAAGTATTTTCATTTATAAGCGTGTTTTTCTGTACTGTAGTATGAGCTTGTGTTTTGTTCAGGTTTACCATTGTATTCAGCAGTCTAATTTGGTCTTTTAAACTTAGTATAGAGTCCTCTAACTTGTTTATTATAAAGTCTTTTTGGATTATAATTTCTTTTAAATATGTTGTTTCTACTTCTTTTATGTTTACCTTTAGCCCTATATGTCAGCGTCTACTGCGACTTTAAATGTATTAAATGTCCCTTGGTTGTTTTTTACTTGAATGCATATAAACTCTTGGTCTGGGTATTTTGATTTTAGGTACTCCTGCAAATTTTCTTGAGTATACGTTGTTTTATATTTTGATAAGAATAACCACGCTTTTTGTTTAGCTACTATATCTATGTTTTTAGTATCTGAACCTATAATTTTATGTTTCGGTTGTTTGTTTTCCTTTACCGTGTTGTCATTTTTTTCTACTGTTTTTCCACTATGCTCCCTGTTTTCCTCGTTTCTTCCGGACACTACCAAGTTTTTAACTTTTTTGTTATCATGTTCTGTGTTGTTGCTTAGTTGTTGGATTTCTTCTATTTTTGTTTTTGTTTGAGCCTCTAAAATAGCAGTAGCTAGTTTCTGTTTAGTTATAAATCCGGTGGTGGTCCCTTCTGTGCCTTCTCCTTGCTTGGAAGTTGCTGATGTGATACTATTTTGTGCCTGTTTTTGTGTAGTTTTCTGTTTACCATTAAAATGGTACTATTGGTGTTCCCAGTTTTATTTATACAGTTATCATTCGTGTTACTTCTATAAGTATTTTCATTTATAAGCGTGTTTTTCTGTACTGTAGTATGAGCTTGTGTTTTGTTCAGGTTTACCATTGTATTCAGCAGTCTAATTTGGTCTTTTAAACTTAGTATAGAGTCCTCTAACTTGTTTATTATAAAGTCTTTTTGGATTATAATTTCTTTTAAATATGTTGTTTCTACTTTTATGTTTACCTTTAGCCCTATTTGGGATGCATTTGTGTCAATTTCATTACACTCTGTATATTTAATAGAGGTAATGTTGTCTTTGTTTTTATTTTTATTCATATTGATATTGATTTCTTGTTTATTTTCAGTTTTTTTCTCAGTTTGTGTACCACTAGTTTTTGTGTCATTATTGTACTTAGTTCTTACTTGAGTTTTTACATCCTCAATGCGTATCTTTAGGTTTCTGATTTCATCTTTTTGTTTGTTTATTATCTCAGTCAGTTCCTCCTCGTTTTTTTATAACCTCTTCCGTAAAAGATTGGTTGTCATATTTTAGTTTTGTTATGTATTTTTCTTTACATTCATTTTCTTTGGTCAAGTCAGTAATTAAAGATTCGTATACTGATACATTATTAATGTCACAATTTTCCTCACTGTTTATTTTCTCACAGCAAATTAACCTATTTTCACTTATAAATTTATAGTTTTTGTTTTGACGTAGTACACAACTCTTGTGGAATATACTGAGTAAAGATGGCCCTGATTTTTTTTTCAAAAATGAATTTTAAAATTGCCAAAACAACTCTCTTAAATTATTTTATCGTGTCTGCCTCTGATGTGTTGTATTAACAGTTTCGCTGCGGCCGTTCAGACTGTGAGTTACCCCACACGCTGTTTTTTTTTTATCGAAAATATTGCATAATTAGGTGTCAGAAATCGAGTAGTGTGTCAATAAAAATTGTATATACAGGGTATTCCATGTTTTTTGGACTGACTCTCAGGAGAGCCATATATAGTAATATTTACTATAATAATAAATTTAGAATTTAATTTAAAAGATTTATTTTAAATGTGCACATTCATGTAAAAATAGAAATTAATAATATAATTTTTGTTATTGTTTTTTATCATATCCATGACGATACTTAATATGTAAGTGAATACGCTACATATACCCCCCTCCCCCTACAACGAAAAAACCAACTTACCAAAGTATCAATAATATAAAAGTGAGCTGTAAAAAAGAAAAGTCAGAAATGACGGATAAATGATATTAGTAAAAATGAAATAATTAGTCCATAATAATAATTTATATATTCAGTCATAGATAATTAATGCATTTAATATTCAATAGTTTTCTTTGGTCACTAATTATTGTTCACCAATTACGGTTTATACAATATTCAGAACAGATTATGGTTTTAACTTCCGGGATCACCAATTATGGCTTTAACTTCGGGGTTATCAATTTATGGAATTAATCCGTTTAATAAATATATCTTCATTCATTATAATAATAATAATTAATTCAATAAAAGAATATTTTTGGAAATGAAAAGGAAAATTCACAATCGAGCGTCCTATATATAGCATCAAGATTGAGCATCTTACATTAATTAAAATTGAATGTTAAAATAGCAAAAAATAATTTGATACATTGATAAGACGGTTTAATAATGTAGGGAGTTATATAGGCACGCACAAAGTAAATATCAATTTGTATGGTCCAAGTTTCATGGTTGAGGAATTCAATATGTCGCCAAGATCATCAGAATGCAGCGGGGAATCAACCAGCATCTATAACGTTTCTAAAATGATGACTTCTTGTAGGTTCCGTTTATCAAATACTAATTCATTACTTGCAGTCATGGAATCTCGGCATACGGTATATTTAAAATGTGGATACCTCGGTCTACAGATATTTCATCATCTTTGACATGTTAATGACTTTGACATCGGGACTGAAAATTCCATAAAAAAAATTTGGCAGTTGAAATATTATTTTGTATTCCATCTTGTCTCTTCTTTTGGGGCTCGGGATATGCGCTGCAGTTTTCAGCTTCGGGTAGATCCACAATTTTAGAGCCATCAAAAGGTTCTGATCGACTTCAGAAAAAAGACGGTTCTTGTTTCCGAAGTCGAGTGTGGCGCTAGCGACAGCTCTTGGAGAATATTAATAATTATTTACCGTAATGATACCGAGATTACAGTTTTCCATTTTAGAGTTACTATAATTTTAGTCTTAGAACGCGTTCTTGACGACGGAGTCAAGTAAGGTTATTAAATAATGCCTTAGTACTTGACCCCAAGGACAAGAAATGTACCAAATTAATGTTTCTGAAAAATAACCCCCGTCGTTAATGTGTTAATATGTAAGTGAATACGCTACACATGCGCACCTGACCAAGAAAGTTTCCTTGACCCATCTCTGGTTTTTATAAGTATTAGAAGTATTCAAGTTCAATCATTCAATTCAAGTTTGTAATATTGCAATTTTTAAACGCAGCAATAACAAAGTGGCAGAGAGCTTGTTTCACTCGTTTTTTATGACATGATCTTAATAATTATCGCAATCTGCCTGACGATAAAATCACTTAAATTTGTATATAACATAAAATTAAAAAAAAAAAAATTACTCTAAAACGCAGCAACAAAAAGTCTGCCTCTTTCATTTATCTTTTTTTGTGTTAAGACAAATTCTTTAAACTAAAAGACAGACGAGATAAAATTGTTTATGGAATTACACTATTATTAACCACTGCACAGTGAACGAAAAATACAAGTCGGAGGTCAAAATTCTGAAACTCTCCACACCTTCTTGGAATATCTAGAGACTACTGGGAAAAATCTTGGAAAAATTTAATTTGTACTCGGGGGGTGAGATATAAGGGTTGAAAAAAAATGTAGAAAAATTTCGAAATTTATAATATAAACTAAACAGATTTCGAACACTTTGGGAAAAATAGTGGAAAAATTTAATCTGTACTCACACTGTGAAATAAAATTCCTTTATTTCACACTTTTTTCTTTATTTTACACTTGTCAGTGATGACAGTGTTTTGATTCATTGAAACTATCAAATAAATGTCATTTTAGGATATGGCGTTACAAAAAAATAATTGAAATATTATTAGTAATCGTGCAAAGATGTATCAATTATTAGATCACTGTGCGAGCGGGTTTATCGCGCCTGGCGATCCATGCAGCTGCATAAATGCAAAGCTGCAAAGTGGAACTTTGTCTATAACTCTTATCCTTTTACACTATTATAAACAATGTTCTTAATCTAAATAATTTTCTCACCAAATTCAACAGCCTGTGTATAGTTCATCTCAAACTTATAGCAACATGAGGCCCGGTGTTTCAATGCAAAGTTAAGCACTTTATCCTACAAATGAATTAGCTAGAAGGTGAGAATATGAAGGTGCAATATTAAAGTGTTAATAAAAGCATATTCTAAACTTCTAGCTAATTTATTTGTAGGATAAAGTGCTTAACTTTGCATTGAAACACTGGGCCTCATGTTGCTATAAGTTTGAGACGAACTGTAGTGTTCTTCACTAGATATACATGCCTTATGCACCATAGATTAAAGACTTATATATTATATATAGATAGGCAACTCTCAGTATTTTTTCAAACTGTAAACATTACGTCGCAGGCAGCGCTGTATTCCCGCCTTTTTGATACAGGCGGGATTGGTACAGGCGGGAATTTTAAACGATTTTTAAACAAATTGCTTAGGCCATCATTAGACTATAAAAGTTCTTTGACAAAGATTTTTTATAAAAGACTTTGTCAAATAACTTTTATAGTCTGGTGGGTTTAAAATTACATAAGTCATTTCGAAACTAGAAATTGATCATTTATTAACTTAACGGAAAATCATTACAATAAATGCATTAACATTTAAAAATACATTTAAAAAGTAACTAACGTAAGTAAAATTATTACAAAAGTATTAAGATGTTGAAGCTGCGTTGAAATAAGTAAAGTGTTAAAGTAACTAATGTATCAAAATACCTGTAATACAATTAAATGATATACATTTTCACGTCCTTATTAAAATTTTTAGAAGTAGAAACACAACACGTAGAACCCATCAGTCTTTAAAATTCAATAATACCACAGTTGTTTTTAGTCAATTTCTTAGGAGCCACGTTGTTTACAAATCAATATGCATTTTCACGTCCTTGATAGAATTTTTAGAAGTAGCAACACAACACATACACTTCTGTGCAATGAATTCCCGTTCACTTGAGAAATCAAGCAATCCAGTTTTCACTAATATTAAGCGGTGTGAATCAGTCTTTTTGGAATTTAGATTTTTTTATTATCATATAGGTTATTAAAAACTGACATTGATTGTGAAACGTTTTAAGTAATGTATTTGAATAATGTTAATCCAGAAGAAAAACATACGTATTTTTGTTTTTTTTTTTTACTTTTTTACACCATTTGATGGGAATGATTTGGTTTATAACAAATGCAAAAATTGACGTTAAAAAATTCACAGATACGACTGCACATAACTGCGATTGTATTTATTGTGTAAATAATGTAACCTAATATTTTGTGCATGTGTCCGTCATTACAAGACTGAAAAAATGTTTCATCGGTAAACACAACATTGTTCCAAAACTCCAACGGGGGGCGATAGTCACAATTTAAACAAAACATAATGCGGGCTTGCCTCTGTTAATATGGTCTTCTTGGCACCTGTACAGTTTTTTATTTCCAATTTTCCTATCCTTCGGCTAGCTGTTGAACTCGATGCTGGAAAATTTGTCATGAACACAGCGTCTCCTACTGTTTTAAACAGATGTCGGATTTTCCTTCAAATAGCCAAGGAGTGCTTCATCTTGAACAAAATTTGAACTTCTCAATCAGCCTGAACCATCTTTTCTCTTTACGCTACCTTCCTTCTCCCACTTATTTTCTTCACACTCAACAGTACTTTTATTCAATTGATAATGGTTAGCAACTGCTCTGATAAACCATCTCTCTTCAATTTTAGAGAGAAATAAAATTTTTTCATGTTCAGTTAATTTTGGCATTGCGAAAATATGACACTGACGCTGACAAATAAATAAAAAATTATTTAATCAAGTGAAAAATAGGTGTATGGGATTTCATTGCACAGAAGTGTACAACCCATCAGTCTTTCGTTTTTAGTCAATTTCTTGGAACTCATGTTCTTTGCAAATAAATAATACCAATGCATGTTTATGTCCTTGTTAGCATTTTTAGAAGTCACAACACTTAAAACCCTTTGCAGTTACAGTTTTTAATATTTAACAAAACAGCGTCGTTTCTAGTCAATTTCATTGGAAATTCACGTTATTTACAAATAAGCAAATGGACTGCTGCATTATCGATTTAATAATTATTAGCTTAATGTCCAGACACACAAAGCACAGATATGTGAATAAATAAATATGTAAACAATAATGGCGTGACAACTGACAGTAGTAAAACTCGGGCAAGATGCAGATTTGTGCAGCCGTCGTATGATTCAAGAATGCAAGTAGCACACGAGCGACGTAATGGAAAACTAAACAGGATTTTGAAAAACAATGGGAGTGCGGACAGCCTGTTATGCACAAACCAGCAATTCACGGAATAATCAATATTTCACCGTACTCGAAGCTCGGAAACTAGACGTCGACTAAGGGCTACTTTGGCTTTCGACATCAGAGGGTAAAAGGTTCCCAAGGTTGTTATTGTTTCCATTCCAAGAAGGGCTGGATTCTTCTCTACCTGATACATTAATTTCAGAGGTAGATTGTAAAGTTGATAATTTTGAATTTTGGCCGCTACTTGTCAAATTTTACACACTGTGCACTGCCGCATGATGATATGATTTAAAAATTTCTGCCACCAACTCCTTAGTTACAATGTTCAGTGGTATGTTTTCAATCAAATTAAAAATGGCAGTGTCCACAACTGCCTGAATACATCTGCATTAAAGCGATCCTTTATATAAATCAACGGTAAATCTTAATAAAAAAATGTTTGCTGAAATTGATGTAATCTAATAGCAGATGAATTTGTAATGGCAACACATGAAGGTAATGGGGTGTTTTCCTTTTCATAACCACCTGATGATGCATTAATATAAAGGCCTGGATATATTCATGTTAATTATACGAAATGTCTTTTAATCCATGTTGAAAATATAATGCATTCTTTTTTAGAGCAAAGAGTGAAAGACTTCTACTTGGACATCATAGAGTCATCTACAGCAGCACCTCAGAAAGTGCCTTCTGGTCTAACATCTTTGCAGAAAGAATTAACAGAAATTGCAGGACAATTTTTGAGGATCGTCTCGCATAATAGCACAGTATTTTGCATTTATTACTATGATATTGTTGCAGCTGCCCTGCCTAGACCTACTGCAATTAATTGAATAATATTACTTATAATAAACCATAGCAGATTTTTAAACAATTAATTTATTGTCTTTGTTTTTGTTTGTTGGTTTTTTTGAGGTTTTTAATTTAGTTAATTTTGATTGTCTTGTTAAAAATATAAGGACTATAAAAAATTGAGATATTTTTCAAATAAAATTAAATAAACATTTAAAAAAATATGTTAATAAAAAGGTATTACTGTGATTCAACTAAAACCATGACTAATTATGTTTTTTTTAAATTTGGTCGTGTATATAAATGGTACTTGTATTATTTTTAAAATCTAATATAAATAATATTGAAAAACACTAATTAAATGTATTGTAATCCTGATATAAACTATTTTAAGAGACGTGAAATTGAATAACTTTTTTATATGACATTTTTATCTGGAAGACATTCGAAAACGAGTTGAAATAAACATACCACAGATATTAGACAAACCCCAAGTTTAAAGCCAAGTCTGTCCAGAAGATCACTACATTTGAAAAAATGCAGGCATCTATTACCTATAGACATTGCCAGTGTCGGAGCTGGAGATCGCACCCAGTACACGATAGACAGTGTGATCAAGCCTGCTCGCCACACAATATTTAGCTTGCTGCACATCTGTGCCGGTATAAGAAAATAATTCATGTGGCAAGATAACAAAAGTTGAAACCTATGTACGATCTAAATAAATATGCGTTCCTTTAAACTTTATCTTTTTTATGTCTTGGGACTACAATCAATAGCGCTTCTCTTGATGTCTTTAGCGGAGCTTCTGAGGGTATGGCTCAGTCATATCCCCATTTCTGTTCAATATTAACACATTTCTGCTTTGCCCCCCCTCTTCTCCGCGAGTCTTCATTAATGAAGATCTGCCCAAAAGATACACTACAACCTGCATAAACACCAGCTAAAGATGACTTGTATTTGCCTGGTTATGACTTTTACTTTTTTCAAGTTTTGTAGCTGCATAGAATAATCACTTTAATTTTGATTGGAAAGTCCGTACTTTGGTATTACTTGTATATATTCATGAAGTTTAGATCTTGTTTCGCCTGCCGAGGGTTCTTGCTTTTGCAATTCTGTCTTGCACAAACACCAAAACACTTGAACACTACACTCGTACACTATCACTCAACGTACTTTTGACCAACTATGTTGACATTATCTGAGGATGATTAAAACTGTTTCCTATTAACACCTACCAAATGACTAGAAACATTCTTATGAATCTCAACAATATTACTTAGAAAGTAAATGCATAAAACTATATACGAAAAATCTTGAGCGTAGAGGACACGTTATAATATAAATGTATGAATATGGGTCCTGAGAATATTAACAATCAATTGGAAAACTGATGACCAATGAATAACAATTGAAATTTGCAACATCATCAGTTAAGATGATAAAATCTATAAGATTTATATTAAAATATTAGTATTAATAAAATATTAAAAATATGAGAAATAGAACCTATTTTAAACAACTATATGTATATAAAATACATTAAACTAAGTTTAGATAAAAAGTACAGCCCAATCACTAAAGTCATTTTGGAGATATCCCTCCAGAACAGTAAAAGGCTTTTTTCTTCAAGCGTATTAAAATGTTTAAATTATGTCACCAAAAACAGAAGTAGAAGTAGGACATTGTTTTACTAGTAACAAAATGTTAGTACCGAACGCCACCGTAGTGGACATTGTTTTACTAGTAACATAATGTTAGTTCCGAAAGCTCCACCGTAGTGGGTATTGTTTTACTAGTAACATAATGTTAATACCGAAAGCCACCGGTGGCGCGCTATCCACTAGCCTCTTGTCATATAGTGTCAACATGTAAGACTGATATTTATGATAAATAAATGAATTTTTGCATTTTAATACGCTTGAAGAAAAAATAGTATATATTACACGGAGTAGAACGCCTTTTTTTGTGTTTCGCCCAGTTTGCGGCTTTGGCTTCGCCTCAGCCGCAAATCCTGGGCTCAACACAAAAAAAGAGTGCGTTCTACTCCTAGTAATATAATATACTATTTTCTTCAAATATTATTTCATTATATTCTTGAAAGATTATAACATTTAAATTTTTAACTGAATCCTGTAGAACATTAAAAAATTTAATCGCTTAATAGCCACAGCCATCTCTAGTTTTTGTTCGTCTAGAGAAACTGGGTAAAAATGTTTACATTATTTCTGGTTGAATAACTAGTACATCTATGTTTTATATATTAGGATTCTCACTTTTTTATGTATTTGTTTTATATTCCTTTGTTAAATCAAAGTTAAAGCAAACGCAAAGAAAATTACAGTTTAAAAAATTGGTTGTGTAAGTTTTAGATGAATCATGTATACTAACCTAACTGATGTGACCTGAGAGAGGCAGCTGAGATTATGTTTTGAATATTAATACATCTAGTTAGAGAGCTGTAACAATAAATTATTGCTAAATTTTCTACCATTCCAGAAATTATTTTTTTCATATCGTACACAAGGAATAAGAATATGACCATAAAAAATTTGCATCTGAATCGCCTTGTTTAATTAAATGGAAAGTTATTGTTGACATAACTTTTTACCATCTGATTTTTATTTGACTAACTGCATCATAAGTAGCGCCAAAATATCACTACCAAAAACATTAAGAGTCGCACATACAAGAAGGTTTTGGTACGTCAACGGAGTGGTATAAAAATAGAAACTTATTTTGAGATTAGGTTGACATACTTCTTACCGTCTACCATCTTATATAATCTTTCCATTATGATATTACAGTAGGAAGTGAAAAGGAAACACTTAGGGAAAATTGCAAGAGGCAGAAAGTGTATTTTTGATCAAAGAGTAAGAATTAAGAAAAAACTTGAAGAAGCCTTTTTGCAATTTTCACCACAACCTTTTGAAAAACCTTAGGCACAGTGTTCATATACTCTTATATTATTGATTTACTCATGTCTCATCCCGATATGTTATCAGGTAGGTTCCCATTTGGTCGCTGCCTCACCTAAAGTATTTGTTACTTCCCTATACCACTTATACAAGGCACTTTGGCACCAAATACCGACTTAGACGCGCAGTGCTGACGGTGTTAGACTTGCAATCAGGAGGTGCTGGATTCGAATCCTGGCTAGGGTATGGACGTGTTGCCGAGATGGTACCTCGATTGTGTGAGAGACAACACGGCTAGTCACTCTCCTCTCCTGAGTTTGAGTCTCAGCTGCAGCAGATGGCAATGCCATAGAGAATGGGTGTTCTGATGTTGTCTGTGTTGTGTGCGTGTTCTGGTTGAGTGGTGAAGTAGCTATACCTAAATCTGCCAGGACATTACTATAAATGACATAAAAAAAAAATTCATTTCGAACGCACATTGCAGAGCGAATCAAATGCAAATTTTTAGCGTGGTAAAAACATAACAATAACTGATTATTACTGCTTTCTAATTGCAATTTTAGAATATTCTCATCTATCTTTCTCTAGATGTGACTGATTTCTTTTTAAAAAATATTTACTGCTTATTATTGATAGTTTATTCATTTCTATAAATTGGTAATTTCTCTTAGAACAACTAAGCCCCTCCACTCAACTTAAATTTAACTGCATTTTACTTGTAAACATAATGTCTTAAGTAAACAACACTCTTCACCATTTAACAGAGTCACAGGTATGTGGTAAGACTAGATTTATTGTAATTTCACAGAACCAAAAAGCTTGTTTTGGTAACTTAAATTACACAGTAGTTCAAATTTGCTGATATAAAATGTTATTGGTATTTTTTCATGTCTTATTACACAAAATTGTAAAATCGTAGGTATATAAATTGTCAATGCATGGACTAGGGAGTGGGATATAGATGCATTAAGAGAATGGTCACAATACTTGGAAAATTTTATCCCCATATGCATAGTGCAGGGCATATGCGGTTGAAGATAGGGGGAAATAGTAGTTTGTGCAACAAGAGTGGATATGATATCCATATCGCACGATAAAGAAGTTTGAGCACGACGCCGTAGGCGAAGTGCTTCAAATCTTTTGAGTGCGATATGGATAATCCACTCGAGTTGTACAGTATACTTTTTCTACTACCAGCTTAAAAAAACTACAAAATTTATTAAACATTAATATATTACACAAATACACACTGACAGTTACTTTGACAGCTTACGTACTAATTTGATTTTAAAACGTTTCATTTCATATCCATCCTAGAACTGATAATATGAAATATATCCGTTCAGTTAACTGGAATTGCCTACTTATCCATTCTACAGACTGTACAGAAAACAGCAAATTTACATAAGGGAGTAGAAAATAGTATATTATTCAACGAGTGGTAATGTAGGTAATAACTCATGCAGATGAAGTTTCATCAAGTGAGTTATTACCATTACTGCAAGTTGAATACTATACTTTATCTATGATTATAACAATAAATATTAAATTGAGAAAATTTCGTTTAAATTACTCAGTTTGTTTATTAATAAACTTAACTGTAAAATTTAATTTTTGTACACACTTATATTTATTCTGCGATTTTTCGGGTAATAAATTATGTATTGTAGCTACTTGTCTTCATTCTGATTGATTGAAGTCCCGTGTGTATCACACAAAGTTCACATGGCAAGTTCTCTCTTTTCACCTCAAAGCTGCCGCACATGCACCAACAGACAACGTTCTGATTGGCCAATTAAGTCAAGTTTTAGAACCAAAAATAACTAAATTATATCTTTTAGAGGGGGTCAATAGCTCAGTGGTTAGCGCATCTAGCTTGCAAACTGAGTGTACCTAGCGAGTGGGTTCGAGCCCCACGCAACAAAAAATTTTCCCCAAGAAGTAGTTCGGATTCCATTATAAACTGTAGGTCTCCATCCCCTTTCACAGACCAATCTAGGTCCCCTAGACTTAAGTGGGTCATTGAAGTGACATGGAAGGCGGTTTAAACACATTTTAAAACACATGCAGATATGTGATTATCATCGTGATTTATTAGCATAATTTTTCTAATGGGAAACTAGTTGCTTGCTATCTCATCAATATAAATGCTTCTGGTGACCTAAAAATCCGGTTTGAGACTTGACTAACTATAGAGAAGGTGAAAGAGGAGAATATAGCTCTGTGGCTTGCATCACTACTCCCACTTTCCATTTTATATATGCAGTCCATACATTGACATACTGTATACAATTTAGGAGCAGAAATACGGGGGTGTATGTTGGGGTTGTTCAGTGAATAGGTGTAGATGCTCATAAGAAAATTACCTACTGACCAATAATATAATTTGTAATAACTTCATAAAATATTAAAATAATTAATTTTCAATGTGTAGTTTATACCTACTAATAATGATATATTACATGGACCAATTAAAATTTTGTATTTGAGTTCCACAAGTGTGTAATACTGAATATATATTTTTTAAAGTTATAATCGTTAGCTAAACCTTCCACCATATTTTAATTAATGGGACTCTATTACCAAATTTTTCTAGGTTATTAAATAAAAAAAATTTAATAATAATTTCTTGTGTTTTGTAATCCCAGATCCCAGTAGTTCCCCATTGTTTTAATGTTTTCAGATTATGTTATAATCAGTGATGCAAAATTTCAGATTTCATTTTGAATGTTTCAATTTCAATTTGAAATTTCTGAAAGTTTCAACGTGCTCTCATAAATTTCTGAAATATCTGAATTTTATGAAAGTTTCAGATTAATCTGAAAATTACAATGTTTTTGAAACTTTCATGAAAGTTTCAGCCGCAAAATCTGTATTTCCGTTACATCAAACAAAATTTGAATTTTGCGAGCATTTTTAGCTTTTTTTCAACCAATACGGATTAAAGTCTGGTTTTAACATTTATTATAGAGGTTAGGTTAGCTAAAAGTCGCGGGAAAGTGAAGAAACGCCGTTTAAAAGTGTTAAAAGTTAAAACCCATAATAATCAACAAAATGAAGCCAAAAAGTGCTACTTGGAAATATTTTTCGTGTTCCCAAAATAATAACAATGTGACTTGTCGATTTTGTAATAAAACGTTTTGAAAAATGTATTATTATTTTTATTTTTCACAAATATATTATTTGTAAGCTCTAATCCTATTATAAAGAAAACAAAGTGTTATTTATGTTAAAAAAAAATTTAAAAATAAAAATGTGTGAGACTAGTTGCAAAAGTGGGATTTATTAGTCATTATCTCTTGGAAGTTTAAAACATCACGAATGTTACACAGAACTTAAGTTTCATTATTTCATGAAATATTTCAATGAAATTTCACGAAAGTTTCATGATACTTAAGTATAATATAATATTGCAAAAATTTCATAAATTTCAGATGAATTTCGAAACTTTCACAAAAATTTCATTGCAATTTCACATATTTTAAGTTTCACGAAATTTTGTATCACTGGTTACGAATGTTACACAGAACTTTAAGTTTTATCATTTCAACGAAATTTCACTTAACTTTCAAAATATTAGGAAACTATTCATTTAAATTTCATAAAATGAAAGTTTCATTGAAATTTTACGAAAGTTTCATGATACTTATGTTTAATTTTATATTTCAGAAATTTCATAAATTTCAGATGAATTTCAAAACTTTCACAAAAATGTCATTGAAATTTCACAAATTTTAAGTTTCATGAAATTTTGCATCACTGGTTATAATTAGAAAAATATCTAAAGCCATTGGATTTTTCTGTAAAACAGCTGATGTACTATCAGTTTTATTATACTATTGTGTTGGTATATGAAAACTCGAAATCCTGTCAAAGGAAGGGTGTCTGTAGGTTAACAAAACGGCCCCACTTAGAATAAAAAAATTTTTATATGCTTTTACATGATTGGGCCTACAATCGAAGGAAATCATATTTATTTTTCAAAGTTTCTATAATTTTATTAGAACAGCACTTTGTGACAAGCGGTAGGTCTGCAGTATAGATATTAAATAGTAAGGGCCCCAGTATAGAACCCCGAGGCACTCCAAAAAGTAGCATGCGCTTAGAGGAAACTTTTTCCCTCTTGCAGTCTCAATACAAGTCTATTATGATAGGTATGAGTTATGTCACATTAAAATACTGTCATTAATACCGTAATAATTTAGTTTTTTATAAGCAGTTCAGTGTGTAACGAGTCAAAGGATTTCGACACGTCTAGCAAAGTCAAAGATGTTATATTATCAGAATTAATCGAAGTCAATACATCGTCAAGCAAAGATATTAGGACAGTGGACGTGCTGTCATTTTTATGAAATCCAGATTGTTGGTGGATTATCCCCTCGGCTAGTTTTGAGGGCACCGGAAGTAAGCTAATGGGCCTTAATTCAGAGATAGTACTTATTTTATTGTTTTTTGGTATCGCCTTAACTAAAACCTCTTTCCAAATTAGCGGGACAGCTTCAGCTTCAAAAGAAAAGTTTATAATGTGTAAGAGGTTCCACTATTATTGGTAAATTAAGTTGGAGCATTTTTCCAGAGATGCCGTCACATCCAACTATGTGAGGTTTTGATTGATTGATTGATTTACCAGCGTGTGGTAGGCATTGCTGCCACTTCCAAGTTATACAGCTGGGCCTGCTACTTCCACGTTGGGTTGGACTAAGATCATGCTTGTTGCCAGGAGCGAGAGCCACATGGCGCATGGTAAAGGAATGTGGGATGGGAGGTGTAGGTATTTGTGTGATGTGTTACCGCATTTTGTCGTGAGGGAGTTTTTAAGCTCCCTTTTTTGTGTTTTTGGTTCTGGACTTCTGCCTCTTTTGAGTCTTCTTGTGAAATATCTATTGCGTCGTGATATGGAGTGTTTATGTTCCTCTTTTTGTATTGCTGCTTCTACAAATCTTATTCTTGATTCCTCCGTCTCTGATTTTGGTAGAGCATATATCGCTGCGATTTCTTTGTGAAATTCATTTTCCCCTCGTTTTTCTTTCCCAGTTACCTCTGCCCCCGTGTGCACTTTAACGCTCCTGGCCCGCTTACCTGCATACTAGGATGTGATCATTTTTCTTGTGTGTAGATACCATTTCCTTGGGAAAAACCATATTGGGGGTTGCTCATTATTTGTCCTTTTGGCTCCATAGTGCATTAATTCATTGTTTATTTTGCCTGTTTCATATGCAGCATTTCTTCTTGCTCGACCATGATTTCTAGCAGTTATTCCTTGGATGGTGGCTTATTGAAGGGCCTTCTTGTATTAATTAGATTCGTTAATTTTTTGCTTTCTCTTCTTCCTCCAGTTTATCTCCACTGTTGACGTGGTATACCTCTTCTCGTGTAAGTATTATCATTTCTTCTGTATCCCCCCCGCTTTAACATCCCTGACTCGTTCCCAATTTCTGTGCTTACCAGGATGTGATCTTTCGTTCCTATGTTCTGTATTCGATCCATCATTCTTGTGTATAGATACAATTTCCTGGGAAAATCTGTGCATTTCCATTGAACTGCAAGAGATTCAGCCCCCGGGTATTATATCAGTAGTACGCCACTGACCAGGTTGTTCATTTATTACCCAAGTCATCGCTTGTTTATCTTAAAGAATACCATGGCCACGCTTCAACAATGCATTTGCCTTGCTATATATTTATGGTGACCAGTCGACATTTTCAAGGGTTTGGATGTATAATCACTTCTCAGATTTTCCATGAAAGTCGTTTGAATCAGCCTCACAGCATTTATAACGCAAAGAATATGCAACACCACAAAAACACTCTTTTTAATACAAATACAAATTATGTACGAAATTAATCACTACTCACAGAATCGCTAGTCTTAAGATGTGTATTATTCCTCAAACCTACCACTCGCATGACACCTTAAAATTATATGTTTTACACTTTGTATCAAATTTTCATTATTTTTAAATTGATTTAATTTGGCGCGGTTACTGTTACATTAATAGTATGCACCTGGTTGAGTCATATATGTATTTTTGATGGAAGAGAATTGTTTATAAATTCTACGAAATTAATCACTACTTCCAGAATCGTTAATCGCACGTCCTAAGATATGCATTAATCCTCAAATCTATCACTCACTTGACACCTTAAAATTATATCTTTTACACTTTGTACCAAATTTTTATTGTTTTACATTGATTTAATTTGGCGTGGTGTACTGTTACCCTAATGATACACCCCTGGTTGAATCATATGTGTATTTTGTATTTTTGCTGGAAAAGAATTGTTTATTAACTTATATCTAATTTATTGCCTGATCTGTCAGGTCTGTTTATGAAATTCTTTAAGTTGTCTACAAGTACTTAAGATGTAAATAGTTTAAAGATATAAGTACATCCAACTGTGAGGTTTTGTTTTAAAACTAAGAATTAATTAGTTCTAAGGTGGCAAATTGAAATTCAAAACTGCTATTTGAGAATTTGCTATTCTCGAATCTCATTAGATAATTGTCCGGTACTTTTTGGTGTGGTACGTAATCAATGAAATAGTTGTTAATGCGATTTGCGTCACAAAGATGTTCTGGAAGAGATGAGCTAGAGCCCTTAAGAATCAGATGTAATTTTTCACTATAGAATATGCATACTGGATATTATTAATTTTATAAACCTTGATATTTATAAAGCGGCCTATGGACATACAGTGGATTGTGTACTGTACATCAATTGTCCAGCATAGTGTAACAAATATGTCCTATGGATGTCCACTGGATATTCCTAAGGCTTTATGGTGCATATCCATTCGGGATATACTCGTGCTATCTGGGCGGGCAGTAACGATACTAAGAAAAAAATATTTATCCTAGAGATGTGACTCTTACAAATAAAAATAAAAACACAGACCTTATAATAATACTATAATATAATATATTTATTTGTATACCATGTCGTGTATAACATCATTAAAATTTTTATAAATGGACTATATCCTAACAATACATCAATATAAAGAATAAAAAAATATTAATCTAACATTATTGATATGAATTTCATAACATCATAAAATGGCCACTTAGTAAAATTTAAAGCTTTAATCATATACAATTTTTTAAGAAGTCCCCGAAAGTCTGAGACAAAATAAAATTATTTGACTGAAATCATTTTTTTATGTACCAAAGGTTAATCAATGTAATTCTAAATTTACTTTGTCTCAAATCAACTGGATACCAAAAAAAAGGTAATTCTAGTGAATATTTTTTGAGTCTTTATGGTGGAGTCACAATAAATTTTGAATGGAATTTTTTTACTGCAGAGATTTTGTTTTAATTTGTTTTTGTGTGACAAGTGCAATGAGAGTTTTTAGATTAAATCTGACCACTGTTTCATATTGATTTGCGTTGCAAAATTAAAATATTATATTTTCCTTATTACCTCCTGTGCTAGTAATCGCATCACAAAAAATAAAAACTAAATTGCTTACAATGAAATTTCGAATAAAACTAGGCCTATAAAAGAACTTTCAAATAATTTGATAACTTACAAAAAATAAAAACCGTTAGAAATAGCTCATTGTATAATTTAAGAAATTATGAATTTTATTGAACTAAATCTTCATGCCAAGTTTTAGCGCAAAAAATATTTATTTAAACGGCTAAAAATCAAAAAGGATTTAGAAATTTCAATAGCTTAACATTTTCATGTTAACAGCACCAATAAAATGATTTTATTTGATTTGATTTGATTTATATGCTATATCTTCTATATCCGACATTATTTCCAAAGACAGAGCTATTATAATAATATGATTTAATTTATCTTGACAGTAGTTGTTATTTGAATAGAAGCCGTGTCCTAAATTTATTGACGGTTGTCATGGATATTCCAAGCATCGCTACATTTACTATTTGCTTAGCAAATATAAAATCTTACTCAAATAATTATAGTTTTCCTCTAGTTTTATTCGAGTTTAATGATTCATGAATACTTGCAAATTTCGGCCGTATGGGCCTTGGATTGCAAACTATATTCTCAACCAAAAAAAGTGCACTTACGATCCTTGGTACATAACTATTTTTAGCAAGTATCAAAAACTAAAACCTTTAGTTAAGTTGAGAGATATTCTACAAAAAATTAATAGAATACAGAAGGCCAAATGAAAGTCAGACAGTTATTTAATCATGATCTGTTGTCTTTCTTTCTGCATTTATATATTTTCGAATACTTGTGTGTTCTGATTTTCAAAGTCAAGGACTGCTGAAGTTGAATATTTTTGTAAAAATCCTGCATCATTGACTTAATGTACACACTTTTTACTTGTTTTTAAATTATCAGTTCAGAGATTTTTGATTTTCTTCGTTCATATATTTTTACCCCAGATGGCATGGAGTAGGTATATGCGGTTGGGAGTAAGTTTGCGTGTTTTAGTTTGTCTCTTAGTTTCTATCTTTGTAATGGATGAATCGATTTGGATACGGTTTCCGCACGATTCGATATTTCTACAAGGAAGATTTATAAATATTTAAATCAATTTCAGCTGTAATCTTGGATCAGCCATATTGACACGTCAAAAAATATTTCGATTTTGATGAAATTGCAAATGTATTTGTACTTTAACACTTTGAACAAGAATATGGAGTAACATCATGTCTCATTTTCAAGCATCTCCTGTCATGTGACGTACACTCAAAGAAAATGATAGGTAAATTCAACCAAAAAGAGCATATGAAATCGCGCCTATCTAGTTTCATAGTTAAATCAATCAGAAAAGAATAGTCATACAACTTTTATTTGTTTTCGTAAACAAATAGTAGTTTAATAATCATATCTTCTTGTAACAAATTAAATAGTACAATGACATTTTCTTATGTTCACTAACCATTTTCAATTTAGTCTGCAATTAAATAGTACAACGACTTTGTTTTTTGTTCACCAACTAATTTTTAGGTTGATCTACACTTTATTGTATAGTAGTCTTTTATTTGCATGAGGATCAGGTCACTTCTGAGTCTGGTCACATAATTCAGCAGTTTGTCATATTTTATTTACAACTGATCTAAAGTCAGATCCCCCCTTCCCGATGCTGATCCACCCCGCACAGGATACTCACTTCTGAACTTTTGGTTAGTTAAGTGGTGGGGTAGAATTACTGACGTTTTTGACAGTTTTTTTCGTCGAAATTTCAACTTAAAAATATTGAAGAATGAAAACAGTCCTACAAATCAAGAATATTCCTGTTTACAAACATTACTTGTACATAGCAACAAAATTTTATACAATTCCTAGGTGTATCAAAGTTGTTCAAATCAAATGGAGGAGGAAATGTTTTCAACATCTGAGGAAGAAGATATTATGATGGTGAGTAGGTACACAGCTCTTGAAGGTTGTTGTAGAAATAGTGGGAAACAAATTTTTAGCTTGAATTGTTCTGCTACATAACAAAACATTGATTAACAAGTAATATTCAATTTCTATTTTCTAGCAAGGCTTATTTGGGAATGAAGATTCTTCACAGTCATCAAAAACTTCTAATTCTGACGATATTTCATCCAGTGAAGACGAAGAAGAAAGATGAATCCTAGTACGCAACACTAATTTTGTGGAGACAATAGTTCCACAATATGATGAGAAACAATTTTAAGAACATTTTAGAATATCTCGCAGGACAATGCACTACATATTAAACGATTTATTACAAAATAATATAATGCCAACTTAGGCTGGTAGGGAAAATGTAACTGCAGAGAAAGCATTGTTAATGACCTTATTTATGGTTTTTAGCCAATACAGAAAAAATAAATAAAATGAATATAATAAATTTGTCTCAGGATCTCTTAAATAAACTGGTAATTGATTCATGTTTAAAATTAGCAAAAATTAACTTTTTAAATTGCCAAAACTCCAAACAAAACTGTCTTATTTTATTTGCTTTAAGTCAGGTCAATTTTGACCTGATCAGATGTGACCCAAGTGAACTAATCCTCATGCAAATAAAAGACTACTTTATGATGAAGTTTTTTTTGGTTAGCCAAAATCTCAGTATTGAGACATCACAGACCACCCAAACTAATAAAGATTATAAGATCCATCCAAATATATCGATGATCCCTGAGAGAATTTGAACAATGCAATCATGTTATTCATTTTCTATAAATTCATAAGAGTATAAGATAATGCATGATTGATTATTGTCAGTGATTTGTATGTGGCGTCATCTGGGAATAATTTCTGTAATAGACTACATGGTAAGCAAGCAAATTTTATGGCAATTCTTTTAGAACTTCTAGAAGACGACAATAATATTGGTTTGTCTACCAAGTACAATAATACAGCGAACTAATACTGGGTTAGAATTACAATTCGATAATAGTTAAAAATAAAATATACTATTATCTAGTTTAATTTGACAGAATTCAACAAAATAATAGTCGGACAAAAAAAATAATAGTCTTATTCATCTATTTTTTAAGTTAATGTTTGTTTTGTTGTACGACAACTTTTTATTAATTCATGCAAATAAAAGACTACTTATGATGAAGTTTTTTTTGGTTAGCCAAAATCTCAGTATTGAGACATCACAGACCACCCAAACTAAAGATTATAAGATCCATCCAAATATATCGATGATCCCTGAGAGAATTTGAACAATGCAATCATGTTATTAATTTTCTATAAATTCATAAGAGTATAAGATAATGCATGATTGATTATTGTCAGTGATTTGTATGTGACGTCATCTGGGAATAATTTCTGTAATAGACTACATGGTAAGCAAGAAAATTTTATGGCAATTCTTTTAGAACTTCTAGAAGACGACAATAATATTGGTTTGTCTACCAAGTACAATAATACAGCGAACTAATACTGGGTTAGAATTACAATTCGATAATAGTTAAAAATAAAATATACTATTATCTAGTTTAATTTGACAGAATTCAACAAAATAATAGTCAGACAAAAAAAATAATAGTCTTATTCATCTATTTTTTAAGTTAATGTTTGTTTTGTTGTACGACAACTTTTTATTAATTAAAATAACAATCACCTCTTGTTTAAAAATACCATCAATATAGTTTAGTTTAACAAAATTAACGATATTGTTAGTTAACCATTTTTTTTTGTTGAAGTTACCCATACTATTTCTTTGAGTGTATGAGATGGACACTTACTCCCTCTATGTGACATTTTATGATGCTTTAATGAACCTCTCCCCTCTTAAACGCATATCACACATTTCAAGGACGACCCCAAGTATAGTGGTTTTTTAACTGGCAAAGGCTTTTCTATACGAGATTGCGGTGCGATTACTAGGACCAGAGATAATAACGAAAATAGTAAAAAAACATTAATTTTGCAACACAAATTGTTTAAAATTTTATATAAAGTAATGAGATTTAATCCAAAAGTTCTCTGCACTTGTTATCACATCGAAAACAAATTAAAACATTAAAATAGCAAAAAAAAAATTTATCCAACTTTTTTCTATGCTTTTGACTCCACTATTAATTTCAATATGAGAAAATTACACACCATTGATCATCACCAAAAATGTGCTAAAGGTATAAAATTTTATAAAAAAAGCTTACAATGTAAAATTTATAAAAATTATTTAAATGAATTAACTAGTCATATTCTTTAAAATTTCAATCATTGTTTCATAAATATAAAAAATACAGTTGTACAGATTATCTTTTATCCTCGAAATTGGTAATTTCACTGTGCATAATTTTGTATTAAATTTCATATTAACAAAATAAAGAATGCAGAGATCACCAGTAACTTAATAAACATCAGTTTTCGTTTAAGGACAATTTTATATTCTTGGGCTAACATCAGGGACGGAAATCGAAATTTAGTTCGGTTTGGTTTCGGTTATGGTTACCTAAAGCACACTATTTTCAGTTTCGGTTTACAGGGCAGCGACAATTCAGTTTTCGATTACGGTTTCAGTTTTCAGGGTAGTGACAATTCGGTTTTTAAAAATGAGATAAAAAAACTTAAGTAACTTATATTTGTATATTTTTACAATAATGGAATAAAAATTATAAACATTTTTAGGGAGGGGCATTTTTTTGCTGGAATCTCAGGTACACATAAAGAAGTGAAGTAAAGAACTTAGGACACGCCTCTGATCAAAAAAATTTTATTTTGTAACTACCGTTGCCATATTGCAGTAGATTGCAACGCTATATAATAATTATGTAGCAGACTCTGGAACAACAATTTACTTTCACTAGCAAAACTGTCCCAAATGGTGCTTTAATATAGTTGTTTTATAAGATAATAGGAAACAACTATAAAACAATTTTAATATATATTTATAACGGTGCTGAAAGTATTGCCGAACGTTACTAAAAAAGCACTATAAAATTATTTAGTTTTATAAGCTCAAATGTTTTATAGCTTAGTCACAGAAACATTTCTAAAATAATTTCTTAACTGCTTTATAAGATATTTTATAATTTTGCTGTAAAAACGTTTTGATGATAAATTTATAAAACAGTTCAGTTGCAGGCAACCAGATAGTGTTTCCTGCAATTCTAACAATCATTAATAAAATAACAATAAAACAAAATTCGCCCTAAATTTTACTGTAATAATGTGCTAAATGATTGTTTACAATTAGAACATGCTTCTGATAAAGTTTCAAGTTTAGCATATCCCTAGTTAGTGAGATATGAGTGATAGAAGATGACTAATTTTAGGGAATTTAATTCATGAAATCATTGTACATACATGTACTACCTTTTTGAAAGTATTTAAAAAAATTACCATGCCCATATTTTGATATGTATTTATATTTTGAAGGTCGGTGAATTCAAATACGAAGTCAGAATTGCAAAATTCAAGATGGCGGACCGAATTGTCGAAAACTTCGATTGTGACCACGAAAACTTATGTAAACTGTTTTTTGCGGAAATTTAAAGCAATGTCAGATATTTGAAAGGAGATACGATCAAACTTTAATGCCGTTTCACTTTTTGGCATATTTGCTAGATCCAATCCCCACTGTTGAAAGAAGTAAAAAAAGTCTGCTTTAGAGTTTCCCAACATTTTTCTAGCACAGGTTTGTTACCGTTAATAATTAAGTTGGAAGTGAAATCTGATCCGTTCCAAGAAACAATGGTTTCAGAAGAAATATTGCAAAATGTTAACGTAGTGCAGTAGTGGAAATCTCAATAAGATATTCCACAAATTAACAAAGTAGTGGATCTGATCATTCCCTTTCTGTGTGCCGTTGCTTCTTCTGCAGACGTGGAAAGAATGTTTTCTTCATATGGACTTGTTCATTCAGATTAGTATTTCTCTTTAAACATTATAATACTTAATATGTCTTGTTTTGTACTGTTTTGAAAAATATATATTTTTATTTTTATATGTTCATATGTTTATACAGTCGGGCCCGCTTATAACGAGTACACCTTATAACGAGCGTTGGGTTTTAACGAGTAATTTCGATAGATACAAAAAACCATCCATTAAGCTCAACACAATTTCAGTTCGGATATAACGAGCTCGGATATAACAAGCGCTTTTGTTATAACGAGTAATATTTTTCTAATAAGTTGCTGAATATGTTTACTTACAACGAGCACCTTTGTAGGGATGACGGAGATTCTCTGCGGCTGCGATTACAACGAGGACTCCATGATTCATTGGAGAATTAACTTTGTTTATAACGAGTGATATTAGTTCATACGGAGTAAGTTCTTGGAACACTGCCATTTGACGGACACCGACTTAATAGTAGTCGGTGCTTTGAGGGCGGTAGATATGAAACGTCGGTGCTTTTATTGCATCGAAACAGTGCCTGCTAGTATTCCAACAAATTTGCCATGACTCGTTATTATATTATGAGTAGTAGGTAGATGTAATGTTTTTAGGAAGTTATGCACATAATTTAGCCAATGCGCGACGGTCAGGTCTTTACTATTTACTCAGTGATTTGTTATCAATCGCCGATGTTCGTTGATTTATATAATAGCCATGTCCTGTAAGAGAAAGTCCCTTACATTAGAGAACAAAATAAAAATAATTGATGCTATTGCCAGTGGCATATCTAATGCCGATGTGTGTAAAAATTACAAATTATCCAGTTCGACTGTTTCTACTGTCTGGAAAAACCGGGATAACATTAGAGGATCTTTAAATTCAAACATTTCAAAGTTAAAACGAATCCGGAAACCAGCGAAAAAGCAAGTTGATCAGGCATTGCTTGAGTGGTTTAAGCAGAAAAGAATTCAAAACATACCCATAACTGGGACCATATTGCAAGAAAAAGCAGAACAATTTTCTAAATTATTTTCCCCTAATAATGAGGCGACTGTATGCTCGAAAAGCTGGATAGACCATTTTAAGAAAAGGTACAACATTTCTTCGAGTAAAATCCACGGAGAAGCTGCGAGTGTTTCTGCAGATATAACAAAGGCTTGGCTTGATAATACTTGGCCTGAAATACGTAAAGGTTACTCTAATAATGACATTTTTAATGGAGATGAAACTGGGCTGTTTTATAAAGTTGTCCCAAACCAAACTCTCAAATTTCAGAATGAAAAATGTCATGGGGGCAAGAAAAGTAAAGAAAGAATCACAGTTCTTGTCTGTGCCAATATGACGGGCACAGAAAAAAGAAAATTATTTGTCATTGGTAAATCAAAAACACCCCGATGTTTTAAAACTTGTAAAGTGTTACCTGTTACTTACACAGCCAATAAAAAAGCATGGGTAACATCAGAAGTTTTTGAGAAAGAAATAAGAAACTGGGATGCTGATTTACAAAGACAAAAAAGAAAAATAATTCTTACGATTGACAATTGCCCTGCACACCCTGAGATTGCAAACCTACGATCCATAAAATTGGTTTTTCTCCCCGCTAATACAACAGCAACTTTACAGCCCATGGACCAGGGTATCATCGCTTGTCTTAAGAAACATTATAAAAAAATATTTTTAAGTAAAATGGTATCTCATTTGGATAATGTCGATAATGATAAAAAGGACTTCAAATTTTCTTTGTTGGATGGGATATTAACTATAAACACAGCATGGAAACGTGTTTCACACAAAACAATTGTGAATTGTTATCGGCATGCAGGTTTTTATCAGAGATCAGAATTTGATGAAGACGATGACCTACCTTTGGCTCAGTGGTTATTACGAAATGAAAGCTCGGAAAGTGTTGATGACGAAGATTTCATGTGTTTACGTGATTGGGCTATTAAAAACAATATTTTAAATGTGTGTTTTACTAGAGACGAACTAAATGCATATCAAGAGGTTGACGATTGTTTAGAAACTTGTGAGTATCCGTCGGAAACTGAAATAGCGGCTTCTGTTAAATCACATGAAATGCAAACAAACGACGAACTGGAAACACCTGAAGAAGACGAAGATGACTTGTTTGAACCCCCAACAACTCAACAAGTATTTAGTGCAATGAAAACCATATCTACTTATTTAGAATTTAATTATTTTGAAAACAGTGTAAGGGATAAGTTTGATTCCATTCAGAGAAGCCTCGAAATATCATTTTTAAATAAAAATGCAACTCAGAAAAAGATTACTGACTATTTTAAGTAAATTTCTGCGACGCAAGAGTATGTATGTGCATAATAATTTTTTTTTCACTACATATGTAAGTACATATATATGTATTTTTACATAATTTTATAAACTTACTTTTGTTAGATTCTCATAATCAGATTATATGTTTTATTTTATACTGAATAAATATATATTTACATACATAAACTTCTATATTTTTGAGTACATATGTGTACATGTTATCCACGTACATATTATATGTATATGTAACCGTTTAAGACTACGTACCTATAGAGACGTGCGTACCGGTTGTAACGAGCGTACTTGTTATATTAGGACCCAATAAAAATTGTTTATAACGAGTACATTCGTTATAACCGGATCCATTAAAAAACCGTTTATAACGAGCCTTCGGATATAGCGAGCACTTTTTTTGTCACCTACACACTCGTTATAAGCGAGCCCGACTGTATGTTTGTAAGGTTAATGTTTTAAACCTTTAAATCAAAGGCTTATTTAAGTTTTATTTTTGCAAATAAATATTCTTACTAATAAAGGCTGTATTTTTTCCTTATAACATTTAAACTTGAAAGGAAAGAAATCACAATTTTTTAAAATAAAAAACGCTTGATTAAAATCATGATTTTAATCAAATGATTTACATCAGCTCAACCCTGGCGGGCAGACAGACGAACATTTCAATGGTTGTTCAGAATTTGTTCACTAATACAAGGTATGAATGACATTTACGGTTTTAGAAATGAGTCAATCAAATGCAAAAAGCGCCATATACTCTTCGTTTTCGTATTTGTGAAGAGTATGATAATAATTTGAATAAACCAATGTTATACGCATAGCACTTATTAGATATAATAACTTATGTGGTGTCCACTGTGGTTTTACCAACGATTATTACATATTTTCTTGGACACACGATTTTAATTTTAAAAAGTCCAAATGATCGAACAGATTAACACAAGATAATTATTTAAAAATTATCTAATATGGACAGAACATTTACAAACTATCACACAACATGACAGATCTAGTAATAACCATTTAAAAATAATGTTTTCAGTGAAATCACAAGATTGTAAAAATGGAGTGATAAATTAAATATTTATATAAGTGAAGTTTATTATGGTAGGTTTCGCCCATACTTTCTTTATCTTCTTAGTGTGTTTTCTTTAATATCATTATTTTTGTAGTTTTATGTCTTATATGAAAATTGCTCTATTTTGTTTTGAAAATGAGTTACTCATTGACAATTGAAAAATCATTTAAGAAAAAAAAGAAAATGTTGCATTAGTTAAATTTATGAAACAATTTCACTTAATTTCTTAACAAATGATAATTGCACAAGCACAGCTACCAATAAAAAAATCTAGAGGGTGAGAAAATACAAACAATTACTTTTTCAATGAAAATGGCTCTTGCCTCTCTTTCTCTAGAATATTCCTAGTGATATTGAAGGCTTGTGTTTTCATAAAATCTACTTTCTTGTAAACAGTGTCTTCTTGGTTTTTAGGAGGCACGGTTTTTGTACTGTTGCTGGCAAAACTGGAGCTGGAACCTTCGAGATCCAAGTCCAAGTATTGCATTTTACCTGCGAGGTGATGGTAAATTGGTTCGTTGTCATTTTGAGATAACAAGCTATCATGAGATCGTCCTAGGCTAGGAGGGGTGGGACTTGCAGCTGCCCTAATTTTCCGATGGTCCTCTTCCACATTAAAATGCTTCCTCATGTGGGCCTCCTGAGATGTTTTAAATCATTTTTATCAAGAAAACAAGTGAAAATATAAGAAATAATGATATATATAAACAACTCAATATAATGTTTGGCATAAACCCACAAAACAGATTTTTCCCATAACTTTAAGGCTGTTTCATTGAAAAGATGTAATAGAAATATCTAGAAAACTAAGCAAATGTTCAACAAAAAACTAAAATGATAGTCTGCTTGGTAGAGTGGTGAAACAAGATTTATAGTCAGGATGCAGCATATAACTGCACCCTCTCCCATCCCAGTCACATCTTTTCATTTAGTAGAGTCAAATTAAGCTTCAAAATAGGTGAATAAGGAATTCATTGGCTGCAGCAATCTTATTGTTTTAATTTGTTGTAGGTATAATAACAAGTGGTATGAGAAGTCAATTTAATCCAATAAATTGATCCATTGCTTCTTGTAAAATTTTAACAATTTATTTTTCAACACCAAAATTTTCTGTAATTTTCCTATCTCCGGTCCTAATAATCGTATTACAAAAATAAAAATACTGTTGTTCGCAATAAAATTTTGAATAAAATTAGGTCTACTAAAAAATATTTTGTTAATTTGCAAAAAAATAAAATCCGCCAAAAGTTGCTTTAAATTATCAAACAAGTGGGAGGTTCGGTGGAGGTAATTCGAGAATTTCTCCTACATCCCTAAACCGATTCAAAAAAATTTTTGATGGGCTTTTAGAGACAACTTTGTAGAATGGTACTAGGCTATTGAAAACTAAAAAAGAAAAAAAAAATTCTGGTGCGAAAATCAAAAAAAAATTTTTTTGTTGATTTCAATAGTCTGGTACCATTCTATCAAGTTTTCTCTAAAAGCCTATCAAAGAATTTTTTCAATCGGTTCAGGGATATAGGAGAAATTTTTTCGAACGACGAAATCATTTTCTTGGGCACGGTACCGCCACCCTTAAGAAATAATGCATCAATTCTAACGAAAGTTGGTGGAACTATGCCCTTTATTGAACTAAACCTTCATGTCAAATTTTAGCCCAACATATTTATTTATTCAAAGGGCTAAAAATCAATAATTCCCATCGCTTATTATTTAATAATTTCCATCCCTTATTGTTTCAGTACATCTACTTAAATGGCAATTTTTTTTCAAAATGTAGGTTTTTACATGTATTTTACAATGGTATTAAGAATAAAAAAACTATATCTTCATTTAAACCGTTTTTTTTTTGAAATTTGTTCATAATATTCAAAATTATAGTTATCAGCAAATTCAAATAACTGGATTTTTTATCAAACCAAAAGCAGGAGCAAACGAATTATAAAAATAGATGAAATATTTAACATTTTTCTAAAAAAAAAAATTAATGATCTACTTGCATTTGGGCCCGAGATATGTTAGTTTTTGTATTTAGATTACTTATTAATAAACTTCCCTGACTTTTCAGGGTTTTCCCTGTTTTCCAGAAAGTATACACCCTGAGTCTTATTAAAAAATTTATTACGAACAATTTGGTATTTTCATTTTTGCGATATGATTACTAGGACTGGAGATAAGGAAAATAGCAGAAAATTTCAGCGTTGAAAAAGAAATTGTTGAAATTTCACCAAAAGCAAAAGATATCATCCAAAACTTCTTATATAACTTATTATATCTACAACAAATAAAAAAAAAATTCAATATTTATCTCAAATATTATATACCTTCACAAAAACTAGAAGGCAAATTAATAATTATTATTACTCCCTATTTAACACCTCAGACATTTAAAAAATTCCCATTAACTTTATAGACACAATAATTGTCAACGCGTAAAAGCTGCCTTAGGTCGTAACTTTTATTGTGATAAAACATTACACTTGAAGAATATTTCTGCAACTCAGAGGGCAAAAAGTACACCAGTATGGCTTTCAGTGTTTTTCATGAAAAACACACACATGGAAAATAGTTAAGAACATTAATATTTTGGTCGCATAATGGAGTTCTATTTATTTATTTACTATTAACCCCATAAAATTATAGTGTAGCGGGATAAAAATGGCCAATTGGCCCCAGCACGAACGATGTTCATTTTTGTCATCTTGATTGGTATCAGGGGCACTTACAATTTTACCAAATATTATCCCTTAATTGAACCGTTTAGGTGTAATGAGAAACTACAAAATTAGTTTGTCTTTTGAATGGCTTGACCGATTTAAATACAAAAAATGTGTTGTAGATATAATTGGGCACACTTATTCAAAAATTGAGAAAGTTATTTGATGATGGGAATATATCGAGAATGATTGTTTAATATTTTTCTAGATTTTTTTTAGTCATCACATTGTCCTGGTACACTTACCATGTTTTTTAGTAGAATCTTTTTTTTTGTCATATATCTTTTTACAAATTATTCATAAAATTAACTATTACCTTAGATTTTAAAGTAATTAAATGACGTGTGCTAAACATAAAGCGCGGGCAGAATCAACATTGTGAATTACAATGAATATAAGTTATGTTATTACATGATTTGTAAAATATATCTTATCCCGTTAAATTGTTGGCAATGTAAACTAGTGTATCTCAATGGATAGTTATGTGCAACAAAAGTAATTGTGATTCATCAATTAGCTATTTCAGTTTTCTTACTCTATTATTGAATTTATCATACAACAATGGATATGAAAAAAATTCAAAGTAGTCGATTTATCCCTAAAATATCAGGAAAAAGAAAAATTCTTAAATTCTTAAGACAAAAGAACAGCCATCTACATTATTAAGAGTCCTATCTGACATTCATGAATAAAGCAACTAGAACACTATCTGTTGTAAATTTACTGTTATCAAATTAAATCAAAATTGTTATAACCAGAGCTCGGGAATTTTATCTCAACGCATAGACAGCTCTCATAAAGACATGCATACATACCTTCCTGTTCTGTTTAATAATAATAATAATAATAATAATAATAATAATAATTTATTATCCATCAGACCAAAATACAATAAGGTATTGGAGTCGTCAAAATACAATAGATAGTAAATAAAACAAACTATAAATAAGTTGGTAAGTACAAAAAAAACGAAGGAAAACAGAAACAGATACTTACTAACATTTACATTTAGAACATTTACAGCTCAGTAAAAATAAAATATTTAAAATTATGTCAAATCGCAAGTCGAGCTTCAATGAAAATAATTAAAAAAAGATGTATACTTATGTATATATATATCTGTACAAATATATATTCTTAAGACTCAAATGAGTGTTGCATAAATTCGTTTACAGAGTAAAAGACTGATTCTAGTAACAACTTTTTTACATGTGTACGAAATATTTTTGTATTGTTAATCTGCTTGATGCATTCTGGAAGGTTATTGTATAATTTTATTCCAGTATATGTGGGACTTTTTTCGTATAGTGACAAAGAATGACTTGGAGTCAATAAATTATTCTGTCTTCTGGTGTTGTATTCGTGATTATGATTGTTTCTTAAAAAATTGTTTAAATTAGACTTTACAAATACAACTATTTCCAAGATATAAACACAAGGTGAAGGTAATAATTGCAATTCTTTAAAATAGGTCTTACAAGAGGTACGCATACTAATTCCCATTATATTTCTTATTGCCTTTTTTTGTAATTTAAACACTGTCTCAAAGTGATGGGAAGATCCCCAAAATACAATGCCATACGAAATTCTTGAGTAGAATTGCGCATAGTAATAGGATAGCATAACAGTCCTATTTGTAATATTTCTCAACCTGTACAGAGCAAAACAGACTGGCGATAGTTTATTACACAATATATTAACGTGGTTTTCCCAATTTAAGGCATTATCTATGTGTACCCCCAAGAATTTGGTAGATGTGACTTGTTCTAAAGATTTTCCGTGAATTTTTAGTAGATAGCTCTCATTATAATTAATTAGTTTAGGAGTGAAATGAACGAAGACTGTTTTATCGCTATTTAGAATTAATTTTTCATTTTCAAATTTAGCGACAAATAAGTTAATTTTATTCTGTGTATCAACTGTAAGATTATTTATGTTTTCATTTGTATTTAAAAATGAGTTATCATCTGCAAACATTACTAAGAGACATGAGTTTATTACATCTGGTAAATCGTTTATAAAAAGTATAAAAAGTAGGGGTCCCAGGATCGAGCCTTGAGGAACACCGCGGGATACAGATAATCTTTCAGATTTCATGTTTCCAATTTCTGTCAGCTGAGTTCGATCAGAAAGGTAGGACTCAAGCCACTCACCAAGCTTCCCGCGAAATCCATATTTATTCAGTTTCCGTAAGAGTAAAGCATGATCCACCAAGTCAAATGCTTTACTCAGATCCATAAAAACTCCAAAGCATTTTTTATTTTTATCTAAATTGTCATAAAGTTTGTGTTAAGAAGACAAAGTATAGCGGACTGAGTCGACCTCCCTATCCGAAACCCATGTTGCTCGTTGCTCAGTATATTATATTTGTCACAAAACTTCAACATTCTATTATAAATAACTCTTTCCAGTATTTTTGATATAGATGAGAGCAATGAGATAGGCCTGTAATTGTTAAGTAATAATTTATCTCCTTTTTTATATTGGGGTGTAATTTTTGCTGTTTTAAAGATGTCTGGAAAAATAGCTTCTTGTAGAGACCTATTGATCAAATATGTTAGAGGAAAAACTATGTATTGAACTATTGACTTTAACATGTTCGTACTAATGTTGTCTATCCCACAGGAATTAGATTTTTTAAGAGACATTATTATATTAAAAATTTCATTTTCCGACACCGGATCAAGGAATATTGTTGGAAATTTTTGGTTCAAATTAATAAAATATTCTGTGTTTTTAAAACTTTCTGCTAAAATTTTTGGTGAATTTACAAAATGAACATTTGCGCTATTGACAATTTCTTGCGGATCTGTAATTTTCCTACCATCAACTTTCAATTCCTCAATTCTGGTGGATTCCGAACAGTTTTTACCTAAGTCACTATTTATGATAGACCAGGCAGCTTTGGATTTATTAGAAGCGTTTCTATATTTATTTTCGTTATATAATCGTTTAGCCGCTGTCACAACTCTATCGTATACCTTTTTATACAATTTATATGACTTTTCATCCTCAGGTCTCTTAGTCGCTAACATTATTCTATTCAATAATTTTAGTTTCTCACATGAAATTCGAATTCCTTGAGTTATCCACCTTTTTTTATCACAAGTTACTTTGACATTAGAAAGAGGAAAACATTTATCGACATAATAAAACAAATTCTCACTAAAAGCTTTAAAACCGTCATTTACAGTCTGTGCATCATATACATTACTCCAAAGTTCCTTACTTACGTGATAAATAAAATTTTGATAATTACTATCTGAAAGTACTCTAGTTTTCTGATCTTTTCTATATGGTACATAATTTGGTGCATTAAAGGATAGAATCTGGCATGTATGATCTGACAGTCCATTCGGCACCACTTTACAAACAGCATCACAGCTATTGCTTAAAAAATTGCTACATATATAGTCTATACAAGTTGAAGAATTTGTACATATTCTTGTTGGCTCAGTAACATGAAAATCAAGATTATACATACTGAATAGATCAGACAGTCGATATTTATATATACTATTCGATAAATAATCGATATTTAAATCCCCGCACAATATAAGTAAAGATTTGTCTTTTAATAAGTCGTCAAGTAACTCATCCAACGTTTCGAAAAATATATTTATGTCTCCAGTGGGTGATTGGTACACAGTCACTATTTTAATTTTTTTATGATCTACCTTCATTTCAATTCCTGCCAGTTCGATATCTTTATCTTTAGAAAACTTATTTAGTGAAGTGATTTCATCAATACTTACATTGAGCGACGATTTATGAAAGACACTGACTCCGCCATTATGGCATACATTTCTACAATAACTTGATTTTTTAACGTACCCATTGATGTGTAAGGTATCTAATTCAAATGACTGAACCCATGTCTCTGTCAAACACAAGATATCAATGTTATGTTCATTGAGCTCGACCTCCAATTGCTCAATTTTGTTTTTTATACATTGTATATTTTGATGATACAGATTGAAATTGATTACATTTAATTTTTTATTGTTATCATTGACTAATTGCTATTCGCTATTTATGTTGTATTTGATTTTTTGTCTTTCAATATCTATTTTTTTAAGTAGAATGGGACAATTAACATCATACACAGAGTGATTAATATCAAAATTTGTCTTTAATGCAGCATTAGCATCTATGCAGTTAATACATTTAGGAATATCGCACTCACATTTTTTTCCATTTTCGTGTTCGTTTATCGGTTTTGCACATGAGAGACATCTTAACTCATTGCTACATTGATCTGCTTTATGTCCAAAACCACCACACTTGAAGCACCTAAAAACACTTACGTACTCGTACACTCGACAACGAGACCAATCGATAAATAATCCATTTTGTTCCATTATCCTCCTGAAGGATTCAGGATCACACTCCACAATAGCCATCCATTTGGTTCTCATTTTTTTAATAGCTTTAAAATTTAAAGATACTGAATTATGGTTTAAAAATAAATTTTGCTTTTTTATAGTATAAAGCAGTTCGTCACTGGCCATTTCTCTGTCAATATCTATTATTTTAATGCAAGGGCTTTTTAGATCAGGTGCATTGATTTTATAATTTTTCCCCAATTTCTTCTCAGCTGCCATTTTAACTTTATTTATTTCTTCTTTAGTGCCACATTTAATTAATACACCACCTTCTTTTACTGTTCTAACCTCAGTTATGCCAACTTCTAATGTAGTAGGACTTACATATTTGTGCACTGCTTCCAGTGTTTTTTTGCTATCTTGTCCAGTATTCTTAGGCTTTATAATTACTACTTCACTAGCAGCCTTTGCATAACTTTTTTTCTCTTTTAAATTGATGTCATCTCTTGGAACATTATGAATTTTATTTATCATACTTTTTAACTCTATCAATTCGGATGATACTTGCTTTTGTAGGCCGGAAATATCATTTTTTAAACTCCATACGTGCTCCAAGATGTCAACACATGTATCGCAAAACCACTTTATTCCTCTACAATTTTGGACTGCATCATATTCCGTAGATTGAACATTTACACATTTTAAATGATAAGTCATACAACAGTCACCACAGCATTTTATCATGGGGTCCTTATTCTTTTTTTTTACATTTGCCACATTGTTCATTCATGATTGTTTACTATGATGAGATCGACCCTTGGTGGAAAGAGACAATGCCAAACGTAGAAAACCACTAACTATTATCGCCCGCGGCAAGCGAAACTAGTCCTTATATTATCACACCTTCTCGTGTTATCACGTTGCACACTAGTTTTTAGCGACAAACAAAATCACTTTTTAATTTTTAATTATATCAACTAATCAGGTTTCATTGAAACTATATATTTGAAGATTATCACAATTTAAATTTGTATTTAACAACAACGTCTGTTAATATGTTAATACCACTTCCGTGCACACGTACGTACGTCCACTTGATGTCCAAAGTATGTGTGTGGCATGTTTATTATGTTAATTCTAATAATTAAATATCAAAATCCAATAAGCTGCTGGCAACATAAAACATTTTTTTCCCAATAAAATACACCACTTTTATATAATATTAAATCATACATAACAAACAAAGGTAAGGATTAATGGCATAAAACTGCCATGTACCGTGTGCATCACAAGTGTACACAACATGATAAAGTGAATTTTATTTCATTTTAAAATGTTAATACCTAACCTACTTTTATCGGAAGTCTACTACATTTGTGCAACTTACAGACAATTACCTAAAGACGTAGTTCATTCCTTTACAATTGCAATTGAAGGGATTCGATCCTGATCTAGTGTCAAGATTAGATTCCAGTGTACGACGGTACTTTTATATGTATTTTACTAATGCAGTTTTATTATCTCCTTTAATTAGGCGATGCCGTCGAAACTATGAAACATTGCTTTGACAAAATCCCTTTTACTATACTTACACATTCTCGGCATTTACGTCAACATGTAATAAAGGGAAAAGGTAGACCATCCGAGATCGCAGTTTTGCAATCCTTAGAACAAATTTAGCCATATGTATGTATCTATATACCTAGCGTGAAATTATACAGTCGACAAAAATGTGTGTGTGTTACTTTAAGGTAGTGAAAAATACATGTGTGTGTATGTGTTAGTTCAATGTTAGAGTGAAATTACTTACAGAAGATAAGATACGTCACGGCTTCGCGTATAACAGTTGGCACAATATCTGGCAGTAATTATTGACAACCAACTATCATTTAAAGATCACACTAAATATATATGTAAGATGATAGGTTTCAAAATAAACCTCTTAAATAAAAATGAGATGAGTAAACTTCAAAAGTTTCAAAACAGAAGTATGAGAATAATTTTAGGTTGCTGTAGACTGACAGGATGACTTTCTGTAAAAAATTATATAACATTTTTCACTTTGGTGTTTGTATATGAAATTAAAAATGACTTTAACTCCCGAATATCTGCAGGATAAGTTAGTTTATAATACAGATATTCATAGTTACAATACTAGAAATTATCTAAATTTTCACTTGCAGACATACAGGAAAAAATCAACCCAAAATAGTTTGTTCTATAAGGGATTAAGTGAATAGAATAATCTACCAGTAGGTATTAGAAACAGTTCCACATTAAATATATTGTCAACTTAAAAAATATTTGTTAGATGAGTAGCTGATTGTATAGTTTGTCAAACCTTCCAATTAAAAACTTAATTAAATGTGTTAATCTTGATGGAATATTGGTTTATGTATTACTATTGTTTATTCTAGATGCTCATTGTGAAATTTTATAGTGTGACGTAAAATTTGTCTGATGATTTGTTTTGTATATATTGTTTTATATCTATATGGTGTTTATGTGTATTCATGATGTATTAGTCTTTTGGCTAAATAAAGGATTTATATAAATAATATCAGTGCCGTGCCATCCATTTTTTATTTAAATATTAATGGTGGTAGGCAGTGTGACGCGATGCAGCTATAAAAATAGGATTGTTACTTAGGTGACGAGCACGCGGTAATGATATCGGTCTCTGCGCATTCTATGACGATGTTATCTTCGCTAAGTAATTTCACTATACATCTCCCAATACCTCCTCTTCGAGTGAGTGTTTATAATAAACTGACCATATTAACTTTGGATATTATGGAATTCCCTAAAAAAAGTACAAGGTAAGTAAGATATATTGTTTCATACTTGCATAAAAATCTTTCCACGCTGACCTAGAGCCAACTCTCATTTTGACGTCACAGAGATAAAATTCCCGAGCTTTGGTTATAATAAAGAGAGAATCTAATTTTATCAATATTAAACAAATTAAAAATTTGTGCGCATTTTCTATGCTAGAAACTAGGGAATGTATACCATAATTATATTAGATGTGAGCTGTAACAAAGGCTTCTTTACTGCAAATCTGTTTTACCACAGAGCACTCTGGGTTATCTCATATGAAAAACCCATGGGTGTAAATTTCTTAAATCACATTAGTAAGAAAAAGTCAAAACTAACCTGTAAAGGTGTTGGAGGTTTTAACTTCCTATCCACCGATGGAGCATTTCGAGGAGAAGGGGGTTCAGGATTGGAAGATATAGAATGGGAATCGGACAACTTCCTTTTTGGTTTTAGATCTCTGTTAACAATGGGAGGGGGCATCAGCTGTGTAAATAATGGACTAGGGAGGTTTGAATATGCAGCAGTTGAGGAGCTGTGAGAATTGGCAGGTGAAGACGGCTCATCTTGAGTTTCATCCAAATCGTATCTAAAGACCTGAAGACATAAACATCTTGAAATTGAAATAGTTTTATCTACTTTTTCTATGCATGTATACAGAGTGATACAGGATATTTCACAAGGAAACGTTCTAATGGCAGATAGAGGAGACCGGAGCAATACTTGACGTGTCTATAAAATTTATATTTTCTTAAGACCAATAAATATTATTATTACTATTATTATTATTATTATCACGCACACAAAAAATCGAGGTCCGGACTTGAAAAAAATTGTTTTTGTTGTTATTCAAGAAAACAATACCTTGTATATGTTTTTTTTTAATTTTAATATTAAATTCGAAAAGTACATAAAAAACTGAACAAAACGGCCTCATTATTTTCTTTGTCACACCTTTGCCGGCTTCGAAATAAATTCCACTAAATAATGCAATATGAGACCCTAGAAAATAATAATAAATGATACACGCAAAAAATATTTCCACTAATAAATTAGGCATTTACTTTTTTTTATGTTTTAATTACCAATGTTTATGGAGGGGGTAAAATTAATAAAAAGGATAAATGTTAGAGGACTCTGAATCAAGAATCTATTCCATTTCTCTCATTTATTAAAGTCTAGTAATACAGCAAGATGACATACCTATTAACATCAACAATAACTTTGTAATAACAAAGTTGCATATCAATAATGCACATAGTAACAAGATAACAATAAAATATTTTTATTTTATTTTAATGCCTGATTTATATTAACAGAGTAATTGTACAAAAAACAAAAAATCAATGGCGGATTTACATAAGGGCACTTGGGGCACGTGCCCAGGGCCCCCACGTAATTGGGGCCCTCGAATGTATAAAAATGGTAAAAAAAAATTTAGGAATAAATGAAAAAACACATTTATATTTTAATTCTGTTAAAATTGGCCGCATTACAAGGGGCCCCCACATAAGAAGTGCCCAGGGGCCTCTCAAACGTAAATCCAGCCCTGCAAAAAATGGAGATATTGTCATAAAGCGTATTTATAAATTAGATTTGTAATAAAATTTTATGTTCAAAATGTCCTCCTCAGCTTCAATACATTTACTAGTGCGGTTCACGAGATGACCGATTGATCTTATCACATCTGGACTGTTTCTAATTTCGTTGCGGCATTCAACAATCCTTTGAATTGCCGTTAATGTCCAGTCTTTAAGTGACCCCATAAGATATACTTAAAACTAACTGATTTTACGTTTAAAGGCATTGTTTAATGTTGTCATTGTAGATTACAGTAAGCCTTACTTCAAAACTATTACTATTAGAAAAACAAATGGTGTGACAGCTTTAAACAATAGTTGCTTTCTTTCTACCAGTGAGCTAAACTTGAAAAATATTGGTTGAGCATTCTATTTGATTATTTTACTTTTGATTAGCTCAGTCAAATACCTTCCCCTTAGTCACGCCAAGTCTACCGGATTTCATTCTAAACTTTAGAAACTTGCCCAAGTTGATTTCAAGGTGGCAGTTCGTCATAATAATACCTGAATCTTAACAATACGCATCAGTAAAATCTATGGTCTGTTTTGATAATTATTTTTGCAAGTTAGTTTAGATAAAAATTTCAAATTAACAACATACGTTACTGAATTTTTTAGGAAATGTAAACATCCGAGGTATGTTCTTTCAACATGATGGAGTTCCACTGCATTTCTCTAACCAAATTAAAAACCATTTAAACCAGATGGATTGGTCACAAAGGTCCTCATGTATGACCGACAAGGTCTTCGGATTTCAACCATGTAGATTATTTTATATGAGGTCACTTAAAGAGTGAGGTCTACAAAGACGACATTGATTGCAGAGACCAGTTAACTCAAAGGATTGTTGAATACCATAAAGAAATTCGAAACAGTCCAGATGTGATAAGAACATCAATCGGTCATCTCGTGAACCGCACTGAAGTTGAGAAGGATATTTTGCACATAAAATGTAATTATAATTCTAATTTGTAAATACATTTTGATATCTGCATTTTTGTATTTAGTATAATTATTCTGTTGATATTTTGTTGTTATCTTGCTACTATGGGCATTATTATTGATATGCAACTTTATTAATACAGTTATTGTTGTTGTTAATACGTAAGTTATGTTGCTGTATTCCTAGTCTTTAACAAATGAGAGGAATTAAATAGATTCTTGATTTGGTCGTCTAACATTAGTTTTTTTTTTTATTAATTTTACCCTCTCCATAAAAATTGGTAATTAAAACAATAATTATTGCTGGAAAAAAAAAACAAACGCCTAATTTAACAGTGGAAGCATTTTTTGCGTGTATCATTCACCGATATTTTCTAAAGTCTCATATTGCATTATTTAGTGTAATTTATTTCAAAGGTGGCAAACTCGATGGCAAACGTGTGGCAAAAAAATTAATGAAGCCATGAACTTCAGTTTTTTATGTACTTTTCGAATTTAATATTGAAATTTAAAAAAACATACAGGATATTGTTTTCCTGAAGAACAAAAACATTTTTTTTCAAGTCCAGATTTTTTTTTGTGTGATACAAGTACTTATTCATGATCACTAGTGTATTATATGTGCCAAATATGAACTTATTATTCCATTCCTTTACAAAGTAACAACCAACATAAATTTTGGCAAAAATACATAAAACACCCTGTATTTCAGCAACGAGGTGTCCTCTATCTGCCACTAAAGCACGTCCGTTTCCTCGTTAAACACTCTGTATATCATATACACAATAATGCAATTTATATTGTAAAAATAAATATTGAAACACCCTGTATACAACGTGATCTACCATGATATGCGGAAAATTTAACAGTAGGTTGTCCCCACCGAAAGGAGTTAAAAAAATGAAAAATTAAAGAAAAAAACCTTATTTTTTTGTAGAAATGCGCCGCCAATCTGACGTAACGCGGGTACAAACATATCACTTTATGAGACTTAGGATTGACACTATGACAGCAAAGCTGGAGAGGGTAGAAGTGACTTTTTGGTTTTAATCAAATCACACTACAACAATAGCGAAATAAATCGAAATAAATTGAAAAGACATTGACCTTATGGTAGTGAATTCTGCAAAAACAAGTAGATATAAGAGATATTTACTTAAACCGGTCAATAACATGCCGGTCACCTGATTGTTCAACCGAAAACAAAAAACGTGGCACTTTGATCTGTGCTTTGACCGCACTTGCCGGCTTCACTTTTTATACCAATTAAGGAAATGTAAACATCTCCAATGCGTTCTTTCACAAGTAAGTTCGTCAACCTATTCCTGACTTACTCAAGAACAGTAGTGTGTCTTGCAAATTTACTAATAATTTAATATACTAAATTACCTCAGAATCCTCTAAAATTTTGCAGGGGCTTTCCCACATTGAAGACTAGTACACCATTTTATTTTCCACATATCATGGTAGATCACGTTGTGTATGGGTCATATATTTTCAAATTAATTTCCTACATTTTTTATAGAATTTACGCATTTCAGAACTTTAAAACAATCCAAATTAAAATTAAATATCTCAAGATAATAATAATTAAACAGATTTCATACATAATTTACTTAAATAAGGAAATATTATTTTCACTATATTTCGTGCACTATTTTTTACATTTAAGCTCTTATGCTCTTTCTTACCCGATACATAACACCACAATTTTAGAAAAAGGCTGTTATTACAAATGCTTGCATTTTTATAACATGCTGCCTACTAAGATAAAGGAAATAACTTCCATAAATATTTTCAAGACAAGAATTAAACAAAGGAGGGGGTACACTTTCTATAGAAGAATGGCCCAATTATGAGCCAAAGCTAGAAGCAATTTAGTTTTGTGATATTTTGTGAATTTTACTTTCTAATATAATAATAACATAATAAAAAGGTGCTACTATCCTTCGTCGTATATAAAAATCATAAAATATGATTAAAAAATGTGTGATTTTGCTCATTTCTCAATACATTTTTATGATTTTTATATATTTTTATATTATTGTATTAGAAAGTAAAACTCACAAAATACCGCAAAACTAAATTGCTTCTAGCTTTTGCTCATAATTGGGCCGTTCTTCTATAGAAAGTACGTAGAACCTCACACTTTACAGGATGTAAATGAGGTGGCTTTCAGGCAATATGATAATCTTTAGTTAAAGTTGAAGCATGGAGACAAATTACGAGATTATTCTGGATACTGGAGGAGAGAAAATACTGGTAATATAACAATGTACCAAATAATAAATAAATAATAAAGTACTTTATTGGTAAAACCAAATGGCTATCGACTGAGGTCCTTCTGCCAGTTGCATATTTAAATATATTTTACATATAATTTTATAGGAAGTTATAATAAGAAAGTATAAATATCTTGATTAAAAAAAAAAAAAAAAAAAAAAAAAAAAAAGGGGGGAACTCTTCTTTGTAATTATTCTTCATTAAGTTCTTTAAGGAGTTCCAATATGGTTTTTTCGGGGTACTTGTGCTTCGAGCGTTGTTGTTCTCGTGTCTTACAAAATGGTTGCATCGTAGTCAAAGTGTGTTCGTTTTTTGCAAAGTTAATGGAGACGTTGGGCTATGGGTTGGGTATTTGTTGCTTCGTAGAGAAGATTGTTTGGAGGTTATGTAGGGCATTTCTTGGATGACGGATTTTGGTTATTGAGCTACTTTAAGGTTATTTACTGCTGGTTTTCTGCAATTTATATATAATGGGTGTGCATATTCAAGAATTGGCCTGCATATGGATTTATATATGTGTGCCGGTGTTTTCTTGTTTATTCCCTTATCTTTGTATGTCAAGTTTCTGAAATGTTTTCCTCTGGTTATACATTTTTTCTTTATGAGGTTTCGTGTGGTGGTTGAAATTAAGCTTATGGTCTAAGTGTATACCCAAGTAATTGGCAACAGGTTTATTTTTTAATGTTTGTCCATTTATTGAAATTGTTGGTGAATTGTCAGTTTGGGTGTGATTGAATATAATTAACTGTGACTTAATTGGATTTGCTTTCAATTCCCATACATTAAACCAGGTTATTGTTCTGTCCATAAGTTGTTGCAATTTAGTTACAGTACAGTACAGGTAATCGAGCTGTTAGGAGACACCAACGCGGTATCATCAGCATAATGGAGGGTATAGAAGGTCCTTGTTAAATGTGTTTTGGTTTGCCCTGTTAGTGTTAAATATATCATAGCAGTATATATTGTATAGGAGGGGTGAAAGTGGCGAGCCCTAGGGGACTCCTTGTTGTGGTGAGAAATTGTTCAAGTATTTGCCGTTAATTTTAAGTTGTAGGCTGCGATTATTCAGATAGTTTTTTATTAAGTAAATCAGATGTTTTGGATAGTTTAACAAATGTAGTTTGTACAATATACCTTCATGCCACACACTGTTCCAAATAATATTTCTTTAAATATCAGTAAAGCGAACGACTTTATATCTTAGACTGCATGATTGCGACGATACTGTGGTACCTTTCTGATTAGCTAAATTATTTGGAATTATACTATATCGGTTTATTTCAACGCTACAGTTAATTATATTCAGAATTATCTTACCATTTTATTTGATTAATTGATGGGAAGTTTTATTTGGGTTTTAAAATATGATTACGATTCGGCTGTCCTAAGTCAAAACACTGTATAAGCCAGTTTCATCAAAAATCATATTTTTACATTTTTTAATATACAGTATCAACATCTACCAACCCGTGATTGATGAAAACTAAAATGTATCCACTGCATATCCACTAACCGAATCAAGTTACTAATTTAAAACACTGTACATCCATAATTTTTTAAATGGTTTATACAGTGTTTTGACTTGGGACAGCCGGATTGTTGTTATAGTCCGAGCAATATTCAGCTTAGGTATACAAACGATAATTGCACACCCGCGATGTTTTTAACTTCAGATTTGGCGGTTATTTACTTTTACAGTATTCTGCATTACAGAGTTCTTAATTGCCATCTCTCTGGTTACAACTGGAACATATTATTTACATATGATAAGATCCGAACACATCTCTTTGTTAGCAATTATATTTTCGAAAGGCAACCACAAGATTTTGTTGCTCGTCATCTCATCTAGAAATACGTCAGGTATTAAATTTGAGATTCATTGATCTCGGCCAAGTGCAATTGTAACTAGACATACTATGAATCTCCGAAACACAACAACCAAATCTATAACAGTTTTTGTGGCAATTGTACAAGATTTTGTTGATTGCCTTTTATCATAATATCACTATTGAGAGATTTTCCGGGTTTATGTCAGTTTTTACATAAGCCAACGTCAACATATATAATTCAAAATAATGACTATTGTCGTAAGCAAATGTGATGATTTTTTATAAAGAATGCTTTCTATTATTTTTCTATGTAGCTCTTGCTCCAACGAATATTTAATTTAAACTTATAATAAACTATTGTGACTATTTATATTATTTTTATGTAAAATGTGGCAGTTGCCCCAACAAATGTGTAATCTATATTAATGAATATGATGATTATCCTAAAATAAATGTATTAAAACATTTTCTGGGTTTTCTTTCAATATTATACTTTTTCAGGAATAAGTGAGACTAAATGAAATTATAATTCTTTAGACAAATAAATCGAATACAAATAAAATTTGTAATCACAGTGAAATCATTACTAAATAAAGTCCAGTCAAATAAAGAGTAAGTAAAAATAACTATTAAATTAAAATAAAGCCAATTAAACTAAATCAGTAAATAGAAACAAGTAATATCAAACTTTAAAAAAAATCTGTTTAATAAAATTACTATCACAACGTAAATTTGGGTCCTAGACGATCATGTAAACATGCCAAATTCGTACATTTGACTGTTTCTATCAAAAGAGAGATATAAATATACGACTAGGGTTAGTGCCGTTTCAATATGTATGATTTATGTAACAGGCTGAAGAAACTCGGTCAGCTGTCCTTTGATTATTAGTCAGAAAAGATCATTATTAGTATTTGTTGCGATCAATTGATATATTGAGTATTATTTTTTTTGTACTGCTACAGCAAAAAAATGAACACAAAAATGATTAGTTAAAAATGTCTTACGGTTGTACTGGTGCTTGGTTTTGGTGAAATATCATATCTGAAGATTGTTTCCTCGACACAACTAACGGGGACAGCATTGTTATAGCAGTGCCGCCGTCGAAGCGTTGCTTCGCTCTCCACAAGGTGAGAGCGCGGAAAATCATATGTTTCATCTGTTAAGACTTTCTGTGGTTCCTTTATTAATTTTGGTTGCTCATTTTCATCTGCCTCTTTGCTGAATAGAGAAAAAAATATATAAACACAATACATAATAACGAAGATGGATCAAAGTTGTCCTACCTAATTTTTGGAGTAAGATTAAGGTAACAAGGTGCTGGTGCGATGTGAGCTGGTTTAGGGGGCCTCGGAGGTGCTGCTACGCAAGTTCTGCCTTCTCCTGATGTTTTTGTAAATTTTTGAGTTGCTATAATGTCAACATCAGTTGAACTGTCCGATCTTGTATTCTTTGTTGTGTCTGCAATTTTAGAAAAATAGATAATAGAATACACATATTTAAAATGTCTTGAAAAATTAAGGTAAAAGGGTATTTCACAAATTAGGACACTTTATGGAAAAACAAAAGGACACGTGTTTTTTATTTTTTTCAAACGCACAATAAAAAAGTCCGTAAAAAATTAAAAGAATCAAATTTTAACGTGAGGTACTAACTTAATTATGCCATTTGATTGGTCAACCATCACTTCGAATCCCATGCCACATTCCCCTTGATTCCACCATTATATGATTTAAGGCACTGTTGACATTCAAGACATCATGTACAGTGCATTGACTTCCGATTGGTAATTTTTTAGGTTATCAAAGATCAATGCCAATCACAAATCGTGAAGTGAGCTTGCAATATCAAAGAATGGGTCGAGTGCGCGTGACGTCACAGGTCCCAGACCTTAGGAAAAACAAACCGCTGTCATTAGCTGTCAAATGGTGACTGACTGAACCTCAGAATTAAATTTTTCGTAATCCTAGAGTTTTTATCGATATTATATCATACACAATGGCTAGTTTTTATTTATTATTAATTGTGGAAGTGTGGCAATCCGAGACAACATCAGTTTTTATATAATAACGTCGATTTACAGCCAGAAGAAGAGGTTAGGTTAAACAATTCCAGGCAATTAAAAGAAATGCTTTAAGTTGTTGCATGTTAATGCAAGAATGATTGTGATAATAATAACTGCTGCTCAAACAAGCAATAAACAATCCATGGTAAAGAAAATTAACATTTTATATTGGTTTGTCTCTATTTTTAATAACTATTTCTTATTTAAATTTTAGTTGTGCGAAGCATGAACTGCACAGAGGGAGAGTATATTTAAGAGAATACAAGTCATAATTAACAATTGACCTACATAAAATAGTAAAATACATGTTAAACATTTTATATAATATATTATAATAAAAAATTTACAAAAATTACAACGGTTTGCGTAGTCCAATCTATAGGTATATAAGGTATAGACGAGTGGTTAACCGCTGGAAGAAATTGTGTACATCTTATTACATACTTCAAATAGTTTACAGTAGATACGTCAGTCTTTCATTGTTTATTTTGTAAAGTGTCTTTTTCACAAAATTTACAGCGGTTAATCTCCAACCATAGCCATCATGTTCATTGCTAAAAAACTAAAAGGAAAGATTTCCTGATAAGTGGTGAACATGTTTTGTCTAGACTGGCAACACAATCCCAGTGAGCATTAAGGAACCATCTGAATCTGCAATAGTCCAAGGAGTCAATGGCTTTTATTCATGATGCTAAGAGTTGATATCCTGAAAAATTAATTTCTGCATTAGTAATTATTTATAAAACAACATTTAATTAGGCAAGCATATATGAAAAAAATGGTTGATAACTAATTCTTACCGTTGTAACAAGCTTTTATCCTGCAAATTTCTTGCAGAGTACTTCTTTCATCTAACCACAAACAGCTTCAAGACTTTTCAATGCCTTGAATTCGTCCTTCTGTCTATGCAATTCTTTCAAAAATCAAGTAATTCGCAACATCCTTATGTGTAACATTTGGAAATACATCAATGTTTGTACTAAAGTATTTTTTTCTCAAAATATAAGGATTTAATTCGATGGCAGCCGTATACCTAACCTCTACACCAAGAGACAATTCTGCAAAATATGAACTAACCGTCATCCTGACGAACAAAATTGTTTATATAACAGTATTAAGAATAGTTTTAGATGTTAAATAATCCAACAAGAAGTTCTTAAATGGCACAAACACTGCAAAATTCACTTTAAAGGTACACGTTTAATCGGCGGATTTCTCAATGACAGCTGTTTGTTTTTCCTAAGGTCTCAAAATCTGTGACGTCGGCGCACGCGACCCATAGATGTTAAATAAAGAACAGAACATGACCTCCTTTGAGTCTTTCATGTGTCATTATTAATTTCAGTATACCATGAAATCAATATTTTTCAAGTCAAAATTATTTATCATGTCACTATAAACTGATGGTATATTAGTACAGTAACACTAGAGGTTTTAACTTCGGAATAATGTCACATTGACGGATCTCGTTCATTTTTGGCAGTATTATAGTAAATGTTTCACAGAAAAGTTTCTATATTGTACAGGGGCTTGCTAATTTATAGGGGGTGGATACCACCCCTTCTCGGGGGGTGGCACTTAAAAAATATATATATTTATTGGAGCTGAAAAACAATCAAATTTTAAGAAGAAAAGGTTCTATGCAATTATTCGCATAAATTGATAGTTTTTAAGTTATAACGACTTCAAAATTGCGATTTTAGCTTAAAAAAAAAAAGGTATTTCCAAACGGCTTTCGTCAAGTATCTCGAAAAGTACTGCTTTATCGAAAAAATGTTAAGACCGATTACAGAAAGTACAAACTGGGAATTAATTATATTTTTTGTTTATTGATGTAGGATTAATAGTTTCGGAGATATTTAAGTTTATATTTTGCATCCAACTGTTTCCAAATTACCTTTAAAGTTACAAAAAAAGTTTGAGCATCTAGGTAATGCTACATTTTAGCAAAAACTTGTATTTGAGATAATTTTTTTTTAAATTACTAGCTAATGGGCTCTTTTAGCACTTTTTTTATTTGATTATCGCAAAGACCCTCTGCAAAAAACTAGAATTTTGTGAGATATATAAATCGTCTAAAAAAAATCATAAAAATGAACCGCACCGCCATGTGAGTATCAGCCGTGACGTCACTTGATAGGAACTCGCTAGCCCAAGCGGCTAGCTGCAGTGCGTTATTATAGTTTCACAATATCACAAATCGTTAACTTAAACAGTGTTTTGAAACTTATGCGTGTTTGTGAAGAATTTCAGTTTATCAACTATTTTCACCAATTTATATTACTATCCTCTGACGTCACGATGTTGGTCGCAGCGTGCTCTTTAAAAGTCGTATATTTCGAAAACCACATATCGGATTCATCTAAAATTTTCAATATCGTCCAATTTTAAGTAATACTTTATCCACAAGAAGTAACAACTACTAAATGAAATTCATTAAATGAGTCCATTAGAGTAACAAAATGGCGACCTTCTTATATAAAAAAATATAAATACGCACATTTTTCCATCATAACTTCTGTATCTCTTATGCTACAGAAACAAGTAAAAAATAATTTGAAAGCGCAATTAATTGTCTTTAACACGTTAACGACGGGGGTTATTTTCCAGAAACATTAATTTGGTACGTTTCCTGTCCTTGGGGTCAAGTACTAAGGCATTATTTAATAACATTACTTGACTCCAGCGTCAAGAAGACTAAAATTATATTAACTCTAAAATGGAAAACTGTAATCTCGGTATCATTACGGTAAATAATTATTAATACTCTCCAAGAGATGTCGCTAGCGCCGCATTTGACTTCGGAAACAAGAACCGTCATTGAGAAATGGAAAAATTTTGAAATGAAATGTATGTATGTTCACTTGGTTATATATTCCCGTCCACAACTAATGTACCATGAAATCGATCTCCGTATGTATAGAATGGCCTGTTACTTGACCTCGGGGGGTAAGAACTGTAGTTAACGTGTTAATTTCATTTCTTAGCATGCGTGACGTAGGTGTCACAATTTCTGAGATATTTAACATTTAAACTGCATTTTTCATCTCATAAACGTTCGGACGCTATTTGTAAAGTTTCATATCCCCGAAACTATTAAATCTATATAATTAAATGAAAAATCGAAATTCACTATCAGTTTATGAGCTTTATTTTTGGTCTCTACCCATTTTTCAATAAAACTAATATTTATTGAGATATTTGGAAAAGGAAAAAAAAAATTACGTTTTATCGAAAATACCTTCATAGTTTAAACTGTAGTTTTTTCTTAAGCAAGTGCTGTATACAAACGAAAAAATTTGAGCATCTACGCCATGCTATATATTAATAAGAAACAGTGTCTGAAATTCCTTTTTTTTATTTACTGGCTAATGGCGACTTTGTTGTTAAAAAAATGTGCAGATGCTTCGATCATAACTTCTTTGTTTTTTATGTTACAGAAACAAATTAAAAAACAGTTGAAAGCTTAATTAATAACCTATTATTCTACCTATTAGCATTCTTGTCGTAGGTGTCACAGTTTCTGAGATATTTAACTCTCACTCTAAATAATTATCTTATGAACACTTGGATGCCAAACATAAACTTAAATATCTCCGAAATTATTAATCATACATCAATAAACAAAAAATATAATTAATTCCCAGTTTGTACTTTCTGTAATTGGACTGTAACATTTTTTCGATAAAGTAATACTTCTCGAGATACTTGACGAAAGCCGTTTGGAAATACCTTTTTTTTAAGCTAAAATCACAATTTTGAAGTCGTTATAACTTAAAAACTATCAATTTATGTGAAAAATTGCATAGAACCTTTTCTTCTTAAAATTTGATTCTACTTCAGCTCCAATAAATATATATATATATATATATATATATATATATATATATATATATTTTAAGTGCCACCCCCTGAGAGGGGGTGGCACCCCCTCTATAAATTAGCAAGCCCTCGCACAATATAGAAACTTTTCTGTGAAGCATTTACTATTATACTGCCAAAAATGTACGAAATCTATTCAATATGACATTATTCCGAAGTTTTGCATATTTTTTACCTCTAGGTACTGTACTCGAACAGATGTCAAATAAAGAAAACATAACCTCCTTTGAGTCTGTCATGTGTCATTATTTATTTCAGTATATCATGAAATCAATATTATCCAAGTCAAAAGTATTTATCATGTCACTATCAACTGATGGTATATTACGGGAATCTGCTTTAGTGAAACCGGAGGACCTGCACCATTTGACAGCCGACAAGTTTGGAGAACACACAACCTCAATCATTAAATGTAATAAAGTTAAATTCACAGCTTTTAGGGTGTATATCAATTTACAATTTTGAAATTCCCTGACTTTTCCAGATTTTCCAGGACTTTTCAATAAAAATTCCAGAATATTTTTCTGCTCGAAAATGAAAATTGATAAGCGGGAGGCGCAAGATGGGAACAACTTTAGATATAAGTAGTTTTAATAAACTTTCCTTGACTTTTCCAGGTTTTCCCCATTTTCCAGAAAGTTTACACTCTGAGTTTTTGCTGTCTTTTGTTAAAACTTTTGTGTGCTATTAAGAGGAGACAATGCCAATCACAAAGTTTCATCGGTAAAGCTAAAGCTGAAGTGGGGTGAAGGGTAGGCAGTGTGGCTATTATAGGGCATCTGCACGTGACGTCACAGCTAACCTCAAAAATATGCGTTTCTTAAGGTTTAAGAGAATTACGCAGCTGTTATTAAAATTTCTGCCTGGTTCCGGTATTTTCAACTAAAATCTAGTTCAGTGTAATGTTTATGAAGTTCTAAATACTTTGTCCTAATAAAATAACACTCTTTTTGTAGGTTGGAAATCTAATCTGTAATTAGCAGTCTATTTTTATTAATCAACAACATTGAAAAATAATTTAGGTGAATTTTTAAATATTTGCTTGGAGCCAGTACGGCTCCAAGCTAAAAATGCGTATACAAACATTAAAAATGAGAATAAACTTGAAAAACTTAAAATTTAAGGTTATGTTGGTTACATGATGCTCACACTTCGTAATAAACAAATTTTAGCTAAAAACTTTCTTCAATAGAAGTGTAGTATGCATTTACTTACAAGAATATCTTTTTTTTCAGTTTAATAACACCAGCCGTTTGGCTAAAAACTGCTTTTTCCCCGTCAAGAGTTTTAGTACAGTGCTTTTTAATAGATGGTGCCACCTACAACAGCATCTGCATCATGTAACCAACATAACCTGAAATTTTAAGTTTTTCAAGTTTATTCTCATTTTTAATGTTTGTATACGCATTTTTAGCTTGGAGCCGTACTGGCTCCAAGCAAATATTTAAAAATTCACGTAAATAATTTTTCAATATTGTTCATTAATAAAAATAGACCGCTAATTACAGGTTAGATTTCCAACCTACAAAAAGAGTGTTATTTTATTAGGACAAAGTATTCAGAACTTCATAAATATTACACTGAACTAGATTTTAGTTGAAAATACGGAAACCAGGCAGAAATTTTAATAACAGCTGCGTAATACTCTTAAACCTTAAGAAACACATATTTTTGAGGTTAGCCGTGACGTCACGTGCAAATGCCCTGTAATAGCCACACTGCCTACCCTTCGCCCCACTTCAGCTTTAGCTTTACCGATGAAACTTTATGATTGGTATTGTCTCCTCTTAATTAGTCAAATATACACTTTTAAATTTAAATTTCATTATAAATAGACAATTACGTGCACTGTGTAGTAATTTTTCCTTTAATTTAGTGCTATGTAGACTATTTACCTATGTGTTTTTAATTAGTTTCTTCTTATGTAAAACAATTTATGGTATTAATATATATAGAGCATATTTAGCTTATTATTTTGTTACCAATTGACGACAAAATGCAGTCATATTGTATGATAATTGGTGGTCGAAGTAGAGACGAAAAGGATGCCAATTTAAGTTTCTACAGTATGGGTTTATTATTTAAAATATTTAATCAATACATACTCTATTAGGCAATCTAAACCACGTGACTGTCAACATGGTGTCGAGGGCAAACATTATTTTTCATTCGTTAAACGTTTGCGTTTTTTTGTTGGCTTAGCTACATTTCCCGAATTTAATAAAAATAAACCCGTGTTTGCCCTCCGTCATATTGCCAAAAAATTTTGACAGGTTGTTGGATTCCCTAACTTATATTACATAACCACAATGGTTTACACATATTCACAGTTTTGACTTTGACCTTGTCAAGTTGTCTACATATTTATGTATTTGTATGGGCCTGTAATTATTTCATTACAATAGCCATTCATAAGGCATTCCCAAATTTTTTAGGGTATTAGGTATCTATTCATGCATGGGCAAGTAGCTATTTTTTCACGCATTATCTGTCATCATTTCTTCTTCTACCTATCATCAAATTACCTGTCTCCTTCCTTTATTTAGAGTTAATAAATCGGGGGTATTAATATAATGATTGAAAATGAAAATTCCAAAATCGGATGTTTGGAAATTTCTTCAAGTGTTAAAATGAGCGAATATTGGCAACGCCGCTATCAAGAAATGCATTTGAGCTTTCTCCTCGAATGTATCAGCTATATTACAGTAATTAATAATATCAGAAGACTGACATTCGGTAAATGCCCTATTCATAGTTGGGGCGACTCATGGATGAACGAATATGTACAATTTTATATTTTCTAGTTTCTAATAACTTACTTAAATCAGAAGAAGTATTATGCACCCAATCTTCATCATTAAAGACACTGTCAGAATCTGTAGGACTTTGTAGAGGGGAATGATTTTTTTCTGTGCCTCCATTAATCTTATTGACCGCTGGCGGTGCCAATCTTCGAGGGCAGTCGTAAAATCGAGGATCTTGTGAGTTGTTTACATAATTCATGTAATTTCTTTGTGGAAACTCATAACTCTCGTTATTATGTTCAGATTTGAAGAAGGAATTTTTTATGTTGTACTCTAGAAGAGTTTTGAAATCCTGGAAAGGAAATAGTTAGATGTGTTTATTGCTGAAAAGTTTTTTAATTTTTTGTTTTCAACTATCTCAAAATGACAAACTGTGATGCCTAACCTAATGACTTACTTTAGGATCAAAAATGGGTGATTTTCCTGTAATACATTCAGATATTGGTATATAGGGACTAGTACTGACGGGAGTTATAGGCGGGGTTTCGTTAAAATTGTTCAAAGTTTTCCGCCGGTTTTCAGGTGTTTCCTCCGTTATTTCCACATCCGGGCAGTTCACAGACATATGTACTGAAACAAAAAAAATATGTCAAATATTACTTATAGACTACAAGCCCAACGTAATTTTTAAGGATGAATTATATTCAGTACGATGCTGGTACATGAAACCATAACTTCAGGCACTATGCCGTCACTTTTGGTCGATACAGGTCGGCTGCTCCATGCCAAAACCCAGTATGTGAATAAATAATAAATCGTCGTAAAAGCGATTTTAGTGTTTCTACTTTGCCTTTAAAAAGTATTTAATATATGTCAAATATATTTTGGGTAATGAATATAGTTGATTATACGAGTTTTTCCCCATAATTTAAGTTTATTAATTTTAAGCTTTAACCTTTGATTTGACACATATTTGGTTCTGATATAGAGAGTGCAAGTATTTTGTTATTTCAAAACACAGTATCTGCAACAATAAATGAACTGCGACAGTGAAATGAATTAAAATATTTAACAAAAAAATTCTTTAAATAACAAAACGCAGTAAATATATGTGTTTATTTACTTAGTTAAAAACACAGTAGGTATTATTTTCATTTATTTACTTGTCAATAAAAAATACTAAGTACTATTTTTCACATTTTCAACGTCATAGTTTTCGACTAAGTCCGGAACAGTATCACTTTCTGTAAGGTTTCTTAAAAAAATTCAACCTATATTTAGGCATAAATGCCCTAGAACTTTAATTATTTCTTCATTTTTGTACTTCAATACCCCACGTTTCGATAAATATTCAGGCATATTTTCAAAGTTGAATTTCTTCTGTAAAAAAATCTAGTAAGGTATATTCCGTCTGGCCAAAATCAGTTTTGTATTCCAAGCAGGGGCGGAGCCAGGGGGGGAGCCATGCCCCCCCCCCCAAGCCGTCCTCCTTGAACCAAAAATAAAGACGCATAATCTCTATCAGTACAAAGCAGTATTTAAACTATCCCTTGAAATAAATATTTTGTAATTAATGCCAATATTATCTAGAAGAGGAATCTATACACATCCGTTTACAACAATTTTTTGAAAAGTTTGCGCTACTGATTCCAAGCATCTGGTTGGTTTCTTGAACCGTACCTCAACCACACGACTTAGCAAAAAACCATTTAAAGAGTCCTCCTTGCTATTTTTTAGTACTTGCCTCTTTTTTTCTGCCATTTATGAAAAACAGTTACATCCAGAACTTTAATGCCATTTTCTGAATAGCTTACTGCCTCCTAAAGATCGTTGTAATCATATATATTATGAATCTGTGCTATTCTCTTCTCGATGTTTCCGTGAATGCCATCGTCACTCATGTGAGTGTGTGTTCCTTGGTTAGATAAAGTAAAGTTACACAATCTGGCCCACTTTCTTGATTTACTAAATAAATCAGATGTGTACAAAATCCAATTTTTATTTTGTCCCGTACAATTATCTGTCCAAATAATAAACTCTTTTACGTCTCGTTCTTCCTAGAAAACTCTGAAAATATCATCGACAATATTGTGGGCCTCACGTCCTGCTTCGCTTTCGTGCCACATAGAGCAATCATTCTTAAATGGAGACTACGGTTTTAACACATACATCAACTAACATGATACAATCTTGTAGATACTGTGTATTATCGCCAAAAATTTTAAAATCTCATTACTCCCAAAACACAGTATCTGGTACATGCTGTGTTTTGATGTCGAATAAAGCACATGCTTTATTTTGGACTAGGAAACAGATATGAATGGTGTAGATACTGTGTTTTCAACATGTCATATCTCCCAAACCAGTGAAGGAAATGATAAATAGACCAGCTCTAAAGATGCGCCCAAACACAGTATGTACCTATATGCATAAAACTCATTTTTGAAAAAATTGTCAGATACTGTGTTTTAGCATGGAGCAGCCAAGGTGAGTACACAGGTAAATTGAATTTTCCATCCAAAGTGCGCTCTTTAGACAAAATATTCTTGTATATTTAACAGTTCATAAAAAAATAATCGCATAGAACCTACTGCCGTACAAAAATAATGGGACCGGAAGCCAGAAGAATTTTTGATTTTCTGAAAATTTTACCAGGGAAATAGGTGATATAATACTGTACGGCGTTTGTACAATGAGATTTGTGTTCTTTCATAGATTCATTATTCAGTAACGCCGTACATATTTGGTGGTTCCAGGGTGAGAAATTCCGGGCGCAACCTCTTCCCTAGACCCGTAGGGTACAAGATCATTGCAAAATGTAGGGCATCGATTCTACAATATTATTCAACGCCTACAATAATTTTTAACAACTGTACCATCTAAAAATTATGGTAACTATAATTATAAATAAACAATTACCTACATTTGGGGGTTGAATATCATTTTTTGGCAATAAGATCATAAATTCCTGTACGGCAACCGGTTTTTTGACGTTATGTAACTAAATATTATCATTGTACATTATAGCCGGTTATAACTAATGGAACCAAATGAAAATATGAATTAAAAAAATAAATGAGATTTTCAAAATTTAAAAGATTTTCAAAATGCACTGTGTATTAATAAAAGGAGTAATATATCTAAAATTTGCTATTTGGAATTCTTTAAAGATGGAAATATAAAGAAAAATAGATGCCGTACATTTTTACTTTTAGGATTTTCCACAGCTGATGAGATTTACCATAACATTTTCACCAGCCTTTAGGGTCATTAATTACTGTACGGCATGTACAAAATGTTATCGGCTATATCAAATAGTAATAATAATAATAATAAGACCTTTATTTAGTATAATACTATTACAACCAAATTACAATGGTTAATAGACAAGTTTTGTAAAATATAGACTGAAATTAATCATAAGCTTAAATAAAGTCATAACATTTTGTTAATTAATATCAGAGTAACTAATAAATTTATACAAAGCCATTTTAAATTTATTTAAAGTATCACAATCAGTTATATATTTGGGCAATTTATTAAAATCAATCATTGCACCATTTGTTATGGACTTTTGCACACTTAATGTTCTTACAGGAACCACATATAAATCCTTTTTCTGCCTGGTATAATAGTCATGCAACTCCGAAACAAAACGTATTGTCCCACTCAAATAATCAGGGACAAGTTTATGGATCATCTTATATACAAACACCATACATTGGACATACGATATAGTTTTCAGATTGTTGAGCCTTAACGTATCATACATTACTGATACTGGTGTATACCTACCACATCTTAATATGACTCTTAGACATTTATTTTGCTCAATTTGAAGCTCATTTAACTTGCAATATTGACAGAAAACAATATCGTCACACAGTACATAAAATGCGGTAAAATAATTGAATTATAGTTTTTCTTGCATATAATGAAAGATCTTTACTAATTCTATTCAAGAAATATCTTTTTTTTGAAACTTTCTTTATAAGGTAATCAACATGACTAGTAAAGCTTAGTGAACAATCGATAACTACACCTGAGTATTTAAATTCAGGTACAAATTCAATCACTTCATTGTTTATAATTGAAAATTGTGATGCCGTTCATATTAGCCCATTCAATGTGACTTATTGTTAGCTTGAACAGGGCAATTATATATTAATCATTGAATGTGACGGACAGTTTATCTTTCATAAACAGAGCTCGGGAATTTTATCTCGGTATCTCAGTGACGTGAAAGTCACTGGCTCTGTCAGCGCGGAAAGATTTTTATGCAAGTATGACACAATATATCTTACCTTATACTTTTTATAAGGAATTCGGTGTTTTCACAAATTTTAAAATCTCATTGACTGTGAAGGTAATACTTAATTATAACTAAAAACATTTGAATTTCCACAACCAGTTGAGTAATATCCAAGAAAAACCATTTTTAAATTTGAATTAAAATTTTACCGCCCAAAACACTACTCTATATAGCCGGAGAGCCGGCCGTCGAATATCCTATGAATAAGATACAGGAAAAACTTTTTGTGAGTGATTAGTACTACCACAGACCTAAAGGGAGCCACCTTTTATACGAGCTAATTTTGCCCACGTCATGGATTTTTGACCTCACTTCCGGTTAAGATTTTTAATCTTTTCTTAAGTCATCAATAGGGGTAAAGCTTTTACCTCACCGGACCGCAAGGCAATGACCCCCCCGTTTTCGAGGGCGCGGAACACGATGGTGACAATATTTTCCGACCTAGCGTCCAACCGTTACACCTTTTTCCAATTTTCCGGTGCTACGCTTGCGAAGGCTTGCCAGGTCTGGTTTTTCTTGATCAGATTGAATAAAATAAGTACATATTGACCACAGGTGATCTAACCCACCCCCGGGGGTTGAAACTACCCCCACCCCCAATAACTAAATGCCACGAAAACAGCGAAAATCAGCTGAAAAATGGTATACTCCCGTTTTCGAGGGCGAGGAATACGATGGTGATAATATTTCCCAACCTACCCTTTACCCACTACCCCTAAACCTTTTCAAATTTTTCAGTGCTAGGCTTGCGAGGGCCTATTGTATCATTTTTTTTTGCCAGTTAGAACAAAATAGTTAAATATTTACGACAAGTGACCTAACCCACCCCCGGGGGTTGAACCTACCCTCATCCCCAATAACTAAATGCCACAAAAACAATGAAAATCAGCTGGAAAGCAGAATACCCCCATTTTCGAAGACGGGGAATACGATGGTGACAAGATCTTTCGACCTAGAATCCAACTGCCCAAATCGAAAAAACCACCTCTTTTTTCCGATTTTTCGGTGCTACGCTTGCGAGGGCTTGTCGGATCGGGTTTTTTTTTGGTCAATTTAAATAAAATAAATAAATATTGACCACGGGGGTGAAAAAAAAAAATTGAATTGTGATTTAGTGTGTGTACAAGAACCAAAATCGCAAAAGGGGATTTTTCGAGTTGAGGGTAGTGGGTGAAGGGTAGGTCGGGAAATATTGTCACCATCGTATCCCCCCCCCCCTTCGAAAACGCTTTCCAGCTGATTTTCGTTGTTTTGTGGCATTTAGTTATTAGGTGAGGGTAGTTTCAACCCCCGGGGGTTGGTTAGGTCACCTGTGATAAATATTTAACTATTTTATTCTAACTGACTAAAAGAAAAAACGATACGACAGGTACTCGGAAGCCTAGCACCGGAAAATCGGAAAAGGAGTGATATTCAGGTTTGGGGGTAGTGGGTGAAGGGTAGGTCGCGAAATATTATCACCATCGTATTCCTCGCCCTCGAAAACGGAGGTATACCGTTTTCCGCTGTTTTCGTAGCATTTTAGTTATTGGAGGTGAGGGTAGTTTCAACCCCCCGGAGTGGGTTAGGTCACCTGTGGTCAATATTTACTTATTTTATTCAATCTGACCAAGAAAAACCAGATCTGGCAAGCCCTCGCAAGCGTAGCACTGGAAAATCGGAAAAGGGGGTGGTTTTTTCGATTTAGGGGTTGGACGCTAGGTTGGAAAATATTGTCACCATCATGTTCCCCTCCAACTGACTCCATAAAAAACTGGCATGTTACAGATGAGCCCTCAATGTCGGACCATAGGCACATTCGGTTCGACTTGGAGGCGTCTGTAACAAACATCGAGGAGTGTAGAATACCTAGACTGACCGACTGGAGTGTTTATAAAGAGCTCCTAAAGTCGGAAGTTGAAGGTGTCGCACACTCCATCGTCACAATAGAGGATTTAGATATAACCACATATCAATTACAAAACCTCATGACCTCGTGTTTTGAAAATAGCTGCCCTGTGAAACAAAAGGCGGTCCAAAGAGACGTGCCTTGGTGGAATAGGGATCTCAGCTGCCTTAAGGCTGAGACCAGAAAAGCTTTCAATAGAACCAAAAAGTCTGGAAACTGGGAGGACTATAAAAAAGCCCTCACGGAGTACAACAAAGAATTGAGAAGGTCTAAAAGAAGATCATGGAGACGGTTCTGCGAGGGGATAGATGAATTAGCCCTAGCAGTCCGTCTCCAAAAAGTCCTTGCAAAAGACCACTCAAATTTAATAGGGCTACTCAAAAAGCCCGATGGCCAACATACAGAGAGTCAGCAGGAAAACATAAGAGTACTTTTAGGTACTCACTTCCCTGGCTCCCATGTAATCGAAGGTGAACTTCCACAGGCCTCCCTGGAAGAGGATGCACATCGTCCTACCAGGGAAGGGAAAAGGCTAGCTGGAAAAATATTCACCCCTAGTAGAATTAAATGGGCGGTATCGACCTTCAAGCCCTTTAAATCACCGGGCAGGGACGGTATTTTTCCTGCCCTGCTTCAACATGGAATTGAGGAACTTATCCCATGCCTGAGAAGCATATTCATAGCAAGCTACACTCTTGGGTATATTCCCCAAGCTTGGAGGGAAGTTAAGGTGGCGTTTATCCCAAAGATAGGCAGACGTCCACCAGACGAGCCAAAATCTTATCGCCCCATCAGCTTAACCTCTTTTCTCCTTAAGACAATGGAGAAAATATTAGATCAACAGATTAGAAGCGAAATCATTACAGTGAAACCGCTTCACTCGAAACAATTTGCCTATCAACCTGGCAAATCAACAATAAATGCTCTACATGGCCTGGTTAAAGGCATCGAAAAGACATTTACTGCCAAGGAACTGGCTCTGTGTGCTTTCATAGATATAGAGGGTGCTTTTGATAACACCTCCTATGAATCCATACAGAGAGCCAATCAAATGGATACAATCCATGCAGCGGCGGCTGGTGAAATTTCAATATTTTTTTTCTCGTCTGTGGCGCATGGGACCCATACGAAATTTGGGAAATAACATCTAGAGAAGCACTTCTCTAATGACCCCTAAAAAATTTTGAAAAAGCAGTTTGCGAAAAAATTTTTGAAAATTTGCTAGCCTCCCCTGGGTCTAGGGACCCCTGTTTACTTTTATTTTTTTTTGTCATATGCATTTGACTTTTCATAAAAATGCATCGACAGATTTTAGAGTTTGTGAAAATATTTTCATTACTAACTGAAATACAATGAACTGAAATTTTGTAATTTACAATTTAACAAATTACAATATTTCAATTCGTTGTATCTCAGTTAGTAATGAAAATATTTTCACAAACTCCAAAATCTGTCGATGCATTTTTATGAAAAGTCAAATGCATATGACAAAAAAAAATAAAAGTAAACAGGGGTCCACCCAGGGGAGGCTAGCGAATTTTCAAAAATTTTTTCGCAAACTGCTTTTTCAAAATTTTTTAGGGGTCATTAGAGAAGTGCTTCTCTAGATGTTATTTCCCAAGTTTCGTATGGGTCCCATGCGCCACAGACGAGAAAAAAAATATTGAAATTTCACCAGCCGCCACTGAATCCATGCTAAGAAGCAGAATAATTACCACAGATATGGGGGGTGAGTCGGCCACCGTGACTGCAGTTAAGGGCTGTCCACAAGGTGGAGTCTTATCGCCCTTGCTGTGGTCAATGGTGGTTGACGATCTCCTCCATAAGCTGAGCAATTATGGCTTCAACGTTCAGGGCTACGCTGATGACCTGGTCGTTACTGTCAGGGGCAGGCATGAGGTTATGATCTCAAACCACATGCAAATTGCCCTAAACATAATATCCAAATGGTGCTCGTCAGAGGGTCTTAGTGTCAATCCGAGCAAAACAGTTATTGTTCCATTCACCAAAAGGAGAAAACTCAACTTGAGAGCCCCTATGTTGAATGGAACAGTACTGACCTTTTCCAGTGAGGTCAAGTATCTAGGAGTAATTCTGGACCAAAAACTCACCTGGAACTCACATTTAGAAAGGACACTTACCAAAGCAACAACGGCCATTTGGACGTGCCGTAGGCTGTTTGGTAAGACTTGGGGTCTAAAGCCGAAAATGATACATTGGTCATACCTATCGGTTGTGAGACCTATGGTTACTTAGGCATCATGCATATGGTGGCCAAAAACAGAAGAAAAAGTAGCACAAGGAAAGTTGCAGAAATTGCCTTGCCTGTCTAGGGACTACAGGAGCAATGCGCTCGTGTCCCACAGCAGCTATGGAGGCAATGCTGGACTTACTTCCTCTGCATTTGCATGTGAGGAAGGAGGCAGCACTTAGTGCCTTAAGGCTGCATCAGGCACTTAAATTCAGACCAGGCGACCTGGTTGGTCACTTAAGGATTCTGGAGTTAATCCAATTCGAATCCATGACCAAACCCACTGACTCAATGCCAATCAAATATGACTTTGACTGCCCGTTTGATGTGCTGATTGAAAGCCGTCAGGCGGGCAGGGCCGGAGCATTGCGGTTGGAGAAAGAGTCACACGTCTGGTACACAGACGGATCCAAGATGGATGAAGGGGTTGGTGTGGGCGTAGCAGGGCCTAAATGCAGGCTATCTAAAGCCCTTGGTAACACCCCAACCATCTTCCAAGCAGAAATTTATGCTATAGATCTATGCGCCCAGGAGTGCCTAAATCGAGGCACTCGAAGGGCAAAGATCTATATACTTTCAGACAGTCAGGCAGCATTAAAGGCTCTCAGGTCATATACCTTTGAGTCAAAAATTGCCTGGGAATGCAGACAATCCCTGAAGCAACTGGCAAAAAACAACAAGGTTACCTTGATGTGGGTGCCAGGGCATGAGGGGATGGAAGGCAACGAATTAGCTGATAGCCTCGCAAGAAAAGGGGCTGAAGCCCCGTTTTTTGGACCCGAACCGTTCTGTGGCCTATCCAGGGGACACATAACGGAGGAGGTCCTAAAATGGGAAAAGGAACAAAAAGAGTCCTACTGGAAGAACACTCCAGGACAAAGACAAGCAAAAAGGTTTATAACCTATTCTACAAAGAATGCCACAAGGCTTCTCGAACTGGAAAAGTCCGATTTAAGGCTGATCACAGGCCTTCTAACTGGCCATTGCCCCTTGAGATACCATCTCAAGAACATGGGCATGGCAGAAGATGACAAATGCAGATACTGTGAAGCTGCAACTGAAACTGCGGAACATATACTTTGTGAATGCAAGGTGTTAATCCGCATTAGGCTAAAGTACCTAGAACAGGCGGAATTAACGCCTGAAGACATAGGGAAACTAGCCCCCAGGAAAATCGCAAGCTTTGCAAAAAGTCTTGGAATCCTGGGTAACAACTAGAAGCAGGGTAACTCACAAAAGACCTTTTAGGTCGAGGTGAAGAAAGGCCAACCCAGGGCCAAGCGACCCCTTAAACAATCTACAATCTATCTACAATCGTGTTCCCTGCCCTCGAAAACGGAGGTGGGGTAAAGGCTGATGACTTAGAAAACCCCAAGGGACTATTGATGACTTAAGAAAACATTAAAAATCGTAACCGGAAGTGAGGTCAAAAATCCATGACGCGGGCAAAATTAGCTCGTATAAAAGGCGGCTCCCTTTAGGACTGTGGTAGTACTAATCACTCACAAAAAGTTTTTCGTGTATCTTATTCATAGAATATTCGACGGCCGGCTCTCCGTCTAATATTGTTGACGTCATCGGTCATAAACACCTAACCTCTTTTAAAAATTTCCGAGTAATATGTCACTATTATGAAAATTTCCGCTTGGTTCTCATATTTTCAACTAAAATCTTGTTCAATGTAATGTTCATAAAGTTTTAAATATCTTCTCCCAATAAAATAAGGCGATTTTTGTAGGTTGGAAATTCAACCTATAATTAGCAGCCCATTTTTAGTAATCAACAATGTTGAGACATCATATGTGTCAATTTTTAAATATTTGCTTGGAGCCATACTGGTTTCAAATGAGAAGTGCGGATATAATCATTAAAAATGACAATAAACTTAAAAAATCTAAAAGTTGAGGTTATGTAAATGCAACCGATGACGTCACAGCCCGTTTTGTATAATACCCGTTCAGTTATTCAGTTTTGTTATTTATTTGTTGAAATTTTAAATTGATAGATGAAATAATGGTGTTTAAATATTGGTAAGTGCTTTAATGTATGGAGTACTTCATTTTAACAATATCAAAAAAGCAAATTTGCATACAGTGAAAACACCTAATTCTGTGATATCCACAGTTAATATGATCAGTTTATTATAACCAGCAAATATGTACGACATTGCTAAATAACAGATCCATTAAAATGTAAAAATTGAATTGTACAAACGCCGTACAGTATTAAATCACATTTATGAAGTAGAAAATAGTTGCAAGAATAAAATAAAATCTTGGAGGTGACAAAATACTTTTCCAGCCATCTGGAACTATTCTCTTCATACAGCATTTAGTTTTTATTGATTATTGTTTTAAGTATATATGCTAATGCCGTAAACAAATTTTTTACCCTAAAATTGCTCTTTTCAGAGAAAAAATAAATTTTCCTAACGCAGCCATGTGTTGTTCCATGAAAAATGTAAGGCATGACAAAAAAATGTCTTCGTTTCACGAAAAAGCATTAAGATCGTTGAATTTGATGGTTCAAATCACCACCACTATACTAGTTATACTAGTTAGGGGTAGGGGGTTGCGTCCCGGATTTCTTACCCTGGAAGCACCAAATATGTATGGTGTTGCTGAATAATGAATCTATGAAAGCATACAAATCTCATTGTACAAACGCCGTACAGTATTAACGGCCGTATTCACCGTATATAGAAAAGCTAGGTTTATGATTCAAGCGCGCTTAACTTATGTTTGTCATATGCACCGAAGTTAAAATATTATTTAAGCTCACCTAAAGTTAAGCTCTCAATTTTGGCCACTTAAAATCGTTAAACCTAGCTTTTCCCAATTATAACCTAACTTTTTTGGCGTTCCATTTGATTTTGCCGTTTTGTTGTCAAAGTTACTTCTTTCGTCTGTTATCGTCTTAAAATAAAAATAACATGGAAATAGAGAATGAAATTCTTTCAGAGGACGATATTGACATACTTATTAGACATAATGGATTTTGGTTTTCCACGGTTTTACATTGGACCAAAATATATTGAAGACATGGACGATTTAAGTTTTTTTCGAAGATTTAGATTAACAAAACCTACAGTGATATCCATTCTAGAATTGTTTGAAGATACACTGGAATTTGAAAACGATTTGTAGGTATTTTTATTAGGTTTCAAAATTTGTGGCATCCCACTAGTGTTTTTTCATTCAAAAGCGATCTATGAAGTCATCGCTTTCATTCTTCCTAATTTTTGGAGGAGGTCCCCCACCAGTGACAATGGTTTCTTTTCTTTCTTCGGCTGTTTTCCTCAGCTCCTTTTTCCTATTTTCATAACATTTTTTAAAACTAATAACCTTCTTTTTAGACACAGAAAACAAAATTTAGTCTTTCTAGGTTAGAAATTCTTGACTGATTGACAGAAGAATAATACTTTTTCAGGAGTTGCCAAATTGATTATAGGCTTAACAAAGCTTCGTTTAGTTCACTGCGGTGCAATACCTCACAATTTAAGCGCTGGTTTGTATTTCAGCCTATTTTAACTAAGCATCGCTTAAACCTTAAACGGTGAATATGGCCGTAAATCACCTATTTGCCTAGGAAAATTTTCGGCAAATCAAAAATTCTTCTGGTTTTCGGTCCCATTATTTTTGTTCGGCAGTAGGTTCCAGGCGATTATTTTTTTATGCGGAATGCCAAACAAGAATATTTTGTCTAAAGAGCACACTTTGGATGGGAAATTCAATTTACCTGTGTACTCACCTGTACCGACCTAAAGTGCCTAAAGTTATGGTTTCATATACCAGCATCGTACTAAATATAATTCATGCCTTTAAAATTACGATGGGCTTGTAGTCTATTAGTTCTTACATTTTATTAAGCGTATACAGGTACCCTGCCTAGGCGCCGAACAACTATTAAATACTTTATAACTGTTAAATTTATTTTTATGATTATAATATCTCAAATTTTCTGAACGAATTCCTGAATTTTTATATAAATTCATTAATTAATCAACTTTTAAATTAATAATCATAGGGCAGAATTCATTTAAACATTTTTTGTTATTATTGTAGCAAAATCTACCAATATTTTTAATCACTCTTTTTAAATGTCTTATAGTAAAAAAAATTATAATAATAATAATATAGTTTATTATTCGTTTGAGTTTACAATGTATAATGTAAGTGTAATAGAATTGTTTTTATGGGACAAGCTGAGCTGCAACCAGCTTATATTGTGTCCCATACAAAGAAAAACACATTCAAATAATAATACATAAATATATAAATTAATTTAGTTTTAAATTAAGAAAATATGAAAACAAATAATAAAAAAACCTACCACCCATATCTACAGTGTGTCATATTTTGCTTGGAACCACTCAATATACTTATGTATATATTTGAGTATATTTGTTGATATCTTTTTTTGAAGAGCAATAGGGTCATTGACCATTTTTTAAAAATTCTACATTCAAGTATTTTATTAAATTTTGTTTGATTCATATTTTTTTTTATTTTACAATCTAAAGTCATTTTAATAGTGAAATTAATTATTTAAATTAAGAAATTTTGAATTCGCTCCCATCACCATTCAGATGTGAGAGCATGCGCAGTTAGACAAAGAAATAATCGATGGGTGTCGTTTGCTTTGCTTATTTGCTGTTAGCATATAGTCCAGTCAACTTTCACCTCTGATTTGAGTGCTAATGAATGGATTTTGATGAAACCTTGTGCAATGTGTTTATAATGACGTTAATAAAAGAGTTGAAAAAAGATCAGAGTAGGAAATGATCGGAAGGAGTAGACAACACCCGTTGTATCACGGGTTTCATAACTTGTAGAATTAGGTCAAAAATGAAAGAGAAACAATGAATTTACCTTTTCTGCTTTTTTAAAAATTATATTGAACTTTTAAAAATGGTATTAACTATATAGGTTTCATGTTTTTTTTATAATAATATACATAAATGACGTTCATTTTTCGAATTCTCATGTATTTTTTGTGCAAAAAATGTAGTACATTAGTTATCGTGAAAAACTGCCTGTAACTCGGAAAATTAGCAAGTTACAAAAAATTCCAAGAGACAAAAAATGTTTAGAAGGCCTCAATGCATACGTCTGGATTTTTTCAAATTTTTAAATTACATATTTTTAATGCGCTACAATTTCAAAGACAGGGGTAGTTTTTCATGTTTTTCCGGAATAACTCGGTGAAAACGCACTTTACAGAAAAGTTGCATTTTCGAGAGGCCATATCTCCAAAAATATGCATTTTTCGAAAAAATTCACAAGAGTAAAAACATCTTATTTTGGGCCAGAAAAGGTAAATTTATTGTTTCTTTTTCGGTTTTGACCTAATTCTACAAGTTACGGAACTCGTGATAAAAGAGGTGTTTTCTACCCCTTCCGATCATTTCCTACTCTAATCATTTTTTCAACTTTTTTATTAACGTCATTACAAACACATTGCACAAGGTTTTATCAAAATCCATTCATTAGCACTCAAATTAGAGATTTTGGTAATTTTAACGCTCCATTGACTGGACTAATAGATTAGAGAATATTATATGTAGCTGTTAGTGTTAGTATCGATATGAGTTATTGTATTTTAAAGAAAACCTAACTTCAAATTTTTAACATTTTGGGATTCGGCTCTTAAATAGTTCAAATTGTCTACATAAAACTCGTGTACCATATAAAAATCCATTAAGGGTAAATTCTCTGAAGTACCTTTCACAAAATTAGGTTCCATTATAAACAAATATTAAACAACAAATCAACAGAGCTCTACCACCAACAAGAAAAATGAAAAAATGAAAATTCTCTAGAATTGAATTCTCATTATATAAAAAATCAAGAAGTAATGATATCAGATTTTAAAGAAAGAATCAACGAATTAACAAATATAATAAATTCTAAAATTAATAAAACTCTGAAGACAGTTGCTATTCAAACAAGAAATTGTGAAATACAATCAACAGGAAGTCAAACAACAGCACAACCTCCAACTCCAGTTTTACAAAAAACTATCGGCACACAAGCAACAGAATCTATTGAAACTATTAAAAATTGTACCAATTCACGGGAGATTAACCATCTAATAGCAGTACAACCTGCATCATCAATGGTCCTGCAAAAGAACAGCGGTGCTCAGGCAACGGGAATTATAGGAACTATTGAAAAGTGCTCCAATTCATTGGGCATTAACCATCGTAACAGTGACGACTGCACATCAGTAGACAGTGAAGACCAGGTTTATGAAATGACAAGGAAAATAATAATAATTGGTGATGAATCTGGCAAAAATTTTTCCACATTACTAAGATCACGACTTGATAATTCTAAATATATTGTACAAGGTCTTGTTAAACCGAATTTAGACTTCTTAGACCTGACTAGGTCTATTTTTGATAACACTATACAGTATGGTCAAGATGATTTCGTTATTGTCATGTTCAATACACTGAACGTTTCTAATGCTAGATCTTTAAATTTGGCATTACATTATTTACTCCCTGTAAGCAAATCAACGAATCTTATAATAGTGTCTGAATGTAGTCAACCCAGGGAAAAAACTTTAAATAACATGTTTACACGAGCAATAGACAAATACTGTATGTTGTAAAAGAACTCATCTATCAAGTTCATTAAGACAAACAAGTACCAAAATAAAGCTTCCCTATCAAATTATGTAAAACAATGTATTTTATTCATGCTAGGCAATAGGCTTCTATCTATTGCATTGAAAACTGTTAACACTGACTCACAACAATTAGATGTGGAAAATTCAAACTATTCATTACAGGATAGTATCCCTCTCGATGCAAGTAGCAGTATCTTAGAGATTCCTTTTTTAGATGTAACACCGAATCTCACACCGATAAATTAAATTTAACTTTATTCTTAGTAAACATTCAATGTATTCGAAATAAAACTGATGACTTGTATATATTACTAGAAAGTCATGCTTTTCCTAGTATAGTTTTGATAACAGAACACTGGCTAAAAAGTAATGAATTGGTTCATATACAATTACTCAGTTCTATCAAGATATAGTAGAGTAAATTCTATTCACGGTGGAACCTTAATTCTCATAAACAATACACTAGAAAACTGCCTTTCCTTTGTAAAATTTGACAAATACGAAGATGCTCTGGAAGAAAAGCAGTTTGAATTTTCCATAATTTTTTGCAGTAAAATTAACATGTTCATATTGTGTGTATATAGGTCGCCCTTATCGGATGTGAATGTATTCTTAGTTAAACTTGAATCATTATTACTTCGGTTGCCACAGAGATCGTCGATTGTTTTAGCGGGTGATTTTAATGTAAATTTTAGTGACAAAGAATCAAATATTACTCAAGCGCTATTTAACCTGCTAACTTCATTTAATCTATATATGCATGTGGAGTCATATACTAGAATCTCACAGCACTCTGCTACCACGATTGATTATTTCTGTAGTAATCTGGATAAACAAAATGTTACTTGCTCAGTGGTCCCAGCTGGCCTATCAGATCATGAAGGTGTATACTGTTCAGTTCTGATAGATTCAAATATTCTAGACAAAAAATATAAATTTGGGCGTTTATTCAGCAAGACTAATTATGAGAGGTTTTTTCTAAGATGTCTAGAGTACAACTGGGAGGATTTGTTAATTAGAGAGGATCCATTCGGTTCTTTTTATGAGTGTCTAACACATGTATTTAACGAAGCCTTCCCTATTCAAAAAATTAAATTAAAAAGTAAGAAACCTTGGGTATCTAAAGGCATAAAAACATCAGCTAATAATTTAAGATCTCTTCATTACATAAGAAAATACACAAATGAACAATCTTTTTTGATTATTATAACAAATACCGTAAAATCTATAGAGATATAATCAGGAAGGCGAAAGGTAATCATTATAAGTCCAGAATTGAAGAGTCAAGAAATAAAACAAAGAAGAGTTGGACAATCATAAACGAACTTAGGGGCAAAGACCAAAGGCGAGCTACAATTTCTTTAAATCCTAATGATATAAACAACTATTATTGCTCTATTGCAGGGAAACTTACTGAAAGCATAATTCCCCCTAATGATCCCTTGAGTTACATGAATGAAATATATAATCATAATACTTTATGTCTATATAATACAAATATAGTTGAATTAAAAGAAACTATCAAAGCAATTAATAAAAAATCAGCTGGTATTGATGAAATTTCAGTAAAAATTTTTGAAAATTTACCAGATTCTGTTCTTCATGTGTTAGCTTCGTTAATAAATAAATCTTTTGAATTAGGAATTTTTCTTTCTTTTCTAAAAACATCTATAGTAATTCCGCTTCACAAAGGTGGGAGCATGGAAGATCCATCTAACTTTCGTCCTGTATCGTTAATACCAACACTAGCAAAGATTATAGAAAAACTAGTAAAAAAAAGGGTAGTTAAATTTTTGTCTTCTTGCAATATATTGAGTGATCATCAATTCGGTTTCCAAAGGAATAAGAATACAAATGATGCCATTTTCTCATTTTTAAAGACGATCTACACTGAAATCAATGGTGGTGAGGCTGCTGCAGCAATATTCTGCGATTTGTCAAAAGCCTTTGACTGTGTTCAGCATGAAATATTGTTGCGGAAGCTAGAGCTCTACGGTTTCAGAGGCACTACACTAAATTGGTTTCGGTCCTATTTGTCAGATCGTAGTCAAATAGTTAAGACTTCAACGTATTCCAACAACTTGAATATTAATCATCGAGTACCCCAAGGCTCTGTTCTTGGCCCAACCCTATTTTTGTTGTATATCAACGACCTGACTGAAATTGATATTAAAGGAAAATTCACCTTATTTGCTGATGACACCACTATATTGTGGCATAACAAGGATGGTAATTCTCTTTGGGATTTAATATGCTCTGATATAAATAAAGTAAAAGATTGGTGCGACTCAAACTTGCTATCATTTAACATCAACAAAACGAATATAATATCATTCCATTGTAATCTTTTGGACATCTCTTTAGGCAATCATGTACTTGAAAAGAAATCGTGCACTAAATTCCTTGGACTAAATATTGACTGCCAGCTTAAATTTAAAGAACATATTACTAGTCTTAGTAATAAACTAGCATCTGGATGTTATGCAATCAGAATCATCTCTACTGAATTGGGTTTTAAAGCTGCAAAAACTGTATACTTCTCATTAATTGATTCACACTTGAGGTATGGTATTTCCTTCTGGGGTGCATGCAGTAGGCATTTGATACAAATGATATTGGTGCTACAAAAGCGTGCTGTTCGATATTTGTGTAAAGCAAAAGTTCGTGATTCATGCAAACCTCTTTTTTTGGCTCATGGAATTCCAACAGTGATCTCCATTTACATTCTGGAGACAGCATGTTTAATTCATAAACACCTAAGAAATACCAACCCTACTCCATCCCACTACATCACCCGTCAAAGCAATAACATTACTTTACCAATTCCGAGATCCTCTCTAGTTAAAGACTCTATTATTTACAATGGCAACAAGTTGTACAATCATCTGCCTAATAATGTGAAAGACATTAACTCAAATATTAACTTCAAAAAGGCTGTTAAAGGCCTGCTGATTGTTAAACGAATATTATAATGATATATTTTAATAGGATGCCACTTTCTTGTTTTGTATTTCATTTTGTTGTTCTAATTTGACTATACATTTATTGTATGTGTGTACACTCTTTTTAATAAGTTTACATATTTATGTAATTTATTTACATCTTCCTTATTTCATATTTCACTTTGTGATTAATTTGAATATATTTTGTGTTCTGTATGTTTACATTTTTATGTAGTTTATTAACATGTTTTCTATGCTTTGTCTATGAGAAAATTTTTTCTTCTGACAATAAAGTATATTTTGTATTGTATTGTATTGTATACGTCATCATTTACCGCCTTTTTATTTTCAAAACCAATTTGTTCTTGCATGTGATGATTAGAACTTTTTTTAATATGATATATACAATGTATATCTAATATACTTTTTGATCACATAACAATGTTTTGTAAATTTTGTTGAAGGAAACGACCCTATTGTTTTTAAGTTCAGCAATTTTAAGCGTTATTTCATTAGTTGAAACTTTCCTTAGAAACACTAAAGTAATTTACTTCCACATCTAGTGGAAGTATGGTAACGGCAAAAAAATTTTTAAAAACCTTTATTGTTCAAATAGGCTTAGAATGTCACGAAACGTCGAGATTTTAAGTTTGAGTATAAAAAAAAAATTCTGTCTGTCGGTCTGTCTGTCTGTAACTTTTTTTTGTGCGCACGTTTACTCTCCGTTTGAGATATTGACTTGAAATTTGGTACACATATGTACTTTGATGAGATCTAGAACTAGATTATATTTTCATCTTGTTCCGTCGAAGGGTTGGGGGGTAAATTGGGGTAAATTTGGGGAAAATAGGTAAATCAAGCAGGTAAGAGTCCACAAAATTGGTATTTAGTATATACAAGAGAAGCTGAGGTCTCAAAAAAAAAATGCCATTAGCCTCCCCCAATACCACCCCCACCCCATTATTAAAGGGGATGAAAAAAAATTGTAATTTAGGGTGTGTACAAGAACCAGAAACCTCAAAATGTTTTTTTACTTCATCCACCCCCACTACCACCCCCACCCCGCTACCGATGTGGGGTATCGTTTTATGGGTTTTTGGGATATTATATTATTAAAGTTCCATAACCAATTATTTCTGCATACAAAATTTTTTCGTTGCGAGTGACTTAGATAAAAAATCTGGATGTGGAAGTAGTGATTCCTTGGGCAGCGGTTTTTTCTTGAGTTTTTATATTAATTTTTTATTTTATTTTAGTTTATTTTACTTGCCATTTGCACACCAATATTTGTATAAAATTCGTTTGCTGCATCTGCTATTTTTTTATGTTCTTTGAGTATAATACTTCATCATTTTTTATATGCCTTATTTATATTAACGTCCTGGCGAAGTTTAGCTGATGCTACTCTACCACTTAACCAGAACGGAGAGATGAGATACGGTCACCAATCCAAGTGATGGACTCGCCTCGGCGTGCTTAACTTCGCCGATCGAGTCCACTCAGTGAAACTGGTACCACCTCACCTCACCTTATTTCTAATACTAATCTCCCTTCTTCCCCCATTTGTATTTATTATATCCTAAACTATTTCTCAGCCTTTTTTTCACATTCTTGCCTGCCTCTTCAACTTTTTTGAATAGTAATCAAATGATTTTTTGTAATAAATAATAATAAAGTTGAAACGCTATTTGGTCGCTTAAAGCCACTTTACATTAATGCAATATTGCACGTGGCATGCAAATTTTTATTGCGCGCATGCGTACATCGAGCTATTTCGATCAGCTGATGGCAATATTTTTCATTGCATTGAATTAGCGCATGTTCTAATTTGATTGCATGGCAGATGCAATATAGTTACTTTATTTGGGAATATTTGGGTTGCCAACCCAAGTATTAAAGGAACTGAAGCAACAAACATAAGTTATATTTTAAAGAGTTATTGTTTGTAAAAAACATAATAGAACACGAAAGTAAACAATAAGCACGTCACTATTTTGTACCAACAGATCATATTCGGGGATTAATAATTTGCTTGTTTACTGCGAACATTACCTCATAAAAGTTTTTCTTTTCGTTTGGTTGGTAGGCCCAAAGATTTCACAAAATATTGCAGTAGTGTAAAGCGCTTTCAAGGTGCAAAAATTTTCGCGCAAAGTTTTGCATGCCATCCTTTTCATTGCATTGCATAAATGTAAAGCCGCTTTTAGACATTGCTACAAATTTTCGAGCTATTCTATTGGTTGCGATGTAATAGCATAACTTCCAAGTTTGAACAGAACAACGATTGCTACGTCGCCATGTTCCTACAGATAATACAGATAATGTAAGTAATTCTATACTGCTCTAGGCAATTTTCCATATTTAAATTGCAGTATTTTTTTTTTTCGAGAGCTGTCTAACTTTCGTTTCTGGAATCACTGCAGTCTCTTGGGCTTATTGTGATATTCTCCCATTTGCATTATGATAACCAATTCAGTACTCTGGTACCTTGCACTAATTTGTACAACCTCATCGCTGGTTTGGTTTCATATTCTTCTGGACTCAGTCTTGGTTGTCCATATATTGCCTGTCTTCTGTGATCTAAAGCCTCACAGTCACACAGGATGTGGTAGGATGTCTCCGTTTCCCTATTGCATTGTCTGCATTTTAGGTCCCCGTTGAATAATCCCATTTTGTGAAGGTGTCCTTTCAGGGCGCAGTGCTCTGTTAGGAAGCCAGTGATTATGCGGAGCTGATTCCTGCTTAGTGACAGCAGTTCTTCAGTCTTCTTTCTGGATGGTTCTTTGATAAAGGTTTTACCATGTTGTTGCCTGGTTATTTTATCCCACTATTCTTTGTGTTGGTTCTTGATCCAGTCCCTCATTTAGTCCCGTACTGTGGTTTTAGGCACTCCCAGGGCCGGTTCTGGGCCAATCTATGGAGTTGACGATCCCTTTCTCGCTAGCTCGTCAGCTTTTTCGTTGCCACGGATTCCTGCGTGTCCCGGCACCCACTGAAGGGTTACCTTATTGTGGTCCGCTAGGGCTCTTAGTTCTTCTTAGCATTCCCATACCAGCTTGGACGTCACTTTGGGGTTTGACAGTGCCCCTAAAGCCGCCTGGCTGTCTGTCTGTTAGAATACTGATCTGCCTATTTTTATAGGCTCTCCTGTTGTTTTCTATTGCGCAATCTAGTATTGCGTATACTTCTGCCTGGAAGACATGTGTATTTTCCTAGCGATGTGCTGAACTGTGAGTTCCTCATATCGCTGTATATGTCGGCACCAGCACCTTCCGCGGTTCTTGATCCGTCTGTATACTCGACCAAGTCCCGTGGTCGATCTTCTATTTTTATTTTGTTAAAGGTATATTTAGGGATCATGTGGTCTGTCCTCATTAAGGTTTGCAATCCCGAAATCTCGAACCCGATAATCCCGGCAATATTTCAATACCGCAAATCTCGGGATCGTAGTCAATTGGATCCCGGGATTTTCGGCATTGTAAAACAAGATGGAACAGTCTTTTATTGAAATGATCTGCTTAAAAGTGTCGCTTTTGATATTGGATTCAGAATATAAACTTTGGGGATTTGGTTAAATTATTGAAAGTCACAGTGGACGCACTGTGCTGACGTGATGCGAATTTATTTATGAAATATCTCTTTAAAATTCATGTTAAAGCAAATTATACAAGTGGGCATGCCTCTTAGTGCAGAAGAATCACCCAACTCAGAAATCGTTATCTAGGTATCCTTCAATATCTACTTGCAAAATTTCAATGAGCACGAATCAGACGCGCACTATTCCAGGTTCCTAAAAAAGTGTCACTAGGGAAATATTAGAGAATCTAAAAAATGTCAGAGGTAATTGATGCAGATAAGATTTTCCTCACAGCAGAAAAATCATTGGAAAACATTTTTAACATAATGTTAGAAAACACAATGCACCCAGTTCGAATATGCCCTGAAACCGATTTGGTATCATCAAATTTAAAAAAAGAACAGACACTTCGAAAATGAAGGCAACACGGATATGTACCTTCAGCTGGCATATATGATAATCTGATAACGATACTGCCAACTAATGTAGAATCTGAAAAAAATTATATGTAAAAAAAACTGTTTAAAAACAAACTTTTATTATTATTTAGGTGTACTAAGACGAAAAAAATAACATTAATTTTCTTAAAAGCTTGTCGCGTGCGAGAAGTTTATATAGGCATTAATTCTGTTTGACAGAGATTGTAAGTACCTAAATATATATATTTTGTTCAATTCACGCAGCAAGCTTTTAAGACAATTTTATATTTTTTGTTTGAGTACACTTAAAGAATAATAAAAGCTTGTTTTTAAAGTTTTATTTGCGTGTAATTTTATTTTTAAATTTTTAGTTACGTCTTAATTATTAGTTTTATATTTGTTAAGTACCAAATCCACCAAAGAGAAGAATCCAGTAGGATCCAATTATCAAATTGTCCTACAAAATATATTTACCGATTTTCCAGTCCGACGCGTGGAAATCGTCTTTTTCATACCGAGAAGGAACGCTGCGTTTACAAAAATTCTCGCAGAGGAAAAAAGTAATAGACTAGGCGCAATTATGCCGTACAAGAAGCTATACGAGGATATGTATAAATTGCATTTATGTACGCGGGCACCTAGACTATTCTCGCTCATTGTAAAAGAGTTCCCACCAAATTTAGCTTTACAAGTAGAAGTATAAATGATAAATAATAGAATTTCTAAATTTGAATATTCAAATTCCTGTGGGGGCTTTGATTATATAACAAAAGATATTACATTTTCTTATCAATTGTTTACATACAATTATAATTATCGTGGTTATAAATACACAGTTGATGACACATTCAAAAAAATTCATTTGTAATAACATAAACAACATTATGTTCCTTATTTTTGCATATATTTAGTATTTGATGAATAAAAACAGGCTCGTTGGCTCCATTCTAAAATCAGTAATATGTTCCAGTGGCGCCACGGCCAATAATAATATAGCTGTGCATTACATACTCTTGACCTGAGGTGCACAAATTTTTCATGCCTCGCCCCTCCTTAACCACCTCTTCCTATGACTGACAAGGCTTTTACCGAGATATTGCTGTGGGGATATGTTTCCTGTTAAGGAAAAATTTGAAAAATAAACAGTACATCCCAAAAAATTGTAAACTTTGATATTTAATCTTTTTACTATAACTTCCGATTTTACAAAGGTGCTTGCCCAGTGGGGCTGCCGTAAGGCTTTGCGGATTTGGACGTCTCCGGCAACTAACATGAACATACCTTCATTGAATTCATTATAAATTAAAAATAGCATATTGCGAATTTCAAACAATATTAGCATATTCTAATTTTGGCTTTTTAAACAGAAGAGAAAGTGTGGTCCATAAAATGCTTTGAGTTTTTCATAATAAAGCCTTGATTTTTTTTAGGCATTAGCAGTAATGTTATCTAATGGGCAACAATGGCTAATTTTGAATAAAAGATTACTGAGATCTTTAAATTGGCTGCATCTATTAACCATTTTACTGTCTATTTTATATGAAAAATACATCGTAAAATTCATGGTATTACATTTTGATATACAGTGTGTGTAGTGTCGGGCTAGGTATAGGGAGTAAGAATTACAACATCCCGTGTGCCAGCTGGCTGAAATGAAATAACTGAGAGTTGAGATCTTCGCATACGGGCGAGTTTGCTCTGTAGTGTTGTCATATCTCTCGCGCTACGTGAATGTACATACCTAATGGGCAATTACACACACTGTATTTAAGGATAACCTATTTGATTTACACCATAAATAAGTTTGAGAGATCATGCTGTAAATGACGACAATCTAAGATCATCAGCATGTAGAAGAACGTTACTTTAAATATCACTGATAAATAGAATAACGGTAACCCCATAACGGAATTCTGCGGAATTACTGATGTTGCTAACATATCGATAGATGAAAATCCATGATGGTGCACATTTAATTTTCTTTCAACAAGATATAGGATTAAAAAAAGCTTATAAAAGAATAAATAACAGTGGTCCAAGAACAGAATCCTGTGGAACTTCTGATGTTACTAATACAACAATAGACGAAAAGCTGTGATACTGTACATTTTCTTTCACCAAGACTCATAAAGGCTTAGAAAATTTAAACTAAATTTGAATTTTGAAAATGTTTCCAGGAGAAGCCCATGCTGTCAAATGCTTTCTAAAATCTGTACAAATTACACCTACTTGACCACCGAGATCCAGTATATTCACAATGGAATGGGTTGTTGCAGATCTACCCGATATGAACCCATGTTAACAATAGGAAATTTAAAATTTAAGATGAAAAGAGATTATACTGTATAAGATAATCTCAAAAAGTTTACAAAAATTACATAAAATTTCCTGTTGGGGTGGTTGTGGGGGACAGGAGGCTGATGCCAAAACAAATTTTGAGACCATTGGTTCTTGTACACACATTAAAACACAATTTAATCTTTTTCCACCTTAATTTTAGGGTGGGAGTGATAGTGGGGGTGGCTGATGCCAAAAATTTTTTTCTTTTTCCCTTTCCTACAAAAAGCTGGATTGAAATCACAGCCGGTTAAGGCGTGAAAACCTGGGAGTGCTAGACACAACTGCTGACCTAATTTCTCATATATTTTATTAACATCAACGTACCGTTGATTGTTTCCAGTACCAGTGAGAATTCTTATATAGAATCACAAAGTCCTTCGTTTGGCATTGCTCTATTAACCGACCCACAATAAAGACGTCTACCAGTACTCTAGCAGAGGTAAAGAGTGGATACACCCATCCAGAGAGGCATGTACATTGTACACGACTGCATGCTTTGCTCTCGCTTGCCGCGCTCTTGCTTGCTCTTATACCCATCCCAATATGTACACTTTTCGATACTGTATGTAAATTTCTTCGGAGGGCAGGCATGTTCCCGAGCATGATTATCATTATATCTGTGTCGGAACATCTTATTGTGACTCGAGCATCAAAATCTAGCCTCCTGTTGTTTCAAATACAAAATATTGACATTTGAGCATCGATAAATGTATTACTTATAAAATACTTTGTTATTATTTGTGCATAATATGATTATCTAATATTTCATACAAATATGATTTTCTTTCAAGTTTCATATGAGAAAAACGATATCAGCAGGCGTGAAATAGAGTATTTCATTAGTTTGTGTTGAGAGAAACTTGAAATTGACCATCAGATGGATAAAAAAAATGAGATAATAAGGTAGCTCGGGCATTAAAGATGGACGCTGCGGTACACTTAAAAGGCCTAGCTGACAGGTTTTGTCCCATGGTATTGTCAGCTAACACTTTTTAATTGTTTTTTTACATTGTAAACTATCATTTAAATAAATTTCATCTTTGTTGAAATAATGAATTTTCACGTGTTTTTCATACATATTGACTAAGGCAGTTGACAACCTTCGCTCCTTACCCTATGCAGCTGACATTTTTTTTTCATTTATATTACATAAATAAACTATTTATAGTTTAGTAGCCTTGTTGGATGACGCAAAAAATGAAATTATTTTACGGGATGCGCATTAGCCTCCCACGCCCTTCATCTCCGCGATTGAAGTAGCTGACACTCGATTCTTCGATAAGAAATGAAAAAACAACCTGTATGGAAAAAATGAGCTCTGTTGAAATCATGTAATTAAATTTGACGGTACCTCCCGGACTATAACATTCTAAGCTTACTTGAGCAACAAAAAAATTTTTTTTTTCTTTACAATTACTAAGTATACTTCCACAATGTGGAAGTAATAACTATTGATTTGTAGTTTTCAACAACAGTTTTATTGCCTTTTTTGAAAATATGACAAATTTTGATTGAGTCCAAATTTGAGAAAGTGTAGTGGTTTAAAGAGCTAAATTAAAAAGAATGGAAAGTGGTAAGGCAAAGAAAGCTAGTGTACATGAGGTCCTGTTGTAGGTTTACTTTTGAATTTTTTAGTTCTTTTAGAACACCTTCTTTGGTAATGAGGAACTTGAGGAATATTACATGTAGCCCTCTCCTCAGTTATTTCCTATTTAGACGATGTAATAACAGATGATTGAAAGTATTGAGCAAACGCATTTACGATACTTTGAATGTCTTTGAAATTAAGATTGTTGATACTCATTAAATTCGGTATACTGGTTGTATTTCTAATATTATTCACAAAAGCTACCATTGACCTTTTGGAGTTTGAAGCTGGAAGAACATCGATAAAAATGGCAAGAGATAAAGGAAATAGATGCGGGGCAACCTGATCTGTTATTTCATCAGGAAAACTAAAAACGACCTAGTACACCAGGCACCAGAAGAAATTAAGGCGAATTAGAGGCGGTCATTGGCCTATATTGAATGATGCTATCAACATATCAGACCCACAATAACGACATGCATGATGCTATGTGTATTGGACAAAAGTTCGATGCCCCTTTAGACCACAAGGGTACCCAGCAAACATTTAGGTATTATTTGACGTCAAAACTACCTAAGTTATGTATAATAAATTTAGTCGCAAAATTAAAATTAATCATGTTTTGGTAAAATTTACGTTGATGCTACGTGGAATCGACATAAGTGGAGAATAAGACGACATCAAAATTAGGTTATATCGACTAAGACAGGTAAAATTACACATAAATTGTACTTGTAGTCGCACAATATATTTGGTTAGTAATACCTGTTTAGGTAAATTTTACTTAAATTCGATGTCAATTCGACATCGAGTTGACTAACTTTAGGTAGAACTTAAGTATTTAAGTATGTGAAATTGGATAATAACACCAAGAGGAAAAAAATAATGTTTTTATATCTATTTGGTAATATACTCTATAATATTGTTGTCAGTCACCTACAAATTTGAAGAGATACCTAACTCACAATGACGATACAAGATGAATGTCGGTAACTAAAATAAATCCAATTTATAAGTGAAATATTTGCAGTACTCACTCGTTGAAATCAATGCGACGAAATTTTTTTTGTGTATAATAGCAGCTGTACTTCATAAAATAACAATGCGCCTCCAAAATATTCATCTATAAGGAAATTCTTATTGCCAAGTAAAAAAATTATAGTGATAATTTGAGCCGAAAAGTATGCTATACTTGTTAAATATGAGTTTACAGGTATAATTATGTATGTTTTTTAGCTTTTCGTCAGTTTGTTTCCATACACACTCATTTTTAAAATTCTAATTTGGAATCATATTTCAACTCTGCTAAGAAAATATGGCGTCTTGAGCTAATTTAACCTTAAAGTTAACTGCCTTTGTAAATGCAACTACAAAAGATAATTGACTTAATGATTGAAATCAGGTAGATAAGCCAGGTAGAATTTATCTATTTTGTCGACCTAATATTACTTCAAAGGTGTATAATAATAGTGACCAAATAGGTTGCTATTTAGGTATACATTACGTAGGATTTACAACAAAATCTACCTAGTAAGATATTCGACTATTAGGAATATTTTTAGTCGCTAAAAAGATGAATACTACCTAATTATATTACCTATTTCTACCATATTGTAAATTTATCCTTCAGGTCATTTTTGGTAGAATTTTTAGTAGTTTTTCACTCGCTGTTTTCGTTAAATTTACTTTCAAGGAAAATTGTGTATGAGGTAGATTAATTGGTATTATTTACGTAAACTGAAATCTAAAGTAAGATCAATTGGTAAATTTTTATCGGAAGTGTATTTTTCTAGTCAATGTTACGTCATAATTACCTTAACATGTAAATTTTTCTTTTACCAAGTCGAATTGGAGCTAATTTTAACAAAAATGTTTGCTGGGTAGTGGCAATGGTAATAAAAAAAATTGTAAATGGATGTTTAGTAATTTCCAATTGGACTTTTTTGTTGTAAAATGAAAATTTACCAAAGAAATGGCACAAAACATTATAAAAACATTTTGAAAAATTAAACAGTGTTCCAGGATAACTGTAAATTTAAAATATTTTATCGAACATTAAACAATTTTAGATAAAATAAAATTAATGCAAATCTCTGAGTCATTTTTATTAGAAATATCTAGTATCTTGTTCCTATTTCTAAATAATCCCATAAAACCTCAAATCTTAGACCACAGTACCACTTATGGCGATATTAAATTCACCAAATTTGTGAAATGTCACCACAATCATCAAAAGTAAAATCTGGCTATTATTCCACGAGAACGTTATTAATTATGTGTTACAAAGAGACATTCAGCTGACAACAAAAAACAGGCGTATGCAGTATGCAGACAAGGACAATCATAATGAATTTAAGGAAGGCCAAAGATACCATTTTCTATGATTATTTGTTTGTGGCATATTCTTATCTTCTTATTTTTTTTTTAATTTTTAAATATTTGGCTTAACCATTTGTATTTTTGTACAAACTTATTAAAAAAAATTTAAAAAATTTTTTTGTCGTTACTATACTTCCACTGGATGTGGAAGTCATTGAATAAAAATCACCGAGAATATCACCATTCAATGGCAGCGAGTGCTTATCAGAAAATATTTCGTAAAAAATTACTAACAACCCTTACCTTTCTGGTATAAATTTATTCACTACATAAGGTTCACTCTTCGGAAAAAAATTCAATTATGATAAAATATTAGGTAGTCTGTTTATTACAAAATTAATATGATACTTAACTGGAATGGTATCTTTGTTTGCTGGTGGTTTTTTATCTCGTCTCGCCATGATCTAGGATCTACCACAACTCACGTCTTTATCTCTGGCTCCAATATAGTCAATATACAATTTCTTTTGTTTCAAATAAGAAAAAAAAATTACTCACTAATTCTCTAGGTATACATACAAACTTTTTTTTCCGGGTTTTTGATTGGCTTCGGGTATTTCCCATTAGCCAGCTGCTCAAATGGTCGTTCTTTGCAATACAAACATTTAAACTTATTGTCTTATTTTCAAACATACTAGAAATATGATTCATTTTTTTATATCTGTGTATCTACATTAGAATTTTACAGTCACTACTTAGTTTAATATTCAGATAGTTAATGTGTACAATATATCTACCAAGCTCTAAATATTTATATTTTTTATATTAAATAGACCAATGATAAACAAATTGTTACTCACTGTCTTCATCCTCGCTGGTGGATTTAAGCCGACAAACTTTACAAATACAATTAACCCAGGACCTCATTTCACTATCACTATCAGCAGCTAAATAATAAGTACGCGTTGGAGTCCTTATATCGAAAACGTGATCAAATTTTAGTTTTCTTTCATCTAATTTGAGGCCCAAGTCCACTTGTTCACAATGACCCAAATCAATAATTCCTTTAAGTTTCCTGCAGTTTCTATCAGTATAGTACATTAATATGTACTGTTCGGGGAGTTCCCCAGACTGTGTCAATAGAAACCATCTCCTTCTCCACCTCTAGAAATAATTTAAAAAAAAACAAACATATACGTTCGTACTTATTAACAACTTAATCTATGAATCATTAATTTGTGAGTTGGTCAATGTTTGTAACAAAAAATGGTGAGAACTAAAGTACAACTCCAAAATTCAGACTTACAGCTCTCCAGATTCTCTTAGTTGGAGGCGATTTAGTTAACCAACCCTCGAAAACTACTTCCTGTGGATTCTTTGCCATTTGTCTTGTAGAAAATTGGTTTATTTTCCTAAATCATAACTTTTGAATCAACATACGCTGATCCCTATTATGACTAATAGCACTTGTCAAAATACTTTCCTTTTTCAGTGTCTCCAACACAACAAATCGGTTAACACTTCTGAACGAAATTTAGGGATACAGGATTAAAAGAAATTTTCAAAAAGAATCTAGAACGGTACAAAAAACATACTTTGCTTGGCTTTTAATTAATTTAACAGAAGTTAAAATGCCATTCTGTCAAAAAAAATAAATTGCATATTTTATCAGAAATGACAAAACGTCAGTTGTCAATTAGCGACTCCCTAAATTAGTGATTTATTGACGAACCAAACCACAACCAAACATAGAACCATACCATACGGTTTACTACTATGCAATCATCTTAGCAAAGAAGCATTGATGGTTGTATATCAGTTTTCTTTTATCTTTTTATTTAACGTCGGCCTATTTCCGCTACCAGGGAATTAGATGTATAGCGTATTGGATCTTTCCAATAAAGAACATATTTATTTGTTAATTAGATTTTCAATTTTAAAAGATATTAGACGACCCGTAAAAAGTTACTATATAGATCAGATTAGAATCCCCTAAATTTGAAATTAAAGGAGAGAAAGTTTGAAGAAATGAAATCTTTGATCTCTATTGGTTGCTTACTGATTGTGTTCACTTTGTTCAGCACGAAAGAAAATACCTATTAATAGCATCTAGAGATGAGTTGCTATTTAACAACCTGTTATTTTATAACTGTTATTTGTAAATAGCATTAACAGACTGTTTTTTCTGTTCGAAAATAACAGGTGAGAAAATAACAGCTGCGGCAGCAGCATGATGTATAAAATAACGTCTCTGAAATAACATTTGCAAACTGTGCGCTGCGGTATGCGCATGCCAGTACTTCTCAGCGATCTGTTATTTTTTAACTGTTATTTTAAACTGTTATTTCAAAATAGCAGTAGCAGTTTAAACTGTTATTAAAAAATAACTGCTTTTACTCATCACTAATAGCATCTGCAGACTGCAAATGAATGTAGTTGTTTACTTGTCTTTTCCATGGAGGTAGAATATAAATAAGGAGTAGCCATAAAGCTTATATCCGACAGTGAGAAACGGCCGCAGAAGGCGTGGCTTGTGATCACACTGTCATGAACGGCTCGCCAGGTCCTGATTTAAGAAAAAGTTTATACAGTATTTAAGGAGATACATGTTAGTTGACTTTACACATTAACACTACCATATATCAAGCCAGTAGAGTAATGAATGAGATGACGGTTTCACATTTCAAGCTAATATAATCTAAAATAAATAGAAAATAGTTTCAACATATCTTTTGAGTACAGACCTGTTTTAACCTATGAAAAGTAATTCCAAAACATTTCTTCTTATCGATACTACGTTGATTTGTACAGCTACTTAGCGGACACGAAATCATATGCTATGGAGAAAAATACTATTTTCTATCAAAAACATTTATTTTATAATAATATTAAACCAAAGATACTTGTCGCGTTTTGTTGACGTTTCGATCATACTAAAATGAGGAATGTGCTGCCACATCCTGCTTTGAGATGAGTTGCTATTTTAACAACCTATTATTTTATAACTGTTGCTTGTAAATAGCATTAACAGATTGTTATTTCTGTTCGAAAAAAACAGGTGAGATAATAACAGATAAACAGCAGCGGCAGCAGCATGATGTATAAAATAACGTCTCTGAAATAACATTTGCGAACTGCGCGCTGTGGTATGCGGATGCCAGTACTTCTCAGCGATCTGTTATTTATAAACTGTTATTTCCAAATAGCAGTAGCAGTTTAAACTGTTATTAAAAAATAGCTGCTTTTACCACTGAACTCTACTATATAAATGGAAGGCCAGTATAGGTATATGCGCGTGAACAAAATGCGGCAATTACGGCACAGATTAAGTGGTAACGAATTCAAAAACTATAAGCCATGCGTCGACGCAGTAGAGAAATTAATGTCTGTGCTTGAACCAAACGGCTGTCTACGGGAGTTACGCGCCGATGCCAGGCTGTGTTTTATTTCTTTTCCATAGATTCTGTAGCGTAAGTCTTGGATTAGATGCAATTTCCAGAATCGGTATCACCATTTTATTCTTTGTTTATTCTGTCGTTTGTGTAAAGTTGTTATAAATTGATTATTTTGTGTAATATTTTGTGACTGTTATAAACAAAGTTAATTAAGACAATATGGTGCAATCTTGTATGGTACTGTGTTGCAAGAATCGGGGCAAAGTCCCGGGTTTTAAACAGTTGCAGTAACAATAAGACCGGCTCTGACGTATTTTGTAGTGCGATTGCGCTCCTCCTTATGGTCGTCATACTTGCGCGAGGTTCAATTTGGCGTAAAAATTGGTATGGATATTGACCTTCCATTTATATAGTAGAGTTCAGTGGCTTTTACCCATCACTAATTCTACTTCTTATGGCAACTCCTTACTTATTTAACCTCCTTGGTCTTTTCCCTTTCCCCTTATATGCACCATGGAGGTAGAATATAATAAGGAGTAGCCATAAAGCTTATATCCTACAATGAGAAACGGCCGCAGAAGGCGTGGCTTGTGATCATACTGCCATGAACGGCTCGCCAGGTCCTGATTTTAAAAAAAAAGTTTATACAGCATTTGAGGAGATACATGTTAGTTGACTTTACACATTGACACTACCATATATTAATCCAGTAGAGTAATGAATGAGATGATGGTTTCACATTTCAAGCAAATATAATATAATATAATCTAAAAAACAATCTAAAATAAATAGAAAATAGTTTCAACATATCTGTTAAGTAAAAATAAATAGAAAATAGTTTCAACATATCTGTTAAGTACGGACCTGTTTTAACCTATGAAAAGTGATTCCAAAACATTTCTTCTTATCGATACTACTTTGATTTGTACAGCTACTTGGCGGACACGAAATCATATGTTATGGAGAAAAACACTATTTTCTATCAAAAACATTTATTTTATAATAATATTAACCAAGATACATGTTGCGTTTTGTTGACGTTTCGATCATACTAAAATGAGGAATGTGCTGCCACATTGTGCTTCTTATGGGGACTCCTTATTTATTCAACCTCCTTGCTATGCACATTCAACATCAGCGCCGCCTATCTGATTATTTCGTTGTTGCCAGACTAAAGAGTAGCACCAAACGTTTCATTTTATTTTATATTCTATTTCTGTTTATTTGAATAAATGTTTAGTTTTCATTACTCCTCTTATTTTTATTGTTTGTTAAAAGTAATACTGCTCCATCTAGCGGTAGCAGTGTTAACTCACAAACATTAATTTATAGGTTTCCACTAGGCAGGAATTAAATGTTTCATAAAATTTCCGCCCGACACCAGATAGCGGTAGTTTTTAGTAGAATTTAATTTTAGGTTAGTAGATTCTGATCGAAATGTTGGTAGAATCACCATAGATGAAAGATTTATATATATGATATAGATAGGCAACTCTCACTGCAAACGCCATCTCGCGTCTGGTGTGTGTACTAAGTGGTTACGGCGGCTCTTTTAAATATATTCATATTACTTGGATTTTACATTACTTGCATTTATATGCCGTAGCCAGATAGCAAAATTAGTCATTTCATAAAAAGACTACCCAAATAGTGTCTTTTTATAAAATGACTTACTTTGCAATCTGATTGTGGCATAAGAAAAAACTCAAATAAATAAGTAACAATTGTTGTATCATATATAAATGTATTTATATTTTTGTCAGTACATTATACAGAGTTGTCAAAATATAATAACATAAAAACTAGTGATGAAATATTGAAAGGTAATTTGTCCTTGGCCAAAACTTTATATTTTAAGATGAGAAAAAATTATTAGGTATATGTATTTGCTACTTCAGTAAGTTTTCCATGGCGTATTCATGCTGAGGCAGGTTGGTAAGAGTGGAACATTCTTGTGCACGAAATGCTGATGTTGACGGAGCACTTATATCAATTGGCCCTTCCACTTCTGGTGGTGTTCCTAATAACACAAAGAAGTTTAGGAAAAAAAAAACGCAAATGAATTCAGGTTATTATTACTACATGAATTTAGGCGCGGTTTGAAAGACTGCAGCTTGTTTACACCAAAATAACATGGACATATTTCAAGAGAAAATCAAGCTAAATTCGTTATTATCATTGCAAAGCATGTTTTTGGTACTAGAGACGAAGTATGGTTGCGATTGAGTTTCAAGCAGAATTCGTCCAAACCAGCAAAGAGGTTAACATTAATTTTCCTTTTATACCACTAATAGCCAGAAAGTGTAAAGAATCATTTAAAGACTTTGTTGGGCCTGTTTTATTCGAAGAACCACTTGGAATGTATTGTTTTAGATTTTAATTACGGGAAAGGATTGATATAATAAACAGTAATTTTAGAGTACTTTACTGTAAGCTTCGACTTGTATATTGATAAATGGTAAACTGCTATATTCTAAAGCTTGTATAAGACTTAAAAACTACCCTTCTCCTATGACATCCTGTCTACCTACTGCCCAACCTCGTCTGGTGAGAGTTACGCAAATTTCAGGCCAGACAGTAGTCCTGACAGCCATTTCTGGTTTAGGCCAAATTTAAAAGTAAACAAAAATAATGCGTCTGCATAGCCTCAACAGTCTTTAAGATTCCGAGACATCAACATCTAATATAAGATACTGATTTATTTAATTATAACCTCTCGAAGTAACTTTCAAAGTAACTGTTATTTTAGTATGTTAGCAAAGAAAAATTTACCTGGTGCGTATAGTAAGGTAAATGCATGGAAGGAATGCTGTCAGCTTTCAAATTCGCTCCCCATCGGCCATAAATTCGACAATCATTTGCAAAATGGATATCACAAATTCTGTAGCCAGCTCTGATATTATTCATTTCCTTGCCTTCTAATTTGCTATTTTTAATTCGTGTTAACCACTCACTGAATAGCTATAACAAAAAATTAAATAGGTATTAAATTCATTTGAAAGCTCATAATAATTAAAATAAAATAGTAATTTATGCAAAAGGTGCATAAAGTAAAATTTCTGTCACAAATGGGAAGTTGGACTGCACAACTCGTAGGCAAGTGCGGCAATCCCATGATGAGTGAATAAAATTAAAATAATCTAAGTAATATTTGTCCAATAAATAGTATGTCTTTTTTATTAGCAGCTCTGTGTTTTTTATGAAAATGCATAAATGAGTCTTATGTAGATACCTACATTTCTATTTAAACATTTCAGTAAAAATTATAAATTTTATAACCTAACCTTCATTCCAAATATTTCCTAGTAGTAATTTGTATAAATACTGATAAAAAATGTAAGAATTTACCTTTTGGTCACTAGGAAACCGATGCATTTTAGAATTACTTGAAGTGTTTTTACACAATGGAACACAACAATAAAAAACCATGATAATTGACAGCACACAAACAAACAAAACAACAAAATAAATTATTCTGTGAGTGTTCTAAAATTACAGGCATGCGCAGCGCAAAGGAAACGACACTAGCGGCATCTCGCGTCTGGTGTGTGTCAACTATTGCTGATTTCTTGACCTTGACCATATAAGTTTCCCGGCCATGTAGAATCACAAAGCAACCACTCTAGTTGCTTTGTGGGTAGAATAGACCTTTTCATCTTCGACCATATATTATCTGGTCGAAGCTTTTCATCGTAAGATAATTTTTGTGCGCATGCGTCGAGTTCCGCCATGTTTGTTCGGACAGTTTTCATATATGTCAATAATGTCAATATTGGATTTGATATAAACAATACGGTTTTTAAAGAAGTAATGATGGATCTACTGCCGATTTTCTGAAAACAGGTAGTGCGAAAGCGTATAGTTTAACTATCTGAAAAAATTTCAAAAAAGGAACTATGGGCAAAGGAGCAAATAAACGCTGTTGTTTTGGCGCATGTAAGAGCGACTCTCGTTCCAAATCTTTCAGAAACTCTTTTTACCATTTTCTGCCATTCCCTAAGTCATGTACTGCGTACAGAAAAGGTCGTATTGAATGCTCAAGAAAGAAACATGTAAGACATTGTCAACAGTGCAAGAAATGCGAGTCGTGGGTGAAAGCTTGCCGACGTGGTGATGGAAGATTTTCGTCGATAGACAATGTTAATAAAGATACATACATCTGTTCTCTTCATTTTGAAGAGGAAAGAGGTCTTAACAACGAAAACGAAATTCCAGTAGACAATACCAAAAAGAAAATTGAGAAGGTAATTATTGCTGTAGTCAACTTTTCATGCTTCAGGTCTGCTAACCCTATATTTGAGAAAATAGCGCGTTATTTTACTACTTTTAGAAAGTAACGAAAAGAACGAGCTTGTCCGAAAAATACAAAGGAAACAAAGAAGAGAGTTGTGCTATTGTTAGTAGAGAAGAAAATCTCACGTTATGGGTCAGGATTGCAACGATATTCTTCAATTGCAAGAGGTATGACATTGGCATGAATGTAGTATTTATATTGTAAAGTGAAGCATATTTCAATTGTTGAGATATCCGTGTGGAAAGGCAATAAACAGATAGGCACTTATTTAATCAGGAACAAAAATGAACTTTTATTTTTGTTTGTTAATTATACAAATTATTACATCCGGCCTGTAGCTAGGGGTGGGCCAGGATGGGCTATGCACGTCCTGGTATAATTTTTGCCCGTCCTATGGCGACCACAGAAAATAATGAGGGAGCGACTGACTACGAATGATATTTAATGCAAACTAGTTTCTTCATTTATTGTTCGGTTTATCAGCAACCAGTAACAAACTTTTACAATTTAATTGCTACAATGAGCCTCTAAATATTGCTTAAACCTTTACTGAATATACTTAGAAACTCCCTGCACACTAAATAATAATATTAAAGTTGTTTCTGGTATTAAAAAGATATTTTTATTCAATAAATGGCACATATTCTATGGTATTAAATAGAGTTGATACACCCATAATATGATCCGACCTTTGAGTTTGGCGTCGTGACTCGTGACGTCTTTAAAATGTAAAACAATTGCAGGAACGTTGAAAAGCAAGATATTTTAAAAGTACCTAAGTAAATAGCAAACATCTTTTGTTTAAAGTATTATTTTGATGTTTTCTATAGTTTCCGATATATAGGCGGCGTTTTTGTGTAAATTACTAGATTTCAAATATTTCTTACGCGTTTTTTTCAAATTTTTATGAAACTTACTTTTTGTTCCTCATGTTTGGAAATATTCTATATATTATGTAGTCAAATTTAGGAAAGCAACGTTTCTGCTCTTTATGATCAGTATCCATTTTATTTTTTCGAATTACGAATTTTAAATAAAAAAAATCTAGGTTTACAGTTTCATTCTTTGTTAAAAAATAAAATTGATCTCGGAAACTATAGCAAATACCAAACTAACAGACAAAAAATGTTTGCTATTAAGAGTGGTTGCAAAATCATTTAATTCCAACGTTCTTGCAACTGTTTCATATTTTTAAGGCGGGCCCCCTCTGAAAAATTAAAGCACTTTCTAGCTACAGGCCTGTATTACATTGGCAGACTTATTTTTTTATTGATTGGTAAGTACTATCTCTGACCAAAACATGATAATAATTAATAATATGAGTTGTCAAATATTGTATTATGAATTGTTTCATATAATTCAACATCAATTTTTCAATGTATTGCAGGATTGTAATGAGGAGTTATCAGAGAACGGAGCTGGAAGTGTTTCTGTTGGTGAGCAACCAGTACACATCGACATTTCTGAACACATAGATGTCAATGGGTTTGTCGAGGAAGTAACAGTGGGTGACCGAGTGCAAACTAAATTACAAGGAGAGGATATATCTGAAGCAAATTGTATAGAGGAAGGATTTGGTGTGTACAGAAAACTCCAAGTGCAAGATGAAGAAGGAAGACGTTTAGTGGTGGTGGAAACACGTGGTAATTGTACTCAAACTGAAATTGAAACATGTGATAATTTTTGTGCAACTGACACTTTGAAAACTCGAAATAAAAGAATTCAGGTAAATTTTCCTGAACATAATTCTATGAAAACATTCGAAAAATCTGTTGCAAACAACGAAAAGCAATGTTTGTTTTATACAAATTTAAGGTATGATCAAGTCATATCTTTGCACAAATTTTTAAGTCCTCAATGTGAAAATTTGAATTATTGGGGAAGTCAAGAAAAGTCACAATCAAGTATAAGCAGAAATAAACAATGTAATAAGTTAACTTCGTTACAACAATTGTTGCTCGTACTAATAAGATTGCGTGCAGGTTTACTGACGGAAGATTTGTCTTATAGATTTGACATTTCAGTTGGACTTATTTCGAAAATATGCACAACATGGATTCAGTTTTTGTACAACGAATTCACGGTACACCTGAAGCCACTAATGTTTCCTTCAAGGCATATAGTAAAAGAAACACTTCCTCAAATTTTCAAATCGATGAAGAACATTAGAGTCATAATCGACTGTACGGAGTTTTACTGCCAATCACCGATGAATTTTGAGCAACAGGGAAATCTGTATTCAGCTTACAAAGCCCACTCAACTTTTAAAGTTTTGATCGGTTCAACCCCAAATGGTTCAATTTGTTTCGTGTCAGATGCATTCGAGGGATCGATTTCTGACTGTGAGATTGTAATACAATCTAAATTCGCTGATCATTTGGAACCTGGTGACTTGGTGTTAGCAGACAGAGGTTTTACGGTGCACGATGTCATTGAATCTAAGAAAGCTTCCCTCAGTATTCCTCCTTTTCTTAACGATAGGAATCGTTTAACACCTCAAGAGGAGATGCTTACAAAGCGTATAGCGAAGCAACGCATATATATCGAACACATAGTTGGCCGAATAAAGAATTTTCGTATTTTGCAAAGGGAAATTCCTCTCAATATGCGTGGATTAATGTCACAAATTGTATTTGTATGCGGGTGTCTAGTTAATTTTCAAACTCCGATTGTTTTCGATGATGATATCTTGTGAAGAAATTCAAGTTTCCTTTTAAATAAACTTTGAACATGAAAAATGTTGGCCCAATAAAAATAAAAACGTTGAACTTGAGAATTTATGCCGACACTGTATATACACTGTAAAAAATGGATGCAAAAATACATTATGGATGTAAAAATACTTTGAATGTTAAGGTAAAATTAGTTCAATTTTCTATGAAATTTTACATGATTTATTTATTTTTACCAGGACTTTCAGGGTAAAGTTAAACATATTTATGGTGTAGAAACAAATAGACCATCGATTTTACATATAATCGCAATTATATAGATAATCGATGGTCCATTTGTCAGCAATTATTCTGGTAATGGTACACAAATGTATGAAGTGTTTCGTGCTTTCCTGTAAACATTCCATATAATTGGGTACAAAAGCACTTGCGCCAGCGCGTTACTGATGTAATTCAACGAATTAACTATGAATTTATACATTTTATTATGTAATAATGATTATATGGAAAATTACATTAACTGTAGTAAAGATACATGAATGTGTGTAGTTTTAATTTACTTTGTTATGTTTAACTTTACCCTGAAAGCCCTGGTAAAAATAAATTAATTATATATAATCTCATAGAAAATTGCTGTTTTTACATACATTTTTTGCAGTGTAGTGCTGAATTTAAACGGTTTGATAATATATTGACATGTTTTGACCAATTCAGTTTGACATTGCACGAACTTTTTACAATGTACGTAGGTTGAACAATGTTTAAATTAAATATTGTTTATAATTCATGGTTTATTTTGTTTGTTGGGTATTTTGCCACTATAAAAATATTTAAAAATTTTGATGAAAGAAACCTCTGCACCAAAGGGATCAGACAGAGGTTTGTTTTTTAATACTCCTATTACAAAATGTCTTGCACCTAAAAATATCTAAACTGAAACAAAAATATTAAATGATAATGACAAAAATTACATCTAAGATAGTTAACGTTTCGGAAAATATTTATTTTTTCGTTATCAAAACTTTGATCTCTAATCGTGTCAAACATGACAGTTTGTTGTTTATGTATTTCTATAGTCATGTGAGACATTAAAATATATTTATTTTATTTTTAATTACTTCGTCTCTGAGGATCGGAAACCAGCTGGTACAGAAATCTATAGAATAATTAGAAACACATTTATCCTCATTTAACAATATAATAATAATGATTTAATGCCTCGTAAGACTTTTTTTTTTTTTTTTCAGTGGAGGGGAAATCCTACATGGACCCCGGAGCTTGGGTCTTATGCTACCGGGAGTGCCGGACTCCTACCTGGCTAAAACTCCTCTGTTCTTCACCTCACCTCTCTCTGGTAACACTCACGCATTATGTCTCATGGAAATACATAAACAACAAACTGTCAAGTTTAACATGATTAGAAGTCAAAGTTTTGATAACGGAAATAGAAATATTTTCTGAAACGTTAACAGCTTCCGATTTTGTCATTATCATTTAATATTTTTGTTTCAGTTTATATATTTTTAGGTGTGGGACATTTCGTAATAGAAGTATAAAAACCAGCCTCTGTCTGATCCTTTTGGCGCAAAGGTTTCATTCATCAAAATTTTTAAATATTTTTACAGTGGCAAAATACCCAACAAACACAAGAAATGTTTAAATTATTAACGTATTTTTAAGGAACAAATAAATTATTATTATAATTATATTATTTTTCACTATTGTTGCTTTTTGGCAAATTGACATATTGTAACAATGTTATATACACTGTAAAAAGGAATACTGCAAAATTCCAGTAGTTAAAATGGGTTACTTGTTGCTAGCAATATAGGCTGTGAAATTTTAAGTGAAATGAATTCACGAGTACATTGTAGAATATTTGTAAGGAGAGTACTGTAAAATAGCATGATTATTTAATGTAAAATTAACTGTGAATTTAAGGAATTGTGTGACTTTTATAAGTATAATCATTCGTTTTTGTAATACGTATGTAAAAATACACATTCCAGTGTTTTTACACTATCTTTTCCAAAATTATTATATTCACAGATTTTATGTAAAAATGTCCGTCAAATTTACATCAATATTTAATGTAACTGCACTGTGAATTTACCCTGACTTTTTACAGTGTATAATAATAAAGATGTAGACATTTGCTTTTTTTATTGCTTAGATAAGTCGAAAGGTGGTAATTTTCGTGGAATACGCATTTCGAAATACTCGGGACACAAAATGTTTTGATGAAAAGCAATGGCGCGATTTAACACTGGCATTATAAAATCTTTGTTGTAAAATATTCTTTCTAAATGAAAACCTTGGGGAGTCCAAATAACAAAGTCGCACCACAATCTTTCAGTAATCGCCATTTGCATTTGTACTTGGTAATAGTACTTATGTGTTCTTTTCAAAGTCATTTTGTATCTTTCAATAAGGGTACAACAAAATGAACTTTTCTGGGAAGGTGTCAATTTGTGCAAATCTGTAGGCAAGAAATTCTCGAGAATTTTGGGGCATTTAATTTCCAGCAATCCTTGAGAATTATTCTTCAAATCTGTCACAAGTGCATCTGGCGATGCCCCCAATCCTGGGAATTTAGAATTTACCCATAAACCAGTATCTGAAACGTCGAAAATGCCAAAGGCCTTGTAATGTTCTTTTGCATTTTTTTCATTAGTTTTCCCATACTTTATAGCTTCCGTACTAATTCTGTTATCACGCCACAATTGTGATTCTACTACAGCAAAAATTTGTTCCTTGCTTTTGTCGGATGAAAAATATTTAATATTGGATGCAGTTACCAATAGTCTTCGTAGTTGCCACCATTCCTCACTGTCACTTTGAATGCCACACGTAACGTCAAAAGGCCCTACTAGTTCCTTGGTAAGATTCATTGTCAATCTAAATACAAGAGTTCGCAAAATGCTTTTCCTACTTAAGCTTAGTTCGTACTCTTCGTACCTAGGAACAAGCAGTAGTTCCCACATGCAAGGTTCTTTATTAGACAAAGTGCTACTTTTTTGTAAATCTGCTAGTAATTCACTCACTTTTTGCATATTCATTTGACATTTCAAAGTATCAGCAGGGTCATAAAGTTTTTTCTCTCTGGAACTACGCTTATTTGAGTACTGCTTCTCATCAGCAGTGTGTGGTTGCTTTCTTTTACGACCCCGATTCCAAACACACAACTGAGTTGTACAAGCATTTTCTTTATCGTGTTCTTTTTGAAAGTCCAATAAAGTGTACAATAAAGCTACGACGTGGGAACAACGGCCTAATCCAGAAGCTTTACAATTGCATTCACCAACAATAACCTTTCCATTAATGGGATTAATCATCAATTTAACATTATAAAAGGTACCAGCTTTAAACGAAGCTTGGACTTTACATTTAACACAATAATACTGTTCAGGTGACGAACCATCGAACACTTCGTATACGTGATCACTATCAACATAAACTCTTCCTCTTTTCAAAGGTTTTGAAGTGCTGTAATCTTCTTTACTTGGTTCCGGGCAAACATCGCTGTCATCACTGCTGTTAACACCAGAGACAATGCAAGTTGAAATGATGTAGTCGTATATTGATGAATCATTGAAATTGGATGGTATTGTCGTTGAGGGGAAAATTTTCCAATTGTCTGCAAATTTGGGGATATTATTGTTGAGAATGCTGCGCTGCTTCTTCTCTTCTTCGTCAAACCATTTTCCTTTATCCACAGAAGGATCGACGGAAACTTCATTTTCAATTGCATTTTTGACCCTATATTTTCGTAAAAAAAAAAACCAAAATATTATTACTGCGTTATCAATTAATGCACTCGAAGAATGTTGTCAAGTCTTCAACATTCACATATGTTGGGTGACGCCCGTATATCATCGTACAGGGTTGATGGATAATGATGAGTAATCTATATAGATGAATAGAATAGAATAGGATAGAATATATTTCGTACTAGGGACAATATACTGAATTGTAATTTTAATTTTAGTAACTCGGCCAAGATACTAGGTATTACCTTTGACCACAATTAATACTAGGTATTACCTTTGACCACCCGTGGTCTAATCAAATGAACCTGATTTGTGAAAAACTAAGGAAAAATTGTTACGCTCTTCGAGCAATAAAATATCATTGCAGCCTAAATGTTCTGCTTACTTTGTACTACTCAACTCTTAGATATGGAATTTTAACTTGAGGTACTTGTAATAGTAGTCAAATCCAGCGAGTCTTTATTCTACAAAAATATGCTGTTAGAATATTAGAAGGGTTGGCTAGTAGAGAATCCTGCAGAGATTACTTTAAGAAGTTAAAGATTTTAATGTCCTACAAGTCTGTTATTTTACAATAACCACCTTATTTTGAGATACATTAAATGAAAAATAATGCCCTAGGGCATTATGAATATCTATAACGCCCTAGGGCATTATAAAATTATAATACAACCCAAAACAAGCAAATTATGATAGCGTTATTGAGAAACAAAATGCGTTGCTATGCAAAGGCGGCGTTTACAAACAATTTTGATTTTTACTCTCTTTTAAATCAAATCGTTCTGAACATAATAGATGTCAAATTAATAAATCATAAATGTCAAAAAAACAAAAATCGAATTAAATAACAGACTTGCAGGACATTAAACGTTGAAGGCACCACGGGTGTTATAGGATAATGACGCCCTCGGTCGACGTACACTCCCTCGGGCCAGAGGCCCTCGGGATTGTACATTGTCGACCTCGGTGCGTTATTATCCTTATAACACCCTTGGTACCTTAATAACTATAACAGTCTTTAATGTATACATTTATGAAATCTGCTGTTTTGTTTTTAAACATAAGCGCATATTTCATCGTAATCGAGTAAACCATGCTTATTCGACTAGATTCAAAGGTACTCTGAATCCTGACCAACATACCACACCTTTATCAGAAAGGTCCTCTGTATAATGGTTGCAAATTCTTTAATTTTTTACCTGACGCAATAAAACAAACTGCAAATATTAACATTTTTAAGACAAGTCTAAAAAAGCTGTTAATTGAAAAAAATTGTTATTCTTTTGAGGAATTCTTTATGTGATTGGTTTTATACTTAATATGTTTATGTATACATGTATATATATGTATGTATAGTTTATTTGTTTACGAATATGTATGTTTTATATACTTTTTGTGTTTGTCCGATAAGTCGGTTTCTTTATAAGTTCACACATGTTGTTATCTGTTGACGCTTTCTACAATTACTTGTGTTATCAGAGTTTCTTTGTAACATATTGTGGTTGAGAAATAAAGATTATTATTAGATTATTATTATTGTACAAGTCAGCAAACATGAGCTTCAAATATTAAAAAAAAAATCACAATAACTTAGCATTAGACAATTACAAAAGTAGTCTCGAAGTATATATTACTAATAGATTAGTCAGTTACTGTGTAGCATTGATTGAGCTAGCAGCTCGTTATTAAATAAAGATGTCAAATGTTACTTGTGGTTTGAATATTAGTGTCTGTGCCGTCATCCTCTAACATCAGAAGTGGTTGTTACTCACGTTAAAATGGGAAAACGAAGAAGGCGTTCGTCATCAACTAGTAATTCAAGTTCCTCTAGTTCTTCGAATTTTTAGAGCTCGCGAAGTTCTGACAACAGATGTAAGATACGTAAAGCAAAATCAAAAAGGACAAAAAAGACGTACTAGTACTAGTAATAAGGTAGGACTAAGTGGTTTTCCAGTTTCTCTAGTGTCTGAAAAAATTAAATAACATCAAAGGCGATACCCAAGTTTAATGCGTTAGTGACTAATGTTGAACTGAGACAACCAAACCTTAAATAAGCTGCAGGACACTGTCAAAAATATGGTATGAAAAATAGGTGTAAAAGGGAATAGTTATCTTCTAGCAGGCGCGTGCTGGCCCACTGGGATACCGGGAGTTTCCTGATGGGCCCTCACAAAGTGCCTCGAAAGGGCCTCACCTCCTCTATGTACTATATACTTATTCTACTACATGTGTCCCATTCAAATAGAAACATGGTAAATAGAAATATATGTTTGACTCTTTAAGTATAAAGGCTTATAGAGTCTAGCTGTGAGGTATAAAGGCCTGTAGTTAAATATGTTACTCTTTAAGTAAAGAGTCTCGCTATACTTAAAGTGTAAAGGCCTATAGAAAGATTGCACCATAGGTATCAAGACCTATGGAGCTATTTTACTAACTGCTGCAGGAATTAAGACCTACGATGAATGCAATATATAGAATAGAAAGCATCAGGTATCAAGGTTTGTTGCTTAAGATATTTACAACAACGATTCAAGTATCAAGGCTTGTTTCACGCTGCATTATTTGTGAAAAGAAGTTATTATCAAATTTTATTTTTTTAGATTATCTTCACTATTCCTTCAGAATAGAATGGCCTTATTGTTGGATGACGCCCAGTATATCATTGTACAGCGTCGATGGAACTCTTACATAACGATGAGTAATCTATATAGATGTGTCTCGATGTATATATTACTAGTAGATAAGTCAGTTACTGTGTAGCATTGATAGAGCTAGCAGCAGCTCATTCTTAAATAAAGGTGTCAAATGTTACTTGTGGTTTAAATATTTGTGTCTGTGCCGTCATCCCCTGACACATATTGTAGACTAAACACATTTGTTTCCTCTTAATACACTTGTATAAACAATAAACATTGATATATTGATAGTTGAACTATAACCTTGCAACCAGTTCCTTCTTGCTTCCAGTTACTTTACGGCCATGACACTTGAGCCAGCGCCTTAATTGTGCGCAAGTGTGTTCTTCCACAACTTTGTGCACTAATTTTGCACCGTCAATCACACTTTCGTTTAAATTAATCTGAAAAAATGAGACCGGCCCAGCCATTTTGACATAAGAAACTGTCCGAACATTTCGTAATTCCAGCTAACAAACATGGCGGCGACGCATGCGCGCAACTATGATGAAAAGGCCTATACCAGAGTAAAGAGCTTAACAGATAGAGTAGTTGCACTTCCCCTACAATTTTGTTCTGGACCCCCCACTATACTAATGAACGCGTGGTACCCTGCGCACAAAACCAGTCCCCATTCCACTATATTTCAAAACAGCGTGTTTAGTTTGAACTTCCGTCGATCTGTCGCTACTTGTACTTGAATCACACGGCGGGTTATATGCGAAGCCGTGACGTATGTTATCTTTTCTAAGTAATTTCACTCTACCCGAGTAGTGGTAATCGACTCGAATACTTTAACACTTCGTTTCGATTTTCCAATTTTAAGCCTGCAGAGTTGTGAACGTTATAGTCATTATGTACTCGACCCTACCAGCGTACTATGACGCTAACTCATTTCACGATAATTCTAAACCGAATCAGCATCGATGTAGGTGTCAGGCTAATTCAACATATGGCAACCGGCTCACTGACTTATTTAATAGTTTGTTGTCCTGCTCTGTCTTTTGTTTTGTGTGAAAGTATGGGGACACATGTGTATCTATAATATTTATTAAAGAAATTAATTCCAAATTATAATAACAAATAAAACGAACAAAAATAATAATAAAATATTTTAAATTCTTGTATTACAAAAACAAAACATAAATAATAAACTACATAGAATAGAAATATAATAAATTACCAAAAAAATAAACAAATCAGGTGTTTAGGAAAATAATTTTATCTAAATTAGCAAAGTCCGTTTCTTGGATAAGTACTCGATTTTTGATTGTTTTCGCATACAGAGTAATAGATTTTTAAAAATGTCCGATTCTCCCCAACACTAGTTTGTGAAGAGCCAAATGTCTGTACAGTGACGTAACCTCGATTTGGTTGAATCCTTCATTTATAATTATGCAAAATAACAATTAATCGAGAAAATGATAATTATAATATATACGTTTGGACCTGTCCATTGTCCAAAATCATTAAGCACATAGGTATGTCTTTTGTATCATTAACTCGGTAAAGGACAAAAACAACAGTAATTATATTGAAACTGAAGATACCTATATTACTTCTTTGCATCTGTAGCCGTATTAAAAATATTCAATGATTTGATATATATGCAAGCGCGGATTTATGGGGGGCCTAACAAACAAACAGAAGATCGGCCCATCACTGGGCCAGAAGTTTCATTTCTGGCCCAGTGATGGCCCAACGAAGGGCCAACTTTCGGTGTCTTTAGGGGGGTAACGAGGTAAAGCATCAAATTTCTTTTTAAAATTTCATATTTATTATTTAATTTTATATTTTTGAATATATTTAGTTGTGTTTATAATTTTTTTTCTATGCTAGAAAATTTTTTGTGATTTACCCCCGCTTATCAATTTTAATTTTCGAGGAAAATTATTTTTGTTATTTTCAGTACGCGGCTGTGTTACCCCCCCAAGCTCAAGGTCCAGATCCGCCCTTGATGATATGTAAATAAAACATAATAAGTAATATGATGCCATCATCTATAACATTATTGTGTGCCTCAATCATAAATTGTTTGTTATTGAAGTATTCGTTTCGTTAAAATTTAATAACAATTAGTCCAGTTATTATGTTTCATTAAGTATCTTTTCCATTATGTATGTTTTTGCTAATAGATTATCACCTAAAAATTTTATTATTCATTTGCATATCCCAGTTTTAATGACAGTAATTTTCGGAATACCCTCGTATGTTTTTATTGAATAACCCTCGTATACAATTATTCCCCTATATGCGCGTGGTACCCTATGATATGTGCGCAGAAGAGGAAAAAAAATAAAACTTGGACCCACGAGGTTTAGTGATGCAGATATTCGGATGATTTCAGTACTCGGATTACACGGAATCGGATGACAAGAATATTCGGATTAATCATCCGATGTCGAATTAAATTTTCATTATAGGTATTAGTGATGTGATATCGCGATTTTTCAACCACTCTGTCAACAGTAATTGCGATCGTGGTTAAAGCAAATGCAAGTGGCACTGATAGTAATTTTTCTCCCCAGATCTCAGATTCGATGAGCGGGGGGGGGGGAGAAATCTAAAAAACATTTTATTATCCAAGTGCACGATTGACAGTTGTTTTTTGTTTTGTACTTAAAATTAATCCGAGTATATTTTATTCGGATGAAATTTTAGTACTCGGAATCAAGCGAGTATTTTGATACTCGGATTAACCGAGTATTTTAATTCGAATTCGCCCAACACTAACGAGGTTATATATTCTTGCTGTACAGTGGGACTACTCTATCTGTTAAGCTCTTTACTCTGCCTATACGGTTAATTGAAAACGTATACCCACGAATAAGAATAACCCTATGCCTAAGAAAAAACTAAACGCACCGTACAGATACAAGCTCTAACTTCTCTTTGGCTCTTTCATTAGGAATCGACATAAGTTAAACTGCTTATAGAGCTGCTGCTGCTGCTGGAATTGCTAATTTATCTAATCTATCTTATATAAATATATCTTGTCATCCAATTCGTGGATTTCCAAATCCAAATGATTATCTATTTTTTATAGAATCTTTACTACACTCATTTTGTATATATTTTAATAACTTCAATAAGTATAGTTTCAGTTTCTTCTTATTTATTTTGTATTTTAGTTACTTTTGGTTTTATGACCAGTGATTCTACTCTTTCCACAATCAAAGATCAAATTCGGTCGTAAGAAAAGTAGCAAACGTGCCCAGGCCCTGCGCACTCCCACTATATTTTAAAACAGCGTGTTTAGTTTGAACTTCCGTCGATCTGTCGCTACTTGTACTTGAATCACGGCGGCTGCGCAAATCTGAGGCATGTTTTTGCGCATAAGACGCTACAAACCGCGATAAGCGGAGCCATCCGAGTGAATAATCTGTGACGTCACGCTTAAAGGGGTATCGCGCGGTCTCACTAGGGCGCTAGAAAATGTGTAAGCGGAAAATAGTAGGGATATGACATAAGAACGTTAGAGATGGTTAGAACTAAACTGTTAAAAAAAGCTAAAAAGACATTCATTTTTGCGGAGAAAGATATGATGACGTAGCGCTTCAAGGCGCTTAAAGCATTGGGGTAAGACGCGAGATCGCAAAAATATGCCTTTGTCGCGCCATTATTGTTTACATGTCTGTGCTTTGTGTTTTGGACATTAAACTAATAATTATTAAATCCATAGAGCAGGAGTCCATTTGCTTATTTGTAAATAATGTGAGTTTCCAATGAAACTGTCTAGAAACGCTGTTCTGTTAAATATTAAAAACTGTAATGGGTTATAAGTGTTGTGTTCACGTTGTGTTGCGACTTCGAAAAATTCCAACATGCATAGGTATTATTGATTTGCAAAGAACGTGACTAAAGAACTGACCAAGAAATTGACTAAAAACGAAAGACTGACGGGTTGTACACTTCTGTGCAATGAAATCCCGTACACCTATTTTTCGCCTTATTAAATCATTATTTATTTGTCAGTGTCATATTTTCGCAATGCCAAACTGAACATGAAAAAATTTTAATTCTCTCTAAAATTAAAGAGAGATGGTCTATCAGAGCAGTTGCTAACCATTATCAATTGAACAAAAAGTACTGTTATGAGTGTGAAGAAAAGTGGGAAGAGGAAGGTAGCGTAAAGAGAAAAGACGGTTCAGGCCTATCGAGAAGTTCAAATCTCGTTCAAGATGAAGCACTCCTTGGCTATTTGAGGAAAAATCCGTTTCAAACAGCAGGAGACGCTGTGTTCATGACACATTTTCTAGTGTCGAGGTCAGCAGCTAACCGAAGGATAGGAAAATCGAAAATTAAAAACTGTACAAGTGCCAAGAAGACCATATTAACAGAAGAACAGAAGCAAGCCCGCGTTATGTTTTGTTTAAATTGTGTCTATCGCCCGTTGGAGTTTTGGACCAATGTTGTGTTTACCGATGAAAGAGTTTTTCAGTCTTGTAATGACGGACATGTACAAAATATTAGGTTACATTATTTACATAATAAATACAATCGCAGCTATGTGCAGTCGCATCGTATCTGTGAATTTTTCAACATCAGTTTTTACATTTGTTATAAATCGAAATCATTCCCATCGAATGGTGTAAAAAAGTAAAAAAAAACAAAAATACGTATGTTTTTCTTCTGGATTAACATTATTCAAATACATTACTTATGACGTTTCACAATCAATGTCAGTTTTTTATAACCTATATGATAATGAAAAATCTAAATTCCAAAAAGACTGATTCACACCACTTAATGTTAGTAAAGGACATGAAAATGTATATTATAGCGGGTTTATACGTGCATGGATTTAGTGACGCCAGTAGATATATTGGCAAGCTAGTAAAAAAATATTACACATATAAACAGTTACTGGCGAGCAAGCTTTTACCTTCCATGCATTGATGCATGCTCGCCAGTAACTGTTTATACACGCAATATTTTTTTACTGGCGTGCCAATATCTACTGGCTCCACTAAATCCATGCACGTATAAACCCGCTATTATTTAATTGTATTACAGGTATTTTGGTGCATTAGTTACTTTAACATTTTACTTATTTCAACCCAGTTTCAACATCTTAATACTTTTGTAGTAATTTTACTTACGTTAGTTAATTTTTAAATGTATTTTTAAATAATACTGTAGTGTAATGATTTTCCGTTAAATTAATAAATGATCAATTTCTAGTTTTGAAATGACTTATTTAATTTTAAGGCCACTGTTAGACTATAAAAGTTCTTTGACAAAGATCTTTTGTAAAAGATATTTTATGAGTAATTTGATAGATATTTCATCTCATAAAATATCTTTTATAAAAAATCTTTGTTAAAGAACTTTTGTAGTCTAATGATGGCCTAAGCAATTTGTTTGAAAACCATTTAAGATTCCCGCCTATGACAATCCCGCCTATATAAAAAAGGCGGGAATACAGCGCCACTCTCGACGTAAGTTTTGCTGTTCAAAAAATCCTTGAGAGTTGCCTATCTATAACATATAATATTCTTTAATCTATGGGGCATGTGCACGAGACGTCACAGCTAACCTCAAAAAATATGTATTTTTTAAGATTTATGAGTATTTCGTAGCTGTTATTAAAATTTCAGCTTGGTTTCCATACTTCCAACTAAAATCTAATTCAGTGTAATGTTTATAAAGTTCTAAATACTTTCTCCTAATAATATAGGACTATTTTTGTAGGTTGAAAATCTAACCTGTAATTAGAAGTCTATTTTCATTAGGCGATCCAAACCACGTGACTTCCAACATGGCGCTGAGGGCAAACATCCGGCAATCCTTTATTTTCATTCGTTAAATGAGTTTTTTTTCGGTTGCCTTGGCTACGTTTCCGCGAGTTAATTAAAATAAACCCCATGTTTGCCCTCAGCGCCATATTGAAAAATAATTTTGACAAGTCGTTGGATTGCCTAATTAATCAACAATATTGAAAAATTATTTACGTGAATTTTGAAATATTTGCTTGGAGCCAGTATTGCTCCAAGCTGAAATGAGTATACAAATATTAAAAATGAAAATAAACTTAAAAAACTTAAAATTTGAGGTTATGTTAATTATGTGATGCAGATGCACGGTCAATAAACGATACGGTTGCATCAATCAGCAGCTTTAGGACGAGAGAGACGCGGGGGGCGGGAAATCGAATGAAAGAGACAGACATATCTGATTTCCGTGCAGAAGACAGAGACACAGATTCCGGTAGGGTCTACAGCCTACGTCACCTGTAGACATTATAAGCATCTTTGTCTCTGTCTTTTGCACGGAAATCAGATATGTCTATCTCTTTCATTCGATTTCCCGCCTCCCGCGTCTCTCTCGTCCTAAAGCTGCTGATTGATGCAACCGTATCGTTTATTGACCGTGATGCAGATGTCGAGTTTAATGTTATCTATCTACCGCTAGAGGGCAACAAATTTGACGAAGCAAAAAAATTTCTTTTCATAAAAAGTTTTCACTAAATCACTAGATTGAAAAGAAAATCACCAGATCTAGTGAAGTTACTATACCTGGCAACACTGCCTGGGAAATTTTCTGATTTTTGTTTGAAATTTATGAAAATATTAACTAAATAGTAACGTAATTTCAATATAATTGTACCCAATGATACAGGGTTGCCAATGTGTGGGGAATTCCCCAAAATGTGGGGAATTTTAACAACTGTGGGGAATTTGTGGGGAATGAATCACTCTGGGGAATTGTGGGGAATTTGGTTACACTTAACTACGTAGACAGAAAAAGCAACACATATCGTATTTTATATTTTTTCCACGTCTTCACGAGACAAGTGAGACGTGATTTTTTCATTCATAAACTTATCCTTGCCCAAAGAGTTGGTATTGATTTGGCAAACGCGCGATTGCTGGTTCGCATTAGGGATGGCTGATCCGAATATTTTTATGGATCAGTTCGGACCTAATCCAGTCCAGAGAAGAACCTAGTCCAAAGATCAGTTTCAGTTCCTAGTCCATGCTAACCAACTCGCACGGTGAACGGCTGAGCGGACCGGCAGACAAACTGGACTCAGTGGGCTGGACTGGTGCAAAGGGACTCGTAATCTTGTACTGTACTAGTCGTACTCGTTTAGTTCAACCAGTCCATACGTCTATAAAGTGCGCGCGCCGTACCGAGTCTCTAAAAAGTTCAGCCGGACTCGGCGTACTCGGACTAATATTCGTACCTGCCGTAGTTATTAACTGAAATCAGTTCCACTAGTCCAACCCACTGGACCTGTTCCAAAGTATCAGTTCCAGTTCGGGTTAGCCAACCCTAGTTCGCAGTTCGCATTCCGTCTTGACTTGACCTTGGCAGCTCACGGGTACGGTATTTGGTATTGGTATTATGGTATTTATGCTATGTCATCGAAAATTTATCGTATCTTTTTTTATTCTTAAGGAAAAACAAAGATCTATAACTGTTCTAGTCTAAAACTGTGGGATGTGGGGAATTGTGGGGAATCGCCAAGTTTTGGAGGGGAAAATGGATCAGAGCTGTTGGCAACCCAGCCAATGAATTAATCAACTTCCTAGAGTCATAGAGTGAATAAATAAAAGTTTGAGAATATAATTTATTATCTATGATCTATGAATAAAGGAGTGTTCCAAAATATCAAGAGCATGCGCAGTTAGATGCCGCATTCGAGGCAAATTATCTGCTCCTGAAATTTGGAGCACTAGGATTTTCCAAAGTTAGTCAGGTTGGTCTGCCTGTTATAAATATGCCATTATTTGTTTACGTTATCAGCTGATAGTTGATCGGTATTTATTTGAGTGATTTGAGTCCCTCTTCCTATTTTAGAAATAAGCGTTCAATATCTTCGGTATTTCGAATCGTTCGTTAACTGCGATTTCTTAAAAGGCAGTTATTAAAATGCACGAGGCCTATCAAATTTCTTCCTTATTAAAATTAACGTATCAAGTGGAATCTATTGCAGCTTACGGTGTGTTTTGTATATGAAGAAACTTCATAAAACTATTTAATATGAACACTTACATTATTTTCAGATGATAACCTACTGGTCGGCACAAGACAGGGACATCTTTGCATGTATAATTTAGTTAGAACTGATGAAAAATGTGAAGTACAACTGATGAGGTATCACAAATCCTTTAGCAAAAAACCAGTGCAGCAATTGGAAGTGATACCTGATCATAATTTACTAATAAGTTTGACAGGTAGATCTTTGGATTTATGAAAATTTACCAATTTTAGTATATACTTCAGGCATTAGAAAATTTTACCTGGAAAAATTCATGGTAGTTCTAGAAATAGGTTTACTTTATGTTTTTTGTCTGGCTGGATCCAAATTTTTAACTTCCCACCAAAAATTCCCCTGCACCCCCTCAAATTTAGAGAAGAAAACCCAAAAAATTGGTTTTTGATTTCTTTTATCGTTTTATTTTTTTTGTTTTAGAGAGAAAATACCCAAACATTCAAAAAGTAAACAAAACCCTCAACAAAAAAAAGTCCTTTGACATTTTGATGTACGACAAACGGGAGGGGAGCGAGTAGATCCCGAAAGACGTACCGTACGTGCATTTAGGTATCACGGCAACTCCACAGTTACTCTCTCGTCTTTCGATCTTCTTGGCCATGCCACGCCCCTCAGGCTAGCATACTGTTGTCAAGAGGCCCTTCCCTTTTCCCCCTGACTATTGGCACCTGTATGCTGCTTGAGAATTGATAGCAACCCGTTGATCGCGATCAAAGTAGGGAAGTTAAAAATTCGGATTCAGAGCTCCAAAAAACGTAAAGTAAGCCTATTTCCAGAACTACCATGAATTTTTCCAGGTAAAGGCCCTATATGGTCTCTAATGCCTGGGGTAATACTAGTGTTCCTTTTCAGATAATTTAGTTCAAGTACATGACTTAAATGCTATACACTTTACAACCATTTGTCAACTACAAAAAAGTAAGGGAGCCACATTTTTTGCTACTAACGTTAAGGTAAGACATTTATTTATATGTTCATGTTTGTTTTAAAGTTACAAAATCGTTTGTATAGTTTGCAGTTATGAACATTTTGACAGTTCATTTCTGAAGACCCATCTCTTTTGCCTTAGGTATGTAATATCACAAAAACTTATTTGGCATTTGAAGGTTAGAAGATCTTGTATAAAGTCAAAGACATTGACATACTACAAAATGGACTGCTCGTTCCGTATGCTAGCGATGCGTAGTCAACACAGTCGAGTTAATATAGGCAACGCACACTACGCATTAAGGGCAAAAAGCTGCGTAATTCTATTAGAAATACAATGGTGTTATAGAGAATACTACAAATTGTTACAAACCCAATTTTTAACTGGTTTTTAATTGAAAACAATTAGTTATAATTGTTTATCACAAATATACGAGAAATACAACAATGCTAGCTCAGCAATTGTTCAGATTACAAAAAATTATGTACATTTAAAAATAAAATAAAGATCACTAAGGGGCTGTCCATAATGGATGTCACGCTTTTAGGGGGGGGTCTGAAAGTTGTGACACTGTGGCAGGGGAGGAGAGGGGCTCATTCGGTGTTTTCACAAATTTTAAAATCTCATTGACTGTGAAGGTAATGCTTAATTATAACTTTTTTTTTCCGGGGTGGGAATCCTTTATGGACACCTGGACGGTAGTGTGGGACTCACCTCTAGGCATACCCACTAAAACCACCCCTCTTCAGTGTATGATGTATCCTGGAACCGCTCTCGCTTCTCTTCAGGATACACGTCAATCGTTGTTCGATGTATAGATGTTGTTTTTTTCCCATGTCTTTGTTCCCTGTATTCCCTCTAGTTGTGCAAAGGGTATAGGTCGGGATTCCTCTTATCTTCTCCTTTATGCACGACGATTCATGTAATAGCTATTTCGGCCGTTGGCCAATTGTCTTCAGATTGCAGCATGAATTCCACAAGCTCGTCCGGCCCTAGATGATTTATGCCTCGTCTCTCCTCCACCCATCTGTTGCAGTGGAAGACTGTGTGCTCTGCATCGTCTATTTGAAGTTGAAATTGAAATTTATTAAAATACTTAAGATACATTTTACTTTACACACTTGTATTCTACAAAGTTTAACACTTGAGAGTAGAATACAATTTTCAGTTTGCGTTTAGCAGTTTAGAGTAAGAAAATTTCGTCCTAATTTGACATTAGTATAATAATAGAAATATAATATAGAGTATAATGATATAAAAATATAATACAGAATACAACAGATATAAAAATATAAATAAAACAAGCTAAAAATGTACTCTTCGCCTGTTCGCTGAACTTTTTATATAATTGTTACATATTCTATAGGATACTATTCGCAGTTTTTTTGTAAATAATGTTAGTTTTAGACATTTTTAATTTTATAGTACGAACTTAGTTGGTAAAAGAGTCAGTGTAAAATAAAGTAAAAATAAAAAAAACATACCAAACCCCATTTCTAATAATACTTCATTTTGGGTTTCGAACCCGGGACCCTTGGATTCCGAGTCAATTGCAATTAAAAGCGTAAGAACTACACCAGCACCTTACACGTAAAAAATGTAAATTTTTACATTATAAGACATGAGCTAAAATCGTATTTTCACGGTTGTATATTACAATATGAAATGTATATTTGTAAAATATATAAATATTTATATATTAAAATGAAATATCAATCCACCAAATTTCTATTCAATTACGAAAACATAAAAATCTAAAAAAATTTTTTTCAAATTTAAATCATTAATAACATTTTTATTTACCTATCGATTTTGTTGAAAAACAATAGGGTTCTTCCTCTAGCTAACACTAACTTACTGTCCAAATTTCAATACAATCGGATTTTTCTTTCTTCAGTTATCGTGCTTACAAGAAACGTGACGGACGGACAGACGGACATTTTGAAAGTTGTTCAGAATTCGTTCACTAACACAATGTCTGCGAACGATATTTACGGTTTTAGAAATGTGCCGATCAAATACAATATGCTCTTCGTTATCGTATTTGCGAAGAGTATAATAACTATGATAAAATATAGATAAACTATGATAGTATGATGTGTTATTCTTACACATGTACCAACTAATAAATTATTTATATTTCGTTTTATATTGCTTATACGTGTTTAAAATATGTTTTTTAATAAGTCGTCGTCATTAACAGGCGATATGAATAATTTTTTTAGTTTTCTTTTAACTACATTAATACTTAGTTTTTTTGCCACAATGGTTCCTCTTAGGTAATTTGGAAGCCAATTAAATATTTTAGGAGCTAAAACTAGGGAAGACTTTTGTATTCCTGTCATATACGTAAAGGGGATTTCTAATAATACTTCATTTTGGGTTCTAGTTATTTTTTATTGATTTGTCTATCTAGTTGTAATGACTTATAGTGTTTGTACATTAGAGTGCAAGTGGTAATGCAAAACTGCCTTTTTAAATTTGGTATTTTTAGTGCTACAAATAGCTCGTGAGGGATAATCCCTTGGTTTTTTACACATTATTCTTCGCCACAATATGCGCACTCCCGTGAGTCCAGCTTTCCTATTCTCAACAGGTAGTCGGCAAAGCAGCCATGACCTATCGGGGCCTGCGTGAGATGGTAACCTACTTCTCCGTGTTTCCTTTCCACACACTCTTTGACCATAGGGATCATGCGGTGAGTCCATCTTCCTTTATGGGCGTTCTCCCATCTGTTCTGCCATCTTTCGAACAGTCTTTCCCTGGCGGTTCTTCCTTCGACTCCTTCGTACACTTCTGCCCTTTCCATGACCAGTAAATCCACTGGAGGGATCCCTGCTACCACTAGCACTGCTTCGTACGAGACTGTCCGATAGGCGCTGCATACCCTTAGTGCCATCTGCCGTTGAATCCTTGCCAGGCTTACTTTGGCATTAGCCCTTTCTTCTAAGGCATATCCCCAGACCGGGGCGGCATATAATATGACTGAATGCACCACGCCACAAAGCACTCTTCTTTTGCTGGCTTTTGGCCCCTTCGTGTTGCACATCACTCTTTCCAGAGCGGTTGCCGATTTCCCCGCTTTTTCCGCCATTTTTGTTATGTGACACGTGAATGTTAGTTTCGGATCCAGCCAGATTCCAAGGTATTTAAGCCCATTCCCCGGTCTAATTTCCATCTGTCCAACCCTGATGGTGACAGGCTGGACAGTTCTTTTCCTTGTGATCATCACTGCTTCGGTTTTTTCCGGGGCAAGTTTTAATTTTACGCTCCGCAGCCATTCCTCTATTTTCTCAATAGTGGCATTCGCCTTCTCTTCGATTAGCAACGTCCAGTTTTCAGTCACGGTTAGGGCAAGATCGTCGGCGTATCCCATCCATTTGCGAAAGGAATCCGTAGGACGTTGTCAAACATAATGTTTCACAGGGTTGGCCCGAGTACCGAACCCTGTGGGACACCATAGGTCATGTTTCTCCATTCAAAGGTATTATTTGCGTCCATCCCCATTTGCCTATCCCTGAAGTAACTCTTAATGACATTAATGATATAAGGTGCCACTTCCAATCTCTCTAGTTTGCTTATAGTCGCCCCCCATTCTGCAGTGTTAAATGCGTTCCTGATATCGAGGGTGACGATTAAGCACATTCTCTTTGCCTCCATGGCCTCTCTTGCCTTGCTCGTGATGCGGGTCACAGCATCCACCGTCGACATTCCTCTGCAGAATCCGAACTGGTAGTTCGACAAACCATCCTTCCGGTCAATTTTTAGCTCTAGCCTTTCCAGGATTAAGTGATCCAGCACCTTTCCCAAGGCATCCAACAAGCAGATGGACCTGTAGGAGGACGGTTTTTCAGGTTTTCCGTTCCCTTTAATAATGAGGACGAGCCTCGCTTTCCTCCATCTGGATGGAAAGTCTCCTCTCTGCAACGCTCGATTTATATATAAATGCCACCATGAGTTTCCGAAAGCCAAAAAAACTGCCCATGATAATTATATATCGAGTCACGGAAATCAACAGCAGACCATGTGGAAAATATTAAACTCGCATAAGACAAATAACAGACAACTTACTGATAACATATCACCAACTAACTTTAATGATTTTTTTGTTAATGTAGCAAATAATATTGTAAATGAACTCCCCCAAAGTAATCATAACCATTCAGAATTTCTGACAGAGGCGGTTAATAAAGATCAATTCTTCTTTAGACAGGTATCATGTGACTATGTCGCCAATATTATAGATAATCTAAAAAATAAGCAAAGTAAGGACGCATATTATTATTATTATATGATCTAAATTCAAAAATCTTAAAATCAATTAAATTGTCTATCATGGTTCCACTGACATCTCTTTTGAACCAATGTATAAGTGATAATGTATTCCCAAAGTCGTTGAAAGTCTCAAAAGTTGTGCCAATATATAATAAAAAAAGATATAGATGAACCCTCCAACCATAGACCCATATCTGTCATACATTACTTTGCAAAAATTTTAGAAACCATATTAAAAATCCAAACGTCTGATTATCTTGAGGCAAACAATCTATTTAATACGAATCAGTTTGGCTTCAGAACCAAACGTACTACGACAATGGCGATTGACGAACTAACAACTATCATAAATCAAGCTTTTGAAGAGGGAAGGTTCACATGTTCTATGTTTCTGGACTTATCAAAGGCTTTTGATTGTGTGCCCCATCAAACTGGATTATTATGGTTTTTCTAACAGTAGCAAACTTCTGTTAGAATCCTACCTTAGTGAAAGAAGCCAATACGTCCTCTATAATGGATTGAAGTCTGACCTACTTAACATCGAGTCCGGAGTCCCGCAAGGCTCAGTCCTGGGCCTCACTCTATTTTTAATATATATAAACGACCTTCCCAATTTTATAATAGACTCTTTACTAATAATGTTTGCTGACGACTGTAACATAACTGATTGTAACTCGGACCTGTCAGTTTTATTAGACGAGATCAATCTAACACAAGCAGTTGCTCAAAACTGGTTTATTTCCAATAAATTGAGTCTAAATACCTCAAAAACAGAAACAATGATCTTTTCACTGCGGAGTATACATAATTTTAACAACCCTGACTCTGTTAAATTCTTGGGTCTATATCTAGATTCTAAATTAACATGGGATCATCATACCACTTATGTTAGCAGTAAAATATCTAAAAACATATACCTGCTTAGAAATTTGTCTAGCAATGTATCTCAACAAACTCTTCTCGCTGCTTATCATAGCCTTATCCACTCGGTGATATCGTATGGCATTCTCGTATGGGGGCATGCTGCTTCCCGTGTCAATGTTTTTAGAGTACAAAGAAGGGCCATACGAATTATTGCTGGGTTGAAATACAGGCAAGACTGTAAAGATGCTTTTATAAAATTAAACATAATGTCATTACCATCGGTCTATATACTGCAATGTCTTTTATACATCAAAGCGAATGAAGCAGTGCATCTAAAGCGAGGTCAAATACACTCGCATTTTACAAGAAATGCGAATAACCTGAATATAAATTATTTGAGACTCAATAAAACCAGGTATGGAATTGGTTATTATTGTATTAAATACTTTAATGCATTGCCTCAAACTATAAGAGCATTTTACCCGAAAGGGAGTTTAAATGTAGAATAAAAAAATTTCTCCTGTCAAAGGCATTTTATAGTGATTTAGAATTTTTAAACAGTAACTTAAGCCTTATTTAATTAATCACTAACATCAATAAATTATGTTTATGTCTGAAACGGCTTCGGGGGATTCTTCGACGACGATTTTGATCACCTCCGGGGGGATGTTATCCGGACCCGGAGATCGGCCGGTCTTTAGCCTCTCGATTGCCCCCTTCAGTTCATTTTCTGTGAATGGGGGGACATTCGCTACATCCATGTCATCCCACCTTTCTTCCTCTCTGTGGGGAAAGAGCGTGTCAGCTGTCTCCCTCATCCCCTCCAGTGGAATCGCTAGAGGGGGTGCTCTCAATCGGCGCATGGCTATTTTGTAGCCGTCACCCCATACATCTTCATCTATGCTTGCGCACAGCTCCTGCCACTTCTTTCTTTTTGCATCGGATATCGCCTCTCTAAGCGCCTTCTTTGTGGACTCGGGAGACTTCATTATCATCCTGCCTGTCCTATCTCCGAATTTTCCTGGAATACTGTCTCCTGGCAGCGATGCATACATCTCTGAGTCTTGCTAGATCTTCGTTCCACCAGTAAATGCCTCTATGTACCCTTGCTGCCCTTTTCTTCTGCATGGTCTCCTCACAAGCTCTGGTGATGGCCTGTGACAGGGTTGCGTCAGTATGGTTGGGGTTGTTTCCTACCTGCTCCCTTATAGCTCTCTGGAGTCTTGGTCTGTCTTGTCGGCTGAGATTCCATCCCGTCGGCTTAGAAGTCGCTGGGGGGGGGAGGGGGGGGAGGTTGTTGCCCTACCTCTAAGCAGATATACCTGGTCACTTAATGACTCCTCGTCGCCTGCCACCTTCCACCCCGTGATTTTCCCCGTGATCCCCGCAGAGGCAACCAGATATGGGGTATGGAGTCGCTGTCTCCTCTAACGAAGGTGTGTTCGTCTCCTTGGTTCATCACGAGGAGATCAAGCTGAGAGATCTATTGGGTCACGAGTCTGCCTCTTGCGTTCGTTTCCCTCATTCCCCATTCTGGGGCCCTGGCATTGACGTCTCCTGCCACGATGACTTCCTTCCGGGTGTTGCTCCTTGTATCTCTAACTACTTCTTCCAGATCCGATAATAATTACTCGAATTCTTCCATTGTGCTATTTGGAGAGAAGTAACATCTGACTACATACACCTCCTTCATCTCTAACCATAAAATCCCTCGGCCCTTCCCGCTCCTGTAGATGCTAATCTTGTTATTAATCAGCCCGATGGCTGCGTCCAGGTTCTCATCCGCAAACCAGTTGGGTCGCGATCTGCTTGACACCATTTTGTTCGGCTCACTGATAATCAGTACGTCCTCCCCTTTCCTCCTTCCTACCGCCCGTACAAGATCTTGGGCGGCCCGGCATCTATTGAGGTTTATTTGCCTTACCTTGAAGATGCCCCGCTACCATCTTGCATTCGTCTTGCACCCCTTGACTCTTCTCTATTTAGCGGGCATACCGCTGAAACGACCCGATGCCCTTCCTTGTTACAGATGGGGCAGAATGCCGCGTTTCTACATTCCTTCGCTTGGTGCCCTTCCTCTGCACACGTGAGATAGGCCTTTGATCTGTCTGGGCCTTTGCAATTCTCCTTTGTGTGCCCGTGTCTCCAACATCTGTAGCAAATTCGGATCTCAGCTCGCTCGTGCACCCTGCATCTAAGCCATCCAACTCTCAGGCTTCGTTTCAGTATGAGCTCTCTTGCAGCCTTGTCTGGTACCCTTACCGTAGCCACCTGGTTCTCTCCGAATGCCAACCTCAGGCTTTCTACTACTAAATCCTCCTCCTTTGTTTTAGTCTCCTCTGCTATTGCCTTTACGATCTCTTCCTTGGTTACGGTCGCATCCAGATCCTTTATAGTTACTACCGTTCCCGCCTTTTTCATCTTTACCGCCACCCCTTCCACTTTCTCAATGGCGTTGTTTAGCGGGCATGCCGCTGAAACGGCCCGATGCCCTTCCTTGTTACAGATGGGGCAGAATGCCATGGCTCTACATTCCTTTGCTTGGTGCCCTTCCTCTGCACACCTGAGGCAGGCCTTTGATCTGTCTGGGCCTTTGCAATTCTCCCTTGTGTGCCCGTGTCTCCAACATCTGTAGCAAATTCGGATCTCAGCTCGCTCACTAACCCTGCATCTAAGCCATCCAACTCTCAGGCTTCATTTCAGTATGAGCTCTCTTGCAGCGTTGTCTGGTACCCTTACCGTAGCCACCTGATTCTCTCCGAATGCCAACCTCAGGCTTTCCACTACTAAATCCTCCTCCTTTGTTTTAGTCTCCTCTGCTATCGCCTTTACGATCTCTTCCTTGGTTACGGTCACATCCAGATCCTTCATAGTTACTGCCGTTCCCGCCTTTTTCATCTTTACCGCCACCTCTTCCACTTTCTCAATGGCGTTCTTTAGCGTCACTGCGGCCCCTCTTCCTCCGTTGACTTCTATAAGCATTTCGCCCCCCTTCGTCCTCCTCAAGGCTGTGATGTCTGCTCCCATTATTTAGAGTCAACAAATTTGTTGAGAACCACTTTTCTGCATTCGACTGTGCATCAGCAAGTTTTATCTTTAAATTGTCAGTATTTTCGGCTGCCACGGAAAGTGTTGTATCATCTGCATAAAACAAGCAGTTGACGTTATCTACCGCATTTGGTAGATCGTTTATGTAGATTAAAAATAACACCGGGCCCAAAATTGAGCCCTGTGGTACACCTGTTCTCACATTTAACATTTCTGAGTTCTGATTATGAAAGCAGACTATTTGCCGTCGGTTATTCAGGTAAGATTTAAGTAATTGTGTAGATTCTTGACTGAAATTATATTTGGTGCATTTTTTTAATAATAACTCATGTGAGACACAGTCGAAGGCTTTACTGAGATCACAAAATATTGAGGCAGAGTACATGCCTTTCTCAAAACAGTCCAGTGTATATGTAGTATAGCTTAAAATAGCATCCGTCGTTGACAATTTCGTTTGAAAACCGAATTGGGTTTTGTTAAACAAATTATAGTTTTCAAGATATTCAACTATTTGATTTTTTATTACTTTTTCGAGAATCTTTGATATTATAGGTAATAACGATATAGGTCTATAATTGCTAACATCATCCAACTCTCCTTTTTTGAAAATTGGTACGACAGAAGCTATTTTAAGAGCGTCAGGAAATATACCAATGTTTAAACATTCATTTATTAATTTGGTAAGAGGAATTAATATTAGGTCTTTGATGGTTTTTATTAGGGTGATGTTTAACCCATAAATGTCTTTGCTCTGACTATTTCCTAAAGAGTTTATTATATCTCTTACCTCAACATATGTCACCTCACGGAAACGAAATTCTGGTATGTTTGTATGGGAGTTGATATAATCAAGTGGGTCGTGATTTATTTTAGGAAGGTTTTCTATGAGCTCATTGGCAACTCTGGTGAAATACTCATTAAATTCCATGGCGTCAATATTCGGTTTTTGAAATGCATTGCGGGTTTTTTGTTCACTTTTTTGGGAGTTTATGATTCCCCACATTGTTTTCACTGGATTACTGGATTGTTGTATTTTTTTATCATTATATCTGATTTTGGCCTCTTTTAATGCAGATTTATATTGGAGTCTATAATTGTTTCTTATGAGGTTATTTTGTTCTGTGTTATTTATTTTACAATATTCATTGAGTAGTTGAAGGTGTTCACGCATATGTTTAAGTTCATTTGTAAACCAGGTTGCCTGTGGGGAGTTATTTTTAAAACATATTTTTCTAGGTGGAAATGCTTTGTGATAGGCCATGAGTATCGTATTTAGGAAATGATTAAATTTGCTATTTACATCTAGGGTTATATTGACTGGAAGTTTCCAAGTAGCTTCAGATATATAGTTGTAAAATAAGTTTGTTCCTAAATCTGTTATGGGTTTGCATACTCTTATATCTTTTTGTATTTGAGTTTTGGGAACTGTAGTTCTTAATATTTGGCACATATGATCTGAGAGAAGGGCTTCGGCAGAATATGCAACAAAGTTATCGTGTGAAAAATTTAGAAAGATGTTATCTAGGCAATTGGTTCCCCTAGTGTTTTCGGTTATGCTCTGTATAAAGCCGAAAGATTGTAGTAAGTCACATAGAGAGACAGTGTGGGGATGCGTTGTGTTAAACTGGACGTTGAAGTCGCCGCAGATTATTATTCGAGAATCAGTGTTTATAAGGTAAAGGATTTCTTCAAGTTTGTTCATAAAAATCGTAAAGTCACCTTTTGGAGATCTATAGAAATTTATTATACTTATATCAGGATTTTTTATTTTTACAGCACACACCTCACAGTGTTTCTCTGTTGACAAATTGTTTACGTGTTGCAGATCGCAATATACAAAAGAATTTTTTAAAAAGATTAGTGTACCACCATGATTAAATTCAGATCGACAAAATTTGCTAGCGATATGAAATCCATTAGCGGAGTAAGCATCAATTTCATTTTCTTTTAACCAATGTTCATTAATACATATTACTGAGGTTTCTGGAAATTTCTCGACAATGAAGGCTTCGAGTTCATTTGTTTTGTTACGTAAGCTCTGAATATTGATGTGCAGTACTAAGAGCTGCTTCTCGAGTTTTTTTGTTGCTATATTATGGTTATTATGGTGCTTATGCTTGTTGAGTTGGAAAGTCACTTATAAAAAATTACTTGGTTGTTGGGTAGCACTTTGTTTGTTTTGTTTATTTTCATAATATTTCTTAAAGTCGAAACGCTCAATTCCTACTCCTTTTGGCCAAAAAGTTTTACCATATACCACATTTTTCATTTCGAAAGGAGCTCCAAACATAAAGTTCTTTTGTGAGATATCCGAGTCAATTTCTTTTATCACAAAAACTGTTTTATCATATCCAGGTTTATTTTTAAGAAACTGTTTAATATCTGTTTCATTTACGTCTCTTTTTACCCGTGAGATAAGTAGCCATACTCTTTTTTCAATACCTTTAAACCTGGTTTCTTCTGTAGATATACTTTCGTCCCCTTCTGCCACTATTCTATTTCTGTTGTGCCTTTTTTCATGTCTTCTTTGACTCCTAGTATACTGAAAGTCATTTTCTTTTGTTTCTGTAGCCTCATTGGTGTCGTGTGTAAATCCGGAATCTTAGTAATGGAGCAGGAATTTAAAGAATGCTTCATTACATATGCATGACCCGTTCTTTCTCCGGCGAGTCATTGTCTAACTCGGCTAACTCGGGAAATCTCATCTTAAATTGCTTTACTATTCCCTTATTCAGCTCTTTATTTCCTTGAATGCAGAGCGCCAGATCGCTTTCCTTCGGCTCCCATAACGGGTTCCCTTCTGCCTCCTCAACCCTTTCGAATACCTGGAGAGGCCAGATCTTTTCCACCAACTCCTTGTAGTCATCAAAGCTCTTCCCTTCTTTGATAGCCTTACGTACTTCCTCGGCTAGTTTAGCACTTCTTACCCTCGGTATGGGGATGTCCGTCTGCATAGGATCAGTCTGTGTCCCTATTTCTTTCATCTCTGGTGTTACATCTACCACCATTCACGCGCGCGACTCTGAATAGTAAAGAGCTGTCAGATAGTGGATTCATTAAATTGATTTAATAGTGATTATAAACATTTAAAAGTGACGAAAAGACATTTCTATATAAAATTAAGTGCCTCAACACATTAAAGACTGTTTCCGCCGCCGACTTTGAGGGCTTTTTCACCGTGAAAATGTCCCAAGAAGAAGCGCGCGGAATTTCCGAGAGTTCAATTGGTGAAAGTGAGACAGAAACACAACCTGAAAAATCAACAGATAAGGACTGGAGAATAAAAACTGGAAAAAAAAGAAGCAGGAGATTAAAAACATTATCACAACGTAAAAAAGCCATTGCCAGCTTATCTCAACCTGGGACTTCAAAACAAACAATTAATGCACCTATTATTAAACACCCAACACAACAGAATAAAACCTTACAAAATACAGATGATAGGATGGAAACATCTAGTACACCCCAAAATAACTACACAACACAAAATCAAAACAGACCAAAAAATATATCTGTTGCTATGCAAAACATTTTTCGTAAAAAATATAAAAATGTCTATTATGCTACAGCTCCTGAGGGCACAACTAGAACAAGACTTGCAGGCATATGGTGCTCAATGTTTCCCAATGTCCAAGACATCATAATACAAACAAGGAAAGGTTTTATTATTAAGTCAGACAACACAAAAGAACACATAGTAAAGGCACTAGATCACCTGAAAAAAGATAAGGAAATCTCAACTTTTGAGGAGAGTACTACTCCACAAACTACAACACACCAAACATCAACAACACAATCATATTCTGCGGTTATATCTCAGGTGGACATAGATATAAAAGAAAAAGAAATAAGTGAAATCTTACTTAACAGCAACATAGTACACCGTTATTGCAAACGCATAATATCAAAAAGAACCAACAATCCCTCATTATTTATACGAATAATTACAGGTGACGTAAGATCATATGAAAAACTAATTAACGAAGGAGTATATTACAAATGCAGATATTTTGCGGTTTACCCCAGCCACCCACCAGAACCTTTACCAGTCCCGTGTGCAAAATGTTCCATGTTTACACATACCACTGATCAGTGTAACACTCCAATAAAATGCTCAAAATGCCACGGAGACCATAAAGACATTGAGTGTAAAACCAATCTTCCACCTACTTGTAAAGCATGTGGCTCTACAGAACACGTTGCTTGGTCCATAAAATGTCCACAAAGGCCTACCAAACCCATCGATGGATTACCGAATGTTAAAATTCGCTCTATAAACAAAAAATCAGCTGACCTGGACAAAAAAGTTACAAGAAGCAGCAGAATTCATTCAGTTATCACAATCCATGACCATATTATTGACACTTACACAAATAAGATAAATAAACCTAAAAATAACAACCGTCAGGAACTATTGGCTAAACTACAAAAGAGGTTTATTGATCAATACAACATTAACACCGTTCCCACATTTGTAGGAAATCGTCTTTATATACTCATGTTTGATCTGAATTCTGAAAGCAACGATACACCCACAGAACCAAGCGAAGGTATTCAAATTCACCGGGATGTCTAAAATTAAAATACTTTATGCCAACATCAACAGTTACAACTCTAAAAAACATTTGATAAATTACTATGCAGAACATAACGATATCAAATGCAACATGTTTGTGGAAACCAAAACTGCAATAAGTACATCGACTAATTATAAGGACTGGATTACAATTCAAAAAAATGGTAACGTTGTGAACACAAATATAAGAGGAGGTAGTTTAATTCAAAGTGATAAACATCTCAAAATGGGAAAAGCAAATCCACCCCATTTAAATAACCCATTAAACGAAACCATACACTGCACAATGCCCTTCAAGAATAATAAAATTCACATATTTTTAACTTATATCCATCCAAATAGTGCAACTATTGAAGACAATTTGTTTGTGAAAGCCTCACAATATGAATATGCCATTATAATTGGTGACTTCAACGTCAACAATAGAAAGAAAAAACAAATACAGCATTTTCTAAATAATTCAGACTTTGTGCAAATATCAACTCCACCAACATTCATTATGGCAAACAATGAAAATTCCACTCCCGACTTGTTTTTCTGTACAAAAAATATTAGGCAAAATATTTCCGACGTTCACCTAATTCCAGACCTGTGCTCTGATCATTTAGCCATAGAATTCTGTCTCGATCTTGACCAACCTCCTATGGACTATGATGAGGAAATAAAATATAATTTTAACAAGTGTAATACGGAACGTGTAAATGCACAAATGTTACAATATATAAATCATGCAACTCCAATATCCCCTCAATACATTACATTCTTTCTGGAGAAACTTAATCAAACTGTCAGTGAAAACACACCAAAATTCACAAAAAAATACTTCTCACATAGACTACCGCCATTCATAATTAAATTAATCAAGATTAAGAAACAACTATACCGTGAAATCAAAAACAATAATGAACCAGTTCTAAAGAGAAAATTTAATGACCTTAACAAAGACATCCACAAACTGATACTACTATACAGATCTTCCCAATACTTAGAAGTGTGTCATGAAATAAATGTGTCAAAAGGAAAAAAGTACTGGAACCAAATAAAAAAACTATCAAAATATCGTAAACATAATAATAGTCAGTTTCTAATAGAAAATAATAAAACATTAATAGCAGATCAGGAAATTGCAGACACATTTGCAAATCATTTTAAAAAATCGTACCAATTTAGTGAAAATATCAACTTTGACGCAAATCACCAGAATGAAGTCGATGATTGGTACAACTTATATTTCGAAGAAAGGCATTTTGAAGATATTCCTCCGATAGATGCAGATGAGTACTATGCTGCAACCGTAACAAAAAAGAACACTACACCCGGATATGACAATATATCATACGGTATATTAAAAAAACTAGACGCAGATATACACGAAGAAATAATGCGAATATACAACTACTGCTTACTGAACTCATTTTTTCCTCCAGAATGGAAAAAGGGTAACGTAATTACAATACCAAAGAAAAATCTTGATCACTCTAATGTAGCCAACTACCGACCCATTACCTTGTTACCAGTAATCGGGAAAAACTTTGAAAAGATCATTAAAAAAAGAATAGAAGCATCTGTTGGTAATTACATACCCAACTATCAGTTTGGCTTCAGACATGGATCATCCACAATACACCCCCTAATAGTATTAACCAATAATGTCCAAACCAACAATAAACTAGGAAACAAGTCGGCTGCCATCTTTCTTGATATAAACAAAGCCTTCGATAGTGTTTGGCACCACGGACTTCTGTATAAATTACATCAAATTCGGTGCCCAGACTATATCATATGGATTTTAAAACACTATCTCTCAAACCGATCTCTTCAAGTCCAAGTTAAAAACAAATTGTCCACTCCATTTACTCCTAAACAAGGTTTACCACAGGGTTCTCCCCTTTCTCCACTACTCTACAATATTTTCTGCTATGACATATATAATTACAATCTGGAACATCCACGGAATGTTGACCATAATGCATATATGCTACAATTTGCTGATGATAATTGCCTGGTCTCCCATGGGAAATCTTTGAGAGAAACCATTGAAAAACTTCAACAACTCTCAGATAATACAATATTCTGGATGAAGAAATGGCGCACTATTCCAAATCCAAATAAATCTCATCTGATTATATTTAACCATAGAATTACAGATAATTCTCCATCAATTAATCTACTTCAACAGACACTCCGACCTTCTCAATCTTGCAAGTACCTAGGTATCAATATTGACAGCAAGCTAAATTTTAAGTCTCACACAAAATGGTGTAAACAAAGTGTTGTATCAAGAACTAAACACTTTAGATCCCTTACATATAGAAATGAAGGTATAAATACGTCAACGGTATGTAACATATACAAAATGATTTGCCGACCCATACTGGAATATGGTTTCCTTCTATTTGGAAATTGTCGAAAGCCAGCCTTAAATAACATCGAAGTAGGGGAAAGAAGTAGTCTGAGGAAGATGACGAAAATTAGGCACCCCAACAATCCATTGCACAATCCCTCTAATAACCTTCTTTACCAAAAAACCAAAATTGAACCTATACTCTCCAGATTCCAAAGACTCTCAAAAAAATTCTCCAGCAATTTATCTAACATCGAATTAATAAATCCTTTAATTTACCCAACAAATCCCAACATCCCACCCAAAAGAGTATTCCCTACCCAAACAATCTATGAATCCCTTGTGTTATTACGTAATCAACAATAGTATAAAATACACTCATAATAATATTATATATCATTACTAGTTTTTTTTTTTTGTAAAAACCTTATAAGTAAACATAAGATGTGTTATATTTTTTTAAATTAATAAGTATTGTAAATATAATATAATGTACACAGGCTGGAAGACTTAGGTCGTTAGCCAATTGGAATTTCCAATAAAGCTTTGTACTACTACTACATCTACCACCATGTCCGATTTAGAATCTCCGCAGTCTTCGGTCTGAGTATCTATGTCGAAAATTTGTTTTTCGACCGCCTCCCACTTATTATCCACCAACCATTGTGTGATGGAATCTCTATTGATAATATCAATGCTTTTTTTTCAGCTTGATCACAAGCTCCTTTATTTCCCGTTTTGTGTTTGGGTTCTCGTCTATCAATTATTCCAACCACTTTACTTGTCCGGTTATAGCATTTAGAGCTTCTCTGTGTAAATGACAGTGCATTCTCCTTCCTCTTGTACGGCTCGATGTCGTATTTGCCGATAGAGGTATCATGCCCCTTACACTTTCTGCTCTCCTCACCGACTGAGTTACTCCTCGTGAATTTACTGATCGGGTTTGCTGGGGATCTTGTTGGGGACCTGGCAATGCTGTCCCGCCTCCTGAAGGGATGGCTCTCCTTGTCTTCTGAGCTTGTTTTCACCGGTGTCAAGGTAACCATAATAGGTTTGTTTATGTTAGTGGTCTTTCTTGCATGTTCTCCTGTTTCAGGTTGTGGCAGCTTTCTTCTCCTCCATTCTCCTCTCACCTTTTTGGTTCTCATCTGTTTTATTTAATTTCTCCATAGTTTGTCCCATGAGTCGGGTCGATATTCGGTCGACCCCCGGGTGACGTCCATCCTAGAGGCAAGGCTATGTACTGCGGAGATCGCCCGGTATCCGCAGGTTTTTTCGACTTTGATGTCGGTTCCTTTATAGAGGTTTTCTCCTCATGGGTCTGCCAGTTAAGGCAAGCTCCCCGGTCACAGTTACCACCGGACGTACCCCTGTGGTGCCATTTTTTTTTCCACAGATGTCGTTGAAGCGTGGGCTGTAATTACGGTGTTAATCGGACGAGTAGCACAACTCGCCCGTAGCTCGGATTACCCCCGGGTAAGCCAGATCCCGTAGCTTAATTATAACTAAAAACAGTTGAATTTCCACAACCAGTTGAGTAGTATCCAAAAAAAAGTATTTTTAAATTTGAATTAAAATTTGATCGCCCAAAACACTAAGCCATATTGTTGACGTCATTGGTCATATTAAACAAAAAACCTATAGCGATATTGCTGTCATTACAATAAATTCCAACAAGGGCAACCAAGACAAAACAAAAGAATGGAAAACACCTCCTCAGATAAAAAAACATGAAACTGTAATAAGAATCAGGGACCAAACTGACTCAAATAAGGTGTTTAGCGAATTAAAGCAGTCAATCAATGTAAACCAAGTGGATGGAGCATTTAAAAGTGTGAGAAAGTTACAAAGAGGAGGAGTAGTTATAGAATGCCAAAATGAAAATCAACAGAAGAAATTGAACGAAGCATTAGCTGACAAGGTCGATTTTCAGTTAAAAGAAACTCAGAATACAGACCCCATGTTCCTAGTAACGAAAAGGGCTATGAACTGGAAGACTTCATTGACGAATTAATAGCACAGAATCCTCAAATCATTAACGCTTTTGGAGAAGAAGTAAAACTATCATTAAATATGTAACAAAGAAAGACTGCCAAAACAAAAGGAAGGAAAATTGGGTATTACAAACTAAACCGGAAATATTCAAATGGATTATAAGAAATGACAGAATGAGTTTTGATCTAACAAAAGCTTATATACAAGAGTATACAAACTTAGCACTTTGTTTCAAGTGCTGCAACTTTGGTCATGTTGCCAAATATTGCAATAGTAAGAGTTGCTGTCACAAATGTGGTAATGACCATGAAGGGGGGCAATGTGAAAGCATTGAACTAGACTGTCCAAATTGTAAAAGATTAAGATTGATTGATAGAAGACACTCCGCCAGAGACCGAAAATGTCCTGCTTACCTCCAAAGGTTAGAAAAAACATAGACACTATACTAATTTCACAACAGAGGAAAATTTTTTACCCAAAGTTTAACAAACATGGTCCCAAACCAGGATGCTACAAAACAGTCACAAAACAAATCAGCCTTGGTATTAAAATTCCTTTACACTAACATAGCATCACTACCAGCTAAACTTCAAGAATTTCTAACTGTAGTTACAGATCCAACGGTGATATTTCGTGCGGAAACGTGGCTGTCACAAAGCATCCCGGACACCTTAGTGAGCATACCAAATTACAATATTTTCAGATGCGAACGGTAAACGGGAAGAGGCGGAGGTGTCTGTATATATGTTAAGGAATCTCTTGGCAGCGACATTTTACGGACGAAAGTGTTTGAGAATTATACAACTCCGGTCGAATCAATCTGGGTAGAAATAAGGCTCAGGGATTTGGTTTTTAACACAGCTTGTATCTATAGACCTCCAAGCCCATCAAAAGCAGACGATGAACCATTATTGACCGTACTAACAGAAACGGGCTCGAACCTAGAAAACCTATTTATATTCGGAGACTTTAACTACCCTACACTGGATTGGAACAACCTTACGCCCTCAGAAAATAACTCAGCGGCTGACATATTTATGAATGCATTCATGTCAAACAGCCTCGTTCAACATATAAAACAACCCACCAGGCACAACAACAGACCCTCGACCCTAGACTTGCTGTTTACCTCAGATGAAGAACTTGTCTCTACCATGGAGTATCATGCTCCAATTGGTCTGAGTGACCACCTAGTCATTGTTGTAACCTCTCAAGTTATGTGCAATATAAACTTAGATAGATCATTTCCAAACAAGAACTTCAGGTTAGGAAATTACAATGAAATCAACCAACACTTCCACAATACGTCTGTGCCATTGACAAATATAAATGCTGGATTACATTTCTAGGGGAAGTAAATTACTGCATGGATCAGTTTATCCCAGAATATAATATTAAAAAGTCCAAATCAAAACCATGGATCACTTCTGAGCTAAGAAATTTGATTAACAAAAAAAAGGAAATGTTGGCATAAGTACCGGTTTTCGAATTCACAAGAGAATTATTATGCATATAGACTCAGCTGCAATAAAGTCTCAACTGAAATAAAAAATGCCAAGTCATGATATGAACATGAACTAGTTGATCATAAAAGTAATAAGCGTTTCTACAGATACGTCAAAAGTACTCTGCAATCTAGAGTCAGCACGCCTGTCTTATGTGATGGCAACGGGGATTTAGTAAGCAATCCTGAAGCAGTAACTAACATGTTTGCAAAGGAATTCACGAAAAGCTTTGGTGTGGAACCCATGAACAATCTTCCAGATATTCTTCACAGCCCAAAAGTAGCAAACTCTCTTACTATGGTAGACATAACAGAAAACAAGGTAATAAGTGCTCTCAAGGGCATTAAACTGGACTGTAGCCCAGGACCAGATGATATACATCCAGCATTCCTTGCGAACACCCCTTCAGTAGTGGGCCATTTAACAAGTCTTATGAGAATGTCATTAGAGGAAGGAAAAATACCAAACCAATGGAAAACGTCCACTATCATCCCAATATATAAAAAAGGCAGCAAATTCGATCCCGGAAACTACAGGCAAGTAAGCCTAACCTCCATACCTTGCAAGATGATGGAAAAAATTTTGGTAGAGGAACTTACTACATTTTTCCTTGAAAACAAAGTGATATCTAAGAAACAACATGGGTTTCTTCCCGGTAGATCAACAGTATCAAATCTGCTGGAGTGCGTTAATTCCTGGACTTTGTCAGTGGATAGAAATGAACCAGTAGACATAATCTATCTCGACTTCAAGAAAGCCTTTGACCAGGTTCCACACAATAGACTGATTCAAAAGTTGGAATTTTATGGCATACGAGGAAATTTATTAAGTTGGATCGAGGATTTTTTATCTGGCAGGAGCGGTAGAGTGAGAATTGAGGGAGAATTATCGGATAGCTACCAAATGACAAGTGGAGCACCGCAAGGTTCTGTGCTGGGCCCCGTCCTATTTAATTAGTGACCTTATAGTAGGGCTAAAATCCGAAATATCTGTGTTTGCTGATGATACTAAAATATACACTAACTCACTACCAGGAGATAGTTGTTGACTTACAGAGAATCGAAGAATGGTGTACTCTTTGGATGCTGGCTCTTAACGAAAATAAGTGCTCGGTTATTCATGTGGGCTCAAAAAACCCCGTCATCAGTTTTTACTAAATAACACACCAATTAAAAATGTAGAGCTACAAGAAGACCTAGGAGTCACCATAAGTCAAGATCTAAAATGGGCACCTCATATAGGAAAAATCATAAAAAAGGCAAACTCAGTCACCTATATGGTCTCTCGAGCTTTTAGGAACATCTCACCGGGACTCCTTGAAAAAATATATAAAATCTATATTAGGCCAATGCTTGAATACGCAGCACCAGTATGGAACCCATATTTTGTAAAAGACACTCATGCACCAGAACAAACCCAAAGACGAATTACCAAACTCTCTCCTGCAATTTGTTACCTAACTTACGAACAGCGCCTCAAAAAACTACACTTGACAACACTAATAGATAGGAGGCTCCGTGGTGACCTACAAAATACTTCATGGGCATTATTCAATTGATCTTCAAATTTTCTCACTAAACACGGATAGAAGACTAAGGGGACATAACTACAAATTAGTTAGGAACAAATTTCATAAACTATGGCGCCAGCACTTCCTCTCTAACAGAGTAAATAGGGACTGGAACTCTCTATCAAATGACTGTGTTTGTGCAGTGTCAACGAACTCATTTAAGAACTGATATGACTCTTCCCATTAATACTCTAAGCTAATTAAAAGTTTAAACAGCTTCGCTGCCTAACTTATGATGATAATAATAATAATAATAATAAAATAATAATTAAAGAAGCTCATCATTTATGGACGGCCCTTAATTTCAGATTCTCAAATTCTAGATTTTATATCTGTGGCATGTTTTGTAGTTAGTCACTGAAATTAAACATAAATGAGTTATGTGTGTGAATTTGGTGTGCTTTTTGCCCGTAATGTGTATTGCTGGTTGCTTGGGATGTTGACAACACAGTTTTTGTGATGCACAGTCCATTTGTAGCAGGTTGACGGTCAAAGAGTAAAAGAACTAAGGTGGAATAACAAGTCTTCAAAATATGCTGTAATCATTTGTTTTATTACAAATTTATTTGTGTATCACGAGAATTTATTTATTTTGGTTCTCAACGTTTTTGTTTATAAGCGCACACATTCTACAAAATAATTTGTTTCTGGTTATTTGTTTCTATATTTAACTCTATTTTTAGAAACAAACATCAATGACTGGCGATATAAGTATCTTAGTTCGCATGGCTGTTGCTGTGAAACGTAAAATACAACTATATTATTTAAAAAATAATGAATTTTTTACCCTAATGGATGACATAAATTTAACTGATATACCCCGTTCAATGGTCTGGTGTCAGGAATCAATCTGTGTTGGATATCGTGGCGAATATGCTCTACTGGAGGTGATATATAGCCCCTAAGTTTACATATACATTATACATTCTGAAGTTGTTTGCGACAAATCAATTTTACAAATTATTTTAGCTAACGGGAAAACAAACTGATCTTTTCCCGACCAGCAGTACTCGTTCCAATGAGCCTTGTATTGTTCGTGTATCAGATACAGCCTTTGCCCTATGCCGTGAAACGCAAACAGTACTTGTTAATGTAAAAGGAGAAACTGAGCGTAATAAGGCACTTCGATGGTCTGATGTTCCTGCGACTCTAGCATGGGATGAACCTTATGCATTGGGAATTCTTACGGACTGCATTGAGGTAACTTACTATAGAAAATTTCATTTTAAAACATTACAGTAAGTCATCACCAGAGCTCTATCTCAGGTTGCAATCGTACAATTATGAGGGGCGGACTCGGACTGGTTTGTAAGAATGTTATTACTTTGTACTGTCGTGCGCAGAAAAATGGGACAAGTCTTATAACGTATTTTTGCTAAAATCTAGTTGTGTAACTTTAATTTTTGTGACATTGTCAGTTATTTGTCAAAATTCATTGCAAGTGTGGAAAAACTAATATGCCCCATATAAGCGATTTAGTTAAAATGTTGAACACCAAATTGTTGTTAATGTTATAACGCAGTGCAACTTGTCTCATTGACCATCCATCGTTTGCTATAGCAATAACTACAGTATTAAAATAAAAAATAAAATAAAAGTGCTAACTGTTTTATTTCGGCTACTCATTACATATTCAAATAGAAACAGATTTACATTAGAAAAAAATAGTTGTCTTATTTTTTTTTGCTCATGACGGTATCATGTGCAACAATGATACAATCATATCTTGTCAATGTGATGATGCCAAAACTTGGTGGAATATACAAATTACAACACTAGGACACTAATACTTTTTGTTATGTTGGGGTATAAGGGAAACGCAGATATTTCTATTAAGCACCTAACCTTTATTAATATCACAAATAAGACTGAACACTTTGTAGAATTGACTAGATATAACGTGATAGAGATACATTTAATAGCGCTGACATGTGTTCTACTCGGAGGTCCAAACTAAACTGTCCGCTGTGTCTATTTGGTGGGAAAATCTCTTGCTAATCATGTGACCGAAACCTTTGCTCGGGGTTTAAATATTTCGCAGCATAACACTTTTCATTCATAGCGGCACAATAATAAAATAATAATAACATTATTTTATTTCAAACAGCCGAAGCACAATATATGTTACACTAAGGTACATATAATAATAACGGTGAGTTGAAATGCGTCAACAACAAATTACTTAAACAAGTATTTAGAGAATATCTAATACTAATAATATTATGTAATAACATTTACAAGTGTGATTTCTTATAATTAATAAATTCTTGTATTGAATATGGCTCTACCTTGACTAAATAATTAAAAACTCTCTTTTATATTGTTTAAAATTTGTGATACTTTTAAATTTATTTGGCAATACATTAAAAAATTTTATGCTAGCATAACATGGGAGGTTTTCAAACATGCTCAGCCTATAGATAGGAAAACTGTAGTTAATGCGTCTTGTATTGTAATCATGACTACTTATGTATTGATTAAATTTTTTTTTATATTCAAAAATGAAAATTAAACAATCAAAAATGTATATTTCCACAGCTGTCAAATATCATTATGTTTAAAATGTTTAAAACTGCCTCTACATGTGGCTCTTAAGGCTATGTCATGCATGATCCGGATGGCTTGTTTTTGTATTATGAGTATTTTATTTACGTCTCCAGCAATTGCTCCGCCCCAAAATAAAATGCCAAATTTTAATTTTGAGACGAAACAAGCGTAATAAATTGTACGCAGTGTTGAAAATGATACAACTCTTTTGACAACTCTTAGACTGTATACGACACTATTTAATTTTTTTATTAGACTATCTATATGTTGAGACCTAAGTTAATGCACAGTCTAATTATCCCCAAAAACTTAGTTTCCAAGGTTAGTGTTACATTATCATTGTTAATTTTTATATTTGAAGGGATGTCTAATTTTGAATGATTTGTTCTAAAAATGATAAAGTTTGACTTTTCTTTATCTAGAATTAATTGATTTTCTAATAGCCAGTTTTGTACTATGGTCAATATTATGCTTGCTTCGTCTATTAATAAGTTTAATTGTTTCACTTTTATTAACAGAGTAGTGTCATCCGCATAATTAATTATATAAATATTGTGTTTGTCATAATGTCCCTTTTTGAATTTTTTGAATATCTAATTGTTCAATATTTTTTAAAGGTTTTAACTTTGGAGCCCAGCGGTTTAGTTCAAACTTTGCCGGATTTATCAAAAGTACGATTTATTGTACAAGCTCAACAAGGATTGTTATATGCAGCATCTGTGAGTCAGATATGGGCAATTCAAGCTGTTGATGTAGCAAAACAAAGGAAAGTTTTAGTTGATGCTAAACAGTTCCAATTAGCTTTGAAACTTACAGTAAGTTGCATTATATTTTTGTAGGTGTTTCGGTAAATTAGATAATTTAATGTATTTACTAAAAAATTTGTTTAGTTTTGTCCTTAGTGTTATTTAGTACTAGATGTTTATTGCATTAAAATAGGCTATGAATTGATATTGTTAGTGACCCTCAATGTCAAACATGCTCTTGATTCTGATGCCGATAAGAAAAATAAACACTTTCATTGATGATAGAACGACACGTATGGGTAATTAATTGCATGGGAGGACTTTTGAGAAACTCAAGTACTGATTGACTTATTTATTGCCCAAGGACAAAAAGAGCAAAAGGACAATAAGGTAGAGAAAATTCATTTCTTGGAGAGAAAAATTCAGTGTCAACAAAAAAAATAAAAGTAAAATTCACACTCTCTTAATTCGGTAGATTTCAGTTGATAGGTAAATTCAGTACCTATATTGTTATCAAGCGTTGCAAGTCACTCCTCATATGTGACGTCATATTTACTCTGGTTACACGAGTTCAAAGTAGCTTTAAACTTTATTCGTTTTAATAAGAACAGCTAATTTAAATTATTCACAATGATATTAAATTAATGTTGAAAAATATACTCGATAAACTTCACCTTGTTATTAAAACAACAAACTAAAACAAAGTCAATTTAATATACCAACTTAGGTGATCGATATATGCGTACGAAATTTACACATTGATATAATTTTGAGTTGGTACTTTATGATGTTGGAATATGACGTGCGCTGCTTGGTATATTGAAATTACTTTACTAAACTCCCTCTTAGCTAATTTTAAACAAATAAACAATAATCAACATTTTCCACAGCATGCATAACCATGTCTTCTGGCTTAATTTCTTCCTCTTCTGCACACATCCTGTGCTCTGGATAGCCCCTTACTCTTGCGTTTGGTTAGGTGTTTACTAAATGTACACTGTGCAGAGTCTTGCCAAGATTTCCACCGTATGTCTTTAATGTTTTCTGCTCAGTTTTAGCAATTTGTTAATCTTCGCTTTGGATGGTTTACCAATGAACGTTCATGACTGCTTCATTTCTAGTGTCCCCATGCAAGTGGTGTTTCTAGCTTAGTTCCTTTACGTACCCTTTTACAGAGCTGTATGATATTTCACAGGTCGGTTGATTCCTATCAAGACTTCTTATATCTTCTGTGACCAGTTTGTTTGCTTTATTGTCTATGTTGTCTTAATGGCCTCGTATTCACTTAAAAGTAGGACTTTAAAGTGATTTAAGATAGTCATCAGATCTAAAATTTATTCACTTCATTAAAATTAGTCCTTGATTGATACAGTTGGTATGTAATACATCAACCTGTTTATGTTTTACAAAGCCAAAATTATTTAATTCTAAAAAAAAGGAGGTGATAAACATAAACATAAACACACCACAGATAATAGACAACCCCCAAATCCAAAGCCAAGGCTGTCCGGAAGGGAGTTACACATTTGGAAAAACGCAGACAGACATCCATACCCACCGGTATTGTCAATACTGGAGCTGGGGCTCGAACTTAGAGCGCGATAGACAGTCGGTCAGCATATTCGCCACCCAATATGCCTTAACCGATTGAGCTACCATGCCGGTTGTTATCCCAACTAAGTTGCAGGAACGTAGTAATGACTATTGTAGTCATTTTAAAGGGTTTGTCACAAGTCACAGGCACATAATAGGAATGTTCCAACAATGTGCATACGACCAAAATGGGGAATATTTTTTTCGGTGAAATCATGGTTCATGTTTTGTAATAATGGCATCGAAAGTTTTGGCTATCAAAATGGTGTGCTTCAGCGTTTTCGTTAAGAAATGCGACTTGAAATTAATTGCTACTTGACGATAATAATTTTAAAGTCGTATTTATTACAAAGCACCAAATGGGGCTATAGCGTCATTTTAAAGTCGCAGCAAAGTTGTAACTACCACAAATTGCCTGTACAAAGTTCCCGCTGCCACCTCATCATTACATTTTTCAAGACATTGTTTCTGGACGAGTCGGTGTGCTGCTCGCTGTACGTCTGACGTCCAAACTGAACGTGCCCCTAATTTTAACGTCTCTAGTATTAGTGATGGGCAGAATCAGAATAAAGAATCTAGGCATAGGATTGAGTTGGGCCCATGAGAACTTTTGATCAGAAAAATTCAGCCTATTTGACCGAAATTAATTTCCCATATAGAATGTGCCAGGTTCTTTCATTCAATTCCCAATTTTGAAGCAAAACAAGCAGCAGTCATTGCTCGCTAAAAAATTTTTTTTTCAATTTTCATCTCACCCATTCATCAATTATTAGACTTGGAAAAAGAAATTTGTTCCCATTTCGCCCAAAGCTCATCAATTATTAAACCTGGATCACTTAATTTACATTTTATAGCTAATATTCCGATTCCCAGTATCCGTTTATTATTCCGATTCTCAAGAGTATCAGATTCCAGGGATTCCGATTCTCAAAATCGCCGATTCTGCCTATCATTATCTAGTATCTAACACATTTGCAGACCTATCACCTGTAGCATGCAGTGACTTGTTTTGTTGTTTATTATTCTAGAAGAAGAATATAAGTATTACAGGTTAGGTTTGCTATGTCAACATATACATTTCTTATCTATAGTCAACATTGGAAACTAGATGGTGAAAGAGCGACCACGAAATTCACCTCTTTTAGTATATTGCGAGCGAAGGAAAGGTGCAAAATTGATCTCCTCGTTGATCTCAAATCAATCTTTGGGAAATTCTAAAGAGAGCATATCTTTTTGTTTTGCGAAGAAACGCTAAAATCATCTACCTCTATAAAGAGTTGAAAATATTTAAACAATGCCAATACATAATAAATATTTAAAAAATAAGCCAATTGGGTTGTTGACGAATTTTCAAAAATGGTGAAATATGGTAGTGGAGGACTTAATTTAGTTATATATTTAATTTGGAAGAAAAATTCTTAGCGCAACATATTTTAAAAAATTGTTAAACTTCGACTATTTGAATGTGCCGCGAAAACGGTAGTGACATCATAACGGCAGTTAGATGTGAACTTATAAGCAGAACAGATGAAGACGAATAAGTTGACATTGCTGACAAGAAAGAAAATAACCTCATATGTCAAAAGTAAATTTGACGTTTAGCTAGCAGTGATTTATGTTTGCAGTTATTGTTAATATTTTTTTACAAAATGACTAAGGTAGTATATCTGTAAAAGCTAATTCTGACCTTCTACTTGCGGTAGATATAGTTATGGTCAGCGAATTTTTAAAAAGAGACGATCGTTTTGACATTGCAATGGTTGGAAGTGCAAAAGCTGCAAGGTATTTACGTTACAGCTACTTTAGACAGTACAAACTATTGTAATTTCTGCAAGAACTTCCTTTATCTTATCTTATTAATATTACATAATGTCTAATATGTATTTTATTATTTAATTTAGATGAATTTGTTAACTATACTTTGTATTTTATTAAATATTTCCTTTTCATTGTTTTATTTCCTATTAACTATATACATGCGTATTTAACTGAAAACAACAAAATAAGTTTATCTACTAAAGAAATTATTTATTATCCATTGATACTCACTTCTAAGAAGAGTCAGAATGAGACTTACGAAGATATCAAGAAAGGTCTGTATTATAACAAAAAATAATAAATAGGTAAGTACTTTATGCTACTATCTATCTAAGCAATAAACAATGATATGTATTTATAACACACATAATTCAAAAGGCATTTATAACTACAATCCAAGGCATTCGTAGCCATTTCCGACTGATTGTGTTCACCGACTTTAGATGACTTTCACAGTTTGTTTCAACGGCGAGTTTTTAAATTTCCTTTCTTAATTTATTGATCATCCTAGTATTATGGGGCGTCTAGGGAGCTTCATAAATAATCAATAGCTAACAAAAACAACTGCACTTTATTCCAACATAAACTAGATAAAATACATAAAAGCAGATTAAAGCCATTTCCCTTCTTTTAGGAAGTCAAAGCATGAATAACATTCTAATCTAGAGCCGTTAAGAATACAGTAATACACCCTGCTTTATCCACCAGTTTGGCAGGTAATTTAAATTTGTAACAGCTAGAACTTCACACAAGTCTTGTAATGCGGCCGTTTTTCCTACAACATAAACCCATATTAAAAATCATATTCCTACATTAAGATACAACTTACCACAAATAAAACGCTTAGAATACATTGTAATTTGTTACTTTACTTGACATTGAAATGGTCTCCACAATAAGAAGACTTCCTTCTCTGGTGGCTTTGAATCATTCATTATTACGTTCAGCGTTTATTATTGGAACACAACAGTTTTTCTGGTGAATTGGTGGTATTATTTACACAGTACGGCAGAAAACACTATCTGTAGTTATATTTATCCATAACTAGATGCTGTTCAACTATACCGAATTGTAACCTATGAACGTCGGTTGAATTTGACGTTAAATATAATGTCAGATTAAACTGTCGTGATTGTCATTTTTCTACGTCGCTATCAGCGAGTTTCTAAATTAGCACCCCTTTCTCGTTGTTTTATAACTAACTTCTCTACAGACTGCCGTTATTATGTCATCTCCGTTTTAAATGCATGTATTTTTGTAATTAATATTATAATATTATAAGACTTTCTTTTCAACTTCTACATGTTTCTAATGATTTTTTATGAATAATTGTTATTGTTTAACATAGATTCTCCTCAAATTTTAACTTAGTGCAACAACCCAATTGAAGAGGTTAGAATAAAAAGGATATAAATAACATTTTAAACGTTTTGAGATAACTGAGTTTAAAGTTAACTGATTATAATAAAGTCAGGAAATGAGGTACTTAAAGTATTCCAATGTTTTTAGTGATCAAAACTGGTGAGATTTCAAGAGCAACAACAGTATTATGCAAACCATTTATTTAACGAAAAAAATGTAGGTACTTGTACTTTTTTGTTCTTGTCATTTTGGTTTTGGTACTGCAAAATCCATTGGAGTAGAGAGGATAAGAATGCACTTGTAGCGTTCTACTAGGCTAGATGTCACTAAATATCTTACAGCTGGTTTTACAATCGCAAGTTAACTTTGGTGTTAGTTGACTCTTACTTGAGGTTAACTACAACTTTACCGACACTTGCGTTTTTCAATATAAAGTTAAGTGATGATTTTTAAACGAGAGGTTATGAATATAATTTATAATGTTGGTACTAGAAAAATGGGTAATATCCATAAAATGTATGAATTTTTGTCAAAGTCACAGGTACCTACTGTCAAATATAAATGTCAGAAGCGATTTATGAGTTAGTGGTTTATAATTGGATATAATTGGATGGATAAAGGTGTTAATTAACAAATTAGATAAAGGCGCTAATGTTACTTATTAACATCCTTATCGACAACCTTATCTTCAATTATTATAACTCCGATTTTAATAACAATTGCAACAAAATAATGTTTGATTAATGAACATGAACTCTACTGCACTATGTGCAATAGAAAACCACTTTTAACGAGGGGATTGAAAATCAATAATTACGAACAACAGTGAAAAATAGGCATATTACAACATAAGTCCATAAGTCCTTTATAGTCCAAATGCTTATTTTTTACTGTTCTCATATGAAGTTCACTACTAACGGGACTCCATTAGTGGTGGAGCCCCAAATCATTGATCCCCCGTTACCTTATCACTATGTTCCTATTGGTGTGGTGAGATAAGTTTTTTACAGCAGAGTGCTATTTCCAAAATTTTGCAAAGCTACAAATAGTAGAAATAAGTAATCATTGAAGATGAATTACTTACTGTATTTAAAAATAATTATTTTATATTTATAGCAAATTTCAAATGAATCAGAAGACGAAAAGAAAGAGAAGATTCACCACATTCAAACACTTCTGGCTTATGATTTGTTTCACAGAAAACAGTTTCATGAGAGTATGAAGGAATTCCTTAAGTTGGGAACAGATGCATATGATGTAATAAGGTTATTTCCCGATTTACTACCTCAGCAACAACAAGGAAGTGAATTTCCCGAGCCCGTCAGAGATCTTACTGAGAAAGAATTAGAAACAAGTCGACTTGCTCTTATTGATTATCTAACTGAAATGAGGCATCGTCTACATTCTTCAGACACACAGGTACTTGGAATATTTTTGAGCAGGCTGTTGTATGAATTGAACATTTTTTTTTTCATTTGTTGCAGTCAATTTTTTTCTCATAAGCAAATAATAAACAAATGCTTTATTTATGACAATTTATTTAATTTCTTTTACATGTAATGCAACATAATTGGATGCACGTTAACAACAATAATTTAACAAGTATATCACAACTGATCCACTTTTATAGGCAAAAATAGGAAATATGTTGTAAAAAATTGTCCATTTTTCTAGTTACATCCTGATGCTATTTTGTCTATGAACATTTCACCAATATGTTTCGCCTATCTTTACCATAGTACAAATTTTCAGTTACCGACTTGGCTGTGCAGAAAAGGTTTTCCAGCGTTGTTTTATTATCGTTCTCTTTAGTTGAATTAAGTTGAAGTCTCCTCTAATTAAGTAACAAATTAATCTTATGTGAATGTCTAAAATTGAAAAACTAAATTTGAGGTTAGGTACGTAAATGTTTCCAAATTTTATTAATGATATATTGCTACTAGTTACAAAAAAATTGCTCACTATATCCATATAAATATGTACATGAAAAATAAATTCTTTATTGTTTAAAAAATTAATGTTTTTATTTCTAGTTAGTAGTAGTAGAAAGTTATCGCAAATCAATATAAATTATCAGCTGCCGTTATTCAATACCATATCTAATTTAGAGTTGTGTAAAATGAGAGTTATCATATATGGTGATTATTGTTTATTGATATGAACTTACTAAGCTCAACTGATACTGACCTAAACTGTCAATTTGAACAGTTTGGTAAACATTTTTAAAATACCAGTTAAATTGTTTTCTTGTTCTTCTGAATATAAACAACGACAATGTGCTAATTGTCAGCTGTTGGATGTTTTAGTCAGCAGGAAAATTCACGCTGAGTGTAGTTGGCGGTGAAACTTAACCTCACTTTCTTTGATCAATTTCGTCTTCCAAAAATATTTCAAAACAAAAGAATCAATCATAATCTCATGCACCATGCACTAATTTATTTAACCGTTTTAACATTATGACTTTCACTAAATAACAAATATTTTTTGTAACATAACCTCAACTGTAGTGACATTTAGTCAAGATTTGTAGAGTGTAAGGTTCCCTCATATTCTGCTTTTGGGCAAGACGTGAATGCGGGGGTGAAAAGTAGGACTATCCTTGCTCTTCTGACGTGTAGTAGCAGCGCAGTCATCTCACTCTAGAAGGACGGTCTGTACTGGCCCGAAGTATGGTCTAAAGGATACTATGATCTGTAGTGTTACATTCTACAACTTTTCCTCATTACCACTAGGCAAAACGCTGACTCAAAATGCGAGTATAATTACCCCCTACCTCAAGCGGGTCATTGCGAGCTCATTCCAGTTACGAGTTCTTTGCTTAATTATCAACATTACACAAATTCTTACAATATTTTGAATCAAGCCCTGCATTTGGTGTGTGATTTCACACCAGCTGCTCATTGGCTAATGACATTTTTTGGTGGGGCTCGTGAATTACGAGGCAACCTTATACTCTACAAATCTTGACATTTAGCAACATCCTTTATGCCATTTAGCGAACTCACAACAATTGACTAGAATCAAAGAGTAATCAGGTTGAGTGATTATTCTCAGCGGTTGCATTCCCTGAATGTGCCCAATGCCATGTTTTTATTGAATAAGAGTGTTCTCATTGAATAACAGAACACCTTTCTATAATAGCACCATAGATGAGAACTTGGAAGCTATTATCGGAGATGCCCATGATCATGAATAAGATTTACGTGGAATAAAAGGCTTTTTGATGCATTGTTTACATAAATACAGTATAGAAATGCAGCAAATACACAATATTAATATCTATATTTATTTGTTTGTATTTATATTCTACTTAATCATTTGTTAGTTACTAGTTTTATTACTTTGTGAAGTGCACTTTTAAGGCTTGTGACGTGACTCTATAACTTGATAAACACCACACTATAGGGCATCCGCATGTGATGTCACTTGTTTCAAGGTTTCTGCCTGGGTGGAGGATAAACAAATAATACATCATAACCTCACTTTAGTGAATATAACTTTTAGTATAAAGTACATAATTAGCAATATCTGGATATATTGTCTTAGGAAAACTTCTATAGTACTTCTGCATTGTTTGTTTCTATTAAGTTCTTATTATGGCAATTTTTTCTCTGTATCTAGTAATCTAGTAGCACTTTCAGCATCCAAGGTGTAATAATAAATTACTATACCTAATGAAAGTCAAATTTTCTTGGAGCACATGCAGAAAACACAAATAATCCAGATAAGTCACTCACAATAAAATATTACAATTCAGTCTCACCAAATGTTTGAGGTTATGATTTTAGTTTTGTTTTACCTTCAAGGAAACTAGCCAAGCCCATAAGGTCACGTGCCGCAGATGCTCTATTGATCAGTCAAAAATAAGTTAGGTTTGTCTAACAAATTAGTATCCATAGATTGCCTCCAAAGTTTCTTAACCAAATTGAATCGTGTTAAATAAAGCATATCCTTCGGAAACGCATATTTTTTTGAATAAAAAAAAGTATGTAAAACTTTTGTTTTAGGCAACCGTTAATGCTAGAGGTAATCTAAATGAACGTGCTACAAGCAAATCAACCAATCAATTATTACAAATAATCGATACGACTCTCCTTAAATGTTACCTGCAAACAAACGATGCTCTCGTGGCACCCCTTTTACGTTTGAACCACTGCCATTTGGTTGAAACTGAAAAAATATTAAAGAAAATGGGTAAACACAATGAATTAATAATTCTTTATCAGACTAAAGGACAACATAGAAGAGCATTGGAACTCTTACAGTCTGAGGGAAGTGTTGAAAGAACCATTGGGTATCTTCAACATTTAGGTTCTGATAATATGGGACTGATCCTTGAATTTGCCGATTGGGTACTTACAGATTCACCCGAGGAAGGATTAAAGGTAACTAAAAACTAAGAGACGATAATTTTGGTCTATCTAAATTTTTATCCTTGCAGATATTTACTGAGGACATTGCCGAAGTTGAAGCGCTTCCTCGTCCACGAGTTCTAGACTTCCTCCTCAAATCACACAAATCTGTAGTGATACCATATCTGGAACACGTAGTACACACTTGGGTAGACACTAATCCCCTTTTTCATAATGCATTAGTTCATCAATATAGAGAGAAGATCGTGACCGAAGGTCCTGCTGTTGCCGAACATACGCGAAAGAAGTTGTTACAGTTTTTAGAAAATAGTAAACAATATACTGCCGAGAATATTTTAAGCAGTTTTCCAACAGATTCTTTGTTGGAGGAGAGAGCTATAATTTTAGGGAAGCTAAATAAGCATGAAGAGGCTCTGACTATTTATGTGCGAGCTTTAGGAGATGTAGAAAAAGCTGCCGAGTATTGCAAGAAAGTTTTCGACAAGGGTACACCAGGAACCCAGAGCGTAAGTTATTACTGACGTGAATATTTTTTTCTGTGAAGAATTAATCCTGATTTATGAATTTTAGTTAGAGCCTTTCTAGGTCTGTCAAATGTTTAAAATGTATGTCCAAAAAAAATGTATGTTTCTTGGATCATTATTTTTCCAGGTATACGTCTCGCTAATAAAACTCGTTTTGGATCCGAACAGTTGTCCTTTAAATCTTCCTGGCTTGACTTTATCCCCAAAAACTGCCCAACCAGACCTGGAATTAGCACTCCAACTTCTAGAAGAGCATGCTGGCCACATGAACCCCTTAGAGGCATTAGAAATTCTTCCAGATAGCGTGCCGGTTTCCAGAATTTACAAATTTCTATCTGTGGCGCTGCACAAAGTTATCCAAGAGCGGCGACGGGTCCATCTAATGAAAGGATTGCTGTATGCTGAACATTTACAATGTCAAGAAATGAAATTGGCTTTGCAGAGTCAACATGTTTTAGTAACAGAGTTGAATGTCTGTCCTGTTTGTAAGAAGCGATTTGGGAATCAAAGGTAAGTACGTAGTCATCAATATGCATGATCTAGTTTGATTGGATGACTGTAACTGTTATAGTTACCAGAAGTATAAGAGTTTTTAATATAGAGGTGTAGCGACCTTCTTGTTAATTATGATGATTTTTATATTCCGTATATAGGTCCAGTGGAATAAGAAATCCTAGTTGAATTAAATGCCGATGTATCGAAAAATGTATTTTTTCGTTTTAATAGGCTCACTGTAAAGTTTTACCATTATTAATTTTAAATAAATTTCACGATTTGTCTTAATTACTTACATTCAAGTAATTGTTTTTTGTTAAATTTACAGGTTACAAACGAAGATCTGTTAATATAGTTATAATTATTATAATAATCGGCAGCTACGGAAAGCGACTGAAACCTCCCCACTCGGTGGATATTTGAAGCCGAAAAGAGCACTAAAAAATATGAACAATCTCATTTAATTATATTTTTTTATTTATTTTTAAAAACCATATAATTCTTTGTGGACAGCTTCTCTGCCAGCCGTGGCCGGTGAAGTGTTCAATTTGAGCTGATAAATATTATTATCTTCTGGCCTCGACCGATTTTTCACTAAATCGGTCGGGGAAGGTTGTTGTTTGGTTGCTTGTCACTAATGTCAGATGTCAAAATGACAGACGCCAAAAGGTTTCAGGAGAAGATTTTTTGACAAATGTCAAACTGACAGCTGTTCAATTTTCTGTCGCTAAACTTTGTTAGTTCTAAATCTGCCAAACTGTCAGAAATTCTGATTGTAAACTTTACTGGGGATTTTATTTTTTGACAGTTGACGAAAATTTTTACGTTGGTATTACACTTGGTTTGGTTTTTACGTCATGTTAATGTTTTTTTGGTTGTGATTGCCGGAATTTTTTCCGGCGTTGTGCCGGAAATGGATTTAAGTTTCTCAGACTTTTGATGTATGTCACTGTCACTTTTAATTTGGGCAAAAAACTTACTTTGGGCCCAGTTATTTAATTTTTTTCACGGAAACCAAATCAAAAGGTGGCAATTGTGATATATCGTTGAAATCAGAATTTTTACTGCTTTTCAGTGGTTCGATTACAAATTGTAAGTAATCATAAAATAAACAGCTTGTTGTGTCGAAATGGCACTAAACATAATCCGATCTCAGATTTTCTGGAGTACTAAAGAAACCCCATGCAAAGTTTCATCGAAATCCGTTTAGTAATTTCGCCGATATCGTGTTAACATATATACACATGCACATACACAGAAATTTTTCAAAAACCACTTTTACGGGTTCCTGGGACGTCAAAATGTAAAGATTTGATGTTATCTCAATTTTCGATTTTGGGCCAATTTCAGTAACCTCCCACAATTTTATTGTGGGGAGGTTAAAAATAAATTATGGTAACAATAACAAAAAAAAATGCTATTGTGAACAAAATTTAAAACTTGTTGATATATGGACAAAACACGTTAAAAGTCTGTTATGGTAAAGAATAGGCCCCAAGCCTTCTCATTGGATCAGCCAAGTTACCAGCAGTGCGGGAAAACTTTAATATTATTTTTCTTATATCAATAATGTAATATAAAAAAATATGGATGTATTATTTTTTTACGATACTTCTTTAAAAAATGTATTTTTACATGTTACAATATTTTTTTAATAGTATATACTAGAGCTAAATATGCATTCACATGGTTTTTACATTTGGGATAAATATTAAGTAAGCCCCGGGTAAGTTGTTAAAACTTGAGTGCGGGTGTTGTTTGAATTGTCCATACATATATATACGTATGTATTCATATATGTTCAAATGTATGGTTAATTAATTAAGTTTATATGAATAAAAGTTAAGTAGGGTCAGATGGCACAGCAATGTAAATTTTTACCTGAAAATACTAGTTTCCATAGTTTTGATTTTGGTTAGTAATGGTTCTTTTTTATCGTGCTATAATTTGTCCAGTGTCAATGAAGTTTTCTAGGTAGTTTTCTGGTAAATCTATTATCCATGCCTTTATAAGTGTTTTTAGGGTTGATTTGTTTTCAGTTTGTTTTAGTTGCTCTTGGGCTATCGTATATAATCTAGGAGCTAGATATGAGAATGATTTTGTTCCAATCGTTTTATGTGCCCTCGGGATATGTGTCGTGTTCTTATGTCGAGTTTCGTAGTCATGTCTCTGTTCGGTAATTGGAGGGTTATATTTTATTTGGTATTTTAGCAAGTTTTGGCAATATAGTTGACGAATATTTAGTATTTTATACTGTTTGAATAGTTGTTTACTCGGAAAGGTTATGGGTTTTTTAAACATTATTTTTATTATTCTTGTATGGCATTTTATTAATGGATCTAAATTTGTTTTATTTACTCCACCCCATCCGATTATGCCGTATTTAAGTATTGATTCTATAAGGCCGTAGTATATTATTAACCGTTGTTTATCGTCAAGGATTGTACTGACTTGTTTAAATGTATAATAGAGCCACCTCAGTTTTTTACATAAGTATTCTATTTGGTAGTTCCACTTTAGATGTGCATCAAGTATAATACCTAAGTATTTCACTTGTGTTGCCTGTTCAATTTCAGTATTAGTGTTTTCAATTTTTATCTTGGTGTATGGTGGAAGACTGTTTTTATATAAGCAAAAGGGTAGATATTTGGTTTTTGTTATGTTCATGGTGAGTAGATGTTGGTCAAACCAATTTTTTATAATTTTAATGTTTTTGGATACTTTTGACCTAACCTCGTCCCACGTTTCTCCATCAAAGAGGACGACAGTGTCGTCCGCAAAAGAAATTATTTCTCCGTCAATTTTTAATTTCAGCAAGTCGTTCAAATATATATTGAATAGGACCAGAGCGAGGACTGTTCCCTGTGGTAGACCGTATGTGACAATTCTCGAGGTGCTCTCATGATTGTCTATGTTGACTTTCTGTGTCCTGTTACTAAGGTAATCTTTTAGAACTGCATATATCTTTCCTCTGAAACCTAGGTCATAGAGTTTCTTTAGCATTAAAGGGTGGCTAATAGTGTCGAATGCCTTCGCTAGGTCTATAAAAACACATAGCGATGGTCTTCCTTTATCTACCAAGTTATAGATTCTTCCTGTTACGTGCGCAATTGCATCGTCTGTTGATGTTTTTTCTCTAAAACCATATTGTCTTTTTGATAGAATATTGAATTTATTTAAAAAGCTATTGATCCTTTTTTTTAATGCTTTCTCAAATAGTTTTGATAAATTGGATAGTAACGAGATAGGTCGATAGTTTTTTGTTTCTAATTTTTTTCCACTTTTGTATAGAGGTTTTATTTTCGCGATTTTAAAGTGTTGTGGGCAGTTACCGGTTTCGAAGATTACATTTATTTGATGTGCCATTAACGGAGCGATAATTTCACTTGCACTTTTGATTAGTTCAACGGTTACTTCATCAAAGCCCGGGGCTTTTTTGTTTTTTAACTCCGATATATATATTTTTATTTCATCGCTATTTACAGTGCTTAAGAAAAAGCTTCTCCCTGACGTTGTATTTTCATATTGAGTATCAGGTGGTATTATATCTTTTGCCAGTTTCTCTCCCACTTCGGAGAAAAAGTTTACAAATTCATTGCAAATTTTTGTTTTGTCGTTTGTTCTATGTCCAGTTTTTTGGATATTAATTTCTGTAATGTTTGTGCTGTTTTTTTGTGGTTTTACTATATTATTTATTGTATTCCAAATTACTTTAGAATTATTTGGGCATGATTTTGTTTGATTTTGAAAGTATGCTCTCTTTTGTTTTTTAATTAGATAATTTATGTTATTTCTGCTATTTATATATTGTTGTTTTATTTGTGTGTTGTTTGGATTGTTTATTGTTTTTTGATATAATTCATCTCGTTGTTTTATTGTATTTGCTAGTCTTGCAGAGATCCATTCCTTTCTTTTTTTATTATAATTTGTTCTAATTTTTTTTGAGGCTTTTTCTTTTGCTGTATTGATATTTCTTATTAATATATTACTTAAAATTTCAGGATCGTTCAGGACATGTATAGTAACTATCCCAATTTTGTAGTTTTAAGTTGTTTGTAAAAAGTTTTTTGTCTATAATTATTTTGTGTTTACTTCTCTTTATGTAGTCAAATTTGTTGACGTCTGTAAGGAGTAATTTTAGGATTATGCTGTAATGGTCAGTATAGTTTGTTTTTAGTACTATTGGGGTTAGATGATCATCTGTTGCACTTCCTTTATAAAAAATGTGGTCTATACAAGACTCGTTTTCATTTGTTACCCTCGTGGGGCAGTTTATGAGTGATTTATAACCATAGTGGTATAAGATGTCTTTATATTCATTTGTTATTTCATCGCTATCTAGAATATTTATGTTAAAGTCTCCGAGTAAAATATTATGGTCATAAAATTTCATGTTTTGGTGATGGTAAAGGCCTAGGTTAAAATTGTTTACATCCATATTTGTGAAAGGTTTGTATAGGGCCGTAATTGAGATTTTTTTTATTCGAAATTTCTATGACGGCTTTTAGTGCTTTAATTTCATTTATTTGTACAATGTCTACTTTTTGTTTTATATTTTTTTTTATGTACATTACTGTGCCATCGTTCCTATTTAACGTAGCTTCATTATAATATAGGTTAAAACCATGTATGTTAAAATTATTTATGTTTGTTATGTAGAATGTTTCTGTTAGGCAGATGATGTCAAAACAATTTTCAAGTTGCGACATATATACTAAAAATTCGTCAAAATTTTTTGAGATACTACGAATATTACAGTGATAGATTTTTATGTTATTTTGACGGTTTTTGAGATTTAAAATATTTTTGCAGTCATTGATTGATTGGGTTGTTTGCGTTGTTATATCGCTAGGTGCAAAATCGCGTACAAAGGGATCCATTTTTTAATTTAGATAGCAAATTTATGATATGATACTTATTCTATACTATTGTGTTTTAGTTTTATGTCTTCAGATATAAAGTTTTATATTACATACGTCTTTTCTGCTTATTCATACTAGGAACACTTCGGGTGTGGTAGCGATATGTGCTTGTTCTTTCTCGTGGAGTTGTCGGTCTGAGGTGTGATGCAGCTGATGTGGAAGGGTCTTGAATACTTTTAGTTGTCGTCGGTGCTTTTTCACTTTTTTTTTTCTTCTTTTTTCTTGTTTTCTTCCGTATTTTCTGGTACTTTTTCCTCATCGTTTTCTGCGGTTTCTGTGGTGGTTTCTATGGTCTCTTCTTTCTCTAATTCTAGTAGGTCCTTTACTGTATAAGCCGTTTCGTTTATGATTAGTTTGTTTTGCGTAATTTTTGCATCTAAGTTTTGCTGTCTTGCAGCTCGTAGGTGTGTTCGAAGTATTTTTTGGTTTTCCCTATCCTCTTTGGTTAGATTCTGTACAATGGCAATATTTGTATTCTGTAGATTTCGTCCGTTTTTTAAAACATCAATTTTCTTGTGGAGAGATACAAATTTTACTATTATTGGTCTTGCGTTTGAGTTACGTCCAAAACGATAAATGTGGTTTATTTCAGATTTGTTTGTTTTTACCTTTAGTGTATTGTTTATAACTTCTAGTACCTTTTCATATATGTCTTCATCTTCTTCTTCGGCAATTGCAAATATTATTATATTGTTTCGTCTACTGTCTCGTATGTGATCTTGAATTTGGTTTTGAAGTTCTTTGTTCTTTTTTTCTAGCGCTTCCACTTTCTTTTCTGTGTTGGAAAGTTGGTGTGTTAGACTATCAATCTTCGACTTTATTTCACTGGATGATGTTTCTATTAATTTTTTTAGTTGGTTGTACACTTCTATTGTTATTTCGTTTTTAGCTTTTTCTGGCATAATTTATAATAACAAAAAATATCGGTAAAATTTTGTAGTGTGTCCCACTGATGCTGTATGTGTGCTTTTTCTGATATGTGACATTTTAACATCATTCATGCCCCTTTATTCTATCTCTTACAGATCTTTTTGTCTGACCAATATACACACCGACTGTGGTTACATGCTGTTTCATGAATATGATTTGCTTTTATCCGACATCAACAAATTTAAAGGAGGTGGTTCTCAATTCGATCCTTATTTATGTTTTTTTTTTATAATTATAACTATATTATGAGATCATTGTTCTTAACCTTCTGCTGTAAATTTAACAAAAATTGCTACTTGAATGTAAACAATTAAGGCAAATTGTGAAATTTATTTAAAACCCCACATAAAATTAATGAAAGGAACCCGCACACCGCAAGAGGAAAATCCGGCATAGGTTAAATTCCCCCAAATTTTGATATGTTGCTCTACTGGCAGAATAGATCAAAAGTCTCCATGGGCCTAAGTTCCAGAAACACACCCTATTTTTCCAACCCTTACGGAGTGTGTAAATACCTTTGCGGATGCATTTCTATATTTTTTTGAAAAATTCTTTGTCAAAAAATAATTAATTTAAACTATTTCGGTCATTTTTCAGATTTTTGGTCTACATGCGCTTCTGCTTATTTAAAATTATATAAATCATATTCATTATTCGTCTGTAATATCAACTAGCATGTCATTATTATTTATTTCCCTATGACCTGCGTGCAATATATAGTGAAGTAATGCTTGACTTGGATACTTAACTCTTTGTTGGTGTCTTGCCTAACCCAAAAACCATAGGCAAATTGTGAAATTTATTTAAAAGGACCCCACATAAAATTATTGAAAGAAACCCGCACACCGTAAGAGGGAAATCCGGCCTCGGTTAAATTCCCCCAAATTTTGATGTGTTGCTCTACTGGCAGAGTAGATTAAAAGTCTCCATGGGCCTGAGTTCCAGAAACACACCCTCCACTGCTTTTCACCCTCTAAAGGGATAAAAAGTGTTGGAGTAAATGATATCTCTACAATAATATTTTATACTTTCTATAGTTACGAAAAATTCAGTCAAAGAATTTGATTTATATTTTGACACCCTTCCACCTTCCTACGTTTTTCCAACCCTTAGGGAGGGTGTAAATACCTTTGCGGATGCAAGGCTCTGAGCCTTCTCATTGGATCAGCTACATCACCAGCAGTGCGGAAAAACTTTAATATTATTTTTCTTATATCAAACGATGTAAAATGAAAAAATAAAAACTTTAAAAACAATCCAGAGCTGATATATTGTTGCTTGCAAACGTCTAGAATATATTCTACTATGCAAAAATCCAAGCTCATTTCTGTTTTTATCCACTGCAAAGCTGTTGGTGCTTTCATAGTCAAGTTTATCTTGAATGTAACAAAGAGCTAATTCTGTTTGGTAAATTCCCACAGTTAACTGCTTTAAGTAGTTCAAATCAAATTGAGGAAATTCTGGAACTTGATTTTCATTCAGCAACTCCCACATAGCAAACTTTCTAGCTAAATTCTCCTGCTCTACTCTCACCTCTTCTGCACGCTGCTTAATTTCACGAGATAAGGCGACTGTGTTTCCTTGCATTTGTATGGTATCTCTATATTTATTTATGAAAGCACCGACTATAAAGTAAAACTTTTGAGGATTCAAAATATGGGCTCTAGGAATGACCCCATCAAGAAATTTATAGATATGCTTAACACGTTTAGTGCAGACGCCGTGGATCCGCATTGCAGCGATGTTTAATGAGAGGCGGCTGTATGTTGTCAGCGTGTGTGTTGAGCGTTTCATATTAGGTCAGCCTATAAACATCATATTTTACGACTATTCTGTGTGTCAAAATGAGTTTCGTGTTAAAATGGCCATTCCCAACTTCATATACTGTTTGTTTAAATATTTATATGTGTACTAGCTGATGCCCGTGATTTCGTTCGCGTGGAAGACTTCGTCCGCGTGGAATTAGCAACATTGACATACTAACTTATGCCTATAAAGAAGTACTATACATACTCACTGAGTACTACTATAGTACTTAGGAAGTACACTCGAGGGAACCCACTGCACATTCATTGCCCTCAAGGAAAACTTCACGCATTCATAGTACCCAGGAAAACCCACTGCGCATCCAAGATACCCGGGGAAACCCACTGCACATCTATTGTACTCGAGGAAACTCACTGCAAATCCATTGCATTCAAGGAAACCAACTTCGCATCCATTGCACTCGAGGAAACCCACTGCGCATCGCAATTTGTTAGATTGCAGATTGTAGATTGTTTAAGGGGTCGCTTGGCCCTGGGTTGGCCTTTCTTCACCTTGACCTAAAAGGTCTTTTGTGAATTACCCTGTATCTAGTTGTTGCCCAGGATTCCAAGACTTTTTGCAAAGCTTGCGATTTTCCTGGGAGCTAATTTCCCTATGTCTTCAGGCGTTAATTCCGCCTGTTCTAGGTACTTTAGCCTAATGCGGATTAGCACCTTGCATTCACAAAGTATATGTTCTGCAGTTTCAGTTGCAGCTTCACAGTATCTGCATTTGTCATCTTATGCCATGCCCATATTCTTGAGATGATATCTCAAGGGGCAATGGTCAGTTAGAAGGCCTGTGATCAGCCTTAGGTCAGACTTTTCAAGTTCAAGAAGCCTTGTGGAATTCTTTGTTGAATAGGTTATAAACCTTTTTGCTTGTCTTTGGCCTGGAGTGTTCCTCCAGTAGGACTCTTTTTGTTCCTTTTCCCATTTTAGGACCTCCTCCGTTATGTGTCCCTTGGATAGGCCACAGAACGGTTTGGGTCCAAAAAACGGGGCTTTAGCCCCTTTTCTTGCGAGGCTATCAGCTAATTCGTTGCCTTCTATTCCCTCATGCCGTGGCACCCACATCAAGGTAACCGTGTTGTTTTTTGCCAGTTGCTTCAGGGATTGTCTGCATTCCCAGGCAATTAAAGGCTCTCAGGTCACATACCTTGACTCAAAGGTATATGACCTGAGAGCCTTTAATGCTGCCTGACTATCTGAAAGTATATAGATCTTTGCCCTTCGAGTGCCTCTATTTAGGCATTCCTGGGCACATAGATCTATAGCATAAATTTCTGCTTGGAAGATGGTTAGGGTGTTACCAAGGGCTTTAGATAGCCTGCATTTAGGCCCTGCTATGCCCACACCAACCCCTTCATCCATCTTGGATCCATCTGTGTACCAGATGTGTTACTCTTTCTCCAACCGCAGTGCTCCGACCCTGCCCGCCTGACGGCTTTCAATCAGCACATCAAACGGGCAGTCAAAGTCATGCTTGATTGGCATTGAGTCAGTGGATCTGGTCATGGATTCGAATTGGATTAACTCCAGAATCCTTAAGTGACCAACCAGGTCAGTGCCTGATGCAGCACTAAGTGCTGCCTCCTTCCTCACATGCAAATGCAGAGGAAGTAAGCCCAGCATTGCCTCCATAGCTGCTGTGGGACACGAGCGCATTTCTCCTGTAGTCCCTAGACAGGCAAGGCGTTGCAATTTCTGCAACTTTCCTTGTGCTACTTTTTCTTCTGTTTTTAGCCACCATATGCATGATGCATAGGTAACCATAGGTCTCACAACCCATAGGTAGGACCAATGTATCATTTTCGGCTTCAGACCCCAAGTCTTACCAAACAGCCTACGGCACGTCCAAATAGCCGTCGTTCCTTTGGTAAGTGTCCTTTCTAAGTGTGAGTTCCAGGTAAGTTTTTGGTCTAGGATTACTCCTAGATACTTGACTTCACTGGAAAAATTAAGTATTGTTCCATTTAACATAGGAGCTCTCAAATTGAGTTTTCTCCTTTTGGTGAATGGAACAATAACTGTTTTGCTCGGATTGACATTAAGACACTCTGGCGAGTAGATATTATGTTTAAGGCAATTTGCATGTGTTTTGATGTCATAACCTCATGCCTGCCTCTCACAGTAATGACCAGGTCTTCAGCGTAGCTCTGAACGTTGAAGCCATAATTACTCAGCTTATGGAGAAGATCGTCGACCACCATTGACCACAGCAGGGGCGATAAGACTCCACCTTGTGGACAACCTCTAACTGCAGTCACGGTGGCCGACTCGTTCCCCACATTTGTGGTAATTATTCTGCTTCTTAGCATGGATTGTATCCATCTGATTGTCGGGGACTGTATTCCCCTTTTTTCCACGGCTCTTTGTATGGATTCATAGGAGGTGTTGTCAAAAGCACTCTCTATATCTGTGAAAGCACGCAGAGCCAGTTCCTTTGCTGTAAATGTCTTTTCGATGCCTTTGACCAGGCCATGTAGAGCATTTATCGTTGATTTGCCAGGTTGATAGGCAAATTGTTTCGAGTGAAGCGGTTTCACTGTAATGATTTCGCTTCTAATCTGTTGATCTAGTATTTTCTCCATTGTTTTAAGGAGAAAAGAGGTTAAGCTGATGGGGCGATGAGATTTTGGCTCGTCTGGTGGACGTCTGCCTATCTTTGAGATAAACGCCACCTTAACTTCCCTCCAAGCTTGGGGAATATACCCAAGAGTGTAGCTTGCTATGAATATGCTTCTCAGGCATGGGATAAGTTCCTCAATCCCATGTTGAAGCAGGGCAGGAAAAATACCGTCCCTGCCCGGTGATTTAAAGGTCTTGAAGGTCGATACCGCCCATTTAATGGGGTCGTTGCACTATATCGAAATTGAGTCTGATTTTGTATGGAAAATGTAACTGTGGGTTTGTTAATGCCCTGTGTTACATAAATTGACCAAACTATTGCGCAAAATTTGAACTACACCACTTTAAATGGCGCCGTCAGCACAATTCCTGTGCCCTTGCTACGTCATGAAAACGCTGATGCGCTTGATAGAGATGGTCGGTCCGGGCGGACCTGTTTCAAGTGAACGAATCCGGAGGTGGAATGGGTCCGAACGAATTCACGATGTCGATCGAACCGGGTCTGCGGTCCATTGATCTGGTATGATATGTGTGTACTGGGGTCGTTGCACTATATCGAAATCGAGTGTGATTTTGTATGGAAAATGTAACTGTGGGTTTGTTAATGCCCTGTGTTACATGAATTGACCAAACTACTGTCCGAAATTTAAACCACCAAATTGAAAACGATGATGCTCTTGCGTCGGATTATTGATCGACACATAGGCTTAGGTCAAGATTTGTAAAAGAGACAGGTTGCCTGGTAACTCCAGGAGCCAATAAAATTCTTGCGCGGGAGTGACGTGTCCAGAGGACCTTTTAAAATTAACATGCACAATATCAAACTGTCAAACCAACACAAACATTTTGTTTTGTTATGAATGACAGGGACGGGCACGGATAGATCGGTAAGTTCCGACTAATTTCGGAGGCATTCGGCGTTGCCCGCCTACGTCAACTTTGATGCTAATTTACACTCTTAAAACGCATGCAACAAAAAAAGAACAAAAATATCCATTGACTTGATATTGATAGATAGTAGATACCTGTATAAAAATAATAGAAAAAAGTGATGGACAATTTTTAGTTTCCTACCTAATTGCGTAAACATTTTGAAGCGGATCCGATGGAACGAATCCACAAGCGGAACGGTTCCAAACGGACCGAAACCACTAAAGGAACCGGACCCATCTCTAGCGCTTGAATGACAGGGACGGGCACAGATGGATCGGTAAGTTCCGACTATTTTCAGAGGCATTCGGCGTTGCCCGCGCTACGTCATCATTTCAACTTTTATGCTAATTTACACCCTTAAAACGCATGCAAAAAAAAAACAAAAAACACGGGTCTAATATTTTTCATTATATTTTCAGAATATACAATAAAAAAAATACGTGCAACGACCCCATTCTGCTAGGGGGTGAATATTTTTCCAGATAGCCTTTTCCCTTCCCTGGTAGGACGATGTGGATCCTCTTCCAGGAAGCCCTGTGGAAATTCACCTTCGATTACATGGGAGCCAGGGAAGTGAGTACCTAAAAGTACTCTTATGTTTTCCTAGTGACTCTCTGCATGTTGACCATCGAGCTGTTTGAGTAGCCCTATTCCGTTTGAGTGGTCTTTTGCAAGGACTTTTTGTAGACGGACTGCTGGGGCTAATTCATCTATCCCCTTGCAGAACCGTCTCCATGATCTTCTTTTAGACCTTCTCAATTCTGTGTTGTACTCCGTGAGGGCTTTTTGATAGTCCTCCCAGTTTCCAAAGTTCTTAGCTCTATTGAAAGTTTTCCTGGTCTCAGCCTTGAGGTGACTGAGATCCCTATTCAATCAAGGCACGTCTCTTTGGACTGTCTTTTGTTTAACAGGGCAACTTTTTTCATAACACGAGGTCATGAGGTTTTATAATTGATATGAGGTTATATCTAAATCCTCTATTGTGTCGATGGGGTGTGTGATACCTTCTACCTCCGACTTTAAGTGTTCCTTGTAAACACTCCAGTCAGTCAGTCTAGGTATTCTACACTCCTCGAAGCTTGCTACAGACGCCTCCAAGTCGAATATGTCTGTGATCCGACATTGAGGGCTCATCTGTAACATGCCAGTTTTTGATAGAGTCGGTTATAAACGGATCAGCAAGGGTTACGTCTAAAACCTCTTTTCTAATCGCATTTATAAAGGTGGGTTCATTACCTTTATTGATAATGTCGATATTATTTGCAGACAAATATTCAAAAAGGTACTCACCTCTAGTGTTTATATCTGTGCTGCCCCATATGAGATGGTGCGCATTAGCATCACTGCCAATAATGTAATGTTTGTTTCTCTTTTTGCACCAGCTAATGAGGCTTTTTACTTCCTCTGGAGGTGGGGTTCGTTCTTCACCGGGAAAGTAAGCAGAGGCAATTACAATTTGCCTTTTTCCTTTTTCCGTAGGTACGTCCACAACTGTGGCAACTAAGTTCCTGGTTGTGAACTCTGAAAGGAGAACAAAATTAGTGTTTTTGTCGAGCAGTAAGGCAGCCCTAAGATTGTCATGCAAGGTAGAATAAAGTAACTTACATGATTGTGTGGGGAGTCCTTTGATGTGTCCTCTGTATACCCAGAGCTCTTGAATTAGCCCTATGTTTATTTTTGACTTGGAGGGAGTTTTATTGTGGCTCTCATCCACTTGGTCGGCCGATTAAGGCAGACCCCCACGTAGAGCAAGCCTGTCACCAAGTTACTCTACATGGTTTATACCAGGCAGGTTTCCAAGGGTGAGACAAAGTCCCCCGCGTGCATGACAACCCAGGTCCAAACCCGATGCACCAAGCACCCGAGCGACTGAGCTCCATCCTCCACGCTGTTGATCCTGATATAGCTTCAGGACGTTGGGTTCGCTACCTCCCATCCTGTAGGTGGTACAGGCCTGAACGGAGCTAATTGCGTCATATGATACCCGTCTACAAAAGTAAACAAACATCACATAACGTCAGTACGGGTGCGTGAAACCCTAGCTCATGCCGTCATATACCTTCGTCAACACCTCATGGTGAGAGAAAGATAAGTACGTTATGGTACCTCGCAATTTGTTAATAATTCATTATTCTATTTTTGTGTTAGAGCGAGTTAAACGAAAAAATAATTATTTTAATCGACAATAATGGCGTTCTTTATGAACTAAGAATGACTGGCGAAATAATGTATAGTTCCCGGATTTTTCTATATAGCTGTATGTTCTATCGACTGATATAGCTTTTCTTTCATTTAGGTTATCATTGTGTAATTTTTTTGCAAATGGAGTAACGTGCCTTTCAATATATTCCCGACAAGTAATAGTTTGCAAACCTATGGTTTCTGGAATAAACCGCATCAATAAAGATCGTCTTACTAAAGATATGGTCATACTAACTGATTGTCTATTGGAAAACTTGAATATAATTTTAAATTTCGTCCGTAAGATTTTGTCGAAGTTTGATTAAAAATGTTAGTAGGTGTTTTCTTTTTACCCAACGTATTCTATTTCTGGGTCACAATAGGCCAGCAAGTTATCAAACTGATTTTTTGTTAAAGAAGTTAAAGCAATAAAATCTTCTTCCAGGAGTGCATCAGGATCAAATACATTATTTTTAAAATGGATACTTAACTCACGCAATTTTTCAAAAAATCCACGGATTTCTGTACCACTTAGTTCAATCGAACGTTCAATAGACCTCATAGCTGCATAGAGGGCTGGAAGTAGGAATCCTTCCTCATTAATATGCCTTAGACATAAACTTCTAGACTCAGGAACATAAATATCTGTATCAATATAGATTTTTACTCTACCTTCGATTCCAATGCGTTGCATATGATTACACTCGTTATTACAAATAAAATAGGTATTATTAGACTTTCGCTTAATGATCCTCAATCATAAACATTTTGAAGAGCATTAAAGTCTTTTCTCAGGAGTTCACCACGATTCATACATACACAAGATGCATTAATAATCAACATTAAAAGAGTACGCAGAATATTCTATGGTACATATAATTAAAAAAGAGAAGATACACATTAAAATAAAAAAAATTTCACTATGTTACAATGACATATCACTGAAATCATTCAGAAGATACTCCTCAATGCTATAAAAAGCTTTAGTTTTAAAGTATAATTTTATTTTATTTTTAAACTGATTGAAGGCTAAATCTTTTACCTTTATAGGAAGGACATTGTACATTTTTATGCAGTGGTAACTAGTTCCATCTCTAGTACGTGAGAGTCTTAAATAGTTATGAACTAGCCTATCTTTATTACGAGTAGGATATTGGTGGATATCACTATGTTTGATATATATGTTATGCCTCTGTTTTATATATAGTAGGCATTCTAATATGTAAACACATGGTAGGGTAAGTATACCAAGCTTTATAAACTGCTCACGACAACATTCACGGTAGCCTATTTGAGCCATAATTCTGATGCATTTTCGTTGCAAGCTAAATGCTTTAGATGTATGAGTTGAGTGGCCCCAATTTAATATAGCATATGACAGTTGAATGAAAGAATCCATAGTAAGCTGTTATTAAGGTTTTTTGCGATACACTATTTCGTAGATTCCTTATTAGAAAAGTAATTTTTGAAAGTTTCCCTGAAAAATACACAGATGTATTACCTAATTCTTGTCGATAGCGTCTCGCGATCTCCACTTTCTGGTCATTGTCAAAATTCCTAATTAATTAATCGCATATTGAGTTCGTGTTGTAAGTCATTACAAACAAATCAGTTGATTCTGCGAGCCATAATGAGTAAATTAAGTATGGTTTAACTTTATAAATAATTAATTATCAATAATATATTTTTTCCAATGTTTACATATAAAATGACACTTTTCAAATTCTTTGAATTTTTCGTAACTATAGAAAGTGCAAAATATTATTGAAAGGATATCATTTACTCCAACGCTTTTTACCCTTTTAGAGGGTAAAAAGGGGTGGAAGGGTGTATTTCTGGGACTCGGGCCCATGGAGACTTTCGATCTGCTCTGCCAGAAGAGCAACATATCAAAATTTGGGCAAATTTAACCGATGCTGGATTTCCCTCTTGTGGTGTGCGGGGTCATTTGACTTTTAGTTGAAATTTTTTATAACTTTGGAGATAAGTAGTTTTAAGTGTGCTGATCAAAAGTTGTGATGCAACCCATGAAAACTCGTACTTTGTGCTCCAGTGGGCTCAGCATGCGATAGGATGAAAATATGTGATGTTACATTATGAGGGAATCCCCTCCTCCTCTGTAGGTTCGCTATGGGGGTTACGCCTGAAGTTAGTCCCACTTAATAATATGACTACAGAAAGATAACTAAAAGGTCAAGAAAATTTTAATTCAAACAAAAAATAATCATATACCGGCTAACTGGTCAACTATAAGTTAATTTTCATCATTTGTTTTCAGTGCCCTTGTCAGATATCCCAATGGAGACGTGGTTCACTTTTCTTGTCAGGAAAAGAAGTTTACTAACTAATTAAACAATATATTATAAATATTAACTTTCGTTTAGTATAGAAATGTTTTATTTATATGTTTTTGTGTAAATTTTTTTTAATAGGCCACTCTGTCTTTGAAAAGAAGTCAATAAGTTTTACTCTGCCCAAAAATTTGGAAAATAGTTTAATGTAATATGTGTAAAAATGAATGCATCCATACAAAAGAATTTTTTTTTTTTACTTTTAATGTATTATTGAGATCTAATTAAATGTAGAGCGGTCTATTAAATCAACATCACTTCTGTGATATATTTATATAGCTGAGCCAACTATAAGTTTTAAACCTCTTTGTTAGTATTTATATTTTATTAAATAAAATAAGTAAATAAATATCAAATGTTATGTTTATATATGTCGGATTTCGTAATGCATTCCAGGATTAGTAAGATAAGTATTCCGAACAAAGAAAGTTTATTAAGAAACTATTTTTTACATTCTTCCTAAACTTTTTGTATGTACATATATAATCTCACTACAAATGTAAGTTGATTAAATATATGCTTTGACTTTGCATAATCAAAAAAGACATTTGACGAGTTCGGTTAGTAGTGGTTTGTGATTAAACCTATATTAAGAAAATTTGTTTTCTTTCAATAGGTAGAAATTTTAAAAAAACCCGCTGCCCAAGGAATCACTACTTCCACATCTAGATTTTCTATCCAAGTCTCATAACGAAAAAATTTTGTATTAGTGGAGCGAAATAGACCATAAAAGTCTCTCCGTTCTCGAGAAAAAAAAAATCAGCGTAGAACCAGACCGGACGTTATAGGTTTTATAAACTGGACAATTCTACATGAGAAATGGCTATTTACAATAATTACGCTGGCAGACGAAACTTCCGAACGGCGCGCGCGCTAACCGGAAAAAGAAACTAAAAATTTTTTTTTTCTTTTTTTCTTTCGGAAGTTTCGTCTGCCAGCGTAATTGGGGTATGTGAAGTACATATACTAACTACCTATGCGGACAGATATCGATAATCATTCGATTTAAAAATAAATGCCCACTCCCTATCCCCCCCACCATACCAAAAAGTTCCAGAGAGGAAAAAATTTTGTATTTATATGGTCTCTTCGATTACCGACTGGCAGACGGTAACCACTCGTCGTCGAATTTGCACGCTATTTCCTAGACTAAAAGGTCCCGTGTTCGAATCCCATACAGTTGGATATTTTTTCATTTTTTTTTTCATATAATTTTTTTCACAAATATATGGAATCACAAAATTTAGGATGTCCAATAACTGACATTATTTACAAGAAAACTGTGAAGAGTATCCTATAGAATGTGTAACAATTATATAAAAAGCTCAGTAAATTGGGGAAGAGTACGTTTTTAGCTTGTTTTTTCTTCCATAACTTCAGAGATTCTTATTACAATGAATGTATCCTTGCAGTACACCTCGTTCTACTGTATACCCTTCTGATATTGTTTGTTTTTCTATACGTTCTTATATCTGCCATATCTCCTTTATGTAACAATTTAAGTATTGTGATTTTTAAACCTTCGGAAACATCTCCTTTTGAAAACATTTGTTTATTAGCATAGATAATGGCTCAGATTGTATGTATGCACAGTGTTTAAAGATTTTTGTAAGAATTTCATCGTAACCAACTGCATTCATATTTTTGAGCATTTGTATTGTATTATATACTTCAACTGCATCGGTTGGTAAGAGAACAAATGTTATAGTACAGAGTGATTACTCCTCTTTTCTATTGCTCAAGGTTTTGTGATTAACTTCACTGCAGACTGACCTTGGGATGGCATATATATGGAGAGTCACTACGGCTCCCACCAAAATGTCCGTCAATGGTACTTTTGCATTGAACTGAACCCACAGAATCTATTTTTGCATTGATGGACAAAAATAAATTGGTAACCTGTGATTTCAAAAAAATTCGATTTCCGGCCGAAAGCATCCACCCGGAGCGCTCGCACATATACTAGGCAGTTAGCATCCTTCGTGGTCCCGCGTTCATCATACTGACAGATATAAATGAAAAAATATTGATTTTATTTATGTTATAATGTAATTTAAATTGTTATACATATTTTTATATTCTTATAAACTGAGGACTTAGATCTCAGAAATAAATTATATTATTGTTAATACCTTCCCCCTCTTCCAACTGCTAGGGAGATAACTATTTACTCCGGCGAGGATCATCTAGTATCGGACTAGACTAGATGATTGTTGATGACAACATACTGTCAACGTAATGACATACCAATCAGCACATACCTCACAGAGAATATGATTATAAAATAATTACTCTGAGATAAGCGTGCTTGCGTCTAGGATGAGGGTCCAAGAGTCGATTCCTAATTGGTAACTGATAATTTTTTTGAAAGAAAAATTAATTCCGATATTCTTGAATGTGGACACATTCAAGAATATCGGAATTAATTTTTGTCTCCATCCAACTTCATTTTACCTCTCATGTTACTTTTAGCGAAGCGTCACATGTAATACAGCCCGCATATGATGTTAATGGCATTAAATAGAGAAAGGTAAGTAAAAGTTCAAAAATATAGATGCTTTGTGGCTCTCATAGCAGACATAAATCAGTAAGTACGCACACATGAATAACACGTAAAAAATGATGCCAGAAACAAGATTAAATCAATGCTCAAGTGCCATTGGTTTCAACTGTAATTTTAATGTATCATGTAAATTTAACATTAAAAAAATGTCTGGTTGAATATTCAACCAATTATTACACGTGTAAAAATCAACCTACTAACGTGTATTTAACCAAATTATGTTAGATACACATTAAATACACGTGTGTGTGCTTACTGGGAAAGTAAGCCCTAGGGGGAAACAGTAAGCGAAATAAAATTTATTCCTATTTAAGTGCGCAAATTACACAAAATAATCTAATACATCGTATAGCAATACTCGCATTGACGAATTCGCAATGAGCTATTCATATGAAAAAAAACTGCAATTACTAGGTATTACGGAAAAATGCCTTAAAATTATTAAAAATTTGGCTTTAATATAATCAATAAAATAGATTCTAAAAAAATCTGCAATTATTTACTTTTAAAGTCCATTGCTTTAGGCCAAGAAAGAATGTTTGTTTTTTGCTGATAATTTCCTTTCAAATTACAGTAGTCATTGTCCTGTTCCAAAAGTCACATCCGATATTAACACTTTAACTGCTATGTGTAGCAATATGATACACACCGCTCAGGTCTCTGGCGCGTTGTGTAGTAATATGCTACACGAGAGTGTAGTGTTTTAATGATGTCTGTGTGTGACAGGCCTGAACTTAATTAATTCTGTGTGGAACTATGCAACACAACGCCTGAATCTACGTGTGTTTAAAATAGCTTATGAATTAAGTTATTTCTGGTGAGTTAAATTCTCTTTATTAAAAATAAATATCAAATACAAGTAGATTTTTTTATTTTGTATGTCAGTTATCAGTTATCAGAAATAAAATTAAATATTTGGTTAAAGAAATGCATATATCATATAAAATGAAAGGAAAATAATTTATTTTACACTACACTGATCTAAAACATTCAATACATAAATGAGGAGCATCAGGACATGCTAGACATACATATTTGACTGTTGGTACCGTTTTAAGTGCATAGGATCTTCCTTGTTCCCTGCTAAAAATTTTGTAGCAGTTTTTGCACCGGTTACGATTATCTTTACCATTTTTCTTTGAAATTTCAAGTCTATGTTTGTCGACTATCTCTTTGACAGTAATTTTTTTAGGTCCATATTCAAAAAGCAGATAAACAATCAGGAGCATATATTTTGTACGAATCTGCGCGTGTTGGGACAAGTCTGCTGTGCGTCATATTGCTACACACAGCCTGTGATATAGACAATCATGTGTAAAGTAGTGTAACACAAAAAAAATGAGATGTGGTGAGGTGTGTAATTATACTATACACAGAGATTTTTCAGTTATTCAAATCAAATTTTTCGTTAAATTAATATTTATTATCTCATCATGCCATTTTCTGTACGGAATTGCAAAAAAAATGTTTTAGCAGTTTGGGACCATTTCATGTTTTTTAGTGCCGCAGTTAAAGTGTTAACAATTTACCTTCAAATATAAGATGTCAATTTTTGTTCATATACGAAATTTTTAAATTGTATCTCTGTTAGTAATAATCTAGTTTAGTATGTTTGTCCTTTTTTGTTTAAGCTTCTTTCTTCTAATTTATATCTAATTTATATCTATGTTTTTCATTAGCTACATGTTTTATGTGTGTCCCCGGATGGAGTTGACAAGAGGGAAAACATCTCTAGTATTGATTTTACGACGAAAAGTCGTTCTTTATAAAAAATTCTGCTTCTCGAAAAAATGAATTTACCATATAAAAATCTTAGATCAGATGTACCGGGTGTTAATAAATTAAGAAAACATCAAAATGCCTCAAGAGAGAAGTACCTTCATTTATTATTTTGGACAAAATGTTTATAAAACAAAGTTGTTTATAATCCAAAATAAAGCCTAAATACAAATTATGAAGTCTGTATTTTGACTTTTATGTTATTATCGTGTTTATCTTTTTACGTTGAATTTATTAATATGAATAATAATTAAAATTAAGAAACAGAGTGTGCTGTCAATAATATTGAACTGAGAAACGTCATTGTGACATTGTGTAGAATATTACTATCTTACATCTGCATTTATTAGTGTTCTGTTGATCATTTAAAAAATGTTTACCAAACAAGAAAGAATTTATTTGATCAAATGTTATGGGATTGGAGACGTTTCTTATCGATATGCAATTAACCTTTTCCACTAAAAGTTCCCTAACACAGCGGTATCGCGCTAATCATTACGCAAACTTGTAAAACAATTCAATGAAACTGAATCTGTATTGGATGCCAAAAAAAACAAGAAAAAGTACAATGAAGACGATGCGGCAACACTTTTGGCAATAAATTCAGTAATAGAAAACCCGAAATTATCTTTACGGAAACGCTCACAAAGACTGGAAGTAAGTAAAAGTCATTTACAGAGAATTTATATGGAAAACAAAGTTTGACCGTTTAAGCCAAGGTTCAGACATACACTTGAAAATGGAGATGAAGAGAAGCAATTGGATTTTTGTTTATGGGTCGGTGAGAATTGCCTCGTAGATAGAAGTTTTCACAGAATGTTTTTTTTACTGACGAAGCAACATTTTGTACCAATGGCCACGTTTCGTCACAAAACAGTCGTTATTGGGCTTTTGAAAATCCAAACAATGTCATTCACAAACGAAGTCAACGTTATAAAAAAGTGAATGTATGGTGTGGGATTTTTTATGATCGAATCGTTGGTCCACATTTCTTAGAAGAAAATTTAAATCAGCATGTTTATTTGGACCTTTTGGAAAACTTTGTATTGCCATTTATAAACAGTCTGCAACCGGAAGTAAGGCGTTACTTTTTTTGGCAGCAAGACGGTTGCCCAGCTCATTCCTCAGTTTTGGTATGGCAGTGGTTGACAGATCACTTCGGAGCCAGGTGGATGGGAGGATATACTCCAATTAATTTTTTTGCATGATCACCAGACCTTACACCAATGGATTTTTTTCTGTGGGGTGTTTTAAAACAGAAAGTTTATTCAGATGACCTGCCGCAGGATCGAGAAACACTAAGGGCACGAATACAAGACGCGGTGAATGAAGTGAATGTACCCTCAACCATTCGTAAGGTCTATGGTGAATTTATTAAAAGGATGGAGAAATGTGTTGAGGTTGGAGGAGGTTATGTAGAATAAATTGTTTTTCCACAATTGTTGAAGTTAATGTTATTATGTTATGTTAATGTTTGAAAAAAAATGTAAGTTGACATAAATGTAAAAGTCAAAATTTAAACTTGATAATATGTATTTTGGCTTTATTTTGGATTATAAACAACTTTGTTTTATAAACATTTTGTCCAAAATAATAAGTAAAAGTACTTCTCTCTTGAGGCATTTTGATGTTTTCTTAATTTATTAACATCCGGTACATCTGATCTAAGATTTTTATATGGTAAATTCATTTTTTCGACAAGCAGAATTTTTTTATAAAGAATGACCTTATAAAATCAATAATAGAAATGTTTTTCCTCTTGTCAACTCCATCCGGGGACACACTGTATATAGCACATTATATAATAAAATGCATATGTTGTAAACTAATATCATTTGGGATTATGTCCTGTAGATATTCTGAAATAAATAAATAAATCTATACGGAGGTGCCACTAACATCCCACTATATAATTTTTATGCAGCATCAGACTGGAGAAGAACATACCACTTTTTTTAAATTTATTTATTTAACGTCAGCCTATTTCCGCTACCAGGGCCTATCACCGACGTCAACCTGGAAATTTTGCTGAATCTCAAAGAGTAGGGACCTTTACTTGCTTGACATTTAATAGACAAGGAACTGACTGATATACATCCCCTCCGAAGGATGGTATATCCACTTCAATCCTCGTCTTGAAATTACATAGCTTTCGCGTATACGCTGATATTCAAGCTGCTAGAAGATGGGATCAGATCTCTGTTTCCCCAGATGGGTTTTTGCCCATCCAACCATGCTGAATGTTGCTTCACTGTAAGTATCTAAATACGTGTACACTCAAGACGCCTCTACGCTCGCCCCCAATATATGTCTTTGAAATATCAGAATTATAAATCCTATCTAAATATAGACTGCAGAAAATTGAAATACTACAGCCGTATGTTGGAATAGCTTCTATGTTGATAGTGGAACCTTGTGGCCAACAGTGTGTGCATTGTAGTTAATTGTTGTTGATATGACATATACATTAATTTATCAGTAAATGTGTCTATGTCATACATAATCTTGTCAAATAAATAAATACTTTATTAATATAAACCAAGTTTTCTATCAGTATTCAGTGCCCCCCCTCCCCTTTTTATTCGAAGATGATGCAACGAATGGTTGCGGCATGGTATTCAAGGGGTTAGATGAGTACATGCATGATATTCTAAACAATATGAATCAACCGAATTTTACTCACTTAAAAAATGCACTTGCAGAGTTCAATATACCTACCAAGTGTCATCGAGATCACTTTCTGGCCGGACTTTATTCTTTAATGCATTGAGATGAAACTATGCATGTGTTACATACCAAAATGACATTTTTTGCTCTATCTGTCAAGTTTGTACTACTTCCCTCAACTTATGATTTTTAAATGGAGCACCTTGTATATTTTTGTATTTTTGGAAGCTAGAAGCCATTCTGCATATGACTGTGCTAATTTTATGACTTTCTACCATTTTGAATTTTTTGCAGCCAATTTTAATTTTCAATCTGCCATGGCCCACCAGAAATCGACCCTCCGGAACATGTTGTGATACATCAATAGATTGGTATTGAAAAATTACATTTAGCTGTAGTATGAAAGTGATATACATTCGTTTGAAAATTTTGAGAAATTTCGAAAAAGTGATTTTATCTCCTTTCGATCTCCCTGTGACACAAATTGGTGGGTCACGGCACACTAGATTTGAAATTGAGATTGGTTGAAAAAAATTCAAAATGGCGGAAGGAATCATGAAATTAGCATAGTCATATGCAGAATGACCTTTAGATTTCAAAAATGCAAAAATATGCAGTATCTTATTTAAAAATCAATAGTAGGGGTCATTTCTGGTGATACCTGAAGTCATAGAAACTTGACAGAAGGATAAAAAATATGTCGTTCTGGTAACATGTGACATGTTCCTAGTTTCATCTCGATCCGTTAAAAAATAAAGAAATGGCGGCCGGAAAATGATCTCGTTGACACTCAGTATGCCATAAAAATATAAAAACAACTTTATTTTATCTTATCTTTTAAACATTTTGTAATCTAAATCAATACACTAACTTTATACTGAAAACTGTATTACTTTTTGATTTTGATAGAAACTATTCATAAAGGATCCCACACTTTTTCTACGTACAATGAATCGCAAAAGATGTTTTTGAAAAAAATATCTTTTAAAGCAGTTACTAATCTGCCAGTGATACAGAAGAAGAATTATGCTATAATTCCAGCATTGTGCTAAAGGCAGGTAAATCTTTTAATAAAAGAGATTTATTGTTTTCCCTGTACGAGTTTGTTGAAGCAAAAATTGATAATAAAGATTTATTTATGTTATTTTTAAGATATCAGTTGATAGTTTTTATTCGCAAATGCAAACACGAAGAGTATATTGCATTTGATGGACACATTTCTAATAGCATAAGTATATCTTGTAGAGAAAAAAAAATTCATATTGTACTAGTCATCGAATTATGAAATATTTTCAGCTGTCTGTGTCTGCATTTGTATGTTTTTTGTAAGCACGATAATTTAAGAAGGAAAAATTTGAGTGTAGCTAGGAAACTATTGTTTTTGAAAAAAATCATCTGTAAATAAAAGTTATCAAATATTTTGAGAAGAAAAATATACATGAATGCTGTAGTCCTTGGTAAGATTTTGCCATAGTATAATCATGACCATTTCATCAATCAAGATGACATCATTAGGAGATGATCAAAATTAGAAATATAACAATATCTAAATTATTTTTAAAAACTGTGTGGAATGTGCAACAATTACATAGAAAATTCTAGTGAAAAGTATAATGTTTTCACCTATTGTTTTTTAATTTTTTATTGAATTTGAGACTCCCATCAATTTTGGAGGTGATATGTAGTTTTCCAACTAAGATATGCTTCTAAATGTTATTGTAGTCAGTCTATATTCCGATTCTATCTCCATTATGCAAACTGATAAACTTGTGTATTAAAGAAGCATGCTTTCCAGATTGCCTCAAAGAGGCTATTGTAATACCCATTTATAAGAAAGGAGACGCAAATGATGTAAATAATTATAGACCTGTGTCGCTGTTACCAATCTTCTCAAAGATAGTAGAAAAATGCTATGCAGAGCAAATAGCTAATTACTTTGAGAAAAATAACATCTTTTATGACAAGCAATTTGGATTTAGAAAAAGAAAAAATACCACCTTGGCAGTTCTCGATCTGGTGGAACAGATTTTGGAGGCTTTTGAGGGTCGGGAACATATGTGCACTGTATTTTGCGACTTAAGTAAAGCGTTTGACTGTGTCTCACACGAAATACTGCTGGAAAAGTTAAATAGATATAAGTTTTGTCAAAATAGTGTTACATTATTTAGATCGTATTTAACTGATAGATATCAAACCATAAGAATAAATAATGAATATTCTAATAAAACTAAAATACTGCATGGGGTGCCCCAAGGCTCAGTACTTGGGCCCCTTCTCTTTTTAATCTATGTAAACGATTTTCCAAACTCCAACGAACACTCTAGTGACATACTTTTTGCAGACGACACAACTATCTCAGTTCAAAATACGAATATTGAACAACTTTCAGCAGTGACATGTGAGGTGGAGTCAAGGGCAGAGCAGTGGTTCAAAGCAAATAAGCTCACATTAAATCGTGATAAGACAGTGCACATGATCTTTTCACTGCGTGATAAAGAAGGGCACAGAGTTCACGACCCCCAAGACTCGACTAAGTTCTTGGGAGTGTACTTAGACAATAAGTTGACATGGCATGTGCATATTGAAAATTTATCAAAAAAATTATCAAAAAATATATACATCTTGAGAAACCTAGCAAATGAAGTAGGTAATGAGGCATTAAAAAATGCATACTTTGCACTATGCCACTCTCTGCTTTCCTACGCTGTGTTAGTATGGGGGCAAGCGTCAAACTGGCCTAGAATTTTTGCTCTGCAAAGACGAGCAATACGCATAGTATCAGGCTTAAATTATAGGGAGAACTGTAGAGAACAGTTTCGCGAATTAAACATACTTACATTACCATCAATATATATATATATATATGAATTGCTTCTGTATGCTAGAAGGAGTTTATATACTCAAGATGTAAACAGAGAACGTGACTATCATTATAATACAAGGCAAAAAGATACGTTACTAATACCTTATGTAAGACTAACAAAAAGTCAGAAAGGAATACAAGTTCTAGCCCCCAAATTTAGCAATAAACTACCACCCGATATTAAAAACTTACCAGATCTTGAATTTAAAAAAAAAATAAAGTCCATTTTAATTGAGAAAACTTTTTATTCATATGACGAATTTTTGTCATATAATTTCAATATGTGAAAAAAATGCCTGTTTGTTAATCTCTAAGTTGGTTCTATACTTTTATATGTTATGAGGTGATATATATATGTAGATATATATTTGTTTGTTTATATGTGTATGTACATATTGTTAGTTTCTATTGTAATTACTGACTTGTGCAAATACTATTTTGTATATGGCATCAATAAATGATTTGATTTGATTTGATTTGATTTGATTTGATTCTTAGGATACGTACTTAGAAACCATATAGGGCCCTTACCTGGAAAAATTCGTGGTAGTCCTGGAGATAGGCTTACTTTATGTTTTTTGGAGCGCTGAATCCGAATTTTTAACTTCCCACCAAAAATTCCCTGCGGGACTGCATGCACTAAGTTCAGTCAAAGTTAAAGATTGCAGGTTTGTTGGGGGTCTCTGAAATTATAATGCCATCACCATACTTAGCGACAAGTTGAGCCTTGATTGTTTTAATGTGAGGTTTATAGTCACATTTAATATGATCTACAAGTTGTTTAAACGAAAGTTGACACTCGTGCTCATTTTCTTTGAGAAAAGAAAATACGTACTTCATGGCAGCTTGTACTTCAAATCCAAAAGCCCCACGCTTCAAAGGTTCTTCAGATTTGAGTTTTAGAATTAGAGTAAGCTTTTTTCATGCAGGACAAATGATACCGAGCTTGTTCCGCCACTAAATCGCCTTCCACAGGAGTCAAGCGACGCACAATTTTATCACCCCAATCTACTTTCCTGTCGCTCTGGAGGCAAACGACTTTGGTGTTCAAAATAATTAACCGATATTATTTTACCGCATAAAAACCAATTCTGTTTGAAAGAAAAACTCTGTGTCTCGGAGAGCCTTCACGGAATCAAAGAAAATTCCGGCAATGGTCTGTTTTTTACATACAATGCGATTAGCTTCTCGTTAATGTATAACCTTTGTCAACTGCTATGCACCACAATCGTCGTACACCCAGTTAAAAGATCATATTTACTGTCTTTCCGCTTTAAATTCGCGTCTGGAAATATTTTAAACCTTTTTCTGTCACGTTCACTGTTGTGTCATCCGATAACAGTTGCTCGCAAATGAAACAATTTAAAATATTATAAGAAAACAGTTCTTATGCAAAAAAAAATTTTTTAAAGCAATGAAAACAATAAACAATATAAACTGAGGATAAAACGCCTAAAAAACTGCAATCATGATCAACATGTTGCTATCAACTTTCGAGCAACTGGCACATATTATGGGTCGGGGGGGAAAGGAAAGGGCCTCCTGACAACAGCATGCTAGCTTGAGAAACGTGGCAGGGAAGCGGGGTACCCCAAGAAGATCGAAAGACGAGAGAGCAACTGTGGAGTTGCCGTATGATACCTAAATGCATGCGCGGTGCCGAGGCGCATGTTTTGGGACCCACTCGTTCCCCTCCCGTTCGTGGTACGTCAAAATGTCAAAGGACCTTTTTTGTGGTAAATTTTGTTTGCTTTCTGAATATCTGGGTATTTATTCTATAAAACGAAAAAAAAAACGATAAAGAAATAAAGAACCATTTTTTTTTCTAAATTTGAGGAGGTTCCAGAGGGAATTTTTGGTGGGAAGTTGAAAATTTGGATTCAGCAAGACAAAAAACAAAGTAAGCATATTTCCAGAACTACCATGAATTTTTCTAGGTAAAATTCTCTAATGTCTGGAGTAAAGGATTATAATACAGGATAAATGACAAGGACATGCTAATGTTTCTTTTTTCATACGTCTTTGTTTTTTTTTGTGATTTTTTCCAATATTTTCATTTTTCTTTAATATTCAATGGCCATATGGGTTTTAATTACAATATTATAAAAGATTGTTAATGTATTATTTTGGTCAACACAAAGCCCAGATTTCTCGATCGCAAATTTCCACAAAGGGATAGTTAAACTATAGTTCAGATCATAATTGACTTATGAGAGTGGTTAACTATTAGTGTGAAAGCAATTTGAAAATGTGCCGAATAACATTGTTCACTGATTTGACTATGAAAAAAGCCAGTTGAAATTTTTGCATGTCTATTAATCTTTAATCTACAAGAGGGAATTGTCACATAGCATGTTCTTTCCCTGCATCACCATCAGATATCATGCTGGTGACTAGAAAAAATTACTTTTCAAAATTCTCTTCTACGACCTACTTACTCAGATATCTTTTACTGTATGAAAAATTTAAAGAAAATAGGTCTATTTTACACAGAAGAAATTCTGACATAATAACTGGCCATACTTGTATCCACCGGCGTAGCTAGAGGGGCACTCTACTGCTCCCATATGATGTGGCACCCCTGCTGTAGATAAAAATCCGTATTTTCAATGTATTTACATTTGACATTGTTCTACATAATACCCAGTTCTGTTGTCATTCAACTGATTTATGAAATTAAATTTTTGAGGAAAAAAATCTAATGTCTTATATTTTTTTCTGTATTTGAAGATATCTCAGATCTACATTTTCAGCTGTCAGCATCGATTTGATGAAAAATTACAAGAAATTCACAACTTCTTTGTCGTCGCCCTCAATAAAAATTTTACTTCATTTGAATCTATGTTCCTTTTAATATATTTTGAAAATAGGATGCAATAATTATTTAAAAATTAGTAGATTGCAAGCTCTCATGGCCATTGTCCAATAAAGTGGTTTCGCCCGGATGTTGCCATGGTCGTCGAATTTGCCTTGACATTTAGCTGATGATGATAGTGTCATCTTATTCAGAAGGATCCTAAAAACAGAAGAAAGTCTTTAGAATCCTTCCGATGAAGCTGATAGTGTGATCAGCGAAACGTCAAATTCGATGACCGCGGCAACACCCATAAGAATCCACTTTATTTTAAAAATGCTTAATTAGTGGACCTTTCAAATTATTTGAATAACTGTCAAAGTATTTTAACAGTAATCTATATTAATGCCTTGGCAGAATTTAACCGATTGCCATCACAACATCCATACATAGATAATATCCACATATTCTACATTTAAAAATATATGCCGTAGTCATTTGATGAATTACGTCATTTCGTGAAAAGCCTAGGCAGTACATGAACTGCCGGCATATCATGCAAATTCTTGAGATTGCACAACCTGCCTAGGCATTTCGTGAAACGCCTTGGTCATCTCGGCACTTGATGTTTAAAGTCATTCTACACGATCTGCCGCAAATTACACCGGCAGATTGTGTTCTATTACTTGCTGCCTATTTGTGTTGTTTATTATGGAAAGTAAGAAGACTTGTTCAAAGATCATTACAAAGAGTACTATGTATATTTTGAAAATAGGATGCAGTAATTATTTAAAAATTAGTAGATTGCAAGCTCTCATGGCCATTGTCCAATAAAGTGGTTTCTTCCGGGTGTTGCCGTGGTCGTCGAATTTGACTTGACATTTAGCTGATGATGATACTGTCAGCTTATTCAGAAGGATTTTAAAAACAGAAGAAAGTCTTTAGAATCCTTCCGATGAAGCTGATAGTGTGATCAGCGAAACATCAAATTCGATGACCTCGGCAACACCCAGAAGAATCCACTTTATTTTAAAAATGCTTAGTTAGTGGACCTTTCGAATTATTTAACTAGTTGTCAAAGTATTTTAACAGTAATCTATATTAATGTCTTGGCAGAATTTAACCGTAGCTATTCAACCAGAACACAAGCATACAAACAATTTTTCTCTGCGACATTGCCATTTGCTAGAGCTGAGATTTACTGATCTCAAAAGAAATATGTACAGCTATGTTTCTCATTAAACTGCACTCTAGTCCACAGAAAATTAATATAGTATTGTCAAAAAAGTAGATAATAAATGCTCTATCAATAAAGTGCATGTGCATAAAAGTTTTATAATAAAGAACTCTTTTTTGGTAAGCATTAACATTTGATGTCAATAAGAAGTATTCATGAAGTGGAAAAATATGTGTTAACAAGTTGTGGATTTAGGAAACACAGTTATTGACTGTATAAATATGAGTCTGATGATTGCTGTAGGTAAGATTTCCTGTCAATATGTGGTCTCTAGATGATCATATTTTACACCTCTTGATTTTATTATGGGAATATTTCAAAAATATTTTAACAGGTTACATCTTTCCTGTCGATATATATGTGGTCTCTAGATGATCATATTTTACACCTCTTGATTTTATTATGGGAATATTTCAAAAATATCATTTTAACATGTTACACCTACTTCATAACTTCAGGAATTAAAAAATGAGGAATAATATTTGCTAAAAAGTTATAATTACTGCACATATTCGCACATGTTGGTGTAAAAGTGGAACCCTCTTCGATCCTGAAACATGCAGGTAAGTAAAGAAAGGTTTGGAAGATTGTTGATAAATTTGAAAATTTAGTTGTGGATACCTATATTGTTATTCAATTTGATAATTTGTATCGAGGTAATTAGTTATGACTTTTTTTTCATCTGCAGCTGAATCTACGAAAATATTGCTTTCATGTTTGAAAACAAAATCAGAGTATTCTCTAAAACTGAGATAAGTACCCAATCATTTATGCAGTAGTTAAAATTTATATTTCGTTTGACTGGATAGATCATAATATCTATATATTTTTTTGATATATCTAATAATATTATTCACTATAGCCATTTTTATTTTGGGAATCTTGCTGTTAAAGTTTAATATAATCTTATTATGATTACTTACCACTAATTCTATTAAAGAGCCTCATGCCTATTGTCTGCATAGACTAGCCATTGGAGCAGTTTTGCCTCTTTAAAAAAATAAATCAATCATAATATATCTTTTAAATACGTACTCGTCAACATTATAACGTGTGTAACTGTACCGTTGTCATTTTAAAGAATTCCGCCAAAACCCTTCAGCTAGTTGATTGGCTGTAAATAGAAATTTACCGATAGAGGTCCGCCATGGGTACCCAGTATGTTTGTAAACTGGGTTTTTCTATAATTTTGTCAAAATACTGATGTCAAAGTAAATAATATCCGTTAATAATAAGCCTTTGTTTTAGTGTTAACTTCAATTAATATTAGTATCGTATCTATTCAGTGTGTATAGTGTGAAAATATTTTTTTGAGTGACAATAGGGGTTAGGTTACCCTTGCGGCCTTATTGCAAACGTAAAATACGAATGTGGTCTTCATAAATAAAATGTGCAGCATGTAGTTACAATGTTTTTGTATATTTATAAACATATATACAAGGTGAGTCTATTTTACGAAATATAGTTCTGTTTACATGACCTACAAAGTCATTCTTGAAGGGATGAAACTTTCTCAAATGTCATATTTTAACAACTTGTCAGATTCCTTCAAAAAATATGTGTACCTCATTTATTTTTTCAAAAAGAGGTTTGTTTTTCCCATCTCTAATTTTTCTGTCCAACTCATCTCCAGTCAGTGGGTTCATTTGATTTCAATTTTATTGTGATGTCAAATGTTTGTCAGTTATAAACAACAAATGGTTTTGGTGAACATGATTTTTTGTTTTAGAATAACACAAATAAGTAATTTAACTAACATATTCGAAAGAATAATGTGGCTACCTGAATGTTGGTACTGAGTGGCATTAACGATGCAAAGCCTGGAGGCAGCATGTGAGGAGGGTGAAGTAAGTATAATTTTGAGAGGTTAGTAGTATCAATTTCATTTTTGTGTCTTTTGGGATTATTTAAATACATTTAATTGTGATTTGATTTAAACAAGCTGAGGTTGTTAATTGTCTGTCAAAATTTGATTACATATTTTGGCAGATTGTGTTACTCAATAGCTGTGTTCTTTTCACTGTATTTCTTAATTCATGTTATTCTCATTTGTGATTGGTTCAGTATACCATTTCAGCCAATGAAAAAACAGTGAGAAGAAATATAAATATATTGAATTTTGTAAAGGTATATGACACTTACTTGAAGCAATAAGGAAGAAAGTAGCGTACATAAAGTACCTAATAAGGAAGAAAGCAGACTATGTCTTTCAAACCATTAAAAACAAAATAATTATTGCACATTAAACAAATTTCTAAGGAAGTGTTTGAATTATATTTTTTATAGGTTAAAGAAGAGGTTGCACAAAATAAATCCGTCTGTATGCTATATTGGCCAGACTTTGGAATTCATTTGAAGGAAATAGATACCTCTTTCAAAATACAAAATCTGGCATATTACTGCTATAGATATTCTACAGGTGTTTTATGTATCTTTAATAATCTCTATATATACAGGTTGTTTAAAAGTTAAATGTACATACGACACCTGTGGATAGAGGACATTTGATGGTTGCAAATCATCTATCATTAATGTATCGTCCTTTACTGACATTCAGAATGTTTTGTTGATTTTGGACAAATATTTCTTTGGTCTTTTGAACCATCTTGTATAATAGGTTCGTACTTGGTACATGTACTTCACTTATTTTACTTGACAAAATTCCTTATAAACAAAAATCGAAATTCAGGTCCGTCTTTATAAAAAACTGACCATCTCTAATATCTCAAAATATAGCAAAATTTCGTAAATCTGTTTCGATATTTGAAAAGATCGCAAATAATTAAAGAAAACAATACACTTTTTTTCAGAGATGGGTGAAGGAAACTTTCCAGTGAAAGTTCCCAGGAAATTTTCGGGAATTTCCGGAACGAATTTTTGATAAAAATGAAAGTTTCCAATAAAATATTTGAATATTTCAAAGTTTCCAAAGGAATAGTCCACAGTACATCGCCCTTTTTTTTAATGATTAGTAACATGCTGAATTTTCGTGAGTAGCTTCGTTTTGATGAGACGCCCAACTTTTCTCTCTACGAAAATTCTCGGTAGTGGTAGCTAATAGCAAAAATTATTTTTTCTATTTCACACGAATTAGACAATTCGACAACCTGTCAAATTATTTTGGCAATATGTTGTTGTCGACAAACACGGGGTTTATTATAATTAACTCACGCAAACGTAACCAAGGCAATCGAAAAACAAACTCTTTAACAAACGTTTAACGAATGTAAAATATATTGCCAAAATAATTTGGCAGGTTGTCTAATTCGTGCGAAATAGAAAAAATAATTTTTGCTATTAGCTGCCACTACCGAGAATTTTCGCAGAGAGAAAAGTTGGGCGTCTCGTCAAAATGAAGCTGCTCACGAAAATTCAGCCTGTCACTAATCATTAAAAAAAAAGACCGATGTACTGTGGACTAGAAACTTTCCCGCAATTTTGGAAACTTTCAAATATTCAAATATTTTATTGGAAACTTTCATTTTTATCATTCCGGGAACTTTCAAAGGGAAAGTTCAGTTTAAAAAAAATTCGAGACACTTAGAACTTGAAAGTTTATTTTAGTGTTAAATTAACAAAAACACTTAATTTGTAGTACCGACAATTCTTAAACTTCTGTCCTAGTTGTTTAGTGCCAAACTAGAATTGAAAAAACAGCACAGGTGCAGACATGAACGAAAATATTACTTAATTTTATTAATTAACTTTTAGACCTAAGATAAAAATAAATAATTAAACTAAGAACTATACACACAGAACTACAATAACCGTTCAAGGTTTCCTTCATTCTGTTGAATACATTTTCCTGCTATAGTAGTAATATTTCTAATTGATTTTCTAATTATATCAGGATTACTTCTAACTTCTACACAAGCGTTGTTAATGCTTTTGTCCTACTATTAATGGGTTCATCATTCACCTTTGATTCTAAATATCCTCAAAGATGATAATCAGTAGGTTTGAAATCTGGCGACCTTGCGGACCACTGATGAGGTCCATTTCGACCACATATGTGGAGAATTCTCATTTAGGATTTCTTACAATTATCCTAAAATAGGGTGGAGCACCATCACCACACCAAATATTAAGAGAAAATCAATGTTAAAATTTATTTTACCTTACAGCATGTGGATTATTCTTCTGCCCAAACCTGTGAGTTTCTTAAATTGTAAATACTATCATGCCTTGTAAACTGTGCCTTATGCATATAAATAGACATCTGTTAAAAATTCTTCTGTTCCGAATGAATGAATGATCCAGTTGTTAAAATTAAACCGATGAACTTCATCCCCTTTCTCTGACCGCTGGACCTGATGAACATGATATTGGCGCAGATTATTCTTTTCTAATGTCTGCCAGACGTTAAATTGGGGGACACCTAATGCATGACCCAATTTTGTACCGATTTTTGGATTATTTGCAATAATATTGAGTACATTTTCTTACTTGGTGCCTCATTTGCTCATATAAGATGCCCGTTGGAAATCACCATGTTGTTTAGAATAGTTGACAACTGTGGCAAAACTTTGGAGATTAGGAAATCTTCTTAAATATTCTGTCGCCGCAGCTCGTCTATTGCCATCACAAAATCCATACATAGATAATATCCGCATATTCGCTGCATTTGAAAATTTATAAGGCATTATTATGTATATGCCATAGTCATTTGATGAATTATGTCATTTCGTGAAAAGCCTAGGCAGTACATGAACTGCCGGCATATCATGCAAATTCTTGAGGTTGCACAACCTGCTTAGGCATTTCGTGAAACGCCGTGGTCATCTCGGCACTTGACGTTTAAAGTCATTCTACGCGATCTGCCGCAAATTAGACTGGCAGATTGTGTTCCATTACTGGCTGCCTATTTGTGTTGTTTATTATGGAAAGTAAGAGTGAAAAAGACTTGTTCAATGATCATTACAGGCAAAAATGTAAAGAGGCAAAATTGTAATGGTGCGAATGGAGAAATTAAAGTTATCCGTATATATAAGCCTAAAAATAAAACCTTGAATAACGTAGTTCTAGAGGTATCTAAGGAATTGTTTAATCTATTCCTGAATAAGAGGAGAGTATTTGTTGGGTGGGACAGTTATCCAGTATATGAATTCGTTGGGGTGTTACGGTGTTACAAGTGTTGGAAATTCGGACACAAAGCTGGGGAGTGCCGTCAAGAAAACATCGTTTGCCTGTTATGTAATGGAACTCACAATAGTAACGACTGCAAAGCGAAATCTAGAGAATGTACAAATTGTAAATACGCCTATGAAGTACTGAAGATACAAAATATACGATATGATCATACAGTTTTTGATAAGATTTGTCCTTGTTATATTAGAGCATATGAAAGAGCTAAGTCAAGAGTTCAGTATATATAGCAATTAATTAGTATAAGAACAAATATTAAGTACAATGACTTATGTATGTCGATTAATGTCCAGGGATTAACAACAAACTTTTTGGAGGTCCAACAACTTCTTCATACAGAGAGCCCTCAAATCGTCTGCCTAAATGAAACTCATATAACCACCAGCGGCGGCTGGTGAAATTTCAATTTTTTTTTTCTCGTCTGTGGCGCATGGGACCCATACGAAATTTGGGAAATAACATCTAGAGAAGCACTTCTCTAATGACCCCTAAAAAATTTTGAAAAAGCAGTTTGCGAAAAAAATTTTGAAAATTTGCTAGCCTCCCCTGGGTCTAGGGACCCCTGTTTACTTTTATTTTTTTTTTGTTATATGCATTTGACTTTTCATAAAAATGCATCGACAGATTTTAGAGTTTGTGAAAATATTTTCATTACTAACTGAAATACAATGAACTGAAATTTTGTAATTTACAATTTAACAAATTACAATATTTCAATTCGTTGTATCTCAGTTAGTAATGAAAATATTTTCACAAACTCCAAAATCTGTCGATGCATTTTTATGAAAAGTCAAATGTATATGACAAAAAAAAATAAAAGTAAACAGGGGTCCCTAGACCCAGGGGAGGCTAGCGAATTTTCAAAAATTTTTTCGCAAACTGCTTTTTCAAAAGGTCATTAGAGAAGTGCTTCTCTAGATGTTATTTCCCAAGTTTCGTATGGGTCCCATGCGCCACAGACGAGAAAAAAAATATTGAAATTTCACCAGCCGCCACTGATAACCACTGACATACAAGACGCTGAATTAAATATATCATGCTACCAACACTTTATATGTTATTCAAACAGTAGACATACTGGGGGGGTCATCATATACGTAAAAAATAACTTAAAAGTGACACTTTTAAGCAAAAAAGTTTCAGATTACAACTATTGGTCACTACTCATAAAAGTAAATTTTCCCCAACGTGAGATGGTCATAGGTTCTATATATCGTTCACCAAATGGAAATGTTGATGAATTCTTATATTTTTTTGAAGAACTCTTAAGTGAAGACTTAATATGTAAGCACAATATAATATTAACAGGAGATTTTAACACTCACATGGAGTATAACAATCCTAGTGCAAAAAAATAAAAAAATATAATTAGCGCGGCTGGTCTAAAGCAAATAATATCAGAAAACACAAGAGTAACTAATACCACATCTTCATTATTAGATCTTATAATCACAAATGAATATAACTTAAAAGAACTTCCCCGTATATATCCAATAATTTCAGATCATAGTATACTCGCTGTTAAACTATGTACGTCACTCGAAGCAACACGTGCACAACTTTCATACAAAAGGAATTTAAACAAAGAGACAGTGGACAAAATAAAACAAGACTTAGCGCAAAAAACATGGAATTATACTTCAACCGATGTAAATATTCTTTATGGCGATTTTATGAATAATATAGTGGAATCAATTGAGAAATATGCACCAATGCAACAAGTCTCGGTTAATAGTAGAAACCCATGGATAAATAAAAATGTACAAACGGCGTGGCAAGAACGGGATAAATCATTCAAAAAGTTTCGTTTAACAAATCTGGATTCTGATTGGCTGGAATTTAAGCAAAAAAGAAATAAGGCAGTCTCCATTATTCGTTATGAAAGAAAAAAATATTACCAAGAAAAGATAGACATGTGCAGGGGAAATAGTAAGAAAATGTGGAGAACGCTAAAAAAGTTAATTGGAAACTCTGTCAGTGACAAAAATAAGATTGATGAAATTAAGTTTGAACGTGACACAGGAAGTCAAGAACAAAATTTTAATAATTTTTATGCAGACAGAGTAAAAAATATTGCAGAAAGTATAGAAGACGTAAATGAAAATTTTGATTCTGTGTTAGTCGAGCGTAACGATATTTCTTTTCCATGTTTTAAGCTACTAAGTTTGAATAAATTGAGAAAAATTGTGATGAACTTAAAAAATAAATCAACGAGTGATGATGGGCTGAATATTAAGTTAATAAAGGAATTATTTGATGTCATAGGGTATCCGTTACTTAACTTAGTAAATACCTCCCTGTCCCAGGGATGTGTACCATCAGAACTTAAAGTTAGTATCATAGTACCAGTCCCAAAAGTTCAGATGCCGTCGGAACCATCTGAATATAGACCCATAAATTTACTTCCGGTTGTTGATAAAATTATTGAAATCGCAGTGGGTGAACAATTGCGTGAGTTCGTTGAATTAAATAAAATTATCTATAGTGGTCAAAATGGATTTAGGGAGAAACATTCGTGCGAGTCAGCTTTACAATTTGTGTGTGAACAATGGAGGAGAGACATTGGTGAGGGGAAGATTACGCTGAGTGTGTTCGTTGACTTGCAGCGCGCCTTTGAAACGATAGATAGGTCTAGGTTATTGTGGAAATTACAGAAATATGGTATATAATCAACTGCTCTAAGATGGGTGGCAAGTTATTTAGAAAATAGGTGTCATAAAACTAAAGTTAATAACAAAATATCAAACTCGGTGGATAGTATATATGGGGTCCCGCAGGGAAGTGTGCTAGGGCCACTTCTCTTTGTGCTGTACATAAATGATATTAGTAAAGTTTTAAAAAATTCGTTTGTTAGTCTATTCGCAGATGATACACTAATATCTGTGTCAGGATACGACCTGAAAGATATAGTGCATAATTTAAATGTTGAACTTGATATTTTGTATAACTGGTTATGTGTTAATAAATTAAAGTTAAACTCTGCCAAAACAAAATGTATGATAATTGGATCTAAACATAATTGCCAAAAATACTCCGGAGATGATATTAATGTATCTATAAAAAATAATAAAATTGAAGTAGTACCTGAGATAAAGTATCTGGGAGTTATTTTGGATCAGCAACTTACCTTTTCACATAATGTTGATTATCTTTGTAAGAAAATAGGGAAAAAAATTGGTTTTTTCTATCGTATTTCTAGGAATCTGTCAAAATGGAGTAAACTGTTAATATACAACACAATTCTGTCACCTCATTTTAATTATTGCATTTCTTTACTAATCTCCTGCTCAAATGAAAATATAAATAGGTTACAGGTACTCCAAAATAAAATAATGAGAATAATATTAAATTGTGATAAATATACCCCCATTTTAACTATGTTGAAATCATTGAGATGGTTGTCCGTGAAGCAAAACATTGATAAGGCAAATGTCACTTTAATCTATAAAATCAGACATAAGAAATTTCCAGAGTACTTGCAAAATTTTCTAGTGACTAGATCTGAAAAACACCGGTATGATATAAGGTCAAAAGATAATTATAATATTCAATTCGTAAGATCCAGTAATTTGCAGAAAACTCTCTTTGGTGACGGTCTCAGACTTTTCAACGCTTTGCCGGATGAAATGAAAGATGTTCCTAGTGTTGGGTTATTTATAAAATTAGTAACGAATTTATATCTAGATTAAATGTGTAAGCTTATAAGTTGTAAATGTTGTATTCTTTTCCTTTGTATACGTTAGTATTTAAAGCTGTGTTCTATGTATTCTATGTATGTATCTCTCCTTTTGTATACAAATAGCCTTTGTGCTAAATAAATAAAGCAATTTCAATTACAAAGAGTACTATGAAGCAAAGTCGAATAAATATGACCGTATCCCATCAGAAAATTAAATGAGGTGCGAAATATATTTCATTAATTTAGAGGTTATGTTGAGATGTTATATTCGTAATTCGTAATTTCGTTGGGAATCTAAAACTCGAAACGTACCAAATAAATCTGAACCTAACCAAGTTAATTAAATCTCAATCTCTCCCTCTTTGTAATAATCACTGAACAAGTCTTTTCAATTTTTAATTTCCATAATAAACAAAACAAAAATCTCAACATGGCTTCCAGACAAATAAACCGACTAAAACGGCAACTAACCTAACCTCAAACACACAACACAGCACAATCTGCCGGGTATCAGTCAACATTTAATTTAGGGCAAATCGTGGAGACCAAGAATTTGCTGCATAGGCTTTTCACGAAATGACGTATTTCATCAAAAAACTACGACCATATACTTTGAAATGAAGGTAATATTGTTAATACATAAAAATAACAAATAACTAATAATATGTACCAAAATCAACAATGTCAAATCAATAAATATGAACTGTCAAACGTTAAAATTTTCAGCATTGCCTACTTGAAAAAGGTGCTATCATATAAATAGTAATATCTAAGAAGTATTTAATGGCCAGCCAAAAAAAATGCGAAACAATTGTCAATTTACGTTATCATACATGAAATCTGACGAAAGTTTTGTTAATTTAGTGCTAAAATAAATTTTCCAGTTCTAACTGTCGAGTTTTTTTGAAATTGGATGTATGGCAAACTTGTTGAAAAAAGTGTGTACGAAATTTGGCATGCGGGGTGGGGTGTTGATTTTGAGATCTAGAAATTGCCAGTTTTTTATAAAGACCTGGATTTCGATTTTGGTGTATATGTAATTTCGTCAAGTAAAATAAATGAAATACATGGACTAAGTATGAACATATTATGTGGTTCAAAGGTTATGACCAGAGGTCGGAATCACCCATCGGATATGACGTAAAACCAGGGTTGGCTTTAAGTGGCTATATGTTGGCGCATAAAGATTTGCATGTATGTGTGGAACGATACCTTACCTTGAAATTTTTTTTTAGTGAGTTCTGTATTATCCAAAGTTGATAAAGTCACTTAATTAGAAACAGTCACTCGAAGAGAATTGGAGGTGTAGGGGAATGTACTTAACACTAAACTAACACACTCAAGTTTTTTTCACTGCCGGTTGTAAGAATAAAAGTATATTAGGTACTTATATATCTGTTCTAAATGTTTTGAAGTTAAACATCGGCGCCTTTCGTTGAAAATCCATTTATATTCTGAGAAGAATCATTCAATGTCCAGAGATGTAACTGGGGCATACTTAAAATATATAAACATTCGCAAAGTGATCACATTCATGCCCGGTGTGGCAACGTCTACTTCTTTGCCGTTTAGAAGGTCTATCACACCTGTCATCATCACAAATCCGGTTTTATTTATTTTTTTGGAATTTTGTTTGTACCCTCGCAGCAATTTCTCCTTGTAATTGAAAAATATACTGTCGAAGATCGAACACAACGTTTATCGCATCAACTGTAGTAAATTCTGATGTTGGCTGATATTGAAGGTCCCCTATGGCTAGAAAAACATCCGTGTATGGTCTCCAGGTTTTCTTGAACTGTTGAATCCATAAATGCCTGTTGCGCTTGTGAAATAGCAACTGCGTCAAGTGTCTGCTCATTGAACAATTTTCCTCCAATGCCACTAAAACATTCACTACCCGCAAGCATTGATTGTTTCATCTACGCTAAGCCAGATGTACTTCCCATTAAGCTCAAAAGAAATTTTCTGTCTAATATTTTCGTACTGCGTAAATCAATATTTTTTTCTTAGTATAGACACCGAAGGCACCTTAATTAACATGCTATATTTGTCACTAATACATTTTTCCAAAAATTTTCTAAAAAGTGGATTGTTCAGTTTCAACCACGGTATGTTACATTCAATCATGAATTCCACTAAATCTGAGTTAAAACTATGTTGCAAATCATTGTAAGTAAAGCCACGTATGCTCCGTTTATGGTTTTCTGAGAAAATGTATTAATATTTGTGTTGCGTGACCACGAAATTGCTTTGTCACATCTAGTGCAATACAATTGTCTGCCATCAAATTGTAAATCGGAAATATCGCGAATCCAAGATTTGCTGTAGCTTACAGCAGCTTAGTATGATATTTAACATTTTAACTGCGCTTTGTTAGTACCTACGTCCGAATGAATCCACGTTATGCAAGATATTGTTTGATCGTGTTACGTTTTCTCCCCTCTACGCTAGGACCTGCTGTTGGGCTTCAGTAATATAAATTGCCAGTATACTGCAATTTAAAAGAATCTATTAAGCATTACGTTTTTATTCAATATGGTGCATTCCCCCACAAAACTAAGATGCACATTAACATTGTAAAATTAAATAAAATTCACTTAATATGTTGCATGATTTTCTGTTTTTGTAGTTTGAGAATGTTTCAGTAGGGGTTCACAATATCTTATATCTGTAAAAGCCAACCCTGGAATCCGATGGGTAAATCCGACCTCTGGTTATGACCAAAGAAATATTTTGCCAAAATCAACAAAATGTCCTGTATATCAGTAAAGGACAATGGGTACATTAATGAGATGGGTGGTTTGGAACCACTCTATCAGCAAGTGTCGTTCCTACATTTCACTTTAAAATACCCTGTATGTATATAAAACAGAGTTAACATTTTGTGCTGTTTACGAATTACGAAGTAAATGTATCGAAATTTTGATAGGGGTTTTAGGCTGGGTGATTGTCAAAAGATTTTAAATCGAAATTTTCTTAGAAAAGACAAAATTTAACTATGAGAAATAATTTCGTGTTTATCTGATAATCTCTAAACAATACTAAAACAAAACAATAGTGAATATTCTGTGTGTGGGAAATAATTGTTTCACGAGTCTAGTTGAAATTATTAATTATAATCAATTATATCACTTGTTTATTGAGTAATATGAGTAGTAACTTCACAACGTGAACGTGACATTGTAAAATAAATTTGTTTCTTTGTTTAGTTAAGCTGTTGCTTCGTTCATCGTGAACTTTTAGGTTATATAATTTGTCAGTGACCAGATAGTTGTCATATTTTAAGCCAGCTTTGAAACTGAAAAGTGTGTCACAATGACATTTCTCTTAATGCCGTTTATTTCTCATCGAAGTAAAACACATTTTTGTATTTCAAAAATATTTGAAACTATTTTGAAGAACAGGTTAATAACATTTTTTGAAAAATATAAAATACTAAATAGCAGTCAACATGGATATCGTAAGGGAAAATCAACCAACACAGCTCTAATAGAAGCAGTTGAGAAAATAATGGAGGCGCTTGATCTTTCGACACAGTTGACCATAAAGTTTTACTTGGTATATTACACTATTATGGCACAAGAGGAACTCCACATAAATCATTCACTTCATATCTATCTAGTCGATATCAAACAATATGGTGGAATAAAGACAAATCAGACCCAATGTTAATTACCCAAGGTGTACCACAAGGCTCAGTATTGGGACCTATATTATTCATAAAATATATAAACGACTTAGTCTTTATACATATGGGGGTTTGTTTATATGCGGATGGTACGACTTTCATATCAAAAGGAAAAAACAAAATTGAATTAAAAACTCGGTCACAAAATATACTACAAATACCTGGCTAACGGCCGCTTGCACCGTATTGTTTAATAGAGGATTAAACTTAAACTTCCGTTAAATTTAAAATTTGCTTTGCACCGTTTGTTAATCCTTGGTTAAATTAGCTTAAACTTGCGTTAACCTAAACCCCCAAAGTTGGCCACTTAAAGGGCGATTAAATTTAATCGCAATTCCTGCGCAGTCGTCGATGTTGTGCATAACCTCAATTTTTAGTATATTTTCATTTTTTATTTTTATTAACAAATATTTGCCTTTTCTTGAGACGTTACGTTATTTCTTTGTTTATTTTCTAATACATGCTTGCATTTTGTGGCCGTATTATAAGCAAAAGTTTTTAAACTAATGAAAAATTATCGGATCTTTATCTTTTATTTTTATTATGGTTTTCCATATTTATAAAGATCTTGTAAACAGATAACTAATAGTAAAAATGTACACACACAGATTCACATTTTTTCCGAAAAGAACAAATATTTGACAATAGTTGACAGAAATAAGGTTATAATTTTGAAAGAGAAGTTAGCAGAATACCAAATTCCCTAAAATCACAAGTTAACTATCAACTTAAGTAAACCACAAACAATAAAGCATGGTGCAATAAGACGCAAGTTAAACCTGGTTTAAAAGTTAAACCTGGTTTAAAAATTAAACCTCGATTAGTTATTCATCGCTTAAAATGAAAACGGTGCAAATGGCTGTAAGTGCAAACTCATTGACATTAAATAGAGACAAAACACAAAATATGATTCTATCTACAAGTAGGGATACTGTGAATGCATCTTTAAAATTCTTGAGTTTAACATTAGACAGTAAGTTAAACTGGAAAGGCCATATTGATGAGTTCTGCAAAAAACTTACTTCAGCTATTTACTCTATTAGGGTACCGAAAAATATATCTACATCTCAAATAGCCAAAGCTATTACTCAAGTTTTCATAGCATTGCAGCATATGGAATACTCCTATGGGGAAAGGCATCTGTGATGCTCATAAAATTTTCATTCTACAAAAGAAGGCATTTAGATTATGTGGTATGACCCATAAAGAGAGCTGCAGAAATGCCTTCAAAGAACACAGCATACTTACCATTCCTGGATTATACATATTCGGTTGCCTTAAATATGTGCACTTCCATAAAGAGAAATTTATACATCATTTTGAAAACCATCACTAAATACAAGAAATAGAGGACTACTACAAATTGTCATGACCAAGAAAATGGCTGAAACAGCTTCACTCTCAAATCCTTTATGAAATGCCTTTTTGACTTGGTTCAAACTTTTGTAACATAAAATTTGTTTTGATATAAATTTATCTATCTATCTATGTTAGGTTAGGTTCTTAGTTTAATACTTTAGTGGGCTTATATCAGATCCTCTACTTCTACCATTTGATCTATTATGATGCACACCTAATTATACTTCACTCAATGGGTTCAGTATTTTGATAAACCTGATACCTTTATTGGTGTGGGACTGTTCAGGTCTTCTGGTAACACAGTGCCCAGTATAGAGGGCAATTCGAGTTCTCAGTTGTAATTTTTTAATTCTTAATTTCGATCCCACTGCAGTATTTTTCTCAAACACTAAAACACTTGAACACTACTACACTCGGCAGACGTTTCACCAACTATGTTAGAACCACCTGTCTGAGATTTTTTGTTTGTGCTTCTTCTAATTTCAGTACATAATTTAATGGCATAGATTTCACTGAAAAAAAAAAAAAAATTCTTTATTGCTATCCAGGCTCGAAGATATTCTTACTTTTCGGTTACAATTATGTACTCTGGCTTCAGTTTCGGAACTGTGTGTCTACCTTTTGTAGGTCAGTCTTTCCGATCTCATTCATTTCTAGCAGAAAACAGGATGTTAAAGGGCAGTTTGTGGTTCGTCATGGAAGGCATCACATCTGAAAGCATTCCCAGGATGTTGAGATTATCTGTCATCTATCAGCCTGTTGTATTTTATGATGCCAGATTACGGCATATTAATAACTACCTCTTTGTATGCCTTACCAGTTGAGCAAAATTTGGCATGATAGAAACATCTTTAGACTTGTTTTCCTGACACATCTAAAACATGGACCATTAGAGAGACAGACGAATGGCATATTGATGGGCGTTTGCTATGAATTCCCTGAACAGTCCATTGCATCAACGGCTCGATTCTCCAAGAAATTCCCCAATGCGACTCTTCAGCATTGTATTCTCCCAAATATTGATCTGATCTGATTTTTCGCCACATCAATCAGAGAGAGGGCAATATAGAATGGTTGGTAGTTAAGAGAGATCCAAATGGCAGGAGGCGAAGAAGACACCCTCCAATACATTGGGGCAGATGTCACCAAGAAGCTGATGGGAAGGAGCTTGGCTGATGCGTCTAACAGGCGACTTCAAGAGATGATGTGATTCTGTCAGATGTGCTATACATCAGAAAGCGGCCAACTCAATATTGCATGGAATACAAAATGTCTTCCAAGATGTGAAGAAGTCTGTAGGTTGCCTACCTGGCATCTCTCTTTAGGTAGATCTGGAGATGGGGGTGGATCCAGGAGAATTTCCAGAGCAGCTGATAGCGTGGTATTTATTGTCAAGCAGGCTTGTCTTTGTAAGCTAGAGAGTTTGGTTTTGATTGACACCAAATTATACAGCCAAACGTTACCAATGATCTTCTGACTGGAACAGGGTGGACCATTAATAATAGGCCATAGTTCAAGGGTAGATTCTTTGGATTAAAATATGAGGATATAACCAAACATGCTTTAGTAAATTGTTCCTGTGGAAAAAGATGGGGGTGTCAAAATTGCAATTTTTTTTTTTTTACAATCTTGACTGATCTTCTCCCGATTTGGTAAGGGAACATTTTTTAAGCTAGGAAACAATAATTAATCTATTACATCACGCTAGCCCGTGGAGGGCGCCTCATGGGCTATTGTAGATTGTTCAAGGCTTGGCCCTGTGTTGGCCTTTCTTCACGTCAACCTAAAAGGTCCTTTGTGAATTACCCTTCAACTAGTTGTTGCCCAGGATTCCAAGACTTTTTGCAAAACTTGCGATTTTTCTGGAAGCTAATTTCCCTATGTCTTCAGGCATTAATTCCGCCTGTTCTAGGTACTTTAGCCTAATGCGGATTAGTACCTTGCAAGTATATGTTCCGCAGTTTCAGTTGCAGCTTCACAGTATCTGCATTTGTCATCTTCTGCCATGGCCATATTCTTGAGATGATATCTCAAGGGGCAATGGCCAGTTAGAAGGCCTGTGATCAGCCTTAGGTTGGACTTTTCAAGTTCGAGAAGCCTTGTGGTATTCTTTGTTGAATAGATTATAAACCGTTTCGCTTGTCTTTGGCCTGGAGTATTCCTCCAGTAGGACTTCTTTTGTTCCTTTTCCCATTTTAGGATCTCCTCCATTATGTATCCATTATGTACCTTAGATAAACCACGGGGGTCCAAAAAATGGGGCTTCAGTCTCTTTTCTTGCGAGGCTATCAGCCAGTTCATTGCCTTCTATTCCCTCATGCCCTGGCACCCACATCAAGGTAACCTTGTTGTTTTTTGCCAGTTGCTTGAGGGATTGTTTGCAATCCTAGGCAATTTTTGACTCGAAGGTATAGGACCTGAAAGCCTTTAATGCTGCCTGGCTATCTGAAAGTATATAGATCTTTGCCCTTCGAGTGCCTCTATTTAGGTATTCCTGGCATATTGATTTATAGCATAGATTTCTGCCTGGAAGATGTTCGGGGTGTTACCAAGGGCTTTAGATAGCCTGCATTTAGGCCCTGCTACACCCACACCAACCCCTTCGTCCATCTTGGATCCATCTGTGTACCAGATGTGTGACTCTTTCTCCAACCGCAGTACTTCGGCCTTGCTCGCCTGATGGCTTTCAGTCAGTACATCAAACCGGCAGTCAAAGTCATGCTTGATTGGCATTGAGTCAGTGGGTTTGGTCATGAATTCAAATTGGATTAGCTCCAGAATCCGTAAGTGACCAACCAGGTCATCTGGTCTGAATTTAAGTGCCTGATGCAGCTTTAAGGCACTAAGTGCTGCCTCCTTCCTTACATGCAAATGCAGAGGAAGTAAGTCCAGCATTGCACAAGCGCATTGTTCCTGTAATCCCTAGACAGGCAAGGCGTTGCAATTTCTGCAACTTTCTTTGTGCTATTTTCTCTTCTGTTTTTGGCCGCCATACACATGATACGTAGGTAACCAAGGATCTGACAACCGAAAGGTAGGACGAATTTATCATTTTTGGCTTCGGATCCCAAGTCTTATCAAACAGCCTACGGCACGTCCAAATAGCCGTCGTTGCTTTAGTAAGTGTCATTCCTAAGTGCGAGTTCCAGGTAAGTTTTTGGTCCAGGATCACTCCTAGATACTTGACTTCACTGGAAAAATTTAGTCCTGTTCCATTTAACATAGGAGCTCTCAAATTTAATTTTCTCCTTTTGGTGACCATTGACCACAGCAAGGGCAATCAGACTCCACCTTGTGGACAGCCCCTAACTACAGTCAAGGTGGCCGACTCGTTCCCCATATCTGTGGTAATTATTCTGCTTCTTAGCATGGATTTGATTGTTGGGGTCTGTCTTCCCCTTTTTTCTGCAGCTCTTTATATGGATTCATAGGAGGTGTTGTGAAAAACACCCTCTATATCTATGAAAGCACACAGAGCCAGTGTCTTTGCTCTAAATGTCTTTTCGATGCCTTTGACCAGGCCATGTAGAGCATTTATTGTTGATTTGCCAAGTTGATAGGCAAATTGTTTCGAGTGAAGCGGTTTCTCATTACAGACAAACAATTTGCCTATCAACTTGGCAAATCAATAATAAATGCTCTACATGGCCTGGTCAAAGGCATCGAAAAGACATTTACAGCAAAGGAATTGGCTCTGTGTGCTTTCATAGATATATAGGGTGCTTTTGGCAACACCTCCTATAAATCCATACAAAGAGCTGCGAAAAAAAAGGGGGGGCTAAACTTGATATACTTCATGGTGAATTTTTTTTCTCTTTTTTTTACGAAACGTAGTGGCACTTTTGATTAGAAAATCTCACGCAGGAGTCATCTCTACGTAAAAAAAATGGTACACTTGATAGAACTAGATAATTCCAACTGTTATTGTTTCCTAGCTTAAAAAATGTTTCCTTACCAACTTGGGAGAAGATCAATCAAGAAATAAATGAGATATTGCAAAGAAAAGAAAAAAAAATTACAATTTTGACACCCTGTATCTTTTTCCACAGCAACAATTTACTAAACCATGTTTGGTTATATCCTCATATTTTGGTCCAAATAATGTACCCTTGAACTATGGCCTATTATTAATGGTCCACCCTGTATAGTACATTGGCTGGGGACCAAGATCACCACAAATTCTTTGATATGTCTGAAAGGACAGTTTTGCTTTGTGGATTACCTTTTCCAAGTGGGAGTTCCAGTTAAATGATTTACCTAGTGTATTGTAGAGGTAGTTATGCAGCTTTCTTTTTGGACATTTTTAATAATTTATTTAAATAAATAGTTCTTTATTGGTGACTTCTGAAGTAGTTTCCATAAACACTAAAACACTTGAATGACGAAACTCACATCGAATAATAGTATTCAAGTGCTTTGGTGCTTGTGGACACTTGTTACCAATAAGGAATTATTCATTTACATAAATTATTCAAAACGACCTCCATCTGCTTTACTACACTTTTAGCACGACACACTAAGAATACACATACTTCGTTCCACACATTGGGTAAATTAAGGTAATTTTTTAATTTAATTTTCTCTTCATAATGTCAAAAATTCACTTAAAATCGGCATATTAAGAGGAGACAACATCAATCACAAAGTTTCATCGGTAAAGCTAAAGCTGAAGTGGGGCGAAGGATAGGCAGTGTGGTTATTATAGGGCATCTGCACGTGATGTCACAGCTAACCTCAAAAATACGTGTTTCTTAAGATTTAAGAGTATTACGCAGCTGTTATTAAAATTTCTACCTGGTTCCCGTATTTTCAACTAAAATCTAGTTCAGTGTAATGCTTATGAAGTTCTAAATACTTGAAAAACTTAAAATTTAAGGTTATGCTGGTTACATGATGCGGATGCTGCTGTCGGTGGCACCATCTATTAAAAAGCACTGTACTAAAAGTCTTGACTGGGAAAAAGCAGTTTTTAACCAAACGGCTGGCGTTATTAAACTGAAAAAAAGATATTCTTGTAAGTAAATGAATACTACACTTCTGTTGAAGAAAGTTTTTAGCTAAAATTTGTTTATTACGAAGTGTGAAGAGAAATCTTCGTAGCTACATTTTTTATCTTAGTAAATTCAAGTTTTAGTCGTCAGAAAATTATAGGAAGAAAATTAGTGCGAAGATATAGAACTAAATGTTACCGGAAAATAAAAAAAAATTGATTCTCAAATAGCGCAACTGCAGAAGAAGTACGAATGTTACAAAAAAAATATATTATCGTGAAAAGGCAACTATAATACTAAAGATACCACACCAAACACTAAAGTAAATAATATCCTGAAGGCTTACAAAGTACCCCAGGAAGTGTAGAAAAAGCTACTTTTTGGAGAAGTTATACACAAAGAGTTGTCTTCAACATTTGATAACTTGATGATTGGGTCTCGCTGTTATTTATGACAGTGTATGGTATCCAGGTAATATTGGTTTATTTTGTTTTTGTAATGTCATTATATATTCGTTATTTTAATTAGGTGTTATTGAGATCATCAGAATTAATTTCATAAATAGATCGGGCAACCACTTTAAATGGCCAGAAACAGCACTGTCAGATGGTGCCAAAAAATGTCAACTATATCCACCAATTCCTGTTTCTAGCAGATTATTTAAAATTCCAAATTTTTAAGTCCTTAATAAAATATTTTCAGATGTTATGAAAATATGGTTTATTTGTAATGTACTTATTTATTTATTTAAAATCTAATTCAATGTACTTATTTTAATACAATATAATAAATTCTCATTATCCTGCTACCTACTTATTTTTTAGATTCTAGGATTTGTCATTTACATGTCCACCGTTGTCATTAACGTGGACTCATATTTAATTCATTTTTAATTAGTGTATTGAAAACTAATTGACTTCTGCTAATATTTTTACTTCAATCTACAACTACTAAGGAACCCTTGGTATTTTTTTTTGTAAATTTTTACTTAACATTGATTTTTTGTTTTGCATAAGTGTATTTTATCCCAATTTTTGAGAATAAACCTACTGGCTCTAAGCAAATATTTAAAAATTCACGTAAATAATTTTTCAGTATTATTGATTAATAAAAATAGACTGCTAATTACGGGTTAGATTTCCAACCTACAATAAGAGTCCTATCTTAAAGTATTTAGAACTTCATAAACATTACACTGAACTAAATTTTAGTTGAAAATATGGGAATCAGGCAGAAATTTTAATAACAGCTGCGTAATACTCTTAAATCTTAAGAAACACATATTTTTGAGATTAGCTGTGACGTCACGTGTAGATGCCCTATAATAACCATACTGCGTATCCTTCGCCCCACTTCAGCTTTATCTTTACCGATTAAACTTTGTGATTGACGTTGTCTCCTCTTAATATAATACACTAAACTAACATTAAGTCAGTAAAATAAATTCTAACTAGATTACAGAAAAACATGAAAAAACATAACAAAGACAAACAAAAACTACACACAAAAGGAACAGGGTAAGTTGAGTATGCGCTTGACCGAGTAACCGACTTGAACTAAAGTACTAGTTGACCAATCTCCAATATCATAAGAAACAGAAAAAATAAGAAAATGCCTCAACCAACATTTAGACAATATAAGGGGAAGAGAATCCAAGAACGTCAAAGTATGCGCGAACCTCTGAAATAGATAGATGATGTTAAACAGAGGTAAGGCAACAACGAGAGTAAAGTACAATTGGCATAGAGAGGCTTCCAACAATGCTATCATTTTATGGTACTCTGCACATGTAGTGTCAACTTTGCCCACTCAGTACTTTCCTTGTACTTTGCTATGAAACACTTTGTTTATAATTTTGTAACACAGTTTAGTGCCAAACATGACTAAAACAAAACTACAGGATTATAACAGTTATTGTCTGACAGTTACTTTTTGCAAAAGTATATAGATGTAAACACTAGTAACGAATAAACTTTACTCCAACATTCCAGAAGTTCTCAACCAACATTAAAATATCCCTTTATTATTCTTCCCTAAAACTTAAGCTTTAAACTCCATGTTATATAAGATACCAGTTTTTTAATGGCAAGGAAAAAATTCCACCCTGTATGGATTCCCAAAATATACTAGTTATAACTAACTAAGAGAAGATAACAGTCATAAATAGCACATGTGAATGTAGGCATCTATTTTTATTAGCGATTAGACAGCAAATGTCTAACTGCAGTGGAGGCAGACCTTTATTATACAGTATAATATACATGTACAGGGAAATGTACTACCTATGGTATTTATTATTATTATCGTTATTATAAATGATGTCTAATATGGGGATAAATTATATTTCTTATGATAATTTTAGCTAAATGCAAATGCTACTCAAAAAGTTTATAAACCAATAAACAGTGACATTTGTGCTGATGTAAATAATATTTGTTTCAGCGTACAATAAAAAGGTTTAAATCTAGTCGTTCCTCCTTGCCTCTGCTACGCCCCCAGGACCCATCAACTTCTGCATCAACATCATCAGACCCAGGTAACCCTCCTCTAAAGCCCTCCTTTGATATCTTCGCCAAATTATTAGAATTATACGAGGAAAGTGATAAAGAATCAGAAGAAGAAGAAGACGACGACAAAGATACTCCGGTAAATATAATAAATGCATTTTAGGTTAACGTTGTTACTGTTTGAAAATATTTTGTAACAAATGCTTACATTTTTCACATTTTAACCATAATCCAATTATAATATTACATTATTGCGGTTATGCTTCCAATGAGACCAAAACATTGCACAATGTTGAACCTTGAAAAGTCAGGGAATCGTAGAAATTTAACTAAAATCCTGGGATTTCAGCCATCATTTGTAAAATACTTGGATTTTCTATTGTACAAAAATTATAAAACTTTCGTTTGGTTGTTCAATATTAAAACAAATTCTTATAAACAATATAATGAACAAAAATGCCATGAATAGTTTCCAATATTTTTTACATGCTCATCTGAAGCAAATTTCGAAGTACATTAATATTGACTTGTATACAGGTTTTATTAAAATGTAATAGTCAAGTCAGGAAAAATCAGGGTAAACAAGATTCCAATGTTTAGGTGTGATATGTTAAAATATTGACTCCCACTCAGATGACGTATTAAAGTTGGTCTGCTTGTTTTGCAAAATAGAGTACTGTTCAGAGAGTGGAAAACAACTTATCGCTAATTTTGAAAATCCCGCGGTATTTACAAAATTCAAGATAGTGTGTCAAACAACAATTATATTCTTTCCGTACAAGTGGTATGTGAACAATTCAGTGAAATATAAGAACACTTTACAATAAAACTTGCATTTCGTGAGTTTAGTCGTTTAATCGTATTTGCTTTTGTTTTACTTCTGCATTGTGGAAGTATGGTAATCGCAAAAAAAAAATTGAAATTTCGTTTTTCTCAAATAGGATTAGAATGTTACAAAACGTCGAGATGTTAAGTTTAAGCGAAAATAAAAACTCTGTAACTTTTTTTGTGCACACGATTACTCTGGAACGGTTTATGATATTGACTTGAAAGGTACACTGTATTATAACTAGATCTGGAACTAGATTATGTTTTGATCTTACTCCGTTGAAGGATTAGTAAGTAAGTAAGTAAGTAAAATCTTTATTTAGCCATTATTGCTATCTTTACAAACATAAAAATCCTATTGATAAAGTTATTAGAGTAAAAAGAAACAGTATAAAAGTAGTAAAAATCTAATAAAATTGTTTTACGTAATAAAAACACTTATTTTTAAAAACATTAATATTTGTACACTCTCTAATATCAACGGGTAAATTATTATACATTATAAGACCATTATGAAATAATTGATTTTGTTTAATACTATTAGCCTTATTTAAATAAAAATTGTTTGCAATATTACTTCTAGTAGAATAGTTATGGACATCTCTAACAAACTGACATTTTATAAATAAAAATAAAAACATTCACAACTATTTTTTGCTTGACATTCATCAGATTTAACATTTCTAACATATCTACTATTCTTACATATCGATTACATCCCAATATTACTCTTAAAGCTTTATTTTGTTTTATTTGCAAATTCTTCATATCTTCATTATTTAAAGACGTTAATATTGTTGAACAATACTGAAAATGTGGGTTTATGATGGTTTTATAAATATTTAATTTTGTATGTACCGATAAAACTTTTCCTATCCTGGCTAGCATGCCAGTTTTTCTTGATACTTTTTTCATAATGTAGATTGCATGATTATGGAAACTTAAATGTTCATCTATGTAAATACCTAAATATTTTATCTCTTTCACTTTGTCTATGCTATTGTTATCTATTCTTACTTTATGTGCCTTAACTTCTTCTTCTATTAGTTCTAATTTATTTTTTGTTCCTAAGAGCATAAATTTTGTTTTATTGACATTTAATTTAAGACTATTTATACTTAACCATTCACTAACCAAATTCAATTCCTCGTTTAAAACATCAATAATTTTCTTATAATCTATGTTGGCACAAAACAATATAGTATCGTCAGCAAACAGTTGAATCTTACATTGTTTTATTACATTAACAATATCATTAATATAAAATACAAATAACAATGGTCCAATTATTGAACCTTGAGGAACACCATATACTGTCTCGACTTCATTTGAAATACTTTCATTCCATCTTGTAATTTGCGTTCTATCATGCATGTAGTCGTTCACCCACTGTAGCACTTCACCACTAAAACCAGCTTTTTCCATTTTCATTATTAATAATTCACGATTTATAGTCTCAAACGCTCGTTGGAAGTCTAAAAACACTATTCCCACATAATTTTTTTCACTAATTTTGTTTTTCCAGTCCACAATTACAGTTTGTAATGCCGTTTCACATGAGTTTTTTTGTCTAAAACCTGCCTGATATTTTGTGAATATATTATTCCTATCCAAATATGACAATAATTGTTCTTTCACAACTAACTCCAAAACCTTCTCGTAAGATGGTAACATATTCACTGGTCTATGTTCATTGCATAAATTTGTATTTGTTACTTTTTCTACTGGTATAACCATTGACTTCTTCCAACTTCTTGGGCATTTTCCATATTCTAATGATAAATTAATTATGTTCAACAGCTGGTTTCCAATTACCTCAAAGGATAGTTTTAAAATTTCTACATTTATTCCATCCACACTACTTGTTTTATTTGGCAATCCTCGTACTATGTTTCTTAACTCACTAAGGGTTGTTTGAAAGTACTAAATTTATCTTCAACACTGTTTACCCAACTCAAGGCACGTACATGATCTTTTTTATTTTCCCCTATTTCATCCACTATTTTTTTAATACTTTCTATAAAAAAATTATTAAAACTGTTTGCTATGTCTGCACTGTTTATTAATATTCTTTCTTCAAACCATATTCCTTCTACTTTGGTCTCTCTTTGGGGGATAAATGGGGAGTTTCAACATTTCTTTACCACCCCCACCCTATTATTAAAGAGGTAAAAAAATAAAATTGATTTAGTGTGTATAAGAACCAAAGGCCTCCATTTTTTTTGGCATCAGCCTTCCCCACTACCACTTCCCACTTCTACTGAAAATTTTTAATAAAATATTTCATTTTAATATTATCTATAATGTATTTTCCGGAACTGCACAGTGGGCCAGAATCCACAAAAAGTGGACAAAAATCTGAAAATTTGGAAATGTAACTGCACGAGGGAGATAATCATTTAAAAAATATTTAAAAAAATTAATCCATTGAATGGGGTGAGTTTCAGGGGATGAAACAAAAATAAATTACTAAAAAATCTAAAACTTTGAGAACATGTTCAATTTAAAAAAACATCCATTAGAAAAATAGCAAAAAAATTAAATCATTGAATGGGATAAGTTTCAGGGGATGAAACATAAATAAATTACTAAAAAATCTAGAACTTTGGGCATGTGTTCAATTTGAAAAACATCCATTAGAAAAGTAGTAAAAAAAATTAAATCATTGAATGAGGTGAGTTTCAGGGGGTGAAACATAAATAAATTACTAAAATATCTAGAATTTTGGAGATGTGTTCAATTTGAATAAACAACACTGTAAATTGTGGATACATTATTTATTATCGGAAACGATCTTAGATTTATAATGTACATATATATTTACATACTATTATATTTATTATAATAATAAATATATTACTCATTAAGCGCAACATCGCTTTCACTTTCTGATGAGAAATCATCACTTTCGCTTTCCTCAGATGCAGATTCCAAATTTGCCGGAGTAGAGGAGCGAGGTGTTTTCTTGGATGTGTCTTTTGAAGGCTTTTCTAATAAAGATAGAACTTCGCTGCAAATTGTTGAACTTTTTCTATGGGGTAACTGCCGTAATGAAGAAATAAGCGGATCTGATGTAATAAGTAGCCTATTTAAAAGATCCTGATTGGTGCATATTCTAGATTTTTTACGGGAATGAAATTCTCTAAAGTGCTTTAGATCTTTATTCCTCGATTCTTGGGCTTCCTCTCACAACTGTCCAGTGGGCAAAAGTGCTTCCTTAATTATGATTGACCCATGAATCAATATTTTGTGTACGGAAGCTGGCATGTAATACCATGGATATTTTTCAACATAAAGCCTAGCAGTTTGTAGAGCATATTCGTTAAAAGCCTCTATATCAATAGCGTATCCACAAGACAGTGTACGTAATATTGCTCCAAATCTTCTAATAATGTCTTCATTTACCCCGGTAATTGATGCTGATAAGGTGATAGCACTAAAAAACGTTCTTGCTGTATTGCCATCATTTGTAGTTCCGCTGCCGCCGCTTTTTGGGATATCGACGAGCAATCCCATTTTCTCTCGAAAATCCGCCTGAATTTTCCTCTTCTTTACGTCTAATCTGTAAGAAATATGTAGCAAGCACTCAAAAAATCTAATCCAGGCGTGAAGCGAAGATAGTCCGAACCTTAGTACTTCTTAATTTATAGGTAGCTTAATAACTTCGCTAATGCTGTTCATCTGCCTTGGAGTCGCCTTACAAATATAGCACGTCTGTGCAGAAGTTGTCTCCGAAATCGCATTGCATATCTTGCCATTTACCATTGTCATCATGCAAATATGAGACACTGACAGTTCCTGATTCTGCTCTATATTGTATTTTGTTGGAATAAGGTTTTTGATTTGCTCTTCCATGTAAGTCGATTCTAGCATTGTTAATTCCGTTGTTTCTTTCTTGAACTGGAACCTTATTGGTCTACAGAATCTAGTGGAAGATGGTCGCGGATTTTGCCAAATTATTAGTTTATCTCTACCCGGAATTTCAGCATATAACTGTAAGGGAACTAGCGAAGTTAAGAACATGTCGCCATCATCAAGACCCAATTCTGAAAATGCTTGTTTATATTGGGAATGGCCTGTGCTTCCATCACAACCCCACTTCACCAATAAAATTAGATTACTTAATTCATCTTGCGTTAGGTTTTCTATAACTGGCTTTTGCAATTCGAGTATTCGGCGTGTGGTGTGATCAAGAAGATCCTGCAGGCGAATTTCCGCTGAAGTCTCAGTGATAATTTGGGCTTCCCTCGTTGGATAGCAACGCAATTTGGCTGCAATAATCTTGTGATAAGAGGGATAAATATTTGCGTTTTGCTTTTTTGCTGCATGTCTATGAATTAAATACGAATACTTGCTGTCTTTCGCCTCCACCATCATTGACAAGGCATAATCAGGTGTAAGCGGCACAACAATTTGTACTTTTTGACTTGAATGCCAAGCTTGTTGTATTCTGGAAGCTAGTGGCGTATTTGTGCTACTAGGGTAGTTTTGTGACATGTTCCACACCCGTTTGGGTATATGTAAAGAACCAATAAAGACATCTATCTATCTATCTATCTAGTGGGGGTGGTAAAAACCGCCTCCGAAACCAACTTTGCGGCATGCGGCTTCCCAGCTTGTTTAAGACCTTTCTTAGCGGCTAAAGTAAGTTCCTCAGTTTCATACTTCTCTAACAGCGTATCAGCTCTTCTTCTTTTAGTTCTCGAACAACCCTCAGAAAAGGTTACTTTAGGGCGACCGCGTGCGCCGCTACTACCCGACGATGTGCTTGGTTGTTGATGATCACTACTTTCTTCAGTCTCTTCGGCTTCTACTTCAAAATGAAAAGGTTGATTGAGCCAACTTTTGTTCTGTTCCAAAAAGCGCTGAATTTTTTGACCACACTTATCAATCTTTGAATAAACTGTATTACAAAATTTGTAATTAAATGCTTTTAGTCGTGCCATCATATGTTCATCATATTGTATTCTAAAATGGTTGATCAAGTAGTTATAAAGACTTTCCGTTCGTACAGAACGCCCTTCTCCCTTCCTCTCGTATAAAATTTCAAAGACCTGTTTTCTTGTCAACATTGTATTTATAGTTACAACTTGAATGATAACTGAAACAAAATAAACAGTTCATACCTTTTCATACCTAATTTTGTCATAAATTATACAGGGTGGTCCGAAGTTTACCTGACAAACTTAGGGAAGTGATAGAGGGACTTAAAATAAGCAGAAAAGTTGCTATAAACATGGTTCCGAAAATGCATATTAAGGGGGCTAAGGCCCTTCAAATGTGGTTTTTATTTTTTATCTCGGAAATGCTTAGTGCCACAACAATGAGATTTTTTAGTTTACCATAAATAAACTGTCACAACATGATAATGCAATTAGCAATTAATATAATTGATATTACGGCACATTGATTTCAGGTTCGCGACATGCAGAATTGTATTTGGACCGATTTTCCTCGAAAACGGTTAGGTTTGGAGCTCCCAAATAAGGGTACTATTTTTATGCAATATTGATCAAGTAATCATAATTCGGTAACAAAATTACCAAAAAGTGATGGTACAAAAAATGGGCCCTAAAAAACAGGAAGCCTCCTCGGCCACTACGCCCCTGATTTATATTGGTGATTGCCAGTATTAGTAAATAAGTGCTCCTATAAATATTAATTCGCCCACAAAATCTCATTGTTGTGGGACTAAGCATTTCCGAGATAAAAAATGAAAACCACATTTTGGGGCCCTTTGAAAGGCCTTAGCCCTCTTAATTCGCATTTGCGGACCCGTGTAAATAGGAACTTTTCTGCTTATTTTAAATCCCTCTATCACCTCCGTGAGTTTGTCAGGTAAACTTCGAACCACCCTGTATGAGACAGTACCTAGCCTCAAGGTGAAAAAGTTCCAAAACTTAGAAAGAACGCCATAATATGTAACAATTTTTTTTTAATGAAAAATTGTATAGAACCTTCTCAAAATTTGATTCTCTTTTAATTCTAATGGACTTCTTTCTGCGACACCCAAGAGGGTCTTTCATACATTTATTATTAAATTAGTACTGGAAAATCGAAATTGAATGCACACGAACGCCTACAATACAACACAAGACAGCAGTGAATGTGCGCCGCACCTTAAAAAATAATATATTTCGAAAAGGCGGTTGAAAGCGGCTACAATTTTTTTTTATCTTATAAAGGAAGGCCCAACGTATTTTTTAAATATTTTTCCAAGGCATGACTAAGTAAGACTTTTTTTGTTTCTCTATTGAAAACTACATTCACTTGTAAAATTTCCCGTTAAACGCGACATTAATGAAATAATTAATTTCAAAATTTCAATCCCAAATCTTCCTTAAATATTATATTAAAATGAAGTACATACCTCAAATAAGCTTCTAGAAAAAAATCACTTTGAACTAACACGTTTTAAATTCACACTGTCTCTTTAAAAGTTGGTGAAACAATGAGCTGTAAATCCGATCGGTCGATGCCAGGTAGAAGGGTTGTGTTTGTCATCCTCTTGCAGGTAGAGATTTCACCCAATGAGCTAAATATTTCAGAAAAACATACAATGGTCTTTCTTTTAACTATTCTAAAAATATAGAAGGGGTATGCGAAATTTGAAAAAATATATTTTTGTCCACTTTTTGTGAATTCTGGCCCACTGTGAACTGGCAAGAAACTTGGCTTGAAAATTTACCCATAGATAAGGAAACAGGTTCCCTATCATTACGTACACTACATTCTTATTTGATACAAACTATATGTGATAGGCGTCTGAATTTAAGATGCCAGCGCCAAAGTGGAGAACTCGTGAACTAATTATAGGCTTTTTGTTTGTTATATGGCGAATACTTATATTGATTTTGTTCTATTTATTGTTGTTTTTGGCGTTAAAAATAATAACATTAATAATATATGACCTAAAGGTTTGCAAGATTTTGTTGTAAGTGATTTGCAAGATGTTAATGGCATTATTCAGCAAAATTCATATTTTTTTAGGTTATCTAGTTTTTCCCTTGAAAAGTACAGTTTCTTCGACATAAACGGTGTCTAGCTAGTTAAACATTAATAAACTTAAATATTTCTCTAAATTTATATACAGTTGTAGTTTAAATCACTTTTTTTTCAGGAAACATGAGTGAAATTTAGGTTAAGCATATTGCAATATATGGAACATTTGTGAAGCACTAAAAATGTAAAAATTCTAAGTGTGTGTATGAAGGGAAGTATGTTTTAAACGCAGGACATATTATTTTGTGTGGTACAACCCATATTCAACACAAAACTTAAAAATGTGTATGCTCTATGTTTACAAACAAGTGTCTCAGATTCAAATACCCATGAAATTAGTGGTACATTGAATATAAGTGAAAAGATATTTATTAATTCTTTAAGTAAAATAAATGAAACAGTATTTTGTAAAATATGAAACAGAAATATTCAGGGGTAAGGTAAGACATAATAGTGCATGGTGCAATAGTATATATTACTTTTAAATACTAGAATTACATATATTTACTTATTTCAAAAATTTCACTTACAATGTGTGATTATCTAGGACATTATTATTGCTACTCGGGCCACGGTTATTTGCTCCAGCTTTTCCCCTCTCAATGCCTGGTTAAAGGTGTCTACATTAAAGAGAGTATGCTTTGAACATTGCAGTGCAACTCAACTTTCACGAGTTGTCCCTGCAATCTACAAAGGATACCGACTAGGTTGGCTCCAGCCAATTGTAACCCCTTTAAACGCTATCATATTTTTAATAACTTAGCATCTCAGTTTATCATTTACTTATTGTTGATATCATCGTACACTAAAGAGACAATGACAGAAAAGCCCATAATTAGTTTGACTATAGACCACCAGGTGGCGTACTCCTTATTTTCAGACGCCTATTGCCTTTTTTTTTACTGACTTTAAGAGTTGGCCATTGCACAATCCCTCCAGTGACGAACTTCCAGATGTTGCCTCCAATGTTCAAAAAATTATAAAGTTTCTTTGCTGAAATACCATGAAAAAAATGTTCCTAGCTTTTAGATTAAAAGACGATTTTCATACTGTCTGGGGAAATCTACATACTTATGTACATATGTAATGAGTCAACATAGTGCAGTCTAAAGCCTATTGTAATGAGTGATGCAAGGTGCTACACGCTCTCTGTCCACTGCTTTGTTCGTCTTGCTCTCAAAATTACATTAATTTGTTAAAATAAATAATTATTGAAAATAGGAGTAAGTACAAATAATTATGAGTATGTATAAATAATTAAATGGTACTGTAAGTGGGCATTCATTGCCTGTATATAACATTTCCCTATGTATCTATTTTAGTTTCCCACACTGTATAACTGATTTTGTGCATATAACTATTTAATCCCTTTCACATATTTTAAATATCGTTGATTTTTCAGGTTGTAAAGTACAAGTCCCTTCTATTAGAAAAACTCATAGCGAGAGAAAGACTGAATACGCTAATTCTAAATTTATATCCTGGCAACAAAGGTTACTCTCTGTCATTTAGAACACTGTCCCGTACTGATCCCAACTACACAGAAGATACTGCCAACATGATAGAAACCAAACAGTGGCCTTACGAGGAGGATGACCTTCTTCGATACATTGACAATGAAGAGCTTCCCCCTTTCATAATAGATTTACTTGAACCTCAGTTTAGTTACCTATTTTACAATGGTTGCATCATAGCGGAAGTCAGGGACTATCGACAGGCGTATCCTCATTTTAAATGTGATATTTATCATGTTTTACTTAGGCCTACACATAAGGTAACAAATTTTGATATTAATTTGTAAAGTTGGTAAAGGAACAAAAAAAAAACAAATGAATCTATATTCCTCAGAATGTTCAAATTCCACAAAAATAACTACTGATAATTTATTAAATACGAATTAGGTATGGTGTTAATTGGGTTGTTGACGAATTTTCAAAAATGGTGATATATTGTAGTGGAGGCGTTAATTTCGTTATACCGGGTGTTAATGAGATCACTTTCCGGTTGCCATTTCTTTATTATTTAACAAATAGAAATGAAACTAGATATGTTTACATGTTACCAAAACGACATTTTTTGGTCCATCTGTCTAGTTTGTACGATTTCCGGTTTCACTTTTGATTTTTAAATGGGATACCCTGTATATTTTTGCATTATTGAAATCTAGAGACCATTCTGCATATAACTGTACTAATTTCATGACTTTCCGCCATTATGAAATTTTTCAGCCAATTTTAATTTTCAGTCTGTTTTTTAAAAATAAAATCTTGTATTTCTGCTTACATTATTGTTAAAAAATATTTTGGGTATTCAATCTAGTGTCCCGTGACCAACCAGAAATTGACCCACCAGGATGTGCTGTGATACATGGTTAGATTGGTATTGAAAAATCACATTTTGCGGTGGTATGAAAGTGATAATTTTGAGAAATGTTGAGAAATTTCGAAGTGTTTTATGTGTTTTTCTTCAATTGTGTATAAATATTAGGACAATTTTTGGTGGGTCATGGCACACTAGATTGAAAATTAAAATTTACTGCAAAAAATTCAAAATGGCGGAAAGAGAGTCATAAAATGAATGAGCTGAGCTGAGAAATGACCTCTAGATTCCAAAAATGCAAAAATATACAGGGTGTTTCATTTAAAAATCAAAAGTAGAGGTCACCTCCAGTGGAACCGGAAGTCATAGAAACTTGACTGATGAATCAAAAAATATTGTTTTGGTAACATGTGACACATGTGTAGTTTCTCCTCGATCCATTAAAAAAATAAAGAAACGGCGACCAGAAAAAGATCTCGTTATACCCGGTATATTTAATTAGAATTTAGAAGAAAAAAAATTCTAAGCGCAACATATTCAAAAAAATTATCAAACTTCAACTATTTGAATGTGCCGCGAAAATGGCAGTGACATCATCATCAACGGCAGTTAGGCGTGAACTTATATGCAGAATAGAAGAAGATGAACAAGTTGACATTGTTGACAACAGAAAAAATAATTCATATATAAGTGAATTTGACGTTTAGCTAGCAGTGTTTAGTGTTGTTGCTGTTATTGTTAATATTTCTTTTCAACATTACGGGCAGGGTTTGTAAAAGCTAATTCTGACATTATACATGTAGATTATTTACGATGAGCGAATTTAAAAAAAAAGACAATTGTTTTGGTATTGCAGTGGAGTTACAAAGGTCTCAAAGTACATTACAGCTAAAGTTTTGATTCCAAATATTAGAAAAGACAGGTATAGAAACCATCAAATATTTTTATTAGTTTTTACATATATTTTATATTGATTTGTACAGTTCAAGAATCTTATGGTGTAATGCCATTGTTGTGTTTGTTGTAGAAGAGATGGAAAGATTTGTCCTGAACATGAAGCACAGTAGACTGTGCATAAAGTACGAAGCAAGGTTTATCCATTACATTAACTAAATCGTATATTCATGCATTTAACTGAATATAAAATAAAATATGTCCATTAAAAAAATTATTTATTATCCAAAGTTCCATTGATACTCGAAGAATTAACTTGAAACTTACAAATGATATAAAGAAATGTCCTCTATTGTATCAAAAAATAAATAATTATATAATTTATACTACTACCTATTTAAGCAATAAGTAACATTTATAATATACATAGATAATTCAAAGGACATTTATCGGTACAGTTCAACACTTTTGTAGCCTGTTCGGACTCTGTTTGTGTATTCACTGACTTTAGACCACCTTCATAGTTTTAATGTCATAGTTTTTCAATGTTAAACAATTCAACATTGAGTTTTTAAATTTCCTTTCTTAATTTATGGATCATCGAGGCCTTGTAATACGACCGTTTTTCCCAAAACAAACCCATGTTAAAAATCAAATTTTTACATTAACATGTAACAAATTACCACTAATAAAATGCTTGGAACACCCTTGTAGAATCATTCATTTTTACGTTCAACCTTTGTTATTGGAGCACTGGTGAATTGGTGGTATTATTTATATAGTACGACAGAAAACACCATCTGTACATACATTTATCCGTAACTATACCGAATTATAAGCTAAAAATGTTGATTGATTTTGACATGTCAAATTCAGTGGGGTTTTCCGAGAAAAAAAAATTATTGCTGAAGTACTTAATTCACGTAAAAAAATGATTTATGGCATATTTATTATCTTTTTAATTTTACTAATAGTAACAAAAAAAAAACTTGAAGTTCGAAAAATATTGAGGTCATTTTAAATTAGCGCGTTGTGACGTCAACGCCCTGAAATCCAATAAAAAGTCGGTTACATTGTTACATAAGATAGCCGTGAAAAATACATTGACATTCTACACAAGGTCGATGGAAAAATATAAAACATGACCTCTATTTATTGACGGCATTTTTTAATTATGAGTTGTAATGGATTATCAAAATTCCTAAAAAAAGTTTGTTTTGTACCTTTGTGTAATAATACTAGTGCTGCCTCAATATTATTTTTGACAGTACCACTTAAAATATTGGAAGACGAAAAAAGTGGTTTTCTGCTGTAAAATCTAAACACATATTTCTTCTGGGAAAAGATTTGTTATAAAAAAATTATTCACCATTTCAAAGTCTACTTTAGGTAAATTATCAGCGGCACCTTGAACATATCCCTCTTCCACTTTACTCATTTTGATCGTAGAATCAATACAACAAACCAGAAACTGATAAAATGATAATATTTTCACTCCAAACAATCCAAACATCAAAATCCCAGAATCAAGATATAAATAAAGTTTTCAGTTAGTCATCTGTCATCTGATGTGTACCGTCACTGCAGAAGCGGGTGAAGGTTAAATCTAAACTACAAAATATCAACGTCGAACGTTTTTACAAATAACTTGTGTGGCATTTATCTGGATTCTGATTGGCCAATATTTACAAGTCCACTGCTTTAGACCAATCACATTACAAGCAATAGAAGAGGAAATTCTGAGGAGTTTTAGAGGAAAGCTTCCTTTAACACACAGTTGGAATCTATTACCAACTAATTATATCCATAATCTCATTGGTTTTCCGGGTAGATACATAATTCTGGCGCGTAAAAATGCCCGTTTTAAAGAGCCCTGAAATTATCAGCAAGATGTTTTAACGATATTTTCTTAGAAGTAATTCTTATTCTGTTGTAAATTAATAGATCGTTTTATTATATCATCACAACATAACATGTTAAAATAAAATTAGTGAGAAAACCCTATTGACAGTATTCTCCTCAGTCACTATCAATGAGTTTCTAAATTTTTGTCGTTTTATGACTAACTTCTCTGCAGACTGCCGTTTTGATGTCATCTCCATTTGAAATGCATGTAATTTAATAACTGATATTGTAATATTATAAGGTTTTATTTTCAACTTTTACATGTTTCTAACGATTTTATATGAAGAAATGTTAGTGTTTAACACAGATTCTACTAAAATTGTAACTTAGTGCAACAACTCAATTATACTTCGGTTACCAAGGTACGTTTAATTGTGAAGTAAGTATATTTGTATCTGAGTAATATGTGGAAATCATGTACAAACTAAGGTTTGCTTGTAAATGGAACAAAAACTCCTTTCAATAACCAACCAGTAGTTTCTTTAAATTTTCTTGTGAAATTCTTGGCATATAAACTGCATGTATAAAAATAAAACACAGAACTGCAAGAAAAGTTAATTTATTAAAAAACTTAAATTTTTGTATATTCTATGTTGTTTTTTTTTATCCATTTGTTATTTTTTTTACACAGTTTTTTTTTATTAACACAGTGAGGCTCAAATATGAAATAAATTCGTTAAAAAATAAAAATATTTTTTTTGTTCATATCATGAAATATAAATTTTAAGTTTGAGCAAAAGAAAAATTCTGTCTCTACTTTTTTTGTGCGCATGATTACTCTGGAACAGTTTATGATATTGACTTGAAATTTAGTACACCTTGTATTATAAAGAGATCTGGAACGAGGTTATATTTTGATCTTATTCCCTTGAAGGGTTGGGGGATAAATAGGTAAATAGGTAAAACAAGCAAGGAAGAGTCCATAAAATTAGGATTTAGTGTATGTACTAGAAGCCAAGGTCTTAAAATTTTTTTGACGTCAGCCACTGCCACCCTATTATTAAAGTGGGTAAAAAAATGAAATTGTGATTTAGTGTGTATAAACCAATAATCTTTTTTAATTAGATTTTGCTTTTAATTTTGATGAATTTATTCCATATTTTTTGGGCTCACTGTGTAAGCTTTACGCTACTAAATATGTTGTTTAAATCACTTTTCCGAACACTGAAAAAATAAAAACTTGTTTCCCAATCTTAAAATATTGATAATACGATTTTTTTTTTGAATGCATCTATGTCACAAAAAAATTACCAATAATAACCAGTTTATTGGTATTATGCTTTTATCTTCTGAATTCTGGTAAATGAAATGCCCAGCGAATTGCAAACCCTAGTAAAAACAATTTTCACATAATTTTTACATTTCAATGAATTCTAATTGAAGGATATGGATACTAAGCAGATTACTTTTTTTCTATTATAGAGTATTTTGGCGGATATAAATAATATAGTAGAAGAAAAACCCGACTGGAGTAATGAAGAAAAGGACCTATTAGAAAGTCAACTCTTAATAGCCAACGAACCCACACTGTGTTTAGATCCCGACAATTCTATATGTGAACAAATAGCTGAAATAGATAATCGAAAACGTATGTGGAATACCCACAAGTTCAGGAGAATGGCACGAAAATTTTCACAGGTCACTGTCAACCGGAAAAGGAAATTGGATCAATTTACTCACAGGCCTGGTTTAGAGTTGTATGACTACATAAACCGAACGAAAACGAAACAAAAAATTGGGCTGTCTCCGAACCTAACCTCGAAGTTAGCTAAGAAGACGCCAGAAGAGATCAAACCTGTTCCAGTTCCAAATTTAGATCCTCCGATGCTTAGTCCGCCTTCACAAGGAGTCGTTATAAAAGAATTCAAAACTTACAAGAGACCAAAAGAGACGAGCGACTGCTTGCCGCAGCTTATAGAAGAATATGTCTTAGAAACTGACATGCCATCGAAGGAAAAAGGAAAACCTAGGATATACCATATCAAATTATCCATATTGCAAAGGCCATCGAACTCTGAATATCTTGGCGAACTCTATTTAGACAGGGACCACAAGAAAAATGAACAAAATGGAGTAGCGTGTAGATTTTCTTTAGGTTCTCGTGCTAACGCTAATAGATACATACATCAGTTTACTGAAATATTTACGGAAAGTGGTAGGAAGTCTGTCCGTATACGGTACGGATTGAGTCCAGGGTATATAGAACAAGTGGCAATTGCTCAAGCACAGGCGCAAAAAGTTCAGGCCCAAAATGCGCCTCAGACCAACTTGGCGCAGCAACACTTGAATCAGTTGAGTCAGACGTTGCAGAACCAATCTTGTGTTACACCAATTGTGAATGGAAGCAACGGTCCCAATGTAACTATGCAGAATCAAACGATACAAAATACATCGTCTGTTCCCATTTTGGTAAGTTAACCAATGGTTTATATTTTATTTATAATTTGCAATTGTTCTGATGTAAAATACTAAAATATTACTAGTGCAAATTTTTTTGTAACACGAAAATTATTCTAGAGATCAGTCTGAAAATCAGTAGCAAAACGTTTTTATGGAAGTACGGGAGACAAAATCGGTGACAAAAGTCAATAAACACTAAGATCTCAAAATAGACAGATGTTAAAGGGGCTTACGGTCTTAAAACAAAGCTGCCATTAATTAGCAATGATTCGGAAATCAGAGATCTTTGTCCATCACAAAATTGATACAATGTACGATATCAATTGTCGGACTAGTCAAACAAAAACTTGATAACTAGCAGAATATACATTAAATTTAAAATTGAAATTCAAGACATACAAGATAAAAGATGTGATAAAATTCATAAACTGTGATTTGATAAAATGCATAAAATATGATTTAATAAAATACGTAAAACACAATTATTTTTCTTTAGAAATTTTTTTAAAGGAATTCATCCACAGAATGGAATGATTTACTAAAAGGGTGTGTAATTATTTTTAGATAAATTTACATTATCAATATTTTTATTCTGTTGTAACGTATAACCCCTATATAAGTTGGATTACATTGGCTTATCGAGAGTCTAGAATATGGTTAATATATATTTTTCACGTTTCTTGTGCAATATGAGTGCACATCACTATTCTTTAAGAAGGATGTTTCGTTCTCCTTCACCTACATTATCAACTGAGAATATTATATGATTTAAATATTGGCTTACAATGAGAAAGTGGGTGAGTATTATTCATACATCTTATGATTTTCTTTTGTACTATGAATACCTTATTAACACGTTCACGACCCAGGGTACCACGGCTGGTACATTGCTGTTCTTTTGTAGATTCGGTGGGCCACCTGTGGTACAGGCCGGATCTCACATTGCATTGCACATAATTTAATTTATTTAAAAAATATCTTGTACAATACAATACAATACGTTTATTCATGTTAATATACATATACAAGTATTTATATAAGTCAAAATATGGGTGAAAAGAATAAAATTATTACAGTACAACATATATTATTAATAAATAGATAAAAGCAATTAAGTTGCAACATAGAACATTAAAAATTTTTCAAATGAACTGCCCAATAACCTTGGACCAATAACTGATCCAAAAGAGTATGACGTGATATTACTTAATACCCAATCTTTGAATGTAGACAAAGTGAATCAAATCTATGTTGAATATGTAATCGATAGTCAACTAAAGTTTTTGTGCCTTACTGAGACTTGGTGTAAACACAATGTAGCAAATGCTGTAAACTTCCCAAATTTTAATCTTGTTACAAGCTATTGTAGATCCGAATATAAAGGCGGTGGGGTTGGAATTTGGTCCGATCAAACATTAGATGTAGATGACTTAGAATTACAACACTTTTGCTCCGAAAAAAACATAGAGGTATGCGGTCTGGCGTGGAAGGTATCGACAAGAAAACGGGTGTATATTATCACTTGTTATCGATCTCCCTCTGGCGACTTCAATATTTTTATTAAAACTCTCAATAATATGCTTGATAAATTATATAAACCCCATATACCGATAATCATTAATGGTGATTTTAATATTAGTCCGGACTCCTCTGACGATAGATATGGTATCTTAACTACTCTCCTAGCAACATATGGTCTAGATCAAAAAGTATGTAGCCCCACGAGGGTAACCTCACACTCGTGCTCATTGATTGACCACGTATATACTAATCTTAATAATACTAAAAACTGCCAGGTCCATCCAAACTCAATCTCTGACCACTACACTGTTCTCTTTAACACAGGCATTTCGAATACAGAAAATGTAAAAAGTACATCTCTCAGGAAAAGATTTTTTAGAAAAGAAAACTTCAACAATTTTTTCTGTATGTTAGAAAGAGAAACATGGGGTAATGTATATGAAGGCTCAGACTTTAATGAAAAGTTTGATAATTTTCACAATACCCTTCTACACTACTTTAATATCTGTTTTCCACTAAAGTACTACAAACATACTGATGAAAGAAAACTATGGGTCACAAATGACCTTAAAATTTCTAGTCAAAACCTTAAGCATCTATTCTCTCTCAGAAAATTCAATCCTGATTTAGAAAATATATATAAGAAAACGAAAAAAGATCATACTTCGCTGGTAAATCGTACAAAAAAAGATTATTATGAAAACATTTTAAATAATCAAAAAAATAATCAAAATAAAGCTGCTTGGAAAATAATCTCCGATTTCACAAATAGAAAAACAGTACACAAAAATATAACTCTTGTAAATGACAACAATATTATCACTGATCCAACTCTAATTGCAAAAAGTTTCAATAAGGTTTTCATCGAAGCACCTCTAAAAATTATCTCAAATATAGACTTTAGTGGCAAAAAAGTAACAAATCACATTACATCCATAGAAAATAGTATTTACATAGAGGAATTCTCTGAGACTGAAATCCTAAATATCATCAATCACAAACTAAAAAATAAATTCTCATCAGGTCCTGATGGTTTACCTAGTGCTGTTATTAAAAAATGTGCAAGTCACATCTTAAAACCTTTAACTTACCTTATTAACCTATCCTTATCTATCGGTTCTTTCCCAAGCAAACTAAAAGTTAGTAAAGTTAATCCTGTTTATAAGAAGCAGGATAGAACTAACGCCGAAAACTATAGGCCAATTGCTGAGGCATCGAGTCTCTCAAAGATTTTTGAATATAGTATGATTGATAGGTTATGGAAATTTTTGAACAAATATAAAATCCTCACTACTGCTCAACATGGCTTTAGATCATCCCATTCTACCATGACTGCTGTAGACTCCTTTCTTGGACGGGTGATTGCTGCCTTGGATGCAGGTGAGAGCCCTGCTGGGTTATTTTGTGACTTAAGCAGGGCTTTCGACTGTGTCGATCACAGTGGCCTCCTGTTTAAACTGGAGAGATATGGCATACGTGGGACTGCCTTAAACTGGTTTGATTCTTATTTGTCAAACAGATCACAATTTGTTGAAATCGGCTATAAAACACATGGTGTCTATGAAAAGTTTAACTCGGGTATAATTAGTACAGGGGTGGGAGTACCCAGGGTTCCATCTTAGGCCCTGTGTTGTTTCTACTCTTTATCAATGACCTTCCTGATTTTGTAAAAGACTACTTCGTCGTAATGTATGCTGATGATGCCTCACTCTTTGTCACAGGTAGTAATAACAACGAGAATGAGATCAAAAGTAACCTCCTAGTAAACAAGTTATCTCAGTTTTTTAATCAGATCGGTCTATTCTTAATCATAGAAATGACTGGTTATGTACATTTTCATACAAATCACAATAAAAACAACATGGATTTAAATATAGTCAACAATAACCTCTCTCTGAAAAGAATTGAATCTGTTAAATTCCTTGGGCATACGCTAGACGAGTGTTTAACTTGGAAACCACACTGCAATGAACTCATCTCAAACCTGAATACAGTTTGCTATCAGATAAGAAATCTCAAAAATGTTATAAATGGGGAAATGCTCATTTCATTTTACTATTCGCAAGTGGAATCCAGACTAATCTACGGAATATGCTTCTGGGGCTCTTGTGCATCCATGCCAAATGTCTTTAAAGCACAAAAAATAATTATTTGGTGCATGGCAGGTGTCAATAAAAGACATTCTTGTCGAGACCTTTTTGGCCAGTTCGGCATACTGACTGTCTATGGACTATATATATATATATAATCTCCTTCAGTATGTATTCATCAATAAAAATACTTTTAATATAAACAGTCATTTTCACTCATATGAAACTCGTAACAGAAATGATCTCACCATTCCAACACACCGCCTTAGTCTCACCAATAGATCCCACGTGATATTGGGATTAAATCTCTTTAACAAGCTTCCAAACGATATTAAAAACATTACTTACATAAAGCACTTCAATAAGGAAGTAAAAAATCTGCTACTCAATTTGTGTGTGTACAACATAGACGAATTCACACAAACTATGGTCTAAAAATTCCGTCAGTCACTCCATCCAGTTAGTCATTTTTTTATTTATTTATGTATCTGTATCTTAAATGTTATGTTATGTTTTGACGTCCAGCTGCACCAGCAGCTACATGTACAATGTCTTTATACTGTTTGTCTTTATTTATTATTTGTAATCTGACTAGTCTTATAATACCCTTCTGGACAATAAATGTTTATTATTATTATTATTATTATTATTATTATTATTATTATTATTATTATAAAACAGCTATAGTGTTACAGAACATATTTGTAAACATAGTTAGGTACAGTGTTTAATTTCCTCACAAATGTCCTCAACTGTGAAGAAAGCCTTACTGATGAGAAACATTTTAATTGTAGTTCTGAATTTGTCCATGGGTAGCTCTCTGATTTTGGGGGAAGACTATTAAAAAGTTTAATCCCGAAATGATTTATGCCTGTTTATCCTTTTGTTAACCGTGTGAAGATCATTCTTAAACGATCCTTGTTCCTGGTCTCATAATTATGGACTTCTTTATTTGATATGTATTCGTTAATATGTTTTTTAATTTATATTAAGCATTCCAAGGCATATATACAGGGAAATGTTAAAATTTTAAATTTTATAAAAACATCCTGCTTTTCGCTTCTATAATCTACCCCAGCCATGACTCTGACAGCTCTTCTTTGTAAACCAAAAACTCTGTGTCTGCAAGCAGAATGACCCCATGCGATAATAGCGTATGACATACGAGATTGGCATAGTGCAAAATATGCTGTCCTAAGAACTTGTATTGAGACAGTTTGGGATAACTGTCGAAGACAATATATATTTTTAGTGAGGGTAATGGCCAGATGCTCACCCTGAGTGTCCCATTGCTGTTTTGGGTCTAGGAATACTCCTAGAAACATTACAGAAGCTGGGTTACTATCTATACCACTTAGATCATGAAGGGAAGAAGTCATGACTATCGTTTTATCTGGGTTTAAGCGCAGTCGATTTATTGCAAACCAGTTTTCTGCCCTTGACTGTGCCGATATACTTTTGGCTTTCAGAGTGTTTGGGTCAGTGTCTTTCAGTATAAGTGTAGTGTCATCTGCGTATAATAAACAGTTTACATCAGTAAGCGTTGAAGACAGGTCATTAATGTACAATAAAAATAACAATGGGCCCAGGATAGAACCCTGGGGCACACCAACACTTACATGAGGTTCTTTAGAGTTAACTGAGCCTAAACGTACTGACTGAACACGATTAGAGAGATAAGACTGCACAAGATCGCGACTAGCAGCACTGAAGTTGTATACAGCTAGTTTATCAATTAAAATGTTGTGGGTAACACAATCAAAGGCTTTACTGAGGTCGCAGAACACTGCTGCTGAATAAAGACCTTGTTCAAAACAATTAAATATAAATTTCAGGATGGCATCTGTTGTTGAGAGCCGTTCCCTAAAACCAAATTTGTTGTTATTTAAAATATTGTTCCTCATTAAATACTCGTCAATACGCATTTTCATGGCTTTTTCGAATATTTTAGAAAAGATTGGCAAGATAGAAATGGGCCTATAAATTCCAATGCTATTAATGTCACCTTTACTTTTGTAAATAGGAACTGCTGATGCAATTTTAAGTAGGTTGGGAAATGTTCCAGTCTTGAAACACAGATTAATTAGTTTACAAATTGGTGAAATCAGGACAATTTTTTCGAACTTGATCAGAGAGACATTTAGACCGAAAACGTCCACTGAGTTACTATTTCTCAGTGAGTTAATTATGTCCCTAACATTATTCAGGGTAATTTCTTTAAAATTAAAAGTATTTTCAATTTTGATATTTAGGTCAAATAATCTGGGGTCTTCTACTGTTGGTGGAAGTGTATTTACGATTTCCTCTGCTATATTTACAAAATAGTTATTAAAGTCTTCAGCAGAAATGTTACAATTTACTTCGTTTCTTTGTGATACTATTTTATTAGAGTTTATAATATTCCACATTGTTTTAACTGGATTGTTGGCATGACGAATAAAATTATCGTGGGCATCTATTTTTGTTTTTCTTGAAGCATTTCTGTATGTTAATTTAAATTTATTTCTTTGGTTTCGCAGCTCAAGACTTTCTGGGTATAAATTACACAATTAATTTAATGGTGCAAATGATTTCTCATATCTTTTAGATCTTGAGTGAACCAGTTAACATGGATAAAGTTGTCATTGGGGACTTTTTTTACTTTGCATGGGAAACAAGAGTAAAAACAATCTAGTATGATATCTAAAAACTTCTTGAATACTTCGTCTATATTATCAGAGGGATCATCATATTTCTGCTTACATCATTGTTAAAAAATATTATTTTGGGTATTCAGCAGATAACTTTCAAAGAAATCATTAGGTTTTTTTTTAATAATTTAATTTATTGGTAAAGTTACAACAAGGCTAGGGGAATGACAGCGAAAATCATGCATGTCGTGAACGTGTTAAGGTAAAGGAAAGAGCCCCAGAATATCAGTCCATATTGTGACACAGGCTGTACAAGACCGTAATAAAGCATTTTTACTGTGTCAGTTGTGACCGTGTCTCAGCATTCTTATTATGTAACATACTACTTATTTTTGAACAGATTTTATCTTCTCAGGTGAGTTTCTGGTCTATTGTTATTCATAAAAATTTGATACTTTCAGTGGATTCTATTGTTTTTCCATCATGAAAATAAGAGGATCAAAATTTGGTTTTATATTTCTTGGTAAAAATCTCACAGAGTGTTTTTTTGGCATTAAGATGGAGGCCATTCTGAATACACCAGTTACTGAATTCATTTGAAGCTATATTACTGTTTTGAATCAGATCACTTACATTCTTATTAGACATAATAATATTTGTATCATCTGCATAGAGGATAATTTTGTTAGATGTAATACAAGTAGTTGGCAAGTTGTTCATAAATATTATAAAAAAGAGAGGACTCAAGGTAGACGCCTGGGGTATCACTGATGTAGTTGTTTGTAAATCTGATTTAAAATTGTCTAAGGCTACAGTCTGTGTACGTTGTGTTAAGTATGAAGTAGCCCATTGGAGTGCCACACCTCGAATCCCTATAGTTTCCAATTTCAGTAAAAGTAATTCATGGTTTATTATGTTGAAAGCATATTTTAAATCATAGAATAAACCTAGAGTGAGATATTTGTCATTTAGAGCATTGTATACAAATTCCATGCATTCAAAAATAGCATTGCAGGTGGATTTCCTTCCCTAAATTCATTTTGAATATTAGACAGTAATTTATGAAATTCTAGAAATTTACATATCCTAATGTTATAAGCCATTTCAAACAGTTTGCCTAATTTGCAAAGGTTTTATTGTAAATATTTATGAATTTACGATTATTATCACAAAAAGTTGTCAAGTCTGCAACTGACAGAACAAAATTTTGCAAGAATTGTTTGGTTGTTTTTAAAGAAATTGTCCACATGAATGGTCGGTATATGTCATTATCTATATTCATTGGTGATTTCGATTCAAATAATTTATCTTTTTCGTTAAGGTAGATCGAAATATAATAGCCATAACTATGTTTTTCGACCTTTAGTTAAATATAACTTAGAAATTGACTAGACAATTGAGATGAGGATTGACAATGGAGATTGGGTTTTGCGAGTAAGTACTTCGATAGTGTATCTACGTGTGTATGGAATATACAAACATTCTGAGTTTGGGTTCCTTAAATATATAAAATGAAATGGCATAATATTACGATTTCCCATAAGGCATGTTAAAATGATCGATAATTTCGAGCTAGTTTTCACTTCAATTATTAAATATTTTAAATAATTTTTAATGCCGATTAGATTTTTAAAAACATATTTAGCAAAACATGATAACAATGTCAACGGCTAGTCAAATGACAGATGTGTTCTAACGTCGCCGTCGTGTTGATGTGAAGCATTTCAATTTCTTTCATCGAGGTATTTGCTGTAATTTACAAATAGTAAATAATGTGATTTAAAAGGTATTTTATAAAAAGTTGTGGAAACAGAAATATAAGTGCTTCAGAAAAAAAATTTGTAACTCTTCCGAAAAAATTGATATTCGAAGAACTTGGTGGCAAGCTTCTAATATTTTTTATCCCATCCCTTCAAAAATCCAAATTTTGTTATAGAAAGAATCTATCAAGTCATAATCAACTTTGAGCAAATTGGACGAATCTGCTTTCACAAAATTCAACTCCATAGTTTATTGATAAAGTAAAAATCAAACGGCACATAAACAAACAACAAATAAATCTAACCAATATATCTCTTTCACTTGTATTGTGACAAGAAATGACAGCTGACGGCACGCAAGAAATATGGCCACATAATCCTTGCCTTGAGTTTTGTTTACATTTTTAATTCCTTCTAAATACATGTATATAATATTTATTGATATTCAAGATATTGAGAAAAATAGAAGTGTTATAGGTAAAATAATGTAAAGTAAATACACAATTTGGCATAAGATAGTTAGTCTAAGCGAAAGTTGTCTATGATTAGTTAAATTATTTCCCGCCAAATCATTTCAGTTTCTTTCATCGAGGTATTTGCTGTAATTTACAAATAGTATAGATAATGTCATTTAAAAGGTATTTTATAAAAAGTTGTGGAAACACAATAGACCAGTACCAAACCGGTTTCCAGAGGCCAAAAATCTGAAAAATTCTTAGTGGTGGGAAAATTTAGGATTAATGGTATATAAATGGGGAAAAATCGATTGGACCGCAGCAGATAACCGGAAGTGGGGTGGGGGTGCGAAAAGGTGTGTTTTTAGGGATAAAACGTGTTTTTTTACGATTTCTGGCAAAAGTAGAACTCCTATCGAAAAAAGTTGAATGTAAAAGTTGTAGATAATTGAGAGATCTACAACTTTTATTTGAACTATTTTTTTACATAACCTCAAAAATTTTGAGAAAAATGCCAAAAACCAATTTTTTGTTTTTTTATTTTCCACAAAAACAATTTGATTTTGATGAAATTCGGTGAAAATGTACATTTTTATACATCAAAAAAGCTGTAATTTTTTTGAGGCGTAATATTCATTTTTTGATTTTTTTGCGAATTTAATTTAAAAAAAGGCCTAATTTTCAATCAAAACAGTTGATTAACAAAGTTTTGATTTTTGAAAATTTCAGGACGGTATTTTTTTCGTTGAAACCTCTACTTTAAGATGGTGTAAAAAATCACACTGTTACTGTGGAAAAACATTGTCAAAAATGGAAAAAACCAAAAAAACACTTTTTTCAAGATCGATTTTTCCGTAAATGTCACTAATTCTTCGTTTTTCATTTAAATGGAGTGTTGTAAGTGGTGCAAAACGGTAATTTCAATGTAATATGTAATAAGGGAACTTTAATTAACCGTTTAAGGTTCGGACTGCTGAAAACCGAAATGTTTAAACAATAATTTTACCTAAGAAATTGCTAAAAATGACCATTTTTAGGCAACAAAAAACTTTTTTATGCTTTATGGGCACACATACATTGAAAAAATTTTATTGACATACATATTTCAAAATATTCAAAGTTGAAAAATTGAATTATGGAGGGGCAGTTTTTCTACTACGTGCTCTCGAGTGTGCGCGCACTTCTTTTTTATTCTTTTCTTCCAGCTCGCTTGCAACCCACTTGTCCTTGCCTTTTCACGCGTTGACAACTGGCACGTCATTCATCGTAATTTTCAATATTAACTTCTGTGTTTCTCCTCGCAGCTTCAAACATGAATCAAAAAGGAACATTGTTGCGTTCCTCCACTGTTTTTCTGGATGTGACCCGACTTCCAGTTTCGCCAGAAAAGAGAAAAAAATAATTGTAAAATCATTACTGGCTAACCAAAATTTATCAAAACTCACAGAAATTTTTTATCGGAGAAATGCAGACAAACAAACAATAGCCGAAAATGGATTGAAGCTAATAGCGTCTATTTATAAATGTTAGAAAAACGATATTTCACTCAACGAATTGAGGTTTGAGATGTATCAAACCGCTATGGTAAGGACTTCATTTAATTTAGAAAAACTACCACCAACTGAGGGAGCAGCTGAACAACACTGCTACAGGGCTTATTTTCAAATTCAAACTTGGCTTGGTAACAAACTTACAGCTACGGATTGGGGATGGAAACAGCATCTAACTGAAATAATGCCTAAATTGACAGAAAAAGAATTAATTCCTGAATGTTTTGCTGGAATCTATCTGCTGCAGCTGTGAAACTGGTTGTGGTAGTAAAAGATGCAGCTGTCGAAAGCATGGAGTAAAATGCTCTATTCTATGCTCGAATTGTCATGGGGCCGAAACTGCTCTAACTCTGAAATACAACCATAAGAAGAAATCAGCGATTCGGAGCAGATGTGTGACGAAACAAATGTTCAAAATAATATTGAAAATAAAGAACTTGATGAACTTGAGGACCTTGACGAAGTCGAGGCCTTATCGAAGTTCCTGAAGAAACCGAACAATGTGTTGAGTCTGATGATGTAGAAGCTTCCCAAAAAAATGAGATTATTATAAATTTTGATTATGTATTTCTACTTTAATAATAATAATAATAATAATAATAATAATAAATACTCTTTATTTCCAAGTAACGCCACAAAAATACATTATACATGTATTAGTAACATTAAGTAAAATAAACGTCGGCACAGAAACACTACATTCTACATTTATATCTACAAACAATAATATATCACATTTACTATTTAATAACATAGGTACTCTGATAAGGTATAAGGTTCCAAATCTAATAACAACTTAAAAACTTTGTTTTTAAAGAGAGGAAAGCTCTCAATAATTTTAATGTTATGCGGAAGTTTATTATAAAGCTTTATACAACTGTACTGTACATTTTTCTGCGATAGTGTCAGTCTGTGTATGGGATATACGTAATTAAAATTTCTTGTATTATAAGATTCTGTAGGTAGAAATTCACTAAAAGAATTTTTGTTTTTAAACATAAAGAGTAGGATCTCTTGAATATATATACCTGTGATAGTTAACATTTTATTTATTTTAAATTTTCCTCGGCACGACTCCCTTTGATTTTTCCTTGTAAATTAATTTAATGTAAAATACGTAATAAACTTATTTTTAATGTGAGAGTGCCCATAAAGCATAAAAAAGATTTTTTCTTGCCTAAAAATGGTAATTTTTAGCAATTTCTTAGGTAAAATTATTGTTTAAACATTTCGGTTTTCAGCAGTCTGAACCTTAAACGGTTAATTAAAGATTACATATTACATTGAAATTACCGTTTTGCACCACTTACAACACTTCATTTAAATGAACAATGAAGAATTAGTGACATTTACGGAAAAATCGATCTTGAAAAAAGTGTTTTTGGTTTTTTCCATTTTTGACAAATGTTTTTCCACAGTAACTTTTCGGGTATCTATTTCTAACCCTATCTAGAGTACTCATCTCAAATATTTTTACTTTATAAATTATTTCTTCTAAAATGTCTAATTTGCGTACTATATTATACCGTGCGTGTAATTTCCCATTAGGCATGTACATTCACGTAGCGCAAGAAATATGACAACACCGGCAGCCGTAAATTCGTCCATCGGTGGAGCATTCCACCTCTGTTATTTCATTTCAGCCAGCTGGCACACGCGACGATGTAATTCTACTCCCCATACCTAACCCGCGACTACACACACGGTAGTACTTATATTTTACAGATCTGATGTGTACCTTTTTTTATGATTTATGTAATGATTTTTTAATCAAAAGCATCAATAAATTCTACTCTACTTCTGCTGTTTATTTTTGCTTCGACAAATGTTGCACATGAAACGTTGTTTACAATATAATTATTTATTTAATTTTTCTTTTTTTTTTTTATAACATTAATGTTTGAATACAGAATATTAATGTCTGCCATGTTCATATTATACGTTCTTTATGTCGTTCATTGGTTCAGTGGGAGAAATTGCGTTGCCAACATCTAATTGAAATATTAGTACGCATACTCTGATTCCTGAAAAGATAGAAGTTGTATCCAAATTATAATTGTTGATAAATCTCTTATGGAGCTTTATTACTAATTCTTTTCTGTTTGTTATTTGTGGTGTATTAAATTTACAAATTATTTACATTTTAGCAAAGCCACTTACAAGGAACTGCTCAGGTAAAAACAGCTTCGCCAGCAATTTCAAGTCAAGAATTAGAAATTAATGCTCTAGCTACAAGGTTGATGAATTCTGCGCAACAGTTCCAGGAAGCTGGTAAGGCATTTTTGCAAATATTCAAGGCAATTTCAATTTAAAAATACATTTTTGCTTATATCATAAAGAAGGAGTACATTATCCAAACTCTTAGCTCTGTAAGTCGTAAAACTGTCTATTTGTTCCACAAAATGCTGTCAACAGCAGTACTTATTAGACGGAGCGCATTTCGCTTTTACGGCTTTGGGGACCTAGGGCGAGTTGTACCAAACTACCCTAACCCGGTGTTCTAACCCCGTATCAAAATTTAACACTGGTTCAAAAATTTTGCGAGTTGTATCATCTGAATTAACCCTGGTGTTACGAGGAGACAATGCCAATCACAAAGCTGAAGTGGAGCGAAGGGTAGGCAGTGTCACTATTATAGGGCATCTGCACGTGACGTCACAGCTAACCTTAAAAATATGTTTCTTAACACGTTGACTGCCATCTCGGTCTATATGACTGAGGTTTTTATTGTCTGTGACGCCAACTCGGTCCATAAGACCGAGTACTTATATTTGCCCTGTGGGCCGACGCTGTCTATAAGACCGTGTCATGTTTTTGGGATCTCTGGATCGTCTGGATCTTTTCGGGATCTCGGAATCCCCAGCGACTCGGTCCAGCACACTTCTATCGTTATAAATAGACCGAGATGGCGTAGTAAAGGACCAAGTCCTTTTTTGACGTTTTTTTCGGCAGTTTTTTTTTTTTTCAAAATATTGTGTGTCAATTCATAGTGTATTAGCCGATGATATTCATGGCCTGGGGGGATATTTTATTTGGTTAAACCGTTGCTACCGGTTGACGCCTTATGAGAAATTTGTCTTAACCCATATGGCAGTCAACGTGTTAAGATTTAAGAGTATTACACAGCTGTTATTAAAATGTCTGCCTGGTTTCTGTATTTTCAACTAAAATCTAGTTCAGTGTAATGTTCTAAAAATACTTTGTCCTAATAAAATAGGACTCTTTTAGTAAGTTGGAAATCTAACCTGTAATTAGCAGTCTATTTTTATTAATCAACAATATTGAAAAATTATTTATGTGACTTTTTAAATATTTGCTTGGTGCCAATACGGCTTCAAGCTAAAAATGTGTACACAAACATTAAAAATAAGAATAAACTCGAAAAACTTAAAATTTAAGGTTATGTTGGTTACATTAAAAAGCACTGTGCTAAAAATCTTGACTGGGAAAAAGCAGTTTTTAGCCAAACGGCTGGCGTTATTAAACTGAAAAAAAGATATTCTTGTAAGTATATGAATACTACACTTCTATTGAAGAACATTTTTAGCTAAAACTTGTTTATTAGAAAGATCTCTCTTCACATTGGCTAATCAACAAGTTTTAGCTAAAAATGTTCTTCAATAGAAGTGTAGTATTCATTTACTTACAAGAATATCTTTTGATCAGTTTAATAACATGAGCCAGATCGCTAAAAAATGCATTTTGCTGGAAATTTTTTTTTTTTTTAGTACAATGCTGTTTTAGTAAATGGAGTCCCTTCGATATAATTAAAAATGATTGCAAAAATAATTACATTTATAACCGATGCACACTCATTTCGTGTATTTGAAGCTTGGTCTGGATGTGTTCTTGACCTTTCAGGCATGATTGTAAGTAGGTAGAGCAATAGTAAAGAAAGTACAAACACGCCAAAACTGGACAACCAACACAACAGCTCTCTGTACTTTATTGGCTCATTTCCGCCCACTCCCCTCTGATTTGATCGCGTTGCTCCCTCTTAACAAACTCAGAAATACCAAAGTATAAGCACAGGATAAGGAACTACCAGGAGCGACACTCTCCGCACCGCCTTTGATGTTTCTTGATCAATTTCCTTTGAGTCTCACCATCTTTTTGTAGGTATTTCCTTCAGTTCATTTATTGTTTTAAACCTAACATTCTGTGACATAATATCCAACTTTTCAGTAAATGAACTGACGGAAATACCAACAAGAAGATGGAGTCAATGGAATTTGCGAGAGAAGCTTGTGTCGCTTCTGGTAGTTCTCTTTTCTGTGGTATGAGTGCAAGTTGCAGGCGATGCGAGGGTGTTGACAGTCGTGTTACATAAAATATAAAAAATTTGTCAAGTTGTGTCAAATCGATTATAAATAATAATATCATATAAGTCGTAGGTTATACCTATAATGAAAATGGACAATTTTTAGTTGGAGGGAGAAATAGGCGCTGATAAAACTATTATTAAGTAATTACAATGTATAACTGTATACTCAAAGCAGAAATGTCAAAATTAGAAGTTTCGTTTTTACTAACCCCGCCTTAAACCACTCCATGACCTAGTTTAAGTTTTGCGTGGTTAAGTCCCCCCGATAATCTTAACATTTAAGGTTAGCATATTGGTACAATGTGTCGTGGCCCATAGCCCTCTTTTAACATAGAGTTAGGACTAAACGTGTGTTGGTACAACTCGCTCTAAGAGTTTAAAGTTTAAAATCTAGGAAATTGAATGCTTTTTATGAATTGTTTATTTTCCAGCAAATGCAAAGCAACAACAGCAAAAACTAGCTGGTAGCGATGCTACGATAATAAACTTATTGAACAGTTCTCCAGCAAGTAATATAAACAGTGATGCTAGTGCAGCAGTAGTGAATGCTATCAATAGTTCGTCTTTACTACCGCAGCAAATACAGACTATTAATCAAAAAATTTTAGCAAGAAAAATGACAATTCCAAATGTAGCCAATGCGCGAGTGTTAAACCATAATAATTTAATCGCATTGAATAACAATAGAATGAACTTACAAGAGCTGAACACGCAACTGGGACAGCAGCAGCCGCAAACTATTACTTTGACGTCAGTGAATAGTGGAAATTACGCAAACTTCACTACTGTTCCTGTTAAACAACAAGTGGTTAATCAGAGGATTTTATCTAATAGTTCTAGTGATAGCAACAAATCCGCATTGTCCGCGCTCTTAGTTGGTACTCCTGCGGCTGACAGGCCAGATATCGTGGGCCCCAATACGAACTCTTTACTTTTAGAAAAATTTGGTGGCTCCAGCAGCACTATCCAAGGCACCACACACTTCATTCAGAACCCGAAAGGTGGTCAACCATTCATGGTACAATCACCTAAAACTAACACAGTGCTTAGTCCATTGTCGAGTCCCCCGCCACAGAACGCGAATACGATAAACGTTCAAAGCCTTAGCTTAGCTCAGCTACAAAGTATATTAAATTTACAAGTGCAGTTGCCAGGTTTTGCCCAACCAATATCGCTTTCTTCGTCTGGGAACATACAGGCGCATCCGACAAGTCTCATCGTATCCCTTCCCGTTACAACAGCTACACAGACTTCTAATACGATAACGCAGACTGCAGGGAGTAGTTCAGTAGGAGCTGTCAATAATATTGGTGTTGGGCCCCAGACTGTCGTTTTGGCTAATGCAGGAACCTCAAATTTAGGTAAGTTTGTGAATAAATATATTATTTATGTGAATACATGATGCCATGATGAAACCTCGTATCATTATGCTAGATTATTCAATTACCTGAAGCAGGGTTGAGCTGATTTAAATCACTTTAAATCATGATTTTAATCAAGCGATTTTTGTTTTAAAAAATCGTGATCTTTTTTTCTTTTCAAGTTTAAATGTTATAAAAAAAAAAATAAACATTTTTGTTTGCAAAAATAAAACTTTAAAAAGCCTTTAATTCGAAGACTTAAAAAATTAACTTAAACATATGAACATATAAAAATAAAAATATGTATTTTTCCAAACGGTACAAAACAAGACATATTAAGTATTATAACGTTTAAAGAGAAATACTAATTTAGATGCTTTTTCATTGCTCAATCTATTTCTAATAGAAGAAAACATTCTTTCCTCGTCTGCAGAAGAAACAACGGCACACAGAAAGGGATTTATCAGATCCAGTACTTTGTCAATTTGGGCAATATCTTTTTAAGATTTCCATCACTGCGCCACGTTAACATTTTGTAAAATTTCTTGTGAAAACATTGTTTCTTGGAATGGATCGGACTTCGTTTCCAACTTAATTATTAAGGGTTACAACCCTGTGCCAGAAAAATGTTGGGAAACTGTATCTAAAGCAGCTTTTTTTTTCTTCTTTCGACTGTGGTATTTGTTTTTATTTCTGATGGGATCCAGCAAATATAGTACGGTCGATAGTTGAACACGCCTTGCATTTTTTGATGCAAGCATGAAAGTTGGCATAGTCTCTAAAGAGTGATTTAAGAGTTGTAGACAAATCCAGTACCCGCGACGAGCCCACGTATTGCGGGTTGCCTACTGGGGATACGAATTTTTCTCAGCATCGCTGTATTAAGGCCATTTTGATGGGATTTCAATGGGAAATACACAGTTCTTATTTAGTCTCTCTGTCGGTACAGAGATCCCACCGAATCACAAGTAGACACGTTTATGTATTTTGCCTACCTTCCAGGGGCATTTTCATTAAATAAACATCCAGTATATTTGGCCTAAGGTAGTGCATGCGGTTTCTTTGCCAGTTTTAGCAAACAAAATAAATAAAAATGATTAGAACGCTTTCGAAATGGCTTATTAAACTTAGGTTTTGGAGAGGAAGCCCCTAGAAGGGATTCTTACAATCAGATGTAAATGCTACTATGCGCTGTGCGCGACCGACATGCACTAGCTTAGGCTGAACAGACTGTAATTGAGGCGCTCGCGCGCAAACCCCGATAAATCCACAAAAAGTCAATTTTGAGTTTGTAATAGTTTCATGTATGTTAGACTAAACTCTACAAGCCTATATAATCTTTGGTAACCAAAACGCGATAAATCCCATATAAATCTAATGTTAAAGTTGTCCCGATAAATCCACAAAAAGTCAATTTTGAGTTTGTAATAGTTTCATGTATGTTAGACTAAACTCTACAAGCCTATAAGTAATCTTTGGTAACCAAAACGTGATAAATCCCATATAAATCTAATGTTTAAAGTTGACCGTTTCGAACAAAACCAGATAAATCCAATATAGTTTTTTGTAATTTCCCACAACTTTGTGTGTGTGGATTTATTGGGGTTTGTACGCGAGCGCCTCAATTGTTATTTTAAGGGTCAATTCAGGAGCAAATTATAAAGCTGAGCTCAGATTTAATAATTTCTAGTGTAATTCTCAATTAAAAACGGCAAAATCGTAAACAATCCTATTAAGAAAAAAGAAGAAAAAGAAAATTTTTACACAAACATATCGTCCCTAAAAACACAAACTGGCGTAACCAGCATTTTAGGAATTTTACAGGAAGCTAAAAAAACGATATTGCTTAACATTTGACTTTGTTTATTGAAATTATTATTAGTATGTCTGTTCTAGTTTTTTGCCACCATATTATCAAAATTGACCAGTAGAATACCCTATGTGGGAAAAAAATTACCTTTGCTATTTTTCAAAATAAAAAAAAAACTCAACTTGCACTGTGCGATTACTATAAGGAACTCGGTTACGTCACTTTGCCAGATGAACGGCCTACTTCATATAAGTTGAAACCGACGTAACTCAATCTTTGTAATTTTGTTGGTTACGCCAGTTAGTGTTATTAGGGACGATATATTTCTTTAAACCTATATACAATCAATCGCCTTCACAAAGACACAAACTTGAACATTTGATTTCCTTTTGTGACATTGGCATCGGCCCTTTGTGCAGCCCTTTTTGCACTTACATCTCACAAGCCTTTGAAGCATTTTTCTCCCATCCATGGTTTGATGAGCTTGGCAGATCTGGCATAAGTTCCAAACTGTGCCCCAAAACATATGCCCCTTGATAAAGGGCCCTCATTGTGTGCAGTTTTAAGGCATCGAAGGTGCCGCTTTGTATGTGTAAGTAGTTTTTTTCGGCACTCATTGACTTTGTCACAGACCATAGATCTGTAACAAACCAGATTATTTACGTTAAGAAAATTTTTATTTTGGAAACCAAAATTTACTTACTTTTATTTTGGAACTTACTTGTCTTAGAGTGTGACAACAAATTTTCCTATGCGATCCATAGCATTTTCTAAATCTCCGCTTGCCACCACAAGGAAACCGTTAGTGATTTCTGGATACATTTTCCAGGCTTGGAGAGCCGTTTTCTTGCCCCTACCCGCAAACGATGAGACTGAATCACATCCGATGAACGCATATAAGACCGGAAGGATACAGGATTTTTGTGGACCTGGAAACAATAAAACATAATATTCAGCAACTGGTCACTAGCAGAGATCTTTTATCATTCGCTAACGTTTTCCTTACCTAGACTTTTTGCTAGCAATATATTGGTGGCTCGAGTTGTTAATACGAACCAAGAGCTCTTCGAGTTGTGGGATTTTGCGGACACAACTGATAGCTATTATTAGAACGTCAGAGTCTACAGTCTAAAGCAGAACCTTCGTGTGTCCTTGCTGAACGTCATCTAAGACATGTATCATGATCCTGGTGTCTGCCTCTTCATGGCTACAGGAATACAAAACGCCATTCGTGTCTCGGTTTGAGTTTGAAACGACCAAATCTTCGATAGTCGAGTAAACCTCCTTTCTGTCTTGATTTATATCAATGCAACTTGTTGCAAGAAGTTTGAATAGTTCCTCCTTGTTAGTGGCGTCGCGAAGAAACAAAGGCCAACTTTTCGGGATTCTCATGGACTACTAACACGGGTATGTTCACCGATACTCTTTTTTCCTGGGCGTGGTTCTTCAAGCTGTCCCCTATCCCAAAGAAGATCTACGAGAAATGGCTGACAACTCTTTTTTTATATGTGGAACAAATATGTTCTGGATATAATCTTGAAAAATAGCTGCACTTTTTGTCTGAATGATTACGAGAATCAGCAAAACTTGTTGAATGGCAACCAGATGATGACAACGATTTTCGGGATTGTGAAATATTATCAGATCTTTGCATAATTTTCATAGTAAATAAATCATTCACCCAGTTCTTATTCTTTTCTATAAAATTTCTTTCATAATGCTTACAAACTATCCATTTTTAACAAAGTTTTTAAAACGTTTATAACGTCTACAAATACCACTTTTTTTGTCTTACTGTTTTCGTTTCATTTTGTATATGAAGTGTACTTTTACCAAGTATCTATTATTTACAGATAACCTGACTTAGACAGAGAACAGTACTTATGTCAGTAGCTTTTTGTGGAAGTTTATTATTTTTTATTTATTTTTTTTTTATTTATTCGTTTGTATCAACAGTACATATGACCAATTACAGATACACTTAAAAAAAAGACTACATGAAAGCATATGTATGCAGACACACCTACACACATACATTATCATATAAACATACATATAAAATTGCCTTAACCTAATAACGCACACACATGAAATACATTACATTTAGCTAGCATTTTCAAGATGATTAATTACATCATGTTTAAGACTAGATAAACTAGTGCTGAAGGGGTCAACATTGCTTGTATACGTATTGACCAATGAACACATTCTAAACAGTGGACTGTTTTTGTACAAATTTGTCCTGGGAACATTTAAATAAAATAGGCTATTATTTCTTGTTATTATTGACGTACCTATTCTAAATGGAAGCTGAGCAAGGAAATTTGTGTTGTCAATTAAACCTTTTATTAATTTGAATACAAACATTATACACGCTACATATCTTCTAAATTCCAAGCTTTTATAATTAAAAATGTTTCTCAACTCTTCCTGATCATAACCTCTGGGTGGATAACTGCCATATACCCTAAAATATAGAAACTTTAGAAATTTTCTAGTGCATTTATTTTTACTCCATACTGGGGGCCCCACACAATACAGGCATATTCCAGTTTAGGAATAATGAATGCATTGTATAGCGCTTTATTGCATCAATGTTATTGAAACCTCTAGAACTTCTTATTACAAAGCCTAACATCTTATATGATTCACTGACAACTTTATCAATGTGTTCTGTAAAGTTTAGTTTTTCATCCAGTACTACACCTAGATCCTTCTGAGACTTCTTTCTAGTAAGTGCATGATTGTTCAGTACATAGTCAAATGTAATCACTTCCTTCTTACAGGAAAAAGACATTACAAAACATTTTTGAATATTAATAGTGAATTTATGATCTGAACGCCATTGGGCTCTATTATTTAACTTAGTCTGTAAAGTACTACAATCATCAGTGTCATTTATACTTTGAAATAATTTGAAATCATCGGCATAGATCAGCCCTTGTGCTTCTCCTAAGTTGCAACCTAAGCCATTTATTACTGCTAAGAATAACAAAGGACCCAGGTTGGATCCCTGAGGGACCCCCGACGTTGGTGTGTATCGAAAAGATCTATATCCTTTGATTTCAACATATTGCTCTCTATTTAGTAAGTATGAAGTTATTAATAATATAATATTCTCATCAACCTCAAGCTGAATTAATGCCTGAACTACTTCATTATGACAAACTCTGTCAAAAGCCTTTTTCAGGTCTGTAAAGATAACATCCACCTGTTGACCATGTCTGAAAGCTTCATGCACATACTGAGTGAAGTTCAAAAGATTTGTAACTGTAGAACGCTTGGGAAGGAAGCCATGCTGTTGCATTAAAATTTTTCCCGATATTTGTTCAAATATTCTTTCATAAATTATTATTTCAAACAACTTTGCTAAACTAGAGCCAATACATATTGTTCTATAATTTGTTATATCTGTCTTAGAACCAGACTTAAAAATTGGAATGACTTTACTCAGCTTCCATTTATCTGGGAACTGGCAATTAACAAGACAACTGTTGAATAAGTATACTAGAGGACACAATAAAGCATAAGCACACCCTTTTATTATGTAAGAAGGAATACCATCTTTTCCCACTGATCTGCCTACTTTAAGCTTTTTAATAGCAGCACTGACCTCTTCACCAGTTATTGGCTTAAAACAAAATGATCCATTATAAGCTTTAATGTTATTTTCAAAAGATGAACGGTCTGCATATATCGACTTGAAATATGTTGCGAAAGCGTTACTAATGTTCTGTGGACCATGTATAATTATGTCATCAGCTAATATTGATTCTGGGATATCAACTGAACTTTTCTGGTGTTTAACATAGTCCCAAAAGAAATTGGGATTATCAGCTAATTCATTCTGAACATTGATTAAATATTCTTGATATGCACATTGAATCTGATTTTTTACAATTTTTCTAATGTCAACATATTTCCGCTTCCATTCAGTATCACCTGATTTGTTGTACTTAACTCTATACTGATGTTTCTTTTTAATATTCTTAATAATTTCAATATTATACCATACAGGATATTTCTCTTTAGAATGCTTTGCTATTGGTACACAAATGTCAAACACGTTATAAATTTCACTATACAATCTATCAACTACTAAATTTACATCACATCTGTTATTATTGCTGCTGTCACAATTTTCAAAAATTTCCTGCCAATTAATGTCATGCATATGATTGTACAATAATGGAAAATTAGCTTTCTTAAAGTTGTAATGCTCAGACTCAACAAAATTTGACTCTCTCATTGAATTGTTGAGCTTGAAGGAGATACTTAGAGAAGGATGATATTCATCTTCTGGTAATAATGGGTCATATTCTCTATTAACTGTAGTTGATTCCAAATTAGTTAAAACTAAATCTAATAAAACATTTTTACTGTTGACTACATAATTACATTGAGTAAAATCATTAAAAGCTAAAAAATTTAATAAGTTTGAGACAGATTCATCAACAACACAATCAGTGAAGCTATTAATGTATCTTGGAATATTAAAATCCCCTACAATAACACACTGCTGACCAATCAACTGGTCTTCAATTGATTCAAATATATTCCTGAGATCCTCTTTATTATCACCAGGAGGAACGTAGATCACAACAAAATTAACAGTATTATCATCAAAATTTACTTTTACACACAGACAGTCAACTACTTCTTCAAATATATTTTCCTGTACTGCATGAAACTGTTTACTAATAGCTAGGAAAACACCCCCTCCATCAGATTTATGTGTTAATTCAAAATCCCTGTCCTTGCGGAATATGTTATAATTAGAACAAAATTCAGATGTAAAAATTGATGCATTCAACCAAGTTTCGGTCACTGCAATAAAATCATAATCACTGGCGAGGAGAGAAATTTTTAACTTATCTAACTTAGTTTTGATTCCACGCATGTTTTGATAATAGAGGCCGTACAATTTCTTATCAGTTTTTGGTTTCATAGTTATTTCCTTTCTAAAAAATTTTTTTCACTTGAATTATACTTACAATTCAAACAAAAAAAAGCCAATTTAACACTTATCACTTATATATCATTATGTAGACGTCTTCTATATAATGCATTAGAACTAGAGAACACAATATAGAACGATGTTTACATTCTCTTCACAACAACAATGAAGCAGACCATTTACGTGCCCATCAGCCAACTTAACACTCGCAGCAGTAGCCATCTGTATCTTCCACCACATATTTTGAAAAGAAACGGATATTCATTGTGCTTTTGGAGTCTTTTTGGAGCACGTGGGCCATCAAGGTAAAAAATACAACAAAAAGCATAAAACAACATTTTCTCAAAACGATAACTTTCTTTAACTTTTTTTTAAGTTAAATGCCCCTGGAAGGTAGGCAAAATACATAAACGTACCTACTTATGGTCCGAATGGATCTCTGTACCGACAGAGAGACTAAATAAGAACTGTGTAAGTATTTGCCATTGAAATCCCCATCAAAATGGCCTTAATACAGCGGTGTTGAGAAAAATTCGTATCCCCAGTTGGTAACCCGTAATACGTGGCTCATCACGGGTTCCGGATTTGTCTACAACTCTTAAATCACTAGTACGACTCTGCCAAGTTTTATGCTTGCATCAGAAAATGCAAATATTGCAACTAATGACGGTACTAATATGCCAAAAAGTGAAATGGTGTTAAAGCTTGATCATACCTCCTTTCAAATATCTGACATTGCTTTAAATGTCTGTCCTCATCTTCAAAACTATAAAAAATGGAACTCAGTTTTTCCCATTCCTCAACTGCAAGGGACAAACTGATGCCACCTTTCTGCTGAATTCTGTCAAGTATCGCTGAAATTGGTTTCAGCAATTTTACAGTCTTCGGCCATTCTTTTAAATTGAATATTCGACACTTTCACAAATCAATGGCTTAATGTTATCTTTGTGTTCTTCACAGATTTGCAACAACTTGGGCCATTCAGTGACATAAACCTCAAGGCAGTCAGGCATCTTGTGGTAACGTTAGTTTCTTGCCCCCCCTTTTTTTGTACCAAGCATCTGGCAAGTATGTTTTGCCAAAATATTTTACAATTTGAACTATGTGTGATTTTACTTTTGTAACTTCCTAATCTTTAGAAAGCAACTTCAGTATATGTATGTTATATTGAGGTAATCCAGGGTCTCGACAATTTTTTCCCTTATATTGTTCATTTTTGCTGCATTATCTGTGACCAAATTAGTAACTTTGCAGTTATATCCATTTTTGCACTTATTTATTAAATCAATGGCCAAATTTGCAACATAATCACCAGTGAGTGGATGTCCTAATGTATCTATACTTAACCATACAAACCGATGCCATACAAACTGATTGACCTGATAAATAACATTTTGATTGATTTCTTCACTTCAAATGTTTCATGTAAAAGGGTTGATGATACCTGAAACCTAGAAGGTGAGGCATACCCTGGTGTCAATCGCTTTCCGAACTTCTCTATGTTCAGTGGACTTAAAAGAACAATTTGTTGTAACAATGGCTCTGGCTAAAAATAGTTCATCCAATTCGTTCTTTTTGTTTTGACGTGTTCTTACAACAAAGGAGCTTAAACTAGTGCTACTGGAACTACTACCATTCAAATTCCCACTTGCTGTTTGTTTGGAATTTTTGCTTTGGCTTGTACTGGCTTGGCACTCGTTAATTTTTTCACATTCACTTGACTGATTTTTACAGGTTTCCCAGTGGTTTTTATGCCTGTCGACAAGCCCTTGAATTTCCTCATTACATTTTTTACAAGTTTGCCCATAACTTTTTTCTTCTTTCCTGCCTCGACTAGACGTTTATTTTTAGTATACGTCGCGCGTCAACATTCAGTCAGTACTAAATATTAAATGAAAGTGAAAACCCTGTCGTTTTCTTACGTAGTCGACCAGGATTTGTAAGTTTCAATGAGATCCGACGAGCTCGCAAGCTGCCGCTTAACTTGCGGAGTCAAGTTGAAACAGTTTTTAAGCCAATCTTCAGTTTTAACATTATGTGTAAAGATTTTTTATTATTTATTAAGAAAATACAATATGGAAAGTTAGAAGTTAAATAAACGGTTTTATTTAAAGAAATAAAAAAAAATCCTGATTTTTATCAACACTGACTTGAAGAGAGATGAGGCAGTTGTATTATACAACACTGTGAGCTTTATGGGACCAGAGTTATAATTTATGACTAAAAGTCAATGTATTGCTATACCTTAGCCGGGAAAGGTGGATAGCGATGAATTGAACTGTCAATAGTATAAAGTGGCACATATGGAGTGACGTTGATTTGATAAGCCCTCTCCAAATTTAAACTTCAACAGGTTCTTGTTGCACATAGTGATAACGTGATCATACTCTCCTCCTTTCCTGCTTATAGCTGTCTGATTTTTATAGACAATTTCATGATATCAAACCAGTTTTTTCCATACAGAAAAGTATACGCACAAGTATTTTTCATGATAATCAAGGGTCGGGAGATTTGTCTCTGTGACGGTTAACACCAGGGTTGGCTCTAGGTTAGCGCGGAAAGATTTCTATGCAAGTATAACACAATATATCATACATTGTACTTTTTTTAGCGAATTTCATAATATCGTAAAGTTTATGACCATATTAACTTTACAGAATTCTCTAATAGCCCAGTCGATAAAGGTATTTACCCACAAAAAGTTGCAAACTGTGTAAACTTTTTTTTAATGAGTTTGAAAGTGTGTAGAATAATATCCTGAAAAGTTTACATTTTGCTCGGATGCAGAATATAAAAAAAAAGTGAAAAGAAAATTTTTTTCATCCATTTTTTCAAAATTTTGAAATTAAATCAAGCTAGGAAAAAACAAAAAATACAGATGGATAGATCACGTATTTATGAACAAAAAATGAGCTAATAAAATTTTTCGCTAAAGCCACGGTTTTCCCGGAAAAAAATAGACAATCAAGTGTAACGTTATAACTCGAAGCGAGATACATGCGTGTGCGCGCGCGCTTGAATATGACTGTGACATTGAATTATATGTCACTAAATCAGAATTTGTTCAATCTATTTAATATGAGTGTTGGTTCATTTAAAAGATGGAAATTGTAGCTTTCTGATGCTTTTTTGTTTTAAACAAAACAAGCAAAGGATGGATGGAAAAAATATACATATATATATTATCACGCCCGAACTCAATTGTCGCAATAAAAAATATAGAAAAAAATAAAAGCCCTTCAAAAAAATTCTTTCTTCATTGAGAACTGTTAAAAAGTATGTACACTTCATGATTATTATGGTTTATTAAGTTTTAGTAAGGTGGATTCAAAAAAAAGTACATCTCAAATCATTTTAATTTAATTGCTTGATGATTTTCTTGATAAATATATATATATATATTGGAAGCTGTAACTTGCCAAGAAATTGACCCATTGGAAAAAATAAAATATCGCTATTTCGGAAAAAATGTATACTCTTCGAATGTTCAAACACAAATTCGTTTACTTTTATGCATTTTTTCGAAAATATGTTTAATCATATCATGAAAAGAAATTGCGATTGTCACGATCTTATCCTTATAACTATGAAAACATCTTTGATTGTTTTGAATATAAATTCTGGAACTTTTTCAATACATTAACAAATGTATAAGGAATTCGATGGTTATAGCTGAAATGTGGATAGGTGTATCTGTAGTAAATACAATACGGTAAAGGCACGTAGAAATTCATGCGAGCGATTCAGCGGCTATGTGTGGTGTCTGTGTATGCATTCATAATTATATATTTTTCCTCCAGACTCACTGTTTATCCTCTTAGTCACTAAGAAAAATGTGTCAGGAAGAGGAATCAGGAAGAGAAAAAAGCTTTATTTTACTTGTTAGAACTGCTAAGAATTTTTAGAGGTTCCGTAGTATACATTTAACCGTGCGTTTGGCCAAGCAGAGTGAGAAAGTTACTTCACCATTTTTTCCCGGGTGAACCGTGGCTTTAGCAATAAATTTTATTAGAACATGTTTTGTTCAGAAACACGTGGTCTACCCACCTGTATTTTTTGTTTTTTTCTAGCCTGACTTAATTTAAAAATTTTGAAAAATTTCATAAAAAAAATTTTTTTTCACTTTTTTTTATGTTCCGCATCCGAGCGGAATGTAAACTTTTCAGGATATTATTCTATACACTTTCACGAACTCGTTAAAATAAAATTATTCAGTTTGCAATTTTTTGTGGGTTTCACTATAAAATGAACTCTGTCGTTTGGGCTATAAAAAAAGTACGAGGTAAGATATATTGCGTCATACTTGCATACAAATCGTTCCGCGCTGACCTAGAGCCAACCCTTATTTAACCATCACAGAGACAAATCTCCCGAGCCTTGATGATAATATATTGGTCCAAAAGTAATAAAATAAATCTTATAAAATGTTTGTTTTACTCCAATGGTTTTGCTTTAAGTAATATTTTCTAGAAATACAATATTTTCATGTGCTATAATATTGGCTAGGTCAGTATCGCCGGACCAACTCAGGCCAAGTTCAAGGTCTTTTTGCGACCTACATCTCCCCTTTTATTATGTTCATTATATCGATAATGAGGAATAAAAAATGTAAATAACACGATAAGTGCCGCCCGACCTATTTGAACATTGTTATTATCTTTCATAAGAATTTCTTCATTGTTGGCTCTGCGATTCAAAGAGACATTTCATGCGTTTTTCATCCTTGCGTTGTTTAGCCTTAGGCTAGGCCGCCGCTTACCAATCATACAGTGTTGCCAATGTGTTTTGATTTATCTAGTTTTAAGGAAAAAAAAACAAATAAATAAAAATATGATTTAGAAAAAAAAATTATGATTTTTTTCCTACCTTGTATTCTGTGCCATATTTTTTTATGTGCCATGGATTTTTGCAAGATTCTGTTATGTCCTTTGAAATGAAAAGCGTTGTGGAGTACTGTCATAAATCACAAAGTTTAATTAAATATGTAATATTAAACAACCATTAATATTCTAGTTTGAGTTCCACTTTTCACATTGAATAGATGGATAGTTCCTTAACACTATCTGCCTACAAATTCTGATTAATTCTTTTCTCAGCTCAATTAGTAACTTCTGGTATAAAAGGGGTCACCCAACAAGGAATTAGAACTGCTACCTCCGCCCCTCAGACGGTATCCATAGCGCAGGGGACCCAACCATTTCAGCTGATAACCCCGTTGCAGAGGCCAAGGGTACAACAAACCACTGGCACCCCTCAGAACCTGGCTTCCAGAACTCTCCAAAGAACACCCATCACAATCAAGATGGCAACTCCCAACGCAAGTCAGTTAACCGATTTGCAGTTAAATTTTGATAATTGACAGTCACTATACGTAGTATATTCAGTTCAAAGTCATAATCGAGATTCAAAATAGTGCATGCTTTTTTGTATTATAGCTTTTTCAATTTTTTTAACTTAACTGTGATATAACTTAAAAGCTTATAAACGTTAACGTTTTATCCCAGATGCGTCACAAGTTACGCTGCCCTCAAACTCTACGATAGCAAGCCAACTACATAAGCAAGCTCAACTTCAACAATATCAGCAAATCTGCTTAAACCAACCTAGTATTTTGGGAAAGATCAGAAGGAGATCGAACACGTCTGATACACAGTAGTAGCAATATCTTCATTTTGTACATTACATATGAACTAGTCTCATTTCTGTATATTATTTTAGAAATACTTTCAATGCAAAGTACTTTACTAACATAAAACTGCCATGCATTAAAGTGTTGATTTTTGTTGGAATCAAATTTCGAGACAAAATATTTAAAAAACTGCAATTAACGTATTTATTTATAAACTCGTCCGTATATCTAGAATTCTTTCCTGGAGGGGGCTGGAACCTTCGGTAGGACGCTGCCTATGAAGTAGTTTCCACAAACATCAAAACACTTGACGCACGTTTCGCCAACCATGTTAGAATTATTCAATTCTTAATAATCTCCCGATGATGTCAACATGGTTGGCGAAAAGTGCATTGAGTGATAGTATTCAAGAGTTTATTGAAACTACTTCAGAAGCTATAATTTTTTGTTGACAAAGATCGTCGGTCAGAGTTAGAAATTTCTATGCATATTACTCGGTCATATTAGGACGAAATAATGCTTTAAATTTTAGTTATCTTTTTAATAAAAAAATCTGCAATTGAAGGGGTGCATCCTTCACCATTTTTAAATCGTGTCAGCCTTTTGGATTACTTCGAGGGGTGATAAAAGTTTGAAAAATGATTCTTTGAAGTGTGATTGCGTTTTTCTCAGTGTGGTGTATTATAGGTTTGTGAAACCCAGTAAATTAAATGCCAAGCAATCAATTAAATTGACAAGGAATTGATTCAAATTGAAGTTGCGGCTGTAAATAGACTCCCCACAACCCCCAGTATGTTGCACCATTTATGTACTTCGCTCTAGGTTGTACAATGGAAAACTTAAAAAGTAAAATATTGACATTGTTAATTAATAACTGTTTAGTTCTATTATGTATGCACAAAATTTCAACGGACATAAATCAAAAAAGAGGAAAACATATTTTTTCAATACAGTTTTTTTGCTAAAACTTTTTAATTATTTTGTGTCGAAATTTGAGTGAATTTGTAAAAAAGAGATAATCTGATCTCAAACTACTGCATTACATTGCACAATTATTGTTGTTCCTACGTGTAAAGAATATTTTGGTGCCAAAATGGACCTGTCATTAATATTTTCTGAAGGAGTAAATGTATAGGTTAGACCTTAGAGTGACTCCACTTTATACATCTATTGTCTTTCTGTTCGAACAGTACAAATTAATTTAATTCAGTCTAATTGTATTTTAAACAACCCACAGAAATACTACAGGTGAGCAATTGTGTGTATTGTAATAAAAGCAGTGTTTAATTTTTAATAAATATATATTTTTTTGTTATAATGTAAATATTAGGCAAGTGTACACTTTTATTATTTATTTTTATTTTATTATTAACTGATAATCAACGAACAATATTTTCTGTGAAAATATAATCACATAAGTGCATTAGCAATATATTTTTTTTAAATTAAATTGTTTGATGTTTTGTAGATTCCATTGGGCAGAGATTGGTGAAAATTTCTAGATTATGATAAAAATCTGTTGTTTTTGCTAGTTTCTTGGCTCCTGTAGTTTTTATGACGTTATTTTGTATATATTAATTTATATATTTGTTTGTAAGTAGTTTATTTTTTTTACTAAAGTGGTTGTGTATTTTTTGTCTACTTGTTTTGTTTATTTATTTTACTTTGCTCACTTTGGGGTATCTAATGTTAAACCTGGCAAGCCAAAAAATAGGTATTTTTAATTGAACCTCTTTTGAAGGTTCTTTCCAACGATTTGCTAGGAAAATATTCTTGTATGAATTACATAACACATTAAAAAAAATTTAAAAAAATAATATTCAATTTCTACTTTTACTTTATATATTAGTGCTATATTGTGTAATTCTGAGTTGAAACATATGTAATTCAGTGACACTTTTCTGACACATTCGTCCCTTTAAATATCAGTGTGTATGGTGTTTTTTAAACGCTATTAATACCTACAAATGTTTTGCAATATCGGCATATATTTTCACTGAATTCATTAATTGTGCTAAGAGTTCTCTTTTGACAATTTCCAAACAGATCCTCCATTTTTTATAATAATTTTTTCATATTTTTACTTTAAACATTTTTGTTTAAGTTAACAAATTTTAAAATGAATGCAGTTCCAGAGTTAAGAGAAAGAATTACCAATGTGCAAAATAAGTATACGGCTTGTATTATTAAAATAAAATTTACGTAAATCTTTTAAGTAAACTGAAATTTAAAAATGTTTAATGCAAAAATATATGAGCACTGTACCGAGAACACAGAGTACATACAGTGTCCCAATTTTAATGCTCCCTCCCATATTTCAGCTATTACTTTGTATTTCAATAATGATGTGATCATTTTGACAATGGTGTATTTCTTCGTTAATCTTCAATTTTTCGAAGTCATATTAAAAATTTCTTTACTGAAAAATTAACCAGTATATGCTTTGAAACCCCCATATGCAAAATTTGACATTCCAATTAAAGCGAGCTCCATAAAAATGCATTTTTCTTAGGGGCAAAATAATTAATAACTTGGGAATGGTTCAACATTTGAAAAACATCTGTAATAGTATTTATGCAACAAATGTGTAAGGTGATACCTTTTTCACAAATAGGAATGTGACAATCCCATAACTGAAAAAAAGGCATTTTACACATGAATCACATACAACATTTTTTCTACTACCGAAATCGCTACCAAAAAATATACGTATACAATAAAATTTAAGCTATCTACTTTACGCCAGAGTGCTTATAGTAAAATATTAAAATAGCAAGGTGAGTAAAACTAAATCAAAATTTTAAGAATATAATTGAAATACCAATATTACAAATAATTCAAGCTTTATTGTTAAAGAACACTGACAGTAGGCATATTTTATAACATACCCAGTGATAATGGATAAATGAACTACATAAAATTAAATACTTCTTTTTTAACCTTTAAAAATAAGATATGATTATTAGCAATTTTTTACTATATGCACCACAGCGTGCGTAAAGTAAGTACTTTATGCATGGTAGTAGTAAAAGGTATTTATAGGTATTTCCCTACTCACTAGTGGGTAAAGTTTAACTTTACACACCGCAGCATGAGTAAAAATTAGGGTTTGCAATCCCAGAGTAATAATACAATCCTGTGATTTTGGGATCTAATTTACACGATCCCGGGATTGGGATAGGAATTGAAAAATAGTAGTGTAATGAGTACATTAATGTATGAACATAAATGATTAAGTTTTATTCTATCCTAGCTCTAACAACATTGCAACATTAACATGATAAGAACAGAAATCGGCCGAATATTTATTATTGACAGTGTTGACTAAAATAAATCAACTCGTTAAGGATATTATCTCCCAAGTTTGGATCTAATTTTCGAAAAAATGGTACCAGTTGCGGAAAATGCCTTTTCAGATTTTACGCTAGTTGGCGGTATGTTGCCCCAATTTTCGAAGTATCATTTTTTTAAAATTCGATGATATCAAATCGGTTTCAGGGCGTATTAGAATAGGGTCATTGCTCTTTCTAACATTTCTTTAAAACAAATTTAAGTCTCCTCGGTAATAGTGTCAACTACATTCTAAACATTATTTTATCTTAATTTCTTAATTATTTTTTAATTGGCGACCCTGTATCTTTTCCTTAATTATTGTTTTTGAGGATGCCCACCCTGTATATTTTCCACTAAAAATATAGCAGGTTTCATTCTTGATATCTGTGTTACCTATATGCCAAATATTCTCCGTCACATTTTTTTTCTTAATTATCTTTTTTAAGGTATCCACCCTGTATATTTTTCACAGGAAGTGTATCTCAATTCTTAGTTGGCAATAACATCAACTACCTACCAAATATTATTCTTTTCCCTCAAGTAGTTTTGTAGATATAGCGCCGACAAACAGACATACTGATGATATTAATAGCTATTTATGTAACCAATTACAAAAGACGTTATTTTGTGTAACGAGTGGATGTTTACAGGACGAGCGAAGCGAGATTCCCCAAAATAACACGAATTACTCAAGACTGTCTTTCAAAACGTGTTACATACATGATTTTTTCTAATTTTAAAAGTCTAAAAACCCTTTAAACATAAATGAAATACATAGGTGTTTTTAAAGATCTTAAAAATTAAGCAGCCTTTATCATAATTACCTTTGCTGCTATTATTACACATTATAATTTTAATGTCAAAATTGACAGACGTTATTTACTATTTAGCCAAGTTACAATATTATTTGAAATCCTAATTTGATAACATAAGGTAAATCGTATTAATGAAAAAGTTTTGTTACCATATTTTGAACGAAAGAAGAATTTAGAAGCTTCCATTTTATGGACTCAGTATTCCATTTTGTGTTGAATAAACATTTTTTTTTCTTTTTGAAAGTTGTTTATCTTTCCTAAGTGATGACATAACGAACTTTTCCTCGACAGTTATGTAAAATTTTACTTTTCATAACTGGTTATGAAAAGTACGACATTTTGACACTTACATCAGTTTTGAAAAGTGTCACTTTATATGTCAAAATTAGAAAAAAGAATTTTCGTAATCTACATAGTCTAAAACGTGAAAATCTGGAGAAATCTCTGAGGTAGATTTTTTCATGATTACAATACTTCGCTTTGGTATGAGAGGGAAGTAAGTCATAGTTTTTTTTCTTATTAAAACAACTCATGCCTTCAAAATTTTGAATTTTTTTTTGTTACTATTTTTTTTTCTTCTGCATGTTTATATCTTTTTTTGTAGTTTGTTATTATTATGTGTTATGTGTATACTTTATTTTATATTTTACATGTTATGTTTATGCATAGTCCATTTATATAGCTTATGTCTTTTTGATTCGCTCCTTAGTCACTTGTATGATTATTATTTAATTGTATCTGTTAATGAAAAATAAATATTAATAATAATTTGGAGAGTTAAGTAATAAAAAACAATCTTATGTGATAAGAAATCAATTTCAAAACTTCAAAACCATTTCTTTTAACTATATGAGAATATAGTTCAACGGCATATGCTGGTAGCATGCTGAATAGCAAATGAAGTATAACTTTTTCAAATGTCATACCAAGTTATTAATTATTTACAATTGGAAAGATGTACTTTTCTAGGGCCCACTTTTCAGAAAATTCTAAACAGAATATGGTGAAATGTTGAACAATAATATCGAGTTATTTTTCAGTTAAAAAAATGCGTAACATGACTTAAAAATCGTCAATTTTAATTTGATTAAACTAATACCTCAGATAAGGCAAGGGGGGTACATTAAAAGTGGGATAAGCTGCGCACGTAACTCCAGCATGCTTACTATGTCGATGGTGTAAAATTATGGAAAATATTTCCACCAATCATATCGAAGTATTAGGTGAACAATTTTTTGCAGTTAAGATGTGTACTACTTGTTTTTTGGCATACCTGGTGTTTTTTTGATTAGATATAAACTGAAGTAACCACGTGTATAGATTTCAATCGGTTAGTTTATATTTGCACATTGGATTTGAAAAAATAATCAAAAATTAAAAACAAAAAAATTCTAGGATGAACTTATTTCAAATTTTTAACCTCCCTATGTGTTACTCGTTACTTGTTAATCTAATCCAGTTTATAGTGTTGAAGTTTTATCTAATCTCAAAATATTTCTGTGTTTCAAACTGGTGATAAATCTGTCTTCGTAAATTCCAAACTTTGGAATATTTTATTAAGAATATGTATAACATGCTTTCCATAATTTTTATTTTTTAAACATGTACAGAGTAAGTCAGCATATATTGCCAAAACGATTTTCAAACACTGAACCTTGGTAAAATTCAAATAAAAAATTTGATGTGGCAATACAAGTTGACTCGCATCATAAAATAAGTATATTAAACATATCAAGTACCTTTTTAGAGCCTAATATCAGGTTTAGAAGTATCCCCTTTGGTGTGATGCTGACCCTGAAGTGATTTTCTTAAACGAAACACTGGATGCATGTTTCGCCAACAAAGTTGACAACATCTGGTGGTGATTGAAACTAGATAGATAGTTTAATTCACCTCCAGATGACGCTAACCCAGTTGACAAAACACATTTTTAGTGTTTGGGGGAACCACTTTTGTATTAGTTTTGAACATATATCTTTTTTTATTGAATGTGGATATAGGTACAGCCTAGTTAATATATTTATGGTAAAAAGTTTAGAAAGCATGGTATAATCTTCACAAAATTTCTGTAATGTACATACAGTGTTTAGAGTATTTTTCATGTACCAACTAGTTTGTTTTTCATAACAATTGTACCAACTAGTTCGTTTTTGTAAAAACTGATTCAGAATTCCTGAGGAGGCTTGTAAAAAGTTTGTAAAATAAAATATTTAGGTATGCAATTAAAAAATATATATAAGTGGTGCATTGATGTAGAATTTTTGTATTAATTGTATATTATTTTGCATATGCGTGTATATAAATATATACAGGGTGTTTCGCTTAAATGTGAAACAAATCTGTAACTTTTTTATTTTTTGGCCAATTTGATCTTTTATTATTTTCGAAAATATGTAGAGCAGTAAAAATTCTATCTGAAGGTGACATTAACCTTGTTTTACGTTGAAATACATGGCCTCCTGTGTTGCATTTTTTATCACCAAAACCACTAAATTATTGTAAGCATTTTTTTTTTTCAAAAACTTATTGCATAATAATAATTTTTATTTTTTGACCGATTTCAATACACATATTTTTTAGTGCACAGCAGAAAAATCTACCTTGTCCAATGTTACCTTTGATATTGAAATAAAAATAGCCTACAATGCATTTTTTACCGTTGATTTTTTAAGGGATGCTGAAAAAGAATATGTTATCAAGTTCTTTAAAAATAAAAAATCGCTAATATGATTTAGTGGTTTTTGGTGATAAAAAAGCACCGCAGCAGACCTGTATTTTAATGCAAAAACAAAATTGATTTCGCATATGTAGGGCACCATAAGGTGCCCTACATTAAATAAAAATTATTCAATCAGACAAAAAATAAAAAAAGTTACAGAGCTGTTCCACATTTAAACGAGACACCCATTTATTTGTGTAAATAGGTTGAATTATGTTATATAAAACTTTTTTGGCAATATGATCTAGTATACTCTGGAACTATGTTTATAAGTTTTTCTATTTATGAACTTACACCAACAGAATATATTGTATAAAATGTAAAGACAATAGTTTTAAATTTAGTTTAAATGTGATCGTTCACCTAAACATAGAACTGAACTAATTAAGTTTTTGAACGATCAATTTTCTAAAACGATTGAGATGGAGAGATGATAAAATTCTGTTACAAATTAATTTGAATAAATAGCAAATACATTTTCTAAAATGTTGTTTTATTTCAATTTTAATTTTAGCATTTGCCTATGCTTCCCTATATTTGCTATAAGCAAATATATCTATTCTCTGCGCTACTCTTCTATAGTACTTTGTAAAAGACTGACTCTCCCACTTCGGCATTGGTTTTCTGAAGTTGGAGGAAATAAGGGATGCCCCATAAAAAGAATCGTGGCCTTTGGGTTAGAATCCTTGAATTTGTAGCGGAAGCACAAGACCTGAGTGCGGCGACGTTTCGTCGCCCCGCTAAAAGAAGAAGACGAAGACTCTCCCGCCATCTTGAAGCCAAGACCAAATATATATGATTTTATTAAAAAGTTGTAATGGAAATATCTCGAAAAACATTACAACTAATCAAAATGAAACAAATGAAATTGCTTCCCACTGGGCACACGTACGTTTAAAAAACGTTAAAAAAGGATTGAAAACCACACATTGTTATAGGGTTTTAGAAACGAGTTGATTCAACGAAAAAATGTCGTGCGAAAAAACGTTTTTATTGACCCAGTATAAATGTCTTTTAAACATCATAGATAATGATTAAATAACATCAAGAAAATTACAAATATACGTTAATTTTCAACGTTTACAAACGAAAGTAAACGTAGAATCACAGAGTACAGTAACTATACAGAGGCGAAGGCAAGCCTTCCCGCCAAAACCAAATTTGTATATTCATCGCCATTTTTTAAATGGTATATCAATCAACCTCACTTTTATGTTGACACTGTTGACGTTTATCGTGTTAAGTTTGGATTTGTGAATTTTATTTCCACTCATTTTGGGAGGTTGAAAATATTAACCGAGAATTAAAATTCTCATAAATAAAACCTAGTGTACAACTCAGTTGAAAATAGGCGCCGATTATAAACAATTCAAATAAACAATTTTTCAATCCAACTCGAAATACAGTTTTTTCAGTGTATCCTTAAATGGGGATCTGCACGTGACATCATAGCTAACCTCAAAAATATATATATTTCTAAAAATTCACAAGTATTACGTAGCTATTATTAAAATTTCTGTGTGGTTCTCATACTTTCGACCAAAATCTAGTTTAATGTAACGATTATAAAGTTTTAAATAGTTTCTCACAATAAACTAAAACGCATTTTGCAGGTTAGAAATCTAACCTATTAAAAGAAATAAATTAACAACATATTTCTCTCAGTGTAGACGCAACTGGTACGCAAGGTCACAGAAAATGAGCCATCAAAAATCAAAGGAACCACCAAAGCTTTCGCCTCTGCATAGTTACTGTACTCTGTGGTAGAATATAAACGTTTTATTAAAAAATACCGTTAAATATTCACTAATTATATGTTAATTAAACAGGGTCTAGGAGGTCTCCATTTTCCAATATATGATGAGTTACAGGATGGGCCGCTATGTAGATGAATGGACAATTAATAGGTTAAGCACCCGCACTGGTTTTATCATAAAACCAGTGGGTGCCTAACCTATCAGATAGCATAAAAAACTCTTATGCTAGCAGCCACAGAATAATGATCTTTAACCTGATCGTTATAAGATCCATCCAAATAAATCGGTGTTCCCTGAAAGAATTTGAACATTGCAATCAATGTTATTTATTTTTTCTACTCCCTTATGTGAATTTGCTGTTTTCTGTACAGTCTATAGAATGGATAATAGTTTAAACCGGTTTTTTTGAAAACCGAACAGAACCGACTTTTTCAATAAAAAACCGGTTTTTTTGGTAAGTTATACTGATCAACATAAATATTACATGTTATAGTTATTGTACCGCAAATTGATTGTAGGGTATTGAATTTCTATTTATATTTGGCAATCTTGTGACTTCATACGGATTGGGCAATATAACATAATATTTTAACGTATGTTGTGCATATTATTATTATATTGTTTTCATCAGGGGCGGCTGGTGAAATTTCAACAATTTTTTTCTCGTCTGTGGCGCATGGGACCCATACGAAATATGGGAAATAACATCTAGAGAAGCACTTCTCTAACGACCCCTAAAAAATTTTGAAAAAGCAGCTTGCGAAAAATTTTTTCAAAATTCGATTGACCCCCCTAGGTCTAGGGACTTCTGTTTAAAATTAATTTTTTTTGTCATATACATTTTACTTTTCATAAAAATACAACAACAAGTTTTGAAGTTTATGAAAATATTTCCATTACTAACTGAGATACAACGAATTGAAATTTTATCATTTGTTAAATTGTAAATTACAAAATTTCAGTTCATTGTGTTTCAGTTAATAATGAAAATATTTTCATAAACTTCAAAACCTGTTGTTATATTTTTATGAAAAGTAAAATGTATATGACAAAAAAAATTAATTTTAAACAGGAGTCCCTAGACCTAGGGGGGTCAAACTGCTTTTTCAAAATTTTTTAGGGGTCGTTAGAGGAGTGCTTCTCTAGATGTTATTTCCCATATTTCGTATGGGTCCCATGCGCCACAGACGAGAAAAAAATTGTTGAAATTTTACCAGCCGCCCCTGGTTTTCATATAGTATTCAGGTATTAATAAGCCAAAGTACATACATAGACAAAGACATAGAAATTCTGGCTATCTAATAATTACTCATTTTTAGTCCGTAAAAATAAGTTGACTGGCTTAAATTTCTGCAAAAACTATTATTTTTATTGAATCTTATAAACGGTTTAAACCGGTTTTTTTCTAAATAGACCGGTTTCGAACCGGTTTTTTATTTTCGCGGTTTTTCCAAACACTAATGGATAAGTAGGCAATTCCAGTTAACTGAACTGATATATTTCATATCAGTTCTAGGATGGATATGAAATGAAACCGACCAATCACAGTTCGTGTATTAAGTACATATTATATTCGTTTTAAAATCAAATTGGTGCGTAAGCTGTCAAAGTAACTGTCAGTGTGTATTTGTGTAATATATTAATGTTTAATAAATTTTGTAGTTTTTTTAAGCTGGTCATAAAAAAAGTATACTGTACAACTTGAGTGGATTATCCCTATCCACACTCAAATCTTTTGAGTGCGGATATCATATCCACTCTTGTTGCACAAACTACTATTCTATAACTTCATAAGAATATACACATGTAGACTATGTCAGTGCATTTAAATAAGTTGAAAGCATCCGTTACTTTAACGTTGTATAAACACGTTTTTTTTTTCAAATTAAACATATATTTCAATCGCTATATTAGATTAATGCAATAAAAAATGTTGAATTCCCTCGTTTCACAAACGTTACATTTAGAGGGTTGTTACAATTTCTCATATTATGAACATCTACTATACGTTAATATATCAGTGAAAGAAACGTTCTGATCAAAACATTTTATTTCAGTATTCCTTTCCACTACTGGTTGGGAATGTATGTAGGAGTAACGTATTTTATAGGTTTTATTTAAATATAAAATTTTACAACCGAATTTTATGCGCTGATATAGATTCGTAGAAAAACGTTTAAAAAACGTAATCTTCTACCATTTATTTCACCTGTGGATTTAAAATCCCTCTGCATTTAGTAAGCTAGAAACAACAGTCATTTTAACATAAAAAAAAACGTTTCTTTTTCTTGAAATAAAACATTTGAATCTAATAAAAATGTAATAAAAAAACGTTAAACTTTGTCGTTTCACAAACGTTACTTTTAGCGAGTCGTTAAAACTCCTTACAATATAAACGTGTTTTATACGTTATTAAATATTTGTGTAAAAAAACGTACTCACTAAAACGTTTTACTAGTGATTAAAAATACGTGTAATAGTACCGTATTTTAAAAGTTGAAATTTTCAACCAAATGCAATGTTGAAAATTTCAACGTAAAATGTTTAATCAACGACTACGCTGTTTTAAAAACGTTTATTAAACGTATGTGTGACCATTGGAGTTCTAGTACACTTATCTGTCATTTGACCTATGAATAATTCCTACAAGAAATTTTTTGCTTATATATGGGGGGTGGGTTACCACAATCATTAATTAATGTTTTCCACAAATAATCTCTGCCGCGCCGCCATGTTGAAAAGATGACCGTCAACATAAGTTTTTCTCAATTATCTCCTTTTCTTTTAGTTCTACTCTAAAATTAGGTGTTACCAATATTGTAGAAAATGACTCTAAACCATTTTTCTCGGGTTCGAACTCTTATGGAAAACCAGAAGAAACTGGAAAATTCAGGGAATTTTAAAAACCGTAAGAAAATCATGAAAATCTCAGGGGATTAAAAAGAAAACGCTAAAATCTAAAATTCGAGTCACAATATGGAAAACAATACACAAATATTTTAAATTATTTTTAAATGGAGATTTCAAATTTAAAAAATATTTATTACAAAAAGTCGGCTAAGCTATTAAAATATATTTGATTATCTAAAACCCTGTTTAATATAATAATAATTGTTATTATAAAAAACCTGGAAAATTCTGGGAGTTTGTCTTGCTACGTAAAATCTGAACCCATATCTTACGATTAACAGCCGTTCCTATGCTGAAAATTTGTGCTTACCTGTAGCAATTATTTCTGTCTCCATTTTTCATACGTAGTAATTAGTTATTATTAATAAAATTTCCCAAAACCTTTGTTTAAACAAGTTTCTTCTACTTTTACAATTAATTATTTTTCATTTATTTGCTATTATCATGATTAGAGAATATTATTTAGGTATTATGCAAATCACAACTTACACACTTTATTATTTATTAGGAAAATACCTACTTTCTGTATATTGTTGCCCTAATCTGGGCACGCTAATATACTAGTTAAGTAAATACTTTAAAACACTCATTATTGGAGAATCAATCAAAACAACTACTCTTCTAGCTAATACTGTCGAAGTATTGAATTACATGATAGGATCCTTAGCATTTTAGAGAAAAAAATATATTGAAAATACTTAAATCATTTATTCCAATTTAGTCATTCACACTTTTTCATTTAATATGAAATTATCTACTTTCTGTATATTGGTACCTTAATCGGGTCACGCTAATATACTACTTAGGAAAACACTTTAAAACACTCATTATTGGAAAACCAATCAAAACAACTACTCTTCTAGCTAATACTAAGTATTGAATTACATGATAGAATTCCTGGCATTTTAAGGCAAAAAAATATATTGAAAATACTTAAATTATTTATTGAAATTCAGCCATTCACAACAATTAATGAACCGTACATTCTATTTCAACTCTAGAAAAGTTGTACAAGTTTTTTCGAACTCGTTAGTTCTCATCAGTAGAGTATAGAAACATTCATTCATTATTTACAAGCCTATTCTTGATTTATTTTTACAATTAATTATTTTTCATTTATTTGCTATTATCATGATTAGAGAATATTATTTAGGTATTATGCAAATCACAACTTACACACTTTATTATTTATTAGGAAAATACCTACTTTCTGCATATTGTTGCCCTAATCTAATAGCAAATAAATGAAAAATAATTAATTGTAAAAATAAATCAAGAATAGGCTTGTAAATAATGAATGAATGTTTCTATACTCTACTGATGAGAACTAACGAGTTCAAAAAAACTTGTACAACTTTTCTAGAGTTGAAATAGAATGTACGGTTCATTAATTGTTGTGAATGGCTGAATTTCAATAAATAATTTAAGTATTTTCAATATATTTTTCTGCCTTAAAATGCCAGGAATTCTATCATGTAATTCAATACTTCGTCAGTATTAGCTAGAAGAGTAGTTGTTTTGATTGGTTTTCCAATAATGAGTGTTTTAAAGTGTTTTCCTAAGTAGTATATTAGCGTGACCCGATTAAGGTACCAATATACAGAAAGTAGATAATTTCATATTAAATAAAAAAGTGTGAATGACTAAATTGGAATAAATGATTTAAGTATTTTCAATATATTTTTTCTTTAAAATGGTAAGGATCCTATCATATAATTCAATACTTCGTCAGTATTAGCTAGAAGAGTAGTTGTTTTGATTGATTCTCCAATAATGAGTGTTTTACTTTATATCATTTTTAATTTTGCATAATCAGTAAAAGTGACTTACATTAATGTTACTTATTTAAACCTTTCACGCCCGGACCCGGACAAACATGCAAATGCTTCATGTGCCAGACAGACCAGAACCGACAATACTCACAAATGTGAAAGCATGGTTAAAAACTAGAGTCGAACAAATTCGCTTTAAAATAGCATATTTTACACGAAATATAATGGCATCCAAGAAATATTTGACAGATGAAGATTTGCTCGTTATTCTGATGAACAGTGACGACAAGAATGAGTGTTTTGATGACAGTGTGGATGAAAATGACTGGCAAAATAGTTCAGGAAGTGAAGACGAATGTTTAGTAGAAGAGGGTGAAAATAATTTATTGTCAGATAACGAGGAATGTTCAGATTATCAAAACAATGTTCCTTTGACTCTTTTTCTAATATTGAAATTAAGTACCAGAATCATACGAACGTATATGCCTCCTGCCCTGGTCTGATAGGTAAAACTGCGGTCCTGAAAGGGTTAAAAGAATGAATTTTATCCGGATTTTTCGAATTTTCAGAGTCACAGTCAGTCCTTTGTCTATGCTAGGCAAGTAAAAGATCCCTACTCAACTCTTCGACAGAAAAGAGGTTCAGCAAAATTTCCAGGTTGGGGGTAGCTTGTCTCCTGGCGTCAGTGATAGGCCTTAGTAGAAAAAATGAGATTTTAAATAAATAGTAAAAAAATAAATCTGTGAGTCCACTTGGCATCCATACAGTAGGTTGAAGGTAGACATAGAACTATATTCTCAAAATTAACAATACATGTAAGCAGTACCATGGGCGTATATAATTGTTTGTGATATCCAAATGTAATTTATTTTTGGGCATTTTGATAAATGAAAATTTTTGTGAATATCAGAAATATGTGATTATAAATCTGAATATATGCGTGTATTTCAAAAATACGTTACTTATGTAAAGTAGGTCCATTTAAAATTTCTACAACTAGGTTAACCACTAGAACATAAAAATTTAGCTTACCAAGTTAATATTAACTAGAGGAAAAACCCTAGCATTTCGCCAATTAAATTGCTATCATCAGAAGATTAAAATTATAAATATATTTTCGAAAAACTGCGAAGAGCATCCTGCAGAAGGTTTAACAATCTGTAAATTCTACTTAATCCAACTTCAAGAAAAAACTGATCAGCTTCCAATTTGGTCAATATATCCAACCATCGGATCAATTCATTCGAGACAAAACTTCTAGGAATTACAGTAGATCAGAAGTTGAATTTCAATAAGCATACCTCTTCAATTTGACAGGAGCCATATGTGACTGTCATAAGTCACACGAGTATGAAATGTGATTTTTATACGTGTTGCACACTATGCTTATTCTACGACTGTCTTCAGTTTCCATATTTAATTAATTAAATTTCAGAATTAACTTGAACGTCAAAATATATCTATAATTTGACGTTTCTAAACTAAAGAGATCACGAAACAACTTCAATTGTTTTCAATGTACTCTTATGACACAAGCGTATAAAGTGTATGTGAATAATTACTTTTCACATATTGTTAGCGTGAGTACAAGATTTATCACATGCTATGATGCAAAATCCATAATTTTCAAGTGTAGTTAGCAATGCATTTTAAAAGTCGTAGAAAAAATACTTTACAGTGTTAGCATATAAAAATCAAGCTATCTTCATCGAAACAGTGACCAAACTTTATAAACCAATATACCAGATCAACCTTTATTTGTTCCTCTGTAAAAATATATATTTTACTCAAAAATGGGCATAAAACATGTCAGATGTTAAAATGCAAGATGTAGACCGATACTAAAACATGCTTTATCTAAATACTACATTCTGATAATCCTCCAAACCAACCTTTATACAACAAAACTAATATTAGTATTGATATGTGACTAAAAGATATCTCCACCAAATTTGCAGGTAGGACACACAACATGGGATTGATAAGACCATTATATAGGAGAAGAAAATAGGACCAGGAAGCCAAATTTAAATATCCAGAGAAGACGCTGCACTAATTAAGGAATTTACAGTAAAAAACTGCAAACAGTAGCTGCAATTGTTAAATAATTGTTATAATTTATTATATTTGTACTTATGTATTTTTTTTACATTACTAGTAATTGTTTGTCTTATAAAAATATTTGATATAATGTAACATATATTATTGCAAAAGGGACTCGATTTTGGTTATGGAGGTCGGTTATTATTATTATTATTATATACAGTTCAACAAACCAGCGAAGAATATAATATTTACATCACTTTTGGTGTTGTTTGTCTACGCACATTAATACCCTCGTGCACATTGTAAGTTGTTTCCTTATTTGCTCACACAGTGTAGCACCGCACTACACTGAATAATCCAACGTCGTTCTTTTGCAAGAAAATGATGATGGAATATGTATAGTACTACACTTCGTCAAAGGTAGGTTTGAAATGCACTAGACAAATGAAATATTTGCATTTATAAATAGATTAGTTTCTACTGTTGCAATTTGGTGGAATGGAAGGCAAATTAATTTTAAAAATTACAGGCAAAATTATAAACTTGGACGAAAATCTTGACGTAATTCTATTCCTATTTCCTCTTTAAGCTTTTTGTTCAAATGGTATTCCATAACCTGCAATTTACACAATAGGCCTGTCCAACATGCTGTCAGATTGGTGTCAATCGCAAGGACTGCTGGGGTATAAATAATGTCGTTTTGTTTAATCCACTAAACATGTATTTTTTCTTTTATCTCAAATAAATTAATTTGTTTTTGTGTCCTACTTTCTTAGTCATCTATAATCGTTTTTTCGTATTTCATTAAACATAAACAAGGTCAACGAAGTATGCTAGTATTTGAGTGATAAATAAGTAATTTCGTATAATAAAAGCATAAGAAGAAAATGAGTGCCTACCTAATTATTTAGCAGAATTGGTTGGCCATTGTCATGACAGTGTGGTCTATTGCTTTTAGTTACACTCATCTACACTGAATTAGCTGACTGCATGTAGTGTAAATTCCACCACACTATAAACAAAGAAAAGGACCTAGTACTTAAGGCAGCCTGAGACAAGAGAACAAGAACTCCATCTGCACCTCAAGAAATCAAATGTCATTTTGAGGAAAAACTGCTTCAAAACGTATTCTTATCAGTTTCATATTCTTGTAGGCTAAATAGGTAAGTAAAGGTAGATAAATATAAGTTCTTTTAACATCTTATTTATATTAACATCCTGGCGGAGTTTAGCTATAGCTAATCCACCACTCAACCATGACACACAGACAATAGCACAACATACATTCCCTGTGACATTTCCATCTGCCTCAGCCGAGACTCAAACTCAGATAACAGCAACTAGCCATGGTGCCTCTCTCAACAGAGAACTAGTCCACTGCTACCGTCTATAACACATTAAGAACTTCCCTTAACATCCATATCCTAGTCAGCATTCAAGCCCAATACTCCGTGGTCGCTAGCCTATCATCATAAGCAATGTGCCACTGAGTCAGTTAAAATATTTTTTCTTATGATGAGGAAAGCGCCTTGCTGCTTTAATTACATTCAATCAGTTAAAAGGGTGTCTACCCAGTGACAATGTTGGTAAATAGTATTAGTTGGCAAATGGACTCTTTTTACCTATCGCCTACCATTCACCCATACATCTCCTGTTGTCCCTTGAACTACTAATGAAGATCAGAATGTCTCTCCGTTCAAGGAGCCCTTCTACTTTAAATAATTACAATTATGGGTAGCATTGATCTATTTTTTTTTTAATATTACTAAAGTGGATTTATTATGGCAACATATTGAATGACAACGTAATTGTCTAATATTGAAGGGGCATGCAAACAAGTTCGTTGGGAAGATGATTTAATTTTGATCCTTTGCTGCATTATATTTAATTTTCCCAAGCAATTACACTGTAGCGAAGTTGTGATTCCAATCCACTAGAGCGTTTCCCCAGTAGACCTCTTAAATGTTTGTGTTAATTGAATGGTATGCTGTAACAACGTTGTAACTGCCAGTATGACAAAATATTAAATTTTCACGTAACAGTCTATGGACTCACAAGTACGGGACTGTATAGGTAGGAGGAAATTTAGATCGTGCTTACTTTTATCATAAATAAAATCAGTCGAATTTTGATTTCGCTGGAAGAACGTTTTGTAAGTGACAACTTCACATATATTTTAGCATAAACTGTTATTGTGGTGGCATGCTTTGACATCCTAAGTTATTATTCAACTAAAAAAATCACTAAAGGTGTTTACCCAAAACTTCCTTCGCTGCTTATCATATTTTATTTATTCTTCTTATTCACGTCTTGCTGGGCGTTTTATGATTCTTAAATTATTCTATATTTTTCCCCCTGGACAGTTGTATGCGAAATATTGCCATTTGTCAAATTTTTTCTTTAATTGACCTGCAGGTCTCCCAGTTGGTCCCTTATTACGGACTTGGTCCTTATTTTCGACAAAGTCCCTGAAAAGTCCGTAATTTCACAGTATGGTTCTTAAAGTCACTATTTTCAATGAACTGCAGCGATAAATACGTTTGAGCATGGATCGTTTGTTAAAAAACCGTAATGAGCATTTTAAAACGCTTGCGTTGTCCTTGGCTGAGCTCTGCGCTTGCTAGCGCTCCTATCGGCGACGACCACAATACTTGTGGTCGTCTTTAATTACAGATTTTTATAGGTAAGTAAATCTATCAACTGGTGTTACATGTTTTATCTCTGATTTTATATAGTACAGAAGATGTTTACGAACAGTGTGCACGTGTAAACAATCGCCGAACTAAATTTGCAATTTTGTCGCGTTTGATTTCATCGAGGAAAAAAGGAAGATAATGCCCGCAAAAAAAAAAGGAAGAGGGAAAGCGTCAAGCTGAGGAAATAGCACGACAAAAGATAAAAAGAGATAAAAAATTCCTTTCCAAAGATGAGGTGACATTGCAGGCGTTAAGAAAAGAAGAGCAAGAAAAGCGGGAGACAGCATGACTAGGGAGGCTACCAACCGTTTGAAGAAGGCAACGACATCGAAGGATTACAAGGAGGTAGCACTAGCTCAAGCTATGCTTGAAGGAGCAGAATCAGTTAGGAGAGAAGCCAATAAGAAGAGAACGCAATTAGGCAAGCTGCAGTCGTCAGTAATGATTTCTGGGCTTCTAAACAAGAAGTCGAAAAGATCTTAGTAACTGTCTGATGTACATTTTTTTAAAATGTTTCATTTTTAATCAAGAGACTAGTCAAAGTCGTATTAGTCGTACGGCAAATTTTATTTTATGTTAATAACAAATGGAACTTATTTTTTTAATTGTTATGTTATGTTAAAGCATTAATGTATGTATTGCATTAAAAAAAAAAACATGGAAAATTATGCATCTTTGGTCCTTTTTCTTTTTGATCCAGGTCCCCAAGTCCTTAATTTGAGGGGCAATAGCCACTGGGAGCCCTGACCAACCTGTATATTTTTCTTTAACAGTTGTGTTAACTACATAAGAAATATTATTCCTCACATTTTTTCATAAATTTCTTTAGGATGACCACCCTGTACAATTTTTTTTATATCATTTTTTGACAGTTGTGTTAACTACATGCCAAATATTATCGTTCTTCATCACATTTTTTCATTATCTTTTTAAGGTGACCTCGTATATTTTTTCCATATTTTTCATTTTTGACAGTGGTATTAACTGCATGCGAAATATCGTCCTCCGCATTTTTAATTTTTTTTTTGGGTGACCACCCCGTATAGCATTTTTTCATATTTTTCTTCGACAGTTGTATTAACTGTTCGCTAAATATTATCGTGCTCCGCCATATGTGGCCACCCTGTATATTTTTTTTCATATTTTTCTTCTTTAATAATTGTATTAGCTTCATGCAAAATATTATCATCCTCGATAATTTTCTTCTTCGGCAGTTGTATGTTAACTACATGCGAAATATTATTGTCAGTCAATTTTTTTAAAGAGACCATGTGCTTTTTTTTCATATTTTTTCCTTGACAGTTGTGTTAACTGCATGTCAAATATTAGTGTTGTCATTTTCTTTTCCGTTAATTATATTTTTTATGGGTCCACCCTGTATATTCTTCAACTGTATCCCAGTTCTTCGTTGACAGTAGTGTCAACTACCTACCAAATATTATCCTTCTCTATCAAGTGGTTTTGTAGATATATCGCCAACAGACAGACAGACTGTCGAAATTAAATGGCTTTAATTTTCGTAATCTATGTACTCTGAAACGTGAAAATCTGGAGAAATTTCGGAGGGTGATTTTTTGACAATTACAATACTTCCCTTCGGTATGCGAGGGAAGTATAAAGGGGAAAAACTGTTCCTTCATTCAACTTGGAAATTTTCTTAATCAATCTAAAACGATGTTGTAAACGCCCTACATGCATAATACAATGTTGTGGATATACAACTTTGTTACATGAAAATATTGTAATCAAGTTAATATATCATATATGCTACATAACTAGATATTTACACTGGATGTTAATATACTGCTTATTGTATCATTTAAGTACTGTTTGTTATTCAACATTTTTGCCATTTCCCACTAAAACTAATTTTGATGTTTAAAACGTTGTTTCAGCATACCATTCAATTTATTAATATGAACCTCACATTTTAAATGTGAATCAATTGTGATTCTCAAGTATTTAGATACCAATTTTCTGTATACTGTATTCTGTACACCAGATACCAAATCTGGTGTACAGAATTATCACGTGAGAAATGGTTTTATTAAAATTAACTGTTAACAGTCTAGAATCGAACCACTGTTTTATTACTCTATCTTATGCTGTCTTTATAACAATTTCCCATGTATATCCTATATAAAAAAATGGCTGTATCATCCACAAAGCTAATAAACTGTTCCTGCAAGGGCAGGGAACAAGTCATCGAGATAGATAAATATATATATTATCCACTTTATTTCATTTGTATTACATTTACTAATGTCAGGGCTATTCAAAAAACACTCTCCCATTAAAATTTTTAAAAGAATATTCTGTTGATTAGTTTGCTAGAAGAAAACGAACCTAAAATGTTTCCAATAAAAAAATGTATCGTCAGAATTTCGACTTTTGTTTATTTTGTCACATTTTTGGTAACCCTCTCCTTCCCCTAAAAGTAAATGTATTTTTTAAATGGCCCCTAACTGAACAACAAGAAAGTGGGTAGTATGCCAGAGTAACGTTTTGTAATTTATGTTAAGTAAAATGTTTAATTGTTTAATGTTTCATATTTCCAAAATCTCAATGTAAATGCAGTTACTATTAATTTTCATTATGTTTTTTCAATGAATTTGGCATAGCTGTCTGCTAATTTTGAATCTCATAATTATCAATGTGTTCAAGTATTTATCATATTTTGTTTACCTCAATAATTTATAGTGTTTGTGTGTCTCAACATGTTTAAACATTATAATACTTATAGTGGAAACTTGGTTATATTATTTGTTTATATTTATATGTTCAGATACCTATTTAAATAAATTACTTACTTTATAAATTTGATATTAGCTATCGACAACAAAATACATTTAACGATGGAAACGGTCCCAGCTATGCTACATTAAACACGATGTCCCTCAAGAATCGATCTTGGGACCTACTCTTTTCTTGATCTGTGGAAATTGAGTGTGTCTAGGGCCGAACTTTTAATATTTGTTGATGACAACAATTATAGGATACAAGAACTTAAGTAAAGTTAATACGCTCATGTGTAATTACACAGTATATTGCCTAGGACAATAGTTTGCTGCAAATAGGTTAAGCTTAAATAATAAAAATTTCAATATACTTTTCTCACATAGACCCACACTTGATTTTAATAATTCCGATAATGTAGTGCTTAGGTGCTAAACTCTAAAATTGAACTAGGGCCAGCATTTTGAATAGGGACATATTTGTAATAAAAAGTCTTGAAATAAAACACTATTGGTTTTTTAAAAAGCTTTCCTTGTCCACACATTTGTACAAAGGACGGTGTTGTGTCTTCAGGTGATAAACTTGATAGGTTAAGGACGTCCAAGCATAGGGTAGCGCAGAGCATGCATGTAGACTTCTCGCAGCGAAAGTGCTAAATAAATCTAAAAGGCTAAAACTCTATGCTAATTTACTTTTGAGCCTTCTAATGTGCTCAAGTAAGGAATGGAAAACTTTAATTTTATCGAGATGATTTACTACATGCTTAAATGTGGAGGTGCCGTGCTTAATAAAATGATTTCGTAATTCGACAATTTCTGCTATATCCCTGAACCGATTGAAAAAATTCTTTAATAGGCTTTTAGAGAAAACTTGATGATACCAGATTATTGAAATAAACAAAAAAAAATTTCCTTTAGTTTTTAATTGCCTAGTACCATTCTTTAAAGTTGTCTAAAAGCTCATAAAAAAAGTCTTGAATCGGTTCAGGGATGTAGGAGAAATTGTCGAATTATGTTCACCTTAAGTACTTATGTATTTGTTCCCGATTATTTTTATGATATTGTTTCATTAACGACTTTTGAGTATCTATATCTATATTAAGGTATTTCTCATGTAACCAAGGGTGTAAATAGATATTTGTAAGTGGGTCAGGACAGAATTGCAATTTATGAGGGATTTACTTTTTCTTTTCCATGAAGCGTCAAGTGGCAATAAATTTAACTTGAGAAAGCACGCTACAAACCAAAATAAAGCGTAAGAGTAATACAATTCTATATCTGAGGATAAGCCACCCTAACTCTCGCCTGACCTTTTACGACCTTTACGTTCAGTAATCGACGATGAAAGAATTGACGTACTTCACGTACGGTGTTTCTCTATTTATTTACAATTTACACGTATATATGATTGAAGCCCCTAATTAACATTTTCCAACACAGCGTACATGAAACAATATCAGCAGTGCTGTGCAATGTCGGGCCAATTTTATTAGTCATTTTGAAATTATAACATTAACCCTTTCGTGCATAGCGTACACTGTAGTGGACACAAAATTTCAATGTCTTTTTCTGTATAAAAATTAATATATTTTTACGTTTGAATGCATAAGTCCACTGTAGTGAATGTTTAAATTATAATAACACTGGCGCCACTTATCAAATTTCACTAAAGTTTGTAAATTCAGCATTTAAACACAATCTAGAAACGTATCAGCTGTGAAACATGAACGACGAAAATTATCCAACTTTGAAGACCCATTTCTTTTACGGTTTGCCGAAACAAAAGGTAAGACATTTTTATTTATAACCTTGATACTATTATGAAGTAATTTGTTTATATTACATTATCAAAAATTGTAGATTTTTTTGATATTATGGTAATTTCATAAACGTCCACTCTAGTGTACGGCATGCATCTACGACTTGAATATGGCAAGTATAGTTATTTGTGTTTTTTATCCCACAGGCTGTGCTATTTGAAGACCTTAGTGAATTGGCAATATCAGATGATGATGATGATTTCTGTGCACCTTCAACCTCTCGAGTAAAGGATGATGATCATAACGACTCATCGGAGGATGAACTTGACGATTTATTAGTAGAATTAGAGGATGAAAATGAAGTACTAGATATGGAAGAAAATCAGGATGAACTTGAATTTTCAGAAGATGATTCTGAAAATAGTGGGGATGAAATTAATTTGTTACAATTACGGGAAAGAATATTAAAAAATATGTGGATGGCTAAAGATAATGAAAGAGGTCCTGCAACCATTTCCCTGTTTTTAGGCACTTCCAGCATTTTTCTCTTTGATATCTGATGATATGATGGATGACATTGTATATCAAACTAATTTATATAGTCAACGGAATGGAAAAAAAAAACATCAACCTTACTAAAAAAGAATTACATGTCTTTATTGGTATAAACTTAGTAATGTCTTATATTCGTTATCCACGTGTTAGATTGTACTGGTCAAGTGAGGAAGATTTATGGATGGATTTAATTGCTGTAAATAGGTATGAAGAAATTCTAAGAAACCTCCATTTCATTGAAAATCCGTTGGGTAAAAGGGCTAAAACTAATGAAAGAACAAAAAAACAACGAAGACAAATTATGGAAACTCCGACCTTTTCTGGATAAACTTCAAGATAATTTTAAGAGGGCAATGGAATCCGAAGAATATCAGTCTGTGGATGAACAAGTTATTCCTATGAAAAGTAAAATAAGTATCAATATTTCCCAAAAAAACCCAAGAAATGGAGAATAAAATGTTGGGTAAGAGCAGGCACAAGTGGTTACATGTACCGATTTGAAATTTATCAAGGAGCAAAAAACAGAATTGCTGTAAGCCCACTGGGAGCTTGTGCAGATGTCATTCTACGATTATGTGACGATATTTCTCATAAAAACCATAAAGTTTTTTTTGATAATCTGTTTTGCTCAATTGGTCTTTTAGATGCTTTGAGGAATAATGGAATATATGGTACAGGAACTTTACGATCTAACAGAATGCAAGGAGCGCAACAAATATTACCCACTGACAAGATAATCAAGAAACAACCAAGAGGTACTTGTTATGTCGCAAGTAGAAATTGTACAACAATAACAAAGTGGTATAATAAAGCTCCAATGCTTGTGGCATCTACATGTGCTGGGAAGGAGCCACAAGATAAAGCAAAAAGATATTCTAACAAAACAAAAATATTGAAATTGATCGACCCTTTGCCATAAAATTCTACAATAAAAATATGGGTGGAGTTGATCTTCATGATCAATATTTATCCATGTACCCAATGCGGCGAAAAAACAGAAGATGGTACATAAAAGTCTTTATGCACTTTTTAGATGTGTCGCTTATATTTTATATAAATGTAGTGGACATACGGATAAAGACTTCTTACAATTTAAAGCGAAGTCGCTTATAAACACGGGGAAAATAGACAAAACTCGTGTAGGGAGACCAAGATCAAGATCTGTGACCCCCCCTACTATACTGAAAAAGAGAATCAAACGCTCCTCCAAGGAAGTGAGATTTGATGGCCTGGGACACTGGCCAAAACTAACAAATATAAAAAATGCAAACCGTTGCAAATCTTCAATATGTAAGCGAAGAACAAAATATGTCTGCAAAAAGTGCAATGAATATCTGTGCCCGGATTGTTTCGAATACTTTCGTACATGTATGCAATAAATTTGTCAAAACAATACTATCCTTTAATGCATGACGTCCACTGAAGTGGACAAATATATTTTTGTTTTTTTCAAAAAGTAAAAAAAAAATTGTAACAAAATATGATCAGTATTGATTGATAATAAAGGTTTCAACACAATTTTGAATTTTATTTTCATATTTTATCATTTTCGTAAATTCATACACGAAAGGGTTAAATACAGTAAAAACCATTTAGTTTGGTAAGTTCTGTGAGTAAAAGGGGCTCGCAGCGCTCTCGGTGCAAGTGTGCGGTGGTCGGCACGGCCCTGTTTCGCGCACCTCATTGGATGTTCATCTAGGATTGAAAAACACGAACATCTCATTTAACTAAATTTTGCACTGGACCTCTCGATGGTTTCTGCCTTTGGCGACCGCCAACTTGCCAACCCATAATTCCAGCTCTGCCAATTTCCTTCTACCGTTGGGTTATTCTTGACGTCCTGGATGAACCTAAATTTTAGGCAGCCTCAAAGAGAAATCACAAATTATTAGAACTGGAGACACACAATAACAAATTCCAGGAAATTATGTATGAAACAAGTTTTGCTGTTGAAATGGAATTGTGCACCCTAATGCATAAACTTCATCTTTAATTATGCATCATGTCATCTATCAATAAGAAGTCAACCTCGGGTATAACCTGGTTTGTTGAGGACATCACCCCCACATTGCAAACAATGTCTGTTTGTAACATGTCGACTTAACAGCAATGTTAAAGCAAAAATGTTAGAGATAACGTACAAGGACATTTGAAATTCTGTATGTCTAATGACGGACATCATTTCTAGCGCCTCAATTGTAGCTGGCCAAAGCTCAAGAAAGACCAGGACTTAATTGCCTCTAAATCTATCTAGTAGGGCTTAACTTAAATGTGTTGTTAACATCTGAATGTATATGAAGGAAGGAATACCTTCAGGCAAAAGAAGCGAAAAAGCTCAAACTTATTTGACAATGCTTAAAAGACCTCTCCAACTCCAAAAGTCCGACCTAAGACTGATGACAGGGTTTTTAACAGGACATTACACCTTGATATATCATCTCAAAAATATGGACAAGGCTGAAAATGATAAATGCAGATATTGTGATACTGCAAATGCAATAGATAGGAAAATAAGGGAACGTAAAATCAATGCCAAAAGACAAAGGTAAATTAGCTCCCAGGAAAATCACAAGCTTTGTCAAATGCCTAGGAATCCCGAGCAACAACTAGATGTAGGAAAATACACTAAAGATCTTTTAACGTGAAACAAGGCTAAAGATCTATTTACAAAGTTACATTTTTCAATGCAATGCAAGTATTTATGTTACTTTAGCCTGAATACGTATGTTAAAGTTGTTCTTTTATGCTGCGCACAGCAAACGAAATATCAACAACTAATTAAATATATTCTGCAGCTCTGAAATTGACTATGCACTATATTAAAATTACATTTATTTTTCTCAACGACATTTTTCTTTTATAAGGTCCAAATGAGTGCATATTCACAAAACCCCCATTTGTACGCCACTGACGCTGAAATAACTATCATCATGTTGACCATACAACTGTAAATAAAGCATTACTTAACAAGAATGAGTATAAAATTTTACCTCTACCCATTTTAATAAAATAAAATCCCAAATTTATTGCTTATTTTGTACTTACATAAAATTTAAAATGTACAAAGAGATAAAAAGGTAAAACGCACTGTCATCCTGATCCATACAAATTTAAAATAAATAAAATAAAAAAGTACTCCTTAGAGACTGAAAAAAAAAATTACCTAAAATCTATATTACAAATATTGACATTCTATTTGTTCTCGACATTTAATAAGTTCTGTATATGCTCCTCGAGAAGATTCGCCAAATGCTGTCTTTTAAATCTCAATGATTCCTTAATTACCAATTTCACTACCTGCACCTGAATTTCAATATCACCCTTCAAAGTTTTTATACTAGCAAAGAGCTCTGTGAAATTTTTGCCTGGTTTCCGCACTAGCCTGTTCAAATTCTTTCTAATTTCAAAGTTCTGGTTCTGGATCTCCTTTTCATCTTCTTCCTCCTCCTCGACCTCAACCTAAAGCAAAAGTTGAATCATAGGGTCAAAACTATATCAGATTTATATGAAACTTACCTTAGGCTTTTGTTCCGGAACATAACTATTTATCGAAACACTATTTTGATTTATATTGGCCTCTTTTAGAATTTGCGATATTTGTTTATCGTCTGTGGCCAAAATATTCGAATAAAAATCACTTAACATATTAGTGGTAGTTTCAACGGTATGTGGCATCATGTAACTATAGTTACCCGTATTAGTACGGATATTAAAGTTAACTTCACTAAGACCATAGGAAGGTGCTTCTTGCATTTGGTGTGTTGGAGAAGGAGACCTCGACCTGTCACTCAGTGGGCTTGCTGATGGACTTTCTAAGCCGTTTACAATTAGACTCGGTGGTTCATCAAATCTTGGGAGTTCTTTGTCAATAATACTTAACCTAAAACATGGAAAATTAGTGACCTAACAAAACAATGATTTAAAAAAAATGCCAATTTTAATGTAATGTATGTAATGTATATTTTAATCACGTGCCATGGAACAGGGGACGGAAGGGGTGAAGGCTGTGGACTCTGTGGTGATAGGCCATCGGTACTGGGCCTTGTAAATTTGAAGGTCTTCGGTAGAGGGCCAGGTTTCCTCTTTGCAGCTGGGAGTCTTGACAAACTATCGCTAGGATTGGGTCGCTTATTGTTTCTATTGGTCCCCGTTGGCGAGCCCATCAAATCTATATCAGCTTCATCAACCTACAAAGAGAACAAATTAAAATATCAATTTATTTAAATCTAACGCACACTGAAGAGGGAAACGTTTAGATCATAATAAACAATGAGAAACTTATTTGAAATACTAAACATTATAATGAAAAATAGTAATAGTATATTATGATACAAATGTATAAGTAAGCCTTTAAAGCACGTGCAACGAGTTTAACAATCGCAATGATTTAAAACAGATAACACTAAGGCCTCAATTGGTAAAATTTTGACAGATTGGTTAAGATAAATACAATTCAACTTAAAACATGCAGTTTGGCAAAGTTTGCCTACATGTTGATTGAATGATGAATTTCCGATAAACACTATAGGCCTAGATATTTTGCATGAACAACATTCTGAAGGACCGTGTTGCCAAATTTAATTTGAAGATTCAAGTTGTTAATGCCATGCACGCAATAGGGAGTTCCAATATATAGAAAAGAATGATTGCAATTCAAAAGTTCCACCATTTCAAGTGTCTCATCGTTGCCCATATACATATGTCATCAGCATAAACATGTTTTTTTTTTTAATACAATGGAAGATTTTCTGATTTTTTAAGACTAAATAAGGAAGTTCCCAGGACAGTCTTGAGGTACACCAGATTTGATATTTTGCGGAAACGATGTATCATTTTGGTCTAGAACAATGATTTGCTTACGTCAAATAAATATGTGCTTAAATTTTTAGAAATGGCATAAAAATTTTATTTTGTAATGAGGCAGTCAAAAAATCAACACTGTCAATGCGAGCAATGTCACTTTGCCATTATCTTGGGCTCTCAGAATATCATCAGTGACTATTAAGAGGGTTGTCATTGTGCTATGTTATTTCCGAAAACCATATTAATGTTCAGGCACAGAGTACAGTAACTACACAGAGGCGAAGACTTTGGCGGTTCCTTTGAGTTTTGATGGCTCGTTTTCTGTGACCTTGTGTACCAGTTGCGTCTACACCATTGAGTTAGGACGGAAGAAGCAGTCACGTGATCAAAAACGGCATCACTTCATCAAGGTGTTACTACTTTTCCGTCAAATAGTGACAGTTTATTTCCGTGCGATTTATTGTGATTTTTACTGATAGTTTGTTAAATTTTGGACAACAAACATTAAAAGGACTATGGTGCCGTGTGTCAAAAGAAGTTGCTCTTCTAGAGATGGTGTTGACAAGAAGGAATTAACGGGAATAACATTTCATAGGTAGTGTAAACAACAAACAGAGCCGCATTAAAAAAAAAACAGGTAATTAAATGTAATAAAATTTTATTATTTAGAGGTCAATAAATATATATATTAATTTGTTTATTTTGTGTTTTATTTGAATATGTTTGTTCTAATTCTTTTTGTTAAAAATCTTGCATTTATTGAATTCAACATTTTTTTGCGTTATTCAGATAGGCCGTTTCGTCGGGGTACAAAGTTCTTATAATTTTAGCCATACTGGCTCCAAGCAAATATTTAAAAATTCACGCAAATAATTTTTCAATATTGTTGATTGATAAAAATAGACTGCTAATTATAGGTTAGATTCCGAACCTGCAAAAAGTGTCTTATTTTATTGTGACAAACTATTTAAAACTTCATACACATTACGTTGAACTTGATTTTGGTTGAAAGTACAGGAACCAGGCAGAAATTTTAATAACTACGTAATACTTGTAAATCTTAAGAAATATATATTTTTGAGGTTAGCTGTGGCGACACGTGCAATGCTGCATGTAGTGTTGCATATATTCTTTCAATGTCTTAATTTAGCTACTTAATGTCAGATGTAACTGGACTCTTGTTTCACTAAACCAAAAACAAAATGCCGGGAATGTATGCAACACTGTATGCACGTATGCACAGAACCTGTAAAATTATCTATCTATGCGTAAGTAATGAGAGAACTTATTGATCCTGCCATCTATTACATTATGTACAAAGTAAGCACTTATGAAGCCACTGTGAGAGTTGTCGTCAAATCTGCTATTTAATACACCCTGGTCTACACTGAGAGAAATATGTTGTCAATCTATTTCTTTTAATAGGTTAGATTTCTAACCTGCAAAATGTGTATTTTATTGTGACAAACTATTTAAAACTTTATGAACATTATATTGAACTAGATTTTGGTCGAAAGTACGGGAAGGGTGAGTGGAAATAAAATTCATAAATCCAAATTTAACACGATAAACGTCAACAAGTGTCAACATAAAAGTGAGGTTGATTGATATACCATTTAAAAAATGGCGATGAATATACAAATTTGGTTTTGGTGGGAAGGCTTGCCTTCGCCTCTGTATAGTTACTGTACTCTGTGGTTTAGGTAGAATATTGTTATTGTTGAGATAATTAATTAGCAGTGTTGGCAGTGACAGAACATTAGGTGGAAATTTTTTCGGAATAGGTTTACTAAAAGAAAGTTTCCATTGTTCTAGAAAAGTACCGATTTCATAGCAATAATTTATAATATGGGTTAAGGGTTTAACACAAAAATTGTGTGATAGTTGTAACATTTTGCCAGAAATCTGATCAGCTTCCATACAACGAGGCTTTAGCTAACTGACAATTTAGTAGTTTATAAAAGCTGCAGAAATGTTGACAAACGATCCATATTTTATAAAACAATATTACTCTCAGGTTTCGGAGAGTTTCAAAACTTTATTACTACAGCTATAAATGTAAAATTGGCACCATCTTATAAAATACTTTAGTCACTGTTGATATTTTGTAAAGCCTATCGCAACCATTACAAAATAATTGTTAAACAGTTCCTCAGACTCCAAGGAAATTTGGTTCAGCCTCTATAAAACAGTTTTATTGAAGCTTCATTTAATTACGCTATAAAGCACATACTATTGTTATAAAACACCAATAAAAATAAAATTTTACTGTGAATTATGCCACCTGTTTTTGGAATTTTATAAAAACCAATTTCCCCCCTTTTCTGTGGACCCCCGCTCATCGAAATGATGTTTTTTTGACGAAAATTTATGATCTGCTCTTAGTGATACGCAAGTGATTTGAAACTGATATTCAATTCGCCCAAAGAAATATGGCTTACATAGAAAGAAACAATTTACGTTCAATAGCAAAACTGTCCCAAATAGTGCTTTTATAAGATAATAGGAAACAACTATAAAATTATTTAGTTTTATAAGCAGAAATGTTTTATAGCTTAGCCACGGAAACTTTTCTAAAATAATTTCTTAACTGCTTTATAAGATATTTTATAATTTTGCTGTAAAGACGTTTTAATGATAAGTTTATAAAACAGTTCAGTTGCAGACAATCAGATAGTGTTTTCTGCAACTTTAATGTAATCAATTGGCATTTTAGAAGCATTAATAAAATAATAATAAAACAGAATAATCGTTTTACATCTAAATTATAAAACAAATTTGCTGGTCGAGTATCTAAAATGGTATTTAAGTTGGAAGTGAGTGCAGAAATAGAGTCAATAAAGTAAGCGTTAAAATTTTCTGAATTATATAGGTCGGGTGCAACCTCAGCAACAGCATATAAGTCAATTGGTGCCCATCTTTTAGATGCGCCCAGAGAGCATTCATGTTGTTAGAGTATTTTTGCAAGAACTCTCTGAAAAAAGCCTGTATCTCCATTTTTAATGCTGTACTGCAACAGTTTCTGATATCACAAACATATTGCCTATGTACTGATGACCCATTCGTTTGAAACGATTCCACACATTACGTTTCAATCTCATAATATGGTTTGGGGTTTCATTCAGTCCTTTTATTGAAATTGTTTTATAAGGAGTGTGAATATTGTAAAGATAATCTAGGAATAAATTAAAACAATTATGTTCGTCATTAATATCACCCATTGCGTATATGGCATTCCAATTCAATTTAGAAATAGAATTGTTTCACTTACCATCATCCTCTTATCAATTTTGAAAGGATTTCCAAACATGTGCTGTCGAACCGGTGCAGATTCAATTTCTCGAAGTTGTGGCGTTTGTTTCTTGAGGTATTCCTGGTAATTGCCCATTTGAGATATCGGCAGTGAATGGGCACTATCTTGGTCCAAGGATATCCAGTCGGATTGCAGGAAATTATTCCGCATCCTAACAACCTACATACATTCGAAAAATGCATTTTATATATTCATTTTGATATAATTTTAGAAACTTGTTTTGTTTACCTGTTGAATCAGTCTATTTCTAGGAATATCAAAAGGATTTTTATAGCTCACGCTTTGCCTTTCCTTATCCAAGGTACAAGTCCAAGTATTACCTTGATCCATAACTTGATCTCTTTGTGAAGTAAATTTATCTATTAATAATGGATGACTTATTAACTCATCTTTTAAGGACACTTTAGGTAATACCCTAATCTGTTCGGGACTATTGAAATTCGTCTTTAAACCATTCATCTAGGAAGTAAAATCAAATTCATTATGAAACTCAAATGCTGAGAGCAAAGATGTTTATTGTTTTAAAAATACCTTAAATTTTTATCGAATATTATCATATATGTATTGTAAAATATGCCTTTATAATAAAAACCAGTAATATTTTCCATCACTGATACCTACATTTGTCTGTCTTTGAATAATTTCGCTACACATTTTATCGTATTCAACTTTAGCCTGGTTTTTCAGCCGTTTCAAATAATTAGATACAGAATAACTAAGACCATTCTCTGAATTCTCAGGAATCAAGGTTTGTGCCAGAGCAACAGGTGTACCTAAAACCACAGTAATAATTTTTGGTGGATAAAAACGTACAACAAACAAACCCATTCTAGTTAAAGCTCTCCTCATTGGTCCTGCATAATATGCTGGCAAGGTCCTGGTGTAGTTTTGGAACTGTGTTCGCCATTCATTTGATGGTTTCCACCTGTGGATCTAAATTTTATATTAAATTTTCGGTTCATCACTTGCCGACACACTCAAATTTTTATTTTTTTGTCAACGATTACACATTATAAGAAATTGATTTAATTAACAAAGCAAATTCTGTGTATCAAATCAATAGAAGATACTAATTAGATAATCTAATAGGTTTTGCTACATAAATACCGTAGAAATATATTTTATTTCATTTTACAAAATTGGACTCATTCGATTTAGAAAAGTACAAGTTATCCCTTTTCCTGTTACGGCACAGACAGTGCACCCTGTTCGGTTTTAAATAATCACACCTTGTATGATTATACAAAACAAAATAATGGCACAAAAAAAATTACCTTAAAAAGTTCATCCAATAATGGCAAAAGTACAGGATAGTTATAAGGCATAACAAACAGATTCACGCAAGTTAAGTTGGTACTTGCTTTTAAATAACCAAATGGATGTCCAACCTCTGAGTTTTTGTAACTATTCGCAACGAACACCTAGACATAAATTAGAAAGTTAATTGCCTCACTGAAATTTAAAGAATAAGAAAGTACAGTTTACAGTTTGTTTCACATACATGGAAGTTTGCTTTATTATCATGTAATCATTTTGACAGATAAAAAAACTATTTTTTTACAACCAATATAACCCATCTCTAAACAGCTATATGTTATGTATTAGGTCGGCTTCTCACAACCGGCAATCTTGACAAACAACGCTATTATTTAATAAAATCAGTCACCACTATTTTAACAACATATATTTATTTGTTCCTAACTTTCAATAATTTCATAAAATAAATTTACACCTCATTTTCACAACTTTAAAACTTGTAATAATTTGATAAGTTTATCTTTCTAATGATCAAATATCTATTTAAAATGTGAATTTAAAATAGAAAGATTGGCGCCATTTTTTCTTCTCTGCAGGTAAATAAATAACATTAACACCTTATGTTAGATCACTTGAATATACATTACTATGCACGACTCATCTACCGAGACTCTGAGCTACTGGTGATGAAGCTTGCTTTCCTCTAATAAAAATTTTAAAAAAAGGATTAGTTCCTTACTCAAATTTAAAAATTTATTTAACTGCGAGTTTAGCAATGTTTCAATGTTTCCAAAACAGTGACAAAACTCCCCACTCCTAATTACGTCACAGGATCAATCGGCAAATATGTTTGTGTTAAGAAAACTTTATTAAAACAAAAATCATTTGCCGTTTGCTTGTAACACTAAGGAGCATATGGGATATTAATTTTTGACATTATGCTGTCTCACTAATGGCAAATATTCAACCAGTAGTGGAAGTGCCACCACAAGTTGCGATTTGTCAAATGATACACCCATCGATCGTCCTTTGACTTCTGCTGCATTTTCCTTACCTACCTATCATACGTTATGCTCACCTTGCCTAGTTTTCCAAATAATGAATACTTATTAATGACAGAAGTCGTGGGAAACAGGTTTTATTATAGAGGTACATTGAGACAACCATATTACATGTTATAAAGTTGTATGTACAGCTTTGATTTACGAATGATTATTTTTTACAACCTCCATGAAACAAATTACTGCACTATACATAAAAAACAACGCAAGTTATCCTTTTCTAAGTTAATACTTTTTATACTTACTTGCCAGCAAGTTTTAGGTTGTTTTCTGGATAAAATATACTGTGTTAGAGGAGATGGTTCCAGTTCATATTTATCGAACGGAAGATTCTCAATAACTAGGGGCTCAGAATTTGTACATGTAAATTTAATATTTGGATGAGCCGATCTTGGTGGTAACACAGAAACTGTAACTTCCGGCCAAAATGATTCTGGAATAGGCCAATATCCTAAAGAAAAATAATATATAAAAAATTGATTCACTTAGTTGTAGTTTATCTAACTTCAGTTATCATTCAATAGCGATTTGCGAGTTCAATTAACAATTAATTTAAACAGATTTTTTTATCAAATGGATATCATATTGCATCCGTCCATTCTTAATAATATGTGTGAAAATAACTAATCAAAATATCATTAAACTAAAAACTACCCTAGGATAGATTATCACTTCGTGAGGTTTTTGACAGGTCAATAATTTAATAATATTTCATTAGTAATATTTCAACGCCTCATATCATCTTATCTAATACATAAAATATTATTTGTAATGAGCCCACCGAAGCTGAATATTTTAATGTTAGGCGATGTTCATTAATGTTTTAGGAACATCGATGTTTCGTTAACAATGGGCATGTTTAGGGAATGCAACTGCTGAGAATAATCACTCAACATGATTACTTTTTGATTCCAGTCAACTGCTGTGAGTTCGCTAACCGGTATAAACATCGCTACAGTTGAGGTTATCAAAGAAAATCTTTATGTTATCTAGTGAATGTCATGTTAAAACAGTTAAATAAATCGGTATTTGGTACATGCGATTACAATTGATTCATTTATTTTTATTTTGTTGAATGTCCAAGGTATTTTCTCTCCACTCATTGTTTGCTCTGTTCTGTTTATTATTATGTTGTTTATCTATATCTTTAAATAGAGGAGTAGGTTTTGTGACAATATTTGAGGGGGCTTCAGAAAATAATTTCATTAAATTCTTGTTACTTTCTCTAAGGTTAGTGACTTCCTCTTTTATTTCATCAATCTCTTTTTTTAATTCGTTTCTGGATGGTTTGAATAAGATCTACTTGTATTTCCGCTTGAACTTTTTAAAAATGTCTTCCATATTAATTGATTCAGTTTGGACTTCCAGAAATCGTTTGAGTAATTGTTGGTTTTCTTGGACCAGTTTTTGATTATTTTTAAAACATTTTGCATAAATCAGTGTGCATTTGTCACATTCTGGGCAAAAGAATTTTAGTTTTCGTTGCTTAGACAGTCCCATGCGACGCTCTCCTGTTGATGTTAACACTGAACATTCATTGCAGACATACTTTTGGCATAAATCACATTGATACATTGATTTTGGATCTAAGTTGGTCTTTTTGCATTTTGAACATAACGTTTTTCAATTTTTGTAAATATTTTTAGGAAAGCACATGGTTTAAAACAGTTTGTAGTTTCTTCTTTCAGTTATTGAGTTTTTATTTTTAATATAAAGAACACAAGACCACCCAGGACTTTATTTGTTTGTTTTTTTATTATTATTTCTTTTTTTATATATTCACCAGACACTGTGATGTTCAAATGAATATTATTTATAAATAATTAGTTAATGTTATAACCTTGTTGAATTATTTACTAAGTAAGACAAAGAATAGTTCTTTATACACAGTTTGCAAAAACTTCACTTTTTAAAATAAACTTTTTCAGTCAATACATTAGCAATTTCATAGAGCATTAGTGTACCTTTCCCTTTCATATTTTACTATATAAAAATACTTCACCCAGAGCCAACACTGGTTGACAAACAAACATCTGACCGGTTTGTGCCTGATATTTGAAAATGAGACTACATACGTCACCACGGAGGAATGCAAACTTTAGAAGTTAAAACAAAGTATTAATGGAAGGCAAACTAAAATTCTGTCATTGTATTTATAAATTAGAAACTCCAAACGTTCACTACGTGCATTAAAATATTATGATTTAGACGTGCGGGATGATCCTATTTGCTTCAATACATATTTTTTTGTTGCAATCAGAAACTGACTTCATCTAAAGGAAAGATCCATCACAACAAAAATAAATAGAAGATACTTCCTTTTATACTTCATTACATGGGCATATACTAGAGAACAACAAATTTTTTTAGAATGCATGTTCCATCAAAAATGTAATAAATCGGACACCAAATGTTACAAAATTAGACGTCACAAAGCATTTATAACAAAATTTAAACTTACCGACGCAATAAGTTTTATTTGCTTTAGGTACATAAATCATTTTGCGACAGTTATGCCACGATGTATTCATATTAACGTTTGGAACTCCACCTCTTTCACTTCCATCAATATATTCTCCTTCTTTAGATCCCTCTTCTTTGGCATCTTCTTTATCATACAAAGGAGGAGGAGGGTCTGGACCAATTTTCTCAAAATTAATTACTACACCATTCTGAACCTAAAATTAAGGAATTAAAGGCATTTTTCATTTTTATATAAAAAATTAAATTGAATCAGTAATATCTACATATATTTATTTCACCTGCCTAAGTTTACCTTTTGAACTAAACTATCAATACATTGATTAAGCATTCGATGTGATGTAATACAATAAGAACGGCCCCCTGTTACTTCACACATAGCATCTATCGGGCTGCTATCGCTAGGGACTAAACCTGTATCTCTCTCAACAGCGGGTGTGCCTTTAAAATCAAATTAAATAAATGACATGTCCATGCTGAATTGATAAATACAAAGTGTCTTGGCTTACGGCACCATAACTCTTTCTTGAAGAGTTCCAATTACAGCATTACGTTTGCGCACGCATGTGGTGTAGTTTTACACGTTACATGTTAGGTGTCAAATAGCTCAGTGTTTAAGACAACTAGTTCCGGGATATGGGTGTTTTGTTGAGTAAAGGTGCATGCACCAAATTTAGATAAAATAAAATCATGATAGACTTCAGTTGTAAATCTAAACATGAAAAGTAAATTTTAGTAAAACAAATCGTATATCGTTTTAAAGATGTAATATTTGTGTGAAACCAGTTGCTTACATCATACATCCTCCGACCGCTCCCCACGTGCTTTGGAAGTTACGTTTTATTTCATCATTCCGTCACTTTCAAAGAAGTGAGTGAATGCGGTGTCCAATTGCAATAAATTTAATGTCAAACGATAGAAAAACTCTGAAATACAATAAATAAGAATAATTAGTAACGATAAAATAGTTTGAGATTTGTGTGGCATTTTGAAAGCAAAACTTTTTTCACTGGAGAATAAATCACAAGACATCGAAAACGGTATCACTCACATCAACTGAACAAGTTAGAGCACTTACACCCGGTTTTACAATCGCTGGTTAACTGCCAGTGAGAGTTAATTTTCAGGTTACTATAGAAGTTGGATTTTACAATAACTGGTCATTTTCAAGGTCGTAGTTATCTAGTAGTTAACTTTACTAGCAGATGAGGTGTGGGTAAACTAGAAGTTGGTAGTTTACTGGCAATTTATAACCTATAAAATAACTGTCACAAAATAATGTTTTGATATTTCATTTAAAAATGGATATGTCAGAAGTAAATGCATATAGCAGTGATGAGGAGCCAAGAAGGCCCAAGGTAATCTGGTATAGACCTAACTTTCTGAAAAGAATACAGTTTTTATTCCCTATATTTCTATATTTTTCTATTAAATTTACGAAAATAATATCTCCTCATCGGCAGAAAAATTTTCGCACCTTTTATTATCCATGATGTAATACTTAAAATAAAACATTTTTATTTTAAAATAAACGTGTATATTGTTTATAATTTATTATTTGTGGCATGTCCATAATTTCTTATGTTTGTTGGGTATTTTGCCACTGTAAAAATATTTAAAAATTTTGATGAAATAAACCTCTGCCCAAAAGGATCAGACAGAGGCTGGTTTTAATACTTCTGTTACAAAATATCTCACACCTAAAAATATATAAACTGAAACAAACATGTTAAATTAAAAAAACTGAATCGAAGGCAATTAACGTTTATATGTTATGTAGTGCATACTTTCACTAACTCATAAATCGCTTCTGACATTTATATTTGACAGTAAGTACCTGTGACTGACAAAAATTCATACATTATATTCCGCGCCTCGTCCTCTAGATCATAACGTAGTATACTCATTCCCGCCAGATGGCATCACACATTTTAAAGCTAACATTTTCCATGCGCCGATCGTCCATCCTTCTCTGTCCCTGTCACCTTTCGCATTCTCATTATTCATTTGTGTGAGATGGTAAACGTCATTTTTAACTAAATGGGAAGTAAAAAACATAATAGGAAAAGGAGATATTCCTCCTCTAGTACGGAAGAAGATTCTAAACTTTTAATGGCACGAAAAAAGTTAAAAAGGGCAGTGAGAGAAGTGGAATATTTAAGACGTAAGGAAAATCAACGACCAGCAGGCATGGCACGCCCTGATCCCGCACGGCGAAGCCGGCGGGTGTCCTCATCAAGCTCATTCGAGTCAATCGCTGTCAGTGGAAGTTCGGAGAATTCGAATGCCGGTAAGTTTCCAATGATCAGTGCTTTTAGGGCAAGAGCTGGCCGTAGATTCTTACTTTAATCATGTCCTACACCCAATGGTTTTTGGGTAAAAAATCCAACGAGTTTTGGATTACAAAAGGGTAAAAATAATAGTCTTTCTTACGCAACGAGTTTTGCATGTACACATGATGTTAAACCCAATGAGTTTTGGGAAAACAATCCGAGTTTTGGAACACAGAATGGTAATAATAATAATCATCATTAGGCAACAAGTTTTGCATGTATAGACAATAATATATCCTTCATCCAACGAGTCTTGGGTAAAAAATCAAATTTGGAATGGAATTCAAGGGCAATAATAATAATGGTAACTATATAGTAAACATATGTTCCTTTGATTATATTTTAGGAAGTGACGAGACCGATAGTAATAGAGAGACAAGTCCTCCTCCCAGCCAGTTTAATAAACTGGCACCAGAAGTCCTTAAAGTTCTAGGTCGGCAAGGTCCACCTAGTGAAAAAGTGGGGGAGGATATTCATAATGAGGTTGCCCAAGTATGGACGGATATTCTACAGAAGGAAGAAATAACAGAGATAATGAAAAAATATCCCCCCATCGCTAATTGTCGGTTGGTGGAAGCCCCCAAACTAAATATTGAAGTAAAGAAAGCAATTACTGAACAACATCAGGAAAGGGATGAGAGACTCGCAAGAGTTCAAAATCAAGTAGGGGCTGCAATGGGAGCTGTGGGCAAAGCACTTACCTTCTGCCTGAAGGAAGAAGGAGAAGGGTGGAGTCAACTAATTGAGCTATGAGGAGATACAGGAAAACTATTGGGGTCTGTCCATTTTGCAGAATCGCAGTCCAGGAGAGTTTTAGCATCATCTGGTGTAAACAGGAGTTTCAAGTCTACTTTGTCCGAAGCTTCTGTTGATGGTTGGCTTTTTGGGGACAATCTGAGCGAGAGAATGAAAACAACAAGAGCATTGGAGAAAACCTCGGAGGATTTAAAAATTCCTAAGCTTAAACAGAAGAATAGGCGGCCTACCACCAAAAAGCCTTATAATTTAAACTCCAGGAGTCTGCTTCGAAACTATTATTACCAAAGTCGGGGCAGACAAAGCCAGCTTCGGGAGAAACAATGAGAAATGAGGAGAGAAAGCAGAACGAGGGAGAACACCAAGGCAAGCTATCGGCCCTACCGATCAGAATCGGAGAGGCAGAAGAGAAGATTTTAGAGGTAGGACCCTATTGTGGTACACTAAAGTTTTTCATTAAATTTTGGCGACACATTACTTCTGATCCTATATTACTCTCATGGGTGCAGGGATACAAAATCCCGTTTAACGAAAAACCAGTCCAAAAAATTCCCCCAAAGGAACGTATATGGTCATGTAAAGAGAGAATAGATATAAAAAATCATTTAGACAAATTAATCAGTATAGGGGCCGTCAAAGAATGTACTCCTAGGAGAGATCAATTTGTTTCAAACATATTCCTAATACCTAAACCAGACCGCTCTAGTAGACTAATTTTAAATTTAAAACGGCTTAACAGATATGTAAATACTAAACATTTTAAGTTAGAAAATCACAAAGTTGTTTGTAAGTTGATCTCATCTAAATGTTTCATGGCAGTGGTTGATCTTAAAGATGCATACCATTTAATACCCATCAAGAAGTGTCATAGAAAGTATCTTAGGTTTAGATTTTTGGGGAAATTATACGAATATAATTGTATGCCATTTGGCCTTAATACAGCGCCATTTGTATTTACTAAATTAATGAAACCAATACTGGCATATTTAAGAGCAAGACATTTTTTGTCTGTTTTGTACTTGGATGATTTTCTGTTAATTGACAATTCATACCAACAATGCCTTGAGAATCTATCCAAAACATGTGAACTTTTGAAATATCTGGGGTTTATAATAAATCAGAAGAAAAGCCAAATGATTCCTACCCAGAGAGTCCGATACCTTGGTTTTGTTTACGACAGTTCTGACATGACGGTGAGACTTCCACCAGAAAAACAAAAATCTATCCTTAAATTACTTGACAAGTATACGGTGCACCCGAAATGTACGATAAGAGAATACGCTAAGTTTGTTGGAATTTTGGTGTCCGCGTGTCCAGCCATTTGTTACAGTTGGTTATATACAAAGACTTTAGAACGGGTTAAATATCTAGCCTTGAAAAGGGCAGGTGAAAATTACGATCGTAAAATGATAATTCCGGGATATGTCCAAGATGATTTTAAATGGTGGAAGTGTCATGTGTCTACTTGCAATTCCCTTATGCCGCATAAGTTTGAAACTGAAATTTTTAGTGACTCTTCACTATCAGGTTGGGGAATCGTGTGCGGGGAAAAAACCGCACATGGACATTGGAAAGACAATGAAAAATCTATGCACATCAACTTTCTAGAACTTTTAACATCCTTTTTTGGGCTTAAGTGTTTTGCAAGGGATCTATCAAATTGTAGCATTTTATTACATATTGATAACACCACAGCCATTGCCTATATTAACCGGATGGGGGGGGGTGAAATACCCACATCTTCACTAACTAGCAAAAGAAATATGGCAATGGTGTGAAAAACATAAGTTGTGGGTTTTTGCAACCTATATCAAATCTTCGGATAACACCGAAGCTGATCGGCAATCAAGACGATTAACAACGGAGACTGAGTTTGAATTGGCACAATATGCATTCGAAAGAATTTGTTCTGTACTTCAAAATCCGAAAATTGATTTATTTGCATCCAGAAGTAATACTAAGTGTAAAAGGTTTATTTCATGGTTTAGAGACCCTGAAGCTGAAACAGTGGATGCTTTTACAGTTACCTGGACTACTTTAAATTTTTATGCCTTCCCCCCATTTTCCTTAATACCACGGTGCTTGCAAAAAATAATTGCAGAGCAAGCTCAAGGCATTCTGGTAGTCCCGTACTGGCCAACTCAACCATGGTTTCCCCTGTTTACATCTCTTTTATTAAAGGAACCTATATTTTTTAAACCTAGTGATAAGTTACTTTTTTCTTCCGACAGAAAACCTCACCCGTTGCATCGAAACCTTACCCTGGTGGCAGGGCTTGTATCACACAAGGGTTAAGGAATCAAGGCGTTCCGAAAGTGGCTATTAAGGTGACTTTATCCTCCCTGGCAGAAGGATCCTTCAAACAATACAACGGGGGTCTAAAACTATGGTGGGAGTTTTGTGAAATCAATAAATATGATTGCTTTGAATATTCAGTAGGGAATATTTTATCCTTCCTTTCATTACGCTTTAACGAAGGAGCTTCCTATGGCTACTTAAATACCTTTCGTTCAGCATTGTCACTATTACTATCACCAGAGGTAGGGAGTGACCACAGAATAAAGCGGTTCCTGAAAGGAACGTATCGACTAAGACCTTTAAAACCAAGATACACTGTCACTTGGGACCCCACCATAGTTTTAGACTACCTGACAGGTCTGGGCATTAATGAAAACCTAAGCTTAGAATTCCTTACTCGTAAGTTGGTAACCTTAATGGCCTTGGTAACGGCTCACAGAGTGCAAACTCTATCTTTAATTCAAATTCAAAACATTTCTATTACAGAAGGAGGCATCGAGATTAAAATCCCTGACAGGATTAAAACGTCGGGCCCTAATAGATTACAACCCGTTTTAAGATTACCAAATTTTGTTGACAAGCCTCATGTTTGTACGGCTAAGACTATTTATTGTTATTTGCAAAGAACTAAGTCATTGCGACCTTGTAATGAAAACAAACTTTTTATTACCTATAAGAAGCCATACCGAGCGGCTTCAAGCCAATCTTTAAGAAGATGGATTAAAAACGTCTTAGGCGAAAGTGGCTTGGACACCTCCATGTTTACAGCTCATAGCACCAGGCATGCAGCCACATCAACTGCTGCCAGAAAAGGAATAAGCCTGGACCTTATAAGAAACACAGCGGGATGGTCAGCGACTTCTAAAATGTTCGCAACCTTTTATAATAGACCGTTAATTAGCAATGAGTCATTTGCAAAAGCGATTATTAATAGTTATGTCTTGCAATATTACGTTTAAGGTATTATAAACAGATATGGATTATTTTGTTAATACTTAGCTTATTAAGAACTTACTCTTGTATGTACGACAATAATAAAAATTAAAAAAAAAAAAAAAAAAAATTGGATAAAGAAATTTTGTTGCAACAGCTTTAAACATCTACGTTATGATCTAGAGGACGAGGCGCGGAATATAATTATATAATTAAACGAACTTACCTTAAATGAAGTTCTATTATAATTATATGATGCGCCTAGTTCGAATAGATCACTCCCACCCTCCCTACTAATGATTAGATTCTTAAGATTTATAAGTTCAGAGACAACCTAGTTAGGTTATCTCTGTATAAGTTCCCCGCGTGATCTATTCAATGTTGCAACAATGGAATGGCTTTAAAAATGATGAGAATGCGAAAGGTGACAGGGACAGAGAAGGACGGACGATCGGCGCATGGAAAATGTTAGCTTTAAAATGTGTGATGCCATCTGGCGGGAATGAGTATACTACGTTATGATCTATTCGGACGAGGCGCATCATATAATTAAAATAGAACTTCACTTAAGGTAAGTTCGTTTAATTATATAATTTTATGTATATTACCCATTTTTCTAGTACCAACATCATAAATTTTTTTCGCAACCTCTCGTTTACAAATCATCACTTAACTTTATATTGAAAAACGCAAGTGCCGGTAAAGTTGTAGTTAACCTAAGAGTCAACTAACACGAAAGTTAACTTGCGATTGTAAAATCGGCTGTAAGAAAGAGAAAGAAACTGGGTGCTTCTGAGCAGCTGAGTATAGGTGCTGGGCCAAGTACACATCTGTGCAATAAAATTGCGTACACTTGAAAAATCAAGTAATCCAGTTTTTACTAATATTAAGTGATGTGAATCAGTCTTTTTGGAATTTAGATTTTTTTTTATCATATAGGTTATAAAAAAGTGACATTGATTGTGAAATGTCATAAGGTATTTGGAAAAATGTTAATGATTGAATAATTTTGATTTATAACAAATGAGGCTACCAGCGCGAAAACGGCCTAACCCTAAAAAACGGCCTAACCCACAGAATTGTGGGTTAGGCCGATTACGCGCATGACATGTTGCCCTAATTATTTAAAGTAAAGTGAAACTAGTGGCACCATCTTTTTAATAGTGGGCAAAGGTCGCTTAGGCCGTTTCACATTATAAATGTATATACTTAGGCAACAAGTTGAGCCGATAAACTCAAACGTCATAAAATGTGGCTTAGCCCATTTTCGCGCTGATAGCCTCAAATGTAAAAATTGACGTTGAAAAATTCAGATACGACTGCACATAACTGCGATTGTACTTATTGTGTAAATAATGTAACCTAATATTTTGTACATATGTCCGTCATTACAAGACTGAAAAACTTTTTCATCGGTAAACAGAACATTGTTCCAAAACTCCAACGGGCGATAGACATAATTTAAACAAACCAGAATGCGGGCTTGCCTATGTTCTTCTGTTAATATGGTCTTCTTGGCACTTACACAGTTTTTTAATTCCGATTTTCCTATCCTTCAGCTAGCTGTTGACCTCGATGCTGGAAAATTTGTCATGGACAAAGCGTCTACTGCTGTTTGAAACGGATTTTCCCGCAAATAGCCAAGGAGCGCTTCATCTTGAGCGAGATTTGAACTTCTCAATCGGCCTGAACAGTCTTTTCTCTTTATGATACCTTCCACCTTTTCTTCACACTCATAACAGTACTTTTATTTAAGTGATAATGGTTAGCAACTGCTCTGATAGACCATCCCTCTTTAATTTCAGAGAGAATTAGAATTTTCTCATGAGAATTAGAATTTTCTCATGAGAATTAGAATTTTCTCATGTTAATTAATTTCGGCATTTCGATGACACTGACAAAAAAATAAAGAATAATTTAATATAGCGAAAAATAGGTGTGCGGGATTTTATTGCACTGAAGTGTACACCTCGAGATGGTCTTGCACCGATGTCAGTTGAGTGATATTGTACTATTGTACTTACCTTTGTGGGTGTATTCACGTAAATACTTGCGGGTGTATACTAATAAAGCCTATTTCATTTTTTTTTATTGTATTAGTTATACTAAGTTTTAAAAAACTGTGTCCACATACTGAAAGTTAGTTGTTCAGGTTACGCTGGTTTTCCTTTTTTACAAATATATATCACTAGGTAAATTGTAATTTTTGGATCTTTAGTTCAAGTTCCGACTTGGAGACTGTAACTAACATTATTTTTATGAGGATTACGGTGCCGTAAGCAGGCCACGTTGTAATAAATATATTTATTTACTCAGTTATGCACCTGTTAATCTCAAGACTAATGCAAACAACCTCTGATCCCAGCGAAAAGGTTCTCTTGTCATTTCGGATCCAGGTATAGGAGAATTCATAGGTAAATTAAATTCTTCTTGGACTCCGTTAACTAGAAATTCATTAAAACTGAGAATAAAGTGAATTAATTATTATATACTACCTGTTGTTAGTTTTCCTCCATCTGTAATTAAAACAATAACTGCTGTTTCTAGGAAAAAGGGACACCTGCCTTGTCCATAAGTATCAATTCCAGATGTCATTCTATTAATGTTTAATATATCGAAGGCTTGTTTCACAGCTACACCCATCGTCGTTAATGAATACGATTGCAAATTTTTTAATTCATTCATAAATGTTGCTAAATTTTCCTTCCATCCTTATAAAAAACCATTTATAAATTCAAAAATCATTAATATAAATAAAAAGTTTACCTGCTTTAATATTATTTGGTGATTCTTCGAATGTTAACAACATGTAACGATCTATACGGCTGTCTAAACTTCTCTGCCTAATTTTAACAAAAGTTTCAACTGCAGACTTGGCGACATCCAGTAGCGTAGTTCGACCACCTATGAATGTTCTATTAAAATGAATTAAGATAACCTGTTACACACAACGGATAAAACAATTTATTACCTTTGCAACATAGACGCTGAAGTATCTATTAGAAATACGATTATAGTCATTTTTTTTCGTAAATTACTTAAGACTACCTCAAAAACATAATCACAATTTCTTTTTTTTAATATAAGCTTTTATCAACTCGAGTGAGACATGACAGAAAATCGGAAATAAAATATCCTCACGAAAATTCGAACACTAGTCGATCGACACACAACTATTCAACTCTTTTTAGAAGCTGTGCCCCACTCAATGACTCAAAGAAACTCAACAGAAGTTTTAAGCCCAGATAATAAAAAAAAACTAGGGTTAGAGCTTCTTCAGCGCACCAAATCTAAAACTGCCACCACTGCACATAGATTTACCACTGCAGACCACGGAACCATAAGGACAATAAATAACCTGCACTCCTTTCTGCTGCCACTATTAATGCATATACCAACAGAACATCTAAAAAGAGTACAACGAATAACGAATCACTCAAAGTATGTATGTATTCTACTGCCACTGCCACAATTAGATACTTAAGGATAGTTACAGACTGGTTACTGATTAACAGTGTTGCCAATCCTTAATTCGCAAAGTGCTTACTCTTGAACGTCAAAATCCTTACATTTTACTTGTGAATGATGAAAAATCCTTACGCACAGGGCCGGCCTTAGTTCTTTAAGCGCCCTCGTGCGAAATTTTAAAAGGCTGGTTAAGTCAGAAAAAAATTGATGAGCGGGGTGGGGAATAAAATAAAAAAAAATTCATTCTCATCTTAAAATTAATGATCCGGGGGGAGGGGGGGTAAAATACAAAACAATTTTTTTTCGTCCTCCTAAATTTAACTCGAAAAAAATATATTAAGCTTGTGGCCCTCTCGTGCAGGGCACGGTCGACCCCCCCCCCCTCCCAAAGGCCGGCCCTACTTGCGCGGCGCTGTTTAAAGAAGAAGGACTAGAAGAGCTCAGGGGTACTATCGAATTAGACATTTTCGCGATATTATTCTCCGTAAAAAAGAGGTCAAAACGTAGTTCGCGTGATGGCAGCACCGTTAGTAGGATCGTATTGGCCAATGGGCTTATTTGAAATAGTGGCGCAAGAGATTACTAACGCGGCTATGGATCGCAAAGTTACAGAATGAGGTTCACGCATGAGGTTATGTTATATTTTTAAATTTTACCGTTTTTAAGCGTCCTTCACTGCTGTCAAACGTCAGACTACACCACACCTTAACGCAACGTAATACGAGTAATACGACAACAGTACAACACAGAACAGAAACAGAACACAGACCACCCCACGAAGATAAGAGAAAGAGAGCTTGACGTCTTGACTAATAACGTGTAGCCAGTAGCCAACACCACCTGTTCTTATATAGGTGGTGTTGGGTGTTGGTGTAGGTGTAGGGCAACTAACGTTTCCAGTCGTTTAATTTCATTTTATGTTTGCTATTTGAATATCTTTAAAACATTTCAAAAAGTATAAAAATGTATGTCCCGACCATTAGGTGCAAAATCCTTACAAAATCCTTACATACTGTGAATCCTTACAACATTGTTTACAAGCATTCAAAATACTTACAAATGTAATAAGCAATTACTTGCAAATCGGCAACACTGCTGATTAATCTATGATCCAAAAAGGATATAAGATAGAGTGGAAGTGGAAGGCTCGCGTGTGGTGCGGATTGATTCCCACAGGCCCGGTTTTGCAATGTTGGAAAAAACATATTTAGAGTCCCCCCCCCCCCACTCATCATAAATTATTTTTTCAGATTTCTTGCCCCCGGGCCCATAGTTTCTCTCCACGGCCCTGATAGCTTAGCCGGATAGTGATGAACTGAACTGTCAATAAAAGTCAAGAAGCACATGTCATTGAGTGACGATGATTTGATAAGCCTTTGTAAAAATTATGTTTAATTACACCCTCTCCCAATTTAAACGCCAATAGAATCTGTTGCACGCACCGATCACATGCATTTTTTACTATCCACTTTTCTCGGTTAATGTATCGTTACGGTGAAATTATGACTTCAAATCAACAGATCCCTTTTCAGGCAAACTTGAATACAACGAGTTGTCGTTTATGTTCCACGGCGTATTAACGTTCTGCACAGGCCTTTAGATGTTCTGGATATTCCACTCTCGTCTGTTACGTCAGAGTACCGTCACATTTTAATCTACTATCAAAACGTTTGAACTACGACAGTAAATCCAATTTTTAATAATTTATAACTCTACCTGAGCCCTTTAGTTTTTAATCTCAGATTTTTAATCAATGTTAGATACGTTCTTTTACGTACGATAGAAGGGCAAAATGTAGTTTAAAAGAGTAGTTCTATTATATGATATACTAATAATATTATTGATATACATCATACTTTTAAATGGGTTAGGTATATAAAAAACAGAATAAGTACTTTGAAAAGTGGTTAATTTCCATTTTATTTAATTACTTTCTGGGTAATTTATAAATCAGAACGTATGAATAGTTCATTTAATTAGTAGTCAATAGAAGCATAGAAAGTTAAAAGTCAGAAACGTCAAAAACAATAACACAAAATGGCTGAAAATAAAAAAAATAAATCGTAGAAAGTAATAACATATTATTTTAAAGTGCATAAAAGTACAAATTACTAACAATGTTTTGTGATAAAAAAATTGCCCTCTTTTAGGTTTATGTGATTGATTTAGATTTTAGACCAAACGACAGAAATGAGTAAATTTGTTGATTATTTTGTAATTTGTGGTCTTGATTATAACTCTGGCCTAGAACCGGACAAATATTCAGGTATGTACAACTTGTTTGTACTATGTGGTGTATTACGTTTAACGCATTTGAAACTTCAGAAGACAACCTACATGTTTCACCACTAGAGAGATCGTACAAAGGTAAGGTATTGGCACACTATCCTGACAATGTACAAACAAACCCTTTTGACGCATCAGCTGTTTGTATGGTAAGTTAAAATATGTTTTATGCATTTGGGTGGTAATCACGCAAGTGTCTTTTATAGTTATCTTTACCTTCTGGACTAAAGTTTCGTACACAAAAACATTCAGTGACCCAGGCACCAAATTTTCATTCTTTTCTTATAACACGAGAAGATGGAAAGAGATGTTATGGATTTAGTCTTATTTTCTATGAGGAAGTACGAAACAGAGACATTTGTACGGCCATGCAAACCTTACAAGTATGTATTTTACAAATTCTAGTTAATTTTGTTAATAAAATGATTACTACTGCTTTTAGGCAATGTATATTACTGAGTTATCAAGTGGTTTAAAAGCTCGAGCTTTACAGAATGCACAAAATCAAGGTCCTCAGTCTAGATCTCTACCAAGACATTTTAAATTGACTCACAATCCCAGTGGTGCAGCTTTAACTTATTATGATATCTCTAAAGATAAACTGTTTGTTTCGAAAAGTATAGGCATTATAAGTCAGTCAGCTTATGTTCAGGCCGCAAAGATATTTCTGGAAAATTTATACAGGTTTGATACACCTATGATTATCTCATGACAGAAGTAAAGTATTTTAATTTTCAGATGTGTTCCTAAAAGATCCAGCTCTTCATATGGTCTCAGTTTAGAAAGTTACGTGTTTAATATTTTATATGAGGTAAGTTACATCATTATTCATTACGAATTACATAAACCAATATTAATTTACCTTAATTATTATCTATGAAACTGATGTTATGTAAAACTAGAACATGCAATGTATATTTATTTAGCTATACCAACTAACAACAACAACCAAAGCCAATACTAGATTTATTATTAGAGAGTTTTAAAAACATGATCGCATTAAATATAACATAATACTAATCATTTATTAACTGCACTGTAATTAAAAGAAATTAAAAATAGCAAAAAATAATTAAAACACTATACTTATATAACATAAAGAAAAATTCAGAAACAATAAATTTTGATTATAAAATTATTGTACAGAGTGATCATTTTAAGGACTCCACTCGATTTCATGGCTTGATTTTTCACATAGGAAAAATATTCCTATGCCTGCCTATAACTTATAATTTTTTTATGAGAAATCCGGATTTGGAAAAAAATAATTGAACATCAGAGAAAAAGCATATCCACAAAACTGAAAAATAATATATTGACATCCTGTATATCAATGTTCCTGATTATAAATGCACATGCCCATTTTCTGTTTCCGTTTTAACTAGAAATTTCTTCAACTTATTTATTTTAAGAGATACGCCCTGTATATCATGCACAGTTTAAATATTTTTTTCTAAATTTATCATTATACAGGGGGTTTCATTGAGGATGTACCGGCCGGCGCAGGGTGATACGCATTGATTTGACTCCCATGTATGTTATACGAAATTTGTTAGTTTAGATTTCTGTCACAGGGTAAATTAGAAGAAATAACTGATAAAGTTTTGTAACTTGGCAGAGATGTTCATTAAGGTGTACTATTAAACATACTAAAAGTCTTGAACTCAATCTGTTGCGCTCGAGCTGCCATCTTGAAAAGATGGTGGTTTGTTTAAGTTTATTGCTTATATCTCGCTAACCATTGTTGATATTGTAATGTTTGTATAAAAAATGTAGCTTATAAAACTCTACGAAATATGTTAGGTATATAGAATTCTGAACAACTTTCAAGATGTCTGTTGTCTGTCCATCTGTCTGCCAGTCTGTTCATCTGTTCGTCTGCCTCTCCATTCATCATATTTAAGCACGATAACTTAAGAAAGACAAGTCCAATTTGATTGAAACTTGGACACTAAGTTAGTGTTAGCTAGAAGAAGAACCCTAGTGTTTTTTTTTTAAAATCAATCAGTAAATATAAAGGTTGTGAAATATTTTAAGAAGAAAATGCACATTTAATACTATACCCGAATGAATAAATTTCAAAACTTTGTTGTCGAAATTTGTTCTTATTTGACTGGGAATTTGTAAGGAATTATTCAGGTTTCATATTTTTTTAACTATATTCCTGTTTTGACCACAAATTTCGTCATTCTGTCTTAGTTATTAGCACTACTGTCTTGATTTTTTGTATATACGTTTGTATGTAATAGTGGGCCTATCATCTGCTAGAGTCTTGCAAAGTTAAGAAATAATTTTTATTTTAATAACATTTTGAGATTTTTTTTTTGGTTTCAATAAAAAAATTATTTTTCAGGATGATACTATGCTAATAAAAAATTATGACCCTAGTACTATATATACCTTAGCCGGGAGAGTAAAATAGTGATGAATTGAATTGTCAATATGATCAAGCAACACATGGCATTGAGCGACGTTGATTTGATAAGCCTTTATAAAAATTATTTAGAATTACACCACCTCCAAAGTATTTGTTGCATGCGCTGATCACATACACTTGTTAGTATCCTCATTTCCTGGTAGGGTTTGCAATCCCAAAATCTCGAAACCGAAAATCCCAGGATCCCGGAAATATTTATATATCGCAAATCCCGGGATCGAAGTCGATTGGATCCCGGGATTTTCGGGATTGTAAAACAAGATGGAATAGTTTTTTAATCCTACAACATTTTGGTTCTCTCCGGAATTGCGTTCAAAAAGCAATGGTCGGCTTAAGAATGTCGCTTTTGGCACTGAATTCGGCATATAAACTTTTGGAGATTTAGTTAAACTATTGGAATCACTTAAAGTCACAGTGCAGGCACTGTGCTGACGTGATGTGAATTTATTTATCATATATCTCTTTAAAATTCATGTTAAAGCAAATTATACCAGTTGACATGCCTCTTAGTGCAGATTTGCAGAATGCACTGAGGGTAAGAATCACCCAACTCAGAAATTGTTACCCGGGCATTCTCCGATACCTATTTGCACAATTTCAATGAACAAGAATCAAACTCACTATTTCAGGTTTCTAAAAAAAATGTCGTGATGGAAATATTAGAGAATCTTATAAAACATTTCCAAAAAAATCCAGAGGTAATTGATGAAGAAGACCATGAGGAAGATGAGATTCTCCTCACAGCACAGAAAAATCATTGGAAAACATTTTTAACAAAATGTTAGAAAACGCAATACACCCAATTCGAACACGCCCTGAAACCAATTTGATATCACCAAATTTAAAAAGAGAACTTTTCGAAAATGGCAAGGCAATACGCATATGTACCTTCAGCTGGCATATATGATCATCTGATAACGATACCGCCAACTAATGTAGAATCTGAAAAAAATTATGTAAAAAAACTTTTTAAAAACAAGCTTTTGTTATTATTTAGGTGTATTAAAAATTGAATTACTTAATTGTCTTAAAAGCTTGTCATGCGCGAAAGGTTCACACAGGTATTAATTTTGCTTGACAGAGATTGTAAGTACACTTCTGTGCAATAAAATCCCGTACACCTATTTTTCACTATATTAAATCATTCTTTATTTATTTGTCAGTGTCATATTTTCAAAATGCCGAAATTAACTGAACATGAAAAAATTCTAATTCTCTCTAAAATTGGTCTATCAGAGCAGTTGCTAACCATTATTACTTAAATAAAAGTACCATTATGATTGTGAAGAAAAGGTGGGAGAAGGAAGGTATCAGGCCGACCGAGAAGTTCAAATCTCGCCCAAGATGAAGCGCTCCTTGGTTATTTGAGGGAAAATCCATTTCAAACAGCAGTAGATGCTGTGTCCATGACAAATTTTTCAGCATCGAGGTCAACAGCTAGCCGAAGGATAGGAAAATTGGAATTAAAAAACTGTGTAAGTGCCAAGAAGACCATATTAACAGAAGAACATAAGCAAGCCCGCATTCTGTTTTGTTTAAATTATGTCTATCACCCGTTGGAGTTTTGGAACAATGTTGTGTTTACCGATGAAAAAGTTTTTCAGTCTTGTAATGACGGACATATTCGGGTGTATCGTCCTGCAAGTACCAGGTTTCATGAACGCTACGTGTCTCCACGGAACAGGTCCGGGCGATATATTTCCACTGGATGTGGAAGTAAAATTATCACAGGCAGACACATGCAGAACAGCCATGCAGAAAACCGCTTTTTAATATTTTGAGCTTTCAGGATCTGGCCTTATCTCGGACACAATTTTTCAACGACAATTTTTACATCTGTTATCAATCGAAATCATTAAATCATTAATATTTTTCCAAATACCTTACTTATGATTTTTCACAATCAATGTCACTTTTTTATAACCTATATGATAATAAAAAATCTAAATTCCAAAAAGACTGATTCGCATCACTTAATATTAGTAAAAACTGAATTGCTTGATTCTTCAAGTGTACGGGATTTTATTGCACAGAAGTGTACATACCTAAGTTTATTTTTCAATTCATGCGACAAGCTTTTAAGACAATTAATTTAATTTTTTTCATTTTGGTACACCTAAATAATAAAAACTTGTTTCTAAAAAGTTTTTTTTTACATATAATTTTATTTTAAAATTTTTAGTTACGTCTTAATTATAGTTTTATATTCATCGCATTACGTCGTCCTTACTTAAAGTACCGAATCCTCCAGCATTTCTGAGAATGCAACGTCTGAGTGAATACACTGTCCAATCAAATTATAGTTTAAAAAACTAAAAAACGCACTTTTTGTACCATTTTATTGTATTGCCACCAGAACTACACGTGTATGCAAAATTTCAGCTCAATTAGGAAGTTTCCTATTTTAGAAATATCACGTACATTCAACTTCATTTAGTAGTCTTTCAGATAACTAGTCAAACAAAAAAAAATTATCTCGATATCTGAAAAACTAATGAACTTATTCAATTTCTTATTTGATTACTTCGCCTCGGCTGAAGTCCACCCGTGACGTCGCAGTACAGACCTCGCTGACTTGCCATACTGGCGGCGCGCCATATATTCCCTTTATTTAGTGTATGTGCTCACTCATGTTCATTTAGTGGGGTTAGAATTTCTCGATAACACTGAATGAATTAAATAGCCAGGGACGTAGCGACAGTTTTTTCGGGTTAATATACATAAAACTAGATTTTTTCCCATGATAGCTTAGACAGTATCAATGATGAAGGTGCAATTCTACCAATCTATAAGTACCGCAAAAATGTGTACAAAATTTAATAACATGTTGCAAAAAGAGATATCGATTTTCTGAAATGTCACAAATTGTCACTTTTGATTCGTTCGAGCCTAGCCGAATTTTCGAATTTCGCCGTGCAATTTACGATCAGGTTTATCTGGAAGACTTCCTCTTTACGTCGCGACATCGTACGGCCGTCCCAATGGTGTTTTTCGAAAAATATGAACGTGCCAAAATTGCATGTTTTAGCAATTTTTTCGGCTCCCAAATGCAAGCTGTTTTTTGCTATTTTTCTCTGAAACGGTGGGAGTTAGCTCGAAATAGAAAATAATGTCAAACGAGTATTTTCCACTACGAATCTCAGAGATAACTACTGAAATGTCGGCCATGTACGGCCAAAAAGCGCAAATTTTGAGCTTCTACAGTTGGCAACTTTTTAATCTGGGCTCCTACGCCAAAAGACTACTCTAGCTAATTTAAATGGAATTAAATTTGCTAAAACCATTTTTCCTATTTTTTGAATTCCGACAAAAATGAAGGAATTAGAGGGGGCGGGATTTGGGTTTTTTTTTTCAGTGAAATTTCACCATTTTGTCACTTTAATTTTTCGAAAAATTTAGCAGATAGCTTATGTAAAGAGAATTGATTGACCTTTCCGACACTTTTTTTATTTTTTCTCTACCATAAAAAACAAAAGACTTATGACCGAATATACATATATTTGATGTCAACCTCTCGTACAATTTACTAACGTTCACTTCAGGATGCACAAATTTCATATTATAATGATTTATTAGTGCTAAAATACTGTAAGTATATACACAGGTCAGGTTTTCTCAAATGGGTACAGAGATATAAAAAGTATAAAATTTAGGTAGCTAAGTAAAAGTGACAATTAAATAAAAGTACAGGTAGGTACATTAAAATATAAAGATAAAATATAAAAATACAAGTATTATTATAAGTAATAATGAGACATACAATTTTAAGACAGCAGAGAAAGGACAGAATAAAAGTATTTATTTATACTTTATATGGTACAGTAGTAACTCTTAATTTATTGAGAGATCATGGAAGTTATTTTGGAGGTATTCCTCAATGGTGTAGAATGCTTTTCTTTTAAAGTAGGATTTCAGCTTTATTTTAAAATGATTTGAATCTAGTTGTTTAATTGCTTCAGGCAGGACGTTATAGTATTTTATACCATTGTATCCACTGCCAACCCTGGTTTTCAGTAGTCTGTGAAAATTTGGTTTTATATTGTTTTTATTTCTCGTTTCATGATTATGTACATCGCGGTGCTTATCAAACAGATGGTCATATATCTTTATATATAATACGCATTCCAGTATGAAAATGCATGGTAGTGTAAGTATATTCAGATCTATGAATGCCTGCCTACAGCAGTCTCGATATTTCAATTTGACGATGATTCGGATACATCGTCTTTGTAGCCTGAAGATTTTAGTTGCATGAGATGAGTGCCCCCAGTTTAGAATGGCATAGCATATGTTGGAATGAATATGTCCATAGTATGCTGCTATTAAGGTTTCCTGGCTGACATAGTTCACCAGATTCCGTATAAGATAAGTGTTTTTAGAAATTTTTTTTGAGAGGGAGTCTACCTGCATTTCCCATGTCAGTGTGGGGTCCAAGTGAACACCTAAAAACTTTACAGTTACGTAATTATCAATATATCGTGTCTGAGCATCGCACGAGAACGTTAAATGGTGGCTGAAGGTTTTAGAAATTGCAGACATGAAGTCGGGAGGGTGTGTCGATGGATCTCTAATTTCATCTCGACCTCGACGAGTCCCTCTCAAATCGTGCTCGTGAACTTTGATCGAAGGAGAGGAATAATAAGTATCAAAAACAATTGTCACAAACTGTGCATCATTTCTCAAAAATATATGCAACCATTTTTTTGATATGTCTGCATTAGTCATTGGTGCTACTACAAAATCGTCTGCAGCTTGACCACCAGCAATATTAAAAAGTAAATAAAAGTGATTATTAACACATCTATAAGAAAACTGTCTGTTCTTTAATATTAATGAAGAATATAATTGTCATGATTTGACCATTTTGGCAACGTCTACCAAAGATTTAGCCACCTTTCAGCAGAGGTAGATTGTGATTTTTAATCGAAATAGTGCATAAAATGCTTGTAGAGAAAAAATCAGCTTTGTAGATTAATATTCAGCGGCGGAAAATGCAAAACTTCTCCGCAAACTGCAAAAGCCCGGAGTGTAACGGCCACGGTCACACGCTTGCATTCCATTACCACCAACTTAGCAACATGAGACGATGGGTAGACTGTATTTTTTGGATGTCTTATTAAATACACTATTCCACAAAAAAAAATTCAGCTTTATAAGATATAAGTAAAAAATGTTTGTTTTTTCCACACTTTGCGTGGGTGGTAGACCTGACATGACAACGCTTCCGATGTGGTAGAATATTATTTTCTGGTATCTTTATGTCATCTGTGAGTATGTAAAATTTCAATCTTGTAGATATATATTTATATATACATTTATGCAACTGTTTAATTTTGTACTCATTTTTTCAGCATTAAAAGTTTCCTTAGACTTGCACTTTCATCATTAATACTTTTTATGTTAGAGAAAAAATATAAAAAAGTGTCGGAAAGGTCAATTAATTCTCTTTACATAAGCTGTCTACAAATTTTTCGAAAAAAACGATAATTATCGAGATATTCAAGGAAATGTAGGAAATTACCTACACGTTTTCCTATAGAGTGTATGTAAATCTTAAAAAAATAATTTTTATTAGATGTCCTGCGGTCCAGTCACAGAACTTTTGGGGTAAAAGCTTTACCTCAAGGGACTATAAGAAGAAAATTTTATTTAAAATGTTTTATAATTTTCTAATTTATTAATAGATAATATGTTTCTTTATTTAATACAGTGTTGTAAAACTTATTTTTATCGATTATCTATATTTTATAGTTTATTTATTAATTTTATACTTTTTAAGAATTTAAATATTCACGCCATCTTCGAAATATGCAACGTTGCCAATCGATTTCAACAGCTGTTTTATTTACACAAATGTCTGGTTTAAAATTGATTAAAGTTCCAATAACTTTTATACTAGACCGTTGAGTGCTTCACTCAACGACTAGACGGACGATTTTTTCAGGGTTTTAACAGAGTGTTAATAAGAAACTATTTAATGTTATGTTAGTTTTTGAAGAATTGTGATAACAAGAGCGAAAATTAACTTTCAAACTTTCCAAATCAATTACTCCGAAACTAAACGGACGATTTTATTTTTATTGAAAATTTAAGTGTAAAATCACTTTATTTATTAGTATACGAAATTACATTTAAAACTGTAATAGTATATTGTGTATTTAGGTGTGAAAGCAATACATTCCCGGACGACGATGCAAATTGTTGGCCGAGGCGCTAGCCGAGGCCAACAGGCATTGAAGTCCGGGAATGTGCTTTACACCGAAATACACATACAATTTTTTCTGAAATCAGAATCAATATTATTATAAATTAAAGAATTTGTATTAATGCATAACACTTCTTCATTACAATCTAACTGCTTACTAATAAATGCAATTTTAATGTGAGTTGGTTTGTCTGCGTGTATTTATTTACTGTCTAAAATATACATAAAAAACCGTACGGGAATGTTACTTTCCCAGCTTGGCAACGATCTTTTCCGGTCTGTTTTCTGATAGTTTCTTAGCAACGGAAAAAGTTCATTTTAGTATACAAGTACCTTAATAGCAGTTTCTTTATATTTAATTTGAATGCATTAATAGACGAGATATTTCAAACCTTTCTCTTTATGAAAATTTTATTAAATAATAATAATAAACACTTGTAGCACGGTAGTTCAGTCGGCTAAAGTGTAATGTGTAGCGAATATGCTGGGCATGCACTGCTTATCGTGTACTAGGTTCGAGCCTCAACCCCGGTACTGACAATGTCTGTTTGTATGGATGTATATCTACGTTTTTCCAAACACGTAATGTCCTTCCGGACAGTCTTGACTTTGGATTTAAGGATTGTCTATATGTGGTGTGTTTATGTTAATGTTTCTTAAATTGTATGAAATTAATTTAGAGCTGTTTTTATTGTTTCAGGTGGAATTACCCGCTCCTGGTAAAAGCCTCATAATTCATTTACCACCTTCAGATCCGCAGCTGCCTCCAACAAGTGCCATACTACAGAATGCCTCCCCACCAATTGAATTACCTCATTTAGACTTTCCTTTAAGGCTTATGTTTTTATGGTTGGGAGTTGATATTGTAGTACAGCTATTTACTTGCCTTTTACTTGAAAACCAAGTTTTATTACGTAGTGCAGGTAGGATAATATTTAATAAAAAATGATATCTTTATTGTATTATACAACTGCACGTCAATTAAAGCATTTTAAAATAATATGGTAAATGTACTTTGCAGTATTAAGTGACTAAGTAATTAAATAACAGTAAGTTGACTTGAATCAATAAATTTTATCCCATATTTGTATTATCTTTTAAGTGGTTATTGGGCAGTAAAATTTTTATCTTTACAAAATTTAATGTTTTTATAACTTCTAAAATTGGTACTATTAATAGAATTATGTAATAATAAAAGTAACTTCTTCAGGCAAGAGGAGTGGGAGGGCCAGACCACATCATCAATGAAGTCAATATAAAATAATATGTGGACATTTAAATGTTACAATGTATGAAAAAAATTAGTTATAGTAATATGAAACGTAGGTACATTTACTAAATAAGAATGTCTTAAAACTACAAATAAAAAATACGTTTTAACCAGAAAAATTGTTCGAGGGAAGCATATATTTGGTTTAAGTATAGAAATAAAAGGTAGTAGTTCCTCAATCATAAATCAAAACATTCAGAAAGGTTTATTTATACCAATATCCCATATATAAATTTCACTCTTGGAAAAATCGGCAGCTACTGGAAGCAGCTGGAACCTCCCCGGTGGATCTTTAAAGCCTAAAAGAGTACTAAATTGTGTACCATAACACGGCATTAAACGTAATCCGATCTTAACTTGCTCTTGTTTATTTTTTTTTTCATGGAAACCAAATAGAAAGGGTGCAAGTATGATATATTGTTAACATCGGAATTTTCACTGTTTTTCAATGGTTCAATTACAAATTGTAAGTAATCATAAAATAAACGACACTAAACGTAATCCGATCTCAACCAAAACCTTTTCAGATCTTCTGTGCAAAAAAATATATTTTAACATTATACTATACATTGTTAGTCATTACGACTATTTTCGTGTTTCAGTTTGATTACATACTACTGTGTTGTTCTTTTGACTTGTGTATATACTTTTGTATCTTTAACATCAATAAATTATGTATATGTCTGTCTATGACATCCAGTGGCGGCTGGTGAAATTTCAATATTTTTTCTCGTCTGTGGCGCATGGGACCCATACGAAATATGGGAAATAACGTCCAGAGAAGCACTTCTCTAATGACCAATAAAAAATTTTGAAAAAGCAGTTTGTGAAAAAAATATTTCTTTTGTCATATACATTTGACTTTTCATAAAAATACAACAACCCGTTTTTGAGTTTATGAAAATATTTTCATTACTAACTGAGATACAACGAATTGAAATATTGCAATTTGTTGTAAATACAATGAACTAAAATTTTGTAATTTACAACAAATTACAATATTTCAATTAAATATTGCAATTTGTTGTAAATACAATGAACTGAAATTTTGTAATTTACAACAAATTACAATATTTCAATTCGTTGTATCTCAGTTAGTAATGAAAATATTTTCATAAACTCAAAAACGGGTTGTTGTATTTTTATGAAAAGTCAAATGTATATGACAAAAATATATATAATAAACAGGAGTCCCTAGACCAGGGGAAGCTAACAAATTAAAAAAAAATCGCAAACTGCTTTTTCAAAATTTTTTAGGGTTCATTAGAGAAGTGATTCTCTAGATGTTATTACCCATATTTCGTATGGGTACCATGCACCACAGAGGAGAAAAAAAATATTGAAATTTCACCAGCCGCCACTGATGTCATCCAAATCCATTTAGTAGTTTCGCCACTATCTTGCACTTTCTTGGGTTTCTAGAACCTCAAAACCTAAAGATTTGATGTTATCTCAATTTTCGATTTTGGACCAATTTTAGTAACCTCCCACAATTTTGTGGGGAGGTTAAAAATAATTTTTCTGACTTGAATATTGACAGTGGAATGTAATAATATGAGAGGACGCCTTATATAGAAAGAAAAAGAATTACTGGCAAAATAGATGAATTATTGTGAACGGTGGGGATGCAATTCACACAATTCTCAAAGTTGCATCCTATCCAGCATTACAGTGAAGTGCATATAAGGTTTTATGGTAAAGTTGTGTCACCATTAAAAGTATATTAGAAAAAAAAAACATTAAAAAGCACTTGACAACCTGCCAGAAGGTGGGGCAAGATCGTTGTATTTCCCTGGAAGTCGTCTGTCTAAATACTAACCGCGATTAACATTGCTTAACTTTTTGTCTCGAGATTCGAGTATAATCAAGATGGTATATATTGTTTTTCTTGTCTTACTTTACTTAATCTGAAGCCCTTATACCTTGCGATTGGAGTATGTGTCGATCTGTGTGATATGTCTCAACCACGTGACCATCTGAGTTATCCTTCCCGCATAACACTAATTGCCATGTAATTAGATTTTTTCTTAAAGTGTTGTTTCAGATCCTAACTCTTCTGCTTTTATTTTCTCTTTTACATAAGAATCTCATTTCTGTGCTAGTTATTCTGCTTTTTTGTTTATCGGTTATTGTCCAGCAGTATAGCTGGACCTTTCTTATTCTGCTTTTGTTTGTTTTTGTACCTCCTTTTTCCTAGAAATGCTGTCGTTTAGCAGTTGCCGATATTGTTCAAGAGGGCTCCAAGGTATACAATCTTGTCAACTACCTCACAATCACCTAATGTGTCTGAGTGGGTTTCATTTGCTCAGTCTACAATCATAATGTTCGTTTTGTTGTAATCTATATTTAATTTATGAAGAGAAGGAACAAAACTAGACACAAAGGCTATAGATCTCCAAAAGGCATATTTTGATACCATCAGTCGTGAGGCCATAGTCAATAACAAAGGAGTACTGCATTATCTAATAAACAAGATAATAAAGACCTGCCTTCATGAAAGCACTGCCATACAATGGTTCGGACAAATGACGGAAACCAGACAAAAGAACATGGGAGTCAAGCAAGGATGCCCCTCTCCCCCGACTATTCACCAAAGTCCTAGGCCAAGTACGATAAGGAACACACCAAATTTCAGTGAAGACAAGGGAACACTGAGAATCAGAGTTGGCATGTATAAAACAGAAACAAAATACAGCATAGAAAACAACATATTTAATACACTTTGCAATGTTTTAAAGATCTATTTAAAACTCAGTTGAAAATGCAGTGCGATGTTTTAAACAAAAGTATTATTTTGGAGATTGTGGAAAGCAGGAAAAGTGCCGATGATAGTCCATTCTGATAAATGATTCCGATATAAGTAAACACACTCACAAAAAAATAACCTCTGTAGCCTCACTCATATTAGCCAAGTGGTCACATGCACTAACCTGAGCATTTTATTTCTAGAGTACTGTAAAGTCTGTTTAAGAGCGCCATCTGGCATCAAGTAGTGGTAGCAGCAGTGGCGTTGCGAGACCTACTGGCACCTCTAAGCAAGGTAATTGGTGCGCCCCTCTATATGCTATAATAGATAATACGTAATTTTTTCAACTATATTCATTGAACTTTGAATTAAATGACAAACTGAAACGCTAAGTCTGCAGTTATCGCTCCTGTTCGACACTTTACTTAGTTCAATGGCTATATACAAACTAGGTAATAGAGGATGACCCTGTACTGTGCATTAGCCCACCCACAATACAATACAAATATTTGCAAGGTTGTGAAACCCATAAGACACCACAAGGTCTACAAGCAAGAAATTAAATAATGAAATGACGCCCCTTACTCAGTGGCACCCCTGAGCCGTGCTTACCTTGCTTACCGTCTTGCAACGCCCCTGGGTAGCAGACACAGTAACTTGGCACCATTTAATTTTAGTTGAATAGAGTTTTAAACAATTTAAACCCGTTTTAAATATACCATTTAAAACATTGAAAAAAACTGTTTTAAACAAAAAAAAACTGTTAAAAAAAAATAGTTTTTTTTTTTGTTTAGAATTAAAAAAAAATGTTTTTTCTAACTCTGCTGAGAACTCCAATTATACTAGTATACGCAGATGATCCAATTGTCGCAGAAGAAGAGCAACACATTCTCAACTTCCTAGAAAACATGAAACCGCATCCGGACACATCTGGACTGAAAGTAAACTTCAAGAAAAGTCTACACTCAAAGAAATAGTATGGGTAAATTCAACAAAAAAAAATGGTTAACTAACAATATCGTTAATTTTGTTAAACTAAATTATATTGATGGTATTTTTAAACAAGTGGTGATTGTTATTTTAATTAATAAAAAGTTGTCGTACAACAAAACAAACATTAACTTAAAAAATAGATGAATAAGACTATTATTTTTTTCGTCTGACAATTATTTTGTTGAATTCTGTCAAATTAAATTAGATAATAGTATATTTTATTTTTAACTATTATCGAATTGTAATTCTAACCCAGTATTAGTTCGCTGTATTATTGTAGTTGGTAGATAAACCAATATTATTGTCGTCTTCTAGAAGTTCTAAAAGAATTACCATAAAATTTGCTTGCTTACCACGTAGTCAGAAATTATTCCCAGAAGACGCCACATACAAATCACTGACAATAATCAATCATGCATTATCTTATACTCTTATGAATTTATGGAAAAATAATAACATGATTGCAATGTTCAAATTCTCTCAGGGATCATCGATATATTTGAATGGATCTTATAAACGATCTCTAATCTTTGGTTTGGGTGGTCTGATGTCTCAATACTGAGATTTTGGCTAACCAAAAAAAACTTCATCATACAATAAAGTGTAGATCAACCTAAAAAGTAGTTGTGAACAAAAAACAAAGTCGTTGTACTATTTAATTGTAGACCAAATTGAAAATGGTTAGTGAACATAAAAAAATGTCATTGTACTATTTAATATGTTACAAGAAGATATGATTATTAAACTACTATTTGTTTACGAAAACAAATAAAGTTGTATGACTATTCTTTTCTGATTGATTTAACTATGAAACTAGATAGGCGCGATTTCATATGCTCTTTTTGGTTGAATTTACCTATCATTTTCTTTGAGTGTAATAATGGAGCCAAGACCCATCAACAAAAGAGAGTCGGACCAGCGGAGAAAAATACAAAATAGGTGTCTACTCTCTAAGGACAACGAACAAATTGAAATACCAAGGAACATATCTGACGAACCAACTGAAAAGGAGAGAAACTGTAAAGCAGAGAATAAAAACAGCATACAGAGTTACAAGGGCAATTATATTGCTCATTGAGGAAAACAGATTATCATGGGACTTGACCAACCATACTGCAAACGTGGCAACAACAAAAGCTAACAGAAGAAGTTTGAGAAAATCTGAAAGGAACCTCATCCGCTAATAGTGAACAGCAGCAAAAATAGGAAGACCATGCTACACATGGAGAACAACAATCGAGAGGATCATGAACAAACTGGGAAACGACCAAACATACTGGGAAAGAAAAGCGAGGAAAAAAAATGAATTCCACAAAGAAATCGCAATAACATACACTCTACCAGTATCAGAACCTGAGGAATCAGAAGAAGAAGATTTATAGAAGCAGAAATACAAAAGATTAGCAAAAACACTCCATATCATGATACAATGCGGTGACGCATTTCACAAACACCTACAGATATATGCTCTACCAGAACCAGAAACAAAGGAATCGGAAGACTCAGAAGAAGAAGAAAGTCTGTAGAAGCAGAAACGCAAAAAAAATAAACATTAAACATCACGACACAGTGCGGCAACGCATTTCACAAACACCTACACTGCCCATCCCCCCTCCTGTACTATGCATCGTGAGACTCGCTGCTGACAACAAGCATAACCCAAATCCCACCCAGCATGGACATAGCCGATCCAGCGGTATATTTTGGGAGTGGCAGAAATGCCTACCGCACGCTGGTAAATCAATCAATCAAATCATACTCAGAGCTTGTTGTTTGAAGATTGTCCAGTAAGTGTATGAGTTCACCCTCGATATCTGCAAATCTTAAGGTAGAAAATGTAATATTTTGATGAAAAAATAAAAAATTGTTGAAAATTTTGCATGTATTGCTCAATTTGAAAATAAATATCTTTTATTTCTGCTTACAGTTATTAAAAAACATTATTTTGGGTATTCAGCAGATAACTTTCAAAGAAACTATTCATTATACTATTGATCCAAGTCTGAGAACGTCTTCCTTACAGGACATCTTATCAACTTCTTTCATACACTTAATATCTAACGATCAATATGAAAAATAAGAAAATAATTCTAGCCCTACCTAGAGGATACTCCATCATAAATGATCATTTGTTACGTTTCAAAGCCAAGAATTATTAAAAACATAATGAAAGATAGTATAAAATTTCACTCACCGTATGCATGTCTTAACAAATCAGCTATTTCCTTCTACTTTCAACTGATTTAACCATATGAAAATTGATCAACCTTTTTCATTCTCTTTAGAAATCTTCAGGATGGTATATAATAATCCATTTGTCTGGCAAAGGGTCTAAAATAGTTTCAGTTACATGCACTTTTTACTTCCACATCCAGTGGAAGTATAGTAACGACAAAAATATTTTTAAAAATTTTTTTTGTTCAAATAGGCTTAGAATGTCACGAAACGTCGAGATTTTAAGTTTGAGAGAAGAAAAAATTTCTGTCTGTCGGTCTGTCTGTCTGTAACTTTTTTTGTGCGCATGTTTACTCTGGTACCGTTTGAGATATTGACTTGAAATTTGGTACACGTATGTACTTTAACGAGATCTAGAACTAGATTATATTTTCATCTTGTTCCGTTGAAGGGTGGGGGGGTAAATTTGGGGAAAATAGGTAAATCAAGCAGGTAAGAGTCCATAAAATTGGTATTTAGTATATACAAGAGAAGCTGAGGTCTCAAAAAAAATGTTGGCATTAGCCACCCCCATTACCACCCCCACCCCATTATTAAAGGGGATGAAAAAAAATTGTGAATTAGGGTGTGTACAAGAACCAGAAACCTCAAAATGTTTTTTACTTCATCCACCCCCTATCACCACCCCCACCCCGCTACCGATGTGGGGGTATCATTTTATGGGTTTTTGGGGTAGAGGATTTCAAATATTATATTATTAATGTTCCATAAACAATTATTTCCACATACAAAATTTTTTCGTTGTGAGTGACTTAGATAAAAAATCTGGATGTGGAAGTAGTGATTCCTTGGGCAGCGGTTTTCTGTCTGACATTTAAATCGAACTTATGATAAAAAAAGTGGACATAGAGAAAAAAACTTGCATTTTCTTTAACGTATCATGAGTTTTATATAGTTTTGTTGTCTAATTAAATTATATCTTCATTTAACTGGCTATTAGTCCAGTCAATGAAAGAGTTGTAGAGAACATTTTGGAGGGGAGAATTTTTCTCTTCAGGAATGTGTTGGGGGTAGTCACGAGGTAAACATACTAAAAGTCCCTGCTCTTAGCCCCGCCGCTTCAGTAGGAGAGGGGGGTGGAAAGGTTCCTTTTTTCGATTCTTCGCTTATAACTCGGAAACGATGCGTCGTACGAAAAAAGGTAATCTATGCAAAATTAAACATAATTAAATTTCCCACAAGAATGTTTATATTCATTTTCTTCCTATGTGTTATATTTTACGAGATATTCGCCAGCGAAAATCGATAATTAATAAAAAAAAATCAATTGTGTACCTTGAATATTTCTATCAAAGCGGTTTACCGTGGTCTGCTAATAAATCAGAGTCACAAAACAATCTTTATTTTACAACACTGGACATATTTACTAACGTAATATTTTGTCGAAATCTAGACATTTCCTTAAATATACAGTGTGACTCACTTAAAATGAAGATACCCTTATAACTTTTTCATTTTGTTTCCGATTTAAATCAAATTTTACTCAAGTATAGAACAAATTAGGATCTACTTCTGACCAGAAAATCATTCACCTGCTATAAAGGCAAAGCTACCTGCGGTACCAAAATATGAGGAAAAAGATTAAAAATCATATTGATTTTTAATCTTACGAACGATGAATTTTACGTAGCCACCACAAATTGCGGAAACTGAGGACCCCCTTTGCCAGATGAGCTTATGTTTGAGATATCCCCCATCAATAATCAAATCAAATTTTGGTGTATGTACGTTTGTGGCGCCGATCGGATGCATTTTTTAGAATTTCTAACATTCAAAATGTTTTATTTTTTTCAGCATATTTTGGTACCGCAGGTGGCTTTGCCTTTATAACAGGTGAATGATTTTCTGGTCATAAGTAGATCCTAATTTGTTCTTACTTGAGTAAAATTTGATTCAAATCGGAAACAAAATGAAAAAGTTATAAGGGTATCTTCATTTTAAGTGAGTCACACTGTATATTTAAGGAAATGTATAGATTTCGACAAAATATTACGTTAGTAAATACGTCCAGTGTTGTAAAATAAAGATTGTTTTGTGACTGTGATTTATTAGCAGACCACGGTAAACCGCTTTGACAGAAATATTCAAGGTACACAATTGATTTTTTTTTATTCATTATCGATTTTCGCTGGCGAATATCTCGTAAAATATAACACAGGAAGAAAATGAATATAAACATTCTTGTGGGAAATTTAATTACGTTTAATTTTGCATAGATTACCTTTTTTCGTACGACGCATCGTTTCCGAGTTATAAGCGAAGAATCGAAAAAAGGAACCTTTTCTCCCCCTGAAGCGACGGGGCTAGGGGCGGGGACTTTTAGTATGTTTGCCTCCTGACTACCCCCAACATATCCCTGAAGAGAAAAATTCTCCCCTCCAAAATGTTCCCTACAATCCCCTTTTGGGCATTCATTGATTGGACTACTATATCTCGATTTCTATTGTAGTAAAGTACCTTTAACCTAATTGCAATAAAGTTATAGGCCTGATAGTTAATAAATTTCAAGTGCCCCATGTCTCATTAGAAATAATTCAAATTTTATTAGTTTACCTTCAAAACTATTACTTTATGAAAAAAGAAATGGTGTATATAATTTTTTTCTTATCCTGAATTTTTGTCCCTGGAGCTTGTCGTAAGTTCCTTTTCTAGACTTCTAGACACATTTGTTAAATGATTGTTTTTAAATAAAACGTGCATTAGTAGTGTTTCTATGTTAATCCTTATAAGATCAAGTGCAAGTTCCGAAATTGTTAATACATCTACTACTTCAGGGCATATGTGATGGCAATGAGGGCATTTACTTGATTTTGCAGAATTTTAATACACAGCCATTCGCAATACTTAGCTAAGGACTGATTACAAGAATTATATTTTTTAACAAATCTCTCTTTTCAGATTGTCAGAGGTTAATGGTTGTAGCTGAAGGCATTACAGCTTTATTATTTCCCTTTACTTGGCCACACGTATATGTACCAATTTTACCTGCCGCTCTACATCATTTTTTAGATGCTCCTGTTCCTTTTGTTATGGGTAAGTAAAATGTATTTATGTCTCTATCGTAGCTTTCAAAGGTCTCGTTAAAAACCTTTCTATAGTGACCATCCTGAGGTCGAAGATGATTATGAGCAGGATTGTGAATGCCAACCTTCAATAATGGAATCAAAAGTGGAGACAGCCATACAAGAACTAAGAACTGGCAAAGCAGCTGGGGTCGACAATATCACGACCAAGGTTCTTAAGTTAGTTGGTGAAGAAGGAGTGAGAATTCTTCATAGAATATGCTAAAAATATTAGAGACAGGAATCTGTACCTATGATTGAAGAACCTCAATCTTCGTAACTACATAAGAAAAGAACGACAGACGTCTGATAACTAATAACTACTAACTGGCATTAATATCACATGCCAGTTAACTAAGGTATATTTTTCAATCTAGACTTCAACATTATATTTCTTGACAAATACCTTCTTAACAAACGGGCTTAGTTAAAGGACATCATACTAAAGGGTGAATACTGAATTTTTGACAACTTATATAGAGCAGGCAATCAAGTATTACCGGCCTATGTACCTTTGTTTTGTAGACTATCATAAGACCTTTGACAATGTGAAGTAGGACAAACTCTAAGCTATATTATTGGAGACGGTTAGACCCAAACATCAGGTGTTTACCATTCGTCAACTGTGAAGAAAAACTGCTATGTTGAAAGTAGACAACACTAACTCAACATATGCAAAGTTGGCAATGACATCAGACAGGACTGTGTTCTGTCACCACGTCTCTTTAACATCTATAGTAAACACGTGATAAGACATGTGCTGGAGAACTGACAATGTGAAATAGCTATAGACGGGACCAAGATTTCTAACTTGAGATTTGCAGGTGATACTGTAGAAGAGCACACTACCAGGCATCAAATTGACGCAACACCAATTTATATTTAGAAGGGCGCCAGTCGCGTTCTGCCCCGTTCTTCCACTCCCAAGCGGGTTCGGGATAAGATATGCTTCGATAGACGAGTAATGGGTCAAGTCTGCACCAGCTCAGATTATTAACGACGCTCTCTCAAGGCGTGATTTCAATTATTCACTTATACATAAAAATGACAGTGACTCGCCTCCGAATGACTTAGGTAAAATGGACTTTTGAGTCCTTTGTGCACAAGGCGGTTTTCCCTATAACTTTATTATTCGGAAAGCCCTGTAATTGGCTTTCCTACCATCGCTTTATATTGACCACCCAACGCACTCGACCAAATTACGAGTCACTGGGTGAATCCAAACTCGTTTTATGCGAGAAACCGAACTTGTGCATTTTCATTGATTTTTTGCCAATTTTTGCTTATAGGTGCTACTCCGCTTTTGCCAAATTCGTCGATTTCGCCTTTTTTATACATTGCCTTGTTAAAATTTTACAGTCAATCTTTAGAGCTAGGTATATAGTGACTGTACCTCCATATGGTTAATGTCTTCGGTGGAGGAATTAAAGTTGAAAATATTTTGAATGAGTACTTTTTTGGCGTACTTTTTAAAAAGTATGTGATTCATTTTTCCATGACCACCATATACTTTCACTCTCATATCCTGGACCAAAATATATTTTCCTAAGTAAAAATTCGGTGTTTCTTCGTGTGCCTAATGTCTTATCGAACTTATAACCCCTCCTTTTCGACTAGTCTGTGGCTCTGAAGTCTCTCAGACTCTTGAAAATCCCCTTAAATGAAATTTTTGCCTAAGTCGAATTTTTATTTTGGTCAATGCTGGAAGGTTCTACAACAATACCACCTTAATTGCAGCAAGCTGGGATGAGCTCATATAACTGCTGGACGGACTTCAAATAATAAGCTCTGATTATGGTTTAAATATGCAAATTATAATAAAATGTAGCCTATGATTGTAGACTGAGCAAATGAAAGCCATCCAGACACGTTAAGGATGGACGATTGTGAGGTAGTAATCACGATGGTATACCTTGGAGTCCTTGTGGGCAATACCGGCAAGTGCGAATGTGAAATTCGGTGATTATTACAGGTGGTAAGATTGGCAACTTGACAATTGAGCAATATTTGCCATGACAGAAATATGACAAAATGCACAAAGATCAGACTTGCTAACACCCTTCTCTCTTTGTGCCTCTGAGACATGGACCATTAGTAGGCATACAGAAGGCATATTGATATTTTCGAGATGTGTTTCAGTAGAGGTTTGTTACTAATATCCTGGACAGCCCCTTACACCAATAGCTTGATTCTCCAAGAAATAAGTCCCCCAAAGTGATACACCAGCAACCAGCATCGTAATCTCCAAAACCTCTTAATTTTTTAAGCACATTAGCCGGAGAGAGGATATAATATAGAACGGTTGATAGGTCAGGGAAAACTAGATGTCAAGAGAAAGGTACTCTCCAAAGCATCGGGCTGATTTCACCAAAAAGCTGGTGCTAAAGAGCTTTGATGGAGCCGTGAGTGCAAGAGGCAATCGCGAAGATGGCGTATTGCTGCCAGATCCGCTATTTAGCAAAAAGAGACCAACTAGAATGATGCATGTTCACAAAATGACGTTAATACGAAGAAGGAAAAGAAGTAGGGTAGTTCTTTTAATTAAACTGTATTTATACACTTGTTAATCGGTTGTTACATAAAAAATTATACGACATGTTAAATTCGTTAATTCGTATTTATTCTAGGGTTGTATGCGTCATCTGAGAATATTAAAGTAGCATCAGAGGCAAGTCTTTGTTATGTGGATATTGATAAGTGTAAAGTACAGTTACCTGAAGAAATGGGAACGTTTCCGCATTTAGAAGCATTTACTGCTGAAATCTGGTCTATATTAGACAAATATAGTGTGCATGTGCCAAATTCGGAAAACAGTAGGAATACTCAGGTTTGATATAAATCTTTTAAGTAGTGTGTTAAAATGAAAAATTATTTTACTGAATCTTCAAATTTTGAAAATGGGTATTTAGCTCAGTAGATGAATATTTTTTTCTTTAATGAGTTCGTGAAAGTGTATAGAATAATTTGCTGAAAAGTTTACATTTCGCTGGGATGCAAAACATAAAAAAAAAGTGAAAAAAACTTTTTTTCATCCATTTTTTCAAAATTTTGAAATTAAATCAAGCCAGAAAAAAATAAAACTACAGATGTATTACAGTATTTATGAACAAAAAATGTCCTAACAGAATTTATCGTTAAAGCCACGGTTTAATGTCACTGAATTACATGTCACTAAATCAGAATTTGTTCAATCTATATGGGTGTTGATTCATTTAAAAGATGGAAATTGTAGCTTTCTGATGCTTTTTTGTTTTAAAGAATACAAGCAAAGGATGGATGGGAAAAATATACTTATATATATTATCACGTCCGAACTCAATCGTCGCAATAAAAAATGTAGAAAAAATAAAAACCCTTCAAAAAAATTCTTTCTTCATTGAGAACTGTTAAAAAGTATGTACACTTCATGATTATTATGGTTTATTAAGTTATATATATTGGAGACTGTTAACTTGCCGAGAAATTGACCCATTCTTCTAAACTGAGAGTTGGAAACAGTGTTTGACAAATTGCATAATTCGACATTTTTATATTGTAGACTACAAAGCAACCTAATAAAGATGATTTATATTCAGTGGAAGTAGGTTTAACATTAAAGATAACACAGCCACACAAAAAAATAAAGTGTCTAGGTAGACTTTATGTTTTTCGGGTCGCTCAATCCGAATCCGGAGTTCATTTGATCCCATGTCATCAGGTTTAAGGTCATTTGGAGGTCAAATTGAGATATGACCGTGAAAAATTGCGTAAAAAATTTATATTTATTTTTTTGAGGTTGCTGAATCCGAATCCGGAGTTTATTTGATCCCATGTCATCAGGTTTAAGGTCATTTGTAGGTCAAATTGAGATATGACCATGAAAAATTCCGTAAAAAATTTATGTTTATGTTTTTGAGGTTGCTGAATCCGAATCCGGGGTTTATTTGATCCCATGTCACCAGGTTTAAGGTCATTTGAAGGTCAAATTGAGATAGGACCGTAAAAAATTCCGCAAAAAATTTATGTTTATGTTTTTGAGGTTGCGGAATCCGAATCTGGGGTTTATTTGATACCATCATGTCAGAATCAAGGTCAAATGAAGGTCAAACACATGAAATTCAATAATACAATCTTTTTTGACCCCGGATTCTGAAAAAGTAGAAAATTTTACGTCCAAATACATCCTGAGCGGTTCATAGAACCGATTTCTTAGGTCAATTGTTGGTTATCAAGTGGTCAAATGCTTATTTTCCATTTCTTAGCTGATATATCGATTGTAAATCGAAAACTTGCGTCTATGACTAGTGACCTTCAAGTTTTTGTGGTCGCTTATCACGATCCCGGTATCCATTTGATACCATGACGTATAAACCAAGGTCAATCGAAGGTCAAACGCCATAATTCGAATGATATAAATTTTTTAACCCCGTATTCTCAAAGAACAAAAAATCTTACGTCCAAATACGTCTTGATCTGAGTCGAACCGAACTTTGGGTTTCATATGGAGGTATTAAACTATTTTGAGATGTTTTAAACTACATTTTTAATTCCAAAGACCTAAATCCAAATCTGCTGAATTCAATAGCCTCAAAATTCAATAACCCAATAATCTAATAGCTCTAGAAACCTGATCCCGTAGCTATAAAATGAGGATTACAGACGATGAAAGCTGATGAATCCGTTTACTCGAATGACCACATTGCTCAAAAATCCCATAACCGGGTAACCCCATAATTTTATTACTTAGTCTCTCATAGCAAAAATTCTGTTCTTTATAATTAAAGTTGTTGAGTTTCACAACTCCAAACCATGCCACTGTAATTATGGAACTCATTTTCTCGCTCTGCAACTTATCATGAAATTTCTTTACATGGAACAACCTTTACACTCAAATCAGCATAGCACTTGTGTCTGCATCCAGGGCACCTCCTTGCGGTGACGGCGGGCAACGGAGTAAGCCCGTTATGATGTACAAAATCCGTTCACGCAACCTCCTCGTGATGTACATCGGGTAAGGCTAATGCTGACGGTTTCACAATTCAGTTGAAAGATTCAAAAGAAATCTCTATTTGACCTGCAGATGATCTTTCAGGGTCCAAAAAATTATATCATTCGAATTATAGCGTTTGACCTCAGTTTATGCATCATGGTATCAAATGGATACCGGGATCGTGATAAGCGACCACAAAAACTTAAAAGTCACTAGTCATAGACGCAAGTTTTCGATTTACAATCGATATATCAGCTAAGAAATGGAAAATAAGCATTTGACCGCTTGATAACCAACAAATGACTTAAGAAATCGGTTCCATAAACCGTTCAGGATGTATTTGGACGTAAAATTTTCTGCTTTTTCAGAATCCGGGGTCAAGACCAAGCCATGATTCTCAATGCCAATAAAAGTTGTGTGATGTTCGATGGTAATCAACGAACTCTAACTAAAGTCACTCAATATAACTTCTCTACTATTCACATAAACAACATAGAAATACCTATCAAAGAACATGTTAGAAATTTGGGAGTAATATTTGACAGCCATCTGAATTTTGAACAGCATATTACAAACAAATTAAAGACATGTTATATGAAGTTAAAAACTTTATATTCATTTAAACTTTTACTCCCTGAAAATATCAAATACAGGTTAATTGAGTCTCTAATTTTTCCCCAGTTCGATTATTGTTTGCCAATGTATTATAACTTTCTAAACGCCGACTGCAAACACAAATTGCAAGTGGCTCAAAATGAAAATAAACCACGAATTCGGATTCAGCAACCTCAAAAACATGAACATCAATTTTTTACGGAATTTTTCACGGTCATATGTCAATTTGACCTTCAAATGACCTTAAACCTGATGACATAGGATCAAATGGACCCCGGATTCGGATTCAGCGACCCGAAAAACATAAAGTCTACCTAGTCAGTCTCTGGGGTCAAGACACTTTATTTTTTTTGTGTGGCTGTGTAATGAAAACAATGTTATGATTATTATATTATAGGTATTTAATTGCTGCAAAGTTTGGAAATTAAACGAGTTGGTCAACATGTGCAGTGAAATACAGTGATGCCAATCTAGACACTTTTTACCAAACTTTCATTTGTGCAAATCGTCAATTCAGAAAATAATTTTTTTTTTATTGGTTTATTTTTGTATCCATTAATTTTTTTACCGATTAAAGAACTAAAATTCAAGTAATTTTTGTGGAAATCAGGAACATTACCTATTGTGGGGCGTGCACTTTTAATTTTACCATCTATTTTTGTTTATTTTTAAATCAGTCCCCTAATTCAAACGCCTCTGGGGTGGGTATAAAAAAAATATAGGTTGTGTTATACATCGTTGGAAAGGAAATTTTACCTGCTATAAAAAAGTACTTTTATGATTTTTTTTATTAAATGCCCCATTCCACCTCTTGGTGAAGCACTCAAGAGGATGAAACTCAAGATGCCTTTCAATAAGTGTAGTAGATATGCCAAATATTTTGTTTTTTGAAATTTTATTTTTTGAGTAAAAAAATGAAAACGGTTATTAAAGGGGCTGTAACTTGACAACGAAGGGGTATTTTGAAAAATGTTATATGAAGAACCCCAATTAATTTGGGCTAAGGAATCTACAGTTAATTGTTTTCTACTTTGTTTCTGGACACCCTGTATACCAAAAATTAGCTCCCAATTATATTTTTCTGGGTTTAGGCAAAATCCTCTACCACCCCTTTAAACCCCATAAAAAGGTCAAAAAAAAGGTCTTGTCCTCAAGCCAGCGGAGAGCCAGTATGGGCCTAGGGGTAAAACCACTTGGCAGGTGCCCCTCGGCTGGGGCAAATAAAAGTACTAATTTTCAATGCACATAATATTTAATTGGAAATATTATTTATTTATGAATAATAGATTTATCAATACAAACGTATATTTAGAATAGAATAGAATAGAATATTTTATCTGTCTTTGTGGCTACAGTATTTGTAGATAAGATTTAACAGTGATGGTGCCAGGCCCCGGGGCTGCAGCTTCGCCTCCCTGTGATCAGCCCTGCTTGTCCTAAGGTTTTCGTCTAACTTTTCTGAACTATTATGACTTGCTGAATCCAATTTTGGACACAACAATTTTTTTCCAAAATTGGCTTCAGTGCGTCAAAAAGCTAGATAAGAACCTTAGGACAAGACCTTTTTTTTTTTTTGTGGACCTGTGTTATGAACATATAACAAACAATACAACACCCTTTAGGAAGTTATTGAATTTGTGGCAAATAGCTATGTACGTATTTACCTCAGGTTGAAATTTGTAGGACATAATGTCGAGAAGTTGCACTTTACCGGGACGGCCCCAAAATCGACGAAAGCTCTCGATCCATGACACTTTGGATAATGACAGGCCTCCATCTCCTCCTGGATCCGCAAGATCTGAGGCGTTACAGAGGATCGCTGACATAGTTCGGAGGACAGGCGTTGCTTTAGACCAAAATGATACCTCTCAACCTGCTGATTCGTACATAGAAGATCTCAGATTTAATAATTCCATTAGAGAAACGTTTTTAAACAGATTTGTGCACATTTTTCAATCTTATGAAAACTTCGTTATATTTCCTAATCAGGTGAGGTATTTATATACAGGATGATGTCACAACAAACTTCATGGAATGATTCCTTACATAAAACAAAAAAACAATAGTTATGTTTTTCCCTGAAATGCTTTCTAAGTTCTCTACGATGTTTTGAAAGTATAACATAAAACAGGCTTTTGAAATAATTACTGAGACTTCAAACTTGACAGGAAAAGTGTTTTCATAGTAGCTACGTTCACGAACAGTTTCATCAGAAAATAAACAAGTGGCGCCGGAGTTATGGCAACTTTGGCTGATGGAATCTTACATAAAAAGTAATTTACAGTCGAAAGGATTTTTGTTTTGTTGATTTCGTGCACCATCTTTAACTAAACCTGTTATCTGCCTTCAGTTTTGTACATTATACTATTCAGGAGTAAAAATTAAAAAATTCATCAGAAAGTTGTCAGAACCGTTGAATAATCATTACATGGGGAGTAGGCAGAAATATCAATCTCACAAAAAAGAATAATTAGACTGATTTTTAATTTAAAACCAATGGATAGCTCGGGAGTGTATTCAAGAAAAATAAAATATTAACTGTAGCGTGTATTTTCATTTTGAAATGTGTATGCTACACATACAAAAATTTTACAAATTTTGGTAAACTGGGGGATACACACTTATATAATACCTGGAATAATAATAGATTGATAATACCAATTCATTCTACCACTCTTTATAAACATTCACCTAGTTACAATGCCATCAATCTATTTAATAAACTCCCTGAAAACCTAAAAACCATAATAGGTTACAATAAATTTAAAATAGCCACAAAAAACTACTTAACAGAAATGGCTTTTTATAGTGTATTAGAGTATTTGATTTAATAATTTTGCGTTTTTACATGTTTTGTACCCTATACTTACATTCTAACTGTTCGTGTTGTACCTTTTTATTTACAATTTATATGACCTATATTTTATATTTATAATATGTTATGTTTATTATTTGTTATGCTTTACTACTTTTAGTTTTGACTTAACATATATACATGTAATGTATCAGATAATGGTTAATAAAGAATTTATTTATTTATTTATTTATTTCATTAAAAATTCAACAGGGAAAAAAGTTAATTTTATCTTTTTAAATTTGAAAAAAGCTAAAAAAGAGGTTTAATAAAAAAAATCAACAATTGTCCATACCACATTCAAAAGATACAATGGCTGGAATTTGAAGATTTTGCACGTTGACTTGAATATTATGGAGAGAAGTAAAAAGTAAAGTTTACGCTACCACGGTGGGTGATTATTGGGAAGATCTAACCCGTCAAATTTTTGCAGTATTTGAAGAAGTGCAGCAGATGCTTGGAATCGTTGCCAAGGTATGCCAATCGATGATCAAACGGTGCAGGTCTGTACTGGCACATTGGTAGACGATTTGAGTACTTTTAATAATTGATTCAAAGTTTTTTTTTCACACTCTTTCTGAATTACCATATTTTTTATAAAATTAAACACCTCTTTACATTTACAGACATTTACTGTAGTCATAAGAATTAGAGTAAAATAGACCTGCTGCTAAAGGTAAAGCTTACTCATAAATGCTACGATATACGAAAAAAACTGAAGGGAGACAAAACTTTTAGCTAAAGATGATGCATACAAGTCAACAAAACAAAAATCTGTTGGGTTACAAATAAATTTTTTAAATATTCTATCACCACAACTCGCCCTAACTCCGACGCCACAGATTAGTTATAGATGAAACTTTTCGTGCACATATCTATTATGAAATCACTTTTTCCTGCCAAGTTTGAAGTCAGTGTTTGCAATCATCACTGAGTAATTATTTTAAAAAACCTGCTTAACCCATTCGCTGCGCACGACACGGATCCGTGACATATGTATGTATCGACAGTTTCAGAGACAATTTTTTTCATATATTTTTTATGTGTACAGATCTTGTGATGGTCAGCATTGAATGAGAAATGTTTTTCTAGGTGGGCATGTCACAGATATGTGACAAGTGAAAAAATATATGAAAAAAATGTATAAACATGTAAATAAAAATAAATTATATCCTTGAAAACAACGCGCACCTGTCCTGCGCACTGCCTGTTTGGATTGCAGCGAATGGGTTAATGTTATACCTTGAAAGCATCGTATATCGCTTGGGAATAATGTTATTCTTGTTTTTTTTTGCTTTTTTTACAATAGGAAACACCGCTCGAAGTTTATTCATGACAGATTTGTTTGGAACACCCTATATCTTGACACGAAAGCAATTCTGTATACTAAACCTTTATAATTGTAGGACAAAGAAGACTGGTTTAATAATAGAGACTCAATGCAAAATTTTGATAAAGCTTCATTTTTATCCGATCAACCTGAACAAGATAGACTGTTTTTATGGAGATTTTTAGAGTCGCAAATGTTTGCAACACTCATAGACAACAAAATATTGTCAACCTGGGGCGAAGCTGATAATAATCTGCTTATATTTGATAACCGAATAAAGCTTCTCAAACAAAGATATGGTGGAGAAAATTTGATGCGTTCCTTATGCTACGAACCTTGTACCAGTGCTCATGATACTCAAAAACTTATCGATAGACGCTTAACCAACCCCGATTTTGAATCTCCTTCACCAAGAGAAATTATGAATAATAGAAATCTTATATCGAGGCAGTTTCCTATATTAGATAAGGAAATATTGAATAAAACTCCTGTGGTTAATAAAGGTAGCATACCTAGAGCTAGTGCGTTGAGAAAAGGTTTGACATTTTCTAGACCTCCTATTGGTCCAAACGATAAGTCTTTGAAATCTGTTAATAATCAAGATATGTCGCCAGCTTTAATAGCACAAGCTAATTGGACATTTGTCGAGAAACTATTAAAGGTCAGTAAATGAATGAAAAAAAATTTATTTTCCTGATAACGTTGGATTCTAGGACTGTAAAGCTAAAACAAAAAGAATGCTATTGTCAAAATTGGGAGCAGAGGGTGTAACTTTATCCAGTAGTAATGCGTCGGATAGTTTTGGAGCAGTAGAAGAGAGCACTTTAGTCGCTTCTTTGTGTGATTTTCTGGAAAGGGTCTGGTCTCATGGTCTTCAAAGGAAAAGAGGAAAATCTGCTCTTTGGTCACATTTACTTGCCTATCAGGAAAAATATCACCATTTAAATAAAAATGATAATTATTTATCATCCAGTGAGTGTTGTTTTAGTTATCTTTCGTTGTAATTCTAAAGGAAACTTTTTTTTTAGATGAAGTGTCTCGATTAGCATTAAACTTGGAGAACTGGAGCAGTCAAGTCAGTGACGTTAAATTGAGAACGGATTTGCCAGAACTCCCATCTTCTTTATTATTTGATATGGTGTAAGTCTTTTAAACTACTTCAATTAAGAATGTTGGTTACCTGTTTTAGTTGCTTAGTTGCATAACAGGACTTATAATGTTAAATAATATTAATTTTCTTAGATAATAAGTAGTTACTGCTGATACATATATCATATTTTTTGTTACTTTATTTTGACATATACACATGCGCAGATCATTGAGGGTCTAGGGTTAAAGGTATTTACCCTAACGTGCTCCATTATTTGTGAATAAATTGTGGGTCAGGTTTTACATCTTATGGTAACGTGGTAATTCTCGTAGTTCCCTCCAAGAATATCAGGCTAAATTAAAGAATTTTATGTAATTCTTCTTATTCCGTGTTATATTTTATATAGAGTTTAGAGTTTAGTTTAGTTCCTTATATTACATTGATAATATTGACAGTTTAGATTACTTCCAGCTCCAGCTGCTCTTCTTTCACATAACGCTAATTTACATATGGTATTGAATCATGGCAGCTGATAACGTATTCCATATTCGTCATGTTGAAATTGCGAGAACTCCTATTAAGAAGCTATTAATTATCTTAAAGTACCCTATAGATAAAAAAGTTCACGTTTTGTTTGTTGCATTCCATTTTCTAATCAATAAAAAATTTCAAAAAAAATACATGCTCATCTGCATGAGACATTTAATAGTAAGCAGTAAAAAATTAAATAATTTTATAAGAAAACAGTGCAGTAACAACTACCTTAAGTCGAGAATTAAACATTACAGGTTATAGTCGAATAAAACTAATTTTTTTCCAAAGATTGTTTGAGACGGAGGGAAGGCAATTTTTTGTGGAAATGCAATTTGTATGTTATCAGGATGCTACAGTAATGTTTTGTCCAATTTGATAACGGAGCGTTTTTTGGAAATTAAGTTTTAATTTTGAACATGTTTTTGTCTCGTTTTTCTTTAATATGTCAGGTTCTGTTCATCGGATCAGACCATACAAAAACTTAAAATGTTTGTCAATAAATTGTGAATAAAGCTGCATGGGTCCAAATTCGATCTGCTGTATTGTTATTTTTGTAAAAAAATGAAAACCCCGAATATTTCTAATTTTACATAAACCGAAATTACTAAGGAAATAATTAATCTTTTTTTAATGAAACTTTGAGACATTATAGGTCCTGTAGGTGTAAACTATTATGGAAATTTACAATTCATTTGGTCACACTAAGAATTTTTTTCCTTAAATTGAAGCTTTTTGAACGATGGAGACGAAAATAATTTTTTTATATTATTTTAAAGTTTCATTTCGTGCATTTTTGTAAAATGCATTTTTTTGTAACACATTTTTGGTTTGTATCCTGCCAAATACTTTTGTGATCTGTGAAAAATGCTTCAATAAACGAACAATTAAAAAAAATTAGACCGTTCTATATTAATAATATAATAATAATAATAATTTCGTTTATTTAGCTAATGAAAGCTGTACAATTCACAAATATTATTTTTACGTCTAACAAGAGCATAAATAAATAAATACATACAAAAGGATAAATCCATGATTAATAAACAAGTAGAACTATTAAGCAGCCTCAGTGCTATTTAAGTGTCACAAAATACTAAATAACATATAATACAATACAACATAATACAACAAAATACAACACAATACAATACAACGGTACACCTTATATGTTTCATATAGGTATTGTCCTTATATATTCGACACACTCACTTGAAAAACGTTTAATAGATATGTTGGAATTTTTTATGTGATTTGGTAACTTATTATACTCTTTAATACCTTTACAGAATAGTGATTTACTGGTTACTGATGAGTGATTCCTTTGTACATAAAAATCATTTATTTGACGAGTGTTGTAATCGTGTCTGTCTCCTACATAGGCTAATTTATTATACAAATAGTTTGGCAATAGCAGGTTTTTTATTTTATGGATAAATTGGAGGGTTCTTAATAGAATTCTTTGTCTTATGTTCATAAATCCTAACGCTACTAACATATTGTGTATTGGAGTATACCTATTACATTGCAATATTACCCTCATTGCCTTGTTTCGCATTTTTTGTAATGTTTGAATCTCATTGTTGTTTAGAAAAAGCAAAACAGTTGAACAATATTCAAAATGTGGTGCGATTATAGTTTTGTAAATCGTTAGTCTAGCAAACATTGATAAGTTTTTGGATATTCTCCGTAAGTAATTAATTTTTTTTGACACTTTTTTAACGATGTAGGCAGCATTTTGTTTAAAGCTTATCTGTTCATCTAAAATCACTCCTAAATATTTTATTTCAGCAACTTTTTCTATTGTCTGATGATTTAATTTAACCGATTCTGTTAGCACAATTTTATTCAATTTATTTTTTTTCCCAAGACATATCCACTTACATTTATCAATGTTTACTTTAAGATTATTGTCACATAACCACATATATATATATATTAGTTAGCTCGGTATTCATGACATTTATCATTTCATTTACATTTTCTCCTGATATGTATAACATAGTATCATCCGCAAAGAGATGTATTTTACAGTTTACTATTGACTTGACAATGTCATTAATGAAAATGATAAACAATATAGGACCCAAGACAGAACCTTGCGGCACCCCATGTTCTGTTTCTTTATCACTGGACACACTCACGCTATACTTTGTTCTCTGTCTTCTTGCCATTAGGTACGATGTAAACCATTCTAACACTATATCACTAATTCCAATGTTCTCTAACTTTGAAAGAAGTAGTCCTCGGTCTACTGTCTCAAAGGCCCGCTTGAAATCTAAGAATACTGCCACAATAACATTGTCCATATCGATTTCTTTCACCCAATCATCTAATATGTACTGTAGCGTACTTTCACATGAATGTCCTCCTCTAAACCCTGATTGCATCGAAATAATTATATTTGTTTCTTCAAGATAATTTATTAGTTGTTCTTTAACCGTCAATTCCAATATTTTCTCACAAATAGGTAATGAATTGATAGGGCGATGCTGTTCACTTAATGTAGTATTATTCACTTTTGGTATTGGTGTGACGAGTGAACTCTTCCATTCTCCGGGAAAAACTCCTGTCTGTAGTGAGCAATTTATTGTATTTAAAAATCTATTACCAATCACTTCGAATGTCGATTTAATAACATGTGCGGGTATTCCGTCACTACCCGACTTATTAGGTAGGGCGGTGATAATTTTTCTGAGTTGATTCATTTCTATAGGTTTAAATCTACTAAATCTGTTTCTTACTGTATTCTCCTGTATGTCATATATGTTGAATTTGGGAATATTTTGGATAATATCCGAAATGCTTTCTATAAAGTAAACATTAAATTTTTCTGCTATCTCCATTTCTTCATGAATTTCCTCATCATAGAATTTAATAAACTTAGACACATTTTGAGTTTTTGTCTTATTAATTTGTTTAAGTGTCTTCCACATCAGTTTTGCATCACTTTTACAATTATCTATCTTTCTTTCATAATACTTTTGTTTTTGTTTTCTTATCATTGAAGTTACTTTATTTCTTTTTTCCTTGAATGTACCCCAGTCCTCTTCTCTGCATGTGATCCTAGCTGTTTCATATCTGTTGTCTCGCTCTTTCATGGCCTGTATAATTTCTTCAGTCATCCATTTTTTGTCAGCATATTTAGGCGGTATTATAATTTCTCTCGTAGGGCAAAGTGTTTCAAGACTAGTTGTGATATTATTCATCAGATTTTCAACCAATACATCAATGTCAGTTAAATTATCGTTCCATTCTGTGTTTATTAATAAATTCTGAAAATCATTTATATTATAATTTTTGAAGCTTCTAAATAATTGTTTTGTACCGCCTAGTTCTTGGTCTGGTATTTGAAGGGTTGCTGTTATGTAGGCATGATCTGTTATTTTTGGAATATGATGTACTTTATGGGATATGTTGTCACTGTTAGTTATTAATAAATCAATCATTGTTGCGGACGTTTTTGTAATTCTGGTTGGGTCATTTATTAATTGCTTAAATCCATTTTCTATAAGTATTCTTGATAACTGCCTTGAATAAAATGTATCTTGTAGCATGTCTATATTAAAATCACCCATTATTATAGTGTCTCTGCTGTTAGAGCTGTGTTCCTCGAGTATTTCCTCAATATTGTGTAAAAAATCTGCCGTACTTGCACTTGGGGAGTGATATACCCCCATTAGAGTATAATTTTTCAATTTAATTTGAACTTGTATTATTACACACCATATATTTTTGCCAACTGAGAAGTTTTTTAAGACTTGGTATACTACTTCATTTTTTATGTAAAATATGACCCCACCAGTGTAGTGTGTGTACTATTTGTGTGGCAAATTTCAGTTCTAAAACCATCGATTGCAATCTCTGCTAGTTCTATATCATGTGTTATATGTGTTTCTGTTAGACATATAATCGAGGGTTTTAAATTATATATTAATAATTCTATTTCATGTTTATTATGCAGAAGACCCTGTGCATTTAGATTTATTAAGTGACAGCTATCTTGTTTTATTATTACATTTTCATTATTTGTTGATTGCTATTGATCATCTAGGTAGTTTACCTTCCTTTTACTATTATTTAAAATTCTTATATAACAAGGACAATTTGGATCTAAGGCAGTATGATTGTCTTTTATCTTTATTTTATATTTTTCAATACCATTCCTGCAGTTTATGCATTTATTATATTTAGATCTACATTCTCCTTCATGCTGCAATGAACATTTATAACATATCTTGTTGTTTTTACAATCTTTAGCAAAATGACTAAAACCTAAGCATTTGAAGCATCTTATTACATTAACATAGTCATACGCCTTACCTCTTGACCATCCTATATATATCTTATCACGATTTTATCAAATTGCAGTGCGTTTTTGGATCAGTTTCTAATAACACTGTGAACTGTCTGTCATTTTTTTTAAGCCTTTTTAATACCCTTAAATGAAACCCTTCTTCGTCTTGTTCTTGGTTTGTTAACTTTTGATCAATAACTGCCTCTATAATTTCTTCGTCGGTGCCATCATCATCTTCATTTATGCCAATTACTTTTATTTTTGGAAATTTTAAAGCAGGTGTTTTAATTTCATATTTTGCAGACATTTCTTCATGTATTTTGCTTTGAATTTTTTCTCTATCTTCTTTATTTCCACACCTTATCACTACTTGCCCATCTGATATCTCCCTTAACCCCGAAACTCCTGCTCCTAGTTTGATTGGATCAACCTTCTCCTTTATTTCCCTTTTTGTTTTATCACTTCCTTGCGTCTCCTTTGGTTTAAAAATTAAAACTGGTTCATTACTTCTTATTGGCTTTTTGCCACCCGATTTATTTCCTATGACTGCTTGTGAGTATAATGGTTTGGTGTTTGTAACATTGTTTTTTATTTCTGCCACTACTGTTTCAATGCAATTATTCTGTTTGGTATTTTTTTCCTCTAAGTTCACAATTTTTTTTGTTAATGTCATCAATTCTTGTGTAAGTAAATCAATTTTATCCGTTTGTGTATCTATTGTTTTTTTGAGTTTCTTCATTTCCTCTATTATATCCTTGTTTGGGTTCATTTCCAAGCATCCTTTACAAAGATACTTTAAAATTCTTCCTTTCCTTAATTCCATGCATTTGATTTCTGATGCAGTCAGTTTTGAGCAGTTTGTACATATTTTTCCATGACACTGATCACAACTCCACAATTGATCACTGTCATTTGCTCTTTTGCACAAAATACATATAGTCATTATTTTTTTGTTTTGTCCACTGTGCATATAAAATGTTTGTTTTATCAGTTAATTTACATGTTTTTTGTATAGAGCAGATACTTTTTATCACACTTGAGCTTCAATAACTACTTATTGTTTATTGATTTTATTAGTTTAATACACCAAACATTGACTTTTAAATTATTCCACCAGATCACCTATCTCTTTACACACAGTTTGATATAGACTTCAGTAATTGTTTTTAAATGTACGCTGTTAAAATTTCACCAGTTCGCAACACAAATCAGAAGCTAAGATATTGTATCTTTCGCTCTCGTGCATTTATTTCTGTGCATATATGAATTTTAAACTGAAATTGGCTCATTTATTCTCTAACGTGTGAGAACTTTAAAATAAATTTTAATCGTTACTACACCTGCAATTACGCAGATATACGCATGCTCGTTCATCAAAACCGGGACTGCCACGACAAGAATATTTTCCCCAATCTCGTTACCAAGGCTTCAAGATTCTAGGAAACGTGCGGAGATGATATCCATGCATTCTACTTACTCATATAGAGTGCTCAGACAAAGTCAAACACGTTTCGCGAAACATCAGAAAATATCACTTTTAGTACATTCCTGCTGGATCTAATTTTCAGTTAGGAGTATGAAGTTTTTGATGAGCTTAAAACGCCATTCTTGCTCTTTCGATATAGATATCGTACGGCCTTCCCACTCATGTATTAAAGGAAATCTGATCGTTTAAAAATTACGTGTTTTGCTTTCTCAGCCATAATTCGTTGAATGCGCAAATGTTTCATGGCCATAGCACAATAGTTAACGTGATATTAATTTTTATCACCATTGCAAAGCTCTTTTAAAATGCTACAATTTAAGATAAAAAAGTTCTTAATGTGACCAAATGGCAGTTTTTTTATGAAGCTTCAAAAATTTCAATAAGCTCGTTTTTTAGGAAAAAATGAATATTTTTATGTGTAATTTTCCATAACAGATTGCACCTACAAGAACTATGATTGCATCAAGTCTTGTTAAAAAAGATTACTTAAATATTTTTTTTTTGTAATTTTGGTTTATAAAAAATTGAAAATTTTCATGGTTTTTATTCGTCTGCAAAAAAAACAAAATAGCAGATCGAATCTGGTCTCGTACAGTTTTATTCATAATTTATTTACAAGCATTTTGATTGTTTGTTTGGTCTGATCTGATAAAGAAATATTAAATTAAAACTTAATTTACAAAAACGCCCCACTTCCAGATTGGACAAAACTTTACTGTAACATCCTGATAACATACAGATTGCATTTCCAGAAAAAAAATTCCTCTCCCACAAACAATCGATGAAATCGTATTTTTAATGCTTACTTTTTTTTTATTCAACTATTAATCTCTTATTTTAATTGATTGCAAGTCAAATAAGGTCCAAACTAAGCGGACTTAAGTGAAATTTTATCTCATAATTTTAGTGACTTTTTTATGAATAGATTTTGCAACCGTATTTAATGCACTGTGAAAATGGAATGAACTATAACAGTCTTGAATTTGGGTGGTACTGCTCCTGTGTCTCTCAGGTACATCACCTGTTTCACAATAACAACTAAAAAATCGTAAAGTAATACTTTTGGTGATACCTATTGTATGCGCTACATCAACCTATCACATGCCAGCTTTAAGCAAACCCATGACTATCAACCTCCGATTAAAGAACTTATATCTAGATACATAATGGCTACCTTTTCTTCATATACCTTATTTGCTCCTAACATATATGTCCATTAAAATGGATAGATGAACATCACATCCCATAGGCAACAGAGGCGGGTATGTGTAGAAGGGAAAATGTAAAATCTTTTATGTGATAATTATTGGTTAACTTCTAGGAATATTAATGCAGATTGAAAAAATACAATAGGTAAAGATGTTTTATTCAAGGGAAATATGCATTGGAAGGATGTTATTTATAATATTATTATTAAAACTATAAACTGAACCTCATCATGTTACGACTATGACCTACTTACTTATGAAACGATCGATTTCTGCGAATGGCACAGCACTGTTGCATGTTGCACTAAATTGTCACTAAACTGTCTAAATATGAACAGAGAATATTATTTAGGTATTAGGCAAATCACAACTTAAAATAAAAAGACTTCTTCACCACATTTTGATCGAAAAACACGGAAAACACTTATTAACATTAATTACGGATACTGTCAAAACTGTCAAACTGAGATTATGATAATCGAACTGAAGCCGACCGTGTACGAGCGGCCGCGAATACGCCGATGGGCCAATCAGCAACTTATGGGAAGAAGTGCCTTAGATTGGGAGTCCTTCGGGATCATAAAATTCATGCCATTATGTATCTAGATATAAGTTCATTAATCGGTGCTATCAACATTTCTTCTCGTATTAAATTTTGTCTTTCCATGTTCAATTTAACCTAAATGCACGATTTAAAGTGATATCAAACGAATACTGAACAAAAAAGAAAAAAACAAATTTGAATCTATACTCCCCTGACTTCAAAATCTCAAAAAAATTTCCAACAATTCATCAAACATCGAATTGAATCCCTCATGTTATTAAGTGATGAACAATAATATAAAATACATTCACAATATTATTTACTTGTTGTTTTTATTACCACTGTCTTTTGTTTTGTAAAACCATAGATTTAGTAAGAATTGTAAATACAATGTAATGTACATAGACTGGATTTAGGTCGTTAGCCAATTGGAATTTCCAACAAAGCTTTGTACTAACACTACTACTACTACTGAACAAATTTACTATTGTATTTAATATTGGTAAAATTGGGCAGAATCAAAAAACACAATTTTTTAGTTCAAAAAATAGTCTGTTCTTAGGTTGGGGATGAAAACATAGTAAATCAACAAAAGGCAGCAAGAAAACAACTATATACAGGCTGTAGTGATTTTTACTAGTCAAAGTATGAATATCCCAAGATTATTTCTATATGTGTATCAGAGAACGTAATAGTTCCTAACACACTAACACCTCACATTCTAGCAGTGAAAGCTATCGCTAATTGCTGACAATTAAAAAACAAGTTAAGGATACTGAGCTTATCAGCAACTAGGTGTTTTACAGACTTTTAAATTCTGGAGCAAGTGGGAGTCAAACCCGCTGTGAGAAGACCATCAAGCCTGGGCATCTGCTTTGCGCTATTGCTAATGCTACACCACATGTCTTGATTCCAGTTGTTATATATTAATTAAATGTAATTTTGCAGAAATATTCAAGCTATGCCAGATGTTAAGACGGGAATAGGAATGGCCAGGGCATTGGTTCGTCTTGCTTTAGAGAAGAAGCAGTTATCTAAACATTTTCGTACCTTGCTTTCTGATCAAAGCCTACTTCGTGGACAATATAAGCGTTCAGCATTTTTACGGTGTGAAGAAGAGCGTGAACAATTTTTATATCATTTGCTCTCTTTAAATGCTGTAGATTATTTTTGCTTTACAAGCACATACCCAACCACTGGTAAGTATCTAATTTTTGTATTTTATGCTGAGTTGACAGCATTCTGAATATCCTCCATGAATATTATACACTAACTGGGCGTACTGCACTGTACTTCTATCCTAGAATAAAACATCTTCAGCGTTCAGTGCAGCTAACTCTGTTCATGAACGATTTTCAAGTAGTTTCCATCTCAAAGTTATTGACTCATCGAAGTTATAATATATCATGTTTTAAAATGTTTTTAAATTTTTTTTCTAGTGATACCTTACCGAATTGTGATAGTACCAAATAAAAAAGGCACAACTTCATCTGCTAACGTTTGGGTAGTATTGTCAGGAACACTTTCTGAAACAAATCACGTTACAGTGCCAAAATCTACTCTAAACTTTGAGTATAAGGTATGCGATTTATTGTAGATTCTCTATACAAATATGCGTTAATAAGAAATTGAATTTCAGCATCAGAATTTGGGAGTTCTGACAACTTTAAGAATTGGACATGATAATTCGGGGCTCTATGCAAAGTGGATGATTGAATATATAATTGTTCGGAACGAAATAACCGGACACACATACAAGTAAGTTTTATTTTGGGAAACACTTTTTGCATGTATTGTAGAGGATATAGCATTGTGGTTTTGTACAAAATATTTATAACAAAATATGAATTTTAAAAAAAATTACCTGTCGACTATAGGAGCCCACAGCATATTTTTTTCAGGGTGAAAGTCCACTACTTGTAATTTGTAAATATGTAAACCTTTTTAGATTTATGTTGTAGATTACGAAAATCGAATCACCTACTATAAAATTCGATGAAAGTGTGAAGATGTGGTTAGCCCCTAAACCAAAATGTTCAGTGATTGTATTATTTTGAGTTTTAGAGGATTATTAGGGATATTAACAAAATTATAATATTATATTATATATTTGTATTAAAATTTTTTTACCAAAGTATATAGCTTTCTATAGCCACTGTAGATGCTCGACATTTGCCTTACTATGGATTATTATTTTCTTTAAATAATAATTTGCAAAATAAAAACAAGGTAAAAATGCCAAAATTCGGTTTCCAAAAGCAATTTCATCGGCAAATTGTAGTCCCTTCTAGCCACGGATTTTGTTCGGCAACACAATTTGTGTGATCTACGACATAAGTTAGCAGAGTTTATGTATTCACAAGTTGTAGACTTTCATACCAAAATAAAGTGTCTATTGTATATTTATTCATAATTTTAATATTGTGTCGTTGGTACGATTCGTCCATTTTTAAATATTCAACACTATTATAACAATATGTCGATGTTGATGTTAATGGTAGTTGAAAATAGCATACAGAAATAGGGACTGCAAATAAAATTATCTCCAAATAAACCACATAAAAAAACTTAAGTATTAATTTTAATAAAATTATTGTTTGAATGACATTTCAGATACATGTACCTTCTATTACGTATTGGCAACATAGCATGAAAAGGATGTTAGAATGACATTCTTTAGTGTAGGGGAAGTATTAAGTGTACAAATAAGTTTCAGCATGATTCTCTTTGACCTCTTTATTTAGAATTGCACTTCTGTATCTTTTTTGATTCAAGAATAGATTTTTTTAAAGCTGGAAATGCACCTCACTATATAATTTCATATATTTTATTTTACAATATAAATGTACTTGCTAGAAAAATAATTTAAAAAAAATTTTTTTAGTTAGTTCTCATATTTGTCGATAGCCTATAGAAGACTTATTTTTACATAAGTACAGAGTGATTCATCTGGATTAGGCCAATGGAAAATGGAAGGTGTCTACAGCAAGATATGTTAAAACATGCAATATGGGTTCTGAGGTAAACAAGCGTAAGTAATAAAAGAGATAAATTAGGAAAAGAAAGACGTATCTACTCCCATTACAATGCACAAGCGGTTAGAAGTGATAGGTGCTGATGCCTTGCGTTGATACACGACATGGTGATAAAAATAAAATTTCACGAAGTACGGAACATGGGGCAGTACGTCCGTCTTTCTTTTCCTAATTTTTCTGTTTTCTTTCTTGAACTCGTTTATCTCAGGACATATAAAACTACATTTACCAAATCTGTATATCATCTATATGCCTCATCAATAAACACCACCTCCTCTCCAGGCTTCTGGGTTCTTCTTCAGGCTCTCCAGGAGATTGACATGACTCGAACGTATACACTGCACTACACCACGAAATGAGTCATGCTATGCGGAGTAAAGGCTGTCATGTCCACAGTGCTACAACTAAAAGATTATCAGCACACTGCACACAAATCAAAATTTACACTGAATTGAGTAGTGTAACTCTTAGGTCGAGGACTGCATTTACTGAGCAGCTAACTATTTCACCTGTCAGTTTGTATTCAGAACAATTACTCCATAGGCGTCATATTGGGAGACTAGTCTACCTTTATTATATGGCCTAGTCCAGATGACCACCAAAAACTTATAGCACAGTAAGCGAAAATATATGAGCTTTCCTTTATCATCAGGTGCATAACCCCCTCAGCAGCTACTGATAATATAGTTTGCAGATATCATCTTTAGCCAAAGCTATGATAGAGACTAATGTTATAATTACCCACTGAAGGCTTGCTATCATTTTAATTTTAAGGTGTATTTATTTCTTGTATAAGTATTTAAGGAACATCCCGTGTTTCTAAAAATATTTGTAAAAATCTTGTCTACTGTGCAAACATAGAATGTTTGTAGGTTCCCTTGTGGTCGATGGCTAGGCAGAGGCGTGGATGATGGGTCTACGGAGAGACTTCTAGTTGGTACTTTAATGTCAAGAAAAGAGGAAGTTGAGGAGTCGGTGAGATCTGGTGGTAGCCTTGGTCGATCTACGCCTAGAGCAAGGTCTCCTGCACCACCACCTAGGACTGAGTTAAAACCGTCCCAGATCCAACACATGCTAGGTAAGCATTGAAATATTAATTGTTTCATTTGTTGTTGCTTTGCTAATAAGTTTATTAATTTATTTGATTTATGTTTCTGCTGACATTCCATAGATAATGTGGACAATCTTACCATCTCACATCTGAAGGACATGGCGATAATTTGTATGCTGAGTGCGCTATTTGTCCCTTCTGTTACTTTTGACGGTGTCTTTCCACTTTCAGGGTGATTCATTACAACTATTAAAAGTCCTGTGAAAAACGAGAAAGAAAAATCTCAACTTACCTTAGATAGCTATTCTGCTATTTTCTAAAGAATCTGTCTTCTTTGAAACACTTTTTCTGAGGTGTCTTAATGCTAATCACTTTTTTAGAATTATGTATTGTCATTCGTTTTTCTGCTGTAATCATGGTTCTGAACAAACGTAAGGAACCTTATGAAGTCCTTAAAGATCAGTTGCCTATCCAACACACAAAATCGCACAATATGAACTCTACAGATAATTACTTCAATAAAAAAGGCTGGAATTTAAATCAAACGAATATACCACGTTGCCCGCCTTCACATCACAGTTATTAGTCATTCGATTTCCACCAAATTTGGATCGCTATCAAAGACCTTTATTATGTTCTTTTTGAGTAAAACAAAACATATATCAGTCATTGGCGTGCATTTTTATTAAGAAAAATTTTTTCTAGAAGTCATATTACATTCTCTCTTATGGAGAACCTGAAGAATCTGTAAAATTCAGGGCATTTTAAAAGCCATAAAGGAATTATTGAAATCTCAGGGAATTTGAAAAGAATTGCTAAAATCAGGGAATTTCGAGTCACAATGTGGAAACAATAAACAGATTATGAGCTCCCACTGTTATTTTAAATTGTGACTTTAAATTTTTTTAAATATATATTACAAAAAGTTGGCTACTCCACTAAAAGATATTTGATTATCTAAAATCGGATATAATATAATAATAACTATTGTTAAACATTGACAAACATTTTTTTTTGTCATGGAAAACCTGAAAAATATAGGGAATGTTTCTAACTATGTAAAATTGAACCCTGTATAATAGCGGGTTTATAGGTGCATGGTTTTAGTGGCGCTAGTAGATATTGGAAGGCCATTAAAAAAATATTGCAGGTATAAACAGTTGCTGGCAAGCATGCATCAATGCATGCAAGGTTAAAACTTGCTCGCCAGTAACTGTTTATATGTGCAATATTTTTTTACTGGCGTGCCAGTATCTACAGGCGCCACGAAAACCATGCACGTATAAACCCGCTATTAGGCACTTTTTATTGGAAAACTAATGCATTATTATTGATCAGCACACTGTAAAACCCCTATATCCAAAATTTAACAATATTTTGATTTATGGTTTTCGTATTAAAATGGATTTAAAGAGAAAATGAGAAGTGGCTTTTCAAAAAACAATTCATTTCCAAAGTAGTGATTATTTAATGTTTAAAAAATGTGATTTTAAGGGGGCCGTAATTCAAAAACCGTAAATGAAAATATTGTTAAATTTTGGATATAGAGGTTCTAATGCATGCTGATCAATAATATTGTATTAGTATTTCAGTAAAAAAAAGGCCTAATGTGATTTCTGGAAAAACCGACCGCCTTTTTCTTAATAAAAATGCACGCCAATGACTCAAAAAGGACATAATAAAGGTCTTTGATACTCTACCAAATTTGGCTGAAATTGGATAACTAATAACATATAAAAGGGGCCATTAAAAGTGGGATGCACTGTACATGTATTAATCAAAAAGTCACTTTATATAAAGTAAAATAATTAATTGTCTTACCAATTATGCATAAAACAAATAATTCAATGCATGGCAAGTTAGGGACACACCCCAAGAACATGTTTAATCTCAACTGAAAAAGATTTAAATTCCTCTTTAAAAGATATGTTTAACAATTCTTGTATTGGGAGCTGAAAGGGGATTGGTAATATTTATGAAAATTTGAGTTTCTTGTGGCTAGCCTTAAAATTCCCTATGTAGATTATATCATTCGAAAGCAGTAAATGACTCATTGCCCCACTTTGTATAAGTGCTGCTATTCTTAATCAATATTTTGTAATAGAGTTTCTTGATTTTAATTTCAGGTGACTGTGTGAACAAAATAGTAAAATGGCATTACCGAAGAAGCTCGGAGAGGCATACAACTTTAACTGCGCTCCTTTGTAGTGAAAATGGTTTAGTTTCTTGCCTTGAGAATGTCTTCTTACTTGGTTTTAAATCTGCTCGACTTTTTATGGGCAAGCATTATTTATGGGACTACTTTGGTAAGAAAATAAAATACAGAATAGACATAAAAAGAAGTTACTTTGGTGACAAATTTTAACATTTAAATGAGACGAATAATTCATAAAGTGTGTTCATATGAAAAAAAGCTTGTGGAAATATAAGATGTTATATTATTTTTACATTGGTTAAAATTAAACGTAATTTTGTGTACACGGTTAGAATGATTATTTAAATGTTTGGAAAATACAATGAATTAAGTTAGAAAAAATAACAGGTTTGAAATATTTTTGCTAGGTTTTATAGTATATAAATCAACGAGCGGTAATGTAGGTAATAACTCACCAGATGAAGTTTACAGCACGAGCTGCAGACGAGTGCTGCAATTCATCAAGTGAGTTATTACCATTATGGCAAGTTGAATACTATACCTTATCTACGTTTATAATAAATATTAAATTGCAAGTATACAGAAACAACACTTTATTTACAAATCTCTCAGTTTGTGTATTGATAAAATTAACTGTATTTGAACAACCAGCAAATTGAATATGATTTATATTTATTGCTCATTTCAGTCAAATATGCCAGCAGTATATTTTCTGTAAATGATTTGACGTTCTTGCCCCTACACCAATCAATAAAATTTTTGTACACACTTTATATATTTGTTCTGTGATTTTTCGGGTAATAAATTACGTGTTGTGTCATTAGCTACTTGCCTTAATTCTGGCATTATACATAATAATTCATCTTAACTAACCGAATTCATCATTTTTGGCACAATTATTACTTAACTTGATTTGAAAACGTTGAAACTATTCAAACATGTTAAATCACCATCCTCCCCCTCAATAATAATGAACCGTTCTATTTGACCTTATCGGAAAAGAATTTCTCTCTGACAGAGCCACCTTCGCTTCACGCGTGGCATGAATTGGACAGGCTAGGCATGAAGGTAAACGAGATTGGCACTGTACCTAGCGATTTATAATAACACAAGTGAATTATTATAACTCACGCTATTTGTTTATGTATACTATTAATTGTTCAAAACCAGTTCATTAATTAATATATAATCTAATAAGAGTAGATAAAAATATTAGTTATTAATGTAATCTAGGTAGACGTTATGCACAAAATGTTATTTCGAAGTCCTCCAAGTCAGTTGACTGTTATGATCGGTGAACGGAATTTGGTTGAGATTCCAGTGGCGCACATATAGGTATAAAATTTTACATAAAAAAATTAAATTTAAGTTTGTTCTTTCTTACAAAATTAAATCAAAATGAAATGTAATACGAACCTACCTTATGAGTTTCTCATTTATTTTGGCATAATAGTCAGTCAGTCAGTCAATTTCAAGTTTCAAAATTTATATTTTTATTGAGTATTCATAGTTTCAAAGTATATAGTAAGTATTTTTTCTAAATTGTCATGTGAAAGACGATTTCTTTTAACATATCCACTTTAAGGTCGAAAATGATATTTCGCAATCCACAGAAGTGAGTGAAGCATATCTAAAGATATTCATCTGGATTTCTTCGTAAAACAGCAGCCCACTTTTTTGATATAACCTCACCAATTTCACCTGGAATTTCGTTAATTGTTTTTTGAACAGTGTCTAGCTTTTGAAATGTTTCTTCCAAGGACAAATTTGGACATTGAAGATTTTCTATAATTCTTGTGATTATTTGAAAATGATCGGAAATAAATTTTAAGTCATTTTTAATATTCGGAATATTCATTAAATTCTTTGCATGCGTAATCGCAGTAGCATCTTCATTTCAGGTTTCTACAACTTCCTTTAGTAAATTGAAATTACCTTGGTAGTAGCATGCCGCGTTGATCCAGGTTCCCCAACGTGTGATCACTGGTTTTGGAGGAAGCGACAAATTAGGACATTTTTCTTGGAAATATTTTATCCTACTAGGAGCTTTTAGAAAAATTTTCTTCATATTAGCAATAAGTTCGTCAACATTTGTGAAAGAGTTTCGCATACGCGGTGTAACGCATGCGATAAACAAGTAACATGTAACACTTGCGGGTATTTCTTTTTAATTTTTTTCCAGTACTTAACATATACGACACTGAATCACTAGTAAAAACAACAACTCTCTTTAAATTTTCTTCAGCTAAGTCTTGCCAAAGCCATTTTAAAGTGTTTTCAAAAAAATTAAACACTGACGCGCCATTATCTGTTTCTAAAACCTTGGAAGCTACTAAATGACACTTGCCAGGACCATCAGCATGTAATTTTCTAACTAATAAATTGGCAACTTTATTTCCTAAAAAGTCTGCCGTTTCATCTATTGAAACCCAAAACCAGCCATTTTGAAGATCACTCCGAATATCTTCCAGTTTTTTTTCGTATAGTTCACTGAGAATTTTTTTTCGAAGCAGGCTTTCACTTGGAACATGTTGCCCCACGCAATATTTGTTTAGAAAACATATGAACTGAGCGTTATTTAGTACACTCCATGGAAGAGACAAAAGAGCCAAATCGAAATAAAATTCGTCCTTTGAAACTCTCTTTTCCTTTTTTGTATTACACTTATGTGTGTGTAGCTATTTACATGTTTTAAAACAGCAGTTAAATGTACGCTTAATGTGACATCACAAATATTAAAAACTATTTTCTCACCATCAAAATGTAATTCTTCATAAGGCTTAATCCACTTCTCGACCGTACTTTTCCTCGGATGCGGCATGGTTCCTTCACGAACAATTATAAACTGAACCCTCAGCCAAGAAACTATGTCACAGAAGACGTGCGTAATCACCTGATCAAGCGGTAACCTGATTATTGTATTGTTCACGTGTTGCCAACGTGCATTTGTTTACGCGCTCCGTTTCTTTTACTTGAATAGCGTTTTTTTTTAATAAACAGATTATATAATTTATATTGATATTATATGAAAAATAAATGAAAATTAATTTATTTTTCACAGAACTAAAAATGCATGCATATTTTAATAAATCCTTGTAACGACGCACATGGAAATCTCAACCAAATTCCGATCACTGGTTATGATATAGTTCTGGTATAGATATTACAAATTTTTTATTTTTTTAGTTCGTGTTAAGGAACAGTTTGAATTAGAATTAGTAGAAGAAGTATCAGGTAATAGATCTGCAAGTTTAGAACGAAATCACCAAGAAACTGTAGCTGTTTGGAGGTGTTACTGTCATCTTATAGATGAAATGATGCAAACCAGCAAAACTCTTGGAAAGGATGGAAAATTCCAGCTGTTTATATGTCTTAGTGTTAGGTAAACAGTTCTTTAACTACTTAGGTTCATGGTATAGACTCAGTTGAACTCTTTATTGACCTCCTTTTCTTTATTTCAGGGAGCATTTACTACATAGAATGTTAGTTCCAATGGCAGCATGTAAGGTAACTTTAGAAATGTATGAAGAAAACTCATTTTTGCGGAACCGGGGTCTACTGACTTTCCTTCGGCAAATATTACTACCGTTAGATGAATTAGATGTTGTATTAGAAAAATCTGTATCTCATGGAATTTCGTCGCCTTCACCTCATGTTTAGATTAGTATAAATAATTTCTAGTCTTTTTTAGCCTGATTGATTACCAATGATTGATATTACCTTGTAAAGTGATATTTTTGCTTTATTTCTGTGTATATAATTTTCAATTTTGTAAATAATTATTTAGGTATATTTAAGTTTTGCATGGACAAAGATGTGTAAATGTTAAGGAAAAATATTTTTGATGGCCTTTAGCTGTAATTTTAAATTTAATATTGTTTAATGATAGACCTTAAAAAGACACTTTAAAAGTTAAAAATATATTCTTGCCAAAAGTAAATCTGTTTATTATATTGTGTGCAGTGAAAATAGCATCAAGTTTGCAATATAATGGAAAATATTAGAGGATTAACACGTTGAGTGCTCTTGGCATCACTTAACATCCCCTTGGACTTGTTAGCAGTGCACATGGCATCAGTTCATTCATCTTTTTAATATTTCCTATTTTATTTTTTAATTTACGAAAATATAAAATGTTAGCTAAGTGCACATGACATCAAAAGACATATCTTTTTGTGTATGAATTTTTATTATGATTAGAGTTTACATCCCAAATCAAAAAAAAATAAAATTAAAAAATCTATTCGAGCACAGGAGGGTCCATTTATTTTCAGCATTAGTGTTAACGAAACTTTGGATATCCATTTTTACTTAGTCTTCCTGGAACCTTAAACTAATGAGTATACTTCAGAATCAAGGACAACATTTTTTTAGGTCAGAAGCAAAAGGGGGAATGTGTTTTTTACAAATATCTGAAAGTCCTGTCCTGTATCTAAAAAAAATGTCGAGGGATGTCTTTTAAAGTTTATAATAATAATAATAATAATAACTTTATTAATAACATATTTGATTGATTGATTTACCAGCGTGCGGTAGGCATTGCTGCCACTCCCAGGTATGCAGCTGGGCCTGCTACGTCCACGCTGGGTTGGACTAAGGTCATGCTTGTTGCCAGCAGCGAGAACCACATGGCACATGGTAAAGGAATGTGGGATGGGAGGTGTAGGTATTTGTGAGATGCGTTACCACATTGTGTCGTGAGGGAGCGTTTAAGCTCCCTTTTGTGTTTTTGGTTCTGGACTTCTGCCTCTTCTTGGTCTTCATGTGAAATATGTTGCCACGTTGTGTCGTGATATGGAGTGTTTATGCTCCTCTTTTTGTGTTTCTGCTTCTTCGAGTCTTCTTTTTCTGAGTCTTCTGATTCCTCGGTTTCCGATACTAGGTTGGATTTGGGTCATGCTTGTTGCCAATAGCGAGAACCACATGACGCATAGTACAGGAGTGGGAGGTGGGCAGTGTAGGTGTTTTTGAAATGCGTTGCCGCATTGTGTTCGTGATATTTAATGTTTATGCTCCTCTTTTTTGTGTTTCTGCTTCTACAGATTTTCTTCTCCTTCTGAGTCTTCTGATTCCTCCCTTTCTGGTTCTGGTAGAGTATATATATCGGCACGTATTTGTGAAAAGCGTGGCCGCATTGTGTCATGATGTGGAGTGTTTATGCTCCTCTTTTTGTATTTCTGCTTCTACAAATCTTCTTCTATGTATTCTGATTCTTCGGTTTCTGGTTCTAGTAGGATATTGTATATCGCTGTGATTTCTTGGATTCCTTTTTTTCTCCTCGCTTTTCTTTCCCAGTATGTTTGGTCCTTTCCTAGTTTGTTCATGATCCTATCGGTTGTTGTTTTCCACGTGTAACCTAGTCTCCCTATTTTTAGCGTAAAATTTAATGTAGACTTTTTCACTTATCAACGAGCGTAATTTTGACCCGAAAACCTCATTTGATAATTTACTTAAGAAATAATTATGAAATCAGATTTACAACACTATATTGTAACACCCACAACGCTAAAAAATATGCAATACCACAAAACACACTCCTATTAAACTAGACACCAACAAAATTTTATGTTTCCGTAGCATGGATGAGGCTTTCCAAATTCCAATGGGCACCGATTCCATCCAAATTCCCATTATATTCTTAAATTGATTCAATTTCGCACGGTGCACTGTCATCCTGATGGGGCACGCCCCTGGCCAGACTCATATGTAAATTTGCTAGAAAGGATTGTTTATTGACTTATTTTTAAGTTATTACACTTGACAACGAGTGTAATTTCGACCTGAAAAGTCTCACTTGATATTTTACCTAAGAGAATATTATGACCATATACTTTTGATTATTACGGGTTCAGTTTATTTTAAATTCGCCTGAGTATTTTTAATAATTAATTAAGAAAAAATGTTAATTGAATGTTAACAAAAGAACTTTATATGACCATACTTTACAGACAGATCAAATTCATTTGAATATTTTTATAACGGTACAGGTTTACAGAGGGATATCGTGCCATGCTTTAATTTATTGCCATAAACTTGTCGAGAAGGTACTTAAAAATTAAAAAGGATCTTTATCTTTCTTTTGCCTGTCTTGGGTTGTTTGTTTATTTACGCTCTTTTCGTTTCTTAATACACAGCACTGGTCACTAAACTGTATTAGTTGTTTTCAAATATTAATTCTATTTCAACTTTGTTCTTTTGATATGAGCTTCAATTTACGCGGAAATTCTTGGGCTACAATTCACCTAAGTTTTATAAAATTTGACGGAGTTTTTCGCGACAATTTTGCATTTATAGTGGAAGTGTTTCAGGCACCCAACTGTTCGCTTCGAAGGCACAACCGATCGTTTTCTGGAAAAATATTTGTTAAAAATGAATTCATTTATTTGTCATCATATAAGAAGTTATTTTAATGTGTCAAAAATTTATATCGACCTTAAAATAACCACTAAATAATATTACCGATTCTTATTAATAAATATTTCTATGAAATTTTTTTAGGTGATATAATTAAAATATATACAATCTCTTATCTTAAAATCGTTTTATGTTCTGGATAAAATTTTGTTTGAAAATCAGTGAAATCATTCCTTTGTCATTTTATAAAAATTTACTTTAATTTGTCAAGAAATTATAACAACCTTTAAATAACCACGAAACAATAATCTTGCCAAACAATGATTTTTAGTAAATATTTCTATGAATAATTTTTTAACCTGTGTCTATATACCTACCCAGCAGTAGGGTATTTAACAACTGTAATTGTTGGTTTATAATTAAACAGAGAGTATAAAGTCACAGGAGGGAGTGTTTAGTACTGAAATCTCAGAGACGGAAGTCGTCATCAGGTACACCGTCGATGACTAATTATTTTGGAACGTGGTGTACTGTATTGTAGGTTATCGGATAATTTTTCACGTGCAAGTTTAATATGTGTACTATAAACTAACGTATTACTTTATTTAAGAACGTGGGTCAATCTTATAATTATGTAAACTCGTCGCATTGTAATTTTTTAAAAGAAGTGTTATTGTGTTATTGTTTTGATAGCAGTGGCGGAGATGCCGTAAAAGAAAGTAACGGGTATTTAATTCCTATTTAACAATGATAGTTTCAGATTTGAAGTATTTTTTTACACTGTGGTATTGAAATCTAAATTCAGGGAATATGGTAGGCGATTCTTTGAAATTTGTTTTTCTGAGAAAGTAGATATGTATATGTAATATCATTATTACTTTATTACTTTTGCGATGCCACTGGAAGAACGTCATATCCGCCGGCGGCCATCTTGGTACACCATCCCGGTCCCCAAGGTCGCGTATATAAGCTCCCTCCTGTGACTTTATACTCTCTGTAATTAAAATAGCTATTAACCTAACCTAACCTAATTTTGAGAAATTTTTTGTCAATATGGCGTCAAGGATAAGGACGGGTTAATTACTTCCACGTCCAGTGGAAGTATAGTAACGACAACAAAATTTTTAAAAATGTTTATTGTCCAAATAGGCTTAAAATGTCATGAAACGTCGAGATTTTAAGTTTGAGCGAAAAAAAATTTCTGTCTGTCTGTCGGTCTGTCTGTAACTTTTTTTTGTGCGCACGTTTACTCTGGAACCGTTTAAGATATTGACTTGAAATTTGGTACACATATGTACTTTAACGAGATCTAGAACTAGATTATATTTTCATCTTGTTCCGTCGAAGGGTTGGGGGGTAAATTGGGGTAAATTTGGGGTAAATAGGTCAATCAAGCAGGTAACAGTCCATAAAATTGGTATTTAGTATATACAAGAGAAGCTAAGGTCTCAAAAAAATTTTTGGCATTAGCCACCCCCATTACCACCCCCACCCCCTTATTAAAGGGGATGAAAAAAAATTGTGATTTAGTGTAAGTACCACCACCCCCCACCCCACTACCTATGTGGGGTATCGTTTTATGGGTTTTTGGGGTAGAGGATTTCAAATATTATATTATTAAAGTTCCATAAACAATTATTTTCACATATAAAGTTTTTTCGTTGTGAGTGACTTGGGTAGAGAATCTGGATGTGGAAGTAGTGATTCCTTGGGCAGCGGTTTTTTTATCAAATTAAGGAAACGTGGCCATGCCAACAGAAAAAACACAAACGTTTAACGAATGAATTACGAATGTTTGCCCTCGATACCATATTGGAACAAAATATGTCCCAGCTAACAATTTAGGTGTCGGCGACTTCAGCTAAAGAAAATTCGACGAAAACAGGTCGAAATTAGGTAATGTTAACGTTCAATTGGTTCAGTAAATTATTAGTGAAATTAATGCCCTGATAGGTTATGACAAAAATTTTAGTAACGTTTTGAGTAGGTAAAAAATGACCTATTTGGAAGAATTTGGTAATGTAATTGGATATTTGTGACCCAATAAGTAATACTTTCCGTAAATAACTTATTAAGTAATTTTGTTGACATTATCAATATACATTGCTAGGAGATATTAGCGAAATGTGTTGAAATGACTAAATAGGTGATGGTATATCTTGAACAAAACTTCTTATAGTCGGGAATCTCAGCTCCAATTTAAGGCTTAGTTTTTGAAGCCTAAGTTGTCAGACATTCGGCTGAAAAGTGTTGTACTCGATGTAAAATTGTCTGCTGAATCCGAATCCGAAAGGCGCATAAAAATCGGGGATTGCCTCAATCCGCGAATTAACCCTGATTTCGGAAATTGTGAAAAATTAAATTTTTAAAATATAACTTGCGTTTTCTCCCACAAAAAAATAAGCTAAAAATCTATTATTTTTTTCAAATTGTAGCTCACAGTGCATTTAACTCAACAGTGTAGTCAAGACACATCCAATACTTATAGAAATTTTAGAAAAAAACATGTCGTGAACCTCTACGCAGCTGGCGCATTGAAAAATGTAGCCTGCAAGGTTTTTTTTTATTTTGGGAAATTGACAAAGACTAGATCTTATGAAATTATAAGAAAAGAGCAAAATTATTTTTAGTGATTGATTCATACTGATATTTTGAGTGAAACGGAAGATATGATTTTTTTCAATTTGATCGTCCTGCAATCGAGTAAGCTACGAGTCGAAACCAACATATGCGGGCACTCTTTTGCATTATATTTAGTTATTTGGTACTGTATTCCTGTGTCAGATTTTACTGGCTTAATTTTGTTTGAAAGATATAGTTATTAATATAGTTGTTTAAAATTCCTTAGGTTTAATTGCTTCTACTTCATGGAAGTAGAGTAACAATAAAAAATGGGATTTATTTTGTTTAAATAGGATTAGGAACGAAACGTCGAAATTTTAAGTTGGAACAAAATTTTAAAAATTCTGTCAGTCCGTCTTGTCTGTAACTTTCTTTGAGCGTACGATTACTCTGGAACGGTTTGTGATATTTACTTGAAATTTGGTAGTCTTGAATAGAAAATCTGGATGTGGAAGTAGTGATTCCTTATATTAGACAGTGGTTTGTATTTATGTCAGCTAAGCGAATTACAATTAATAATTAGAAATCATTATAATTATAAGTTTTCATCAGTACATTTACCGAAACATAATAATAATGCAAGACCAGTTTCCAGTTCTCTTGCAGAAACACCTCTTGTTGCAAATATTATTCTTACACTTGCAAACGACTACTTAGAAGTGACTGGCTTCGATTGTTTCTTACATATGGTAGGTGTCAGTATCAGTGCACCTTTTGTCAAGGTCTAATCATACTGAAGAACATCTGGAAGTATTGGAGACATGTAACCTGTTTTTCCAAATAAGAAGTGTATAGAGGCACATATCTTGGCATGTTCATAAAATACGTCTTCAGTAAATGTGCCCTTAGTTCTTTAAGGCTTACGTGGAAATGTGAGTGACCATACAGACATTTAAAGAATATGGAGCCAGTGTTTATAAATTTCATGATGTTGCAATCTACGTCATTTATATTTTTTGCCAGAGGATTGAATGTTTCTCAATTCTTAATTGCCGTCTTAAATTCTGTCTTTTTTCTCTTCCCAAATGTGTAGCTTGTGTTGTGCCACCCACTAAGTATATACATAGGTAGACATAAAAAGGGTCGCTGTAAGGAGGAGAGGTATGAGTGCCTGTTGCTGCGTCTTCAGTTATTTTATTGCAGAACAAATACGAATCGAACTTTTGAAGCCTCAATTTTACTTTCATTTTGCTGTACAAAAATAATACAAAATAATATCTATTACTTGCCACTATTGCTGCTCTTCCAAAACACAAAATTTTAGTATGGAAAATATAACTATATCGGCTTCCTCACGGTTATGAATCTTCGCATTTTCAAGATATAAGCTGATTCTGATTATAGTACTTTCTAATTATTAATTGTTATGTACTTTGTTAAGGTGATATAACCTAACACAAGAATATTGTATCTACGAAAATAGTACCAAATAACTGAATATAAATCATATGAGTGCCTGCAACCGTCGGTTTCGATTCGTAGCACGCTTGATCACAGGACGGCCAAATTAAAAAAAATCATATCTTCCGTTTCACTCAAAATATCAGTATGAATCAATCACTAAAAATAATTTTGGTCTTTTCTTCGTAAGATCTAGTTTTTGTCAATTTCTCAAAATAAAAAAATCTCGCATGCTACATTTTTCAATGCGCTGACTGCGTAGAGGTTCACGTGATATTCTTTTCTAAAATTTTTATAAATATTAGATATGTTTTGACTACACTGTTACATTAAGTGCATTGTAAGCTACAATTAAAAAAAAAGAATAGATTTTTAGTTTATGTTTTGTGGAAGAAAACACAAGTTATGTTTTAAAAATACAATTTTTCACAATTTCCGAAATAAGAGTAAATTAGCAGATAAGGGTTAAAGGCAATCCCCGATTTTTATGCGCCCTCCGGATTCGGATTCAGCAGACAATTTTACATCGAGTACGATACTTTTCAGCCGTATGTCTGACAGGTACTTAGGACTGGAAGATAAACGTCTCCAGAATCTGGACTATTAGGGCGAGTTGTACGAAATAAGTTAAGCCAAGTTCAACTTGATGCAAGATCATAATCCATGGTTACCTTAGACACTTAATAAGGACCCTAAAAATACTTATATTTCCACCAAAACATCAAAATTAAGTTGTGCCACCTATTAAAGAACATTACAAGAGTTGCCATATTTATTAGAAAAAACTCACCGTGAAAATTTAAACTTTGTTTTTGGAAATAATATAGTTCATAAATATTAATTGAACATATTGAGAATTATTGAATTATTATAAACTCGAAAAAATGGAGTACCAAGTTAAAAATTGAAAAAAAAATTATATTGTATAAGTATACGTGTATATTTTTTTCTTCATAATAATAGGTATATTTAAGGGACTAACTGCCGCTTGCACCGTATTGTTTAACAGAGGATTACCCGTCCAAAGAATGGTATATCCACTACCCAATCCTCTCTAATATTGCAAAACTTCTGTGTATACGCTGATATATAAATTGCTAGAATGTGGAACGAGGTCGCTGTATTTCCCTGGATCTCATCGTCATCCATTCAAATACCAACAGTTGTGACTGTCAAGTAGGAACTAGGGCACATTGCCCCTTTGGCAAGCGCGGATTTATGGGGGGGGGGTAACGGGGTAATTACCCCCCCCCCCCCCCAGATTCTGTAAACCATCAACTTTTGTTTTAAAATGTTATTATTTTTGTTAATTTTGGGAAGAAAAAATTTTTAATGGGGTAATTACCCCCCCAAGATTGTGTAAGTTAATAACTTTTATTTAAAAATTTTATTTTTTAATTTTAGGATGAAAAATTTTTTCGGATTTCTACCCCCCCCCCCGCTTTTGAAAAAAATTAAATTTTTTTTCGGATTTTTCCCATTCCGCTCATCAAAAAATTTTGGGTTCAATGTTACCCCCCCAAGCTCAAGGTCCAGATCCGCCCTTGCCCTTTGGCATGCTTGGTTTCGACGCTCCTAACTAGATGCTGTCCTAGGATTGAAAAATGAAGCGAGTCAGTATCAAATTTTGCGCCCTTCGAAGGCTTGCGCCCTTGCATGGAGGCCCCCAACTACTAGTTCCAGCACTGGTGACTGCCGTTGCTTAACTGTTCATATCAAGCAAAAGTATAGTCCAGATGGATCTGGGTTTGCCCCATGATACGTGCCACTATTGAAACTGTTAAGGAAAAACAAAGTTCATAGCCATTTAAGCTTATATGAACAAATAATTCGTTTGATATAATACAAAAATAATATCGTGGTGTTGACATACCCTTCAATAACTATTGCGTATACGTTGCTCTCAATTTGGGAGTAGTTTAATGATCAACCATTTGATTTTACATTTAAATATATAGGTCGGCAACAAAAATTGTTGACAACATAATGATATATATATGTAGGTACAATAAAAAGCCATTTCAAATAGTATACGGAAGGGAATCCTTGTCCTTATTCTAATCGCCATTCCCTCTGGTCTTCTACAATAACAAAAAATAAGTAATAATAATTCTTGATTCTGTAAAAGAGAAAAACCAGACAGATGTGGCGTAGAAAAGGAATGTCATCAAGTATAGTATACAAACATCAAGTATAGTTATAATTATAATACCAAATAGGAACAAACATACTTATAAATAGGTGAATCTATATAGGAACTAAGATTTGTAGTTTAAAAACTAATGCCGCCTTATTAGTTGTTACAAAATTGTAAAGTACTTAACGATTTCTTATTTGATTTTATATTTCAAAAGTACCTCTATTCTAGCGTGTTTTATATAATTTGTTAAACTGGCTTTTTTTATTTACTAACGAAATGGTTATTCATATATAAATATCTGCAAAAATAGCAACTAACAAGGCAAAAAATAAATTTTATTTATATGCGATGTTTGAATCGGATCTGTATTTCAATCTTACTATTCAATTATTATTAAATGCAGATTGGAAAATTTAAAAAAAGCAAGTATTGTCACCTAATCAGTTTTCGTAGTTTATCAACCCAGGATGCAATATCTTTCATAACATAAAAAATTTATGACAACTTGGAGGAGAAATATAAAATCACCATTAGCATTTTCGATGCGATGTGTTTTTATTTGAAGGAAACTGGAGAGCTATGTGTAAAGTTTAGGCACTCCTGGTCTAAAGCAGTATATGGTTTAGAAATTTTGGTCCTCCGGTATATGATTGTTCAAAAATTCTGCACACTGCACCAGTGCAAATTAGGTCCTTTCCTTTGTTTTTGAGTGTAGTGTGTTTTACACTACACTCAAAGTCAGCTGAAAATTCAGTGTACATGAGTGTGATAAAAGCAATGGATTGGACAAGTGTAATTGAAATTGAAATTTTTCTAATCTATTTTTTTCGAAAGCTTTCTGGAAGAATTCCTCAGTGAATTGATCATCTAAGAAATTGTTAGATTAGGTAAATAATACATTTCTATATGGTATTTTTTTATAGTTACCATTTCTTAGAAGATTAATTACTTGTGGGTCACCTTCCAACCTGCAATTTTGAACTGAATTTCTTCAATTTTCCTACACCAATACACAAAAAATAATTCACCTAACAGTCTAGAAACTACCCTATTAATTCAAATATTTCTATTGCACATGTCCAGTGCAATTCACACCTGCCTTCGACCAGGTGGAGATAAGCTACATCAGTGCAGACCAGTGGACCTTACACTGGGCAAAGGAATGGTAAAGTGTAGGGCATGTAACACCATATCTTTGCAAAGAAACGACTTTGGGTAATTCAGTGTAGTTCAGTGCTAAACTTCGAATGTAAAGGAAAGGACCTATTATATTATAGATAATATAGTTCAAATATTTTGCACTATCTGCACCAGTGCAGATAATAGAAGGAGATAAAGTGAGACTATACATAAGTTGAAGAGAGATAAATTGCACTGGTGCAATGTAATATTTTTGAACAAACCCATTATTCTTTAATCTATGGTGCAAATAATAGAAGGAGATAGAGTGAGACTATGCACAAGGTGAAGAGAGATACATTTGCACAGATAGCAGGGTTTTTGAACAAACCTGTTGTTAACCACTAACCACATTGTTACGAAATATAAAACTGAAATATCTCGATCGGTTCAGTCAGAATGTGTTCCGTAGATTTCGATAATAATGTGGTTCGGGCAAAGTTACTTTTGACATTCTGCATCTTAGAAATAGTGAAATTTTGAAGTCATAATTTCAATTTCGTGTTCTGGAGGGGGTTGGAAACTTCGGTACGACGCTGCCTCTGAAATTTTAATAATCGCGGTTTTTTCCCAGGTTGTAGGTTTTTGTTTGTTATTAAATTAACACGTTTAACCCCAGATTACAGAGTCCTCTAAACTTGGTGTGAGTCTCCTCAAACAAGAAACCAGACAAAATAAAACATGGAATATTTATATAGTAATAAAATTTATATGATTTACGAACTTATATTTATTCTACTTAAATAATACTGATGGTTTTATGGCCGTCAATTAAGTATAGAAGTTAGTGGATGTAGCAGTAATAATAAAATTTCTCCCTAATATTCCTTTGTTTGAATTAATTTTACCGCCAATAACTATTATCTCAAAAGATGGCGCCTTCCATTGTTAGTGAAAATTCTAAAATGGCGGACCAAAGTTTGGTGAGCTAGTGCTTTCGAAAATATACAAATAAACCTTCAAAACATGAAAATATTTAATAATAAACATTATAAATAATTAGCCGGTACCGAAAAGTGACAATTGTGAAGTTTAATAGCATTTGTAATACTGTCATAGCCGACGTTTGAAGTGTTTTCACCTATGAATAGACGTTGTCCATATCTTATGGAGCCATATTTATGAAATTTATATTAATAAGACTGTCAATTAAAGATATTTCCAATGAGAAGTAAGTACTTTATTTTCATTTTTCGAAAAAATAGTATCTCTAAGACAAGAAGGACTTGCCATAAGACATTATTTTTAAGGCATCTCGTCAAGTGGCTAGCGTTGATTTCTTGTTGATTTTCATGTCAGAGGTCATGATTGGTCTGATTTTTACTGGTCATAAAACTTTTTCGTTTTTAAATTACGGATATACAATTATTAATAACTTTAGCGGTATAAAAGTATGCCGAGTTTATAGAATTATTGGAGCAAATTTTAATTTTCTGTAAGCAGAGGAGCTATTGCAGTTCAAGGTTATTCAAAATCTGGTATTCATTTTTGTTTGTAGATAGCATTTATATTTTTAACAATTATTGTTATTAAAATTTGTTACATAATTTCTTTTCAGTTCTACAGTCTTGTATTTTGCCTCTATATACATTCTTCCATAATGTATTATTGTAGATTTGTCTGCTATTAAACTACACAAAATAAAGATTAATCAATAGTCAGCCCCATTGTCTTTAAAATTTTGTTAAAACTGTATGAATTGTCTATTTTATTGCAAGAGATTTGGCAAAGGTGAAAGAATTACTCGTAAAATGAGTAACTGATTAAATGATTCAAAAGCTTCGAGAGTAGAAAAATAGACTTCAGTGTACACAAACTTTTCTTAAATTGCTTCAGCAATTACCTATTTTATAACAAATTTTACCTATATCTAGGTACTAATTTTCAGAAAAATTCCTGGAATAATTCAATAGAATATTAAAAGAATTCTATTGTATTAAAAAAAAATGTTTATATTTGGTTTGATTGTAAAGGAATATCATAAACAAACATGGGTAGGTACTTACTCTTTTATAGTAAAAATGTATTCTATTTGTGATACTTAGTTTACGTATATAAATGCTTAGGTACTTGTGCTTTTTTCTACCTAATGTAAATATCTTGTAATTTTTTCTAGCCTTATTTTGTTTTTTATTTAAATGTAGTTCACATGGTATGTAAAACCAGATCTAAAGTTACAATTATTTTCAAATAAAAATACCTTTCCATTGGAGATTAAAGAAAAAATGCATGTTCTTGTCATTCTGTTTTTCTACATTCACAAGGTGGTTGGAATTGTCACTTTATTTAGAATTGATCAAACATTTATCTGTGAAGTCATCGTTGCCTTATCTAATTAGTATTTTGAAATGCAACAATGTTTTATGATCATTTGCAGACTGATTGATCTTGTCAGATTTTAATTAGATAATTCAATTGAAAATTACTACGAATCTATATTAAACAGTACTCGAGAGGTTAACGACTATTACTGTACATTGTATAATAATGTGAGGTATGAAAACAAAACACCACATAAATTTGACAATGAATACTGAAATACCTAAAGGAGGAAATATGTACCTACACTTTTATTATTCCTAATGGTTAACCTGACTAATAAAATAATAAATCATTCATCTATGGCATACATAAGGTATATTATGTACCTACCTACTTAACAATACACAGCAACTGTCAATTTGTTCCTGGTTTAGTAAAATTGCTATAGTCCACAATGTTTTAAGATAAATTTAAACACTGAAGCAGTTTTTGCAAATTGTCTTGCAAAATCTAACTCGGTCAAGTAAATTTTGTTTATTTTCGTTTAGATGTAACAATTTTCTTGTACAGGTAAGCTTACACAAGACAATTTGTGCAAATTGCTTGAGTGTCTACATGCCACTTTATTCTGTGTTTTGCCTAATTTTTTAGCTGATGCATTTCTTTAGTCAAATAGGGTTTTATGAAATACTTAAGGTTGTTGGAATCTGGTCACGTTTCTTTAGACAGTTAGACTGGCTTGTGCCGACTAGGGATTGCAATACCGGTTAACCGGTTAACAGGACAAAAACACATGACGATACTTACCGGCTATTTTAATTTTTTACCAGTTATTTCGGTAAATTCTGTATACAGAGTGACTGTCCCAACACTGAGCACTTTTAACAATAAATAAATAATATTTTAAAAAATGAAACCCAAACACCAAGCCTTAAGAAATACAAGAGAGACATTGACAATATCTTGCAACAGGAAATTGAAAATTTGACTGCCGCAAATATCCGTGGAAAACATTTAGAAGTATGTTATTACCAATTCTTATTAACTTATCGACCTACCAATATCGATTGAGGAAGGGCATCTTCAGATGGTGGTATTCTATACACAAATATCAGACAACTAACAGATACAGCTTTGAAAAACTAACCCTTTTAACGGGCTATTTTTAAAAAATATTGTATCTTTAGATTAGGTATTCTGTAAATGCCCTATTTGAGTTTATGTTTATAATTTTTGTTATTTAAGTTAATATTTTTGTTATTTACAGAATAATTATTTATTTAAATTTATTTCATTTATATTTTTTCCTTTTGATAAAACCTTTTGTTTGTTCATTAAGTATCTTAATTATACGTATATAAAAATGTTTTTTGTTAAATTTAGATAATTTTGTACATGGAAAAAGATAATTGCCATTTTCGCCACCCTAATCATTCATTCTAAAAATTACCGGTTAACCGGTTATTTACATTTTTATTTACCGATTTACCGGTTATTAAAACTTCTGGTAAATTGCAATCCCTAGTGCCGACTTTCTATATCAAATGAACTAACAAATACATCTCATTAATGCTCAGTGCTGATCATGGTCACATGTCAATTATTGTCAAGAGCTAATTAAGTATGTAAGAATGGAAAGATCGAGGGGGTAATCATTCGAAATTGTGTCCCACGTGCAATATTGCACACATTGCACAACATTACACACATATTACACACCATTGCCCATATTATGCCTGCCCCATTTGTTGTATAAGTATTACTCCCTCGGGAAAGATGGTAATAGTGGGACCAACATGTCTCTATAAAGGCCAATCCTGACAATTATATAGAACCCATTTCTACCACTCTATTTGGTACCTCAGATCTTTAATCATAGATAGATAACATTTATTTAACCACATCATATACATGTTTGTACATTTGTAGCAAGTCAACTAGACAAAAAACAAAACTAGACAAAAAACAATAATAAAAAAAGAAATAAAGGGTAAAATATCACAGATTTTGTAATCAGTACGTTGTATAAAACGAAAGCTATCTTACAGTACTTTGATTATCATATAGTAATAAGTAAGAAAAAAGTAATAAGTAGTAAAAAAAATTATAAAAGTCTGTAAGAGTAAGTCTGTTCCACACTAATATAAAATGCGTTAATGTATAGATACTTATAAATTAATATTTATTAAAGTGATGACTTTAAATAATCATCAACTGAATAAAAACAGTGATTCAGTATAATTCTTTTAACAGCGTTTTTAAAGGGGGTTTAAATTTAGTAATTTAACTTCAGGTGGTAGTTTATTATACAGATTAAGGTTTAGTGAATTGTTTCCTGATTTTTTTAGCCTAAAACGAGGGTTCCTTAGTGAATCTGCAGATCTGCAGAGAAAAAAATATATATATAAAGATGGTAAAGGCATTATGCCAAATTTTAAGAATAGTGGTTGACAGTGTTCGCTATTGTTATTAATTCCAGCAATTGTTCTAACCGCTCTCTTTTGGAGCCGAAATATTTTTATGGCATTACTTAAATTTCCCCATAAGATTACTGCATATGAAATGCGAGAATGAAATAGTGCAAAATATGTTGAAAGTAGCGTGTTAACACCCAATACTAACCTCAACTGGCATAAGAAAAAAATTATACTTGAAAGTGATTTGCCTAGAACGTGAACATGACCACACCAATTCAGTTTATCATCTATTGTAACGCCTAACAGCTTAACGCTTTCTCCATTTGTGATGCTGTGATTAGAGGATACAACAAGTTTCTGTGATTTATTACTGTTTAATTTAAGTTTATTTGTAGTAAACCATTTGTCAGCAATTTCCTCAATTTGCTCTTATTACTGAGAGATGTACAATCTTTATTTGAAGCAATCAATGTTGTATCGTTTGCGAAGAGAACACAATATGTTGATCATAAGCAGCTTTTTTTGTTATATTTATCTCGTGCTTATAACTTTTAAGTAAGTCATTGTAAATCTGGAATTGATTAAGATCTTTAGTTACATTGCAAATTGTCTTGACACCAAACAATGTGTCCCGCATTTTATGTAAGGACTGATTAAACCAATTGACTGGTGGTTTGTTATTAATAAAAGTGCATTTTTTAATTGGAAAATGTTGATTGACTAGGGATTTATATTTGTCAACTAGAAAATTCGACAAAAAGTCTATACTATACAAATGTAAAGTTGGCAAAGGCGTCAAGCAGAACTGTATTCTATCATAACTCCTGTTTAATATCTATAGTGAACATGTGATGCAACTTGTACTGGAGGGTCGAGCTGTTGTAGGTGGAACTAAAATTTCTAATTTGAGATTTGCAGATGATACCACCTTAGTTCCAGCAAGCGAGAATGGGCTGAAACACCTGCTAGACAGGCTTCAGACAATAAGCTCTGATTACGGTTTAAGTATAAATTACAACAAAACATAAATTATGATTATAGACTGAACAAATGAAAACAATCGAGACACATTAAGAATGGTTATTCCGAGGTAGTAAACAAGGATCCGTTGAGGTACTGTCCGTACCTGCAACTGCAAATATGAGATACAGCCAAGTATACATAATATGGCAAAATCGACAACTTGCACGAAATTTGGGGTGGTAGAAATCTCACAAAACGTACAAAGATTAGTACTGAGACCCTTGCCCATTGAATTGACTATGGAACAAAAATTAAAGAAATTATAGTAGATTATTATATTCAAGGTTTTCTATTATTCTCTAGAGTAACATAAATTAACAAAACTCTTTTGAAACAAAAATTAAAATTCTCAAAAAAGAAAACAATTCTAAATCAAAAAGAAAATGAAAATCAACTTCTACACTTAAAATCTAATATCTGGTTCTTAAGAATTAAAGAATATCTTCAGAATATCAATTTTTACGTCGATTTTTATATTAATTATTCTAAAAACTAGGTAATTATTAATTTATTATTATTTTTTGGCAGGGGCTGACGACAGGGTACTGACAAATTCATTAAGAATCGATCATTATTAAAAAAGTTAAATAATTACGCAATCCACTAGTGGTTATTTATAAAATGTATAATAACTGAACAATAATTCAAATCGAGGAAATTAAACCCAAAAAAGCTTACCAGAGAACTGATTTATTGAGTGGTCCAGATGTCTGCTTAGCATCAAAGACCGATTCAGTATTAACCCTTTAAGTACGGCTCCTTATTTTACCAATCTAAATACCAGACGGCTCCATTTTGAGTGGCGTAGGGACGGTTGCCGTATATATATATGGCGTCTTTTTTGTAAGTGCGAATGCATTTAGTGCCATATTTAAATGGCATTTTATAAGTTTGATTTATTATATTACTTTTATTAATTGTCAAAAACAAACACAAAGTAAACAAAGTTTTATTCAACATTCCGAAAATACATGCGCCGTTTATGTACGGCATCTGGTCGCGCAGAAGTGCCGTTTTTATAAGGCATTCGTCTGGTGAAGAAGTTTGAATGAGCCGTTTAACTACGGCAACCGTTCCTCGAGGTTGCAATTTTTAAAGTTAAGTGCATTTAAACGGCGGCCGTCCCGAGAGCAAAAATAACTTTAACGTATATATACGGCAGTCGGCGGTGGGACAAAGTCAAGAAAGCCGTTAATATACGGCAACCGTCCTTAAGGGGTTAAACAAAATAAATAGCGCCAAAACATCATGTTTCATTTGTGCAAACTTCATGTTGGATGCGTTCCGTTTAGCATAACTATGTGGTTAATCCAGACGTAGATTCGCTTCCAATAGATTTTTAAATGTGGCTGGGGACTGATGTCAAAAAGTGTAGGACAATGTTTTATGCAGTATTTTGAGATGATAATCTTCAAAAAAGATCATATAACAATGTACATTGCCAACAACCATTATCATAAAATAGTTTGAGTAATAATAATAATGAATAAAAAGAAAATATAATATTTACAACAGTTGGTATCTTTGATTTCAGGTTTGGGACACACCAGGGTACTGACAATTTAACTCTGTTTCCATAAAATTTGAAAATTTCGGCAATTTGTATTTATACCTTAGAATAGAGGGTCGACATAACTAATCATTTACTTTAATTTTAATGAAAAAAAACATTAGTATTTTGTATTTTTTGACATTTAATTTCCTCCGGACACAAATTTTACCATTAGTAGAGAAACACCAATATATGTGTTGATATACGATTGTGGCTATTTTCACTTACTACTAACAATGCATTGCATTTAATTACCTCCTGATGCATTTCAAAGAGCTTAGTTTTCAATCTATGTTACAACGCTTTACCAAATGAAATTCGCAGCATAAAGAATTGTCATAAATTAGTGAAGGAAACAAAGAATTTTCTCCTTGAAAATGGGTACTATAATTTACAGGAATTTCTGTATAGAAAGTAATACAGTTTATACTTTGTTTGAAGATTATTTTTATTATTGTTTTTTTTCTCTTCTTCATTCCATTTAACAATATAAATATTTATGACTGATTACATGTCTCTCATATTAAATTTGGGCGTGAGCGGTGATTATTTACTTATCTTTATTATAAGTATTTTATATATATATGTATATTGTATTTGTTTATTTATTGACTTGTATTTATTCATTTTTAAATGTTATGCTGAATTGACTTGCCATATGTACAATAATTGTATCATCTTGTGGTTAATAAATTATTTATCTATCTATCTATCTGTGAGACCTCAGTATCGTCTGAGATTTGTGTAGCTTAAAGGAAGGGAGTTAAAGGTTATTCCCACGTAGACTTTTATTCAGGAAGGTCGAAGGAACATCATATTAGAATTTGAGTGAAATTAACCAAGAACTAGGGATGCGCCGAAGCGGGGTTATGGCCAAATAGCCGAATACCGAATATCCGGCCATCTCCGACCACCGAAGCCGAACAGCTTCGGTGCTTCGGCCGAGGCATGAAATGGCACAAGAAGAAAAAAAACTATTGAGACTTTTTTATTTTATGAAACCAAATAGTAGATAAATACATATTACTTACACATATTGAAAGTGAAACAAAGTTTGATTAGTTTACCATAAAACTTCCAAATATCACTTTTTTTTAGTTGTTTTACTGCCCATTGTAATTGTTTTCTGACTCTTACACAATGTATAATCAACTAAAATGCTAAACGCACAAACCACATGAATATGCCTAGAAAGAAATGCAAGTTCTAACAAGAATTTTGTGCTTCGGTCGAAGCCCCACCCACTTCGGCCTAAGGCCGAATATTTAAAATCCAGCCGAAGCTGCCGAATACCGCAGCAGAACCGGAGCTTTGGAGCATCCCTACCAAGAACCAATTTCCATTGCCACCTTGCGGAGTCTTTTGTGTTAAATTAAAGTAGTTTATAAAAGTACAAGGGTAAAAAAAATCAACAATCTGTTTTGTATAGGTATACAATACAAAAACAAATAAATACTCTTGTGGCAAGAAGATTGTCGTAAATAAATATATTTATTACAAACTTATTATTTCTTAAAACAAAACTATTTGTTTTATATGAAGAATTTATTTGTGTATAATATATGAATCAACAGATTCAAAACATTTGTTTTTTGTATGTAACCTACATTTAACGAGAAAAATTAGATCAAGTGAAATTTTTTCTCCATACATAAACATAAATATACCACACATATTGTATAACCTATAAAGCCAACCTAATCCTGAAAATGTTATACTTTTGAAAAAAGGCAGGCACATGTCCATTATAGATTGACATTGTCAGTGTCGGAGCTGTATATCGAACTCATACATAATAGACCAAGTTGCTCGCCATACAATAAATTCTTATACTTAAATTCTGTAAGTTGTAAAATGAAGAATTTTTCAGATTTTTTATAGGATTCGATTATCCTCATTGTATGTATGTTGTGTAACATCAATTTTATGTTAAAAATTATATGTAAGATTTTCTAATTTTGACAATACACATGATATATTAGCAAGCAAATAGCACTTATAGAGTGGTATACTTGAAACTTTTTTTTTCAATTTGGGTGGTAATGATTAGGGAATGCACTGATTCCATTAGCTTAGTGTTGCTGACTATTTATTTTTTTCCCTTTGTGTCTTTTTGTCCCACATTTTCAAACTCTGAGGTAAATTTAAAGTTTTGTTTATTTATTTTTCTTTCCATTTCTCACTTGAATCTAGTAATCATATTTTCACTTTAAATGTTTTTATTTTAGCTTTTTCCTAGTTCATGTCATTGCGTTTTTAAAAAGTATTTTGTGTTTAAATAATAGCAACAAATAAAATATCAATATTTTAAATTTAAAATTATAGTGAACATTAACTTTTAATATTTTCAATATAATCAGTCGATATGGAAAATCTAATTTTGTTTATTGTAGGGTGATGCCATACAGCTGCGAATATTTCGATAATTTCCAAGTGAAGAATACGATTTTTCGCGAATATTCGTTTATTATCTTCACGAATAATTGCTTTTGAAAATCACAACCCATCCTGGAAACGCGATTATGGCAGCCGATTTCCCTGCTGTCAGTATTATAGACACGCGTTCAACAAATCAGATCTTGCCTTTATTTATTCTATAAAATATATATAAAGAAATGAAAATGTCCAAAACCGTAATGATAATGACGTGTAGAAAATACATTGCAATAGCTCTTAGCAAAGCCCTGGAATCAATTGCCAAAATCTGGACAGCAAACTGTGAATGTTTTATTATTTTAGAAAAATCAATATAGGTAATAGTTACATTAAAATAATATTGAAATAAATAAGGTTCAAACCGGCCTCAAACTATCTTCTTGGATCTTGGTCATCATCATTATTTGTAGCTAAACTGCAAATCTTACAAGATTCTGAACTACACACTGTAGTTCCAGTCATCCGTTTTATTTTTAGTTTCCCCTCTTCACCATTTGAGCAGGTGCATACGTAGGGAATTTGGCAGAAATTGAAGTACATCACATCGTCTTAATATTCTTGACTTTAACGGTTGCTGAATAAATCTAAGGAGTACAGTCTCATTTTTTTCTATTTATTTTTTGTAAAATTGTCTTATTTTTTATGTTTTACCTTTTGGTGTAAACAGTTTGAGGTTATATACCTTCCAATCTCCTATGGTGCACGTGCCCTACATTTCATCCGTGATTTTGAAATTGCGGCTCTGAAAACACTTCCAGAGATGTGCGATTTAATAATTTGCTCTTAATATATGAATATACCTAAAAAAAACTTTTTAAAAACGTGCTTTAATAGTATTTAGGTGTACGGTTGGGTGTAAAACGAAAAAAAGTAATATATTGTGCTGAATTAATTGTCATAAAAGCTTGTTGTGCGTGAGAAGTTCATACAGGCATTAATATTGTATGACAGAGGTTGTAAGTAAGTTTTTTTTTCTATTCACGCGACATGCTTTTAAGACGATTAATTCAACATAAAATATATTATTTTTTTCGTTTTAGTACACCTAAATAATAATAAAAGCTTGTTTTTAAAAAGTTTTTTTTAATTTAAAAAAAATTATATTTATATAATTTTAATTTTTAGTTACCTCTTAACCTATTCATTTCTGATAATGTAGCTTCCAGCTCCATCATTAGGTGGAAAAAAAATTGTATCGTTTTTCCATTTACAGATAACCCCGTAAAAAGTAGATATCAAAATCTCTGATCAGAAATACTTTTTAATATGAATTTAGTTTCTAGTTTAACTGTAACCGTCTCTCTTTAATCATATTGAATTTTTTTTAATACAGTGTCAGCTTTCTGTGCGTCTCCCGAGAAACCTTAAGTTTGCCATTCTTTGATGGGTCATGGAGACCCTTTAGGGACAAATAATGTCATTAATGGCCGTCAAAGTAGAGAAAGTTGATTCACAGGTGGCAGTGCTGCAGCCAAATGTATCTACAGAAGCCAAAAGCTCAGATGACCTTAAAGGCTTCTCTTTATTTGTATAAACCTTCATCTTGCTCTTCTTGTTATTCCATTTAATATAATTTAAAATGCATTTTACAGATAAATAACGAAATGCAAATAAAATCACAAATCTAGGTACCTAACCAAAACTAAACATTGCCCATTTCCACAATAATTTGATATGATAGACTTCCCGATTTTATAATAAGTAAATCTTTCCCAGAAATTTTTTGGAAATAATAGTAACATTGGCAATCAGGAAATTTCCCACTACTACATTTTATCTTAACGAATTACGTGAACAGCGGCACCACCTCATCTAAATATTTTACCGTATTCAAACAAACTGTTAATCAAATAGGTATTCGTAGTTGTCCACTACCTGATTATTTCCTGCGGTCGCAGTAGGTCGGGTAAAAATTATTCCAGGAAGGGCCAAGCCCGTCCTGGCCCATCCCTAGCTACAGGCCTGAGCCCAAACTCGAAGGGGTTCCATTATATTATTGTTGGGTTCCATAATATTGTATTGTCATCAGAACTACACGTGTATGGAAAATTTCAGCTCAATTGGGTTGTTGCACTAAGTTAAAATTTTAATAGAATATGTGTTTAACAATAACATTTCTTCTTAAAAAATCATTGGAAACATGTAAAAGTTGAGAGTAAAGTCTTATAATATTACAATATCAATTTTAAAAATACATGCATTTAAAACGGAGGTGACAACATAACGGCAGTCTTCAGAGAAATTAGTTATTAAATGACGAAAAAAGGATTCAAAGTTACAAACTGTTGATAGCGACGGAGAAAAAGAGAATAAGTCAATTGAATTTGACACTATATTTAATAAGTTTGTTCAAAAATCCCACACTATATGCACCAGTTCTCTTCAATTTATGTATAGTCTCGCTCTATCTCCTTCTATTAACTACACTGGTGCAGTAGTTCAGACTATGTGAAAAAACCTAATGTCAAATTCAATTGATGTTTCTAGGTTATATTTCGGTTTATTTTAGCGGCATAAAGTTATGGAAAAATCTAAGTTTAAGTGATGTTTTGTGCCGTACTGTGTAAATAATACCGAAAAAACTTTTCTTTAGTGTTCCAGTAATGAATGGTGTACGTAAAAATGAATGGTTAACTGTTTTTCTAATATTTATAATCAAAACTATAGCTGTAACGTACCTCGCGGCTTCTGCAATGCTAAAACGATCATCTCTTTTTAAAAATTCTCTGACCATAAATGTATGTATAGAAGGTAAAATATCAGAATTGGCTTTTATAAATCCTGCCTCAGTCATTTTGAAAGAAAATAAATACCAAACGCTAAAAACTTCTAATTAAATGTCAAATTCAATTTTGACATGTGAGGTTATTTTCTTTATTGCCAACAATGTCAACTTGTTTCTCTTCTGTTCTGCATGTAACTTCACATCTAACTGCCGTTATGATGTCACTTCCGTTTTCGAGGTACATTCAAATAGTCGAACTTTAGTAATTTTTTTAAATATGTTGCTCTTAGAATTTTTCTTTCAAATTAAACATATAACTAAATTAACGCCTCCACTACCATATTTTACCATTTTTGAAAATTCGTCAACAATCCAATTGGATGTCGTTATTGTTGGGTTCCATAATATTGTACCATTGGTACCATAATATTGTATTGTCATCAGAACTACACGTGTTTGCAAAATTTCAGCACAATTGGACGTCGTATCTCAAAAGGGTTCCATTATATTATTGTTGGGTTCCATAATATTGTACCAGTGGTACCATCATATTGTATTGTTATCAGAACTACACGTGTATGCAAGATTTCCGCTCCATTGGGCGTTGTTAAGTGATTCAAAATTGACTTGCAAGATTTGAACTAAAAATCCTAACTAACGTACAAAGCAAGCTAAATAAAAGCTTGTAAAAAGGCAATCTTTGCAAGAAAGTAAGTGACCTAACTCTGCTTCTCTTTGTTTACTATACAAAAACTTAGAAAGTTAATGAAAGGTAATCTATCAGTCAATTATTTTGAAATTCACAAGTAATAATTGCAAGGAGCAGTGAAGTTTACAGCTCTAACCTGAAATTTACTGAAAAAGTAATGAAGAAGAGGGGAAATTAAAAATAAAATTGATGACTGGAGCACCTGGTAACAGTTTTGTAATTAAGTTGTACATGTCCAAGATCTGCAGTTTCGTATAAAATTATTTGAAGTTCACACTTATAAGCTGTTTGATTGTAATATCCATCCAGAAGTGATGATTACCAGGATAACAATTTTCGGCCAATTAAATATGTAAAGTTATTTATTTCAAGATTATTTTAGGTAATCTAACTTATTACCTGTTTTATTTTTTGTAATATGTAGGTACATGTACACTTGAAAAATCAAGTAATCCAGTTTTCACTAATATTAAGTGATGTGAATCAGTCGTTTTGGAATTTAGATTTTTTGTCATCATATAGGTTATAAAAAAGTGACATTGATTGTGAAATGTCATAAGTAAGTAAAAATTGTGTCCGAGATAAGGCCAGATTCGGAGAGCTCAAAACATTAAAAAGCGGTTTTCTGCGTTGATGTTCTGCACGTGTCTGCCTGTGATAATGTTACTTTCACATCCAATGGAAATATATTAACGACAAAAAGAAAATTGAAAATTTGTGTTGTTCAAATAGCTTTAGAATGTCATAGACATAATTTAAACAAAACAGAATGCAGGCTTGCTTATGTTCTTCTGTTAATATGGTCTTCTTGGCACTTACACAGTTTTTTAATTCCGATTTTCCTATCCTTCGGCTAGCTGTTGACCTCGATACTGAAAAATTTGTCATGGACACAGCGTCTACTGCTGTTTGAAACGGATTTTCCCTCAAATAGCCAAGGAGCCCTTCATCTTGAGCGAGATTTGAACTTCTGTCGGCCTGAACCGTCTTTTCTCTTTATGATACCTTCCTCCTCCCACCTTTTCTTCACACAGCACTTTTAACGGTACTTTTATTTAAGTGATAATGGTTAGCAACTGCTCTGATAGACCATCCCTCTTCAATTTTAGAGAGAATTTCGGCATTTCCAAAATATGACAATGACACTGACAAATAAATAAAGAATGATTTAATATAGCAAAAAATAGGTGTACGGGATTTTATTGCACAGAAGTGTACATATAAAATTGTATATATAAAACAAAAAATGTTAAATTTATTTTCTAAAGCCAATTAATTGATTACATTAAAAGCTGAAGTTTTAAAAAATTCATAAGATTTTATTTGATTTTTATCTAAATTAAGAATACTTTTTATGAAGGCAAATATGACATTTACTGGAGCTTACAGCTCATAGAAAAACATTAAATAAGAGTGAAAATGTGATTTACTAGTTTCAGGTATACCACACTATAAATGTTTTTTACTCGTTGATGTGTATATTTTGATTATAATCTTATATTTAGACTCGTATTTAGAGTAATTGTTAACATGACGATGTTGATGATCTGTAAAAATTCCTCTACAGCATTAAAGCATAAAGTTTATTTATTTTACAGAAATTGAAAATTTCATTTCAGCTGATCTTTTTAGAAATACGAAAAGGTTGAATCATAGATAGAAGTATTTTTATAAGATTTAGTTTAACACATAATTTTTTAATCTTTGATATATAGCTACCGTTTTGAGATGACTATCATATTTTTTGTGAACCTTAGGTACCAACATATTGTTTTTAAAAGAAAACCTCATATCCATTTTTTTTTACCGAGAAAGTTGTTAGCCCATAGATTATCACTTTGAACATTTTTAGATAATTATTCAAGAAAAAAATATAGGATATATTTTACATTTGAAGAACATATTTTTGCTTATCCCTTTGTGGCCTGATAAAAAACGACAAGAGATACGATTATAGCCCTTATAAACCTTATGATTATCATTAATTTATGTGAGAATATCTACTCCTAAAAACTTTGGGACTTATTATCTGAGTTGGAAATAATTTCCGTGGTGAAGGTATTGTCTACCAGTTCTACGATATTTCAGTTCAGTCTGTTGTGAAATGGATATCTGTACAAGAACGTTTTTTCTACGATGATTATTAATTTTATTTTCAATTTATAATAAAGTTAGAATACAGTCAAAAGATATATAATTCATTACTGAACCATAGCAGATACGAAAACAATAGAAACATCGTAGAAAATTTATACAGCTTTAATTTTGCATATAGCCACTTTTAGATTAGGGCTAACCGTTTTCGAGATATGAGCGAAAAACCAAAAACAGGGACCTTCTTCATGCCCCCCAGCATCCCCCCCCACTTCCTACGTTCAGGGACTTTTGATATGTTTACCTCCTAAATAGTCCAAACACGGCCCTCAAGTCAAAAATTGTGATCTCGGCATTTCCCTCTAGAAACCATTCATTGACTGGACTAATATAGAAAATCGGTTTAAGTGTAAGAGTAGTGTTAAGCTAAACTTTGCCCACATAGTGAATAGTTAAATTTCTACTATTAATTCTATAAAGTCGATTGTTATTCTTATAAAAAAAAACAATAAAAATAATAATGTGTTTTTTAGACTCGTTACCTATGTGATATTGAGAATGTAGGTGTTTAGAAATTTTTTAAAAAAGAACATTCATTTTTTGGTTTAGAGTTATCTGTGATAGTTTTTGTAAGGTTGATTATAAATATTGACATTTGACATTTGCATGGAGGTAAAACAATGTCTGCTAAACATTGTCAGTAAATAAAGTTTTCATAATACATGCAACATAAAAAAATAATTTCTGTGTAAGTACTTTATAAAGTTAGAGCAAAGCATTAAATATTTATAATAATATTTAATCTTGCTATAATGGAAAAACTCTGCGATGTCTAGTATACCTACTTAATTATTTAAATATTTAATAAACCATAGGTATTTATAAAGTAGGTTCAGGTATTTATCTAAATATTTCACTCAGAATTCTTATTCAAGCAAAATCCTTTATTAAATAAGTCCTATTGTCCCACTGACTGTCTATCAGTTTCGAGCCCTGGCCCCGGTACTGACAATATCGGTGGGTATGAATGTATGTCTGCGATGTCCAAAGTGTAACTACAAACTAAAACAACATCGATTAAACATACAATAAAATGACAATACAATGAAGTTGAGCCGAGTTATCCAAAGCAACGCGTGGCAATATATTATGAATACATAGTTGTAGCGGAATACCAACTAAGTGTTCCGTATATGCATACGGAATTTGCAAGCTGATATAATTTTGAGTTGCTACTTGATGACATCAGAATATCAGTAGTGATGACATGTACCGCTTGATATATTGGCATTACTTCATACTTGTGATTGTCCTTAATGGCAATAGAACTGTGGGCTGCTGTTCACATGTGGCAGCCGTGGTATATTATTTATCTTATGCTAGGTATCTCTCTGGAACAATTAAGCCAGCAGAAATTTTGTCAAAAATATTCGAAAAAGACTGTATATATTGTAATAAATTATGATAGTGATGATGATTATTAAAATATATAAATAAAGCTAGTATTTATTATTTGTTTCGAATAATTATAACCTGTAGAATGGGCGAAACCAACTGATATTTATTTATTTTTCACTATGTTGCAGCAGTCTGATTTTGATGAAACATTTACCAGTTTATCTACATATATACTGCTATATTTAAGATTTTTTCTAAGTTGGTCACTCCGATGAAACCCTATAGAAATCACCTTTGAAAGAATTTTTGGTTACATAAAAATATTATTAGATAAGCGAGACAATTGAAAAAATATATCAAATTTTCTTCATCTTTATTAGATTAAGTTTAAAAAAAAAAAAATACATCCTAAATTACATTACTCAGTAATGTTATGAGATAGGTGAGTAATAAATAATAGTATAAATGAAACTGATGTTTTTGTTTGTTTATTTGTATTTAAATTTACAAATGGAAATGATTGACTTTCATTCACTGTGATTTAGGAGCACTTGCTTTCGACTGTGAATCATATATTTATTAACGTAATAAAAATACATTAGGTAGTTACATGTTTGTCGAGAACAATTGAATGATTTCTGAGAAAATTATACTTTTAAATTGAATCAGTTGTTTGAAATATTCATTTATTTTCTTTTGGCAGTTTTACTTCCACATCCAGTGGAAGTATAGTAATGACAAAAAAATTTTATTTAAGATATTGACTTGAAATCTAGTTCCAGATCTCGTTAAAGTACATATGTGTAATATGTACTTTAACGAGATCCGGAACTAGATTATATTTTCATCTTGTTCCGCCGAAGGGTTGGGGGGTGAATTGGGGTAAATTGGGGGTAAATAGGTAAATCAAGCAGGTAAGAGTCCATAAAATTGGTATTTAGTATATAAAAGAGAAGCTAAGGTCTCAAAAAAATGTTTGGCATTAGCCACCCTCCATTACCACCTCCACCCCATTATTAAAGGGGATGAAAAAAAAATTGTGATTTAGTGTGTGTACAAGAACCAGAAACCTCAAAATATTTTTTTACTTCATCCACCCCCACTACCACCCCCACCTCACTACTGATGTAGGGTATCGTTTTATGGGTTTTTGGGGTAGAGGATTTCAAATATTATATTATTAAAGTTCCATAAACGATTATTTCCACATACAAAATTTTTTCGTTGTGAGTGACTTGGATAGAAGATCTGGATGTGGAAGTGGAAGTAGTGATTCCTTGGGCAGCGGTTTTTTTATGTGTGTTACCTATGACAATTTCTTTATTTTCTAAGGCTCTTCTAAATCTAATAGCTTGGGATTTAGGCAGTTGTGAAACGGAGAGTTTTTGTTTGACTGTTATGAATTTCTCTTATTGTTTACAAAGTAAAAATTTTATTGTGATTATTTGACTCTTAACATGGTAGCCAATGAAACCTCTTGTTTGAAATTATAGCACCAATAAAATGTCATTATTAGTTATAAAACAGCTAGATTGGTTTTTGACAATAGGAGACCAACTTGCAGTGTTGTAATTACGTTTTTATAAGCCATTGAAAGCTGATGTGTTTAACTTGTCCTCAGCCTATATATTACAGCCTTGTCTTTGAAATTAGGAGTTGTCAATTTATGTGGTGTGTTTATGTTATGTTTATACCGTTAATAATACAAGATTACAATTTAAAAGTTACGGTAACAATTAGTAATAAGCTAGAGAAGAAATTTATAGATAAAACTTAAAAGCACAAGTGGTTCTATTTGCGCAAAACATTTCACGAAACAAAACGTGATATGTCAAAATATTACCGCGATATTTGTCGACGCGTCGACACAAAAAATTAGAGCGATAAGTTTTTCGTGTTGGTACTGTCAAAAGCCGATCTAGGTTAGTTTACCAATAATAATAATAACATTTGATTGGTGCACTGTTGTCAAAAAACAGGCATTCATTGGCTATCATGTTAATGAGTGAAATAATCACTGTAAAACCAATTGACATTATATAATGTTTTATTTCGTGAAAGTCTCCACAAATACTACTCGTGCTTTTAAATTTTATTTGTATTCCTTTTTTCTCGGGCTGTGTTGCCAAAGTAATAAATTAGACAATTTATTGTCAAAAAAACCGCTGCCCAAGGAATCACTACTTCCACATCCAGATTTTCTATCCAAGTCTCTCACAACAAAAAAATTTTGTATGTGGAAATACTTGTTTATGGAACTTTAATAATATGATATTTGAAATCCTCTACCCCAATAACCCATAAAACGATACCCCACATCGGTAGTGGTGGGGGTGGTGATAGGGGGTGGTAATGGGGATGGATGAAGTAAAAAATATTTTGTACACACACTAAATCACAATTTTTTTTTCATCTCCTTTAATAATGGGGTGGGGGTGGTAATAGAGGGTGGCTAATGCCAAAATTTTTTTTGAGGCCTTAATTTCTCTTGTATATACTAAATACCAATTTTATGGACTCTTACCTGCTTGATTTACCTATTTACCCCAAATTTACCCCCCAACCCTTCGACGGAACAAGATGAAAATATAATCTAGTTCTAGATCTCGTTAAAGTACATATGTGTACCATATTTCAAGCCAATATCTCAAACGGTTCCAGAGTAAACGTGCGCACAAAAAAAAGTTACAGACCGACAGAAACAGAAATTTCGCTCCAAATCTCGACGTTTCATGACATTCTAAGCCTATTTGAACAATAAAAACTTTTAAAAATTTTTTTGTCGTTACTATACTTCCATTGGATGTGGAAGTAATAGACCACAAGCCCATGCTAAATTTTTAGGAGGTCATATGATACCGCTTGAAAAGGTATAATTTTTGTAGTCCTACAGAAATAAATCACTTTGAGCCCCATGCCGTACAGGTGGGACATAGGAAAGCCGCGGAAAAGTGAAAATCGTGCCATGGGGGTTGCATTTTTTCAAACGACCCTGTATGGCTTACGTTTATTTGGACTGTATTTATATCTGTGACCATTAAAAAGAGAATGCCGTACAAAAACAATGGGACAGAAGTACAGGAATAATTTTCGTTTTCCGAAAAGTGACCTCTATGTATAAGGTGATATGATACCGTACGGCTTTTATGAAATTCGATTTTTATATTAACAAGGATGAACTTTTTTGCTATGCCGTACAAATCAGTTGGACCATGGGGTGGCAAATGCGAGATCAACTCCTTTGTGATTTATTTCTGTAGGACTACAAAAATTATACCTTTTCAAGCGGTATCATATGACCCCCTAAAAATTTAGCATGGGCTTGTGGTCTATAATTAAATCCCTTTTACTAATACACTCGAGATTTAGATCAAATAGATAGGCACTCGCGCCCTCGAAACAATTCTACCAATTAAAATTCTAAGCTCTGGTGGTATTACATATGAATATTATGATTTTTCTGGAACATGTGCTTTATAATTAGCTCTATCATGTGGTGTGCTTGGTTATATAAATTTTATAAAAATAGACAGGTAGATTATTCCTTCATTAGGTCAGGTCACATTAATCAAATTGAGACTGAATGTTTAATATCTACAGAAACCCTTGAGGTTTTAAGTTATCATTTCTTTTTCTACGTTATATATATTTTTTAATAATTTATTTAATTACTCACATAGCTATTTTTATTTAAATAACATGTTTGTATTATTATTATGTTAATTAATGTGATTACTTGAGAAAAATAGCAAAACTTATAAGGAATATATAGCTATACTTCAAGGTTAGATAATATTACAACATAACGATCTGAATTGTTTCAAAATCTTACTATATAAATACCTCACATAACCTAAAATTAGAATACCTGCTTCGCTGATTTAAAATAAATATCATCATTACTATCAGGCAACAAATTTCATGTCATATTTAAATTTAAATGTTTACTAAACTCCATATCCTCTGTAATTTAAGTAGAGTTCATACACTATGTGGTTCAAATCATTTGAATTATATGAGCTCAAACTAACGTCAACAACAATTGCCAACTTTCTTTCTCAGGAAAGAAATAAATATATTGGGGTGTATGTGTGTACCATTTAAAAACATATAATCTAGTTCTATGTAACATATATCTCATTATTTGATAAATATATATATTTTTAGATACAGTAATATGTACATTTATATAAATTGCAATAGGATAGGTAGTAACAGTTTTAATATAAGCAATAGCCCCTTATAAATATATATAATGTACAAATAAGCATTTAATTATGGTATGATGCATGCCAAAACGTAACATAATCTGTCATAACTATCAACCATAAACGTAATTAAAAGAAAACTAAATTAAACAACTCTAAAACTGGATGTGTAATATTATAAATTGTCTAAGTAAGCAAAATTTATTTACACCCTTTCAATACGGTTTCAGAGAAAATAGGCTGATCGAAACAACATCACCATTTACTTTGTTTATAAAGAAATACCCACAAAAAAAATGTAATGTCACTCATGTTTGACCTCTCCTTGGTCTTTCGACACCATTGATATCAAATTTGTGAAGATCAAGTTATGGGTATTTGTGAGAATTTACTAAACTGGATTATGTTATACATTAATGACTAGTAAAGATGTTAGTAAAATATAATGGCGTGTATCTGATACAGGAAAAGTTTAAATTGGTGTCCCCCAAGTTCATGTTTTGGGACCACTCATATTTATATTATACGTAAATGATTTATACCAACGTATTGTTAATGGTATGGTTATGTTTGTAGATGATACCACAATTACATTATCTGAGCAACCTCAGAAGTACTGTCATCATATATCGCCATTACTCAATAAAAAGAAGACAATATAATATATTAATTGTCAGGTATCTTTTACAAGGATCCTTTATCTCTGAAAATAATTTAGTACTCTCACAAGCCACAATTTTCTTAGGTGTGTAGTTAGATGATAAATTGAAATGGAATAAGCGCATCGAACATGTTTGTTCTAAATTAAATGTCTTCATACTTCATACTCACAATATTTTCATTGTTTCGACTTTTTTCCATTAATTTCATATTGTATTTTACACAAACCAAATTTCCCTTATTGTATATATTATGACGCAAATTTCAAATGATTTTGGTTCATTTTGACTACAGTGAAAATCAGTCAAATTCTCGGTAATTGTCCTTAGCTCCTGCATAAAACTACGTTTTGATTTAGAGTTGTAATTACATAACTTCAGCTTGTGGATACAGGCTTATTTGTTCCTAAATATACAGATGTATATTCAGAAATAAATAAAATCCTTATAATAATAACAATAAACGTTTATTTTCCATAAAGACAAGATTATATTGTATAAGAATCGACAAACATGGTAAATACCTTAGAAACTAATTTAAAGAATCAGACAATATAAACATTGTATTACAGTAAAATTAAACGTTATATGATTAGTTAGCGGAAATTTTTGAAAATTTATGGAGATGTTCATTTTGACGCACAGAATAAAACTTTAGATTTTCCGGGTTGTGACGGTTGGGCTCCCGATAGGGGGGGAGGTGCTCTAATACGGTTTCTTGATTGTGATTCAAGAATGCTTAGATATAACAAAATGAAGGTTATTATGAAAAATGTACCTCTCAAAATTCTGCCCAAAAAAGTTCTTATAAATTTTTTTGTGGAACTGACAGTTTTCCCGTAAATGACTTAATTGTCATTTTTTTCTGAAAAAATTCATGTTATCAATGAATTCACACTGGGAATGAATAAAAGATTCAATATAATTTATTATGCTTGTAAAATTATTTTTAGCAAAAAAAATGTTATTTTTTTATATAATAAACATTCCCCGATTAAAGTCGCAGTAGGCAAAACGGGCACAGATTTTTTAATATCTTTTGCACATTTGGGGAATAATCTCTATTTATCTGAAATGTAATTTTGGGTGTAATTTTAATTTTTTTAAATCCCGTATAGGCCAGTCAAATAGTATACTAGAAATCGCTAAAATCGCAAAGTAACGGCTAGTTCTGATTTTTTAATATGTTGTTAGGACCACTACCAGGACCTCTATTCCGCAATTATGGGGAGAGTGAGCATTCATCGTGCGAAGCGAGAGCTCCCATCACACGCATCTCACCCGGCCGTCCTAGATTGCATTCCGTAAATGCAGTGAATAGGTGGTGAACGTGAAGTGATTCAGCGAGAATAGCCGAATTTACAACCCAATTAGGTTGGCACAAAAGCATCAGCTGTTCAGTGTTCCGTTGTTATTTTATTGGGTCCACCTTTGGAGAAACTTAGTGATAGTATTTACTTTATGCTCGATTCTGATTCCTGAACGTTGCATGGGGACTTGCATGATAGGATTATATCACGGGCAAGTTCTTTGCTCGGTCGGTTAATGCAAAAAGGTTAATCTTATGAAGTACAACTGGCCATTCCCCTTTCAAATCCTCCTCGGCATCACGGAGATCTCGTAATACCTAGAATTTATTGACCTAAAATTTCGTAAGGATATACCCTCGTTATTGGTAACGTATATTTAAAAAAAATATGACTATAATAAAATAAAAGAGAAATTGTAATATTTGCTAAGAATTATATTATTGCTAACTCATTGGCGATGAGCAAATCCGCAATGTCTATTCTGAGTCACAGATTTAACAACAATCATTTTTGGCCGACGCAAACTGTCATAAAAGTACGGTTAGGATCACCGTTCTTCCGGGGACCTGATGGATTCCCTCACGATTTACCAGTAGAAGTAAGTTCACGCATATTTCACACGAGGCGATCACTCCCGTAGTTACAGAATAGACTTTTATTCATTTTCAAGTGAACTCCGCCCCCTTCTCACGGGAATGTGCTTTCACGCTTTTACAGAATAGAGGTCCAGTAGTGTATATCCAAGTTTTAATAATAATAATAATAATAAAATAATTTATTGAAAAGTATACATGAAAAATATGCATAATCAAAAGGAGAAGGAAATAAATGTGTATAGAGACACAGAACAAAACAACAAAACGACAAACATAAATAATAAACACTAGTATTACATGGCACTTTGTTTCATTAAGAGTCTTAGTTTTATCTCACGTTTGAATTGGTACAATGTAGAACTAGAAACAAAAATATCGTGAAATTCATTTAATAGTTTAGGTGCTAAATAAGAGAAACTGGATTCATATTTTTTAGTTTGATGCTTAGGGATACTATATGTGTCGGAAGTTCTAATGACATCATGTGCTTATGATCTGCGTTCGAGAAGGTTATACAAATATGCAGGTGTGTGTTGATTTACAATATTATAAAGAAGACAGGAGAACAACATGGTAAATCGATAATCAATCTTTAATAACTCATGACTATTAAAATATGGCGTAATATGTTGTCGCTTATCGATATTGAATGAATATCGTAAACAACTATTTTGCAATGCTTGTAATTTATTTTGAAATGACTTTGCAGTTTCGAAAGACCTGTGCTAACTTCGTAGCACTCGAAAAACCGCGAAATTTTCGCACTTGTTGCTGTTTTTTTCACTATATCTCCTAAACTATGAGTTTTTTCATAAAACATGTTATTTACATTTTTAAAGTAGATTAAATTTGCTACAATTTGAAACCAGAACCAGCTCTGTAGGTCCAAAAATTGGCAACATTCCACGCCTACCGAACTTACCACCAGAAGTGTTTGGGAGTGGAAAAAGATGCCACTCAATGGGGATGGAAGAAGGCAGATCAGGGGCTCATCCCAACAACAATGATGAGCGAAGTGGCACCCCCCTACCTTATGAAATTATTATCGGGTGCAAGAAAGGCTGTAGCGGAGGCGGCTGAACCTGCTTAAAAGCAGGCCTCAAGTGCTCGGCACTTTGCAAATTTTGCTCCGGCGTCTCTTGCCAAAACGTCGCCGTAATTCTGATTGCCGAAGGAGGAGAAGACGACGACGATCCACGACCCATTTTTCAAGCTAAATCGGACGATTTCGAACCACCCACGAAGCAGACTATTCCAACCCAACAATATCTCTTGTAAATATGCATATACATATATATCAATAAATAAAAATGTTGAATTAATTACATTGTAAATATATTATTAATAGGCTAAATATATATTTCTTGTGGGTGTACATAGGTTTCACTTTTATGAAAAAAATTGCTAATTTTTGGAGGGTTGTATCTGGGTAAACTGTAGCAAATTTAATCTACTTTAAAACCGAAACAAGTGCGAAAATTTCGCGGTTTTTCGAGTGCTACGAAGTTAGCACAGGTCCTTCGAAGCTGCAAACTTGGATATACACTACTAGTAGTGGTCCTAACAACATATTAAAAAAATATTAAAATCTGTGCCCGTTTCGCATACTGCGACTTAAACACATTCTGTGAGAAAGTGGAGTTACCTCAGAGACAGACACTGTACCTTAACCTGGAGTCTTCTTAAGCATAATATGGATTAAGTAGCTGTTTCTTGGTCGGTATTATTTTTATATTTTAGAACAGAAAACTAATTAAAGTTAATTTAATAAAATAATATATAAACCTAAAAATCTGACATTTTTATTAGTGTTAATTAAAAATGGATTATTAATATTTAAAAAATAGGTTCAGATTATGCAATTGAATTATCTGAATTATATCTACGTTAAATTATAATTGATGTTGGTTGAAAAAGGTTGATACTTTAGTTGTTACATTTTTATTACATTTATCTTTTAATTTACTATTTGATCTGAACTAATTGTAAAAAGATCATCAGCATACATTGAAAAAAATCTTTAGTGAAAATGGAGTCCAATCACATACAATATGAACAGCACATGGTCCAATACTGACCCCCGTGGTACTTCCATTTTTAAAAAACAGCATCCCGAATTGATCCTGTTTATTTTGGCAGCACTAAAATGTTGTATACTGATATAAACAGCTCTATGATGGAGCGAGTTTACGTTATTCATAACAGCCTGTAACATGAATAATCTATCACTCTTGCAGACTTTCTGGTAAGTGTAATGTAACAGGTTTATGTTATTAATAATATAAACATTCTATCATAGGTCTGGTTGCCGAAGGTTTTCTAAAATAGTATATTCTGTAACAAGGTTAGAATGAAAATTCAATACGAGTGAAAGATGTCGAACGCGACCGAAAGCGAGCGTGAGGAACCACGGGTAGATCGAATTTTCATTCAAACCGAGTAACAGACTATTTTCTCCACGACCATTAGTAAAAAAAAACAATTAAATCTGAAAAAAACAAGTTATTTATTGAAACAATTATATTACATTGTATTAATATTTATATTTATAGTGTTTGTACAATTACTGAATTGACACTGACAATTTTGACATCCACGACAATCTATGTATTTCGTTGAGCATAATTATGAAATATTCATTCTGGCACTTGTTACAGAATGGCAATACATGCAAAATACATAAAAAGCAAGTGTTTCAGAATAAATATTCTATCTCAAGAGTGAGAATTTCTACTTTCTATTATTAAAAATGATTTCGGAATTATTACATTCTATAATAGTTCTAGAAAAAATGTAGTTATACAATATTAAATCCTTCTAATTATTACTGAAGAGTACAAGTGAATTAAAACATGGTAGCATCTGATTATTTTTTTTTTTACAGATGGGATGGCTACACGACATAAGTTAGTATTATCCAGATATGGATCCAGTAGGGCCATGGTATGCCTCTTATAACCGCCTTGCGGGGGTGCAAGCTGGATCAGGAAGTGGCGAATTACACCATCATCTTGCCACCACTACAGCCACGGGTGCCCCACCAACCACCACAACCCAACTCCTTCCAGGAGGGTTTTTGTCACCACCTCCTGTGGGTTATGAAACAGTATTTAGTCCCCTTTTCCACCATGCTGCAGGGGCAAAGCCGGCAGCTCATTATGTCTCCCAGGTTACTCAACAGAGAGCTCAGGCTCTGGCCCAAGCGGCAGCCTCCAAGCAATCTGGAGATGGAGAATTCCACCCTCAGGCGCAGGCATTTTTTGAGCAAGGCGCAGCCGGCGCTTGGCAGCAGAACAGTCCTTTCGGCATATTGCCACATGAGAGTGTTGTAGCGACCACGACCAGTAAGACTTATGAGAATTTCAATGCTCATTTTGCAGCGGCACAAACTTTAAACAACCATTTAAACTCCCAGATAGCTAAAGCAGGGTCGAATAGGGCTCAGAGTCCTCAAGTTTCTACATCAACATCAACAAAAACCAATGCATCACAGGGCAATTCCAGCCCCTTTTTCCAAGTGCCGGTCACATTGGCGGAAAATAGCCCTAATAACAGTAAATCATTTCCTTCACCTAACACATCGAATATTCAGCAATCGTGTATAGTTTCTTCACCTTCCACAACCGTAACAAAAGAATATAGGGTACCACAAGCACCAACACGGTCGTTTTTAAGTTCTCCTAATCCCCCGAGAGCCACTATAGAAAAAGCATTTGCCAGTCCACCGACTAAACAGCAGGTTTCTGTGCAAATTCAAACAAAGGCACAAACTAAAATTTATTCAGAAATTAGCAGCCAACAAGAAAGGCAGAGGACTAATGAGGAAACGCAGAGTCAATCGTCTCCTATAAGTTTTTCTATTATGGATGCGCCTGGTCGGTTGAACTACTCAGGCAGCAATTCATCTGGCAAGCGTCCGCCACAGTTTCAACACAATTATAGACATTATCAGCAACAAGCTGGCTCTAATTCTGAAGATTTCCAGAGACCTAAGAGTGGGTCCGACTATAATAATTCGAATGGGCCGGATTGTAGTGTGGTCGTACCTAGAAGACCCAGTCCTCTACAAGCACATTCCCAAGCATCGCCTTTAGGTAAGAATATTTAAACTATTAATTTACAGCAATCAAGTTTACAAAAATCTTTAACAGTATGAATCCTTACTCATGTACCAACGAAACAATATAAAGCCATTCTAATATAGAGGCTTACTTTTTTGCCATTATGTATAAATTCGGTACTTTCTATAACCCGATTTTAGTATTCAAAAAAGAACTTAGGTGGAATTAAAAAAAAAAAAATTAATTAGATTGGAAGCTATTGTTTATGGCATCACATTGAGGTAGTAGATTAGATGGATCATCTCCACACAAGAGCAGAAACTTTGTAGATATTTTTAACCTTACATAGTAATGAGGTATAAAATATAATTGCTGGGCTGCCCCAGACATGAACAGGAAACTAATAGCTTTTAGTCCACAGTACATCACCCATTTTTTTTTTAATGATTAGTAGCAGGCTGAATTTTCGTGAGTAGCTTCGTTTTGATGAGACGTCCAACTTTTCTCTCTGCGAAAATTCTCGGTAGTGGTAGCTAATAGCAAAATTATTTTTTCTATTTAACACGAATTAGACAATTCGACAACCCGTCAAATTATTTTGGCAATATATTTTTCATTCATTAAACGTTTGTTAAAGAGTTTGTTTTTCGATTGCCTTGGTTACGTTTGCACGAGTTAATTATAATAAGCCCCGTGTTTGTCCACAACAACATAATTTGACAGGTTGTCGAATTGTATAATTCGTGTGAAATAGAAAAAATAATTTTTGCTATTGGCTACCACTACCGAGAATTTTCGCAGAGAGAAAAGTTGGGCGTCTCGTCAAAACGAAGCTACTCACGAAAATTCAGCCTGTTACTAATTATTTTAAAAAAAGGGGCGATGTACTGTGGACTATTTATTTATAAATTATCAGAGAAAAATCTTGCTGTACACTTGAATATGAACTATATTTTGAGTTTTAAATCTAAGGAAAGATGTTTTATTATCATGGAATTTCTCAAAAAATGTGACAGTCAGATATAAATAATAAATAATAGAACTTGTGATGTTAGTCGTTTAGGGAAATCATTTCCTTTGTAGTTCATTTTCAAGCTCTGTTGATTAAACCTTTTATCCGTGGTCTATTTCATGTACGTATATTTAAGTCATCAAGACGGAAAAGAGTGTCCCCTGTCTCAATCCTTGTTTTGTTTATTAGGAGGAAATTAATGGTAAAGTATATTTTTTGGGATTGAATTAACATTTTTACACATAGGCTCGAAGTTATTTTTACCTTTGGATTGCAACTGTATACTGAGGCCCCTGTTCCTTCACACAGTCGCTGAATTTATATTTAAAATATTGGGTTGAAAAAGAGAAATGTTACTACATTTATTTCCTGACTGGGTAGAAGGAACTTTTATTCCTAAGTTCTCTATAGGCTTTCTTCTGTTTCAACTCTACAATATCCATTTTAAGTATTGTTTATTTTTTAACAGTCAGTTTTTAAAAAAAATCATAGATGACATTATTTAGTTTTAAGAGATTATCATTTGATAATTTAATGCTGTTTGTGATAAATTGTTTCTATAAAATTACTTTCTGGTTTATCTATAGCTGATTGCTTGTTAATGTTTCAGTTTTGTTTAGTAAATCTTTTTTCTCCTCTAGTAGTTTTTTGCTCTCACCTGTGACATGCTCTTGTTTAGAACTTTTGAGTAAACAATTGGGGCAATAGAATCAAAGCTTTCTCTTCTGCAAGGGAATGCATTTCTTCTCAGAACCAGGGATGTCAGTGGTTTATGATACTGTTGTGAACAGGTATCTCAAACAATGGACTTAGCATCTAAGTTCCTAGCACATTTTGTGGATATAAATGATATTACCAAAGTTAATTTCTACTTCCCAAGATAAAAGAGTTTTTGTTCAAAAAAAAATATATCTTAAAATATATCATTAATTAAAAATGTCTCAATGATTCAGATTGTGCAACAAAACATGTAGAGATAAAAGCATATAATAGAAGCTCATGTATTTATCTAGACAATGATATAAATCGCTTATTAGTTTTTTTACCTTTGCCACTAAAATTCACAAATTTACAGGATGTAGCTTTTTTTTTTAATTTATATAACAAAAGTATTTTTACAGTCGCTGAATTTATATTTATATTGAAAGGTATAGACATTGTTCACGCTTCATAGTTTTTTTTATTAATGCTTGTTCTTTGGTGTATAATTTCACTATTGATCATAAAGGGCCGGTTTTATAGGTACAGATTAAACCAAAGTTTAACTAGAAGATTCTGTTGAGGTCCGAAATAAAAGTAAATAGCGTGTTTAGCAATGTGTATATTAAACCCATTCATCAAATAGGAAATTAATAATAAATTTGAATAAAGATTCTGTGGTATTGATAGCTGTTATTGACAGTTATTATCGATAGTTATCGAATGATTTTTGTAGTAAAAAAACTGCTGTGAGAAGTGTCTTTTTGAGTTCTTGTTAAAATGTTCTTGTTAATTTCCTGTTTGATGAATGTGCTTAATATACACATTGCTAAATACGCTATTTACTTTTATTTCGGGTCCCAACAGAATCTTCTAGTTAAACTTAGGTTTAATCTGTACCTATCAAATCGGCCCTTAATGTGTTTAATTTGAAATTTGTATTTATGCCTGTGGAGTACCGAATGAAAAACGTCACAGAACTAGCTGTAGTATTGAATGGGCTGAGATGGGTACACATTTTTTTTAGAATGGGCTGGGGTAGGAAGTTCAAACCTCCTAACACAATTTTTACTTATTTAAATACTTTGGAAAATTTACTACCCTAGTGCAAGCTGTTAAAAAAGTTTATTTTGCCGTGGTGGCCACAAGGTTGTCCTCACTTAAGTTCTGCGTTGGATGAGATGATAAATAAATAATAAATGTGGGAGTTGCTAACATGAGATGAAATAATGATGTTATTAAACTGATATCTGTTAAACGTCAAATTAGTTTCAAATTTGTCATGCTGTCTTACAATAAATATCAAGTGAATTTTTGAGGACAGGGGGTTAAATATTGTTTTTTGTCCAATAAGATGTTCCAACATTAACATCATTTTACAGGTAAAATGACGTTTGAATGTCAAATGCCAGATCACTCAATAGACTAAGAGCCAGCAACGGATTTACTTATGTTATTTGAACAGTCATAAGAATGAGTAGGCATACCCTTCTTAACACACACTAAACACGAAATGGAAGGTCTGGCACCCCGAAACGGCCGGGTTTATTAAACAATTCAAATTCAAAAATCTTTTCCATTTCCAACCTAAAAATTACTAAGTGACGCAGTCCGTCAAATTTAAACCTTTTCTTAGTTCACACGAGCCATTCATGTGTGAAATTATTAAAAATACACTTACATAGAAATTCGTGAACAAATAAGTTTAAAACAATACACAAGCACAATGCAATTATAACAATACGTAATCATCACGTCTTTAACAATATTCAATAACCAGTAACTGACATTAAACAATTCTCAAGTCGAACTCCAAATGCAAATATGCTCTTACGCAAGTTGCATACAACTGAAGTCGAAATAATCTTTTTGTAAAATGAGTATAGAAATACATTGTGTAAAAGTGACAATATCGATTTTCAATGGATATGTGTAAGGCTAACCATAAGAGAAATCACAATTTCAATTTGTTGTGTATATATTAGGTCAGGATCCAATTTATCAGTATATGAAAGTTTTCTTGAGTCATTTGAAACATATGACGAGCTACGCACCGGAAACTTATTTATAATAGGCGATTTTAATGTATCTGAAATCAATGACCATTTATATAATCTTGAAAATGGTTCATCAAAGGCCAAAATCATTCATAATATCATCTGTAGTTTTGACTTATACTCAATTAACCATGTCTTAAATCAGGTCAACAATACTTTAGACCTTGTATTGACGAACATAACAGAAACAAGGGTTGCCCTTTCTGATAATCCCTTGGTAAATATTGACTTATATATCATCCTGCGCTTGAAATTAATTTTCACTGCCAAAAAAGCCTCTCAAGACGAAAGCTACATGGTATCATCTCATAACGATAAAAACAAATAGCTAAAAATCATAAGTATCCAGTTTGGTACACCAAAGAACTTATTAGAGAAATAAAGTTTAAAGAACATCTTTTAAGATTATCGAGAAGAAATCCAATTCATAGCCAAAGGTACAGAGAGCTTAGGGCAGACGTAAAACAAAACATTAAAACTTGTTATAGTAATTATCTAAGAAGTATTGAGAACAACATCAACACTAATCCAAAAAACTTTTGGGAATATTTAAAATGCAAATGGAGTAATTCTAATATAGCTTTTAGGTTTTCTTATGAAAATCAACATTTTGAAAATGACGTAGATATCGCAAATGCCTATGCAAAATATTTTGAATCTGTTTATAGTCAAAGTCAACCACTTGCACATAACATTGAATTAAAAGACTATCATTTAAGTAAGTTAAGTATAGAAAATGTAACCGAGGATGAAATATATAAGGCAATTTAATCATTAAAACCTAAATCGTCTGTAGGAGTTGATGGTCTGCCATCATACCTTTTTAAAGCATATGCAGACATAATGAAAGTTCCACTAAAAATAATATTTAGTATTGCGCTAGAAAATAATACTTTTCCAGATTTATTTAAAATAGGTAGAATTACCCCTATACATAAGAGCGGAAATACCAGCCTTATAATAAACTACAGACCCATTACAGTGTTACCCTCACCATCAAAAATACTAGAACGGGTGATATATAATAGAATATATGCTCACGTCACACCCATAATTTTAGAAGAGCAACACGGCTTTGTTAATAAAAAATCAATGGTGACAGATCTATGCGTATTTAGTGATTACATTGCGAATGACGTAAACAATGGCTCACAGGCTGACACCATAGAGTCTTGATACAGGGATTAAAGTCTTTCTCATTTGACGAAAATCTATTAAGTTTTTTGGACTCATATCTTATCAATAGACCTCAGTTTATTAAATTCAACAATGTCGAATCTTACCCTTTCATAGCTTCCTCTGGAGTCCCACAAGGGTCGATTCTAGGGCCCCTGCTTTTTATTATTTTCGTAAACGACATATCGGATTATATTAAGCATGCCAAATTCCTATTTTATGCAGATGACCTAAAATTATATCTGACAGTAAAAACCATAGAGGGCACATATTTATTACAAAGTGATTTGCATGCCATTTCAAATTTTTGTAAAGATGAAGATTTAGCCTTTAATGAATCTAAATGCAAAGTTGTAACTTATACTAGGAAAAAAAAACCCGATCATAGAAAATTACACCATTAATGACGTTCAAATTGAAAGACTACACGAAATTAAGGACCTAGGGGTTACCTTTACAAGCATGTTTTCTTTCAACACACATATTGTAAAGTTAACAGCTGACTGTTACAGACGACTTGGGTTCATCCTTAGGTCTGCTCATGATTTTACTTGTGGGACGTGTATATTGCTATTTAACTCATATATTTGGTCAAAACTTGAATATGCTTGCATTATATGGAATCCGAAAACTTTCGTATACTCGGAAATGTTGGAAAAAGTCCAAAAAAGATTTCTAAGATAAAAAACTATGGAGTGTGGTTACACTTAATATCATATAAAAGACAACTAATTGAATTTAATATAAGCCTTCTTTCTGAACGACGTGAGACAGCTCAAATCCTGTTTATCTACAATATCTTGCATGATAATTTTAATGCACCTGAAATATTATATGCTATTAACTTTAATGTGCCTGATATAAGATTAAGAGTAAGAAGTTGTATGTTTAAAATCTCAAACCTAAATTCACCAACAGAACAATGTCTACTTGCAGTAAATAACTTCGTAAGGAACAATGATATAGATATCTGTAATGTTAATAGAAATGTGTTAATGTCTTATTTATCAGTGATTTTATATGCTGTGCTTTTGTTTTAGTTTTAATTCTCGTTTTTATTGCATATTTTTATGGTCTTGTAATCTATGTCACACATGTTTATACCTGTATTACCACATACACTGTGCATCATGTAATTGGATTTATCTGTTTGCTGTACAGTATAATAAATAAATAAATGTTGAATGCTTCGACATCGCCTGGAGTATATTGAATACTCTAACACTATAGATTGTCAGACAAACTACTTAAACTATAAAGTTGTGACGTCAAAATGAGTAAAATATTAAACCTAAAAATTGGAAAGTATTATGAAAATAGTAAAAAATATTCTACGACTATTGACACTTCATATTGGTATTGTTCCATTACACTCTGTTATATTTTAATAGTCTGTTATAAAAATTTGGGAAAAATTTGAGGTCTCGACCGGTTTCAACCAAACCGGTCAGGGAAAAGGTCTTTGAAACGAAAAGGTTTAAATTTGACAGACTGCGTCACTTAGTAATTTTTAAGTTGGAAATGGAAAAAAAAAAGTTTAATAAACCCAGCCGTTTCGGGGTGCCAGACCTTTCAATTCGTGTTTAGTATGTTATGAAGGGTATGCCTACTCATTCTTATGAATGTTGAAATAACATAAGTAAATTCGTTGCTGGCTCTCCTGCTACAAGATAAATATACTTATATTTATTTGATGAACTAAACGATAAAGAAGTTGTTTGATCGTATAATTGGTATATCAAAAATATAAGTTGAGGAGTGTTAGATGCCACCCAATATCAAAGTGTTTCGTATGTCATCTAATATGATCATGTGTTCTGAAATATCTTATTTGTAATATTCCTTTTGGAAACAATGTTTCTTATAATATCAATACTTAATGACCTTTCCAAGATCAGACATGTAGCTTATTCAGAAATAATAGATTTTTTAAAAATTCACTACATGCTTTATTCTATGTTTTAATATTTTTATCAAGTCGCAATTTATTCACAAACATATTTAAAATTAAGCAATTACCTACGTCGAAATGTTCACTACACAAATGGACACCAAGTTTAAATAGATATTTTTTGCAGCACTGCTAGCTACTCTTTAAATCCTATTCTCACGTGGCTACTTTTGAGGCGGCCTGCAGCAAATAAATATTGCATGCAACCGAACTGCACATGCTACTTTTAGGGTTGCTCAGGTATTCACATGAAGATTTACTTGAACTGCACAGTTTTTTACACTGCACCGCAGCAAAAGTAGCTGGGTCTGTATCTGTTTATGTTCTACAAACTGGCTTTTACAGAATTAAAATATATCTATTCGTTTAGAAGTTATCCGGCCTGGAAGTTTTTTTTTTTGGGACACCCTGTATATGTCCGACTGTCACCGCCTTTTAACTTTTAAGCATGAAAGGACCCCAGAACAAAACCAATAAAAATCGCGTTTCGGTGGAATTGGCTGAAACTTTGCTATTTTGTACTTCAAGTCATGCTGATTGCTGATCAAAAGTTCTTATTACATCGAGCCGATCCTATGGACAGTTTTTGAGATACAGTTTGTCAAAGTTAGGTAATTTGCGTCATTTTAGACATTCAAGAATTTTTTACTCTTAAACTATTAACTTGGCAAAAAATTGCAAGTGTCGAAATATTTTTGTTCGAATCCCATAAAGCTCAAGAATTTTTTTCAGAATTTTTTATCAACTTTTAAGTTAAGTAAAATATATATATGTCATACTTCGACATGCTTCAGTGGGATTGACTGAAACTTTGCAATTTTGTAGTTAAAGTCATGCTGATAAAAAATTCCTATTGCACTGAGTCGATCCTATGAGTGGTTTTCACGCCAGGAGTGCTTGAATGTCCTAACAACGAGGTAATGGGTAATCTATGTACGTGTTTATGAATGGCTTCCAGCATGTCTGTGTACGTGCACAAAAAATGTAATGTAATGTAAAAATAAGCTTGTATTTTTGACAATATGTGTATAAAGTCACGTCCCTGTAAATATAAAATAATAATCAGTTTTTGGGTGTCATTTTCAAGGGGCTCAAGGTATTTGGGGACATATTTCTGCAGTAGAATCTGCACCAGAAGTTTGTAATCGATATTTCTGGAAAATTCTATATACACTGGCACATACATACACACAAACGCACACATGCACGTACACAAACACGCTGGAAGCCCTTCATAAACACGTGCATAGATTACCTCTTACCTCGTTGTTAGGACCTTCAAGCACTCCTGGAGCGAAAACCACTCATAGGATCGACTCAGTGCAATAGGAATTTTTTATCAGCATGACTTTAACTACAAAATAGCAAAGTTTCAGCCAATCCCACCGAAGCATGCCGAAACATGACATATATATATTTTACTTAACCAAAAAGTTGATGAAAAATTCTGAAAAAAATTCTTGAGCTTATGGGATTTGAACAAAAATATATCGACCATTGCAATTTTTGCTAAAGTTAATAGTTCAAGAGTAAAAAATTGTTGAATGTCTAAAATGATGCAAATTACCTAACTTTGACAAGCTGTATCTCAAAAACTATCCATAGGATCGGCTCGATGTAATAAGAACTTTTGATCAGCATGATTTGAACTACAAAATAGCAAAGTTTCAGCCAATTCCACCGAAACACGATTTTCATCGGTTTTGTTCCGGGGTTCTTTGCGTCAGTTGTATAAAATATTGACTCAAATCCTGAGATGGCGTTATTTTGCAAAAGAAAATTTATAGGGATGGTTCCATTATACGTAAAAGTTAGGGAAAAAATCTTTTCGTATATGTACACTACAGTATATCCACAGTTAGAGTGGATAAGAGGGTAAACTTTTTTATTTCTCATTTTACGTGGAAAATTTATTCTTCATAAAAAGTTTTACTTTTGTTAAACATATGATTGCCATGGAGTAAGTTGACATGGCATGTACAGGGTGTTCAGAAAATTAAAAAGTCTGAAAATTAGGAAGTTTCCATTTTTCTCATTTTCTCTTAATAAATAGTCGTAAAAATCTAAAAAATATCTGTAATTTTTTTTTTAATTATCTCTATAGATTAAAAAGTTATCGTCCTTCAAAGTTTAAAATGCCGCGCTCATCTGGTCTGATATAGTCCACAGTACATCGCCCTTTTTTTTTTAATGATTCGCAACAGGCTGAATTTCCGTAAGTAGCTTCGTTTTGACGAGACACCCAACTTTTCTCTCTGCGAAAATTCTCGATAGTGGTAGCTAATAGCAAAAATTATTTTTTCTATTTCACACGAATTAGACAATGGGCGTCTCGTCAAAACGAAGCTACTCACGAAAATTCAGCCTGTTACTAATCATTAAAAAAAAAAGGGCGATGTACTGTGGACTACTACTGGATTACGTCACAGTACATAATTCCGTCAACAGTGAGCGGGCGCGGACACCTTTAGTTTAGTTCATTCAGTGTTATTTTTACTGGACGAGAAATTTTAACCTCACTAAATGAACATGAGCGAGGGCATACACTAAATAAAGGGAATATATGGTGCGCAGCCGGCATGGCGATTTCAGCAAGTTGTGTACTGTGACGTCACGGGTGGACTTCAGTCGAGCACGGAGTATTCAAATAAGAAATTAAATAAGTTGGTGAGTTTTGAAGATATTGAGATGATTTTTTTTTTGTTTCGCTAGTTAACTGAAAGACTACTAAATGAGGTTGAATGTACATGATATTTCTAAAATAGGAAACTTCCTAATTATGTAAGAGTAAACTACATTCAATTTTAATGATACGAAAAACTGTAATTTAGAAAAGTTGCTTAGAATTAACGTTTATGTCTGTATTCTTGAATGTCTTCTCTATATGAAAAAAAATCATGATAGGTATAGGACTCACAGCGAAACACATAATTATCCTACGAGAAATAATAATCTAATTGCACAAAATTTTCTACGTCTCAAGAAGTAGAAATGGCACTGGTTACTATTGTATAAAATTCTTTAACTGCCTTCCCAATACCATTAAAGATCTGAACATAACAGCTTTTAAATCTAAAATTAAAACATATCTGCAGACAAAATCCTTCTACACCATACAGGAATATCTTGCCAATGATTTTTCAGACATGTAATAGCATAAGGTGAAGAAAAATGATAGGTTTCACCCAATCAGTGATATATACCTCCCATTGTTAAATTTTTATAAAAACTAATTCCTATCTTAACAAACTCATTTTGTTATTTTGTGACTTGCATAAATACTATACAAAGTATTTATACCAATAAATTTGTATTGTATTGTATATTGTATTGTATGTCTATGAGTATAATTAGCAGTTTTATTTAATAGTTTTTGTAATAATTTTTGTATAATTTTCATTTTACCGTTAAGTTTTACTGCTAGGTACTTGATACTTATGAAACATTTTTTTAAAATTCGAATTAGGCAGATTTATCCACAAATGGGAATTCTGACATAAATTTTGAAAAAGTCATAATCAGTGAATTTTTTCAGCTTATCAGCGATAAATAAGTTTGATTATTATAATAGGTTATGTCTCTAACGATTTTGTGTAATTTTGGGAGTAAATGTATAGGTACATTCTTTTAAACTGACAGTGGATATATTTTAATTGACGTAAATATAAAGTATGCATTAACTTTAATAAATGGTTATGATTTGGACTGAAATAATTTATGAAACTCATATTTTTGATGCTATAATTTTTATCGATCATTTGTTTATATAGGGTAAATTATACTGATTTTTCTACGGAACCTGTGTATGTCTAAAAAAACACTTAAATGAGTTGTTCAACTCATATTCGGGGAAAACTTTTGGACATTAATATTCAGGTAATATTTATTTATTAATATTTGACTTTAGAAGTTTGGAAACTTTCAGATTACTTAATTGGAGTATATATAAATAATGAAAATACTGTTTACAAAATATCGCAGGTTGCTAAATAAATAGTTTACTTACTAAAATATTGTGATTATGGTTTACTTTTCCTTAAAAAGTATCGGTTAGATAAGATCTAAACAGTAACCTCAAATAACTTTTTTCTTTACTCAACAGTTTTATTTAATTAAAGTATGAACAGTTGCATTGTAGTGTAGTTGTATGTACAAACTCAAAATTTTAATAGTAAATAGGTAGATAAGAGCAGGCAAATAATATCAGACATTGTATTTCTGTAACATAAAAAAAAACAATACATTATTCAGACAATATTAACATAATGTTTTTATGTATTAAATAAAATTAAAAAATATAGCGTAGCATATTGAATTTTTATGCTTTATCTTTAGATATGACAATGTTCAACAAATTATTAATTTTTTTAACCTCACCTATAAAAACAGAGGTTATTGCAATTGGTCCAAAATCTAAACCAAATGCCCCACTTTTTGAAACTTATATGTATTGAAGTTTGCTTGGAAAAGTTCTATATTTAAATACGAATGTAAGTTAGGAAAGTTGAACTTCAATCAAGTTGCCGTATAAGGTATATTTTTTATCTAGGCTGTCACCTCAATCAAAAATCGTATGCCGAATACTGAAAAAATTCACTTTTCCTGAATACCAAGAACTAGTACACATATACGATACAAAATTCAAAAAGAAAAAACAGTTAATTTTTACTCAGAATTGGTGCCTCAACTCTGTAGCTTCACGGGTAGTAAAATTAAACAGAAAACTAGTCAAATATACTGTGTTTGTAACTAGACATTGCTGCATTAAGGCCAATCCAATAAAAACTGTTCTATTTCTCATAGTAACCCGCTACTCATGGAAAAATAGTGATTTTATAAGTACTGGGAGAAAGTAAACAAAATTAACTGAATAGAAAATTGAAACATTTTACCTACTTTTATTTAACAAATTATCCCACTATGCAACACTAATTCACAAGTTCATATTTAAATGAGTTTTCCTTTTATGATAATCTATTTTTGACACCCTTAGAAATGCTATTATTTTATTACCCATCATAAAATAGTTAACTTGGGGCATCTAGGGTAGTTTATTGAATAAATAGGTACAGAAGTCAATAGACCTTTACACAAAGAATAATATTCACGAATACCATAAAACCATAAATTTTTATATCACTTAAATATCATAAATGCGGAAGTTCATATCAGATAAATCAAAATTAGAAACATCAATACTCTATAGTTTAGATTACCATCTGACCGTTACCCAATTTCTTTAATACAGCAAACATTCTAATCTACTCACATTTTGAAAATCAGATAAAATATGAATTTGATGATTATTGCTTTTGTTATGAAGCAAATATAATAGATACTAACATTTTAGACCACTATGCACAAATCTTGAGCATAGAAACTCCCAAAAAAAAAAAGCAGCAACATATGTATAAAACAATATTCAGCGAGGCAAATATATGCAAGTAGTAGTAGTACAAAGCTTTATTGGAAATTCCAATTGGCTAACGACCTAAGTCTTCCAGCCTATGTACATTATATTATATTTACAATACTTATTAATTTAAAACAAATGTTATGTTTATAAGGTTTTTACAAAAAAAAAAATTAGTAATAAAATATAATATTATGAGTGTATTTTATACTATTGTTGATTGCGTAATAACACTAGGGATTCGTAGATTGTTTGAGTAGGGAATAATCTTTTGGGTGGGATGTTGGGATTTGTTGGGTAAATTAAAGGATTTATTAATTTGATGTTAGATAAATTGCTTGAGAATTTTTTTAATAGTCTTTGGGTTTGGGTTATTAGAGGGATTGTGCAAGAGATTATTGGGATGCCTAATTTTCATGATCTTCCTCAGATTACTTCTTTCCCCTACTTCGATATTATTTAAGGCTGGCTTTCGACAATTTCCAAATAGAATGAAACCATATTCCATCATTTTGTATATATTACATGCTGTTGACGTATTTATACCTTCATTTCTATATGTAAGGGATCTAAAGTGTTTAGTTCTTGATACAACACTTTGTTTACACCATTTTGTGTGCGACTTAAAATTTAGCTTGCTGTCAATATTGATACCTAGGTGCTTGCAAGATTGAGAAGGTCGGAGTATCTAATGAAGTAGATTAATTATCTGTAACTCTATGGTTAAATATAATCAGATGAGAGTTGCTGAAGTTTTTCAATGGTTTCTCTCGAAGATTTCCCATGGGAGACCAGGCAATTATCGTCAGCAAATTGTAGCATATATGCATTATGGTCAACATTCCGTGGATGTTCCAGATTGTAATTATATATGTCATAGCAGAAAATATTGTAGAGTAGTGGAGAAAGGGGAGAACCCTGTGGTAAACCTTGTTTAGGAGTAAATGGAATGGACAATTTGTTTTTAACTTGAACTTGAAGAGATCGGTTTGAAAGATAGTGTTTTAAAATCCATATGATATAGTCTGGGCACTGAATTTGATGTAATTTATACAGAAGTCTGTGGTGCCAAACACTATTGAAGGCTTTGTTTATATCAAGAAAGATGGCAGCCGACTTGTTTCCTAGTTTATTGTTGGTTTGGACATATTTCTTCGGTATATCTGTGTTTAGTTTTTTTAATATACCGTATGATATATTGTCATATCCGGGTGTAGTGTTCTTTTTTGTTACGGTTGCAGCATAGTACTCATCTGCGTCTATAGGAGGAATATCTTCAAAATGCCTTTCTTCGAAATATAAGTTGTACCAATCATCGACTTCATTCTGGTGATTTGCGTCAAAGTTGGCATTTTCACTAAAGGACAAGGGTAGATAAGGGCCTTTTTCCGCCCATCGGCCATGTTGTATGTCATTATATTTTCCGAGTAGTATATGTCTTGACGAGTAATAAAAAACTGTTCTTTGGAATAGTAGATTATTCAGTGAGCATATAATGATGGTTATTACTCGCGGGGGTGATGTTTACGGCACGAGACGAAGGCGTGTCGTAAATCATCCTAGTGTGTAATAGCCATTATACGCCAACTGAATACTATAATTTATCCACGACTATCGCATATTTTAACTGTTTGAATCGCTTAAAACTGAAAAAATAAAGTTCATTTACAGTAAAACGTTGACGTGTTAAACGTCAAACACGAAAATATGCATGAAAACATGGAAAAATGGATTCGCCGTTTCCTTATGAATATTGCTAGTTCCTGATTGGTCAAAGGTGCGTTAGAATGAAAACAACTAGTTCCTGATTGGTTAAATATGTGTTAGAATCAGATTATGTTCATTATACGTTTGGTTGGAATAATGACTATCATTATTTGCCAATTGTTAAATGTAGAATGCAATGATTATACGATGGTCGTGGATAAACATATTCTTATTCAATACACATGACAATATTTGGTTTTGAGCGCTGACACGTTTAAATTCGCATGCAACGTCGACACTACTACGACTCCCGTGGAAAAGATTTTGTTTTTTATACATTGAAGCGCTTGATGAAACAATATAAATTAACCATTATTTAAAAGCTTAAATGCTCAACAATGAAATGAGGTACCTATAGTTTATCTTGTTTCATTGAGCGCATCTAACTGAAATATACATTAAAAGTCCAGAAAAAGGTCAAAAATTACTAAAAAACTGCAAACATGCCCACTTTGAAATGATATTACTATGACCTACTGTTATTTTTCAAATGTAAAACATATAGAAACATAAAGATCATATGTTCAACTATAAATAAATAACGCTTAATGACTTTAAGGAAAACTTTTCTTTTTTATGAAATTAGTGGGCGAAAATTATATAGCTTATCTACCCTTGTCCTTGGAACGATTTTTTAAAATGATTTGCAAATGTGTCTGCAATTTCCTGATCTGCTATTAATATTTTATTATTTTCTATTAGAAATTGACTATTATTATGTTTACATATTTTGATAGTTTTTTAATTTGGTTCCAGTACTTTTTTCCCTTTGACACATTTATTTCATGACACACTTCTAAATATATGCAAATTTTATGATTTTCTAGAAAATGCAAATTGGCAGAATATATACAAAGCCAAAACACTACATGAAAAATACAATAGTTTTGACAGCAAGCTATCATACTACTTGCAATCTGTCTTTTCCTCTAAAAAAAAAATGTAATATAACTAGGAAAAACTTGCATGGAATAATGAAAAATTACAAAATGCTAAAGAAACGTTAAAGTTTTTAGCAGAATTATGCTCAATGCAATCTCTACCAAAACCTGTGTACATGCAATATAAAGATTATTATTCAAAGCTACTGCTGGAGGAAAGAGAAATATAATAAGACAATAAATGCATCTGACAATGAAATGAATAGTACAGTCAATAGGTAGGTTCTTATCCGAATAAGTGCGGGAGTTTCGAAACTTTGGTCATTTGTAGATTTCGATGCCCTGAATGAAATAAGAAAAAATGCAATTTTAACCCCGCCTTTCTACAACCACATCCTGCACTGCACCCTGTTTTGCATGGCAGCATTCATTCAGGACATATCAAGTCCAGGAGTGGCAGGGGATTTGTAAAAATGTTGAAAAATGGGGCTGAAAACGGAGCAAAGCTGGGCTTACACCAGTAATAATGCTGAAAGATCTTGCGTCTGAAAAGCTACTTAAATTTCTTTCCTGTAAATCCAAGAAAGACTATAGTGCAGCATGTGGTTGTAGAAAAGCAGGGTTAAAATGTTGTGTAATTTGCAAATTTTATAACGGAAAAAGCTGACAATGCACAAGTGAAATCAAGTATATTTGAGGATTTTCAGATATGAAAACAAATTTTGTCTCAACACAAGAATACTCCTTCATAAAAGTCGCACTCAATTGAGAAATTACAAAAAATCATAATTTTGTCAAGAATGCTTGACTTCGATCGGCTGCTGCACCGAAACTATTCAGTTTAACGAAAAAATGTATAGGACATAATCTTGTAGAAAACTGAATGATCTTTTATTTTAATAAGAACATTTTTTGCCGTATGAGGCATCCGAAGCCAGATATTTCAAAGAAACTGTTTTTGTGCGCCATTTTTTCAATATAGCGGCGCCGGCGGCTGATATCACATTTTGTATTTTTTTTATTTGATTCAGGGCATCGAAATCTACAAATTCCCAAAGTTTCAAAACTCCCGCACTTTTTCGAACTAAACCCCATGTTTTATGCTCTCACCGCTGTATTAACATGGCAAATAATAAATAAAAATAATAATAGAAAATCTGTCAGCAGTAATTTTGAAGAAATACATATCGATAATGAAATGGTCACGTATCTGGAAATGATTACTGAACATTTGTAATGACTATTTCGTTGAAATGGCAGAAAAAATTATTAAAATTTTGATACTGATGACGTTAGCAGCCGGCTAACCTACATATAATATACCACAATCAATTTATGTCTATCCAACAGATGTAACAGAAGTAACCAATGTTATTAAGTTTAAATAAATATTCATCTGGGGAGGACAATATTTCTAATAACTTTCTTTAAAAAATATGTCCGATAATAGCCAAACCTTTAAAACTCACCTTATAAATTATTCATTAAGTAATGGCATATTTCCAACAAAACTAAAGTTTGCAGTAGTCATACCTGTCTATAATGACCCACATACAGTTGAAAATGATAGACATATTAGTCTCTTGTCATGTTGTGCTAGGGCCTTTGAAATAATAATGAGCAAGAGGTTACTATCGTTTTTTAAAATTAATAATATCCTCTCCGATACGCAACATGGTTTCAGAGCAAGAAGATCAATGACTACTGCTATATACATTTTAAAGAAACAGTAATTTTAATTCACATTCTGTTTAGATTTTATTTATATTGTTAGGTTAAGTTTTGCCAACTCTGCCAGTCCAACCACTCAATTACCACGGCACTACCGCGCGGTGGATGTCTGACTGCCCAGCCTAGGTGTTGGCAATACTATATGTATTCTAGGGTGGCCCATCTTTTTCGAAATCGAAATTTTTTATTTCTCACCCCTGCAAATGGTTCCATTTGAAGAAAAAACAGTCCCCTCAAAATATTATTGAGGCAAATTGAAGGCATTATTATGCAATAATAAAAGTAAATGGAATTATTTACATTCTTTGGTTGATGCATTGTTTTTTTTTTTTTTAATCAGCAACATTTATCTTTAGAATGACTAATCAAGTCATACAAATATCAAAGACATTATCTGTTGTGACTATGACATGTGTCGTACTACTGTAAATTCGTAGTCTAAGAAAACTAGACTAGAAGTTTTTAAAATAATATTATGAAACGTTTTTTTCATACATAGTACCAAATATTATCCTAAATCTACAAGACATATAGTAATAAAAACAATATTTTTTGCACTAGGCCAAAGCATGCGACAGGGTTTCTTTTTTACATTTGGAAACTGTGATTTATAATCATTTACAACTTGGAGTAAAAACTGTTTTTGGTCTCATTTTTTGATAAAATGTCATTATAGTCAGTAATAAGTTTGATTCCTCTCTCAGCGGCATCATTTACAACTTTAATTTTGTTTACAATATTGAAACATCGGGTATAACTTTCATTTCCCCTCCATGTTGTTGGATCATTTTCCAAAAATTCCATAGACAATCCTAATTTTTGAAAAAACTGTTTAGTGTTCTCGCATATGAAGTCCTGAATTTCCTTGTTTTCAACGTCAGTAATGTTACTAATCATAAGTCGTTTAATACCCTCTTGATTTGGTGCTTTCCTATTCAAAGCTTTAACCATTTCTCTTTTAGTGGTAACTGAAATATCGTCATCAAAGAAAGATAAGCCAACATTTACTGAATTAAGGTACCACAAATGGTTCACTATTTTCCTACTTGCGGCTTGAGATATTTCTTCGTCAATATTTTGATAATTAATGAGTTCTTTACAAAAGTCTAAGTCATGAAGCGGTGCTTTACTAGCAAATGACGCTGTAAACCAGGCCTTTACATAAACCTTTACAATAAAGAGACATATATCTTCAATACCTATTTTTTCTTTTTTAGTTAGTTGGAACTGATCTTGGAAAAAATATATTTTTAGACAGTAAATGGCTTTGGCCATCCAACGTGCATGATGAAATGCCCCTGGTTGATCGTGTGAGTGGGCTCTTCTTCAACAAAAAGTTTAGAAAGCATTAAAAATTCTTTATAATCATCACAAGGCTGTTGCAAAGTTAATGCTGCATTTAGAATCTTTACAATTTCGGCTTTAACTGGTTGTAAAATTTGTTTAATTTTTGATACCTGAAATCCAGTTTTTAGTTTATTTTGATCTATTTTAGGCCAAAATTCCCTAAAACGCTTAAATAGTGGCACATTTGGACCAGATGAGGAAGGCATTTTTGTGTCAAACACACTTCTCAAAACCACTTCAAAAATATGATGTCTACAAGGAAAATATAAAATATCTCTTTCTAATTTTTGTTGCAATAGTGTGGCTGCCCCATTTATATAACCCATATTTGATGCTGTTGTATCACAACACAAAGCTATTACCTTTTCGTCCAAATTCCATTCACAAAGCACATCATAAACTGCTTCAGTCTGTTCTCTTCCAGTTGAATTGGGCAAAGCTGGTACTCCAAGTAGTTGTTCAATATCTCCACTAGTAACTAAGATAGCAAGTCTATCGATATTTCCCATTCCAGTGAGAGAAGGTAAAAGTTTTCCATCCCAATGGATGACTGGGGCCGGCATCAGAATTACCGAAGGCAGTTTTTAATATTCCAGCTCTTTCTTCGCGGATGCGTTGTCTAGAGCGCTGAAGTGTGGTTCTGCTGATGGACAAAGATGTGGTGTCATGTCCTAGTGCTTCTGCTACTGCCGTCAAAATATGGACTCCATACCTGTCGCTTATTTTGCAAGCATCAAATGCAGCGGCTATTTTTGGTGTGATGATGTTACATGTTCCATACAATCTCCTCTTTTTTGGCTGTGACGGGCGAGGCTGGTCTTGTAACAACTCTTCTTGGGCTTCGATTATTTCATCTTCATTTTCGTTGGAGTCGGCTGAATTACTACTTGATGATGAACAGGTGACTGTTTCCTCTAATCTAGCTTTTTCTTGTTGACTTCGTTGCATTCGTTCTGATAATTTCTGTAATTTCTCCTCAGCTGATTTTTCTTGAGAAGCAAGTTGGTAATCAATACCATGCATAAATCCAGGACGTCCCTTTTTTCTTTGGTTAATTAAAAACTGCTTATCTTCATCTATTTTCATCAACTCCAGTGCATTTGCATGAGAAATGTCAAAAAGATCGTCCAATTTTTCAACGAAATTTTTTTCTTTAACTCCCGCACTGGCCCTTTTAGCCGATTTTTGTAAGTTCCTCCACTCTGCATAAAGTTTATCTAGTTGTTTAACACAATGAAAATCCTGACGTGTCGGAATGCGAGCTTTATCCCAAAAAACTGACACCTCTTTTATTGTTAATTTAGCACTTTCATGTACACTTAGCTTCACTTCACGAATGTTATAAAAGAGCACTTGTAATACTTGTCTATTAGACGGCAATTTATTGCCAATGATTTGTGACGAATAGTGTCCAACTAAGTAAATGAAAGTATCCTTTCGTAAGGATCTAACATCAGCCATCGTTAAATGTTTTTTCAAAAAGGAACGTATGCTAGAACTTATAATGTCACCACTGTAAAACACAATTGCAAACTGACATAAAAATCTACCGTAGGTGCATTATATTTCCAAACTTCCAAAACAAATAATTTCTAGGAAATAATTACACCAATAAAACATTATGAGAAAAGAGGTAGTTATTTGTATTTTAAGTAAAATTTAAGTGTATTACCGTAATAAAATCTTATCCTACAAATTTCTACCTGAATGCGGCACAGGTTACCGTTCACCGAATTATCTGAAACTTTGACATAAATTATTCCTAGTATAATAGTATATTTTCGTGGGGTGAGACGCAAAAAAAATTCACCCCCTATAGAGATGGGCCACCCTAATGTATTCGATATTTCGTAACAATAAATTGTTCACTTGGCTTTACACTTGACTTTCACCCAGAAGTTCCGGGTTCGCTTCCCTAAATGTATAGCTCCTTTCGCACAAGGCTCTTCCCCAGCTTTAAGGGATAAAGGGGTTCTTATTACTCATGATGTTTTTAAGTTTTACAAAGGCTTCTCAAATCAACGTCGCTTTGTAACATGTGCCACTTGACCGACGCTTGACACTATTGGCAGTTCAATTCATCACTATTCTCCTTCTATGGTTAAAGCATAGCCGCATCACCATTATGAGCACTTTATGTAACTCACCCTGTATGTGTGACATGAATAAGAAACATACTTATAATGACATATTGGCAAAAAACAACAAGGAAAGAGGTTGAAGAAAATTAATTATGATAGTTATTTGTTTTATTTTGTTTGAAAATTGCCAGTAGATTGCTTGGACTAATGAAATACATATTTTTTATTTTATCTTTATCTTCATTTCTTATTTTTTAGGTCATGCACAAAGCCCGGCATATCCAATGTACAATAGTCCCATGAATTCAATATCATCCCCTCAGCAAAGTTCAAGCAATCAGGTTGCCCCTCCTTCGCCGCTAGATGTGTCGGTGCCTCGTCCCAGTTCCCAAACCGGGAATGTTGCCTATCCCTCTGTAATAACTCGAGCTTTGAATCCAGATAAACCTTTCACAGAGAGATATGAACGCACTAATCACAGCAACCAACAGAATCAGAACTGTTGGGACGAGAGACAGGGGCAACGTAAATTCCAAAATAATCAGTCGACTTCCCAGTCCCAGTCAAACAATTATAACTCTAGCAGCAGTATTGAAATGAATAGAAGTGAACAGAATCAACAAAGAATCGTGGTAGGAGTTGGGGAAAGACAGCAATACTTTGAAACAAACAGTGGACATCAGGTTACGCTTCAGGATTTGTCAAGTTGTAGGGGTGACCCTATGAGCATTGTTAAAAATTTGCAACAGCAGCAAAGTTGTCAGGTGGCACAGAATGAAATTAAAACGGAGGTTAAGCCACCTGTTAAAAGGAGAAAGAGTAGTGAAAAACCCAGCGTACCTGAATTACACAATATACCAAGTAAGTTTTTTATTATGCTTCATTAGCAATATTTAATTCTCAAATAACGATAATGATAATCCTAATATACAAATAATTAATACATTAACAATTTAAACAACAGTTTAAACCAGTAAAATAGAACAACAATAAATAAACACGTCATAACATACACACACATACATGCATACATGCACACCCATATACACACGCACATTACATAAATATATAAAAAATCTAGTATAACTAAAATTAAAATTAGTAGTTTTCTTGCAATAACTTAAAGTATTAGGATTATTTTCACAAAGATTTACACAATTTATTTATGAGGATATCTTTTTTTGTATGTTTCATTAATTAAAAAACTAAACCGCACAATAAAAGTTCCATTTTAATTATAAAGTATTATTATCAACTTGGCAGTTTGGTTTTATTTTCAGTGTATGTGCAGTAGCCATAAATAGATAAACATTTTATTCAGTCCAAATGGTGTTGAATACAGAAATGTTAATACTTATTATAAATGTAAGCATTAGTCCAAGATAAATCGACAAAAATATTGCAAGTTGGAAAAAAATTGTAACAGATTGATTTTTTGCATGCGCCTTAGTAATAGAGTTCTTAATAATGTGTGAGAGTTCCTTATTGATATGACCGTTGTGAGGTCAATTGCAAGGGGTCAAAGTTTGCAAAAACAGTATTGTGCAAATATCTTGAAAACGGTGAACTTTTCAAAAAAAAAACATAATTTACTAAATTGTGGCTGAGATAATTTGCTACAAAAACGAATTCAGAAGTTTTTTTTGTAGGGGAAACCGTTCACGAGATATAGCGTTCCAATCAAGAGTGTAGTAAAGGTTGAGTAAGAGGTGTCTTTTTTTTTGTGTGGTATGTGGTATTCTCAGTAGGCCTGATCTGCGATGTTCTTATAGTCTAATTATATTGTCTTTATAACTTTCCCACGTTTTTTTTTTATTGAATATTTGAGAAGTTCTCTTTTTTGCGAAATTTGCTTCTTTTCTACAGAAAAAATTATTATGTTATATGAATGACCAATCAGTATACTCTAGCACCCTTAGTAGAGGCTACATATGAGCAGATTCTCTATCTCAGTGTTCCCTTTAAGTTAAATGAAAGTTAAGGTGCTAATTAATAACTTACCGCTTAGTTTTTACATTTTTCAATTCTGCTGACAAAAAGTTCATGTTTGAGACATAAAAGTCATTCACCATTTCACTGTTAATAATAGGGAGATTATCACTTGTTGCCTTCTCAAAACCTTTCTCCATTTTAATGTCTACACAGTTCACACATACACATACACACACACACTTACACTTTTAAATAATTAATAAGAAACAAAGTTATACAGTCAAAATACTAGATACGTACGATCACAACTAAGAGAACATAACTTATCTTTTAATTATTATTTAATACCCATTTTATTTCCATCAGTGTTGCCAAGTATCAGTTATTTGTTGAGAGCCGACATATAAAGTGTGTTTCTTCTGTTAATTATTATCATTTTTATTATAGTAGGTGGTACTATTCAATGGAAATTCATTATTTTCAAAAGCGGAGATAAAAAGTAGACATTCTTTAGTGAAATAATTAAAGCATTTCCTCTAACGTTAAACATTCATATACATTAGGCAACATGGAAATAGTCTCATCGGCAGGTTTTCAGACGAGATGTAAAATTCAGAAATGTCAACAGGTTCGGTTAATGTTTCTATGAAGCCGGAAATTATTTAATTTTGATTGTAGGGTCTGCCCATGATGTAATTTGACCGCGTTTACTTGTTTGAAATATGGGGTAAAGTAGACAATATTTTTGTTTTTAAAATATCCATTTAAAATTAAAATATACGATAATATGACGTGTATATATATAATATTTATTAGATGTTAATAAATGATTTATGACATAATAAACATCAAGTTCAATTACGTGGGAAAGGCCCATTACATAATCGATAGTTTTATTAATTATTTTCATTTTCTGAGTCTGATTTTTCGGTTTCCAAACATTGGATGATGAAAGATGATAAATTCTTGCTATGGTCAATCATGCTTGAATACAGTTACCCTCGATATGAATAACGAGAAGATCAACGATGAAATATGGATCCATCATCTTACCTCATCCAATGTTTGGAGACTCAAAAATCAGACTTGGAAAATGAAGATAATTAATAAAATATGGTACGTTAATATAAATGTCAATATAAAAACAATATACTATATATCAATAAATAAATAATATAAAATATAAAAACAATGTAAATACAAATAACAAATACATAATACATAATTTTTTTATATCTTGTCATACCTATTTTGTATTCTTCTCTGTTGTCCGGGCTCTCTTTTGTCGATGGGTCTCGCACCATTAGTAGACTCTTCTTGAAGTTTATTTTCAGTCTAGATTTGTCCAGATGATGTTTCACGTTTTCTAGAAAGTTGAGAATATCTGAATCTTTTGTGACGATTATATTTACTTGAAAGATTGACATAGGAAATGAATTGTCAGGCCATACAACAGAGACTCTTTAGGTGCATAATGTGTAGTTAAAAAAGACACTTCAAAATTTGTTTATCTAAGAAATTTGTTAAATCCTCTTTCTATTGAAATTAGTATTTCAGTATTACAAAGCAAAAATGATTACATGCTATTATATGACAAAATATGTGTTTGTTATTAATTCAAATAAAGCAAAAACGTATCCTCTAATGATCACTGCTGTTTGTGTTTTTCTCTTCTCGTATTTGTACTGATTTTTTTTTCTTGTCCTGTTTTTTCCAGCAGGCAAACGATGTCACTGCACTTCACTACAATTCACTGTATTACATCAGAAGCACTGTGTAGTGTTTTGAATTATGTACCAATTAAATACTAACTAATATTTCTTGTAACATAACTGAATACGTCCCGAGAGATATTTTCCAACCAAATGCCACCCACCTATGCTAACTTAACTATACTTGCTACACTTTACATTTAACTTATTTTAGAAATTTTGTCTGCTGTAAAAAATACTTTTATGATTTTTTATAAAATCAATCGTTTTCGAGAAAATACCCAAAATATAGAAACGTGCATATTTGGGGGTGAAAAAAGGGGGATTTCGGAAGGAGAACTTTTCAGGAATTTTAGTATGTTAGATTTGAACCCTCAGGGAATATCTATACCAAAAATTACCTCCCTATTATTTTTTTCTGTGTTTAAACATAGATTGACGAGTATATTTTGTGTTTCAACCTGATGTGTAATATAGTCTAGGTGCCCACGTACATAAATGCAATTTATACATATCCTCGTATAACTTCTTGTACGGCATAATTGTGCCTAGTCTATCACTTTCCTCTGCGAAAATTTTCGTTCCTCCTCGGCAGGAAAAAGACGATTTCCACGCGTCGGACTGGAAAATCGACAAATATATTTTGTCGGACAATTTGAGAATTAGATTCTACATATACATTCTATATATTTCTACAAACTGTCCGACAAAAATTTTGGAACGTTAAGGGTGTCTACCACCGTAAACATAACATAACATAACTTTAAAACATTTATTAACCAGCTGATTTTTTCAAGATTGCTTAATAAAAATATGTAGAATCCAATTTTTGGAATTGTTGGACAAAATATATTTGCCGATTTTCCAGTCTGACGTGTGGAAATCGTCTTTTTCATTCCGAGGAGGAACGCCGCGTTTACGAAAATTCTCGCAGAGGAAAAAAGTAATAGACTAGGCGCCATTATGCCGTACAAGAAGTTATACGAGGATATGTATAAATTGCATTTATGTACGCGGACACCTAGACTAATAGCCATCATTGCACGCCCATTGAATAATAGTTTATTTTTCACTTATGATATTGATATACTTACAAATTTAATACTGTTTGTCTTTCAGGTCGATTACCACCTCCAGCTCACAGTTCAGGTGCCAACCAACCACAACAAAATGGAGCTTATTTTGACTTTGACAGATGGAATCTTCCTCCTCCTACTTCCAAAATATTTACCACCCAAGCCTTACACCAGCAACATCAGGGATTAATGGTGCCACATCCTCACGGCCATCACGCTCCCCCTCCCTTGCCATACTTTGCCCCTTTTCACCTTGCCCCTCATCCCACCGAATATGCATCCTCAGTTGAATTAACACCTCTACCGAATTATGGTGAACAATCGCCACAGGCTTCCAATCAGTATCAACAGCAACCAGAGGAGCATCCGAAAGTTGTTGTGCCGAACATCGAGGAGGAACTCAATTTCTTATCTCAAGGTAATAGATGGCACTAGTAGCCATCACAGAATTATGTATTGTTCATTTTTTTATTGCAGATACAACAAGAACTCCATCTACAGTTAACCACCAGCACTCACATTCTCAAAGTCAGCCAAAACCAGTACCGCCTACTTCGACACCATTGGTGAAACCTCCAGAAAAGCCCGGTTCAGGATTGGGTTTCATGAGCAGTTTCTTAAAGTTTCTCCAAGGCGAAAGGGATACCTCTCCACCGCCGGCGGTAAGAGGTGGTAGAAAGCAGTCGTGGTCAAGAACGCCTAATAAAGTTAACGAAACCAAGCCACCTGATAGTAATGGAGTCCCAGGTATCGCTCCTGTGGTTCCTGCACCTCCACCACCCACCCCAATCACCCGACTCTCTCAAGGGGACCCCCAGGATGATCCTAGATACTTCCCACTGCCCAAAGAAAGAAAGAGAAATAGTTTTGATAGTTCTGATGATGGGTTCAGTTCTGAAGATGACTTTTTCGGCAATAAACATAAACAGCAAGTTATTAAAACTGAACCTAAAGAAAAAGAAAAGGAAAAGGATAAAGATAAGGATAAGGAAAAAGATAAAGAAAAGGAGAAGGAAAAAATAAAGCCGAAAAGTAGACCAAGTAAACCTGGAGGTCCCACAGAAAAGAAGAAGGCGAAAGTAGAAAAGCCGCCAAAAGTGGAAAAAGAAAAGAAACATAAGGAGAAAAATAAAGAATCGAAATCTAAACAGCAAGCCGAAAATTTACCGAAGCGGGAGTCGACAAAAAGGGCAGCTAAAGGGAAGAATAATTTGTCAGAAATTGGCAAAGACGATGAACCAGAGGAGCCGCCAGAGTTTCAAGATTCCGATTCAGATCCGGCTTGGACTCCAGCGGCAAATAATGATGAAGAGGATCTTATTTTGCCTATCAAGAAAAACCGAAGAGGTAGACCAGGTTAGATTTTCAGAATATTAATAAAAATTTTCCAATCCACAATTCTCACTAGCTTGACCATAATGCAAGTAAGTCGAAAATGAAATGGCTACATATGCTTATATTGCTATTTTAAGTCTGTCTCCAAGGACTGACATAATTGATATATGCTCCAATATTTGATCTTTTGTACAAGGAACGAGTAAATAATTATCCTGTGGTTAGTTCATTTACTGACTTTTCTCTTCTTATTCACAACATTTTGCCAGATGTTTTGTGATTCATGAAAATTATTCTAGTTGGCCTCCACTTGCTGTATAGCGTGTCTGGTGGCATCAAGTCATCTGTCACGATTGCCTGTAAGGCACACAGCCTCGATAAAGCTGTTTAGTGACATCAGCCCATCGTTTTGGAGGGCGTTTTCTTCGCATCTTGCAATCTGGTTTTCCTTGAACTATCAACTGTTCTATATTGTTTTCACTCCAGTTGATGTAGCTAAAAAATGATAAGATTCGAGAAAATACAATGCTGGAGAGTCTGTTTTGGGAGTGTATTTCTTGAAGAATCGAGGTAGTAGTGTGATGTGCTGTCCAGGGAATTCATAACAAACGTCTCCAGACTCGCATCAATACACCGGCTGTCTGCTTCCCTAATGGTCCATGTCTCAGAGGCGTAAAGAGATATGGAGAAAATTAAGGAGTTAGCAAGTCTTATCTTTGGGCGTCTCGTGATATTTCTGTCACGCCAAATTTTTGTCGGCTGGCAAGTTGTCAATCTTGCCATTTCTATTCTTCATCTAATGTCATATTTGCAGTCGCCAGTATTGTTCACAAGGGCTCCAAGATATACCATCTTATTTACTACCTTGAGATCAAATATTCTCGTATTCTGTCAGATGTCTTTTAGATTCCATTTTTCAAATGGCCAGTTGTTGTTTAGAGTCTAAAAAACTCAAAGGTAAGATTGTTGAACCACCTTATCCTATATCAAACCAGTAGTGGGAGCACTACCACAACCGACTCATACATTTGTTGTCCTTCGATTTGTGTCATATTTATCAACAGACTGTGGGAAAAGGTAAGTGACAAAAAAATTTGTAGGAGTGTTGCGCAAGTAACGAATATTTGTTAAATGCTCCAATCTTGACATTGCGAAGTGAAGAGATATTCATATTTTCTAACCATTTCAAAAGGCATACAAACAATCTGATGATATGACAATCAATGGCAAAGTTATCATGATATTGAATAAAATATTCATTTTAATTTTGTGCATGTAATCAATATGGCATTAATTACGTCTATGCAGGGTTGGGTTCGGGTCAAGCTTGTCAACAGTGAGAACCACATGACGCATAGTACAGGAGTGTGGAATGGGCAGCGTTGTTGCCACATTGTGTTGTGATATGGAGTATTTATGCTCTCTTTTTGTGTTGTGCTCCGATAATTGTCCTTCTCAATCTTCTGTTTTCTCCGTTTTTGATTCCGGCAAAACATTTGTCACTGAGGTTTTTATTTTTTGTATTCGTTTTTATTTTTCCGTTTTTCTTTCCCAGTATACTTAGTTATTTTCTCGCTTGTTCATGATCCTTTTTAGATGTCTTAGGTCCCTTCTTTAGACATGTCCCCAGTAGATCATTGCGAATGTTTCTATCCTATTTAATCGTCTTCTTTCCTAGTAGTAATGTTGATTTATGTCATTGCTTTAGTTTTACAATTTTTGCGAGTAGTTTGCTACTTGTTTTCGTAAATTCTTCATGGCTTTGGTGTATGGCTGGGTTGTTATGTTTTCTCCTTCTAGCTGATGGCCTAGTGCTCCATATATGTAATTCCCTTCACCCTCAGTTTTTTGCACCAGTAAGTGGTGTCTTTGTTCCTGCGTTCTTTAATAGATCCAGTGTTCTTGTGTTTTCTAAGACGGTATTATTTTTCTGAAAGAAATTTGTATCGTCTGTATTTTCGCTGATGTGCTGGAAAAAATTCAGTATTGGGGCGATATACCAATAGCCACCACTGAATAGTTCGTGTTTAATTCAGATTCAATATTTACTTGAAGGTTGATGTAAGAAAACAACTTATTGCCCTATTTTAAAAATTTACTCCCTAACTATAATTTGATATGAGCGGTTATTATAAACAAGTGAAAGTTTATTTGTCTAAGGAATTTGTTAGATTCTTTCTATTGAAGTAAAATAAAGGAAAAAATATTAAAAATGATTAGTATGTAAATTACCAAAATCTGTTATTAACATAAATAACAGAACTTATCTTGTCTCTGATGTTTCTGTTTTCCTTTTCTGGTATTTGCACTGATTTCTTCTTGTCTTGCCAGGTAGATGATGTCACTGCATGACATCAAAGCACTTATCCCTTGTCAACTATCGACCACTTGTTTTTGAAATGGAAGCTTTTAAGTAATATTATATCTGCTATTTCACCGGTATTAATTAAATATCAACTATATAACATAACTAGTGTTATGTTAATATACAGTGTGTGCTATTTAACACATTCAGTGCTGATAACATGGATCCATGTCACCCCACCCATGTGGCTATATGCGCATGACACAGATCCGTGACACTCGTGCTATTGAATTCAAACTTTTGTCAAAATCGCTAAAGGATTCATATAATGCTGTTCTAGCTCTTCTTCGGTTAATTTGTTGGGGTTATTCCATTTTTTAAGGTTTGAGGGTCCTGCCTTATTATCAGACATTTTAACCAACACCCACTATATGTCACTTAAGTAATAAATTTTTATATAAAAAGGGTTAGTAATTGGAAATAAATTAATAAAAAACAAAATAGCACACAGGGTCGGCATAGTTAAAAAAGTCAGCGGCTAATGTGTTAAGACCGCAACACCTCGTTATTTTGGAACACGTTGACCGATTTAATATATTTTTATTTTTTTTTTTAGGATATAGTGCTCGATGGGCTTTATTTGACTATTTTGAAAAATGTGTAATTTTCATATTTTCAAGGCCTACTAAGCTCCTCTATATGGATCGAAATTTCGATATCGACTATTAGGCAATATTTTATCGGTAAATTGGATAGCGTATTCGATTCACAGTTGTCTCAAATACCTCTATACAAAATTTTAGCTCGATACCTCATACAGGGTGTTTGTTATTCAATAACCAAATTTAAAATTTCTCACTTTTCGACTGGCCCTGTATAAAAGTCGGTTAGGTTTACTAAAAAGGTAAAGTAGTCATTCAACTTAAGGAACATCAGACACTAAATGAGGAAGAAAAAAGAAAAGTTATTCTTTAAATAAATAGTGCTTCTATACATTATTCGGTTGCTGTACGTAGGTGCCTTAATGAAAATTTTTCAAACAACTTCAACTTTCAGACAAACACGTTTATTGTCTTTTATTGTATTGTATTGTATTGTATTGTATTTAGGGCCATTGGAAGAGCACCATCTAGGTGAAATGGTGCCTATTTACCATGTAGATTAAATTTTTATGGTCAATAAAGATATTATTAATATTATTATTATTAAATGGATTAGACGGCGTAGCTTTTCTTTTTTTTTCCTTATTTAGTATCTGATGTCACTAAATAGGGAAGAAAAAAGAAAAGCTATTCCGTCCAATCCACTTGTTTGAAAAATTTTCATTAAGGCACCTACGTACAGCAACCGAATAATGTATAGAAGCACTATTTATTTAAAGAATAATTTTTCTTTTTTCTTCCTCATTTAGTGTCTGATGTTCCTTAAGTCGAATAACTACTTTACCTTTGTAGTAAACCTGACTGACTTTTATACAGGGCCAGTCGAATAGTGAGAAATTTTAAATTTGGCTATTGAATAACAAACATCCTATTTGAGGTATCAAGTTAAAATTTTGTACAGAGGTATTTGAGACAACTGTGAATCGAATACGCTAACCAATTTGCCGATAAAAAAAATTGCCTAATAGTCGATATAGAAATTTCGACCCATTTAGAGGAACTTAGTAGGCCTTGAAAATATGAAAATTACACATTTTTCAAAACAGTCAAATAAAGCTCATCGAGCACTATATCCAAAAAAAATTCCAAAATAACGGAGTGTAGCGCACACTGTATAATACATCAATTTGTTCAGAATTTGTCAGCAACGTATTAAATTCTTTCAAGGTGGAACTCCGATTAAAGAACTTATATCTAGATACATAATGGCATTGATTTATTTGTCGCTGAAAGACTCACAATCTAAGGCACTTCTTCCCATAAGTTGCTGATTGGCCCATCGGCGTATTCGCGGCCGCTCGTGCACGATCGGCTTCAGTTCGATTATCATAATCACAGTTGACAGTTCGGCCATTAATGTCAATAAATGTTTTTCGTGTTCTCTGACCAAAAACTGGTGAAAAAGTAATTTTATTTTAAGTTGTGATTTGCTTAATACCTAAATAATATTCTCTATTCATATTTACACAGTTTAGTGACAATATATTTTGTGCAAATAAATAGTGTAGTGCTGTGCCGTTTGCAGAAAGCAGTTTAGAAAAGAAGAAAATCAATCGTTCCATAGTCGTAACATGATGAAGTTCAGTTTACAGTTATAAAGTAAATAGCAATTAAATTTTAATATCCTTTCAATACATATTTATCTTACTGTTTTATCTTACTGTAATATCGTATGCCTACATCACGTTATATAAAGAGCCGGTAATGCAGGAATTGCAATAATTCATTTTAATGAAAATATTTACCATTCTACACATTTTCTACACACACAACGCCACTGTTGCCTATGGGATGTGATGTTCATCTATCCATTTTAATGGACATATAATGTTACTATGTTAGGAGCAAACAAGGTATATAGTGAAAAGATAGCCTGTTATGTATCTAGATATAAGTTCTTTAATCGGAGAGGTGGAAGCTTACTTTTACGTAGACTAGCCGTCAAACAGAATTTTTAAGTGTGTTCTCCATTTCAGTAAAAAGAACATATTCATAATTCCCTATTTTCAGAAGTTGCACGCATATATATGTCATGCAGTTATATAAAATAAAAAAAACATGAAGTAACGACGCCATGTTCTAAATCCAATATATTTTTTAATAAGTGTGATTTTTTTCTCAAACCGTGATGTAACTCACAAGAAATGTTGTTAACATTCATAAGTAGTTTGTTTTCTTACTTTGTTTTGCGTAAACTACTCATCTTTACCATTTTGTTTGTTTTTATCTCTCTTAGGACCGGTTTATCAATGTAGGATCATTTGCGTGTTAGCTAGCCATGTGAACGGTCTAGGGTTTAAAAGGGAAAGTACAGTTGTGAATTGTATTTTAAAAGTACAATAATGTTCTGGTAAAAACAGGTTCTACAAGTGCATGGACCTTCAATTTTTTCCTACCAAATGTCTTAATACCATATGTCTTCTGCGCATAAAAAATTATTTGATATAATTTTCCTTTTAGTTGGAAGTAAATCAAAGAAAAATCTCAAAAATCTAATTACTGCTGCTGCGCAAGGAGCAGGTATCCACGAAGGAGACTATGCAAGTGATCTTCCTCCTCCTCCTCCTCATATCACTCACAGAAAAAAATCTTCTCACAAAAGTAAGCAAAACATTCCACCAACCTTAGAAGACAACATCGCAGCTTCATTACAGAACAGTATTCCTCCCATAAGCGATGATAACCCTTTTAAGGTGAGTTCTAAAGAAGTTGACAAATGTATATCTAAAAAAGTTTTTCTTCTTTATACATGCAGTCGAGTAGGTTAAGAGAAAAACAGCATCAGGTAATTTAAATGTAAAGACCAAGTGTAAAATTAAACATTTTTTGATAGTTTGCTATTATTCCTGTTCTTTTTGTTTCAAGTTGTGATTATTTTTGCAGCCTGGTGAATTTGTTGTGATTAAATCAGAACTTAAACAAGAATGGCCAGCAATTTGGAGGGTAGATGGTAAAACTTTGCTACAAAAGTATGAACCTTTTGAGCAAAATGGTGTTACGTTGTATAGGAACATTTCCACTGTAAGTCTAAACAATATTTTTACACTAAAATTAATGTTGCTATTAGCACTAGAGAAATTAAAAGTTGCTTGTTTTTGTGTAATTTACCATTATGTTAAAATCAAATTATTTGCAATATTTAACCATGACGAAACTAAATAAGAATGCTTACTTTGCTATACAGAATGTGTCACAAATGATGTCAATTTAGTATAAATTTTTTATTTGTATTTCTTAAAAAATATCCCAAAAACAACACGTTACTGTGTATAGATTTCCCACACGAATTTTAACTACATGTTTTCTTAAAATTTTAGTATACATCGTGGACACCGGAAAGTAAAAAGCAATATATGTTGGTGCCAGTTAAGTATAGATCACAGGGTCAATTAGAAACCATAGTCGAATTTCTGAAAAACGAAATGACTATAATAGATCATGATTACCTAGAGCACTGTATGAAAGTGTTTGAATCTTATCAAGATAATTTCGAGGTCTATATACAGACTCTTATATCGCAGGCCCTAGATAGCAACTTCCTCATGGAAATTTTCCAAGAAAAAGGTAAAGGAAAATTATTTTGCAATACTATTTTTATTGAATTTGAAAAAATTCGTAATCTTCAGCAGTGAATAAACAATTTTTTTGAAAATAATTCATTATAAAATATTTCTTTTTTTTTTATTTCTTTTTTTGTCAAATGCTTAAAATTCAGTTATTATATTTGCAAAATTGTAATTTTCAACTGTGTTGTGCTTTTGAAAATAAATTATTATAAATTCTTTTTTAGATGCTTATTTTTTGTCAAACATTTATATTATTGCAATTATTATATTTGTAAATTAGTAATTTTCAGCAGTGAATAAACAATTATATTAGATGTTTCCTTACATCCCTTTATTTGAAAATGATTCATCATACATTTTTTTTGCATTATTACTTTTTTGTTAAATGTTCAACCTTTTATAATATAGACCAGTGCCAAACCGGTTTCCAAAGGCCAAAAGCCTGAAAAATTCTTAGCAGTATACGGATGGTGGGAAAATTTAGGATTAATGATATATAATTGGGGAACAATCGATTGGACCGCAACAGATAACCGGAAGTGGGGTGGGGGTATGAAAAGGTGTGTGTTTAGTGGTAAAACGTGGTTTTTTACAATTTCTGGCAAAAGTAGACCTCCTAGCGAAAAAAGTTTAATGTAAAAGTTGTAGATAATTGAGAGATCTGCTTTATTTGAACCATTTTTTTACATAACCTCAAAAATATTGAGAAAAACGCAAAACGAAACGAAAAACCAATTTTTTGTTTTTTTATTTCTATCTTCCACAAAAATAATTTAATTTGGATGAAATTCGGTGAAAATGTACATTGTTATGCATCAAAAAAGCTGTAATTTTCTTGAGGCGTAATATTTGTTTTTTGATTTTTTTGCGAATTTAATTTGAAAAAAAGGTCTAATTTTCAATCAAAAAAGTTGATTAACAAAGTTTTGATTTTTGAAAATTTCAGGACGGTATTTTTTTCGTTAAATCCTCTACTTTAAGATGGTGTAAAAAAAATCATTCTGTTGCTGTGGAAAAACATTGTCAAAAATTGAAAAAACCAAAAAAAAATCACTTTTTTCAAGATCGATTTTTCCGTAAATGTCACTAATTCTTCATTGTTCATTTAAAAGAAGTGTTTTAAGTGGTACAAAACGGTAATTTCGATGTAATACGTAATAAGGGAACTTTAATTAACCGTTTAAGGCTCGGACTGCTGAAAACCGAAATGTTTAAACAATAATTTTACCTAAGAAATTGTTAAAAATGACCATTTATAGGCAAGAAAAAACTTTTTTATGCTTTATGGGCACACATAGATTGAAACAATTTTATTGATATACATATTTCAAAATATTCAAAGTTGAAAAATTGAATTATGCCGGGGCAGTTTTACTACTGCGTGCTCTCGAATGCGCGGGCACTTTTTTTTTCGTTCTTTTCTTCCAGCTCGCTTGCAAACCACCTATCCTTGCCTTTTCACGCGTTCACAACTGGCACGTCATTGTTTACACTGTTATTCATCGTAATTTTCAATAGTAACTTCTGTGTTTCTTATATAATTTGCTTCATATGATATGAAAAAGTATTTGGAGTATGAGCTTGCTCCAATTCCATTGTCAATATTTACAGAAAATGGCCTCAGAAAAAATGTGAAATCGCATGTTTACGATGAATTTACGAGCATTGCTGCATTGCCGATCTCCATTAATACTGTACACGTTGTTGATGGTGGATTTCTGCTACACAAAGTAGTTTGGCAAAAGAATGATACGATTGATGAAATTGTTAATAAGTATTTGGATTACGTACAGAGCCACTACACAGCAAACAGTTACGTTGTATTTGATGGGTAACCTGAAGCTGATGTGACAATTGTAAAATCATTACTGGCTAACCAAAATTTATCAAAGCTCACAGAAATTTTTTATCGGAGAAATGTAGACAAACAAACAATAGCCGAAAATGGATTGAAGCTAATAGCGTCTATTTATAAATGTAAGAAAAAGGATATGTCACTGAATGAATTGAGGTTTAAAATATATCAAACCGCTACGGTAAGGACTTCATTTAATTTAGAAAAACTACCACCAACTGAGGGAGTAGCTGAACAACACTGCTACAGGGCTTATTTTCAAATTCAAACTTGGCTTGGTAACAAACAGCTACGGATTGGGGATGGAAACACCATCTAACCGGAATAATGCCTAAATTGACAGATAAAGAATTAACTCCTGAAAGGTTGCTGAAATCTATCTGCTGCAGCTGTGAAACTGGTTGTGGTAGTAAAAGATGCGGCTGTCGAAAGCATGGAGTAAAATGTTCTATTCTATTCTCCAATTGTCACGGGGCTGAAAATTGTTCTAACTCTGAAATACAACCATTAGAAGAAATCAGCGATTCGGAGATGTGTGACAAAACAAATGTTCAAAATATTATTGAAAATTAAGATCTTAATGAACTTGAGGACCTTGACGAAGTCGAAGACCTTATCGAAGATCCTGAAGAAACCGAACAATGTGTTGAGTCTGATGATGTAGAGCAGCTTCCTAGAAAAATGAGATTATTATAAATTTTGATTATGTATTTCTACTTTGTTAACTGATTTAATGTAAAATATGTAATAAACTTATTTTTAATGTGAGAGTGCCCATAAAGCATAAAAAGTTTTTTCTTGCCTGAAAATGGTCATTTTTAGCAATTTCTTAGGTCAAATTATTGTTTAAATATTTCGGTTTTCAGCAGTCCGAACCTTAAACGGTTAATTAAAGTTCCCTTATTACGTATAACATTGAAATTACACAATTTGCACAACTTACAACACTTCATTTAAATGAACAATGGAGAATTAGTGACATTTACGGTAAAATCGATCTTGAAAAAAGTGTTTTTTTGGTTTTTTCCATTTTTGACAATGTTTTCCATAGTAAGAGCGTGATTTTTTTCCACCATCTTAAAGTAGAGGTTTTAATGAAAAAAATACCATCCTGAAATTTTCAAAAATGAAAACTTTGTTAATCAACTTTTTTGATTGAAAATTAGGCCTTCATTTCAAATAAAATTCGCAAAAGAATCAAAAAATGAATATTACGCCTCAAAAAAATTACAGCTTTTTTTGATGCATAACAATTTACATTTTCACCTAATTTCATCAAAATTAAATTATTTTAGTGGAAGATAAAAATAAAAAAACAAAAAATTGGTTTTTCGTTTCGTTTCGCGTTTCTCTCAAAATTTTTGAGGTTATGTAAAAAAATGGTTCAAATAAAAGTTGTAGATCTCTCAATTATCTACAACTTTTACAATAAACTTCTTTCGATAGGAGGTCTACTTTTGTCAGAAATCGCAAATCATTTTACCCCTAAACACACACGTTTTCACACCCCCACCCCACTTCCGGTTATCTGTTGCGGTCCAATCGATTTTTCCCCAGTTATATACCATTAATCCTAAATTTTCCCACCACCCATATACTGCTAAGAATTTTTTTTTATCAAAAACTATTGGCACTGGTCTAATACTGCAATTATTATATTTGAAAATTTGTAATTTTCAGCAGTGAATAAATAACTATCTTATGTCTCATAATAACTTTTATTCATAATAAATTTTTTTTAGATGATTATTTTTTGTCAAATGTTCAAACGTTTATATAATAATACAGTTATCATATTTGCAAATTTGAAATTTACAGCAGTGAACAAACAATTATCTTATATGTCTCATATCCCGTTATTTGAAAATAATTAATTATAATTTTTTTTTTAGATGATTATTTTTTGTCAAATGTTCAAACGATAGATGACATCACAGAAAGCAAGAAACAAAAATTATTCGCTCTCTTAAGGTGGCCCCCTGCCGTCCAAGCTGCTGTATGTACGTGGCCTTGTTTCAATGTAATTAGAGAAGTTAGTGTTTCAGACACACAATCGAAAAACTGTGTGGCTTGCGGCAGAATTGGTGTTGCGGTTAGAGTATTAATGTATGGGCAACCCTATAATTCAACCACATTGGAGGGTTGCCAACCTGATCCTAATGCCATAAATGAGAAGGTTAGTATACAACAGTTTCTGTGGACAAATATTCAATTGTGGTGGTTTTGTTTGTTTCAAATATTATGGAAATCTTCACGGAATGAATTTGTTTTAATCTGAGAAGCACCCACTTTCGTTTTCTATTGGAAAATCACACTTGCTTTTTTCTTGTTTCTTGCCATTTTCCTTTGTGAAATGAATAGCAAAACATTTTTTAGTTCGAAATTTTTTTTCATGATGTCAATTGTTATCTAATTTAGTATAAGCATTATCCTGGAAAATTATTTCGAATTGGTTTAAGGCTGATGAGATGATGTAAATAACAGGGGATAATTAAATAATAAATTTTTTTGTGATTTATTAGAAGAGGGTCAGGGGATGCAATATATGTGGAAGAATTTTACAGAACAATAGTATGCACTCAGGAATTTTAAGAAACACTTTATTTACATTGGAAATAAGTATATCCATTTTGAGATAATACTCCCTAACTGTTTCTGTCATTCGATATAAGGCGTGCGCTGGACAAGTTACATGAAAAAAATTGTATGTTCCTTGTAAGATTGGCCCTTTCAACTTACACTAAACTTGATATCTGTCAGTTTTTGGACTCGCTGATTACGATTCCGATGTTTGAATTCGCAGAAATAAGATGGTGGATTCAATATATTAAGTTATCTAAAAAACCCGAACAAAAAGTGACTCAATCCCAAGGAACAATTTAAAAGTCATTTGGACTTGAGGAGGTTTTAAGAAAGGTTTGTCAGGGTTAGGAAATAGTCTTGTGCTTTATTGATGTTGTAGTTAAGGCCTTTCAGGCTTCAAGTATACTTGCTCTTAAGTGGTAAGTTTTAAAGCATTCTGTAAGACCTAATTATAAAGCTAATTTGCTTCTAGGATAATATGTATTTGTAATGGGTTTATCATACCTACATAAAACTCTCCATAAAGCTAATTAGTTTTATTAACGTCTTAAATTCCATTTAGATTTAAAGAGGCTTTAAATTATTCTTTATGGTTTTAATATATTTGCAATAAATGCATCTTAAATCCTTTTTAAAACTAGACATTTTCAATGCCTATTAGTACTTATTAAAGGCCATTACAAAACTAGACTCTTAAAACATCCTTGACAAATGTTGTGATGAAACCGTTATGAAGAAAAAAAGGCCTCTATAAATCTAAAAGGCAAATTTTAATTCCATAAAACACTTTCCAAAACCTCAATAAAACATTTATTATAAAAATAATAAACAATATGTCTGCCTGAAGTGTCGTTGATGCATGTGTGTGTGTGTGTTAATTAAAAGCATTTCACGACTTACTGATGTGTAATTAAGTCTTTTTTGGAAAGGTGGAAGAAAATAAAAAAGAGTGGCCATTTTAAAAGGACTGCTAAAACACACACACATACAAATTATTTTGAGGTTAAGTTTTAAGTTTTTTGTATCAAATGTCAACGTCCCAAACGTTTTATTACAGCTTTTATCAAGTCCATGTGATCTTCGCCAAGTGCATTTGCATTTTTGTAAGGAAGGGATTATTTGTAATAGTATACAGACTAAAGACTAAAAGGACTTCATTTAGAGTAAATGTTCTAGGTCATTACCATTATTAGAATATATAATTTAATGAGAGAACTCTAAAATGACAGTTAGGTTTTTAGTTGGCCAGCCATGTTTTTCTTGTTATATAAAAATATTCAAGGTCAATCTCACAATAATTATAATTGAAGAGCTAAGTGGATAAAGGTGTTATTTCACAAAAACACGTTAATGAGTAATTTAACTTGAAAGTTTTTAGGCGAGAACTTTTTTGTTATAACGACTATATAGCTTGCATTTTGCGATGATATTGACATTTGATGTACTTTTCAGAGACAAATAACTAAAGTTGTCAGTTGTCATTATTTTCAAAAATTTAAAAAAATTAATGTACATAACACCTTTATCCGTTCATAAGTTTCTCTGAAATGAATAAGGAATTACTGAATAAAAGTGTTAAGAAATTAAACATATTTTATTATTATTAAAACATTGTACAATTTTTAGGTAGTCGGACAGTTCTACGGTTTTGAGCCACAGTTTGGTCATTTCCAAGTATGTTGTGATAATGGTAATTGTTCTTTAAGATTGGCCAGTTTTCCTACACTTAGGCTGCCCTTGTTTTCATTAAACACCGTTAGAGCAATACAGTCGGAATTTATCTTATTCATATTCCTTTTCTTTAAAATATCGACTGTAAAATTGAGTCATTTCATCTAGTGATGTAATAGTAGCACCCATAGGTGCCATTTTATACCGTCGCGAAAATAAACCTTTTCATTGTTCAAGTTTTTCTTCCTGTTGTACAAATTGAGTTTTGAGGCAATTGACGATTTGCACGAAAGAAAGTTTGGTAAAAAGTGTCTAGATTGGTATCACTGTAATTCACTGCACATGTTGACCAACTCGTCTAATTTCCAAACTTTGCAACAATTAAATACCTATAATATAATAATCATAACATTGTTTTCATTACCTTTAATGTTAAACCTACTTCCATTGAATATAAATCATCTTTATTAGGTTGTTTCATAGTCTACAATATTTTAAAAAGGTCGAATTATGCAATTCGTCAATCACTGCTGCCAACTCTTCTAAACTGAGAGTTGGAAACAACAGTGTTTGACAACTTGCGTAATTCGACATTTTTTAAATATTGTAGACTACGAAACAACCTAATAAATATGATTTATATTCAATAAAAGTAGGTTTAACATTAAAGATAATGAAAACAATGTTATGATTATTATATTATAGGTATTTAATTGTTGCAAAGTTTGGAAATTAGACGAGTTGGTCAACATGTGCAGTGAATTACAGTGATACCAATCTAGACACTTTTTACCAAACTTTCTTTCGTGCAAATCGTCAATTCCATCAATATCCTTGAAATGATTCCAGTTTTAAGGTAACCTTCGAGGTGTTTTCTAGAAATGCAGGAAGCTAATAGAAAAGATTCTGACAGCTTTAAAATAGGTTTTAAGAAAGGTTTTAAAATGGCCCGAACAAGGTTTTCAAGAGCAGCACTGAGGAGTTTTATGATGGAATTTAAAAAGGCCTTAACAACCTTCGTAAGGGTGGGCCCTTTTAGTCTACAAGTCGCTTTGTGATGGTATTAAGGATATTGTTACAGCAAAATAGATTTTTCAAGGCATTTTATAAATAGTTTTATAGCACCCTTGTATATATTTAAGAAACCAAAATTGTTCCTTGGGCATGTCTTTACTTAAAAAACTGATGTTATAATTTTCAAATAGCGGTTATCAAATATCAGTTATTTGGTATGAAAATGAAGCTTGCATCATCATGGATCAGATTTCAGTATAAAATAAGCTATCAACATTTCCAATGGAAAGTTTGCAGGAAAACTTCCTGGAAACTTTTGGAGTAATCATATCTGTAAAAAATGCAGAGATGTGTAAAGGAAACTTTCCATTTGAAAGTTCCCGAAATGAAATTTTGACAAAAATGAAAGTTTTCAATAAAATATAAATATTTGAATATTCAAAAGTTTCCAAAATTCCGGGAAAGTTTCTTTTGGGAACTTTCGGAATATTCAAATATTTTACTGAAAATTTTCATTTTTATCAAAATTTCGTTCCGGAAACTTTCATATGAAAAGTTTCCTTTACCCGTCTCTGAAAAAACGTTTATACTCACTGTACACACGACACATTTTTATACATTGACAGTTCTCGAACTGAACAAACACTGCCGCCAAATGCATAGAGCAATGATGTAAGCAAAATGCAAGGTCAATACCGGTGCCGGTTTTGCAATAAAAAAATCTATGTAACGCTTAAATATTGTCACAAATTCCGATTTATTTTATTACTATATTGTACGTATTTCAGAATTAGTATTAGATTTAAAGTCCGTCTCTGTCATGACCCCCAAAAATCCTATGTTTGGTAATGAAGGTACTCTGCACCGAATATCATAATATTTTTCTGTTGCAGGACTTTTTAATGTGTAGGATATGTGCGACTCGTGTAGAACTTTTGAGTAAAGTGACTCATCAAAAGTATCTAATGTATATAGAATGTGCAAAACGTGTTAGTGAAAAACGGACTACTGACCCCACGAAAGATACTACGTGTATATTAAATGAACTGTTAGCTGATGAAAGTTGGCTAAATCAGGTTGGTTTTAAGAGGAATGTTCTGTTATCATATTTAACTAACAAATTATTTTTGTTGCAGTTGTTTGTCGATGTGCGATCATCATGGGCAGAAATAGACAGTATAGAACATAGTTTTAAATCGAAAAATTCAGTGCGGTCACAGTGATTATAAAAGATTTATATACTTTCTAAGGACATAAAATTTAAATCAAAATTGTGTATATTTGACGAGAGTTTATATGAGTAATTAAAGTGTAATGAAGATAGATTAGCAATCAATATGCATATATTGAATAAGTACGTAATCTGTTTTATATGGTTAACTACCATGTCATGCTGTGCATTTTTTATTTTTGTGCTCTAATGTTTTTAAAAACGTGATATTGTATTATTGTTAATTATTATTTTGTAAATTTCAGCATTGGTTATTTATAACGAGCACAACACTCATTAATAAAACATTATCATTTGTAATAAGCATTATTTTGTTTTATGTTTTCTTAATGGCCCGTTGGGTGTTTCAGCTTTTCCCTTATAGGGCATCTTGGGATATTTATCATGCGAGATGTCCCAGAAGTTCCAGTCAGTAATTCAGGAGCGTGTGGATGGAGTCATATAATTTTTTTTCTTACATCCCACCATTGTTGAGTTATGGACAGAATATGGTTTATTATTAATAACTTTTGTTTTTTTTTCTACGGTTCGTAGCATCTTTGAAGGTCTGCAGGTGTGAGCTCATGAAGTGCCTAGTGTGATAAGAGCTGGCGACGGATTTAGTTAAGTAATTCAGCAAGCTTGAAAATGAGTAGAAAGACCCTGGCAAAGGTATTGAATAGAAAATGGCTTGTCTTATATTTGAGCACGGTCGAATGTAGGTTAGGTTAGGTTAGGTTGATATGTGAGTGGGCTAGTAACATACCCTCCACCGCGACCATCTGGTCTATTGTGGCTCACTCCTAATTATATTTCACCCAATAGGTTCAGCTTTTTGATAAAGTCGACTACCTTATTGGGTGAGAGGTTGTCCAGATCTTCTGGCAGCAGTTGCCCTTTGCCAAAAAGTGAGAATCTGGTTCTTTCTGGAGCAGGACAGGTACATAAAATGTGCGCTGCCGTTTCATCCTCCTCCAGACACAGTCGGCATTCAGCGTTGTCCGCTATTCCGAGTCTGTGTAGGTGGTGGTTAAGTCTGCAGTGACCAACTAGAGTTCTTAGGTGTAACGTATTTAACTGAATGAACTAATCCTGGTAGTTCTTGCCAGTACTGGAGGATTTTCCCCTCAGTCCAGGCCAAGATGGTTGTTTTCTCACTGCTTGCCGATATGCTAAGCACTGGCTCCGGTCCGATAAATTTTGATACCGGACCTTCCCTGACTAAGGAGTCGGCTACTTTGTTGCCCTCCAAGCCAGAATGGCCAGGTATCCAGACCAGAGTTAATTTGTTGTATCTGCCCAATCGGGCTAGAGCCTTTTCGCAGTTCCAGACCAATTTAGAATTGCAGCGATGTGAGCCAAGAGCTTGAGCTGCTTGGCTGTCTGAAAAGATTTTTATTGATCTGTGTCTAGGATGCATCTGCTCAAGACTCCTTGTACACAGTTCAATGGCATGAACTTCTGCCTGAAAGACAGTCACATAATTACCCAGGCTCGAAGTGATTCTTACCTTTGGGTTGCGACTGTATGCTCCAGCTCCAACTCCCTCAGGGGTTTTGGAGCCGTCTGTAAACCAACAGATGTCTGCTCTTCGTAGGTCAGTTTTGTTCCGATCCCATTCGTCTCTTCCAAGAAAAAGGATGGTAAAAGGCAGTTCATAGTTGGTCGCGGTAGGCATCACATCGGGAAGCATTACCAGGATGTCATCTGACAGCCTGTTGCGTTCCATGATGCTAGCCTGCGGCATATTATTTGCCGCTTGTTGAAGTCTGTGTTGCCCGCCTGGCCTCTCTCTCCAAGTAGATGTGGAGATGGGGTAGATCCAGGAGGATTTCCAGAGCTGCTGATGGTATGGTACTTATCGCACCAGTTACTGCCAGACATGCTTGTCTCTGTAGACCAGATAGTTTGGCTTTGGTCGTTTGTTGTAGCCCTTTCGACCACCAAACTATAGAGGCATACGCTACCATTGGTCTTATGACCGTAACGTATAGCCAGTATATTTGTTGGGGGCCTATGGCCCAGGTTTTTCCACAAATTCTGCGACATATCCACAAGGAGAGTGAGTGGATTACCTTTTCCAGATGGGAGTTCCAGTTGAGTGATTTATCTAGTGTAACCCCTAGGTATTTCACTTCCCCCGCAAATGGAATAGTTTCACCTGTTAAGGAGAGCGGCACTAAATTGTTCAGCCTCCTTTTTCTGGTGAAGGGTACTATTACAGTTTTGTGGGGGTTCACAGTCATCTGCTCCCTCTCACACCAAATATGGACTGTATTTAGCACCTCTTGAAGGGTATTAGAGAGTACCTCTTCAGATTTTCCTCTAACCATAATGACTAGATCGTCCGTATATGCTTGAATCTCGGCTTCCCACAGAGAGAGAATGGCCAGCAGATCATCCACAAGCAGTGACCATAAAAGGGGGGAAAGAACCCCACCTTGAGGACCTGAATCTCACCGTTTCTCCCTGTAGAGAAGTCGTTATGATTCTGTTTTCAAGCATAGCTTGAATCCAGCCAGTTATAGTTAGCTCAACCCCCTCTAGCAGCCGCAGCTGTATATAGGGAGTTGGGCGATGCATTGTTGAATGCTCCTTCGGTGTCAAGGAATGCTGCCACCGCAATCTCTGTTTCCGCAAGAGATTGTGTGATTTTCCCGACGGTCGAATGTAGCAACAACCTTTTACCCTTGAAGAGAGGAAAGAAATGACACTCGAAAATTTTAAACAATCAAATTTTTAATATAAGAGCTGGTAGACATTTTAAGCATGTTATGAATCTTGCACTCGAAATCATTTTTCTTAAATTTTTATTGAAAGGTCCTGGAAAACCTGAAAAAGTTAGGGAATTTCAAAATTATGAATTGGTATACATCCTGCAGTCATCCAGAACTAAAGCTTCTCCCTCCTAAACATTTTAAAAGCAAGCTTAAAAATATACTTATTGAAAACCCTATGTACAAAATTAGTGAATATTTCAGCAGTAGCAAAGCAAAGCAAACTAATATAGTCAATTATCTATGTATTTTACAGAGATGGGTAAAGGAAACTTACCTTTTGAAGGTTTCTGGAATGGAATTTTGATAAAAATGAAAGTTTCCATAAAATATTGGAATATTTGAAAGTTTCCAAAATTCCGGAAAAGTTTCCTTTGGAAACTTTCAGAATATTCAAATATTTTATTGGAAACTTTCATTTCTATCAAAATTTCATTCCGAAAACTTTCATATGGAAGGTTTCTTTACTCGTCTCTGATTTTTATCAAAACTTCGTTCCAGAAACTCCCGAAAATTTCCTGGGAACTTTCATTGGAAAGTTTCTTTTACCCATCTCTGGATTTTATCTTATTATCTATTTTTTTTTTGTCATCATTGTATTTTATCTTAATGTCTTTTTAGATCTTTCAACGTTAACAAATGTGTAGCGTGACGCAGCCTATGTCAAAGTCTGATTCATTGGATGAATAAATATTATTATTATTATTTTCAAGCTTGCTGAAATACCTTAACTAAATTCATAGCTCTTCTATTTGTTTTAGACACAAGAACAATTAAAATTTCAATTGTCTTGGAGTTTATTTGTTTAATTTATAGTGTTGGACCAACACTGCAACTATATTGAATTCGTGATCCGGTGTGTGCAGCGAATCCTATTGGCATTTGAATTTGGAGAAGATCGTTTTTAGCTATGCTGCTTAACATGACATTTCAGTTCGTCACTATTCTCTTACGAATTTAATATAGCAATACAATTAAAACACCATAATACTGTGACCATCTTCCTAGTGAGGCTGTGAATGGCTACACGGGTGCCAGTTTCTATTTTAAGTGGAGGAACGCCACTACCGTCAAAGCAGGGCTTGAGTAACTACAGTGGAGAAACAGATGTCCAGTGGATCAAAAAGGGAAAATTAGGCCTTTTCATACATACAGCAGTAAAACACAACTCCAAATAAAGCAATCTTTATTTATACTAAATTCTACAGATCCCTAATGTTATATCTAAAATTAATAGCTCCTTATTACTACGACGAAAACCTCTGGCCATGATTAGGCTGCGGCAGGCAGAAGCAAAACGATATTATGACTTCATTTATGATTTTGTGACATGAATATACGGTACAGGAAATGGTGGATTAGCAGAGCAAGCGGTGGAATCAGTTATGTTACAGATGGTACTGCCTAGATGCCAGGAATGAGAAAGCAAAACAACAACAACAATATTTACGCGGCAAAATACTAACTCTAGGTTTCAAACTTGGTTAATATGCAGTACCCTTAAAGCTGAAAGAAGGTATGGTTAGTTATGACGTATGTTCCAGTTCCTCTAGATGACAAAGTCACGCCAGAGGCCATGTGAATCCTAGGATAGACCACAACTTTATGTTTCAATGGATCCAGTTGAAACAGCCATGCCAGATACGCTGAGAACCGAAGAAGAGGGTTTCTCACGGTCAGAATGAAAACAATAGGCTCATTTAATGAATTTCATTTAGTAGTTGTTACTTCTTGTGGATAAAGTATTACTTAAAATTAGGCGATATTGAAAATTTCAGATGAATCCGGTCTGAGGTTCTCGAAATATACGATTTTTCTTTGGGATTTCTCCCCTCCGCTCATCAATTTTCAAATAATTTTTTCCACCGGGCCCTTATTTTTTCTCCACGACTGTCTACTGGCTGGTGGCTTGAATTGCTCCTCCGTTTAGGTACACGGTTACAGAATGAGATAATAATGTTTATTTCCATATTTTTAACTCTAAAATTAATAGCGCCCTTATTACTACGACAAAAACCTCTTTTGTGCATCGGCTTGATGACGGTTATCACACTTACTCGCTTTCTGTTGGACACGTCTTCTTCGGTTTGACGGACGGTTGGGACTGATCTAGGCTTGGGTTCCAACTGCCAGCTATCCTGAATCCAACAGTGGTCGAGTGGGAGAAATGACCAAAAGTGGTGTGTGATAGTAGCAAGTGACGTTTTACTGACTTAGTATATTTTCAACACAAAGTGTTTCGATTGTGAAAATATTTCTAGAAAAGTTGATATTTGAGGCTTGTCCACAACTCTCCACTCGGGTGCCTGAGCCTGGCCTGTTTTGAGTTTGCTTTGAAAGCAGACTAGTACGCTGATAATTACGCACGTCGTCTACTACTCGGTGGCTTGTATATTTCGACGGTCTGCAGTCGCATAATTATTGAGGAAATACATAAAGTATTAATCATACCCTATGGTTTTACAAGAAATATGATAAATAATACAAACATAACAGATTATACAGGGTGTTCGCTAATTGGTGGAAGTCCTTTTAAAGAATAGTTGTACTCATAAAATGGAGTAACTTTTCTATTTAACATTTTTGTCTACTATGCCAAATAATACATAATTAGCAAATTTTTAAGATATGTGGAAGACTGACACAAGCCGGCAACGTTGCACGTTACATTTGTCATAGGTCATATATCGCTCGCAGTCAGTGCTCGATGTAGGTCGATCAGTGTTTATTATTGCGCCAGGCGGCTTCTTATTGGGCGATTACACTAGTTTGTTGACATCAGTAAAGCAGTGCAGATTTTCGATAAGCGAGCTCTAAGATATACCTAAATGGAGGGATTTATTGTGCGTGAATATCATGAATTCTTTATAGTGAAGCCAGGACAATTAGCTTTCGTGCAGAGGAATTCTACCACCAACGGTTTGCTAACCGCCGCAGACCAAATGCAAAAACCTTTGTTAGGCAGTCGCAAAGATTATTAGACACTGGATATTTACTTCCTCGAAGACGTAATACCGGTAGACCACGCATTCACAGAGTTTTGGACCTAGAAGAGGACGTTTTAAGAATCGTGTAGGAAAATCCAGGTTAGTACACGTGCCATTGGTAGACAGTTATTTTACAGAATGGTTAAATGTACCTATTATCTAATCACCTATTTAAAGTAAAAAAGTCGAATGTTTAATCAATGCTGTGTTTTAAAGAAATATAAATATTCATCTAGATAGTACAAGTGCTGGCTTTGACTTTTGCTATGTTGCCACATACATTATTTTCTAATTTCAGCCCTCGTTTTCAAATGCCTTTTTAAGAAAAATGCCATATAGAAAAGTTATTCCATTAAATAAATACTATTCACCATTATAAGGACTACCACCAATTAGTGAACACCCTGTATAGGTGCTATGTTTATAAAATGTGCTTCATTACAATACTCTTAATACAAATACAATAAATTAAATCACATTCATTTGAGAAGTCCACAGTAAAAATTATAATACACTTATTAAACAAACAAATAGCATTCAAATTAAAATACTCATTTAGATTACTATCTCAGCTTGTATCATAGACATAAGTTAATTCGTACAATATGATCTTTCATCTTATTTCTAACATTGTAATGCTTACATTTTCCAGAGTGGGTAACGAGTTAAATATGTGGGCACCTGGTAATTAAAGCAACATTTGTAAAATTTAAATTTATGTTTAGGAATTAGTAAACCATCATAAAGTGATACTGTATAATATTTATTAATATTTGAATTTAAATAATAACCATTTATTGGAGTCTGTGTATTAAAGTGCTTACACTAGTTTAGATATATCACGCTAAATATGCAGAAATGTGTGTCCGATTTGAAACAAAGTAAGGCAGAATTCACACCAGTGACTGCAGTATCGCTCTAAATATCTGTGGATGATATACAGCTTATGTTGAAAATAAATTAAATCGGAGGAAACTTGAGAAGCGACTTATGTTACTAGTTACTGATGAGATTTTTGCATAATGCGCTTTAGTCTACTATGCTACCGTGAGAGGTACATGATATAAACTGAAAACATATTTTTTAAATTTTAAAGTGGACGCCTCTTAGCAAGTAAATTCAGTGGTAAACGTCAGAAAGAAAGTACTATGAAAATAAATTATAAGTTAATAAGATACTGAAAGTATGGATTGTGAGAACAGTGTGTGGCGTACAACTTACAGTTAGTTTTTTCCTCTATTTGAAATATTTCCTGTCATATTTTTAATTGATTTGTTGGAACTCCTTCCCTTGTAGCACAAGTTGATTGGGCCAATATAGGCTCCAACATATTGTGCCAATATACTGAGGCAACAGATTTTGACAATAAATGCCCAATATTGCAATAAAATATTGGCATAATATTAGATATCAAAATTGACGACATATTGAATACCAACCTTGGCACAATATGGGATACCAATATTGGTTCCATATTAGATACCAACATAAATATCATATTGTATACCAACATGTCTAAATTTCTGACATAGGAATTCATGCAGTAGTATATGCCCATAGGCACCTGCATCAATTCGAATGGACGTCGTAATCAAAATCTGGGAATTTTAAAAACAATATATATAAGAAATTGAACAAAGACGCAAACAAATAAAAATTGAATTGTTATAATTACATAAAATATAAGGGAAAACTTAAAATAAAAATTGAAATCAATTTCTCTGAAACTTAAACAACATTGATAAAAAATAAGCTTAATTATTATTGTATATCCGTTCATCTGTTTCGTTTCTTGGGAGACCGCGATTTCTTGTGAATTCGTGAGATTTACTTCTCCATTTTTATCTGATAAAGTTTTATTGGCACACCTGTGATTTCTTTAAATCGGCTATGAACAAATATGGAATTTAAATCTAGAATGTTCCCTGAACTTTAATAATATTTATATAACAATAAATACCCTTACCACTTTCCTCGCTGCTGATTTACACTCATTAGTTCTTCGCCTTCAAAAGTCATGTTTTTAAATATGTTGCTTTCCTCTTCAGAAATAAAATAGAGACATGATTGCCAGTCATACAAAAGTGATGTTGGCCACCAGCTTTTGCTTTTAATTTTCTCACTTGATGCTGTTTGCATCGCACCAAGTACTATTGATCTTTTTGAGAAAAAAATGCTGGAATATTAAAAAACCCAAGGAACAAATTAAATATATTTTAAAGTTTGACATATTTATATCTTGTTTTTAAAACCAAACTTTATTTTTGGCCAATTTTTTGGTTTCCAGCAAAGAAAAAAGTCGAAAAAGAAATCTCCATGAAGGTTAATAATTTCAGGAACATCCACACTGCCTTAGTGCCTAATATTAGATTCTACAGCATCGGCAATTTCTGGATTGGGTATTGCATAGTTTCAACGAGTAACCAACCGCCCACAATAAAGGCGTCTACCAGTACCCTAGCAGAGCAAACTGTGACACTTCTTAATTTATATCATTGCTTGCTTCGCTCTCGTTTGCTCTTATTGCCGTACCTAATCAAACGCTTGCCTATACTGTATGTATTTTGCACCAATATTGGTTAAATAATGTTAATATTGAATCTGATTTGCCAACCTTGGGAAAATATTGGTCCTATATACAATCTGTATTTATAAAATAATTACACCTAGAAATTTACACGAATGTAAGATACAGGTAATTATGGTAAATATCGGAGTGCCTAATAATACGCATAATTTGCAAAAATATCCTGGATATTATACACCCATTGTGCTACAATTTCTACATTGAACAATGTTACTATTTGAATGAGAACATGCACACTTACCATTAAATTATTGCAGTTATCACAAGCAGTACTTTGTCTTTTATTAAGGAAATTGACGAATTTATGGAGCACCAACACGTTTTGTAACCGGTCCACATACTGCAATATGGTCGAAACTCGAATGTGTCGTCGTTTCTGAATTTGCTATGGGCGGTAAATTTAAAATAAGAAATATACATCATATATTAAAATAAGTATGTATTAATTGTTTTTTATAGAAACTAACAAGACTAATAGCACTTTGTATAATAGTTAGACAACCTACTCAATGTTGAGCAATCAGTTGATTAAAAACATCAAAGCGTAGGTATGTATATTTCAAGGTTGAAGCCTCATTATATCAAGGCTTATTTTTCAATAAATAAGTAAACAATAAACGAATCACATTTGCTCAATATTTGGAAATTAATGTTAGTTTCTACACACATTGTGCCGGTATTAGTTAAATAATATTGAATCTGGTTTGCCAATGTTTGTAATATATTGAATTAATATATTGCAAATATAGCTGATAAGTATACAATATTGGGTAAATCTGACATATATTGGGCCAGTATGCAATACAGGTAATATATTGTCTTATATTCATCCAATATGTTGTGCTATACTAGGGTTTTTAAAATTTTTGCAATGCTGATTGTGGATGAATTAAGTCGCTAAGAATCTCATTATTCTCTGACGAAAACTTTACATATTTTATCCTAGCACCAGGTGCTCATGCATTCAAATTAATTCACAGTATGTCGGCCAGTAATGCATTCGTTTAGCTCAGCAGAATTTAAGAAACCATGTTCATGTGGTACATAGCAATAAGTCTACACCAGAGAGGTGTAGAAGACTAATTTAAATAACTCCAGTTTAAAGATCCACATATCTTCGCTGTTGCCAAATTTTGCTGCACATGCACTGGAGATACTGATCTCTTCCACAGTAGCTGCTGCACTGTTTACCGTATCCTGTTCTCTCGAGACATCATGGCAACATTGTAAATATATCGTGTTGCTTTCTGAATGCAGGCATGCTTACACACATAACACATTCCAATTTAAAGGGCCTAGATGTCTCAGGATTATGGAGACCTGTGATAAAAGATCATAGACAGTGGGAGGAGTGTCGTATCTAATACCTAAATTGTGATTTAATTATACAGAAACATGATTCTTTTTTCCTGTAAAATAAAGGTAGTGTAGTGAATTCTTTTCATAAAATATAAGAACTAGTTTGAGTATTTAAAAAAAAAAAATTGTAATACGATAAGTACTTATATATAACTTCCTACTGTAAGTTCGATGAGATGTCATTAATAACAAAGAAAAGGTAACAAAATATCTACCCAAAGTATAAATTATTTTGAAACGGTGGAGCCGGTAATAAAGCATCAGACGGAGGAAAAGTATATCTCATTTTCTTTCATGCCTATACATTCAAAGGAAGACTTCAGACCCGCCTATTTTGTTAACAGCATCACTTGTGCTGATCCAACAGTTAAATTTTATCTCCTGTTTTGCTTTTGCTCATGAATTAAAGGATAATTTCTGAAAATCCCAATCAACTTACATTTAATCTATACTCACAATATTTTTTTAATCTGTTTTTGTGTTGCAATTCTGATAATAGTTTATCAAGATATTCAATATTTACTTTGTATGATTAATGTAAGTTTAAAAAGGCGTATGTTATAATGCACTTCAGTGAAGGTGAGATATGCATTTTTCTGTCTGATATTTTATTGTGGATTTCACCTTTACAAAATAATGGGGTCATTTAGTAAAATTTCATATTGCACTTTTTATTACAATTGTGCGAAGTAAAATTTTTTCTAGGGATAAATATGACATATGCTACATCATTGAATAGCTAATTTAAGTTGTGGTCGAATAATGAAATAATTTATAGGGTGTTCAATTTAAAAAAATACAAATTATGTCTATATCTTGAAAACTGAAGCATGGATAATTTTCTTCTTGTCAGCAACAGATTCTACTCAAAAAAGTGCCTCAAGAATCAAGTCATCCAAAAATGCTCTGTAGCTTGGTAGTCGAAAAAGATAGACGATCGTGGTTTACGCCATTATTTGTTTCTCGAAAATCGAGCTCTATATCTGTATTGGTTTTTGTATATCTACCGTAGTTTCAGAGAAAACCCCAAATCCCATCTAATTTGGTCCACCCTGTACTATATCTGCCTTCAATGGTTTTAAGTTGCTAGCAATGCTAAAGTGAAAAAAATTACATCATAATATGATGTATCTGTTTTAAAATTACTTCCTTTTAATTTGATCCAGAGGGGTTCTGAGGTGCATAGGGTATAGGGCTGCCAAGAGCCAGAACGGCTCAAAAAAAATATGATAGATCCAAAAAATATAGAACATTAAAACTTTTTTTGAGTCATTTCATAAAATTTGATTACAGAAATTCATGTCGAGCTTCTCAATCTACATAAGAAATTGTTTGAATTACGACTTTTTTGCTAGAAGAAACTCCAATGCTTCAAGCTTGTTAGACATTCCTGCCACATTAGAGAATGAAGAACATTTTCTATACGAGCTAGGACAGAATTGTCAGATTTTTTGTTTAAAAAATATAAAAAATTATTTGCAAAAATAAGAGGTAATTTCACTGAGCCACGAGCCTGGGTACTCCTCTCCACCTCGCATCGGGCCTGATGGCACACAATAAGAGTATGGTATTAAATAATGATCGATCAGAGAAAAGTAAGAAATAGAAAAAAAAGTAAACAAATTTCCGCCAAAATTTGAAATGGAGTATCCAAGTATATTTAGAAACAACCTTTTTTTACATTTTATAATAATTTTATGTAATAATACATACCTTGTTTTAAAAATCTTTCGTGTGAAGTTTTTTAAATTTTTTAGTGTTTACTAAGAAAAAAAAAATTAAAATTCACCAATCCCAGCATGGTTTATTTATTAACATTGATTTAAAACAATGTTTTGGGGCTTTATCAGGTCATGTGTTATTTACTCTGCATGTTCGGTAATGCGTAGAAAATTCAGAATTACTTGTTACTACAATTTCTACCTTAGTTGGATGCTGGTAGCCTTGTACGTTGATGGTTTCTGGATTTAGCAGACTGCAGCTACTTGAGGAGACTGTCATCATAGTGAACCAAATACAAATTTAAGAAAATTTGGTACACAAAATGCACAACGAAAAGTGACGGATTTTAAAAAATCACACACTTTGATAACGTGTGAGAAAGAGACCAAGAGTTTGTTCCACATGTGAACATGTGATTGTTAACTTATAACTAATGTCCCTTTTTGCAACGTTTTCTAGCACTCACCTCGTCGGGAGACAAAATAGAGTTTTTGCTGTGCCAAGTACCTAATAATAATTAAACAATATTGATTAGTAATATTAGTAATAAATAGGAAATAAACTAAAATTAATTACATTTGGGAGTTAGCAAATCCCGAACACTATATTATTTTAGCATTTCTTTGACGTAAACAATAATTTCACCACCAACATATATGATTGTTTTATACGTCAGCGATCTTACCAAGTAAAGTTAATGCTCTGCAGTGGAAGTTGATCTAAGGGGTTACCAGTTGCTAATTTCATAACTTCAAATGCAAAGTAATTGTGATTCTCCAAATCCATCACTTCATCATCTATTGATAACCGACTTAATGTCCACCTCATTTCAAGTCTAGCCAATGAAATTGACCTGTGCCACAAATAAGCACACATAATATATAACTAATATTAAATCAAATTAAAAGTTTATGCAATAATTTGATACAATATATCTTTCTGTGGGAATATATATTTCAAATTACAATGTGTAGATAGAGTAGTGTCATTATGAGAAGATGCTCGCAAAAGGAATGAGTTTGCATGCATCATCATTCTAGCCAATAAGAATCAATTACGTCATGTTCAATGTCGAGACCAGCAGCACCAGTAGTTTGCAGTAGAGTTTTGTTCGCCGGCAGTGATTAAGTGCAACGCAGATTATGGATTTCGGCATCTTACATCAAATCTTCCAATAATACTGAGGGTGATCGAGAATCTAAACGGTTAACAGCGGGAACCGGGTTTGAATTGGCACAATACACTTTTGAACACATTTGTTCCAGTCTTCAAAATCCAGATATTAATTTGTTTGCATCCAGAGTGCGAAATATCTTCACATTCTTTGGCCGCTGGGGAGCTATGTGTAACCTAATATGTAAATACCAAAGTTGGCAGTTTTAATCTACTGCATTACACAGCTCCTGGACCGCAAAAATTTTATTGCAATTACACATCCTTATATCACAGATGACGCTATGCCTCTGGTAAAAATATATTCGAGCACGTTGACTCCGCCACGAGCATCTTCTCATAATAATAGTACTCTACAGTTCACTTGAGAATGACATTTATAGTCTTTCCCACTAAACCGTATACATATGTATATGTATGTTTATATACAATTGAAGAATGGAAAGAAATATAGAAATTGCAATTGCATCAACTTTTAGGGTCAAATCAAAGATGTATAATACGATTTACCTAGATACAATAATGTTATATATGCAACGTCTTTTAGCTTAATGATTATTACCAAGAAAAAATCTAAAACCGAATTTAATATCAAAAATCAACACAAATCATAACTTAAACAGCTAAATTTAAACAATCCAACCAAGTGTCCCTGTTTAGGATGCGGCAGATAGTTATTGTCCGGGCTCTGAACGCGGAGAGCTTGTTTACAGATGTGATATGCAGGGGTGTAACTATGAGCCCACCAATGCAGGGGATCCGTGGTGCTGGGGCCCCCAAGCAATCCTTGCAAATGCTTCTATTGCTTGAGTAAAACATAAAAAGTTGTATAAGTTTCTCAATTTCAATAATTTCATGAACAAAAACAAGAAGGAGGACCTACACGTTTCAATCTGAGTTACCGAAAACAAGTATACGACAATTGGCTGAATTGGTTTTGGTAGCTTACTAAGGTGTAAGCTCTAGTTTTATCAAAGTAATATTAATTTTAGTTCTTTTTGTTTATTCGCTGCCAGTTACGGTAGCAAATGCCGAGTGTTCATTTTCGAAATTGAAGCTAATCAAAAATTATATGCTGACTACCATGTCTGAATAAGCATGACTTAACGCATTAGAATTATTGCTCATTGAAGCCAAGGAAGCTAAAAAAAAATGAACATTTCAGAGCTTAAAAAGCTTTTGTGAATATTAAACCTCGTATTGATTATATGTATGCAGGGTGTCTCACCAGGAACTACATCAATCGATATAGGGAAAAGTACGCACCAGAAAATTTTGAAAATTTAGAGAGCTACTAATGGCTGTGTGGCCAATCCAACTAAAATAATTGTAAGCATCTGGCATTTCCGGTTATACCGGAAGTTGATACCAACTTGCTTATTTTAAACGGAACACCCTATATATTTTAGTGTTTTCGAAAATAGCATAAAATTCTGAGTCAAAAACATGTAGGATACCCTATGCCTAAACCCAGCCGTTTCAGAGATATTTGACATTTAAAGAAAAATTTGACAAGTGTCATGGTTTACAATATCCTTTATAACTTTCTTCGTGTAAAAGATTCTTACTTGCTTTTTGGCATGTAAAAAGTACACGAGGAGAGCTGCACTCTACAATTCAATTACATTCAATTATAGTACACTAAGTGTTCCATTTTTGACCTTACATTTTGTAAACTTCAAACCACGAAAACTTGTTTAGCTTAAATGAAACACCCTATATCTTTTTACTTCAAGTTATGTAAAATTAAATTCCTTTTTTTCTGATATAAGCATTGTGGGAGTTTAAGTTACAACTTTTTGAAATATTTGCGATTTTCACTTGTAATCTCCCTAGTGCTTTCCGGAAATATTTTTGAGGTCCGAATTTTCTTTAAAAATTAAAAATAAATAAAATAAAGAATAATATAGCGAATTAATATTAGTCATAATAATTTACTTCGTATGCAATCTTTATACTACAGTATAGGGAAACCAAGATGAAATGATATTTGCTGTGATTTAAAGTGGTGACAAATAATATCCCCTAAAAAAATCGCTAATAGTTAGCCATGGAATCACAAGTGTCTTGGAATATGTCATGAAACGGCTCTGTGCTTTATTTTCTGCGGAAAGAAGATGTGGAATTTTTAAAGCATTTGGAATTAGTTAATGATGTAAGGAAACATAATAAGCCAGAATTGTACTAATTTAATTTAAAATAAATATAAACATATTATTCATAATATAAACGCCATTGTCTAATCATTGCTGTCAAACCAGGGAAATTCCCACTTATTAATCACATAGGAAGGTGCTCATGGGTAGAAACAATCAGTAATGTCATTCTCTTATATCAAAAAAATGCCACCGCATTTAAATTATACCCACAAAGACTCTTTGAATTTGTTTTTTATTTATGGAGAATATGATAAGGTAATATCAAGAACTTGTAGTACATTTGCTACTCGATATCCACAAAAAAGGAAATCGTCACCAAACACTGTAAAACGCATACTGGATAATTTTCAAAATTATGGCTCTGTCAAGGCAAGAATTCAAAAGTGGAAGCCTATTGTTTATGACAAAAACGTAGAAATAGCAATTCTGGGATATTTTCATGCATTTCCAATGATGTCATTAAGACAAACTGCTCTGGAATCGGGACTATGCAAGGATTCAGTTCACAGAATCTTAATCAAACATAAATTTCACCCGTTTTTGTTCCAATAAGGCGAAGTTTCTTATTTGGGAAATATTATATGGTCAGATGAAGCTAAATTTACCAAAAACGGACTTTTTAATCGACAATTCACATTATTGGAGTGACTCGAATCCTCATGTTCAGGGAGCCAAATTTTCAAGAAAGTTGGCAGTTTAATGTTTACTGCCCATAAGAAACAATAGAGTGGTGGCATTAGAATTTTATCAAGAAAATTTAAACAGAAACTTAAAAAGATTTCTTCTTCTGCTAATATGTATAGTTAATTTTTGTTTTTAGTTGAAAGATACTAAATATTTTACAAAATTTGAGTAACAACTATTTAGCTCCGTGCTCCCCCACATGACGCATATTTGATAAATAATTTTTTACAAGAAACTATCAATCAGTTTACGATCAATGGATCATCTTATTTGGGGAATTATGAAAGATAAAGTTTGTGAGAGCCCGTTAACAACTATTGAAGATTGTATGCAGAGAGTAAGAAATTAATTTCAAAACTTATTACAGAATTCAATTAGAAGAACTGAAGAACTAATCCGAAGGTGCGAAAAATTTGTGGAGGTTCGAGGGCGGAATTTTGAACAATTATTAAATTAAAATGGAATCATGTTTTTAGTTGATTTCATCTTAGCTACTTTAGTTTATGCAAAGTATCTTCAATCCAATTAATAGGCATGTTACAGTGTTTAGTGTTATTTTCCGTTTTTGTGGATATCTAGTAACAAATGTACTACAAGTTCTTGATATTACTTTATCGCATTCTTCATAAATAATAAACCAATTCAAAAAGTCTTCGTGGGTGTTATTTAAACGCGGTGGCATTTTTTGACATAAGAGATTGATAAAATGTTTACTAACATTTCTTGAATTTCTAAGAAAATCGCAAATATTTCAAAAAGTTGTAACTTAAACCCCCACAATGCTGATATCAGAAAAAAAGGAATTTAATTTTACATAACTTGATGTAAAAAAATATAGGGTGTTCCATTTAACCTAAACAAGTTTTCGTAGTTTGAAGTTTACAAAATGTAACGTCAGAAATGGAACACTTGGTGTACAATTATGAATGTAATTGAATTGTAGAGTGCAGCTCCCCTTTTGTTCTTTTTACATGCCAAAAAGCAAATCAGTATCTTTTACACAAAGAAAGTTATAAAGGTCATTGTAAACCATGACACCTCTGTCAAATTTTTATTTAAATGTCACAGATCTCTGAAACGGCTGGATTTAGGCATAGGGTATCCTACATGTTTTTGACTCACAATTTTATGCTCTTTTCGAAAACCCTAAAATATATAGAGTGTTCCGTTTAAAATAAGCAAGTTGGTATCGACTTCTGGTATAACCGGAAGTGCCAGATGCTTGTAATTATTTTAGTTGGATTGGGCACACTGCCATTAGTAGCTTCCTAAATTTTAAAAATTTTCTGATTCGTATTTTTTGTACTTTTCCCTATATCGAGCGATGCAGTTCCTGGTGCATACAATGTATGCATAATTAATAATAAATTTTAAATTTATTTAATCTCGTTTTTTTGAGGAGGTGTGAATTTGTATGTATCCAAGGAAACCCCTCATGGGATTCATTTGTCTGATGTGCCCGAATAAGTTAATTATTATATAATTAATAAATATTGCATTGGCATGAAGTTGAAGCTTCACTGAGGGAAATTGTTGGCCATTGATTGACGAAGAAGCAGCATTGTAACCAATATCTTGTTTCTTATTTTAGTTGGTGCTACTGCGTTATATTGTTGCTTTATTTGTAACTGTTACGCCACTGATTAACCGGATTTAACACGTAGATTTTTTGTTTTCAATTTCAATATTCATGTGGACTTTTGATAACCTGGTGGTAAGATTGGTAAATCTGTGGAGCAGTAATTGAAAACAAAAATATTCTTTTTAATTTAATTGAAATGAAATAACAGAACGCGTCTTGCCCGGCGGTTCCTTATATGCGCCACTGGATAAACGGACGGTTTTATTCCATAAAAATATTAGTCATGATCATGCATATCAAGATTTTATGATTTCAATATTCATTTGCACATTTTGATAAATTGATAGTTTTTGGTAAATTTGAACAGCAGTCAGTAATTATTGAAACAACTCAGGGCTTTATAATTCATTGTGATTTATATATTAATATCAAATATAAATAGGATATGGAGTTCTTTTTATAAAATCTTTATTTTGATTTTGCCGCCTATATGTAAGCGGCAATATCCGGTGAGAGGAACCAATTACAAAGAAGAGAATGGCTGTTTCCTTTGTAGAAATTGTCGGCTTTTCAATGGAGAACTCCCTTGTGCTGTCAACACTTTTGTAACATTTTGAGTGTTATTTTCAATAGTAAGTCCTCGAAAATTTCTTCTAATCTGCCTCTTGTAGTGGAGAAATTGTGGTAAAGTTGAAATTGATATACAAACTAATAAAATGCCGTCAGCGGCTAGTGTCAAAATTGACAAGCAAATTAATTCGGAAAATGCTTTGGCTGACTCTTCACAGAATTTAACTCCTCTGAGACAAGCTATTACTATTATAGAACATAAAATTAGGAATTTGGAAAAGAGAAAGGTAAGTTTTCATTTTATTTAATCAATATATTTTTCAGTTTTATGATACGGCATACCTAATTTGACGTTGATGAAAGAGTATTTTTTGCGTTTTAAACTTGTCCTCATTTTTATACACCGTTTTTCTAGTCTTGAAATTGACTTGCATCATTGTTAATACCGTAATTACAAAATATTATGTTGTTGATGATTAACGTACGAGATAACATAACTCCACTAGTGGGCTAGTTAGGAAAATGAAGGACACACATTTCCATTACTAGTCTTTGTTTACTAGTTTTGTAAAGCTCTCTTTGAATATTAAATTCGATATTTTTTTATTAAACTCGTGAGGTAGGTAGCTGAAACTAGTAAAATAGAGAAACAATACAGGCTCTAGAGTTTTTAGAAAAATAGATGAAAAATATTTTTGAGTTCAAACTTTTTTATTCATTAATTAAAATTTAAAGTAATTTTATATGCGCTCTAACCGTAAACAAATAGTTTATGCATAAGTATAACCAAATCGCAAGGCTGTAAATTTGTATTCAATCAGTTACGTACACCCACAATCAGATAAATTCGATAAAAGTCTATTAATCGGTATTAAATATTTTGGGACATATCAATTTGTTCCTCGTAGGCTTTATTCCTGAATTTGGGCGTGTTTTCTAAATAAACAAATCTGCTTCTTCAGTGAATGCTAATATACTGATTAGTGCGCAATACACACTTCCTGCCCTGTGTTATTTTTGAAGTGTTACTTAAGGATAGAACAGGCAAGATCATCTTGAAAATCAATCAATAATAGATTTGTTCTATTTTGGTCATTTATGTTTACAATTAAGAGTGATAACAAAACATATATTTTTAATTGGGTCACATATTTACAGGGTGTGTTCGATATGTTTGACTAAAGTCCAATAGGGCGTTTTAAGGTTGATTCTCACTACAGTATGTCCATCAAAATCTTACAAGAAATACAATCAGGTCATGCAAACATTGTGCTCTATTTAACGTGTCGAAGCCGTTTATGACAGTAGTGTTAAGTGTGTACGTACATACGTCCTGTTTTCTATGACTTTACTTTTTTATGTTTGTACTACTTTGAATATGAATAACTAAAAACTAATTACGCTTAAGCTATGATGAATCGACCAATATGATTTTTTTTTGCTGATACCAATAGGATATGGCTGTATATAAGACCGACACGGATGTTCTGCAAATATATATCGGCAGTGATGTCGCTAGTTTTTTTTTTTTGGGGGGGGGGTAAGGTTAATAATTCCCAACTTTCATTACAGGAATTTTCCCAACTCAAAAAAAATTTCTTTAAAAAATTGATGAGCGAAATTTTTCTCGAATTCTCCCAACTGAAGTTTAAATTTCCCAACTCGACCACGATATTGGGGGGGAGGTTGATCATCATCCCCCATATAATGTTAGAATTTTTTTCAGTTAAATTTTATATTAATTGATATTTTGAGATTTTTAACTATGGTGTCAACCACTGGTAAAAATTGTGTACCTACATCATATTTTAAAACATTTATACACCATATTGCACAACTGTTAACCCCTCATTTAGAACTTTTAATAGCGCATTACTCATGGTTTTTCCCTACATTGATTTTGTTAAATTGATAAATGCTTCGCTTCGTCATTACTACAACAAAATATCAATTTATAGTTCACTTACATATGGTCGTTAAAATTGTGCTGGCATTTTTCAGTTGTACCAGAGATCGAAAATATATGTAAATATCAAAATATCCGACAAATAAAAATTAAAATAATGCTATTAAAAAGGAATGTCATTTTAAAAATTATTTTAATTCAATTTTTCTAAGAGCATTAAGTGTTGACTTTATGAAAACATCATAAAATATGTAAATTCTAACGAATAAAAATAAAATAAACATAGAAAATAACTTTGGCATTAAGCCTTAGAAATCAATTCAATATGAGCATTATAGTGACAAGAAACGCATTGTATTCTATTTGAAGAACATTAAAAAAGAAAAATACTGGTTGTCAACTTTTCTCATTGACTCGTCTTTAACATTCTAATAAGAGGCAAATCATCAGTAGCATTATCACAGTTATTACAGTAATTGTACTACTAATCTCCTTAATGATCTCAACTGAAGCGTCATCATGGCACCTGTTTTGGTTCATTCTTGATTCCGTTATGGGATTGGGACAGGGTTGGACAAATGACGTAGGCAAATTCATTAGTATTGTGTCTCCTATTTTTACAAATAAAAGTAATGTCCTTGTTTATAAATTAATAAATTTGTTTAATTCTGTTTGTACTAGAGATTTTTTGACACGTCAGTTAGATAATGACAAAGATTCGTCAGTTTTTAATAAAAGTGTGATATCTGATATGTACACTTCTGTGCAATAAAATCCCGTACACCACTAATATTAAGTGGTGTGAATTAGTCTTTTTGAAATTTAAATTTCTTTATTATCATATAGGTTATAAAAAACTGACATTGATTGTGAAACGTCATAAGTAATGTATTTGAATAATGTTAATCCAGAAGAAAAACATATTCAAACAAAAACGTATTTTTGTTTTTTTTTTTACTTTTTTACACCATTCGATGGGAATGATTTCGATTTATAACAAATGTAAAAATTGACGTTGAAAAATTCACAGATACGACTACACATAACTGCGATTGTATTTATTGTGTAAATAATGTAACCTAATATTTTGTACTATTCTATGCTACAACTCTTGAGTGTGATTTTAAGGTTTTTTTATCTATGTAAATAGTGTTTTTAAATAATACATATTGACGTTGAGCGGCAAATTCATTTCTAAAACCTCCGATTAAAGAACTTATATCTAGATACATTAATAAGAATAGATCACATCCCATAGGGAACAGTGGCGTTGTGTGTGTAGAAAATGTGTAGAATGGTAAATATTTTCATTAAAATGAATTGTTGCAATTCCTGCATTACCGGCTCTTTATACAACGTGATGTAGGCATACGATATTACAGTAAGATACATATGTATTGAAAGGATATTAAAATTTAATTGCTATTCACTTTATAACTGTAAACTGAACTTCATCATGTTACGACTATCGAACGATCGATTTTCTTCTTTTCTAAACTACTTTCAGCAAACGGCACAGCACTTCACTATTTTCCACTAAATATATTATCACTAAACTGTGTAAATATGAATAGAGAATATTATTTAGGTATTAAGCAAATCACAACTTAAAATAAAAAGACTTCTTCACCACATTTTGATCGAAAAGCACTTATTAACATTAATGGAGGACACTGTCAAAAGTGTCAAACTGAGATTATGATAATCGAACTGAACCGATCGTGCCCGAATCGGCCGCGAATAGTTCGACTAGCCAATCAAGAACTTATGGGAAGAAGTGCCTTAGATTGTAACTATCTCAGCAACATACAAATCAGTACAATTATGTATCTAGATATAAGTTCTTTAATCGGAGTCTAAAACTAATAGTCATAATATTCTAGAGCTTTGTTTATTATAAATATACCAGAAACTGTATTTCAAGATGAATAATTTAAAAATACACTTTATATATTCTGTGCAAAAACTTTATTTCAATATGAATGATTTAATATATATAAATTATATATTCTATGCAATTAGTATTTCGTCATTGCCCCGTCTCTTGTAATCACTTCTCTTAAATGGCCAGGCATCGAATTAATATAGTTTTGAATAAAATTTTCCTTGTTACACTTATCTTCCCATTCGTTTTCTATAAATTCCCAAAGTTCGTTGGCATTTTGAGGGTGAAAATGTATTTGATAAAATTTTTTTCACAATATAACCCCACACATTTTCCATCGGATTTAGGTCAGGACTATAGGCAGGCCAAAGCAATGTCTCAACATTATTATTTAGAAACCACTGTGTAATAATATTTGCTGTATGCACAGGGCAGTTGTCATGTTGAAAAATAAAGTTATTTTCAGGGTACCAATGAGTCACTGATGGTAATATTACATTTTTCAAGATATTTTCATAGCTTTCTTTTCTGAATGAACCATCTATTTTCCAGCATACACCCATTAATCTGAAACTTATCCATGCCCAGACATTTACTGAAATCTCCCACTACTCTGTATCGAATGAACATAGTTTTGCGTCAAATCGTGAGTTTCTAGGTCTGTAAACACGAATGTGACCATTGTTTTTGGATGAAATACTTTTTCATCGCTAAACATGACATTCTGCCAAAATTCTTCACGATAGATGTAACTTAAAGCAAATAGATAGCGTGTTTGCTTAGGTTGCAAAGTAATGAAAGGTTTTCTTGCCGCTGGATGATTTTTTAATTCTTCGACAAGCAGTAGATCGTGATCCAGGGAAATGTGTAACACCTACAGCATGTATGGCGCTTGCAAACAGATTTTGCCTTAATTGATTTATAAGAGCAATATCATCATCTGCATATGTAACTGATTTCCGTCCGGATTCTACCTTTCTTTTTACAGTTTGCTCCTCCTCCCACCGTTTCTTTATTTTAAATACAGTAGATTTATTAATATTAAAATGCTCCGCAACCATTCTTATTGACCAATCCTCTTCTAACATAACTATAATTCGAGTTTTCATAACTTCGGTTAAATGTCGAATCATTTTTTAATTGACAAGCAATGATGACAGGACTTATTTTTGACATTTGTAGATATTCATTGACATCTACGATTTAAACAATTACAATATAGTTGCTATGGAAATGAAGTCTGACTTATACAGGCAGATGGTAGATGTACGCTTTTTTTTTTTCACAGAATAGTACATATGTCCGTTATTACAAGACTGAAAAACTTTGTCATTGGTAAACACAACATTGTTCCAAAACACCAACGGGCGATAGACACAATTTAAACAAAACATAATGCGTGCTTGCTTCTGTTCTTCTGATAATATGATCTTCTTTGCACTTGTAGAGTTTTTATTTCCGATTTTTCTATCCTTCGGTTAGCTGTTGACCTCGATGCTGGAAAATTTGTCATGAACACAGCGTCTCCTGCTGTTTGAAACAGATTTTTCCTCAAATAGCCAAGGCTTCATCTTGAACAAGATTTGAACTTCTCGATCGGCCTGAACCGTCTTTTCTCTTTATGCTACCTTCCTCCTCCCACTTTTCTTCACACTCATAACAGTACTTTATTCAATTGATAATGGTTAGCAACTGCTCTGATAGACTGCTCTTCAATTTTAGAGAGAATTAAAATTTTTTCATGTTTAGTTAATTTTGGCATTGCGAAAATATGATACTGACACTGACAAATAAATAATGATTTAATATAGCGAAACGGGATTTTATTACACAGAAGTGTACATCTTTCAATGAACCTCTAAATTTCTGCAAAATCAGGTTTTACTTCCATGCTTCAACAAAAAATAAGGTCATTGGTAGAATTGTAAAAAAAAGTTTTAAGTGCAATTAAGAAAATAGTTGGCCAAAGAAAATAATTTTTATTCTTGTGATTATTTATCTTATCATTTTCATATCCCATGTTTGTGAAATGTTTAATGACTAAACCTTGATTTACAGCATGTCAATTTCCTTTGAAAGATGAGCGAATTTTTTCACTAACGGCACTTATTCTGTAAGGAAGTAAAAATTTAATGAGATTACTTGCTGCGTCACTCCAGATATTGACAGAATGCTCTTTGTCAGCTAAATATTGACTAATTCATCTAACCAGACAGGAATTATATGTTTAGTTTAAAATTAGTATTTCCCAAATGTACCTATATTTACTTTAATGAAATTTCTTGTTGAGAAAAATTTTTGTTGTAAATATTTTCCACTAAATGTTTTCATTGATTTGACATCAGTTGTGAATCCTTTGCATTTGTATCAAGAAGTAAACCAAAACATTGTATTTCATACTTCAAGTTATAGTTTGTAATTTATCTGGTGTTTCTTTAACTTTATTTCCTGTAGGGTGGGTTGTATTGCCCGAGTTTAAACCAAAATTAGCTTAATCGAAATTTGCAAAACTGTGTTGTAACATGGTTAGTCACCGTTGATTGTTGGGTTAAATCAGTATACAGAAGGGTCTCACACTTCAGAAAAAAGGGACAGTGACTTTCTTTTTAAGGTGTTTCCTGAATTTCCCACTAATTTTTAATACTTGTTAAAGAAAGAAGAGGTATCTCGATAAGGTCAAATATTCGCCCATTCCCGATTTTTCTTTTTATTACCGAATTAGCTCTATGTTGAAGAAAATAACAAGATAATAATGCTATTTTACCAGAACATTCTCGTTTAACCTATTATTTTAAATTACTTAATTATTTGAAACTGGTAGGAATTTAAATAAGCAAAGAAAACACTTTATGGAGACCTCATGATAGAAATTTTTATTATTGATTGATTTACAATATTATGTTGTAATGTTTTGAACACTGATGAAATTTACATTTAGATATTGTAATATATTTACAGAGTTATGTGCCTCAAACTAATTAATTTTTGAGACTTCAACAGGTGTTAGAAATTTAGAAGCCTGGAAATTATTTTCTTAAACTTAGACAAACTTAACAGAGCTACTTCTAATTATAACTTTTCATGTATTCAAAAAGAGTATTAGTAATTTTATTTTACAAAAATAGTTATGGAACAATATTTTGTTTAATTATAACCATTTGATCAAAATAATAGTGTCATTTGACATACTTTAATACTTTAATAAGATGTTTACCAGGTAAACATCAAATTCAAAATATTCTTGGCGTTCTATGGTTTGAAATAATATAATACATAATATGCTTTTTATTTTTCAGTCAAAATTAGAATCATATAGGGAATTACAAAACGCTGGAAAAGAACTGAACGCTGATCAAAAGACTGCCGTCGCTAAATTTAACGAAGTGATAAATACCTTAGACTTTGCTAGAGATTTATGTAAACAGTTCCTAGGCATTGCTACGGTTTCGGAAAAGGAAGCTAAGAAATTAGCCAAAAAAGAAGCCGCCGCTAAGTATCAAGCTGAACTCGCGAGGTTAAGGGAAATTCTCTTGGTGCAAGATGCTTTGAATCAAATGGGCAACGAAAATGTCCGAGACGACTTCTTACATGGACGAAATGGAGCTGCTCAACTTTCCGAAACAGATCTCAAGTAAGTAATTTTGGCAACAAGAAAAAAACATTCTTGTTAATCTTTGTGATTATTTTAAATTGATTTTCACTTTTCAATTTACTGTCACGCTTCTTAAGAATAAAATATGTTTATTCTAGATTGTTGGATGACCTTTACCCTGCTGTGACCCCAAAACATGAAGCTGGTAATCCTACTGCTTTCACGAACGAAGTCCAAGCTGCGGCTGAACATTTATTGGCTGCAGTTGACGGAAAACCAAAGGACGTCTTTGGTGGGACTTATAGTCAGATAAAGGAAATTCTAGGAAAAATTCATGAAAGCGGTTACTTTGATCAAGCTCAAGTAAGTATGTTTTATTTTGCGGTTTTCCAAAAACAACAATACACTTAGTAGAGTTATCTATGTTCGTAAATTGAATTTTCAGGTTTTTGAAAGTTATGTTGAAACTGACGTCGTGGTAGAAACTGAAGTGGTGGTGCCTGTTGAACCTGTCCTTAACCACGAAGTGGTTCTACCACAAGAACAACCTCATACCTTGCCCATTATTGAAAGTCTCACCATAGAAGCCCGACCTGCCGTCCACCCTCAACAGCCTCCTATAGAACCGCAACCCCCTATTGAACAGGCTCTTCCACCTGAACAGATGTTTTTCCAACCGGTACCTCCACCACCTCAACCACAGCCTCAACCGCCTAGACCCATCACGGAAATGCTTGGAACTGGAAGTTTCTTTTTCTTGCAAGTAAGTACATAGTCTAGGAAATAGCGTGCAAATTCGACAACGAGTGGTTACCGTCTGCCAGTCGGTAATCGAAGAGACCATATAAATACAAAATTTTTTTCTCTGGAACTTTTTGGTATGGTGGGTATAGGGAGGGGGGGGGGGCATTTATTTTTAAATCGAATGATTATCGATATCTGTCCGCATAGGTAGTTAGTATATGTACTTCACATACCCCAATTACGCTGGCAGACGAAAATTCCGGACGCGCGCGCGCACTATCCGGAAAAAGAAACTAAAAATGTTTTTTTCTTTTTCCAGTGAATGGTCGTTATCATAGTCACATTTTTGCGACCCAGCCATCTAACGGCTAATAAATTGTCACACGCCCACTGATTCGCCTTTATTTAGCTTTTGATTGAGAACTGGCATCTTCTCTACTTTCCCCGAAACAGTGCCACAAGAAGTTGTTGGTCTGTCCCACGTTGGTCTGGAATAATAATTATCAATGAAGACAGAATATCCTTTACCAAAAATGGCTGCAGTAAGTTTCTTACCACTGAACCTGATTTTCACATTCTTGGGGCTCACCATCAATTTTATTTTGAATTCTTACCATAATTTCTTCTTCCCCTTCATCTGAGGAACTTTCAGAGAAATCATCGGAAAAAATCATACTCGCTGTCACTGTCTAAATATGGATCCAAAAATATTTCTATCCTTCACTATCCATTCCAACATAATTGTCGACTAATTTCACTTGTTTTCTTGCACGTTTAGTACTATGGGTCCTTCCTGAGGATGCTTGACATCTCTTTATTGATTTTTAGAGTATGGGTAAGCGAAAATAAATATGTAATAGGCCACCAAAAACAACAATAAATTACATATGATAGGTTCCATTTACAAGTCAGCAAAAGCATTTTACCACATGCGAAATGAGCATCGTCTATACGCGATGTTAGGCCATATGATGTGCTAGACTGTCGCAGTGGTACGACATAAGGCATCCATACGTGCTTAAAAAATAAGTGTGTCATGTATGAACGCCAAGAGTCTCTTAATCACAGAAGACCTCCATTGCATATAGGCGATGTTCGGCCATACAGCAAAATCTAACCGCGTCGTTCATATGCGACGTTCGTCCTTAGAAGGTTAAATATTGTTAGTAGATACTAAAAAATTGTTTTTCAAGTTTTTTCCTCAAGAAATAAATTAGGCCGAAAACCAGCCTTAGCCTCCTCCTTTATTACCGCAAATACATTTAGGTGTCAACACTGATATTTCATCATTTGGTAATTTTTCTATTATTTGCGAATATTTCATAAGGTGTTTAGAGTGCATTTTATCTACATAAAAGTTCTCTTCTGTTCGGGCTCTGGGACAGTCAGAAGAAATGTACGTTTTAATGTTTTGGTTTTGATCATGATACAATTACACAGAGTACCAAACTGATATCCAAGGAATCTGCAAAATAATAAAATTACCCAGTATTTTACTGAGAAGTAATTTTTATGCCTGTGACTTTTATTGGGTAAGGCTATTATTTTGTTCCTTGGATTTAATTTTTAGAAGAGAATAAATTGTTGTCGAAAATCCTAAAATGGGCTCATTCAGTGAATTTCATTTAGTAGTTGTTACTACTTGTGGATAAAGTATTAAAATTAGACGATATTGAAAATTTCAGATGAATCCGATATGTGGTTTTCGAAATATATGACTTTTAAAGAGGGAATTGGAAGCTCGGTGTGACCAACATCGTGACGTCAGAGAATAGAAATATAAATCGGTGAAAATAGTTGATAAACTGAAATTCTTCAAAAATAAGTTTCAAAACGCACTGCTTGAGTTAACGATTTGTAATATTGTGAAACTACAATAAAGCGCTGCAGCTAGCCACTTCGGCTAGCAGGTTCCTATCAAGTGACGTCACGGCCTATTTTTTAGACGATTTATAGGTCTCACAAAATTCTAGTTTTTTGGACAGGGTCTTTTTTTCGTAGAATCAGAATACGCGATCAGAAATGTAGAGTGCTTAAAAAGTTACCCCCACCCCCCGTTCATCACGGGTGGGGGGTGGAAAATTGTTGTGCCCAAAAGATGTCCCCCTCTGAATGGAACAACTTTTGTCTGAAATATTTTTCGCTAATCTCCTTTCCTGAGGAGATATTTCTGTGGATTAATTAAAATGGCCTAACCATATTGTCTAATAAAGTCAATACTTCTGAAGCAAAAAAAAATAATTGAGAGCCAAGCTAAAAGTAGTAGTATATTTTTTTGATTATTGGCTTCCAAATGAGTAGGAATTAAGTGGCTTCGCACTTAATTTTTTTTTGTGTGCCTGTGTTCATTACCTAGATTTATATTTTTAAGCATCTTCTCCCAATTTAACCTTGAAGTAATTTTTACAGACGATAATTATGTTAGTGTTAAATAATATATTTTTTTTTGGTAGGTGTCACTCGAGGGGATGATTAAAAACAGCATAAAAATTAAATTATTTTTTTTATATACTAATGACGTAATAGGAATGTAAAAAAAAAATGTAAAATATAAATATATTTTATATCAACGTTTTATATTTCAATTAATTATCTTCAATAGTTTTGAAAAAAATTAATTTTGAAGTTGAGGGTTCTTACCCCCATAACTCTGCTAATATAGGGGATAGAGGTTTATTATATATTTTATTGAGTATTCCTAGTCATAAGCAACATTCATGTGAATGAATAGCCCAATAAGCCACTGGGCCCAATTCCAATAACTTAACCGGCGAGACCCTTTAAAAAAAGTGCTAAATGAACCTATTAAAAAAGAAACAGAATCTCTCAATTAACATTCAGACAATACTCTAGATTTTACTTATAAAATTGGGCGACAAGAACCAACAAACCTATTAAAATATTTGTTTTTATTTAAGGAATCTGAAATCGACCCCCCACCAGAACAAATTCCAAGTCAAACGTTCACGAATCAGAACTTTGGTAGCCATCCACCACATCCTGTTCCATTACCGGCTCATTTTGCATCGATGCCCAATAACTTACCTCCTACCAATCATCAAATACCACCAGTAGTAGGCAACAACGGAATTGATGAGAGTCTCATCCAGCCCGAGGAACAAATTCCCCACAAGGAACCCCCTGCTGGTATGAACCGAGGCCCTCCTCGGCCTGCCAATAACCAGTCATATTATCAAAATAACAACGGTTACAATAATAGGCCAAGACAACAAAATCAGAACCGGAACAATGGTCCTAGGCCTGCCAACAACAGGCATAACTAATACATTCGACATGCCTTAATGCCTGATATGTTCTCATTCTCTATTGGTTGAGTTTATTTTTATTTATATTAAGTCAAACAAAACTCGAGTAGTATTGAATTTTTGTACATTTCAAAAGATAACCTCAAAGGAACCCTTAGTTTTACTGGATTTATTTCGAAGCGAAATGTTCAATAGTCAAGGATTTGATGTGAATTCAGTAAACGTCTAGATTTAATAAATTATTTATTAGTAAGTAAATAAATCAATATTTATCTGCTTAGCTTATAAATAAATAAAAATTTAATAAGTAAGCGTAACCTACTTATTTTAAGTAATATTTTACATAAAGGAGTTATCACAGCTAACAACAAAATGTTGCTTAAAATATCCATCCAGTTCTTTTAATGTTATCTTTCAACGTTTTAAATAATTAAAACATATACCATCTTCCTACTATAATACAGCACAAGTTAAAAAGGGTTTTCTATAAGATATAACTATTTTCTCTCGGATTGTAACTTTTTTTAATTTCTCTATTTTTTTTACACTTACCTTTTCAGTATAATGTCTAGTGATAGTAAAAATTTTATTGTTAATTGGAATACTATCAAGTTTTATTCCTTTAGTATAATTTTAATTATATTTGGATTAAAAAAAAGCTGAATATTAATTAGCATTTTTATTTATCTCGGAACTCCTCACAGCAAACAGATTACTTTCTATATTGGAGTTTGAAATTTAAGCTGATCTTATGTGAAACGAAATCGAGATGGTGTCAAAATATCGAAATTAATATTACAGGAATGCCCTGATTATTGCGATTAACATTTTAACAGCAAGTACACATTTGTAACGGTCCACTTCTTAGCCCTTGGCAATAGTTCGTTTAATTTACCGAATTTACTACATTTTACATTTTCCGTTATTAAATTATTTAAACCGATCCTGTATTTACGTATAATATAATTTTGAATAATTCGCGCGTAATGTCTGTTAAATTATTTCCATCTTCCCTACCTCAGAAGGCTATTGAACCATATAAAAGCTTTCTTGAGTTGGCACATTCGTGCCTTCCTTAGATTTTTGCATGTAAATGATAAAATAGATCATTCTGGCTGAGGATGAGCTCCGAATAACAAATGGGCCTTAGTGTTCTTGGTGAATCTACCAACTTAATTGCTACATGGCTATACCGTGTTATGGCATTAATGATAATTTTAAGTTGCCGAGTGGCTGGCAGGTGTTTGAAAAGTAATGCATATCTCGGTATGTGTGATTAGCGGTTTTGTGAGAAATATTAGTTTGTGATTAATTACGTACATAATCCAGAACTCTATAGTGTTTTCAGTGTAATGTAAGAAACCGAACCAAAAAGGGGAAGGAAAAGAAGTACTAAACTGCAACCATCACATGTCGCAGATAAGCGTTGCTAATTTTTAACTTATTATTTGTATTTTGTATTAATAATAAGAGAATATTTGCGGTACTGCATGTTCTTTTGCGTTATAAATATATATTAAAAAGATAACTTTTAGAAACATAAACAGAGAAGTATTTATGCCATTAAACTCTTGAAAAGTCGACAGCTGTGGACAAATTTATGACGGCAATAAATTATTAAAGTAAGGCGATAATATTCCTATGCAAACCTTTAAACAAATTATTTTTCATGATTATTAAAAATATTTAAACGAATTTAATATAAATATAACCCGTAATAATCAACAATACATTACTCTTGAAGTACGGTCATATAAATTTCTTAGGTAAATTTTTAAGTGGGGCTTTTCATAATTATTTAAAATATTCAAACACAACAAAACCTGTTGATTAGAGCAACACAAACTCAACTTCACAACTAAATCATAAGGCACGTTTGCACGCATCCAGTAATTTAGTCGAGTAATTTAGTAATTGCTTTCCACTAAATTACTCGACTAAAACACGGTGTCCGCATTGGTCGAGTACTAAATTACTAAACGATTCGACTAAATTACTGGATGCGTGCAAACGCGCCTATATTCTGGAAGGCAGGAAGATAAGAGAACGGGTCAAAAATATTAAAGCAAGAAGGACAACAGAAGTCAATACAGACTACAAAATACACAAAGCCTGGAATATCCACTTACTGCGTACAGCTTGAAGACCTCCAGAAGAAGTACTGTGAGGAAATATAAATGCAACTAACAGGAGAAGAACAATACAAACATTACGTTCAAAATAAGTTCAAAAATAAAAACTGTGCAAGAAAAACGCCGATATAGGAGGATCCAACAAGAAAAGAAAAAGATCAAGTTAATATACATAGCTATCATGTGGTAACGACAGAAGCCAACAGAAGAACTCTGAGAAGAGCTGAAAGATACATCGTCCACCTACTTGCAAAACCATTAGGACTAAAGCAACGACATAAAACGTCAAATTAATGGAGGGAAGACAATTACAAAGTGGATAGAAAGACGCACAATGAAGTTATGGGTACATGTCCAGAGAATTTAACAGTCACAAATTAAAAATGGAGGGACCATGCCACCAAAAAAAAGGTTATAACTTAAAGAAATCTCAAGGATATATGCTCTGTTGGAATCAGAAACGAAAGACTCACAATCAAGTACTCATTATGGCATTAATAATTTGGATTATTGTATATTCCAACCATCATATAAAATGAGGAGATCCATTAAGATCAGGGTGTATTAAATAGGTGGTCCGACGTACGGCACTTTCCTATTATAATAATGGCTTCATAAGTGCATGGTTACTATTTACTTTAGTAGATGGCACGAGCAATAAGGTCCTACAATTACCTGGGCATGGGCATCGTATAACTAACATAACCTCAAATTTCAAGGTTTTTTGGTTTATTCCAGCGACATAATAAGGAGAGACTGGAAAAGTAGGCGTGGCACATGGCCAGAACATATTCAAGCAACTAGTCCGCATGGGCGTCACTTCAACTTAACGTTATGTAATTTGCGAATATTTTAAAAATGTATAGAGCAGCATTTACTCCGTTTTTAAATATGATATAATTTATTACTACTTCTACAGCAATTTGGTTAATAGATTTGAGCTCAACTAATAATAGAACAGTGATAAAAAACAATATTCATTCATTAATTATATCCCTCAAAGCAGTACTCCACTGCAAATCATGGCAACTAGGGCCAACAAATGACCCCCCACTGCGTCCCTCGAGCGTTTATTCTATGGCCAAACAAACCGTATGTATACTGAATTGGGATTGCCCCTCTATACTTTAGACCTCGTTGGTTTATTCTCATTTTTAATGTTTGTATAGGCATTTTTAGCTTGGAGCCATACTGGCTCCAAGCAAATATTTAAAAATTCACGCAAATAATTTTTCAATATTGTTGATTAATAAAAAATAGACTGCTAATTATAGGTTAGATTCCTAACCTACAAAAAATGTGTTATTTTATTGTGACAAACTATTTAAAACTTCATACACATTGCGTTGAACTTGATTTTGGTTGAAAGTACAGGAACCAGATAGAAATTTTAAAAATAGCTACGTAATACTTGTAAATCTTAAGAAATATATATTTTTGAGGTTAGCTGTGGCGACACGTGCAATGCTGCATGTAGTGTTGCATATATTCTTTCAATGTTTTAATTTGGCTACTTAATATCAGATGTCACTGGACTCTTGTTTCACTTATCAAAAACAAATGGCCGGGAATGTATGCAACACTGCATGCACGTATGCACAGAACCTGTAAAATTATCTATCTATGCGTAAGTAATGAGAGAACTTATTGGTCCTGCCATCTATTACATTATGTACAAAGTAAGCACTTATGAAGCCACTGTGAGGGTTGTCGTCGCACCACCTATTTAATACACCCTGATTAAGATTAAGATGTTATAAAACAAAAAATACCTACGTGAGGTACCCCCATGCCTTTGAGACTATATCATGAAGCCGTTACGACCACACAAATCTTACTCTGTAAAACAGTAAGTTTTATACATGTTCTATTTTGCATTAATAGTTGTGCCATTGTAATGTAGAACGTGTTCCAAGTTTATTTCAATAATTCAGGAGTTTGTAGGTGAAGTCAAAACCAGATTGGCTATGAACATGTGTTGCTAGGGTACCTGGAGCTCTAGTTTAGACTTATGTATTTTCTGGTGATTATCTACATGTTAATAAGCTTAAATGTGTTCCATTATGTGAATGATTTATGTGATAGCGATAACATACATACATACGTTAATGACTTCACATAAATAATTAATATATATAAGTGCAAAATGAGCAAATAAAAAAGAAATGGGTGAATGTGCTATTTTAAACTGCAAAAGCAATAATTAAAAAAAGGACAGTTTGTTATTTTATATTCATAAATACACACATGAATGACTTCACATAAGTAAGTAATGTAAATACAAAGTAAACAAATATAAAGAAAATGGGTTAATGTGCAATTTTAAATTGCAAAAGCAATAATAAAGAAAATGACAATTGGTTATTTTTCCTTTCCAAAAGACGATTGTTGTATTTGGGTGAAGAGTGCTATAGAAAATCGAAAACAATACCACTATTTAAAGAACTTATTATAACGCATTTTGTAATAGAGGGTTATTTAGTGCAGCACAGGTTAAATTATTGTTCCAAAAAAGAAAGGCAAATGTCCGCTCAATAAAGGCCAAGGGTATAGATAAGGGCCTTTTTTCGCCCATCGGCTATGTCATATATCATTATATTTTCCGAGTAGTATATGTCTTTACAAGTAATAAAAAAAAGTTGTTTGAAAAATAGTACGTTATTTGACGAACGTGCAATGATGGCTATTACTCAAGGGGACGACGTTTACTGCAAGAGCCGAAGGCGAGTGTCTTAATTCAGTGAGTAATAGGTATTACACGCGAGTCAAATACTGTACTTTTTCTATGGCTACTCAACAGGAAGTTGCGCTTTAAGATAAATTTTCCGTGAATAATAATTTTGACAAATGGTGAGATTTTTAGGGAAAAAATGCGAATACGCAATTTGTATCGACCATGACTTCTTTATTTTTTAAGCAGAAGAAAAAATAAAGAACACTTAGCTTAATAGATACCCAGGCAACACACTATGGTGTATTTGTGGTGTATTATACGTATATTGGGAATATTTTTGGTATAAATATATATATGGTATATATAATAGGCAGTTTTATACGTGATGTTTATCACATTCTTAAACTTTAATTGAAAATTACAAAAATTTTTGCTGATTTTAAATAATGAAACATACAGTTTTGGTATTTCAATCTTGTTTATTTCAAGATTTTCAATCAATCTTAAAAGATTATTATATGGCTTTTCCATTTAACGTTTAATATATGTTATATTGATATTTAAGAAAACCGTGTATTCAACATTACAATATAACTAATATTGCAAATCTAATTTTTATACGTTTTTAATAACTTCTTTTATGCCAAATCCATTTTTTTATTGATTTTCAGTTTTAATTTTTTATTTTGTTTAATGGTTTATCATATACCGGCAGTATACGTTTATGGCGCGGATATTTTCACGTATATGTAACGTATATTCAGAAAATCGGACTGATTTTAATACATTTATTATTTATTTATTTATTCATTTATTCATACACGGGACAAGCCCTTTTTACAAGAATATAAAATATTTCTTACTTAAAGAATACTACATATACACAACATAGATTGTACAAATATTACAACTAGCTATAATTGTTTAATGGACTTCTTAAAAGACAAAGCTGAAGATCCGAAAAGTTCAACATTATTTTGAATTGAATTAGCAGTTCTCAAAATCCTGGTCAGTGTCTCATTTTGTCCATAGTTAGTGTGATGAAATGGTACATAAAAAACATCAGAAAATCGATTTTTTCTGTAAATAACATTAAAACTTATCAGGTTAATCAGCTCAGGACACTGAATATAACCATTAATTACACAGGCCCACAAAAAAAAAGTTGGCTGCGCCGCGGTATTGACCATACTTATCCCTTGTATTTTGACCCGCTGAACACGAATCTGACCTTAGTTTTTCCCCTATTCGTCAGGTTTTTTTTTAAAGCAAAAAAGTCTAATATTTATATATTTATTTGCTATTAAAAGAAAAACCTGACGTGCTGGTGAAAAACTAAGGTCAGATTCGTGTTCAGCGGCTTAAAATACAAGGGATAGATGTGGTCAGTACCCCCGCGCAGATGACTTTTTTTTGTGGGATTGTGCCACACTGAGTGTGGCACAGTGGCAACCAAAAAAAGTGGTCTGCGCGGGAGTACTGACAACACCTATCCCTTGTATTTTGAGCCGCTGAACACGAATCTGACCTTAGTTTTTCCCCTACACGTCCAGTTTTTTTTTTAACAGCAAAAAAAGTCGTGTTGAATCGTGATATTTATATATTTATTTGCTGTCAAAAAAAAACCTGACGTATAGGGGAAAAATTAAGGTCAGATTCGTGTTCAGCGGCACAAAATACAAGGGATAGGTATGGTCAGTACCCCGGCGCAGACAACTTTTTTTTTTTTTGTGGGCCTGTGTTATTTTATGCAGAAAGTACATATCAGCCTCCAACCTTCTATGTTCCAATGTATTAATATTAAGCCTAGCAAGAATATCATTATAATCATATTCATCTCTCAAGTATCCCATCTTAAATGCACAGAATCTTAGAAATCTCTTTTGGACAGCTTCAATATTGTTAATGTGGATATTATAACTGGGACACCAGATTATAGAGCAATATTCTAATATTGAACGTACCAATGAGCAGTATAATAATTTTAGACTGTCGACGGAAAAATCCCAACATTTTCAATGACTTTGATATTATTTCATGTATATGAATGTTATAGGGCAATTTATTGTCAAGATTAATTCCCAGATCTTTTACATGATTAGTTTCGCGCAACACTTCATTATTAATCTCGTAAGGATAAATGTAAGGTGAGTTTATTCTTGCAAATGTAATCTTGTAACATTTATTCACATTTAAGTGCAGGACATTAATGTCACACCAACGGGACAAACCATCCAAATCACTGCAACAATGCAGCATCAGAAGGATCTTCGATTACTCTGAACACTTTTAAGTCATCTGCAAACATTAAGAAATGACTATTTTTTATTACAGAAGCTATATTGTTCACAAAGAGGTTAAATAAAAGGGGACCAATATGAGAGCCTTGAGGAACCCCTGATGTTGCAGTAATTGACTATGACAGAAAACTACCATATTTTATACACTGTGACCGACCAGTCAGAAAACTGCCAATCCATTTCAATACATTGCCACTGACACCTAACCTTTCTAATTTTGCGATAAGAAGATCATGGTTGACTCTGTCAAACGCTTTAGAAAAGTCAGTATAGAAAGAGTCAACCTGAACTTTATGTTCCAAGGAGTTAATAATAAAATTATTGTATATAACTAAGTTAGTGCCTGTAGATTTACCCTGCAAAAAACCATGTTGTTGGTTTACAATTATGTTTTTACAATCCTATAATAAATTTTTTGTTACTAAGTGATCTAACAATTTTGGAATATCCGACTGTATGCAAACTGTTCTATAGTTTTCAATGTTTTCTTTTGATCCAGCTTTATGTATTGGTCTCAGATAACTCTGCTTCCAAAAGCAGGGAAATACAGTTTAGAGATAAATTAAAGATAGTATGTAGGGGTTTCGCTAATGTAAAAATACACTGTTTCAATAAATAAGCAGGAATGCCATCTGGACCGGAAGAAACTTTCCATGGTAAATTCATGACATTGTCAATAATCTCTTTCACATCGATGTCATAATTACTAATGTCTGTAGTTGTATCAAAGTCAAAATTGTGAAATTGATTGAAGTTATCATCAGAGTATACGTTTGAAACGAAGCTTGCAAACAGTTCAAGTATATCCTGATTATTTTCACTAATAATGTCGCCATAAAACATCCTAGGAGGTAAGCTATAAGCTTTCCTCTTTTCATTTATAAATTTCCAAAAGGTTCAGGGATCATTATTAATATTAGTCTCAATTTTCCTAATATAAGTTTGATAACAGCGCTTCCTTAATTCTTTATATTGTGATCTTATTTGACAAAAATAAATATAATCCTCTCTTCTTCTGTGTAGTTTATATTGTTTATGTACTCGCTTTTTCTCAAAAATTATACTTTTTAGTTCAGAATTAAACCACACAGGAAAAGAAGAAGATTTATATTTTTTTAAGGGAATACACACGCACTGTACAAAGTGTCGTAAAATAATGATACTATAATATTAACATCCTTATTGTTAAAAAGAGTTTCCCAGTCTACACTAGCAAGGTAATCGTTCATCATAATATAATTTCCATTGTAATAATCATAGTAATATTCATCATACTCTAATTGCGAATAGTCCTCTAAAATTGGCAACTTAAAAGTAACAGCTGAATGATGGATACTATTTTCAAAGAGAACATCCATTGGAGTATCAATATCACTATAGCTTGAGAATATTAAATCTAAGTAGGTACCTCTACTGTTTGCAATGGTATTAAGTTGATACAAATTAAAATAACTAAATGTGTTCACTAAACAAAGGGCTGGAGAATTATCAGGACATTCTACTGTTACACCAAAGGCATCATTATTCCATGTAGCATTAGATAAATTATAATCACCGCAGAGCACAATTTTACAATTTATTAATTGATCTAACACTGCTTCAACCCCATTACAGTGATCGATATACGTATCAATATTAGATCCAGGTGGAATGTAAACACCTCCAAACACAATATTCTGGTTCTCCAATTTTACAGATACAAAAATATGCTCAACGTTATCAATCAGTGTGAACATTTCACTGGCACAAAAATCCTTTTTAATGGCAATTAAAACTCCACCTCCACGGTTTTTAACAGAGCCGCTAACGGTATCACGGTCACACCTAAATATATTATATTTTTCTAGCCCTAGTTCAGCGTCAGTGTAGTCCTTGTTTAGCCATGTTTCTATTAAAATAATTACACTATAATCACAACAAGATACAGCTTGCCGTAATTCTACTAGTTTGGTACGTAAACCACCAATATTCTGATAATAAATTGTCATCGGATTAGCTCTCTTCTTCTCACTACTACAAAGATTATTATCACAGTCTCCAGCACTAAAATAAGTTAGTTTTTTTGGGGAGAATTTGATTTTACTATTTGCGGGACACCTCTAACATATCTAATAAAGATGTCTTTCTCGCCCTTATTAATCCTTTGCTTCAATTCGTCATTTAGATTTTTCAAGTTTTCTCTTTGTTGCAATGTTAGATCATGATTTATATAGATTCTTCTATCTTTGCTTATTTTCCTTTTATTTCTTACTATATTTACCACATCATAGGAGTTTGACAGGATAACTTTTAGAGAAAGTGCACCATTTTTGTTCTTCTTTCCTATTCTTACAACTTGAAGAATCTTGACTTCTTCATTGGTGATTTCTCTAAATATATCATTTACTTCTTTTAAATCCCCTTCAGCTAAACTAGAACCACCATTAGTAGCTTCAGGTAAATTATGAATCAATACATTATTCATTCTTTTTTGCCGTTCATATAATTCATTAATAACAAATTCTTCATTGTAACTTATTTGTACATGGGATTTAAGATTGTCCACTTCTTGTTGTAATTTAACAATTGTTTTGAAAAGTTTTGGTACCAATTTGATGCCCTCACTACATTCATCGCAGTAAAATTTCAATACACGTTTTCCTTTTAAATCCATTACTTTTAACTCTGACGCTGAAAGATTTGAGCAGTCACGATGCACTTGACGTTCGCAACTGTCACAGTCTATCATTTTACTCTCTGCAGCATCTCCTTTACATTTAATACACTGCATATTTACTGGACTATTAATCTCATAGAGAACACACACAAATTTTTATAGGCCGGACAAGCCTTTAAGTTCAGTTATCAACTTTATATGCTAAGTACTTTTTTGTTACGCTAGATATGATTTTTGTTTTTGCTTGATGACAAAAAGTAAATGAGAAACTATCTCATATGTAATGAACCCAATTTATGCAATTGCAGCTCAGGCACAGTTTATATAAACATGACCATTCAGTAGCCCTGGACACAAGCTACAAAATGGTATCAGATATTACAATTAAATTTAAATTTAGACAACCATAAAATACAATAAAAGCAAGAGAACAACAAACATCAACAACTCTTCTCTTCAAAATTTTTTCACTTTTTTTTTTATTATACCAAATTGTGTTGCTTGGGTAATCTTCAATTTGGTTTCTCAACATTTTTACCTCAAGTGTCATAGTTTCTGAGATACTTAACTTTTAAAGAGGTATTTTGACTTAAAAACATTTGACGCGATTTTTAAACCTCCATATCTCAAAAAAAAAAAACAAAAAGTTACGGATATTTTGAAAACAGCAAATTATTCCTCAGTTTATGAACTTTTTATTGCGAGATTTTTCTTTTTTAGCTAGAAGTGATACTTTTCTATTTATTCGACAAAAACTGTGTTGATGCTTCCGTTTTAGCAGTATGCAAAGAAGGGAGACACGAAATCTTCAGATCTTTCTTAATCTGAGATAAAATGCCATACTATGTCAAGAATTGCATTTAATGCACATCGTGAATCGCACCAGCGAAATCTAAAATTCGAGCCTACAGGAACGTAACAAAAGTGACTTTTTTGACTTTCGGCAAAATCGATGACCTACTTATTATAACAGATTGAATTGAGTTATGGCACATGCAATGTTTTTGAATTTTAAATCGTCTTTTGTGATTGCTTCACAAAAACTGTTGAATATCGAAAATGAACTCTTGTGATTGGTTCTAGCCCATTGAGTAACGAATTAGTACCCACGGCTGTGAGTAATGAGCCCCCTTACTTGTTCAAAAACGTATTATTCCATAGTCGTAGAAAAGTATTTTTTTTATTCAATATACATGACAATATATAGTTTTGAGCGCTGACGTGTATAAATCCGCACGCAACGTCGACACCACTACGACTCCCGCTGAAACGATTTCGTTTTTATAGCGCTTGATGAACCAATATAAATTGACCATTATTTAAAAACTTAAATACTCAACAATCAAATGAGGTATAGATTTTGTTGGTTCATCGAGCGAATCTAACTGAAACATACCCTAAAAGTTTCGGAAAGACATCAAAAATTACAAAAAAACAACAAACATGCTTACTTTGAAATGCTGTTATTACAACTTACTGTTGTTTTTTAAATGTAAAACATATAGAAACATAAAGATCATATGTTCAACTATAAATAACGTTTAATGATTTTAAAAACTTTTAATTTTTATGAAATTAGTGGGCGAAAATATATAGCTTATCTACCCTTGTCTTTTACGCAATTATGTTGCTACAACTCCTCTGAAAATCCATGGCAAGAATCATCTCATGTAATGTCTCTGTCTCTACCGATGACAGAACGATGGGTAAGTTTTCCCTTACATTTAGAAGTCTTATTCAATTCAGCATATCCACTTGCTATAAATAAGTCAGTCGAACTCTTACTTTTCATTATCTCCTCCTTTGATGCCAAACAACATAAGTATATGGTTTGGAGATTTTTGGCAGTCTTTTTTATCTGCAACGACATTAAAATTATTGCACAATGCTCACTCCACATTATGTGAATCACAGATTAGTGTGCTGAATTATTGCTGTGTGCTATACATTAAGTGAGTAAGTAAAGTATTTATTTAGCAACTGCTATTTATAAAAAATACAACCATAAAAGGATGAATTGAACTATCAATAGTGTCAAGTGGCATACGTTATTGAGCGACATTGATTTGATAAGCCTTTGTAACCATTATTTTACAAATTTAAATGCTAATAGGATCTGAAGTCCCACATTTTGACCCAGAAAAGACGTCAGAAAGTACTTTTGGGGTATCAACTCTTCAGTTGCCTGTGGAAACTCTAAGTACATATGAAATTTCATGTTTCTAGCAAGGCTTCCAACAAAGTCATTATTTTCATTAAAATCATTATTTTATTGGGCAGTCATTTTTAGTCATTTTTTTTATTTTAAACAGTCATTATTGTCATTATTTTATGTCCTTGACCATCGAAAAATACAGGATAATTCTTCAAAGGATATTATTAAGGTGAGCGAAAAACTTCCGTTTAAGGTAGATCCAGGAGAATTCGGGATGAGTGGTGTCTTCTTAAAAGTGAGCAAGAAATATTTGATAAAATGAAAACTTTTTCGCGCAAACAAAGTGACGTGGAATATTTTTGGCAAGAAGTTTTTAAAGTTCAAAGGGATACAAACCTTAAATATAGAACTATGTTGCAAAAGTTGTTAAGGCATGCCTTTTACTCAGTCACGGTAGTGCTGAAGTATAGAGAGGGGCTTCTCCGCTTCAAACAATATCCTCACACCTGACAAATCATCATCACTGTGCACTTTAAATGCAAGGCCTAACATATGTGATGGTCTAGCTAGATACAACTATTAACCAAACCTGTTTGTTGTGCTGCAAGTTCTCATACCGTGTGTGTAGCGGCTCGCTAGGCATAGGTAGTAAGAATAACATCGCGTGTGCCAGCTGGCTGAAATGAAATAACTAAGAGCTGGGATATTCCGCTAACGGACGCGTTTACAGCGCTGTGTTGTCATATCTCTCACGCTATGTGAATGTACATGCCTAATGGACAATTACACGCACGGTATATAAGGCAAAGTTGCCTACAAAAGCTACCAAACCTATTTAGAAAATCGGAGAAAACAAAAAGAAGAAAGGCGAATAATGGAGAAGGAAAACCGTGTAAGAGGGAAAAAGAGAGATTAAAGAAAGTGACATGTGATAAGCAAACAATCCAGCAATTAGAGGATAAATTAAAAAGAATTCTCAATGATGAGAAAAGTGATGAAAAGGAAGGAACTGCAAGATTAAAGAAAGCCATCTCCGAAGGAGATGTTAATGGAGCTAAAGTTGCTCAATGTTTGCTCGACTCGTACCAAAAAATGAAATCGTCCAAGGAAGTAAAAGTAAAGGCTGCTGTTGATAGTTGATTTAGAAACGCATATAAATAAGAGGAAGAATAATCTTATAATGCCAAGAAATGAAAAATATAATATATTTTGTTCGCATATGTTAATTATTTTTAGAATTTCGTTATTATTTTTTTTTACATGTATTATTCACTAGTCAGTGAGTTCTTGCGACTTTTTTAATAATACGTTTTGTTTATGTACTTACGTTTTACATATTTTAGAATTTCGTTATCTATTTTTTTTACTTACTCACTAATCAGTGAATTAATTGGTATTTAAAAAATATATATATGTTTTACTGAAAATTTATAAATAGACATTTCCATCCCAATTCTTAAAAATTCCCTAATTTTGAATCACCACAACAATTATCTAGAATATCATTTTCTAGTCATTTTTCAGTAATTTTTTGGCCATTGTTTAGTCATTATTTTCGAAATTTTTAGTCATTAAGTCATTTTTTCTACGTAATAATTTGTTGGAAGCCTTGTTCTAGCTAAAATAGTTTTGAATATAAACCGCCATCATCAACTGAAGGAAGGAGAATAGTATATCATGTTATTAGGAGGAGAAGGCGAACATTACATGTTGAGCCCAGAAGTTTGCTCAGCTGAGGTTGAGCAACTGAGCGAAACATAATGTGCCTTTAACTCCGAGTGACATATACTATTTTTTCTTCAAACGTCAAAATAAAAAATTGTGACTAATTTCACAAATTATAACAAAAATTTTATATTACAGATATGAAAGGGTTAAATATATAATTTTAAAATGCGTACATACCTTTGTTGCTAAATATTTATCATTAGGTGCTTTATTAAGGAATTCATCAAACTCTTCTTTAGACGAAACTTTTGACTTTTTAGGTTTATAATTGTCACCTTGTCACTTTAAAAAGGCAATTAATTTAGAATAGTTGTCAATTTTTACATTGTGTTCGATGTTTAATTTACCGAATACATATGTACGTTGTTGTCCTTGGTCCATTTTATAAATTTATCATACGCATTATCATAAACTTTTGGAATTAGCGGGAATTAATGTTGCCACTGATGAATTTGCAATTTCAAGTAATTCAGGTGGTGTGCACTGCATTTCTTCAGACATTTTTGCTTTTCAATTTGAAAAATGACCCGACGTGAAATTTAAAACTGACAGTTATGACAAGTCCTAGCTACTTGGATTTTTAATTCGTTGCATGACGTTTGCTGTGCAAAACTAAGTAGGGCAGCACTTATTGCTATACCTATAAGAGTTAAAAAGCGAGATAAGAAAAAAGGAGTATTAAAAGGCATTTAACTGTGAGACGAAGGATAAATGATGGTTAAATACGATCAGCAATTAGTAAATTATCTGCGTGGAAAAGCAGATACATTTATATTACATATATATTACACCACTACTGTCACTGTCCTACTTACTTTTGCACGGCAGTGTACATTGTTTCATTTTTGTCCTAGGAAAAAAATGAAAAATATTTGTATTAGTACAAAAATAGGCTCTTTCTCCAGGACGTGTTGCAATATATAAGTATTGTTATATGCTTGAAGAAAAACAAATGGGTCATTCTATAGGTATTCACTTTTGAGTATAAAGCCCAAAAAAGTATGTAAATAATACTGTAATCTCATTTAATTAATATATTACTTTCATATACAAAATTAAATAACAAGTTAATATTACGCCAGAAATACAACAAAGAATATAAAGAAAAATATAAGAACACCAAAAATTTTTATCATAAGCCACCGATTCGAAGAAATTGTTTGAAAGTACTTCACAATTTGTGCATGAGCAGCTTCTATATTCATTTCCGCATCTTGCACATTTGTGTCTATCCTTTCTACCATCTCTTCTTGTTCCTTAACCATATGGGCAAGTTGTTGGAAAATTCCTCCCAGCTCTACAATTGTCGATTCAATATTCTGCATAGTTTCAGCTCTACTCTGCAGGTAATTATCAGTTTCATCGTACATTAAGGCTGCCTGCATTTGACTTTGTTGTTTTGGAATTAAAGCTGTAGTTTCTAGATTTATGCTAACCTGGTCCTGCTCTTGGAATAATAGGCTTCCTAAAAATCAGAAAATTTTCACATTTCACTTGTACAGAAACTACAAAATATTTGACAAAGGAGGGATATCGATAAGCATAGAAAAACGGCTAGTATAGTTGAAGTAATCTTAATAGTGAGCCGTTATGAGGGGCGAGAGGAACTTTACTCCACTTTTACATTAAGTGAGTGAGAAGATAGCGGCCATTCGATGTCGGCTATCTAACATGGCTTGTGGGAGTATACCTTTGAGTGTGCTGTTTAATCCAGGGCCGCAGTTAGAAACACCGCTGTCGAGCTTATACTGTTGGGGTGAAGATATAATTCGATAATTACTTTATATTTCTTTATTTGGTAATGTGTTTTTGAAAATAATTTTAGTAAGTTTTGTTACTAATTGCCTCTCAACGTCGCTCACAAATGCGATTGCTTCAACTATACAATAGTTCTCTGTTATAATGAAGAACTAGAGATATTCTATTAAAACAGAAAAGAAAAAAGGTAACTTTAAAAAAAAAAAATGTAGCGCTGCCATTTTTTTCTTACAATATTGGTAATATCTAATTTTAGGGTAGAACTAATTGAAAGGAGATAATTGAGAAATACCTATTTTGACCATCATTCTTTAAACTTGGTGGCTATAGTGGCAAAGATATTTTTGTGAAAAACATTAATTAATGATTGTAGCAACCTTCCCTACATTATACAAACAAGGAAATTCCTTATCCTTGTTTTTTTTTTTTTTGTATAAAGGCCAAAGCCATACGGTCAACCACAGAAGAAAAATTGCAAACCTATACATCTAATCTAAACAATAAATTACATGACATACTGTCAGAAACAAAACTAAGGATGTACATAGGTCTCAAACTTCTCGACCAACTGACAGATTGACTGTATTATTGTACTAATTTCACTTCTGAGAATAGATAACCTTTTAGTACAAAAGTCTATGGATTAATACATAGTAATAATCACAATACACAAACAAAAAATCGTCAAGTTTGCTAAAAAGTATTTTGGAGTTTCGATAACTGAAAAAGAATAATTTTTCAAAATGTCAGTTCAGTTCCATTTATTAATTACTGGCGTGATTACTTTGTGATTACAGTCAATAGGCTTGTTGTATGTGTCATATATTTTAAACTAATTTACATATTGTAATATGTTTAAAATTTAAGGTTATGTTACTAAAAAGTAGGCAGACTTCAACAGATCAAATGTCTGAATGAATGTAGTGTATTTGCACCTACTCGAGAAACCTACCAGAAGTTAGTTCTGGTGACATCTGGAATTATCTAGAGAATGGTGGCGTCATCACAGAAAAATCGAGATCTGTCATTTTTAGGTATAAAAGACCGACCGCATTCTCAGCGAGTAGTTCAGAAAGTATAGAAAGTGAGGTTAAGACTTCAAAGATAAACAAAGTGATAAACATTGTGATTTTAGTCAGTAAAGTGTATTTAAATTAATAATAGTATTGTGAAGTATCCAGTAAATATTTAATAAAGTGTGTTAGTGGACATCTCTTGTTATAATTTTTGGAACCCACGGAATTTGCGAGGGTGGTTTCCTAAGGGTGGAAACACGCGACAAATTGGTGTCAGAAAGCGGAATTTTATGACAAGAGGAGCTCTGAAGTTGTGCTGGAGTGTTCGAGAAGTATTTTCGAGGGTTAGTGCTAACACGGAGGACTCATTTACTGGACATTTGTTCGAGGGTTATTTTCGAACAGGAAAATAGTGTTAAGTGCATTTTTGAGACATTGTAGAACATTTTATTAGGACATTAGTGTGATAATTAAATCCTTTGAACTGAGAAGTGATAGAGACACTGAAAAAGACTCATTTAGTGCGTGAAAATTTCTAGAACTTTTCTATTTGGACATTAGTGGAGATTATTAAATTCTCTGAACTGGATAGTGACAAAAGACTCTGGATAAGACTTTTTCGTGCTATTTCGAGATTTGTCTAGAAAGTTCCATTACCGATATTGACGTGACAGTTAAATTTATTTTATTTTAATTTCATCGTATGCCCGTAACAACAAGAAGTATGGCATCCGATAAACAAATACAGGACTTATTCGAACAATTCCAAAAAATGATGGCGCAGCAACGGCAGGAAGACAAAGAAGAACAGGAGAAAAAACGTCAGGAAGAAAAAGAAGAGCAAGAAAGAAAACGCCAGGAGGAAGAAAAACGGCGTCAAGAAGAAAGGGACGAATTAAAGAAAATTATGGAAGATCAGGAAATAAGACGTCAGAAAGAAAAAGAGGATGAAGAATGAAGACGTCAGAAAGAGAAAGAGGATGAAGAAACAAGACGTCAGAAAGAAAAAGAGGATGAAGAAACAAGACGTCAGAAAGAAAAAGAGGATGAAGAAAGAAGACGTCAAGAAGAGAAAGACGAATTGAGACAAATTATGGAAGACCTGAAGATACGACAGCAAGAGGAGAAAGAAGAACAAGAAAGACGACATCAAGAGGAAAAATAGGAGCAAGAAAGACGCCAGGAAGAATTAAGGAAAATTCTAAATGAACAAATCAAAATACAACAGGACGCTATAATTTCTGCCAATGAAGTACTAAAATGTGAAGTCAAAGAAGAGATAAACAAGGTCGAAGGTAAAGTAGGAGTAGTCGAGACAGAAGTCAGTCAAGTAAAAGGAAAAGTAACCGAAGTTAAAGAGAAAGTAAACAAGTTCGAAGAAGAAGTCAAAGGAGAAATAGACCAGCTTAAACGACAGTTGAGAGATAGAGGAAGCCAGCAAGTGGTATCATCAGGACAGCGACTAAAACCTCCTTCTTTTGATGGCCAAAGTTCCTGGACGACGTACAAGAGGCAGTTTGAGGCAGCAGCGTGTGCGAACAATTGGGATAATGAGGAAAAGGCCATGGCATTAGTTCTAGCATTAAAGGGCCAAGCTTCAGAGTTGCTACAAACCATCCCAGTTGAGAAACAAAGGGACTTTAAAGTCTTGGAGGCTGCATTAGACTTGAGGTATGGCGATCAACACCTTGCCCAATTATACCAGACTCAGCTGAAATCCCGGATACAAAAAGCTGGGGAAAGTTTACAAGAATTTGAAGCTGCGATAGAGAGACTGCCACACCTGGCGTATCCGAGTGCACCTAAAGAATTCCAGGAACAATTAGCCGTGGGGACCTTTTTAGATGGTATAAGGGACGAAGAGGTCAGGCGAGTTCTGAGGCTGACGAGACACCAAAGTAGTAGCAAAGCTGTGGTGCGTGCACTCGAAGTAGAAGCCGCTTACAGGGATACTCCAAGGTCGAGAGTTCGAGCTGTGACTCTCGAAGAATCGCAACCAGAAATGAACCAGAACCCCTTGCTGACTGAGATGCAGAAAATATTCACCAAATTATGCGATAAATTGGATGGCCTCGGAAAGCAGGAGAAACAACAAAATAAAGGAAAGCCGAGCGGAGGTATTAAATGTTTCAACTGCGGCAAGGTGGGACATATGAAACGAGACTGTCGACAGCAGAACTAGGAGAGTCGAGTAAATGCTGTGAATGTTGAAGAGAAGCAGGAAAACTAAAGATAGCCAGCACCAAGGGGGCTGTGCTGGCTAGGGAATGCGGTGCCCCCAGAGAAATAAAGATTTCCCAGCTCCAAAGAATTCCAAGCAGTCTGTTGTTGCAAGGATATGTGAATGGAAGAAAATGCGTGTTTACTATTGACACCGGTGCTACGTCATCAATAGTGCGGCCAGGGTTTATATCAGGCTTGCAGATTGACAAGAAGCAAAATGGAGTAATCATTCGAACATCCACGGGGGACAGGGCTGCGGTCCATGGAGAGGTCAACTTGGAACTGCAGGTTGGACGGTTGAGGTTCAATTACAAGGTCATTGTGGCTGACATTATGGATGATTTCATTTTGGGTCTGGACATCATGGGAGAGCAGGGATTCATTGTTGACGTAGGGGAGCAAGTCTTAAAAATTGGAAATGAGGAATTTATTCTGGCAACCGCAGACGACCAATTCCATAAAGCAAGGTTGTTAACAACACAGACGATTAAGATTCCTGCTCATTCGGAACAAATGATCGATGCTGCCTTAGAAGGAAATCCTGGAGGGTACCGTGTTGGCCTAGTTAAAGATGACGAATCGATTAAGTCCCTACCCAATATTATTGTGGCGAGAACTTTAACCCGGACTAAAGACAAAATCCCAATTAGAGTCGTTAATTTAAATTCCCACTCAGTGACAATTAAGGAAGGCAAACCAATTGGCTCCTATGAACCGGTCACATGGGTAGCGAGGTGCGAGGAACAAACAGAGGGAAGTTCGTCTACGAAAATAGACCAGGAAGTTTTGACCTTGCTGAGTACCCAGTTGGAGCATTTATCTAAGGATGAACGAAGGGAGGCAATCAAGTTTCTAGAAAAGGAAAGTTCAGTATTTGCCAAGAATACAGAGGCCCTTACAAAAACAGACATAGTCCAGCATCGGATAAATACTGGCGACTCGCCCGCTATTCGACAACCACCTAGGAGGCTTCCATTAGCAAAACAAGAAGATGCCTCGGCAATGATAGACAAGATGCTACAAGATGGAGTCATTGAGGAGTCGACGAGTCCCTGGTCATCGCCAGTAGTTTTGGTTGCCAAGAAGGATGGAACATTAAGATTTTGTGTCGATTATCGGAAATTAAACGATGTCACAAAGAAAGACAGTTACCCATTACCATTACCATTGATGACACGTTAAGCACGTTGGCAGGCTCACGATGGTTTTCTACATTAGACCTTAGGAGTGGATACTGGCAAGTGGGGCTTCATCCTGATGATAAGGAGAAGACAGCGTTTTCAGCAGGCAGTGGTCTTTATCAATTTACCGTGATGCCTTTTGGACTTTGCAATGCGCCAGCTACCTTTGAAAGATTGATGGAATTCGTACTGCGAGGGCTAACCTGGAGGACGTGCCTGGTTTACCTTGACGACGTGCTTGTTATGGGACAGGACTTTACAGAACATTTGAAAAATCTTCAAGAAGTATTTGGGCGAGTCAGGAATGCCCATCTGAAGTTGAACCCGAAGAAGTGCCTGCTATTCCAGAAAGAAGTCAAATTTCTTGGTCACGTGGTGTCTTCGGATGGAATACAAACAGACCCCGACAAAATTTCTGCTGTACGAGATTGGCCAAGGCCATCTAACGTTCATGAAGTACGGAGCTTCCTTGGCCTCTGCACTTATTATAGGCGCTTTGTGGAAGGGTTTGCAGAAATTGCGAAGCCATTACACCGGCAGACAGAAGAGAAAGTGCAGTACCAATGGACACCGGAATGTGAAACAGCATGGAGAAAATTGAAGGCAGCTCTATGCACTGGTCCTGTGCTAGCGTACCCACAACGGGAAGGACTTTTTATTTTAGACACGGATGCCAGCAATTCTTCGGTCGGTTGTGTACTGTCTCAAATCCAGAATGGGCAGGAAAGAGTGATTGAGTACTTCAGCAAGGTGCTGTCCAAACCGGAAAGAAACTATTGTGTAACCCGGAAAGAGTTACTGGCCATCGTTAAATCAGTGGACCATTTTCATAAATATCTTTATGGACGACATTTCAAGATTCGGACCGACCATGCTGCATTAAAATGGCTGTTGCAGTTGAAAACCCCTGAAGGTCAACTGGCTCGTTGGATAGAACGGTTGCAACAGTATGATTTCAAAATAGAACATCGACCTGGAAGATCTCATAAGAACGCAGACGCTTTATCTAGAAGACCATGCAAGGAAGATTGCAAGCACTGCCGCCACGTTGAGAAATTGCAGGGTACGGTGGCCGTCAACACTATTAAAATAGAGGTTCCGGACGATTGGACGACCGAAGCCCTGAGACAAGAACAACTGAATGACACAGAAATTGGGGCTATATTGAGAGCAAAGGAGAAAGGAATTCGACCAGCGTGGAAGGATGTTTCAGATAAGGCAGTTGGATTGAAGGCTTTGTGGGCCCAATGGGATTCACTTAAAGTCATGAACGGGCTGCTAAAGAGAGCTTGGGAAAGCCCGGATGGCAGGGAAGTTGTTATGCGTCTAGTGATTCCCAGGTGTCGAGTACCGAAAGTACTTCAGGAAGTGCATAATGGAGCATCCGGTGGGCACTTCGGCGTTAATAAGACCCTGAATAAAGTACGAGAACGATTTTATTGGGTAAATAGTCGTCAAGATGTGGAAGCTTGGTGTCGCAATTGCAAAATTTGTGCAGCCAGTAAGGGACCACAGACTAGAAGTAGGGGTGCAATGAAGTAATATAACGTCGGAGCTCCTTTCGAGAGGATCGCGATCGATATAGCCGGCCCATTCCCAGTAACCAAGGATGGGAACAAGTACATACTGGTTGCCATGGACTATTTTAGTAAGTGGCCAGAGGCCTATGCAATTCCAAACCAAGAAGCAGTCACTGTAGCCAAAGTCTTGGTAGATAATTTGATATGTCGGTTTGGTGTACCCCTGGAGCTGCACTCAGATCAAGGGAGGAACTTTGAGTCGGGGGTGTTTCAGCAAATCTGCAAGTTATTGGGGATACACAAACCACGGACAACAGCCCTTCACCCGCAATCAGATGGAATGGTGGAACGACATAACAAGACCATGAAAGAACATCTCTCTAAAGTGGTTCATAAGAATCAACGCGATTGGGATCTCCACATACCGTTCTTCCTCATGGCATACAGAGCTGCTATCCACGAGTCTACAAAACAAACACCAGCCCGTGTAGTATTTGGACATGAGATCAGACTGCCGTGTGATTTGATTTTCGGAACACCAGGCGGAGAACAGCTTCCTGTGAACAGCTATGTGGATGAAATGAGTGAACGGCTAAGAAATGTTCATGAGCTGGTTAGAGACCAAATCACCATAGCCAGTGACCGAATGAAGGCTCGATACGACCGTAAGGGTAGTTCAGAAGGGTTCAAGGCAGGAGATCTGGTTTGGCTGTACAACCCACAGCGGAAGAAAGGGAAGTCACCGAAACTTCAACCTCCTTGGGAAGGACCTTATACTGTTATTACCCGAATTAATGATGTCGTCTATCGTATTCAACGAAACAAAAAGTCCAAGATGAAGATCGTACACTTGGATAGACTGGCGAAGTATGTGAAAGAGGCTGAATTGCCTGACCGGGACGTTCAGGCTTAAGGAGGGGGCAGTGTAATATGTTGCACCCCTTAAAATTTAAGGTTATGTTACTAAAAAGTAGGCAGACTTCAACAGATCAAATGTCTGAATGAATGTAGTGTATTTGCACCTACTCGAGAAACCTACCAGAAGTTAGTTCTGGTGACATCTGGAATTATCTAGAGAATGGTGGCGTCATCACAGAACAATCGAGATCTGTCATTTTTAGGTATAAAAGACCGACCGCATTCTCAGCGAGTAGTTCAGAAAGTTCAGAAAGTATAGAAAGTGAGGTTAAGACTTCAAAGATAAACAAAGTGATAAACATTGTGATTTTAGTCAGTAAAGTGTATTTAAATTAATAATAGTATTGTGAAGTATCCAGTAAATATTTAATAAAGTGTGTTAGTGGACATCTCTTGTTATAATTTTTGGAACCCACGGAATTTGCGAGGGTGGTTTCCTAAGGGTGGAAACACGCGACAATATATTAATATCGTGTTACTAAACATTAGCAATAATCAAATCTGTTTTCATAATTGGACTGGAAAGTATTTAAATCACCAACTAATATCCGGGAGAAGGGGCAAATCTTAGAAAACACTCATATTGAACTTGACGTCACGTAACAGAAAACAGTGACAACAGTGTATCTCTGCGAGTGCAATGGTTCAGACATATAATGGAGCAAAATCGACCTAGGAATGTAATTGTTTATTTTCTTTTGCGTAGAACCAGAGGAGACCTTGTAGAGTAGGTTATCTGGGACTTGTAATGGACGATTACGATATCTTTCTGTGGTACAGGACTAATACTTCAGAAATTGACTGTTTAGAAGATTCGTGTTCTCTTAAATTTACATAGCCATATCAGTACACTCGAATTGATTTAATTTAAATTTTTTCGGCGATAACATTCCACCTGAAATTTTATTGTTGATTCTTATGTATTACGACCTCCTGATTACGAAAAAAATATTTGCACCCAAATATTCCTTGTGCGTCAAAAGTTATATGCACTTTTTGACGCGCTTTCACGGATTTTCAACTTATCTGCTCAATATATCTTGTACTAGAAATCGGATGGGAATTTTAAAAATAGTAGCTTATTTGAAATAAAATTCTTAAAAAATATAGATCTTGTCGATATGTTTTGGTCAATCTGCCATCTTAGAAAAAAATAGAAAACACCAAAAATAGCCGAAAAAATCAAAATTTTCGATAAGAAGTAGCAATTTCACCAAAGTTGGCAAAAATAAAACTCATTTATGGTCAAAAATAATGCACCAATCCCGGACACCGTATGTCAAATAGAACGGTCAAAGATGGAGGAAGAAATATTTTCAATTCTTCGTCAATTATCAAGGAGGCATTGTACCTCACTTTTTTTCTTTTCAATTGTACGTTATTTTATGTACTTTTAGGGGATAGAGTTCATTTTTTTTTTATGTTTAAAAAAACGCACTTTTTTTTTTTAATTTTCAAAAAAAGTGCATTTTTACAATTTTCAAAAATGTATTTTCTTTGACCCTCCTTTTTCCATCCAAGTTTCATCGAAACAAAATGAAATATACTATAGAAAGTCTCGTATAACTTCAAAAATGTAATACAAAATGAAACTAAGAATAACGAGCGCATTCGTCGTTTAGAAAAAAATGTTTGCGTAGATATTTCAATCACATGTGACATTATGAAATACTCGGTTAGTCAAAAAGAAATTCTAGCTAATAATAAAATTATTGCGCAGAGTTAACAGTTAAACATTAAAATATGCAGAGAAGACACCGATAAAAGAATCGAATTTTACAAACCTAAGATTAATAAAATAATTGATAAACATTATGATGAAAATAGAATTGTCTGCAGTTACACCTACTGAAGAGATAATAGAAAAAGACTATTTAAGAGTATATTTCCAAGTCCAAAAATTGTTAAGTTCCGAGAAAGATCCGTTACAATTCGGATGGCTTAAAACTGAGAATGGCTTAATGCTTGATGTTATGAGTGCAAGTAATGTTTTTCCTAAAAATTTACTAAGGGCGCGTTGTACTAACAATTTAAATCCCGGTTCAACTTTGAATCGAGGATCAGTGGTCGAAAGTTGTACTATTGTAGATCGCCGTTTTAACAATGGTTAATTCGGGATCACTTAAATCGCCTCTGATAGCAGATTAAGAAAGGGCTGAGCTGGAGTGTTGTTCACGTTTTTTCTTGTCCTGTTATCATTAAATAATGGAAGAAAACTACTTAGAAGGTCTGACAGACTGAAGACTTTTTAGAACTTCTTGAACTAGTTTTACACCCTCGGATTCCACGTGTGTTTCGAGAAAGACCCAATAATTTTGTTAAGTGGAGGGACAATGAGTTGAAAAATCGTTATAGAATATCAAAAGCAGCGGCTCAGTATCTCTTGGACCTCATATATGTGGAAATAGCACCGACTACTAATAGGTAGTGTAAAAATTATAAAAATATATTGTGAATTATGTTTTTTTTTAATCAATTTCAGGAGTCATGCTCTATCTGCTGAAGACATGGTATTTGTTACTGTTATATTAGTATATTACCTTGGCTGTTCTAATTTTGTATTCTGATTAATTCAGCAGTTATGTGAATTTCCCGCTAAAATTGACAATTTTTGATGGAATCAGTGTTGCCAATGTACAGAATCACTCACTTAAAACCGGATCATCTGAACTGCCGATTACTATCTACGTACAACATAAAATTGTTTTGATCTGCGAATTAATTTGATCATGGTTTCCGTGATTGTAGGTTTAAAAACCTTAGTACAAAGCGCCCTAAGTGATATTTCTTGTAAATGTAAGAAAGGCTGTAAAAATAATCAGTGCAGCTGTCGAAAACTGAATATATAATGTTCTATTCTATGTGTCTATTGTAAAGGAAATAATTGTGCCAATGCTTTTTCTACCTTTGATGAATTGGCTATCGATGAGGAATGGCATATGACGGTAATGAAACTAATATAGTATATTTCATTTTGTTTCGATGAAAATTTGGTGAAGAAAAGGAGGGTCAAAGAAAATACATTTTTGAAAATTATAAAAATGCACTTTTGAAAATATAGAAAAACGCACTTTTTTGAAAATTAAAAAAAAAATGGACTCTATCCCCTAAAAGTACATAAAATAACGTACAATCGAAAATAAAAAAAAGTGAGTGATCTTTGACCGCTCTATTTGACATACGGTGTCCGGTATTGTTGCATTATATTTGATCATAAATGAGTTTTATTTTTGCCAACTTTGGTGAAATTACTTCTTATTATAGAAAAGATATTCAATTTTTGATTTTTTTGGCTATTCGTGGTCTTTTGTATTTTTTTCCAAGATGGCGGATTGACCAATATATATCAGACAGGTCTATATTTTTTAAGAATATTATTTCAAATAAGCCACTATTTTTAAAATTCCCATCCGATTACTAATACAAGATATATTAAGTAGATAAGTTGAAAATCCGTGAAAGCGGGTCAAAAAGTGCATATAACTTTTAACACACAAGGAATTTTTGGGCGCAAATATTTTTTTCGTAATCAGGAGGTCATAATACATAAAAATCAACAATAAAATTTCAAGTGGAATGTTGTCGCCGAAAAAAATCAATTCGACTATATCTTGAAATCCCATTGAGCTATCGATCTGGCTTCAATCGCCTCGCTGCATGTATATGAAAATTTTCAAAAATAAAAAAGTACATTTTTTGCGAAGTAATAGTCGAGTAATAAGTTCATTGTTGTTTAAAGAAAATAATAAACAATTATCAATAGAAATAAAAAGACCATTGGAAACGCTCATTTGTGTACTTGAATTAAAAAAAAAAATCAGATCGATAGCTCAATTAGATTTGAAGATATGGCAGGATAAATGTTAAAAAACACGATTTTTATAATCAATCAATTTCTCAAGTTTTTTCGAAATAAAAAATATCTGTACCACAAAAAAATATAGTAAATAGCCATTTCTTAGGTAGAATTATTCACTTTATAAAAACTGTAAGGTCTGGTCTGGTTCTTCGCTGATTTTTTTTTCTGGACAGATTTCGCTCCACTATCATTACAAGGGCAACATCCGTGAATGGAATTAATTTAAAATGTATGCTAGGCCTGTTGCTGTGGTCTATTACATGACGCCACACGCTGTTTACGCGCCTAACGGATTTATTCAAACTTTAATGTTGAATACTGTCTGTAAAAAAAATCCTTTACACACTGCGTTTTGTAAAGATTCTAAAAATGCTAAAATTATATTTTATGCAACAAGCCTATTGTTGTGAGTTCAATAAACGGTTAAAATCAAGTTGATAATAAATGTCACTACAATAGGGTTTTCTCAGAAAAAAAATTATTGCTGAAGTACTTAATTCACGTAAAAAAAAATGATTTATGGCATATTTATTATCTTTTTAATTTTACTAATGACAAAAAAAAAACTCAAAGTTTTAAAAATATTGAGTTCATTTTAAACAGCCATAAATTAGCGCGTTGTGACTTCAACGCCCTGAAATCCAATAAAAAGTCGGATACATTGTTGCATAAGATATAGATAGCGTTTATTTAACCATATTATATACATATTTGTACATTTGTAGCAAGTCAACTAAACAAAAAACAATAACAAAAAAGTAAAAAAAAAAAAAGGTAACATCACAGATCATTTTCACAACATAAAATGTTAAAATAAAATTAGTGGGAAAACCATATTGAGTTTATGTCAAAGGAAATCTTATGTTTTGTAGTGGAAGTCATTATATTAAAACTTTTAAATAAATAAATTTTTTGTGCATACGTTTATGATAGGTAGATTTATTTTGAAAGACGAAATTGATCTGCCTAATGAAGGAAAGTGAGGTTAAGTTTCACCACTAACTAAACTCAGCGTGAAATTTTACTGCCGACTAAAACACTCAACAGTTGACAGTTAGCACATTTTCAGCGTTGTCGTTTAGGGCACCGTTGCTCGCAAACATTGCCAACCGTTACATTCCCTAAACACACCCAATGACATTATGCTCCATACATTTTACTGAGAAATATTTTTATAGACTAGATACATAAATAACAAAAATTATAAATAAGGTTAGGTTAATATAAAATAGTTTGGATATTCTATGAAGAGTAGCAAAGTGACTATATCAATGAGGAGTAAGAAGCAATGTGACAAATGAAGGCAGATGTTCCTAATAGAAAGCGTTTTTCCCCCGAAGGGTAAAAAACGACATATTTCAGGTCTTACCTAGGCTTGACTCCTTATGAGATTACTCTCCCCTTATTCACTCTATGTATACTGCGCCACTGGTTCCTGGTTACCCCCTCCTTCCGCGTCCAGTCAGCCCTTCCGTGCCTCCCACCCTTCGTCGCGCGAGACGTAAGGTGGGAGCACTGTCATTTTTCAGTACCTTCGAAGGGAAATAAGTCGTCAAGGGCTTATCGGGGAGTCAAGCCTAGGTAAGACCTGAAATATGTCGTTTTTTACCCTTCGGGGGAAAAACGCTTTCTATTTCATGTCTGTACCGTCGGCTTGACTCCTTATGAGAAGTGTTTGGACTCTGACGACGCGGAATAGCGTACTGTGACTAAATTATAACTAAACAAATAGATATACTAAATGAGAACTAATTAGAGTAAGACATCTAAGTCCATACTCTACCTGGAAAAGGAAAACAACCAACCTACTAAGGTCAATGATAACGCAAAGAAAATATCGATTTTGCAATTTTAATAACACTACATGAACGATTATTTTATATTAATACATTCTAATCTAAAAAGCTAAAATACCACACTTAAACTGTCTGAACTACTAGATTGTACAAAAGTTTGTTTGTACTAAATCAATTGCCTTAGATGTTTCTACCGTCGTCTTTTTAATGTCTTTATAGTAAAACTTGAAAAAATTTTCCTGCCCTTTCCAATTTCCGTTCTTTAATATGACATCCAAGGGAACATCATTTTCAAACCTAGAAGAGGCCACGGCAGATCTAATACTACCTGGAGAATAAACGATTCCAGCCTCCTTAAAAGCAGACTTTACCCAACCTGCAATCACTGCCCTCGAAGCCGGTCCTACCTTGCCCCTCGTTGAAATAAAAAGCTGAGGTAGGTCTCTATTTCCTCTTCTCTCCGAAGATAAACTTATAAGTTTTTCTGTGCAAAAAACTGGATCCAAAGCTCTTTCAGGGAATCTAGACAATTTCCATCCCGACTGTCTATAGGACCTGTTGTCAGTCTTTGATCCAAAAGCTGGCCAGAAAGACACAGAGTCTTGGTCAATAATAAGACTTTCTTTATTGATCCTCAATAACGTTAAATCGTGAATTCTGCGGCCTGAAGCTAATAGTAAAATTAGCGCTAAACGACGAGATACTTGAAAAACGCTCTGGCTCATAATGTTATCTTTCTTAATCCATGAGATCAAATCTTGTACATCCCATATCTGCTTTTTGGCAGACAGGGGTTTATTACTATCGATAGCTTTTAAGACGCGTTTGATTAATTGGTGATTGGCGATATAGTCACTCTTCTCGGGGTTTGCAAGAGTTGAGACCACGGATTTATGAAGCTTTATAGTGCTGGGGGCTAACTTCTTCGATCTATGAAGAAAACACAAGTAACATGCCACATCTCTTGGAGATGGATTATTAGACACTACGTTATTCTGTTTTGCCCAAGCAAGCCATTCTCTCCATGGGGCAGAGTAGGTCTTAAGAGACGAGGGTCTCCAGGCTTGTTCCAACAGAGTAATATCCTCTAACTTCCAATCTTTCGTGATATCGGACCACCCTGTACCTTCCATACCTCCAAACGAAGATTTTTTGCGTCTGGTAGAGGTTTGTTCGTCTGTGCATCTAACAGATGGCGGTCGAGGTTGCGGATGGGAAAGGGAGGAGCTAGGGCCCTGGATTTCAAGTCCACCCTCCAAAAAACTTTTTCCCACTTTGGTACTACATTCGAGGAATTAATGCTGGGGGAGGAAAAATCCATGCCAGGCTATAGTTCCATTTCCGGCTGAAAGCATCTGTGAAACAAGCTTGCCGATCCTTCACGTTCCTGGATACATATCTTGGAACGACTTTGGATAGATCCGTTGCGAACAGATCTATCTGGGGTTTTCCCCATTTTCGAAAGATCTTTTGCGTGACTTTTTCCGAGAGATGCCAATCTGCTAATTGTTTGTTTCGTGACAAGCTGTCGGCTATTTCGTTGTACACTCCCGGAATAAAATGAGCTGTCAGCGAGATATCCATTTTCTGCGCCAGATTTAGGAGGCGGTAAGATAGTTTCAGTAGGTTCAAAGATTTGGTTCCTCCCTGCTTTTTGATATAAGCTACAACTGTCTTGTTGTCCGTCTGGATCAAAACCGATTTTCCTTTCAACCAGTTGGCACAGAGATGAATCGTCTTGTAAACCGCGTATAGCTCCTTTTGGTTGATGTGCCAGTCGGACTGACTCGGTGTCCATTCCCTTTTTATTATCCTGTCCCCAATTTGCGCCCCCCATCCAGTATTCAAAGCGTCTGTAGTCAGAAACACGTCCGCTGCTCGTGGGAATAGAGTGCTTTTCAGGTAAAGGTTCTTGGTCCACCAAGTGCATTCCTTCACGACGAGCTTGGGGACTGGTAGGTTCTTTCGAGGAGCATTTTGTGGTAACTTGACTAAGGCCCTCTGCATGTGTCTTGAGTGCAGTCTTCCCAATGGTATTATGAATGAAGCAAAATTTGTCTTCCCCAAAAGACGTTTTGCCAAAGCCCAGTTCCATTTTTGACTCCTTAATATTAACTTCAGATCCCTTTGTAATGAATGTATCTTTTGTTGAGGAAGGGTTACACTGTCGTTTTCGGTATCCCAGACGATCCCCAAGTAAGAAATTTTTCTTCGAGGTAAGCATACTGTCTTCTTTTGATTTATTACCCATCCCAGGGATTCTAAGAAGGCTACCGCCTTTTTTAAATGACAGCATAACTCGCTGAAAACTTGATGGGCTATGAGGAAATCGTCTAAGTAGACTATCACCCGAATACCCATTTTTCTGAGGCAACTCGCCAGCCAGTTCGATATTCTGGCAAAGGTTAGGGGGGCGCTTGAAAGACCAAATGGAAGACAAGTCATCTGATAAAGTTTTTCCTCGTGAGCTAAAGCAAGAAATCTTCTGTGCTGCGGTTTTATAGGTACATGGAAATAGGCTTGTGTTATATCTATTTTTGTTAAGTAGTCTCCTTTTTGAAGGAAACTTGGCACCTTTAAATGATTTAGAAGCCGAAACTTCTTGGGATTCAAAAACTTGTTTAGCCTTTTTAGGTTGAATATTGGCCTGGGAGACCCGTCCGCTTTCGGAACTAAAAACATTTTTGATATAAATCCCGTCTTTTCCTTGCATTCCTCCAGTATTTCTTGCTTGAGTAACTGTTGAATGTTCTTGGTCATATCCGGGGTAGAAAACTTGGCTGTGATCTCCTTTGACAGATAAACCACTGGAGGTTCTTGGACAAACGGTATAGAGTAGCCTTTTATTATACTTAAGATACCTTTTGGTGCCCCCCACCTTTGCCACGTCGCAACAAAGTGAGCCAGTCGGCCACCCCGAAAGGTTAAATTGTCATTTCTTTTTAGACGTTCTTGATGAGAAGTTTCTTTTAAAGGATTTGTTGTGATCATCCTTTCGAATTCTTTTAGTTTGGGGCCCCCAGCTGTTTCTTGCCGTAGTTGATTTATTTGAAGGCTTGAACCTGGATGAATTAGATTTTGAATCCGGAGTTGATCTGGGCGTAAAAGGTTGGCTTCTACTTCTTGTTGAGTTTTTGTCTCGGGAGACGCTACGAAAAAACTTAGTGTGATTTCTATACAGCTCCAAAAAGGGATCCTCCGAGAAAAGGTGTGTAGGAGAAGGAGGTATAGCTTCTAGAGATGCCGCTAAATACTCATCCCTAGGTTTAAAATATTTTCTTCTCTGCTCAATAGCTTCCGATCTGCGACCACAGACGTATTGGAGAAGGTCGTCCGACGTAGACCTGAATGGACAATCAGTACGAAGCAAGGCTTCCTGGATGTCTATTTTAATTGATGGATTTTTGTTAATCATATTACTGACAGCATTAGAAAAGGCCTCCCTTTGTAAAAGAAGTCCATGCGTAATCGTCCCCAAAATTAAATCCGTTTTTGTTAGCTGATCTTGTGTCGAGATCGAAGCGTTTGGGGTAAGTAACTGTCGATTTACTTTTAAAGCCCCGAATACTGGCGACGCCTGAAACTTTTTCTGCACGTCCACATATCTAATCTTATTGAAAGATGGAAGGCCCAATCTTTGACATTCTATACCCTGAATCTCTATGTGAGGTTTTGCCGTCGGCACCAAAGGTTCTTGTTCCTTTGTTTTCGGAGCGAAATCGAAATCAGTTTCCTGTAGTCCTCTTAACAAGTTCGGGGCTTCCCAAGGGGTATCCTCCTCGTCTGTTTCTAGGAATACAGAGACATTCTCTTTATTCTCTGGACTATCAGTGTCGTCGGAGGCATCAATCTCGGAATCTACAGCTTGTGGCTCGACCCTTTTCATAAACTCTTGAAACATATTTTTCAGCTCCTGTTGGGATTTTTCGAGTTTATCCAAACGACTAATCTTTTTAGGTATAATCTGAGGTACCTCTTCTCCACTCGACTCCGAATCTGAGTCATGGGACAGTTGATCATTTGCCTCTTTTCTTGAAATCAATAAAGGTTTCACGTCTGCTAAGGCAGCTATGATAAGTTCATTCTGTATGGCGGAACCCCTTATACGCGAAGCCAGGGCGGGAGGTCCAATAATAAGACCCACACAAAAGGGCCAGGAGAGCATTTTCAGCTTAATGTTTCTATAAACTTTTTCTGGGAGGCTCTTGGCTTCTGGATTGAAGGCTTGTGCCAAACCAACCGTTGGTATCCCAAATCTAATTTTATTTAGGATATTCGGATCGAGATCATTACCCAAAATTTCTTCTTTACTCAAGGGCACAACTTTCCAATCTTTCCATCCCACTGGTAAGTGTGAATCGCATAAAACCTTGATTCTGTTCAGAATAGAATCGTCTCTGGTATTATCTGCAGACAGGAGATGCAGTTCGGCTAAAGTCTGGGCGTTTTCTGGCATAGCCATCTGTAACAACACGAGAACTGATTATTAAAGGGAAGATAATCAGGTCATGTATTTATTTATTTTATTTATATATAAGTCGAAACGTACGTTTCTCCACATGACGCTACTCTAATCGAGTCGTACACTTCCTCGAATCGGGCCGTACGTCTTCTCGAATCGGGTCGTACGCCTCCTCGAATCGGGCCGCACGCCTCCACGAATCGAGCCGTACGCCTCCTCGAAACGGGCCGAACGCTTCCTCGAATCGAGCCGTACGCCTCCTCGAATCGAGTCGTACGCCTCCTCGAATCGATCCGTACGCCTCCTCGAATCGGGCAGTACGTCTCCTCGATTCGGGCCGTACGCCCTCATATAAATTGTTTACAGTTATCCGAGTAGACGAACTGTACTGATAGGCTCGTAAACCATTTCGATCGATAGCCTGAGAGCGTATCGACAATAATCACAACTAATGAAATAAGAAATAGTTGTGTATACTTATATCACATAATACGAGATTGAGATCGTCGTATAACTGATAATATATGCTAACCCTAAATAAAAGGAAGATTGTTGGAAATAAAACTTACCTTTGAACAAGGGAACCTTTTTCCAATATTAATTGCCACACAATAAAATCTCGCACGGCACACACTGTATTATTTACTATGTTATTTGCACTTGTTACACTGAGCGAATAAGAAAGCGTACTGAAAAATGACAGTGCTCCCACCTTACGTCTCGCGCGATGAAGGGTGGGAGGCACGGAAGGGCTGACTGGACGCGGAAGGAGGGGGTAACCAGGAACCAGTGGCGCAGTATACATAGAGTGAATAAGGGGAGTGTAATCTCATAAGGAGTCAAGCCGACGGTACAGACATGAAATAAGCAAATTTTAGCTAAAAATTTTCTTGTAGTATTCATTTGCTCACAAGAAAATATTTTTTTCAGTTCAGTAACTTCAGCTTATTATTGACTACAATTATAGCATAATGCTCCTTTAGTAGATGAAGCTATACTACAACCGTAGTAGCTTTATTCTAAACAAAGAACATTGTTTCAAAAAGAGTTCTATAAGTACTTTACATTGATATTTGCATAACAAGTACATTCAATATAAAATAAATAAATCTTTACAATCAGTTTCATATTGCCTATTGAGGCATGAGGCACGTCGTATCTCTATGTGACGAAGTATTTTCACCTTTCCAACATATACTGCAGTGCAAGGAAAGTAGACATATAGCTACAGTAGCTACAGTAGTTACTAGTTCCGTATATGCATAGAATTAAGGACTGATCTAGTCACCTAACTCACTTTTAAGCTCTAAATGTGGAAATACCTTGGGTCGTTGAAGAAACGGGTGGAGGTGGCAATCCACCTTGGGAAAATTGGTCTCTCCTACTTTTTTGATGCCTGAGATTTTCTGTTCGAACCTCCAATATCTGCTTAAAATCTGTGGACATACTTGCCAGTTTGGATTGTAATGCTAACACTACACTACTCGAATGTGATTGTAAATGCTTTCCGTTAGTGCTTTGCCTCTGTCTTTTGGAAACATCCTGCAGTTGAGCTATTTGTTGATTTAAACTACTAAGATCACCTTTTATTATGTAAGTTAGTTCTTGGATTTCTGCTGTCCTATCGTCAAATAAAGACTTTCGCTTTGCCACTAAAAACATAACAAAAATCAAAAATGGATTGAAGTAAATATATTTAAAATCATTAAAGTGAAAGCAAACTACCCTCTTACCCAACGCCAATGTAGAAATGTTTATGATCACAGTATTATTTTATAATGGTTTTGATAATTTATGTACACAACTCGATATAAATAAAGTTTAGATCAGCTAGAGCTTTTCTTTCTATAACTGAAATATGTCATGTACTGAAGGAAAGTGGATCTCAAGCAGAGACCGTAACAGAAAACCGCACTGTCATTACGATTTTTTTATAACTAACTGAAACTGAAAACCGGAATAAGAACTTCTGGTAAACCGAAACCGAAATGACATTCTGGAAAACCGAAACCGTAACCGTAACTGAAAACGGTGTACGTTAGGTAACCGTAACAGAAACCGAGTTGAAATAAATTTCAAGCAAGCATTAATTTAATTTTAACCGAAACCCTAACCAAAAACCGCACCGTAATTACGAATTTTTCCTAACCATAACCGAAACCGAAAACCGGAATGAGAGTGTCTGGTAAACTGAAACCGAAAACCGGAATGTGAGATTCTGGAAAACCGAAACCGAAAACCAAATTAACGCTGCTCTGAAAACCGAAACGGTAACCGAAAATGTTGTACGTCGGTTAACCGTAAACGAAACCGAATCGAAATAAATTTCGGATTTGGTCCCTGATCTCAAGTATATACATATTATATTTTAAAGTAGTTTTACCATCAGCTTGGTGGTGTGTTGGACAATGGCACATCTTTCCATACAGACGGACCAGGTTCATATCCCAACCAAATTAAATCGACATAATATAAAATAATAATAATAATCTTTATTCACCATTTTTGTATAGATACAGTATATGTATATATGGTAAGTCAGTAAAAATATAAACTATGAATATATATCTAAATTACAACAACAGTAACAATGTGTAAAAAAACAACTTAATCTACTAGACCAACAGTGACAAATTAAAAATAAGACAAAATAGAAAGAGACAATGAATTATGTCCCTGTAGTTCTATGTAAAAATTCATTAACGCTGTAGTAGCCATTGTCAAGTAGTAAGTCCTTAACCTTTTTTTTGTATCTCAAGAGATTTAAACTTTTAACATTTTCAGGAAGGCTATTGTGTAGCATTATTGCGTTATAATAAAGAGATTCTTTGAAAGTAGAGGTTCTGTGAAAGGGAATAGTTAGTAAATTTCCATGTCTCGTGTTATAGTCATGGTTTTCAGCTTGTATATGAAACTTATGTAGATTGGATTTTAGATGTATTAAACACTTGTATATGTATATACACGGAACTGTCAATATTCTCTTGGAGATAAAGGTATCTCTACAACTTTCCCTATACTTTAATTTGAAAATAAGTCTAATCAGCCGTTTTTGAAGTATAAAAACTCTTAATCCTTCACTAGATTTTCCCCAAAGAGAAATATTTAGGGCTATATAAGAATAGGCTAGAGCATAATAGACATTTAGTAAGCCTTCCTCATTTAATATGTTTATCAATTGGTAGATTGCATAATATGCTTTGTTTAATTTATTGCACACGTAGTCGATATGTGGAACCCACGACAATGTACTGTCAATGAATGTACCCAGAAATTTTGAGCTTTCGTTTAAGGGGATATCTTTGAGCACAATATTTCTCCTCATTTCAAAATCTATAAATACCGTCTTGTTCCCATTTAACATCAATTTGTTACGATCACACCAACTTCGCATTTCGTCCAGCGTTGTATTTATATGTGAGCTGAGCTCCTCAATACTCGAGGCAGAAATACAGATGGTGGTGTCATCAGCATACATAAGATGAGCAGATTTGCTTGTGCCATCGTCTTTCGAAAGAAATGTAAAACTGTGAGTTCCATGTGTCTATGATGTAAGCATGTTAAAAATCCCTATACCAGAACAAAGCAACATTTTCAGAATGGGAGTGTCACAAGCCATAAGCACCGATGAGCTTATTTGCTGGTGTTTGAGATTGACCTTTGTAAGCAGAAAATGAGAGATTTAAAAAAGCTTTATTTATACAATAACAGATATTGACCATTAATCAGCCACATGAAATTTTATTTTTAAAGATGCTGTGATAAGAGGATGTGAAAAATGGTTATATTCGTGATAAAAATAAAAATATTATTGTTATTATTCAAGTTAATTGTTTCTTTGAAACCATTTCAACAGCAAGATATCATTGAATTTTTAAAAAATGTTACCTATCGTAATATTTAATAATAATAATAAAACACTGAGTACGCCAAGAAGAAAACTGCAACGAGCATCGAAAAGAAGAAAATATTAGTACTCTGCGCGAAGCCAATGCATGGACAATTCTTGCACAACCCGGCAGCAGCAATAGACAATAAGACGTCTATGAAAAGGTTAAATGGCTCGGGTCTTAAGGGGGAAAGGAAACTTAATAATAGCAGCGCAGCACCAAGCTCTAAATACTAGATACCACCAGAAAATGATCTTGAAACAACCTGTTAACAGCAAATGCAGAATGTGCGGCCTAGCAGAAATACACGACAATCACGTGGTGTACTATGAGTGCACTCGCCGACACAACAGAGTGGCCAAATATCTTCAATATACTGGTGTCACAAAAATATTATGAATATACCTCTCAGAAGGTAGTCAATACCAACAAAGTCACGCCGATTACAACTTACAGAGGAATTCTTGTGAATCGACCAGGCAACGTTGTACATAATAAAAAGGAAACAGGGAAGTTGAGCAAGTACAAAGACCTCCAAAAAGACGTTAGCAGAATGTGGAATGCAAAGACCACAGTCGGGCCAGTAATGGGCATGTCCACACAAAAAACAAGCTAAAAACGTACTCTTCGCCAATTTACTGAGCTTTTTATATATAATTACACATTCTTCGCAGTTTTCTTGTAAATAATGTTAGTTTTTGGACATCCTAAATTTTGTGATACCATCTTTGTTGTGAAAAAAATTATATGAAAAAAAAAAAAATGAAAAAAAAACATCCAACCTGTGCTGGATTCGAACACGGGACCTTTGGATTGCAAACGCAAAGCTTTAGCCGCTGCGCCTCAGCCATTGCTACGAAAATTGATTGTCCGTGATATATATCTTTCGACATTTATACACATTTCAACTCTTACTTCTATGAAATATATATTAGTAAAATTCATAAACAAAAAAAAAAATATATTATGGAAATAATATTTCGCAAGATTTCCATTTCAGTACAAGCGACAAAAATTAAGAGAATATATTTTTTTTTAAATTAAATAATTAATAACTTTTTTATTTACTGATCGATTTTCTTCAAAAACAATAGGGTTCTTCCTCTAGCTAACACGAACTTACTTTCTAAATTTCAATACAATCGGACTTTTCTTTCTTAAGTTATCGTTCTTACAAGAAACGTGACGGACGGATGGACAGACGGACGGACAGACGGACATTTTGAAAGTTGTTCAGAATTCGTTCACTATCACAATGATATGAAAATTTTTTCTCTACGAGCGATATTTACGATTTTAGAAATGTGCCGATCAAATACAATATACTCTTCGTTTTTGCGCGAAGAGTATAATAATATACGTTAATATTAGTTAAAACCATACATTAGAGCCCCTAGTACCAAAATCAGAAATTTCTTTATTTATAAATTTTTTTTTTTGCAGTTATTCGTAATAGAAACCACCTCAACGCAGCGATACTAAGAAACGTTCCTAAGGTAGACATGACGTTACCTCCTTGCAGGCACATTGGCCTGTGTGTGTAATGCAGGCCCGTTGTTTTTTATTGAAAAACTAATGCAATACTATTGATCAACATGCTTTAGAACCCATATATCCAAAATTTAGAGACATTTACTGATTTCGAATTACGGCCCCCAGAAATTATAGTTTTAAAATATTAAATAATTAATAACTTTTAAATGAATCGTATTTTAGTCATTACTCATTTTCTTTTTAAATTCACTTTTTATACAATTCAGCGTCATCTATACTTTCAAATATCATATCATATCATGGGGATTGCCGAATTTGAAAGCATGGATGACAGTGGGTGATAGGAAAAGTGATTTTAGTCAGTTATAGAAATATTGAGTTTAATGAGTAAAGTAACCAATTGACATTGAAGATTTACACTCACAACCATGGAGTGAATGAATAATAATATTTGTCATCCAAGTAATTGATAACACATTCTCTGAATTGTTTTATATTTACAATACTCCTAATATCCTTTTTGATAAAATGCTGAGTTATGATTTGGTATTCTCAACTCATCATGATTTCTAGTAAATACAGACATGGTGCATACATATAATAATATCACTGTTAGTGTGGAACATATCCGGATGCTTTTTAATAAACATGACAAGGGATAAAATACACAGCGACGGTACACTTAGAATTTTTTTTTAAAGTATGTTCTAGGATGGAGTTTCAGTATACATATAATTGTTTTTGTGTTTTAAATATTTTTAAAGCATTAGTTGATTAATGAAAATTTTGTTTCCAATGATTTCACGCATGTAGAATTAAAATGGTTTTATGATATTAGCAGTATTAGCACAATATTGTTGTCAAAACATGCCATTAGTTTCAATATTCGGACCATTTTTAACTTTGCTAAGAGGGAGCAAGGCGATCAAATCGGAGGGTAGCAGGTGGCAATGAGCCAATGTGAAGAGAGATCTTCGTAATAAACAAATTTTAGCTAAAAACTTTCTTCAATAGAAGTGTAGTATTCATTTACTTACAAGAATATCTTTTTTCTTCAAGCGTATTAAAATGTTTAAATTATGTCACCAAAAACAGAAGTAGAAGTAGGACATTGTTTTACTAGTAACAAAATGTTAGTACCGAACGCCACCGTAGTGGACATTGTTTTACTAGTAACATGTTAGTTCCGAAAGCGCCACCGCAGTGGGTATTGTTTTACTAGTAACATAATGTTAATACCGAAAGCCACCGGTGGCGCGCTATCCACTAGCCACTTGTCATATTGTGTCAACATCTAAGACTGTAGTTTGAATATTTGTACATTTATAATAAATAAATGAATTTTTGCATTTTAATATGCTTGAAGAAAAAATAGTATACATTACACGGAGTAGAACGCCTTTTTTTGTGTTTCGCCCAGTTTGCGGCTTCGGCTTCGCCTCAGCCGCAAATCCTGGGCTCAACACAAAAAAAGAGTGCGTTCTACTCCTAGTAATATAATATACTATTTTTCAGTTTAATAACGCCAGCCGTTTGGCTAAAAACTGCTTTTTCCCAGTCAAGATTTTTATTACAATTCTTTTTAATAGATGGTGCCACATACAGCACTATAATTAGGCGATCCAAACCACGTGACTTCCAACATGGCGCTGAGGGCAAACATCCGGCAATCCTTTATTTTCATTCGTTAAATGAGTTTTTTTTTCGGTTGCCTTGGCTACGTTTCCGCGAGTTAATTAAAATAAACCCCATGTTTCCCTTCAGCGCCATATTGAAAAATAATTTTGACAGGTCGTTGGATTGCCTAATAGGGCATCTGCATCATGTAACCAACATAACCTTAAATTTTAAGTTTTTCAAGTTTATTCTCATTTTTAATGTTTGTATACACATTTTTAGCTTAGACCCGTACTGGCACCAAGCAAATATTTAAAAATGCACGTAAATAATTTTTCAATATTGTTGATTAATAAAAATAGACTGCTAATTACAGGTTAGATTTCCAACCTACAAAAAGAGAGCAAAGTAGTTAGAACTTCATAAACATTACATTGAACTAGATTTTAGTTGAAAATACGGAAACCAGGCAAAAATTTAGCCGCGTAATACTCTTAAAACTTAAGAAACACATATTTTTGAGGTTACCTGTGACTTTACGTGCAGATGCCCTCTAATAGATCATTTTCGGTCACATGATTTTGACGCCGCTGTCTGGACGGCACCCGAAACCTCATCCAATAACAGACAATGCAAATGAAAACAATTAGAGATGAGTTGCTATTTAACAAAACCTATTATTTTATAATTGTTATTTGTAAATAGCATTAACAGACTGTTATTTCTGTTTGAAAATAACAGATAGCAGTTATAAATATCCAGACACATAATATTTATAAGCCTGTAAGGATTTATAAGCCTTTAACTGCCGTCCTGTATAAAAGCTGTGAGTTAAAATTAAGTAAGTTATCATGTCCATTATCCCAACACTTGCTAAAAAACTTAGGTCTTTCAAAAAATCATCGGGACTAAGAGTGTAAGGGTCGATACCGTCGATTATAGCCTTTTTCGTCGTAACGACACTTGACATCAGCTTGTAACATTGAATAATACTCTACGAGACATTATTATCAAAATAAACCCTTTAGTTGCAACACTAGAGTAAACCCGAAACACACTCTGAAAATCTTGTGCACACAATGATAAACAAACAGTAAATGAGGTTTTGTATAGCCTTCAGACAGCTGCGTCAAATTCACGTGACCAAAAGATTTGCATACTACAAACTGCGCACTATGATATGCGAATACCAGTACTTCTCAGCAATCTGTTATTTTTAAAGTGATATTTCAAAACAGCAGAAGCAGTTTAAACCTATTAGTAAAAATTAACAGCTTGTACCCATCTCTAGAAAACAAAATAATTAGTTGTGTGCCCTCCACGCCGAAAATGATCTATTGCCACACTGCCTATCCTTCGCCCCACTTCAGCTTTAGCTTTACCGATGAAACTTTGTGATTGGCGTTGTCTCCTCTTAAGGACTGTCAAAATTGTTTTGCCTAACTTGAAACAAATATCTTTTGATTTTGCATTAAACATTTATTATTGTAATTAAGTTTGTTTAAATCAATAGCAACTTCAAAGTGAATTAAATTTTACATCAAATATAAAGGAAACTTATAGTAAATAAAAGTGAAAATAAATAATGTACATAAAAAGTTTAAAGTTCTGGAAGCGCATAAAATTTGAATGCTGCTATTAAATTTAATAGACCATTATAACTACACCAATAAATATGTGGTGGGTTTCATAAAAATTCCTTATATTTAACATTAATGGGTACTTATAAATATCACTTCTTTGTGTATTGTTTTATGGTTTATGGATTTCTTTATCAAGGATATGATTAAATAAGGTTGCTTATGAAATAGAAAGCATGGTCCCAAGCATACCTAACTTTATTTTCTTACGTAATTTGCAATAAATTTATACTTACATAATGTTAATTTCTCTAACTTTGCATATGTACTTGCAATATTCTTTCCTATGGTCTTAGCAATAAGCATAAACTCTGAATGACTTTGTATAACCTTAGATTTTTTAGGATCCCTTGCGGCTATGGCTCTTTCGATATTTCGACCCTGCAAAGTCTGGATAGTATTGACAAACTCGTTCGTTCTATCTCTTGCTGTCATGACTGGTTCTGGTTCAATATAGTCCTCAATATAGTCTTCTTCTAAGTAATAATCTGAAGAAACATTGTTTGGATAAGCGGAGTTGATTTGAGTTAATGTTTTTGGTTGTGATTGAGACCAATATCTGTCATTGCCTACAACGATTAAAGGCTCACTTTCAGAGCCAGTCCGGCGTCTTCTAGGAAGCATTGCATTCTTAATGTTCTTTACATAAAAATAATTAAAGTATAAACAGGCTTTCACAATTCCACATAGGTACGTATGTTGATAACTGAATTCTAAACTTTATTTAAAGGGGCATTATTTCTAAGGTAAAAATAACAAATACGACGTGCTCACTCAAAAATATTAACAAAAAATTAATAATTGACTTAAAATTACAATAACTTATATTCTTCCTTTATTCATTTTTCTGGCACCAGACAGCTAAGCCACAGACACGTCTATGACATTTTGGACTTGTCGCCACCTTGATAAAGATAAAGATGATACATTAAAAATATTTTTTAAAGCTATTTTGTCACGTTTCTAGAAGAGTTCTACGAGAATTTAGATTTTTACTAATATTCGTTTAATAGTATCAACAACTTCTTTTATTTAAAGTTAAATAGCTTGCGGTAAAATTTAAAATTTTGAGTCGCATAAGTTGGTATTGACCGACATGTGACGTTTAGTTGTCAAAGTTCTGTCAAATGTACACGTATACACTGTCAAGTTTAAAAACATTAAGTTTATATTAATTATTGCATCTGCATTATATGATTTTAAAATCCATACAAAAATGACGAGTCTTCGCCAAAAGCAAATTAGTGAGTTCAGATTAATTTGCCACATTATATAGCAAATAATCCAACCTATGTTTTTTAGATGCTATTAAACAAATGTTAAATCTGAATCAGCCTCAAACCAAAATTGGATCTACGGAACCTGTGTGGAAGGTATTAATATATGACCGTGTCGGACAGGATATAATTTCTCCATTAATATCTGTAAAAGAATTACGAGAGCAAGGAGTTACATTATTTGTGTAAGTTTAACTGAATATGTAAATATGAAATATTTACACCTAATAAAACTGACTACCTACCTGATAAACATTACAGTCAATTACACTCAGATCGTGACCCCATACCAGAAGTGCCAGCAGTATATTTTTGTGCTCCAACGGAAGAAAATTTGGGAAGAATAAGCCAAGATTTTCAAACGGGAGTTTATGATATATATCATCTTAATTTTATTTCGCCAATATCAAGGCAAAAGCTGGAAGATTTGGCCTCAGCAGCCATAGTAGCTAATAGTGTGGCAAATATTCATAAGGTGAATAAACCAATATTTTTGATTTTATAAAACCAAATGTTTTTCAGGTGTTTGACCAATATGTAAACTTTATTTCATTGGAAGATGATATGTTTATATTGAAACACCAAAACAGTGATGCTGTGTCATACTATAGTAAGTAAAAAGCTCTGCCTTTGTCAAGGCCTTTGTCAACAGGCCCTCCACATCAAGTAATGAGCTCCGGTACCAAATTTACTAGCAGGTCCCCGCACTTAATAATTGATGAGCGTCAAAAAAAATTTTTTTGTTAAGATCTCTGGTGGGCCCCCATACTTTAATAATTGAAGAGCGGAAGGGAGAAATGTGACAAAAAAATTTTTGTCAACATCTCTGGCAGGCCTGATTGTCTCGCTGATTGTCAATAGTATAGTAGATAAACTTTTAAACTGAGTTTTAAACCCTAATTTTGCTTCATTATATTTCAGTTAGAAAACAAAGAATATTAAAAATCGACTTGACAATGATATTGTAATATACTGATATTTTTTAATCAATTAGACCTGCTTTTTGAGTATCTGCGGACTTAATATGTTTACTATAGACTCTTAATTAATTTCCTAATACTATTTGGCAAATACAACTTAACATAGTAAAGGTTTCATGCATCCAACATCTGATATCCAAATCAGAATCGTATGTTTTTTCATCGCATTGAGGAAAATATCATGATCAATATTTATCTGGAATTTGTTATCCGATAATCTATACGATTTGATTTAGTAATATTTAAACTGGATTTTACTAATTTTAAGAATACTTTTCGAACATTGTAAACTGTTCAACAGTATTCAAAAGTTTGTTGAAATTATTGGCAATGACTATGGGTCATTTCTCGAAATAGGTTGATAGTTACCTTGTAATTTTCTATGGTTGAAAATATCTCGCACCCAAAATCATCAGTCTCTTTTTTTGATCAAATCAATAATTACGAGAATAATTATGATTAAATTCGTTTCAGATATATTTTTTTAGAACACGATTTGTCAATAAAAGTGAGATTAAGATTTATATGACATCAGAAAAATATTTAACATCAAAATATCAATTAATTCCAAATAGGAAAACTTTCGGATCATCGTATTATCGGATATAGGATGCATGAGACTCACCTTTACTGTGAGCATAAAGACTTTATTGTAAAAATTGAAGACACAAGTGGATGAAGTAACAACAAAGTTATTTTGAGATAATTGATCTCAAAGTTTTTAACAACCTACCAACTTCAACAGTACATAGATCCTTTATAAATTTATAAATCAGATATTGTTGCATTAGAATCAAATGTAATGTACCTGGGGGAATTTTGTGTACTTATAGCCTTCATTCATATAAAAAACTCGTTTTTTTCGAAAATGTCTCATAGAACCTTCATCCACTTGTGTCTTCAATTATTACTATTGAAACTCAACTGATGAAAAAAACTAACTTCTCTTAATTTAAGTGTCCATATTAAGCAACCGTATCAAGACTGCACGGAAATTCTCTGGCTCTTGTAAAACTGACATCGTTCAATAGAGTTATTTTATTTTAGATATAAATAAGGGAGACATTAAGGATACAGAGATGGAATCAATAATGAACACGATTGTTGAAAGTCTTTTTTCAGTATTTGTAACTCTAGGTAAGAAAACATTAATACTATCTCGAGTACTACCTTCAGTTATTCTTTGATTTTTTTTTCCGATTTTCTAATAATATGACACTGTCTTTTACGAATGCTTATTTAAATCAGTGTTGCCACAGCTTTTCCGGCGATTTCATAAATTTTCGGTAGATATTAACGTACATTTTAACAATATACTTTTTTGATATAAAATGTCAAAAGAATAAAATAAGGAGAACGGAAATATAAAATCGAGTATAAAATTAACAGAAAATAACTAACCTCCTCTTTTTTAAAAATAAAAATAAATTCTAATGTCACAAGTAAAATTTAAATAACATAAACTGATCATTTCAGAAAAAAAACAACAAGAAACAGGTACATTATTTTTACATATTGTTTTGTGTTTATCCTCACTACTATAAAGTAATGTTTGTCTACAAATCACTAGAGGGCAACGAACCCAGGCTATTCAATAGGAAAGATGCATGAAATTTTAAAATGCTTGAAAAAGTGATTTGCTCTTAATTTCCATTACGCAGAAAACGATTATAACAAAAGAAATTCAAAATAAAATTTATTTTCCGTAAAATTAATATTTAGGTTAACCAAATTAACCATTAACCAAATAATAACACAATAACACCACAAACAAGAACTTGGTAAACTGACTGTAAACAATAAACAGTAAACTGACATTTGACAAACCTATCGAAATTGCTTTAGATATACGAAATTACTGAAGAATGTTTATACGGAAAAAGAAACTTCCGTTCACTATTCCGTTCTTGTCTGACAAGATCTGATTGGTTGAAGAAAACATCCAATTGGCTTAACCGTCTGTACACGGACCGAGAAAAAGGATGGAATAGTGCGCGCAAGTTTCTCTCTCTGTGCCACTTTTTCTAGTCGAGTGCACCTTCCAGTTTGTTATTAATTTCGATGGACAAATCATAACAGAAAATATCACAGTTAATGGCGCCAAATACTGCCGTTTTGAAATATCCAAATTCCTCACCGATGAAATCATTTATTTTCTCGCTGTATTAACATTCAAAAAATCGTAAATTTTACATTTTTATTACTTTCTTTTGATGCTGTATCGATTTTCATTATAAAAAAAAATCATGCAACTTCTCTATTGTAGAGATTAACGTGAACAGTCTTGTATTAAATGGATCGCAACTCGAATTTAATGTTTGTCTACCTACCAGTAGAGGGCAATAAATTGGATGATTAAAAAATCATTAAAAATGGGCATTTTCATAAAAGTTTTCACTAAATCACTAGATTTTTATAAAATCACCAGATCTAGTGAAATTTCAAGAGACCTGGCAACACTCCAACTTGCGCCCGCCACTAAAGTTTCCTGTACCGTTCTGTCTGCTTGTGCGAACTGTATGAGCATTTAGTCTGTGGTGTGAGTCTTAAATGACTGCAACCAACAAAATGTAAAGCGTTTTATTTTACCACAGAACTGGGATTCCCGAACAAACAATAGATATTGAAATTGAAATATATCTTTTAGACATTCATAAAAGTGGTTACAATGTTCAGTGTTTACAAGATTGGTAAGATTTAATCTGTATATTTGTATTTATTGAATTTTCGGTATAATTTCAGAATAAATCGGTATTTCGGTAGACTTCATCTGAATTCGGTAGCTGTGGCATCACTGATTTAAATTAAAATAGTAGGTTTTTTTTGTTTTACTTCACACATCCCCACTACTGATGTGGGATATCGTTTTATGATTTTTTGGAGTAGACAATTCAAAAAATTATATTATTAAAATTCCATAAACAATTATTTCCACATACAAAATTTTTTCGTTGTGGAAGACTTGGGTAGCAAATCTGGATATGGAGTTTTTATTTTTGTATTAATATTATTTTCTTATTAGTGTTTTTAAGTGTTAAAATTAAATTTATTTATTATTTTATTTATTTAAGTTTTTGACTTTTAATTCAACATTACTATAATATGAAATTTAAACGTTAATTATTTCATTTCTGTCTTGTCTTCTGCAATTCCGTTTCTACACTGTGCACAAAAAAGGAGTTAGACTTATGAGTCTTATGACAAATGTATTAATTTTTAATTTCATAAGCCACATATTTATCACATTCTTTAAATCATTTTATTTTTGTTTAATTATCTAATAATTAAAACAAAAAGCCGCTCCATATTCTTCATACAGCACACTAAATGTATAGCAGTTATCATATTATCGGTTATTTGGTAAAAGCCTGTAAAAATCATGTAAATAATATAATCATATGCACTTATTTGGTATCAAAATGTAGCTTGCATCATCACGAATCAGATTTCGCCATAAAATAAGTATCAATATTCCCAATGGAAAGTTTCCGAGAGTTTATCCATCTCTGAATAATATATAATGAATAAAAATCTTTTTCAGGGACTGTGCCTATTATTCGGAGCCCTAAAGGAAATGCAGCAGAAATGGTAGCTAAAAAATTAGATAAAAAGTTAAGGGAAAATTTATTTGATGCAAGAAACAATCTGTTTCACAACGATGCACAATCAGGAAATTTTAATTTTCAAAGGCCTTTATTAATTATTCTAGATCGGAATGTAGATATGGCTACCCCTTTGCATCATACATGGACTTATCAAGCTTTGGCACACGACTTACTAGATTTAGCACTAAATAGGGTTGTTATTGAAGAATCTGTTCCCACTGGAGGTTAGTAAATTAATTTTACCCCTTTGTGTTTCCATAAATATGTAATTTTAGGTGCAAGAGCAAAGAATCGTGCCTGTGAATTGGATTCAAAGGACAAATTTTGGTCTACGCATAAAGGCAGCCCCTTTCCAACAGTCGCAGAAGCAATCCAGGAAGAACTTGAGCAGTATAAGTCGTCAGAAGAGGAAGTAAAGAAACTAAGGAGTTCTATGGGTATTGACGGTGAAAATGACATAGCTTTGTCTCTAGTGTCAGATAATACTGCCAAAATTACGTCGGCTGTAAATTCCTTGCCACAACTTTTAGAGAAGAAGCGACTTATTGACATGCATACTTCTGTAGCAACAGGTACCTACAATTACAACAATTATTAAATGTAACTGAATGAGAGAGTTCACTTAACCAAATATATTAATTAATTAAAATGCATTGGAGTGGAAATAAATGGATGCTGTAAGCAGTATTTGTGAAAGACTTTATTAAATTTTATTGCACAATGCAGGATTTTGACATTCAATTTACTTAAACGTGATTGTCTATAACAAACTATGGAAAAAATATTTATTTTGCTTTTAAAAAGTTTTATTGTTATGACAATGTATTTTTATTTTTTTCCAGCAATTCTGAATTGTATTAAATCCAGAAAATTGGATACATTTTTTGAATTAGAGGAAAAAATTATGAGCAAAGCTCAAACTTTAGAAAAACCCCTTTTAGATATTTTGTCAGATCCAGGAGCTGGTTCATCAGACGACAAAATGAGATTATTCATTATATTTTATATTTGTACCCCACATCTGTCTGAATCGGATCTGAAAAAATATGAAAATGCTTTAAATGAGGCTGGCTGCGATCTATCCCCAATACATTACATTAAAAGATGGAAGTAAGTAATTATAATTAAAAATGTTTCATTTTTATTTTAACACATGCATAAACGATAGTAGTGCATCCCTGTACACCGAATTTTTTTTTTACATATATTGTTAAATGCATTCGGAGAGATACACTGCACCATTTCTTTTTTTAACTGTATTTTGTTTTTTTGATATTTTATTGACATTTGAATTTGAGGCACATTAAGTACCTCGTAAGTATTCCCGTGTGCCTCACAAGTTCAATCGTGTCTTACATCCACTGCTATAAACACATGACATTGATAGTGGGGAAAACTGCACAAAGCAAATGCTAATAATAAAGGATAATAATAATAATAACGAACTAAGTACATGTGTTCTGCTGTAGGCAGAGATATTATTTTGTAACTTGTTTTTGTGTCCCATATCTCCGTAAAAACATAATTTTGTTTATTACTTACAGTAACATGTTCATATTCACTGTTTTTGTAATTCATCTGTCAAAATAAATAAAGAACCTCACACTAATCTTAAGGAAATTGGACTCCAGTCAAATCGGCTGAAAATGTAGTATATTATGCTTCAAGCCATTTTGATCAAAAGTCTCCATGGACATAAAGTCCAAAAATGCATAGATTAGAAGTTATCGAGCATAGAATCAGTAAAAAACTGCTAAAAGAATGCTATTTTTGCATTTTTTTAACCTTGTCTCGATGGGAGCCGCAAAAACGTGCAAATCTCTGATTAATATATCTGCGGGAGATGCATATTTTCGAATGCCCTGAATACTACTTAAAATCGGGAGACGTAAGATTGTGGTCTGATATTCGTTTAAAAGCATTTTCAAGCTGTAAGCTGTAGCATATTAGAGAGAAGCTGTAGTCCAAAAAACAGTTGTATACTCGCAGTTTATTCTTGAGTGTGTCAGACAGTCTATTGTCTATAAACTGCTGAAAATTTTTTTAAAATAAATCGTATTTTTTACAAAAAGAACAGGAAAAATAAATATTTAGCAGATAATGAGCTTGAAAAAATGTTTCTTAGGTGTTTTTGTGGGGGAATATGTAGAATATGTGGTGTTGAAATATTGAGGCAACTTGCATTAGTTCTTCAGTATACAAATTCTGTATATACCAAATAAAAATAAAAATGCATACAAACAATAGTAATAAATATTTGAAAAAAAAAAAAAGTGAAGTAAGAACGTTGTATACTTTTAACAATTATATTTTATATGTGTGCATTCCTATTCAATAAAACATTTATTTTCTGTCTTCGTTTATTTCAACTTGCACATATAAGCGAGCGTATCTTTGGAGCCGGGAAACGCACTAATGCACGAACGTAATAAATGGGAGACACACGATTATGCGAATGCAAAAAATCCCCATTTGTGAGGCCAGTCGCCTAAAAAAACGCCAAATGTGAAAGGGTTAAGGACTTATTTTGACTAGAACATGATTTTACGAAAAATTCCAAAGAGATTATATGTTTTTTTGCTCCTGATTATGAATATAATAGTTATTTTGATCCAATTTGTTGATCCTACTTTCGAGTAGCGCTTAATTTGTCCAATTTCTGGTCCTTTTCTGGATGTAATATGACTAGAACATAAAAGTTATGCTTTATCTCAAGAAGCGAGAAGAAACGAAAAAAGAAAAATGCCCATTATACTATTAGGAGACTTCAGTGCACATATAGGAAGAAACGATCAGACAAAGGAGGATGAAAGCATCATAGGAAAGACTTTAGTCCACACATGGTCGAACGAAAATGGAAACGTGCTGAAAAATCTAGCACATGTTTTTGAGTTAACAATAAGAAACACATGGAGCAAAAATCAAACCTGCATTGACATCTGGAGTAAATGAAGCTGAGTATCACAAATAGGTAAGCAAAGAGATAAAAGAAAGGTTTAAGAACATTAAAGCAAAAAGGACAGCAGAAATCAATTCAGACCATAAAATCCTATACGGAAAACTGGAAATAAAAGAAGAAAAAAGATATCAAGAAAACAACAAAACTCCACACAGTACCTGGGGCCATATTTTCGAGCTCAATCGATATTTATCGCATGCGAAATACTAGGCACCCGACTCGTTTAAAAAATTTTGCTTATAGTTCTGAAGTGGTATTTTCGAACACCATCCGAGATTTGTTTTTCGCATACGTAAAAATGTCGTATGGCAAATGTGGCAACACTGTTTTGTACAACCAAATGGATTTGAAACCCCTAGAAAACACTAATGTCACTAATATTAATCAGCTGTTATATGTGAATGCGGCGATATTTTCAGGTTATGATATTGTATGTCATTATTATTGAATTCTAGATTTTGGGTTGATTGAATTACAAGACCGAATATTTTAATTTATATTATATATATTTATATTATATTTAGATGAAATCAACGTAATGCTATTAAAAACAATAAGTGATACAATTTGCGAACCATTGACGTACTTAATAAACAATTCTCTCGAAACGGGCATCTTTCCAGATATCTTAAAAACAGCTTGTAGCATACCACTTTATAAAAAGGAAGATCCTTTAGATATTGCAAACTATCGTCAAATATCGCTTCTTAGTGTTTTCTCAAAACTTGTTGAAAGGCTGGTACATAACATAATAACTAAATACTTAAATAAATCAAACATCTTAACCACCAGCCAGCATCGATTTAGAGAAAACATATCTATTGAGACAGCTTCTTATCATATTCTGGACTTTGTATACCAAGAGCTAGATAATGGCAATTATGTAATGTCATTGATGTTTGACCTGTCTCGTGCTTTCGACACAGTTGATGTTGAGTTCTTGTGTCAAAAGCTCTTTTCTATGGGTATTCGGGATAACTTGTTGTTGTGGATTAAATCGTACATGACAAACAGAAAAATGTTAGTAAGGTATGATAACAAATTTTCCGAAAAACTTAAAGTTGAAGTGGGAGTTCCTCAAGGCTCTGTGCTGGGACCTCTGCTTTTCATGTTGTATGTAAATGACTTGCCACAACACATTTCAACTGGTAAAGTTACTATGTTCGCTGATGACACGACAATAACCATCTCCGCACGGACTCCTGAAGAACTATCATTTCACATGAACAGTGTGTGTGATGAACTTGATGCTTGGTGTCATCGAAATAAATTAATTTTAAACGACAAGAAAACAGTTTATTTGAATTTTCACACCAAAAAAATCCTGCCGTCAAATTTTGAAATAGAGAACAATATAAGTTTATCGCAATGCACTAAATTTTTAGGAACTTACTTAGATAGTAAGCTGGGATGGAACAAACATATTGATCATGTCTGTTCCAAGTTAAATTCTGCCTACTTTGCGATAATTCAGTTGAAATCGTGTCTAAATACCGAAGGCCTGCTAAATATATATTATTGTTTGGCATATAGCCACATTTCAAATAATATAGTTACCTGGGGAGTTGGTAAATCCATAAATAGAGTATTCGTAGGTCAGAAAAGAATCATTAGACTAATATATAAGTTAAAACCCATGGAGAGTTGCAAACCTATTTTTAATGCTAATAATATTTTAACTGTCCCTTCTGTATTTTTATTTAAATGTGCTCTATATGCCTATAAAAATAAACTGCACTTTGCGCGTGTTGGGGACTCTCATTGCTATGGTACTAGACATGGAGGCGAATTGCTAATCCCTAAACACAAAACTGCTACTTTTAAGAACTCACCAGCTTGTAGTTTTATATATGTTTACAATAAATTACCAGCAAATCTGAAAGAAATTACAACTTATTACGCATTTAAAAAGCAAGTTAAATTATTTTTCATTAAAAAAACTTTTTATACCATTAATGAATTTCTAAATTAATTCATTGTTAACGTTTTAATTTTACACTACATGTTTTAGTACATGCTATTTTTTTTTTTTTTTTTATACATTTCTTACACATATGTTTATATACTTTGTACATTTTTGTCTATGCACCTTTATACAGTTTATACATTCCTATACACTTATACGTTTTTGTACATTTATATATTTGTAAATTTTTTACTCTTTATACATTTTGTATGTTCTATTTTTTATTCTTGTACATTTTTGACAATTTTCAATGTGTATGCACTTTTTTCTTGTATACAATTATTTGACATATCATATGTACTCTTACTGTACTTACAAATGATGAATAAACGTTTATTATTATTATTATTATTATTATAATGCACAAGCAATCAGCGGATAAGCAGGTGGGATATATTAGTGCATGTCAGAAAAAAGAAATGGTGGATTTTCTTGAGGCTCACCCGGAATTGAAGAGTGGTAAATTTACCTCAAATAAGTCTACTTTAAAGTCCCTAAATAATAAACAGACCACAGCAAACACCTAAACTGGATATATTGAGGTTATGTCGTACGAAATAAAACAAACCAAAACGATCACTTTGCCTACATTCGTACACGAAATCGCTTTATCATGTACTAAACCCCCATCCATTTCATCTCTCCCGAAATCAGTCGCATGCGAAAGGTTCGCATCCGAGTTCATAATGCTCAAAAATACGAAACGTACATTTTCATGTGATAATCTCACATTTTCGTGCATGACATCGCCTCAGTCAAGCTCGAAAATACGGCCCCTGGAATAGTTCTCTACTGCAGCACGAAGATTTTCAGAAAAAATACGGTGAAGAACCAGAAAACCAACTGACAGGAAAAGAATTAGACTGGACATCAATGGGCACAAAAATAAAAACTGCAGCAAGAAAAACGTTAAAAAGGGACAGGTCACCTATGAGCCTGACAAGAAAGGAAAAAAGAACGAAGTACGAACAGCTAAAAAAGATGAAGGTCACAGGCAGAGCTGGGCACTACTTCAAGTAAAAGTAGTATAAAATTGTACTTCAATTACTTTTATTAAGTACTTGAAGTATTTTACTTCAAATACCCGAAGAAATGAGTACTTGGTACTTGATACTTGCATATATTTTAGAATAGCACTTAGTACTTGTTAAACGAAATTACACTACTAAAAGTACGTTACAATTTACTTCAAGTATTTAAAGTACTTGATCACTACTTCAAGTACCTTAGGTACTGCAAGTAAGTTTACAATTCAGTTGAAGCCTGCAGAGACTGGTAAGAGCAGTTATTCGTTATTGCTAAAAAGAGCATTTGCCTTTAGTTTGTATTAGACAGACATAGTGTGAGGGTAATATATTGAGAGTGTTCATATTATGTGTTAATCAGCCCCATGATGGAAGGTTTATGTTAGTCATAACACCTATATTAGGGTCATCTGTCTCTCTCACTCTCATATATTTTTTGGTCAGCGCTCAACATAACAGTGTATGTTAAATAACGTAAGCGTTCCATCATAGGCCTGAATGTGTTCAGGTATTGTTTGGTACTGAAACTACTAGTTTGTGAAGATGCAACATTTTGAAAAGCACCATTTTAGCCCATTTTTGGCCAAAAGTTCAATTTTTGGCCAATAAAGATGCTTTATTTTCAGCATCTCTAAGGAAATTGTTAAGAAATAATGGTGTAAATTGTTCTACCATTTTTTCAGAGGCTTTTTTTCTGATTCCACGCTCGATAACTTCTAATAATAATAATAAAATCTAATCTATCCATTTTTGGACTTTGTGTCCATAGAGACTAGTTAAATGAACAACTGCATAGGTTTCAAAACTGTTCAAAATTTACATAATAAACAAAGAAATTAAAGAAAATCATGTAACTCCAAAACGGCTGGTTTTTACAAAAATTTCTATGTAATCAAAATTATTCATAATGTATTCCTCGATCATATGAATCATATTTAAAGGTTTCAACCATCCAAAAATAATTTAGCAACACAACGCCATCTCTGTGCACTGCAAAGGAACCTGCAGTTATTTTAGGCATTTTTTAATATTCGCCATTTACAGGATGCAAATATTTTTATTATTTTTCGAGATAATAGCCCCGAAGACTTTTAGCTGAAACAGGATGTAGATTTCATAAAAACAAAAACCGACCTAAAAGTATTTCTACTTAACTAATACTAATCAGTGGCGGATGGAGAAATTTCAATAATTTTTTTCTCATCTGTGGCGCATGGGACTCATACGAAATATGGGAAATAAATCTAGAGAAGCACTCCTCTAACTAAAAAATTTTGAAAAAGCAATTTGCGAAAAATTTTCAAAAATTCTTGCGTCTGGTCTAGGGATTCCCGTTTAAAATTATTCTTTTTTGTCATATACATTTTACTTTTCATAAAAATGCAACAATTATTTTTTGGACTTTATGAAAATATTTTCATTACTAACGGAGATACAACGAATTGAAATTTTGTAATTTGTTAAATTGTAAATTACAAAATTTCAGTTCATTGTATTTCAGTTAATAATGAAAATATTTTCATAAACTCCAAAACCTATTGCATTTTTATGAAAAGTAAAATGTATATGACAAAAAAGAATAATTTTAAACGGGAGTCCTTAGACCGGGGGGGGGCGCAAGAATTTTGAAATTTTTTTTCGCAAACTGCTTTTTCAAAATTTTTTAGAGGTCGTTAGAGGAGTGCTTATCTAGATGTTATTTCCCATATTTCGTATGAGTCTCATGCGCCACAGACGAGAAAAAAATTATTGAAATTTGTCCATCCGCCACTGATACTAATATATTGTGTCCCGGTTTCTTTAAAACGGTCTTTTATAATGCTACCACAGTGGACATTTTCCATACTTTCACACTGTATAGCTAAAAAAGCTCATCTAGTCTGATTTACCCCATGGTCAATCTTTAACACAGGATACATTTTTCAAAAAAGAACTTATTCTGTGACAGTGGCGACCTGTGGTTTTTAGGTGTGGGTGGAGAATGCGAAAATTTTTTGAGACTTCAAGGTCATCGGTTGGCCTTGATCTTTATTTTTACAGTTTAATTTGATATTTGATAAATAATTTAAAAAAAAAAGAAGTTAGTGTGACACTAATATAATTAATGTCACACTTTTTTTTTTATTATTTATCAAATACCAAATTAGAAATTACACAATTAATATTCTGGGTATTTAATACTCTCAATATTCTCATACGATTAAGAAATTAATTAATCATTTAATCAATTCTAACACATTTATTAATCAATCATTTTTAATTTTCCAGTTTGATTTTGATATCTTATCAAATGTAAACAAATTCTATTCAGTAATTCAATATTCATTATTCACAAGTTTATTAAGGTTAAGTTTTCTATTTCTTTACGCGAAGCATGGCTTGCCCTCCCTGGCATGTAAATTGCCTAAAGACGCAAGACATATATTCCTTTTGATATGTATTAATTGCAGGCGTAAGATCGAAGAGAATAACCAACATATGCGTAAACGTAGTATGACACGATTTTAGTGTCCACTGCGCACCCTGGATACCAGTGGTTAGAGTCTAGGCGCATGCGCACGACACTTCTAATCGAAATTTGAAAGTATTAGCGGAAAGAGACTCGGTATTAAGGTTAAGCGGATTCGTATGTGAACTTGGCGGAGGCGGAATAATATGTAGTAAAATAATAAAAATATTGTCATAAGTTAACTTAATTTTATAATTTCAATATTAAAATTAATTACGGCAAAATTGAAGTAGACAGATGTAGTTTTCACTATACAGAGACAATTATGTGTTGTGTAAGTTTTTCCTTAAATTCGTTGAGGTGCAGATTGTTTTTAGTTATTTTCTTCTTATTTAAAACAATTTATAGAATTTATGCTTATTACATATGGAGCATATTTAGTTTATTTAAAATGTAAGTACTGATAATTATTTTGTTGCCAATTGGCGACAAAATGTCGTCATATTTGGTTGTCGAAGTCTAACCTAATTAATTTTCGACAAATATGGAAGATTTCCCAAAGATATTATATTCTGACATGGTAAACTATTTAGTCCACAAGAAAGGTGTATATGCTTCTAAGAAACTGAATGCTTATAAATGTTTGGAGGCTTACAACGAGGTGGCTTGTGTATCGATGCAAAATGTCAAATGTCAAATGGTGCACGGGCCCTATACTGCTTAAAATTTTACTGTGAACAATCCCAATTTTTTATTTTTGCAATACAACCAATGCAACCAGAGATATTTGCAAAAAAAAATGAGAAAAAACGATATCGAGAGAAGTAATTAAAATGATACAAAAAATTCAATTCAACTTTAAGTACAATGCTGTATGTACCTTTGAAGTAATTAAATTTTTGTTGCCATAATATATACAGAGTGTAACGCAACTTACCCGAAAAATTTTAACCATACATGCACCTTTAAATAAGAAATCCACTTCTTATAAAAAATTTAATGAAAGTCCAACACAGAAAAAGATACACATTGTTAAAGTTAGAAATTAAAGGAAATGTATAAAGTAATAAACAGTTTAGTGACTGGTGCGCAAAAAATCAGTTAATGATCAATATACATAAAACAATTATTACAAAATTTTACAACAGAATAGACAAACATACAGCCTTTCGCCCAATTATTCAAAACAATACTATAACCCCTGTAAATTCTACAAAATTTTTAGGAACAGTAGTCGACATCTAAATGAACTGGGTCCTACATACCGACCACGACAATGAGGAAACTCCGAGTTCTCGAACACAAATTTATGCGCCTCATCTCTGATTCGGGCAGATACACCTCCCTCAGAGATCTATATAATCGTTGCCACGACATAACGCCACTAGCGGACTACGTCCAAGAAATCTCCCAAAAATTCTATCAATTCAAACTGGGCGATAGTCCGCTAACCCGCAACATAACACGAATCAGACAGCATAATGCGATCCTTTTCGATATCCGACACCCCTTACCATACCAGGCGTTGCCTATCTTTCGGCAACCTCTCTAACCACACTTCCCTCTATGACAACTTCTCCTTTCCCCACCTTTAATCTTCACCAAAACCTACAACCAACCCCTCTCTATTCCCTTTATTTGTTTTTACCTTTTTTGCTCCTTGTCTATTTTTTGTCTCTAAATTCAGTCTCGACCAATAAATTCTTAACAAACTAAAATTTCATATAACATTATACACTTTTAACTATCCACGACACTTTCCTGGCGTCAGGAAGACTACCAGGGTGGAATTGTCTCAAACGGGTTTTTTCGTTGAGTTTTGTTTTCCCGTGCCAGCAATCAAAATTTTTAAGTGTTCGCATGTGCGCGAAGTCGATAGTTTTTTACAGTTTTTAATTTTAATTATTTTTAAGTACCCTTGTGTACTACGTTATACGATACCGTTAAATTTAAGCCTTTTTCCATTAGGCAGGAGTTTTAACTCAGCAAATAATTTTCATCACCGCCAAACCGGACCCTACCCGCCCAGTCTCACACCCACCTCGGCGATGTTCGCCGTGGTTGTCTGGCTGGCTCCGGGCCGGATTCCGGAATGGCGCATTATTGTACTTTGTGAAACATTAATAAATGCTTGTTGTTGTTGTTGTTGGGTCCTACTTACTGACTTTGTATCCAAAAAATTAAATAAAGCATATTACTTGATAAAAAACCTGAAAAACAAACTTGACGTAGATTCATTGATGTCAGTTTATTATGCACACTTTTTTTCAGCAATCAGCTGCAATATTATTGTCTGGGGTCTGTCCAATGACATAAACAGAATCTTTGTGCTGCAAAAACGTGTAATTAGAATGATGTTCAATCTTGACATCTATACCTCTTGTAGACCTACATTTCGTGACAGGAAAATTCTAAGTCACCAGTATATACTTACTTAAAATTTTAACATACATTCATGGAAAAAGGAGTTTACTAACTAGTCCGGCGGATTAAAACCTAACTTGACAAGAATTATGCACAAGCGGTTAAAAGCGATTTCTCTTTTCTGTCGTGTCAGTAGGGGCCTAAGGACCATATTCAGAACGGGAGCCCATCGGATCAGTTACTTTAACCTTCTGTACAGTTGCGCGAAGTACAGTTTGGGACCTAATGTCATTTTGGATTATTAATTCCGTTTCAGTCGTCGTAGCGAGATTATTTTTGGGTATAGATCTATGTTTTTGGGGGCCGACAAACCTGATTATAACTGTCTCGAGGCCCTGAGGCCCATAGTACTCCCGTTTGGGTACCTAGGGTTTGAACAGGTATGTACTGAAGGTGTACCACGGGTACCTGAGGAATATTGTGATCAGTTTCTTTGCTTGCAACCATAAGTTGACGTTTATGAGACTCAAAAAGGTTAAAAGACTATTTCTTTAAACGAAGCTTTATTTAATTTTACTGAAATAAATTGAATATTTAGAACAGAGAACACACAAAGAACATTAAAGATTGTCTTCATTCGAAGATGTGTACACTGCGTGCTTTTCTGACATCTGCATTAATTGCAAATTATGCCAATTTCTCGTTCCGAGCACCTGGAGGAATAAAAAGAATATTATGAAAATAATTATCAACATCAGGGTGTCAGATTGTATGTTGTGAACCCCGAGGTTTTTGTTTTTACCTTTATTGAACTTGTAACTTTATCTACTCTTGCTCACAACTGCATTTGCACAGGCTAGTGCATGGCAGTTGGGATTTTCCGCAGCTACACTGTTTTCCACATGGAGTTTTGCAGGAACAGGAGATGACCTCGCAGCATGCCCTTCCTGCCAGAGGCAGAGTCATCCACTTGACCTGGAGGAAGCAAAATACTATTTAAGGAGCGATACAACCAGGATCCTTGCCCTTACGAATTCACATTCGAACACGTATACGTTTTCCCATGCAATTTGTATTGGAAAACGTATACGTATACGAATGTGAATGGTCAGGGAAAAGGTTCCTGTTCATTGATTTGTGTATACCATATAATATATAACATTAACTTTACCTTCCATACTTCTCGTGGTGTCTTGGTCCACCCATACAATGCAGGGTCGGGAAGAGACTAACTATGGCTTGGCCTTAGCGCGTTTAGATAATTGGGTGGGCACTGCCTACCCTGCCATCCCTGACGGGCCGCCGCAGTTCTGTGATGCTTATTTTTTGTTTTTTTTTTTTTTTTAGTCAGATATATTCGATCAATTTTAATAATTTTTAGGAGTTATACAAAAATGGCTTCAGGTGCAAATGCAAACCAGTATGAGGGAGCGGGTACCAAGACTGTTAGTATGTTTTCCAAATTGGTTTCTCAAGGTTCAAATTTCGTCATGGAGGGTGTTAAAAATTTGGTGATCAAAAGACATGTTAGTATACATTTAATAACTTAATACCCTATGAATATCTTTTACGTTTATGATTGAGTGTAAGAGTAGTCTTTTTGATTGAACTCCACCAAATAAAGACACTGTTAATATTATTATTATTTTCTAGAACTTGCCCGTCACTAAAATAGTCGATAATCTTATGGATTTCAAAAACAGTCAAGAAATGGAAGAATATCATTATTTAGATCCTAAACAATTAAAACTAACGGATATTCCAAGAAACAGATCTCCATTTCAAGATGCAATTGTTTTTGTAGTAGGAGGAGGAAATTATATAGAATATCAAAATTTGGTAGATTATGCAAAGGTAATTGAAAAATTGTTACCTTATACATCAAACTTTTGACTCTAAGGTATCAAATTTTTATTTTGCTTCCAGGAAATATGGTTTGTTTTCATTCGTTTTTTTTCTCTATGAAAGAGACAGGGAAATTCCTACTAGTTCGCTGAAAGTCATGAAATTTGATGTTTTTTTTTAACTGGCCATCAAATTTAAATTTCTTTTGTATACTATTATGACTACGGTCCTTGTTCAAGTTCCACTGTTTAAACTATTTTTTTTTTGTTTTGTTTGTCAATGTCTAACATAACTAATATTAATTTAATCAATTTATTTATGAGTTGCTTTACACACATGCATATTCAAATTTAAAGTTCTACTTTTTATAACCAAAATATGGGTGCATATATGTGCGAAGAAAAACAAGTTAAAATCTTAATATGATTCCAATAACTTATTGAAAACAACAAGTTAGCAGGCGCGTGCTGGCCCGCCCGGATACCGGGAGTTTCCCAGAGGGCCCTCGATAAAGGGGCCCTCCATGAAAAGCCCTCCCCGTTTATTAATTTCCATTTTGTAGAGGATAGGGGAGGAAATTTTTTTCCCCATTTCTGCCTGGGGCCCTTTCTAAGTTATTTTTCCAGGGCCCAAAATCGTCCTAGCACGTGCCTGTAAGTTGGAAATGATTGCTATACGAGCAACAAATTTTATTTTATTGTGGAAATATAGTCTTCTAAAAAGGTATATTGTATCATTTTTTATTTGTTTCATAGAAAATAAAAATGATTACTCTCAATGTTTATTTGAATGCATATTAACACGTTCGCTGTCCCAATGGTCAGTCATAAACCATAGCAAGGAGTTCCCCTATAAAAATCCATGTCCCATATTTGGGTCATGGGACTCTGTAATTAAAAAATTATATGCATAGAGTCCAATGAGATATGTAGTAACCAGTGGTTTAATATAAGTCCATGCCCCAAGTTTGGTTCATACATATATGTCATACAAGAGAGTCCCTGTAGATAACCTGCCTCTTTGTTGACAATCCGTCTTAGAATCCAATATGAAATAGAACCTAAACGTGAGCCAGTTATGGGGCACAGGGATTACGGAAAACATAAGGCATGATCCATATACAGTGTGTCCCAGGATAGATGTAACAAGATGGACCAAAAATTTTGGAATTTTGGAATGGTATTTGGGGATTGAGTCCTGCTTGTTCTAAAACTAAAGTATACCAAAAATGACTTGAATTGGTGTTCTACAGGGTGTTTTATAAGCAAAGTTGTAAAAATCACTACTAATAAAGTACCTTTATTTTTCAAAATATGAAAAAATTCCACCAAGAAAAGTTATTTAGAATGCAATTTTATACCTCTGTACCAAATTTCAGGAATATAAAATTATTTTTTTTAAACTTCCCATTTTTTCAGTAAATTAGTATTTTATTTTGAACCATTCAATTAAAACTGCATAGAAATTATTTTATACCTTACATCTCGTATATTCAATTTTTTATTTAGCACTATCCTATTTTTTGAGATGATTAACATTTGCTCCTACACAACTTTAAATATGAATTCAACTCTTAATTCGCAAAAAAATGGGAAGTTTCAAAAAAATAATTTTATATTCCTGAAATTTGGTATAGAGGTATAAAATTGCATTCTAAATAACTTCTTAGTGGAATTTTTTCATATTTTGAAAAATAAAGGTACTTTATTAGTTGTGATTTTTACAACTTATAAAACACCCTGTAGAACACCAAATCAAGTCGTTTTTGGTATACTTTAGTTTTACAACAAGCAGGACTCAATCCCCAAATACCATTCCAAAATTTTTGGTCCATTGTTACATCTATCCTGGGACACACTGTAGATGGGTCATTGGACAGCGAACGTATTAATAAAAATAGTGGAAATATAGCCTTCTAAAAAACAGTATTACAGAAGAAATTAATGGCCAACCTTAATAATGCTACAATAAAATAGAAAACATGGTTTCACAAATTTCGAGTGTACAGACATATTTTAATTTTGATATATATTTTTTTTAGGCAAAAACAACTGCTGGAAGTACAAAACGAATAGCATATGGGTCCACAACTCTAAACAACGCAAAACAATTTTTAAAACAGTTGTCTCTATTGGGACAAGAAATGTAAATTAGGTGTTACCATAGGTATTAGGTAATTTTTAATTTATCTGTTGTATTTTATTGTACATATTTTTTAAAATGTTATTTCCATTTATTTGATATAAAAAATATATCTAAGAAAAACCGTTTTTTTATTCTAACAAAACTCCGTTTTTTGTTTCCGAGGTTTTCTACGACATATATGTATTGTCTTCTGAAAATAATTAGATACAGGTAATCTACAAAATAATACAATTATTCATTAGTATTCAGTATATTACTGAAAAATAAAACTCCACAAATTATTAGAAACGGGAATATGTGGTTTATGAAATTGATATAATTTTATGATGGATTGTATTTTTGACCGCTGCTTCAACCCATCTGTACATCAAGTTCCCCTTGGCCTGTTATTGGGAAAATCTATTGACTTAAATGATGTTGCTTTTTGTAAATTCGGCACAATAAATTACTCCCATATATTTGGGGTTACATAAATTATAGTCTATAATATGGAAACAATTAATTCAATGGATATAAATCGGCTAATTCTATCTTTTATTGCGTTTATTCATGAGTGCATCAACCATCGATAGTATTCAAGTGTAGTTTACGCTAATTCAGTGGGTCAATTCCATTAAAATATTTTAATGCCTATTAGGTTAGGTCAGGTTGATATGTAAGTGGGCTAGTAACAGACCCTCCACCGCGACCATCTGGTCTATTGTGGCTCACTCCTAATTATATTTCACCCAATAGGTTCAGCTTTTTGATAAAGTCGACTACCTTATTGGGTGAGAGGTTATCCAGATCCTCTGGCAGCAGTTGCCCTTTGCCAAAAAGTGAGAATCTGGTTATTTCTGCAGCAGGACAGGTACATAAAATGTGCGCTGCCGTTTCATCCCCCTCCAGACACAGTCGGCATTCAGCGTTGTCCGCTATTCCGAGTCTGTGTAGGTGGTGGTTAAGTCTGCAGTGCCCAGTGTATAGGCCAACTAGAGTTCTTTGTAACCTATTTAACTCTAATAGTTTTTTAGTTCTTGATTTCAAAGGGTATGTGATGAACTCCTTTGAATGAACTAATCCTGGTAGTTCTTGCCAGTACTGGAGGATTTTCCCCTCAGTCCAGGCCAAGATGGTTGTTTTCGCAGTGCTTGCCGATATGCCAAGCACTGGCTCCGGTCCGATAAATTTTGATACCGCACCTTCCCTGGCTAAGGAGTCGGCTACTTCGTTGCCCTCCAAGCCAGAATGGCCCGGTATCCAGACAAGAGTTAATTTGTTGTATCTGCCCAATCGGGGTAGAGCCTTTTGGCAATTCCAGACCAATTTAGAATTGCAGCGATGTGAGAACTGCTTGGCTGTCTGAAAAGATTTTTATTGATCTCTGCCTATTTATTGTCACTGTCAATGATTTGTATTTATTTTTATCATGTTTAATAGAAGTTTTAAATAAAATGCACGTAAATGGAGACAAAGTTGTCTCTGATGTAAGTATGAAATCTTTTTTCATTGGTTTTATTATACTTGGAAATCTATATGTATGTATGTATCAAACAGTGACCCATAGTCGCCCATTTTCTAGCCTGCGAATTTTGTTTCAAACTAAGTGCTAAATTATTGTAAATAATGAGAACATCCTGAATACAAAATTTCAAGATGAGCATATGTTTGGTTTTTGAGATATGAGGGACTGAAGTTGTGATATGCGTGATTCTATCAAAAAATACACAGCTGCACAAAAAATGAATACTCATCAGCTATGGCAGAGCAATCAAGATATTCTTAGTACTTTACGATGCAGAATTCATATCTAATATCGACGAATCCGTATAGATAGATAGATAGATGTCTTTATTGGTTCTTTACATATACCCAAACGGGTGTGGAACATGTCACAAAACTACCCTAGTAGCACAAATACGTCACTAGGGTATACTAGCTTATTGTATATATATAAAATATGTAAATGTAATAAAATAAATGAGTTAAAAAAAAATACACTATATCTCGACATACACATCAAAAAATACTAACACATGAATTAAAAACATTTAAAATGCTACAGGTCACTAAAATCATCATTGAAAAACTCGTTCAGAGTGTAGTAAGCCTTTCTCAGAAGCATGGCTTTCAAATTTGTTTGCACTTCTTTAATTGTACCATTTCTTAAAGTGTAGGGAAGTTTATTATAAATTTTTATTAAGGTATATGGCATATTTTTTTGAATAAAAATAAAACTTGTTTTGATATTTAAAAGATCATTCTTGTTTCTTGTGTCATATACATGATTTCTATCATGAATCGCAAACAGAGAAGTATTCCGCACAACAAAAATAATGGACTCATAGATGTAGTGACTGATTAAGGTAAGTATATTTTTTTCAATAAAAATTGGCTTACAACTAACTGTTTGTTTAATGTTCAAAATATTCCTCAGACATCTCTTTTGTAGCACATATACTCTATATATATATGGCTTGTTCTGCCCCAGAAGATAATGCCATATCTCAGTCTGGATTTTACATATGCATAATAAGCTATAAAAGTTGCCTCAACACTAATATTTTGCGTTACCACCTTTAGAGCATAACAATACTTGGCTATATTATTTGTGAGGTCATCCTTATGGGCTTTCCAGTCAAGTCTAGCATCAACCTTGATTCCCAAGAAAGTCATTGCTGGCATAGTTGTCAACGTACTAATGCCATTATCAAATGTTTTTTCAGTATTAAAGCTATTACATGTAAAAGCTATAACTTGTGTTTTATCTTTATTCAGTTTGAGATTTATGGAGGTAAATCCATTATATCCATTGATTAATTCAGAAGGGCCAAAAACATCCCTTGCATAAGGATGAAAATAGGGAAAAATTATGCTATTGAGTTATAGAGCTTCCATGAACAGAAATATAGTATAAGTCTATTGGCTGAATGCATGAATGAAGGTGTTGACTACGGCTTACACAAAGTAATTGATACACACCCTTAAGAGGGTGAAAACTATATGAATTCTGCGTAGAGAAATACTAAGAAGATCTTGATTGCTCTGCCATAGCTGAATATCATTTTTTGTGGGGATGTGTATTTTTTTTATAGCATCACGCATATCACAACTTAAATCCCTCATATCTCAAAAACCAAACATCCTCATCTTGAAATTTTGTATTCAGAATGTTCTCATTATAAACAATAATTTAGCACTTAATTTGAAACAAAATTCGAGGACAAGAAAGTGGGCGATTTTTGGCCTATTTTTGGGGTCACTCTTTAGTGATTGAAATTTAACCCACTTGCCGTTAACCAATCCAGCTGAAATTTTACATATACGTATAGTTCTGATAACAATACAATAATGTGGTATCAAAAAGTATGTTTTTTAGTTTTAATACTATAATTTTTAGTTTTTTTGTTGATCGCATAGTGTATTCGCTCATATACATTGTAAAGTACGGGCTTTTATTCCAAGAAATAGCAAAGGCGCTACGGATGCCTGCTGCGAAGGTTTCGGCACTATCTTATTGAGTATGAATATAAATAAAATAGTTAAGACGTAATTAAGATGGTGGATTACCTTTTTCCGTGACATTGTAAACCCAATTGAGACTAAAAAGTTAAGTTTGGCTTTCTATTTATAAAGTTGAAAAAAATATTTTCTATTTTTAGTGCAATTTGGTTTTTAAATAAAACCATTATTAAAAAAAAAAAAATTAAATTTATTTATTAATATATCTTCTACTAAAATTTACTATCATATTTATTGGTGTATCTCAATCGTAGAATAAGGAACGATTTACTTATTGTAAGAAATAAGTATATTAGAGTGCGAAATTTGAAAAAAATGCTTCACTGGCTTCCAAGATCTGGATTGTTTGCGGGGGGGGGGGAGAGCTTGCACTTATGTGCACTCAGGCCCCATGGATGAGTCCATTGTGCTACCCTCATAGGTGCCGCATATCCACCAAACCCCTCATTCCTCAAACCAACCAATACTCGTGATGTACTTGATCAGATGGCCTGGCGGGGTGCCACCTACTCTGGCCATACCTGGGCCACATGCTTGGCAGACTCGTCCTCCATATTATTTATTTATTATACGGCTGAGCCATTTTACATTTTACAATTCAATAAATGAGAATATAATTACATAAAAATGGTTTTGGAATAATAAAGCTAAAAATAAAAATTTTTACAAATACAATAAAATTTAATTACTTATACAAGATTTAACTTGGTTTTTAACCCTTTCACTGCGGCCGCTGTAAGGCTTTGCGGATTTGTACGTCTCCCGCAACTAACATATGAATCACATTCGCGGATGTGTACATTTCCCGCATTGGTGCGCTTTAATTGTATTCAAAATGTTACATGTAAGTATTGTAAAATGTCACATTTTACAGATTTCTAAATAAATTTTCTTTTAGAATGAAGTATTCATTATAAAAACATATAAAATAGAAAACAGTGAATATATAAAAACATATAAGACCTTTTTTTTTTTTTTTGTGGGTGAGTCAAATTGAAGTTTAGTACATATAAACATATTCACATATGGATTCGGTTCCCGCATTTAAGTATGCCTCCATCCTCGCGTAATTAGCTGGTTACCCCAGTGAAAGGGTTAAATGAATATAACAAGACAAATAGTTGTATATCTCTATGGAATGAGTTTGCTGTTCGGAGTAATCTGCTTATGGGCTTAATTTTGACCATAATTTCTAAGATGAAAAGGTATTTTAAAGAGTTCTGAATTTCTTGTTCTACGATCGTTTAAATTACTGAAGTATCTCTGGACAGTTCATATTACAATTAACTAATTTACACAAAAAGCATAAATCGAGTTGCACTGCTCCGCTCAAGTGATAAAAGGTTGAGTTCGTGTAAGATATCACTGTAGGAATATTCGCCTATTGGATGACCCATCATGAATGCACATCGTCTAAGGAATTTTGATTGGACATTCTTAATGGATTTTCTATAGACGTTATATGCTGGATTCCATATCACACTGCCATATTCTAGTAAACTTCCTTACCAGAGAAGAGAAGAGCAATTTGTATGTTTTAATAGAAAAAAAAAAAAAAGGTAGAGTCCCTGTTGATACAACCTAACACTTTTAGTGTTTGCGTTGTGATTTTTGATATATGAGGTTTGAATGTCATCTTGAAATCGAATATTACACCATCTTTTATAGAATTTATCCTGTTTAAGGTAACATTATTGAGATGGTAGTCGAATATTACAGGATTAATGCCTCTCGTGAAAGAAATTTGATTACACTTAGCAGGGTTAAGTTTTAATAGATTGATGTCACACCATCGAACTAAATTATCGAGATCACTTTGCAAGAGAGGCATCATAAAAATTGTCAATGATTCTGAATAGCTTCAAATCGTCAGCAAACATTAAATAATTACTGTTAATGAGTACCTCGCTAATATCATTAAAAAACAGGTTAAATAACAATGGACCGATATACAATCCTTGAGGAATGCCGGAAGTAACTATAATAGAAAATGATACGGCTCCTGAGCATTTGACAAACTGAGTCGGTTATATAAATAATTATGAATCCATTCAAGCATGCAACCCTCGACATCCAAAGCCCTTAGTTTGGCTATGAGTAACACATGATTAACGTGATCAAATGCCTTCGTGAAATCAGTGTAAATTAAATCCACTTCTGATGTTCAAAAGCATTGAGAATAAAATGTTCATAAAGTGGATTAGTTGAGGTGCTATTTTTACTCATAAAACCGTGCTGCTCATTGTTAATATTATGTGCAGTATTCCATATTTTTGTAGTGATCAAGCAATCAAGAACCTTGGGTATCAGATTGGATGTAAATGACTCGATAGTTCTTGATGTCATTCTTGGACCAGATTTGTGAATTGGTGTTAAAAAATACACCCTCTACACTTCGGATTGTCTAGAACTCCCAGTATATGAAGGTGTTTGTTTAGTCTGTACATCTGGAAACACTGTTTGCCTAGCTTATGACTATGTGGCCAAAGCCATTTTGTCTGCAGCTGCTTAAATCACTCCAACTGTGGACCGAATCTGAGAGCGCTATTGCAAGTTCCAGACACTGGACACTGTTATTTTGTGAAAGTACATCTAAGGCCTTTCTAATTTGCAGAACCAGCCCAGAGTCTGTCCTACGTTGTTTAGGGTAAGCAGGATCTTTCTGCTGTCCGCTACGTGCACCATATTATCATTCCTGCATTCGTGATTTTTATTACAGCTTGCAGAATCCCTGCTAGTTCCACCTGAAATATAGTGGTATATGTGTCTAGTGGTACAGTAGAGTGTGGAACTAGTTCGTCTGAATGCACAGTCCATTTTTGAAATATCAGTGTAGATTGACACGTCCGACTCATTATTTCTGGACACTTTCAAACTTGCCTCAAAGTTATTGTTAAAATTATATGTAGGGGATAAGATCGATTCCCATTACAAGAATTTCTTGTACACTACGGACGTGTCTACTTGCTGAGCGCTTAATACACCACTGGCCGACAAATTGCAATTTCAGAGCAGTCCTCAATGCCATCTCCTCTATGAATAGACTTAAAGGAGGGATACAGAGTCTTTATTACAGCTGTAAGCGTTATTTTCATCACACAATAACGCACACTGTAAAAAATGGATGTAAAAATACTTTGAAAGTGAATGTAAAAATACATTATGGGTGTACAAATACTTTGAAAGTTAAGCTAAAATTAGTTCAATTTTCTATGAAATTATACATAATTTATTTATTTTTACCGGGCCTTTCAGGGTAAAGTTAAATATATTTATGGTTTTGCAACAAATGGACCATCGATTTTCCATGTAATCACGATGGTCCATCTGTTGCCAGCGATTATTCTGGTAATGGTACACAAATGTATGAAATGTTTCGTGCTTTCCTGTAAAAATTCCATATAATTGTGGACAAAAGCACTGCGCCGGTGCATTACTGATGTAATTCACCGGATTAACTATGTATTTATACATTTTATTATGTAATTTATACATAATTATATCGAAAATTACATTAATTAAAGAAAGATACATGAATGTGTGTAGTTTTAATTTATTTATATAATAAACCATAAATATTTTTAACTTTGCCCTGAAAGTACTGGTAAAAATAAATTAATTATGTATAATTTCGTAGAAAATTAAACTAACTTTCAAAGTATTTTTACATCCATAAATGTAATTTAACATACATTTCTTACAGTGCAGAGGCATCCCAATCTTTGAACATGCTCTAGTCAACATGATGCTGTTTTTTGTTTCACACTGTGTCATTATGACTGCGTAACAAAGCATAGATCTTATAACAGCAGTATAATAGTCAGGCCTTACTCTAAGATATAGACGAAAATTATTTATGTAACTTTTTTACACCGTGTATCTCAGGAATGGGCAGTTGAAGATTTTCATTAAAAATTGTCTGGACTTGACCCCGGTTCTAAAATTGTACATCTTATGTGTTTAATTTAGAACTTAGATAAAGTCAATTTATTATTAAACATATACAAATTTCAATATAGAAAATGGATAACAGTAAAATTAAATAAGATAAAATGGTTTTTCCTAGTTGGACAGGTACTTTTTTCCATAGAGTTGAGCTTTCTTTTCGAATGCAGCAGATTTAATAGGAGTATCTTCTTCATAAAAAGGATTCATTAAATGTTTAATGTAAGCTTCATATATTTCCGAAAAAAAGTTTTTAATTCCATCATCATTTCGGTTGTCATGAACTATCACGAATCTTATTAAACTGGCTGTAACAAAGGCTGACACAAACCACTGGTTAAACTTATCCACAGATTTTAAATTCATATTGTGTGTTTTCCATTTATGTTCATCTATTAAATCTAAAGCGGAATGAGCAATAAATTGATTTAAATGCCGATGATCTTCCTTCTGAAATACTGACATAGTTTACAAATTTACTTATCAATTATCGAATTTTACCTTCGGATCTTTACTATTTGTGAACTCCATCTCAAAAAGAGGTTTATCATTATGCCCTACTATCACAAAATAATATGTGCCAATCATTACTTTATTCAAATAACAGGTTGAAACTATTTTATTACTTTACTGGAATGAAATATCAACAAAGCACACCTAGAATCTTCAATAACCCAGTCCCAGATGTCAGTTGCAGCTGTCAATGTAGTAGTTCAAATATTTTAATGAAAGAAAGTAGGTTGATTCCAACATTTCCAACCAACGAGGTTTGACTGGTTTGACGAATAGAGTAGCAATTCCAATTTCACTATGTATGGTTTGTTGACTAAATTATTCGAGGTGAATTTGTTTTCCCTATATTGCAGTGGAAGATTTTTTTGAGGAGTACAATTAATGAACAAATAATGTTTCTGTTGATAATCTATTATTAATTGAATTCAATTCTATCAGTCAAATTGAGATATGCTGTAAGATACTTACTTATAAATTAAATTATATTTAAAAACGAAATAAGTTACAGTGACACCAATGTTTTCTTACTTTACATGTGAGACGTCAGGTTAGAATTGTTCCTGTACTCTTTTAACATTGAAAATGTTTTTAGTTTCCTATATGGGGCCTGAATTCGTGAAAAGTGCATGTTATTGCATTTGATTTGCAGCCCACACACAGTTATATACAAAGCATGATCATAGTACAAATTTAAAAGTATGTACTCATGAAGAGGATATACTAGTTTATACTTTCTTCAAAAAATAACGACCTACTTTTTACATGCAATTTAGTTGCAAATGTTTCCAATTCTGAGTACTTTACATGATCTTTGAATTAGGGAATCCTAATGAATGTCAAAATATGGCGCTGTGGGCAAACAATTGGCAAAGACGGGTTTATTTTTACTAAATTTCGGAAACGTAGCCAAGCCAATAGAAAAATACAAACGTTTAACGAATGAAAAATTTCATTCATTTTCACTGAAAATGAATGTTTGCCCTCGACGCCCACACACGCCATGTTGAATGTCACGTGGTTTGGATTGCCTAATATGCATAGCGCATTTAAAAAGTATAAAGTAGAAAGAAAGCACCTATTTTATAACTCTCACAATACACCTGTGTGGTATGGAACTATTGTCTGTGAACCAGAGGACAAGTTCTTAGAGTATTTCTATTAATTATTTTTACTCTTAGAATTTTTACTCCGTGTTTCACATGCTGCCAACCGTATCGAAGTTACATAAATTGATAATAAACACAAATTCTCTAGATAGGGAAGCGACCGAAGCGAGAAAGACAAATGTCAATGTCAGTTTTGAGTTTAAAAGGATAAGTTAAATATTTGTTTAATATGAATTCAACAAATGGTTTATATCAATGTCGTTTATGTCTGAAACGAACCCCTACAAAAGTAAATGTTTTGGCTGGAGATTTTCCAAAAATGTTGGAAATATTAACTTCTATAAAGGTAGATATTTATCAGATGCATGTGAATGAGCATAGCATATACATTGTAATAAACTGAAAATTTTTCCTTATTTACTAAATCTTAATCGTGATTAATTTTTGTAATAAGTTAGTACTTTTGTAGGTAAAAGAAAATGATGGGCTACCAAAATATTCTTGTTCCAAATGTGCACAGGACGTTAAAACAGCATTAATAATAAAAAAACGTATTATAAAAGCACATAGATTATTGATTGAAAGTATAAGGAAGAAAAAAGCTGATTCAGTTGAAAGAAAAATAGTAGAGGTACTTACCGAATACAATTCAATAAAAGTATTAGAACCACAACCAAAACGTACCACACATGTTTTATCGGGAAATAATACAAGCAGTGTGAAATTGTCTAGTAAAATAAGCCATGTCTCTCCACAAAAACCCATAGAATTTATAGATGTAGATAGTCCAGTTTCAAACAGTTCATTAAATAAAGAAACGGCTAAAGTTATAAAAAAAATTACTTCAGATCATGAAGAAGTCACTTTATCTGCTAACATAAAAACTAAACAAGAAAACCTTACTGAAGAGGCTTGTTTACAAAGTGTAATAGATAAAGTTATGGTGACCATGAAAAAAAATTTAACATGTGAAACGTGCAACATTACATTCAAAGATCGATCTAGTTATTCTTTGCATTGTGGTAAACATAAAAAAACTAAATGCCACATTTGTGGTCATTTAGTAAGGACAGACAATTTTAAGAAACATTTAATGCTCCATACGTCTGGACCAACTGTGTGTAATATATGTGGTGCCACTTGTAAAAATCTTGAGAGCTTACGAGGGCATATTTTTTATCAACATAAAAGTGCAGCAAATGAATACGTCTGTGAAGAATGCGGAAAACATTTCCGAATAAAATACAAATTTGAGCTTCATAAAAAGAAAGAACACATTGGGATACGAAACTTTAAATGTGAAACTTGTGGAAAAGCATTCTTTACAAATGGTAACTTAATATCTCATGTAAATATGACACATAAGAAATTAAGACCACATATTTGTGAGTTTTGCGGAACTGGTTTTTCATCATCTTATGCCTTAAAAACTCATAAACGGCAACACACCAACGAAAAGCCCTTTAAATGTGAATTTTGTGATGAGGGATTCCGGCAAAAGGTATCTTTACGTTCCCATTTGAAGTCTAAACATAATATTGAAGAACGAAAAGAATACTTTTGTAAAATTTGTGATAAAGGCTTTGCTACTAATTATGCCTTAAGTATTCATGCGCGGCTTCATATGGCAGAAAAGTGTGAAGTTTGTTCTGAGACTTTTGCAGAAAAGGAGTATTTAAAAAATCACTTAAAAGAAGCTCATAATATAATCGAAGACTCGGTCGAACAACCGGAGGTGGCATATGTTATAAAATCAGAAACTGTTTATTCATAGAGTTGTTTACTTATATTTTATATTTGTTTTAATTTGTACAGAAAATAACTTTTTATTATCATTAATTTTAATGTAAAGTCAGGAAAATAAATAAATTATACATAAAATAAAGACATGAGACTTTTGATATTACTGTTAAGAACGATGATGTATAAGATACCACAGTTTTAAAAAGATATGTGCTCATTGTTTTCAGTTTATGGTTTTCTTTGTCATTTTGCTATAGAATGTACTAAAATTATACAATTTAATATTATTACCATTTGGATGGGCAATAGGGTGCATCGATTTTCTTTTTTTTTTTACCTAATCCAAAATGGCGGGCTCCCAAAAGTTGTGTGATCGGGTTGTAAATAATACGTTAAAATTTCAAATTAAAATAATAGGGGTAGCGGGTTGGGGTCAAAGGTAAAAATTTTTGATATTCTATTTATTCAAAATGGCGGGTGTGAAAAAGTTGTGCTTTACAGTTATATATAAGAGGTAAAAACATAAGACAAAAATATTAAGGGTAGCGGGTTAGGGTTAAAAGTCAACTTGATATTTTCTTTGTTCTGCATCGGATCCATTTCTATTCCCTACAAGCTCAAACGTCCCATTTTTTTTTTTTAAGGGAAATTATAGTGTGAAACAATAAACTTTATTTTTACTTTAATTTCTTTATTGGAAGTTTGATAACAAAGGTACTTATGTGAAAATAAACTTGATTTTATTAAAGAATAAGAAGTAAAAATAAAAATACTATAAACATTATGGTATTATTTATAATTTGATTAAGGTCCTGTTCAGATAAATCAACTGTTAATGGTGGCTCATTATATTCACGTTCTTGCCCATCAATCATCTCATCATCTCATACTAATTTGTAGCATTTAGTTTCAACGGAGCAAGTGTAAACTTTCTTAAGTCTGTATTGTTGCTTTTTATAGCTTTTAATATTCTGCGAACGGCCAACTCCCTAATACACCGGCTTTCATCGCCCAGCATTCCCAGTAGTATGTTCTCAGGGTGTGCAAAATATCCATTTCGTATTACGACGGGATCAACTACCTACTCCTTTCAACTCTTCTGATAAATATCTGGATAATTGTATGGTCTTCCATACATTTGAAGCACCTTGCAGACATGATGGATGTGCTTCTATTTTGAACCACATTGGCGCATACACTTTGACAACATTCGTTGCTGATATAACCAAATCTGCAGAGCAACATATAAGCGAATTATTCTATATGCTGTCGTCAGCCATCGCGAGTGGACTATTTTGCCAGGTTCTCGTTTTGAAAGATTAATAGAAACATATCCCGTTATTACTGCTTGGCATATTTCATAAAAATATAACTGATATGTGTTAAGATCTTTCACCTTAACTATAGGAATTTCGGATTTAATAATCTTAAATGCAGCTACTGGCATCTGCTCGCATTTGACTAACGACTTTCCTATTATACCTGAAAATCCCGAAGTACAGTTCCGTCAATATGTGCGATCAAATGCCTTTTAGTGAAAGTTCATTTGCATGCAGTTGGCAAATGAACCATTGAGTGGTCTCTTAAAATGTTTTTCAAGTAGAGCTATAACACCACCTTTAGGACCAGTATTTGTAGCCGTTCCATCACATCCGACGACTTTTAAGGTGTTAGTTAGAATTCGAGAGTTTTCAAAATAACTGATAATGGCGTTAATGATGTTTATAGCTGAACCTGTAGAATGTGTGACATGTCCCAAATATGATGATCTGGGCTCTCCAATTAAAACTATATGTTCTTCAGTTGTTATCTTTTGACAGTTATCTATTAATTTCATGGCCTTGTCTTTACGCCCATCGAAATAAAGTCCACATAATGATATTGGCGTACCACATGATGATAATTCACCTCTCTTCTTGCTTATAGCTCTTCTAATTTTGTTTTTATCAATTACATGCGTTGTGTAAGATTCATTAATTAAACCAAAATCTTGGAGTACTGAAGAAGCAATCAGTGCTCCAGCTCTATGGAAAATACCGCACCTATCTAAAGTTTCGGCTAAAACTGACAGTGTTCACCGTTCACCGAGCTTTCATGTATGCAGAACACAGCGCATGCTGTATTATGGGCATGCGTACATTAGATAACAAATACGTAGGTAGTAATAAGTAATTTAAATTTAATATCGTAATTAAACATAGTTTAAAAATATTACTAATTGATAAGTATCGATAATATTTGTAAGGGCACATACTATCTTTTTGGTCTTTGATGCTAACCCGCTACCCTTGAGTCTTAATATTTTGGTTTAAAATTTTTACTAGCCAATTTCAACCCCAAGACCAAACTTTTCCGCGCCCGCCGTTTTAGATATGCACAAAATAAAAAAAATTGTACTTTTAACCCTTACCCGCTACCCCTAAACCTAAATATTTTTCACTAAAATTTCTACCTGTTGCTTATAACCCTAAAACACAACTTTTGCGCAGCCGCCATTTTGAATATATAGAATATCAAAAATGTTTACCTTTGACCCCAACCCGTTACCCCAAGGGTTAATATTTTAATTTGAAATTTTAACGTATTATTTACAACCCCATCACACAACTTTTGGGCGCCCGCCATTTTGGATTAGGTAAAAAAAAAGAAAATCGATGCACCCTAATGGGCAATCCAGTCTATATTGCTTTATTTATAATACCGTCCTAGCGGAGTTTAGCCATAGCTATTTCACCACTCAACAAGAACACGCAGACAACACAATAACCATTTTCTGCGATATTTTCATCTGCCACAGCTGAAACTCAAATTCAGAAGAGAGCAGCAACTAGCTCTGTTGTCTCACTTAACCATCCTACCACAACATCCAGCAAGCCTGCCAAGGGCGCTATCTGTCCTAGTTTCAGCTCTGGCTGAATAGGAAGGAACCATATCAACTTAACAAATTGTATAAACAAGCTAAAAACGTACTACTCGTCAATTTACTGAGCTTTTTATATATAATTGTTACACATTCTATAGGATACTCTTCGCAGTTTTCTTGTAAATAATGTTAGTTTTTGGACATTCTAAATTTTGTGATACCATCTTTGTTGTGAAAAAAATTATATGAAAAAAAAACTGTGCGACCTGTGTGGGATTCGAACACGGACCAGACTAGAGCCGATCACCCCACCGCGGCGTGCAACGTCGCGGTAGGTAGGTGATCGGGTGGAGGGGTTTAGCTTCGACTGTAACAACAGATGAAATTGGGGCATTAGGGCTCCTTAACATATATGAAAAACTTAAACCTAACAATTTTGTTGAACAATAATTCGGGAAGATGAAGAAAATCTTGTTGTCCATACGGGAAAAACTTAGTGAAAAAGCCCGTTCGAAAGTCACGGATTTATCCAGTGGTCTACCTGCCTCTAGAAGGATGGAGTGAGGGGAGATTATGATTTTAAAAGTTGGGATTTACTAGCAGTTATTAGTCTAAAGGTGGATTGCAACACAAAGCTTTAGCCGCTGCGCCACCACATGTTGCTGCGAAAACTGATTGTCTGTAATATATATCTTTCGACAATAATACATATTTCAACTCTTACTTTTATGAACTATACATTAGTAAAATTCATTAACAAAAAAAAATATATTATGGAAATAATATTTCGCAAGATTTCCATTTTAGTACTAGCGACAAAAATTAAGAGAATATTTTTTTTTAAATTAAATAATTAATAACTTTTTTATTTACTGATCGATTTTCTTCAAAAACAATAGGGTTCTTCCTCTAGCTAACACTAACTTACTTTCTAAATTTCAATACAATCGGACTTTTCTTTCTTAAGTTATCATGCTTATAAGAAACGTGACGGACGGACGGACAGACGGACATTTTGAAAGTTGTTCAGAATTCGTTCACTAACACAGTGATATGAAAATTTTTTCTCTACTAGCGATATTTATGATTTTAGAAATATGCCGATACAATATACTCTTTGTTTTTGCGAAGAGTATAATAACCAGGTTAAGCCTAACATTTAGGCAGCCATTGACTTGGTTATGGAATTATGGAAACATTTTGTAAATAAAAAACCAGCCATTCAGCAAAATTCTGTATAGTTAATGAATGGTATTTTAAATAGAATCAGATTCATCATCTTTGAGTAGTTTTCTGTAAGGCGAATTTTGGTTTAGTAAAACAAGACTTAATGTTTCAGTGCATTGAAAAAAATCATCGATTTTTGTGAATCTTGCAAAGTCGAACACTACAGATATTTCTGTTTTTATTGTACTAGATGATATATCTAGCCCTGCCTGGATGAAGACAATAGAAGCTATTTTGTTCATCCAAGTGCTGTAAGTATGACGATGCATTGCTTCATATAATTATGATAAAGCACCAAAATTATTTTTCACTTTCTAAAAAAAAAAACAAACAAAAAATATGTTGCGAAAAGGGTAATCACAAACAATGCAAGCAGCTGAACACGCTAATAATGTAAATATTACGGAACATCCATTGATTTAATAAGATGAAATTTAAATAGAAGAATGTCTGATTTTTAAAGGAATTTTTTTTAGAAATAAATTTAAAAAGTCGAGTTTTTTATATTTGATCCTCTTTTTAATTTTGACTTTCTTATTCCAATATTATAATTCATTTGAAACTATGTTTAAATATTGACATCAGTACTGGTGCCATCCCCAATGTCACTCATCTATTCGAACTTTTAGGATATTTACTTCAACATCCAGTGGAAGTATAGTAACCACAAAAAATTTTTTAAAACTTTATTGTTCAAATAGGTTTAGAATGTCGCATGAAACGTCGATATTTTAAGTTTGAGCGAAAAAAAAATTTCTGTCTATCTGTCTGTCCGTAACCTTTTTTATGCACACGCTTACTCTGGAACCGTTTAAGATATTGACTTGAAATTTGATACACGTATGACTTTAACGAGATCTGGAACTAGTTTATATTTTCATCTTGTTCCGTCGAAGGGTTGAGAGGTAAATTGGGGTAAATTTGGGGTAAATAGGTAAATTAAGCAGGTAAGAGTTCATGAAATTGGTATTTAGTACATTCAAGAGAAGCTAAGGACTCAAAAAAATTCTTGGCATTAACCACCCCCACCCCGTTATTAAAGGGGACGAAAAAAAATTGTGATTTAGTGTATGTACAAGAACCAGAAACCTCAAAATATTTTTTTACCTCATCCACACCCCCCCCCTTATCACCACCCCCACCCCACTACCGATGTGGGGCATCGTTTTATGGGTTTTTGGGGTAGAGGATTTCAAATATTATATTATTAAAGTTCCATAAAAAATTATTTCCACAAACAAAATTTTTTCGTTGTGATGAGTGACTCGGATAGAGAATCTGGATGTGGAAGAAGTAATTCCTTGGGCAGCGGTTTTTTCATATTTCTTTGAAATCATTATTCAATAATGTGCTAAATTTAAAAACGGTAGCATATTTGGTTACAGAAGATGGTTACCAAAATCCTTAAATGCCTGTATATCAACTCCGCCATTAAAATCTTTCTGAATAACTTGGGTTCAATATCTGAAAAGGTGCCAAATTTAAGTACTATTCATATGTGGAACTATGGTACTTTAACTCTGATGTAAAAATATTTGAACTCCCCCTGACTCCCCCGTAATTGATTCTTTTACATTTAAATTAATACCAATACCTGACAGCGGAGCAAATTTTAAAACCGTAGCATGTGGGACTGTGGTGTTTAACTTTAACGTCAAAGTGTTTGGACCTCATCTGAACTTCCTCATTTTTTCTCAGTTATTTTTACTTCCACATCTAGTGGAAGTATAGTAACGACAAAAAAATTTTTAAAAATTTTTATTGTCCAAATAGGCTTAGAATGTCATGAAACGTCGAGATTTCAAGTTTGAGCGAAGAAAAAATTTCTGTCTGTCGGTCTGTAACTTTTTTTGTGCGCACGTTTACTCTGGAACCGTTTGAGATATTGACTTGAAATTTGGTACACATATGTACTTTAACGAGATCTAGAACTAGATTATATTTTTATCTTGTTCCGTCGAAGGGTTGGGGGGTAAATTGGGGTAAATTTGGGGAAAATAGGTAAATCAAGCAGGTAAGAGTCCATAAAATTGGTATTTAGTATACACAAGAGAAGCTAAGGTCTCAAAAAAAATTTTGGCATTGGCCACCCCCATTACCACCCCCACCCCATTATTAAAGGGGATGAAAAAAAATGTGATTTAGTGTGTATACAAGAACCAGAAACCTCAAAATATTTTTTTACTTTATCCGCCGAAATTTGCATGCTGGCTTTTCAAAATTTCTAAATAAATAAAATTATACTCCAGCTTTAGTCCACCTGTCAAGTCATGTAAAATGGATTTAGGTCGGGAAGTTTTGAAATTTGGCAGGATTGTAGATTTAAGAATCTACAACTAAAATCCACAATTTGCACAAAGCAATATCTGCCGCCGGCGTAGCCATATTGCCAAGATGGCCGCCAAAAACAGTTTTTTTGAAATATCTTCTTTTCCTCGGGTTTTAGAGTTAAAAGACTTATTACAAAAATGAAAGAGGAGCGATTTTCCTACAATTACGTTATATATACGTTCTTTGTGAAATCAATAGGTTAGACACAACAGTTGATTAATTCACTATTCATTTTACTTTCCCTAACGATATGCTTAAATTTATGAGTTTTGAATGAACATTGGCTATTGAATTCAATTTGGATTATTATTTGCAAACCCTTTCAACCGAAATTCTACTTACTTCTTACCTGCACCGTGTCTACCTGTGATTAAAGCAAACCTCCGCCGGCCGGACGCCGTCGTTTTTATAACGTGCATAGTCTCTGCCTTTATCGCTTTTCAGTATTGCTTTGACCATAGTGCAAGTATAGCAACGTTTCATATATGTTATTTTTATTATCATTACTCTGGGACATATTATTTTGCAGACTGTGGAATTTACAGAACGCCTGGCCATGGAAAACATTCTTTGTAATTTGAACAGATCTACGATGTTCTCAATGGATCACAAAGGTTTGTTTAAAACGATTACTAAAAAATATGGACTAGCAAAACTGGAAAGTAATTCTGATGAGTACAATAAATTTACAAGTTTTGGTCTGTTGGTCACATATGACCATTGAACAAACGCTAATGAGGACTCTATAATGAAAGCTATTGGAGGGCTTACTCATGGACGATGAATCACGGATAGTATGTTAATAATGTGGACATTGGGTATGGTGTATTTGCACAACGTATGCGATGAGATTGAAAAATTTTGCAACATTTCTTTGCCTCTACAGAGTAACGTGGATATAAGAAGTTCACGTATTATTCGAGACAATGACGATGCTCAAAAGCTGTTGGCTTGGCTTACGCATCACCCTCCTCTCCCAGACGTAAACGAAATAATGTCTATTTCCTCAGGAGTTATTGGAGATGAAAAAAACGCCTTTAGAGAAACCAAACGAACAGTTTCAACTTCACTCGACTGCTTAATTTTGGTTATAGGTATTTTGACAGTAGCGCATACGGTAATGGAGATATTTGAAAAAAAAAACAATTTTGGAGGCCATCTTGCCAATATGGCGGTTCAAGCCGCAGTGCTTGCTTTGTGCAAAATGTGAATTTTAGTACTAGACACCTATCTCTAGAATTATACCAAATATCAAAACTTCCCGAGTTAATTCCACCTAAAACTACCTGACGGATGGACTAAAGGCCCCAGTCATTAAAGTTGTTGCTGAACTAGCAATTTTGTCGCACAGGTAAGAACAGAGCCCTGTCTTTTGTTGGGAACCATGTGGAATATCTGTTCAGACATAATACCAGCCAGCAAGTGTAGTTCTACTACCATCACCAATCACCAAATATTTAGAAATTTTCAAACAATTATATTTGAAAAACAATTAAAGACCTAAAATTAAATTAATCGAAACACAATTAATTGACTCTGGTGCCCCCCCTGGATCCCTTGAATAACATATGGCACTACTTTATTCAGTAGGTATAATTTTTCTCAGTACAACAGTACAAGACAAATAAAACACCAAACTTCAGAAAAAAATGTATTCGTTCTTATTTGATAATATAACTTTAAAACTTTTCCAGTAGTTCAGAATAACATAAAATAATTCTTTACCTGTTCTAAAGCTTATATCGATGTTAGTAGAGTAAGTTTCTCATTTAACTGTAGCTGTGTTTTAATAAGTTGTGACAAAGTAATAACCATAAGCAAATCTTTGACGTTACTATTAAACATTTCTGAAAACTGTTCATTACTCATGTGAGGTACTGAATTAACTAAATCTAAAAGTGACCTGCCAACTGCATTATTAGGTGGCACCCTGTTAGCTAGAACATCTTCTACATAACTTAAAACTTGATCAAGTAACAAACTCATTTTACTTCCTGCTTCTGCTACTTGAGTTAAATCTAACATTGGATTGACATTCCTAGGTCTTCCAGTACCAGCACTCATAGTTTTTTGACATAATTGGAGTCCAAAAACTTCAGGATCATAACAAGTAACATCTATTGGAATTGACGTAAACATGCATCCTTGTTTACCATTTGGCACTCCTAGAGAAACACAAACATAAGCTTTGAGACCCATTCTACCACCTTGTAAGCTGCTGTCTATTGTAACATGCACGGGGTTGTTACATTCACGTGAATAATACTCGTGTATTACTGAACTGTGATTTGTTACTTCATGACCAGTAGCCCACCATCCAACAATAGCTTCATTTGAATTTACTCGTCGGTTTAAGTCGTAAACATCCATAGCATAAGACAATTCAGCTTCGACCTGATCATCATATTCTTTATGGGGGACACAAAAGCAATTCGTTACTTCTACGATACCTTTATCAACACTACCTAAAATAGGAGAAATTATTCTTAGTCTCAATTAAAAGGCAATACCTATTATAGGTTATGCACCACATGTTGACAGTTGCAATGAAAAACTTTTAAAATAATAATTAAGGAAAAGCACATTGATGAACTTACCAAGCAAGGTACCGATAACTCTATGAGAATCGGCATTTCTCCTTTCGTAAGCGTCAACAATTTGAAACAAAACCACCGGATGGACCTTTACTTGCAGATTGAGCGCCATTTTGATGACGAAAGAAGTTTACACTATTTGTGCGCAGGCCGCGAATATGTCAAAATTCAGTTTCGCCAATCCAGTGGAAAATATTGTTACTAAAATCCATTTAAAACCCAAAAATGCCTGGTTTTCTTTTGCTTATAAACTATTTTAAATACAAAGATGTACGATTATTTATATTCTAATTAGCTCAAATGAACAAGAAGTTTACGTTGGAGTGTAACTTATGGCAACTAATTACTCTAAAATGTGTAAATTTGTTCTATTCATGTTGAGGTTTTAGTATTGATGGCTGCTACCAAAATGGTTTCGCGGCCAGTCGCTAGACGTGAATATGCGTTGTTTTGGTATATCTATATCCGCAATGCAGGCGTGCCTGTGTATTACCAGTTAAAAGTGTGTGCGGCCGAGATATTTCTGGATAAAACATAGCTCAATAATAAAGGTGTGTTACGTTAAATTTTTAAAAATGTCCTCACGTCCCCTCCCCCGCCTTTTTCAAATCAAACTTGATTGTTTATTGATGGTACCTCTATCATCATGTAAAATTGAGTAATTAATATGTCTGAATAAACATTCCACGCAAAATTTAACCGTATTATAACCATTCCACTATAAAGGTGACCTTGATTAAATGATATTTTCATAGACATGATGCTTTTAAAATAACAGCTCAGTAGAAATAAATAGAACTTTTGACTAAAGAGGTCATGAACCTGTGGAACTGTTTAAAGCCCAACTAAATCACGATTTAATAGTTAAAAATGTGGTTTTTAGGATATAAATAAACTACTTAAATATGGATGATAACACTAGTTCTGAAGATAGCTCATCTGATTATACTACAGAGAGCTCTGAAGATGATGGTATGGAAACAGCTCAAATTAATGGTATGAAAATCCAGCTACCCCAAGGCCTGTGTGAAAGGCAGGATATTTTTAGAGAATTATTTTCAACTGAAGTTTGGAACTCGCTATCTGATGTACACAAACAACATTTACAAACTTTTTTACCAAATTTTCCAGAAAACGATGAGCTCGAAAAAACCAAAACATTGCAAAGGTTATTTGATTTTGACATTTTTAAATTTAATAGTCCTTTAGTTAAGTTCCACGATGATTTAAAAGCTGGATATTTCAGACCGGATATAGCTCGTATGCGTAAAATCATTAATAAAGCAGAGAGAAAGGAAGCAAAATATAGATATAAGACTTTCAGAGAACAACTAAAACATGAAGTGATCGAATCTCAAACTAAGTTAATAAATCAGATTAGAACATTACCACCTGGTGTGGAACCTCGACAAGAAAAGAGAAAGGTGAACGTAGACTATGTATCACATAGAACGAAACGAAGATATTTTCAAATATTGTCTTCAATTAGGCTAAAGACTGAAGATAATGGCTGCTCCTCAGATGAAAATTATCCAGAAGGTCCGCCAGTTTCCCTATCAAGGAAACAAAAAAGGCATCTCAACAGCATAAGAAATAGTTTAAATAATTCTAAGGACAAATTTTTTAGTTCAACTATGACAGCAAAATTAAACGGTTTCTCAATAGACTTGGAAAAATACATCACGCCAAATCACAATCCATTTTATATTAACGACGAATCTTATAGAAATTTAATTTATCAACACAAGAAGAGAAAATTAGAAAATTCCGATGACCCAGAACTCAATACAAAAGGTATAACTATTAGTGACATTGTACATAGAACTCAGTTGCCTTATAACAAAAATTTGCCAATAATTTCAAAACATCAATTAGAAAATAAGGTTGTAAATAATAAGAAAAAAGTTAAAAAGGAGCATATAATTTATAGAAGATCTCCGGAAACACATTTTAATAATAAACTTAATATCACTTACGATCATAGCTCTAATTCGGATTCGGACTCCGACTCTATAATAGATGCAGTATCAATAAATAATTCTAAATCTAAACATAAAATAGCTAAGCAAAGACCATCACAGAGAACTCCGACTCCTAAAATTAAACTTGAAATTAAAAAGGAGCCTTTGACGCCAGAGTTCAAGTCCTCAAATATTGCGAATAGTACCAATGTTAATACAGCTAAATCAAATGTAATGAAACCAGTGAATAGTATTACGCAATATGGAAAGATAACTCCAGTTCGCGTTGAGGACCTGGATGGTATAGATGTTATGAATATACCGATAGATTTAGATAATTCAGACATAGATATTTTAGAACTAAGTAATAAACCGGAATTGATGCAGGAAACACATGCCAACTTCTTTTCATTAATAAGAGATGTAATTTGTTCAACAAATGAACATCGCATGAATATGTACACCTTACAAGAAAGACTAAAGTCATGGCAAGAAAACCCTATTAGCCCGCTTAACGATTGGTATAATTATACTGACAATTGGATAGGCATATTACCATCTGCTATAACTTTTCTTTGTGGAAATGCCTCTGAGCAGCCGGATGACTTTGTACCGTATATGGAGTATAAAGTAACTTTGGATATGTATCAATGGATCGGAGCTGGGAGAGATTCCGATAGTTTACTTAGTGCGTTGTGTAATTTTTGGCTAGAGCATAGGACTGAAAACAAACATTTGTCACCAAACAAGGATGGCGAGTTAGATTTAGATATAATTGACAGAGCAAACACTCCTCCCCCACCTCGTTTTCCCACATCATGGACAGTCCGAAAAGCTACACCAGAGGAAATCAAAGATTTTAGAGAGCAGGAGCGTCGTAGATATGATAATCCACATAAAGCTTTTACTTACCGTTGCAACAATTATGAGTCTGTTGTTGGACCTCTGAAGGGCATTTACAATCCTGCGGTTGGCAATACAAAAGCAAGAGGTCACACTATGTTATCGGCCGATAGACCGAACTTTGTCACCATTCTTTCTTTAGTAAGAGATGCGGCTGCAAGATTACCAAACGGAGAGGGTACAAGAGCAGAAATCTGTGAACTCTTAAAGTCTTCACAGTATATATCTAGTACAGCACCCGAAAATATTTTGCAGTCTGTTGTGTCTGGTGCGTTAGACAGAATGCATACCCAATGGGATCCTTGTGTTAAGTACGACCAGAAGAAGAAAATATGGATTTACCTACATAGAAACCGAACTGAAGAAGATTTTGAGAGGATACATCAACATTATCAAGGTAAGGATTAACGATATACAATTTAGAATGAATTTCATTGCTTACTTGCAGGTGCGTGATGTTAGCACCCCATTTTTGAAAAACCTGGAGTGTTGGGGTTTCCAGTGAACGTTGGAATTTCAAAAAATTTATTTTTGCGATTCGTTTGCAGTCACATTATTTTTATTTGTGACGTTGCCGTTTTCCGGCAAAAATGCCCAACAACAATACATCCTAACACCCTAATATTGGAATTTCGAAAAATTGTTTTTTTAGTTCACAGTTTTTTTTTCAAAATTCCTATGGTAGAGTGCTGGGATGTATTGTTGGAATTTTCCAGGGAACGCAGCATCGCAAAATATCGACAAGATTATTTTTTCGAAATTCCAATGAGTTTCGAGTGGGCGTATTCAAAAACTATTGGATCGCATAAGAAAAAAGATCACTTCGCAAACGATCGCAAACCAATTTGAGCAAAATTTTCAAAATGGGGTGCTAACTTCACACACATTTTACCACTGATTTCTGGGGGTTAAGTTCAATTAGTTTATTTAAACTGGTCAGTTTACCAAATTGTGTCTTAGTAGTTGTTATTCAAACAAAATAATTGAAATTGCTTTTATAGACCAGTCATTACTGTAGTTATATGACTAGTTCGTGGTCCATACTTTCTTTGCACTGCGCTACACGTGCGAAAGTTCAAAATACTTTATCGGAGTGCAGCTCAATAATTGACTTATATTGTTTGTGCATGGTATGCGAATATTACTGTTTAGTGCTTATAAAAGTGTCTAAAGATTTTATGATGTTCTTTGTTTACGAATAAAGCTAATACTATTGAAGTCTATAGAAATGGTGGCTCCATCTACTAAAAGAGCATTATTTATTTATTTATTTATACTGCATACAAACAGACAAAGTCCACTTACATGTATACAGTGTTAGGTAAAAATTTGACATACATGTGCTATATAATAAAGAGAAAAACATTTAAAACAAATATATGTATATATACAATATCACAAAAATATATCAACCTAACGACAAAAGAATATTTTGTCACAGATGGGAGTGTAGCCTATTTTTATTAATATTAAAAATATCTATATCACAGGTTTTTAAAAAATTATTGACAGTAATTAAACAATTCTCAATAGGGGAATTTACATTAAATATTTTGAATACATTATCTCTAACTCTTAATCTAACATCAGGTACGTTAATATTTATAGCCGATAATATATCAGATGCAACAATATGGCCATGTAACACATTAAAAATGAACAAAATTTGAACATTTTCACGACGCTTACTTAAGAGAGTTACATTAAATTCAATTCTTTGGTGTTCATATGATATTAAAAGAGGATATGTCCCATGTTTTTTTAGATACATGGATCTTAAAAATTTTTTTTGGATTTTTTCCAACATATCAGTGTATGTCAGAGTTCTAGGATGCCAAATAACACAACAGTATTCTAATTTAGATCGGACATATGAATTGAAGAGAATAATGGATGTATTATAATTAAGATCCTGACTGGCTCTAGGAATGAAACCCAGTTTTCTGTAACACTCAGCAGTTAACTTTATAATATGGTCATTAAATGAAAAGTTTTTAGTGAATACTATACCCAGATCTTTAATTTCATTTAGTGGTTCGATTTGAACATCATTCACAGTATATGATCCTATCAAAGGATTCTTCTTTCTTGTATAAGATACAACTTTACATTTAGATTTATTCAGAACCAGGTCATTATCCTCACAAAATTCAGAAATGGCTCTGATATCACATTGGAGCTTATCAATATCTTCATTAGACCTTATCGTGTAATAGAGTTTTAAATCATCTGCGTACAGCAGAAATTTGGCATACCTAATATAATCAGATATATTATTAATAAACAGTACAAAAAGCAATGGTCCTAGTATGGAGCCCTGGGGCACGCCTGAGGTGGAAATAAAGATGCCTGAATTGCTATTGTCAAATCTCACAAAATTAGGACGGTTGGTTAGATATGACTCTAAAAATTTCAATAAGTTGTTACTAAAAGAAAATGATTTTAGTTTCTCTAACAAGACTTTATGATTTACTCGATCAAATGCCTTTGCTAGATCAGTGTATATGGTATCAATTTGATGTTTATTTATATCTTTTGCTATATAGTCACTGAATACAGACAAATTTGTGATGGTTGACTTTTTGTTGACAAAATCATGTTGTTCTTCCAGAAGTATTGGCGAAACATGAGAATATGCCCTGTTGTATATGACACGTTCAAAAATTTTAGATGGTGATGGCAGTACTGTAATTGGTCGATAGTTTGTTATTAAACTAGTAGTGCCCGATTTATGTATGGGAGTTATGCGACCAATTTTAAAGTTATTGGGAAAAATATTAGCTTCTAATGCTTTATTAAAAATAATTTGCAGAGGTATCGCAAGTATGTCGGTATAGGCCTTAAAAAAGTAGGAGGGTAGCCCATCTACAGCTATAGCAGCTTGGGGTTTCAATGATTTTATTGCATCTACGATTTCGATTTGACTGATGTTACATATATTAAGGTTGTCCAGGTTATAATCTTTACAGTTAGAAACGTGCTGTGGTGGAATACTGTCAGTATAAATAGATTTAAAATAAAGTGCAAATGCATTAAAAATATCCTTTTCATTTTCAAGGGACTCATCATTATAAGAAAATCTAGCTGCAACACTTGAATTTCTTTTTTTGTTTTTAATATAATTTCAGGAACATTAAAATCGCCTATAAGAAATAAATTAGCTGAGTGAAAGTCCTCGTTTTCAAATGAGTCTAGAACTCTTTCATACACTGACAGATTAGATCCAGATTTAATATATAAACAGCAAAATGTAATAACAATTTCCTAAAATGATGATTAGTAATAAGCTGTTTTTGGCAAATTGACTGATGTTATTAAACTGAAAAAAAAAATATTCTTGTAAATAAATAAATACTAGACGATTGTCGAAGAAAATTTTCAGCTAAAATTTGCTTATAAGAAAGATTTTTCTTCATTTGGCGCATTACTCTCCGCATTGCACTAGTGACCTTGCTTACATTTAACAACACTTAGAGTTCCAAGCAATCCTTGCAAGTATTTCTTTCGCTCTAGTAAAGTGTAAAAAGTTATGTAAGTTTCTCAATTTAAATCATTTCGTAAACAAAAACAAGAAGGGTGGGCGGCACATTTTATTCTGTTATCAAAGTATAAGTATAAGCATTAACGCAAAAGGCATTGATAAGCTTAATGGCTCATTAAAAAACATTGATTGGAGTTTCTTTGAGAATTTAAATTATAATGTAAATTTTCTAGCAGAGTTTTTATCCCTTATTGATAAGCATTTTCCATTAAAAAAATGTAAAATTAGTCACAATCCACCGGTCCAGTGGTTTAATGATTCACTCAGAAATATGAGGGATACGCTTTTTGTATAAAGACTATTTCAAATTGCACTAGGGACTTTAACTTGTACAACAACTTAAAAAAGGAATATAAACTTAAAATAATTGATGCAAAAAAAGCTGCATATGACAGTTTTATTAACAATTCTGATAAGGTTCGCGACAGCTGGAAATTGGTTAATTTCGAACGTAAAAGGTCAACATCTAATTTTTCTGAACACAATATTTCCCCAGAATCTTTTAATATGTATTTTTCTAATATTGCTCTACATTTTATCAATCGTTACCTACTTCTAATATCTCTGCAACAGATCACTTAAAAAAATTACTTGGTTTTAACGCCTCTTTTTTTCTTGAACCAGTTTCAACACACGAAGTAGCTACGGTGGTGAAAAATTTAAAAGACTCCAACTGCACTGACATTTATGGTATAAATAGTCGTATTCTTAAAGAAACCATTGATATAATTTTACTCCCACTTACAGTGCTCATCAATGCCTGCATTAGTGAAGGTCACTTCTCAGATGTGCTGAAGGTTGCCAAGGTTCTACCTTTGTTTAAAAAAAGGTGACATTAATACTATCGATAACTTCCGTCCCATTTCAATAATTCCAATTTTTTCCAAAATTATTGAAATTATTCTCAAAAATGGGCTTGTCAATTATCTTGAGACTAACAACATCTTAAACTGCGGTCAATTTGGCTACAGAAGTAAATGTTCTACCACAAAGGCAGTTTCTAAAATAGTTAGTGACTTAGTCAGGGGCCTTGAGTGTGGCAAGCATGTGGCTGTTAGCCTGTGTGATCTCTCTAAGGCCTTCGACTGTGTCTCACATGAGTTACTTGTGGAAAAACTAAACTTTTATGGCATTAGAGGTCTCAATCTCTTTAATTATTATCTCACCAGTGGGCAACAATGTGTTGCTATTGATAACGTTAATTGGGAACTTTAAACAAAAAAGCATGGGGTGCCTCAAGGCTCGGTACTGGGGCCCTTATTGTTTATTTTATATTTAAATGATTTCTTTCATTTTATGTCACCAATAAAATGCTTTGCCTATGTCGATGACACATCTATTCTAGATTTTAATTCTAACATAAATAGCTTAAAACACGATAGCTTTAGTTCCGTATAGCATGCTAGTGATTGGTTTTCTTCAAATAATCGTAAAAGATGATATCATAAAAATTCTTGGTGTCGTCTTAGATGACACTCTTACCGGGTTCAACCACGTGGAGATACTTTCTAACAAATTATCTAGTATTATCTTTCTGTTACGCAGGCTAAAAAATGTTCTGTGTTTGAGCACTTTAAGAAATTTGTTATTTCTCTTTGTTCCATTCTCACATTACTTATGCAATTCTGCTTTAGGGTCACTCATCCCATGCAGTAAACATTTTTCGGTTACAAAAGAGAGCAATTAGATTAATTGACAATGCTGGTTGGAGAGACCACTGTCCAATTTTCAAAAAATTAGGGATAATTTTCAAAAAATTAGGGATAATGCAAGTTCCCTGTTTACACATGTACACTACTTGAAATCCATAAAAATAAAGAATCTTTTTCGACTAATTCTGATTTTCATAATTATGACACCAGGGCTGCTACGTAACTCAGACAGTCTCGGCTTAGACTAACCAAGTCAATTAAAAACACGTTAAATCTCCAACTATATAATCACATTCCAAATGAGTTAAAATCTCTAAATTTTAATTCTTTTAAGTTTTAGATTAAAAGGCATTTTTTAAACTACTGCTTCTATTCTGTTGAGGAATTTTTTACAACCCAATTTTTGTTTTAATATGTACTACTACTATTACTATTGTTGTTCTCTTACTTATTTGAGACGCTCTGAATCACATTTCATATGATGAATACTTTTCATTTGCGTTTAATAATTGCAATTTTACTATCTGTTTTACACTTTTTAGTCCTGTTATATTTTATATTTTGTTTTTGTTGTTTTATATATTTGTCTGCGGTTTTATACCTTGTGTTTTTTTCTTTACAACTTTTTGTATTTTTGTGGTGTTTTATACACCTATTTTTTTTTTGAAACTTGCCAAAAACTGTTTTGTATTCTTGGTCCAATAAATCTATTCTATTCTATTCTATTCTATTCTGTTTTGTTCTATTCTATTCTATACAAGTATCCGACAATTAGCCGAATTGGTATTAGAAACTCACTCGGATGTAAGCTCTAGTTTTACAGAAGTAATATCAATTTTAATTTTTTTTTTTTTTTGTCTGTCAGTTACAGTAGCAGCTGCCAAGGGTTGATTTTAGCGCATTAACATTATGGCCATTGAAGCCAAGGAAGCTAAAGAAATGAACGTTTCAGAGGCTGAACGTTTAAGAGGCTGATAAAAACATTTCGCAAATATCAAAGCTCGTAGATACGACTTTTAAATATATATTATATACAATCTATGTTTAATTAATAACAAATACTGTGTTTGTTTCATCTCACGTTCTTTTAAAAGGTGAGGGGGAACTCCAAAAATCTTGAAGATACACTACTGAACAAACTTTATTTTGTTTATTGAAATTAGTTATACACCTACAAGTAAACGTTACAGAGGTTCACATTCTTGTAATGAATTACAAAACCCATGAGTTTTTTTGCACTATTTTTAATGAAATCTGTTCATTTATACCTCGAGCGTAAAGTATTCATAGTGAAGTAATGCGAGTTGGGGATCTTAAAAGTGGAGCGGCGCGTGGTAGTAGTATGCGGGGCTGTCGGATGGGTGTGCCGCTATACTCTTGGTAGCCCCATCTCACAATCTTTCACTGTCAATGCTTTATGCACGAGGTATATTATTTCACATCTGCTCTTCGAAACAGTGATTTTAATGTATTGGCTTGAAGTTGTCTGCATAAAACCGAATTAAGGAATGATTTATTAACACTAAAGAATATCAAGAGTACCACGGAATCAAGATCGCTGCTTTGGGGTACACCCAAATCATAGACCTTACTGTGATTTGTCATTATTCTTATGGATGACATATAATTCTTGGCAGTCCTTAGTAAAATATAATTTTAATAACACTTGTGTATGTTGCCAAATGCTTTTGTAAGGTCTGTATATACAGAGTTAGCTCATTTTTAAAATAATGATTTTAGGTGCTTAGTTTTTATGTCTAAAATAAGCAGGATACAATTTACGAACATTTTTCTACGATAGAGCCTCTAAGGGCCGGTACTTTCACTTAAATATAAATAAACTTTATCCGGCGAGCAACTGTCTGTTAAATAAGATAACTAGAGCTTGCTATCTGCAGGATAACTTCTATGCGTACTTTCATTTAAAATATACCCTCGGTTAACTATCCGACAGACATGACTTTAGACACTTCCAAAGTAAGTGTTGCTAATTTAAGACACTAAAGTAAGGAAGTTTTATGCTTCAAATAGATATAAAAAAGATCACATTTTCAATGTTTGTGTCGCATTTTGAGCTTGTAGCCATATACTGGCTTTTTCAATATTGATGATTATTTCCCTCATAAATTATAGACCAATAACGTTTTACACTGAATAAGTAAGAATATATTACGTCTAGCTTTTAAATGCACATAATTGATTTAATTTACTCTCAGTTGGACTAAAAACAAAATAAAACATTACAAATTCAAGAATTATTATTTTATTTATAATAACTATGTACCAACGGTGTATTTATGCAATTTTACAAAAGTATTTTTAATATCAAACTGACACAAACTGTCAGAAAATAATAATGATTATTACTTAACTTGTATAAAAAAAGTATGTATCTATAAATAAAAACTTGGGTATAAAAATACGTAAGGAATTTGTTCATTTGGAAAATAATCTTGACCTCGAGCTCACACAAACTGCATTTTTTGCAAAATTTTGCTTTTAAGCAAATGTTTTCGACTTAATAATTTACACAAAAAGCCCTCAACCTTTGGTTTTGGGCTTTTAAGGTAAATTATTAAGTCTCGAACATTTTCTAAGCTAAATTTTATAAAAAAAGTTACCCGCAGTTTATCCGATAAAATTCAGAGCTCTCGGGATATAACCTGTGATTAATAAAATAGACTGTTAATTATAGGTTAGATTTCCAGAGTATTTAAAACAGGGATCGAAAATATCATGATATTTATATAAATATCAGACAAACTGATGATATATATCACGTTTTTTGTGATATATATCACTTTTTGATATTTATGATATTTATTTTAATTTTTTTTAATTCGTGTAACTTATTCATGCAAATAAAACCACGATTGAATTTAAAAGAGTGCATATCATATTTTAAATCGTTTTTATCCAATGTTTTTTAAGCTTATTATGTCTTGGCTCTGAAAATGTAACAAACAAAACATAAATTCTAACAATTTAAAATAAAGTCAAATTCTGTTCAGCTGCCTCGGGTGCCCAAGGCACCCGCCCGAAAGTTCTTCTCAGGGCCCAATGATGTATCACTTTACACGGGTTACCTTATCTATCCTCCCAGCTGCATTTGGGTATCATTGGGTTCGTACAAGTGGGAAGAGAATCATGAGTTTTGTTACATCAAAATTAAAATGACGATCTTGCTCCGTCCAACTGTAAAGCTAAGCAGCTGAAAAGAATTTGGCTTAAAAAAACATAACAAAATTGCTCTCATAGATGTTCAACATTAGTATTATAAGGACAATAAAGAAGTACCTATAATTATTAAAATGAAACTAATTTAAAAAATATACATTCATCAATGGCGTATGTGTTTAACCGCGCACCATAGGCGTAGGCGTTTTATTTTTATATTTGCGATATATATCATGATATTTATGGTGATATTTATGGTGTGATATTTTCCATAAATATCATGATATATATCAAGTGATATATATCCTCGATCCCTGATTTAAAATGATATCATTTTATAAATGTTTTTTTATTAAAAATGAATCTAGTTATAAATTGAAAGTTAAAACACAATACAAAACAAACCAAATTTTTAAAAAGTCATGTAGGCGTGGTTATATTTATCCGTTAGATAAAACCGTTATCCGAAGGTCTAGGTGCCAGATAGGCTATCCTAAGGATAAGGTATATTTATCTGATGGATATCATTATTTGTAGGTGAAAATACCGATTTTTTGCTTATCTCTGGGATAAACCTTATTCTGCAGATTAAATATCACTATATACAGATGAAAGTACCTTAAAGTAGAGGCAACTGAAATAGCTTTTTACAGAAAATTTAAATATTAAGTAACTTTAGCAGTGAAATCGAACTTGGCAAATGGTATATTTACTTTTCGATGAATTTTTGTGTTGCTAATTCAATCAGTCTTGACAATGGGCTCATTTCTCAATTTTTTTTTATTATAAATTCTGAAAGAGGGCTCTGCATTAGAGTGTATGCAAAATTTTATAATTTTCTGATGCTATTTTACTTGTTAAAAAAATTACGAAAGTCCGCGCTAAGCAGCAAGCGAACGCGCTAGATGTGACGTTATCGGCCCCGGCAGCCACCGGTCGCCAGCCATTCGCGTTCCAGTGGGAAGTGGCAGTCTGTATTTTCTTCAATTCCTACTGCTGCATTTTCACTCATTTCGGCGCTAATGAACTCTCCATTTGAGTTAAAATAATTCATAATCATGATAATATCTACCTCTTAATCCGGTGATTTTAGCTTCAAAAATAACGATTTATCGGAAAATTTTGGGATTAGCCAAAAATTAATCTACCCCCTACAAAATTTCCTCAGGAATCCGAAAAAAATAGTGTTGACCACTCAAAAAGGCGGTTTTAATTGTTGTTTAACTTTTTTTAAACAAAATGAATCTTGCAACTTAGTTTTTTGCTTATATTTTCGCTTCTAAAGGTCGTAGAAAAACGTTCGTCATGAGCTCCCCTATAAGGTAGGTATATGCAACAAACGAATTTTTGATTGTTAATAACATTTTATGGCAAAAAACTGAAAAAATTGAATTTTTCGATCTTTTAACTTTGAAGTATTGTAGAAACAAATATAAAAACTGTATGTTAACGATATTATGAGAAATAGTACATATTTTTACCCTTAATAAAATGCCTTTTGGCTCTTTTTTGTAAGTGATAACACACACTCTGAGGTATATTCAGTTAAATTTTCAAGTAAAAATATTTTCAAATTTCGCTGTAATCGTAAAAAATGTGAATTCTTCATATCTCGGCTCCAAAGCATCGGAGCACCATTTTTTTTTTTTTAATTCGTGTTTTTTATGGCAATTAAAATGTCGTTAGTTGTAATAAATTTTATGCAAAATCCACTGAGATATTTAAATTTGTTTAAGTTGCAAAATTGATTTTTTGCGTAAAAAAGACGCAAATTAAATTTTTTTTATAATATTCTTTTTGATTATATAAATGTACGTCAAATACATTTACCGAAACAGAACTGTAAAATATTAATTTGATCTTTTAATATAATAGCTTGAATTTTTTTTATAAATTAATTGCAAAAAAAATAATTAATATTTTGCAACGGGACAAAGTGTATTTTATTAAGGGTAAAAATATGTACTATTTCTCATAATATCGTTAACATACAGACTATACTTCAAATTTCGTGGATCGAAAAGTTCAATTTTTTCAGTTTTTTGCCATAAAATGTTATTAATAATCAAAAATTCGTTCTTTGCATATACCCACCTTATAGGGGATCTCATGAAGAAATTGACGGATCGAATGTTTTTCTATGACCTTTAGAAGCGAAGATATAAGCAAAAAACTAAGTTGCAAAATTCATTTTGTTTAAAAAAAATTAAATAACAATTAAAGCCGCCGTTTTGAGTGGTGAACACTATTTTTTTCGGATTCCTGGGGAAATTCTGTAGGGGGTAGACTAATTTTTGGCTAGTCCCAAAACTTTCCGAAACATTTTCTTAATATCACCGAACTACTCTGGCATATTTGATGAATCAGCTTTAATATAACCACTATCACACATTATTAATTTGAAGTATAAATGTAAATATACAACAAAAATCCGATTAATTTAATGGAAACGAAAAACATAAAATATAAAACAAAGAATGTTGTAATTATTTGCTCTCAGCGTAAAAATTTTTTTTTTATTTCTCCCCCCTGCTTTTTAAAAAATTTTTCTTCGTTAATTCGACATCGAATTCTTGTCCGATTGAGCTAATTTTTTTTAAGTGTTCCAAGTGAAAAGTTCTTTATGGAAACCGTGGAAAAACACTTATTTAAGAAATATTACTAAATGAGCCTATTGCGAGCGATTTTTTGTTCTTTTCTTTTTGTCTTTTGTTTTTGAGGTTGGTGAGTTTTCGAACATACCTTATTTTTCGACACTAAAAACTTTAAAAAAGGCGCTCTTTATTTTTTCGAATTGAAGGACTGGTTTTTGAAGTAAATTGAAAAAAGAAACAATGGGCATTTTATTCTTGACAACCAATTCACTTTTAAATTATTGTACTTGAACAAAACGGAAAAATACTTCATTAGACAATTTTATTTACAACATGTAATTATATGACCTTTATGCACATTTAAAACAGAAGAGATATGAAGGATTAAAGAATCGAAAAATAAAATAGAAACGGATTAATTTAGAAGTAATTTTTGGACTTCAGTCAATTGTAGGCAATTATCAAGTTTCCACTAGATAGATACATAGATAAGTGTTTTTACAGATAATATGTAAATTACACGCAAGAACATAAATAAATCTTACAGTTTTTAACAAACTTTACACTATCATTATATCCTACATAATAAAATTTGATCTTTATTACAAAAAGACCTTGAATATGAAACTATAGTTTACAGAGAAAATAGTTTTCAAAGTGGTCTTAAGATTATTTTTTGGGATACTTCTAAGAATTTTAGGAAAGCTATTACATATCTTTTATGCTGATTTCTATTTTTTTTTTGTATATGTATAATTTCATTGTTTAGATATTAGGTTGTTTTTGTGTGTTGTAAATTAATTAAAGTGGTATATTATTTATTACTACTATTTATTGTGTTTAATTAAATGATTTAAAATTTGATTTTTAACAAAAACAAAATAAATAGCAACTAATATACTAATAGAGAATATTAGTTAGGTATTATGCAAATCACAACTTACACACTTTTTTATTTATTATGAAAATACCTACTTTCTGTATATTGTTACCCCTAATCTGGGCACGCCAATATACTCGTTAAGTAAATACTTTAAAACACTCATTATTGGAGAACCAATCAAAACAACTACTCTTCTAGCTAATACTGACGAAGTATTGAATTACATGATAGGATTCTTAGCATTTTAAAGAACAAAATATATTGAAAATACTTAAATCATTTATTTACATTTTGTCATTCACACTTTTTTATTTAATATGAAATTATCTACTTTCTGTATATTGGTACCTTAATCGGGCCACGCTAATATACTACTTAGGAAAACACTCATTATTGGAAAACCAATCAAAACAACTACTCTTCTAGCTAATACTGACGAAGTATTGAATTACATGATAGGATTCCTGGCATTTTAAGGCAAAAAAAATATATAGAAAATACTTAAATTATTTATTGAAATTCAGTCATTCACAACAATTATTAAACCTTACATTCTATTTCAACTCTAGAAAAGTTGTACAAGTTTTTTCGAACTCGTTAGTTCTCATCAGTAGAGTATAGAAACATTCATTCATTATTACAAGCCTATTCTTGATTTATTTTTACAATTGATTATTTTTTATTTATTTGCTTTTATCATGATTAGAGAATATTAGTTAGGTATTATGCAAATCACAACTTACACACTTTTTTATTTATTATGAATACTAATAGCTTATAACCGTTAAAAAATCGATGGTGCAAAAGATCATAGGTGCCTGCATCAATTATTTTGGAGGTGTTTTCACCAACGTTAGAACCCACAGTGGCCTTATTGCAAAATGAAAAAATGCTGACAAATGCAGTCTTTGAATTCTCTGTTATTAAAAAGTAAAATATCTACCTGCGAATTTCAGCTTTCTAGGTCTTATGGTTTTCGATGTATATTTTGGCAGACATCGGACACGCGGCTGCCGCAGACTCCATTTGAAAGTGACTAAAGAGTGACGCTATGCGCACAGCAGGTCAAAGGCTGGTACTCGTACTGATCGTATCTCCTATTTCATAGTACCACGCTGCTTCAAGCACGCTCCCCACTTTGTGAAATCTTATTTTTGTCACCTTGTCTTGTATCAATGCAGGGCATCAGTACCTAACCTCTTGTGCGTTGTAATAGGAGTATATCCAACTTTTTTTTTTTAATTTCCCTGTTTTCTTTCTTGCACTCATTTATCTCGGGACACATATTATATAAAACTATATTTTCTGAATCTGTATGTATCGACTAATTAATGTTAAAAATTTATTTTTGATGAAAATATTCGTATAGTTCTCCATCCATTTCATATTTTATATATAATTCAAGCACTTTCTTGTAGCACAAGATTTCTTTGTATTAATGAATGAATAAGACATGCAGTTGAAATTTGGCTAAGCATAGGTACTGGAGATACATTATAGTCCAAGATCCCAGAGCTGCCAGACCTACGTCATTTTAGCAAATCTAATATTTTGACAACAAATAGTGTAATATCTAATTAAGAACGTATGCGTATTTGCTAGTTTGAAAGCGGGGCCCCTTTGCAGAAAACAGGTACAAAAGGTACATACAAATTTTAGTCAGTATGTTAAAGTGTGATAGCTGGTTTATTTTCCACGTGACACACTAACGACATGGTGTAAGCGTCAACCTCCGAATCTTAAGGTCCGAGGTTCGATCCTGAGCGTTCTCAGCTTTTTTTTTTTTTTCAACAAATATTAACTTAAAGTGGCGATTACCAAGAAAGAGACAACCGATAGGGAAATATTTATTATTTTTGGCCATAACTTTTTTTTCTTAGTACGTATATTTGAAAAAAAAACTACTATATAAGTATGTTTTTGTTTAATTTTATTCCGAGAAATCAGTGTTGTTTGTGGTGGTTTTTAGAGACACCTTGTATAATAGATCTTGTAGGTTATACTACTTATAATATGTACAATATAATAGAATAGGTTATTGCACCTTGTACTTAAAGTATTTTAAGAAATGCATGTTAATGCATCTGTTAATCTAAGGTTACAAAAGATTTCTCAAAATTTACGTGAATATGTGGAACATGATGTAGAATTTAATGTTTATTATGTTTGAAATATTGTGTTGTGACTCAATTTTATATTGTGATCTTATCTGTACTAGTTACATAATTTGTTTAATTTATAATTAACACATGCTTTTCCTGACAAAAAACTGGCCAACAACTGTAACAGCATGTTCTTTATACGTCACATTATTAGTGATTTCTTAACTTTTCTAATTGCACTAATAGGCTATGAAAATGTATTTTAGATAATAACTATTAAAATAATTTTATTATTAAACTATATAGTACTGCTTACACGAAATGATTGAATTTAAATGATCTAGATAAAATATGAATAATGTTTTTAGCACTAATTTTTTGATAATTCATGTTCAATTCAGAGCTCGGTGTACAATTGTTGTAGTTTATTTCTTATTGAGAGAAATAAATCATTGTATGACACCCATTTCATGACTATCATGAAAATATATGATGAACTTAGAAAGGACCCCGCACCTTTTATGTGTAATTTGGCTTTCACTCCCGGGAGTTGAAATTTTGCACAGTGATAGTTTATGACTTGTCAATCTACGAACACAAAAAATTTTAATGACAGGGTTTCGAGGTATCGGCCAAAGGTCATAATTTAACAATGTTTTCAACTAAAAATAATTTTTATCTGTAAAACGGATTCTCAGATGAAAAAAACTGTATTCTTCATTTTTTGTTCAGAATAATGTGTTGCACTAGTTTGAATTGATTTTACAACAAAATAATTATTTATTTAATACGGCAAAAATTAAAATAAATGAATTAGAATTTTTAAATAATAATTTTGTTGTAAAATCACTTCAAACTAGTACAATGCATTAGTCTGAACAAAAAATAAAGAATACATTTCATTTCATTTCATTTCATTTGAGAATCCGTTTTAAAGATAAAAATTAGTTTTAGTTGAAAAAATTGTTAAATTATGACCTCTGGCAAATATCTCGAAACCCTGTCTTTTGATCGACATGCCATAAACTACCACTGTGCAAAGTTTCTGCTCTCAGGAGTGAAAGCTAAATTACATATAAAAGATGCGGGGACATTTGCTTATTGCCCTATACATTGGACAACATTTAGAATCTTTGTAATATTTTGTAGAAAATTAATTCTAATATTTCATAGCTGATTTCATCAATTCCTGTGCATTTTGATTGAACCCTAATTGAGTAAAATCATTTAGAATTAATACAGTCAATCTGTCATTTGACTGTGAATAAAGTCTGTTAGCTCCAAGAGAACATATAGCTCTGTCTTTTGTGTTTTTATTTGTATTTGGTTTCTTTTACTAGGTGTTTTTAGTATATTACATTGACTGAATTCAGAATGGACTTTAGGTTTTATATTTACTTAAATGGCTTTATTGTCTGTGTTTTCTGTTATTTCGTCAGATTTTTGATCAGTAGGCTCCTGATCTGAGACACACTGTGTCTCGTAGATGTCTGTATTTGTCTTAGCGTTTGAAAGTCTTTTTTTTTTTTACTTCTCTGACTTGCTGCAAATGTTCTACTTAAAAAAAGATGTAAGAAAAAATTCGTCTTTTAATCAAGAGTTGTATGTACACTCCCCAATTTGTTATCTATTCACTCTTCAAAATAATTTTATATTCATTCTCACATTTATCGAGAACTGAAATATTTGTATCTTTCTACAATATTGTTTAGTTTGCTTAGCACCAAAGTGCCTCATAGTCTATGTAATGAAGGCAGAAATAGGGTAAATATTTCGTGCAAAAACGAGATCACCTCCCCCCCCCCCCGTTTTGGAGGATGCTGAATTCGATCCAAGTGGTGGGAGAAGTTTTTAACCGTCAACCGACCAAAAATGGATCCTTTTATGGATCCCTTTATGGATCCCTTTATGTTTTCAAATATGGGAGTGATTTATCGACGGGTTATACTTGAAATAACATTTAAGGGGGTTATAGAGTAAGTGGAATCCAAACAGCAGGCCTAGGGGGTTGATTAAACCCTCCCAAGGGGTGGAAAATAATTTTTTTTTCAAATGATTCGGTTCAAACGTGAATCCTCCGTTTTCGGGGTCGCTGATCACGGGAAAAATTTTCATTTTTAGCTCCAGCCCCCTCCTCATCCTTCAAACTGGCAGAAACCACTCAATCACCCACTCACTCTCCAGAAAGCATATGCTATCCAGGATTTACAGGTTTTTGACACATGATCGTTGTTTCTGTGCATATCCCTTCATTTTTCACGGAAGAGAAGGTGATAGTGACCTTTCTTCAACCCTTCCAAGGTAAAATTCATTAATTACACTTTGGATCGTCAGTACGTCCTCCCACGTTTTCGTAGGCGCTGATCACGATAAAAATATTCACCTTCATCTCCGATTCTCCTAAACCCATATATATTTGAGAAATTATTGTGTTTTTAGGTGTTTATATCACATATCAAATGCTGCTGTCATAGATAGGCGGATCCGCATTATGAGCACTGCGGTAGCAATGGTAAAAATAATGATAATAATAATAGTAAAAACAGACATGCTCAAAACGCGGACCCGCGGCGTGCGCACTCAGCGTGACATATCAAAAACGGCGGATCCGCCTTATGAGCAGTGAAAGTGTTAATATTTTATTTTATATTAGTGAAGAAACATTTATAGACGTGAAATGTAGGTAATATAATATTCGAGCAAGAGATTTGGGCCGAAAAAAAAAAAAGAAAAGTGAAAGTATTTTTCCCGTGATCAGCGACACCGAAAACGGCGGGATACGCGTTTGAACCGAATCGTTTAAAAAAAAAATGATTTTTCACCCCTCGGGTGGGTTTATTCAACCCCCTAGGCTTGCTGTCTTTATTCCACTTACTCTATAACCCCCTTCCATGTTATTTCAAGTATAACCCGTCGATAAATCACTACCCAGACATGTTTATATACGAAAACATAAAGGGATCCATAAAAGAGGTGGTTTTTTTACCGTTCCAGGAGGTTACGGCGGTCAAAAATTTCTCCTGCCACTTGCATCATATTCAGCACCCTCGAAACCGGGGGAGGGGAGGGGTAATCTCGTCTTTGCACGAAATATTTACAAAAAAGTTACCTTATAATGCTTCATTACATAGACTACTATAGTTAGTGCCTATTTACAATGAACCAATAACTATCCCGATATTCAATTTCAGGTATGAATAAATCTAAGAAAACTACAACCAAGAAGTCTCCCGCTAAACCAAAAACAAAACAGTCAGGAGACAAAACTATAAAAACGAGCAAACCAGAGGGCCTCCAGCCAACACAGACTGCCAGCCAACCAGAAACCACTAAAGTTGTGCGTCGACCTAGTCTTCCACAGCAATCATCAAAACCTGCAGTCCAAATTCCCAGTACACAAAGTACGCCGATGCCCAATTTAATAACTGTGGCGACACAACAAAAAAGTACAAGTCTGTTATTAAGCAATAATTTAAATTTACCAAAACAATCAACGGAAATAATTCAACAACAAAGTCTGAAACAAAATGCAGATGATCTTCTGGCTGCGTCCATACCTGAGAGTAGCATAAAACAATCTAAAGAGGATAAAGAAATCAATGATGCCCTACAAGCTATTGTACAGAATAGAGTTTCTAGTCCCACAATTAAAACAGGTAAGTTTTTATAACTTCTAAAAAATGTATGTTGTTTGATAGATAACATAAATGAACTGATAAATATCGTTTTCCATATTAAACCAGTTCTCAGATGGAGAAAGTCGAGTCAGATAGAAAATATTTATTATTTTTTTGCATTTTGTATTTTTGAATGTCATAAACGTGCACCTACATATGCATGTTTTACGTATCCAAATTCTTCACCGAAGAAATTATTTGTTTTTTCTCGCTGACATTCAAAAAATTGTAAATTTTACATTTTTGTGCTTTTTTTTTGTTTTATCGATTTTCATTATAAAAAAAATCATGCAACTTCCCCATTGGATCTTATCCAATAGAAAACCGGTTTATGTATTTTCTTATTTGTTTAAAGGTACTTTGGTAAATATTTATTTTTGATAATCTTTTTAAGCAAATTGTAATTTTTTATCCCTCATTTCACCATTTTGCAAATGGCTTGTAAAAAAAAATCAACAAAGATTTGTTTATTGATATATATCAACTTTTATTACTACCCATTAATGTAGAAAAAAATATACAGGTTGATTTTTTTACACAAATAAGAAAAATCAAATTAAATTTTTTTAAATATTAGTAACGGTGGTATATCAACGTAATAAGTACACGAATTGTATAAAATTTAAGCAAACTCTGATATGGATAAAAGAAACGTTGACCATAACTAGTTTATGACCCTGTATCTCAGTAATTAAGTGGCAGATAAATTTTTATAACTGTTTGTGAATAGGCGAGGGGTTCTCTATCACCTTTAAAAGTATGTAAGGTTAGCCAAGACGTAAAAATAAGGAAATTTTCGTCATTTTTTGCCTTAATTTCAAATTGAAATATCTCCAGGAGAGATCGGACAGGACTTATTTGTTTATTTATTTTTTTCATAGAAAAGTAGAGAAAAAGAGTATTTTATATTCTTACAATATTTTAAATAGATTTCGAATTACAATGTGGAAAGTGAAAATGTACCTTTTTTGCTTTTTTTCCTATATACCTCTATAAGTTCGTTTCTACAAAATTAGATGCACTTTCTTGACATCTAGTAACACTCGAAAATCGCCTATTTGCAGTCTATGTTGTACAATAAATGGCCTTTATATTTTTGTTTTAGGAAAAAGTCTCGTAAAAATTTTATCTCCAACTCAAGGCAAATCTCTGATCATACCCACCACAAATCCTCAACTAATTAAACAAATACAGGAACAGCGCAGTACACCTACCAAACAATTAAACCAAGTAGTTACTCAACAACTTCTCCAGACGATTGCAGCTCAACAGAAGCAAATCCTAGTACAAAAACAAAATACGGAAGCGGCCGAAAATCGATCCGAGAAGATAAAAGTGCCGGCCAGTATTCAGCAACAAATTATACAAAGCATCACACCACAGCAGTTGCAGAACATCAAGAATGTTACTCTGTTGCGAGCGCAACCAAATCAGAATGTTAATTTGACTCCGGTAGCTACTATTTCTTCTCAGTCGACAAGCGAACAAAGTAATGTTGTGACAGTTGCTGTGACAAAGCAAGACCAAATTGTTGGTCAGCAAGGTGTCCAAATCAAAACGCATGGGAATCTGACGCCAGCGCAACAGCACCAGCTTCTGCAGACTATTAAGCAAAAAATTCTACCTAATGCTAATCTGTTAACCAGCCAGCAACAGCAGATTATTCTCAAACAGAAAAGCGGGGTCATGCAGGTTCAGAAGCAAAATTCTCTGGCAGGAACTACCCAGATTATTGGACAGCAGAAACTAAGTACAGGTAATTATGAAATATTTATAAATCTACTTCAATGTTAAATACTGCAATCGCCAATTATGATGAAGCTGCCGAACGCAAATAAATCCCAATGGGTCTTTCTAAAACCGTATGTGATTGGTGTAATAAAGCTCAAGTTCTATGATACCCAGAAATTGAAAAAGAATATGGGAGTAAACTAGATAAAAAAAGTCTATAACCGGAAATTATTTTAGAATATATAGGGCGAGCCAAGACGATTCTACAATATCAAGTGCCTTTTTGTTTTAATGGAATGCTATGTATCAGTACATTTTTTGAAGCCTCTTTCTAGATTCCTTTCACTCCTATATTATTATTGACTATCTCCCAACCACTTGGATGTAATTCATTTTTTTTTTTGTTGAAATAATGCCATCTGCAGATGAATATTGAAAAAACCACAACAGTCATAATCATGGGTTTTAAGGTCGTCAAAAAATATACAGGGTGGGTGTTCCATTTGAAAAAACTAAGAAAATTCAATTCAAAAAGTTCTAAATTGAAAAATTATTTTTGGCCACCCTGTATATTTTCAGAAAATGAAAATGATGTAAAGTTACTAGTATTCACATATATTTTTCTTAAAACCCATAATTGCTATTGAAATGATTTTTTCAATATCCATCTTCAGATGGCATTATTTCAGCAAAAAAATTCATTACATCAAGGTGGTTCGGAGAGTCAATAATAATATAGAAGTGAAAGGAATCTAGAAAAAGGCTTCAAAAAATGTACTGATATATTCTGTGTAAAAAAAGACATTTGATCCTGTAGAATCGTGTTGGCACGCCTTGTATGAAAATAATTTATCTAGTTTATTTGTATGTTATTTTTAAAAAATTTCTGGAATCCTGTATAAGTCTTGTGACAAATTCGAGAGTATTAATACGTTTACCGCTGAGGATAATTTGAATAAAACATCAAAGGCTAACAGATTTTTTTTATTGCAATCAATTAAATTTCATAAAAGATTTCTAAATAAGCTTGATATTAAAATAAAATATGTGAAGTTTGAGCCAAATGGCACTGCGTCTTTAGACGTCATCAGCCCATCAAAAACCAAAATCAGCACTCAACATGTTAAAAGATATCATGCTAATTTTACATATAAAATATAAATGAGAAAAAAATTCGTTTGTAATAGTACTGTAAAATAATAAGCCTTTAAAATTGTGAATTGACTTAAAGTTATCCCAAATTATTTTCCCACCTTATCCGTTGATGGAAACACCTTTTTGGGGCGAAAAACCTCCCCCAGACGGGACTTAGTTACGGTTATTCTCATTTTTCTTCGGATCTGTCATTCCCACGAAAAACAGGTATAGGAACAAAAATATTCTTCATTCAATTCTACACAAAAAAAGTTCTATGGTCGATTTGCGTAGTCCCCACCGTTTTCTCGCTATCGACGTTCATAGTAGGGGGTAGTTTGGAGCGCTCGGCGAAAAATCGGTGGTACGCGATTTTTCACAGCGAATATCTCCGAAACAGCTACTTTGACGTTAAAAATGGTTATAATGAAACTTGTAGAGCGGATTCTCCTCTACAAGATTCATCTTGTACTTTTCTTTTTTATTATTATTTTTGTTGAATTTTCTCGCTTTTTTCGAGGATACGCACTTTGTAATATGACCTCGTTTCCACACCACCCATGTGGTAGAGGTCTTGGTGCATTTTTTTTGTAAGTGGTTTCCTCTGTAGGCCTATTCCACTGTCGTCATTGTCGGTTTCAGTCGTCGATAGGGTTTTCTTCAATCAACTCATCTTCGGTAAGTGAATTTAAGCAGCCTTGTCAGTTGGAGCACATGGTTGAGCAGCGCAATCCTATTTTTACACATCCGCATCGTTTCCCGCAGCCCATCCTGCAGTTGCAAGATATAAGTTGTAGAACGGAAGATGGTGGCTCAGGTGTAAAAATGAGTGAAAGAACGGTGTCAGTTTTCTTCCAACCCCATTGTGTCGGATCAAGGTATATTCCTCTCCATAACTGGATTTGATGAAAAACCCTATAAGCATGCTGATGAGAAGCAGCAGACGTTGGCGGTAGTACAGCGTTACTTGATTTCCCAACCAATTTATTGAATGTGAGAAATCTATGTCTATTTAAAGATTTCTCTTTCTTTGGAGCTTTATATAACGCCCTCGTGAAACGCTCTCCAGCAGTGGCGACTTCTTCTTTTGCTGATTGAGAGTTGTTAAATATAGGCACAATGTCATCCAAATCTCTTCTGTTATTAAGTATAGTTACAGTTTGTGCTTTGCCTTTACCGAACAAAGCAGAAGTAGTGTCGCAACCACTAAATGCACGTGCAAACAGCACAGTTTGCTTACGGTTTCTGAAGACATCCGAACTAACACGAAATACGCACCGAGTCTAACAATGGTATTTCACAACTAAATATTCAAGCGTCGAGAATGGACAATTCATACCTGCCCCCCTTCCTCGCATTCCCCAAACCGGAATCTGTCTAGCTGCTTCGACAGAATCCGAAGGTCAAACATAACAGTGCCGTGATGTTTTCAAAGAATTTGGGCGAAAAGAAATAATAAATATTAAAATTATGATAAAAGCGAGAAAATTCAACAAAAATAATAAAAAACAAGCTAAAAACGTACTCTTCGCCGGTTTACTAAACTTTTTATATAATTGTTACACATTCTATAGGATACTCTTCGCAGTTTTTTGTAAATAATGTTAGTTTTAAACATTTTTAATTTTATAGAACAAACTTAGTTGGTGAAAGAGTCAGTGCAAAATAAAGTAAAAATAAAAAAAAAACATGGCATACCCCATGTGGGTTTCGAACCTAGGACCCTTGGATTCCGAGTCAAAAACGTAAGAACCCCCTAACACATAAGAAAATGTAAAAAATGTAAATTTTTATAAAAACATAAAAATCAAAAAAAAAATTCTCAAATTTAAACCATTAATAACATTTTTATTTACTGATCGATTTTGTTCAAAAACAATAGGGTTCTTCCCCTAGCCAACACTAACTTATTGTCAAAATTTCAGTACAATCGGATTTTTCTTTAAGTTATCGTGCTTACAAGAAACGTGACGAACGGACGGACAGACGGACATTTTGAAAGTTGTTCAGAATTCGTTCACTAACACAATGATATGAAATTTTTTTCTCTACGAGCGATATTTACGATTTTAGAAAGGTGCCGATCAAATACAATATACTCTTCGTTTTTGCAAAGAGTATAAAAAGTACAAGATGAATCTTGTAGAGGAGAATCCGCTCTACAAGTTTCATTATAACCATTTTTGACAACAAAGTAGCCGTTCGGAGATATTCGCTGTGAAAAATCGCGTACCACCGATTTTTCGCCGAGCGCTCCAAACTACCCCCTACTATGAACTTTTTTTGTGTAGAATTTAATGTCGAATATTTTTGTTCCTATACTCTTTTGTTTTTCGTGGGAATGACGAATTCGAAGGAAAATGAGAATAATCGTAACTAACTCCTGTCTAGGGGTGGTTTTTCGCCCCAAAAGGGTGTTTCCATCAATGGGTAAGGTGGGAACTTTTCGGATCCTTCTACCTCTATGAACTATGCATGGCCCAAATATAATTTGTATATGATTTTTTTCTTCTATTCGCTATTTTTTCGTCCAATTTGCATGGACTACTTAATCTGTTAGTTAAATTGTTTTTTGGGTTGAATTTTTTTTTTTTGTTTTCTTTCAACTGTTGCATTTTTCACGACTACACAGTATATGATGTAATAATGATTAGTATCACTCTGCAATATCTTATATGGTGGTATTATTTGTTGTAGATACTACAGCGAAAACGGTTTCAACTCCTCAAGGACCAGTTGTAGCAAAAGTTTTGACAAATGCGGCTGGACAGGTTATATCCGTAGAAAGCCTCCTAGCTCATCAAAAACAACATGGCTCCTTACCTCAAGGTAACAATAATTTGTCAACCATTTTATCTTAATGCCTTATAGTAAAAGAATAGTGCTATAGTGTTCCTTATTAATTACATAATGATTGCTTTTAGGTACAACATTAAGAGTCTCTGGCACTAAGGGCGGCCCCCAAAATATAATTCATCTTACTGGGACAACCAAACAGAATGCTATAACTCAGTTCGCTGTTGGCTCTCAAAACAACATTTTAGCAATAACGTCACAACCTAAGCTCGTTGTAGCTTCGCAGACTTCAACAGTTACGTCCTCTGTGACTACGACCAAACCAACATCTAGAACTTTGAATAAAACACAGACCCTGAGCAAGTTTAGTTCAAAAGGAACACAGCAATTGATAAATGCAAAGATCGTGGCGCAAGGCTTAGAAGGTCAAAAGATAGTACAGCCTAAGCTGGTAGTTGGACAGAACCAGATGAAACTTTCTAGTGGGAAGAGCATACCGCTAACAAAACCTGTCACCCTGAATGTCGCTGGTAATGCAAACACCATCAGAATGGTGAATGCGGCGAATTTGAATTTGACCCATATAGCTGGTAAACCGGTGTTGCTGGCGAGCAAAGGAGGTACCATTCAGAATCTGCAAGGTCAAAACGTGATATTGCAAACCCAACCCAATGCTAGCGGAGCTTCGCTGGTGTTGCAGAACACTGGCAAAGGCTCGACGGCTAACCTACAACAGCAGGCAAATACGAACAGTATCAACATTCTCAACCAGTCCAATATCGTATTCAGCCCGCAAATGAAGGTTCAGCAACCACAGCAAGTTGTGTTCAGTACTAGCGGTAAAACTGGCCAAGGCAGCCAGCAAACCATATCTCAAGGCCACATTATGTTAGGGGGGCACCCGGTGAGGTTGCAGACGAGTAATGCCACGAGTACGCAGCGTGTCGTCTTGGCCAGTCAGGGACAAGGAGGGCAGATAGTAGCCCAGCAAATCTTGTTGCCGGCAGGTTTTCAAGGGACAGCCATAAACATAAAGGCCCTGCAAGGAGTGAAAGTTATACCAATTGCTCAAGCTCATGGGCAAGGTAAAGGTAAGATATTTTTATTTAAATTTTATGTAACAGGTATTTAACTGCCCCTCTCAATGTTTTTTCAACTTCTAGGAAGCATTTAAAAGCATTGTTTTTAAGTCAGTTTTTGTATCTTCTTTTATTTCCTTTATTTTTGAAAATGACATGAAAGATTGAGACCTTTTAAAGAATATTTTGGAAACAAAAATAGTTACACAGTGCCAGATCTGGAGCGTATGGTGGATATGGCATGACGGAGACAGCGCCATTCAATTATGTTTCAGACCTTTACTTGTTTTTTTTTACAATGCTAATATTGACATAATTTTGAGGATTGTGAAGGTAAAATAAGGTTTAAAAATGTTTGTTTATAAATCAGCATAAAAATGTAATAAAACCAGTGTTATAAGTTTAATACTTATAGTACAATCAGCAGGTATTTTTTTAGTGTAAGTCAATTTTTGTTTAAAAAAATTCAGTTATTCACAAAGATGCAACCAGGGAGGGGCATTAAAAATGATGAAGTTAGATTCAGGCTCCATATAGGAAACTAAAAACATTTTCAATGTTAAAAGTGTTTGAGGAACCGCCATATTCAACAAAAATGTAAGCATCTTTTTTGTTCAGCAGTAAATTCTCTACAAATTTTTTCAGAGACTGACTTTCGTAGAACGTAGCTGTTCACGTATAGCACGTATGCAAAAAGTAGTTTTTGTAGTAGTAGTAGTTTTTGTTACGTACTTCGTTAACTAACTGATTGTACATTAAAATGTCAAATGACAATCTTGTAAACCACTAAAGTTATCCAAAATATCTTGTTGACTATTGATCAAATATAAATATATGTAATTGCAAACTTGTAGAGCACTATAAATTGTAGAGATTTAGTATTTGGGTGTACGATAAATAGTTTAGGAGATATTTTGAAAAAACTTTTTTTATAAATTATGAGTTCTACAAAATGGCATCTCTGACAGAAATTGTAGAGAATTTTCTGCTACATCAGATTGGCATTTAACTTTTTAATATATGATCAACAATTTCCGAAATAATTTGCAAAAACTGCTTTTTGCAAACTTTGACGTTCTGTACCTGATAAAAGGTTAGTTCTATGAAAATGAGCCTGCGAAGTAATTTGTAGACAATTTAGTGCTTCACAGAAAATTTTTGTTATAGCATCTACAGTTCACGAGATATTCACGTTTCAACTTTTCGTAAAGATGGCGGCTAACGCATCCTCTCCTCCCTTTGGGCATAATACATTGGGAGGCACCCCCAAACACTTAAAAATAAATCAGTAAAATTATTTACTCAAAACTTCCCTTGCACTTTATTTATTCTTTTTATTCGCAACATCTTTCTGGACGTTTTATGATTTATAAATCATTCTATATTTTTTTTAATATTGTATATTTTTCATATTTTTTTCCTAGATAGTTGTATTAACTGCATGCGAAATATTATTGCCATCCGTAACATTTTTTTCTTAAATTATTTTAGGTGACCACCCTGTATATTTTTCATATTTTTCTTCTTTGACGGTTGTGTTAACTACATTCGAAATATTATTCCTCGCATTTTTTCACCCATTTTTATAGGGTGTACAATTCTGTACAATTCTTTGACAGTTGTATTAACTATGTGCCAAATATTATCGTTCTCCATCACATTTTTCATTATCTTTCTAGGGTGACCTCCCTGTACATTTTTTCATATCATTTTTGACAGTTGATAATTGCATGCGAAATATTTTCATCCTCCATCACATTTTTTTTTAAATTTTGTTAGGGCGACCGCCTTGTATATTTTTTTCATATTTTTCTTTGACAGTTGTATTAACTGCATTATCGTCCTGCGTCGAATTTTTTTAAAATTGTGACCACCCCATATTTTTCTTCTTCACTTTGTTAGGGTGACCACCCTGTTTTTTTTCGTATTTTTCTTTGACAGTTATATTAACTGCATGTGAAATATTATCGTCCTCCGTCACCTTTTAAAAAAAAATTTTGGAGACCATCCTGCATTTTTTTTTTCATATTTTTCTTCGGCAGTAGTGTCAACTACATGCGAAATATTGTCGTCCTCAGTCACATTTTTTTTTTTTTTTTGAGTGACTATTATTTCTCATATTGTTCTTTCTTGAGAATCGTGTTAACTACCTGTCAAATATTACTGTTTCCTTAATTATTTTTTTATGGGGTCCACCCTGTATATTTTTCAACAGAACTATTCCCAGTTCTGCGTTGGCAGTAGCGTCAGCTACTTACCAAATATTATCCTTCTCCGTCAAGTGGTTTTGTAGATATAACGCCGACAGACAGGCAGACAGACTGATGGAATTAAATGGCTTTAATTTTTGTAATCTACATTCTGTTACGTGTAAACACCCTGTATCGTGGATCCAGAAATTATAACACCAGGGTAACATTAAACACTAACTTAATAACTTATGTACTAATTATAATAATAATAATGTTTATTCATCTCCTATAACATTTACAAATACATAACATTTAAAGTTGATATCATAAATCTACGGGAAAAAATACAATAAGAAATGTATATAGAAAACGACCAATAAACCCCCTCTTCTAGAGCACTATAAACAGAAGTAGACCCACAAAGGAAACCCTGTTCCTTTACTAATATTCCACTTAGTACTATAATTCACTACTTTAGTCACTTGATCACTTTACTATCTTCCTGATCTTATTGAACTTGCTATCAAAACTAAGACTGTCACTGTCAGCTTCTCCATGCCTTTATATACCCAAAGATGAGGGATCTAGAATATTCTGTCATGGTGTCATCACTCTCTAGATATTTCCAGAAGTCTCTTTACTACTTCCAGACTCTGACACCACGCGCCATCTCTGGGCCAACTGCCAAACTAACCAAACCAGCTTAGCTTTATGTTGCCCTTATAATTGGAACTTAGAGGAAATCTCTACAGATGTCTCTGGGAGTACAAACATCTAACAGTACTCTGAAACGTAAAAATCCGGCAAAAACTCGAAGGGTTATTTTTTTTACGATTACAATACTTCCCTTCGGTAAGCGAGGGGAGTAAAAAGCAAATGACTTATGCTATTTCTGCCTTGCAAATCCACTTTATTTGAAATATTGATTGTTATAAATCTGGGAGCGTCATCAAACTGATTGCAGCCATTGACACGTCAATAGCTGAAATCAGATTTGTTTTACACAAAAAAGATATAGTAAAGGTCTTTTGATATCGATTCAAATTTGGTTAAAATTGGATGAGTAATAACTAAGCTACGAAGGTGTTACCGTGAAAAATGGGACACACTGTATATAAATAATATGTTCTTGATTCGAAACATTGAAGAAAATACATATTCTTAAATCAAACTGTAACATATTTTTAAATCAAGCCTTTGGCACTACCTGAAATTAGAATAGCTGCATTTATTACAAAGTTTTTGTTGTGCATTTTTATTTTAAAAAGGGTTGATTTTTAGAGAAATCATAATAGGCATTTTTTTTTACCGAAAAAATTAATGCAATATTATCGTTCAGCATGCTTTAGAACCCCTATATCAAAAATTTAGCCACGTTTTGATTTATCGTTTTCGAATAACGGCCCCCGTAAAATTACATTTTTCAAATGTTAAATAATTAATAACTTAGAAATGAATTGTTTTTCTAAATTTGGTCTACGAAATTTGATGAAAAGTGAATATAAATAGAAAATAAGAAATCACTTTTTTCCTAAAAACAATTTGTTTCCCTGTTATTAATTATTTAATACTTGAAAAATATTATTTTAGGTGGGCCGTATTTCTAAAACTGTAAATCAAAATATCATTCAATTTTGGATGTAGAGGTTCTAAAGTATGCTCATGAATAATATTGCATTAGTTTTTCAGTAAAAAAATTATGCCTAATATGACTTCTCGAAAAACCGACCTTTCCCTTTTAAATAAAAATGCGCGCCAATGACTGAAATATGTAATGGAACAATAATTAGATGTTAATCGACTTACCTTAAGAAAATTGATTCCTCAGTGGATATACAAGATGCTTTCACCACAAATACAACAGTAGTTCTCTAAGAATTATCTATATAAAATGGCTTCTTGAAGTGTTTTCAGTTTAAATCAGAAAAAATAAAAAACATAATGTATAGTTCTAAGATTTTTATTATGAATAAAAGTAAACACACATAAGAGTAAATATACAACAAATTAAAAAAATGGGAATTGCACAATTTAAAAATAACAGTACATAGGTCCTATTCTATTTTTACCAAAAAAAGTAAAATGTATTTTTTATAAGTATAACATAACAACACATTCACATTATATAAAATAAATAACGAATTCATAAAACTCAATATAAACGCTAAATAGCAAAAATATTTTTTACTATAGAGAAGTAAATAAATAATTATAAATTTAATGTACAGCCAACTAGAAAAATTTGGTAACACGATTTAAATATAATAAATAATTCTGCTCTTACGTGCAGATTTGGTTAACATAATATGGAATACTTTTTATTATCGTTTTATGAAAAGTTTTGCTTTTAAAAGAAATCAATATTAATGCTATTCAATTTTTGGCAACAAAACAGAAAAATCAAATTTCAAAAATTCAAATAGTTTGTATATAATTTAATAATTTAGAAATAGCCAAAGTATAAAGGACGCCCAAATACACGTAAAGAACAATGTAATTTTTAGTATATCTTATGTATGGTTTTAAAATAAAGTAAGCAGTGAAAAATTAGTAGAAAACCGCTGCCCAAGGAATCACTACTTCCACATCCAGATTTTCTATCCATGGCTCTCACAACGAAAAAATTTTGTATGTGGAAATAATTGTTTATGGAACTTTAATAATATAATATTTGAAATCCTTTACCCCAAAACCCCATAAAACGAGACCCCACATCGGTAGTAGGGTGGAAGTGGTGATAGGGGGTAGTGAGGGGTGGATGAAGTAAAAAAATATTTTGAGGTTTTTGGTTCTCTTGTACACAGTACACACACTAAATCACAATCTTTTCTCATCCCCTTTAATAATGGTAATGGGGGTGGTTAATGCCAAAAAGTTCCAGATCTCGTTAAAATACATAGATGTACCAAATTTCAAGTGAATATCTTAAACGGTTCCAGAGTAAACGTGCGCACAAAAAAGTTACAGACAGACAGGCAGGTAGGTAGACAGACAGACAGAATTTTTTTTACTCAAACTTAAAATCTCCATGTTTCATGACATATTCTAAGCCTATTTAAACAATAAAAATTTTTTAAATTTGTCGTTACTATACTTCCTCTGGACGTGGAGTAAAACAGAAACAATAAACATTTTTGCAACTATTTCTGGCAGCATCCATGGCAGGAACAAAAAAAAATTCTAGATTTTACACTTGTGTTTGGACGCACTTTGCTTTGGTTACTTCAAAAATATCGAATTAAAAAATTTTTAAAACTGAATTTTATATTTTTTGCGGAGCCTGTATGCTTTACCTATACTTTAACAGTGTTAAAAGAGGTTTCTTTTCAAGCAAATTTTTATCAAGGCAGGTTCAGGATTTTTCAAATAATTTAAATATTGCTATAAGCAGTTCAAACCAAATGTATTTTTTTTTCTTAAAAAAATTATTATTTATTGTTGCAACATTGCTCCAATGTTGAAGTATATTTTTTTGTTTATAAAGTGTAAATTAATATTAAAGATCGAAAAGTTGCTGATTCTTTCGCATGCTCATTCTGATGGTGCTATTAAAAAAAATTGTAATGTCGAATACTAGTATTAAAAAAATAATAAATTTTAAACCATTATTCGAAAAAAAAAACAATTTAAAATAATAAAGCTCCACAAATTGTTTATAACAATTTGTTTATTTAAAAATAATGAAAATAAAAAATAACAATTTTTTCAATAGCACCATCAGAAAGAGCATGCGAAATTATAACTTTTCGTTCCTTAATAGGTATTAATTTTTTATACTTTATAAATAAAAAAATACATTTCAACTCTTATTTTTTTAAGAAGAAAATCAAGGAACCTGATTTGAATTTTTAAAAGCCCCATCGAGTGCTGAAAAAACATTATTGAAAGTGTATATGTTTTGAATTGATTTAAATATTTTTAAACTTCATTATTATTATTATAGCCAGGCCGCTTGGAAAGTACCGAAGAACGATCATTATTACGTTTGCGTACGGGTAGCTGTAGATCCTAAACTATGATGGATGCCCTTGCAGACTTTTTTCTGGAAAATTTGATGGTCTACAAAAAGGTTCAGTGCACTTATGTCGAATCTATTACCGTTTTCGCTACGTAAGCGACGAACGGTTAAAAATCACTATCCTCTAATTCTTAACAATTTTCGTATAACGTTTTATACAAATTCGATGACCTTACAAGTACTCACAAATACTTTTCCTATCGAGCTGAATCGAATGGCTCCAAGAAATAACGTTTTCAAGCACCGGGAAATTAATGCAAGTGGTTTTACCAATTGCATTGCAATATATAGTATTTCTTCCTTATTCCACTATTTGCATATCACACATCAGACAAAACAAAACCCTTGCACTATTCACTGTTAAATGATTCTCCATTAACTGCACACAACACAACGAAAGCGGCAGGTGTCATGATAGAGGCCCGTCGACGCATGTGCAGAAAATAACATTTAAGAATAAGTGTATTTGAAGTAAATCGAATATTGAACCTTTTGGGTCAAGAATTATATAGTTCTCTATCAAGAATACTTTTTAATTAGCTTGAATTAAACTCATCTCTTAAATGAATATGAATTTTAATCTTAACTTAAATATAAAATATTCTACCTGAATAGAATGATGCTTGGAAGTCAACACCATATAAATATTTGATAGAAATATCGACACTTAACTTAGACTTCTACTCTTGTATGAAATTTAAAATTTCAAGAATAGGATTATTCTTAGAGATAGTATAGGATTTTTTTCCGTGCAGGCAACATTAGCGACAAGTTTCACTGAAGACATCAAGTTTGCTAAGTCACATATCAAGAGTAGATGACGTGGTATGCTATATGTTTCCCAGTGTTGCCTCAGTGGAATTTCGCCTTAAAGTGTGCCGCCTTTTTTTGTGAGGACAAAGGACTATAGGTAGAATTTTTTCATTAGAACAAGTAAAATTTTTCCTCTTAATGTTATCATTTATAAAATTAAAGAAATTTTTATGTGCAATGACTTCAAAAAATTGATTTTCTTTTTGTTTCCAATTTTTTTTTCTGCTTCGACTACTAGTCTATTGGTACTATCCTCCTTTCCTGGCTAAGGTATAGAGTATGAGATCGTGCACTCTAGATTATCGAGTTAGAAGACATTGCTATTGGAAATTTTACAAGCAACATGATCTTCAGAGTTCAAAATTTCTTTAACCTTTTCGCTGGGCAATTACTTTCCAATGCCGTAACGGCCGTGCGGCAATTTTTAGACCATCGCGTATTTATACGCCCATAACAGTGTATGGTAGTATTTACATGAAAAAAGAGAAGATAATTTCAATTATTTTATAGGTGTACAGTCTGGAAACACTTTAATAGTTTATAATCATAAAACACAATTTTTTGCACAAAAAAACTTTATTTTGCAATGGGCATTTCCCACGTTTTTTTTTTATTGAATATTTGAAAAGTTCTCTTTAAAAAAACTCACCCGTATTTTTTCTTTTTTACGAAATTTGCTTCTTTTCTACAGAAAAAAATATTATGTTATACGAATTTAAAATTGGCGGCAATATTTCTGCACTGATGACGAAATGGGGGGAATGACCAATCAGTATACTCTAGCACCCTTGGTGGAGGCTACATATGAGCAGATTGTATGAATAAGTGTTTGTCTCTTTCTATCAAATTGACAGACATGTCATCAAGCTTTGTTAGTTCTAGCACAGAAAAGAGAACTACCAGAAACGACACTTGGGCTTCCCGCCAAAATTCCATTGCCGCCATTTTGTTGTTAGTACATCCGTCAGTTCATTTATTGTTTTAGGTTAAAACAATAACGTGCGGTAAATGACAGCAGTGTTGCGAGCACTATTACTTTTGTAATAGATCTATTACTATTAAACGCTCCCTATTACGCTATTACGCCGCAACGAACATCTATTACTTTCTTTTTTGTTATGTCGTTATATATTTATACCGATGAATGCTACCAGCAGAACTGGTAGTCGGTGTTGACAGTGAAACGAAATCGCAAAGACTCTTAAAAGTCCATGACTTGTTAACGGTAATTTTATGCAGGAAGAAGAAAGCCTCTATTTGACTTTATGATAAAAATTTTCGCCATTCAATGACAGGTGGTGCCACTATAGAAACATTAAAATATATTCAATTTATTCATTTCGATGTAATAAGTATACATTACATGAAGATACTCTAAAAACTCACGATGACCTTCAAAAAAAATTTCGCCCGTGGCGTTCTCCTACTCTCCTCTACGTATGTGATTACGAAAAGTTGAAATCTATTACGCATTTACAACATCTAGTACGAAAAAACGAGACCTGCTCGCAACACTGAATGACAGTCTGTTCCTTCTTCTGTGGTTCTAGTCTAGTGACGTGTGAAACTACAGAAACTTTTCTTTGATGTATTTACTATCAAGTTGCCAAAAATGAATGAAATCTAAATCATATGACATTATTCCAAAGTTAAAACCTCTAGTTACTGTACTAATATATAATAATACATTTATAGTTACCAGGTATTTCATACCTGCTGAATTTATAAAACTAAATACCTAGGTATGTACAAAAACTGAATAAAAACATTAAAATATGATTCATTTCACTTTTGTAGTATACAAATTACAGTTAATAAATATAAACAACTAGGTTTAAGTGTTTTATTTTCTTTTACATTTATTGAATAATTTTTAAAATCATTATTAAATCTAAAGATTTATCAGTAACAGTTATTTTATTTAAGTAAACAGGATTGTCATTCACCATTTCACTGTCAATAATGAGATTATCACTTGCTGCCTTCTGTCTCCATTTTTTTTATGTCTACACAGTACACACACACACACACTTTTAAATAATTAAGAAACACAGTTATGAAGTCAAAATACTAAATCCGTGCGATCACAACGTAAATCGTAAATAAGAGAACATAACCTATCTATTTATTTTATTTCCATCATTGTTGTCAAGTGTCAGTTATTTGTAGGGAGTCAACATGTCGAAAGTGTGTTTCTTCTGTTAATTCTTATCATTTTTATTATAGGAATTGGTATTATTCAATGGAAATTCATTATTTTCAAAAGCGGAGATAAAAAGTAGACATTCTTTAGTGAAATAATTAAAGCATTTCCTCTAACATTAAACATTCATATACATTAGGCAACATGGACATAGTCTCATCGGCAGGTTTCTAGACGAGATGTAAAATTCAGAAACATCAAGAGGTTCGGTTAATTTTCGTATACGGCATCTGCATCATAACCTTAAATTTTAAGTTTTTCAAGTTTATTCTTATTTTAAATGTTTGTATACGCATTTTCAGCTTGAAGCCGTACTGGCTCCAAGCAAATATTTAAAAATTCAGGTAAATAATTTTTCAATATTGTTGATTAATAAAAATAGACTGCTAATTACAGGTTAGACTTCCAACCTACAAAAAGAGTCCTATTTTATTAGGACAAGGTATTTAGAACTTCATAAACATTACATTGAACTAGACTTTAGTTGAAAATACGGGAACCAAGCAGAAATTTTAATAATATCTGGGGTAATACTCTTAAATCTTAAGAAGTACATATTTTTGAGGTTAGCTGTGACGCCACGTGCAGATGCCCTATGAAGCCAGAAATTGTTAATTTTGATTGGAGAATCCCTTCATGACGTAATTTGAGCGCGTTTATTTGTTTGAAATATGGAGTAAATAAGACAACATTTTTATTTTTAAAATATCCATTTAAAATTAAAATATTAGACGATATGACGTGTATATACAGTATTTATTAGGTGTTAATAAATGATTTATGAAAAAATAATCAAGTTCCATTACGTGGGAAAGGCCCATTCCCGCTTGCAGAAACCTGTTAGCGTAAAGCCCGACCCACATTACCTTGAGGAATTGGCCCATATATATCTGCTGACTTATTGTATGTATTCGTCGATAGCAGCCTACCACTGTAAATAGTTTCTTTATGAAAAATGTATATGTACGCCCAGAGCAGTTTCGAGCGAAATGTATTTATACGTCTGGAGCAGTTAAAAGGTTAAATTAATCGGTGCCTTGTTAACCAGAATCAGTGGCAGTGTTATGACATTACTTTACATGTTAATAAGTCAGACACGTAGTTTTTTCAAACATAGAAACGGTGAACACCACACTTGACATGCGTTTGACCAATTAAGTTGTCATCATCTGGAGACGATTAGAATAATCACATCCAGGTAATGCTAACTTGGGGAAAGACACCTCAAGTATTTTGATACTTGTTTATATAAATGGCTCCAACCCCTCACTAAGATTGCATCTATACAGGGTGATTCTTTTAAGGCGGCCATCAGAATATTTCCCACTTGCAGATGAGATAGACATTTGAGATTTGGTACCCTACGATAGTCAACCATTGCGAATCCAAAAATAATAATTTCAAAATGGCGGCACTTCCGGAAATACCGGAAGTCGATACCAACTTGCTTATTTTAAATGGAACACCCTATATATTTTCGACTTTTCCAAATAATCATAAAATTCTGAGTCAAAACGTACCTAAACCTAAACCGAGCCAGCCGTTTCGGAGATATTTGACATTTTATAAAAAATTTGAGAGGTGTAACGGTTTGCAAGAACCGTTATAACTTTCTTCGTGTATTTGCTCTTTGGTACGTAGAAAGAACACAAGATGAGCTACTCTCCACAAAAAAAATAGATTCCAAAATAGTATGCCAAGTGTTTTATTTTTCACGTTACATTTTGTCAAATTCAAACCTCAAAAACTTTTTTATTTAAAATGGAACACCCTGTATTTTTTACATCAAATTATGTTAAATTAAATTCCCTTTTTTCTAGTATAAGCATTGTACGGGTTAAAGTTACAACTTTTCGAAATATTGGCGATTTTCTTAAATGGCCAAAATTTTTGAATAAAAATTGCCATCAACTTACCCATGACTAGAAACAATCATTAATGTCAGTCATTCAATTACACCCACGAAGACTTTTAGGTTTGTTTATTATTTATGGAGAATGTGATAAAGTAATACCAAGACCATATAACACATTTGCTACTCGATACCCACAAGAACAGAAACCATCTACCATACACTGTAAAACGCATATTGGATAATTTTAGAATATTTGGCTGTGTCAAATGGCACGTGTCAAATTTTATTATGGCAATCGATGTAGAATTAAATTTGAGGTGGACTTATATCAGCATGTCCTATATCTAACACTTTTTGAATTATTAACAAGCTTTTGTTGAAAACTATAATTTATCCAAAAAAACGTAGAAGCCTATGAAATAATTGAAACAATAAAATGGGTATCGAGTAGCAAATGTGTTATATGTTCTTGGTATTATTACTTTATCACATTCTCCATAAATAATAAACAAATCTAAAAGTCTTCGTGGGTGTAATTTAAACGTGCTGGCATTTTTTAACAAAAGAGAATGACTGACATTAATGATTGTTTCTAATCATGAGTAAGTTGATGGCAATTTTTACTAAAAATTCTTAGACATTTAAGAAAATCGCCAATATTTCGAAAATTTGTAGCTTTGTAGGGGTTACAATGCTTATACTAGAAAAAAGGGAATTTAATTTAACATTTAACATAATTTGATGTAAAAAAATACAGAGTGTTCCATTTGAAATAAAAAAGGTTTTGAGGTTTGAATTTGCCAAAATGTAACGTGAAAAATAAAACACTTGGTATACTATTTTGGAATCTATTTTTTTTGTAGAGAGTAGCTCATCTTGTGTTCTTTCTACGTACCAAAGACCAAATAAGTATCTCTTACACAAAGAAAGTTATAACGGTTCTTGCAAACCATTGCACCTGTAAAATTTTTTATAAAATGTCAAATATCTTCGAAACTGCTCGGTTTAGGTATAGGGTGTGCTACATGTTTTGACTCAGAATTTTATGATCATTTCGAAAAGTCGAAAATATATAGGGTGTTCCATTTAAAATAAGCAAGTTGGTATCGACTTCCGGTATTTCCCGAAGTTTTGAAATTATTATTTTCGGACTCGCAATGGTTGACTAGGGTAGGGTACCAAATCTCAAATGGTTATCTCATCTGCAAGTGGGAAATATTCTAATGGCCGCCTTAAAAGAATCACCCTGTATAAAAAATTAAGTACCATAACCCTACTTTTAATAGAGAGGAATTTTAACTAGCTGTGAAAGCATTTGATTGACGTAGAGCCGGTTTTATAGGTACAGATTCAACCAAAGTTAAACTAGAAGATTCTGTTGAGGTCCGAAATAAAAGTAAATAGTGTATTTAGCAAAGTGTATATTAAGCACATTCATCAAACAGGAAATTAACAAGAACTCAAAAAGACGCTTCTCACAGCAGTTTTTTTACTACAAAAATCATTCGATAACTGTCGATAATAACTGTCAATAACAACTATCAGTACCACAGAATCTTTATTCAAATTTATCAATAATTTCCTATTTGATGAATGTGCTTAATATACACTTTGCTAAATACGCTTATTTACTTTTATTTCGGACCTCAACGGCCCTTAGTCTTTTTAAAATGTTTAATTTTCTCTTTTCAGGGGTGCAAGGTAGACAAGTATTTGCACGTGTGATGAATCCGACTGTAGTTAAGCAGAGTACGCAGGTAGGATCAACAATAACTGACAAAATTACAGAAGTGACACTTCCATCGCAGGGAGGAGAATGATAGTATAATGATTGTTATTGCAAATTTGTAAATATATTGTTGATGATGTAGGTTAAAATGAAACTAATTAAATCGATTAATGATTGGATTTAATGAAGGTTGTATGTATATTTTGATTTAATAGTTAATAATTCTTTGTTGAAAATGTATATATTATGATTACTATGGTTTGTGATGTAAATAATACTTTTAAGACTTTTTTTATTCCAGTATTTATGTGTATTAATTATTAACAATTAAAATAAATAATTTTTTTATATAAATAGTGTTGATCATTTTTTACTTTTTCCTATAAAGAAGAAAATAAAATAATCATATCCTATTACACAAGCGGTTACATTGGGAGTTCCTCAAGGAACTATTCTTGGACCGCTGTTGTTCTCCATCTACATTAATGATTTACTGAGTCATATTACCAAAGGACTTACAATTATGTATGCTGATGACACCACCATCTGTATTTCTGCCTCGAGTATTGAGGAGCTCAGCTCACATATAAATACAACGTTGGACGAAATGCGAAGTTGGTGTGATCGTAACAAATTGATGTTAAATGGGAACAAGATGGTATTTATAGATTTTAAAATGAGGAGAAATATTGTGCTCAAAGATATCCCCTTAAGCGAAAGCTCAAAATTTCTGGGTACATTCATTGACAGTACATTGTCGTGGGTTCCACATATCGACTACGTGTGCAATAAATTAAACAAAGCATATTATGCAATCTACCAATTGATAAACATATTAAATGAGGAAGGCTTACTAAATGTCTATTATGCTCTAGCCTATTCTCATATAGCCCTAAATATTTCTCTTTGGGGAAAATCTAGTGAAGGATCAAGAGTTTTTATACTTCAAAAACGGCTGATTAGACTTATTTTCAAATTAAAGTATAGAGAAAGTTGTAGAGATACCTTTATCTCCAAGAGAATATTGACAGTTCCGTGTATATACATATACAAGTGTTTAATACATCTAAAATCCAATCTACATAAGTTTCATATACAAGCTGAAAACCATGACTATAACACGAGACATGGAAATTTACTAACTATTCCCTTTCACAGAACCTCTACTTTCAAAGAATCTCTATTATAACGCAATAATGCTACACAATAGTCTTCCTGAAAATGTTAAAAGTTTAAATCTCTTGAGATACAAAAAAAAGGTTAAGGACTTACTACTTGACAATGGCTACTACAGCGTTAATGAATTTTTACATAGAACTACAGGGACATAATTCATTGTCTTTTTCTATTTTGTCTTATTTTTAATTTGTCACTGTTGGTCTAGTAGATTAAGTTGTTTTTTTACACATTATTACTGTTGTTGTAATTTAGATATATATTCATAGTTTATATTTTTACTGACTTACCATAAATACATATACTGTATCTATACAAAAATGGTGAATAAATGTAAAAAAAAAAAAAATAAATGTTCATAAGATTTTTTTTTTCAAGGAGGGGAAACCCACACGGGCTACCCACTGGAATGGGTCTGAGTGTCAGACTCTACCTAACTAAAACCCCTCCTCCTGGGGCTCGTCTGTAAAATATTCCGAGAGCACTGTAGCCTCCTGCGCTTATTGTGCTTTCCTTGTCTTGGTTTACACTGTCCATTTTAATATTCCTGTATTACTGACAAGGTGATGCGGGTCTGGAAATTGGCGAGTTTTAAATGGTTGCCGGGTCTGTTTGTGTCCTCCCGTAGATATATATTCTACGGTCCAACGCCTCGCAGTCGTGTACAATATGTTCCACAATTTCTGGTACCTTACCTCACAGTCTGCAGTTAAGATCGCCAGCAAACTTTCCGATTAAATGCAGGTACTTCTTAATGGGAAAGTGTCCTGTCAGAAGACCTCAACTGGATCCTGTTCTTTGTGAGCAGTTCCTCAGTTTGTTTTGAACATGGTCCGTTTTTCCATGTTGATTTCCTGGAATATTTCTCCAGTAGTGGTTGTTCATTCTTGACACAGTCTCTGGCTGAGCCTTTTGTGATGCCCAGCGCGGGTTCTAGGCCATAGATATATCAGCTGCTCCTTATCTAGCAAGTTCGTCAGCTTTTTCGTTGCCCTCTATACTGGTATGTTCCGGCACCCAGAGTAGCCTTACTACTGTTCCGCTTAGTCAAAATTTTGAGCTCTTCGAGCTCAGTCTGCAAGGCATCTTGTTAGAGGCTAGTGCCTTACGTGCCGCCTGATTGGCTGATGCATTTGAGATCTGCTGGTTCACATATCGTCGTTTGACATTCTCGAGTATAGTCAAAATATTTGTTTGGAACACCGTGGAGTGTTGTCCAAGAGAGAGACTTATACTCGCTCTTGACCTTTCACCATGTATTCCTGCTCCAGCTCCTGTTTCCATCCTGGACTCGTTGGTAAACCAGGCCTTTATGTAAAGTATCAGGAACACCTGTCATACAGTCTCCCATCTCCAATGGTGATAGTGAAGGGCTTGTTGAATGTAATTTTTGGTGTCATGTAGTCTGACCTCATACTTAGATGATCCGCTACAATGTTTATTACCCTTGTGCCCCGAATTCCCTCTGAGAGGAGTCGGGTTCTGAGAATTTTGTAGCCTTCAGCTCCCATTCTGGCCTCCTCCTGAATCACAAAACTGAGTGGAGAGAGGTCTAATAGGGTTTCCATGCCTGCTGTAGGGGTGCTTTTCATTGCACCTGTAATTCCCAGGCAGGCCAGTCTCTGCACCTGGCCCAGCCTGTTAGCTGCTGTTGTTTGAGTAGCCTTGGCCACCAAACTAAGGCAGCGTATGTGATGGTGGGTCTTATTACACTGGTATAGAACCAGTGCACCATACCAGGCTTGAGCCCCCATATCTCTTACCATACAGTCGTCTGCATGTTGCCATTATGGCCACAGACTTATGTATTACTCTGTCCAGGTGTTGGTTCCAGGTAAGTTTGGAGTCTACAGAATCGGAAAGTGTTCGTTTTGGTATTGCATAGTTTCAACGACTTAACCGACCACCCACAATAAAGGCGTCTACCAGTACTCTAGCAGAGGCAAAGAGTGACACGCTCCATCATGTACATAGCATGCTCGCTCTTGCTTGCCTTTGTGCCAATCCCAAAACCAAGACTTTCCGATTCTGTATAATGACTCCAAGGTACTTTACCTCCCCCGACATCTGTAACAGTGTATCTTGGAGAACTAGAGGACCCAATCCCTCCAGGTTTCTCCTTCGGGTGAATGGGAAGATGCTGGTCTTTTTGGGACTGATTTCCAGCCCTTCCTCATCGGTCCATTTGTTCACCATATTCAGGGCCTTTTGTGGACGGTCCCTGACCATGTTGTTAAACTTCCCCCTAACTATGATGACTATGTCGTCAGCATATCTTTGGGCTTCAAATCCCTCGTTTGTGAGTTTCTCTAGTAGGCCGTCAACTACAAGGTTCCATAGTAGAGGGGAAATCTTCAAAAGATGGTTGTAGTATAATTTTAAAGGGGTAGTTTAAATGTTAAACAATATTAACACAAGTTTCTGCGAAACCATATAATCTTTCCAAATATAAAATTCTTCTTGACAAGTTGTTATGACAATATGAGAATCATCTAACCCTATATGGTTTTTATGTCTATGAGTGCATATTGTTCATATTTAAAAACAAACAAAAAATACTTAGTATGAAATTTCATTTAACCATATATTAGATTCCCGTGCTATAAGACTAGTAAGTATTTTTATTCTGTAATTAGCTGGCGGTATAGAACGAGTCAATTACAAAAATAATAGTTCACGTTTACAAGTTCACAACAAATTAAAAGATAAATAGCAAAATTATTAAGTTAACAATACACATGTATTATTAGGTGTTTTCTTTCTACCAACAATCTTAGCTAAGCTAAGTAGTTTTTCAGTCACGCCTGATGATGAGTGAAATATTCGTGTACCACAGTTTGCGTCTGTCAAACCTGTTTTTTATTTCCACAGCACACTTTTATTTGAATGTTTTGAATCTAGTTTTATTCAATTTCCACGGCATACTTGATAAGCGTATTTTCTCGATATTTTAATTATTATCCACAAAAGAACTGTGCGTTTGGGTTAATATCAAACCGAGTTTTGATTTGAAGGTATCAATAGATTTGTCTTAAAAATTCCCGCACATAAAAATGTACAATAAACATAAAAACAATGACGATATTTTTTATAAATCTGGATATTCGTAAAGCTGACCTATGGACATACACTGGATATCCGCTGTACATCCATTGTCCAGCATAGTGTGACAAATACGTCCTATGTATGTCCACTGGATATTCCTAAGGATTTACAGTGGATATTTTATGGACGTTCAAAGTTGTGATAAAAGAATATCCATGGGATATCATATGTGGTCCATATCTGCTCTTTAAGGATGTCTGCTTTATGTGCTTCATGTCCAATGCGGATATTCATAGGACGTACATAGGATATACTTGTGCTGTTTAGGACTTTTAGCACTTATATCAGAAAACCTTCTAAGAAAAGAGCAGTACCCAGTAGAAACTATAACAGCGCTTATTATTATTGTTCATTTTACATATTCTGTGGACATGACATGTTGCTAAAGCTTTGTCTTTTCTAATTATTTCTGGATGAATGCTGATTTAATAATTTATAGCTGAAAATCCAGTTTCAGAACTATATGATCCATCATCGAATATACACTCACCGGCAAAAAAAAACGGCCACCTGAATAGTGCGAAACATTTGTTGTTCAATAACTTTTGTAATATTTCACCGATTTTAATTATCTTTTCATCACGTTTTAAATAAATTCATCAAAAATATCTCATGCCCTTTCAGTTTTGAAAAAATAATTATTTATGACTTATTACACCTGGAGAACCAAAATTTTGTTTTGGTGATCTAATTTCTAAATACCCTGTGGTGTAATTAAGAAACTTGGTCAGGTTCTCTTGTGCTCTGTTCCAAAGCCCAATCCATTCTCAAAAATTTATTTTTTGTAGAAAATACACAGTTTCAAGTAAAATTTTGCAATTTTTATTTTTTTATTTTTATACTTAACAAATATTTATCTTCTCTTTATGAACTTTATTATTCCAAATATGTGATTTATCAGTATTGTGGACCTCGCTTGTTGAAAAATATCTGTGGGCATGTGTGTGATTTCTCTTGAAAGTAATTTCACAATAACATCCAAATAATTTTCAATCTGTCAACATGATACTTAGAACTGAGGACGTGTGTAAAGTTGTTGCCTTAAGCGAGGATAGTCGAAGTTAGCGTTGTGTCTAATGTGTTGGGAATACCCCGAGCAACCATCCAAGATGTTTGAAATCGTTATGTTGAAACAGGCAATTGTACCAGGCGACCAGGATCAGGTAGAAGGAGAGCAGCAACAGCAGTTAATAACCATTTTATTCGCCTTAATACATTAAAAAATCTACTGCTTATTTTCAACATCGCTTAGAAATGGTACGTAGAGTTATTATAAGTGAAAGAACTGTCAGAAGAAGGCTTGTGGAATTTGGAATTTCACTAGACTGGCGACAGGACCGTAGCTACTGCCACGACAAGACCGTTCACTGATGAGTCCAGGATTTTCCTGCGGTCATCTGATGGTCGTGAAAGAGTGTACAGATGACAAAATGAAAGGTTTGCCGAATGCGCTATTTCTGAGCAAGTCTTATATCAAGGCGGTTCTGTTATGGCGTGGGCCGGTATTTCAACTGAAGCACATACTGAACTTTTATTTGTAGAAAACAGAGCTCTAAATGCTCACCGCTACGTACAAGATATCCTTCAAGAAGTTGTAGTTCCATATGCTCCTTTTATTGGAGATGAATTTATTTTAATGCACGACGGGGCAAAGCTGCAGACATTGTAAACCAGTATTTGAACGATGTTGGTATCCAACGATTAGAATGGCCTGCATGTAGCCCTGACCTCAACCCACCGATGAACTTAAAAGATGTATTTGTCGTCGTCCAGTATTACCGGAAACACTGGCAGAGCTGCGTTTTGCTTTGCAAGATGAATATGCCACAATCTTTCACGATCGAGTTTTGAAACTTATCCATTCGATGCCAGGTAGATTGCGTGATGTTATTTCAGTAAGAGGTGGACATACACGTTACCGAATTAATGATTTATTAAGATCAGTATTTGTACTAGTTTAAAATTAAAATTTATTGTTAATATCACTTATTAAAATTTAATTTTCTACCCATCGCTTTATTGTTTCATATGAATTGCAAATTTTTACTTATTTTCTACAAAAATTCAGATATTGGAATTAATCAAAAAATAAATTTTTGAGAATGGATTGGGCTTTGGAACAAAGCACAAGAGAACCTGACCAAGTTTTCTAATCCTCCACAGGGTGTTTAGAAATTAGATCACCAAAACATAATTTTGGTTCTACAGGTGTAATAATAAGTTGTAAAAAATTATTTTCTCAAAATTGAAAGAGCATGAGATATTTTTGATGAATTTCTTTAAAACGTGACGAAAAGATAATTAAAATCGGTATTACAAAAGTTATTGAACAACAAATGTTTCGCACTATTCAGGTGGCCGGTTTTTTTTGCCAGTGAGTGTACAATAGTTAATTTTCTTATTCCTTATACAAACTGTTTAACATATTTTATTTATACAATGTACCACAGAAATCTTTTCCGGATATTTCCTATTGTTTATGAATTTGATAATAGGGCGACCATATATACTCCTATAGTTTTTTAGACTAGATCTAATAACATGATATATGTAAAGATTTTTTTAGCTTATATGTTGGAAAAATCTTTCGGGCTTTTTATTAATGAAACCAGGAGTCTTCAGTGCTTTGTTACATATATTCTATTTGGTACTTAAAATTTAATGTCGAGTCAAAAGACTCCTAGATCTTCTGTTACATTAACGTCATCAATTACATTGTTCTAACATACTGTGCTTTTGACAATAATTGGTCTGAAATTATTTTTTCACGCCTAAGCATTTTTTATTGACATTAAATTGATAGATTGTTTATCGGTTACATTTACAGGATTATAAATTGACAGATATCCACTTGCAGCACTACTTGCCACCGTGCAAAAAGCCTATAATATTCCACAGTAAAGAGCAAGTCTATACTTGCTCTTTGCGAGATAAACCTTGCTTATTCGTGTATAAATGTAGGAAAAAGGTAAGTAATTAAAACGTCATAAAAAGTAATAATAATAATAATAATAATAATTTATTGGTGTCAAAATACATATATACAATGCTTACACACGTCAAAACATAAGACAATATAGTAGACATATAAAGATATTAAAAATAGGTAAACCACACATTGATACATAAGACAATGACAAACAAAGTTAAAAGTATTATAAAATTATCTGAACTAATTAACAAATTAAGCAAGGGCAATGATGTGGTAATAAGTGTACAATGCCTAGGTCGTTGTTAAATTAAATCTGAAAAATCGTTCTGAAAAAACTCTTCAAAACTGTAGAAGGCCTTAGTTTTTAAGTAACCTTTAATTTTATATTTAAATTGCAAAAAGTTTAAGTTTTTCACTGAATGAGGAAGAGTATTTGTAAAATTTGGCAGAATAATAACCTGCTCCGTTTCTAGATCTCGTAAGTCGAAGAAAATTGACATTAATTTTATCACCATTCCTTGTTGTATATTCATGGATTTGGCTGTGCGTTACGTATTGATGTTCATTTTGTTTAAGATAAAGTAAACACTCGAGAATATAAACACAAGGCATAGTTAATATCTTGAGATTAATGAATTGGTCTCTACAATCATCTCTGTATCTAAGATGAGATATTATGCGAATGCATCTACGTTGTAAGCCAAAAATGTTGGAAGCGTGGGCTGAGTGCTCCCAGTTTAAAATTTTGTACAACATATTTGCATGAAAAGAACCATAATAAGCCGTGAGTAGGTAGTCAAGGGATACTGTGTTGACAAGGTTGCGAAGGAAATAAATATTTTTAGAGAGTTTAGTCGATAATTTTGTAACATGTTCTTCCCAGGACAATATTAAGTCCAAGTACACACCTAGAAATTTTACGGATTCATTGGTCTGTTCTTCTCGATCCCTGTTTCGCAATGTAAATGTTAATGATTGTGTCTTGTCATCATTTAGTTTTAACCTATTGTTGATTAAAAACCATTCGTATATATGTTCTTCAGTTTCTGTGACAGTCCGTTTTAGTTCATCAGGTATGAAATTAGTGTTTAGTGCAGTGGTATAATAGTTTTTCAATGCACTTAAGTAAATAAAACAAATCATTCATTTTTCATAAATATATATAGCAGTAATATCATCACAATTATACAAATATTATATACAATTATACAAATATTATATACCATATTCAACATGGTACAACTTAAGCAAACATCAGCCTAATAGCTTTATATTTACATATTTACCAAGCCTTACAAATTAATATTTTTATGGTCAAGATAGTCTATCACAGCATGTTTTTTTATTGAGAGAAACTTACAATAACAAAGTAATTGGAATGAATATTTTTAACAATTATAACATAACCAAAATACAGCAAATGCTACGAATCATGAGGAGCAGGCGAAGTAATAATATGTTTCTACCTTTCTTTCACACTGTATTAATAAAGTAAAAGAGGCATCACTTGGTGCACACTAAATTTCCCCTATGCTCACCAACATTCATAGCATTTATTATAAATTGTAAGAATAATAAATTAAAATTTAAATCAAAGGCTTGAATTTCATTTTTCTACTTTTTTGGACATTGCCTCAAATTCTGTTCGTGATGATTTTGCTGATATAAGTCTATTTGAATTGATGAATACTGTTTTGCAATTTTGGAGAAAGTAAAGAATATTGATGAGTCAGTGGCGGCTGGTGAAATTTCAATTTTTTTTTCTCGTCTGTGGAGCATGGGACCCATACGAAATATGGAACATAACATCTAGAGAAGCACTTCTCTAATGACCCCTACAAAATTTTGAAAAAGCAGTTTGCGGAAAAATTTTTGAAAATTCGGTAGCCTCCCCTGGGTCTAGGGACTCCTGTTTATTTATTTATTTTTTTTTGTCATATGCATTTGACTCTTCATAAAAACACAATACGTTTTGAAGTATGAAAATATTTTCATTATTAACTGAAATATAATGAACTGAAATTTTGCAATTTACAATTTAACAAATTACAATATTTCAATTCATTGTATCTCAGTTAGTAATGAAAATATTTTCATAAACTCCAAAACATATTGTTGTATTTTTATGAAAAGTCAAATGCATATGACAAAAAAAATAAATAAACAGGAGTCCCTAGACCCAGGGGAGGCTACCGAATTTTCAAAATTTTTTAGGGGTCATTAGAGAAGTGCTTCTCTAGATATTATTTCCCATGTTTCGTATGGGTCCCATGCGCCACAGACGAGAAAAAAAATATTGAAGTTTCACCAGCCACCACTGTGATGAGTAGTATTTATCATTCAAAGAAATATTTTCTTAATATATAATCAAGTATTTCTACTTTGTTTCTGGTATATATTAATTTATTAAATTTTTATATCCAAACAACATATTTACTACACAGTAAAAAACAATATCTAATTACCATCAAACCACCAACCAACTGAATTAATAATCTCAATAGCATTTGTTAATCAGACCAAAGGGAAAATGGGATTAATAATTTGTATTTTTACGATGATAGGTTGAATTTGAAACAACATCACTGAAAAAAGAAACAATCAATTTCAAAATATTTTACATATATATACATAAATTTAAAATTTCCCAGTCGTAGTAGTATTAATATCTAACTATAATTTGTCAATTTACTACATTAATGTGCATTATATGTATACCATTTCTTCTTTTCTCATTGTATTAAGAAAAATAGAAGATATATATATATATATATATATACTCCATGCGACAAATCTTGCACTATTGAAATAAATAAATGAAAAATTACATCAGAAAAATCACTACTTTAAATTAATGGGCACTTACAAAAAGTCACCCAGAGTATTTTTACTGCTTTCTTTATGGTCAGGTTTAATAAAACCCATTTTGCTCAGAACACTGAGATTGCATGTCCTCTACCACATCAAAAAATTAGTAAAGGGACATTTTGTTTTTGTTGTAAAAATAGTTAAAATAGTTTGAATAATCCTTCTCTTTTACATGGTTATTATTAAGTTCTTATAAATTCTTTTCTCATTTTTTTCCATAATAAACTTAAAACTAAAACTATACATTTGGAATTGAGCAATATGAAAGCTAGATTTCTCTCTATTAAAAAACTAGTTGCGGGAGTGCCCAATTCTCGGAAATATTTTCAAATCATGGCTTGTCTTGACAGCTGCTCCCATTTTTTGTTTTTGTAAATGCCCATTACTACAGACAGAAAGTTAACTTGAATTGACTTCTTATGTTTTATGAGTCAGGTTATGTTGTTGTATATGTTGTTATATTGTACACAAAAATGGACATAATATGATAAATACTCTATTATTAATCATTATTATCCTCACGGCCATATTTCATGACATGTTTATCTATATAGTGTTGCTAATTTCTACATTATAGTTCGTTTAACTAAACATAAACACACCACATATAGTAGACTCCCAAATCCAAAGCCAATAAGGCTGTCTGGAAGGGGGTTACACATTTAGAAAAACGCAAACGTACGTCCATACCCACTGATATTGTCAGTACCGATGCTGGGGCTAGAACCCAGAATGCGACAGACAGTCGCCACTCAATACACCTTAACTGACTGAGCTACCGTGCCAGTGTCTGTTATATTGTATGTATGTACATATATATATATGACCAGGTGTAAATTATATTATGTATTGACAGTTTTGTGTATCATTTTGTTTTATTACTACATTGCTTGACACGGTTATAACAATCTCATTGTTTACAACTGCATATTTATTGCATATTTCGTCCATTTAATTAAATGATGCATGTAGGGTGACTATTGTGCCATTATTGTTCAGTACCGGCTGCGACATGATGGCGAATACTAAAATCGCAGATTTATCTTAGAATTTATAAAATTATATAGACAAGCCTCCTCCAGCCTTATAGCCTTAAGGCCTAAACACTTCGGCATTGGTTTTCCTGTGCTGGAGGAAAAAATGAATGCCTCGTAGGAAGGATTCTTGCCTTTGGATTAGAATTCGGCTTGAATAGGGAAATTCCTGCAACAGAAGTGCAGAGACATTTCATCGTCTTGCTAATAAGAAGAATATAGACAATTCACAACTTTATAGACAGTCGAAGTAAAATATATGCAGGTAAAACCCAGTTAAACAAATAAGTGGGATCTGCTGATGGTTACCAGTTATAGGTTAAAAAGATAAATGGAGAAACTCGGTCACAGTTAATTTGTTATTTTTGTTAGTTTCCATTAAATGTTTATTTTGTTTCCTTTATTATATGGCACTTTCCTTTCTATAACTTTCTTTTTGCCTCTAGTAAAAGAAATGGCAATGTTAGAGATATTCTTTCAAGCAAGTGGGTAGGCATAGCAAGTCTTATTAATAGCTGCCAAGATGACCTCTGCCCTTGCAATGTTTTGGTAGTGTCGTTAATGGGCAATGAACAAAGTCTAGGAACAGTTTATATGGGTTGATGTGATTCCAATTAAGAAGAAAAGTATACTAGCAAACTCAAGCCAAGTGACTTGAGGCTAAAAATATGTTTTAATGAAGACTATTCCTTCACTTCCTAGAAGGTCTTGGCATCACATTCTCTCTAAATGACATCAATTATTACCACTCGTACTAAATTCGTAGTATAAGGTATGGTATGTCCTGATAAATGGTCTGGTGTAACCAAGCAAAGTGTAATACTGGCACATATTTTAAATTAATTTGTAATAGAATTCCACTATTCTAAATTAAAAATGTGATGTGATATTAGATACAATTAATCATATCTAATAGGAACCACTCACTGATATCTTCTCAATGTGTGATGTTCGTTCTATTGAATGATTTTAAAACTCTTTAAATGTCGATGGAATCTGCACACTTTTCAAAATATGACGGAACCCTAGGGTGGGTGGACGTCGACGAACTGAGCATACCTTATAATTGTATCATGATTAAATTCTATGTTGTCATGAATTATAATATCCTAAAATTAGTACGAATTCTATAATTTGAAATGTTTAGGAAGAAAAAAAAATAGCCAAGATAGCTTTTCAGGGTAATAGCCAATAGCCAATAAGCTACAAAAGATATGTATTGTTTGCTGAGGCATTTAAGTAGGGCAAAAACAGAGCTGATATTTATTGAACTTGAATATAATATGGAACAGTTTCCTATGCCAATAGGAGTAATATATGTCTTACTCTCCCCTATTTACCTTTTAGTTGGAACTAACACTTAAACTTCTTAAAGTAGGATGACAATTTTACCATACATAACTTCTTGAAAATGTGTACTGAGACACCACAACATTGTCATAATTTCTTTCAAAATTCTATTGATATTGTTGGTATACAAACTCTAAACCTTTAGTTGTAATCAGAGATGGCAATGGTTTTTTTTCCCTCATCGGGAATTTTCCCAAAAATGGCTTCTTTCCTGGGAGAGTTAAAATGAAAAAATCCCTGTTTTTTTCCCATTTTTGAATTTACCGCCAATTTTAACCTAACTTTTAAACTAAAAGTTGGTTAGGTCAGAAATTTTCCCAAAAATAGTTTTTTTCCTGCTAGGGCTAAAATAAAAAAAATATATTTTTCTTCTCATTTTTTAATTTGCCGCCAATTTTATTGTAACTTTTAAACTAAAAGTTAGGTTAGGTTAGAAATTTTCCCAAAAATGGTTTTTTTCCTGGGAGGGTTAAAGTGAAAAAAAAAAACGTTTTTTTTCCAATTTTTGAATTTGCCGCCAATTTTAACTAAACTTTTAGACTAAAAGCTAGGTTTGAACTAAATCAAAGAAAAATAGCATTAAAGCTCTTATGTTATGAATACAATCAAATATACCTATCATATTCGGTATCAAAATGATGGTCTTTTAATAACCAATTCATTTTGATAAAAAAAATATTTTTCCGGGGAAAAACCGGCTTTTTTCCCTGGTAAAAACCCCAAAAAATAAAAACCCAGTTGTTATCCATCTCTGGTTGTAATGTAGTTCACAGGCAATGTTAGTGAGATTCAAGAAGAAGAATACTTCCCCCTACTTGCACTGTACCACAGGCCTGTAGCTAGGGGTGGGAGAGGACGGGCGTAGCTGGAATAATTTCCACCAGACCTACGGCGACCGCAGAAAATAATGAGGTACACTCAAAGAAAATGATAGGTGAATTCAACCAAAAAGAGCATATGAAATCGCGCCTATCTAGTTTCATAGTTAAATCAATCAGAAAAGAATAGTCATACAACAACTTTGTTTTCGTAAACAAATAGTAGTTTAATAATCATATCTTCTTGTAGAACAAATTAAATAGTATAATGACATTTTTTTTATGTTCACTAACCATTTTCAATTTGGTCTACAATTAAATAGTACGACTTTGTTTTTTGTTCACCAACTAATTTTTAGGTTGATCTACACTTTATTGTATGATGAAGTTTTTTTTGTTTGGCCAAAATTTCAGTATTGAGACATCAGACCACCCAAACCAAAGATTAGAGATCGTTTATAAGATCCATCCAAATATATCGATGATCCCTGAGAGAATTTGAACATTGCAATCATGTTATTAATTTTCTATAAATTCATAAGAGTATAAGATAATGCATGATTGATTATTGTCAGTCTTTTTATTAATTAAAATAACAATCACATTTTGTTTAAAAATACCATCAATATAATTTAGTTTAACAAAATTAACGATATTGTTAGTTAACCATTTTTTTTTTGTTGAATTTACCCATACTATTTCTTTGAGTGTAGCTATTTTTAAATGGAAAAAACGAATTTTTGGCCCACATGCCCTCTCTGAAGAATGATTTCCCCACCCTTAAAACATTTTCTAGCTACAGGTCTGCTGTACCATCGAATAATGTGCTGTGTTGACAATGATCATATTTCATTCAAGTAAGTTTCAATGCTGGGTCTGAAATGTATTCCATTTTCTGGTAAACTGTCGCCAAAATTGTTTTAACCCTATTTTACATTTATGGGTAATTCTTGACACTTAGTGAATAAAATAGCAATTTCTAATGCATTGGCCATGAAATAATGAAATAGTGAAATAAATTATTACCTTAACCCTTTCGCGCCCGGACTCAGACAAACAAGCAATTTCGTCATGTGCTCATGTGCCAGACAGACCAGAACCGATAATACACGCAAACGTGGAGGCACATAGTTTAGGACTGGAGTCGAACGAACTCGTTTTAAAATAACGTATTTATATTAAGCAAATAAAGTACAATGACCACACCCACATCTACATTTTACTGGTTGATTTGGGGAGTATCTTTCCTATGTGTAACTACACTGAGGAGATCATGCCAACAAAGCACGTCAGTTCGCTTAAATCTATCATGTAATACGTACTAATCGTTTTAATTTTTACTGTAATTTTACACGAAATATAATGGCATTCAAGAAATATTTGTCAGACGAAGATTTGCTCGATATTCTGATGAACAGTGATGATGAGAATGAGTGCTTTGATAGCAATCTGAATGAAAATGACTGAGGAAATGGTTCAGGAAGTGAAGACGAGTGTTTAGTAGAGGAGAGTGAAAATAATTTATTGTCACATAACGAGGAATGTTCGGATGATGAAAACGATGTTCTAATATTGAACTTAGGTACCAGAAACGTACAAACATGCATACGCATCCCGTTGCGATCCAACAGGTGCAAAGCTCTGAAGTATGTGCAACAATCAAAATCATCTGTCAAACTTCCATATAGCATTTCTTAATTTACAAGCAATATAATAACTGTTTGTAAAAGTAACCTGAATGAATTTTTTCTTAGAATGAACATCAGCAACACATTAAACAAGATTTTGTTTTATAATAAAACCTTATTATCTACTAGAAATGATTAGTGTGAGAACAAACGTATTTTGCTATGTGAAATTTAACAAATAACACTGTTTATTAGTATGCTTATTTTCTTATCACGTATAATGCCCATTTGTTTAACCCTTGGTTTAAATTAAATAACAGTAAACTTCCAAAGTTTTACAAACTTTGAACATAATAAGTCATTACTTACATATTTATTTGGGACACTACAAAAAAAAAATGTTAAAGTGAATGTTGATTCAGTAATTGCTCCTCCTCACTTTTTTTCCATCCTTTTCTGTATGTTATGAAACTTCCAACTACTATTAATAAAATACCAAAACCGAGTAAGCCGTATCCTGTATAGGTACCGGCCGACGGTAACACAAGGAGCAATTTTGCTTGGCTCGCTAAATCTTCAGTCATTTCTGCGGTTTGTTTGAACCAAAATGATGGCATAAGTGTTGATGTCACGTTAGCCAATAAACTACAAAAGATATATAATAAAGTTAGTTAAGGTGGGCGATACCGGGAATGCAATTCGATAATTGTTCCTACATCCCTGAACCGATTCAAAGAATTTTCTAATAGGCTTTTAAAGACAACTTTATAGAATGGCAGTAGCCTATTGAAAACTAAAAAAAAAAAAAAAAATTTCTTATGCGAAAATCAAAAAATTTGTTTGTTTTGACATCATAGTCTGGTATCATTCTATCAGGTTTTCTCTAAAAGCCTATCAAAATATTTTTTGAATCGGTTCAAGGATGTAGGAGAAATTATCGAATTACGAAATCATTTTCTTAAGCCATCCTTAATATCAAAGCCTAATAAAAACGATAACTAATGAAATAATACATAGATACATATACCATGTATTATACAAAGACATCAATAATGATTAGAAGAATCTAAGACTATTAATTCCCATTAAATTAGAAATTTATGTTTGTTATGTTTTTAGCAATGACTTCTAGGAATATTCCATGTGTTCAGACGAGGCTGTGCATAGTAGGGAATTTTTGCAAAAAGTTGGCCAAAATATGAGGTGCAAACTTTGAATTTCATTTTTATTAGGAATAATGCATATCGCATATTGCCCAAACTCTTTTTAAAAGTCACTAAAGCATGATTCGAGTGAAAATGTTTTTTATTCCAGTGAGATCATTTTGCACTAGAAAAATTTTTTCATATACCGTGTGTGTAGTCGCGGGCTAGGCATGGGGAGTAGAGTTGCAACATCGCGTGTGCCAGCTGGCTGAAATGAAATAACAGAGCTGGAATGCTCCATCGATGGACGAATTTACGGCTGCCGGTGTTGTCATATTTCTCACGCTACGTGAATGTACATGCCTAATGGGAAATTACACGCACGGTATAATATCATAAGTGATATAATTTTGTCGGCAAAATTTAGTGTTGCTTTGGCAATTTCGAGATTGACATTGACAGATAAAAATAACGAGCCGTCAGGCGAGTTATTTTTGTCAATGTCAAGAGCGAAATTGCCAAAGCAAGAAACTCGAGTAGAATAATCATTAAATTTTGCCAGACGAAATTATATCATGAATGGTATTCGTCATGACTATTTCATGAATAAAAATTTAGGCAAAAGAAAACAAATTTATTAGATATAGGAAGTAAATTTAAAAAAATAAAGACATAAATCACCAAATCTTGAACATTGGGGGGCGTTATACGGCATCTGTATCATCAACATAACCTTAGATTTTAAGTTTTTCAAGTTTATTCTCATTTTTAATGTTTGTACGTATTTTTAGCTTGGAGCCGTACTGGCTCCATGCAAATATTTAAAAATTCACGTAAATAATTTTTCAATATTGTTGATTAATAAAAATAGACTGCTAATTACAGGTTAGATTTCCAACCTACAAAAAGAGTCCTATTTTATTAGGACAAAGTATTTAGAACTTCATAAACATTACACTGAACTAGATTTTAGTTGAAAATACAGGAACCAGGCAGAAATTTTAATAATAGCTGTGTAATATTCATAAATCTTAAGAAACACTTATTTTTGAGGTTAACTGTGACGTCGCGTGCACATGCCCTATTCTCGCACATTTTTTACAACTGACGTGCACTGACGTTTGCAAAAATTATTGTAATAACACCTTACTTGTTGAATCGTTTCAAAAAACAAAGGAAAATTTGCCGCTGAAAAACAGGTTGGTTGCTTCATTCTGGCTTCTCATTGGTTGAGCAACCTTGGCAAAATTTTAAATGTTAAACTTTGTTGATGGAAACTATTTATTGATTAAAATGATCGATTTTGATTGGACGAAATTTATAGGAATGAAATAGTCATCTGAAACTTTGACAACATGGCCACTGTAGTAACTTTAACCAATAATAATGTTCATGCATACCAACTATACTTACACAAATACTACTAAATAGTTCCATTTTATATTCATGTACATGCACAAACTTATAAATAAGAGATTAATTTTTAAATCTGATTAACTTTTAAATAATCTCTAAATGCTAGTGGAAAAACTACAACAAACGTCAATAATTCGTTATGATATCTTCATACACGATATACGTATGAGTATGTAATACAATTTAGGGGATAATATTTTTGTAAGTATTGCACCTGCTCTTGTGGACATGACGTCGTGTCAAAATCGCTTATCTAACTTGAATATGGCAATAGTTTAATCAAAAATATGCATTCAAAAACTCATAGGTAACTCATAGGTAAAACATGTCACTTTTTACCAGAGATGGGTAAAGGAAACTTTGAAAGTTTCAGGAATGAAGTTTTGATAAAAATGAAAGTTTCCAATAAAATATTTGAATATTCCGAAAGTTTCCAAAGGAAACTTTCCAGAAATTTTGGAAAATTGAATCTTGTTACCTAATATTGACATTGAAATCAATTAAAAATACATTTAAATTCATTGTAGGTAACAAGGTTCAATTAATTGGGTGACGGCGAAATTATTTCAAAATTTTTAGTAACCTTTTTTTTTTCATTCTTTATTCAGCTTCTATTGATATAGTAAAATAAAATATCCGTCATTTTGATTTTTTAAGCTTAACGTCAGGCTCAGCAGAGAATCCTGAAATCTTCATGTACCAAATTTTGTGTAAATCTGCAAAAATATTGCAATTATGGATTCGCCATTTTGAATTCTTAACTTTTGAAATTAGATTCGGTGTCAGTTACTCCTAAAATACCTAATTATCAGTGCTAATGCAATTCTGGCAAAATTCATCAATATTAATGTAATTCCAATGAAATTTATCACTATCGATAACACATCCGTCAAATTTTCTAGCAAAAAAAATCTTTTATACAATTTTTGCTCACCTTACACTAAACATATATTGATGAAATATTTTATAGAAATCTCTGAAGCCAACTGTTGATTAAACAAATGGAGTGCTGATTAAACAAATATAAAAAAGAGAGAATCCGCACTACAAATTTACAAGTTTTAATTTACTTACTTTATCCCATCTACCTGCTCCATTTTCAAATTAATTTGAAATGCTGCTTGCACTCTCAGAGGCATACCCGTCGATGGCTCCAAAGACATAAACATTTTATGTTTTTCTTGGTTAGGGTTCATTCCGCTGATAGCATCTCGGTAGCTGGGGTCAGCCAGATAAAAATGAGGGTATGATACAAGAGCAGGTGCTCCAAATCTGAAATTAACATAACATAAAGACAGTGTTATCATCACATGGAACATAAAAAAAAACATACTTGCACAGTGACACATTTCTCACACCACTGGGTTGGCGCATGCCTTCTGGAATGAAACATTTCATATCTGGATATAATGTTCCATTATCAAACACTTCTTCAGTACCCTTATATATGTGACCCTGGATACCATAAAGAGTATCATCCTCATCGGCTTTCTCTAATTTTACAGAACTGGAAAAAATATTTATTATTAAAAAATATAATGCAAAATAGTTATTTGCGTAACCAGTTATGAAAAGACTAATTTTATTTGATGTATGTAATATTTGCCATTTGCAAATTACATGAGTCAAATAAAATTACTTTTCATAATGTGTTAAGTACAAAATTTTATCTAATCCCGCTTTAAAATAGAAAAGAAATGGTAATTTATTTTGAATACTATTTTGCGGTTCCAAACATAGCTACGTTTTGGTAAATGTCTTCCCCTTATCTCTACGCAGTCTTGAATACGATTGATGAAATTTTCTAAAATAATTTCAGAAAAATGTAGACGTCTTGGGAAATCTGTTGGTTTTATTTCTTAAACTATTTGGATTTTATACGGATGAAGATTCAGATCCTTGTGTAAAATTCTAAGCAAAGAAGATTTACCGAAGCGTAAGGCCTGGGTTCGTTTTCTAACTGAACGTTTTGGACTGTGTTCAACAGATGCTCTGACTCGTTCAATGTTTTCAGGGGTTCTAACACTTTTATTGGGTCCTTTAAGTTTGGATTTATTAGCTGTACCTGTTTCTTCAAATTTACGAATCCGCGATTTTATGGCATGAGCGGAAGGAATTCTCCCGTGACGAGGAATCGCAAAGTGTAGTCGAAATTGCCGCTGCACAGCAACTATACTGTCGTTATTTTTATAATACGATTTTATTGCAAAAGCACGCTGCTCACCGGACCACTGTTCCATGATTACCAAATGGCATACAATGACAGACAATATGACAAATAAATCCATCCTATACATAGTTACAAAATAACAACATTTTCAAAACTTCCCGTTCCCAGGGTCCACCCTTTATATAAACAAACTTTACTTGTTAATCTGCTAAATATTTTGAAGCAAATTAAGTCGAAAATGGTTGATTCGGATATGTATATACCATCTGATATAACAATCAGCTAATTTAGCAGTAAATTCAATAATACCTGGTAAATCAAAAAGCAGGAATAAAGAAGTATATAAAAAATTTGAAAATTGGTGTCAACAAATGGGTTTAATAATCAGTTACGTAAAATGTGTTGTTTCGTAACGTCAAAAATGCATTTAAAATTAGACATTTCATAACGGGGTTAGATAAAATATTTTAACACGTTAACGACGGTTCTTACCCCGGGGTCAAGTAACAGGTCATTCTCTACACACGGGGATCAATTTCATAATACATTAGTTGTGGATGGGAATATATAACCAAGTGAGCATACATACATTTAATTTCAAAATTTTTCCATTTCTCAATGACGTTTTGTTTCCGAAGTCAAGTGCGGTGCTAGCGACAGCTCTTGGTGAGTATTAATAATTATTTATCATAATGATACCAAGATTACAGTTTTCCATTTTAGAGTTACTATAATTTTAGTCTTAGAACGCATTCTTGACGCCGGAGTCAAGTAACATTATTAAATAATGCCTTAGTACTTGACCCCAAGGACAAGAACCGTACGAAATTAATGTTTCTGAAAAATAACCCCCGTTGTTAACGTGTTTAACAGTTGCAAAGTTACTTATAGTTTTTTTTTCCTTACAGGTTGGGATTCCGCTATATTGAACCTTATTGTACCCTATAATCACATTAACCCTGATGAGTGGGGATGGGGGTGTAACTTTTGAAATTTCAAATCTGAACTAGGGCATTTTTAGGAAAAATGTTTCAAACAAAAAATGTCCCTCTCTGAACTAAACAACTTTTGTTTGAAACATTTTTCCTAAAAATGCCCTAGTTCAGAGAGTTCCCGTGCAGGTTTTTGAAAATTCAAAAAGTTACCCCCGTCCCAGCTCATCAGGGTAGGGGGGAGAAAAAAATGTTTGGTACAAAAGTTATCTAATTTTTTCCGTAGAATCAGAATACGCGATAAAAAATATAGGGTACCATTAAAAATTCAAAAGTTAGCCCCACTCCCCGCTCATCAGGGGTTGGGTGTGGAAAAGTGTTCTGCCCAAAACATGTCTCCCTCTGAACGGAAGAACTTTTGTCTGAAACATTTTTCGCTAGTGCCCTTTCTGAGGAAATATTACTGTGGATTGATTAAAGCCCAGTTCATATAGTCGCGAATCACGAATTGTGAAAGCAAATATTCACTAAAGGAAATCGCGATGTTTTAAGGCGTTTCATATACTTGCGGAATTTCGCAGGATTATAGGAAAGTTTCAATTTCTCCTGATTTTGCAGTCTTGGATTGGAGTTTGGCAGTAGTTTAAAGGTAAGTTTGTCAGTTTAAGGACTAATCCAATAAATAATATACAAAGTCCTTTATTATAACATTATGACAGTTATGACAACAAAAACATTTTATTACTTTGACGGCAGAAACGTGCGATAGCTGCTTGTTTGTTATCAAAGAAACGACGGAAGAGGAAAACTAGATCAGTGGGAACCTGCGAATTATTTAAGTTTAGAAAGCAGCAGGATGCATATCACAATTTGGTTTAGGAAATGCGTGATGTAATAAAATTGACCCTTATCCAGACAGGATTTTCTTTCCCTAGTAAATTTACCATCGTTGCGTGTAAAATTACGCCCAATTGTAATGGAATTTTACCCGCGAAGAGAGTGGAAAATTTCTATTTACCGGTAATCCTCCCTGGTAAATGGAATTTTCCGCTCTCTTTGCGGGTAAAATTACATGGAAATTTTACACGCAACGATGGCAAATTTACCCCCATTTTTTACAGTGTACACAAAAAAAATATACTAATATTTGATCACAACATAAAAAGATAGGTGACAACCTGACCTTAAATCACACGTCAATTCTTTATCTATGCTTCTTTGTCTATGCTACGAAGTTTCAACTTTGTGCACATGCGTCGTTAGTAATTTCGTACGAATATTCGCCAATAGTCAATATTCCCCCCACCTAAATTTAAAATTCTGCGAATTCTCTAAAACTTGAGCTTTTATTTACACGCGCATATTTTCGTTTAAACTGACTAATCAGAACAATATCGCAAATCGCAATTCGCAGTTCGCCGCTATATCAACTAGCCTTAAAATGGCCTAACTATATTGTCTAATAAAATCAATACTCGTTAAGCAATAAACAAAAAAAAAAAAAAAATTGAGAGCCAAGTTAAAAGTAGTAGTATCTTTTTTTTTATTATTAGCATACAAATGAGTAGGAATTCAGTCTTCGCACTTAATTTTTTTTTTGTGTGCCTGTGTTACTGTTCATTACCTAGGTTTATATATTTTTAAGCACCTTCCACCAATCTGAGCTTGTGGTAAATTTTACACACGATAATTATATCAGTGTTAAATAATATAGATTTTTTTTTGGTAGGTGTCACTCAAGGGGCTGATATAAAAACAGCACCCTCAAAAATTAAATTATTTTTTTAATATACTAAATGACATAATAGGAATGTAAAAAAAATGTAAAATATAAAGCTATTTTATATCAACGTCTCCTATTAATTTCATTTAATTATCTTCAGTAGTACTGAAAAAAATTAATTTTAAAGTTGACTCTCGTAATATTACTGAGGTTAACATAGCCAAATTTCAATATCTTTTATATAATACAAATTGGGATTTTATTTACAGTATGGACCCAATTGATGTTGATGAAGCCTTTATTATTTTTTTGGAAATTATGATTAACAAATTAGATGCTTCTTTTCCTCTTGAAACTAAGCAGATCACTAACAATTATTACAACAATATTACAAACACAAAAAACTGGGTTACATCAAACATCAAACGTGAAAGTGAATACCTCAAAAATTTGCATTGGCTCATCCAACGTTATAGCTCTCCTGACCTTGTTAACCTCTATAAGTGTAAGAAACGTGAATACAATAACAATATAAGAAACGCCAAGCAAGAGTATTTCTCAAATAGAATTTTAAATGCCCCCAATTCCACAAAGGAAATCTGGCGGCTCATTAAATCTGAACTACATACCAATCATTCTTCTCCAGTAGATGTTAAGTTAAACATAAATGGCAAAGTCACTGACAATCCTAATGATGTTGCAGAACATTTTGCAAACTATTTCGCGTCAGTCACTGTAGACAAAGTAAAAAATCACTTTGGGGCTAATTTATCACATACTTGCACTTCCAGTGAACTCAATGATCAGTCCATCTTTATTTATCCAGTTACACCCGATGAAATAAGGCAAATTATATTTGAATTAAAAAATAAACAAGCTCTCGGTCCCGATGGATTGTCCACTAAGTTTATCAAGTATGCATGTGATTTCATAATTGAACCATTATGCATTTTGATCAACGCATCTTTTCAATCGGGTGTTTTTCCATCCCTATTAAAAATAGCTACTGTTATCCCTATATTTAAAAAAAATGATTCTTTGGAACCAGAAAATTACAGACCAATATCCATCTTAAGTGTTATTTCTAAAATAATGGAAAGAATTGCGTTTAATCGAATAATGGCATTTTTTAATTCTTTCAAAATACTAACAGATCGCCAACATGGTTTTCGCAAAAATCATTCTACTGACACTGCTACAATTCAGCTTTTACAATTTGTTTATAATGAAATGGACAAAGGTAACCTCGTCATGGGATTGTTCTTTGACCTATCACGAGCATTTGACTCTCTCAATCTGTCTTTTGTTAAAGAAAAATTATTTAAGGTAGGCATTCGAGGAGTTTTTCTACAGTGGATCATGTCATATTTAACGGACAGATCTCTTCAGGTAAAAATCAACCAAACGATTTCAAATGAACATGACGTTAGTCTTGGAGTGCCACAGGGCTCGGTGCTGGGCCCTTTGATTTTTTTGATTTTTGTAAACGACTTACTGTCATTCATATCAAAAGGTAACATCACCATGTTTGCCGATGATAACTCCTTTGGCATATCTGCACCGAGCCTTGTGGAGCTCCTTGATAATGCTATGGCTGTTATGACAGAATTTGGTGACTATTGCTGCAGAAATAATCTCATATTAAACCTTGAGAAAACTGTGTGCATGTATTTCTCACAAAGAAAATCATTACCTTCCAACACTCAGTTAAATTTTAACAACATGACCCTGCCATTTAGCTCGAATACAAGATTTTTAGGTATTTCAATAGACACAAAACTAAGCTGGGATATTCAAATCGAAGAAGTATGTAAAAAACTTAACAAAGCGTATTACTGCATACGCCAGCTCAAGAACTCCCTAGATACCGAGGCTTTATTGCAACTGTACTATTCAATGGCTTATTGCCATATATCCTACAATATTATAATGTGGGGACGTGCGAATAATTTGCAGCGAGTTTTTGTCTGCCAAAAGCGCATAATTAGATTAATTTTTAATCTTGATTTCACCACATCGTGTAAAAACTCTTTTAAAAGTCACAGAATATTAACGGTACCGTCCATATATCTTTTTTCTTTGCTAAAGTACATTAAAAGTAACATTAACCAATTTAAAACTACTGCTAGCTACCATAATTATAATACTCGTCATGACGACTTGTTAGCTCTTCCTCATCATAATACGTCTCATTTTGAAAAATCACCTTATTACTCTGGTATTAGTTTTTACAACAAATTACCTAGTGAGATTAAAGATGTCAACAATTTTAATAAATACAAATCTAGTCTCAAACAATTTTTACTTGAGAAATGTTTATATTCATACAAAGAATTTTAATCTGTATTTGTCATATGTTTTGTTTATTGTGTTTTATATTTACTACTTATTGTCTCACCTTGTAAACTAAATTTTGTATTTTTTTTTTTATCTTATTGACGTTCACATCTGTATTGTAACAGCCCAAGTGATTATATATATAAATAAATAAATATAGGGGATAGAGATATTTTATCGAGCATTCCTAGTCATAAGCAACATTCATGTGAATGAATAGTCCAATAAGCCGCTGGGACCAAGTCCACATACTTAACCAGCAAGGCTCTTTAACTGAGTGTCTGAGTGCCTACCTTCAATAATTTTTCTTTAACAAAAGATTGAGAGTCAAACGCTCGTGATAAGTCAAAGAACAATCCTATGACGAGGGTACCTGTGTCCATTTCATTATAAACAAATTGCAAAAGCTGAATTGTAGCAGTGTCAGTAGAATGATTTTTGCGAAAGCCATGTTGGCGATCCGTCAGTATTTTGAAAGAATTAAAAAATGCCATTATTCGGTTAAACGCAATTCTTTCCATTATTTTAGAAATCACACTTAAGATGGATATTGGCCTGTAATTTTCTGGTCCCAAAGAATAGTTTTTTTTTTAAATGTGGGGATAATAGTACTAGTACAGTGAATGAAGGTAAAAATCAACTATTACCTCCGATTTCGGTGAACCTCCATCGATTTGCATGAAAATTTGGGATTGAGTATATTTTACCCTCAACTTCAAAAGTGACATATGCTCGACTTGTGCTTTTTGCATTTTAGGGGTGAAATCCACCTTTTGTTAAAAATGGGAAAAAATGCAGATTTAAGCATTCTGGCGTAAGTAATCTCGTTTAATTAGATAAAATAAATATTTTTCAACACTTATATGTATGATTTATGATTTTAATTAATTTTTCAACCCTTTTAGCAACCACCTCTTAAATCGAAAATCATGATACGTATATCGAGTATTTTTTGTATTTCTGAAATATGAAATCGCATATTAACATTACACAAATGGTTTGTTTAATGTTTATGATATAATTTTTGGTTGACTGTGAAATTTCAACCCTTAAAAACCACCCCCTTAATGCAGAATCATTGAAAAAATTGGTTTCAAGAAACTTTAATCATTTGAATAACACATTACTGAATTGAAATCTCATTTACTGAGTATTAAAGTAATTATTTATTTATTGCGAAATTTTCCACCCTTAAAAACTACCACTAAAAATAATGGAAATTTTTTTTTATCAGCTTTAATAGCTTTAATTATTTAGAATCTTTTATTACTTATGATAAACTTTATTAATATATTTCAAACTTTATTAATATTATTCTTTCCACATTTCCCAAACTACCCTTCGTGCACAAATTGATGAAAAAGCATAATTTAACGTTGGAAACAATTTTTTCAGTGCTTATGTGCTCAAAAAATTTTTCTAAAAAAATGTTATTGGTTTTTTTACAATAACTCTGTTAATTTTTATGATATCAGGTTCATCCAAAAACCATTTGAAAGGTAATTTCAAGGGCTATAAGATCGTGTTAAATTTAATCTTTTAAAACCCTTATTTTTTAAAAGATAAAAGGTTAAAGGGCCCCGGTTACATGGTTCTCGCAGTAAAATTTAGGCTTTAAACGTTTCTATCTCGGTTATTTTTTATCCTACAAAAATAAAAAAAAACTAAAATCTTTGTTAAAAAAAAACTCCAATTTCGTTTTCTATTATTTTTTACGTATATCGAGTATTTTTGGAGTTATTATCAAAAGAAAATGAAATTTACGAAAATTTGAAAAATTCTGATTTTTTTAAATCATATTTTTTTTCAAAAATATGCATTCTAAACCGGTCAAAATTTTTAAAGTCATTACTTATGCTAAAATAAAGAAAGTCTTATAGGGATTACTATAAATTTTAATTTTTGTGGAAATGGCGTAGGTTTTATTTTTCACTTTTTCATAAAAAATTCGAAAGGGTCCTCTTATTTTCATCATAACTTGCTTAATTTTGATGCTATCAACTTCTTCTACAGCTCATTTGATAGGTATTTCTGAGTACTTTAAAAAGTGTTCAGTAAGTATATTTTATAAAATGCATCGTTTTCCCGTTATTTAAGCTTGAATACTTAGATTTGAGTACTCGTCGAAAAAAAATATACATTCAATTACTTATAGCTCACTTTGAATTAATATTAAAAGGTTTTTTAAGGAAGGAATTTATTCGTTTTCTTATTAGCTTCAATTTTGGTAATGACAACTTTTTTGTAAAAACTTATAGTTTTTGAGTTATTTATGAAAAACTGCTTTAAAACATGCATTTTTTTCACGAAAAATCAAAATCTTTGATCTTTAATAACTCAAAAAGTATTGATTTATTTTAATAACTTTATATAACAAATTTTGATTAGAATTGGTCCCTCTATCGATTCTTGGGGTTATTTTTCATAAAATAATTTCCACCCCCGAGAAGGGGTGGCATCCACCCCCAGGGTAAAAGCGCAAGTTGGCACTATGTCACTTTTGTTTCTTGAGGTATCCTCTAACTACTCACAAATTTTCATGAAAATCGATGGAGGTTCAACGAAATCGGAGGTGAAAACCTTCAGTGACTGTACTATACCTATTTTTAAGACGGATAGAAAAACACCCAATTGAAAAGATGTGTTGATCAAAATGCACAATGGTTCGATGATGAAGTCACATGCATACTGGACAATCCATCGGGACTGAGAGCTTGTTTAGTTTTTAATTCAAATATAATTTGCCTTATCTCATCGGGTGTAACTGGATAAATAAATGCCAAACTGATTTTTTACTTTTTCTACAGTGACTGAAGCGAAATAGTTTGCAAAATGTTCCACTATATCATTAGGATTGTCAGTGACTACCGTTTACGTTTAACATATCATTGACTGGAGATAAATTATTGTTATATAGTTCAGATTTGATGAGCCTCCAGATTTCCTTTGTGGAATTTGAGACATTTGAAATTCTATTGACGTTTCGTACACTGATAAAGGTTAACAAAGTAAGGAGAGCTAAAGGGTTGGATGAGCCAATGCAAATTTTTGAGGTAGTTTAGGTCACATCAAGATGGTTTCCACCTTCTCAGGTCAATTTGTGGCCTTTTCATGCCTGATGTTCTCGCACCCACTTCAATTGTATGCCGTGTTGTATAGCCAGTTTTTCCAGGGATTCAAGGTAGTCTTTTACAATTTTGCAACATGTTTCCACGACATCTTAAGACACTTTAAGAGCTGCTAAGACATAGTGAGGATTCTCTTATCATGACTTCCTTACCATTTCTCTGCATGGGCTTCTGTAGCCTACTTGGAACGCTGTTATGTGGTGTTTTCTAGTTTTATGCTGGTAATATCTGTCCCTGGTTAACCTCCTATACCTCCTGCTTCAGAACTTTTTAACATTTTTGGTTCGTCAGTATACCATATGGTATCGTTTGAATGTCTTTGCAGCTGTCTTATTCCCTCCTCTTCACTGTCAGGTTTGACAAGCTGTGCCTTGAGTTGAGTATGTCTGATTGCATGTCTACTTAACATGCCAATTTTTTTCTAGTTGTTGAAATATTTCGGTATGATATCCTTTTCTTGAAATAGTATTCGTTTGTGCATCATTTTTGGTAATTTGGCTCCTGAGTATGTCATATAATCAGTGATTGGAATTTTGGGTTTAATTTCAGGTGCATCGTTACAAGGATTTATTAAAATATACATACATTTTCAGTTGTACATATGTATACATGTATTCCATTATGCCAAAATAAATGAGAAACTCATAAGGTAGCCCAATGAACAATTTTCCTCACCTGAAGTAACTGATTATTTTCATAAGTGGTTTATTAAGGTTGTGAGTTTATATGTGTGGTTTATAAGATTACTAAATGGTTGCCACGTTCTATAGGAGGTATTTAAAATTACTGAAAGAGTTAGGACCTTAGGTTTTATAAAATAGCAACAGAAATATTTCCACCATAGACTTATATAACTTTTAGTAACTGTTACTATTGTTTATATAAGGAGATTTTATAAAAGTTGCAGTAACATATTTATAAAACTTCCTGATCCTACAATTACGGCAGAAACTTTTATATAACTTGAGGAGAAATAGAACTTTTGTCTGTAACTTTTAACTACAGTTGCTTTTACAAAACCATTAGAAATTTTCAGAAACACTATATTACTATTTGGTACTTTGCTGTAAATATGGGGTATGGCATATACATAAATATAGCTAGTGTAAAAAAATCCGTGAGCTTTATTGCTTTCTGTGTAAAATGGAATAGTTGAACTGGAAAAAAGTTAAATCCGGTGGCATTTTCTGTCGAAAAATCAAAAGAAATTTGCGTAAAATCTTACATTCCATGCCCTCACTAAATTTGCAGCCAGTTAACAATAATGCAATAGAATCTGTCATTGAGAATGATAATAATGTACAAGAAACAAATATGTGCCAATATAATGAACCACTGTTTTCCCATGCAGCTGGAACAACAGTATGAGTATAGGTAATTTATGTCCTGGCTCTTGGGTTTGTACTATTTTAAAAGACATCATTTTAATAACTTTAAACTTTAACACCAGAATTTAGAATATTTACACTCCAAATGAAACGAAATTTTGAGGTTATGATTCTGACATCGGCGATATAATGCAAACTCGGGTAAATTTAAAGGTATTGTTAGTTTTGTCGTTATGTTTTGGTTCTAACAAAAACGAAAAAACGAATCTAGAACAGTTCCCATCATGCGCAGTAAAGAAACAGCCCTGCATAATTCATAATCTGTTAAACTGCGCAAGACGGGAACGATTCTAGAACTACAAGTCATCACCAGTAGTGATGATGACCACGGAAATTTCAGGAGCGGACTTGATTAATTCTATTATTACTTAATAAAATATATGGAAATTTTTACAAAAAATAATCAACTTTGGCAGCCTTTGTTTTTAAAACTACGACACAGGTAATCGAAAATCTGTATATGGAGAAAATAATCAAAGTGCTTTGAACATATAATGATTAGAAAATAACTAAAAAGTGGGTATATAAAGCAGATGATTCAAGATTTCCACAGGTGTTCAAAAATATATATGCAGGATGTTCCACTTAATTCTCCCGGGGCCATTTTCTCGTACCAATTTGATTTTGAAAATTTCTTGTATAATAACTATATATTATGTAATACATATGCACCACTTCTCAAAGCTCCTACAACGAAAAATTTCTTTGCGTCACAATACCATTTATGTCTCAATTCGTGGAGAAATTGCTTTTACTAAAAACTGAAGTCATTTTTATATATTCTAGTGAATACACTTTTTACAGAATGTAAATATCTTTTAGTTGTCGAAAATATAGCCCCGGAAGTTTTAAGTTGTACATGGTGGAGAAAATCAAGAAACTTGAAGTATGCCATGAGATATGCTACAATTTCAAATGCTATTCATACTGCAGAGGTTTCTTATTTACATTTATGTAGTTAAAAAAAACAGTTGGCAGACAATTTCAAATCACAGCTTTTATATTGGAATATGTACCTATTTACTTTAGATATCATTTATTTTTGTTATATGCATATAATATTCCATCCTTACACTTTATATCGATTAAATTCCCTTCAAAATTTAATTTAATTTAAAAGCAATAGTATACAAAACCCAACCCTGGAATGCCCATGACTAAACTATTTATAAGAATACCAGGAGTTACTTATCAGTTGTATAATAGCCTTTTAGTATTTTCAATTAGGACGCCATATTTTTTATGCCTTCATTAGACGCCATATTGATATATTAATAATCTTGAGAGAACTAATGAAAAACCAGTCTAAAATTCAATATGCCTAGCAAATAATACCTTTTTAAAAATAGGTAAATATAAATATGTAATATAAGTTAAAAAGTGCAATGTTTTTTAGGAAGAACTAAATATTGTCAAAAATTAAAAAAAGTATGATTATTAGTTAAAAATGTTTAATGTTATTTCGGTGGCGCGTCTATTTTCTCGAGGTACAAATGTCAATTTTACAGTCCAGAGTCTGTGGCAGCAAAATTTCAACAGATAAATTTGTCACTAAAAGTCTTTACACATACATATGTTTCATTGATGTGAATATTTACTACATATGCAAAAGAAAAGCTTACATACTGTAAGAAGAGAAGATATAATAAACTCAACACCATCACTTAAAAGAAAGGAAAAAGAGATTTGTTTTGAAAGAAAGAGCAAGTGAGAAGTCCAATAAAGTATTAAGGTCTCCTAAACTCCATCGTTACTATTGTAAAGATTGTTTATAATGGTTGCGAAAATATTTCCATTGTTTTATGAAGGTTTTGAAAAGTACATAAGGAAGTTATATAGGAGGAACAGTTATATTTCTATTAGTTTTTGCTATAAGGCGTAGAGGTTAGTAAAGAATGGTAATGGTAACCCTTATAGGGTGTGCCATTTAAGCTCTATAAGTAATATAAAGTGGTAATTGAAAAGTGGTCATCAACAATCTACTTTACTACAGCTTTTATAATTTGGTGATGGTGATATGGAGAATACCTTTACAAAACAAAAATTGTTCATTGGGAGGTTCGCATTACATTTAATTTCGATTTATTTTGTAAGAAAGAACAAACATAATATATTTAATTTCTTGATGTAAAATTTTATATACCTATGTCCACCACTGGAATTAAACCCAAATTCCAATCATTGCATATAATATATACTCAGTGTACTTTTTAATTATTTAAAAATTATAAAACTAATAAATTTAGAAAAACGTCAACAATGTAATTTTTGATAAATAATTGGGACCATCCAAAAAATATGTTCCCCCCATCGTCCCCCACCAAAGTGAATGTATTTTTTTAAAGCCCTTAGAACCTATAACACCAAATTTATAAACTTGACATTGTTGTTCCCATCCAACGTTCCTGTGCTTTTTCAAAGATAAAACATACCAAACACTGATTGTATGTTAATGTCAAAATTGGCGTCTGTTCGAAATGCACAACTTGCTTATTTTTACCGGTGCCATTATGGAGTCACCAATGAAAGTGAAGTGTTTTGTCACAATTAATCAGAAAAATTTAATTAATTTTCATATGTCAATTCAACTGTAAATATACATTCAAATTGAACATATGGTATCTCAAAAATAAAATAATTATAAACAAAAATGCCATAAATCTTTTCCTTTTCACAGTTTTATATAAAATTCAAAAAGTAACATTTTTTAATACCTCTGCAACGAACGGCAAAGTTTAAAAATTGTTCAATTTGTGAAGGGAAACAAAATTTCAGACATGAACTTCAAACTGAAAGGGCGATGTGAAAGTTTATAAATTCGGTATAATTTAAAGTAAACAACAAAATAATACAATATGTAAATTGTTTTTTTTTTACCTGCACAGATCTGAAGCAAATAGTTCAATGCTCTTTTGGTCTTTTGGAGGATACCATAATTCTCCAGTTGTTCCTTGTACTTCAGAACAATTACCATTAAAATAAGGAACTCTATCGTTGTAATTCCATGTCTTTACTATTCCAAGTTTTTCAACATTATCAGCTCCTGTATACATATTATAAACACCATCATATGTTTCACTGCCATTACGCTACAAGAAAGCGATTTATAGAATCAATATATGTATATGTCTCTACCAACATTATTTCTTTAAAAATAAAATTCAAAGTTTTTATCTAGTTTTCTAAAGTAAAATATTGCCAAATATATGATAATGTTGTATACTATAAAAGATGTTCTGGTAGTTCTCATTCATTGGAAATAAATCTTAAGACGAATTCTCATGCGTCCGATATCCGACATCTGAATTGAAATCAGATGTTTTTTACCGAATAAATAAAAATATCAATTCAGATCCGAAATTTTTTATCCAAGAATCTGTCTTAGTGATATTTAAGGATAGTTTTCGAACCCTGTAAATTGTTCAACAGTATTGAAAAGTTTATTGAAGGGATTAGCAGACATTATACGAAATAATTCAAATATATTTTATTATTACTACTACTATGGCTCGCTTCTTGGTTGTGGAGGTTGTGATAATAACCTTGTAATTTTTTATGTTTGAAAATATCTCTCACACCTAAAATTACCAGTATTTTTCTCTTTTCTCATTTTAGCCACTTTTTTAGACATTTTGATTATTGGGAACACACAATTTGTTAATAAAAATCTGTACGACATCGGAAAAATATTGATCGTCAAAATATCTGACGTAGGATAAAAGTTAAAACTTTCGGACAGTGACAGCCCGCCAAAATGATTCCAAATAATTCCAACAATACAAAAACTTTTGGATCATCTTACCATCAGATATCGGATGCATGAGAATTCACCTTAACTGGCTCTAAGACAACATTTTAAAGTTCACTTAAATAATGATTCAAAATTATTGATTAATAAAAATGGACCGCTAATTTTAGGTAAGTTTCCAATCAACAAAAAAACGCCTTATTTTATCTTACTTCTTAAATATTACATTGAACAAAATTTTACTTGAAAGTACGGGATCCAATAAAAAATGTTAATAATAGCGACATGATTGGAAATCTTAAAAAATATATATATTTTTGAAGATAGTATATATGCCCTATGGCTTTTATCCTGAGCCCAACAGAGATAACAATGTATTGTTCAATGTGTTTATACTAGCTAAACTATCTAAGAAGATTATGCGATGTTTTGTTTACAAGTTGGTCATTTACAATGCTGCTATCTCTTTCTTTTAAAAAAATTAAACTTTTTGTTCCCAGATTATGTGACCTTCATTGAGACAAGTTCAATATCATAATTAATATTTATGAAGAAAACATAATAATTAATAAATAAGAATACCTATACTTCTCACTGTTTTCTTAAAGTATAGTCGATAGTTTATTTAATACTAGTGTGCCCGCGACTACATTTGTGTGGAATTTCAAAATTAACTAAAAGGCTTCTTTATAAACGACGTTTGCAGTAGAATCACCAAGGACATGTACAAAGATTGTTTGCATCGCTGACACTGGAGGGAGCCATGTAGAGTTGACTGTGGGAAAAGCAACTAACACTGAGGTCCACACCTGCAATGCGCAGCGTCTGGCCCTGCAATTCTTAATGGTCATGGCATAAGATAAGCTAAAAGGTACAGTTTAAAATGAAACGGACAGTTATTAGGCAGAAGGCTTTCAAATTTTCTGGAATGTTCCAGAATACTCTCGAATTTTCTGGAATAATATAGAAGTTTAATCATCATGAAAGTTTATGCCGTGCAAATACGCTTATTGTATCTCCGGGTCTACTAAATCGATTTTCATAAAACTTGGCTTAGAGTACGCCGATTTCGATGAAATAAAAACTAAACTTTACTCCACGCTTTGATAAATTTACCTGTTGAAACCCTATTGAAATTGGTTCAGTAGTTTCTGTGTGATGCACGTTCAAACAGACAAAAATTCCAAAAACTATCTTAACGTATTCTTACTCACCAGACACGCCAACTTTACAGATTTATTATAAGTATAGATTAATTTCATGTGTCATGTAATACTCTAACTCATTTAGGACCAGTTGGGAACTTTGGCATGGAGGTGGGGCGACTACATTCTCGATAAGCCGAAAATTCCAAAATTTGCAAAACTCGAAATGGCAACTTTAATATGCCGGCCAATGTTTATATAGAAGGTAATACCCACATTAAAATGAAGACTTTGCCAAAATGGTGTAAGAGCTGTAAAAAAACTATAGGAACAAAGTTGTGGAGAATAAAATTTTACATATAAATATGAGTAGCGACATATATGTATATTTTATTGTTTTGGCAATATATGCGTTTAAACGCGATAAATCAGCACGACGCTGCACTTTGCACCCTTCCTGTGCATATAATATACTAATAAAAGTTGAAAATTGAATTTTTTGTAAAAAATTTAATTCTCTACAATAACTTTCTTCTCTACAATGTTCTTATATCTCTTATCATTTTGGTAGCGTCTTCATTTTGATGTTGGTATAGCCTTCCATATATATAGATTGGCCGCCATATTGGAGCCGCCATTTTGAGTTTAGCAAAATTTGGAATTTCAAATTCCTAGCTCATGGTAAGTACCCAAAACAATTCACCGGGCAAATAAATATAGATTAAAACAAACAATGATACACTTTCTTTTATAATATATTGGATATAATATGTAGATATATTTGGATTTACTCTGAGCAATGTAAATAACATAACCTCAAATTTCAAGTTTTTTAAGTTTATTCCCATCTTTAATATTTGTATCCTCAATTTTAGTTTAGGGCCATACTGGCTCCAAACGAATATTTAAAAATGCGCGCAAAAAAATTTTCAAAACTGTTGATTAATAAAAATAGACAGCTAATTATAGGTTAGATTTCCAACCTACAAAAAGTGTCTTGTTTTATTGGAACAAACTATTTAAAACTTTATAAACATTACATTGAACTAGATTTTATTTCAAAGTACCGAAATCAGGCAGAAATTTTAACAATAGCTACGAAATATTCGTAAATTTTAAGAAATATATATTTTTCAGGTTAGGAGTGATGTCACGTGCATGTTTCCAATTGTTTTTTCTGTTTCATTGTCCAACGGGAACGGCAACGTCAAGTTTATAAATTGAGTGTTATGCAATCACCAGTAGTTAATACAAATTTATCAGTTGTCTAATATCTCAATGTTAAAAGCAACTGATTTATTGGTGAAAATGAATGATTTCTATAATACAATAAAACAGATTTTAATATTTGCTTTTTAGCTACGTCAAAAAACTTTTTTAGGTACGTATTGGTTGGAAACTCAAAACAATCCCTCGATTTGTTCAAAAATAATTACTGCAGGCTTCCTAATTTAAGCAAAAAATACCATTTGACTCTTCACCCAACTGTCAACAACATAAAATTTGTAGGTTATCTCGCACTTTTAACCCATGGAGTTAGAATGAAAGGAGAAGTAGTCATGTGATCACTTCGCCATTGTTAAGATAGTTCTGTCAAAGAGTGACAGTTTGTTTTCCGTTGTGATTTACAGTGATTTTTTCCGATAATTTGTTAAATTTTTGACTATAAAGTATAAACCTTGAAAGGACAATGGTGTCATAAGCAAAGTTGCTCTTCTAGAGATGACATGAATTAACAGGAATAACATTTCATAGTTTAGTATAAACATATCAGACCGTATTTAAAAAAAAAATAATTATTGAAATGTATATTTTGAGTTAATTTTAAGATAAAATTACATATAACTTTTATATGTGTATATAGATATATTTTTATTTGTTTATTTATTGTTTTATTTAAATATGCACCCTTTATTCTAATTCTGCATTTATTAAATTTAATATTAATTTGACCTATTTAAATAGTATGGGCTCGTTAGTTGTAATAATTTTAAATAGTGCGGGTCTGGCAAAACCACCATATTGTTCCTATACTTAGCCACGCCCACCGGTGTCATTGGCATAGGAAATTCGTATTGCATGACGAGTAGTTTCATTCTAACTCAATGTTTTAACCCGACTTGATAAACATTTTAGTCTGGAGTTAGCGTTTAACCCCAGGGTAAACTAACCTAAACCTGTATTGATAAACCGGTCCTTAATATGGCAACCTTAACTTAAAACTTACATCCACAAACCATCCAAACTTAGTGTAAGGCACATTAAATCCTGAAATATTCAACTTATGCGCCAGATCTAACAATGGGTCCTCATACCCATCAAAGAGAAATTCTCCCACAGTCCTAGTAATTGCTAGTTGCACCTTCTTCTCTTCTAGAAAGAAATTAACACCTCTCCTAACTAAATAATGCTTGTCTTTGACTAGATATCCAACAGTCTGAAAAAAAAAAACGTTTTTACATACGGATCAAATGACGGGAATATGTTTGTGCAAGACTATTTCATAGAATTAATTTTGTGTTGCATTAAAATTATCTTTAGTTTTCTTAGAATAATAAAAATTCAAAACTTACTGCAAGAATAGGGTTTAAAGTAGTAATATTATCAGTCAATGATCCCACAGATTTCTCTGGTTCATACTTCCACAGTCTTTTATTTAAGAAAGTTATAGTATTATTTTCTCTATTAAATGTAATATTCTCTCGTATATGATGTTCGTAAAAAGTATATGGACCTTGCTCTACCAAATGTGGCTTAATCGAGGGATTATGCACATCCTGCGGATTAGTCCAATTAAAAAGATAGAATTGTAAATACATGGGTATCGGAGTTTCTTTCCACAGAGAATATCCTTTGGTTCCAGTGTTTGCTAATGATAGTTCCTTAAAAATAAATAAAAAAGTGTTAATTCTCCAGTCACTTAACTAAACTGCTGGCCAACTGAAATGAACCAAGCAAATTAGGTTGAATTTAAATCCACATTTTTTGAGAAAAAGAATATCATCAATATGCGGTTTTCAGGATTTAAGAAATAATTTATTTATGAAACAGTGAGTTTTGCCCCATTCTTTTATTTAGTTTTAATTTAATTACTTTTATTTGGTTACATAGTTACTATCTGTGAAAGAATAGTGTTTTTCTTTATCAAACTTTATAACTACTGAGATTCCACAAAAATGTTTTGATATTTTGATGCGCATTTTGTTAGTCATTAGTTTATGGGGAAAAACAGATTTCTCAATTTTTGTGGAATCTCAATTTTTGGTAATAGTCTAAGAGCTGGGCATGAAAGTTCGATATGACTCGGGTCATGAAAAATTTCTGTAACAATACATCATACACTAAGGGAGGACCATGATTTGGAAATTTGAGAAAGCTGATTTTTTATTTAAAAACAAAAATCATCGCAGTTACGTTTAAAAATTTATGGAATAAGAAATTGTGAATTGCGTAATCGAAATGTGAAGTTGCTGGTAGGTAAGGAATAAGTAGGTTGCTGACAGGTGTCAACTTGCCAAAAATGTATGAACAAAAAAATTACTGCAGTTATGTCAACAACTTATATATTTTGTTGTTAATATATCAAAATGAATAGTTTCTGTAACAAAATGTCGTACACTAGGGGAGCAGTAGAGCAACATCTCAAAGTGTCATTAAGAAGATGAGCAGAATATTTGGAAGTGGTTAAAAATCTCAGATTCAAGAAATTGTAATTTACAATTTAACAAATTACAAAATTTCAGTTCGTTATATCTCAGTTAGTAATGAAAATATTTTCATAAACTGCAAAACCTATTGTTGTATTTTTATGAAAAGTCAAATGTATATGACAAAAAAAAATAATTTTAAACCAGGGGGAGCAACTGAATTTTGAAATTTTTTTTCGCAAACTGCTTTTTCAAAATTTTTTAGGGGTCGTTAGAGAAGCGCTTCTCTAGATGTTATTTCCCATATTTCGTATGGGTCCCATGCGCCACACACGAGAAAAAAATTATTGAAATTTCACCAGCCGCTACTGTCTTCAGCTACGACTTCTACCGAAGGTAAGAAAATATCAAAGCATTTAGCTAAATATTTAAGGAAGGAAAACAACTGTTTATTAATAAAAATTGTATATTTTTTTTGAAAAAAAAAGACCTTTTAGTATAATGTTTAAATCAAAAAAGTTTCAGGAAGCACTCTACACTCTTGTAGATAAAACTTTTGATTTTCAGGAGATTTTTGAAACTTTAGAGACATATATATGCCAATTATAAGGCATATTTACTACTAAAACAATCTGTAAACGAAACGTTAATGATGTTCGATATACATTTTTCAAACCTCAATATAAAATGGACAATGTCAACGAACCTTAAAAAAAAAAATGAAAAACTTTGACGCTTCAAGCTTACCACCTTGCCATTCTAAGATTATTTACCAACACCTTCTTCGAACACGTTATGTGACAAATGTAAGGTTAAACGTTTCTAAACCAATTCCGACAGAGTTTGACCCTTTAGAAAACGGATACGTATTGGGTCATGATAATACTTATAAATTTAAGTGGTTTGAAGGTCCTCAATTGACAGAATCTGTTCGAGAAGTTGTGCTAGAGAGTGAATCTGCTACCGAAATGGATGATTTTGAATGTGAAAGCGATGAAAATGATGATGGTGAACTTTATAGTAATAATGATAACTGCACAAGTGACAACGGAAATTGCTAAAAAATTTAAAAATAATAACACTATGTTTAATATCTTTAATATTGTACATTGCATTTATATAATTTATTATACTCTTCTTACAATAAATAAATTTGCGTATATGAATATGGAAAAAAAAATTATTTATATCTTTCCCTCTCGATATACATAATAAAACATTATTAATCCATATACTAATTTTAAATATAAAGTGCACTCTATATTCATACAAATTATGAAAATCGCATATGGTTTCAAATTGGTACATAAAAAATTTGTATATAATAAAATTAAAATATTATCTTTCAAGCTGAATATTATTTGACAAGTAATTTTTTACAAAGTAATTGTTATAAATGAATTTTCAAAATTGTTATAAATATAAAAATAATAAAATTTAAAAAATGTAGGTGTGTTTTTTTCAAAGATTCCCTTCGAAGTACCTAACCACGTACATAGTAAGGACTCTTGTCTCCGCTCCAACTTTACCCCATTTTACAGGCTCCTCTCCTTCACTTAACTGTCAGCAATTTTTATGAACATATTATTTGACACATTAACAACAAAATATATAAGTTGCTGACATGACCGCGATAATTTATTTTTGCCTCCGCTTCAAATATACCCCACTTTAGGGGCCATTTCCTTCACTTAGTTGTTAGCAATTTTTATGAACATATTATTTGACATATTAACAACAAAATATATAAGTTGCTGTCATGACCGCGATAACTTATTTTTGCCTCCGCTTCAAATCTACCCCACTTTAGGGGCTATTTCCTTCACTTAGCCGTCAGCAATTTTTATGAACATATTATTTGACATATTTGACATTAACAACAAAATATACAAATTGCTGACATATACGCAGTAATTTTTTTTTCATAAATTTTTGGCAAGTAGACACCTCTCAGCAACCTACTTATCCTTTACCTATCTGTCAGCAACTTCACATTTCGATTACGCAATTCACAATTTCTTATTCTATAAATTTTTTAATGTAACCGCGATGATTTTTGTTTTTAAATAAAAAATCAGCTTTCACTGCTCTCAAATTTCCAACCATGGTCCTCTCTTAGTGTACGACGTATTGTTACAGAAACTTTTCACGACCCGAGTTATATCGAAATTTCGTGCCCAGTCTATAAAGAAAGCACACTTTTCTTTCACACACTCTAGATAGTAACATGCTTCAAAATAAAAAAAATCGGGTAAAACTAGATAATTTATTTGTGAAACAGCACAAATAAATTATCTCCTAAAGACTGAAAACTGCATATTGATATGTATTCTCTTTCTCAAAAAACGTGGATTTAAATTCAACCTCATAATTCGCTTGGTCAATTTCAATTAGCCACCGGTTTAGTTTTGTGTATTGATTGACATTATTTTTGAAAATATTACATAAAAAAAAAAAACGTTTTTCAAATGATTGTATATTCAAACTGAAAGTGTTCATATTCAGTATTTTTACTTCCACATCCAGTGGAAGTATAGTAACGACAAAAAAATTTTTTAAAATTTTTATTGTTCAAATAGGCTTAGAATGTCATGAAACGTCGAGATTTTAAGTTTGAGCGAAAAAAAAAGTTCTGTCTGTCGGTCTGTAACTTTTTTTGTGCACACGTTTACTCTGGAACCGTTTGAGATATTGACTTGAAATTTGGTACACATATGTACTTTAACGAGATCTAGAACTAGGTTATATTTTCATCTTGTTTCGTTGAAGGATTGGGGGGTAAATTTGGGGTAAATAGGTAAATCAAGCAGGTAAGAGTCCATAAAAATGGTATTTAGTATATACAAGAGAAGCTAAGGTCTCAAAAAAAATTTTGGCATTAGCCACCCCCATTACCACCCCCGCTCCATTATTAAAGGGGATGAAAAAAAATTGTGATTTAGTGTGTGTACAAGAACCAGAAACCTCAAAATATTTTTTTACTTCATCCACTCCCACTACCACCCCCTATCACCACCCCCACCCCACTACCGATGTGGGGTATCATTTTATGGGTTTTTGTGGTAGAGGATTTCAAATATTATATTATTAAAGTTCCATAAACAATTATTTCCACATACAAATTTTTTTCGTTGTGAGTGACTTGGATAGAAAATCTGGATGTGGAAGTAGTGATTCCTTAGGCAGCGGTTTTTTTATAACAGTTGTGGTGTGTACACTTTATTCATAAAAATGGCAGTGAGTATTTATTATCACATCTATCACATAATCACGACTGATATATTTGCGTTATGAACGTAACCACGGTCACTTAAATAGGTGGTTTACCTTTCTTCATTTACTAGATAAATATTTTTATTTACTAAAGGTAATAAGATGAGAGGTGAGTTAATCAAAAGTAAAAACAAAATTTTTTTATTCGTGAGTTTGTTACTATGATGAGAAACCTTGAAAAAGTCGTATCCATTGTGTTTAAAATTTCACTGATTCTAATCTCCATGCTGATTTTTTTTTTTATTGAAAGCACTAATGAAACAAATATTAACTCAAAATACAGCTTTATTTATTGCAATATTAATTGTTTTTTAACAACAATAACTAGCGATAAGAAGTTTCATATGTAGATAAATAAACCTCTATTTATCATAAAAAAATTATTACACAAAAACAATATTGGTTTAGTAAACATTATTACTACAGAAATCCTGTAGTAGTATATAAATATATTATAAATTTTTGTTCAATAATAGTAAAAGGCTGAAGGTTTAAGGTAACAGTGTCCTCATAGCACACATAGCCGTATGCTATAATCGTAGGACATCAGAAATAAATATACCTAAATCTACATGAGTATTTACAGAGTCGCTGTAACTTTTGTCATATGCTTTAAGAAATGGTTATTGCCATATAATGTAACGGGTTAAAAGTGGACATGTACAGGGTTATTCATTATATTTAGGCCACCCTTTATTATCATTATTATTGAAGATAGAAAATAAAGTTTCGGACGAAAGTTGTAGGGCTGTAACTGAACCCCTTTAATAAGTTAATGGAAGCACAGTGGCGTGCAGAAATTGGGAGGTACAAGAAGTAATAATATTTTTTTAAATGGAACGCCCTGTGTATTGTTGGATTTTTGAATTACTCTTTTTTTTTCTGATTTCAAAAATATGACATATGATAGTCCTATCTTTAACCGTTTTCGAGTTATTGAACATTGAAAATCGAACTTAAGCTATTATATGAAGGGAAATTACAATTATTATTAAAGTAGTCTATGAAAATGACAAGTATTCTGTTATTAAATCTGTTAGTACAGTAAGCGAAACAGTAAAAATAGTAAAATTCCCGGTCCGAAAACGATGAAAGGAATTTCCTTAATTTTTTTTTGCAATATGATTTATAAAATACGTACATCAAAATCTATATTGTCGGATTACCTGCTTTTTATTTTTAAGAAACTGAAAAATTAATAACTCTTCTAATTTTATGAATAAATTAACAAAAATCCATATGCTTATGTTTGAAAATATTAACACGTTGACTGCCATCTCGGTCTATATGACCGAGGTTTTTATTGTCTATGAGGCCAACTCGGTCCATAAGACCGAGTACTTATATTTGCCCTGTGGGCCGACTCGGTCTATAAGACCGAGACATGTTTTTGGGATCTCTGGATCTTCTGGATCTTTTCGAGATCTCGGAATCTCCCAGCGACTCGGTCCAGCACACTTCTATCGTTATAAATAGACCGAGATGGCGTAGTAAAGGACCAAGACCTTTTTTGACATTTTTTTGGCAGTTTTTTTTTTCAAAATATTGTGTGTCAATTTATAGTGTATTAGCCGATGATAGTCATAGCCTGGGGGATATTTTACATGGTTAAATCGTTGCTACCGGTTGGCGCCTTATGAGAAATTTGTCTTTACTCTTTATGGCAGTCAACGTGTTAAAGGTTGAAATCACTCTCAGATACTGAAAAATTAATGTCTTCTAATTTTAGGAATAAAATCACAAAAATCCATATACTTATGTTTTTGAGGTAACTGAATATGATTATGAAGTCAAAACATAGGAAAAGCGAAAATATTAAGGGTTGAAAGGCACCCTTAAATACTGAAAAATTAATAATTCTTCTAATGTTACAAATAAATTGACAAAAATCCATATACTTATGTTTTTTAGGTCGCTGAATATGATTACGAGGTCTAAATTTATTTTAAAAATGGTGGATTAAAAATGGTCACAAAAGAGTATAGTAATATGTCTAATTTTATTAAAAATGCAGATTGTTATAAATAAATCAAATTAATACAATTAAGTAAACTAATTAAATAATATTTTTAATCTGCGTACTCATCGAAAAAATAGACGGCTATTGCTCGTCTCTCTACCTACTATACTGCCGTCCTAAGCCAAAAAGACGTATCTCAAGGTTTCACTGTTTTGAGATATAGGCATGTTTTGAATTTTCGAAATCGCGTCAATATTTTCAAATATTTACTAATATTTTTTTTTGTAGTTGTACTAATGTAGAGGTTAATAGTGGTGTAGTTATGAATTTATATTAATTAGGTTACTAGTTTTTTTTTACAATGAGATACGTCTAATTGACCTATTTTTTTAGATACGTCAAACTTTGTTAGCACTTTAAAAATACTTAACGATTGAAATACGTTTATTTCGCTATGGAAATATATAGAAAATAGCTCCAGCTATCCTAAGATATAAAAATATGCATTTCGGCCAAAACTTGAGATACGTCTTTTTGGCTTAGGACGGCAGTATAGACATTTAATATGAGCGTACAAACATTGTTTCAAACTGTCATATCTCTGGAACAGTTTGTCGTAGGAAAAAAATAAACACCCAAACTCTTCGTTTTTTTATAAGCTTCGTTTCATTCTTATATCATGTTTTTATCAATCTTATAGTTTTTGAGATATTTCAATTTTAAATACATAATTTTCTTGCATATGCGCTCAAGCGCCATATTTAAACCTTTATATCTCTGGAACAGTTTGTCGTAGGAAAATAAAAAAAAAACAAAACTTTTCTTTTTTTATAAGCTTCATTTTTGTACTCTTAACATTTTTTATAAAAAAATACTTTCTAAGCAATTTCCAAAAACCCGTTTTTCAAAAAATTATGAAAATTTTCATTATTGAAAATGGGTACAGAATGAAAAATAATTATTTTAGAAATTCTAAAAAATTTGGGCATGTTAGTAATAATGTACATTAACAATATCTAGAAGGATTTTTAAAAAATTTGAAATTAATAAGAAATTAGAGGAATAAGACTAAAAAAAATGGCGCAAAAATTTTTAAATGCGCTGCTTTTTTGTTTGTAACTTTTTAGTTTTCATTATAAAAGGTCGTAATACGTCTCAAACCAAAGAAAATTTCATTACTTTTAATTTTTACATTTTTTCTCATAGTGTAGATTTTGAGTAATTTTAGATTTTAACGTCGTATATTTTTTCTAAACGTTTTGGTGCCATTTTGAAAATGCCATGTTTCCAATACTAAACATCAGAGAGAAAAAAAAGAAAAAACCATTTGATTTGTTTTCGTAAAAGCTTTAATTTTGTACCCTTGCATTCTTTTATTAAAGTCCACATTTTTCGAGTAATTTTTAAAAAAACATCTAGGAATACTGATTTTAGGGAGTGAAAATTGCAATTTTCATTTCGCAATATCTCGAAAAATATGGATTATAGCAAAAAGTGTATAACATCTTTATTTCTTATAATTTGATTCTCTATCAGATTACGTGTATTTTTTTTTTGCGACAGCCCCTAAGAAAGGGTGGGGACCACCCCTAACCAAAAAGCAGGAAAAATGACAATATATATTCTTATCTATATACTTTATGAAACACGTTGAAGAAAAAAATTTGGAAACTCATTACATCGTTTTCGGGCTGGGATTTAAAAGCTTCACTTACTGTACTATGTCGACGTTTCATATAATAACAGAATGCTTGTCATTTTCATAGACTACTTTAATAATTATTGTAATTTCCCTTCGTATAATAAATAACTTAAATACGATTTTCAATGTTCAATAACTCGAAAACGGTTAAAGATAGGACTATCATATGTCATGTTTTTGAAATCAGAAAAAAAGAATAATTCAAAAATTCAACAATATACTCAATATATTCCATTTAAAAAAATATTATTTCTTCTTGTACCCTTCAATTTCTGCACGCCACTGTGCTTCCATTAACTTATTGAAGGGGTTCAGTTACAGTCCTACAACTTTCGTCTGAAACTTTTTTTTCTATCTCCAATAATAACGATAATAAAGGGTGGCCTAAATATAATGTATAATTCACAAAAACAAAACTGTTTCACCACCGACATTTGCAGAAACAATTTCACCACAGATGTGACATTTGCAGAATAGGACTTTTTTTAAACGTTGCTTGTCAATATGACATTGATATAAATGCAGTCGGCTGAAATCTATGTACCTGTTTTTTTGCAATTTAATTTTTTTAATTAATTTATGATATACTAAAAATTAAGTGATTTTATTGTCGGTGTACCTTATATCAACAATTTCGCAAAGTGATAAGAAACAATAAAACAAACTTCAGTCACCTGTGTACTGCTGCGTTTAAAGGGGATGAATGTTCAAAAATAAATAAATAAATATAAATAAATTTGAAAACAATTTATTCGATAAATAATTTTCGTCGAACGAATTTCCGTTTTTTTTTATGCAATTTCAACAAGTATTTAAACATTCAAAAGTTACTAATGAGTAGAAATATTTTTTTGAGTACATATAGATAACAGCAGGCCAGTACGTACATCGGGCTGGGTTTACAAGCGATACAAATGGGCAACTAACTTCAATTTGAGCCCCCACCATTTAAATTCCTTTGTATCATTGTGCATTCAATCTGCTTCCCACCTGTGAATATGAAATGTCTAGTTGTCCATAAATTCATACGTGTACGTACTTGGCTGCCATTATCTGTATGTATATAAGTATTTTTTAGACCTATGGTTATTGTGCCCTTTACTTTGTATACAGGTTGTTTCGCTTTCATATAAAACAATTGCAGAATAGAGTTGAAACACAAATATACAGAAAACATAACTGTTCCAAAATTAAATGCTGAAATTCTATGGACCATATAACAGCATTATATATAAATGAACTTTTCTAAACCATTTCTTTTTTTTGACAAAATAAATGACGAGGACGGGGTGGGGGGCACGTGCCTCTGTGCCCCCCCCCCCCTAGATCCGGAACTGACGACAACTTAAAAAAAAGCAAAATAAAGTGGTGAGATTGTAATGTTTTTTCCTTCTCTAAAGACTGTCTAGTAAGGAAGGAACGGATTAGAACGTTACTGAAGAGACAAATTTCCTGTTGAAAATAGGAGTCTGCAGTAAACATTTTAAGATTGAAGATTATGAAGATGGCATGTTTAAATTTAATATTGTTAAAGCTCTTGAATGTGTAAATTAACGAATGTGAATTCTAATTTTATTACCAAAAATATTATGTCCCTGAGAAACAAAAATCTGTAAATATATTTAAGCAAAACTTCTCTCCTTGTTTGGCATCTTTTATTTATTAATTATTTTTTTCTGTTGGGTGAAGACCTTTTACATTTTAGCTTTTTTTTCTAGGTAATAGTAACAACTACCTTCCTCTGATGTTTTTTATGTTTCAAAGTGACCACTCTGTATATTTTTCATGAAAAGTATATCAGGTTTCCTCCTCGGTAATTGTGTCAACTAAGTATACTCCAAATGTCATGTCCACCATAATTTCTTAATTGTTTTCAGGGTGACCATTTTCCCTTCTTGACAGTTGTGTTAACTACATAGGAAATATTATTGTCCTTCATCGTATTATTTTCGTTAATTATTTTTTTAAAGATTACCTGTATATTTTTCATTAAGTGTATCAAGTTTCCCGAGTAATTATATCAATTATATTCCAAATATTATTTCCACCATAGTTCATAGTTTCCTGGTTAATATTTTTTTAGGGTGAGTAGCCCATATTTTTTCACATTTTTCTTCCTTGACAGTTGTGTTAACTATATTAGACCAATCAATCAATGCCCAAAAGGGGATTGTAGAGAACATGGCGGAGGGTACGCATATTTTGGTACCGCAGATGGCTTTGCCTTTGTAGCAGGCGAATGTTTTTCTGATCATAAGTAGATCATAATTAGTTCTATACTTGAGTAAAATTCGATTCAACTCGGAAACAAAATAAAAAAGTTATGAGGGTGTCTTCGTTTTAAGTGAGTCACACTGTATATTTAAGGAAATGTATAGATTTCGACAAAATATTACATTAGTAAATACATCGAGTATTGTAAAATAAAGATTGTTTTGTGACTGTGATTCATTAGGAACAAGGGCGGATCTAGAAATTTCAATAATTTTTTTCTCGTCTGTGGCGCATGGGACCCATAAGAAATATGGGAAATAACATCTTGAAAAGCACTTTTCTAACGACCCCTAAAAAATTTTGAAAAAGCAGTTTGCGAAAAAATTTTTCTAGTCTAGGGACTCCTGTTTAAAATTATTTCTTTTTGTCATGTGCATTTTACATTTCATAAAAATAAAACAATATGTTTTGAAGTTTATGAAAATATGTTCATTACTAACTGAGATACAACGAATTGAAATTTTGTGATTTACAATTTAACAAATCACAAAATTTCAATTCGTATATCAGTTAGTAATGAAAATATTTTCATAAACTCCAAAAAGTATTGTTGTATTTTTATGAAGTAAAATGCATATGACAAAAAAAAATAATTTTAAACAGGAGTCCCTAAACCTAGGGGGGGGGGGGTATGGGTCCCATGCGCCACAGACGAGAAAAAATTTAATCGGGAATTTTCCCAAAAATAGCTGTTTCCTGGGAGGGTTAAAATGAAAAAACCCCGGTTTTCTCCCATTTTCTCCAATTTACCGCCAATTTTAACTTAACTTTTAGACTAAAAGTTAGGTTAGGTTAGAAATTTTCCCAAAGATGGCTTTTTTCCTGGGAGGGTTAAAATGAAAAAAACGTATTTTCCCATTTTTTAATTTGCCGCCAATTTTAACCTAACTTTTAGACGAAAAGTTAGGTTAGAACTAAATCAAAGAAAAATAGCATTAAAACTCTTATGTTATGAATACAATCAAATATACCTAACATATTTGTTATCAAAATGATGGTCTTTTAATGTAGGGTGACCAGATGTTTGTAGTTTGAATGCTGTACACTTGGACAGACAGGGTCGTGGAGGAAAAATTCGAAAAAAAAAAATTTAATCCGAAAAACATTCTTTTGATGAGGGAGGGAAGAATCTGAAAAACATTAAAAACATTTTTTTTGATGAGCGAGGGGGAGAAATCCGAAAAAAAAATTTTTGATCACAACATTTTTTGCTGGGCGGGGGGGAGAATCCGAAAGAAAAATTTTTGATACCAACATTTTTTTGGTAAGCGGGAGGGGGAGATATTCGAAGAAAAAAATTCCAACCAAAATGCTGTACATCCAAGCATACTGTACATGCCACTAAAATTCGGGACAATACAGCGAAATTCCGTACGTATGGTCAGCCTATTTTAATGACTATGTAATTCATTTTGATAAAAAAAATATTTTTCCGGGGAAAAAACGGTTTTTTCCCGGGTAAAATTCCCAAGAAATAAAAACCCGGTCCATCTCTGACTAAAACTAAATCCCAGATCTTCATTGGCACTAGCGTCAACTACCTATCAAATATTATTCTTCTTTGTCATTTGTAGATATAGTGCCAACAGACCAGACCGACACACAAAATGACGGAACCGAAAGATCTTAATTTTCCTAATCTACATACTTTAAAAAGTAATAATTCGAGGAAACCTCGGAGAGTGATTTTTCTCATGATTACAATACTTACTTCCCTCCGGTACGTGAGGGAAGTAAAAAATAAACAATATTTTTAGTGTATAAAATGGTGCTATTACGTTAATAGCATAATTAACAAATAATTTCGATTAATCATGGTCATAAGCATATTTTAGGTACTTACATGATCAACAATATGGCCAAACATTTGTTTCCAAAACACTGCCAACAATATTCCTAATACTATAAAAACTCCTGACAAAGAAAATGTGGTCCATTTTTGACATTTTGCTGTACAACATACCATATTTGTCTAAAAAAATATAATGAATAATAAAAAACTTTTTCCTGTAAACAAAATGGTAAATGTTAATGCTTGTAAGAATATAATTATCGTATACAAACAAATTCATATTTCATGGTTACTACCATTTACCAGTTTAATGTCCTGTAAAGATTATACACTAAATTAAATAAGTACAGTTTAGTTATGTTGTTACTATACAGCTATCACTCACTGACTGATAGTGTCTTAATCTACTAATTCAGAAGCTATTATAAATAAAAACATAACAACATAAAATTGAAATCATTGACTGTGAATGTATGTTATCAAACTTCCAAATGAGTTATATTTTAGTACTTTGGATAATTAGTCATGGAATAGAATACTGTATAATATATCAACAACTACAATAAATGAGTCATTTAAAAACTATAATTATATGCAAATATGGAATAAAATAAAATCTACAAAATTTAATAAGAAATTTGAGTCTATCATTTTTAAAACATGCGTATAAATACGATTATGTCATTATGATAAGGTAAAAATCAAACACAATCTAACTGATAGTTGTGAAAATGTATTTCGTTTCATTGTTATAAATGGATTAAAAAATTATGCAAAAATGAGACAAAGGTTTCCACTGCTTGTGGAGTTAGAAATGTTTAAAATTTAAAAATTTGTAAATATTTAAAGAAAAAATCAGTTTTTTTACAAAAATAAATAAAACTGACTTTTTAGTTCTGACATTCATGTTCAAAATTAAAAAAAAAAAATGGCTTCTCAAGAAATTTGTTATTTTTCAAACCATATGTTGAAAATAGATACCACCATATTAAATACTGTGGTCAACAGTATGAGGATTTTGCATCTACTCTGTCGTGCCCCAGGGTTCTGTGTTAGGCCTGTTACTCTTTAATATTTTCATTAATGATATTACAGTTAAATTCAGTATCAATTGTCTTCTACATGCAGAAAATATGAAGTTATACAATAAAACAAGCTAAAAACGTACTCTTCGCCAATTTACTGAGCTTTTTATATATAATTGTTACACATTCTATAGGATACTCTTCGCAGTTTTCTTGTAAATAATGTTGGTTTTTGGACATCCCAAATTTTGTGATACCATCTTTGTTGTGAAAAAAATTATATGAAAAAAAAATATCCAACCTGTGTGAGATTCGAACACGGGACCTTTGGATTGCAACGCAAAGCTTTAGCCGCTGCGCCACCAGCTATTGCTACAAAAACTGAACTCTATGGAAAATTCTCATTTAATATAAATTCTTTTGGGTTGCAAAAAAAATATCGTTATCAATAAATGAGATTATGATTTATCATATTTTACTTATTTATGATCAAGATGTAAACTATTTTAGGTAATATAATGTTTAAAGATCTAATTTTGAAGACGATTATTATACTCTTCGCAAAAACGAAGAGTATATTGTATTTGATCGGCACATTTCTAAAATCGTAAATATCGCTCGTAGAGAAAAAAAATTCATATCATTGTGTTAGTGAACGAATTCTGAACAACTTTCAAAATGTCCGTCTGTCCGTCCGTCACGTTTCTTGTAAGCACGATAACTTAAGAAAGAAAAGTCTGATTGTATTGAAATTTAGAAAGTAAGTTAGTGTTATCTAGAGGAAGAACCCTATTGTTTTTGAAGAAAATCGATCAGTAAATAAAAAAGTTATTAATTATTTAATTAAAAAAAAAATTCTCTTAATTTTTGTGGCTTGTACTAAAATGGAAATCTTGCGAGATATTAATTCCATAATAATTTTTTTTTTGTTTATGAAGTTTACTAATATACATTTCATAGAAGTGAAATATGTATGAATGTCGAAAGTTATATATCACAGACAATCAATTTTTGTAGCAATAGGTGGTGGCGCAGCGGCTAAAACTTGTTATTGCTTGCTTGCTTGCTTGCTGTGCGTTGCAATCCAAACGTCCCGTGTTCGAATCCCACGGTTGGATATTTTTTTTTTCATTTTTTTTTCATACAATTTTTTTCACAAAGATGGTATCACAAAATTTAGGATGTCCAAAAACTAACATTATTTACAAGAAAACTGCGAAGAGTATCCTATAGAATGTGTAATAATTATATATAAAAGCTCAGTAAATTGGCGAAGAGTACGTTTTTAGCTTGTTTCATTTCCTAGCCATTTAATATTTTTTTTACATCTGTTCTTATGCATAGGACACTGATTATAATAAGCAGTCTTTCCTTGGTCTCCAGTACATCAGAAAAGCGCTAGCAATTTAACTACAGCAGAGAAATCATTAAATCTTCTAAACTCTTAAAAACAGATCCAATTTTGATTATATTTTTTTAAAATGTTTGCTCTATTCAATTATGAGTGATGGGGCAGATAATCTTTTGAACCTCAAAGGACAAGGGTAGGTAAGCTATATATTTTCGCCCATTAATTTCATAAAAATAAAAAGTTCTCCAAAGTTATTTATTTATAGTTGAACATATGATCCTTATGTTTTTATACTTTTTATATTTGAAAAACAACAGTAAGTCGTAATAATAGCATTTCAAAGTAAGCATGTTTGCAGTTTATTTGCAATTTTTGACGTTTTTTCGAACTTCTAATGTATATTTCAGTTAGATGCGCTCGATGAACCAAGAAAATCTATATATCATTTCACTGTTGAGTATTTAAGCTTTTAAATAATGGTTAATTTATATTGGTTCAGCAAGTGCTTCAATGTATGAAAAACAAAATCGTTTTCGTGGGAGTCGTAATGGTGTCGACATTGCGTGCAAATTTAAACGTGTCAGCGCTCAAAACCACATATTGTCGTGTGTATTGAATAAAAATATTTTTATCTTAGACTATCGTATAAACATTGCATTCTACATTTAAAAACTGACAAATAATGAGAGTCATTCCAACCTAACGAACGTAATCTCATACTAACGCATCTTTGATCAATCAGGAACTAGCAATTTTCATAAATGGCGAATCCCTTTTTTCCAGAGAGAGCCCATGTTTTCGTGCATATTTTCATGTTTGATGTTTAAAACATCAAAGTTTTATTGTAAAATAACTTTATTTTTTCACTTTTAAACGATTAAAATAGTTAAAATATACGATAGTCGTGGATGTAGTATTCAATTTGCGCATAATGGCTATTAACGCTCGGATGATTTATAACACTATAGCCTTCTGCTCGTGACGTAAACATCACCCTCGCAAGTAATAGCCATCATTATATGCTCGCTGAATAATCTACTATTCCAAAGAACTGTTTTTATTACTTGTCAAGACATATACTACTCGGAAATTATAATGACATATGACATGGCCAATGGGCGAAAAAAGGCCCTTATCTACCCTTGTCCTTTAAAATGTTTTGAAAAATGTTGTGAAATTTAAGGTTTTTATATATTAAGTCCGGTTTTCGAATAAAAGATATGCCTGGGGGATTTACTGATTACGAATACATTGTCAAAAGAAAAGTTTTTCTTGAAATCTTCTCCGAATTTTCAAACATTTTTTAAAATGGCAGCTAAAATATGGAGAGTGGAAATTTTTTCTAAAGAAACTGCTTTAAAGGGGCAAAAAAATAGAGCATCTAGGTGATATTAACAAAAAACGGCATTTTTGAAAAAAATAATTGCTGGACAATTAAAATAACAAAATGGCGAAATCCTGTAAAAATGTGAAAACGCACATTGCTTCGGCCATAACTTCTTTATTTTGTATGATACAGAAACAAACAAAAAATCGTTTAAAAGACTCATTAATTATCTTTAATTCTGTTTCCTAGAGATTTTGATGGAAGTTTTATATTCAACATTTAAACTAAATGGTTTATCGTATAATCTTTCGGATGCTATCTATAAACTTAAATATCTCCGAAACTATTAATCCTACGTAAATATTAAAGTTAAACAAGTTAATTCCCAGTTTATAAGTTTTATTTTTGATATCTATTTTTTCGCTTAAAATATTTATTGAGATATTTGCTAAGAAAAAAATGTTTACGTTTAAAATGCGATTTTTCTTTGAAGCAAGTGCTGTAAATGGATGAGACATTTAACATTTTAAATAAATACTTCGTCTTATAAACATTCAGACGCCATCATTATACTTCCATATCTCCGATTTAGAAGCTTTCTTATTTGTCTCTAGCATGTTTTCACTCAATGTAATACTTTTTGAGTTATTTGACAAAAATCGTGTTGAAATACAGTAGTGCCGCGATAATCCGATCCTACGTTAATCCAGATGCGTCTATAATCCGGATTGCCTTTTTGTTCCCTTGAAGTACTCTGTCATCTGGATTTTACTTGATTCTGTAATCTGAATTCATTCAGGTGACTCTTTTTTTCCATAAAATATGTAGGAGCAAATATTAAATTCTGCAGGTTTTAACTTGTCTTTTTGCAAGTGCCTTTGTGTCTGGTTGCTGCAAAGAGAATGACATTCCTTTAAAAGATATTATGACGCTACAAAATCTCAAGGAAATTGCTTTTGAAAAACAACAACATATGAGTCATCAGAGTAAAACTAAAAATCATTAACTTTTTTCAGTCGGGGCCAAAAATTGTAAAAGAGGGTGCACAAAATTCCAATGAAGTCGATGAAATTATTGTAGAAGAAGGTGATGAAAATGTTAATCAATTACAATTGTAGTTGTTTTTAATACATATTTCGTTTTCGTGGTATAGGATCTCCTTTTTTATTTGTCTTGTTTTTTATATAAATACAGTGCTTACTTTTCTTAAATACAGCCTTTTATTCATTTTTTTGCAATTTTAAAAGCTGAATTTAAAATGTTTTAAAATGTCTTGATAATCCGGATTAGTCTGGTTTTAATTGATCTGGATTATCGCGGCACTACTGTAGCTCCTTTTTCAAGCTGATGTCCCAATTTTCAAGTCATTCTAACTGAAAGACTATCAATTCAAATGAAAAGTTGCATAGAGCCTTTTCTTCTCAAAATTTGATTCCCTCTTAGCTCCAATATATATATATATTTTTTTTTAGGTGCCATCCTCTGAAAAGGAGTGGCAAGTTTTTAGGAGGGGGCATCCACCCTATAAATTAGCCTCCTAGAAACTTTCCTTTGACTTACTATTAAGCTGTCAAAAATGAACAAAATGCAATTCATATTTCATATGACATTATTCCGAAGTTAAAACCACTAGTTACTTCCAATAAACATAGGATGTGCAGAACTAATGCATTACATATGTAAGGCATATTCCAATGTGCACGGTACGTTATGTAACATGTAAAGTATGTGCATGGCATATAACTAAGTAGTAGATGAATTTGGTAATGTGCATTGAATATACAGTGTATATACTTAAAGTAAAGTACTTTTTTTGTAATGTAATGGATATGCACTGCACAAGCGGCATATTTCATAAAAACATTTTTATAATTAAAAGAACAGTACATCTGCGATTTTTAAGATTATTTATTTAAATTTATTGATATTAATTTTTTTATTCATTTTAGCATCTAAGTACCTATTTAAAACAACTCGATTTAGTATATATTAATCTGAATTATGATACATAAATTATTTTTCCGGCCGTAAGGGAATAACATATAGTCGAAAAAAATATATATGCAAATTAGTAGGTTCTTTCCAAATATAAAAAAACACCCGCAAGTAATATTTCAGTTATTAATTTAATCCTGTCTGGATAAGGGGTAATAAAATTGCCCCTTATCCAGATAAGATTTTTTTTCCATAGTAAATTTACCCACAAAAGTAATGGAATTTTACCCGCAAAGAGAGTGGAAAATTTTTATTTCCCTTATATTTTGGGGTAATTCTCCATGTTAAATGGAAATTTTCCTGTCTCTTTGCGGGTAAAAATACATGGGAATTTTACATGCAATGATGGTAAATTTACATCATTTTTTACAGTGTAGATTACATGTGCATAGAATATGCTTAACGGATATGGGAACATGAAAAGACCATGCATTGCATATATAAACGGATAGTGCAATGTATATGACATGAACATGTCACTTTGCATTTAAATTCCATGTGAAAAGGATATGCTTAACACAGGCAATGTATATCATTCAAGTGCACAGGAAACATGAAAAGAACATGCATTGCACATATAAATGTTTATTGGGCTGTATTAATACGTTTGTACATTATATTTTTGTACCCGAATAATTAAATAATTAACATTTTCCGATGGATATTAAAAAAAATTTTATTCAGATTATTTTTTGTACTAAATTTTTAAAAATAGTCAATTCTATTTTAAATTCCATCGAAACAAAAAATGTTTAATTTTTCTTTTTTATTGTTTTAACAATATAAATACTTGAGCGCACCAGCTGGAATGTTTCTGATTTTGAATAATTAAATATAACAAACATTAAAAAAAAAAAATCATCATCAGTTCTGTAGTAAAAACTTTCATTGACTTCGGCTATTAGTGACTAAATTTCACAATTATGTGCTCTGAGTAAACGGAGAGGCCTCAGAATGACTATCTTAGGTGTTTGGTCTGTACTATTATAAGTTTTTTGTTTCTAGGAAGATTATTAATAGAAGGCAAGTTTGAAATTTGTCCGTCACGTATCAGGAGATATGTGACTACTCTAATTATAGAATTTCTGATAAATTTTAATATCAGTCACCGTCAACCACGGAATGATTTAGCGCATACATATTTAAGACCTAATAATAATAATGGTACGGCAGTGTTTTATAAATAACAATCAGTATGGGAAAACCTAATGAAGGTCATATTATGTCAGGGTTTACTCTAGAATGCTTTATAACATTGACTTGAAATTTGGTACTCTATGTATTATATAACGAGATCTGGAACTAGATTATATTTTGATTTTATTGCGTTGAAAAGTTGGGGGGTAGAGGGTAGAGTAGTGTTATTATGAGAAGATGATCACAAAAAATATGCACAGAAACAAGTTTGTACACACCATCATTCTAAGCCAACAAGAACGAATTACGTCATATTCAATGTTGAGACCAGCGGCACTGGTAGTTTGTAGTAGAGTCGTATTCGCAGGTGGTGATTAATTTAAGTGATATAAACCCATTTTGAGTGTGAAATATCTTCACATTCTGTCGCCGTCAGGGACCTGTGTGTAGTCTATGTAAATACCAGAGTTGGCATCCTTATACCCCAGATGATGCTATGCCTCTGGTAAAAATATTCGAACCGGTTGGCTCCACCCCAAGCATCTTCTCATAAAAATACCTCCCTAAATAGGTAAAACAAGCAAGCAAGAGTTCATAAAATTGGGATTTAGTTACTACAAGAAGCCAAGGTCTCAATTTTTTTTTGGCATCAGTCAGAAATCTGAATATGGAAGTAGTGATTCCTTAGGCAGCAGTTTTTATTTTAAATTTGAATAAACGAACATTTCGGTACAATGACAGTTCTCAACAGGGACCGAAATCGAAATCCGCAGCGTACTTACGACTTTAAAGTTCAAAAAATATGGTTGAAATCAAAGATTCAAATCTTTAAACCATGATGTAGAAATACCAAATTGTATGGTGAAAACCATATCTAAGTCGATTCGTCCATTATAAAGATTATATAAGGTAAAAGGCAAGAAAAAGCCAAAAACCGAAATCGAAACCGAAAACTGCACTGTAATTACTAATTTTTTCTAACAGAAGCCGAATTGCCGCGGATCTGTAAACCGAAACTATAACCAAGAACCGAATTGTTGCTGCCTTAACAACTGAAACCGTAAATGAAAACCAAATTTTCGCTGCTATGAAAACTGAAAATGGTATACGTTATTTAACCCTAACCGAAATTAATTTTGGTTTCGGTCCCTGGTTCTCAATGAGTTTCTAAGAAAGAAATCGTGGTAGTAGGGAGCAGTAAGTGCAATAAAACTGGTGATGTTAGTCTTGTGGAAGGTATTATATCTCTCAGCACGGTTCACAAGTCCTAGGGTAAAATACTCATTAACTATTAAGAATTATTGGTTGCAAATACTAATATTTTTTTGTAAACAATACATTTCAAGAAATGAACAAAATTAGGATTCATGGAGTTGCATCTTTCTTGAATGCAAAAGCTTGGTTTCAAAAGATCCCATCAAAAGATAACACTTAAAAAAATTCTATAACCTTTTATAGTATTTAGCAATAGAAAAAATGTTTTTTAGTGATTCAAAATCATTTGATACTAAAAGATAAATGATGGAGGTACTGCAGCTCAAGAACAATTTGTATGACTTTGTGTCCAAAAGATATTCCAGTTTCCATTGATAAGGGACTTGAGTATCTTAACTAAATCAAAAACGTTTTCTCAAAAGGTTCTACATCACAGTGGATTTTCTTGACAAGGTCTCTTTTATCTGGAAAGATGACAATGGGCTTGTTACCGATTGAGTTTCAGTACAAAGCGCTTGGCCGACTCGTGACGTCATTCTGCATAAACACTACTAATTTTAAACCAGCAGGAAGATTAAAGAGATATAATTCAATAATCAAACGCCGTTTCCATAGAGAAACACAATAACATGCCCCACACGCTTATAGGACATGTGCATCATATAACTAACATAACCTCAATTGTTATGTTTTTTAGATTTATTCTCATTTTTAATATATGTATACTCATTTTTAGCTTGGAGCAAAACTGGCTCGAAGCAAATATTTAAAAATTCATGAAAATAATTTTTCAATATTATTGATTGATAAAACTGGACTGGACTAGACAGGTTAGATTGCTAACTTGCAAAAAGTGTCTTATTTTACTGTGACAAACTATTTAAAACTTCATAAACATTACATTGAACTAGATTTTAGTTGAAAATACGGGAACCAGGCAGAAATTTTAATAATAGCTGTGTAATACTCTTAAATCTTAAGAAACACATATTTTTGAGGTTAGCTGTGACGTCACATGTAGATGCCTTATAATAGCCACACTGCCTACCCTTCGCCCCACTTCAGCTTTAGCTTTACCGAAAAAACTTTGTGATTGGCGTTGTCTCCTCTTAATTGGCGTTGTCTCCTCTTTAGCCATTCTTGAACCAAAAAACCTCAATTTGGATCCATTGTGCGGTGGTCTATCATGTGTTTAAATATTCTTGTGTTTATTAAAGCTAAATCATTTGAATATAAATAGGGATGCAAGATAAGAATAAATAAGAGTCAAATCTGCAAGTGAGGATGTTTAAACTTTCTATTTGATTGCATATTATTATCTAAAGTGATAAAAAGTAATGTTTATCTATTCTACAGTACACTCGACAATCAAATGTGATTAATAGATAATGTCAAGTATTTTAAGTAATTTCACTGAGAAGATAGCAACTGCATCTGTTTCAAGGTATACACAAAAAATGTAATCTTATACCGCTATAAGACAAACATCATATAATATATTTAAATATAGGAGGAGTTTTTTTGCATTCACTACTTTTATTTTTGTACACCGATTGTAAAGTAAGAGCTGTACTATGGACAGAAATTAGATATATGATTTAGATCTTTATACAACTTGTTAAGTGCAATAACTATGTATTGCCACAAAATGCTAAAGCTTCGATTGCAACAAACACCAGCCGAAAGACTTATTCCTACTCAAAGGAGCTCTCGTGCCAGCCACTTCACACCACTTGAAGACTACAGTTTCAAGCTGTTGGCTCTCGTCAGTGAGAGTTATTTAGGAATGGCTGTAATGAGACCATTGATCACTCTTGGTACATGACGAAATTTATAAAACCACGATATGCAACAAAAATGGTAGGTTCTATCTAGAGGCTGATGTCTATAGCAATCGAAGTAGCAGTAACCCTGACATGGGCATAGTTAGCAGGTATGCCTTTAGAGGGCAGAATATTTACCAACAGCTATTCTCCGGACTAATGCCCCGCCGAGCACTGGATTACAAATTGCAAGCGAGGACGCAATTGAAGCTTTACTATTTTGTGGCAATACATAGTTATTGCACTTAACACGGCCAGACTTGCAATTTGTAAGTCAGCCCTCGGTGGGGCATTAATCCGGAGAACAGCTTTGAAATACACCATATAAATACCAAAACGGTCAAATAGATTACTGCAAAAGGAAAAAATATATTTAAATTGATCTATTATGTTTAGGGATACTTGACAATTAAAGGAAAGTTGACAGGGGCACACATTTCTCGTCTAGAGGCCATCGAGGCGTTTTTTTAAAATTTTGTTGGACAAACTGGGTAAGGCCTCGGTGAACAGGGAGAACAACGTGAAGTTAGACAATAGAACCTATTATGCATTATAATAACTAATATATCTAAATTTTTACCCCAGTTTTACCAAGGAAGGTAATTATATATTTTAATGAATCTATTTTGTTTAGACAAGAAACATGTAAAAAATTGTAAATTGAATGAAGCCATAACTCCGCATCTGACTAAATTTTTATTTATACACTTTTGGTAGCTAAAGATAAATGATGTAATGGTGATGTATTTACAGGGAATATTAAGGACATCGTAAAAACTTTATCGGCATTTGTACCTTATTGTTTTCCATTTTGGGACTCAAAATTCCATGATATTTAAAATTACGGTTTTTAAAATTCCCTGAATATTCCACGTTCTTCAGGTTTTCCATATGAGTCCGAACCCTGGTTTGGAATTAAAACGCTGTCCTCTAAACAAGCATCTATATACAATGACAAGGACAATCCTATTTGTCAGATGTGTAGAGTGGAGAATGAACCCATCACTCATATTCTATGCAATTGGGCACCGCTAGGAGAGTCAAGGTATAAGTACTCCAAAAGACAATTAATTTTTAGCTGGCAGAACTACGGGATTTACCCTGATATAGACTGTTATCCTTCAAGGAAAACACTGACCTTTTCTAGGAGAACATTGATGTTTTCTAGGAGATCCTACATGTCGTAAATGTACAATGTACAGGATGAGTACTGCGGATCTTAGAATCTGTCCTATTCCGAAAGGCAATTTTTAGCAGGAGGAACTAAGCGATTTACCCTGAAATCGACTATTATTCTTCATGGTGAACACTGGTCTTTTCTAGGAAATCTTACATGTCACAAATGTACAATGGGCCGACAGGCATGAGTATCTCAGATCTTAGAATCCGACCTTTTTCCTAATAACAATTAAGCTATTATTAGCGTTAAGTGCGGAGGCCTGCAAGAGATATTGACAATTTTTTTTTCAAATCTCTGCCCATCAATTATCAAGCGCGGGGGCCCGCCAAAGATTTTGACAAAAAAATTTCTTCCGTCTCATCAATTATTAGACACACATCTGGCAGCTTCATGCGATCTGTCTCAGTTGCGTGAGGCGTCACCAGAATCCTACCCATTAGCTTCTTGATAACCTTAGCTCAACTCTTTGGAAGGCGTCCTCTTCGTTTCTTACCATCTGATTTTCTCTAACCATTAACCATTCTATATTGTGTTCTATTTGGTTGGGGGTGCCATATCTGCTTCTTGAAACCATCAATAAGTCATATGTATGCATCCTCCATGTTTTTGACCGCGCACCCCAGAATAAAATAAGGAATTATACATCTATGGGTGATTTCTAATTCAAAAAAACTAGTCCCATCATTTCATTTTGATAACTGCCAATAAGGAGCAGTTACATATGCTTCTCTTCTATGTAAAATTGGAAAACCGTTTGTTATAACTCATATACCTACTACAGTTTTTATTTCAAATCAAAGATCTCATTATTTAAAACTTTTGTTGAACAAGTAGAACAATTATTAAATGTTCAAACATTATTAATCATAACAATAACAAACCATAATCAGAAAAGATTTGTGTGTTATATTACTGTTAATTTATCAGTTTATCTGATATGTTTAAAGGTTAATTTAATAAGATTCTAAAATTTGCTTATTATAAAAAAATACCATAATAACCAAGTTCAACTTACTTAGGAGAAATTATGTAAATCTACACTACAGTATAAAAGATTCCTAGATCAGTCATATCCATTCACTTTGATGTATACGCACATTAATGCTTGATATTGTATAATCTTTAGCTGCACATCTTCCAAAATGAGATAAGATTATATATTCAAAATATTTATCAATTTTTACTGTATAACCTGTTTTTTTAACATTTAAATAAATTCATAGATTCTCTAAGGTTAACCTGTATCCACTTTTGCACATATTTAGAATTTCATCGCTTCCCTGTTAAAAAATTAATTGATATACTAACTATGCAAACAGCTATTTTTTATGTTTCATAGCCACCGGAAATTATATGCAGATGACAAAAATGCAAAAATATACTGGATATCCCATTTAAAAATCAAAAGTTGGTGGTCCCTTCTAGTGAAACAATAAGATCTATTACTGTCATATTTAACATCGCAAAAAAATAAGCAATAATGCTAATATGTTGAGTCACAACAAATGAATTAACCCACCACGAACATTGTTGTAGATTTTCTTCACACACTGGTAGTTTTCTAGTGAAGTGTTATTTTTTTCTCACATATACATTCCTAAGGATTATATCATAAAGTAGGTACCTGGTTATTATATATTTTTATATATTTACAATTAGCTAATATTTATTTTGCTGGTAATTATATTTGGAGGATGTCTGTATACAGGGTCGGGCAATAGTGACAGACTTTGATATCTCGAGTTCTACAATAGTTAGAAATTAAAAAAAAAAATTAAAACAAGTAAACTAGGCAAAAGTCTATAACCGGAATTTATTTTCGAATATACAAAACGAGCCAAGACGAAATTACAGGATCAAGTGAATTTTTTTAAATAGAATGCTATGTATATCGGTACATTTTCTGAAGCCTCTTTCTAGACTCTATTCATTCCTATATTATTATTGACTATCTCCAGACCACTTGGATGTAATTAATTTTTTTGTTGAAATAATGCCATCTGCAGATGCATATTGAAAAAATCACCAAAGTCACAATTATGGGCTTTAAGAAAAACTTATGTGAATACTAGTTAGGAGACATCTAATTAATGTTTTTACATTATTTATTATTTACTTCCTAAAAATGTACAGGGTGGCAAAAAATTATTTTTCAATTAAGAACTTTTTAAATTGAATTATCTCAATTTTTTTCAAATGGACACCCTGTATATTTTTCGACAATGTGATGTAGAAATGAAAAACGAAAATTTTTTGTAAGTACTTCCTATGGCTAATTGCAACCATTTTCGTTTTATTGGGCAATAAGTACAAAATTCAAGAATAAACCTAAAAAATAGAGATTTCTTCAAATAATCCATTAGAAAAAATTATAATAAATGCCCCACATGTCCAAGTAAAAATGATTCAAAAACATCAATTAGATGTACAAATGTTAATATAAAGAATTATCATTTCAAATGAAGGAGAATTTGGTTGAACATTTGATCTAGGTGTAGGCAGGGTCGGATTGTCCATAAGGCTAACTAGGCTACAGCCTGTATATTTTTCGACAATGTGATGTAGAAATGAAAAACGAACATTTTTTGTAAGTACTTCCTATGGCTAATTGCAACCATTTTCGTTTTATTGGGCAATAAGTACAAAATTCAAGAATAAACCTAAAAAATAGAGATTTCTTCAAATAATCCATTAGAAAAAATTATAATAAATGCCCCACATGTCCAAGTAAAAATGATTCAAAAACATCAATTAGATGTACAAATGTTAATATAAAGAATTATCATTTCAAATGAAGGAGAATTTGGTTGAACATTTGATCTAGGTGTAGGCAGGGTCGGATTGTCCATAAGGCTAACTAGGCTACAGCCTGTATATTTTTCGACAATGTGATGTAGAAATGAAAAACGAACATTTTTTGTAAGTACTTCCTATGGCTAATTGCAACCATTTTCGTTTTATTGGGCAATAAGTACAAAATTCAAGAATAAACCTAAAAAATAGAGATTTCTTCAAATAATCCATTAGAAAAAATTATAATAAATGCCCCACATGTTGTCCATTTGTCTAAGTAAAAATGATTCAAAAACATCAATTAGATGTACAAATGTTAATATAAAGAATTATCATTTCAAATGAAGGAGAATTTGGTTGAACATTTGATCTAGGTGTAGGCAGGGTCGGATTATCCATAAGGCTAACTAGGCTACAGCCTGTATATTTTTCGACAATGTGATGTAGAAATGAAAAACGAACATTTTTGTAAGTACTTCCCTATGACTAATTGCAACCATTTTCGTTTTATTGGGCAATAAGTACAAAATTCAAGAATAAACCTAAAAAATAGAGATTTCTTCAAATAATCCATTAGAAAAAATTATAATAAATGCCCCACATGTCCAAGTAAAAATGATTCAAAAACATCAATTAGATGTACAAATGTTAATATAAAGAATTATCATTTCAAATGAAGGAGAATTTGGTTGAACATTTGATCTAGGTGTAGGCAGGGTCGGATTATCCATAAGGCTAACTAGGCTATAGCCTGTATATTTTTCGACAATGTGATGTAGAAATGAAAAACGAACATTTTTTGTAAGTACTTCCTATGGCTAATTGCAACCATTTTCGTTTTATTGGGCAATAAGTACAAAATTCAAGAATAAACCTAAAAAATAGAGATTTCTTCAAATAATCCATTAGAAAAAATTATAATAAATGCCCCACATGTTGTCCATTTGTCCAAGTAAAAATGATTCAAAAACATCAATTAGATGTACAAATGTTAATATAAAGAACTATCATTTCAAATTAAGGAGAATTTGGTAGAACATTTGATCTAGGTAGACAAAAATTGCTGTCATTCAAAATAACATAAGAATAGATCTAATGGTTTTGTCTAAATTGACTACTTGGAAAGTTTATATAACCCGATTATTATCAAAACGTCTGGAGTTGTCGAGCATGAAGGTTTCTTGTATGTTATTTCCCCAAAGTTGCCTTAAATTTAAATTTGTATTGGAATGTTTAATTTTACTTTCTTGATTGACATATTAACAAGCTTATCAATGCAAAAAATCAGTTTTCAAAAAAAAAAAAAAAAAAATTAAAAGTGAGTTTTCTAGAAAACGGCCAAGTGAATGATTTCAAATTTTACGGGAATTGTTTCAGGACAGATAAAGCTACCATTTCCCGTAGGAATTGAGAGAGTGCATGCACATTTCATTTAAAGGTAGTTCTAGCCTACTGTGCCCCTTTAATGGGGTGGGGGTGGTAATGGGGGTAGCTAATCCCAAACAATTTTTTGACACCTTAGCTTCTATTATATATACTAAATACCAATTTTATGGACTCTTACTGGCTTGATATACCATTTACCCCAATTTACCTCCCAACCCTTCAACGGAATAAGATCAAAATATAATATAGTTCCAGATCTCGTTAAAATACATGTGTACCAAATTTCAAGTCAATATCTGAAACGGTTCCAGAGTAAACGCACAAAAAAGTTACAGACAGAAAGACATACAGACTGGCAAACTGACAGACAGAATTTTTATTTTTGTCAAACTTAAAATCTCGACGTTTCATAACTTTAAGCCTATTTGAACAATAAAAGTTTTCAAAAATTTTTTTGCGTTACTATACTTCCACTGGATGTGGAAGTAAAATTCTGATATGCGTAGACTGTTTCTTGCAAACAATAACGAGAGCCAAAATTTTAATTTTTAATTTGTTACATATACAAAATAGCATAGAATATGCCTTATTGAAATTGGGAGAGATTCTTCATATAGAGCAAAATATTACTAAGGTTTTTGAGTAAGCACATAAAAATACGAAGATGTAAAAGAAATCCGAATTGATACACTGTGTTTCTCGTGTTTTATCAAACTATATCTAGATTAGGTGATATATTAATTTTAAAATGCTACTAAGGTATTTTTAATAAACCTATTGTGAAACGTGTGGAAGTTGCGATTGAGTATTACCGACTGTAAATACCTACTTGAACAATAAAAAAACCGCTGCCCAAGGAATCACTACTTCCACATCCAGATTTTCTATCCAAGTCACTCATAACGAAAAAAATTTGTATGTGGAAATAATTGTTTATGGAACTCTAATAATATAATATTTGAAGCAGATGAAGTAAAAAAATATTTTGAGGTTTTTACCCCAAATTTACCCCAATTTACCCCCCAACTCTTCGACGGAACAAGATGAAAATATAATCTATTCTAGATCTCGTTAAAGTACATGTGTGTACCAAATTTCAAGTCAATATCTCAAACGGTTCCAGAGTAAACGTGCGCACAAAAAAAGTTACAGTCCGACAGACAGGCAGAAAATTTTGTTTCGCTCAAACTTAAAATCTCGACGTTTCATGACATTCTAAGCCTATTTGAACAATAAAAATTTTAAAAAAAATTTTTGTCATTACTATACTTCCACTGGATGTGGAAGTAATAAAAGGGATATTGGCTCAGTGGCACCATGTAAAAGCGAATTGCGCCACATTTGAATGTTAATGAAACATATTTTGGATCTTAATTAACATTTAGGTCATGATTGAATTTGAATGAATGAATTTCTAAGTATTCAGTTGTATTATTTGGTCTGCAATGCATGTGGTGGGTAATTTATTATTTTGAGTGATATAAATTGTTATTTTTAATTCCAACAGATTCCCTTGTAATCTCTGCAAGTTGGCCTACGGGTCCTCTTATGGTTATTAAATTACCTCTTTAAGGTTTTTATTGTATGCTAAATATTTTGGGTTGACTGTGAATTGTAATACTTATATAAGCTTGTTGATTCGAATGTTCAGGGTTTTATAAATAGTACCATAATATATTGGTTTTATAATGGTATCAGTTTTCTTTCATCACTGTAATTACGAATTTAGTGATTATTATTATTTCATTATTTGTCTTTTTCACATAGTTTTACTAAATCATAGTTATCTTTAATCTCTGATTGTGTTTCAAGACCATCTTGACACTATAATTTTTGTAATATATCCTTTCACAAACAGCAAAAAAAATTATCTACGAGCAATCAAAAATAAAAATATATCTACTAAAATAACAATTACTAACCTTTGTACTTCTCTGATAACTTACATTCTGATTGTACTAGGAAACCAAAAGCTTGAATATTGATTTATTTAGGAAAAGCCTATCTATAGATTTTTTGCTACAAAAACGCTTATTTTGAAATAAATTGGTTCCCAATTTACTCAAACTGTTTTGAATGACTGACCAAATTAACCGATGCAAGAGAAGTTTCCTTTTCTTCTTTTAATGTCAGCTACCGACGAGCTATCTCCAACCTGGACATTTAGCCAAACCTCTCCTATTTTAGAAGAATAGGGATATTTTACTTTCCTAACATCTAATAGGCAAGGAACCAATTGCATTACATCCCTTTCGAAGGATGGTATATCCATTATGTAATCCTTGCCGTAAATTACATAGCTTCTGCATATACACTGATATACACCCAGCAAGTACTAACCACAATGACAGTTGCTTAACTGTATGCATCGAAAAACATGTATAGTCAAGACGCTTCTATGCTCGCCCCAATAGAGGTTTTCTAATTTACTAAAAAGCTCTCTCAGACATTCACTGCGGCACAGATACTTCGCAAGCATTTTTTGTGATTATTTGATAAACTCCGAAGCACCAGCACTATCCAAGAAGGAGCAGTACATGTATAGAAGATCTATGATAAAAACTGATAATTTGATAATTGTACTTCATGAATGATAAATAACAGGATAACAGCTTTATAAGGAGTAAAAGCACTGTGTAAAATAAGATGCACTATTAGCAGAACCAAATGTACAACTTAGAGATTTCAAATTAATAAATTGTAGAACACTAAGCCCAGTGAACGTATTAGTACGAAATAATATTTTATTGAAATACCAAGCTGAATTTCGAAAAGCAAGCTCATATGAGCCTGCTCTACAAAAATATTATCAAATTGAAAAAATGCCTTAAATGATAATTTAGGTAGTCAAATTCTCAATAAATTTGTTAATATTATAAGAGATCTACTCAGTTTGAATGCCTCTAGAGGTCTTATAGACAACGGACGCGCTTTCCAACGCTCCTAGTAATTTGCACAAACACTCGGTCAAAAGATGGTTCAATAGGACAAAATTAAGTTTGTTGTGTTGAGTGGAAAATTCTACATAAGTTGATGCACATTAATGTAACAAATTAAGATATATAGCTAATATTTAATTAACGCCGGTAAAGTGTTCAGATATAATACTTCTTAAAATCTTCCTCTACATAAACAAGTGAAAAACACATGGTGACAAGGATCACCGAATCCCAACCCCAAACCACTCATTTGAAGCAATAAATCATAGTGAAGTGCAGTGGCATCATATTATACCCGCAGATATCATCTAAAATACACAGGGAATATACACAGTCATTACATTTCAAATATAACCTAACAAAACACACATTTTTTATGGGTCAACAATTTCCAATTTTACCACTTAATTTTATTTATACCTTATTTACTTGCTTTACCCCCTAAAGGATCAGACAGCAGTTAAGATAAAACATGCATACTTAGACAATAAATAAACAGCAACAACAAAATGGGGCTATAAATACTTTTCTTCCAGTAAATACCGAATTTAAACTAAATTCGAGCTAACCAGTGGCGTATTATTAGATTACTAGTATGCACAAAATAGGCGACTACTCTCTCCAAGAACAAATTGAAATACCTAGGAACATATCTGAAAAACCAACTGAAACGAAGAGAAACAGTAAAGGAGTGAATTAAAACGGCATACAGAGTCAGAAGGGCAATTATACCATTCATTGAGAAAAACAAACCATCAAGCGACTGTACATAGCCATCATATTGCCAACGATGATATATGGAGTTAAAAATACAGCAACGACAAAAGACAACAGAAGAAGTTTGAGACGAGCTGGAAAGGATATAATCCAACCACTCGCAAAAACAACAAGACGAAAACATCGACATAAAACTTCAATACTACTAGAAGGGAAGGCAATTACAAAAAGGATAGTGTTGGGGGAAATATTGGGGACATGTCCAAAGAAGGAACCAAACACATCTACTGAAGAAAGAATATTGAACAGCAACGAACTAAAAATAGAGAGAGAATAATGCTACACGTGAAGAACAATCATCGAGAGGATCATGAACAAATTAGGAAACTACCAAGCATATTGGGAAAGAAAAGCGGGGGAAGAAAATGAATACCACAAAGAAATAGCAATGACATATGCTCTACTAGAAAAATTAAGAACATTATTGGAGGGTAGGCCAAAAAATCCCTTTTTTTTTTTAATTCTTCTATCGCTATACCCCGGAAAAGTTGCCTATCGCCAAGCTGGACAGAATGAAAAATGTTTTTTTCACATTAAAAAATGCCTTCCGTTCACTCATTGCACAAAGTTTTGAGGAATGGCGAAACCTGTAATTTCAAAATATTTTTATTGTTCACCCAAAAAGACCAAAAAAGACCAAAAAAGACAATTTTTAGCAGAAACGGCAATATTTCCTAATTTCTGCTAATTTTACTTTTTCATTTTTAATAAACAAACAGTGAATATATTTATCATTTCTAATTTTGTTATTCAAAAGAGTGTACTTTAAATAAAATTCTGGCATAATACATGTTGATAGGAGTCTCTTGTCTCACACATTTTTTTAGATGTTTCAGTCACAAGTTTGACACACTGTTCTACAGCTTGGGTGTGACAAGGCAAGTTTTGGAAATTCAGTTGCAGCGGTATGCCAGTATTAGATTTTTGATGTCCTCATCCTTGATGTTCCTTAATAGTGGAGAAGGAGAGATATTGCAACTATCCCACCAAATCATGTTGACGTAGTCTGTTGCTTGGAAGTTGAGTTTTGGCATGGTGAATTCGAATAGTTTTTCCCTGGCACAGACGCAAGATTAGGACGACCCTCCTATCAAGATCTATTATGTCAGAATTTTCCCCCTGCTCGGTCTCATGATCTTACTCTTCTTGATCTCAGTGTATCTGTGTATGTGGAATTATTTAAAATCAAAAGTTTATAATACTCAAATTGACACCATTGATCAGTTGAGAAAAAACATCGATCATGAGTTTACGATGCTACAAAATGATGCAAAAATTTTGCAGGGTATTCAGTGTTCCTTAAAAAAAAACTTAGATTGTGCATTAGGGAAAATGGAGGACATTTCGAACAATTTTTATAACTGCAATTTCTGTTTCATTTAAATATTTTATGTACTTAATATCTCACAGAATTCTTTGTGTAAACGAATTTCTTAATAAAATGGTGTAAATGCATGTTGATTTGTAAACATAACATACTTGAGAACGGTTTATCGAAATGTAATAAGAATATCTTTTTTATTTCTAATGTTCTGAAAATTACTTTTTTATAAGAATTCGTAGAAATACATAAAAAATAAAAAGTTAGTGGTAAAATACTAACAGCCTAAAACTACCCATTAAGCAGAAGAGAGGGTTTGACTATGTAAACTGGTGTCCAGGCAGGCTATATCTAAACTTAAAATATGTTTCTTTTTATTTTACGGCGGTCAGAAGATATTGCAGAAAAACTAATATTTATTATCCCTCTTTAAATAATTTTATATAAAAGAGTACCTTATTTTTGGATGTACCATCAGACCACAGAAATATTGGGAGACAATTTTTGAACACTGTGTATAATCAGAAATGCAATTGAAAATATTCAATTACGCAAATGAATTTTACTATAGCAGTTTCTTACGTTACTGGACCCAAGGATAAATTTGTTTTAAGAAGGTAAAACTTAGGATGTCTCTGAAGAATTTAAAGTGAGAAGTTAATAATGTAATTCTTAATTTATGTTCCTGTTCTTGTATCTCATATTTATAGATAGCATATTGATTTACTATTTAATAATTCATTCTCAAACTTGTAATGAAATACAAATACTAACTTATTTTTAGAAATTCAGTGCGCTACACAATAAGCATTTTCAACTTCATTAGAAATAAAAAAAAAACAAAAACCACGAGTTTTTATCAAAGTAAGCTATATTTTCGTCAGGGTAGATTTATATGTTTACGAATTTTTATATGAAAAACACATTTTTTGAGTATCTTTTGTCTCTTGTGTGTTGACATCCTGGGTTTGGGAGAAGAAAAAAAAATTCTTTCTAAAATTTCCATATCTTACTTTTGTCTATTAATATTCTGGACAATGTTGATAAATAAAGTTACTAATATAAACATTTATTTCCTTTCTATAAGATGACTAAATGTTGGTTTTTGCGTTTAAAAAAATTAGATAAGTTTTCACTCTAGAAAGTAGGTTAAATAAATTCTTTAATGATACATGTAAGCATTTGTTAAATGAAACTTAATTAACTAAATTAATCTTTTATTTTATTCGTTTTTTCATATTGTTTGCATTTTTTTAGGACTACCAGCAAGTAGATATAGTAATATATTTTATGAATTTATAATAAATAGAATTATTTTTTATTCAGCAACTTTTTGAATTAGAAGATATAAATGTTCAGTTTAATTTATCATTGTTGAACATACCATCACAAACATGTGTTGCATTATGCTAGTCAATGAAAAGAAAGGCAATAAAAATAAGTATCAAATGTAATTTTGTCAATCATTTACTAGGTAATACATATAATTTTCCGAATATAGTTCTTTAAGAATCCTTCTCAATGTAAAATATGGTGGTACTTTTTACAGAGGTGAAAAAAAAAATACAGGAAATTTAGCTCGATGTTCCACCGGATTGATTCTATTTGATTACTAAATAACCCCTATAAAATTTCTTGCATGATTGAGTTTTGTCTATTTACAATATCTATTGCCAAGACGGTAGTTTATGTTTACTGATTGCTAAGCCAAACTCGTCGGTAAGTAATTTACTTACCGACGTCTGAACGGTAAGTAAAATTAATATAAAATATTATTATTTCACAAAAATAATGACAGAAAATAAGGAAATTTCTATCTATTTAAAGAAGAATAACATTATTTTCTGCACCATCTTATTAAATTACACTACAATTAAAATAATTTAATTTGTACTAAATAAACGAAAAGTCAAAATCCAAATATCATATTTGACAAGTTGCTGCAAAATATAAACGACACCTTTGACTTTTCGTTTATCTAGTAGAAATTAAATTATTTTAATTAAAGTGTAATTTAATACGATCATGCAAAAAACAGTATAAGCATCGTGAACGTTAATGGTTTGTACCGGCAAAATTGCCACCGACCGGTAAACATCCCCTACTGTTCTGGATACTTAATACCGTGTGTGTAGTCGTGGGCTAGGCATGGGGAGTAAGAATTCCAACATCACGTGTGCCAGCTGGCTGAAATAAAATAACAGAGCTGGGATGCTCCACCGACGGACGAATTTACGGCTGCCGGTGTTGTCATATTTCTCGCGCTACGTGAATGTACATGCCTAATGGAAAATTACACGCACGGTATACTATTATTATGACTGAACAGGAAATGTTCCCAAGGACCTTCTATTAAGGTGCCAAAGTGTGATATGCAATGCTAATTTTTTAAGGGACTTGCTAAAAGATAACAAAATTGTAATTCCAATATGATAACAATAATTTGGTGTTTTTTGAAATTAAACATAAGTAACAAAAGAATAAAGGTCTGCTTCCCTTATCCATAAAAGACATATTTGTTACATTCCGGTTATTACATAACATTAGCATAGCTGTTTACAAAACGTTAATTCACTGAGGTTTGAATAAAGTGATAAAAGTTTTATGCTGTGATACAGCAGCTTCAAATTTAGGCCATCCCCTAAAGGGGACGGTATTTTATTTATTTACGTATTTATTGAAAAGTGTCTACTGACTCTAACTCAATAACTACAATTAGTTTTTAAAACCTAGATAAAAAATATCACGAATTTTCTAAAATGGATTTGTTCTGTTTTTGTTACTGGATACAGATTTGATATTAGGACAGTATTTTAAAGATTTCACATTGTTTTCAGAAGAAAATACATGTGACAAAAAATCCAAGAAACAGAAAAATTAAGAAAATGCCACAACCAACATTTAGGCAATAGCGGATGCATTATGAGCATATTATAAAGAATTATTAAAGTTCGACTATTTGAATATACCGCGAAAACGGTAATGATGTCATAAAGGTAGTTAGCTGTGAACTTATATGGAGAACAGAGGAAGAGGAACGAGTTGACAACAATCAAAGTAACCTCATCAAAAGTTAAGTGGGCATTTAACTAGCAGGGTTTAGTGCATGAAAAATAGAAGAGAGAAGAGAAATTTAATAGAATGTATTCAAAAATATAAAATAATTACCCCCCCCAGATGACCTGAAAATATTTTGCAATATTTATTCTTTGAATGACAGCTCAGATTTAAAAAAAAATTGATTCAATTTAATCATGGTGTGAACACAACATGCTTCTTAATGTTGATAGATGCTCCCTAATAGCACACGATGTCCGCCGGACGTCCGTTTTATGTCCATTTAATGTACTGACGTCCATGGACATAAACTGGACGTCTACCGTACGTTTAACATCGGATTTACTTTGAAATTGTACGGAATGGACGTCCACTGAATGTCCATTTTATGTAATGGAAAGTATGTAAATTTTATGTCCATATAGGGACAGGAGATGGATGTCCATTTCGTGTCCGTTAATTTAAATATTATATTTTTGTAATAAATGATATAGGATGGGCCAACTCTCCCTTAAAATAACGTCCCAACTCTCCCTCACTGCTCGGTGTCATTAAAAGTGACCAGATTCATTTTTAGGTGGAAGTGAATCATGAAATGACCTCAACAAATGACCTCAACAGGTAACGACGTCGGTGGTTACATGTAAAATAACTCTCCAGCAACACTTGCACCCACAAAGCAAGGAATTGGATAATTTGAACAAAAAAAAAGTTACTTTTCAGTACATAAAACAAATAAAATTACCTGAGATTTGAAGTACACAACACACGGGCAAAATACGGCAGTTTATTTACTTCTCTCACAAATATACATAACCCATATGACACACAATATCAAACTACCAACCAATCGGTATAAAAAGTCACCGTCCCAACTCTCCCACATCTCCCCTACTTTCTACATTTTGAAATCAATAGCTATATTAGTCTAAGACCTACTTCCAGCTATACAGTCTTTAAGTAAGTACTAGTATCGAAGTTAGTGGTCAAGTAAGTTAAAACGTCGACTTACAAATCATGAGATTGGCGGTTCGATCCCTACTGATTCCGTTTTTTTTTTTTGTTAACATAATTGGGATGTACAAATATTGTTCAAAGTTGTGACATTTGGACGTCCCTTGGCTATCCGCTAGATGTACTTTGAACCAAAAACGAACATCCATCGGAAGTCCTGTATATCCGTCGAGGGTGTCCTTCAGATATCCATAGGACAATGTTGTGCTATTAGGGCTGTTCTATGACATTCAGTCGCAAGCTGTTACCCATAAATCCTGACTACAGTATTAATAACGTAAGCTTACATAACATAAATACTGTGAAAGATTTAGGAGTTACATTTGACTCCAAACTTTCTTTTTCTGAGCATTTCGAACAAATGATCGGGAAGGCAAATAAAATGTTAGTTTCTTAAGAGAATGGCTCAAGATTTTTCAGATCCTCGAGCATTAACTATTTTAAGTATATATTTCTCTGGTTAGGTCTATTATGGAATATTGTAATATTGTTTGGTCAGCGTACTACATCATATATATCAATAGACTTGAATCTGTACAAAACAAAATTGTCCGATTTATGTGCTAAAAACTAAGCATGAGCATTCTTAACCTGTGAGATAGCAAACCATATTTGGGAATTATTTCCTAACATAACAGGCGCCAACATTACAATTTTTGTTTCACCTTCAAAGTTATCAATAACTACATCAGTTCTCCTGATTGCATGGAATCTATGCTTTTTAATGTACCATCTTTTAACACTAGAAATATATCCATTGTGTCTGTACCTTATTGTCGAACAGCATACGCAATGTTCAGTCCGCTGAATAGAATAAACTCAACAGTTAATAAATTCTGAACTGCACTTGATTTGTTTAGTAAATCTCTTGATGATTTTAAAAACCAGGCTAAACGTGCTACACTGCAGTAATTGTTTATTATTGTTGCTATTAGTTTTTAATCTTAACTTTGTATTTTGATTTTTCTCTCAATGCTCATTTTAATTTGTTGTTATGTTAAATTATTAGGATTAGTATCAACATGTAAATGAATTTATACTTAAATAAATAAATAAAAAATGATATCATACAAACTTATATTGTAATATACATATTTTAAATATTTTGCCCTAATAAAATAAAACTCTTTTTGTAGGTTGGAAATTCAACCTGGAATTAGCAGTCTACTTTATGAATCAACAATATCGAAAAATTATTTGTGTGGATTTTTAAATGTTTGCCTGTGATACAAACAATAAAAATGAGCATAAACTTAAAAAACTTAAAATTTCAGGTTATGATAGTTTTATGATGCACATACCTCGTATATAAGATGACGACGGGTATTTTGGGCACAATCACTTTTTTCTAGTACTGCATAAATCTCTAATACTTTCATCATAAAAAACCAAAATGTAAAATTTTTGTCATAAAATTTAAAAACAAGTATCGCACGCTGACTTAGCCGTTGAAGAAGAGATATAGAAATTGAGAAAAGCGAGCATAATAGAGTGAAACGGATTGAAGAGACGATGGCGCCACATGTGTATGCCACAGACGCAGACCGCAATGTTGTTCCCAAGATTTACACCGATAGACAAATAGGCATTATTATTATTGATATTTTATTCCTTATTTATCAGAAAATATATTTGTTTTGTTTTTTATTATTTATGATTTATCAGAAAATAAAAAAAGCTTATTTGATCTACTCTGTGTTTTTGTGCATATAATAGCGAACTTTGAATTTCCGCGCGTGTTTATAAGTTTTAATACAACATACCCAAATCCAGTACAATGTTCCCCTACTTTCAAGTACATAATTTTAGCTGGCCATAGCTGCGCTGACGTAAAGTCAATATAGGTCAACAATTGACTGAAAGTACAGATGCAAGTCATTCTACAGACAGCAACTTGGTTTTCTTTTCCACCGAATTGTTATTCCCCGATAAAGCCTATCTATACCAGGGACCGTAACCGAATCGAAACCATAACCGAAAACCGCACCGTAATTACGATTTTTTTCTAACCGTAACCGAAACCGAAAACCGGAATAAGAGTTTCTGGTAAACTGAAACCGAAAACCGGAATGAATGTTTCTGATATACCGAAATCGAAAACCGGAATGAAGGTTTCTGGTAAACCGAAATTAAAATTCTCAGGAAACCGAAACCTAAAGTATGATAAGTTGCCTATATAAATTTTCCCATATTTGAATTATGAATAAAGTACAAAAAATATGGCTAAAATCAAAGATTGAAATCTTTAAACCATGATGTAGAAATACCAAATTGTATGGTGAAAACCTTATTTAAATCTATTCGTCCATTACAAAGATTATAGAAGGTAAAAGGCAAGTAAAAACCAGGGACTGAAACCGAACCGAAACCGTAACCAAAAACCACACCGTAATTACAAATTTGTTATAACCGAAACCTTAACTGAAAACCGAATTGTTGCTGCCCTGAAAACAGAAACTGTAACCGAAAATCGAATTGTCGCTGCTCTGAAAACCGAAAACGTAACCAAAAATGGTGTATGTTAGGTAACCGTTACTGAACCGAAATAAATTTCGGTTTCGATCCCCGATCTTTACTTAGGTGAAAGTACTGGAGTAGGACCAAAAATAAGAATTAAAAATACTGCCATACAGTATTGCAGCATCTCAAATCAAACTGGGAGCCCGAGGGGTAGACCGCTGTGGAAATCTGGTGTACACGCAAGTGGAAATCAGCGGAAATCAATGGAAATCACTGGAAATCAATGGAAATCACTGGAAATCAATGGAAATCACTGGAAATCAATGGAAATCAACGAAAATCAACGGAAATCATTGGAATTCAATTGGAAATCACTGGAAATCAATGGAAATAAATTTGAAAACAATTGCACTGCGCATGCGCTCATAACGAATTTTCAGCGACAGGTTTTCTTTTGTGGAAGCAAATGCGAATTGTACCGCGGTAAAGAGCGATAAATTATTCTTTGTCATCCAAATTACGTGTATAATATAATAAATGTGTGGCTCTTATAATGTCTAGTTTAATGTTTAGTGAAAACTCTGAAATATGGAAATAATTTCACTTTACAATCACTTAAATTTCTTACAAATTAGCCTTTCTTACGTAATGCTAGAGCCGGGTCATAGATTTTATTCAGTATTCAGGGAATCCCACATTTATCAGAATTTATTAAAGGGCAAAACACAACATATTAGTCTTTACAAGGGCCATAATAAAAAATGGAATTTCTTTATGACTCTGTACCAAACTTGTTGTGAGGTATGGTTTTTGGCCGGATAAAAAAATTATTAACGATAATAGCAACAAAAAAAGGATTTTTATGCTTTTTCGTCAATATCTTGAAAATTAGCTAACTTTTTGGCGAACATAAAATTCTATAAAATATTGCTTATGTTATACTTAGAAAAGTTTGAACCGGCCATCAAAATCTTGAAAATGATGTACCGAAGCGCTTACTTTTTGTTATTTTTTGATAGAAACCTTACGACTTTTCTCGTTCGTTTAAAATGTGATTGAAAGTCTGAATAAAATCACAGATCATCTATGAATTCTAAAAAAACACTTTTCATAGCACAGCAGTTTTTTCAGTCTTATTTTCTGTTTAAGCAGTTGTTACTACATAAATAAACTTCTTTGTATTGTCATAGTTTTTTGCGGATTTTAGGTCATAGGTCATCTGAGACAATTTCATGTGTCCTTTTTCAGATTTTTAAAAAGTGATGAAAAGCAAGTGCCTAGGACATTTTTGATACTTTGGCGGTCGGTACAAGCTCAATTATCAAAACTGTACCGTTTTTTATGACCATTTTGTTAGAGAATTTAATTCTCTACCAAAAATCGGTCCAACACATCTTGGACAAACTTTCCCATTTAGGAGTAAGGGCAGTTTTAGAGATTTTTAAAAAAAAATCTTTGAACCTTACCCTCCACAGCCTTCCTGCTTGCACTTTTTAAGAGCAACTAGTTTATACTATCGTACACTGGTACTGAGGGAGTATTCAAGTGCCAAATTTAATCAAAATTGTTGAAGTAGTTTTAGAGAAAAGAATGTTTCATTCTTTAAACCTTGCCTCCGCAACCTCCCTTCCTTAGAGAAAAAAATTATTAATTTCTTTACTACCCCCTCACAATCTCTCTCTCTGCATTTTTTTGGAGTAACTGGTCATGCCATTTCATCAATATGAAAAATAAATACTTTATACCATTGGTACTAACCAATGATACCAAGAAAGTATTTGTGTTAAATTTAAATAGAATCGTTAGAGCCGTTTAAGACAAAAAAAAATTTGCCACCGCAGTGATCTTGAAAAAGAAATAGTTTGATTTTTGTTTTTTGCAATCCTGGTAGTACTTATATAGATTTTTTTATTAATTCGTTTAAGTTGTTTAAAATAGCAACTTGATCGGATGATTATTTTTGCCGCCGCAGTGACCTTGAAAGAAATTTTTTTGGATTTTTGCGATCCGGATAGTACGATTTTTTTTTTAAATTCGTTTAAGTTAATGTTTAAAAGCGCAGTACCATCGGACAATATGTCTTTTGCTGTTGCAATTGGCTTGCAGCTGCCATCGTCAAGTTCTGAGAAAAAGAATATTCGTTAAATAAAGCAAAGCACCATCGTTAATATTCTGGATATCTCAAGTATATAGAATGGCTCTACACTACACATTTAACAGGAAACGACCAGTATTGATGCAAATATGAATCAGTACCGCATTACGCAATTATTAAAAGTGAGTGTTTTTTGTTATACAGAAAATTATAATTTTCTCTATTGACGAAAAAGCATAAAACCCCGCATTTGTTGCTGTCATTGTTAATAACTTTTTATCCGAAAAAAAAACGGTATATATTGTACTTTGTATTTTAAGTATGACTTCTCATATAATTTCATACAGATCTGTACTCCGAAATCTGAATTTTATACGCAGAGCATCAGAATTCAAATACCTGCGCATGCTCATGTTTCCATTGGAAATCAATGGAAATTATTGGAAATCATTGGAAATCAATGGAAATCAGTGGAAATCAATGGAAATCAATGGAAATCAGTGGAAATCAATGTAAATCATCGGAAATCAGTGGAAATCAATGGAAATCATCGGAAATCAAGACAAAATGGAAATCTGGTGTACAAAATCTGGGCAGCAGTCTACCCCTCGTGGGAGCCCAATTATCAAATTCATTTATATTTCTTTATTGCAAAATGAAAATGAAACATTCGAAAAAAAAAATTTAAATTGGTTTAGACCATAGCACAGTGGTGAATACTTTTAGTCTTTACCTTTAATAGTTTTACCTATCGAGTGTTTACTTTCTGACAATCCAATTTGATGGATTTAATGTATATATGACACATATTGTCAAACATAACTATTTCTCATTTATTTGATTTTAATTTTACTGCAATATAATCGTAAATTGTAATTGTATGGTAGTTTTTACAATGAAAAATCAAGAAATTTTAACTCTTACTACTTTCTCTCAGTACGAGGATTTTTATTTGACTTAAGCGTGCCCTACAACCTACAAGATCAACAAGGTATGTGTAAAAAATACTATTATGAAACTGAGAATAATTTAAAACTATTATCTTCCAAATAATCAGGGTCTATTGGTAATAAAAAGGTACTAAAAGAATAAGCTATCGCCCACTCATTTAACCACAGAAGCGTTTATCTTTTGAAATAATATAATAATAAAGTGAAAACTAAACAAAGAACAAAAAAATCATTTTATTCAAAATATCAAAATGCTCCTTAAAAAAAAAAAAAAATTCAAATACGAATACAATACAAACAATAGATATCTTATATTTTATCTCTATAAAGATAAAATGAATAGAAAATGTGTATTTATAAAATACTCTTCCAGTTCATAATAGGTGAAACCATTAAATTATATTAAAAATAGAATATGTTTTTATCTTGTAACTCCTGAAGCTACTCTAATAGGATTTTTATAATTTCTACATTAAACATTTTTAGATCAATATTATCATAATACTTTCATATTCAACAACTATTCAATTGACATTTGCCACCTCTCTATTTCTAAATATTCGCGATTTCTAAACTGCATTTATAAAATTGAAAGTGAGATTTATGATGAGTAGCCCACATGAGCTATACTGCACAGCAGTCTCCGAACTTAAAACATTACATTAATAAGCAAAAATATGATATTATGTACTGTACCGACAGTAGTGGTAAATGTAACACAACACTAAAATAACTTTAATATCAGTGGGATATTGAAGGAGGATTGGAACTTTTGATATAGTGTTAATTATCTTCTGATAGTTGTAATTTCAAGTACAGAAACACACACAGAGCGTCACGTTCAATATTTTAGTCTTTATTTCATTTTAGCCTAATTGAAAGAGTTACTCATCTTACAGTCACCAAGTGCTTCAGCGCCTTGACAGAAATGAATCCAAAAAAAACATTACACTCATAATTTTTAAATTGCATTGGTATAAACTAGTAGGAAATATAACTGCTACAATTAAATATCGAATGCTAAAAGCACATAAGAACAATATAACAATACAATCATTCCATTTCTACATTTTCTTTGTATACAAAAAAATTATAGCAGGCTGTTATGAACATAAATTGAGCGATTTGTTAATACTGCTGTTTCTCAATTATTAACTATCAATTAGTGTAACAAAGCTACAAATTAATTCCGATTCAACTATAACTTTCAGTAGGTAGGTATATACATAAAAACGTACTTAATTATTTGTAGTCTTAAGTGGCAAATTAATTTCCCGTTTGCAGTGAGATAAAGCAAAGAGATAAACATTATTAAACAAGTGTAGGAACTCTTACCATTAAAATATTAAACACACTTACAGACATACCTTATATTGTTGTCTCTTCTATTTAATATCGAACTGGCTCATGTGTAATTATTTATGACCTAAGTATAAAATACATCCTCATATCAACAAGGATCAATGTTAATTAGTCATATCGATACCACTAAATTAAAACATAAACATCATTCGATCAGCTAATCAGCTGTTAAGTATGTGACATAACCTATACTGCTAGAAAGAACCACAGAAGAAGAAACAATCAGAAGGGAATGTCGGCAAAAAATCCTTTGATCTCGTGTTGTAAATTTCCGCCATTCTTTTGTTGGGCGAGTTCAGGACAGTACTCAATATTTTTTACCCCTTTTAGGAACGGCCCGGTAGAGATTCAGAGAACCTGTGAAACATTAGATGAAGACAAATAATATTTGTTTTAAATTTTCAATATTTCTTAACTAGTTAGGCGGCATCATGATATATAAACTGTATCACGAGGCGAGATCACGCCACTCGCCATTTGTCGCAGACGATCCGGTTACAGAAGAAATCCGTGATCCGGGCCTGGCACAATATTTTACAATTCCGTCCGAGATTGACAGTGCGCGATGTAGATGCGCGAACTTTTCGCGCCAATGGGAGATTCTATTCTGATTGTTTCTTCTTCTGTGAAAGAACTTTATTTTGACATTTGAGATACGTTCAACATTCTTCTATCTTCGTCTTCTGCAAGGACGGCACTCCGCCTTCTCTCTTCTCTCCTCTTCACCAGTAGAGAAGCCTACGAGCATATAAGGAATAATAGACGTGCCTTTTCGATCTTAAAATAATGGGAATATTTGTTCTAAACACTTGTAGGTAACGGACGCGTGGGGCAAGGGGTTACAGTAGTAAACACTCACAAAACATAATAGAACCCAAAAGTAAACAATACACAAAAAATGCATAAATGCAACTAAACGACAAATTCGAAAACACCATTTCCAGAACACATCATTATTTTATACCAACCAAGAGAGTCAGGGATTAATAACTTGCTTGTTTATAAAGTTATGCATCGTACAAACAAATGCAGTTTGACGACCTTTACTTTCCCCTATATGCCCGAACGAGAGAGCTATGTTCAGTGTATTAGGATGTAGGACATTTCGATTATATATTTAGGTTCTATCCGAGTCAATTTCAAGCGATCTAGGTAAATAATGGTATTTACCAAATTTACCATTCAAGCGATACCACCGGTCATTACTAGTTATAGGTCGATGACGTCATCAGTGAGCCTTCTCGACTCCATTAGCCGTATTTCTTTGACAAGATTTTTTGGATCATGTCAGTTATTCTCCTTTCTGATTGGTTTAAAATATTGGTATAAATTGTTCCAACCAATCAAAAACTAGAATTCACTGATCTGATCTAAAATATGATGTCAAACAAATACGGCTATTATTTTGAAGAGTTATAACCGGTTTTTACCTAATATTGGAACTGTAGTCAATTTCTAGCGATCTACCGGTAATAGTATTTATCAAAGCCACTGATCTCTGGATAGACAAAGCAATAGTTTAATCACAGGTGCCAGCTGGCTGAAATGAAATAACTGAGAGCAGGGATATGCTCCGCCCGGCGGATGAATTTACTATCTATGCTGTGGTTTAATTTTTGCAGCAAATTGAAACTGCGCAAGATACTCTACGCACATGCGCATTACCGACAAACTGTTTACAGACAAGCATGGCCGTCACTGTTGGGATTCGAAGTTAGGAGTTATAATCATTTATTTTACGAAAAATAAAATCAGAAATGTTTAAGTGAAAATAAATCAAAAGAATTATTTTTAGATTTATGTGAGCTTAAATGTTTTCTTAAAATGTTTTCTTAACCGCTTCTCAAGTCACCAAAGTAACTCCTTGAAAATCCCCCAAGCAGCAATTTTAGTAGTTTATACGTAATAGTTGCCATTAGGGGAACTTTAAAGGTTTCCGCAACTAAGGATTGTTACGTAGTGGGAACCATCCTTCTACCAAGTATTCACCAAAATGGGGAATAATAATTACGTAGCCAGTTACTATTCCGGTACTTCTACCGTTACCGTGTCGAGGACTAGGTTATTACGTAAACGGGATGTAACCAAGTAGTAGAAATGACTAACTTTTGGAACAGCTCAGCTGACCGAAATGAGAGCGGAAAAAATTACTTTATTTTAAAAAATAGCCATTGCACCCTTAACAAAACAAATATTACTAGTAATAAGTGAATGTAAATAGTATAAATAATTTATGAAATATTCTACAAATGACACTGTATAATAACTTATAAATAGAAATTTGTATAACACGGAGGGTAGCAAGCTGGTAGCATATTTTCATAACAATTTCAAATCAAACTGGCATCTGGGATCTTACTCACATTTCGGGTTCCTTAGGGACCATAAAAAACCCATGCCCTTTATCTTTATGTTTCTTCTACGGCAGTTTGGAAAATTGCAGGCCACAACCATTATATACTTTATAACTATAATTTTTTTACACATATAATACTCATTTGCTTTTTCTACGTGTGACATTTTATTATGATCACCATTGATTACCATTTCATGATTGTAAGGTTAGGTGCGTTTTTTTTTGTCCACGACCGATAGCGTTAGAAATTCCAGAATGATATTTACCAATAAAACGACAAAACTGAAATTCCTAGGTGGGAGGTGACAAATTTCTTAGGACTCTTAAATAACGAATAATGGCATCGACATTCATGTGTATGGAATCAGAATGGCGAGCAAAAAACGACAAGATTTGATATTCCGGTGTCACAATTGTAACAAAAAAACGCACCTATTGATTACAGACGCGATATTGCTGGATGCAATAGTATAGACGACAATCTCTTTCATTGATGCCGATGCCTGTAAATATTAAGTTGCTGCCTAGAACTCGATAGATGGCATGTGTACGCGAGCCTTCCACTCTATCTTATCCTTTTTGGTGACGATTGGAACCACCCTGCAATGGGTGAAAATAAACGACGTAACCTGTTTTCGAACTAACCTTGACGCAGGACTTAGAAAACGTCAAGATTTGCAGAAGAGGTTGCCTAAACAACACATTTTTCCCATTATAAATATTATTAGCCAATGAGCAGCTGGTATGTATCAGACCAGAAAGCAGGGTCGAATCCAAAATATTGGTAAGAATGTGTGTAATGTGTAATGTTAATTCACGGTCAATAAACGATATAGTGTTGGGTGAATTCGAATTAAAATACTCGCTTGATTCCGAGTATTAAAATTTCATCCGAATAGGATATACTCGGATTAATTTTAAGTACAAAACAAAAAAGAACTGTCAATCGTGCACTTGGATAATAAATTGTTTTTTAGATTTCTAACCCCCCCGCTCATCAATTCTGAGATCTGGGGAGAAAAATTACTAACCTCAGTGCCACTTGCATTCGCTTTAACCACGATCGCAATTACTGTTGACAGAGTGATTGAAAAATCGCGATATCACATCACTAATACCTATAGTGAAAATTTAATACGACATCGGATGATTAATCCGAATATTCTTGTAATCCGATTCCGTGTAATCCGAGTACCGAAATCATCTATCTGCATCACTAAAACGATACGGTTGCATCAATCAGCAGCTTTAGGACGAGAGAGACGCGGGGGGCTGGAAATCGAATGAAAGAGACAGACATATCTGATTTCCGTGTAGAAGACAGAGAGGAAGATTCCGGTAGGGTCTACAGCCTACGTCACCTGTAGACACTACAAGCATCTTTGTCTCTGTCTTTTGCACGGAAATCATTCATCATTCATTCGATTTCCCGCCCCCCGCGTCTCTCTCGTCCTAAAGCTGCTGATTGATGCAACCGTATCGTTTATTGACCGTGATGTTAATTAAGCAAAGAACTTGTAACTGGAACGGGCTCGCAATGACCCGCTTGAGGTCACGGGTAATTATCCTCGCATTTTGAGTAATCACATGGTGGTAATCAGGATTAGTTGTAGAATTTAACAGTACAGATCATGTAAAGTTCAGACCATATTTCGGGCCAATACAGACCGTCTTTCTAGAGTGAGATAACTGCACCGCAACTGCGCGTTAGAAGAACAAGGATAGCCTGACTTTTCATCGCCACACTCATATCTCGCCAAAAAGCAGAATATGAAGGAACCTTATAGTCTACAAACCTTGGAATAACGTAGTAAAGAATGAGATGCTCTGCGCAAGGTGTTCTACGCCTGTGCAATCACAAAGCTTTCTTTCATTCGAGGTCAAAATTACCAGCTGTTTGCACGATAAATTCAGCTGATGTTTGTTTTTGGGTGGTGCATTTAATGTGACATACATTTTTAGGTCGCCAAAAGGTGTTATTTTTAAACATTATTGCATTAACCTATTAATAAACTCAAATTATTTTGTTAGTATGTATGCTAAATAAATACATTTAATTAAAAATAGCCCAGTGTATTCCATTAAAATTGCTTATGACGTAATAGATGAATCTGTGAAAACAAAGGGCTTTATTTTGTTGTTAATAAAGCGGACTTAAATCTGGAAAGCAAAAGGGTAAAGCGAGTTTCAAAAATAAGTCTGGATAGTGATTCATCGGGGGACGACGGTGGTGAACCGCCGCGTAAAAAAACCCGAAGGACCACTCAAATCAACACAATGCAGTCTGCCAGCAACGGGTGCGTGCAAAATGGGGCACCTTCCTGTAGTAATGGAGCCTCGGAGAATGGCCATGGAGACGCGGACAATGGAATATCGCTCAACCCAACGAATCAAGAAATTGTGCGACTTATTGGACAGTATCTAAAAAATGAAGGATTAATGTAAGTTCATGACCTCTAAAATTAACATCTAAAAAATATAAACTCCTTTCTTTCTACTTTGATTATTACAATGAATATTATAACTGCGCAATTTTCGGGATAATCTGTGATTTTGAGAATAATGAAAAGTAATTTTAATAATATAATTTACCCATGGATTTACTATTTTACCTGCTTAAATATAAAAATACTGCATAGTCATGTTTATCTACATCTTTCTTTTATTTTAGTGTTTATTTTTGGTCAAGGATTTAAATGGCTGATCTAATTTTAATTTTTCTTTGTTATGTTTATTTTTCCATTAACTATTTTGAAATTATCTTTGGCTATTAAAAACAAATTAAATGTATGTACATTATTTATAAATCATTAAAATTAAATTATTACCTATCCTGATAATGAGTAACCTATTTTGGAGGGAAGAACCATTACCCAAATAAATTAAAAGTATATAGGAATATGTACAAAAACAATTGGAAGTTTTTTTGCCTATCCATTTATTATTTTATTTTATACCTACTTTTGTTTATTAGAATAATCATTTCATGCAAATGTTTTTAAATAGCTATAGAACTAATAGAGGAGAAAACTAATAATTGATACATTTTAAATATAAATTACATTTTTTTCTTTATTGTGTTGCAGCTTTTGCAGTAAAAGTAAAAAATTTAATAAGCTAAATATCTGCATTTTCTTCTTAGAACTAAGAGTTTTTCTAAATCAAGCATGTTAGAAACAAGTTAATTATTTTAAAATTACAGGAAGACATGCGAATCTCTAATGAACGAATCAGGATGCCGTTTGGATCATCCTGCCGCTGCAAAGTTCCGACATCATGTTATGGACGGGGACTGGTCCAAAGCCGATCACGATTTACAAGAACTACGTTCACTCTTGGGCCAAACTACTAATCTTCTGGTAAATATTTGGTGCTATTTCTATTAATGTTTTTGTCTCGTACCCACGTTCATATATACAGTGTGTCCCAGGATAGATGTAACAAGAGGTGTAATGGACCAAAAATTTTGGAATTTTGGAATGGTATTTGGGGATTGAGTCCTGCTTGTTGTAAAACTAAAGTATACCAAAAATGACTTGATTTGGTGTTCTACAGGGTGTTTTATAAGCAAAGTTGTAAAAATCACCACTAATAAAGTACCTTTATTTTTCAAAATATGAAAAAATTCCACTAAGAAAAGTTATTTAGAATGCAATTTTATACCTCTATACCAAATTTCAGGAATATAAAATTATTTTTTTGAAACTTCCCATTTTTTGCGAATTAAAAGTTGAATTCATATTTAAAGTTGTGTAGGAGTAAATGTTAATCATCTCAAAAAGTAGGCTATTGGTAAATAAAAAATTGAATATACGAGATGTAAGAAGGTATAATGTTAATCGAACTAATTGTAAAACAAGAAACAATTACTAGCAGAAGATTAATGAGGTTTAAAAATTATAACAAGTAATAAATGTCAAAGACATAACAGATTCACAAACAAATTAATTATTGACCAATACAAAACAATGTTTACAATTTTTTTATTATTCGACGTAGCTACCACCCACACCCACACACATTTCGATCCTTCGCCTGAAGTCCTTAAAACTGTTTCGAATATGATCTAATGTATGGAGTTTACGGCATTTGTAATTTGTAATTATCTGCTTCAATACTGCTACATCGTTAGGAAGTGGTTCAGCGTCTTGAGGCGACCCTATGGGGATCTCGCCGGCCACTTGATCGGTCCATTCCTGGCAATCCAATTTTCTCCAAAATTTAAATTCAACCACCGATTAACCACTTCTGTGGAGTGGCCAGGGCAACCATCATGTTGAAAATGAACTAAAGGCATATCTCTTAAAATATTTAAATGTTCTTCAGAAAATCTTTCAAGAAGCGGTAAATAAGTGTGCTGGTTTAACCTTTCCTCAATGAAATAAGGTCCAATAACTCCAACGTGATAAGAAACGGCACACCACACATTCACTTTTTTATAATATTGTCTTCTAAAATGAATTCTAAAATTTGGATTTTCAGAAGCCCAAAACCGACAATTCTGAGATGAAACAACACCATTGGTTGTGAATGTGGATTCATCTGAGAAAATTATGAAATGATGAAAAAATCTCTCTTCCATGATTTTTTCTCCAATGGTCAAACAAAAATCCAACCTACGGCCGTCATCTCCCTCTTGAAGCGTATGTTTATAATTTGCTTTATATGCCCTAATTTTCTTTGCCTTGTAAATTCTTTGGAGTTCAGACTTGCTAATAATAAGAGCTGATCTCTCTTTTAGTGGCAGCCTAGGATTTTCTATAACAGAGGCTTGAGCTATAATAGCCCCAACATTGTCTTCATCATATACTTTTATTTTTTTTTTTCATGTTAAGAACACTACCAGTAGCCAGAAACTTTTTAATTATTCTCATAGCCTGAGTACCAAATCAAGTAATTTTTGGTATACTTAAGTTTTACAACAAGCAGGACTCAATCCCCAAATACCATTCCAAAATTCCAAAATTTTTGGTCCATTACACCTCTTGTTACAGCTATCCTGGGACACACTGTATATACAGTGTGTCCCACTTCAAGGTAACACCTTCGTGGCTCAGTTACCCACACAGCACGAATTCATTTCAGAAATATTTCAGGTATATGACTTTGAAACATTGATAATATTTCTGAAATATTTCTAAACATTTATGGAATATTTCTTAAAGATATATAAACATACCGATGTTCGCCCTGCGTAATATAACATTGTTACATTTCTGAAATATATATTAGCAACGTTTTGCAAAATTGAAAAAACATGCAGTCGTATATCGGTTTTATAATCAATTATTACCTTTAAAAAAAAACAACTAAATTTTTTTTCGCAATTTCATCAAAAGAAAAAAAACGGAATGAGTAGGGAATCGAACCGCCGACCTCATGATTTGTAATTGTAACTCAACTCTTTAACCCACTCGGACACTACCACTTACTTAAAGACTTATACAGTTAGGAGTATAATAAGCTGCCGAATCTCAGTCTGATATATCTATTTATTTCAAAATGTAGAAAACATTTGAATGTTTAATAAATGTTTAGTATCAAATAATATCGTTAATAATTTACAAAAAAAGTTAAAATTAGATTATTAATGACAAATTACAAATTACTGCAAAAAATAAACTACAAATTTTACAGAAATAACGGTCAAATATAAACAAAAACATTGTTAAATTGAAAAACCAGTTTTGTTAACGTTTTTTTGTTTTTATATTAAATAGACGACCTGCTGCTGTCCAAAAGACGTGCATTGTGGCACATATGTTGGCGTTCAGTGTGGTATTCGTTAGTATGTATACGGACATAAAATGTAGGTACATACTTCGCGTACATAAAATGGACATTCAGAGGACGTCCATTCCGTACAATTTCATAGTAAATCCGATGATGACGTCTGGTAGACGTTCAATATTTATGTCCATGGACATCAGTACATTAAATGGACATAAAACGGACGTCAGGCGGACATCGTGTGCTATTCGGGAAATGAAAAAAAATATTTAAATTTCATCATTTCAACAATACAGAGATTCATTCTAAAATAAAATAAGAATTTAATGTAGGTATACTCATAACAAATATAAAAAAAATTGTTTATTCCTGCAAGGTATCTGAAACATTAGCAGATATATCGGGTGCTACAGAATAGTGGCTCCCCCCTATATTTCCTTTATTTTTTAACTTATCCATTTGAAATTTGGGGTGCATAAACTACCTGTAAAAATGGATTTTTGGACATAAAACACGGCATGAGACCATTTCCGGTTTACCAGGAAATGACCGTAACTTTCGATTTTTAAATGAAACACGCTGTATATTTTTACATATTTGGATTCAAGACAACATTCTGAGTATACCATGAGATTTTCGCGAGTTTTTAAGTTGATGTTCAGTTTTTTTTAAGCATTTTAAGACATTCGTGTAGAGTGCTTTGGAATACCAAAATTTGTTCTAGGGTAAGTAAAGTCCAAGGGAAAAATATAATTTTTCGTTTAATTTCGTTAATAACTATTTACGAAGCCTCCAAAATTGAACATATCACTTTTTTATCGAAAACTCTTTTTTTCAAATGGGAAGGTGGTGGTTCCTAGTGTTCAATAAATTATAGATTTTTTTCTGAATTCATTGATATCCATTTCAAATCTATGCTATTTGTTTTTCTATTTTATTAAATTTTTTTAAAAATAAAAAATTACTCAAAATATTTTTTATTGATACTTTGCAGTAGTACTTATACCTATTAAGAAACAAAAGAGAGAACCAAAAGGCTATTATTCACAAAAAGGTAGTGATTCACATTTCATTATTAGACATTTGATTTATTTTTTTATTCGAATGTTTTAAATTGCTTAAAAAAACAACATCGACTCAGAAACTCGCGAAAATCTCATGGTATACTCAGAATGTTGTCTTGAATCCAAATATGTAAAAATATACAGGGTGTTCCAATTAAAAATCAAAAGTTGCTGTCATTTTCGGATAAACCGGAAATGGTTCCATACCATTTTTTATGTCCAAACATCCATTTTTACAGGTAGTTTATGCACGCCAAATTTCAAACGGATAAGTTAAAAAATAAAGGAAATATAGGGGGAGCCACTATTCTGTGGCACCCGATATATTACATTTTTAAGTTATAAGTTATTAAGTTATAGTTTCGTATGTCAGCAACATACGAAATTAAATATTTCAAACTTTATATCCCACAAATATTTCAGAAACATAGACACTGAAATGTAAGATTTGAGCAACATTGGGACATTTCTGAAATATTACTGAAACAATGTGTGCTGTGTGGGTTATTGGTCATACAACTTCAACTAAATTCGAATTGGCATCAAAGACCTTTACTATATATTTTTTAAGTAATAAAAGTCATTGGCGTGTACTCTTATTAAAAAAAAAAGCCGATTTTTCAAGAAGTCATATCAGCATGCTTTAGAACCCCTACTTATATCCAAAATTTAATGTCCTTTTGATTTATGGTTTTCGAATTATGGCCCCCTTAAATTACATTTTTCAAGTATTAAATAATTAACCCTTTCAGGACGGCAACGGTTTTAGCACGCCACGCTGCACGACGGCAGCTGACTGCACTTGCGGATTTGTCCGTTTGCAGCCGCGAACTATAAGAATTTTTACAGATATATACGGCTCCCAACTCAACATTTTTATGAATTTAGGGAAAATGTCAATAAAAAATGCTAATAATAGAAATAAAACTTGTATTTACCAAACATAAAATATATATAAAATAGCAAAAAAAAAAAAAATTGAACTAACGGTGGGAGGAGTAAGAAAATGGTCTAACCAATAATGTGTAATAAGCGGATACGTTTGTTTCCAGTAATTAAGTGCGCCTCTTGTCGTGCGTAGATATCCGGTTCCCGACTGACCATCCCGAAAAATTCTTGCGGATTTGTCCATTTCCCGCCGCGAAAGGGTTAATAACTTGGAAATTAATTTTTTTATGAAAAAAAGACAAGAATTTTCATTGAAAAATTACCAAAAATAAAAATAATTAATAACTTTGAAACGAAAAGTTTTTATAATCTTCAAGAATTTTTAGATAGTAATAACTTATTTTAAACTGTTCTATTGTGTATGTACTATAAGTTGCTTTTATATTATTATATTTTAATATACATATATAAATATATTTTTAAATTATCTGGCTGAGCTCTTGAAGCATAGCATTGTTTGTTGACTTGTGCAATAATCTATGATTAATAGCATTAATAATAGTCCAATTAAATAAGTCGACAAATCAAAATGTTGAGGTAAATACTTGAATTTTTGATATAAATTACTTTGATGTATTAGAACACGATTAATGAAAGAAATTTTTTTCTGAACCCCCGGGAAGGGGTGAAAAAAAATAAAATAAAGTGTTTTTTCAAAATTACTCAAAATGTGTAAAAGCTAGTAAAAAAAGTTTCAAACAAAAATTGTAAAGCATGAAATTTTATATAAAAATGATCTCTAGACTTTTTTTGGTATTACTAAAATGAACGGAGTTAGGCTGATTAGAAATTAAGGGATGATATGTACAACTTTAAAAAATCATAGCGTGCTGAAAAGTTAATGAATTTAAAATTTTCCTTTTTCTATTTACTCAGAAAAATATAAACATTCGTTTCAGAGAGGTTTTCGAGCAGGTATGAATTTATTTACCTGTTTAATTTTTTTCCAAACGTAAGACACTGCTCGTGTGACGTCACGATAACTGAAAAGAAATAAAGAATCCGTACGACAAAGATAAAATAGTTTCGTAGCTGCTGCGTTGCCTACAAGACCCGTATACGTCACATCTACTGCCGTCATAAGTCATAAGGAGAATAGCCCATCTGTAAATTGTCGGTTGGCGAGGAAAGTAACAAAGGCGTTTGTTTTTTTCCCAGCTAGTAAATATTATCTAAGAAAATCATGTAGCTGCTTTTTATCCACTTATGTTTTTGTACTTTATAATTTTTTAATAATGTTTTTAACTGCAGAACTCTTGAGTGCTCATATATCATTAGAATCTCATTTATGACAAATATCTAGATGCGGCTTTTCACCTTATGACGGCAGTAAGGGCATCCGCGCGTGATGTCACAACTAACCTCAAAAATATGTATTTCTTAAAATTTAAGAGTATTACGCAACTATTATTAAAATTTCTGCCTGGTTCCCATATTTTCAACTAAAATCTAGTTCAGTGTAATGTTTATGAAGTTCTAAATACTTTGTCCCAATAAAACAGGACTCTTTTTGTAGGTTGGAAATCTAACCTGTAATTAGCAGTCAATTTCTATTAATCAACAATATTGAAAAATTATTTACGCGAATTTTTAAATATTTGCTTAGAGCCAATACCGGCTCCAAGCTAAAAATGCATATACAAACATTAAAAATGAGAATAAACATGAAAAACTTAAAATTTAAGGTTATGTTGGGTACATGATGCAGGGGCCCGATATCTCAATGCAGCGGTTGTGAATGTTTTGGTGAATAAATGCTCCTACAAATTGTTAACAAAATTTTTAATTGTAGTCAAGTATAATAAGATTGTTTTGCGAAATCTACATACTTATACACCCTTCATTTTATGTACATTTTGGTTATAGGTATTAGACACGTGGAATTTTGTTTTCATGATCTAAATATTTTTAAAATTAATCTTTGAATTGTAATGAAAGAAATTATTATTACTGTCAATACTTGCTAATTTCTACTAAATTTAGAATTATTTATTTGACATTATTGATATAAATTAAAAATAAAGTACACAATATAATTTTTTTTTGCGAGAAAATTTTGCAGACGAATTATTGGAGTATTGGAAATAATTGTTTGAAACATCGTTTTAAATTAGTCGAAATTCGCGTATTTTAACCAAGGTTGCAAAAAATGGTTTTTTTTTATGCATTTTCGATTAAATTAATAAACTAATCCGTAACGTAAGTAAAAAATTATTTGCAAAAATGAATATTTGCAATAGTGAAAATTTTTTTTTTTCCACATTAACAGTTTAAATAATTTTTTCCTTAATTTCAAAAAAATTGACAATTACAAATATTTACATTACTTATTTTTTTAAATTTCAATTATTTTAATTTATTATTTTTTAAGACCATAAGAAATTGTTATAAAAATTATTATAATTGTATACAAATTTTAAAAATTGTGTACACAGAAATATATTAATCAACGTTTTTTTTTTGGATCATTAATTTCAATTTTGAATGAAAAAAAAATGATCGATACATTTCCATTAAAATAGATCATTGATATTATTCTATTCCTAATCTAAATAAAAATAAACAGTTTAAAAAATAAAATTGGATAAATTAAATAATGAATAATTGAACCATTTTTTGGATGGATGGATAATAACAATTAGAAGAAAATAATTCATTCTTAAAACAAAATGTATGATCTATTCTATATTAAATTAATCTTATGAAAAGTTAAAATAAGAATTATTAAAAACAAATTTGTTAACAATTTTTAGGAGCATTTGTTCACCAAAACATACACCACCGCTGCATTGAGATACATAGGCTAGTTCACAAGTTCAAAGCCGTGTTAATGCTTAATAAAGCTCGTGAAAATATGAGTGAGGGCTCATTGAATTGAAAAAATAACGAATTTCGTTTTTTGCAAATAACTCGAAAACTATTAACATTTAAGAAAATTTAAAGGAAGGTTTTAAAAGAGCGATGAATTTCAAATAAAAAAGTCCAAACTCCCGAAACTCTATGTCTATTATTAATAATTTCAATTTAATGTCGAAAATGGAGCTCTTCGCAGTGAACACTAAGCCGTTATGATGCTCTGAAACCAGCCGTAATAAGTAAAAATATTTTTTATGTTATTAAACATTAATTTAAAATTTTTTAAAAATTATGGTATTATTTAGAAACTTAAAAGAACAATATCCCGCTGGAAAAAAATTGTTTCACCGATTTTTCATAAAATGAGCCTATTGTTGCTTTGAGTTTTGCTCGAAAACTATGCAATTTTCCTATAAACACGTCAGTAGAAAAGTTGTTGAGAATTAAATTTCCAATCGAAATGGCACCTTCAGAAGTCAATTTTTTTTTTACAAAAATACACCCCGAAAACAAAACAAAAAAAAAACGAAAAAATGCAATTTTTTATTTTTTTAAATTTTAGCCTGTAACTTTTTTCGGGTACATTTAGGCATAGACATTGCTGCATAAAAAAAGCTGGTGTTTTACCGTTAAAATGATTATTAACGGGTAAGACGTCAGCTTTTTTATGCAGAATATCTATGCCTAAATGTACCCGAAATAAGTTACAGGCTTAAATTAAAAAAAAAAATGCATTTTTCCGTTTTTTTTTGTTTTGTTTTCTGGGCGTATTTTTGTAAAAAAAAATTGACTTCTGAAGGTACCATTTCGATTGGAAATTTAATTCTCTACAACTTTTCCATTGACGTGTCTATAGGAAAAATGCATAGTTTTCAGTAAAACTCAAAAATGTGAAAAGTGGACCTTTTTACTTCGATCTCAAAAACGCACCTCTTTAAATGGTAGTACTCAGCGGTTTTCTCATATTTTGGGGTCAATTGAACTTAAGAAACAATAGAAACCCTTTACCGTTTTAGTTCCTTTCAACCCTCTTTTTTTGGACATAGACAATAGCCTAAAAATATTGTGATTAAAAATTAAAAAATTTTCTTTTAATTGTTTATAATATTTTGTTCCATTGTTTCATTATTTAAACAAATTATTAAGAAAAAAATTTATTCTTAAACTTTAATATTTGCAATTCTCTACAAGATGGAAAAAAGAAAAAAAATTGTTGTTAATTTATTTGTTTATTTAATAAACAATTTGTTATTAATAATCGCCGAATGTGTTTATATTCTTTTTAGATAGAAAAAAAATAACAAAAACAACCATATACATAAACATGTTAAATTTATTTTTCTTTTTACATGTTTATGTATACGGTTGTTTTTGTTTTTTTTTTCTATCTAAAAACATTCGGCGATTGTTAATAACAAATTGTTTATTAAATAAACAAATACATTAACAACAAATTTTTTCTGTTTTTCGTCTTGTAGAGAATTGCAAATAATAAATTTTAAGAATACATTTTTTTCTTAATAATTTGTTTAAATTAAAAAAAAAAGAAAAACATTATTATAAACAATTAAAAAAAAAAATTAAGAAATTTTTTAAATTTTTAATCACAATATTTTATAATGAAATGGCAAAAAAATTTTTATAAGGTCTCCATGAAGCGAAATAATTTTAGTGGCTTTTGTTTAACAATTATCCGACTTGAAATATAAACGTAAAAAAATTTGTTAATTAACAATATGAAAATCGGTGAAACAATTTTTTTTCAATGGGATATTGTTCCGTTAAGTGTCTAAATAATACCATAATTTTTAAAAAATTTTAAATTAAATTTTAATAACATAAAAAAATATTTTTACTTATTACGGCCGATTTCAGAGCATCGTAACGGCTTAGTGTTCACCGCGCAGAGCGCTGAGAGACAGAGTTTCGGGAGTTCGGCTTTTTTATTGGAAATTCATTCCTCTTTAAGAATCGTTCTTTCAATTTTCTTAAATATTAATAGTTTTCGAGTTATTTGCAAAAGACGAAACTCGTTATATTTTCAATCTTCATTTGTTTATAACTTTTGCAACTGTTTATGTGCGGGTGTGAAACTTTTACACTTTTTCTAGACGTCATTCCGAATTCAATGAGCCCTCACTAATATTTTTACGAGCTTTATCAAGCATTAACATGGCCATGAACTTGCAAACTAGTCTGCATCTGCATCATGTACCTAACATAACCTTAAATTTTAAGTTTTTCAAGTTTATTCTCATTTTTAATGTTTGTGTACGCATTTTTAGCTTGGAGCCGGTACTGGCTCCAAGCAAATATTTAAAAATTCACATAAATAATTTTTCAATATTCTTAATTAATAGAAATAGACTGCTAATTACAGGTTAGATTTCCAACCTACAAAAAGAGGCCTATTTTATTAGTACAAAGTGTTTAGAACTTCATAAACATTACACTGAACTAGATTTTAGTTGAAAATACGGGAACCCGGCAGAAATTTTAATAATAGCTGCGTAATACTCTTAACTCTTAAGAAACACATATTTTTGAGGTTAGCTGTGACGTCACGTGCAGATGCCCTATAGATGTGACGCATGCGCGTCTTGTAGGCAACGCAGCAGCTACGAAACAATTTTATCTTTGTCGTATGCATTCTTTATTTCTTTTCAGTTATCGTGACGTCACAAGAGCAGTGTCTTACGTTTGGAAAAAAACTAAGCAAGTAAATAAATTCATACCTTCTTGAAAATGAAGGGCAAAAAAAATTTCAAAAGCAAATGTTCAATATATTAAATAATGAACAGAATGGTATAAAAAAAAATTCGTTTCACCGTTCAAAGTGGTTTTAATTGAAAATAAAAAAATTAAAATTTTTATAACTTTTTTATTAACAATTTAAAAAAAAATCCATTTCTCTGAAACGAATGTTTATATTTTTCTGAGTAAATAGAAAAAAAAAAATTTAAATTTATTAACTTTTCTGCACGCTATGATTTTTTAAAGTTGTACATATCAGCCCTTAATTTCTAACCAGCCTAACTCCGTTCATTTTAGTAATACCAAAAAAAGTCTAGAGATCATTTTTATATAAAATTTCATGCATTACAATTTTTGTTTGAAACTTTTTTACTAGCTTTAACACATTTTGAGTAATTTTGAAAAAACACTTTATTTTATTTTTTTTCAACCCTTCCCGGGGGTTCAGAAAAAAATTTCTTTCATTAATCGTGTTCTAATACATCAAAGTAAGTTATATCAAAAATTCAAGTATTTACCTCAAAATTTTGATTTGCCGACTTATTTAATTGGACTATAAATGATTTGATTTGATTTGATTTGATTTGAAACGAATTGCTTTAAGAAAAAAAAATCATTCCTCATTTTCTATTTAAAATTACTTTTTCTACCACCCTCTGTCATCGATACTTTCAAATTCGGCAATCCTTAATACAAGAATAATTTACAGGGCTGCTGGCTCATATTTTTTGGTAACTTTTCAATGAAAATTATTGGCCTATGTCTATGAAAGGGTATAGTAGAATAAGTATGGTAAAATGGCCCCAGAAGCGTTTGGGCCTAATTCGGTGTCAGTAGATCAACAATAGGAAAAGAAATGTTTTCCTAATAAACATGATATTTCGATTTCATTTTTTATCTCTGCAAGTTGTGCGTTAATTATTATGAAAAAAATAGACGATGTACATGTAATTTAAATGCATCTTAAAAAAAAAAATCAGCTGATTTTGCTGCCTTCTTCGAATAAAAAAAAAATATTTAAAAATTAGAATATTTATTTTTTCATGAAAATAATGATTTGCATACACGAAACTTTTACCAAAAATACATTGTTATGAGTAGTTTATTGTAGATTTTTGTCAAATTTTTTGAAGCGGTGCACCATAATTAAAAAAAAATAAAAACTGTTACGACGCATTGTTTAGTAGTGCTTAACCATGAAACTTTATTTATCTATCAATACGGTGTCATCTTCTACTGAGAATTATTATCCACTGCACTGAGCTTCATTACAATGCATATGTCGCTCAGAGTTAAATATTAACGTTGTCGGAATTTCGACAAATCCACGATTAAGCCATACCAGACTAATCCTACATTTACAATAGTCTGAGCTAGTTTTAAGTTTTTTTTTTTTCATTTAAATATTTATTTACAATTAATTATTTCCGAATATTCTGAGAATTATGTAATTTGGTAGTTTTTATATTTTAAATAAGGATAAAACTTTCTTGAAATTCCAAGAAGTTTGCCTGTACCATAGTTCATGAATTTATTAGGATTCTTATTGTAAAATAACACAACAATCTAATTAGTTATTTTGAGAATCCATATGTTGGGGGAAAATTATTGAAATATAAATTTGTTTACATTCTTTTTTATTTCTACAGATCATTTTGTATCAACATAAATAACATAATATGCCGCTTGTAGTAAAAGTGATTATTTCTAAACGTTTTCTTGATAATGGGGTAGTGATGTTTATATTACATAACTTGACTAACTTTTTGAAGATATTTATACTCTTCCGCAGAGGCAGTATCTGAACGAATTAAATGTAAAACAAACGTATACATAAAGTTTCAATGGTTAAGCACCACTAAACATACGTCGTAACAGTTTTTATTTGTTTTTAATTATGGCACACCACTTCAAAACATTTGAAAAAAATCTACAATAAACTACTCATAACAATGTATATTTGGTGAAAGTTTTGTGTATGCGTATCATTATTTTCATGAAAAAATAAATATTCTAGTTTTTAATTATTTTTTTTTATTCGAAGGAGGCAGCAAAATCAGCTGATTTTTTTTCCTAAGATGCATTTAAATTACGTGTATATCGTCTATTTTTTTCATAATAACGCACAACTTGCAGAGATAAAAAATGAAAACGAAATGTCATGTTTATTAGGGTACAACAGGGGTTTAACGGGGGGCTAAAACTCCAGGAAAACATTTCTTTTCCTATTGTCGATCTACTGACACCGAATTAGGACCAAACGCTTCTGGGGCCATTTGTTGCAAGTTGACCCTTTTTTCTTAATAAAAATACACACCAATGGCTGATATAAGTTTTGCTTTACTCAAAAAAGATATAGTAAAGGTCATTGATGCCGATCCAAATTTGGTTGGACTTGGGTTGGATTGATCTTTGTATTTTGATCGTGAGAAGAACCATTCTTACCTCGATTCTTACAAAAATAAAGATTCTTGACCTAGGGGCAAAATGAATGAAATTACTCAATGGTGAAAATCTTCTAACATGACTGATTCAATGAAGTACTGCCTTTGGTGAAGGTCGTGTGTCCTAATTGCATTCGTTCATGTTTGTTTCACGCATTAAATGTCATGATCTGCATATAACTTATATGTTTCTATTCATACACTCCCACTAACCTATAACTTGCCATTTTTTATCATCCGTAGTAGTAAGTCCGTTGGTTACTATCTATCCACTTAACGGGGAGGTAATGCAAACCCGCTGAATTTTATTTAATTGCATCAATAAGTTCAGTTATGTCATCTGTGACATACCCATAGTTGGTTAGCGACCAGGTAGGTAGAGGATTTTTCAAGCAGATATCCTCATAAACTCTATTTATTACATTTTATGTGCCTAATATTCGAAGAATGATATTATGTTCTAATCTAGAAATCCCAGTCTAGATGTTTGTTGCCAGAAATGTTATATTTTAATACATATAGTTCAGTTTTGTGACCGTCTTCAGCCTGAACTTTAAATGTCAAAAAGTAAAAGTGAATTTCTTCTTCTGTATTAGCACTACAACCCTTGATGGGTTTTGGCCTGCTTCACTAAATTATGCCATTCTGTTCTGTCCTCTGTCCTTCTTCTACAATTCTGATTTCCATCTCTTGCAAGTCCTCCCTCACATTGTCTTTCAAGGTCTTCACCTTGCTCTTCTACCCTGGGGTTTCCACTGCAGTACTCTTTGTCCAAGCTCCTTCTTCTCTGACCACATGTCCTAACCATTGTAGTCGTTGTGACTTTGTATATCTTACAATATCCACTCTTTCTATTAGTCTATCTGTCTCAAAGTGTATCCTCTATAATTATTCCTCTTGTACTGGAAGAAAGCAAATTTAATTTCACTATATATTTCAATATTTCTTATTTTGTTAAGAAAGTGCAATGTTATAGTACCAGCGTATTAATCAAATGCCATTTCTGAGACGTTAGAAGTCTCGGTATTTCACTCAAAGAGCACTAAAATGTGGGCTATCTGCGAACGTTGAGGCACTGTGGTACTGAATTCATGTGGGTCGATTCTAACATGTTAACCGTGGATCCACGACTTTCTGTTTTCTACTATTCATTCACTTCAAATGCATTTAAATCTTTATAAACCTTTAAAACAATTTTGTTAATGTCTTTCAGACAAATTATTTTATATTTTAGGAAATGAAATTTTTATTGCTGGAACAGAAATATCTAGAATATTTGGAAGATGGTCGAGTCTTAGATGCCTTGCATGTGTTAAGAAATGAACTTACTCCATTACAACATAATACCACAAGGGTGCACCAACTTTCTAGTTACATGATGTGTTCGAGTACCGAAGAACTACATGAACGCACAAATTGGTAAATAATAATATTACAGCTTGATAGAAAACTCTTGATGTTTGTTAATCATATTTATTGAATATGTGTCTGATGCATTTGAACTTGTAGAGTCTTCTTCCTCAGCAAGACCTCTTGTAACAAAAGGTCAAATGGGCAGTGACTGATTAAAGTATTTGCCGCTTTACGCAAGCCTAAAATTTCCGCCTCTAATAATACCTAATAAGAAAGTAGCTACTTTCATGTTAAATTAAAAAAGTGTAAGTTGTGATTTGCTTAATACCTAAATAGTGATTTCTAAACATGTTAGAAGCAAATAAATAAGAAATAATTAGGTAATTATAAAAATAATCTGTATTAAAACAGTTTTCGCCGGGATTTTCTTGCGGCAATGTCATTAATGGTAGACTCAAAGTCAATATTTGCCGTCTCTAAAATCTGCCGCTTTACGCACATGCGTAATTGGCGTATGGGGTAATCCAGCACTGCAAATGGGACTTGGGACTATAACAGTCTCTTTGACTTTATTTGCCTTCTAGTTCAGAAACCATATATAAAACTGCTAGATATGCTGGGTAAAAGATAGACATAGACATAATTTATTGATGTTAAAGATACAAAAGTATATACACAAGTCAAAAGAACAACACAGTAGTATGTAAACAAACTGAGACATGTAAATAGTTGTAAATAACAATGTGTGGTATAATGTTAAAATATAAATTAATTTTTCTTTTTTTTTTTTAATTGTAGAATTTCTTATATATATATAATGTATTATTTAAATAAGGCTTAAATTACTGTTTAAAAATTCTAAATCACTATAAAATGCCTTTGACAGGAGAAATTTTTTTATTCTACATTTAAATTCCCTTTCGGGTAATGCTCTTATAGTTTGAGGCAATGCATTAAAGTATTTAATACAATAATAACCAGTTCCATCCCTGCTTTTATTGAGTCTCAAATAATTTACATTCAGGTTTTTCGCATTTCTTGTAAAATGCGAGTGTATTTGACCTCTCCTTAGATGCATTGCTTCATTCGCTTTGATGTATAAAAGACACTGCAGTATATAGACCGATGGTAATGTCATTATGTTTAATTTTATAAAAGCATCTTTACAATCTTGCCTGTATTTTAACCCACCAATGATTCGTACAGCCCTTCTTTGTACTCTAAAAACATCGTCACGGGAAGATATGAAGTATGAACATGGATCTTTTTTAAAATTATTTATGCTTGCTGTACAAGACATTTTATGTTGTTATCTTCACAGAGTCTGTCAGGAACTTCTCATTCAATAGTTCGTAGAAGGGACAAATACCACTAATAATAGTTAATATAAACATAGTACACGCAAATTAGATTAAAAAACAGTGAAAAGAAGAAATAATTTATAAAGTAATAATATTTGAGATGCGTACTCTAGATGGGGTTAGAAATAGATATCCGAAAAGTGGAACATCCCTTTTTTTGCAAAAAACCACCCTTAACGGGGACTTAAAGCTGGTTTTTCACTTTTATCTTGTAAACCGTTCGTCGGAAGAGAAAAAAGCATAGGAAATAAAAAATTTGTCATTAAATTCTACATAAAAAATGTTATGTTAACCTTGTAGCTTATCCTCACCTATTTCGTGCTAACAGCCTCCAAACAGAGGAAAAAAAGGAAAATAAATAAAAATCACTTGCGTCAAAACCTGCTATACATGCATCTTATAGAGAGAATTCCGCTCTATAAATTCATTCCTGAGCATTTTTCTCTTTAAAGCAACCGGTTTTAAGATATTCGCTGTGAAACTTCGAATAGGATCGATTTTTACCTGTGCGCTCCAAACTGTTCGGAGGCTGTTAGCACGAAATAGATGATGATAAGCTACAAGGTTAATAGGACCCTTTTTTGCAGAATTTAACGACAATTTTTTTATTTCCTATACCTTTTTCTTTTCTGACGAACAATTTACAAGATAAAAGTGAAAAACCAGTTTTAAGTCCCCGTCAGGGGTGGTTTTTGCAAAAAGAGGGACGTTCCATCCTTAAATGAGGGGGGGGGGGGGGGGGGGGGAACTTTCGGATATTTATTTCTAACCCTATCTAGAGTACGCATCTCAAATATTATTGCTTTATAAATTATTTCTTCTAAAATATCTAATTTGCGTGTACTAACAATATAACCTTGATGGTTATCCTTAGAGATAAATAGGGTCGTGTTACCTGAAGTTCAATTCAAATTAACATAATTTAATTGTTATGCAGGATCGATGTATTCTTTGTTCAGGGTTCATAGCGACCTGGAAAACCTGGAAAAGTCCGGGAATTTAAAGTTACCTAAAAATGTCAGGGAAGTCATGGAATTTGGAAAAATTTAATGAAAAATCAGAGAATTTTAGCAATTTTCAGTCAGGGAATTTGAAAATAATATTTCATAATAATTTTAGCAATTTTCAGTCAGGGAATTTGAAAATAATATTTCATAATAATTTTTTTATACTGAGTTACGTAAATTTGTGTATAGGTTCTACAAATTCCAAGACTTTTAACACTACACGTATGAATAATAGCATATAAGGGTCTAGTTAGTTGAATCAGTTATTGGTAACGAAATAATTATCTGGGGTTGGACATATAACATAAATATTCACCCTCTTCTGATAACTCAAAAATATATACTTACAATAATGCTGTCAAAAAGACGCATGTATCCTGCATATCTACTTTTTTCTGAAAGTAAAGTGTTCACTTACTGTATTTATATAGCTTTGGAAAATATTTGTAGGTACAGAATACCACCAGTGAGGCAATATGTTTGCTGCGCTCATAATATTTCATGTTTCACATGTTTCATGATACTCTGAAAATTCCTAAGGCTCTCTTTCAGAAAGGGTCTCGCCGGTTAAGTATATGGAATTGAGCCCAGCTGTTTATTGGACTATTCATTCACATGAATGTTGTTTATGACTAGGAATGCTCAATAAAATATGTAATAAACCTCTATCCCCTCTATTACCAGAGTTAACTTTAAAACTTTAAAATTATTTTTTTTCAAAACTATTGAAGATGATTGAAATTAATAGGAATGTTGATCTAAAGTAGCTTTGTTTTTTACATTTTTTTTACAATCCTGTTATTTAGTATATAAAAAAATACCAAATAAATCTATATTATTTAACACTAACATAATTATCGTGTGTAAAAATTACTTCAAGGTCAAATTGGGGGAAGATGCTTAAAAATATAAATCTAGATAATTTATTACCAGTGCAGTGTAGTTAATATTAAAAATGTAAATAATTATGCCCTTCACTGCAGGATTTTAAATAGTAATAATATTTATTGGTATATATAACAAACATTGTTTTACACAAGTCAACATAAAAAACAAAAATAGTACACAAGAAAAAATTGCAAAAAAAATCGCAAGTTAAAAATTTAATAAAGTATTAAAATTAAAAATATAATCTAAGTGTTTTGATATTCATATAATAAATTTAAAATTATAACATAGTGTTACCAATATCATGGTAGTATCAGCGATTCCAACTAAATATTATGCCCCTGACGTTAATCATTGCAACTACGAAATTGACGTCACGCCGGGGTTGGAGATGCAGTTTCGCTTGTATAACTTTACAAGTGTGATCGTGCCAGAAAAATATTGCGACAAAATAATGTTGCTTTGTAAGGACCGAAATTACTTGACTGACTGGTTCCAACGCCCAAACGCCATATTGAAACACCCCTAACCTCAGTCATATATTTATCTCTCTCTTTTTGTTGAGACAGAAAAATACACAACTTTGGCAATTTTATTAAACAGATTCTTTTTAAAGTTTGATATTACTTGTTTCTATTTACTGCTTTAATTTATTTACTTTAATTTAAGAAACATTCATTTAATAATTCTCTTTACTTTTGGTACCCTTTTTTTCTTTGTATTTTACTTAATAAAGATTTCACTGAGATTACAATATTATTTGTAATCGCTTTATTTGTCTAAAGGATTATAATTTTATTAAAGCTCTTATTCCTGAAAAAGTATAATATTGAAAGAAAATACAGTAAACGTGTTAATACATTTATTTTAAAATGGTCGAAAAGTATACATGTAAGTTGGGGCAAAACGCCTCTATGAGAGTTTAATATGTAGAATTCTCGTTGGGATAAATCATCCTAATTTCTAGAAGACAAATAAAAAGTTCGTGGGGATCCTAGTGTCACTTACGACTCTAAAATAGTCAGCACAAATCGGCAAACAAACAATTACCGAATAGCAGAACGGCATTTACCGTTATCATTGAAATTACGTTCGTACACCATAAAATCTCACAGTATACCCCGGGAAATTTCCCATAATAATGACAATCAAAACCAACACAAAATCTAGGTGGCGGCTTTTAAAATTGTTGAAGATTCGTCGCACACACCACAACATGGTAGTGTGTAGGTAGGCCAACTGGGACCTGGCGTATTCGCTGGCGGGGTAGGCAAAACAGGTTGCCTATTTCCCGATGATACGCTTCGTAGGTAATAATTTTAGATGAATTGAAAAGACCATCACATAAAATCCTGTATTAGCTATCCGGCCAATTACCGAATATATTACTCATAAAAGGAGCTACTGTAAAACCTTATGGTATGTAAATAGTAGTACACTTATTGTATATATTCAACCCAGCTGACCGCGATACAGAGTCATGGACTGAAGTTGTTTGTTTGCTATGTGTTACTGATCATTTCACAGTTTGCTAAATACATGCATAAGAAAGAATAATCCCCACGTAATCTTTAACTAAATTAATAAAGATCCATTTCATAACTAAACAAATATTCTGCATAAAAATTACCATTAAGGTAGCATCATTGCATGACCATATTATACCAAGTATTGACATATGCAGTTTTTACCTGAATGTAACTAACTATTCTTAAATTAACAAAACCATCAATGTATCATAAGTTGGTTCATGAATTAAATAAGTATTAAGAGAATTAATTAATTAAACCTGCAGACATTAACTGAATTAATAAAAGATTCATGAAATGTAATAATTCACTAATTATTCCTAAAGTAGCAAAACATCAAGGTATCACAGTAACCAGTGAAATAGCTCTCAAGGAGTTTAATAAAGATATAAAGTCGTGAATTTGGTAAATATAGTTTATCTGGCCAGAAAGAAACTAGTAAAAATGCAAGTGAATTAGTTGCCCATTATGCGATTAAGTTACTTTACCTATACCGGTACGACAGCCACCTTAGGGTGTCGTAACGTTAATATTGAATGTAAGAACGAGCAGTGTCACTTCTCCCATTTTGGTAAAATAATTAAAATCTTAAATCAGACTTTGAATGAAGAACAGTGTCACCTCCTGCAGAAATTTAGAATAAACTAGCAAGCAGTCACCTTGCAGTGTCACCTCTTGCTCTTGCAAATAATTGAAGTCGTTAAGCAAAATTTTGAATAAAACACAAGCAGTCACCTTTCAGTGCCACTTCTTGTAAAGGCTAGATCAATGAGGTACCTATCGGTCCTGCCAACTGATGCCGAGTTCGGATTCTCGCGGCTTTTTATATAATTCCACGGTGCCCACGAGTTCTTTATGTCACCCTATATTAAGGAACTGCATCGTGCTTACGTCATCTACCTTCAACGGACCCCGCTAGCTTGGATTATGATATTAAAATTCCTCAATATACGATATAGTTTTCTCTCACACTGGATTTGTGACTCACCGGTAATTTACTATAGAGTTCTGTATCGTTTGCGGTTAGATTTTGTTTGTTTATATTTCCACCCTAGCTGATATACTTTGTGCGTGAAGATTTTACTGTTTTAGAACGTATTTAAAATAATTTTATATACCTACTGTACGAAATATTATTTACCTAAATAATGAATTAACTATTCACCTATTACTTAAACAAATAGCTTTTGTTGAAAAATGATATTTAATTCATATTTAATTTTATAATGAAGTATTATGAAATCCAGAAATAAGTAAATTTTGATTAATAACTTAGGAAATTATTGAAAAAAAATGTACCTAGGTATGGTTCGTTTCACTATGTAGAGTGGATAGAGGGGGGAGAGGGAGCATGTCTAACATACTTGAAAGAGTATAGGCGTAGCTGAGAACCTATCTTTTGTTATGGTTATGGTAACCAGTTATTTTAGAATTGAGTAACGCGACGATTTATTACCTAAAACTACCGGAACAAAATAACGACCCATCTCTAGCCGGAATTAACATAAGTATTATTTTGTTTACACCTTTTTTTTCGTAAGGCAAAGTTGTCTTTTCAAGTTTATTATTAAATTATATCCTTATTTATATCAGTCCGGCTTAGCATAGTGGTGTTATTGGCATATTCACATTGTGAAGTGAATTGTGAAATTATGACAATATCTAAAGGTTAATCTAAGAGCAATAGAAATTGTTGTTTATGTTAATATGGAAATATTATTTAATTAACAATCCAACAATATTTACTTATTAATCAGCAAGCAGGAAAACAGTAAGGACTGTAATGTAAAACTATTAAAATTCTAAGAGACCAACTTATGCAATGGAATCAATCCAATGTGAATAATACCTAACATGTGACGCAGTGGCGCAGCCAGAAAATTCATCTGGGGGGGGCCAATAGAACCGGCCTCCCCAGAGGATGAGGAAAATTTTTCAGAAAATGATTGAAAACGGATGTGTATGTAGATTCCTTTATTGGATAATATTGGCATTAATTACAAAATATTTATTTCAAGGGATAATTTAGTTACTGCTTTGTACTGCTTCTTTATTTTTTGGCTCATGGAAGACGGCTTGGGGGGGGGGGGGGGCATGGCTCCCCACCTGGCTGCGCCCATGATGTGACGGAGTATCTCAGTTGTGACGTCACACAGCTTGTGTTACCAAAACTAGTGATGGGCACAATCGGATGATTCTAAGAATAGGAATATCAGTGTTCGGATGATTTCCATAATCGGAATATCATCCGATTATTTTCAGATTCCGGATACTTACTAATAATCGGATGATTCTAAGAACCGGAATGATTAGTGTTCGGATGTTTCCATATAATCGGCGGAACATCGTCCGATTATAAGATGCCGGATACTAATTCTCGATTCTCACCGAGACACACCTTTTAAATAAAGTATTTTGAAAAATAAGTATGTTAATTTCTTAATAATATTGATTTATAGGATAAATGAAATTTATTACAGTAAAATATCATTTAGGTAGGTATACCTATATAATTCAAAAAATTAAGTATATGCATAAAACAAATAAAAAAAACATACCCCTAGTCATCGATATCACACGTAAGAAAAAAAGCAATTCAATTGTTTTAATATTTATTTATATGTATCCATATATAAGATATATTTTGTTGCTTGCCTTTGCATATTTATATTATTGTGAATGGAACGAGCAACGATTTCGAAAACTGAAAAGTGATCGGAATCTCGGCTCACTCGGAACTCGATATCGGAATGTCATGTCACATGAGCACTGAGCAGTGAGCAGTAAAAATCATCCGGATGATATTATTCGGATGATTTTCTAATATTTGTTTGTAAGATTGTTTGTTATATATGAACAATAGAGAAGTGTAAATACTGGCATTACTAAGGTCGTTTTAAAAGTTCGAGGTTATATATATTCGATTTTTCAATTCGGGATATTTGTTTTATTTGAGGATGATAAACTTGTATAATTAGGTTGATCCCATGTGATGACGAATCTTGAATATGAAGTAATTTGACGTGCTGAAACAAATTTTGGACAAAAAAATATTTTAGGGGATGAAGGAGGTGGTAGAGGAAAACTGACCCGATAGAAGAATTTTTTGTTCAAAATTGGCTTCACCGCGTCAAAATACTTCAAAAAAAGTTAGGTCAGAACCTTCAGACAAAACCTGTTTTTCATCCTTTTTTTTTTTTTGGGAAGAAAGGGGTGGTAGAGGGAAACTGACATGGAAGAAAAAATTTTTTTGCCCAAAATTCAGCATGTCAAAATATCTTAGAAAAGTTAGATCAGAACCTGAGGACAAGCAAGATCTCATTTTTGCCTGTCTATGGGGATAAAAGGAGGTGGTAGAGGGAAACCGACATGATAGAAAAAAAAATTTTTTGTCCAAAATTGGCTTCAGCGCATTAACATATTTCAGAAAAGTTATATGAGAACCTTAGGACAAGACCATTTTTTTTGCCCTTTTTATGGGAGATAAGAGGGGTGGTAGAGAAAGTGACATGGTAGAAACATTTGTTTGGTCCAAAATTGGCTTCAGCGCATGAAAATACTTCAGAAAAGTTAGATTAGAAACTTAGGACAAGAACTTTTTTTTTTGTGGACCTGTGTTATACCTATTTGAGAAATAAGATCTTATCAATTGTAACGTAGCTCCTCTCTTTGTTGTATTGTGCTATTATGGTTACCAAAGAAACGGAGCTAATTACTTGGAAATATCATGTGAAAAGGAGAACGTTCAGTTGTGGTTTTCACTTGGTTATTTAATACTAGTATATGAAAATTATGCCAAAATATGTCTGATTTTATTGATTTGCTTGATATTTCAACATCAAACACGTACTTCACTCCAATTGTTAATTGAAATAGAACAAGTGTGTTTGTGATCTAGTAAGGTCCAATAGACCTTTTTATCACAGAGAATTTTTTGTGGGCATGCGTCCAGTTCCACCAAGTTTGTTTGGACAGTTTTCAGAAGTCAGTATTGGATTTGACAGAAACATTACGTTTTTTAAACAAATGATGAATCTGTTGCCAATTTTCTGAAAATAGTGCATAGTTACCTATTTGAAATGCACTTGTACAAAAATTGATAAGTTGAATTCTAACGGGCGCGTGTACCAGTAGGGGATTTGACAGAGATTGGAGGGCACACTTTTGCATTTAACGGTGGCTGAGTGAATCTAATTGCTTTATTATAACTTTAAGGAGTACATACAGTATCAATATATCTATTTACTTTTTGTAAAGTTGTCTTATTTTTTGTGTTTTACCATTAGGAGAAAGCAGTTTGAGGTTATGTGCCCTCCAATCTCTGTCAAATCCCCTACTGGTGCACGTGCCCTGTAATCACACTTTCGTCTAAATTAATGTGAAAAACTGATACCAGCCCAGCCATTTTGACGCAAAAGAAAGCGTCCAAACATTTCATAGTTCCCGCAAACAAACATGGCAGAGGCGCATGCGCGCAACTGATAAAAAGGCCTATGTTTCGATTACCAATTAGTAAAGGAACATGTTTTTCTACCTATTATCTCACAGCAATCCATGCCTCTGTTACCTGTCTGTAACAGCATTCCATTAAATTTATTAATATAAAATTTTTATTTTTTAGGGAAGGAAAAGGTCTAAAATCTCGTACAGCGTTAATGAACAAGTTGCAGTCATATTTGCCACCATCCGTAATGTTACCACCAAATAGACTTCACGAGTTGCTCAATCAAGCATTAGAATTGCAAACTTTACGTTGCAGCCATCATAATACTTCTCAGGGTGTTGCCTTAAATAATGCTTCTTTATTAGTGGATCATTCTTGTCCAAAATCATCATTTCCTATGTACACTATTCAGGTTAGTTTAGAATTATGACAATATTGCATGTTATTATTAAAGTGATGCAAACGGAAAAACATATTGGTCAGTTTACCATAAATGTATTGATGCAAAATGGTGAAAATGTGGAAAACCGTTGACTTAGCTAAGCATTTTTGGTTGTATTTTTGTGTTCTGTTCCACATTGCATCTTTCCGACATAACATTGAAATAAAATGAATTCATAGCAACATCCAAATTCATTTTCAGAATTTTTAAATTTGAATAAGCAAAATTATAATTAAATGTGGGTTTTTCAAAAGAAATAAATGTAATTCTTTAGTAATACTGTACTGTGTATAGTGTTATAAACTAGAATATGGTTAATTGAAGAAATGAAATGAAAATTTGAAAAGTTTTCAGTCAAGGACATCAAATGTTTATAAAATTTCCAAAATTTCTGAAAACTTACTATTATTCAAAATGGCTTTTGTGTGGTGGTTAGTTTTTATTCAAAGTATAGACTTTTGACTTTACCCATATTCAGAATATTCTAAATTAAACTTTTATTTGGTCCATCAGTGGTGGAGGTAAATTTGTTTTGAGGAGTAAAATTTATAAATAAATAATATTTGCTGACTTAATTATTAGTTGTCTATTCTATTTGTCAAATTGAAGTAGATATATTGCAAAAGTGCTCGTAATATTAAATAGATTTAAAAAAAAATTAAATGATCTAAATATTTTTAAATTATCGGAATATTTAATAACATTCAGTTAAAATTGTGTGGTATTCAGAACTGGGTAAAGAAATTGTAAAAAGTTATAAAGTCCAAAATATTTTCTCTTACACATTACAAATAATGCTTTCCATACAAAATGTTTTGGAAATGTTTAATCAACGTTAAGAAGCACTTTAAGGGCATTAATTACATTAAAATTGCTCGAAGCAAAAAAATGATTAAAGCAGTGAAAAAAACATTCCAACTAATTAAAATTGCTAAATTACATATATATATATATATATATATATATATATATATATATATATATATATATGTAATTTAGCAATATATATATATATATATATATATATATATATATATATATATATATATATATATATATATATATATATATATATATATATATATATATATATATATATATATATATATATATATATATATATATATATATATATATATATATATATATATATATATTTTCAAATGATCTAATTACTCTTGGGCATGTTAATTAGGTAGTATTTTGGAAATAAACAATCAACAACTTTGTTATGTCAAAAAATGTTTAAAATAAATAGATAAATAATAAATCGAAGGTCATCGTAACATAATTTTTTTTTCTATAACTTTATTCATCATTTTAGTTTCGAAAAGTGACATTCTTTTAAACACACTTGTGCCTAAAAATAAAAGTGGACAAAAATATGATAAATCACTTTTTAATTACAAATATATTTACTTTATTTAAAATTACAAAGTTGAACATTTGGAATCGTTAAAATAAAATGTTTTTCTTAGTGAACTTCAAACTGGAGTTTGTATCTCTCAATAATTCGAAATCATATCATTTTACAAATCTTTAAAATTTATTAGTAAATATAAGATCTATTTTAAAATGGTTATAGAAATCTTGTGTGGAGCATGTTGCGAAAACTGTATGTCTAAAATACAGTTTTGAAGTGTTGACAAATTTACATACGTCTAAAACACACTTTTTAAATTTGTTGCATAAATAGTAACTGTCAATAACTAATATTATAGAATACCACTATTTATTTATATGTATATTTTTCTACCACTTTAAAGTGACACCCATGATCTTTACTTCCATGTGAAACGTTAGATTATTATTGCCCTCTCGCTTACTGAAGGGAAGTGTTGAAAATTGTGAAAAAATCACTCTCCGAGATTTCTCCGGATTTTTACTTTCAGAGTACGTAGATTACGAAATTTAATTCCATCAGTCTGTCTGTCGGTCTAGTGTCTGTCTGTTGACGCTATAACTACAAAACTACTTGACTGAGAAGGATAATATTTGGTAGGCAGTTGACTCTACTGCTAACGAAGAACTGGAATACAGTTCCCTTGAAAATATACAGGGTGGACGCCATAAAAGTATAATTAAGAAAAAAAATATGACGGAAAACAATAATTGGGGGTAGAACATGTCACAATAATTTTAAAGGAGCTATCATAAGGCATTATAATAACCTACAACGATCAGCTCTCTTACGAAGCACAATAAAGCCTAATGGCAAAAAAATTGGAAAATGTTTTTACAAAAAAAATCGATATCTTACAAATTAAGAGAGACATAAAAAATTTGAGAAATTTTTTTTTCCCCATAAACCAGCAATTAAAAAAATGCGCTTCAAAAAAACTATAAAACATTTTTTGTGCAGTCTTTGTATTTTTAAAGTTTGTCAAAAAAAAAATACGCTTTTCTTTTCGAACCTGTAGATAGTAATGTGCTTCAAAATAAAAAAAATGGACAGAACTCACTGTTTCACAAATAAATTATCTTTTAAATCCTGAAAAACACACATCGATATCTATTCTCTTTCTCAAGAAATGTGTTTAAATGCACCTAAAAATTCGTTTGGTCCGTTTCAATTGTCCAGCAGTTTATACAGTGTGTGCGATTTAAGACCGCAACAGCCCGTTATTTTGGAACGCGTTGGCCAATTTTAATTTTATTTTTTTTTGAGATATAGTGCTCGATGAGCTTTATTTGATTGTTTTAAAAATTTTGTAATTTTCATATTTTCAAGGCCTACTATGCTCCTCTAAATGGGTCGAAATTTCGAGATCGACTATTAGGCAATTTTTTATCGGCAAATTGGATAGCGTATTCGATTTGCAGTTGTCTCAAATATCCCTATACAAAATTTTAGCTCGATGGAAATATGAAAATTACAAAATTTTTAAAACAGTCAAATAAAGCGAGCTCATCGAGCACTATATATCGGCCAACGCGTTCCAAAATAACAGAGTGTTGTGGTCTTAAATCGCACACACTGTATATGTCAGTTACCACTCTAACAAATATGGCTGATATACTTTTGTTTAATCGAAGGTTACTCTTCTAGTTTAGTTTTTAGTAAAATGTATTTATAATAAAAAAAATTACATTATTTACATCATTTAATAGATTTGTTTCTTCTATACCCTGTATACAGGGTGACATGCTACACTAGATTCTATCGTATTCATACGCTGTTGGAATTTGTAATAGCTCCATCTCGTTTTATTTACTTAGAAGGGAAATAAATAAAACAAGTTTTGAATTATTTTCATAGAAAAGTAAAATTAGATTCATTTTTTTTATTTGACTTAAACCTAGTTATAAATTATGAGTTTTTTTTGCTTAAACGTTTATCATTTTAAAGGTACTAAATGACCATTGCGACGAGGTATGGTTCTGTCAGTTTTCCCCTGATGGTACTAAACTGGCTACAGGCTCGAAAGATACGAATGTAATTATTTGGAATGTAAATCCCGATAATTGCACAATCTCTCTTAGAAAAATTCTCGAAGGCCATAATTATGGTGAGTTTAAGTACTTAAAATTCTCTATATCACATTAGTAATGGTTATTACCCTTTTTAGGAGCAGCGTATGTATCTTGGAATCCAGACTCTACTCATTTGATTGCTTGTGGACCTGAAGAAAGTCCAGATGTATGGTTGTGGAATATCGACACAGAGAAATTCTTAAAAGTATCGCAATCTCCAGAGGACGCTTTAACCTGTTGCGCTTGGAACAAAGACGGCACAAAGTTCGTGGTACGTTGTTGGCATTTTGTTTTATTTACTCATAATTCCTTCAAAGCTCAAATGTGACATGACCGTTAAACCTGCTAGAAATTGGGTTATATGTTCTAAGGGTGGTTTCTTAATGCCCTCAAAGAATTTAAATTATATCGTTATAATAGTGTATGTAAATTTTATAGGTCGGGGGAATCCGAGGCCATTTCTACCAATGCGATTTGGAAGGTAGTGTACTAGATTCCTGGGAAGGTGTTCGGGTAAATGGATTATGGTGCAGAAAAGATGGTAAAACTGTTTTGGCTTCTGACACACATCACAGGATTAGAGGTTACATATTTGAAGAAGTTGCAGACCAACAAATGTAGGTAGTATTAGCAATAGTCTGATCATTTTTGTGTTTAAAGTAAATTCTCAGTTAAAACCATTTTATTGACAAAAATGTTTTTAAAAAGCACATTGCCAATAAGTTGGAGCCATTTCTATAATGCCCACTTCCAAACTTGACATTAAATTTTGTTAGTGTTGTTTTGTCAGCTTTCCTCAAATTTCCCTTCTTCCCTTTTCCTTACTTCAACAGCTTCCTCTTAATATCTGTTTACATACCATTTATGGAAATACCACTGCAGTCTAATCAAAAAATTTATCATTTTTACAATGTGGTTTTGGAATATTTCTATTTTTTTAATGATATAGCTATGCTATTCAAATGTTAAACTTAGAAGAATAAGGGAGGTAATATTTTTGTTTTTAGTTTGCAGGAAGACCATCCTATTATGTCATTTACAGTTGACAAGAAGGACAGATTAGCCCTATTAAATGTTGCCACGCAAGGTGTGCATTTATGGGATTTAAATGACAAGTGTTTGGTTAGAAGGTATCAAGGAGTTACTCAGGGCCACTTTACCATTCATTCGACATTTGGTGGAGTTAATCAAGACTTCATTGCCAGTGGCAGTGAGGACAATCAGGTATTTATATATTTTTAAAGTCTTATTCCTGAAAATTTTCATTTAGTTTAGGCATCTTTATGAAAACGTTAATAAAAGAGAGTTTGAACATTTAAAACGGTAAATTTCCAATTAGTTTTAGCATCTTTATGAAAACGTTAATAAAAGAGACTGAAAATTTAAAACAGTAAATCATCGAGATTAAATCATAAGTCTATAAGTCTGTTTTTTTTCCTTATGGGTTGCAGTGCCAAAACCTAGCCATACTGAAGCTTAAGCTTAGTGTAAAGTAGTATTACTATGAGAAGATGGCAGCAAAAAATATGCGCAGAAACGAGTTTGTGCGCTCCATCATTCTAAGCCAATGAGAAAAAATTACGTGACATTCAATGTCAACACCAGTGGCGGCGGTGGCCTACAGTAGAGCGGCGGCGACGGTAATAATAATAATAAAATAACTTTATTAGGCAAAGTTTAGTACAACTTACTATTCTTACACTTCTCCTGAACAAAGGTTACTCGTAACAGTTGGCAAGTTTTAATCTACTCCATTTTCACAGTTCCTTGACCGCGAAACTTTTATTGCAATTACACATCCCTATACCCCAGATAAAGCTATGCCACTAGTAAAAATATTCGCGCATTTTGGCTCTGTCATCTTCTCATAGTAATACTAGTCTACCCCATAGTATCATTATCCCATTAGACCCGTCCCTCTTCAAAAGGTGAATGTACGATCGATGGGAGCTCTGGCTATTTGTTCTGGGGTCACGAAAGGTCTCCCAACTATGAAAGCCTTGCAGCCACCAAGGCTGGGCATTAACATAGTATATGGTGAGGAGTTTGCTCATCCTCACCACACATCCTGCATCCTGGATTGTCCCTCACACCTATGTTGGTTACGTGTCTATTCAGTGTGCAGTGTCCTATTAGGATGTCCACTGCACATCTCAGCTGTTTTCTGCTCAGCTTTAGCAATTTGTTGGTCTTTGTCTTGGATGTGATGAACATACGTGACTGTCTTATCCTTGGTGCCCCGGTCCAACACAAGTTGTGTTTCTGACTCAATAGTTCCTTTACCATACCTCTTGCAGTATTGTGTAATATCTCGCAGGTTCCCATTAAGGCTGTTTTTGTGGCTTCTTTGGCCAACTTATCTGCTTTTTCATTACCTTCATTGCCCTGGTGTCCTTGTGTCCACTTGATTTGTATACTTTTGTGTTCCGCCAGTTTCGCCAGAGAATTAAGTAAGTCCTTTACCGTTTTAGGACGTATCTCTACTGCATCCAGAGCTTTGAGAGCTGCTTGACTGTCAGTGATGATACGGATTCTTTTGTCAGTATATGAACTCTGTGTCATTTCTTGTGCATAGATTTCTATAGCTGTGACAGTTGCTTTATTCCTTCCTCTTCCTTATCGGGTATGTATACCCTGAAGGTTTTTGTAAAGTTGTGGTTTGTGCGGATTCTATTTGAGAGTATGTCTAGAAGTCGATTTTTTTCTATTTGTTGAAATATTTCAGTATGGTATCGTATTCTTGGAATGGTCCCATGCCCGTTTATTTTCAGCCTGTACTCTGCTACTCTCCACGACTAAGTGTAGTGGAGGTAGACAAAGTGATGCTTCCATGGCTGCGGTAGGCATTGTTGACATCGTTCTCATTATACCTAGACGGATTAGTCTTTGGACCTTTCTTAGTTTTCTCCATGTTCAGGTTTATTGAACGATGAATAAGTAAAATACATTAAATGTAAATCAACTATTAATGTGATAAACAACTACTTAATGTAAATGCACTTAATTATACACTTTTACCTGTATTATATATTTTTGGCTGACCCTGTACCTCGGTTACCAGATGTCAGATCATAAAACCAAAAAAGATACCGTTAAGGCACTTTTTTTGGCCAAAGTTCATTGACGAAACATTTTTTTTTATAATACAGTCAATTTGGCATTTGACTTGTGAATAATTCCTAGAGGTTTTTTTTTATATTGCCACAATCATTACTAGTACAATCAATCCGTCATTTGACCCGTGAATAATTCTTACAAGGAATTTTTCATTTGTATAATGTAAGGGAGGTTGCCACAAACGTTAATTAATGTTTTCCACAAAAATTTCGTTGGAGCTACGGCCGCCATCTTGAAAAAATGACGATTAAAATAAGTTTTTCTCAATTATCTCTTTTCCTACTAGTTCTACCGTAAAATTAGGTATTACCAATATTTGTTCTACGGTCATCTGTTTAAAAATTACACAGCTGATTCTTTACCTTATGAAAAAGTCAGGAAGAAGCATAGAGGGTTTGTTTAGTTGGTAACAGAAAAAAAAAAGCTCAATGAGCACCGACCACAGTTCACCGCCTTTTCAAATATATTAGTCTAATTATAATCTATGTAATGAAGCATTATAAGATGACTTTTTTTAAATATTTCGTGCAAAGATGAGATTACCTTTCCCCCCCGTTTTCGAGGGTGCTGAACACGATGCAACGGGTGGGAGAAGTTTTTGACCGCCGCAACCCCCTGAAACGGCCCTTTATGTTTTCAAATACAGTATCGAAAAGTTTTGCTTTTGGGATTGCATGGTTTCAACGACTTAACCGACCGCCCACAATAAAGGCGTCTACCAGTATCCTAGCAGAGGCAAAGTGTGACACGCCCCTTAATGTACATCATTGCCGCACCAAATCGAACACTTTCCGATACTGTATAAACGGGTCTGGGCGGAAGTGATTTATTGACGGGTTATACTTGAAATAACATGGAAGTGGGTTATAGAATAAGTGGAATCCAGACAGCAGGCCTAGGGGGTGGATTAAACCTTCCCGTGGGGTGGAAAATCTTTTTTTTTTTTTTTTCATTCAGTTTAAACGTGTATCCCCCCCTGTTTTCGGTGTCGCTGATCACGGGAAAAAAATCATTTTTAGCTCCTCCTCATTCCTCAAATGGGCAGAAACCACCCTTCACTCACCAGAAAGCATGCTACCCAGGATTTGCAGGTTTTTCGACACATGATCGTTATTCCTGTACATATTCCTTCATTTTTTTATTTTTTTTTAACATTACCATTGACGACAAAATTTATTATTCATTACTCCGCGATGAAGAAACCATTATACCCTACTCAGCAACCTACACAAATTATTGCCCCAGCAATAACTGGTGGATGAGGGTAAGTATTACCCGTCGATAAATGACTCCCCATGTAGATATGATAACATAATCCTTAAAAGGGGTGGTTTTGGCTGTTTCAGGGGGTTGGGGCGGTCGAAAACTTCTCCCATCACTTGCATCGTGTTCAGCACCTTGAAAACGGGGGGAAAGATAATCTCGTCTTTGCACGAAATATTTATACTAAATCTCCCTTCATTACATAAACTATTGTGTATAACTAATTGAAATTTAAGTTCACTAAGTTTATACAGGGTGCATCAAATTTATGAATTTGGATGTTTATGTGCCAATGTATTTGAAATGGTAGACACAAATATTTAGAACTATACAGAGTGTTCCATTTTCGTTGGAAAGGCTGCAACTTCGTTGCATCATGTTTGTCATATTTGCCATTAAAAACCTAAGAATGCATTAATTCACTTTTACCGCGTACGTGTAACGACTAGTATAAATTTTCACAACACTAAACACTACATTGTTGACACTTGCTGCTACTGTTTACCTGTTACATTTGACATTGGCGTAGAATGATGCACCACAAGGTCAGGGTTAAATGCATTAAAATCACTTCATGAGCATACTCTCGATAATTATTGTTTGCAATATTCAAAAGTTATTTTCTCAGTTATTTTGAGGTAATTTAATTTGTGTTTCAGAAACACCCTGTATATGAGGTTTTATTTTTTTTAAAATGGAATATTTTGTAAATGATTACACCATTCGATCACAGTTTTAAAATTCGTCCTAATGATATAACGTCATATTTATTTTAATAAAATGTAGTTAACTATTTAATTAAATTTGTTTAGGTTTACATTTGGCACGTAAGGAACGAACAACCTATAGCAACTCTCCAAGGTCACACGAGAACAGTGAACTGTGTAGCATGGAACCCCGTTTACCCTCAAATGTTAGTCTCTGTCTCCGATGACTGTACAATTAGGGTGTGGGGACCGAAAGATAAAATGCCTAAGCCAACAGGTATTAGCTAGGGAAGGGAAAAACGAGACCCTAGTAATGTTCTTATGATTTGTTGTAGTGTCTTCAAGTAATGGTGAGTCAAGTAACAATGGTACTTGGAACGACATGGTTTCATAGTACAAAAATCAGTAAAAAAGACTGACACATCATCTTGCATGTTATAAAAAAATTTATAAGTGTGGAGTCCTAAATCATACATAGACTATCATATAGATACACGATCACAACACAAAATGTGTTCTGCTAGGGGTATTTTTTGTCGGTTACTAATTGATTAGTAATTTGCCAAACAATTAAAGTACCTCATTTATCGAGATGAAATTCAAGCATAACGTTAAGACAAACAATTTCATCAGCAATAATTATGCTTGAGTTTTATTTAGTGAAAATTATTTATTTTATATATTACTATATTAGTGTTAATTTTTAAAATCGATTTAAAATACATGTAGTATTAATTTTTTTTGTAATTTTTTATATAATTTATATTGGATCCAAATATTTTAAGGGAATTTTTTTTGTCAAAATATATATATTTTTTTATTTAATAAATCCTCACGGTACATAACAAAAATGGCACTCATCATGAAGATTTTTCTTCCTATCTCGTGTCTAGTCCATAATCTTTTAAGTTTTACAAATTATATAGGTCAGTTTTAAACTAAAATGCACTTACAGATATTATTTTTGTTATGTACTGTATTAACGTTAAGAGCACGGAACACAGAGAAAAACAGATGCATTTTCTTCTTATTCGTAATTTCAACTTATGTCTGACAAATATTAAGCAGAATAGCGCAACTGTAAAGAATGTCACAACATTGGATACTGACTTGTGATGCTTTCACGTCTTTGTTGTAAGGGTGCTGAAGATGCCTCGCAGCTAGAAATTCTGGCCGCAGTTTCAGTCGATGCATCGAAGCCTTCAGTTTGTGAAACAAACCTGTCCATTTAAATGTGACCGCACATACCGAGGATGCTAGTGGGGTGAACTGCTGCTAGCAACCTCGGTATGTGCAGTCACATTTAAACGTACAGGTTTGTTTTACAAAATGATGGCTTCGATGCATCGACTAAAACTGTGGCCTGAACTTCTAGCTGCGTAGCATATTTGGCATGTTCATATCCTAAGAAGTTATAAAACTTTTTTTTTACATTCAGGTTACTCATAAGAAAATGAGTAAACAGGGATTTTACCCAACTTTCCATTTATTCCTAATAAAATTTACTCATCTAATCGTCGTATATACAGTGTGTAGTGCCGGGCTAGGTATAGGTAGTAAGAATTACAACATCGCGTGTGCCAGCTGTCTGAAATGAAATAACTGAGAGCTGGGATGCTTCGCGGACGGGCAAGAACGGACGAATTTGCTCTGCTGTGTTGTCATATCTCTCGCGCTACATGAATGTACATACCTAATGGGCAATTACACGCACTGTATAATGTACTGACTGCTGTAAATAAATCAGTTAAGCTAAAGGCGGCTACAGACGTAACTGCATAATTGAACGGTATGCATGCGCAAGTTTATTGTACAAGTATACTGAAATTTGCGTCGCCGCCACATGCAAAAGTATACTTGAACAGTTGTGCAGTGACAGTTAAGCGCGAATAAAGAATAAAAATGTCATCAACGGATGAAGACGACACACTTGTTTTAACTGCGTTTGTTTTAATTCCCAAAAAACAACGAAAAAAACGTAGTATGTGGTGTAAGAAGTGGTTAAAAAAAAAGGAAGGAGTATTCGCACATTAATTTCTTAAAATGGTTGTACCACAAGGTGGATTCATAAACATCTTCTGTACCCGCCCCTGATCACCGAGTTTTTTCAACTTTTTTCTTCTCCTTCCTGTAATTTGTTCTTTACCAGTTTCTCCCGATCGGCATTTGGCTCTATTTCTTTTAGTTTATTTGCCAATTTACTATATACCGCTTCTCTTTTCACCTTATCATGGTAAGCTTTCGATTTTATAAGCCAAAGACATGGCTTACTTTCATATATCGTTATAAATTCTTCGAAAATCTTGCGATTCCTTTTTCTCAAATCGCTCGTCATCGCACAGGTTCACCAAGTCTACTATTACCTGTTTACACAAGTCAGCCGACCTGCCATACACACGTTCAAGTATACTTGCGTAAACCCCACATGTACAATTGTACAAGTATACAATATAGAATTTCATCAAGTCTCATGTCACTTGTACAATCACAATATTTGTACAAGTGTTATAAAACACGCGTTCCAGTATACTTGTTCAATAAACTTGCTCATGCATACTGTTCAAGTATGCAGTTACGTCTGTAGCCGCCTTAACAACCGCTAGCTTAGTAGGGTAATAGAAAAAAATAATGAAGTGGCAAATTATTATGGTGCAATCAAGAATCGATTAATGTATTACAATTAAAATTAGTTCTTTAGAAAGAATCATCTGATCTTGGAGTGTATGGATCAAGAAATTGTAAATATGATACTTTCAAGTATATATAAATTGCAATTACATAATTACATATAGTTCATCAGTTAATGCCACGAGTGAGTTCCGTACCTCCAACTGAAGTAATCCAGTAAAAATAGACAAAAAAAGTCCATACCTCAGAAAAATTGCCATAGAGCTAAAAATTGGTACATACCTTAAAAACATCATTACAAATGAAATATCAAAAGTCCTCATCAATTCCACTTGTGCTAAAAATTCCATTCGAGGTCAAAGGTAAAAAAAAATTGGTTTTTCTCGATACTTCTTAAATGGCAAGCATTATCGTAAAAATAGTTATTACAAAGTTTGTAGATTATGTGATTCTCTACAAAAAAGGTCCTTACATTTTTTTCCTATAAATAATTTTTTGTGAGATATCGGGATTTCAAAATTGGAAAATTCATATTTTGCATAATATGCCCTCTTTTCCACACCACCTTCGAGGTACTTGGCGCATTTTTTTTACGTAGTTTCCCCTTTAGGCATAATGAGAGAGAAAGCAATTTATTGAACCGAAAGAATACAAAAATCCTACATAGGTTCATCCTATAATAAATCTACGATATATATGGTGTTCAAACAAGAAGTGTCAGAATTATATACAAAAATTTACTAAACCGACAATTTATGAATTTTCCAATTTTTCAATTAGGAAGTGTCAGAATTGCATTAAAAAAAATACAAAATATAACAAAGACAGTCAATATAAACAATAAACATTAAGTTTTAGTTTTGACTAAACAGATTAAAATTTGAGTTACAATTAAGAGAACCACAGATAGAAGGCAGATACCACTAAATTCTCTATTACAAACAATTATAGTTATTGTTATTGCTAACCTGCAATATATGCCTTTTCAGTCTTGTCTTAAACGAGTTTACATTTTTTATATTTTTTATTGAACATGGTAGCATATTATACATCGAGGAGCCTTTGGAGTGTATGGAATTCATTGCCTTTGTCGATGACACCCTTTGTATGTCAATGTCGCTGTGATGTCTTGTTGCATAGTTATGCACTTGGTCTCTTATTAAACACCATAGTAGAGTGTTTATTTTTTAGCAATACTAGATGGATGTGAGAGCATATTTGATACTTATACATGTTTTCTAGGGACATTATATTGAAATTGTTATATATATAATCCACGATTTGTTCTGATTAAACAAGGACAGATTTTTATTTCAAAAAATGGTACTGTGGTTAATTATCAAACCAGAACTGACCTATTATTGATTTTTAAAAAATTGTGTTATGATTAATAATCTTCAAATTCTACTTCTTATATGTTCTTCTCTTTCTTCTTTTTCACCGCCTTCTTCTTCCTCTTATTGCTGGATTTCTGAAGATTGTTCTAAGAAACAAGATAGATCAGATCTTTTCATAACTTTACACTTTTATTGTTCCATGTGCTTTTTACAAAACTTAAGTATCTGTCTATAGAATCTATTTTTTTGGAGCTCCATACATAGCAAGAAAAAAACGAATTCCATTGATGATGGATGATGATGTCTGGAGAAGAGTCTGGAGAAGAGTCGATCTTCGTAAATACTTCAACGCAATCAAATAAGTCATCATTTCTCAAATAATTTTTGAAATCGTGATATCTTGAAAAATCATTCTTGGGAAAAAGTATTAGGACCTTTTTTGTAGAAGATCGCATAATCTACAATCTTTGTAATAACTATTTTTACAATAACACTTATCATTTGAGAGATATTTGCGAAAAAACGATTCTTTGACTTTTGACTTGAATAAATTTTTTAGCATAAGTGGAATCCATGGGAACTTTTGATATTTCATTCGTAATTATGTTTTTCTCTTCCGATTTTTAGCCCCATGCAAATTTTTACTGGATTATCAAAGTTAGGAATATTCTGCAAATCATCTGTTTCACACAGCAGACAAGATCTTTGAACAAGTTCGCCAACTTGTTCAAACTTGGGCATGTGCTGACATCTATTGTCTACGAAAGTTGAATTAGAAAAACGGTGGGCAAATGGACCCGTTTAGTGTGACGTCAGATTCTAGGCAACCAACAATACAAGTGTGTGTTGCTAAAGATTTTGAGCCTTATGTACGATACATTTAAGGGTTAAAAATATGGCTGTTGATCAGGGCCTCTAATTTTATTTGGTTAAAACACATATTAATTTAATTGAGTAAATTATATGTAGAACGAATCTAACGTATTTTAAGAATATGGCCTATGAATTGAATTGTCTTAGATATGCCATATAATTGAGTAATAACACAAAATTGTTAACAGCAATTTTTGTCATCCTTAATAGCAAGGTGCATAAGAGCGAAAATATTAACTGTAAATTTCGTTATCCCACTTGTATTGTTGGTTGCATAATATTTGACGTCACTACTAAACGGGTCCATTCAACACAACATCTATCTACAAAACCAAAAATAGTTAAAATGCAATGATTTTAACTATTGGATGTAATATGCATGGGTTAGAATTAGTTAAATTTTTTGTGATGTGCAAAGGGCAGGAAAAAAGTTATTGTGGGGAATGTCAACTACAGTTTTGCAAAGATATTAACAATTCACTTGATTATGTTGAGTTTGTGAAGGGGTTAGTTAAGAAGCTATGGTTAGGTTAGATTGATACCAGACCCTCCACTACGGACATATGGTCTGTTGTGGCTCTCTCCTCTCCAAAGTTATGGTATTAGGTCGCAGTCCAGCTATGTTTAGATCAAAATGTGAGTTATAAGCTCTCGGAAACATTAAAAAAAACAACAAAATATGCCATTGTTTAGCCATTGTCATATCTCCTTTGTTATTACATGCTTTATAATGTTGTCATTTTTGTTAGTTGTCAGACTTCTATACAGATCTCAGCGGGATTATTTTACATGCAATTTTAGCGTTTTTACTTTAAATGTTATTCTTATATGGATATAATCTTATACAACTTTTAGTGATGTGGGAAAATTGAAGTCATCGAATATAAATCAGGTCAAATACGTATTTGACTGTAGTTTTAAATATTCCCAGTTTTCCCACCCTTTTAATACTTTTTTTTTCATGGGGAGAAAAAACACTAATTGCTTTAGTTAGAGATTAGTAATTAGTTTAGGAAAATAGGAGGACATCAATGAAATGACGCCTTTTGAACGACTAAAAATGATATTCTTAATGTTTCCAGAAAGTACGTAAAAAAGTATTAAAATCAGAATGTAGAGTAAGTTCATGAGGTCAGTCAAACGGTCAGTTCATTTTCATAAATGGCAAAATATACTCAAATAAAAATTTATTAATACTTCTAGTTTTAAACTTTGAATAAGGAATAAGAAAAATAAACAAATAACATTTATATTATTAAATATTAAAATAATATCGCAAATGACGAAACAACTCTTGTCATAAGTAGGGGTAAATTAATATTGTTATTACTAAAATAAAATGATCTTTTAAAAACTAATAATAAATAGTTTTTGTAGCGGAGGTTCCAAATCTGATGAAAAAAACAATCAGACTTCAGATATACGACAGGTTTTCAAAAAAATTATTTTTCCAAAATTTAGAAGCCCTATAAATTATGAATGAAATTGATGGGATAAGGTTTTATATAATGTTTTTCTTTGTACTGCTAAGGAACATTTTTTCAGACTATGCTTAGCTGGCATTCTATATACTAACAATAGTTTGAATAACCTATGTCTTGAGAACTAATACGAATGATTATATATTGTTAAATTTTATTATTTTTATTATTATTATTATTATTATTATATATTGTTAAAAAGGGGGTATTAGAGTCTACAAAAACATGCAGAGTTCCTTAGAGAAAGTGATATCGTTTCCTGCATAACTGCAATTTAGATGAGTAAATCTACATATTCTATAATGCTAGACAGAGTATTATCGATTCATCCTAGGGATGAATCGATAATACTGAAGTAAAAGTTTTGGATGGATGGTTTTTTGATCACCCCTCGTATACTCGCTCTAGTCTCTCTATCGATGATAATGTCGAACTTGACATTGATTACACAAAAAGACTAATATTTTGGCAGTCATTTTAAAAATATTTGTATTATGAATAATTTTTTTATTGCCTACATAAAGATTCAATATCGACTTTGATAATTGTTGAGTTGTCACATAAAACATTTTTTAGTAAATATCAGAGATGGGTCGAGGAAACTTTCCACATTTGATAAAAGTCTGTAAAAGACGTGTAAATAATATAATTAGGAAGTTTCCTATTTTAGAAATATCATGTACATTCAAACTCATTTAGTACTTTTTCAGTTAACTAGTCAAACAAAAACAAAAAATCATCTTGATATCTGAAAAACTCACGAACCTATTTAATTTCCTATTTGAATACTTTGCGCTAGACTAACGTCATAATACACTGGTCTGAGAAATACGTCATAAAATTAGTTGTCCTGATATAGACAATCATAAGGTAAAAATTACAAAACATAGAATAAAAAGAATAAAAATAAAAACTATTGCAACATTTAACAGAAGATGCTTAATCTTACAACATACTACATATTAAAAAGATCTGCATAGAGTAATTACTTAAAATTATAGTATTCTTCTAGCATGTAAAGTTCAATATTGCAGAGCAGATCACGAACTTGCTTTAGGAACGTTTTTTCCCTTTGAATATTTTTAATGTTATTTGGCAAGTGGTTGTAGAACCTTAGACAACGGTAGTATGTCCCTTTTTTGTATGTCTTTTTATGTGCAGGATAGGTAAAGTCACTCTGAAACTTAGTGCTGTACGTGTGGGTGCTCAAAGAAGAGTTAAACTTATAGCCATTTTTAGTTAGAAATTGTATACATTCATAAATATAAACGGCAGTAACTGTCAGAAATTTATTATCCCTGAATTTGCCTCTCATGCATCTCTAGCCTTTATATTAAACATAAGCCTGATAACTCGCTTTTGACATACAAAAATTCTGATAAGTTCCAAAGAACCTCCCCAAATGACGATGCCAAATTTCATTAGAGAGTAAAAATTTGCATAGTATAATGTTTTTACTACTTCATAATCTACTTGATCTTTTAAAACTCTAATAGCATAACAAATGCAGGACAATTTATTTGTGAGATAATAATCAATATGAGTTGTCCATGTTACTGTATCATTGATGTGAACCCCCAAGAATTTTACAGATGTGGAAAAAGGTATTTTTTGACTGTCGAGAATTATGTTTTTTGGAGTTTCAACTAAATTATTGGTCTTAAATAAAATAGAGTCTGTTTTACTTTCATTTACTATTAGTTTGTTTTCGGAAAACCATTGTTTAATATATTTCATGAACGAATTGCCCGCTTCTAATATTTCCCTAAAATCTTGTCCATTGATTAATAAGTTTGTGTCATCAGCATAATTTATGATTAGCTGCTTCTCAGTGTCCGTTATTATGTTTGAAATATCATTTAGAAAGATTATGAATATTAGAGGACCAAGAATGCTCCCCTGCGGCACTCCCATGGACATTTCCAAGACATTTGAGCGTACTTTTCTTTCTTTATGTTCAAACTCAACTAACTGTTTTCATCCTGTTAAATACGAACTGAACCAGTTATGAACAATTCCCCTAATACCGTATTCAAGTAATTTATTCAGCAGTTCTTCGTGATTTATACAATCAAATGCCTTAGAGAAAGATGCCGCATGATATGTTTCCATTATCTAGTTCTTGCAAAGTATCTTACGCTGTGTCCGGTAAGAATAACACTGAATGAACTAAACTTCCGGTGCCCGCGCCCACTCACTGTTGACGGAATCATGTACTGTGAATCATCGAGCCTCAGCCCAGATGAGCGCTAACTTTTTCGACCCATCTCTGGTAAATATTGACAACACCAAATACAGGATTCATGCAAATGTCGTGTATATAAATTTGATATTTATATACATTATAAATATAAACATTTTCTTCATTCGTTAACGTGTATATTTATATCTTCATATCATTGTTGGGAAAACATTTGAGACCCAGACGGCTTGCGCTAATTCAGTTAAGACACATTTTATGACAGATGTAAGGAATTAGCTTACTGAAATTTTAAGTTAAGCTTGCTCGCCACATAATATGGCAACTAACATTCTTGATTACTTACTGAAAAATTACAACTTGTCGCATTTCTACATTTTAGTAGATTTACTGGTAAAAAGAACATTGAATCAAGAATTCTCACCATTAGCTTTGCATTTGTCATTTTTTTTACATTTTTTATTCTTTTCCCTTTTCTTTTACAGACAAAAATATATATAGTTTCTATTTGATTTCCTTGCATTAAAGTAATCATAAATTATAACTGAACCAAACCTGATTTTTTTTTGAATAATTTGAAAATGCATGTGTTTGGTTAGAAGTAAATCGTTTGTAAATGTGTGGTTAAATATGATGTTGTAATAAGAAAATATCATTGTAAAAAATAATACTGAATAGAAATTATAAGACAGTTCGAAAGATGTTTTACTTGTACATACTGGCATATTTTGTTACAAATATGTGATACAATTATTCTCAGAGATGCATTTCACAAATTTTACTTTACTGTTCTGCATAAAAATAGTGTGCGATGATATAAATTTGTAAGCTAATGGATAAGTTGTGTGAAATGTAGTATTAAAAATAACTATTTTTAATTTAATAAACTCTAACATTAAGGATAATTTTTTGTTTTTTTTTTTTCTGTAACCTGTTTTATTTCATGTATGACGAAACTTGCAGGCAGGAAACTTTCCAGGGCGGACTGGGAACAATTTGGTGAAATCACTGGATCCTCGAGAGGAATTTCTGATGTCCTTGTCTCGCAAATAAATCACTCTCTAATACACAAAATGGCAGTATTCTGTTCTATGTAAAAACACTAAAGGCAGCCCTTTTTAACCAGGCTACATGTGATTGTTCAACAAAATGAATTAAAGAATTGTGCGGTAATAATGGTAAGATAAGATCCACCACACGATGCGTGGACCTACAATTTAATAAAGATAATGTTATTCTCCACGGATTCAAAAAAATATCTTCACACGAATACTCATTACGCCCTCAAGATCATAAAATCGTTAAATAATTAACAGATGAACACAATAAAAGTAAAAATTTGTTGCAACCGCTATAAACGCATCTGTTGTTGCTTAGAACATCAAACAACCCAAAAGACAGAATTCACTGTCCCCATTTTCTACCTTGAGCGTGTGCATTAGGGCGGTCCAAAAATGACTTAATTTTTTATAGAGGGTCTCGAGTTGGAGAGGACTATCCAATGAAGAATTTGATGTATATACATATGGGTTTGTCGCCCCTAACACACCTTCACGGTGCCCTGAAATCTACCCTTATATAAAAAAATGTAAATTCTTCAGGTCGGCCATTTTGGTTCTTCACGTTATATAATTGGAAATTTCATCCCATATCACTGCACCAAATTTGAAAAAAATCCATTCGCCCATTCAAAAGATATAAGAGAGTCCCTATCGGCTGAGCCACCCGGTATACAAGTGGACCAACAGTTCCTCCATCTTCCTGTAGCTCTACATATTCTCTATATTATATGCTGAATACAAAAGAAATCACTTAGTAGCGCACGTACATTACACCTCCTATATTGCATTCTAATCCTGTTAAAAACAGAGGTAACCATACCTCCCAAAATGTTATTGACCGTCAACACAAAAAAATTAAATTGGAACGAAACATTTATTTTACTGCCCATATCGCGAATACCAATAAGTTTAGGTATGTTCAAGCTAATTTTTTTTTTTCAATTAAGCATAACTGTGCTGTTGGCCAAGCATGGCGGTAAAATCTTGTATACAGCGTGTCTGCGTATACGTACAAATATTTTTCATGATGATATATTGACCAGAGATGGGTTGAGGAAACTTTCCACATTTGATAAAAGTCTGTAAAAGTCATATGTAAATAGTATAATTAATAATAATAATAATAATAACCTTTATTTCCCAATCACAAGTACAATTAGTTAATAACCATACAAGTAACTCGGGAGTGCGTCAAAAATCTGAGCTAATATGCATAAGCATAATACAATACAAAATATAGAATAAAATTCATGTAAAATTGTATAAGCGACAACACGTACATACGTACATACGTACAGACTGAGTAAAATTCATTAACATCATACAAGCACTTTTCAACTAGTAAATTCTTTATCCTCTTTTTAAAAGTAAATAGGCTTTTACAATTTTTTAAGTCAATGGGCAAATGATTATAAATTTTACATCCGTTGTAAAACACACTTTTTTGATATATTGCTGTTGTATGCTGATGAGGAATTAGCTGATCTTTGAATCTAGTTTGATAATTGTGGTGTGTTTGGTTGATAAGGAAAGTTGATTTGTTTTTAAAAATATAACAACATATTTCATAAATATATATACTAGGCAGAGTTAATATTTTGAGGGCTTTAAAGGATTCTCTGCACGATTCTAGGGGATGTAAACTCTCCATAGTCCTAATGACACGCTTTTGCAGAATAAATGCCCGACGAACATAGGTAGTACTCAAACCCCACAACATAATTCCATACCGTAGATGGGAATGTATGTTAGAGTAATAAAATGTCAATAGAGAACCTTTACCGCAGTGATTTTTTAAGTTACGCATACCGTAACAACCTTTACCGAGCTTCACACACAAACTATCTATGTGAGCAGCCCACGTCAAATTTCTGTCGAACATAACACCCAAGATTTTAGCAGAATCTGTTACTAAAAATTCGTCGTTAGGGTTTTGCTCGATGTTGTACCTAAATGATACAGTACTTGTTTTTGCTTTATTTAGTGTAAGCCGGTTTTTCTCTGACCAAATTATAACATCCCTGTATAGATCTTTCGATATATTTTTTACTGCGTCGGGACTTTTTTGAACAATTAAAAAGTTAGTATCATCAGCGTAACAAGTAATGCAAACGTTGTATTTGCTTTGAATGTATAATGCAAGATCGTTGGCAAAAACAAGGTAAATAAATGGCCCCAGTATGGAGCCTTGTGGTACACCGGCATTTATTAGGTATTTGTTGCTCTCTGTTCTATTCACATAGACTACTTGCTCACGGTTTTTAATATAGCTGGATAAAAAATCTAAAGCAGGACCCCTGATACCATATCTGAACAACTTGGCAATAAGTACGTCATAATCAACACAATCAAAGGCTCGTGAGTAATCTATAAAAAGACCAAATGCATATAATCCTTTATCTAGGGCGTCTACTACTGAGCTGTGAAAGTTTACTAATGCAGTGTCAACACTTCTATTTTTTAGGAAACCGTGCTGAACTGGCAATAAGAGGTTATTTTTATGAAAGAATCCACTTAACTGTTCTAAAAATGCAAGTTCTGTAACCTTCGACATACTTGAAATTATGCTAATCGCACGATAATTATTATAAGAGTTTTTGTCCCCTTTTTTAAAGAGTGGGATTACTTTACTAATTTTTAAGTCGTCAGGAAAAACTCCATTTACAAAGCATAGATTAATTATGTAAGTTAACGGTGAAGCGAAATTATTTTTACATTTCTTTAATAGATTGTTAGATATATTATCCAGACCACTGGAATTAGATGGCTTGAGCCTACTAATAAATGATAACGTATCTATTTCAGTTACTGGTTGAAGAAAAAATGATTGACGAAAAAGTGGTATGTTTGTATTTAAGAAATTTAAATCGATGAGGTCAACTTGGGGATTTATATGACCTGTAGTAAAATAGGCATTGAAATTATCTGCGATAACATTATCTGGCAAAAGGGAACCATCCTCGTGAACAACTATTTTTGTCTGTGAAGTAGAAGATTTTCCTACCACCTCGTTTATCATATTCCACATTGTTTTAACCTTGTTTGTTGATTCTGAAATTTTATTATCATTATAAGCTGTTTTGCTTTCTTTTAGTTTATTTTTATACTCATTATTTACATTTCTGCAGATAGGCTTTAGTTGAGGATATTTTTGAGCAAGGTCTGAGATCAAACACACTCTTTGTCTTAACTCTAGAAGCTCCTCCGAAACCCACACAGGCGGAGATTCTTTTCTGTTTTGTTTGACACGTTGAAGAGGAAAGCAAATCTCAAAATAATAACTTAGAGTATCCGCGAACTCATTAAAGGCAGAGTTTGGACAGGTTTGAGAAAAAACATTTATCCAGTTTTCATTTTCTAAAAGGTCATTAAACCTGTCGATGTTCTTTTTACACGTTTTTTTTGGTTATAGATTTTGATTTTTTCGATTCATTTCTATTACAATACACATTAAAATTTAATATTTGAGTATAATGGTCAGAGAGACCGAAATTAATGTTATTGATCATATAATCGACAAGATCTACATTTACAAAAATGTTGTCAATACATGTAGCAGTATTATCCTTTACCCTCGTCGGTAAATTAATCGTTGACTTAAGATCATACATAACCAGTAAATCGTCAAACATCAGTTTATTTGCAGTATTTTTTAAACGGTCAACATTAAAATCTCCTCCTATTATAATTGATGACGTATTTTCAAATCGACTAAGTAGTGCACAGAAATACTCAAGAAACTGATAGTAATCACCAGAGGGTGGCCTGTACACAACTATAATCGTGATGGAAAAATCTCGTAGTTGTATACATGAACATTCAATAACATTTTCGATGCAATAGTCTTTAACGTCAATTACCTCATACTTTATTTTATTTCTACAGAATATAGCGCTACCACCGTGCTCACTCGAGGTACGGCAAAAGGAGGAACAAATTTTATAATTTGGTATATGTTTAGATTCAATTCCCATTGGACTTAGCCAATGTTCGGTGATTAAAAGAATATCGACATTGTTAGTAGCTAAAACAAGTTCAAGAGGTAATACCTTGTTTATTAAGCTTCTTATATTTTGATGCATAACTGTAATTTTTTGTTTAGGCACGAAAAAGATCAGTGTTGTCCTCTTTTCTGTTGACCGAAGGCCTTGTTGAAGTATGAACAGTTGCACTTGTCGAAGGGGTAGATTGTCGTGAACATATGAAGCCCATTCCGGTAGAAGCAAGTTGGTGCGGCTGTTGAGGGGATTGACCACCACCAATGTTATCTCTAACAACACTTTTAGAGGACTGAGTCATAAATTTGCCATTATTATTAAAGTTTTTAATTATAGCAACATCATTAGGATTCTTTCCAGTTGCAATATCTTTAAGAGAAGTTCGACTGGAGTGTTTCACATTGGAGCGGTTACAACAAAAGGGCTGAATAACAGAAATAGTTTTCCTAATGGCTTGTGATAAAATGTCTAATAATTTTAACTTTCCGGAATATTTTACTGTCAAGCCTTTCTTACATAGAAATTTTGAGGAACTTAAAATAGAATTTACAAAGAGAAATGTGACTTTGGAATCGGGATTTTCTAGAACTAATTTATTATATAAGAATTGGTTGTATTCATCAATAATTCTATTTAAGACCAGCCTGTTAGGCCATAAAGGTATAGATAACAATATTAGGTTGGTGTAGGAACTATTGTATGCACTTATTTGGTATCACAATGAAGCTTGCATCATCAAAAATCAGATTTCAACATAAAATAGCCAATGGAAAGTTAGAAGAAAAACTTCCTGGAAACTTTCTGTTTTGAAAACTCCGAAAGTTTCCAGGAAGTTTTCCTTCTAACTTTCCATTGGGTATAAAATAATAAATTACACCATTACAATCTATCCTACAGTGATTATATGCAAATTTTTGCTTTTTGCTGATGATGTGACACTACTTGAATGCACACAGATATGTCACATCAATATATAGTCTAAGAAGTAGCGTGCAAATTCGACGACGAGTAGTTACCGTCTGCCAGTCGGTAATCGAAGAGGCCATATAAATACAAAAAAATTTTCTCTGGAACTTTTTGGTATGGTGGGGGGGATTTATTTTTAAATCGAATGATTATCGATATCTGTCCGCATAGGTAGTTAGTATATGTAGGTACTTCACATACCCCAATTACGCTGGCAGACGAAACTTCCGAACGGCGCGCGCGCGCTAACCGGAAAAAGAAAAAAAAATTTTTAGTTTCTTTTTCCGGTTAGCGCGCGCGCCGTTCGGAAGTTTCGTCTGCCAGCGTAATTGGGATATGTGAAGTACATATACTAACTTCCTATGCGGACAGATATCGATAATCATTCGATTTAAAAATAAATGCCCCCCCCACCATACCAAAAATTCCAGAGAGAAAAAAATTTTGTATTTATATGGTCTCTTCGATTACCAACTGGCAGACGGTAACCACTCGTTGTCGAATTTGCACGCTATTTCCTATACTGATAATATTAACACAATCAAATGTCAAAATGTGGTTCCAGATTAACTGCTTGAAAGGGAAAGTAAAACAATTGTTAACTCTTTTACTGGGAAATCTGGAAAATAACAATAATACTTCCAATTCTGTAAAGTTTCTAGGAATTTGCTTAGAACTACTATTAGGACTTGGGGGACTTGGGAACATAAAACAGTCAAAGGAAAGTTAGAAGGAAAATTCCTGTTTTGAAAACTCCGAAAGTTTCCAGGAAGTTTTCCTTCTAATTATCCATTGGGTATATTGCTTGATAGGCTATTTTATGGTGAAATCTGATTCGTGATAATGCAAGCCTCATTTTGATCAAATAAGTTTCCTCGACCCATCTCTGGATCCAAAAGAAGCAAAAAAGTCTTATAAATTTTTGCTGTACTCCAACGGTTTTGCTTAAATGAATTATTTCCTAAAAGTATGATCTCTTCAGGCCAGACAATATATATAAACTCTGTTCGCTGAGAGAGTCCCGGTGTGATGTCACGAACATCTGAACTAATTGCCGTAGGCTCATTGGTGTTTTCGAATGCACAGTGTGGCGTCACTGTTTTATATTTTACTTGATGTATTTAATTAGATTTATTTAAAGGAAATTGAATTATAAGCATATATCCCAGGTAGCAAAGGCACGTGAAAGTGACGTGAAAAAATGGTCAGGAGTGACGAGAAATGACGAGTTAGATGACGTAAATGAAACGTGAAAATGACTTCCTAATGTCTCAGACGAATGACGTCTTTTTCAGGTTATATTTGGTAATCCCCCCACAGGTTTTTAGTAATAGGAACATATAAAACTACATACTAGTTAGTAATCTACTTGATAAAAATAAAATAATTAATGCATAAATAAGTTTTGTCCTAAAGAATTTGTTTGTTAGCCATCTGTAATTTTATTTACATTAACATATCTAATATTGTTTACCATCAATCCAACTTTTTCTCACAAGGGTTGCCTGCAAATTATGTTTTATTAAGTTATTAAATTCATTTTTACTTACCTTTACCAATTGCGGTCCGTAGGATTCGAACCTACATGTCTCCCGTTGTCCGTATTACAGTACTGACGCTTCAACCAACTGAGCTAGCTTGGCGACCGCTATTTCGGATGCTAAAAGCAGTATTTATGGTGGTGAATGAAGTCTTTATTATGTGAAATTGAATTTCTTGCCTTATTTAAAATATATGAAAATCTTTCAGGTTCTCGCTTCGAGTTACTAGTATTTTTATTTATTTATAATTATTAAGAACTTATTTAATTTAATTAAACTGTCACCAGTGTCACCTGAGAAGTACGAGTAGTTGTTGAACAATGTAATTATTATATTAATTAGTATTAGTGGCGGTTCGTTAAAAAAAATATATTTTCCGCAGATCTCGAAATTGAAGAGCAGAGAGGGAGAAATCCGAAAAAAAAATTTTCCTTATCTCAAATTTGATGAGCGGTGGAGGGGAAGTCAGGAGTCAACTATTTTAAGAATTAAAGTTTTAAGTTGAAGTACTTATACAAACCTGGGAAGCGTGTTGGAGAAAAAACGGTAAAGGTGTAATATCGCCATCTACAACATAAATAGAATATTTAATGGTCTAAAACAGACCTAAAATTGAAAAAAACCAATAAGCAATTATTACCTTAAAAAAAACAACTAAAATTTTTTTCGCAATAAAAAAAAACGGAATGAGCAGGGGCCGAACCGTCAACCTCATGACTTGGAAGACGATGTCTTAAGCACTCGGCCATCAACCTTTCTGAGGCTACTTACCTAAAGACTTTATAGTTGGAATACGCAACGGATAGATTTTGCTTTTTAATGCATTTTAATCTAATTTTATTATTAAAAGAATAGATAGAAATATAATTTAAACAAATAAACTGCCAAATCTTTGCAAACTCTTTCGAATATAAATTATTTTGGATAATATTAAAAAACATTATATCCTCGAATAAAAACGCCAATACTTATCCCTTACGACACGGTTTATTTTTTTTAAACTTTACATTCTGCTTATGATAACAAAATGCCATTAGCGAGTTTTAAAGTTTGTAATCCGATAAAATATAAACAAAATTAACATCGAAAAAAGACGACGCAATATGACGTGATGTGTAGCACGTCATTTTAATGTCATTTATAAGACGTCATTCTGTCGTCGATTTTTAGTGCCCTGACGTCTTTTTGACTAGAATCATCAGATTTTGACGTCATTATAACGTACCCTTGCTACCTGGGATAATACATGTATATATTGTAAATTTATACTAATTTAAGTTAAATAAATAAATTGCAATATTGAATTGTTTTGATTTCAAGTAAAAAATATGATAGAGCATAGAGCAAATATACAAAATAAATACAGTTAAATAGTTGCAGCTAAATCTTTTTTATCTTAAAATAAAAATATGCATTTCACGCCTCCGTAATAACATCTGAAATCGAAAATGACAAATTGAAAAAATGTTTCAATGATACAAGTTGTCATTTCAGAAGCATTTCTGAAATGAAGTTTTGCTCGGTGAGATATCCTGCAAAATATTGTACGTATACGGCAGTATAATAATTTTGCCTTATTATTGAGCCCCTTAGAATTTTGAGATTTCGGCGCCGCTGTCCGAGATCCTTAACTATGCTGTGTCCTTAAAGAGAAGACAAAGTAGGATGGATATAAATATTATTAATATTAAGTGAGAAGTATCTCAATAATTTTTGGAGCTTTCAGCTACAATGCATTATTAATTTATTTATTAGGTAGGTATTTATGAATCATTTATCATCAGTATCATCTGCGCCATCTAGGAAAATTTTGAGGTATCCACGGATTACAATAATTGACAAAAAAAGTAGAAATCTGTTATACCGACAGTAGTAGCAGTAGCTTATCAGCTGAAAAGTTGTCATTAATTTTATCACCTGTTTTTATGTCATATTTGACACGTTGTGTTTTGTGTACGTAAATATATTCATTTTTATTTAAAATATGTCAAAATGGCCAGTGCAGATGATGACAATCATTGGTAAGTTATATCTTCCTTTTACTAATCTTTAATCAACCCATTTACATAATACCTTATGTTGCAAAGCTATAACCATAGATTATTCCCTTTGAACCGATTTCATTTGATAAAGATAAGAATATTTGTTTACATTTTCAGGATAACCGATTTGGAAAACGCACTTCTAGAAGAATGTTCAGCGACAGATATTTACTGCATATGCAAAGGAAAAGCGTTACCAGAAAATTTAAGACCTGAAGTGTGGCAGGTATGAAATTTTTATAGCATGAACTTTGTCTAAATGTTAATTCAAATCGAAGTACTAGTCGGCGCACCTAGTTTTACCTGCGAAATTCGCACAAGTTGTAGAGATGGTCACTGACAAATACCAAAGTGAAGAGCGCAGGGACAACGTGCTCAACCTTCAGGAGCAAAGCTATGTGTGCCAAAAGTATATTTGATTTTTTGTTCCATGTCACTACAAGTATTTATACAATATGCATCAAACCAACCTTAGCTAATCTTTAAAGTAATACAGTTTGTATATTTTTTACTTTTTGCTGATGATGCGTCACTGCTTGAATAACACATATCACCAGATATGTTAAATCAAAATAATATTAACACGCATTCAAATGTGGTTCTAGACTAACTGCTTGAAAGTAAAAGAATAACAATACTTCTGATTCTGTAAAGTTTCTAGAAGTTTGCTTGGAACTGACTTGCGAACAACATTTTATTTACCTCTCTAAGAACCTTTAAAAGAAATCGACCTTGTCAGAAATTTATTAAATTCATTGTCAAAGAAAATTAATAACAACCTACCACAATTTTTTCGGTGGGACTATAACTTATGGCATATTGTATTGGAGACATTCCCCACAATCTATATACATTTTTAATCCACAGCGGAAGTGTTTAAGTTACAGTACCAAATTCCAAGTTGATTGTCGTGAATAGTTTAAAATACACACAATCTTACAGAACCTTGCGTTTATATTCTCAAGTGTCTAGTGTATATTAAAAAAAAAAATCAAAATAAGTATATAAGTCACAATGATATGCACACTCTACAAGAAACAATCTAATCGCTCAACATTTTTTATGTCTTATAAGAATCACAAATGGCTGATGACTGATTATTCTTGTATAAAATTTTGTAACCTTCGTCCAAAGAGCGTTAAAGGTCTGAACAAAACACCATTTAAAAGTAAAATCAAATCATATCTGCGGAAAAATTCTTCTACACCATGCAGGAATATTTTTCTAATATTTTTTAAAAATTTATTATGTTTATCTGTTTGTTTTATACTCTGTATAATTAATGTGTATATGTATAAAATAATGTGTATCTCTCCTGACACTTAGTTTGAAACATTGGAAACAGTTACAGAATCTGTAGACCTTCCAGCTCTGGAATTTGCAAGTTAAAGGTACCTATGATGTTGCCTATTCCAAAGTTGGCCAGGTTGAGGTTCTCACTAATTGCCCTATTAGTGGTGGTAATTCTGTGTTGTAGAATGATGTAGGTCAATTTGGTATGAACTACCCGTCCGCTCTTTAGATGGGATCTTTTTAACCCGAATGCTCTTCTCCATTCAAAGATTTCAAATACAATCGTCAACCCAATACTGTATGAATTACCTATAACTGCTTCTCTAGACATTTTCCCATATTGAAATCTTCTGACCAACACTTTATTTATTACAAACTTTGCCCTGTACCTGAGAGTACCAACTGTTTCTCTCACTGTTAGAGACTCCCTCTGTGACATGTTTTAAGCCTCCATTAGACTATAAAACTCCTTTGACAAAAATCTGTTATAAAAGATTAGACCTTGTATCCGGTGGCCTTTGAATTAAAAAGTAAATGTGTATTTCTAAGAAAGATTAGGTTTGGTTAAATTACTGAAATGTATTTCAATAATATGTAAAAAAATAGAAATATTTTGTAACTTTCTTGTACTGTATTTCTGGTAAAATCTAATGAAAGATTATAAAAGAACAGAAAATTTTATGTTAAAAATGGTACTGCTTGTAGTTAAGAATTTTAAGATAACGCAAAATAACGAGAATGTCGGATTCGCTTTGGCATGGATGTATCAAATAACGAGTTTAACTCGTCATATCTCCAAAACAAAAACTATGCTCAACTTGAAATTTCGCCTACTTTAAAGTATTGCCATAAACTATTATTTAGACTTCTAAATAAAATTTATGAGGCCCCCAAGAGGGGCGAGGTCACTCTTTGTACACGTATGTATTTTAATGAGATCTGGAACTAGATTATACAAGGTGATCTACCATGACATGCGGAAAATTTAACAGTAGGTTGTCCCCACCGAAAGGAGTTAAAAAAATGAAAAATTAGAAAAAAATGTGACCAAAAAAATTACCTTATTTTTTTTTAGACTTGGGATTGACACTATTGACAGCAAAGCTGAAGAGTGTAGAAGTGACTTTTTGGTTTTAATCAAATCACACTACAAAAATAGCAAAATAAGTCGAATAGACATTGACCCTATGCTAGTGAACTCTACAACAAGTAGATATAAGAGATATTTACTTAAACCCATCGATAACACAAAAACACCAAACTTCGGTAGTACTTTCTACCTGCCGGTGTTCTTATTGTTCGACCGAAAACAAAAAACGCGGCACTTTGACCGCACGCGCCAGCTTAACCCTTTAAGTACGGCTCCTTATTTTACCAACGTAAATACCAGACGGCTCCATTTTGAGTGGCGTAGGGACGGTTGCCATATATATACGGCGTCTTTTTTGTAAGTGCGAATGCATTTAGTACCATATTTAAATGGCATTTTATAAGTTTCATTTATTATATTACTTTTATTAATTGTCAAAAACAAACACAAAGTAAACAAAGTTTTATTCAACATTCCGAAAATACATCCGCCGTTTATGTACGGCATCTGGTCACGCAGAAGTGCCGTTTTTATAAGGCATTCGTCTGGTGAAGAAGTTTGAATGAGCCGTTTAACTACGGCAACCGTTCCTCGAGGTTGCAATTTTTAAAGTTAAGTGCATTTAAACGGCGGCCGTCCCGAGAGCAAAAATAACCTTTAACGTATATATACGGCAGTCGGCAGTGGGACAAAGTCAGGAAAGCCGTTAATGTACGGCAACCGTCCTTAAAGGGTTAACTTTTTATGCCAATTAAGGAAATACATCTCCGAATATGTTCTTTCCCAAGTAAGTTCATTGCCCTATCATACTGACTACAGACAAGTAACAGTAACCAGGCCCCCCGCATCAAATCATGGGCCCCGGTACTAAATTCACTGGCGGGCCCCACGCCTAATAATTGATGCGCGGGAAAAAATTTTTTTGTCAAAATCTCTGGCGGGCCCTCGCTACGGGCCCCTCGGAAGCCAACAGGCCCCCACGCTTAATAATTGATGAGCTGGGCGGGAGAAATTTGAAAAAAAAAATTTCCAAAATCTCTGGCGGGACCCCAATACGGGCCCTTCCAAAGCCAACGGGCCCCCGTGCTGCTTAATAATTGATGAGCGTGGGGCAGAAATTTGAAAAAAAAAAAATTTGCCAAAATGTCTGGCGGACCCCCACTACGGGCCTCTTGGAAGCCCGGGCCCCTAAACTCAGTACCCATATGGGGAGGCCTGACAGTAACGTATCTTTGCAAGTTTTAATGCAACAAAAATTACTAAATTACTTTGGATCACTCTAAAATTTTGCAGGGACTTTCCAACATAGAAGACTGGTACACCATTTTATTTTCCGCATGTTGTGGTAAATCACTCTGCATAAGAGTAGCTAAGGTCTCAAAAAAATTTTTTGGCATTAGCCACCCCCATTACCATCCCCACCCCGTTATTAAAGGGGAGTGAAAAAAATAAAATTGTGATTTAGAACCAAAGGCCTCAAAATTTTTTTTTAACTTCATCCACTCCCACTACCGGTGTGGCATAAGGTTTTATGGGTTTTTGGGGTGGACGATTTCAAATATTATATTATTAAAGTTCCATAAATTTTTTCTCATTGTGAGACTTGGATAGAAAATCTGGATGTGGAAGTAGTGGTTTTTTTGATAATATACTTTTTATTTGTATTAGAGATGGGCGCGTGAGTCGATTTTGACTCACGCTCACGCACGCTCACGACTTTAAACCTTTAGCTCACGCACACTCACGCACGACTGATATATGTTAAGGCAAACTCACGCACGCTCACGCACGGGATCTTTTGACTCACGCACACTCACGAAATCTTCCGTGATTTGGTACCTTAAATGTACACGCTTACGCCGTGACACGGTGAAATTCACGTCACGTGCCCATTTCTGGACCAGAGTGACCAGACCAGGAGGGCTAGGCGACTGGCGAATGCAGTAGAGAGAGATTGCAATTACGCAGTTTGATTTGAATGTTGCGTCATTCATCCTGTCTCCTGTCCTTTTCCCTCCCTTCTCGCGCTCGTGTTCCGTCTTCCGTCTATCGCTTCGCTTCTTATTCTTGTCACGACACGACAGGTTGAAGTTTTAAAGCAGAGATGGGGCGTCGTGTCACGGCGTGAATATTATCTCACGCACGGGATCTTTTGACTCACGCACACTCACGAAATCTTCCGTGATTTGGTACCTTAAATGTACACGCTCACGCCGTGACACGGTGAAATTCACGTCACGTGCCCATCTCTAATTTGTATTAGTGAAAAGGAAATGTAAAATGAAATGTATATTTGCATACTAATTTCCATGTTAAGTGCTTTATGAAATGATCAACACTGAGCTAATGGAGTGAGTGCATTCCCTAGCCATTACCAACACTAAATTAAAAAAAAAAAAAAAAATGATAAGACTTGCACATTGCAATTTAATAACTTAGTTCTTATGCTGTTATGCAAAACAGTCTTTAAGCTAAAAATAGAAATCATTATCATAGAGAAAAAAAACAAAGTAATAAAATTGATATGCCTGTATGAGATATCTATTAATTAATCCAGGGTTATTAGGTATAAAAGTGTATATTTAATGCCATTCTCAGATAGAAAAGTTTTAGCAATTTGATGACAAAATATCAACTTGGTGGCATGCTGGCAAAACCTAAGTTCTCTATCATGACACTACTGCAAAATTGCAAATGTTAAATTTCAGTAGATTTGAAGTATAACAAGTAAAGTGTATACTGCCGGCACACCATGCAGTATTCTACCAGGATGTTGTATAATGCCATTACAACTTGTAGTAAAAATGGTTACATTCGTTCACTAAATTACACTTATCTAGCGATATATTTATTGTTTAGTGAATTTGATCAAAAATCAATGTTAATAATAAGTTGAGTAATCAGTGTTTAATGGTAATTTTCAGTTAAAATAAAAATAATTAGTAGGTATGTTTTATTAAAATGTTAGTAATATCTTGACATGCCCTGTTAATTCAGAAATCCATTACAGCAATAAGGATATAAAAACATAACCTTCATGTAGGTCTTATTTTGAAACTCTTGTTTTCTTAAGCTGATAAATAAGATATAGTGATAAGATTAGGAAAATTATAAGACCTATTAAGAAATATAAACAAATACTCAATAATAATTTGCAAAAGATGATTCATTTATTTGAAAAACTAGAATACGCACTGAAACTGAGCAATATACTTATGACTAATATTGATAAAAATTAGGTCATAAAAAATAATGGAAACATTATACATCATACTCTCTTTTCACTTGCTGTTCAGAGTTCTCATATCTTTATTTTGTTAATTTAATACATATAAATACATAAATACAGTATTTTAAAAAATTGTTTACCTTTTACTAAATTTTAGTATACTCAGCAATATTTAAAAAATATTTAAATACATATCTTAAACCTTTAACCTATATTCTATATATTCTTTTGTATTTCCTTAAATATTGATAAGGAAACTATATTATTTTGTCTTAATAGCTCTTAACCACGACTCTCACTTCATATTGCACCACACCCAGGGTCAGAGTAGTTGCATGTTTCGGTAATTTACTGATAAAATAAAATATTGTACGGTGTAATTTAAATACAGTGTGTCTCACTTTTTTTGGCATGCATTTTTATTAAGAAAAATATTGTCGATTTTTGGAGAAGTCATATTAGGCATTTTTTTACTGAAAGACTAACGCAATATTATTGATTAACATATAGTCCAATCAACGAAGGAAAACTAGGGGAATTAATTCATGTAGTGGCCACTTTTTGTATAGTTGTCGGCGGGACTGCCCTGAACAACATACTAAAAGTCCTGACCGATGGGGATGTGTGGGGGTAGTTTAAAGGTCCCCTTTTCACGTCTTTCTTGAATAACTCGAATACTATGACCTCTAGCGAAAAAGTATACTTATGCAAAATTAAACGAGTTAAAATTTTCTACAAATAAGTTCCTATTCATTTTTTATGTAGGATCAAGACTTTACGAGATACAGAGGGTGGAAAAATCGCCAATTAAACAAAAAATGACATAATTGAAATTTTAATACTAAATGAATTTAAAACTAACAGAAAAACTATGTTATTAATAATAAACGAACATTATCTTAAATCTAAATAAACATTTTAAAAGTCAGCAAAACCATCATCATCGTCGTCTTCTAATGGTGCACCATTCGCACACGTACCGGGCAAGTGCCACACACCATTAATAATAATAATATTTATTTCACCATGTTTGATACAAATAACGTACATATGGTGAGCATGGAATGGCTTTTCGGCAACCACAGCGTTCCCCACACCCAGTAGAACATCGGCAAAAGATGGAGTTCAGGATCGTTTCAGGAGCTACTGGTTTTTTGGTGGTAACCGAGATCCATTTTCCCCTCGGTTCCATCCCCATGGTTCGGGGGGCAGGGGGTTGTTGAGCCATTGCTGTATCTGTAAGAAAGTAAGCGAACTGCTGTAAGTAACAAGAAATATTTGTAAAAAACAGTTAATACACCTGCAAATAAACTCTGAAAGAGTGTTGTTGTGCAACTCCTTTGGTTGGTGGCAATGTGGCTAGATCAGGTTTTGGCTTGGTGGATGATTTTAGGAACGCAGCATATCGGTGTTTATTTAAGTCTCGCTCATCTGCAGTCACTTGGTAAATCGCTAAAAACATCTCTCCAGCCTGTGCGACCTTCTCTGGTGGTGTAAAGAGGTTAGTGAAGATGTCGGACATTTCTTTCATTTGCCTGGGAATCTTACTGAACAGATTAACCATGCCTCCTTTGCTTCTATTGTACCTAAATGGCCGAGGTGGTGTCGCATCCGCTAAAGCCATGGAGAAGTAGGATAGTTTCAGCAAAAGGAAGTTGTTGGAGTTTGCTCGTTGAATACAATTTTGATTCCACCTTGCCCCTTCCAGGCTTCATGAAATATATGTTACTGCCTGGTGGTGCCAAAGCAATGAGTTGAACAGTCAAATCCACATCTTCTCCTATTATTGTAATAGTAGGATGTACAACTGCTTTCTCTAACCCACATCTTACAATAGTGACATCAGCACCCCCTTGTTTCTACTCTTTTTGCCATCATTTTATGGGTGAGTAGTTGGATAAGCCTGGTTTTGGTGTTTATGTGTGGTCTCCTAAGCAAACATACTTTGTCCAGCACTATTGCACTTAGATAGATGTTGTACATACATTAATATTCGGTCTGAATCGACTTCATTTAACATCAGACTTTCATTTTATACCATTAAAACATGATTTTTAAAAATTCGCGATTTTTCCACCCTCTATATCTTGTAAAGTATTGATCCTACATAAAAAATCAGTCTACATTCACTGATAATAAAATGTTGCAAATACACAGTGGCACAGAAAAAGGAAAGGAAGCAAAAATTAAATTAAATTCAAAATCTGAGAAATCAAATAAAATTGTTAGTAAACATAGCCTAGCAAATAGTAAAAACTATATAAAAAGTGATGAATCAAATAAAAATAATGTGAACACCACCTTATTGAAAAGTGCAGACTATGAAAGAAAAGATTTGTGCATCCAAGCAAAAAATAAAATTATGCTGTTATGTGACGAGCTCGGAAAAAGTGTCAGACCGAAGCTGCAAAGCTGTAAAAAATTGTCAGGTGATATCCATGGTGAAGCCTTCTGCAAACTTGAGAAATGTCATTGAAAATATAGAGTCCATTGCTAAGGACTTTAGGAAGAATGATCATATAATTATATTAGCAGGGAAAAATGACCTTAACAAAAAACAATTTCCCTCCTTTAGATTTATAAATGAAAAACTTAAATTGTGCACGAGCACAAATATAATTTTTTCATCAGTACCATATACAAAAAGTCCCATATTAAACCAGCAAATTTACAAGTATAACTGTAAACTAAACGAATATATTCAAAAATTAAATAAAATATCAGAGGGATACATAGTTTATTATGAAATAAACAAAGAAAATTATATTATTGATAAAAACATTATATCTAAGGATCTGTTTGACTTAATCACTCATCAAAAGTCTGGACAAAATAAAGCTTTGATATTTATAGAAAAATGTGAACTATTAGATCCACTAAGGATAGAAAATATAAAAACAAAAAAAACTAATACTTCTGCTGGATCACATAACACAGATAAAATGGATATGCATTTAGAAGATAATCTTGAAAAAACCAACTTGTCATCAAACCCAGATTCAGTAAGCACAACCAAAAGTCAAGCTAATATAGAAGTTGGAAATGAGCTATTATCAAAAGAGAAGGTGAAAATCCTAATTGACACACTAGTTGTTTCAGATGTTTCCACTATGGAATTCAGCTGTTCCGGTGACACATTGGAAGTTCCTAATAATAATTTTTTATACCCAAGACATCTACAGACAATAAAACAGAAGTAACTGATGATCTTCGTATACTTAACTTAAATGTACGCAGTATCAGAAAGAAAACAGATATGGTCAGTGTTTTCTTACACACACTAAGCTATCCACAGGTAGTTTGTCTCACAGAAACTTGGCTTTCAAATGAAGAAGTGGAAGTACTGAAAATTCCTAGTTACAATATGGCAAGTTATTATTGTCGAACTGAAGCTAAAGGTGGTGGAGTAGCAATATTAGTGAGGGATGACATTGAGTTTAGTGTAAAAAATCTGTGTTCAGTTGGTGTAACGGAGCAGAAATTTGAAGCTGTTTCCATCAATATTATTTATAATAAGGTAAATGTAAATATAAATTGTCTGTACAGATCTCCAAATGCAGATCATGACTATTTTGTCAAATCTATGGAAAAATTGTTAACATTACTATCAAAAACAAAAAGCCCTAAATTTATTTGTGCTGATTTTAATCATAACTTCGCAGAAGTGAATAAAAAGACCCTGGATATTACAAGTTTACTGTCTTCATTTGGTTATAATAAATGTTTTTTTCAATTTTCTCGTGTACAGGGAAACTCCAAAACTCTAATTGATAATATTTTTTCTGACATAAATATTGACCTTTTAACAACACAAACTTTAAATAACAGTATCTCCGACCACAATGCTCAACTAATTATTTGTAAATTGCATATGGTAACAAAATGCCAAAAAGTTGTCAAAAAAAGAGTGTTTTCTGATGAGAATATTGAGTACTTTAGGTTTTTACTGTCGAAAGAAAACTGGAACGAGGTTTACTTGGAAACAAGTTGTGACAAAAAATTTGAAGTATTTCAGGATCTATTTTTCAGTTTATTTAATATGGCATTTCCTAAAAAAATAATAAAAACAAATAAAATAATAAACAAAAAAAGAAACAAATGGATAACAGAAAATATTATTAATGATGGCATTTTTATCAGGGAATTGTACAAAGAAGTAAAAACCTCTAATGACCCAGAACTTAAAGTTAGATATAATATTCTAAAAAAAATCATGAAATAAATATTAAGACTACAAAAAGGGCTTATAATCAACAAAAAATAAACAATGAACCAAATAAAACCAAAGCAATGTGGAATATAATTAAGGAAAATGCGCAAGGGAAAAATAGAAACAGACAATTACCAAAAACAATAAAAAACCAAGAGGGGACATTTTTAGATCATACTCAAGACATTGCAAATGGATTCAATAGTCACTTTATTAATTCTGTTAACAAACTTACTTCCTCTTTTGATATTGACACTTCAACAACACAAATAAGTAAGCATAATGACAGGACAATATAGTTACGGAGAAAGAAATCTCAGATATTATTTCTTCTGTATGCAGAAAAAAGTCATCAGGCAAGGATGAAGTCCCATGCTGCATAATAAAAGATGTATCAAAATACCTTCTTACTATACTGACATACGTTATTAATATATCATTTGAAAATGGCCACTTTCCAGATCAATTAAAATTAGCTTTAGTAATACCCGTTTACAAAAAAAATGATCCAAATGATATAAATAATTATAGACCGATAGCACTTTTATCTGTTTTCTCTAAAATATTTGAAAAAGCATTTCAAATTAGATTAACATGTTTTCTTCAAAAGTATAATGTATTAGTAACGAGGCAGTTTGGGTTTTGTAGAAACCGATCTACACAGGATGCTGTTCTCTCCCTTTATGAAAAAATTCTCAACAACTTTAATAACAATCTAAAATCAATTGGTATATATTTTGACCTCTCAAAAGCATTTGATTGCATAAATCATAAATTATTATTAAAAAAACTTGAGATATATGGCATTCGTGGTATGGCTTTAAGTTGGATAAATTCATATTTGAAGGGGAGAACACAGACTGTAAAAATCGTACAAGATGACATGACATGTTTTTCAGAAAATGTAAATGTGTTGACAGGCGTACCACAAGGGAGTGTGCTAGGTCCATTATTATTTATAATTTTTATTAATGACATAATTGAAAACGTAAACGGTAACAGTTTTTTAACCCTTTTTGCTGATGATACTTCGGCTATTATTACTGCTCAAAATATTGATACACTTAGTAAAAATGCTACGAAATGTGTAGAAGAAATATCAATTTGGTGTAATAAAAATGGACTAGTGCTGAACGCACAAAAAACTGACCTCCTGTTATACTCACCAGTTGGAACTAAAAATGATTTAAGTGTACTGGTTAGAGCTAATGACAAGTCTATTTGTCAAAATGATAGTGTAAAATTTTTAGGTATTCAGTTGGATAAACATTTATCTTGGCAAAACCATACTGCAGGTGTGATAAAAAACTTGGCTAGTAAAAACTTTGCAATTTTACAAATAAGAGATTCAGTTAATAGTGATACACTAAAAACTTTTTATTATGGCTGTATAAACTCTACACTTTCATATGGTTTACTTTGCTGGGGTAATTCTTCAGGAATTCAAAAAGTATTTATCATGCAGAAGAGAATTATAAGAAGCATGTTTAACCTAGGTTACACTACATCATGTAGACCTTACTTTAAACAGCATGGAATACTTACTGTTTATTGTATGTATATTTTACAGTCAGTGTGTTATGTGAGAAAAAATATTAATGATCTACCAAAATGTAACGATATAAATAAGTATAACACTCGCAGCGGTAGTAATGTGTATATACCAGCATATAGAATAAGCCAAGTAAATAAAGGTCCCTTTATCACATTGATCAAGATGTACAACCTTTTACCAAAAAAAATAAAAGATGCTAACAGCTTCAATTGTTTTAAAAGTGCAGTTCGGAGGTTCCTGATTGCCCAATGTTTTTACAGTTATCATGAATTTTACAACTTCTGTACTACTACTACTTGATATTTGAGCCATATATGGTTTATTTTTTATGTTGTTAATATATTCATTGTTTGTTTAAATTTTGTTTGTTATTTATTAATATTTTAACTTTGACTAAAGTATGTGTAATATTATTATTTTTTATTGTATTTAGTTTTTTTGACTTTGTTTGTATACTATGTATTTTTTCTTAGTTGTAATTTATATTTGACTCGTCCAAAACTTGTATTGTAGCAGGTCAAAAGGAAATAAAGTGATTATTATTATTATTATTATTATTATTAAAAAATGAATAGGAACTTATTTGTATTTATCTAGTTTCATTTTGTACACGAAAGGATACTTTTTCGCCGGAGGTTGTAGTTTTCAAGTTATTTAAGAAAGCCGTGAAAAGGGGGCCTTTAAACTACCCCCCGACAACTGTACAAAAATTGGCCACTACACAAATTATTTCTCCTAATCGACCTTTTTTGAACTTCGTTGGCTGAATTAATACTTTAGGACCCCTATCCAAAATTTAACAATTTGATTTGTAGTTTCCGAATTATGGCCCCCTTAAAGTTATTTATTTCAAATATAAATAACTATAATAACTTGGAAACAAATTGTTTTTCTAAAAAATGTAATTTTCTATTTAAATTCACTTTTTCTACCACCCAACAAACCTACAAAATATGCTTTTATATAATATGCCTATTCTCAATCGTATTAAAAAAATATTTAAATATTATATGTATTCAGCCTTTTAGCTATATTATTTCATTTGTATTTATTGTGTTTGGTTAAAGATTGTTAAACAAAATTTATTTGTCATAATGGCTTTTAACGACTCTCACTCATGTCAGGACATAAAAAGTTGCTTTTAAATTAAAGCAGGGTATTTTTCTAAAAAACAGTATAGAGACCTGGTCCCATCTAGGTATTATTGAAATGAAGTTTTGTATTATTTATTGTTCATTGCTTTATTTTTATGTAGTATGATTTTTGTTATTATTTAATAAAAATTCTTTTCATATGCTTTGTTTTTTAGATATGTTTAGATGTTCGAGACAAAGGTAATCAACTGGACCATTTTAACGAAGTGTATGATTTACCAAACCAAACAACCCTGAGAGAAGATTGCACAAATTTTGTATCGAAACTTGGAAATGATGAGGAAGACAGACTCTCGGTGATTTCTGACTTGGAATCTATCCTTACTTTTTATTGTAAGAGTAGAAACGTTCCATATGTACGCAGTAATGGATGGATAGAACTACTACTTCCGATTCTTACTCTGAAAGTGCCCCGTTCAACAACTTACAACCTATTTGAAGCAATACGGGATACTTACATACCACAGAGCTGTCATATTGATGGAAATGCCTTTCATATTTTACGTTTGTTATTATTGTACCATGACCCAGAATTGTGTTCGTTTTTGGATACAAAACGGATAACCCCAGAAAAATATTGTCTATCATGGTTTCAGTCATTATTTGCTGCTACGTGCAATCTAGAAGTGGTGATAAACATGTGGGATTATTACTTTCAGCAGTCTGATCCCTTTTTCATATTCTTCTTGTCATTAATTATGGTTATTAATGCTCGAGATCAGATAATATCCATGAAAAACGAGAGTAGGGAGAAGATTATTACTTGTCTCTCAAACATGCCTTGTGGTCTCGAAGCTGATGACGTGTCTGATTTTTGCACTCTAGCACAATATTATGCACTTAAAACCCCCGTTTCTTTTAGAAATGACCTTATGCAAACTTTATACAACGGAAGAGGGGACAATTCAGTATTAGTATCTCAAGCGTTATGTTTACCAGTGTCCGTACATGAGTTAGTTGAAAATTCAGCTCATGAGACTACCAACGTCGACGCCGTTAGATTCTTTTTGGTTGATTGCAGGCCTATCGAGCATTACAATGCAGGACATTTGCCGACTGCTTTTCATTTAGACTGCAATTTAATGCTGCAAGAGCCTAGTGCTTTCGCTACGGCAGTTCAGGGTTTACTAAGCGCACAAAGACAAGCGTTAGCCCACAATTCAAGTGCAGGTAAGAAATTTTCTAGAATTTATAATTTAAATATACTGGGTTGGGCAAAACTAACCAATAATCTGTAAAGCGGTACAATCAGACACAGCTGCTTTTGCTGCGATGCAGTCTAAAAAACTGCACAGTTCAAGTGAATCTTCATGTGAATACCTGTGCAATATGTATATGCTGCGTGCAGCCTCAAAAGTAGCCATGTATGAATTGAATTTTAAAGAGTAGCGGATTTTTTTTTAAATCTATTCTTTAATAAGATACATGTTTGATCTTGGAGAGATCTTTAAGTATTTGATGTTTATAGCTAAGAAACATCGTTTTGACACCTAAAAGTCATTATATATATTGAAATTAATTTGGTGGGCTGTCATCGTCCGAAAGTTCTAACTTTTATCTATTTCTTATCCATTCTTTCATACAAATTCTTGTTTTCGTCTGGCGTCGGCGTCATCTTCGTTTTAATAAACAACCTGTAGCTTGTGTCTCGTCATGTTTTATAGTACACAAATCGGATTTGATTACATATATTACGACACAAACACAGCGAGATGTCAAGGAACAATAGCTAGCATACAGCACCTGGTTGCACGATGCAAAAACAGCATGTTGTGTGTAAACGTACATACTAAGTACAAATTGTGTTACGTGGGATTACACAGTATTTCTAAGTTTTGCATCTGTTTTACCCCTAGGTACTGTACCAATATATTCCAGACATGTTCCTGAAATTGGATCCTATATTTTAATGACACTCTGTAAATGCCAAAGATAATTTTAAAGTATTTTTTAATTTGAAGATTTTTGTGATACTAAACATATAGTGGTAGATAATATATATGCAGTTTATCAGTGCTGGAACTAGGGGGTTGGCAAAGTGGCACCCTTCAAAGGCCCAAAATTTGATTCACTAACACACTTCATTCTTCAATACTAGGTTAGAGAGGGGCACTGAAATAAAATATGCCATAGGCGCAATCTTCCTTAGTTCCAGCTCTGCAGCTTGTGACTATTTTTTCTATATATTAAAATGAGTCACTTGATGCTTATTTTTATTGAAGGTGGGGAACATTTGTGTTTCCTTGGATCTGGTCGCAACGAAGAAGATCAGTACACCCACATGGTAGTGGCATCCTTTTTACAAAAGCACACGCAGTACGTATCTTTACTTACTGGCGGATACATAGCTATTCACAACTACTTTTCGGATAACATCGATGAATTTCTACAAGAACATAATCCTAAGTATTGCATTGTTTGTGCTCCTAATTACCTCTCGAAAAGTGCCCAAAATAATGCAAAAATGGGACCATCCAGTGATCTGTTTGGGAAAATATCTGCCGCAATGAAATCGAAGTCTGCTGAAGTTAAGGAAAGATTGTTTGACTATATTGTAAATCCCAATAGCAGCCCTACGCAGGAGAGGCATGTTTCTAGCAGTGATAGAATTGGAAGGAGATACAGGGACGTTGCACCTGTTTTCAGTATCGATGATGATCATGACAATGTTGCTAATGTTGACGTAAGTATAAAATTTAAAAATTTATGATTGCCATATTCAAGAGAACTTCATAAAACAACAAAAAAATTGATTTTTTTTATAAGGTGAGATAATAGTCCCTTGAGATAAAGCTTTGGCCTCAAAAGTTCTGTGACAAGCAGGGATCGTGAGTAGTTAAATAAATTTACTTATTGTTTGATACAAGGTGAGATTACTCAAAACAAAGAGTTATAACAATTTTATTGTTTACAACTTAATAAAGATCTATTCTATTCTATTCTAAAGGATCTTATAGTAATTGCGTTGTGCTAATTACTATAATAAATAATAAATTCATTTTAAACATATATATTGGTAGTTAAAATGATAACATATAAGAATTAAATATAATTCATTTAATAAAAATAAATATTTTTCATTGTTACTTCCACATCCAGTGGAAGTATAAATAGTAATGACAAAAAATTTTTATTGAAACTTGAAATGTCATGAAACATCGAGATTCTAAGTTTGAGCAAAAAAACATTTCTGTCTGTAGGTCTATCTGTAACTTTTTTTGTGCGCACGTTTACTCTGGAACCGTTAAAGGTATTGACTTGAAATTTGGTACATATATGTACTTTAATGAGATCTGGAACTAGATTATATTTTCATCTTGTTCCGTCGAAGGGTTGGGGGGTAAATTGGGGCAAATAGGTAAATTAAGCAGGTAAGAGTTCATAAAATTGGTATTTGGCATATACAAGAGGTTTCAAAAAAAAATTTTGGCATTAGCCACCCCCATTACCACCTCCACCCCATTATTAAAGAGGATGAAAAAAAATTATAATTTAGTGTGTGTACAAGGACCAGAGACCTCAAAATATTTTTTTACTTTATCCACCCCCACTACCACCCCCCTATCACTACGCCAATCCCACTACCGATGTGGGGTATTGTTTTATGGGTTTTTGGGGTAGAGGATTCCAAATTATATTATTAAAGTTTCATAAACAATTATTTCCACATACAAAATTTTTTCGTTGTGAGAGACTTGGATAGAAAATCTGGATGTGGAAGTAGTGATTCCTTGGCCAGCGGTTTTTTTTATTGTATTGATATATCTGATGTTCTTCTTTTCATCTATGGTTACTGCATCTTGTCGAGATACTTATTAGCAAGCAAGTAAGCTGCCACGGATCTCCCCCAGATTCGAAAACATTATCATAGAGAGTAGACATTTTAGAGAAGTGAACTGCTTACGTCATGCAACGTACCAAATGGAGCGATCATGCAATTTGTCAGTGGATACCTTGATGCTCTGCTCACAATGTTCCCATGAGGGACATTTGATAGAAAACAAAATATATCCTAAGATCGATGGGTGTTTTGAGCGGAAACTGCGTATCAAGCGACATTTTATTCCTGTAAGAGAATAATTTCGCTGGATATTTTGATGCTCAGCTCACAATGTTCCCGTAAAAGTTGCTCAACCAAACACAAAATATACACTGGGTGTTCAGTGCAGAAACAAACATCAGAAGACTTTTAACTACAACAATGACTATTCTGCCATTCGGCTCGCAACGTAGCCACCATACAATGGCTGCTAGACTGAACAGAAACAAAATATATACCCTCGGGATGGTTATTTTGTCAGCTCATGACTGAACCTAAGGTCGTTAGATCGAGTTCACACAGGAAATTAATCACCAGCAGACGTGTGTGGTCCTGAAGGTTGGTCAGGTAAATGACAATCTAGCTAAATTATTGTGCGTTTTTTATATTTTAAAGAGTTCTTAGGAAGACTCGAACTACTTCTTTATAGACTCTACAACCTAAATGACTATTATGTTCTTTGTGGTGATATAAACATAGATTTTCTACAAACAAGCTCTGAAAAATGTCTGCTGCTAAACTTACTAGCTGAATCTGTCATAAATCACATTCAGAAACCTACAAGAACATCGAGCTATAGTGCCACCTGTATCGATAACATATTTTCAAACTTAACAGTAAACAACATTTAAATAATCCAGCCTATACCGAAAGATATGTGCAATTTAAACTAATGTACAAAAATTGTGTCGAGCAGCACAAGAAACGAAGTAACGACCAGCGTCTAATGAATTCAAACAATATAATGAGAGACCGCTAGAAAATTATCAATGAGTCCAAATCAGTAAATAAAAAGCAGTCATCCATAGACATATGTGATAGCCAGGGTATTCTGATATCAACTGCCATGGAGAAGAGTAACTATATCAGCGACTACTTAAAAGTTACGTCAAACCAACGTAAACTATAACGTCAACATCACAAAGGTACATACCAGTTTTTTTCTCACACCGACGACACCACAAGAAATAAGCAAAATAATTGGAAAAACCATTAAATCGGCCGCTGGTATTGATGACATCAACGGAAAAGTGATGAAATCAGTGAAAATCTTTATTGATGAGCCATTGGCGTACTTAGTGAATGAATCGTTTTCAGCTGGTGTATTTCCCAACTTAAAAGAATCCAAATGTATACCTGTATACAAAAACAAAGGTCCCGCAACAGACACTACGAGTTACAGAGCTATATACATGCCAAGTCAAATTGCTAAAATCTTTGAGGCGTCATACTCCATAAGACTGACCAGTTATTTAGAGAATTTTAATATCGAATGTCCAAAATGGTTTTCGTAAAAATAAATCCACCAATCTTAGACTGTGTAGATTTTATATACAATGCACTAAACAACAAGAGTCATGTCGTAGGTCTTTTTTATGATTTAAGTCGTGCATTTGATACTACAGATCATAATCATAATTGCTCGTGAAATTAGAAGGCATTGGGGTATAGCTGGGCTGCCTCATATTTACCACCACCACCACCACATAAACCACCATCGTTGACGGTATTAAATCAAAAACAAAAAAAATATAAATCTGGGAGTGCCTCGAGGCTCTATTTTGGGACCTATGTTTTTCATAATTTTTATTGACGATATGCCTAATACATGTGTTACTACAAATCAACTTCTTTATGCAGATGACACAAATATGCTAATGTCTCATAACTGTATTGGAACAGATTGTCATCAACAGCAAAAATGCATCACAGGAAATGAGTCACTATTGTAGTGAGAATGGACTAAACTTAAATATAAATAAAACGTGTCATATGCATTTTTTGCCAAAAAACGCGGTAACAAACTATGATCCATATCTGAAGATAATAAACAAGCCCATCCAAAGTACAACAACTACTAAATTCCTGGGCGTTACTTTAGATCAGAAACTTACATGGGAAAATCATATAGATACAGTTTGTTCAAAATTAAGCGTTATCTGCTACATAATAAGAAATCTGAGAAATACTGTCGGTATAAGCACTCTGAAAAGTCTGTACTATGGATTGGTTCAGTCTCAACTACAGGATGGGCTTATTTTCTGGGGGAACTCTTCATACTTTAAAAGAGCATTTAAATATCAAAAAAAGTTATAAGAACTATGTGTAAAACAACTCTTAACTAGCTGTAAACTATTATTTAAAGATTGGCAAATACTTACCTTACCCATATTTACCGACTAATAATGTTCATCAAAGAAAACGAATCTCAATTCCCCAGAAACAGTCATATTCATACACATCACACGACAAACAAGGAAAATCTGCATCAGCCATATACTCGCCTTGCACTAGGAGAAAATTCTCCAAGACACATCGTCATTAAATGTTTTAACAAAATTAATCAATGTATTGACATTGGCAGCAACATGTCATTTAGGAATAAAATATTAAAATTTCTATGTTATAAACATTTTATGATGTTGATGAGTTCCTAAACTGTTGTTTTGTTTAACCTATAACTATCTGATTTATCAATTTATGCAGTGGCGGCTGGTGAAATTTCAATAATTTTTTTCTCGTCTCTGGCGCATGGGACCCATACGAAATGTGGGAACTAACATCTAGAGAAGCACTCCTCTAACGACCTGTAAAAAATTTTGAAAAAGCAATTTGCGAAAATGTAGGTCTAGGGACTCCTGTTGAAAATTGTTTTTTTTTGTCATATACATTTTACTTTTCATAAAAATACAATAATAGGTTTTGGAGTTTATGAAAATATTTTCATTACTAACTGAAATACAACGAATTGAAATTTTATAATTTGTTAAATTGTAAATTACAAAATTTCAGTTCATTGTATTTCAGTTAATAATGAAAATATTTTCATAAACTATTGTTGTACTTTTATGAAAAGTAAAATGTATATGACAAAAAAAAATAATTTTCAACAGGAGTCCCTAGACCTAGGAGGGGTCAACCGAATTTTGAAAAATGTTTTCGCAAATTGCTTTTTCAAAATTTTTTACGGGTCGTTAGAGGAGTGCTTCTCTAGATGTTAGTTCCCATATTTCGTATGGGTCCCATGCGCCAGAGACGAGAAAAAAATTATTGAAATTTCACCAGCCGCCATTGAATTTATGTTATGGGTGTTTCTGTATTGAAGACTAGTTTTTAACAAAGTCTGCAAATATTAGTAATACTATACGAATACGTTTAGCTCTGTGTCTATGTATGTACTAGAAATGTCACCTATCTTCTTATATGTATGTGTGTATGTATGTATATACATGTATATATTTAAAATCTTTTTAATTGTTACGACTCATTTTATTGTGTATTATATATTGTATTTTATCACAAGTTACTGTTTTCATTTTGACTAGTCAGATAAGTTATGTTTGTATAATTTTGTCGATGAATAAAATCTTATTGTATCTGTCTATCTATACATGACTTCGCACAGAAATACAATACATGAAATGAAAGAGCAAGCAAGAAAGCTGACACGCGGTTTTTCTAAATCCCAAACTTCTCATGTTGATCATAACACTATTCCTTACTATAACCATATTGTTTATTGCACTTAAAGTACTCATAGTTACAATTTTGTTTGGTTAGTTATGAATTGATTGGCATTGATAGGCATTGCTGCCACTACCAGGATATATCGCTGGGCTGGCTATGTCCACACTGGATTGGATTTGGTTTATGCTTGTCAGCAGCGAAAGCTACACGATGCATGGTACAAAGGTGTAGGATGGGCAGTGTAGGTGTTTGTGAAATGCGTTGCTGCATTGTGTCGTGATATGGAGTGTTTATGTTCCTCTTTGCGTTTCTGCTTCTAAAAATGTTCTTCTAACTCTTCTGATTCTTCCGTTTCTGATTCTGGTAGAGTATATCAATGCGATTTCTTTGTGATATTCATTTTTTTCCTCGCTCTTTATTCCCAGTATGCTTGATCCTTTCCTAGCTTGTTCATGATCCTCTCGATTGTTGTTCTCCACGTGTAGCATGGTCTCCCTATTTTTAGTTTGTTGCTATTCAGTATTAGCTCTGTCTTCAGTAGATGTGTTGAGTGCCTTCCTTGGACATGTCCCCAGTACTTCTTTGTTTACATTTCTATTTTTTTGTAATTGTCTTCCCTCGTAGTAGTGTTTTCGTCTTGTTGTGTTTGAGAGTAATTGGATGGTGTCCCTTTCAGCTCTTCTCAAACTTCTTCTGTTAGCTTTTGTTGTTGCCATGTTTTTAACTCCATATGTCATCGTTGGCAGTATGATGGCTATGTACAGCCATTTTTAGATTGTCTAGGCTAGCAACTAGCAAGTACTTGAAGTATAAATAAAGTTAAGTGGTAAAATTGAAGGGTGAAGATTTATCTGTGTATTCCCTGTATATTTTCGTTGGTATCTCAGGGTATATGATGCCACACTGTACTTCACTATGATTTATTGCTTTATGGGTGGTTTGGGTTGGCTTTCTCGATGCATCTTGTTATCATGTGTTTTTCACTTGTTTATACACTGAGAGATTTTAATCACCTGTACTAATTAAATATTAGCTATATAATTTTGTTATACTAATATGTATCACTTTATGCAGAATTTTTTACATAACACAACATAATTTTGACCTATTGGACCTGGTTTTTTCGAGGAGCGTCCGTTGTCTATAAGACCTCTAGAAACTCCACAACTCAAGTGCCTAATAAATAATAAAAAATTATTAGTATATGTTAATTACGGTTTTTTTCTTTCAGCATGTCGACGATGAGCAGCAGGAGCTTGTTCAGATACAGACATATTTAAAAAATCCCGAAATAATCGAGCATTTCCCATGCCAAGAGGTTAAGTTAAATGGTTTCATGTACAAAAGCCATTTAATTATAACACAAACCGAGCTTATTGTTTTACGAGAAGTACCGGATATCAAGGGGGCAGCAGAAGTGATAGTGAAGAGGCCCCTTTCGGCTATTGTTAAGATTACTGCAAGGAAACGTCATCCAGAACTCATAACCTTTAAATACGGCGTTCCAGATGGCGAGAACCTTAAAATATCCGACATGGATAGGTTTCTAATTCCAAATGCGGATAAGGCTACTAAAGTTGTTGCAGATCAAATACTTAAGCAGTTAAAAGCTAAAGAATGATTTTGTTTTAGATAATTTATTTTTATTTATGGTAGAAAATAAATGTGCATAAATACTTAAATAATAGTTATTAAATTATAAATATTTTAAAATGTGTTAAAACTGAAATTTTTTATTTTTCCTTTTTCTTCCTAGATAAATATTCAAATAAAAGTTAAAATTAGGTGTTATGGTTTTATTTGGAAAAATGTAATTTTAAAATACATTCCAGTTTGCCAGTTTGTAAAATTAAAGCTAAAAATGAATTAGTGAACAGATGAACAATAAGTTAGTAAACATCAACATTCCAGATCTATGTGAAGGTATTCACCTGAAAAAGAAAAAAAATTAGAAATTTAATTGTAGCTAAAGGAAATTATAATTTAATTTGTTGACTTTGAGACTATAGAACTGGGAATCAATAAAGGACCCCGGAACAAAACCCATAAAAATGTTGATTCGTTGGAATCAGCTGAAATTTTGGTATTTTGTAGTTCAAGTCAAGCTGATTAAAAGTTCTTATCACATCGAGCCAATCCTATGGACAGTTTTTGAGATATAGCTTGTCAAAGTTAGGTAATTTGCGTAATTTTAGACATTCAAGAACTTTTTACTCTTAGGGCCAGTTTTATAATATCGGATTAAACCGCGAAGTACGGATTAAACTTCGGCCTTGAAAAAAAGTCTGTTTTATAATGTCCGTAATCTTCAGTTTGCAGATTAAATACGTCACGGTTAGGTTAAACTTCAAACGGTGGATGGAGACCGTTTAAACTGGAGATCTCAGATTCATAACCTCATAATTGAAAAAATTCCCTGTTTTTATATGTAATATGATGGATATATTCGAAATATTTGATTATCTATTATTTATTTATTATTATTTACTGTCTAATGACAACGAACAAATTGTTAATGTAATATAAGGCGTTCGAAGTTCCAAGTTTAAACTATACAGTTGATCTAACATTATAATACTGGCCCTAACAGGCACTTTGTTAAGTAAAGCTTGAAGCTTGGTTTAATACTAGGTTTAAACTATACGGTTAATCTAATATTATAATACTGGCCCTTAAACTATTAACTTTAGCAAAAAGTTGCAAGGGTCGAAATATTTTTGTTCAAGTCCAATAAAGCTCAAGAATTTTTTTATCTATTTTTAGGTTAGGTAAAATATATATATGTCATATTCCAGCATGCTTTGGTGGGATTGGCTGAAACTTTGCTATTTTGTAGTTAAAGTCATGCTGATCAAAAATTCCCATTGCACTGAGTCCTTCCTATGAGTGGATTTCGCTCCAGGAATGCCTGAAGGTCTTAACAACGAGGTAACGGGTAATCTATATGTACGTGTTTATGAATGGCTTCCAGCGTGTTTGTGTACTGCATGCATGCGTTTGTGTGTATGTATGTGCCAGTGTATACAGGGTTCTCTGGAAATATCGATGACAAACTTCTGGTGCAGATTCTACAAGCAAAAATATGTCCGCAAATACCTTTGAAAATGGCACCGAAAAATGGATTATTATTTTATATTTCAGAAACCTTTTGATTTTCAGAAACGCGACTTAATACGCATATTGAACAATAATACAAGCTTCTTTTATTTTATTTTTTTTTTCACTTTGGTACAAGAATATCATTCACTAATTAAAAATACACAAAAAATGTCCTCTTTTGTCCTCTTTCATTTTGGTTGTAGAACCGTTTCTGAGAAAAATCGTTCTAATGAGTTTGAAACGGAACCGCTGAAAACACAAGCGTATTATGGTTTTTGAGGCACGCACGGCATGAAAATCACATAAAATATCCATCAATGATTCTTCTTCGAACGATACATTATGCTGGAAACAGAGCACTTGTTCCTGAAAATCCTATGGGTGTTGTCAATATTTAAAAACTAAAAAAAATATATTAAAAAACAACAAAAAGAAAAAATAAACAGATAGAAAGTGAAACCAAAAAAATGGGATCACATTGGTTGGCAATGTGAACGCTCTCATAACAAACATAGTGCCGGTAAGAGCAGGTTCTTTGATAAAAATAATCACACACACACACACACACACGCATGCACGTACACAAACATGCTGGAAGCCATTCATAAACACGTACATATAGATTACCCGTTACCTCGTTCTTAAGACCTTCAGGCACTTCTGGAGCAAAAACCACTCATAGAATAGACTCCGTGCAATAGGAATTTTTGATCAGCATGACTTTAACTACAAAATAGCAAAGTTTCAGCCAATCCCACCGAAGCATGCCGAAATATGACATATATATATTTTACCTAACCTAAAAATTGATAAAAAAACTCTTGAGCTTTATTGGACTTGAACAAAAATATTTTGACCCTTGCAATTTTTTGCTAAAGTTAATAGTTTAGGAGTAAAAAGTTCTTGAATGTCTAAAATGATGCAAATTACCTAACTTTGACAAGCTGTATCTCAAAAACTGTCCATAGGATTAGCTCGATGTAATAAGAACTTTTGATCAGCATGACTTGAACTACAAAATACCAAAATTTCAGCCGATTCCACCGAATCAACATTTTCATGGGTTTTGTTCCGGGGTCCTTTTGAGTTTGCAATAAAATTGATGATCATCCAACTCTAGATTATATTTTTATAGGAAAATAAAAGTTACTGAAAAATATAAATAAACATAAATTAATGTTTCAGGGTTCATACAAATTGCAGTGATTTAAAAACTGGATTGTGTGCACTTTAAAAACTAAACAGATTGCCATTTTATTATAGATCTGACGATGCCCATCCGCTTGGATGTATAATTTATGGCAAAAAAGGAGTCATTGATTGAATATTTATTGACAATTTATCAGTTTTAAATATTGTCAATTCAACCCAATATTTTTCATGGGAAGTATGATAACTACTGAACTTTTTACCATAAGACGTCAGATCTGACCTATTGGCTCTCAAATAGTGGAAGAGAATAATATCTAGTGGTTTAAATAAATTTTAGATATCTCGCAGAGTTTAAAATGTGAGCAACACATTAACCTTAAAAAACACTTAGAAAACTGACAACACCTCGTCGATGTTGATTTACTCGATCAATGAAATAGTCAACAATGAGAAAGGAAGATTGGGCATATTTACATTATCGGTTCGTTGCACGTGACGAAAACATGAATTTTTCAATATAATTGATAAATTGATGCACTCGTTGAGAATGCAAAAGAAAGAATATATAAGTCGAAGGTGAAGGCAATGTTGATCAACTTTCTCAAAAGTTGTTTGAGTTGAAGTTCTGAAGGTCAACTAATGAATTTCTATGAATTGTTGAAAAACAAGTATATGAAAATTCTTACAAATGAGTTAAAGCCTTTTCTCCATTATTTAGAAAATGTTCCTATAACTTTATGTTAAGGTACTTGTAACAAGCAGCTAGAGTGCGGCCGTGGATTTTTGGCATGGCCAATAGAACTGCACAGAACGAGCCGCGATACTGACAGGCGTTGTGGCCAACATCATAACCTAAAAATCTTTCAAGTTTCAAAGTTTGCTGAATACTGTATTCCCGTTTTAGATCGTTTGCTGTTGGTCTTTAGTTTTTTAGGCTTATTTAAAATATGTGATATGTTTCCTTGTGAAATATGTTCGAATAATTATATGAGTTTTAAGGCAAAATAAAACATGGAAAATTCTGTAGATGTAGAGAAAACTATTCTTACAGAATTAACTCGGAAAGCGCCAACAGTGTGAGAAAACTTGGATGAAGTAAGAAGAGATTTGTTGAAGTCATTTAAAGAAATGATAGATAATGCTGATGCAGAACAACTACAATTTACGAAAGTCAAAATGAAAACCCTAAAGTCCACTGTACATATTTTGAAAAAAGAAACAGAGTTTTCTTGGAAAATCACGATCAATGTGAAGAGGAGAAACATAAGAGAGAGCCCTCTAATAAACAAATGGAGCCTCAACGAAGACTATTTTCAACAAAGAAGAAGGCTCAAAGGAAAACAGAAACTGTAGACAAGCTTTCGTCACAGGAAAAAATTAATATTTCATTGCATATGTTACTAAAATCCAATTAATAAATTTTAAAAACCATTATGTTGTTATTTTTCCAATAAAAATAAAGTAGAGCCTAAAAACAGTCTACATAATTTAAAGCTAAAAAATTAAAAGTTGAAAGGTTTTTTAATTTTCTCCAAATTGTGTTTTTCTTCATACAAAATACATAGCTTAAATACCGTGTGTGTAGTCGCGGGCTAGGCATGGGGAGTAGAATTACAACATCGCGGGTGCCAGCTGGCTGAAATGAAATAACAGAGCTGAGATGTCCACCGACGGACGAATTTACGGCTGCCGGTGTTGTCAGATCTCTCGCGCTACGTGAATGTACATGCCTAATGGGAAATTACACGCACGGTATTATGAAGTTATACTTATCACTTCTAAATTTTAATAAGTGCTTTTGAAAAAAAAAAAAAACAATTAACTATTCTTGATTTTGAAGACATAAAAAGTGAAAAACATTGTAGTTTACTTTCAATTTGGCATGTTTTTTTTTGTAAAAATTGCTCATTCGTTTCGGTTGTACATACATGAAAAGTGCATGAAGTAAACGAATAGAAACAAAATTCTGCAACTCCAAAGGTAAATAAAAAAATACAACACAATGATATTACTACATTTGATTTTATACTTTTTGAAAATTTAAATATTCGTGCCACCTTCGAAATATGCAATCAATTTCAACAGCTGCTTTATTTATACATAACAAATTTAGGACTTAATTTGATTAAACTTCTAATAACTTTTATACTAGATGGACGATTTTTCAGGGTTTTAACAGAGTGTTAATAAGAAACTACTTAATGAAGTTTTTGAAGCATATTTCTAAAGAATTGTGGTATTAAGAGCGAAAATTAACTTAGCCTAGTGCGCATCCGAGCTCTACTATGTCAAGTAATGAATATTTGTCAAACTTTCCGAATCGATTACTCCGAAACTAAATGGACGATTTTATTTTTATTGAAAATTCAAGTGTAAAATCAGTTTATTTGTTATTATACCAAATAATATTTAAAATTGTAAAAGTTCGTTTTAGTATACAAGTGCCTTAAATAAAATACATATATTTTAAATAAATAAAATAAATAATTGTTAATACTTACGATATCATCAATTTTCAATATAGATCTAACGGTTTCTGTAGCGAAGCTCAAGGCAGATGTGCTGACAAGCAGGGGTTGAACAACATTTTCTTCCAAAATATCAGTAATACAACCTTTACGAACATTGATGCCAGCAGAGGTTTCACCTTTTGCATGTCGATTTCTCAATTCTGTGACGGTCTAAATAATGAAACAAAGAAGACAGTTAAAACAATTGTTCTAATCCTTCTAGTCGGTATAATTACAAAATCTTAAAAATAATGAAATGGGGCTTTTGTTATAGTAACTGTTATATGATGTGATCGAATTATAAACACTCACAAAAACACACAAATTTCTGTGTACGAACTTCAAGTTTTCTTAGACAGTTGAATCTATACAAATGTCTGCTAAACCCGTGAAATAACAATTGTATCATCTCGATTTAACTGCTGTAGTGCCTGGGCAGATCAAGCCACATTTTTTGGGGTTAATCACTTTTATCAAGTATTATTTTTATGCAAATTGTAATTTTATATTTGGGTAAAAATACTCAAATATTCTTTAGTCCAGGGAGTAATTGCCCCCATTACTCCCGCCCTATAGATCCGCCCTTGCTTAGCACTAATTTCGTTCTACTAAAATTGCTATAATAGTGTGCTGCCTGTACCCAAGTTCCCCATTAAAACGGGCTCTGGAGATAATGGAGTATTTGGAAGAATTTAGTGAAATAATCATATAAGCTCGTGTTTTAAGAGAAACTTTTTTTACATCAATTTATTAAGATTAGGGTTGCACTCTCCAATACTCAGCAACAACATTATGGGATTGAGTCATCCAAACCACTCAGTGTAATATTGGGTGAACACAAGATATACATCGGGAAGAATGAAATTCAAAGGTTGAAGATTTGCGAACAGGCCTTTTTCAAGAGTAAATACAAAGATTACTAAAGCTAAAGTGTTAGTTGATCCTGTAATAGTCGTCTGTCAATATAGTTTTTTATGAATTTATTATGGTCCAAGATTGTTTTACTGTAGCTGTTGGCTGTGTGTATTTACTAACAGGTTATGGGCCCAAGATGTATGCTGTGAATTTGGTATTTAAAAATAAAAAAAAATAAGACAAGCATGGCCAGTGGAGGGGCAAATGCGTTAGCGGCTATTGAAAAGCTTAGTGGCATGGAAGATTACAAAACATGGAAGTTTGCTATGACTATGTTGTTAAAACATGAAGACGACCTTTGGGATTAAGTAACAGATGCAGTAGAAACTACAGATCCAAAGAAGGATGAGAAAGCAATGGCAAAAATTTGTTTGATGGTTCAACCTTGTTTGTATGTCTATGTGCATACTGCGAAAAATGCCAAAGAAGCATGGGATAATCTGGTGAAAACTTTTGATAATCGTGGTTTAGTTGCTCGATTGTCTTTGCTAAAGAAACTTTTTGGAGTAAAATTGGCAAATTTTGCAAATATGTCAGAAATAATGACATTATCTCAGAAATTAACAGATATGGATGCAGCTATCAATGATGAGTTTGTGGGTGTCATACTTCTTAGTGGGCTACCATCGTCGTTTAATCCGTTGGTTATGACACTTGAAAGTAGTGGACAAAAAATAACTAGTGAATTTGTTAAAACGAAACTTTTGATGGAGGATCATCGTAGAGATAAGCATGTTAAAGAAGCAGCGTTGGTAGCTGACGGACATTTGAAAGCATTTAAAGGTAAATATTACCATTGTCATAAACCTGGTCACATAAGACCTGACTGTTCTGTACTTGCAAAACACGGTAGCAAGTATAACCGTAGGGGCGAGCGTAGAGGCGACTTCAATGTGAATATCAGTCGATATTCCGTTGAAGCAACGTCGAGCGCGGTTAGTACTTGGATGGGCTCCCATCTTGGGAAATACAGCGTTCTCGTCCCACCTTCTAGAGGCTTGTATATCAGTGTATACTCGGAAGTTACGTAATTTCAGACGAGGATTACGTAGTGGATATACCATCCTTCGGAGGGGATGTAAAGCAGGCGGTCCTTTGTCTATTAAATGTTAGGCAAGTAAAAGATCCCTACTCTTCTTAAGGGAAGAGGTTCGGCAAAATTTCCAGGTTGGGGGTAGCTCGTCTCCTGGCGTCGGTGATAGGTCCTGGTAGCGGAAATAGGCCGACGTTAAACAGTTAAAAAAAAAAACAAAAAAAAAAAAGTATAACCGTACCAATAAAAATTTCAACAAGAGGTCTGGGATCTTCTGCTATGTTGTGTGCTTTGGGTGTCAATAATAATACGCCTAGTGGAGGTTGGTGTATGGATTCGGGAGCAACATGTCATGTCAAATAGACAGGATTGGATGAAAAACTATCAAGAGTATTTATGTACCTGAAGTATAGATCGTTCCCGCGGGAACGAAATCCTCACTCAGAAGAAACCTTTATTAAAATTACACAATAATTAGCTAATGTCTTGTACTGGGTGGGAATACTACCAAGATTTGCTAATTATTATGTAATTTTAATAAAGGTTTCTTCTGAGTGGGGATTCATTCCCGCGGGAACGATCCATACTTCAGGTACATGAGTATTTAAACTTAAAAGTTACCGTTGCCAATAACGAAAATGTGTTCACACAGGGCACTGGTGAGGTATCTGTGCATGTAAAGGAAAGTATTAAGACAATCATGAACATAGTCCGGAACTTTCAACGAATCTTTTGTCAGTGTCAAAAATGAAATATGACTGAAAGGGGCCATATAGTTGTTTTTTCCGATAGTGGTTTTAAAGTATATCACGAAAATGACTTTAATGTAAATGGTGATGTCAGATTTACAGCTACAAATGTAAATGGTGTTTACAAATTAGACGAACTAAAGAAGAAAGGTATTCAAAGTAATGTGCAAATCAATAGACCTGAAATTGCTGCGTGTGCATCTACAACGTATTCATCGTCATTTGAATCGAAAAGCTATGGATCAAATTAAAATTATTGTAAATGGTGTGAATTTCAGTAATTCGAATACTAGCCCATGTGTGTTTTGCATTCAAGGAAAGCATGCTAAACAATCTTTTAAACGAAGTGGTAAGAGAGCTACCGATCTGCTTCAATTGGTACATACTGATCTTTGTGGACCTATGGAGGAAAAATCATTTGGTGGATGTCGATATATGCTTATTTTCATTGATGATTTTTCAAGAAAAATCTTTGTGTACTTTCTCAAAAAGAACGAGGTTTTTAAGAAGTTTGTTGAATTTAAAGCTGCTGTTGGAAATGAAATTGATAAGTCAATTAAAGTATTGAGGTCTGACAATGGCGGTGAGTACATTAATAATCAGTTCAGAGAAGTTCTTCTTAAACATGGGATCAAACATCAAACCACTATTCCTCACACACCACAGCAAAATGGTGTAGCGGAGAGAACTAATAGGTCCATTTGTGAAAAAGCGCTAGCTATGATGCAAGATGCTAAGTGTTCTAAACAATTTTGGGCTGAGGCTAGCAACACTGCAGTATACTTAAAGAACCGTTCTCCTCAGGCTGCTGTTGTAGGAAAAACCCCCGAAGAGATGTGGACAGGTGTGAAACTTGATTTAAGTCATCTGCAAATTTTTGGCTCTAAGGTGATGGTACATATCATGGGATGCAAAAAGTGAGGAACATAAAATGGTTGGATATTGTACGGAATCAAAGGGTTATCGATTGTTGGATAAACATAACAATATTATCCAAAGCACGTAATGTTATATTTCTCGAAGATCATAGTAAAGAAGCATCAAAATTAAATGCATGTGACAAGTTGTGTACTTCTGTAACACCTGTAGATCAATTGTTGTCTTCAGATGAGTTGGTACAAAGTAGTTCAAATGATATTGTCCAAGGTAAAAATGACAAATTAATCGAGAAAGAAATGATTTCTGAAATTGAACTGGTCTCGGAAGAATCTGAAGAAGTCGAAAATGCGTCAGCTCCCAGAAGGTATCCTTTGCGTGACTGAAAGAAGACGGATTATCATGGTCTTTTGTCATATCATACTGTCAGTGATGTTTATAATGTCTATAGTGATCCTACTTCTGTTTACGATGCTATGACGAGAAGTGATTGTGAACAATGGCATGAAGCCATGTTGGAGGAGTACGGATTCCCTTCTAGAAAATAAAGTCTGGGTATAAGTTGACAAACCTAACGATCAAAATATAGTATCTTCAAAGTGGGTTTTTAAACTAAAAAGAGGAGTTGATGGAAAATCAAATCGATATAAGGCTAGATTCGTAGCAAGGGATTTACACAGCAAGCAGGTGTAAACTATGATGAGACTTTTTCACCGGTGGTTAGACGAGAAACAGTCAGACTACTGTTCGGGATGGCTGCAAAGATGAACTTGGATATTAGTCATCTTGACGTAAAAACTGCTTTCTTGAATGGTTTCTTGGAGGAAATCGTACATATGTCTCAACCTGAAGAATTTGTTCAAAACGGTTCAGAAAATAAAGTTTGTCTTTTGAAGGAAGCTATTTATGGTTTAAAGCAAGCTTCAAGGATGTGGAACAAAAGAATTCATAATGTCTTAGTCGAATTAGTTTTTTATGAATTTATTGTTGTCTATGTTTATGTTTTACTGTAGCTGTTGGCTGTGTGTATTTACTAACATAGAGAACAAAATGCTATTTTTTATAAAGGTCCTACTAAATTCAGAAAATTACGGATAACAGACCCTTTTAACCTGTAATCTTCTAAATTTAGTACTGTCGTGAGCAAAAAAAAAATAGGACAACTATTTTTTTCTAATGTAAATCTGTCTCTGTTTGCACACTTGCAATGAATTTTGACAAATAACTGACAATGTCACAAAAATTAGATTTTAGCAAAAATACGTTATGACTTGTCCCATTTTTTTTGCACACGACAGTACCTTTATAAATAGTAGAATTTTATTCTATAGCTTTAGTAATCAAATTTTTTTCACTGTGAGGGACTTAGATAGAATCTGGATGTGGAAGTAGTGATTCCTTGGGTAGAGGTTTTATATATTAGTCGTTGATAAAAACTACACACCAACCTCTTGCAACGATTACATAAAACAATTTGTGCAACAAGGAATGGCCTGCAAAAAGGATAAATATTTGACCGCCCTAGTACACTTCCGTGCAATAAAATCCCGTACACTTGAAAAATCAAGTAACCCAGTTTTCACTAATATTAAGTGGTGTGAATCAGTTTTTTTGGAATTTAAATTTTTTATTATCATATAGGTTATAAAAAACTGACATTGATCGTGAAACGTCATAAGTAATGTATTTGAATAATGTTAATCCAGAAGAAAAACATACCTATGTATTTTCGTTTTTTTTTTACTTTTTTACACCATTCGATGTAGTGTGAGATCCCAGAGCTGCCAGACCTACGTCATTTTAGCAAAGCTAATATTTTGACAACGGATAGTGTAATATCTAATTAAGAACGTATGCATATTTGCTAGCTTGAAAGCGGGGCGCTTTTGCAGAAAACAGGTACAAAAGGTACATACAAATTTAAACACCTACGTTAAAGTGTGATTTATTTTTCAAGTGGCACGTTAACGACATCGTGTAAGCGTCAAACTCTAAATCTTAAGGTCCCAGGTTCGATCCTTGAGAGTTCTCAGTTTTTTTTTTCAAATATACGTACTAAGAAAAAAAGTTATGGCCAAAAATAATAAATATTTCCTTATCGGTTGTCTCTTTCTTGGTAATCGCCACCGTAAGTTAATATTTGTTGAAAAAAAAAAGATGAGGACGCTCAGGGATAGAACCTCGGACCTTAAGCTTCGGAGGTTGATGCTTACACCATGTCGTTAGCCTCTCACTTGGAAAGTAAATCAGCTATCATACTTTAACGTAGGAGCCAAAATTTTTTATGTACCTTTTGTACCTGTTTCCTACAAAAGCGCCCCGCTTTCAAGCTAGCAAATACGCATACGTTCTTAACTAGATATTACACTATTCGTTGTCAAAATATTAGCTTTGCTAAAATGACGTAGGTCTGGCGGCTCTGGGATCTTGGACTAATGGGAATGATTTCGATTTATAACAAATGTAAAAATTGACGTTGAAAAATTCACAGATATGACTGCACATAACTGCGATTGTATTTATTGTGTAAATAACGTAACCTAATATTTTGTACATATGTCCGTCATTACAATACAAGATTGAAAAACTTTTTCATCGGTAAACACAACATTGTTCCAAAACTCCAACGGGCGATAGACACAATTTAAACAAAACATTATGCGTGCTTGCTTCTGTTCTTCTGATAATATGGTCTTCTTGGCACTTGTACAGTTTTTTATTTCCGATTTTCCTATCCTTCGGCTAGCTGGAAATGCTGGAAAATTTGTCATGAATACAGCATCTCCTGCCGTTTGAAACGGATTTTTCCTCAAATAGCCAAGGAGCGCTTCATCTTGAACGAGATTTGAACTTCTCGATTGGCCTGAACCGTCTTTTCTCTTTACGCTACCTTCCTCCTCCCACTTTTCTTCACACTCATAACAGTACTTTTATTCAATTGATAATGGTTAGCAACTGCTCTGATAGACCATCTCTCTTCAATTTTAGAGAGAATTAAAATTTTTTCATGTTTAGTTAATTTTGGCATTACGAAAATATGATACTGACACTGACAAATAAATAAAGAATGATTTAATATAGCGAAAAATAGGTGCACGGGATTTTATTGCACAGAAGTGTACATCAGCACACTCAATCACAGTAGCAATAACCACGTTGAATCAAATTGCTGCTTTTCTGTTTCTCCCACCCATTCAAAATTCAAAACAATGTCCATTTTTTCCTGTCAGGCCACGAAAAAGATACATTATGTTTTAAAAAAAAAAAGTTTTTGTTTTAAACATGTGTAGTGTTAGCTGTCATCCTGAAGTTTGTAATCAAATGATGCAACGATTTTTCAGTTTTCACTCTTTTAAAACACTAGTCAATGATCAATTAATTTTAAGTGAAATACATGTAAATTAAGGTTAGCTGTAATCATATCGTAAAGTTTATAAACGCTAAAAATTCGAAAAAGCAAAATAGTAATAGTCTCAGTGGCATTCATCACCCGGAGAAGTCCGGGTGAGACTATTCCCATTGAATGAGACTATTCTCATTTTAGTAAATACTACTGGATCTAATATTAGGTTTATTTGGTTGCCCAGTCCAGGACGTTCCAGACTTGAACTAATTTGTTGCGAGGCATTTGTAATACTTTTGAGTAGACTGGATTCTACGAACTGTACGTTTGGCATATTTACGTTCTCACAAATTGAACTAGTCCATGTTACTCCATCTCTGGAGGTGGAGCAACCAGAACCATTTTAACCCCACCAGCTGGAATCGACAAAGATTTGTAGAGTATAAGGTTGCTTAATAACTCATGTCAAAAAATGTCATTGGCCAATGAACAGCTGGTGTGAAATTTAGAAAATAAATATAGAGTCTGATATATTTGCTATTTGATTCGCGTGTCTTAAATTAAATTTTTTGTTAAAGTATGTATCAGGGGTTTTTTTGTTAACCTTCTTATCGCCCTGCGTGGCATTGAAGGAAGTAAAAAGAAGCCATGATTATTTGTTCGCCTTCCGCCGAAAAAGGGAGTAATCCTCGCACGCTGAATATTATACTTACAATTCTGTGCTAAACGCTTATACTAAATTTTGAACATTCTGTGTTATAAACTTTGGGTGTCGTCAAGTGTCCAACATCCCAGGCCAGGTGGTAAAGAGCTCTCACCAAGAACCACCCCAACAGACGGGCAGAGTTAAGGTAAGAGGTGACTCATTAAATCATTCTGATACATCCGACACAGAACGCCATTTACAGTCCAAACCGCGAGCAGTTCTCAAGAGCTGCCCCTCTTTTTGAAGTAAATTCCGCAACATTTTGAGTCACTGTTCTGCATGGTGGTAATCAGGATAAGTTGTAGAATGTTACACTACAGATCATAGTATACTTCAGACCATATTTCGGGCCAGTACTGCCAGTACTGCGCCGCTACTGTACATTCGAGGAACAAATATAGTCCGACTTTTCATCTCCGCACTCACGTCTCGCCTAAACGCTGTATATTAAGGAACCTTATACTCTAGAAATCTTGGGAATCGACTATCGCAAACGTAAACAAAACAACCTAACCTGATACTACACAAATCATATAGATTTCCATCATATTTGCAATAATTTTAAATATTTTGAAATAAATGGGTGATTATTTAGTGTTGATTAATTGAAACCGAATTGCGCATGGTTTAATTCTGGTACATTTGTTAACGAATTTCAATCTGTATTTGTTTCAAATTCGTTTTATTAATCCTCAACGACTGGGATGTTGGGTTTGGCTGGTTCTAGAACTGGGCTAACAAACAGGCCTATTAATAATTGTGAGTACATACCTGTATGGGATTAAGACCAGCATTTTCAGCCAAAGTAAATGGTATGATTTCCAAAGCATTAGCATATGCCCTCGTACAAATAGCATCGATACCCTCAAGATTATTAGCACGGGCAGCTAACTTAAGTGCTACTTCGATTTCTGGGGCACCACCGCCAGCAATAAGTGCCTTATTACGGACTAGACAACGAATGACACAAAGCGCATCATGTAGGGAACGTTCGGCTTCCTCAAGGACGAGTTTGTTGGAACCTCTGACAAGTAACGTTACAGTTCTTCCAGCATTTTGGGCACCTAATTTTTATTGGCAATTAGAAAAAAATTAATCCAAAGATGAAGTTTACTGACCTGTAATTTTGACCATTCGATTACCACCCACACCAACATCTTCAACTAAGTCAGCTGTTACAAGATTTTCTGCGACAAAGTGATCTAACGAGGCAATTGGACGGCAACCCAATGATTTACAGACAAATTCCACATCTTCTCTTTCGATATCCTTAATTACCATACACTTAATTTTGTCCAGAAAGTGTAATGCCAAGTCAGAAACCGCATCTCGTAAAATTGATTTCTGAATCTAGAAAAACAAGAATTTAAAAAATTAAACTTTTAACACATGTATAACTTACAAGAAGGACATTACATCCAGCCTTTTTGATTTGTTTCACGATATTCAAAATGTAAGCTCTTTCCTCTTTAAGCACTCGGTCCATCGCAGCATAATCTGATACGATTACGTTATGGTCCATATCGGTCTTTGGGGGCGAGATACAAAACTGAATGAAAGCAATTTTTGCCTTTTCAATACGTTTCGGTCCAGAAACATTAGAGGATCTTTGTGGGAAGACAATGCCCTCGATAAGTTCGGTATCCTCAACGGTGCCACCTAGTTGTCTGATTACTTTAATGTCCGACAGGTTGCAGGTTTGCTCATGACCTGTAACAGACAGGAAGAATAAATTGTGAAAAGCAAGTAACAAAATGTACATTGCAGTATTAGTTAATAGGGTCGTTTCCTTCAACAAAATTTACAAAATATTGTTATATGATCAACAAGTATATTAAATATACATTGCATATATCATATTAAAAAAAGTTCTAACCATCATATGCAAGAACAAATTGGTTTTGAAAATAAAAAGGTGGTAAATGATGACGTATCTAATCATTCAATTCTAGAGAATTTTCATGTTTTCATTTATTATGTTGGTGGTAGTGCTCTGAATGATTTGTTGTTTACATTTACATTATGCGTTCAATATTTGTTTATAATTTTGTGAAAGGTACTTCAGAGAATTTACCCATAGTGGATTTTTATATGGTACACGAGTTTTATGTAGACAATTTGAACTATTTAAGTGCCGAATCCCGAAATGTTAAAAATTTGAGATTAGTATTTCTTTAAAATACAATGACTCACATCGATACCAACTTTAATTTATTAGTCCAGTCAACAGAGCGCTAAAATGACCAAAATCTCTAATTTGAGTGCTAATGAATTGACTTTGATAAAACCTTGTGCAATGTGTTTGTAATGATGTTAATAAAAAAGTTGAAAAAATGATTAGAGTAGGAAATGATCGGAAGGGGTAGAAAACACCCCATTTATCACGGGTTCCGTAACTTGTAGAATTAGGTCAAAAATGAAAAAGAAACAATAAATTTACCTTTTTTGGCCCAAAATAAGATGTTTTTACTCTTGTGAACTTTTTCGAGAAATGCATATTTTTGGAGATATGGCCAGTCAAAAATAGGCCTCTTGCATGTGCCGTATATTTTAAATTAGTAGTAGTAGTAGATTTATTCATGTTAATATACAATAAAAGAACAGTTTACATACGTCAAATATAAAATACAATTACATATAAGTATATAGACAAAACTATTACACTCATAAAAAATATTTACGAAAAAAAAAAACGGTACATAAAAAATGAAATATAAGATAAAATATAATAATATATATACATATGTATACTAGAGCGAAATATTTGTCAGAGATATTTCTAGTTCATCTAGGGTGTAGAAGGCATTTGCTAGTAGAAATTTTTTTATTGCAGATCTGAATCGGTCAAGAGGTAGCTGTTTTATGTTGTTTCCTAATTTATTATATAGTTTGGGCCCATGATAGCTGATTCCTGTGCGTGATTTAGTTAGACCTTTAAAACTGAGGTATATGTGATCTTTCGTTCTAGTATTATAATAGTGGTTTTCACTATGTGTAGCAAATTCATCGATGTGCTTTAAATTAGTCTATATATACTAATATAGTGTTACTAAACATTAGCAATTATCAAATCTGTTTTCCTAATTTCTAACTGGAAAGTATTTAAAGCACCAACTAATTTCTGGGAAAAAAGGGCAAATTCCAGAAAACACAGATATTGGAGTTGACGTCATCTGTCACTAGTTATATCGGTGTGCATGCATGCGTGCATCATATAACTAACATAACCTCAAATTTTAAGTTTTTAAGTTTATTCTCAATTTTAATGTTTGTATACTCATTTCAGCTTGGAGCAATACTGGCTCCAAGCAAATATTTAAAAATTCACGCAAATAATTTTTCAATATTGTTGATTAATAAAAATACTGCTAATTACAGGTTAGATTTCCAACCTACAAAAAGTCCTATTTTATTAGGAGAAAGTATTTAAATCTTCATAAACATTACACTGAATTAGATTTTAGTTGAAAGTATGGAAACCAAGCTGAAATTATAATAACAGCTACAAAATACTCATGAATCTTAAGAAATATATATTTTTGAGGTTAGCTATGACGTCACGTACACATGCCCTATGGTTGCGTTCATCACGCGGTAGCGCTAACTAAGCGATCACTTATCATTTACGTCATTGATCAGTTGTGTGCTGAACAGTGTATTCTCTCACTATGATACATGATAGACAGATAGCAGCTGTAATCTGAATTAGCATGCAAAGTATTAGTTGGGATTATTACTACGGCAACAACTTTATCCAGTTTAACCCTTTAAGGACGGTTGCCGTATATTAACGGCTTTCCTGACTTTGTCTCACCGCCGACTGCCGTATATATACGTTAAAGGTTATTTTTGCTCTCGGGACGGCCGCCGTTTAAATGCACTTAACTTTAAAAATTGCAACCTCGAGGAACGGTTGCCGTAGTTAAACGGCTCATTTAAACTTCTTCACCAGACGAATGCCTTAAAAAAACGGCACTTCTGCGCGACCAGATGCCGTACATAAACGGCGCATGTATTTTCGGAATGTTGAATAAAACTTTGTTTACTTTGTGTTTGTTTTTGACAATTAATAAAACTAATATAGTAAATGAAACTTATAAAATGCCATTTAAATATGGTACTAAATGCATTCGCACTTACAAAAAAGACGCCGTATATATACGGCAACCGTCCCTACGCCACTCAAAATGGAGCCGTCTGGTAATTAGGTTGGTAAAATAAGGAGCCGTACTTAGAGGGTTAAATAAAGAATAGTTTAATATAGCCCCAGTGTCGAAAGCTTGATTTATTTGGCCCCTAAAATCAAAAGAAAATAATATTTCATAATCTACACATTCCTAAATAATTTCCAATTTTTCTTGGTTCATTTTTGTGACCTTCCGATTAACCGGCACAAACAGAAAATGTTTGCTTAGGTTTTTATGTTAATGGATAAAATAAATGTGTTTGTTTAATTTTTTCAAATTCAAATAACTGATCAGTGATCACCAATCATGAATGGAATTAATTTAAAATATACGCTAGCACTGTGCGTAACCTGACACATGACGTCACACGTTTGCGCGTCTAACGGATTTATTCAAACTTTAATGTTGAATACCATCTGTAAAAGAAAAATCTATCATCGAAATACAAGACTTTTTTTATTTGCAACTTTTCTGTAAAGTGCATTTTTACAGAGTTATTCCGGAAAAACAGGAATAACCTTTCTTTGAAATTGTAGCGCTTTAAAAATATGTAATTTAAAAATTTGAATAAACCTATGCATTGAGGCCTTCTAAACATTTTTTGTCTCTTGGAATTTTTTTGTAACTTCTAATTTTCCGAGTTACAGACAGTTTTTCACGATAACTAGTGCACTACATTTTTTGCACATTAAAAAATATGAAAATTTAAAAATTATATTGAACTTTAAAAATGGTATAACTCATATTTTTTTATAATATATATATATATATATATATATATATATATATATATAAATCACGTTTCATTTTTCGAATTTTCACGTATTTTTTGTACAAAAAATGTACTACATTATTTATTATGAAAAACTGCCTGTAAAATTAGGAAGTTGCAAAAAAATTCCAAGAGACAAAAAATGTTTAAAAGGCCTCAGTGCATACGTCTCATTTTCCAAATTTTTAAATTACATATTTTTAAAGCGCTACAATTTCAAAGAAAGGGGTAGTTTTTCATGTTTTTCCAGTTTCTCCAGAATAACTCGGTGAAAACGCACTTTACAGACAAATAAAAAAAGTCTTTTACATTTCCCCTCCCCCACTTTTAGGAATTTTCGAGTGGCCATATCTCCAAAAATATGCATTTTTCTAAAAAATTCACAAGAGTAAAAACATTTTATTTTGGGCCAAAAAAAGTAAATTTATTGTTTCTCTTTCATTTTTGACCTAATTCTACCCCTTCCGATCATTTCCTTGTGTTAATTTTACAGTTTTAAATTAACCTACTAGAATTGTAATATAAATAATATATCAAAATCGAGTATTGGTTACATAGCTACAAAGGACCACACACTTTTCTCATGGAAAATTTGGTTTTGTGGATTTAGCTGAAACTGAAACATTTTGTGATTCAAATGACGCTGGTCAAAAATTATTGTCAAAACTTGATCCGCTTTTACATAACTAGGACTTGACTAATAGTGGATGTAAGGAGTCAGAAGAGTAGGCAAAATCGTCCTAAAGTTATGAAACCTGCCCCCCCCCCCTCGTTTTCGAGGATGATGAACAGGAATAAAAGGGTCAAAAAACCTTATTTCTCATATGACAGTTTGGCATCAACTATTTTTGCAAAGATTCTTTGTTTTTTCATAGGGATACAACAGATGGTGAAAGGTGATGTCGGGTAGTGGACCGCAACCGCCCTTACAGGTGGAATCTACTCTGTTAGCGGGTGTAAAATTGTTTCCTTTGCCGTTTCTTGTTAAAGACATTTACTCCTCCATTCTCGAGGATGCTGATCAAGAAAAAAATGGTTTTACTCCGGTTTAACCCTTCCTTCACCCTTAAACGAACGGAAACCTTTCATACATTTCACGATATCACTGCTCGTCTGGGGGATCTTGGAGGAGAATGGCTAGAAATGTAGGCGGAGTTCATTGATAAGCAAAGGACAATGGTAACAGTGAATTGTAACAACCTGCCCTTGTCTTAATTCTGCAAGCGTCTTTCGTATATCTGTCTATTTTGAGATATCAGTATTTATAAACTTTCGCCAACGATCTCCCGTACGTCCTTAAAATATTTGAGTATTTCATTTCAAAAGTTTCCAAATTTCTGGGAAAGTTTCCTTTTCTGCAATTATTTGCAACTGGCCTAATAATTTAAAATTGCCACCACAATAATTTGGTGACTTTAATTTGGTAACATAACCTCAAACGCCAGAAATCTGGTTTTTATTTTTTTACCCGCACCACCTTTTTTTTAAAATAAAAATGCTTGTTTTGATTTGATTTGCTTGTTTTGATCAAAAAAGATATAGTCAATACCGATTCAAAATTGGTTCAAATTGGATGACTAATAACTGAGCTATGAAGGTGTTACCATAAGTGGACACATTGTATATGTAATTATTATGTATATCTAATGTGAAAAATCTATTCTATAATCAATCTAGGATGTGCCAAACCAATTTTTCTGTTTTGAAACTTGTAGTGCAAATATGTACATATTTATATAATCATTAGAAATTCCATTACCGAACTAAAATAATTTTAAATCCTTACCTGGTTCAGTTATTTTAAGAACAGCATCTACAGCTAAGGGCCCCAAAAGACTAGATTGTTGAGATACCACTTTTGAATTCAGTGAAGTGGAAGCACTTTTAATCAATAATTCCCTATCACTAATTTCAACTGGTGTGGAAATTCCAGTTAGAATCTGAAATAAATAAACATTACTTTAATATTACGAATATACAATACCGATTTATCTCACTTCTAAGGCCAAAACTGCCGCTCTTTGGAAAGACTCGGAAATAGCTGTGGGATGGATGCCCCTGTGTAGAAGTTTCTCTGCAGCGTCTAATAAAGCTCCTGCAATTACCACAACTGATGTAGTTCCATCACCAGCCTCTACGTCTTGTGCTCTAGATAATTCAACCAACTAGAAAAGTACAAATTATTTAAACATTATAAGTTTATCCTTTTTATTACAAGATTATATTTAAACAATATTAAATTTATAAAATTAGTTTCCTTGTTTATAGAGGCAGACAATTTGTATGTTAACGTTTACTCATTTAAAAGAAAACTTTGCACTAAAAAAAATGAAAGATGAACATTTGAATCTCTCTCTATTATACCCACTCATCTTCATCAACCCTCCTCATAACACACATTCAGTGTATACTTACCATTTTAGCAGCAGGATGTATAACATTGATTTGTTTCAAAATCGTGGCCCCATCATTAGTTATAGTTACTTCACCATTCCCTGCTTGTATCTAAAATCGGATTAATTAAATTCATTGCACATTTTATCCACAAGTTTAATTTTTAACCAGTTAAAATTGTTCAAAAAACAACTCAAATCAAGGTTAATTTCTAAGTTGAATCAATCCTAGTTATGCACCCGCAAATAACTATACAATCTACCATGACATGCGGAAAATTTAACAGTAGGTTGTCCCCACCGAAAGGAGTTAAAAAAATGAAAAATTGAAAAAAATATTACCAAAAAAATGACCTTATTTTTTTGTAGAAATGCGCCGCCAATGACTAACTAATCTGACGTAACCATATCACTTTATCAGACTTGGGATTGACACTATTGACAGTAAAGCTGGAGAGGATAGAAGTGACTTTTTGGTTTTAATCAAATCACACTACAAAAATAGCAAAATAAATCGAAAAGACATTGACCTTATGCTGGTGAACTCTGAAACAAGTACCTAGATATATGAGATATTTCAATAACACGCCAGTGTTCTGATTGTTCGACCGAAAGCAAAAAACGCGGCACTTTGATCTGTGCTTTGACCGCAGTTGGCGGCTTCACTTTTTATGCCAATGAAGGAAATGTAAACAACTCCAATACGTTCTTTCACAAGTAAGTTCGTCGACCTATTCCTGACCTACTCAAGAACAGTAGTGTATCTTCGCAAATTTACTAATAATTTAATATACTAAATTACCTCTACTACAATTACACTCTAAAATTTTGCAGGGGCTTTCCCACATTGAAGACTAGTACACTATTTTATTTTCAGCATATCATGGTAGATCACGCAGTATAGGTGGACAAATAGATAGTAACTAATTTATTCCTTCATACCTTCCTTCCATTCCTTCGTAGAACATGTCAAATATGCAATGTAAAACATTGTGAAACATTCAATACAACATAAACACAGGAGAATAACACAGGAAAAAAAAAACAAAATCTAGAACTGAACAAGAATGTAACATATATATTTTTCTTTAAATACTAGTACAGTTGAATTGATTATTTCCGGCGACAACATTCCACTAGAAATTTTGTTATTGATTTTTATGCATTACGATCTGATTACGAAAAAAATATTTGCGCCCAAAAATTCCTGGTGCGTCAAAAGTTATATGCGTTTTCACGGATTTTCTACTTATCCACTTAATATATCTTGTAATAGTAATCGAATGGGAATCTTAAAAATACTGGCTTCTTTGAAATAAAATTCTTAAAAAATATAGATTTGTCCGATATGTATAGGTCAATCCGCCATTTTGAAAAAAATAGAAAACACCAAAAATGGCTGAAAAAATCAAAATTGAATATAATAATAATAATAATAATAAATAATCTTTATTGCATTAAGTACACATAAAAAATAGAAGTATACATAACACAAAAGGGAGTTGTTCGTTATAAACGTTCTTCCACAATCCCTACAGAAATACATATATAAATAGTAAACATAATATTAGTTGTAATAACTGTCACAAATTAAAACTTTAAGTGTGGGTATTAGTAAAGGTACATAAAACTTACCATTAAATCAGTAAAATATCAAGATTATAAAAACAAAAAAAATCACAAAATTACGTAATAAATTGTAATTTAAGACGTGTCCCTAATTTGGTGAGAAATTATGGCTTGCTTATATTTAACTTTGAAAGTATTTGGTGTATAGCGAGTTAATAGATTTAAATATGTGGGATTATTTAAATAATTGACTGAGACATAACTAAACGAACATTCAGATTTAGAGGTGTTATGTTGGTATATGCTAAATAAGTCGTTTCTTAGGTTTAGTTGATGTATATTTCTCCTAGGAATTAATAGCTCATGTAAATATTCAGGACTCTTATATGTAAATATTTTCATAAGGAATACTCCAAATAAATATTGATGTCTATATGCAATTTTCATGTGTTTATGGTCATTATATAGGGGTGTTATGTGATCATATTTTTTTGTTAGGTATACAAAACGCATACATGCATTTTGAGCCACTTGCAATTTGTGTTTACAGTCGGCGTTTAGAAAGTTATAATACATTGGCAAACAATAATCGAACTGGGAAAAAATTAGAGACTCAATTAACCTGTATTTGACATTTTCAGGGAGTAAAAGTTTAAATGAATATAGAGTTTTTAACTTCATATAACATGTCTTTAATGTGTTTGTAATATGCTGTTCAAAATTCAAATGGCTGTCAAATATTACTCCTAAATTTCTAACATGTTCTTTGATAGGTATTTCTATGTTGTTTATGTGAATAGTAGAGAAGTTATATTGAGTGACTTTAGTTAGAGTTCGTTGATTACCAGCGAACATAACACAACTTTTATTGGCATTGAGAATCATGGCTTGGTCTCGTGACCAATTTGATATGCTATCTAAGTCTCCATTTAGACGTCTTAGAGCGATATTAGTATCAGATGCAGCAAATGACATGGTCAATTGTACATCGTCGGCATAAAGATGTACATTACAGTGTTGAAGTACGTTTGGCAGATCTGAAGTATATATAGAGAACAATATGGGATCTAAAATGCTTCTTTGTGGGACACCTATGGCAGCTGCCATATTAGTCGACGAACTAGTATCTTCTATATCTACAACTATTGATCTGTTCTTTAGGTAATCTTCGAACCAGTTGCAAAATAAGATGTCTAGTCCAATATAGTGTAGTTTGGCCAATAGCATTTCATGATTTATTAAGTCAAATGCTTTACTACAGTCCAGTAGGACTAAGCATGCAGCTTTTGACTGGTCTATGGTTGTTGTTAGATCGTTTGCTACTTTAGTGAGTGCAGTGCATGTGCTATAATGTGACCTAAAACCAGACTGTGATTTTGGTAGAATGGTATTATTCTCTATATGACACAACAGCATTTTGCATACTATTTTTTCTGCGATTTTTGATAAGACAGGTAATAAATGAATTAATCTTAAATCGTTGTACTCCACTGGATTTGGTTTTTTCGGCAGTGGCTTTATTACTGATATTTTCCATAAGGATGGGAATATACCTAATTGTAAGGAATCATTTATAATTTTTGTAATAACGCCAGTAACGAATGGTAAAATAAATTCGATCATTGTTAAGCTGATATTATCAGCCCCCATTGCTCGGGATTTAATCTCACTTACTGCTTTGCGAACGTCTTCTTCTTGTACTACAGTAAAGGTAAATGGGTGGTTATCAGAAATGGTGTTATTTTTATAGAACAATAACTGATCATGATTAACTGGCTGTATGTATTGACTCATATCATTGGTTACCCTGATTAATTCATTTGGATCTTTTAAATGATGCGGTAAGTCCATATTTCCCTTGTTGTGTACGCCCCACTGTCTAAATTTAAGCCACATTTGTTTTGAATTTTTATTTATTTTATTAATTTCAAACTGCATGTATGCCTTTTTTTCATTTTTAATTGCAATGGATAGATAGTTTTTTAAATCTATGTAGTAATTTTTATCTGCTTCACTTTTTGTGCGTTTATATTTATTAAAAGCCTTGCGTTTCAATTTTATAATTTCTTTTATCGTGTTTGTGATGTATGGTCGATAAGAATATTTAAGTCTAACTGTCTTTAATGGTGCGTGCTTATCGAACACATTAATAACTAGTTCATTGAAAATGTCAATGCGTTCGTTAATATCTCTGATATTATTTAGAGCATTCCACTGAATTTGTTGCACATCAGATTCAAAATCGCGAATATTAAAATATGAGAAGTTTCTATATCTAATGAGCTTATTTTCCTGTTTTTCAATATCTAGAGAAATGTTGCAATAAACTAGTCTATTGCAACATTTATTACTGATATTTTCAATAAGGAGTAATTTCATCAAAGTTGGCAAAAATAAAACTGATCTATGGTCAAATATAATGCACTAAACCCGGGCGCCGTAAGGCCAAAGTAAGTAAGTCAAATGGTGGATATATTAAGTGGAGAAGTAGAAAATTCACGAACATGCGTTAAAAAGTGCACGTAACTTTTGACGCACCAGGAATTTTTGGGTGCAATTATTTTTTTCGTAATAAGGTTATAACACATGAAAATCAACAATAAACTTTGTAGTGGAATGTTGTCGCTGAAAACAAATTGATTTAAATCAATTCGACTACTATACCTCTTTTACAAATGTTTAAATTAGAGTTCTATATATTTATCTAGTGTCAACAAAAAAATTTTCAAGGCTATATGTTTTATCGAGGAGCTAAGGTATAGGAACCAGTAGATGACATCTTAAGGAACAAAACTCACAAATAAATCTATAAAATGGTTATATTTTCAAATGCTTTGGTTTGCTAGATCACAATCTAATCTCTGGAGTGTATATTAATAATACCTTACTCTATTTTAGCTTCAAAATGAAAACTTATTTAAATATTGGAATATATTTTTTGGATTACAAACTAACCATCAATATCAAGTTTTTTATTAAATTCGTATTTTACGCGATCTCCAGCACAATTCATTTTTGGAAAGTTTAGTTTTTCTATAATTTGGCTTAACCTTATAATACTAACATCATTTTCGGTTGATTTAAATAAGGTTTTTTTTTTTCATTACACTCTACCATCTACTTCAATTTCATCTTCATTGCATAATTCTTGAATCACACATACGAATTTATGTTCTCTTTTTTTGCCTGGAAAAGACACCACAATGTAATCGCCCTCTTTGTATAAGTGCGTTGATCTTTGATTTAAAATTTTGTTTTGATTTTCCTAGTCCAAGACTTTTGTTTCGGGTATTTGGTATGAAACTTCTTCTGTTTCAGGTATGTTTAAAATTTGGTCAATTTCATTAATGTTTTCTTCAGAAACTGGGTCATCAATAGGCGTTTCACAATTTATGGGGAAACTAATGTCATCAATACTGTCACCAGAGTCTTGCCATTCTTTATATTCATGTATATCTCCTTCCCACACTTCACAGTCTTTAAATGCCAAAATGTTGTCCTTTTCAATGCTTTCTTCTAGAAATTTTACACCAGTCTCCAAAAACTTCTTGATTCTTGATATATTTTCCTCATTTCTCCTCATTGGGATATCAGGTTCATTTGCATCGAGTCTTATAACATCTACAGAATTTGGGTCCCAAGGGAAAAGACCGCTTTTACGAAATCCATTTTGAAGTTACCTGTTCCTCCAAGAGTTCCTTAAGCAATGGTGAAAAATGGATTTTTTTTAATATAAGAGATTCAAAATTTGATAATCTCCATTCATGGACCTTATTTTTCCAACCATCCTTCAATGTCCGAAACACTGCTACGTCCATAGGCTGGATAAGATGGGTAGCATTCGGAAAATATGCCCTTCTCATCACAAAACTTGCTCAGATGTAATGTTAGGTGTGAAGTGTGTCCATCTATGAACAGAATTATTGGTAATGTAATTTCGGATTCTAATAACCATGGGTGAAATACGTTAGTGATGTATTCATAAAATGTCTCCCCGCCATCCAATCGCTTTTGCTTTTTCCAACTCCCCAGAATTCCGGAACACTGTTAATTATTTCTCTTGGAATTCTTGAATATTAAAATACCATCATAGGCGGAGTCATCTTACCATCCTTTCTCATCACTGTTCACCTGCTGATAGATCGTCTTATTGCCCTTTCTTGCCAATACTTTATTGCCTTTCGGATTCAGAAAAAAAGCACTATCATCGCCATTAAAAATGCATTTAGGATCATTTAAAATCTCTTCATATTTATTATCTGTTATTGTCTTTACTTCTCGGAACCATATTTTCTTTTGTTACAGAGGCTCTGCTTATTGTCAAATTTTGAGGATTTCGAGTAGAAACTTCAGGATTTCGCTTGACAAAACTATAGTACCAATTTCTGCCTGTCTATCGCCTTTAAACGGGTTCTTCCTTTTAAGTTCTCGAATCAGGTGTTGGACACTAGTTAGTAAAGCTTCTTTTCCAATGGGAAATCCAGCTTTGGCAATTGCAAATATCCAAAAAACAATATTCGAGGGGTCAGCCACTCTCAAAATTTTGTACAGGTATTCCGGGAATACTCTCTATTCCCGACTTATTCCACGTATTCCCAAGAATTTTCAGTTATTCCCAAGTATTTCCGATAATTCTCAGTTATTCCCAACTATTCCCGAGTATTCTCAGTTATTTCCAAGTATTCTCAATTATTCCCAAGCTTTTTGGAGTATTTTTAAACATTCCCAATTATTTCCTAAGTATTTCCTGTATTCCCAGATTTTAACTTACCACTATTAAATGTTCTATATTAGCTAAATGATGCACTAAACTTTTTTTAACTCAACCATGTTGCAGAGCCCTAGGCCCACTTATAAAAGTGGGCCCCAAAGGCTGCTAAACCTCGAACGCAGGGTAGGTCACCCTGTGCCCTGAACAAAATTTTAATATTTTACGTGCAGTACCCCCTCTGCAATAAGCTAGTGAGGAGGAAGTCTCACACGGCCGACTACTCAGGTCCTTGGGGGTGGCTTCGATAATTGGGGTGGTGTAGGTGGTCAGATATAAAAGACAACGTCGTTCTAATTTAACATTTAATACAATATCAGGGTACGTAGTACAAAATCTTTCATAATTATCACCGATAACTCGGTACGCAGTACAAGTGCCACAATATATTCTAATAAGTGGGGCCCACACGCTTAACCTAATATACACGAAATATCTTACAAAATAATAAATCCTTTAAAAATGTACAAAAGGTCATATGCCAGAAGCGTGACAAAAACTACAATTGACCCAAGGTACGTTAAAACATAAAATTACTTACAATTATTGACATCTATTTGTGAAATAAGGCAATGCTATTAAGTGAGTGAAGTAACGATACACAAAATGTACCAAATATTACTGAAATCTAATGTGTTACTGAGATTTACGTTACAAGCAAAATATTATCAATATTCCTTGAAAATGGACGTGGATGTTGAGTAGATGTACCGGATCCCTCGTTATAGAGAATATGATTCCGTTTACCTTTGCTAGTGTCTGAATACCTTTTCCCGTCCTACCAGGGTAGCGTAATTCAGGGTGATAACAGCCGCAGGTGGTAGACCATCTACGTAGACTCTAAGGTAACGTGCCGAGATCCCCAGTACCATACATACACAACATGTCAGTCAATCATCCACCATCTAGACACCAAAATCTGGACTAGAAGTTGAAACTAAGGTCAGGCTGGAAGTCCCTCGTAAAGTGTAGGATGTGACACAAAAGCTCAAGTGGAATACCAGTAACAGGTCCAAGTAAAATCATAAGGTATCCATCCAAATAGCCATAAACCAACAAATAGATCCCAATACTTGTAATATACTCAACAATGAACAACTAACGAACGAACAAATCAACAGACAAACAAACAGCCCTGCAATAAAATAAATAACCTAAATTACAAATCTATTTCAACCTTAAGTGGGTTTTCAGAGACGTACCTGAGATGTGATGTGGGCTGAAAGAGGTCCTTTGCCGTCAAAATGGCACTCCAAAATCTTGCATTCAGACGATGCCACGTGCTTTGAAAATTGACTTTATCCGGAAAATCCGTAGCTGCATTTCCCAAACCAAATGAAAATACAACTAATCTTGTCGTGATGAATACTTAATCCCATAAATGGAGCAAAACTTACAATATTGCTAAAACTCGTATTCAGACGACTCAATCTTCAAGCAGCAAAAGGAAAAATGACCAAGAAGAAAATGTCCTCTATCAAAATGTCAAGTTCTTGTCTTCCGTCTCGGTACGTTCAGAATTTCTACTCCACGGCGCCACCCCACAACTAGAATAGATTTTCCTAACTTCGTTTATATCCACAAATATTATCATAATATACTCTGAAAGCCGTCCCCTCATAAATCTACCCACCAAAGAAGGTTTAATCAACAATACTGGCCATTGTAGAAGCTTTACAAGGACGTTTTTGCAATGCACTCTCTTAATGAATATCTGAACGCACTCACCCATACTACCTGTATCAAAGTATATTAAATGACCAGAGTAAGCCATTAGGTACTGCTATTATGCAACCAGTTATACTCTATTAATTCGCGAGAGACGGTATCAATAGGCTCAAATGTACAATAAAATTTGGGAAAATAACGAAAATTAGTACATAAATTTCTGGCCATTATTAAATGTGAAAATCGACCGTAACAACCATACCCAATATATATGTATTCTACAATAAAAACAAATTATGTGTGCGTGTACAGTCGAAATTTCTCGAAAATTTCACTTCTTATGGCTGGCTGCGAGCACCCTTATAACTTACTAATCTTACTCAAGCTAGAACAAATTAAAATCTACTCAAAACACGTTCTCCTCCTACAAATGCAAAGCCCCCTGCGGTACCAAAATAAATGAAAAAATCAATAAATCATGTTAGGCATATTTTTAACGGAAAATTTTATTAATAAAACTTGTTCAAAATTTCATCAAAATAAAAAAAATTGAAAACTTTTAAATTAAAAAAATTTAACACTAAAGAATAATAATAAAAAAAAAACTACCCATTACTTGACAACTGCCTTACAGCTTGGGTATAATTTCTAACAAAATTGTCATACATAGATTAAAGATTATTATATGTTATAGATAGGCAACTCTCAAGGATTTTTTGAACAGCAAAACTTACGTCGAGAGTGGCGCTGTATTCCCGCCTTTTTATATATAGGCGGGATTGTCATAGGCGGGAATTTTAAATGATTTTCAAACAAATTGCTTAGGCCATCATTAGACTACAAAAGTTCTTTAACAAAGATTTTTTATAAAAGATATTTTATGAGATGAAATATCTATCAAATTACTCATAAAATATCTTTTATAAAAGATCTTTGTCAAAGAACTTTTATAGTCTTAACAGTGGCCTTAAAATTAAATAAGTCATTTCAAAACTAGAAATTGATCATTTATTAATTTAACGGAAAATCATTACAATAAATACAATAATATTTAAAAATACATTTAAAAAGTAACTAACGTAAGTAAAATTATTACAAAAGTATTAAGATGTTGAAACTGCGTTGAAATAAGTAAAATGTTAAAGTAACTAATGTACCAGCGGCGGCTGGTGAAATTTCAATATTTTTTTTCTCGTCTGTGGCGCATGGGACCCATACGAAATTTGGGAAATAACATCTAGAGAAGCACTTCTCTAATGACCCCTAAAAAATTTTGAAAAAGCAGTTTGCGAAAAAATTTTTGAAAATTTGCTAGCCTCCCCTGGGTCTAGGGAACCCTGTTTACTTTTATTTTTTTTTGTCATATGCATTTGACTTTTCATAAAAATGCATCGACAGATTTTAGAGTTTGTGAAAATATTTTCATTACTAACTGAAATACAATGAACTGAAATTTTGTAATTTACAATTTAACAAATTACAATATTTCAATTCGTTGTATCTCAGTTAGTAATGAAAATATTTTCACAAACTCCAAAATCTGTCGATGCATTTTTATGAAAAGTCAAATGCATATGACAAAAAAAAATAAAAGTAAACAGGGGTCCCTAGACCCAGGGGAGGCTAGCGAATTTTCAAAAATTTTTTCGCAAACTGCTTTTTCAAAATTTTTTAGGGGTCATTAGAGAAGTGCTTCTCTAGATGTTATTTCCCAAGTTTCGTATGGGTCCCATGCGCCACAGACGAGAAAAAAAATATTGAAATTTCACCAGCCGCCACTGTAATGTACCAAAATACCTGTAATACAATTAAATAATAGCGGGTTTATACGTGCATGGATTTAGTGGCGCCAGTAGATATTGGCACGCCAGTAAAAAAATATTGCGCGTATAAACAGTTACTGACGAGCATGCATCAATGCATGCAAGGTAAAAGCTTGCTCGCCAGTAACTGTTTATATGTGTAATATTTTTTTACTAGCGTGCCAATATCTACTGGCGCCACTAAATCCATGCACGTATAAACCCGCTATAATATACATTTTCACGTCCTTTACTAACATTAAGTGGTGTGAATCAGTCTTTTTGGAATTTAGATTTTTAGGTTACAAAAAACTGACATTGATTGTGAAACGTCATAAGTAATGTATTTGAATAATGTTAATCCAGAAGAAAAACACACGTATTTTTGTTTTTTTTACTTTTTTACACCTTCGATGGGAATGATTTCGATTTATAACAAATGTAAAAACTGATGTTGAAAAATTCACAGATACGATGCGACTGCACATAGCTGCGATTGTATTTATTATGTAAATAATGTAACCTAATATTTTGTACATGTTCGACATTACAAGACTGAAAAACTTTTTCATCGGTAAACACAACATTGGTCCAAAACTCCAACGGGCGATAGACACAATTTAAACAAAACATAATGCGGGATTGCTTCTGTTAATATGGTCTTCTTGGCACTTGTACAGTTTTTTATTTTCGATTTTCTTATCCTTCGGCTAGCTGCTGACCTCGAAACTAGAAAATGTGTCATGAACACAGCGTCTCCTGCTGTCTGAAACGGATTTTTCCTCAAATAGCCAAGGAGTGCTTCATCTTGAACGAGATTTGAACTTCTCGATAGGCTTGAACCGTCTTTTCTCTCTACGCTACCTTCCTCTTCCCACTTTTATTCACACTCATAACAGTACTTTTATTCAATTGATAATGGTTAGCAACTGCTCTGATAGACCATCTCTCTTTAATTTCAGAGAGAATTAAAATTTTTTCATGTTCAGTTAATTTTGGCATTGCGAAAATATGACACTGACGAGGACACTGACAAATAAATTGATTTAATAAGGCGAAAAATAGATGTACGGGATTTCATTGCACAGAAATGTACAACCCGTCAGTCTTTCGTTTTTAGTCAATTTCTTGGGAGTCACGTTCTTTGCAAATCAATAATACCTATGCATGTTGGAATTTTTCGAAGTCGCAACACCACGTGAACACAACACTTATAACCCATTACAGTTTTTAATATTTAACAGAACAGCGTTGTTTCTAGACAGTTTCATTGGAAACTCACATTATTTACAAATAAGCAAATGGACTCCTGCTCTATGGATTTAATAATTATTAGTTTAATGTCCAAAACACAAAGCACAGACATGTAAACAATAATGGCGCGACAACTGACAGTACTGACAGTCGGGCAAGATCCAAAGGCATATTTTTACGATCTCGCGTCTTACCCCAATGCTTTAAGCGCCTTGAAGCGCTACGTCATCATATATTTCTCTGCAAAAATGAATGTCTTTTTAGCTTTTTTTAACAGTTTAGTTCTAACCATCTCTAACGTTCTTATTTCATATCTCCACTATTTTCCGCTTACACATTTTCTAGCGCCCTAGTGAGACCGCGCGATACCGCTTTAAGCGTGACGTCACAGCTTATTCGCTCGGATGGCTCCGCTTATCGCGGTTTGTAGCGTCTTATGCGGAAAAACATGCCTCAGATTTGCGCAGCCGCCGTGATTCAAGTACAAGTAGCGACAGATCGACGGAAGTTCAAACTAAACACGCAGTTTTGAAATATAGTGGGAGTGCACAGGGCCTGTTGTCATAGCACAATTTTCTAAACAAAAAGAAAATAATAAAATTATATTCTGACAAAATATTTTTTATTTTTGAATAATTTTGAAGAACAACTTTCATTAAGTAATAAAATTTTTCGATAAAAAAAATGCCTGATTTTTTTTATTTTTTCTACTTATTTTGACACGGCAGATGGCTTTGCACGTGTAGGAGGCGAAAGTATTTTTGGGAATAAGTAGTAGATTCTAATTTGGTTCAAATCGGAAAAAAAGTAAAAAAGTTATAAGGGGCTCCCATTTTAATTGGGTCACCCCGTATACAGCCCGAGATGCATGCGATATTATTCCTCGTGTTTTTTCAACTACCGTCCTAATAACGATAAAATGTGCATTTATTTTTGTTTGACGTATAGGTAAAATAATTGTACGATATACAGAGTGTTCCATATTTTCTGAGAATGTAAAACAGACCATCTAAAATTTTGTTAAGGAATCGGCCATAACATATATCCTCAATTTTTTATATCATTATTCTTGCAATTATTATTAACTGATTAATAAACTGAAATGTTTGAAGCAAGTTATAATTCATAGCCAGTCGATGTATTATTTTGAAAGTGCAATGAAGAGCTTAATATTTAGGATCACTTTTCGCACCTGCCTTTAAAAACTTCTTTTTAAAATGTTTTGTATTAAAAATAATTTGTATGCGTACTGTGCGTTGTTATAATCAATACAATCAATAATCAATATCGAGATTAATACTTAAAATAAAAATCTGTAATCTGCTCTAGGTAAGAAAGTTCACTTGTGCAAAAGAGAGTGTAGCATCATTTTGAACACTTATTAAATCTGTGACTACTTTTTCGTTTGAAACCGTCGAAAAAAGTAGTCACTATGAGGTATCAGCATGTAGGTAATTGATTGCCGAAACATTTTAAATAAAAATTTTAATCAACATGTAGAACACCCTGTAGAATTGGGTTCAACTCTGAGAATCCTGGAAATTAGTACATGGGCTTGAGAATATTCAAAATGAAATTACTCTTTTTGCAGATTTTTCTCTTGACCGCTGCAAATGTATTTTTAATCCAAAAATAATATATTTCTGGATAGAGAAATAAGAATCAAATACGAATATATAAAGAAATATTGGGTGTTCTATTTAAAAAATCCTAGTATTAGTTTGCCACTACTCTGTGATTTTAATATTATTGTAGAATATGGCACACTTGATCTCAAACGATTTTTATCTCAGACATTTTTTCAAATTTCAAACGGATGAGGAGATATTGCCCATTCGCACACTACTTCTCACCCTGTATATATACAAATAATCACATCATCAAATAAAAAAAAATATTTTCTATTAACTGTCGATATATGAAGGAGAATCTCATTTTTTGACCATTTTAGGGGATAAAAGAGAGTGATAGAGACAGGCCCCCGTATAGGGGTCTACTGGGTACTGAATTTTCTCCCTCCCGCTCATCAATTATTAAGCGTGGGGGCCCGTAGCGAGGGTCCGCCAGAGTTTTTTTCAAATTTCTCCCCTCCGCTTATTAATTATTAAGCGCGGGGGTCCGTAGCGAGGGCCCGGCAGAGATTTTGTCAAATTTTTTTTTCAAATTTCTCGCCCCTCCCCCCATTAATTGCTAAGTGCGAGGGCCCATTGGCTTCGGGGAGATTTTGGCAACAATTTTTTTTCCAAATTAAGCTCATACCCCTCCGCTCATCAATTATTAAGCGCGGGGGTCCGTAGCGAGGGCCCGCCAGTGAATTTGATATCTGGGCCTATGATTTGATGCGGGGGGCCTGGATAGAGTGAAACTTACACGATAGAAAAATTTTGTGTGTTCAAAATTGGCTTCAGAGCGTCAAGATACTTCAGAAAAGTTAGATGAGAACCTTAGGACAAGTCCTACTTTCTTTGTAGACCTGTGTAATTTTTCTATTAGTTGGCCACCTTGTATATTATTTCTTGCTGGCAATTGCGACAACTACATTATAAATAAATATTACTTGCCTCCGTCGCGTCGTTTCTTAATCATTTTTTTAGAGTGACTATCGTGTATATTTTCACTAAAAGTTCATCAGATTTCCTCTTCGGTAATAATGCCAACTACTTTCAAAATATTTTCCACAATCTTGTTAATTAATTATTACTAATATTATCAATTTTTAAGCTGCATATTTTTCTCTAAAAATATTGCAGATATCTTCCGTAACAACTGTGTTAACTACAGGCAAAATATTTTTGTCTCCCGTAAAAATTTTCTTCATTATTTATTTTTTTAGGATTCCACCCTGTATATTTTTCATTAATAGTAAGTATATCCCATTTCTTCCTAGATAATAGTCAACTGCCTACCAAATATTTGTGATGACTGATGATTGATGATAGTTTGCGTGAGTTCCTCGCAATCATACAGGAAGGAAGATCGTCGCCCGACGTATTCCGAGATTCTCCGAAATGTTCACGAATGTGTCTATTCTTGAATATTTCCGATTTATTTCCGATTATTCCTAGATATTCCCCGTTACTTCCAGTTATTCCTGAGTATTCCCACGTATTCCCGCGTATTTCATAGTATTCCCGATATTCCCAAAATATTTCCATGGTATTCCTAACATTTTGTACAGGTATTCCCGAAGTGGCTGACCCCTCGACAATATTTTTCTCCTCGTCCTTACTCAGTATAGCTTCTGGTCCCATTTTTCCAAATCGTAACACGTTTCCTTTCAATCGTAAGATAAGTGTACTTCTGGGCACTCTATTATTTTTTGCTGCTGAAGCAACTGATTCACCACTAGAAACTGCAGCAACTGCAGCTTTCATTAGTTCTTCTGAATATTTGAGCATATTCCCTTTGGTTGGTGGCATGATCGATCTGAAACACCGGTAGTTGACACTCATGTGGCCCAGTAGATAATATAGTGTCATCTACTGGTACGGATTGAAATGCTTACTTCATATAAATTTTGTGGAATAAGCAGACTTGAAAATATGTTTTAAATGCATTTTTAATATAAAATAAATTTAACATCAATTCATCACTAGTTGACAGCACTGTCAACTACTGGGGCATATACGATCCTAGGTACCAGTAGATGACACCGAGATAAAAAAAGTTGTACATAATGGATAAAATACGCTTTTAAATATTTTGTAAGCCAACTTACCTTCTATAGAAATGTTAGGTTCTAATAGGTTTCAAAAAACAAATATACAGTAGTATAGTTTAAAGTTCAAAAAAACTAATATCCTTAACACATTCCACTAAAAAACACTAATTTGATGCACAGCACCAGACCTGCCAACAGTTGTATGCAGCCATATTGAAATTTTGAGTCGGTCGGAGAACCAAATGCATGTTTGTGAAGATCGATGGCACCTGTTGTACTTACATGCAAAGAGATTAGTTGTAGCATCAGAATTATTCTAATTTTTTAGATTTGAAAATCAAATTGTCAACTACCGGTTCATTGTCAACCACTGGTTCCTATACCTTAGTCTTTTAGTTTTTGTTTGGTTATCTCTTGAGAAGTTTTCTCAAAGTTGAAGGTAGTTTATTACAAATTTTTATATTATGATAGACATGTCTTTGATTGTACGAATATATATAATTATAAAGAATAGGATATCATTGTGTCAATTTAAATAAGATACTGCCGCAGTTGAAGCTCATATTCTGCAGGTAGATAAAATTTTTTTAACTTAAATGGCCTGCTTTAGAATTAACATTTTTCAATACAATTTTATTTCGTTAACATTAGGAGTACCCACTAGACATATTCCACAAATAGGTATGATATAGATGAACAAATAAACCAAAATAATCCCATCTATATTTTAAACTTATAAAAACTCTTGTTTATATCTCCAACAATGGAATCTGTCAACGTCATTGATTGGCAAACTCGAGCTGAGTTCGACTTACGCACTCTTTTAACGCTTTTCACTCCAAGAGTACTATTTCCTTTCGGCTTTTTGCATTTGGAGTGAAATTTGCAATATTTTAGCGTTCGGGCATTACGGAGTGTAGTGAAAAAAAAATTCACTCCTTAAGTCCCATCTCGTGAAGCAAAAGTTTGAAAAATAAAGTAGAATTTGACATATAAGGAACTTAACATTTTGTGGTTTGGCGAATGTTAAATGAGCGTACATGCACGAATTGTTAGCTAAGTTAATTAATGCTTGCAAAGATGGAAAATATTTCATCAAATACAATATAATAAAAGTAATCAATAATATTGGGTGTTTCAGCCAAAAGTCCCCAGGTCATTATCTCGTAAAATAATAAAGATACTTAAAATTTGTAAATTGTGGATAATTGACACCAAAAAAGGTCTTAAATAACTGAAGTTAGAATTGTTCCTTCGCAGTGCACAGAGATGGCGCTGCGGTGAGAAATTATTTTTCGATGGCTGGAACCTTGAAACATGATTCATACGAGTAATGAATAAATTGTGAATAATTTTGACTATGTATAAAATTTTGTAAATACCAGCCGTTTTGGAGCTACATGAATTTTTTCCTCCATTTTTTTTTGTCTCTGTAAATTTTGAAAACTTCTGTAACTTTTCTGTTTATCATTTTAGAACACCAATTATTTAGAACTTTTATCTTATTATATTCCATATTTCTTATATTATTACATATTTTGAAAATTTTTATAATTTTCAGAATTTTTCAAATGCAAATAATTTTTAAAATTTAAAATTAGTAAAAATTTTCAAAATATGTAATAATATAAGAAGTATGGAATATAATAAGACAAAAGTTCTAATGGTGTTCTAAAATGATAAACAGAAAAGTTAAAAGTTTTCAAAATTTACAGAGACAAAAAAATGGAGAAAAAAATTCATGTAGCTCCAAAACGGCTGGTATTTACAAAATTTTTTACATAGTCAAAATTATTCACAATTTATTCATTAATCGTATGAATCATGTTTCAAGGTTCCAGCCATCGAAAAATAATTTCTCACCACAGCACCATTTCTGTGCACTACAAAGGAACAATTCTAACTGCAGTTATTTAAGACCTTTTTTGGTGTCAATTATCCACGATTTACAAATTTTAAGTATCTTTATTATTTTACGAGATAATAACCCGGGGACTTTTAGCTGAAACACTGTATAATAATATCATCAATACATTTCCCATGCAAAATGAATCACAGGTGAAATTGTATTATTCATAATTATTTATGTAACTGATCACAATAAGTTACAAATAAATCTAAAACGTAGATATTGAAAGTTTGGTGAGAAAATACCCTTTGACAGTAGTTGGAATATTTCGTGTTCGAATAGATACAATTCCCAATTTTTACTCTATGATCACATGATGAAAATCTACTCACACTCCACTCTAGCACCGTATGTACAAGACGAACTCAGCTTCGTATAAACAAATGCACAGAAGACAGGAACTATAGTACCTGTCTTCTGTGACAAAAGTCATAGTAACCAAAAGATAAATTAAAATTTTGACACTCATTTATTTTTAACTCTATGATGATGACCAGACCATTTAAACAAATTCCTAAGGACATTCATAGAAATCCCAACTTAGGTGTTTATGAACGATTTTCACTGTATTTTGTATTTTAATTACCATTTTATCCATGCCTCTGGGTCCCAAACTAGTACGAATTGCATCACACACAGCTGAAAATTAAAAGTCATTTTAAGACACAAAATTTAGAATTTATTGAAATTAATATATTCCTACATTATTATAATATATGAAAATAAGCTAATAAGAAGAATTTGATACAACATCAAAGTTTAAAGTTATAATAATTCATTGTTTACCTTTTGCGGCATTAATGTTACTAGTCCTTACATCGCCCGGTTTACTTTTATCTTTATATGCCACATTTCTTCCTCGATTTCCATCTCCAGCTGCTGTCGGAGCTGTCATATTTGTATCTAGTCCAATTTTGATTTAAAAGATTAATTAATATTTTGGATGTTTGTAGATTTTAAAACGATTGTTAAACAGTTAAACTACACCCAAAAAACATTTGTCTTTTCGCAATTGACAGTTCATGAATAATAGAGACCCCGTGTGACCGATAAGTAAAATGTGACCACGTTTAGCCGATAAAATAGTATGATGATAGGTAGAAAACTGTAATAGTACTATTTTATACAACTTTAAAGATATCTAAACAAAGAAAGTAATTCGATTATACCAAAATTATACAGTTTAAAACTTGATTTCCTAATTGACGTTACATTTCGGCTTATAGAGTAAGTCCTTTTTAGAAAAATAAATATTTCCTCATGTCTGACATCTATGATAGGATAGGATGGATCGAAGTTTCTTAGATGTAGTGCGCTGCAATGGTAGCATTCTATAATAAATGCTCTCCAATAGATGGCAGGCTCCAGTTCTCTAATTCGCAGTGAACTATACTCAAGATCCCTAAAACTATACCACAGAATAAGGAACTACTAGTTCTCTTTTCTGTGACTATACTATGTAGTATAGTTCAATCAGTGTCACCAACTGGCGAACTGGCGGGTATTTATCGTCAATTGACGATTTACACGAAAGAAAGTTTGGTAAAAAGTGTCTAGATTGGTATCACTGTAATTCACTGTACATGTTGACCAACTCCACGGTCATTAAACCCTACGGTTGTCTCAATCAGCAGTTTGTGTGCGAGAGAGACGCGGGGGGCGGGAAATCGAACGAAAGAGACAGACATATCTGATTTCCGTGCAAAAGACAGAGACAAAGATGCTTGTAGTGTCTACAGGTGACGTAGGCTGTAGACCCTACTGGAGTCTCTGTCTCTGTCTTCTGCACGGAAATCAGATATGTCTGTCTCTTTCATTCGATTTCCCGCCCCCCGCGTCTCTCTCGTCCTAAAGCTGCTGATTGATGTAACCCTATCGTTTATTGACCGTGGACCAACTCGTCTAATTTCCAAACTTTGCAACAATTAAATACCTATAATATAATAATCATTACATTGTTTTCATTATCTTTAATGTTAAACCTACTTCCATTGAATATAAATCATCTTTATTAGGTTGAGTCTACAATATTTAAAAAATGTCGAATTATGCATTTTGTCAGTCACTGCTGCCAACTCTTCTAAACTGAGAGTTGGAAACAGTGTTTGACAAATTGCATAATTCGACATTTTTTAAATATTGTAGACTACGAAACAACCTAACAAATATGATTTATATTCAATGGAAGTTAGGTTTAACATTAAAGATAATGAAAACAATGTTATGATTATTATATTATAGGTATTTAATTGTTGCAAAGTTTGGAAATTAGACGAGTTGGTCAACATGTGCAATGAATTACAGTGATACCAAACTTTCTTTCGTGCAAATCGTCAATTGACGATTTGCACGAAAGAAAGTTTGGTAAAAAGTGTCTAGATTGGTATCACTGTAATTCACTACACATGTTGACCAACTCGTCTAATTTCCAAACTTTGCAACAATTAAATACCTATAATATAATAATCATAACATTGTTTTCATTATCTTTAATGTTAAACCTACTTCCATTGAATATAAATCATCTTTATTAGGTTGGTTGGTAGTCTACAATATTTAAAAAATGTCGAATTATGCAATTTGTCAAACACTGTTTCCGACTGTCAGTTTAGAAGAGTTGGCAGCAGTGATTGACAAAATACATAATTCGACATTTTTTAAATGTTGTAGACTACGAAACAACCTAATAAAGATGATTTATATTCAATGGAAGTAGGTTTAACATTAAAGATAATGAAAACAATGTTATGATTATTATATTATAGGTATTTAATTGTTGCAAAGTTTGGAAATTAGACGAGTTGGTCGACATGTACAGTGAATTACGGTGATACCAATCTAGACACTTTTTACCAAACTTTCTTTCGTGCAAATCGTCAATTGCGGGGATTTTAGTGATGTGTGGAAATTTTGGCGGGTAATGGCTTTAGGTGGGTAAAATGCGGGTATTTTGTGATTTTAAAAAAATTGTCATTTAACATTTTTTTTCTTACTACTACTTTCATAATGTAATCTAAAAGAGAATGAGTACAACTTCCTTATTCATAATATAATGACAATGAGTCACCCAATGGTCACGTACCGTTACCACAGAAGACCTATAGGTCTTCTGTGCCGTTACTATATCGGACATTGTTTTTTGGAATAGGCACTATGTGATTCCTTCGCTGACACTGTCAATTGTCAGTTGTCAACTTAAATTCACATTTATTTTTATATATTTATATTTTTGTTGTTATTACATCGTTAGAGTTGTGTTATTTCTTTATTAGGTCACATCACGTATATTTTTTATGAAAATATTCATTAATTACATATTTATATTGTTTTATTATCTTCCATTCCTTCTTACGAGTATCACTAATAACCTGGTAAAATTGTTTAGCACTAAACCAGGCCGAAAACAACCTTTATAAGAAAAAAATTGAAACAAGCTAAAAACGTACTCTTCGCCAATTTACTGAGCTTTTTATATATAATTGTTACACATTCTATAGGATACTCTTCGCAGTTTTCTTGTAAATAATGTTAGTTTTTGGACATTCTAAATTTTGTGATATAAACTTTGTTGTGAAAAAAATTGTATGAAAAAAAAATGGAAAAAAAATCCAACCTGCGGGATTCGAACACGGGACCCTTGGATTGCAACGAAAAGCTTTAGCCGCTGCGCCACCACCTGTTGCTAGGAAAATTGATTGTCTGTAATATATATCTGTAGACATTCATACATATTTCACTTCTAGAAATATTAGTAAACTTCATATACAAAAAAAAATTTGTTATGGAAATAATATCTCGCGATTTCCATTTTAGTACAAGCCACAAAAATTAAGAAAAAAATTTTTTTTTTTAAATTAAATAATTAATAACTTTTTTATTTACTGATTGATTTTCTTCAAAAACAATAGGGTTCTTCCTCTAGCTAACACTAACTTATTTTCTAAATTTCAATACAATCGGACTTTTCTTTCTTAAGTTATCGTGCTTACAAGAAACGTGACGGACGGACAGACGGACGGACAGACGGACAGACGGACAGACGGACAGACGGACATTTTGAAAGTTGTTCAGAATTCGTTCACTAACACAATGATATAAAAATTTTTTCTCTACGAGCGATATTTACGATTTTAGAAATGTGCCGATCAAATACAATATACTCTTCGTTTTTGCGAAGAGTATAATAAAGTATCTGTCTTCCCATTCTGTATTTTGGTGGGGAAATTCATATATTTAGCGGGTAATCCGGGGATTTTCTTTATGATTTTGTGGGTATTTAAAATCTACTCGTTGGCAACGCTGAGTTCAATCCTCAATTTCATTTGTCATTTGTCAAATCCGTAGGTCAAATCGATTGACGCTCTATCGATAGAGGTTATGTGTTACGTTATTAACAGTGGTTCTGAACAATTTAGAAAAATAAAATGGAAATTCATGTTGAAACAGCCATTAGGGTTTGCCCCATGGATTACAACAATGGAGATATGGTTTGTGTGCAAAGTAACCCCCTGAACAATACAATACAACTATCAAATAACCAAGTATATCCAGTGAATTATGCACTGCCAATAAATTGCTGCCAAAATACTTTATTCTCTACTGTTATTACACCTTTGGTTAACTTCTTATTGGAAGGATGTGATGTTTCAATTGTCACTATTGGTCAGTCTGAAACAGGCAAAACATACACTCTATTTGGCCCGGGATTTCACTTCGCTTCAAGTGAAGCAGAACATGGAATCGTACCAAGATTTATAAGAGAAGTTTTCACTAAGGCAAAACAGTATCGTGATCGAAATTCTTCCATACACATAACTTGGTCACAAATTTGTGGTGAAAATGTGCAGGATTTACTAGGAGGAGGAAGTGTAGAATGTGCAGATATTTTGGACGCATTTCAGTTAATCCAGTTGGGTATGTCAAATGTGGCACGTAAGTGCGCACACACATTATTTACTCTTACTTTGGAGCAACAGTGGATAGTCGATGCTATTGTCCAGCACAGAATTTCTACTGCAAGTTTTGCCGATCTAGCTGGTAGTGAGAAAATTGTGATGTACGATAATAGTGGGTTGATGCAAACTATCCCTATAGATCCAGGTCTTCAAGCGCTACAGAGATGTATAATGACACTTTCAGATCCTTGTTTAAATAGTTTTAATGTTAATCAGATTCCATATGCTCAATCAGTATTAACAACATTATTGAGAGACTCATTCGGAGGGCGAGCAAAAACCTTAGTAATTGGCTGTGTCTCACCATTGTTAAATGATTTCACAGATACATTATATACTTTACAGTTAGCTATACGTGCACAATTAGTTAAAAATATAGTTACTGTAAATTCGTATACTACGTATGATACTTTGCAAGAGAATTTTGATGTTTTTGGGCTACAGTTTGCTGCAAATCAATTGTTAAAATTAGTTTCTAATGCTGAAGAGTTATTTCAAAAACTAGTATTAAATGGAGGTTTGAATAAAACGGAAGTTGAACAAATATCTCAGTGGTTAACTCTCAAACAAGAATGCGAGGAATGTCTAAGTGAAAATTCTGAACCACACAGGTCTTTAGAACGCATTGAAGAGGAAATTGAAGATAGTACTGAAAGCATAAGTGATAGCGAGGAGGGTATAATAGAGGAAGAAGAATCTCAAACTCTACTTGAAAAACTAGATACTCTATTGGAATCTTTTCGAGTTAATACTGATTCCTTAGTTTTTAGAGCCAATGCAGCACTTAATACTACTAATTCCTATGCTAAGGATAGTATAAATAGTTCAAGTAACACGTACCGTTCCAAAGGAGCTAGAGGAAGGAGAGGCAGTATACATTCAGTAGATGATCTACCTTGTTTATCGGTTAATACTTTAAAACTTGGTGAGGAAGACGTAATCCCAGAGCATGTGCAGAAGACCAGTATTGATGCTCCATTGACATACGAAATGAAAAAGAAGATATTAAAGCAGATAAATACTGCAATAGAAGGCTGCCAAAAACAAATTAGTGACTTAGAACAGACAATCAAAGTAAAGGAAAATTTAATGCAACAGTTGTTAAAACACAAAGATACTCAATCCAACGCTCACCTGAAAATCGAACAGAAATGCCAAAGGCTAAAGAAAGAATACGAAAATACTCAAGGAAAAGTGATGCAAGCACAGACACAGAAAAATCAGTATTTAGAAGGAAAGTACAAGACTGAATTGGAAGAAGTGGAAATAAAATTAAAAGACGCTGAATCTCTGAAAAATATTACTGAAGATGGAAGTAGAAAAGTAATGGAATTGGAAACTAGTTTACGTACCTCAAAAAAGCAGCTAGAGAAATTGAAGAAGTACAAAAAAAAAGAGGAAAAAAGAAAATTAAACTATGAAAATCAGATAAAAGAAACAATAAAATTAAATCACTCCAAAGAGAGTTCTAACAGTACTGATAAAAATAAAAGCAATGACGACCTCAAGGCAGTAGCACTGATATCTTGTTCAAGTAGTACAAGTCTAAATGAAAACAGTACTAATATTTCGTTGTCCAACGAGGATTTGGAGTGTCTTAGACACGAAATCCGTAATTTACGGAAAACACGAGAATACCTGCTGGAACAGAAATGTAAAATTGATGCCAAATCCCAAAATAAAAAGATTTTAAATGATATTGACGAGAGGAAACTTTTACAGTTTGAGGAAGCTATTGAAGCAATTGACTTGGCAATAGAGTATAAAAACGAGATCATTTGCGGCCATAGGCCTGTAAGTGAGAGAGCGCTGGAGAGGGTAGAAGAACAAGGTGATAAAATGTTGATGGACCGGCTTATGAAGCTTAATGAAAATGAGATGAGAGTCCTTCTGCACAAATATTTTCAAAAGGTTGGTCCTTTTTATTTTTTTGTTTAATTTTTTGGTCGCTTATTCTCTGATCTGGATATTATAATACTGATTATAACTAATGCTTGGTTATCTCTATTTCTTATCTTTTCTCTATCTTTATAAAGTGTCATGCAGAGATCGGTTATCTCTACCTGTAAATGTGTTCAAGCATATACAATACGGGGAACGAAAGTAGTAGGGATTGCAATTTACCGGTAGTTTTAATAACCGGTAAATCGGTAAATAAAAATGTAAATAACCGGTTAACCGGTATTTACCGGTAATTTTTAGAATGAATGATTAGGGTGACGAAAATGGTAATTGTCTTTTTCCATGTACAAAATTATCTAAATTTAACAAAAAACATTTTTATATACGTATAATTAATATAATTAGGCTTTGAGAAACATATTTTTTCCAAATTGATATTCGCTTACAGTCGAATGAAAAAATTCTACAGTTTTGCGAGAGACATATCTAGAGAGTGTAAATCAAAATTTTGTGATTCACTCATATTCTTTAGTTGATTATGGTGATGTTGTATATGGAAAGTTATTATCGGCGACAGCAAAAAAGAAAATTCAAAAACTTCAAAATTCATGTATGCGTTATATTTACAGTATCCCATATAGACAACATATATCACCACATCTAAATAAACATAGCATATTAAACATGGAAAACCGCAAACGTTTGCACATGCTCACACTTATTTGGCGAATAATTCATAATGACGAACCTCAGTACTTAAGAAATAAGTTAATTTCACGAGATCACTTGCATAATACAAGATACATACAAAATTTTTTGGTGCCTCAGCATGAAACTGCGATTTCTCAAAGATCATTTACGTATTTTGCATCTCATCTTTGGAATGAACTTCCAAATGAATATGAAAAATATAAATCAAAAAAAAATTTGATTAAAGTTGTCAAAAATTACATTTTGGCTGATCAGAAGCAGGAGACTTGATGCTGCGTTATGGGTGCGCGTATATTTCTTTTTCATTTTCCCATATAATTTTATTTACTTTTAACCTTTTTGCTTCGCTTTGGGGGGTCTGCCCGTTCCCCTTGTCTGCTCGCATGTCTGAGTGCTGCTGTTGTTATTATTGTTATTATTATTATTATAAAATATAACATTTGTTAGATTATTATAATTCATTACTGAATATTAACAAATAAAATAATAATAATTTTTTTCTTGGAATTTTAGATTTATATGTATTAATATTTTTTTATAATCTCTTTATAATCTTAGATTTAGTTTATTTGTATTTGGGCAAATGGAAGAAGAGCTCTACAGTTCAATTTGTACCATTTTTAGTTTGAGTAAAATAAACGTATTATTATTATTATAATGAACAAACAAAAGGTTTTTTTATCAAAAGGAAAAAATATAAATGAAATTAAATATATAATTATTCTGTAAATAACAAAAATTACAAACAAAAACTCAAATAGGGCATTTACTGAATACCTAATCTAAAAATACAATATTTTTTAAAAATAGCAAGTTAAAAGGGCTAGTTTTTCAAAGCTGTATCTGTTAGTCGTCTGATATTTGTACATAGAATACCACCAACTGAAAATGCCCTTCCTCTATCGATATTGGTAGGTCGATAAGTTAATAAGAATTGGTAATAACATTCTTCTAAATATTTTCCACGGATATATGAGGCAGTGAAATATTCAATTTCCTGTCGCAAGATATTGTCAATGTCTCTCTTACTTGTATTTCTTGGGGCTTGGTGTTTGGGTTTTACTTTTTATAATATTATTTATTTATTGTTAAAAGTGCTCAGTGTTGGGACAGTCACTCTATATTTAGTGAATACTAGTCACTGACATAAAAAGAAACGTTGAATACGTGACATATCGTAAGTTCAGAATTTACCGAAATAACCGGTAAAAAAATAAAATAACCGGTAATTATCGTCATGTGTTTTTTGTCCTGTTTACCGGTTAACCGGTTAACCGGTAATGCAATCCCTAGAAAGTAGGCAAACTGGGAAATTCTATACACTTATGTACATGTGCAATATGCGTCAGGATCATACAGTGATATTAAATGGGGGCATGCCAATGGAATGTCAGCTAACTGCTTGCTGCCTGATTCATGATTTGCTCTACACTGTAAAAAATGAGGGTAAATTTACCGTCGCTGCGTGTAAAATTTTAACGTAACTTTACCCGCAAAGAGAGCATAAACTTCCATTTACCAGGGAAGATTACCCAAAATATAAGGTAAATAGAAATTTTACACTCTCTTTGCGGGTAAAACTCCATTACAAACGACGGTAAATTTACTATGAAAAGAAATTCCTGTCTGGATAAGGGGCAATTTTGTTACACCACGGTGGTGTAATTTTTTCAAAATTTTGAAATTAAGTCAAGATAGGAAAAATAAAAAATACGGGATGGATAGATCACGTGTTTAGGAACAAAAAATATCCTAACAAAATTTATCGCTAAAGCCATGGTTTTCCTGGAAAAAACTAGTCAAGTGAAAAGTTATAACTCGGAGCGAGATCCATTCGTGCGTGCGCTTGATTACGTATGACTGTGACACAGACTCACTGAATTACATGTCACTAAATCAGAATTTGTTCAATCTATATAAGTGTTGGTTCATTTAAAAGATGGAAAATGTAGCTTTCTGATGCCTTTTTTGTTTTAAACAATACAAGCAAAGGATGGATGGGAAAATATACTTATATGTATTATCAAGGCCGAACTCAATCGTCGCAATAAAAAATATAGAAAAAAATAAAAGCCCTTCAAAAAAATTCTATCTTCATTGAGAACTGTTAAAAAGTATGTACACTTCATGATTATTATGGTTTATTAAGTTGTAGTAACGTGGATTCACAAAAAAGTATATCTCAAATCATTTTAATTTCCTTGCTTGATGATTTTCTTGATAAATATGTATATTGAAGGCTGTAACTTGCCGAGAATTTGACCCATTGGAAAAAACAAAGTATCACTATTTCGAAAAAATGTATACTTTTCGAATGTTCAAACACAAATTCATTTACTTGTATGTATTTTTTCGAAAATATGATCAATCAGATCATGATAAGAAATTGCGATTTTCACGATCTTCACATAACTATGAAAATATCTTTGATTGTTTTGAATATAAATTCTGGAACTTTTCCAATACATTAACAAATGTATAAGGAATCCATTGGATATAGCTGAAATGTGGATAGGTGTACTTGTAATAAATACAATACAGTAAAGGCCCGTAAAAATTCATGCAAGCGATTCAGCGGCTATGTGTGGTGTCTGTGTATGCGTTCATAATTATATATTTTCTCTCCGTACTCACTATTTATCCTCCTATTCACTAAGAAAAATGTTAAAAATGTGTATTCAGAAAGAAATAAGCTTTATTTTACTTGTTAGAACCGCTAAGAACTTTTAGAGGTATTTAGAGGAATTTTAGAGGTTCCATAGTATGCATTTAACCGTGCGCTTGGTCGTGCAGAGTGACAAAGTTACTTCACTATTTTTTCCCAGGAATACCGTGGCTTTAGCGATAAATTTTATTAGGACATTTTTGTTTAGAAACACATGACCTATCCATTTGTATTTTTTATTTTCTCCTACCCTGACTTAATTTCAACATTTTGAGAAAATGGATAAAAAAATTTTTTTTTCACTTTTTTTTATGTTCTGCATCCGAGCGGAATGTAAACTTTTCAGGATATTATTCTATACACTTTCACGAACTCATTAAAAAAAAATTATTCATGTTGCAAGTTTTTGTAGGTTTCACTATAAAATGTTCTCTGTCGTCTGGGCTCTATGATTATTATATTATAGGTATTTCATTTTTACAAAGTTTAGGATTTAGATGAGTTAGTCAACATGTGCAGTGACTTTTAGTGATACCAATTTAGTTTTCGTCGTGACACTTTTTACCAAACTTTCTAATGTGAAATTGAAACTTGACAATAGCACATTGCGGCGGGCAACAATTTTTGCATGGTGCCCAATTATCTGATAAAAACCGTTAATCGTAACTATAATTTGTTACTCAAATGCCTTATTTTTAAACCAATAATTTATGGTTAAAGTAAGAAACATTTTTTGTAATATTTAACGTTTTATGAAAATTCTCTATACTTTGTTGATGCTTCGCTTCTGGTTAATCCTTCATTAGAAATATAGCCACTGGATGTCATAATTATTGTGTTAAATAATTAGTTTAAAATTACATATAAAATACATCTATTCTTTTATACTTATGACAGCTTATACAGTATTTGTTGTACTTTGAGTTTGTAGTATGTTCTCAATACACTAATTTCTGTGGAGAAATAAATATACTGATGTGAATAAATTTTTAGGTAATCGATTTACGTAGCAGCAGTAAGAAATTAGAATTGCAAGTGGTGGAATATGAAAATCAAAATGAAAACCTAGCTTGCCGCGTACAAAACTTAAGTCATTCACTACAACAAGTTCGATTGGAGGGCGAAAGAAGGATAATTTTACTCCAACAACAGCACGAAGATAAGATTCACTTAGTACTTCGACATTTGGCCAATGATGGTAGCGGTGATGGAGACCAGGTTATTTCAAGGGTTTTGGGAAATAAAGTACTTCCCAGGGCAGTTGGTGGTACTAGCAAACAAGTTGGTAAAAGTAGTAGCTTGATTACAAGGATTACTAGCATAGCTAGACATGAGATTGTGCCAAGGCAATTGCAGTCTGTCATACCTGCCCCACAGGCGAAAATTACAAGGCAGAAGAATAAGTTGTTTATTCAGCAGACGAATAAGTGAACAGTATTTTGTAACTTTAAAGTAAAAGGTTAGTCTCACTTGATACTTTGCTGATGATAGAAGCGAAGGTAGGCAGGTTGTATATAAAGAGAAATTGTTCATGACAACTTGGGTTGTTAATATTATTAAGGATATTTTCCGTTAATCGATGTTTTCCAGTGACGGTAATTGGTGGGTTACTGAAAATATTTATTTGAAATCTTTGAATATTGTACAAAATAAAAGAAATGCCTTTTTTTCTTATTAAAACTATGTTGATAATAAGATATTTTCTAATGTCACTCCTCTTCAAATATGTACTTACCATTAAACTTAACAGTCTTGAAAGGCAAATTGACTGCCTTTACTTTCAACACCAAATAATTGATCTACCAATTTTGCAAGAATTTGAACTAGGACCCAATTTGATTGACGGAGCATATTATCCTTAATGATATATACTGTAATTAACACATTGAGCCCTGGGTGGGTAAAATTTGACCCTCACTCCAAATGTCCCCCTGGACCGCGATGTGCGTGCACTACCCACGCGAAAGTCGTAAATATTTAGACCTCTATTAAAACGATAAACTCACATTTACACCTAAATGCTTAGGAACTACATATAAGTTCACATTTTCAGTGTCAAAAATTGGTGACTAACAGCCATTTGCACCGTTTTCATTTTAAGCGATGAATAACTAATCGAGGTTTAATTTTTAAACCAGGTTTAACTTGCGTCTTACTGCACCGAGCTTTATTGTTTGTGGTTTACTTATAGAGTGAGATCCCAGAGCCGCCAGACCTACATCATTTTAGCAAAGCTAATATTTTGACAACAAATAGTGTAATATCTAGTTAAGAACATATGTGTATTTGCTAGTTTGAAAGCGGGGCTCTTTTGCAGAAAACAGGTATAAAAATTTTACTCAGTACGTTAAATTATGATAGCTGGATTATTTTACAAGTGACACGCTAACTACATGGTGTCAGCATCAATCTCCGAAACTTTAGGTCCGAGGTTCGATCCCTGAGCGTTCTCAGTTTTTTTTTTCAAATATACGTACTAAGAAAAAAGTTATGGCCAAAAATAATAAATATTTCCCTATCGGTTGTCTCTTTCTTGGTAATCGCCACTTTAAGTTAATATTTGTTGAAAAAAAGAAAGCTGAGAACGCTCAGGATCGAACCTCTGACCTTAAGATTCGGAGGTTGACGCTTACACCACGTCGTTAGTGTGTCACGTAGAAAATAAACCAGCTATCATACTTTAACATACTGAGTAAAATTTGTATGTACCTTTTGTACCTGTTTTCTGCAAAAGAGCCCCGCTTTCAAACTAGCAAATACGCATACGTTCTTAATTAGATATTACACTATTTGTTGTCAAAATATTAGCTTTGCTAAAATGACGTAGGTCTGGCAGCTCTGGGATCTTGGACTATTGAGTTGATAGTTAACCTGTGATTTTAGGGAATTTGGTATTCTGCTAACTTCTCTTTCAAAATTATAACCTTATTTCTGTCAACTATTGTCAAATATTTGTCCTTTTCAGAAAAAACGTGAATCTGTGTATGTACATTTTTACTACTAGTTATCCGTTTAGAAAATCTTTATAAATATGAAAAACCATAATAAAAATAAAAGATCAAGATCCGATAATTTTTCATTAGTTTAAAAACTTTTGCTTATAATACGGCCACAAAATGCAACAATGTATTGGAAAATAAACAAACAAATAACGTAACGCCTCAAGAAAATGCAAATATTTGTTAATAAAAATAAAAAATGAAAATATACTAAAAATTGAGGTTATGCACAACATCAACGACTGCGCAGGAATTGCGGTTAAATTTAATCGCCCTTTAAGCGGCCAACTTTGGAGGTTTAAGTTAAAGCAAGTTTAAGCTAATTTAATCAAGGATTAAAGAACGGTGCAAAGCAAATTTTAAATTTAATGGAGGTTTAAGTTTAATCCTCTATTAAACAATATGGTGCAAGCGGCCGTTAGAAATTAATTTATTTTGACATTTGAATTCTAAAAACAATGTATATGAACTTGTTACTGATAGGACCGGTTTATCAATGTAGGGTTAAATTTGCGTGTAAACTAGCCCTGGGCTAACTTTAACCTCGGGGCAAAGTGAGTGTTAAACTGGCATCTGTTTATCCACCACATTTTATGTGTGGATTAGCAAACCCTTGAATAACCTGAGGTTGGTAATACTTTCTGCAGGGTTACCAGCCCTAGGTTGATCGTGATTGGCCGAAAAATGAGTGATTTTCTGTTTTTTAGATTTTAAGTTTTTGTTACTGGGTTAAGATCATTTGTTTGCTTTTGTCTAAAAGTCACCTGACAGTGACAGCAATGAGCAACAACAATTATTATAATATAAACTAAAATATTTTCTGGTCAATAGTTACATTTTTTGTTAAGCAGAGAAAAGAAGCGCAGGATATTTTTTTAGAGTGTTTTTATTAATACTCAAAACTGACTGAATATTTCATAAGCAACTATTAAATATTATTAGTTATCCTTAAGGGCATAACACAAAACAAGTGTGGGTTTACATATTCAACACCCCCACTATGTTAAAATTTACGTATAACAATGAAAATAATTAATACTAAACTTTAACATTAATTAAACCCATATTCGTTGCACAAAAAACTTGCTTTGGACCTGCCACAGCTTTGGTTAACGCATCAGCCACCATAAGATTCGTTTCAATATATTCGACTTGAATGATCGACTCGTTTATTTTATCTCGAACAAAATTATGTCTGATATCGATGTGCTTCGATCTAGGTTTATAGCCATCGTTCTTCGCCAAATGTATAGCTCCATTATTGTCACAATTGATAATAATTGGTTGCTTCGATAATTTGCCATTAAATTCATCAATAAACTGTTTAAGCCATGATGCATCATGAGTCGCTGAACTCAATGCCATGTACTCAACTTCAGTGCTAGATAGAGCTACTGTAGGTTGTCTTTTGCTCCCCCATGATATGGCGCCGTTTTGCATCTTGAATACATAACCCGTACAAGATCTTCGTTTATCGACGTCTGATGCCCAATCAGCATCTGAATAGCCTGTAATTGCAACTTCACCTGAATTGCAAAACTTGAGTTTGAGCCCAATTGTGCCTTTGAGATACCTCATTATGCGTTTTACTGATACCCAATGAGATTTTCCGAAATTCGTGTTATATCGACTCACATCTCCGACCGAGAAAGCGATGTCTGGTCTTTTCCCATTTGCATCTTCTCATCTTCATTCTTTCATTTCTAAAGATAACTTTTGGCCCGGATCAGATGGAGTGCAAGCTGGTTTGCAATCGCTCATACCATATTTTTCAAGAATTTCACGGATATATTTTTCTTGATCCAAGTAATAATTGCCCTCTTGATCAGTAGAAATTCTCAAACCAACACAATACCTAGCTTCACCTAAGTCCTTCATTTTTAAAAAATTCGAGAGTAAACTTTTAATTTCATCTTTCTCAATCTCGTCTTTGTAAAGAATCATTAAGTCGTCAACATAAACAGCAACGATTAGTACTGCTTTACCTTCTGATTTTCTGATGTATACACATGGGTCTATTTTTGATTTTACCAGGTTCAATTTTTTAAGAACATTGTCCAACTTTATGTTCCATTGCCGTCCGCTTTGTTTTAAACCATACATTGCCTTTTGTAACAGACAAACTTTCGATGAACCGTCTTTATAGCCTTCTGGTTGTTCTATGTATATTTCCTCATCTAGACTGCCTTGTAAAAATGCTGTTACTGCATCCATTTGATGAATTTTGAAATTTTCTCTAGCTGCAAATGCAAGTAATAACCGAATTGAAGTATACCTGATTACAGGAGAATAAGTTTCATCGTAATCTAGACCAGCCACTTGAGAATATCCTTTAACTACCAATCTAGCCTTATGTCGAACTATTCTACCGGATTCATCACGTTTCAATTTGAACACCCATTTTGTTTTCAATGGTTTGCGCCCATCTGGTAAATTTGTCATCATCCATGTTTCATTTTGCATCAATGAATTCATTTCACTTTTCATAGCCTTTTGCCAATCTTCACTATCATATCTAGATAATGCTTCAGTCATAGTTAAGGGTTCAGGCTCATTTTCTTGTGACTCCGCTAAATAAATAAAATCATCATGTTTTACCGGCTTGTGAATTCGATTTGATCGCCTTAAAACCACGTTTTCACTGTCAGGTTCTGTCACCACAACGTTTGGTAAACAATCTGGATTAGCGACATCTTGTGAAAAATTATTTTGAGAACAATCTGCTGCATTAGTTGAACTTTCCCCCACTGGATTTGCTGCTATTTCAACATCGTTCATAACATCATCAAAGGAACATTTTGATTCATTTTTAATTTCTTTTTGTACTGATGTAGAATCTTTTAGGAAAATCACATCCCGACTTCTCGTTATTTTACCAGTCACTGGATCAATTAATCGATATCCTCTTGTCTCCTCACAATAGCCGACAAAAATTAACTTTTGCGATTTTTAATAGGCTCACCTGACCATACCTCTTCCGGTATTTCATTTGTACCACTTGCTGATGTTCTATTTATCAAATGCACAGCAGTATGGACTGCTTCAGCCCAATAATTTGTTTTTAATTTTGCGTCAAACAGCAAACACTTTGCTTTCTCCACTATGGTCCTGTTCATCCTTTCGGCCATACCGTTTTGTTCGGGAGTATGGGGCACAGTTGTTTGATGCCTAATACCAAATTTCAACAAAAATTCTTTGAATGCTTTATTGACATATTCCGTTCCATTATCTGAATGTATGATTTTGATTTTTCTTTCTGTTTGTGTTTCAACGAGAGTTTTAAAATCTTTGAATTTATTCAAAACTTCGTCTTTCGATTTTATAAAATACACAAAAACTTTTCTTGAAAAATCGTCAATGAATGTCAAAAAGTATCTTGAACCACCTATTGATTTGTTCTCCATTGGTCCACATAAATCTGTATGTACAAGTTCTAATATCGATTTTGCCCTTTTTCCTTGACTTTTAAAAGGTAATCTCGTCTGTTTAGCCTTTATGCACACTTCACATTGCAATTCATCATCAGATTTTTTTAAATTCACACCTTCAACAACATTGTTCATTTTTTGCACTTGATTAAAGTTTAGATGACCTAATTTTCGATGCCATGTAATGATTTCTTCATTATCTTTAGCAATAAAAGTTTTTGGTGAATTGATAGACAAACGGTACATTCCATCTACTAAATTAGCATAAGCAATTTGTTCAGCTTTCGAATTTACTATCGAACATCCTTCTCTGTCGAAGACGACGCTGTTTCCATTAGCAGTGATTTTTGAAACAGATAATAAATTGGCAGCTAAATCTGGGACATGCAGCACATTTTTAACTTCTATTAAGTTTCCATCAATGTTCATTGTCATATCACCAACGCCTTTAATTTCTAATTTTTCGCTATTTGCAACTGTGATATGTTTTGATTCACTATCGCGAATGTTTATAAGACAATTCTTGTCAACTATCATGTGCTGTGATGCACCACTGTCTAAATAAAACATTAGTTCATGCGATGAAGTGTTTTTGTTCATGACAGTATAACCACTTATTGCGTTAAATGCGTCACCTTTTCTTCTGTCTTTTAACTGACTTTTCAGTTTTTCCTAATTCATGATTTCTTAATTTCCAACATCTTGATTTTTTGTGACCTATTTTACCACATTCGTGACATTTAATCATTGGTTTTCTGTTTTTGCTAACAAATGCCTGTTGAGTTTTTGAAATATTTGATGAAGTCATTTCATATAGCCTTGATTTGATTGAATCACCAGTAATTGCTATTCCACTTGATTCGATTCCCATAATAAATGGTTTGCACTCATCTGTCAACCCAGCCAATAATATTGATCCAACCCATTCATCATTTATATCAAAACCAATACCATTTAATTTATTTGCCGTACCGATGACTACTGAGATAAAGTCATCCATTGATTCTGAATTTTCTAGATTCGTCGACAATAATTTTCTCAATAATCCAATACGTCTTGACAAGCCTTTGTCTTCAAACATTGCTTTCAATTTCAACCATATTTCAAATGCTGGTTCACAATTTTGAATATGAACGTATAAATTCGATTCAATTGACAAAATAATTTTTGCTTTCGATTTTTTCAATTTCCCAACATCTGTTTCCATACAAGTTGTACTATTATCCACCGATGGTTTTATTGTGTTTTCTAAATCGTTTAATTCGAGAAGTGATTTAATTGCAAATGCCCAAGTTTGATAATTTTCATTTGCTTTGTCGATGACGCCATCTCAACAAATTTCACAATGATAATTTACTATATCGTTAATGGAAATCCACGTGGAAAACTAATCAATTTATTTTCTTTTTGAAATTAATTGTCAAACTCCAATTGTCCAATGACTATCGATGAAAAATTTTTTTACTCGATTATTAATTCTACCATTGACAATATTGCATAAACTTTCTTTACATTTCACTCTACTCACTTATAGCCACGGTTATGAGGGCCCATAACCTGTTAAGCAGAGAAAAGAAGCGCAGGATATTTTTGAGAGTGTTTTTATTAATACTCAAAACTGACTGAATATTTCATAAGCAACTACTAAATATTATTAGTTATCCTTAAGGGCATAACACAAAATAAGTGTGGGTTTACATATTCAACATTTTTATTTTAAGAAAATTAATGAAATCCCAACAAAGGTACGCAGAGGTCCCAATTTTTCACCAAAGCGGTTGTTATTAATTAAAATAGCAAATAATTATAAACTTGTCGCAGAATAAAAAAAATTGATGCAATATCTTGCAGGGACAAAGAAGCTGAACGATTTCTACAATACAATAAAATAGATTTTAATATTTGCTGTTTAGTTGCATTAGAAAACTAAGTACGTGTTTTGTGTTCCAAAAATTTCAAAATATCTGTTTCATCATCGCTTATTTCGTCTAAAGCTTCCATTTTTAATAATTTAACAAAAAAATACCTTTGGCTTTTCACCCGTCACCGTCAACAACAAACATAAAATTTTTAGGTTAACAGGCTAAGTTACGTCTGACTTTAGCCCAAGGTTACTTTTAACCCGACTTGATAAACACTTTAGCCTGGAGTTAGTGTCTAGACCCGGGGGGCAAACTAACCTAAGCCTGCATTGATAAACCGGTCATAAGTAATGAATAAAACTGTTTTTTGGATTTATGGGACATAAGAAACAAGTTACACAATAATATATATAGTAGGTAGAACACATATAGTGCAAGCTATCGCAATAGTGATTGACGTACCGCCTATTTAGGCGGTGTCGTTGAGACACATTGGCTGCAGAACGCAGAGTCTACCCCTTCCTACACGCCACTTCAGATGACCGGTATCTTCTCTCTCACTTAATGTAAAAGCTGTGGTAAAAGTGGAGTAAAGACGGGAGATCTATTTGCCGCCCTATTCATTCGTCTCGCCCCTGCATAACGTCATAACCACTCTGTCAGTGCTCTCACTATTAAGAATACTTCAACTATACCTAGTTTTTGGGCATTTTCTTTCGGTGTTTTTCCTACCGTGAACTTCTTTCATGTGTTTATAGCATTGGATATAGCACTGCTAATAATTTTCACAGCTCCAGTGCTACAGCGACGTACATTCATTTTGAGCTTTTAATTAAGAGGTGTGTAGAGCCCAAATACTCTACAAACCTTATACCCAAAATTAGGGGAGTTTTATGAAGGGTAATTTGAATTTCTGAAAAATTGTGTAGGTATAGAGAAATTAAATATTGAAATAAAATAGAGGTACTTAGTCAATTAAAATAACATTTAAATTTTAGTACATAATAGCAAAACAATAAAAACTAATACATTTTTATAATGTTTCTTTGAATGTTTTTATTTGAAATCCTCTACCCCAAAAATCCATAAAACGATACCCCACATCGGTAGTGGGGTGGGGGTGGTAATGGGGGTGGATGTAGTAAAAAAATATTTTGAGGTTCCTGGTTCTTGTACACACACTAAATCACAATTTAATAATGGGGTGGTAATGGGGGTGGCTAATGCCAAAGATTTTTTTGAGACCTTAGCTTCTCTTGTATATACTAAATACCAACTTTATGGACTCTTGTGTCCACAAGGGACGGGCCCCGCAAGGCCCAAAGCGTTCCCTAGGTCTGTGACGTCGTGACGCGACGCCAGAGGCTGGGGAACGTGGTGGCCTTGGGCCCGCTGAAGTTTTCTCTACCGGCTGTTTGTAATGCTCCCGGAACCGAGTGATGCCCAGGCCCGAGCGTTAGATATTGTCGTGCGGCCAACTGGATGCTTCCGTAGGGCGCTGGAACTTCAGCCCCACGGTAGCATCCGTTGGGCGCCAAAAATTCAGTGCAGCTATCTGCATGTATGGGCGTCAAAAGTGCAGTGCAGCCGTGCTCCCCACGAAACGGATTGGTCTCGTTGGAGGCTGTACTGTGGTCAGCAGCTTGGGTGTGAGGCACCTGGGGCTGCAGTGGGAGGGCGTCATCAGAGGCTTCCAACTCGCCGCCGATGATGTCCACCCACGGATGTATGTGCAGGTTTGGGCTAGTTTGATTCATTTTTGTGCAGGTTTTCGAGATTCCCCCTTTTCGCAGAACAACAATAAAACAATACAAAAGCTCAGTCCTAAACGGAGGGCCCGGCAACTGAAGGTTGCTGTACAATAGGTCCGCTCCGTCTGTCTGCCCCTAACTGAAATTTCTAAGAGTGGTGAAGCCGGTCTGATTCTACTTTTGTCTGTCATGCAAAATCCGTGCTAGGTAAACTTGAGTGAGCACCTCTCAGATCGCAACACCGAAAGTGTCGTCCAGAGCTAACTCGCTCTCGTTTACCGAATGTACCACCGTCGAGGCACGCTTTCACGCAGAGCACTGACGTCAACGTTGTTGTTGCTGACGTTGGTGAGCCCCAAGTGAAACCACCACCCTTTAGACAGGTGAGGCTCTGGATTCTGGACTATTTGGCCGATGATTTGGCTGGTTGGTGGAACTTCAAGATCGGCACGCAGGTGGAAAGGTTTGGTTTTGGAGTAGTTGGCTGTTTGGAAGTGTCAGAGGAGCTGGACTGGGAGCTGTCGTGGCAACAGACGATTCCTCTCTAAATAATTTTACGTCGTCTAAAAATAGACGCTTGGCTGCGATGCGTAGACTGCAGTGGATCCTCTTCGCTTACCTGACACTGTCCTTCCTTCCTTTCTTTCCAAAACGTCCTTAAGAGTCCTCTCGCTGAATATCTTCGCCCCTCGGGGCACCTGGGCTTACCTTAAAAAAGGCAGTAGCCGAATGAGCAAGCTCACGAATTCTCTTTAGATTTGATTTGGGTGTGTGCTGTTGTACACCCCAAATCTTGAGAGTCTACAACTTTCCCTAACTGAAGTTGAATTTAAAGTTTAAACACAAACTTGTAAAATAAAACGAACAGCGAAATTTAATCTTAATTCAAAGTAAAATACTAATAACACAAGCTGACGTGTACCCTGTGGCTGTTCGAACTTGACTAACTGCTGTCGTGAAAAGCCGTTTACTAAATACATTGCCACCATTCCAATCACGGAGTCAGGATCATGCACGCTAAAGGGGCGGAGCCTAACCGGGCTGCGTGCTTTTGCATAACTACGGCATGCATGACGCTGGACTCGGTATTTGGATGACGGCAGCGGCAAAGTTAACATCGCGGAGCGATGTGTTTGTTTACGAAATGATTTTACAGGTTTAGAGTTAATAAGTGGCTGGCCTATTACGATGAGAAGTTAATTAATATTAGATGATGACATGCTGAAGGCCTATTATTATTTTAGTGCAAAATACAGAGTGTTAAGTTATTAATACTATTATTTTGTGGTTCAGGATTTTTTTTAAATTTTCTTGGGCCTGGGCCTTGAGCCCGATGACATTTACCTGCTTGATTTACGTATTTACCCCAAATTTACTCCAGTTTACTCCCCAGCCCTTCGACGGAACAAGATGAAAATATAATCTAGTTCCAGATCTCATTAAAGTACATATGTGTACCAAATTTCAAGTCAATATCGTATCTTATCTTCCAGAGTAAACGTGCGCACAAAAAAGTTACAGATTTTTTTGTCGTTTCTATATTTCCACTGTATGTGGAAGTAATATACGTTCAGAGAAATTCTAGATTTTATTTTTTTTTTTTAAATAAGCAAATGCATCAAAACGGCAGCATCGCTTTCTGCTTTTTAACAGCTCTTTTAACATATGGCCACTTTTTATATTTTCATCCACATTTCCAGAAAATACGTAATTACAAGTCGTGAAATGCTTCTAATACATTTGTTGTCATGAATTGAGTTTTTAGAAAGTGTTTCATCGAATCAAGATTTGCCTTTTAAAATAGATGCCTTTTTTCTTTATAACGGTTTCATAAATACATTTGTCATGGCTGTTTTAAGACACTAGTTTTGTATTGGTCCTTAATAAGTACATAGCCATTGAAAATGTTGTTTTAAAAATAACCTGAAATGTATTTACTGCATACTTGTTAAACCATAAAGAATAATTTAAAGCCCTTTTAAATTTTAATGGAATTTAAGAACATAATAAAACCATTTAGCTTGTTGGAGAGTTTTATATACATATAATAAACCCATTCAAATAATAATGATCCTAGCAACAAATTAGATTTATAATTAGGTTTTACAGAACGCCTTAAAACTTGCCTTATAAGAGCAAATATACTTGAAGCCTAAATGATCTTAATCACGTCAATAAAGCAAAAGACTATTTTACAACCCTGAAGAAACTTTCTTAAAACCTCCTGAAGACCAAATGACTTTTAAATTGTTTATTGGGCTGGATGCCAGATAGAACTGAATTTGTGAGGCACACGTGAATACCTCACCGGTCCAAGACCCCTCCAATGTACCTCAAATTCAAATGTCAATAGAATGTAGAAAAAACAAGATATAAAAAAAAAAAAAATGGCGCCAAATGTATCTCTCCGAATGTATTTAATGGTATTTGTGTGAAAAACTGCCGTTCCGGGGGACCCTAAAATCGTTTATACACCAGGGCTCAATGTGCTAATAATATATATTAACTTATTTATATTTAAAAATTTGCACTATAAATTGGCAAGATTGAACAACATTGTCAATAAAAAATTTAGATACGTTTAGTGTCTGTAAAGAAATTATATCTCTATTTATTTCTGTAAAGTTACATTCTCATTTATAAAACTATGTATTTTACATTTTAGAGTATAGTAAATATGTGATCTTTAATTTCAGTGTGCTTTATTAAAGAAATTTTAAAATTGAAAGAGTTGCTGCACAATTGAGTTAGCCAAAGTAACCAAAACTGGACCAAATTTCAAGTCCTGAAATAGAAATAATTAGAGCTTATTGTCTGAAGCCTGTCCAAGGTGTATGAGCTCATCTCTTGCTGCAACTAAGGTGGTATCATCTGCAAATCTTAAGTTGGAAATCTTGGTTCCGCATATAGCTACTCCACCATGCCAATTTTCCAGCACAAGTTGCATCATGAATTCACTATAGATGTTAAAGAGGATTGGTGACAGAACACAGCTCTGTCTGATGCCTTTCCCGATTTTACATTTATCGGAGTTAGTCTTCTCTACTATGTAAACACCTATCAAATATCACAAAAAAATCACGATAGTATATAATAATACTGCATGATGATTAACATGATAGAAATACTAGCGAATGTTTTTCAAGACACTAACAGAGTCATAAAACATGAATCCGAAATTAGTTTTTCATACAAACACATAGTCTAAAAAAATGGTATTGTCACGTTGTAAACACCCTGTATCGTGGATCTGGAAATTATAACACCAGGGTAACACTAAACACTAATTTATTAACTTACATACTAATTACGACAATTAATTACTTCACTAATCAGTACTCAGTACTGTAATTCAATAATTCAGTCACTTATTTTGATCACTTTACTTTTTTTATCCTTCTGATCTTGCTATCTGAACTAAACTGTTCTGCTAACTGAACTGTGTTACTAAACTGAATTAACTAAACTGTTAACTGAACCGTACTCAACTCTTGCGGCCACTCACTCTCCTTTTATACTCTTGGGTAAGTAATTCTGGATCTTTCTACATCCTTCCGCAATGTTCCAGTGGATGTTAGCACCGTGCGTCATCTCTGAGATGATTGCCAAACTGACTAACTAACTTAATTGTTCTCCGTTACTTCTACATAGAATGTAGAGGGAGCTCCCATAGATGTTTCTGTGGGCAGAATATGTAACAATATTGTCTACCTTCACACACAATTTTTATCAATGTGAACACAGAAACACTTTGAATTTCATATTCTTCCTTTCTTGTGTTCATGTAGAAGAACGCACTACCGGGCGACAAAATGACGCGACACCAATTTATTTCTCAGGGGGCGCCAGTCGCGTATTACCCCGTTCTTCTACCTCCCAGGCGGGTTCGAGATAAGATGTACTTCGGTAGCCGAGTAATGGACCATGGCTGCACTACCACAGATCGGAAACGACACTCTCTCTGGACCCGAATTCCCTCGTTAGGGGTTTAGGCACCTCTTAATTTCCTGAATTTTTGCATAAAAAAATCCCAACCGAAGAATTTCTCTGCGGAGGGATTAGTTTTGGTACGCGGAAACCACGTTTTGGTCTATTAATAACGGAATTTATTTCTCAAAAAACGCATTAAAAAATCCCTATCAAACCTCCGTAAAGCAACCAGAAGGTCGAACGTTAATGCGAATTAACTCGACACATCCGGTGTTCTATACGAAAGTTCCAGGGATTATAGACCGTCAACAGGCCTCAAGATCAATTAAGAAACAATAGTTCAAAGAATCCGTTTATTTAACAGAATTGGTTATACAAAATTCTCAAGATAAGAATCGTGCCTTCCCCAATCAAGGTAGTGACTTTCAGACCATACAAGCGAGAGCGCTCACGCTAACGATCGATTAGGTAGAAAAGATTCATACATACCTTCTCAGAATCAAAATGCGAGCTTTTAGAATCATTTCAGACTCTGGGTAAATGAATAATTAGGGCTGACTGAAATTAACTTAAAAAAGTTTTACTAAATGAATTTAGTTTCGCTAGAGACTACTTAGCTTTAAAGTTCTTGTATCGTGGAGATTCACGTACTCAAACACATTCAGAGGACTTATTACTGCGTAAGTTGAATGGCGTTCCATCAGTCCACGACTTACTAACCCTTATCACAGTCGTTCAATATTATCGATATGGCAGCTACTCACCTCCGAGCGACTTTTAGGCAAAATTGATTTTTTGGATTTTTATGCACAAGGCGTTTTCCTCTATAACTTTGTCATTTGAAAAGCCCTGTTATTGGCTTTTCTATCATTGCTTTGTCTGGACCACTCAACGCGGTCGACCAAATTGCGAGCCGCTGAGTCAATCCAAACTCTTTCTATGCGAGAAACTGGCCTTGTACATGTGCATTGATTTTTATCAATTTTTGCTTATCGGCACTACGCCGGCTTTGTCAAAATCTTCTATTTTGTCTTTTGGATGCAGAGCATCGTTAAAATTTTATGCTCATACTTTAGAATTGGGCTTTCAATGACCGTACCTCAAAGGTCAATGTCTTTGGTTGAGGAATAAAAAATAAAAAATAATTTAAAGTATATTTTCGTGGTACTTTTTAAACTGACTTTGTGGTACTTTTGAAAATTTTATTTTAAGACCAATTTCGGTGTACTTTTGAAAAATCAACTCTCAAGCCAAATTTCAAGGTACTTTTGAAAAACTAATCTGCGGGTGAAATTTTGGCGTACTTTTGAAAAATCGATTTTCAAGCCAAATTTCAAGGACTTTTGAAAAGTTAATCCGCGGGTGAAATTTTGGCGTACTTTTGAAAAATCGATTTTCAAGCCAAATTTCAAGGTACTTTTGAAAAGTTAAGCTGCGGGTGAAATTTTGGCGTACTTTTGAAAAATCGATCTTCAAGCCAAATTTCAACGCAGTTTTGTAAAATTAGTCTGCAAGTGAAATTTTGGCGTACTTTCGATAAATCGATTCCTGAGCCAAATTTTGACGCCCTTCCAAAAATATTTTTCAAAGTCCAATTTATGGTACCTTTGAAAAAGTATATTATTCATAAATCTTTGTCATTATATACTTCTGCTCTCATATTCTGAACCAAAAACATTTTTCCTAAGTGAAAATTCGGTGTTTCTTCGAATTTTCACCTGGTCATTTCCAACGCCTTATAGAACCCAAAACGGTCCTTATGGACTGATCTGCGCCTCTGCAGACTCCCAAAAATGTCTTCAAATGAAATTTTTGCCTAAGTCGAATTTTGATTCTGTCTTCAACTTAGGACGATTTTGGAGAGTTCTAAAACATTCACACTGTATGGACTTTGCCGAACAATGCACTTTATTTACATTTATATTTTTATTTATATTTTACTTTATTTATACAAAAAACTAGTTTTTTCTTTTTCATAAAAAAAAAATAGGATATTAATTTGGTAAAATGTCATTAAAACACATAAACTGTCATAATAAATAAATACAACCATGACATTGACATCTGTCAAATATCGAAATGTGTAGTTACTGCAGACTAGAGATGGGTAACACAGTGTTGCGCTGTAGCAGTGGCCTTGTGCTACGTGCGCTAATACTGCAGCTCTGTTGAGTTGAGTAATTTCAGTGGCAGGTGCCTGTGTCAACCGACTGAAGCTGAGTTATATAAATTAAATAACTTCTGTAGCTGAGCCGTGTGTACCAAGCAGGAAATGATTCTGCAGTGCATAAGCATATAGTATTGTTTTTCAGATTTCAGTGTTGTACACCAAACTAACAGCGATGATTAATTCTGTAAAGTGAAACCATACTTGACTTTTTTTATTTTGAGGGCCTGATCAATTAGTTTTATTATAATGAAATTATTTACTTATAGAATATGAAAATTTTACTTATATGTAAAAATCATATACGTAAATAAGTCTATTTGCTTGACAACGCTCAAATTCATATACTCAACACCAAACGGTGAGCAGCTGACACGACCACGGGAGAGGTATAAGTATAGACACAGTAACACACTGCTCAGTGTGAGTGACGCTGAACAGAGGGCTGACTAAACACGACTGCGCTGACATGCAGCATATGGGTGGTGCACCATGGCCCAATTGCGTTAACTCAGTGCGTTGATACACTGACTTGTGCTTGAGTTAGTGTATCAACTCACGAAATTCTACTGCAGATGCTAGGGAGAGCGTTACTACTGCAGTGCTCCACTTTGGGAATCCTTTTGAGGCATCTTACTAAACGAAATGCGTTTATTTGTCTATAATTCAGGAAAAATCGACACTCAACATGGGAAAAAATTGAAATGCCTGAATTTACCATTAGAGAGATTAAAGTCCTTGTGTCTCTGGGAGAAGAGGTTAGAACTTTTCATGAATCAAGAGTGGCCACTTCTTGCTACAATTTATTCCTGCTACCTACGTTTTTTCACAAGCAATGGCCATAAAAATAAATCGCATAGAAATTATTTTCTAATTCGAAATTTGAGGTTATACCAAAATCAAAAGAAATAACTTATTAATAAGTAAGTGCCCGATTTTTGAAAGACTTATATTGAGATCAAATATATTAGTTAATTTCGTTATATATTTAATTTGGAAGAAAAGTTGAAGCGCGACATTTAACGACTATTTGAATGTGCCGTGAAAACGGCAGTGAGGTCATAAGGGTAGATATCTGTGAACTCATAAGCAGAACAGAAGAGAGACAAATTGACAACAAATAAAGTAACTGTTAAGAGGGAAGAGGGCGTTTAGTGCATGAAAAATAGAGAGGAGTAAGCATGTTGTACTTAACCATATGTTCGTAGAAACGAAAGAAAGACCCACTTCCACTTTTACGGGCATATTTAAAGTACAGCGTGCTTGTTGTTTGTTATTTTTTGTGTTCTTCGTAGTTGTATGATTAGCTTCTCTTTAGACTGCCGTTGTGATGTCATTAGCATTTGAAATGTGTGTATTTTATTAATTGATATTTTAATATAAAATTTTATTTTCATCATTTACATGTTTCTCATGATTTTTAAGAAGAACCGTTATTGTTTAATACATATTCTACTAAAAATATTAGTGGTCAGTACAAGTATATTTTAAACAAGTGAAATATTGGGATAAATTTAATGGAATAGCGTGAAAAAAAATGTTAATTCTTATGACTTTTTTATCTAGTTAACCCCATTGTGCAGCAGCCTTTTAGAAAGTACATTCTTCCATAAAATGGCTTCCGTGAATAATATTCACTTTTTTTTTTTTATAAATTAGTGATATGTGTAAACAGCAGTTGATTTTTTATAATTATTGGCGAAAAACAGGAAGAAGTTGTCTGTAAAATAATAGCGAAATGAAGTGGCTTAGCTGATATTTGATACAGTAATATCATACCTCTAATGAAATGGGTTGCATAGGTGAGATGGGTTATTAACACTTTCACTGCACATGACTCGGATCCAAATCGGCGCCACTCTTTGTTAAGTGCTCATGTCTCAGTCCGAGTCTTTAGTATAAATCACTTTGTGTTCATTTGGTAATTATTTATTTTATATCACCTATTACCTAAAGTACTTTGATAAAATACTGACTCTGATCCGAGTCATTCAGCACACAATAACCATACCATATCATACTATAAAACCATACCATACCATAAAAAGATCCTACACTCTGATAACTGTACCTGCAATTGATCACAATAAACCAGGTTAGCACAGGGCAAACAGGTGGCAGTGAGTGTGGCAGCGAACGTGTTAAAGAGTTTTATTAACATATGCATTTTTAGGAATTTCAAATGTTTCATTTAGTGCCTGTTATTATTGAAAAATAAATATCTTACACTATGTAATAGTTCGATTATTATATATAGTAACTTCTAGATATGAAATAAATGTAAAATGAGGTAAAAGCAACTCTCTAGGTTTTGTTAAATTCCCTTGTACAGCTGTTGTATTCAATCCTATATTATGTTACAGTTATCCTGCATATTAATATTTGCATCCTTTTTTATCCTTGTGAGTTGTGGTGCCAGAATTCCACCGTACTGAAGCTTAAGCTTATTGTACCCCATAGTCTCGTTATCCCATTAGTCCCGTTCCTCTCCAAAAGGCGAGTGTATGGTCGATAGGAGCTCTGGCTATTTTTTCCGGGGTCATGGTTCGTTCCCCGAAGTATGAAAGCCTCCCAGCCACCAAGGCTGGGCATTCACATAATATATAGTGAGGAGTTTCCTCATCTTCACGTCACATCCTGCATTCTGGATTATCCGGTCACACCTATGTTTGTTAGGTGTCTATTCAGTGTGCATTGTCCTGTTAGGATTCCCCCTGCACATCTCAGCTGTTTTCTGCTCAGCTTTAGCAATTCGTTGGTCTTTGTCTTGGATGGTCCGGCAGTGATCCAGTGATGAACATACATGACTATCTCATCCCTGGCACTCCGGTCCAAAACAAGTTGTGTTTCTGACACAATAGTTCCTTTACCATTCCTCTTGCGGTATTATATGATATCTCGCAGGTTGGCTCAGGTTCCACCAAGGCTGTTTTTGCTCGTTCTTTGGACAGCTTATCTGCTCTTTCATTACCTTCATTTCCCCTGGTGCCCTCGCGTCCATTCCAGTTGTATACTGTTGTGTTCCGCCAGTTTCGCCAGGGAATCAAGGCAGTCTTTTACCATTTTAGAATGTATATCTACTGCTTCCAGAGCTTTGAGAGCTGCTTGGCTGTCAGTGATGATGCTCATTCCTTTATCAGTATATGACCTCCTTATCATTTACTGTGCATAGATTTATATGCTGTGACTTCTGCTTGGAACACCGTTGCGGTACTGCCCAGGTTCAGACTAATGCCTGTCCCTGGTTGGTCCCCCGTAGCACCTGCTCCAGTACTTCTTGACGTTTTTGATCTGTCAGTGCACCATATGGTATCATTTGGATGTCTCCGCAGTTGCCTTGTTCCTTCCTCTTCCCTATCAGGTATGTATACCCTGAAGGTCTTTGTGAAGTTGTGGCTTGAGCTGATTCTATCTGACTGCATGTCTAGTAGTCGATTTTTTCCAATTTGTTGAAATATTTCAGTATGGTATCTTATTGGTCCCTTGCCCATTTATTTTCAGCCTGTACGCTGCTAGCAGTGCCTCATTCTCCATGACTAAATGTAGTGGAGGTAAGCAAAGTAGTGCTTCCATGGCTGCAATAGGCGTTGTTGATATTGCTCCTGTTATGACTAAGACAGGCTAGTTATAGCGTTTTTCCTCACTCGATGATAAACGTGAAATTAAAACTTTCTTTAAATTTATATAGAGATCCGTTTCCGGGGGATTAGATATTATATCGTATATATTGTCTATCACATCTAATGGCAAATTAGCTATAACCTGATCATACTTTTTCTTGTCATTGACAATTTTTGCAACAGAAAACTGTGATTCGATCTGGGTAAACCAAATTTCTGGTTTTGATTTCTAGAATGGGGGTAATTTGACAGACGTGACATAATGGGTTTGAGGAAAATCCTCGTCTGAAGGTTGTCTTGGCATAACTAATCGATTGTGATTGATTGATTGATTGACTGACTACTCTCTTAGATAAAAAAGGAAATGTACTTTAACTCACTCACCGACAGATGACAGTACTTGTAATGTACAACTTCAGTTGATTGAATTAGGAAATTACCATAAATTATAGGAACATCTATTCAAATTTGGAACCTCTATTCAAAATTCGGGAAAATTCTTCTCTTCATAAAATGGTCAATTTATAACGGTAGTTGATATATTGAATCTCTTCTTGTATATATTTATCACGTTGGACATAAGATTTTCACTTCTGGCATATATTTATGACGTTGGACATAAAATTTTCTCTTCTGGCATATATTTATCACGTTGGACATAAAATGATCACGTCGGGGTCACCAAATTTATAGCGTTATCGCTATAAATAAAATTAAAATCGAAGTTAATATTCGTATATTATTTGTTTTTAATACTTGTTCATATTTTATGTGTTTTTGGTATTTTTAAGTATATTGATATTATATTTTTTTATCGAATGTTTTTTATTTTTCTTAGCGACTCCATGGAAACTTCTCCATTATGGATCGAGTTTTCCTTTTTGTTTCTTAGTGACTCCATGGAAACTTCTCGCTTTTGGAACTTCTCGATTTCCAGTGAGTGAGTCGCTATAGTCGCTATACTAGTCTTTGTATTTTTCTTAATTTTTTCATTGCCTCCCTTTTTCCGGCTTTTTGCCACCAGATCAGGGAGGCATAGGTTATTATTGGTACCACAACCCTTTGGTACAGCCAGTGCACCATTCTTGGTTGTAGTCGCCAGTTTTTGACCATTCTTCTGCTGGCCCATAAAGCACGCGTAGCTTTGGTAGTCACTCTATCTAGATCTGCATTGAAATTTAATTTGGTGTCTAGAATCAGACTTCGTTGCTCACCTGCAGTTCATTTCCCCGGAGATATAATCTTCCCAGGTTGAGTTTCCTCTTTTTTGTGAAGGCAACGACAGTGGTCTTCCCTGGGTTCACGGAAAGACCTTCCTGGGTGCACCATCTGTCTAGCATAAAGAGGCATCTTTTCCGTTGCAGTGCCCTCGTATTTTCCTATTACCAGGATGGCGATATCGTCTGCAAAACCTTGCGCATATATTCCCTGCTGTTCCAGTCAAGATAAGAGCAACCAGGCACCACAGCAGAGGAAATAAGACCCCCCCGATTTGCATCCTTACTGACATCGAGGTTACTTTTCACGAAATTCTTTTTTGTTTGAAATATTACAATATGGAAAGTAAATCAATTTCTTTGTAATATTCAGTTTTTGAAATGTAACAAGCTTTTATATGTTCATTAACATTACTTCTGGGTTTGGAGGCTCTGATAATTCTATTCTGTCGAAATTACAGGAGCATTTAGAAATTTATCAAAAGACGTGCATTTTAGTTAGAATAAAGATAATGTAATCTAGAAACGATATTTATCACCATGTCAAAGAAATCACATGCTAAATATTGCATAATAACTATAGATTTATTGATAAGCTGCTAATGTAGTAAAAATATAATTTGAATTTGGAAGCAGCTTTGAGACACGTTTTCCATCCTTTGTTTTTTTTATCATGAAATATGGAAAGATACACATGAATGTAAAAATCAAAAGCTACAGGGTTTATATAGTTACTATCTTTAAAAATCTATCAGTCTCAATTATGTACAAATTTAGTATATAAATGAAGTGATAATTCAACACTTTTCTTTATTTTATATCACAGACTAATTACTGATGGTTTTAACAATTTTAGGTTGGAAATTTTAAAACTACTTACATATTTAATAAACATTACTCTGTGGTTCACTACACACCCATGAATTATGAATAAATTTCAGTCCACATATTCAACATTTTATTTACTATCTAAGAAATTATTTGATCTAAAATTTGCTTTGGTCTTAATAATGTCCGTTTTGGAAGTAACATCACAACTATTAGATTGCTCTTTGGTTGAAGTAATACTCTAACCCTAGGAAGAGTTCATCATCGAATACTCTAACACTCTGTAATTGATCCATGTTAGGGTGTCATGCTGGTGGTAAAGTCAACTGTGATTATGATTATGATCAAGGGGGTGAAAAAATGTTCTGCCTAAAAGATCTCCCCCTCTGAACGGAACAACTTTTGTCTGAAACATTTTCCGCTAGTATGCCTTCCTGAGGAGATATTGTATAATAAAACCAATACTTGTTAAGCACTTAATTTTTTTTTTGTGTGTGCTTGTGTTATTAAAAAGCATTTGACAATGTAAAACACATGCTGTAAATACTTATAGTGCTAAAATATGGCGCCAAGACCTAAACAAACATGTAGTATTTAGTTATCGCGGTCAATATTTCTTCTTCACAACCCAAATATTATTACCAACATTTTATCCCATCCAGAATATGTTTTTTTTTTGGCATTAGGACATAGTCCATACGTTCAGAATACATCTGTTCTGGCAAAGTATGATTAATTTTGGTTATTTCTGAATGCGATAGGTTCATTTGTAGAAAAGCAAAATATCCTTTATTTTGTTATCATCACTTATTCACCATAGTGAATCAATTTTAGGAAATAATGTAAGGCAGAGAAATAGTTACATCTAGCTATAGCTATACTCTACGATATATGTTCATAAAAAATTGTCTTAAATTTTCTGTTCTGTTCACCTCATACCTGTCTTGCCTATTTTATTCATTCGGATATGTATCACAATACTTTAGTATAAAAGTATAGACTATATGCACAAAGAGAAGTAGTGCCGCCAGTGGCAATCGAGTACACTTTTTATAATTCTGTAAATCTGAAAGATAAGTGATTTAAGATGTGCTTTTGATTGTGAAAAAGTAATTTGAGGTCAATTATCATCATAAATATATTAAACAATATTTTATTGTAAACAAAATAAAAAAATTAAGTTTTGATTCAGTGATGGATCGTAGAATTCTGAAAACTGGATTTTTAGCTATAAAACATCTTACCTCAGCTTTCATCAAGAAACAGTTAGAAAAGGTAAAGCACATGTTATGTTCACAGAGTATGTGAAGTGAAATATAAATATAAAAGTATCATAAAAAGTTTTGTTGTCTATCAAGCGATTTACTTTTTCCCTTTCATTGATCTATTTATTACGCTGTGCAAGTCCTTTTTATAAATCATTATCAGAAAAGGTGAAATTTAGAACCAGGCAAATTTAAACTGTTAATTAGGACCAATTACGCAGCAGTAGTCACTTGTTGGCATTTTTGCGTGAAAATTATTTTCTACACGTTTTTAAGGGCGAGGAACACAATGCTGATATTATTTAGCCTCCGATCCTACACGTCCTCGCATGCCTGACAACGAAAAATGGGAAAAAAGGGTGGTTTCTTGCGTTTAGGAGTAGTTCGTGGGGGGGGGGGGGGGGGGGGGGGTAGCCATCTTTGGTCACTACCCTTGCACTTTTTTTGGAACTTCAGTATGGACTAAAATAACTGACACAAAGCTCTCTGTTCTGCTACACCAAGCACTTCCAGTCATATCTTTGCTATAGCTACTTCCCTTCGCACAGTCTATAAAACTGTTGATAATAATTATTGAATGAATTAAATTAATAAATTTAAAAACAGACAATTTTGTGAATGTTTTTTGCTTTATAAACCCCATGTAATACAAATAATATAAACAATAGCTAGCATATAGCATATTTTTTGCGCCATGTATCAACTTTTAAATGTATTTAAAATTTTATTTTTTAAGAACATATTTTTGTGATATTTCTTTAGATAAAAATAGCAATAAATAAAATAATCAATGTAAACTGTTTATTATTTCTGTTTATTGGAACCAGAAAATTACACAGCAATATCCACCTTAAGTGTGATTTCTAAAAGTAATTAAAAGAATTGCGTTTAATCGAATGACATTTTTAAATTTTTCAAAAATCCTAGCGGATCACCAACATAGGTTCCATAAAAATCATTGCTCTGTCACTGCTACAATTCAGTTTTTATGATTTGTTTATAATGAAATGGACAAAGGTAACCTCGTCACAGGATTATTCTTTGACTTTTACCACGAGTGTTTGACTCTCAATCTTTCTGTTAAAAAATTCCTGCAGGGCTCGGTACTGGGGCCCTCGATTTTTCTGCTCTTTGTAAATGATTTACCTCGTAGCAGTAGTACAATGGGTCACCAGGCCTGAGTGCGGCGACCTTTTGTCGCCCTGCTAAAAGAAGAATAAGTAATCTTGGAGTTCTGCAGGGCTCGGTGCTGGATCTTCGATTTTTCTGCTCTTTGTAAATGATTTACCGTCATTCATATAAGAAAGATCTAGATATAAGAAACATCACCAAGTACGCTGATCAATAAAAATCTTTACAGACAGCCAAGCAGCTCTTAAAGCTCTTGGCTCACATCGCTGCAATTCTAAATTGGTCTGGAATTGCCAAAAGGCTCTAGCCCGATTGGGCAGATACAACAAATTAACTCTGGTCTGGATACCGGGCCATTCTGGCTTGGAGGGCAACGAAGTAGCCGACTCCTTAGCCAGGGAAGGTGCGGTATCAAAATTTATCGGACCGGAGCCAGTGCTTGGCATATCGGCAAGCACTGCGAAAACAACCATCTTGGCTTGGACTGAGGGGAAAATCCTCCAGTACTGGCAAGAACTACCAGGATTAGTTCATTCAAAGGAGTTCATCACATACCCTTTGAAATCAAGAACTAAAAAACTATTAGAGTTAAATAGGTTACACCTAAGAACTCTAGTTGGCCTATACACTGGGCACTGCAGACTTAACCACCACCTACACAGACTTGGAATAGCGGACAACGCTGAATGCCGACTGTGTCTGGAGGAGGATGAAACGGCAGCGCACATTTTATGTACCTGTCCTGCTGCAGAAAGAACCAGATTCTCACTTTTTGGCAAAGGGCAACTGCTGCCAGAGGATCTGGACAACCTCTCACCCAATAAGGTAGTCGACTTTATCAAAAAGCTGAACCTATTGGGTGAAATATAATTAGGAGTGAGCCACAATAGACCAGATGGTCGCGGTGAAGGGTCTGTTACTAGCCCACTCACATACCGTGCGTGTAATTTCCCATTAGGCATGTACATTCACGTAACGCGAGAGATTTGACAACACCGTCAGCCGTAAATTCGTCCGTCGATGGAGCATTCGAGCTCTGTTATTTCATTTCAGCCAGCTGGCACGCGCGATGTTGTAATTCTTCTCCCCATGCCTAGCCCGCGACTACACACACGGTATCAACCTAGCCTAACCTAAGTACGCTGATGATAAGTCCCGTAGCATTCTGTACCAAGACTTACGGAGCTCCTTGCTAAGGTTGTTATGAAGGAATTTGGTAAGTATGGCTCCTTAAATATTTTATTAAACATTGAGGACACTGATGTGTGCATAACATAATCCTACCATTTAGCTCAAAAACCACATTTTTAGGTATTTCAATAGAGGCAAAACTAAGCTGGGATATTCAAATCAATGAGGTGTGCGAAAAATTGATCAAAGCATATTACTGCATGCACAAGCTTAAGAGCTTACTAGATACTGCAGCTTTACTGCAATAGTATTAATCTGTGGCTTATTGCCATATTTCCTTTAATACTGTTATGCGACGAGCGAATAATTTGTAGTAGGTTTTATTTTGCCTATCAAAAGCGCAAAACTAGATTAATTTTGATTTCACATCTTGCAAAAACTCTTTTAAAAGTCACAGAATATTAACGGAATGTCTCTATGTATTTTTTCCTTGTTAAAGTATATTAAATGTAACATTAATCAAACATTAAAACTAACACAAGTTATCATAAATATAATACTCGTCACAATGACCTATTAGCTCTGCCTCACACTTCACACACTTCATTTTGAAAAACCACCTTATTACTCTTATTAGTTTTTACTATAAATTATCTAATATGATTAGAAACATCTGTTTTTAATAAATATAGATTTAGTCTTAAACAGTTTTTATTTGATAACTGTTTGTATTCATACAATGAATTTAAATCTGTATTTGTTCATATTCTAAGTAGTTTGTTTTATATCTACTCCTTTTATCGTCTCACCTTATAAACCAAATCATGTATTTATTCTTTCTCTTTTATTGACGTTCACATCTGTATCATATAAGCCTAAGTGATTATACATAAATAAATACATAAAATGGATTCAGAAGGTGTTTATAAATATTTCTAATGAGTTTTGATCCCAAGTTTTGCCAGAGCTGATGATTTGTAGACTGTTGGTTTTCGAGTTTTCTTCCACTTTGTTTTAATTGTTTGACGTTTGAGAAAAACATCACGATGAGGATGATGAAACATCAAGTATTCAAAACAATTAGCCTGAAAACCAGTCTACAAATCATTTCAGAATGAGGATGAAAAAGAAACAAAAAATATATAGATATATTTATTTTAATAAATTATAAATAATACAAGATGTTTGACTATATAAGATAAAATGTGTTTTACAAACTAGAAATCAAAACTGTTATTCACACTGAAATAAAAAAATAAATTTGACTATAAAACTTTTAATATATGGCAAATAAAAAATACACAATTTTTTAGTAAATGTTAAAAAACTGTTTATGCGCCAAATATTAAATAAATATTGATAATTCTACTAGAGGAAATAACAGAAACCATTCCTCTATCATTTTAAAAGTTCAAAACTGATATGGGCAATTAGATGAATAAAAATAGACATTAATTTAATAATGAATTTATCATATCATTATTAGACCTTTTATTTTCCAACATCTGTATTTTCCACTATAAATGAATATTTAACAAAATTTACCTGAGAACTGAAACAGAGTACTTCCATTGTGACCTCTATATTAATAAAATGTCCGATTAAAAACGCTGTTAAAATATAATTTTCTCATGTAAGTAGATATGTGGCGTTAAAAATGTTTTTCTTCATTGCTCATTAGTGACGTTTTCCATCGCTTTCAAAATTGCTATCTACTAAAGTACACATATCCAAAAGTTATTTTGGTAACAATATTACGTATGAAGCCACTGATTTATCTTGATGTTTGTATTCAAAATCAGTAACAGGGCCAGTTAAAAACAAAAGAGACAAGAGTAATTCCCCATTAAAAATCAAACAGTTTGGTTGTTTTCGCCCATGTCCACTGTATGTCGGAACTATTTAAATTAAATAATAATATTTAAAATGTCTGGTCACTTTTATAACATCTGAATGTTGGTTTGCAAGAGTAATGTATCTTTATGTGTGATATAGGCGATTAAATATACATACAAGTAATACTGATCATATTAAACACAATGTTACTAGTGAGCCCACAAAACCAACTTAAAATAATATCACAGTACAATTAATCAAACCATGAAACTCTTATTTATATGTAATGTAATTAACTACTTATTTCAGTTATTGGAGAAATGGAGTTCTGTTTAAATTCATATATCAAGTAAAATCATGAAACTTTGTTCATGTTTTTATGCGATGTTTAAATCAAATGTTACCTGTGAGCAAATAAATAATTTGAATGATGATATTGACAGATTAAACGATTTATTAGTTTATAAATAGAACTAAAAATAAACTAAAATCACAGATTTACTAGTAGTAACAAGCGCTTAGAGGAAGATGGCGTGATGCGAAAAACTATTAAAGATAGTCTTCAGTAAATCGTGTATTATTTTGGAAACGAGTTATACATGACAAGTCTGCTCGTAGCTTTTCTTACTTATGAATTTTAGTATACTGTTCTCTTTTTCATATTAGCAACACATCAATTTGTATAAATTATTTCCAAGTCCCCGTCCAATACCAATTAAGTATCTAAAATCTCTAAAACGTTATTAACTAACAAGTAGAACTAAATAACTTATTTATAAACAAAATGTCAAGAAATACATTATCCAGGCAGTTCGTTTTTCTTTGTTAAATACAATGGAAAACTTTAAGCACCATAATTAGAACATAGCAACAGGTATGCCTTCTTAAAGTCAGGTGGAAAACTAAAAAAGGGTGACAAACATAAAGTAACATAAGTTATAATGGTTCATAATCATATCTATGCCACTAACGTCGACCAAAAGTTTTTAGAATCATTTTTAATTTCTGGAATATATTTCAAAAGACCTCCAAAAAGCCATAGGACATTATTATTAGAACCACCTATGAAAATTTAAATTATGTCACAACTTAACAGAAAATAATTTATCGAATATTACTCACTAAACGCATCATATCAAACTACCACTACAACTGACTGACTTCGGATTTTATACCCTAATGTACCAAGCAATGCAAGCAGTAGTTAATTTGTTAGAGGTTTACTGTGACATTAGAATTTGACCATCTGGTTAACTGTAGTTCTTATAGGGGTCCCGTCCGTAATATTCAAGCATTATTTCCGTATTGTTTTATCACAGACAGACGTCAGATACACCTTCTTTTGAATAAACACAGAATTGAAATATTCCCACAAAAAAAGAAATAGATTATACATTATATTACGAGTTAATTTGTTGAAATTTTCAACAACCTACTAAGTAGTGGTAAAAATGGTATTGTTAATGTAAACATGAAGATAAAAAAAAATAAAAAGAATTTAAATATTGCTCCAGGTTCATTATTCAAAAAAAAAAGAAAAGAAATATCGTTTGGTTTAAAATTTTAAATGTTTCTTTTTTAACTGCAGTATAAAATTTTATTGAAATATTGTGAATTTAGTATGTTGAGATTTCAGTAATTTATCAGAAATTTTCAGTTCTCCAGATTTTAATCATCTGTAATAAAAACAATGAGCAATTAGAAATCTATAGATTACAGATTCCTTTTTCTAACTGGACATTGCATAGATACAGGGTGTAATTAGTTTCACGTCATTAAAAAAAAACTGGTAATGGGGACCAACTAGACAAACAAAAAACCTTTATGACTTTTTCCTCTAGGGCCACATTGAAAAAACCGACCTAGGTCAACAATGGGGTCGGGTCGTTGCACTATATCGAAATTGAGTCTGATTTTGTATGGAAAATGCAACTGTGGGTTTGTTAATGCCCTGTGTTACATGAATTGACCAAACTATTGCCCAAAATTTAAACTACACCACTTTATAATACAGTGCGCTGTTGTCAGCAGCCGTCAGCGCCCTTGCTACGTCATAAATCGAAAACATTGATGTGCTTAGGTAGGTGACAGAGACAGGTACGGATAGATCGGTAAGTTCCGACTATTTTCGGAGGCATTCGGCGTTGCCCGCTCTACGTCATCATTTCTAACGTCTCATTTCTTTGATGCTAATTTACACCCTTAAAACACATGCAACAAAAAAAAAATAGGGGTCTAATATTTTTCATTATATTTTCAGAATATGCAATAAAAAAACACGTGCAACGACCCCATTTGAATATTAGGGTAGGAAATATTTGAGAACCACTGCCTTTCTGAGTCAATGGCCAATTATACAACTTTTAAATTGTCATAAAAAAGTGCAAAGATTACCAACCGACTCGTTCTCGCCGGCACGCGGTGGCGGCCCGCGGTTTCAAAGCATAGAAGGGCGGCACCTTTGATGACTGCCTCAACGGAACCAATTATAAAAATGTAAATAATTCGTTATCTCTTTTTGCAGAACTGCAAGCAAATGATGGGCGTAAAGGTTTACACATAGCATTTCTTTACATGTGTTTTTTTAATTTAGAACAAAATATTGGAGCTTTTATTATTGTTTATAATTTTTCAGATTGAAATGTGGTTTATTAACATTTGTAACCTAAATGAGTGTTCTGGGTTAAAAGCTTAAAAAATGAGAAATTATTGGGAGGCATTAAAGAGTTAAGTCGTCTGAGATACGAAAACAGAAAACAAATATGTGTATTTTAAGTTAGGAAAAAATCTGATTTATTTAACGAATTGCCGATCAGGTATCGAAACCTAAAATATTCGGTAAATCTAGAACTTACCAATAAATGATTTATTGTTGATTTACATAAATTGTTTGAAATGGCTTCCGTCTGCATCAATACACTTTTCGGCACGTTGAACTAAGGACATACGCACTCCGTTCAACACATTTGGTAAATTAGGATCGTTTTCTATAGTTTCTCTGCACGTTAAAATACCGCACTAAACTATCAACTAACGTCAATAAAGAAAATAAAAACTTTGTCCAAAATCCAAAAAGCAACACAAAAAGAACGAACAAGTAGTGTTTGTATGTAATCAAGAACTTAACGACTTGAACGGTAAGTCAATAAAATAAATCTTAACTGTAAATATGTGGCCCAAAATTCAAAAAGAACAAAAGCAATATACAAAAACAACGAACGGGTTCGACGTGTGTACTTAACGAAGTGCCCACAGAAACTAAAATATTGCACAAGGGAGAGTATAGTTTTCTTCAGATTTACTAAGCACTCAGAAAACGCCGACGTCTTTCACCTTTACCGCATCGCTAAAGACCATACCTTACCTACTTTTAAAAAGCCATAAAAAAGTGTGATTATCAACTTGTGTCCTCGCCGACGCGCGGTCTCTAACAAAGGAGCGCGATACTTTGAAAGAGCAGTATTAGCGTATTTGATGGTTAGACGCGCCAACATATGCAAAGATAAAAGCTTTTCCCAACATTCCAGCAGTTCTCAAACAATATTATTGGAAATTTTCGAAATTTTTGTTTATTTCTTTTTTTTCTAAAACTATGGGTTTTAAACCATGTTATATAAGGTTTTTTTGTTCGTTTAGTCGTTCCCCACTACCAGTTTTTTTTAATGATATGAAACTGATTACACCCTGTATAATGCCCTATATCTAGTCAACTGGACATGGATTCAGAACTTCTATTTGTCTAACTTCTGCTATGGAAAGATTTTTCAATATTTACTTAATTTTGCTTTAAAGCCACGTTGTTTTAACAGATTGGTATGGGCTCAATACATTTACATTTCATTTTTTTTTTTCTAAAACAAACATTTTAAAATTGCCAGATCTTTCTAAAATTAAATTTTTCTCCTTTGAGGAGTTTATTTATTTTATAGTGGAGTAAAAATAGCTAAAAATCAAAAGTCTGAGGAGACTTTCTTCCCGGAAAATAAAAAATGATCTTTTGTAATTTAACGAATAACATCTCGCCCAATGTTCAAAATTTACAATCGTACTTCTTCATATATGTCATCATCATCCTTAGCTCTACAGCCACATGTAGCCTCGGCTTTCCCAAGTTTTTTTCACCATCCCTCTCTGTCCATCGCCATTGGCTGCCAATTAGTTGCTCTTCATATATGTACTTCAGAAAAATTCAATCCTTCCACACACTTTTTTTTAAATGTATTTTTACTCCACTATTAATTTTAAAAAGTTATCACTATTTTTAATAAATAAACATCACATTTAAATTATGGATATATATACAAATCTTTATCAGTTTTGTGATTGATTATACAGTGTGAGCTATTTAATACCGCAACACCCCATTATTTTGGAACGCGTTGGTCGATTTTATTTTTTTTTTGTTGAGATATAGTGCTCGATGAGCTTTATTTATTTGACTGTTTTGAAAAATTTGTAATTATCATATTTTCAAGGCCTACTGAACTGCTCTAAATGGGTCGAAATTTCGAGATCAACTATTAGGAAATTTTTTATCTGCAAAGTCGATCTCGAAATTTCGACCCATTTAGAGGAACTTAGTAGGCCTTGAAAATACGAAAATTACTATTTTTTCAAAACAGTCAAATAAAGCTCAAGTACATTTAAAAAAAAAAAATTTTTTAATCGGCCAACGCATTCCAAAATAATGAGGTGTTGCGGTATTAAATAGCTCGCACTGTATGTACTAAGTACCATAAAAAAAGTCTTGATATAACTGATATTATTCAGGTTAGGTCGAAAAACAAATCTATTGACTAAAAAAATAAAGGCTATTTACAGATAATTAGAAATTATATAAGAAATTATAGGTGAAGTCAATCTGAAATGAGTATAGAATAGTTATAGACATAAATAGTAGGTGGGGAGTGGTTAGTGTAACCATTTGTGCATTACGGGAAATTCCCCATAATGGTGCTCAATATTCTCACCTATGCTATACTTATTTCAAGTTTACACGTCGACTTAAATTTTTATACACAGGTCCATCACCCTCACCAACATTTCGCGAATATTATGAAAAAAATTAGGGAGGAACACGTTTATCAAAATTATCTTATTTTATTTGAATTTTTGCAAATACGGATAGCTTAAAATAGATCATTTAAATAATGATAATAAATAACTTTAATTTTATTAAATCAACAACTTTGGTTCAATACACTAGCGACCAAGGCCCTTCAGCATATTGTTCCCATTATACATTATAATAGTACAATTTATGATACAATATAATAAAATGTTTTATGATGTGATCATGTGATATTTGATAATGAGGACGTGTAAAAATATTAAGGATATGATAGTGTTAATTATGGCCAATTGTCATTTTCCCAGCAGAGTTTAATAATTCCTGTTCTATTGCATGGTAATATTAACATTAAAATTAGAAATATTCTTGATACGGTATACACCAAAATTTATCTGGGAGACTAAGAAACAGTGTGCCCACTTTTTTAATGACAGTTTAATATACTGAACGAAGTATAATGTCAGACATAATTTGCTTTCATCTGAGGCAACTATTAATTTTTATATACATTTCTTTTTACATTACAATTCTTTAGTTCTCTTTTATAGCTTCAAAATAAGATGAAAATGATAGGTAAACCTCACTGTACACATATCTAAAAAATTATAAACATATCAAATGTTTAATTAATACCACTAATAAAGTTTTAAGGTTTTATGACTTGATTCATCAAATAAATAAAACACTGTTATCTTCAATAAACTTTTCATGGAAAAAGTCTTATAAATTCTTCTCCAGAATGAAAAAAATAAATACAATATGTACAGGAAGTTAAAAAATTGAATGGCAGAATCAATGACTTAAGAAAAACGAAAATATAAAAAAAATTATTAGACTATTTCGGCTGCTCTGTCGCTCTCAAGTGGCTAGAAACCAAACTGACGAATTGAGTGATGATATTTGTATACATTTGTTTGTATCATAGTGTAGTGAATAATGTAATGAAAAATTTTAAAAAATATATAGATTAACGAAAAATCAGCTTTTCTTTCTGATTGTAGCGTTGTCATATGTGCGGTAATTTTAGTTCCCACTAAACATGTGTTTGGAAATGATTTGTTTCAGTGTTCAAGATAAGAAAAAAATTACATGTCCATTTTCTAAATATACCAGCTTTTATAAATAGATACCCGGAATTTCGACTGTTAAACCGATCATCATTATATGTAAACTGAGGCAGTATTTTTCATTTCTTATATAGGGTGTTCCATTCATAAACGTTCAAAACAAACAAGGTGATAGATGACCACAAGAGCAACAATATTGACTAACTTTTACTAGCACCCTGTATAACGCTCTACTTTAATATACCCAGGAAACATGAGCCTTATTTCCAATGTCAGACGATGAGGTGATTTTAATTTTTTTTTACCATATATTAGTTGCTGACAAAGGTTTTTTTTTAGTGTACCCAACTGTTAATAACTATACAGATCAACCTATCCAAATACGAACATAGATGCAATATGTCCAGTTTACTTTCGTCCACTGGCTGGAGTCGGAGATAAGGTGATCTTCGACGTTAGACGATTGTCAAACTTGCATTTAATGCTGTCGCTCAGGGCTTCTGCTCTGCCTGTACATCTCCCTCTTGATCCATAATTTGCGAATAGCAATAATGCCTTTAACAGGCAAGCATCAACTGTATATGTATAATTTCTTGGCATGTGTCTTCACAATGTTCACATTATGATGGACTAATCTGTATATTAACTGATATTTTATGTTTATTTCTTAAATAATTTTCAATAGTTCAATAATCTTTTGTTAACATCATAAAATAGGGAAATTGTGTAATGTATACAATCATTGTGTATATACAATCTAAATTATTAAATTAACAGGACATTAATCACATTAATGTAGAAGCTTTAGATATAAATGGTAATATAGTGGATTATTTACACAATTAATTACATTCAACTTTGCACAATAGTTTACAAGTGTTCCAAGAAGCAGTTATGAAATGTTGATTTAACATTTAATGTGGACGAAAATAAATACATCTATCACGGTGTTCTCACACTTTCACCTTTAGTACAAATATTAAGAATTTTTTAGTAACTTCTCTGGTACAGCAAATAAATAGTCTCTGAACATTCTTAAAATATAAAATATATTTTATAAGAATTAAATAAAAATATGGCTCTAATATAAATATAAATATTTTTTACTGCATCTTGGAGACTTCAAAACGAGTGTTAACTAACTCCTCATCAGAATCCAAAATGGGAAGAGCGGGATCACTTTTTATATTTTCTTCGAGCCATTTAAGATCATCATCAACAGATGATCGTGGAGAAATTGAGGGTTTCGTATGATGGACTCTAACTTTAACACCGTATGCATCGTTTACAAGTTGTTCTTCTTCTTCATCATCCCCTGTGTCGAGAAGGGGAACAAAGGCATATCTTTGATTATTGTTGGTTGGCCGCCACAAAATCATTATAACCAATAGCAAGCAGGAAAACAGAATATGCCAGTACGCTTCCTCTAGCCAAATGTCTTTCCATACTTTTAAACATGTCACAAAATGATGGGTTTTAATACAATATAACATAAAGAATACGGATGCAACTACTGAAAAGATTAGAGTGTTTGTGAAGTGTCGGTAAAGGTTCAGTTTAGTTTCATTTCTCCTTAATCTCAGGGTTCTCGTGGTGTTAACTAGCGCCGAAAAAATCCACCAACAAATTGCAGAGTCTAATACTGCCAAAGGCACTGAAGCTACTAATAAATCCTTATTACCACTAATATCACTCTTCACCTTAGTTACTCTTAAATAACCTTCGGACGCAGCCAAGAAGAAATACAGTAAGCCAACTCCAACAACCCTATGCAATGTAGCTCCCAGTCTCGGTTTTACAATTCCGAACCCTAAACTTACGATAACAACGAGCATGCGAGCCAAAGTCCTCTTTGCGCACGATACCCACTCTGCAAATAACATGGCCCCTTGAACTGGGATGCCAGTACTATTAACATTCTGATATTCTGCATAGAATGTTGCTTTTTCAAGCATACCCAATAGGATTACACCACCTATCCAAAACTGCACTCTGAGCAGGTCTCTCCATTGAAGAAATGACAAAATTAACCAAATTATCCCCAAAATTACATAATATATGCACATAAACCCATAGAATTGTAACAGGGGCCAATCTGCAGCTGACAAATAGCCATAATCACTTAGCATTTCAATGTGAACCCTACTATACTGCAATGTACTCGTGTTAATTTTCACACCTAGAACATATACTCCATCATGTTGTACTACATATACGGGATGATCGTTGTCATGTAAAGATTTCTCTTTATTTAATTCTGCTTCCTTTAAGGATATATGCTCACTGCAAGGATGCACTTGAGAATCTTGATAGACCTCCATAGGACTTTTAGTAACTTGATTTTCTGTCATAAACTCCTAAAATGGTAAGAAAAATATAAAAAAAATTTTAGTTATAAATTAATTTTGTGCACTCAATATGGGCACATATAACTTCGACTTAAATACGACAACACGAATGCATTACAAAAATATGACAATTTTGAGAACCTGGCAGCTGAGTTGTGAACAATTTGTGTTTACCAGGGTAATCTTAACCCATTACCTTCCACTGTACTTATTTGAGTACACCCTGAATTTTTGCCTCCCAGGGACTTCTATTGAAATATTTCTATAAACTAATGTCTTGGTAGGACTCTGTAATGTGCAGAAATGGCGTACTTTCAAGGTTTTTTTATGGATGGGGCATTTGTAGAAAATAACAACTTAAGAGATTGAGTAAACAAGTTGTGCTAAATCCTATGCTTTCAAAAATTAGTTTTTATAACGTGAAAGTTACTATATTCCATTTGAGGTAGTAAATTAGGTTTTGAGGTATGTATTTTAGTTGTTTATAATATCGGGACCCACCATTTTGCATTATTTCTAAAAAAAAATTGAGAGAAATGTCAGTGTACCCATTTGAGTACAATGGGAAAATATGTATAAGTAAATTCAGAATATCTTTTCATAAGTTGCTTCGACATGGATTCTGAATTCCAGCCAATTGGTCCAAGAATTTTTACGGCAAACGTTTCAAAACATTGGGAGAAGCAATAGAAGAAGTTCCTGGAGAAGTAGAACTTCACTGTTCCTCAGACGAGGAAATTCCCTTATCTGAAGTAGCTGCTAGAAATAGGGAACATGTAGCGATGACGACGTGCCGTTATCGGTACTATTTACCAAGAAAATTAGAAGTTCAAAAAGTAATGGTAAAAAGGAGGAGAAGTTGACAAAGAATTATGAAGATATTATATGATGGATAAAACTACGGGCTATGAAGAATGACTAAGGAAAATGATAGAAGATGTGAAGAATGATAATCCAATTCAATCTTTTGAAAGATTGTTTGACGATAAGGTTATAAAATTGATCGATAAGCAATCAAACCTTTATGGATAACAAAAATAACTACGGTTTTGCGATGGGGGGAGGCAGAAAAAAAATATTTTTAGGAATTCTATTGCTTTCTGGATACCCCGATACCCTCTAATTACCCCATCAACCTCATGCGTTGACGAAGATGTTTCCGTACCTTTCGTAGCTCCCAGTATATCTCGAAATAAATTTCAAGAAATCAAGAGGTACACTTTGCTGACAATACTAAACTTGATAAGTCTGATAAAATGTATAAGCTACGCCCACTGATGAACTTGCTAAATACAAATTTTCGTCAATGGGGAATTCTTTTAATAAGTGGAGCTATAGTCAAATAAATACTTTGTACACCACTCCGGCAAACAATTTATAAAGGGGAAACCGGTAAGATTTAGTTTCAAGAATTGGATGCTTTGTAGTTCAACTCGGTATATACTGTTACATTTTTTCATTTTCCAAAAAAATCGAAAAACATTAAGGTGCCGTCAATGTTACCTACGAGCAAGATGGAGTTGTCTACAGTGTGACGCTGCTTTGTGTATTGGACGTGATTGTTTCATAGCATTTCATTCAAAGAAATAAATAATATTACTCTATAATGCATTTCTAAAACAAATAAAAGCATTTTTATGACTTAAAATTTCACACCATTTTCTTATACATATTCTCCCATTGTACCCATTTGAGTACACCATTTTTTTTTCAAAAACTTGCAAACAAAATTTTTTTGTAATAATTTTTCTAGTAAAAGTGTGCATAGGAGTGGCCAACTAAAGCAAAAAACTCGTAAGAATAAAGGAAAAAATATTCGTGGGATCTAATGGGTTAATGTAATGTACAATGGAAATTAATAAAAATAATATAAACAAGTAATAAAGAATGGTATATACAAAATGAATTAAAAAATAAAACGTGAAAATAGCATTAACACGTTTACTGCCGGTGGCACCGCTGTGGTGACAAATTGCTGTTCTTGGGAGGGGCCAGTGTCACCAAAATGATGACATTGGTTAATCTGAATAATATGCTTCAGTGTTTTCTCTGTATTTTATAATTTATAATCACTAGTAGGCCAGTCGTCAGGTAGATTAACATCGTTTTAAATGGGGCAAAAGATTTTACTCTTGGAACCAGTTCATTATAGGCCTCTTTTAAACATACTAATTTTTTCCCCTCGCTTGCCCCCTGGAACACCTCCAATTATGAGGCAATATCGCTTCAAAATCATTTTTTTTTGCCAATATCTAGGTTCTGAACATTAAGACTGTCCGGTATGTCATTCTCAACGTTTTCTAAAAAAGCATCTGATGTGGGGTAACTTTTTATTTCATATAAATGAAATTTAATATCTTCTAATATCATTGCTCCAGCCTTCTTTACAATTCGCAATCGTTCTTCTTTCACGTTTTTTTCGCGATTCTCATACCAATTCTCTGCTAAAATCTTAAAACCGCTTGTTAGAAATTATAATATCAGCACCATATTTGCTTTCTAATTTATTGCTGACAGTTCTGTACGGAGGAATGTAACCATTATATTCGCGTATGTCTTTCAAGGAAAATATATATAAAACTGTCTATATATAGGGTGGATGCGATACGATGCTTGATTTCCCCCGCCTATAACTCCAAGAATATTAATACTACATAAAAATGTGTCTGAACCATTTCGATAGAGAATTTACTTATCTTTAAATTTGATAACCATCTTTTTTTTGGTAGGACCGTTCAGAACCGAGATATTGGCAAAAAAATTATTTTTAAGCGATATTGTTCCGGTGGCGGGCGAAGGGGAAAAATTAGTATGTCTAAAAGAGGCATATAATGAACTGGTTCCAACAGTAAAATCTTTTGCCCGATTTTACAACGGTATTTACGCATCCTGAACTTCCTCACCCCTGGCCTATAGATGCTTTTGGAATAAATTGTGCTTTATATTCTAATTTCTCTTTTTCAAAAAATATCAATTTGACTATTAAAAGTATGTAATCATATGTGTGACATCGGCTTCTCGGAATAATAATTATAATAACAATAATAAAATAATGTAGAAACATAATAATTAGGTGTTTTCACTGTATGCAAATTTGCTTTTTTGATATTATTAAAATGAAGTACTCCATACATTAAAGCACTTACCAATATTTAAACCCCATTCTTTCATCTATCAATTTAAAATTTCAACAAATAAATAACAAAACTGAATAACTGAACGGATATTATATAAAACGGGCTGTGACGTCATCGGTTGCATTAACATAACCTCAACTTTTGGAGTTTTTAAGTTTATTGTCATTTTTAATGATTATATCCGCATTTCCCATTTGAAACCAGTATGGCTCCAAGGAAACATTTAAACATTGACGCATATGATGTCTCAATATTGTTGATTACTAAAAATGGGCTGCTAATTATAGGTTGGATTTCCAACCTACAAAAAATGCCTTATTTTATTAAGCGATCCAATGACTTGTCAGAGTTTCTTTTTCAATATGGCGTGGAGGGCAAACACGGGTTTATTATTATTAAATTCCGGAAACGTAGCCAAGACAACAGAAAAACACAAACGTTTAACGAATGAAAACGAATGTTTGCCCTTCCGCGCCACATTGGAAGTCACGTGGTTTGGATTGCCTAATTGGGAGAAGACATTTAAAACTTTATGAACATTACATTGAACAAGATTTTAGTTGAAAATACGAGAACCAAGCGGAAATTTTCATAATAGTGACATATTACTCGGAAATTTTTAAAAGATATGTATTTTTGAGGTTAGGTGTTTATGACCGATGACGTCAACAATATAGCTTAGTGCTTTTGGCGGTAAAATTTTAATTCAAATTTAAAAATACATTTTCTTGGATATTACTCAACTGGTTGTGGAAATTCAAATGTTTTTAGTTATAATTAAGTATTACCTTTGCAGTCAATGAGATTTTAAAATTTGTGAAAACACCGAATTAGTAGTTGGATCCTGGGTTACACCTCCATATTATGGCGATAGTGAACATGTCAATTAAAAGAAACAAAATAGATGGAGAACGAAACTCATGCAGGTGTCTGAACTTGGTAAAAGATCTTGGTCTTAATTTCTTTTGAAAAGTTTTTTTTATTAAGTATTTTTATATTGTGCGGGGTTTTGGTCCAAAAAATATGATGTGAAATGTGACGAAAATAATAATGGATTGCTTTTAAACCAGCAGTAACATATAAGTTTCTTATATTTAAAATATATTTAATTCATATATTTCATCGGTTGAAAATCTAAAACTCAAGTGAAACATTTTTTAAATTTTATTTTGACAAATTTGTAACATTTTTAGGTTACTATCATACATTCCTTCCCAGTCAGTGATTCTATATTGTAAAATCGATTCTGCTAAGGCATTCTAAAGAAGCATAATGATTTTTTTTGTTCATCTCTCAGAATATGAAATCATTGAAAAAGCTTTCTCACTCTCAGCTAAATATTGGATATGTTCCTTCCACTTAAGGTACCTGTCTACAATAATTCCCAGATACAGTGGCGGCTACTGAAATTTCAATATTTTTTCTCGTTTGTGGCGCATGGGACCCATACGAAATATGGGAAATAACATCTAAAGAAGCACTTCTCTAACGACCTCTCAAACATTTTGAAAAAGCAGTTTGCGAAAAAAAATTTAAAATTTGGTTGCCTGGTCTAGGGACTCCTAGTTAGTTTATTTATTTTTTGTCATATACATTTGACTTTTCAAAAAAATACAATAGGTTTTGGAATTTATGAACATATTTTCATTAACTGAGACAACGAATTGAAATGTAATTTGTTAAATTGTAAATTACAAAATTTCAGTTCATTGTACTTCGGTTAATAATGAAAATATTTTCATAAATTCCAAAACCCATTGTTGTATTTTTATGAAAAGTCAAATGTATATGACAAAAAAAAAAAATTAAACAGGAGTTCCTAGACCAGAACCAGGGGTGGCAAACGAATTTAAAATTTTTTTTTCCGCAAACTGCTTTTTCAAAATTTTTGAGGGTCGTTAGAGAAGTGCTTTTCTAGATGTTATTTTCCGTATTTCGTATAGGTCCCATGCGCCACAGACGAGAGAAAACATATTGAAATTTCACCAGCCGCCACTGCCCAGATATTTAATTTTTGTTGTTTTTTTTTTCAATACTTTTCGGATATGTGCAGTCGGTGATGCTTTTACAACTAGGTTCTAGCATCTTAATAAAATTTTGATTAGGAAGAATAGGATGTTATGGAAAAAGTAATGAATTTGGTCTTATCAACATTGAGAGTGAGCAGGTTACCTACTTGTAATTTACAATTTTATTTATTCTATCCATTATTTGTAATTGGCTTACGGAATCAAGAAAGAATATATCTATCTAAGAACATTTTTAATTTGTTAAGCCCAATCTCCGCTCTCTTATATACTGATGACCAAATATTATCTTGAAATAGAAGGCAGTGTCATCTGCATAGAATATTAATTTACAGTTTAGGTTTAAAAGACTTATATCATTTATGTATATAAGAAACAGGATTGGACCTAACACTGTGCTCTGGAGGGATATTTTTTGATCGCTGAGCAACTCAATATTTTTTTGCATGCACTACAATTATTTCGATTTTCCAGTTCGGTTCACCAGTCTTTTCAATTTTAGTTTACATATCTATGCCATATGTAATATGACATAAGTATAACACCTATTTAATTCTTAATTCATGATCCTTTACCTTAGCATCACTTAAAAGTAAATAGTTGCTTTCTTTCTACCAGTGAACTGAGCTAACTTAAGAAATCTAACTTAGTTGGGCGTTCTATTTGACCTTTCTATCTTAGATTAGCTCAGTCAAATACCTCCCCCCTTACCTAACGCCTAGTCTACCGGTTTTATCCTAAACTTTAGAAACTTGCCTAAGTTGATTTCAAGATGGTGATTGGTCAAAATACCTGAATCTTAACAACGTGCATGCCTATATTTTCTAATCCGTTTTTCTTTTTGCAAGTTAGTTAAGAAAAGAATCTTAAATTTAGGTAAGCAAAGATTGTGGGTAGAAAGAAAGCACCTATTAACTGAAAATTAAGGAATAAATGATTGTAAATTAAAACCCAAAAAGTCAAGCTAGTATGTGTTGTGATAACCATATTTCAGCCAGTTCTGAACTAGCGGTGAAAATTATGAAACAGATGGTCTAAGAATAATGAAGAGGGTACTTACATTTCTTATCTCACGAAAAGCATCATTCACGTCCCAACAATTAGACTGATAAATAACTAAATGGACGCGAATCGTGGCATTTGCAGGCTTTGGTTCACAATTTACTGAAAATAAATAAACAAGATAAAGTAAATAGGAAAATTTCGGCTTTTAATTACCTAAATTGAATTTCAGCTAAACTAATTTTTAATAATACACACTATAAAACATTGCCTATGAGCATAATTAGAAATGGAGATTGAGGAAAATGACCACCAGGGTGTTAGTAAATAAAGCAGTACAGAAACGCGATAAACCACAGCACATTTTTACTGATGAAAATCTTTGATCAAATTTATAAGGTGCCTTGTAGGATCACCTTAATGGTATATCTATAAGAAAATAATCGGGTAACGATGAAAAATAATTGTATTTGTTGCTAAAAGTGAAAAATACTAGATATTCATTCACATTAAGACTATTTATTTATTTTTTAAACTTACTCTGTACAAACACCTGTGAGCCCTTATACAAGCTCTTGTATAATGGAAGAATAGTTCCCTAAAATAAAGAAAATGTGTAAAATTGATAGTTTCAATAAATATTTTTATTACCGTTGATATATTAAACTCCCATTTGCCTTCATCTGGAAAAGCATGTGTTACAGAGATAAAAGCACACAACAAATAAAACAGATGTATACTCATTTTTAAATTCACAAATATTCGATTTTTATATGAATTTTTCTTTAAGAACATTAAAAGTCAAAAATATTCGTAACTGTCATCCGTCACCCGTCCACATTGTTGTTAACTTCGTGATGTGTTACAAACTGACAACTGACAGCGATAAAACGGCTAACTTCATGTCGTGTTTCAAAGCGCTTTTTTATGTTGAAAGCAGCAAACCATGTTTGAAGTCACGGTTATTAAACTATAACGGTTACCTCATCCAGTAGCTTCTGGACGAAGGAGCGCGCAGGGGGGGAATTTCGGTCTAGCGCCTACGTCATGTAGCCACCGATCTCTTTGTCTCTATCTTTTGCATGGGAATCGGATATATGTCTCTCTTGCACGCTTTATTTGTTTAATTATTCAGATCAAGGTCAAAGTCTAGGTAAATCCAGATCCGGCACTAGTTGCGGCGTGTCGTGTTTTCAATTTGTCTGGCATACTACAACGACAGTGTGTTTATTTTTATATTGTTTATCTCACATCGCACTGTAACTGTCTGGTGTAATAAACTAGTTTGCTGTCGTCCCAGTGTATACTATTCGTTTATATCAGTGTTTATTAACTGAGTGAGTAGCAAAATGTCTAGTGCCGGCCCTGGCTGGGTCTAGAGGCTACGTCATTTTCGGTTACCCCTCCCGCGCGCTCCTTCGTCTAAAAGCTGCTGGATGATGCAACCGTATAGTTTACTGACCGTGGTTTGAAGTGTCTTTTTATTATCCAAGTCGTCATAGTTAAAGGCTCTTAGACACGGTGCGAGCAGTGTTGCGAGCAGGTCTCGTTTTTTCGTACTAGATGTCGTTGTAAATTCGTAATAGATTTCAACTTTTCGTAATCACATACCTAGAGGAGAGTAGGAGAACGCCACGGGCGAAATTTATTTTGAAGGTCATCGAGAATTTTTAGAGTATCTTCATGTAATGTATACTTATTACATCGAAATGAATAAATTGAATATATTTTAATGTTTCTATAGTGGCTCCACCTGTCATTGAATGGCGAAAATTTTGATTATAAAGTCAAATAGAAGCTTTCTTCTTCTTCCTGTATAAAATTACCGTTAAAATGTCATGACTTTTAAGAATCTTTAGCGATTTCGTTTCACTGTCAACACCGACTACCAGTTCTGCTGGTAGCATTCATCGATATAAATATATAACGACATAACAAAAAAAAAAGTAATAGATGTTCGTTGCGGCGTAATAGCGTAATAGGGAGCGTTTAATAGTAATAGATCTATTACAAAAGTAATAGTGCTCGCAACACTGGGTGCGAGTAAACGTGCAAGTAAGACGCGGGTATAACATGCGCATGTTACATGCACACCTGCGCCCCCGCCACAACCACTGTTTTACTTGACTGGCTTTCCAACTCGCATCGTGCAGAAGGTTACTCCCCAGCTACTTTAGTAAAAATACGCGGATACTGTGTATAATTATATCGTTTTGAATGTGTACTACTGCCTCAAACCATTCAAGTAATATGCATAGTGTAGAAGGTCTGCTACTCAAATGACTTAAGCAAGTTACTTGCATGCTTACTGGACTTGCACGTTTACTCGCACCGTGTCTAAGAGCCTTATAAGAGGTTGTAAAACATAATTCTACAACATAATACAAATAAATTATTTGCCGTGAAATATCTAATTCGGTAATTATAATTAATAACTGACATTAGGATTTTATGTTTAAATAAAATTGTGATTTTTGTGCGTCTACGAGAATCAAGGACCTCAAATTTTTTTTGTCCTTCTTTTGAGCTTCTGATGTGGCACATTGTTTTATGAATTTTTTAAGGTAGACGATTTTAAATTTTATATTATTAAAGTTCTACGAACAACTATTTCCACATGGTGGAGTGAAAATATAGTATCAATAATTTTTTTTTTGGCAATAACATCAGCCTATTTGTCAAAAATAGCTATTACTAATCACCATCTCACAGCTAGTTTCACCACAGAAGACCTATCGTACAGTTTACCTATTTGAAAAAATTGGAAAAAAAGGAGCCAGCTTTATCCACAGAAGGATCGACAAAAAACCTCATTTTCAATTGCATTTTTGACCCTATATTTCCGTAAAAAAAACGAAAATATTTTTACTGCATTATCAATTACTGCACTAAGAATGTTATTAAGCATATTGTAGACTAAACACATTTGTTTTCTTTTAATGCACTTGTATATAAATTGATAAGTTGATAGTTGAATTCTAACCTTGCAACCAGTTCTTTATTCTTGCTTCCAGTCATTTTACGGCCAGGATACTTGAGCTAGCCCCTTAATTGAGCACAAGTGTGTTCTTCCACAATGTTGTGTACTAATTTTGCACCGTCAATCACACTTTCGTCTAAATTAATGTGAAAAAAATGATACCGGTCCAGCCATTTTGACAACCAAGTGTCCGAACATTTCATAGTTCTCGCAAACAAACACAGCGGCAGCACATGCGCGCGCTTATGATGAAAAGGTCTATTCTGAAAGTATATAGCGTGCTTACTCGTTCTCACTATTCTTTATGGGGAAAAAAGTAAAAACTGGGTAAAAACATAAGTGATAGGTTAAATAAGTTTGACGAAATATGGAATATGATTTTTCTGAAAAAGATTCCTTTGAATAAGCCAAAAATAAAAGGATAAGTTTAACATGTAGTTAGCAAATCTAATAAAAAGCTTATGAAATGATATCTCTGTTAAGTGAATTACACTTTTGGACAACCCAAGAAGATGTTATTATAAAACACACTGACTATGGTTCATTTAAGTAAGATTTTTACCATTTAAACTTGTGCTAGTCTACAGAAGGTTTTCCGTTTCAGGTACTATACGAAAAAAGATGGTAACGACTCCTTAAGTGCACAATGCAAAAAGCAGTATTGTGAACTGCGTGGACTTCTATGGAGTCCTCTTAATAAAAGGCCACAAAAGTTAAAAGATAGGCTTAAGGAGCTGGAAGAATATTTGATACATAATAAAATAGTTTTTTTTGTGTGGGATGAAAATAAATTAAGACTGTTGCTTTCAACTGGGTTAATAGCGAATATAATAATAAACACCAAAACTGGCGACATAAATAATATTATATTTGATAAACAGTTGTCAGCGAAATTGCAAGTTAATATAATATGTGATGGTAAATATTAAAGATATATCCTTTTATATTACCCTTTTCGTTTCGTTTTTGCATTAATATTCGCTGTAAACTATTATTTTACTAACATTTTGATGTTTACACCACTACAAATTTAAGTTCTTGCTTTATGCGAATATTATGTTATCCATATTTCAATTTTATAAAAGCCGATTGAGGTAGTGGTACTTTATTGAAAGAAACTTTTTAATCTATAAATGTTATAATTTACTACAATATAAAAAATTGGACAACATGATTCTTGTGCCTCCAATGATGACAGTATGGCTCATCTTGATGTAACAGGTGGATAACTAAAGCATTTTGTTGTTGGAAGTGCCCTACCATATGGTTACAGCCTGCAGACGATACAATTGCTCTTGACTGGGCGTACGAAGCTTAGCAATGTCAAAAGTTGTGCAAATGTTTATATGTATAAAAAATCAAATGTCAAGCTTCTTTGACATTTATTTCAATACCCGGCTCAAAGGTAGTTACGCCAGAGAAGGTCTTCACGCATAGATGAATATAATGTTTTGAATCGAGAATCTTATCATTCATATAAGCAAATAAATGCATGATTTATAGGAAACAAATACTTTTGTGATAAGAAATGAAAAGTATGACATAAAACTCATACAGCCGTATGCATAGTCGTTCGCCAGCGACTCGCTGAAGTTTATCTCGGGCGATTCTCTGGAGGGATTTGCTGGCGAAAGAACAGAGCATAATTTGCATTGCATAGTCGTTTTCCCTTCGCTCTCCATTGGGGCGCATCGCCGATGGCTTAATCATGCGCAAATCGTTTGTTTACATCAAACACACGTTATTTGTTAGCGACTAGCTGTTAAATAAATAGGAATAAGGTACTTAATTATAATTACGTTTATAATAATCTAGTGAGTATATACTCATTTAAATTATCATATACAGGAGAAACCATTGAATTTAGATTTGCTTCATTATTTGTGTTTTCCACAAAAAAAAATTAATTATATTATTTTTCAATAAATTGGTGACATATTATTATGAAATGTAGGTACATCGTCTTAAAGTTAAATATAAAATGGCATTACTAGTTGTACACCTTATACAGTGTGACACACTTAAGATGAAGACACTCTTATTACATTTTTATTTTTTTTTCTGATTTGAACCAATTTATACTGAACTATAGAACGAATTAATATCTACATTATTGACAAAAAAAAAAACATTCATCTCCCACAAATTCACCACCACCACCTGCGGTACCAAAATAAGTCGAAAAAATCAGTAGGCATTTTTCAAATTTTTTATTTTGATTAAATTTTGGCCTTAAGGTTTTTGGACAGTTCCGAATAATTTTCATTAATAAAATTTTCCGATAAAAAATGCCTAATATGATTTAATTTGATTCTCTTCCTGGAAAGTACACAGAAAATATGTGGGAGATGCTATTGACCATCTTCAGCATGTCGCCATCACTTTACCAAAACTTGTTTTAATGCGCATGCGTGATGTTATCGGCGACCGACTATGCATTCCAATTCTCATCTGGCAAACGGCGAAACTTCAGCGAGTCACTGGCGAATAACTATGCATATGGCTGATAAAGTAATAAATAAATTATTTATTATTATTATTACAAACTTGGAGAAATCATTTATTTGGTATAGTTGGGCAAGTAGATGTAAGAGATGTTTACTGAAACTGGAGGATAACACAAAGAACACCAAACCTCAGCCACACTTTATACCTGCAGATAGTATACGGTAAACAGTAGTAATAGTAAAAGAAACCCCAAATTGGGTTGGTTTTATATTTTGCAGAAGACTAAACATACAGAAAGTACTTGAAATAAAAAAAGTCCAAAAATTATTATTATTTTATTACACAGCGACCAATGGCATGTGCACATGTTTCATGCACATTATGGAGTAGCACTACAGATTACGTTTCAGTACATATTCACCTTTTTTTATAAAATCAGCCTTTTTCTAAGACTGTTGTATTATGTATTGGGTAAGACAAAGTATCTTTGTGTTTTGTTCCATAACTATGATCTCCGATGTTTTTAAACTCTTTCATATGCTTGAAAATAAAACAAAGATATTCATAAACAAAAAGAGTCAGAGCTGTTAATAGTTTTAATGCTTCAAAATGTTGACGACACGATTCACTTACTTTTAAAATCGATAAGTCGTATTGCTCTTTTTTGAACTATAAATGTTTCATGAATGCGGGAACCACCCCAGAATATTATTCCATATGACATCAAGCTGTAAAAATGGCCAGAATAAGCTGTAAGAGGTGGTTCTCTACATTCTTCAGTTCTTTTAACGAGTAACAAACCGAACTAAGTCTAACACAAAGCGCTTGTACATGATACCTCCACGTGTACATCAATAGTCACTTCTTTCATGTTTGCGTTGTTCATATCTGTCTTTTTCGGGTATTTAGTTTTGTTTCTACTATGTTTGAACAAAATACAATTAGTTTTATCATCATTTAATATCAACCAATTTTGCTTAAACCATTCTGATATTTTTATAATCTTTATAAAAATTAGAATATTTGTGTCGTCAGCGTAAGTTTTTATATAAATTGAATAATTATTTGGTATACTGTTGCAAATCATTAATGTATAATAGAAACAGTATGGGGTCAAGCACACTGCCCTATGGTACACCTAGTAGGACTCTTTGGGTACTGGAATAATACTCTGATGAATCTGCTGTAATACACACTTTTTGATATCTCTTATTAAGATAAGAACTGAACCAGTTATGACCTATTCCTTGTATACCTAGCTATCCAGTTTAGCAAGAAATGTACTGTGTTCAACACAATCAAAGGCTTTTGATGGATCGAGAAATATACCAAAAACAATATACCGTGTGTGTAGTCGCGGGCTAGGCATGGGGAGTAAGAATTACATCGCGTGTGCCAGCTGGCTGAAATGAAATAACAGAGCTGGGATGATCCACCGACGGACGAATTTACGGCTGCCGGTGTTGTCATATTTCTCGCACTACGTGAATGTACATGCCTAATGGGAAATTACATGCACGGTATCCATTCTCCAGATAATCCAATATCCTTCTGACAAAATCAAAGGTAGCTGTTGTTGTAGATTTGTTTTTCTGATAAGCATATTGACTTTCAATTATGACATTCTGTATGATTCTAAAGATGGAATTAATCTTCAATACATGACAATTTCAAGTAACTTGGAAAAAGAAGATAGCATACTTATTGGTCTGTGATTTTCTATTAAGGAAGGATCACCTTTTTTGTATAGAGGTTTTACAACAGCTGTCTTCAATCTTGACGGAAACACGCCATTACTCAAATATTGATTTAATACATAACTTAAATCTTCAACTATATAAAATTTTGGACTTGTGGTTTTTGGACAATTCTGAACAAGTTTCATCAACAAAATTTTCCGATAATAAAATGCCTAATATTAGTCGGGGAGCCCTCCCTAGCTGTACATGCACCCCCCCGCCCGATCCTTGGGGACAATGTTTTTCATAAAGATTAAATCCTAAGGGAACAATTTAAGACATGTCCTAAAAAAAAACAAATTGACTGCACTTTCAAAATGGCATCCGTTTAAAAAAAAATTGCAAATATGGTTTTTTTCATTTAACACAAAAACTAAAAAAGATGGACAAGTGCATAAAATTTTCTACAATTTTGTTCCTATACAATATTTTGATAGGAGTTACCATTTTCCAGATAAATGAGTCCAAAATTAAAAAAACATGGAAATTCATGTATCGGTAAATCACTTAGAGGAAATAACTGTGACAATTATTGTAAGGCGTATAATATAACTTTATATTATTAACATAACAAAAATAAAATAAACTGAAAAAAATTAATAATAATACTATTATAATCTGCAGACATTTATCTCGAAAACGGTAACAATGGTATCTGGAAAATATTGTATAGGAACAAAATTGTAGCAAATTTTATGCACTTTATTTTTTGTGCTGAAAGTTTTTCACCATATTTTTTAGTTTTGTGTTAAATGACAAAAACAATATTTGCATTTTTTTTTAAACGGACGCCATTTTGAAAGTACAGCCAGTTTTTTTTTAGGACATGTCTTAAATTGTTCCTTAGGCTTTAATCTTTACGAAAAACATTGTCTCCAAGAATCAGAGGGGGACACTTAGGAATTTGTTCTATACTTGAGTAGAGCAAAATTTGATTCAAATTGCACAATAAATAAAAATTTTAGAGAGGTGCCCCGCTTTTAAATGGGTTACTCTGTATATTTATAGTAAATATTCAACTGTTTCTACGAATAAAATAGATGAAATGAAATTTATTTTAATTGCGATTGACCAACATTAATAAACGAAAATAGTCGTGTCCACAAATACACTCAATGCGCGAAGCTGTGACATATGTTATATTCTCTAAGTAATTTCACTCTAGTTCTTGTATGTGGTGAATAATTTTCTGATATTTTGATTTTAAAATAATGTACATATTTGTAAAATTAAAATGAGCTGAGAACCGCGAAAACCACTTTGTCACCCTTCTATGCATCGTAAAAAATTACATGTACAACAAATCACAAGTGACTTTTGAAACATCGCTTACAACGACAAAATTAAAGTGTTAAAAAAATGCAGCTTTCTATATTTTGTTTAACGGATACTAAAAGCGCTGAGCTATAAATGATTCATCATCAAATATTAATCTGGGAACGTCACTGGCCAGTACTGTGCTTGTTTACATAACGCCAAAGAGCTATTAATTCAGTCTATTAAAAAAAGTAAATATTTTTAGGTACAATTATAGAAAACCATATTATTTGTATTTGCAATGATGGTCATGTTTTGGGTTTTGGTGGTCAGTGGAAAGATGGGTGGGTACTAGAAGGTGGGCCAAGAAGAAAACTTAACTATCATGGAGAATGGCTTGCTGTCTGGGGCAAAGCTGGATCAGAGCATCCTCAACCCTGGAGCCCTCTGGCAAAAGATCACCAGAGAGCAAATTTACATCTTTATTGGATTGGTGCTAGAGATCCTGAATTGTTAGCGTACAAGAAAACTGATGGGGAACCACTGCAAGTAGTTGTTAGTAAAACTTGTAGCCGGACGTTGATAGTAGTCGAACAGAAAGTGACTCAAAGAGGTTTGTAAATTTTCCCACTTACTATTCAACCTAATGAAGTCTGTGCATGAAAAAAACTTATTTTCAATGTATTCATTATGCCTAGTGTGCTTTAAAAATTAATGCATACCTACTTGCCAAATTTCTTAAAATGTAAATTAATAAAGCTTTCACGTAAGAATTTCAATTGAAAGTACCTAATTTTAGATTTTTTAGTTTTTTTCACCAAAAGAAATTGCCCTATTCTCCACCATTCGAAAAATTCTTTGATAGGCTTTTAGAGAAAACTTGATAGAATTATACCAGACTATTGAAATCAAGAAAAAATTTTTTTTGATTTTTGCATGAAAAAAAAATTTTTTCTTTCTTTCATTTTCAATAGCTTAGTACCATTCTATAAAGTTGTCACTAAAATGCCATCAAAAAATTTTTTGGATCGGTTCAGGGTTGTGGGAGAAATTGTCGAATTACATTCACCGCCCTCCTTAACCGGATATTTTATTTATTTCTTAATATGTACATTCTTTTGTAGGTGCCGTTTCTGTAGAAGTGAACAACTTTGAGCTAGTGGGAAACAATTTAAAACGGGTATCGGTAACGTCAGTACCATTAGAGACTCAAGTAAGTTGTTCAGTCTTGAACAAATCTGAGGATCACCTCCTAATATGCTGCATAGATGGCTCGTTGGCCTTGCTCGATCGGAATAGGGGATCTACAAGAACTGTGAAAGCCTCATTCATACCTAATTTTGCTGCTTGGCATCCGCAAGGTGCTATGGTAGCTATTGCAAATGAGAGGGGCCAGTTGCAATATTATGATACGGCTTTAAATTGCGTTAAAACTCAGATTTTATGTGAGGATTGTACTCCAGCAGCAATCATCGATATTTCTAGCTACTTCAGCATGCAGTTTAGTGTAGCTTCTATTAATTGGGGGCCAAAAGACTTAATCCTCTCTTTGGAACAAGGCCCGATGGTTGTTATTACACACATAGAAAAAGCATTAAGTTTTAAAGCTATTGTACAAAAATATCTAAGTATGGGAAAGATCGACAAGGCCATTAAATTGCTTTTAAGTTGGGATTTTAATGAAGAAAGTTTTTGTGTGTTGCAAAGAATAGTCGCTTATTTATTGAGGCAACCTTTAACTGAAGAAAATGCTCAACACTTGCAAAATGCTCTGGGCAGCTTCCACAATAGCCCTGTTCCGTTGAGACCCCAAATGAAGCATCGGTATGGAAGTCAGGTATGTTCACAGAAACTGACTGATAGTTGTGTATTACAGTTAGCATGTCATTACAAATTTTGCTAGTGGCAGGAATTCTTCCACTAACTATGCCTCAGCAATGGGCCTTTCCCACGTTTTTGTTTTTATTGAATATTTGAGAAGTTCTCCTTAAAACAACTCACCTGTATTTTTTCTTTTTTGCGAAATTTGATTCTTTTCTACAGAAAAAGTTATTAAATTATATTGAATAAATAAGACTCTATCTATATCAGTGTTCCCTTTAAGTTAAATGAAAATTTAGGTGCTAATTAATAACTTACTGCTTAGTTATTACATTTTTCACTTCTGCTGACAAAAAGTTCTTGTTTGAGATATAAAAGTCATTCACCATTTCACTGTCAATAATAGGATTATCACTTGCTGCCTTCTCAAAACCTTTCTCCATTTTAATGTCTACACGGTACACACACACTCTTAATAATTAATAAGAAACTAAGTTATAAAGTCAAAATATTAGATACGTACAATCACAGCGTAAATAAGAGAACATAACCTATCTATTTATTTAATACCCATTTTATTTCCATCAGTGTTGCCAAGTGTCAGTTATTTGTTGAGAGCCGGCATGTAAAGTGTGTTTCTTCTGTTAATTATTATCATTTTTATTATAGTAAGTTGTATTATTCGGTGGAAATTCATTATTTTCAAAAGCGGAGATAAAAAGTAAACATTCTTTAGTGAAATAATTAAAGCATTTCCTCTAATGCTAAATATTCATATACATTAGGCAACATAGAAATAGTCTTCCAGATGAGATGTAAAATTCAGAAACGTCAAAAGGTTCGGTTAATGTTCGTATGAAGCAAGAAATTGTTTAATTTTGATTGGAGAGTCCGCCGATGATGTATATTTGAGCGCATTTAGTTGTTTTAAACATGGTTGGAAAAAAAACAGTTTTTTTTTGTTTTGAACAGTTTTTTTGTTTAACACAGGTTTTTAAAAAGTTTTAAATGGTTTTTTTTTTAAGTTTAAAACTATATTCAACTTCAATTAAATGGTACCAGGCACACTATGTCTGCTACTACTACTTGATGTCAGATGGCGCTCTCAAACGGATTTTACAGAACTCTGCAAATAAAATGCTCAGTTATGGATAATCGAATTTATGGATAATCGAACACTAGGAGTTAAAGTCAATGAATCATATTCTATTACACAAGCGGTTACATTGGGAGTTCCTCAAGGATCTATTCTTGGACCGCTGTTGTTCACCATCTACATTAATGATTTACCAAGTCATATTGCCAAAGGACTTACAATTATGTATGCTGATGACACCACCATCTGTATTTCTGCCTCGAGTATTGAGGAGCTCAGCTCACATATAAATACAACGCTGGACGAAATGCGTAGTTGGTGTGATCGTAACAAATTGATGTTAAATGGGAACAAGACGGTATTTATAGATTTTAAAATGAGGAGAAATATTGTGCTCAAAGATATCCCCTTAAGCGAAAGCTCAAAATTTCTGGGTACATTCATTGACAGTACATTGTCGTGGGTTCCACATATCGACTACGTGTGCAATAAATTAAACAAAGCATATTATGCAATCTACCAATTGATAAACATATTAAATGAGGAAGGCTTACTAAATGTCTATTATGCTCTAGCCTATTCTTATATAGCCCTAAATATTTCTCTTTGGGGAAAATCTAGTGAAGGATCAAGAGTTTTTATACTTCAAAAACGGCTGATTAGACTTATTTTCAAATTAAAGTATAGAGAAAGTTGTAGAGATACCTTTATCTCCAAGAGAATATTGACAGTTCCGTGTATATACATATACAAGTGTTTAATACATCTAAAATCCAATCTACATAAGTTTCATATACAAGCTGAAAACCATGACTATAACACGAGACATGGAAATTTACTAACTATTCCCTTTCACAGAACCTCTACTTTCAAAGAATCTCTTTATTATAACGCAATAATGATACACAATAGCCTTCCTGAAAATGTTAAAAGTTTAAATCTCTTGAGATACAAAAAAAAAAAGGTTAAGGACTTACTACTTGACAATGGCTACTACAGCTTTAATGAATTTTTACATAGAACTACAGGGACATAATTCATTGTCTCTTTCTATTTTGTCTTATTTTTAATTTGTCACTGTTGGTCTAGTAGATTAAGTTGTTTTTTTACACATTATTACTGTTGTTGTAATTTAGATATATATTCATAGTTTATATTTTTACTGACTTACCATATATACATATACTGTATCTATACAAAAATGGTGAATAAAGATTATTATTATTATTATCATTTAGTGCATGTGACCATTATATCGGAATTATTTATCGGAATGGACCATCATCGGCACTTTTCCTGCTTTTCCACAAACTCCAAAATAATACATTTATTTAAAACATCACACTGTGTTTTAACTGTGTTTTAAACATGTTTTAAACACTTTGTTTCAAACATGCCAACCCTGGTTTGAAATATGGGATGAAGTAGACAATATTTTTATTTTTAAATATCTATTTAAAATTAAAATATTATACGATATGATGTGTATATACAATATTCATTAGGTGTTAATAAATGATTTATGACATAATAAACATCAAGTTCAATTACATGGAAAAGGCCCATTACTGAGATTATAGGGATGATATTCCATAATGGTCCTCTCTATTGTGAGTATTTCAACATGTTCAAAGGACATTATCAAATTCCATTGAGTAAAAATAACTTATTTTGTACCAGCTTAATATAGAATGCCATCAAATACATGCTTTTTGTCTTTAGGTTTTCTCCTTGACCAGGCGTTTTTTTCATCAGTTGGTCAGGGCTGAAATGTTCGAGACGGCATTTTTGCTGGCGGTAGATGTTGGTCATCATGACTTGTTTATGGATCTACATTATATTGCAGTAAAAATCGGGGAAACTGAAATGGCAGCAGCGGCCAGGGCGCAAGCATCAGCATTGCTAAGTAGATGTTCTAGTGAAGGTAAAAATACTAGCTTTATAAACATTTATAGTAATATTAGTAGTATAGTAATTATTTAGTAGAATGCAAGATTTCATGGTCTTTGTCCAATGAAGTGGTTTCTTCCGGGAGTCACTAAAAATTATGGAAAATAGGGACAACATCAATAGAGAAGATGGGTATCGACATAGTAATACATGAGTGCCAAGGTATATAACGATAAGCAGAACACAACAACTTCAGTCTTCAGAATACTTCTGAAGAAGCTGACGACATGATCAGCGAAACATCAAGTCAAATTCGACAACCACGGCAACACCCGGAAAAAACCACTTCATTAGTAATTATTTGATAACGTGTGACACCAGCAGGCTTTTCTACATGGGTGTCGTGATGATTGCGAATCATAGTTATGTAAAAGTCATCTGAATGGGATTGGTATGGCTTCTCTCGGAAGAATTTATGGAAATTTTTGATAAGATACATTGAAGAATGATTGGGTCATGAATGATATCATTATATTGTAGATGCATGATCAAATGTAGTTATTAATTTTTATATACTATATGCATAGTGCTTCGTTTTTCTTATATGATAGTCCAGTAATACAGTCAATCTGTCATTGGACCCGTGAACAATTTTTACTCAATCAGTTGTTTAAAAATTACAGTAGGAAGTATGAAACATTTCCTTGAGTTTCAGAAACATGTCTGCCCCTGTTGCTCTTTCATTAATACTCATTATTCATTTTGTGATTAATTAAATTGACTAAAACAGTCTTCCGGCTGCCACAAGTTGCACCTCACTTTAATTTATATATGCGTGATAGGAGCTGCAGCAAAGTTTATGGTGCAGGATTTTCCATAGGGTTGACTGAATAAATGTCGCCTTCTCTTTGTTTTCAGACCCATTTTCGAGGATCCAATTGAATACCACACCACAATTAACTGGACCTGGCGGTAGGTCCGGGATGAGTGTTGGCACACAGCTTTTGTTATCGACAGTAGTGACTTTTAATTAAATTTCTTCCTAGTCACTGTTTTCCTAAAACATTTATAGCAAAGTGAATTCAACGATTTACAGTTTTTATTTCCACCATATAAACAAGGAAAGTTTACAAAAAATTTCATCATCTTACAAACCTGGAGCTGCTGTAGTTTTTAAATAATTGACCGTGGAGAGCCTTGGAAAATTTTATAATTTACAATAATGATGATAACTAATTACTACATAGGAGCAACAGGGACATATACTAAAAAAAAACGATGCTTACCTCTCAGGTGTCACCCCCTAAATCCAATTTGGACAATAATTGATCTGTATAGAATTTTTTAAAAATAAAGGTCCCACAGAAAAAATGTTACGTACAAAGTCAAAAGCTTACTCGATTTCTTACAATTTGTTTATTTTTAATCACTGTATGGCAAACATTGACCAAATTATGACCAAAAACCTAAAAAAATGTGTGCTTTTGAAAACTCAATATCAAAGTAAATCGCATTTGAAAAGGGAGGTTGAATAAGTGTCAAAAACGGCATCCTTAAAAAAAGAGTGATCATTTTTTATCCAAATTGGATATAGCTATAAAATTATCTGAAATTTGTTTTTTTTTTGTTTTTTTCTTCAAAAAATTTAGATTTTTCGAGAAATTCTGGTCATGGCAAATTACCAGATTTTCAATCCCTACTTGGGTGTCATACCAGACAAGTAGGGATGGCAACTTTTAACCCCTTGGCTATGAGAGTCTGAAATGATGCTTTTTCCCTAAATACCAGATTTTATAGGTCCTATCTAAATATAGGCTGCAGAAACTGAGATGCCGTGACCTTATGCAGCACGGTATTCAGTGCCTTCTTCCAAAATGATACAAACTTCTGCAGCATCGTACTTGAGTTATGTTATGGCATGTCATTTGTGGTGTAGGCCACTAGGTATTACCCAGGGTGTATTAAATAGGTGGTGCGCTAAGGACCCGTTGAGTGGCTTCATAAGTGCTTACTTTGTACATAATGTAATAGATGGCAGGAGCAATAGCGTCTGTCGTTATTTACGCATATAAAGATAATTTTGCAGGTTCTGTACACACGTGCATACAGTGTTGCATACATTCCCGGCCTTTCGTTTTTAGTGAAAAATCTTTTAGTCAAACAAAATATCAGTGACATTTGACATCAAATTCCTCGAAGAAATACATTCAATACGCTAGCGCTAAATATAAAAAAGTCAGCTATATTTTCATAAGACATGGTTAGAAAATATGGAGTGCCTATTTGTGTACTTATGCTTATGACTGTAAAGACCAAAAATTATCACTTAGTGCCAAAAAATACTGAAGAGATAGAAATGTGAAGTTTACAAAGTACCTACTTGAAATAAAAAGCCACATATTTGTGAAAAACATTTTTGCTCCAGCAGTATAAAAAGTGGTTTTACTTCACAGTCTGAAAATGGAGTTGTTATATACACTGTAAGTTTTAAATTTACATAGATATTTGTAACATAACCTATAGGTATAAAAATGTCTTTTTAAATATATTTTAAGCTTTTAGCGGCAGTTTTAAAGAAAAAGATTGAAGAAAGGTGCACTTCCAAGCAAATTTATTTATTTATTTATTTATACTGCATATAAACAGGTATTCCCTAGTTACATATATACAGTGAAACACAGAAAAAACAATAAATACAGGCTTGAGTACAACATACTGTAAATAATAATGAATAACAATCAACTAAAATAACAATAATAAAAACATTCGCAGTATAAGTACATGACATGACTAAAAAGAAAACTAAATATTTATGTTATCTTATCACAGATAGTTTTGACTTTAATTTGTTTCTGTTGATATTAAACATATCTGCATCACAGATTATATCATTGACTGCCGATGAACATCTTTCAACAGGTGAGTTTGTATTTGCAGATGTGTTAAACATACAATCTCTCCTCCTTAGTCTGACGTCTGGTACATGAAAGCTTAAGGCACCTAGAATTTCAGGTGCATCTATTTTGTTATATAAAATATCAAATATAAATAATATTTGAATGTTTTTACGGCGTTTAGTAAGAGAAGTTACATTAAATTCTGTTAGCTGACTTTGATAGGACATTAAGAAAGGCCATATTCTATGTTTCTTAAAATACATAGATCTTAAAAACATTTTTTGTACTTTTTCCAGCATATCAGTGTAAAGATATGCTCTTGGAGACCATATAATGCAACAATATTCAAGTTTAGAGCGTACATATGAATTAAACAACATAATGCAGGTGCTGTAACTAAAATCTTTACTCGATCTAAGAATAAATCCTAATTTCCTATAGCATTCAGAGGTCAGAGCTATTATGTGATCGTTAAATGAAAAATGGTTGGTGAACAAGACGCCAAGATCTTTAATTTCATTTAGTCTCTCAATTTGAATATCGTTGATAACATATGCCACTACGACAGGATCTTTCTTTTTCGTATAGGATATAATCTTGCATTTCAATTCATTCAAGACTAGGTCATTGTCTTTACAGAACGTAGAAATGGCCTCAAGGTCACTTTGTAACCTTTCAGTGTCTTTTAGTGTGTTAATTTGGAGAAACAATTTTAAATCATCTGCATATAATAAAAATCTTGAGTGCTTAATATAAGTGGAGATATCATTGACAAACATTACAAAAAGCAAGGGCCCCAATATCGAACCCTGCGGTACCCCAGATGTTGGTATAAAGGTATGTGAATAACAGTCATTAAATTTGACAAAATGTGGTCGATTAGTGAGGTACGATAATAAAAACTGCAATAAGTCGTCATCAATAGAGAAACCCTGTAATTTCGTTAATAATACTTTATGGTTAACTCTATCAAATGCTTTTGATAGATCATTATATACAGTATCTATCTGGGATTCCCCTATTTTATGAGCGACATAATCAGAAAATACACATAAATTACTAACAGTAGATCTTTTGCTAACAAAACCATGTTGTTGTTCAATAAGGACTGATGAGACATGGGAATACATACTATTATATATTACACGTTCAAATATTTTAGATGGAGAAGGTAAAACTGTGATAGGTCGATAGTTTGTTATAACACTCGTATTTCCTGCTTTGTGTATGGGAGTGACTCGACCTATCTTGAATTTATCTGGAAATTTTCTTTCTTTTAAAGAAGTATTAAATATTATTTGTAGTGGGGGCACTAGAGCATTAGATGCTTGTTCTTCAAAAAATGTCGCTAAGAAAATTAAGAAGTTGTTAAAATATGAGTGATGTTCACGATAGTAAGTATAATTTATCCTTATTTCTGAGAGTTTGTATTTACACTTACTAGAAAAAATTTTGTCTGAAGAATGTGACGTCAAATTACCAAATAAGAATTGGGGTATTCATAAATGTATTGAAAGTAGAAGCTTAGTGTTTACATAAGGCAGAACAGCATGAAAAATTAATTACATGTTTTAAGACGGTAAGTGCTTTTTAGATAGTATTTGTTTCCAAATGATAATTTAGTTTTTCAAGTAGGTAATTATTTGTATAATTTCTATTTTCAGGTTGGGTTTGGTCTCATGTTTGGTCCTACAATAGAGGTTATTTTTTGCATAAGGATATTAGGTTAACATCAATCAGTGAACCAATCACTGTAGAAGAATTTGCAGCATATTTTTCTGAAAATTGAATCTACAACGCTTGCTTAGGTGGATCAAGTACAAATATTATTATCAAAGTGTTCATTCTGATGTGCAATTAAAGTCAACTTATGTTGGAGGCATAGAGAATGCTGAGTAATTTTGGAGAAAGGAACTATTTGTAAACATATTATGTAAATCTTGTTCTTATAATATTGCAACCCATTATGCCCAGTACTGTTGTTACAAATAAATTTGTATATTTTACATAAGTTTTATTTTCTTACCATACCTATATAAATTTGAAACTGGACAATATTTGTTTCTGTTCAGTTGTGAATATATGCAACCCTATATGCAGCAAAGCAAATTCATGTACCTATATACAGGTTTTTGTTGGACGCTAAAGCTCGCGCCATCTACTAAATTAAATAGGAAGCATGCACTTATGAAGCCATTATTATCATAGGAAAGTGCCTTAGTCGGACCACCTATTTAATACACCCTGGTATTACCCCTAGCAGATTTATTAATGGTAGAAACCCTAATTTACCTGCATGAGCTACGGTCATAAGTTTTGACGTTCTTTTCTATTTCAGCATCAAACTGCTCCCACTCATCATGCTCCCAATGCTCCGACTCTGAAAGTAGCTCTAGTGGTGATTATAAGTCTTCTAATAGCCAAAAAGAACAACCACAAGTGATAACAATCAAGACATCTGACTATGTCCCGCCTCTGCCGTTAAATTCGGATAACTACTTAACTGCAAATTTCAACCAACCTCTTCATAGCTCTTACAAAGCTACAACAGAAAAGGAAAATATTACCACAACATCCCATGGACTTGACTACTCCAAGCTAAATCATACACCAAGAGCCACTTACGTTAAGTCCCCGCAAGTGCCTAGCAACTTTACAAAAGTTAACCTGTTAAGTAACTCGAACATTTTAGCTCCTCCTTTACCATTCACTCCTCCACTGCCAAATGTATCCAATAACTCTCTAGGCATTCCATATAGGCAAAGTTCTACAAGTTTTAACAGTAATTTACAAAACTCTGGCGGGTTTGTCTACACTCAAACAACGAATTCGTCGATGAGTTTTTTACCTCACAAAAATTTTTACAATTCTACTATATCGGCTCGTTCGTTCCTGTCTGGAAGTATGACTAACATTACCTTAAACAGTCCAAAAATGCCGCAGAATTCTATGCTATATTCTGCATTTAGTTCATCAAATTTAGCTGTCAATAATATTAAAAAGTCTTTTACTCCATTCGGCAAGGTCCTACCGCCACCTTTACCTAACTTACCTAATAACATATCCACAAACAACCATACCGAATCTGTGATTCTGTCATCAAACTTAAGTCATGGTTATGCGAATAATTCTAATCCTTCGGAAACTGCCTCTGCGAGCACTAGCGGTAAGAAGCACCAACCAAAGGTGAAGTTTTCGGACACCGTTACTGCGTTTATTGTGCCGGAGATTAAGCGTCCTCAGAGGCCACCGCCTCCCCCTCATGTCACAGATCCACAGAAGGAGCTAGCCGATAGTCTACCTCTTTGCCATCCGAATGAGGATTATTTGAAAGATTTTACGCCAGTACGAAAAGATGACAACCAGGATTCAGATGGTGGGCAACAGCCAAAAATAAAAGTCGTACATTTTGGTGTTGTCTAAAAGACATTATGTTAGGTAATTTAGGTCTAATTTTTTTTTTCAAATTCTTGGTAGGGCATTTTTCTGTTGCAGCTGACATGACGCTAATGGTGAGAATTCGCATGCAATGTAGCATTAGCTCAATTTCTGTAAATCCTGTAGCCTTAAGAATTCTGATGGGTCTGCTTAAGCTTAAGAATTTATTTTAAACTAACAAATCAGTATTAAATACTACAAACGAAGGTGAGATATTTTTAAGTCTTTTATTGGTGTCACTACATACAATTGATATTAATGAATTTGTGATTTTTTTGTTATTTCACAAACATTTTTACAAAATCTACGAATTTGTATATATAATTTTAATGTATAATTGGTATTAACAGTAGTAAGTGATTTTAAAATACAATAAAGAATGCTAAATTTTGTTCATTTAGGACTTCTAGCATTTTAAAGCGGTTTCTCTTAACATTGAACAGTAAAGTCATATACTGTGTGTAGCCCAGACGACGGAGAACATTTTATAGTGAAACCCACAAAAAGTTGCAAACTGAATAATTTTTTTTTTAATGAGTTCGTGAAAATGTATAGAATAATATCCTGAAAAGTTTACATTCCGCTCAGATGCAGAAAAAAAAAAAGTGAAAAAAATTTTTTTTTAACAATTTTTTCAAAATTTAAAAAATAAGGCAGGGCAGGAAATAAATAAATAATACAGGTGGATAGACCACGTGTTTCTGAACAAAAAATGTCCTAATAAAATTTATCGCTAAAGCCACGGTATTCCTGGAAAAAAATAGTGAAATAACTGTATCGCTCTGCGCGGCTAGCGCACGGTTAAATGCATACTATGGAACCTTTAAAAATTCTTAGCTGTTCTATCGAGTAAAATAAAGCTTTTCTCTCTCTCTGATTACACATTTTAAACATTTTTCTTAGTGAATAGGAGGATAAATAGTGAGTATGGAGGGAAAATATAAAATTATCAACGCATACACAGACACCACACATAGCTGCTGAATCGCTCGCATGAATTTTTACGTGCCTTTACTGTACCTACCCACATTTCAGCTATATCCAGTCGATTTCTTATACATTTGTTAATGTATTGGAGAAGTTCCAGAATTTATATTCAAAACAATCAAAGATATTTTCCTAGTTATAAGGATAAGATCGTGAAAATCGCAATTTCTTATCATGATCTGATCGATCATATTTTCGAAAAAATGCATAGAAGTAAACAATTTTGTGTTTGAACATTCGAAAAATATAAATTTTTTTTATTGGTACCCTATTTTGCTTATTTAAACCACGCCTCAGAGTGTTTAAATCCAAGTTTTAAAAACACGCGTGTTTTAAAGTTACCATGGCAACATCAAAGGTAAGCAAGTACAACTCGTTCATCTGTATCTGTTACCTTTTGCTCTTCCATCCATTTGATGAACTTGTCGTATTCTTTTTATAAGCGTCTTCCGATTTTTGCGGTATTAACCGCGATTCTGCTTTTCTATTTAAGTAATCAATGTTAGAACTCATTTTAAAGCAATATACAATCAGTGACAACTGTAGTGACAATAATTAATCCTATGTGACAGATTGCAAATTAATTTTTGTTTTCTCATTTTCATGACACTGACAGGTGTCCTGAAGTCACATCACGAATTCAACCATTTTACATTCTTAATTCTTATTTCCTTTTTTTGTGGTAATAATACCAGTATTTATAATTTCAAAGTGTACCAATAAAAAAAAAAATAGTGTAAAGTATTCGTGGATAACTGGTCTTTAAAACACTTGCTCTATTTCGAGCACTCCGGCTGCGCCGTCGTGCTCGAAAAATCGCGCGTGTTTTAAAGACCTTAATATCCACTTATACTTTAATCTACTATTTTTCCGAAATAGTGATATTTTATTTTTTCCAATGGGTCAATTTCTCGACAAGTTACAGCTTCCAATACATATATTTATCAAAAAAATCATCAAGCAAGGAAATTAAAATGATTTGAAATGTACTTTTTTTTTAATCCTCGTAACTACAACGTAATAAACCATAATAATCATGAAGTGTACATACTTTTCAACAGTTCTCAATAAAGAAAGAATTTTTTGGAAGGGCTTTTATTTTTTTTCTGTATTGTTTATTGTGACGATTGAGTTCGGACATGATAATACTGCCATGCTAAAATCAAACGCCGTATCTACAAAAATATCCGAAATCGGGTTTTTAATGGTTTTGGTATATTAACATTTTATTCTATCTATTTACTAAAGCAAAAAGCTGTACCTACATTAGTTATATTAAAAAACATTACATATTTTATCGTATCTTCACAAGACTTTTAGCTTTCCTAAGTACAAATGTGGTATATGCATGCTACTAGTTGAAAACGCAGTAACTACGTGTGAGAAAGTGCATATGCCGCATTTGTTTCTAGTATGCTGTAGTTCCTGCCTTTTCGATTAGGAAACGTGGCTAATTGTGCGCTCTATTTCTAGTTAGTTGCTCTATGTTCTTCAAAGTGATTATATGTCGTGTCAGTTATTGGTGATAAATATTAAAGGTAAATTAATATTATGGAATGTTTTTGTTATCATGTGTTATTTTCCTGGGAATGTCTAAGTTAGAATAATGCCCCATCTGCGTTTTAAATCAATATAATGTAGATACCGCATTTTGCTTTAGCATGTACAAATATATTTTTACCAATAAAAGCAGTATCTGATTTTTTGGTATAAACTTTTAACTTTTTTTTAAATTTAACATGTCTAGTCGATTTTTACGTCACTTTACATAGGAAATCATCTTGATTATATAACTTGTGTTGTTATTTACCAAGAACTATAAAAAAAACTTTGATGCTAAATTTCTCGATTCTTTGTCGCCAGTAGATACGGCGTTTGATTTTAGCATGGCAGAATATATATAAGTATATTTTTCCCATCCATCCTTTGATTGTATTGTTTAAAACAAAAAAGCATCAGAAAGCTACAGTTTCCATCTTTTAAATGAACCAATACTCATATAGATTGAACAAATTCTGATTTAGTGACATGTAATTCAGTGCGTCGGTGTCACAGCCATGCGTATTCAAGCGCGTGCACGCTCTGAGTTATAACGTTATTTGACTATTTTTTTTCGGGAAAACCGTAGTTTAACAATAAATTTTGTTGACATTTTTTGTTCATAAATACGTGATCTATCGTTCTGTATTTTTTTTTTTTCTATCTTGTAGTCCCCTGCCAAGTGTACAAAAATAAGCTTCCGTGGGCTCCTTGATGATGCAAGTGTGGTAGTAGTCTGAATCTCTTTGTTAGGCCTTGAAGAAACAATTTCGATTTTGGCACTCTCAAAAATGATGCGTATGAGTACTGCGTGCGAAAAAACAAAATGGCCATCGCAAATACTTTTTCCAATTTATCTAAGTAACCATTGGGATTACGAAAAAAAGTTTTATACAAAAAATATTGCTAAATCAATTTTATACAAAAAAGGTTATAAGTTTTTATGCAGGACTAACCATTTTCCCAGAAACTTAACTTTTAAAATTATTTCATGGCTTTATATTTATTAATAGTTATTTGTTTGAAATTATCTTTATTAATTTTTTTTTTAGTTCATACTAACAACATTCAGTTCTGGGATCCGTTGAAAAAGAATTTTATTAAAACGTGTAAAACGGTAGTGAAAAAATTACCCTCAAAGACAAATCTATAGCCATAAACACAGATTTATCTCTTATTTCAAGATAATTGATAGCATCCAGAAGTAGACCTGACGTAGATTTGAGATACTATTTGATCAACTACGAGTTCTCAGCACTACCGAATTTGCAGTTGACGGGAGTATGCACCATTGTCTAGCTAAGTACAAACTTATGGATGCTCTTGAATCAATGCAAGGTATACCTGCTGAAGAAAACGATGATGATCATGTTTCCACCACACCTGCAGTTTTAGAAGAAAATCAGGAAAAAGCTGCGATAATAGATGGCATGGCGCTTCTTCACTCCTACCACAAACCTAACACAGTGAAGACATGCCGTGACCTCAGTTTAAGTTTCAGCAAATGGATCGGGCAAAAATTCAGCAATTACAGTGAGGTCCATGTTGTTTTCGACTCTTACAAAGAAACCTCATTGAAAGCCATGAGAGTGATTCGGCAAAAAGGCTCAGATCCAATCCAGTACAAAATCGGACCAGAAACGAAAATTGGAAGTATAGCAATGAATAAATTCTTGTCCCACGATTAGACAAAGGATGAACTGACAGAGTTCCTTTCCAGTCAGATTCTTCAATTTGGCGTGACCAATAACAAAAGGTTTGTAATCAGTTGGAGGGACAAAGCAGCTTCATCACATGGCGATGATGTATTCAGTCTTTCAAGTACGCAGGAGGAGGCGGACACAAAGATCATATTACATGCAGTATATTTAGCACAGAAAGGAATTAAAACTACTCATGTATTCTCCCCTCTTAATTTTGGCACTAAGACGATATCCCCAACTTACCAAAGAGTTTGCATTTTTCCTTGGCCATGGCATGAAAAGGTTTGTTCAGCTGGGTTCAATTCACAGAGCACTTAGACCTCTGAAAGCCTCTGCACTTCCTGGATTACACGCACTTTCAGGAGCAGATGTAACAGGATCATTTGCTGCAAAAATAAAATAAAGTGGTGGAAAACTTTTAATTCTGCAAGTGATAAGCTGCTAGAAGCTTTGGCTACATTGGGGACTACACTGTCTCTCACAGATGTCGAGGCTAACTTGGAAGCGTTCATTTGTCAGCTTTATATCCCCAAAACAACACTGACTGACATAGGAGCTGTGAGATGGTTGTTGTTCACCCAGAAACAATGTCAAGATGAGAACCTTCCTCCAACAAGATCTGCACTGGATCCGGCTTTGTTAAGGGCCCACCTTCAGTGTTTTGAATGGAATCAGGACCTCATTCAGCATCCCAATAACCCACCACCCTCAGATTTTGGATGAAAGAAAGTAGGGAGCACATATGAGCCAGTTGCTTGTACCAAACCTTGTGCTCCAGAGCTTATCTTGGAACTTTGTTGCTGCTCATGCTCTCAAAGGCGTTGCTCTCCTCCATGTACATGTCAGTCGAATGGACTCTGGTGTACCGAAATGTGTAAGTGCGAAGGTAATCTCGACCGATGTGATAATATGAGAGAGTGCGAGCAAGGCGATGATGAAGATTTGGGGCTACGTGTGATTTGCATTGAAAGTGACGATGATTTTAATTAAAAATGTCATTGTAGAAGTGAAAAGTATTGCTTGTCTGTACTTTGTTTATTTAAATATGTAACTACTGCATTTCTATAAGTTTCTTCATTAAACGTTAAAATTTTTTTTCCCCTTTTCTGGCCTTGGATGGGTTCCATCAGCCAGCTACACAGATGGGGGAAAGAGAAGGAAGTAAAAAGGAAGTAAAAAGGAAAACGTTAAAATTATATAGGTACTTTTTCTTTCAATTTCCTATGCCTACCTATACTGTAAAACATAGGGGAGATGGGAGTATTTGTTAATTTATTTATGTTTGTAATGTTTTAGTTATAATTATTGTTTCCAGTGGCCCGAGAAATAGTGTCAAATATGTTAATATGCACTGGCAAATTTCTCATTATTAGACATTAATTTTTGTTATTGGAAACTATAAAATGAAACTTTTTGAGGGAACGGTTAGTTCTACATAAAAAATTGTAATAACCTTTTCTCTGTATAATTGATTTATCAATATTTTTTATATAAAACTTTTTTTTGTAATTCCTATGGTTACTTAGATAAATGGGAAAAAGTATTTGCGGCGGCGCCCATTTTGTTTTTCGCGCGCAGCACTCAAACGCACAATTTTTGAGAGTGCCAACATCGAAAGTATGTTCCTCCAAGGTCAAACAAAGAGATTGGGACCACTACCACACTTGCATCATCAAAGATTCCACGGGTGTACATTTGATAGGGGACTATTGATTTAATTTCAAAATGTTGAAAAAATGGATGAGAAAAAAATTTTTCTTTTCATTTTTTTTTATGTTCAGCACCCGAGCGAAATGTAAACTTTTCAGGATATTATTCTACACATTTTCACGAACTCATTAAAAAAAAGTTTACACAGTTTGCAAATTTTTGTGGGTAAATACCTTCGTCGACTGGGCTAGTGGCAACAAAGAGGTAACAGTTGAGATACCTCATTTATAATACTGTTACAAGTTTACATCCCTTAGTAAACACCGTGTATCGTGGATTCGAAATTTATAACACAAGATTAACACTAAACATGGGCGCAGCCGGGGGGGGGAGCCATGGGGCCCGCCCCTTCCCAAGCCGTCTTCCATAAGCCAAAAAATAAAGAAGCAGTACAAAGCAGTATCTAAATTATCTCTTGAACTAAATATTTTGTAATTAATTCCAATATTATCTAATAGAGGAATCTACATACACATCCGTTTTCAACCATTTTCTGAAAAATTTTCCTCATCCTCTGGGGAGGCCGGTTCTATTGCCCCCCCCCCCCCCAGATGAATTTTCTGGCTGCGCCACTGACACTAAACACCTATTTATTAACTGAAGAAACTAATTACAACAGATACTACTTCACTAATATAACACTGATTCTTCTCGATCTGATCTGAGCTCACTATCTGAACTGAACTGTGCTGCCACTGGCACTCCATTTATACACCTCAGTAAGTGGTTTGGGAATTCTCTACAATATTTTCCAATGATCTGGATAGATGTCAGCAGTTTCTACATGCCGCGCCGACGCCGCGCCACCTCCGAGACATTGCCGAACTAACTATGCATAGATTTCTCTTATCCACACAGGTAACTTATACAGTTGCCTATAATGGGGGTATAAAGCTGTAACAATACATATAAATTTAACAGATAAAGTTTACAGTCGCCTTTGATCTCATTTTTCCACACATCATGTGATAGACTGGTGCATTCCATTTGTCGTGTACCTAAAGCTCACTACTGATTGGGAACAAAAAATTCTATCAAAAAATATCTATCCTGGCTAGTGCATAACTTTCTTTTTATTAGGTGAACCAATAATATTTTCTTTCCATTTCATAGGTCTAGAATATTATCTCTAGAATATTCTCATTCTGTAATTTTCTAGTAGGCTCTCTGCAACTTCCAGATTCTGACACCATGCGCCATCTCTGGGCCGATTGCCAAACTAACTAACTTAATTGTTTTCTGTTACTTATACATGGAACTTAGAGGGAATTCCTACAGATGTCTCTGGGGGTAAAAATATGTAACATTATAGTGCACCAATTTTAACGAAAGTTGATGAAACTAACTTTATTGAACTAAACCTTCGTGCCAAATTTTAGCACAAAATATTTATTGAAACGGCTAATAATAAAAAAAAGATGTAGAAGGAGGGATGTAGTTTCACCCCTTCGATAAAAATTGATTCATTATTACATTATATATCTTAAATCATCTAAAAAAGGCAATTTTTAGTGGTTTTTATATTTTTACAAATTAACAAATTATCAAAAATTTCTTTCATAGGTCTAGTTTTATTTGACATTTTATTGCGAACAATTTGGTTTTTTATTGCGATGAGATTACTAGAACCGGAGATAATAAGAAAAATAGCAGAAAATTTCAATGTTGACGCACAAACTGTTTAAATTTTACGAGAGAGACAGTGGACCGATTTAATACAAAACTTCTTATAGCACTTGTTAAACAAACTAATTAAAACAAAAAAATTACTGCTGCTAGAGAATTTCTTATTCACCTATTTTGATGTTTAATTTGACTTCACTGTGATATTATATTTGTTAATATGTTTAAAATATAACAAGCCTTCATAATATACCCTCTATTTTAATAACACCGCTCTTAAGCAGTGTTGCATTCCAGATAATATTTTATTTAATAATCTTTTAATCACAAGCCGCATTTGTAAAATATTTGGCAATTAATACTGGTGAGAGGGTTTTTATTAAATTAGGAGCCCCGCAACAGCAGGTAAGGTCAGTCATCCAAATCTTTGAGTTTGTTGGCTTTCATTAAAACAGAGTTTTGGAGTTTACTGATCAATGATCAAACCTGTCGGCGTGATCTATTCACGTTGTTTGGGCGATCCTTCGGTAGACTTGTAATATATATTCCTCTACCAGTATTCACTGCAATTAGTTTGGAAAGCTTATGAGAAGACGAATAATTTATGGGGACTGGTACTAAGTCTTACTGGAAAAATTCAGAAGTTCACCAACATCGGTTTGTCAGTGTTAGTCAAATATATTTGGTAAGCACCACCATTTTGATGTTACTTATAAATGACTAATAGATACCGGATCGGTAGTACGCCATTGTAAGAAAATCTAGAAAATAATATGCATTATATAAATTATACGGGTTACGTATACAGATTTTATGTTGTAATGTAAACAAAATCTTTTTTAAATCTCTATAAATACTCTAGTCTAGATTCCTAAAAATGAAAGCATATACCATGACTTACATTTTATTGTATATATTTAACTGTCCTGATAATTTTTATCAGAAAAATCTATTTAAAATAATAGGTATTTTATAAGTGAAGAAAATAAATAGAAGATAAAACAATTATATTATTTTGTATAATTTATTTAATTAAATGTTAATATAGTTGTAACCTTATCTGCATTTAATCACAAACAAATTGATTTTTGCTTTTTGATGATGTTGATAAATAATATTAATATTTATTATACTTGACTGATATGAGAAGAAAAAAATCCGCTTGATAAGTAGCTTACATATATTTTATAATAATATACAAATAAAATTCATTGTCATTTCTGGATAAAAAATTATCTAAATTTTTTTATTAATATTTTCATAAATTAAATAAAAGTAAAATATTATTTCATTGTGAGACTGAGATGAGCCGTCCAATAGATTGTGTTTATTTATATAGAAAAAATATATATACCTAAATAAAAATTATTTTTATATTTCAGAGCACTTTGTATATTTATAATAAGTATATAATACAACAAATATATTTTCATATTTTACAAAATGGTTTTATTTTTTATACTTAAAGTTCCATACAGGGTGGTTCATTTAAGGTAAACTTAAATCAATTATTTCCTGATCATCATTAGCTATATTGTACCAATATGGAGCTAAAATTTAATTGTGAAAATGTGAAAGTTTCTTCATCCAAAATTAAACACGAATTTCAACCAATAACAAACTGGTTTGTACATTAATTTGGACCATGTGCATCGGTGTCATCCATTGAGCTCTATTACATACTGAGGTGAGCTCGAACAATAGGAAACTATTGTTTTCTTCGGCAGAAACTGTAGACAGAGAAGCTATATCAGGAAGTCGTCTGTCTCCCTCGCACTTTTAAAACTAAACTGCCGGCCAATTAAAACGGACCAAGCGAATTTTTAGGTTGAATTTAAATCCACATTTTTTTGAGCGCGAGAATAGATATCAATGTGCGGTTTTCAGGATTAAAAAGATAATTTATTTGTGAAACGGTGAGTTTCGCCTGATTCTTTTATTTTGAAGCACGTTACTATCTACAGGATGTGAAAGAAAGCTGTATTTTTTTACCAAACTATAACTTCCGAGATTCCACAAAAATTATTCTATATTTTTTTGATGCGCATTTTCTACACATGTAATTTAAATCCATATGTATAAAAAATAGCATTTAAAAAAATATTTGTGTTCACTTAATTGTAGTTCTCTGACGATGGTCGAATACACCGAAATGTAAGAAAAAAGTAATTTTCTTATAAAGACCGATAATCCAGATACAAAGAATTACAAGGTATGATATTGCGCATGTGGGCGGAGCCAAGTCGACAGTTGCTTCGTCACGCAGTGATTATTTTCTACCCGCTTCCTTCGTAAAAGTGAGTTTGCCGACGTCTGTGGAAGTTGTTTCTCGGATTATTTTACTTATTTTAGTGTTCTTGCAATAACTTTTAGTTATAAAAATGCGTTGTGCATTGGCATCATGCAAAAGTGACAATATGTTTAAAACGTATTTATGCGAAGATAAAGCTCATTTATACAGAACGATGGTTACTAAGAACACTAAGAATCTCTATTTATTCAAAATTCCAATGAGTTCAGGCAAATTCTTTGTATCATGAGGAAAATCCTATGTATTTTAAAATCCCGCTATCACCGCGTGACGTCTTGCGCCAACCGGACCGAATTTGGCGAAATGTCAATCATATCTGTGTTCTTTGTATCATGGGATATACCTACATCAAGTTAATTTTGTATCCTAACCAGTGGCGGATCTAGAAGTGTGAAATATACATAATATTAATTTTTAATAGATAATATATAGCTAAAAAATAGTATATAAGGGGCATTCCAGACTTCCGGTGCCCCCCCCCCCCAGAAGTCAGTCCTGTATACGTCCCTGATCCTAACTGAAAGTTCATTTTTTTTTTTACTCAGAAAATGTAGAGTAACTTATTGTTTAAGGTTAAGAACCCAGCGACATATTTAGACCTCGTAAGAACCATTTAATTTTTACAGAGCTGGGTAATTACTTGTAATTTAAAAATAATTACAATTACAAATTACTTTTTTAGAAAGGAACTAATTACAATAATTACAAATTACTTTTTTTAAAAAGGAACCAATTACGATTAAAAAGTACTTGTCTTTAAAAAAGGAATTATATTCATTTAATTACAATTACATGAAAAATGGATTTAGCAATTACTTTTCTAATTACTTTGGTATTAAGTAAATTATAGTGATCAAACATAGACAAAAAGATAAGTTAAAAATTTTAATTAAGTGTTGTGTAATATTGCGTTTTAATATTTATTAGAATCGCTTTTAGAATGTTTGACCTTAATAAGAGTAATCAGAAAAAAAAATATATATAGAAAAGGTAGCTTAATAACAATGCCTAATAATAATAAGAATGATAAATATAATAAACAGTAAACACATTTAGTTTTTAAAAGTTTATCGAACAAAAATACAAAAGTTTGTGTACTTAACAGTAAAAAAATAAATGTGCAGCAGACCACGGCAAAAACTCGTTTTTAGTCACTAACTTTTTTTGAGCTTTTCAGATTCGCTTTAAACTGCAAACTGTAAAATTCTGCTTTAATGTAGGTAGGTAATGTAATGTTTAATATTAATAAATAATTAATGTAGGTATAGAAGTAATTTGTAATTAGATGGTTCAAATAATATAATTACAAGTTACAATTACACGAAAAAAGGAATTGTAATTGCTAATTACTTTTTCACCAGGAATGAACTTTTAGAATTGACAGTTCAATGCTTTCATTTCTATTCAATAACACATTTTGTAAAAATTCTAATTAAACAGTATCCTTTTTGTCAATAGAGTCGTAGTACTATAATTAAAGAAGACATATTGTCAGATAGTATTAAGTATTAGTCGAGAACATTAGTCGATTGTTTTTAAAATTATAAACCCCTTATCTGCCCACGCCTCTGATTATGGCGCATGGGACCCATACGAAATTTGGGAAATAACATCTAGAGAAGCACTTCTCTAATGACCCCTAAAAAATTTTGAAAAAGCAGTTTGCGAAAAAATTTTTGAAAATTCGTTAGCCTCCCCTGGGTCTAGGAGCTCCTGTTTATTTTTATTTTTTTTTGTCATATGCATTTGACTTTTCATAAAAATACAACAACAGGTTTTGGAGCTTATGAAAATATTTTCATTACTAACTGAGATACAACGAATTGAAATATTGTAATTTGTTAAATTGTAAATTACAAAATTTCAGTTCATTGTATTTCAGTTAGTAATGAAAATATTTTCACAAACTTCAAAATCTATTGGTGTATTTTTATGAAAAGTCAAATGCATAAGACAAAAAAAAATAAAAATAAACAGGAGTCCCTAGACCTAGGGGAGGCTAACGAATTTTCAAAAATTTTTTCGCAAACTGCTTTTTCAAAATTTTTTAGGGGTCATTAGAGAAGTGCTTCTCTAGATGTTATTTCCCAAATTTCGTATGGGTCCCATGCGCAATAGACGAGAAAAAAAATATTGAAATTTCACCAGCCGCCACTGATGGTGGCACTATAAATATAAACATTCCTCTCCACTCTGCCACTCAGAAGGTTATCCTTCTTACGCACAACTTTTGTGTAGGTACTTCAAATGGGATTATTTATCCATTGTTTATCTGAGAGATGGCGGCGCAGTTAGAATATCTCACTCTAGAAGGACCGTCCATTACACAAATTGTTACAATATTTTGCTTCTAGTGTGAATTCACACCAGATGTTCATTGGCTAATGACATTTTTTGGTGGGGATCGTGAGTTATAGTCTAATAAGAGCCAGACCCAAATCAATTCTCTGAATTTACTATGCCTGGTTTTTTGTCAGTTGATTACCGTAGTTGTGTACACAAACATACTTCGGTCGGTCAAGCGAAATCGAGAACAGGTGTCTCAGGTACGCCTTCAAAGGTGTCATAATTACGGAGGTAATAAAACGAATTTACTATGGTTAAAAATCGTTATGCACATTAGATATTGCATATAAATAACAGTTATGTCAGTCAGTCAGTTGAATGTGGGGACGGAGCTGGTCAGTCAGCCCCAATGTATGTACAAAAAATAAATAACGTGCAATTCATTTACTATACTTCAAAATCTCTGTGAAGGTATTAAACGCTATATTAATCATAAATAAAATGGTCAGTCAACCATCTTGTGGAACAACGCCCGTCAGTCAGCGAAATAAAAAAAAAAAAAAAAAATTCGCGCGCGCGATCGGTGTGGCAGGCGGCGGCTCGCCCTTTTCCTTATTATTACTTAACGAACTATTAACTAACTTTATTTTAAAGTGTAATTGACAGCAATGTTAATAATATACATTTTGTAAACAATTAAATTTTTCCTAATTACATTGAATAGACAATAGATCATTAGGAAAGAAATATTGAAAATGTATGCAGTTGAAACATTATATTTAACATAAATTATTATTATAAAAAAAACTATTACAACACTATTATTACAATGTTTAATTCTTTGTAATCAAACTATTCCTCCCAATCAAATTCGTCAATTTCGCTCTCATCAGAAATGCTAATATCTGACGTTTCCAATTCAGTTTCGGATTGGGAATCTAAAAAATAAATATAACTTCTGCAATTATATACAATAAAAAATATCTTTTTTACGTAAAATCAATGGCAATTAGTTTTCCGACATTATATGCATACCTGAATTTTCCTGCGGAGGTTGAATAACGACATCGTTGATCAATTGTGGTAACTGATCACCTTTGAACCAATCAAAGTCATATTTATTATCGATCAATGTCCACCCGCGATCGATTGGGGACAGTTCCGTCGTGACTTTACGATGGGCATTGCGCCAAGTGTTTGAAATGTAGCTCGCTCTTAAAAATTGTTGCATCAATTCTGATTCTAACACTCCCCCCCAACGAAAGTCCTCTATTCAAAAACATGACTCTTTTGCTGAGCAGTGCTTTCAGCAGAAAAGTCGTTATGTTGTGGAGTAGAGGACCTTCGTTGAGGGGAGGGAGTATCTTTCCATCCAATAGGCTTTCCTACCTCCCCTTTGAGAGGTTAAAGAAACCTAGCAGTTGTGTACAGAAATTCCGGTTCTTACCTAGGAGTATACCTGCTCGCTTTAAGTATACCCTTTTATATTCACATTAATTTTATTTACGTCATGTCAATGATAAATTTCATACTTTAAGTAATAATTTAATTTTTATATATTGTATAATATTGATTATCTAATATAATTTTTTAAGTGCATACATTTTCAATATTTCTTTCCTAATGGTCTATTGCCTATTCAATGTAATTATTAGGACAAATTTAATTATCTACAAAATGTATATTATTAACATTGCTGTCAATTACACTTTAAAATAAAGTTAGTTAATAGTTCGTTAAGTAATAATAAGGAAAAGAGCGAGCTGCCGCCTGCCGCCACACCGATCCCGTGAGCGAATTTTTTTTTTTTATTTCGCTGACTGACGGGCGTTGTCCCACAAGATGGTTGACTGACCATTTTATTTATGAATGATATAGCGTTTAATACCTTCCAGGCCTGTAGCTAGAAAGTGCTTTCAGGGCGGGCCCGTAAAAAAGTCCGAAAAATTTTTTGATGAGCAGGGGGGGGGGGGGGAGAAATCCAAACTAATTAGAAAAATCCAAAAAAACTTTTTAATCCGAAAAAATTAAAAAATGTTTACCCAATCTCTTTCAAAATATTAAAAAGACAGTTAAAATTGTCTCCATTACGATCACCGTAGGTCGGGCGAAACTTATTCCAGGACGGGCAGTGCCCGACCTGCCCCCCCCCCCCCCTAGCTACAGACCTGATACCTTCACAGAGATTTTGAAGTACCTATAGTAAATGAATTGCACGTTATTTATTTTTTGTACACACATTGGGGCTGACTGACCAGCTCCGTCCCCACATTCAACTGACTGACTGACATAACTGTTATTTATATGCAATATCTAATGTGCATAATGATTTTCAGCCATAGTAAATTCATTTTATTACCTCCGTAATTATGACACCTTTGAAGGCGTACCTGAGACACCTGTTCTCGATTTCGCTTGACTGACCGAAGTATGTTTGTGTACACAACTACTGTAATCAACTGACAAAAAACTAGGCATAGTAAATTAAGAGAATTGATTTGGATCTGGCTCTCCGTCTATTATTAGGCCACCTTATACTCTACCAATCTTGCATTTTCTCTGCATTGGGGCTAGTTCTCATAACGACGAAATTGCGGATTTTCGGACTGCGGAATTAATGAGATTGGTGGAAACTGAATAATCCACCAATCACATTAATTCCGCAATCCGGAAATCCGCAATTTCGCAGTTATGTGAACTCACCTTTATGAGTATGTCAATCTTGAAGAATAGAGAGGAATAAATACACCGTATTTTAACTGGGTCCGTAATAGTGCAAGAAAGAGTGGCGCTGTTATTAAAGAGGACCCCGAATGTAAGAAAATACGCAGGAGCAGTCATTAGTTAGGTAGATAGCCTCCTGCTCAGTGGCGGATTTATGGGGGGCTATAGCCCAGGGTGGCAAATTTTTTGAAAAATACCAAAGGCACATAAAAACAAAAAAAATATTATTATTACTATGTACTATCAGAACATTTTTAATTTATTTAAGAACGTGTTTTTTATTTTAACTAGACTATAGTTCCTTATTACAGTCAACTGTACAGGGTGGTCGCGCGAAAGTAAGAACCTCATTTAACTTCGTTATTTTTGGAGTTGCGTAAAAAAGTTCAAAAATAAAAGTTATGAGAAGTCACATGTATTTTCGAAAAATTATTTCAGAAAAACAATTGAAAGAAGATATGAGCTTTACCTTGTTTTTTTTAATGGAACAACCCTTATATTTTTACACCATTCGAAAGGCCATAGAGAAACCTTTTGAATGATGTATGACACAGCATTTTTCTTAGTATAGTAGATAATAAGTTTTATATTTTCTTACATTAAGTCATGGTAGTTCGAAAAATACATATCAACTACTGAAATTTTCCATTTTATTTAAAATAAAGTGAAATTAGATACTAACGTATATTTTGACAGAACTAACATATTGTTTATTTTAATTTACATACTTTAGTTTTCCATGGCTAATTTGATAAATTGTAAATTTATAGTAAATTAGACAAATTTTTTTTTAAGATAAATACCATGTATTATATATAATTGAAAAGCTTATTTTTATGGCCTTTCAAATGACGTAAATATATATAGATATATAAATATTGGTTGTGTCATTTTCTTAATTTTTCTGTTTCTTATTGGGATGCTCTTCCACATTTATTTTCTTCTAAACAGTGTCGTGAAATCTGCAAAATAATACAATTAACCGCAGTATATTACTGGAAAATAACCTCTACGCCTGTGACTTTTATGTCAAAAGATTAGTTAGAGGGTGGTTTTTGACAAATAATAAATACGAACAAAAATATAAAAATGACGTATTTTGCTGACGTTTCGGAAAACGAATCGGTTTCCTTTCTCATAAATGTTTGTGTGCTGTGTATATTAAATACACAGCTTTAAGAATATATTTGTTATATTCAGTATCCATAGATACTTACTGCTTACACAGAACTGTTGATATACCTATCTAGTTGATAGTTTTATTTTAAACAATGTTGAGTGTGTTAAGTTCTTCTCTTAACATAGACAGCCAGGTTGTGCAAACATCTACGGAACAATTCGATACGCATTTATCCTCATTCAGTAGTATTATAGCCGCTTCTTTAATTTTTCTTTTCTTGCTATCTGTCTCTTTTGCAGAGATGTGCCGAGGAAACTTTCCATATTTAATAAAAGTCTGTAAAAGTCATGTAAATAATATAATTGTATGCACTTATTTAGTATCAAAATGAAGCTTGCATTATCACGAATCAGATTTCACCATAAAATAGGCTATCAATATACCCAATGGAAAGTTAGAAGGAAAACTTCCTTCTAACTTTCCATCGGGTATATTGATAAGCTATTTTATGGCGAAATCTGATTCGTGATGATCCAAGCTTCATTTTAATACCAAATAAGTGCATACAATTATATTATTTACATGACTTTTACAGACTTTTATCAAATATGGAAAGTTTCCTCGGCACATCTCTGCTCTTTTGTTAAAATTTTTGCCGAATCTCAGTTTATTCTATGTCTGTTCTCCCAAGCGTGTTCGCAAATCTTCAATTTCTGAATCTCATTCTTCTTGTGCTCACCCAAATCTATCACTGAATGGTCTGGATGACTCACCCACATAATGTTTATTACACTCACACGGAGTGTTTCATTTAAAAACACAAAAATATAGTTCATATCTCCGAAATGCGACTTTCAATTGCTATTCTGAAATAATTTTTAGAAAATACATGTGATTTTCTATAACTTTTATTTTTGAACTTTTTTAGGTAACTCCAAAAATAACGAAGTTAAATGAGGTTCTAACGTTCGCGCGACCACCCTGAACATAGAATTTTTTTCAATTTCTGTTATAGAACTTAAATTAGTAGAAGTTGTTTTGCTGATTGCTGATAAGCCTATCCGGCCTAGGCCGCAGATGAAAGTTTCAAGTGAGTTATTACCATTACCGCAAGTTGAATACTATACTTTATCTACGATTATAACAATAAATATTAAATTGAGAAAATTTTGTTTAAATTACTCAGTTTGTTTATTAATAAAATTAACTGTAAAATTTAATTTTTGTTCACCCTTTTATATTTGTCTTCAAAGATTTTGCCACCTTTAAGCGGAGGTAGAATGTGATTTTTAATCGAAATAGTGCATAAACTGCTTGTAGACAAAAAACCAGCTTTGTAGATTAATATTACGCGGCGGAAAATGCAAAACTTCTCCGCGAACTGCAATAGCCCGGAGCGAATATTCGGTCAAAAGTCTTGTTTTTTATGTTAAAGAAAAAATTAAAAAAGCGTCGGAAAGTTCAGTCAATTCCCTTTACATAAGCTATCTAGAAATTTTCGAAAAAAACGATAATTATCGAGATATTCGAGGAAATGTAAGAAATTACACGTTTTCCTATAAAGTGTATGTAAATCTTAAAAAAATAATTTTTCTCAGAAACCTTTGTTTCGAAGGGCCAAGATTAACGGAGCGTCAAAGTAATACATGATATTATGTGAACATCGTATATGAGGTCGATTTCAGTTAATTACCGATTAATTACGGTGACAAAATGGAGAGATTTTACCGAAAAAAAAAAGGCCCAAATCCCGCCCCCTCTAATTCCTTCATTTTTGTCGGAATTCAAAAAATAAAAATTAATTCTACTTAAGTTAAGTAGAGTAGTCTTTTGGCGTACAAGTCAAAATTAAAAAGTTGCCAACTGTAGAAGCTCAAAATTTGCGATTATTTGCCGTACATGGCCAACATTTCAATAGTTATCTCCGAAACGAAAAAAAAATCAAAATTCTGATAGTAGCAAAAGATTCGTAATGGAAAATACTCGTTTGACCTTGTTTTTTATTTCGAGCTAATTCCCACCGTTTCGGAGATATTTGAGAAAAATAACAAAAATCAGTTTACATTTCGGAGTCGAAAAAATTGCAAAAACATGCAATCTTGACACGTTCACATTTTTTCGAAAAACACCATTGGGACGGCCGTACGATGTGCGACGTAAAGAGGAAGTCTTCCAGATAAACCTGATCCTGATCGTAAATTGCACGGCGAAATTCGTAAATTCGGCTCGGCACCCGGCACGAACGAATCAAAAGTAGCATTTTGTGACATTTCAGAAAATCTTTATAGATATTAACGCGAATAATCTGTCACTACCTCCCTGGCTCCATCTTTGTATGTTGCGCGTTACGTCGATTGGACAGGCTAGGTATAAAGATAAAGGTGATTGGCTCTGCAGCTAGTGAGTTATAATAACTCACGCATTATAACTCACGCTGTTTGTTTATGGATACTATTAATTGATTAAAAGCAGTTCATTAATTAGTATATAGGTAACCTAATAAGAGTAGATAAACAATATTGTCGATCTGGTTTTTAATTTATCCAAAACCACCGTTGCTAGTATTAATGATTTTGTGCTTTGTGCTATTGATAAATTTATGGGGGGAAAGCGTAAAAGGGAGTGAGCGAGGACGCAATTGACTCTTTAAAAGGGGAGATGGTGTAGAAGGAATATAATTTTTTACTGCTGAGGCTAGAGCAGAGAGTGGAAAGGGGGTAGGAGGGCGGCAAGTTTCCGATAGCCCCTAGGCGGCAGAAGTATAAATCCGCCACTGCTCCTGCTCTTGTTGACATCATCGCCAGTTTGTGTCATCGTATTTTGCGACTTTATTGATTTAATAATCAATCTATTACAAATACGTTTTTAACCGAAGGACACGTGAGAAATGAACCAGGGATGCCATATGGGTGGGATGACGACATAGCGGCCAAAAGACGAGAATGCCTAACAAAAAGAAAAAATGCCACGAGAATGACAAAAGGGACGAAAGTATTACTGATGACAACAGACTAGAAGCAAAAGATGCATACAAAGCAGCAAAAAAGGAACTGCAGAAGAAAATAAATGCCTCAAAAAAAGTCGGAAAAGTCCCAGGCCACACGACGGCATCCATGCAGAGGTTATCAAAAGGTAGTGGGCAAGATAGTACCAAATTGGCTTCTAAGTACCAAGAAAACATGTATAAATATGCTTACTTACTACCATAAGCAAGCTATACGAAAAATTGATGAAAAAGAGACTGGAAGAAGCTATGGAAAACATAGAAAGACTGTGGGACCACCAGTATGGTTTTCGAAGAGGAAAATCAACACTATACGCGATAGAAAAACTGAGACAGCTAATCAGTGACAATGGAACAAAGAAGTGGAGAGCATTAATAACTCTAGATGTCTGGAACCCACATAGCACACGACGTCCCAAAGACGTCCAGTTTTGATCCTCATATGGTCTTAACGTCTATGGACGTCCTTAAGACGTCCATAGCGGTACGTCCTTGGGAAGTCAAAGAATGTACGTCTTTAGTACGTCCATATTAGGCCCTCTGTCATTTTCATATTCTCTGGATTTGGAACATAATTAATACATTTTATATCCAAATGGATTATTCTTTGCGTGAAATAAGAATTTCCACGAATAAAAATGACCGAGTTCACTTTTAAATATGAAACCTCAATTAAATATTAGTCCAAGATCCGGCAGCTTATTTGTGCAGGTATCGAGTTCCCTTAATAAAATTAGATGAAAATGAAAGATAACATAATAAATTACAGCCGGCTTGCTGACTTGTTACTTCCAACTATACGGTCTTTAAGTACATAATAAGAAAGCCGTTTAGTGGCCAAGTGACTTAAGGCGTTGACTTGCTCAAAACTAATTTTATACATTTTTTTGCCCTTCAATTATGCTACATATACATTTATACAAATTGTTTTAAATTTACATCGTTAGATACGTTTTTGTTTTAATTGCCTTTAAATTTACTTTTTGTAAAAGGAGTTGGTCATTTGTTTACTATTGTTTCAATAATCCTTCCCGGCCTCACTCCGTCCAGCTTTTCAATTGCTACAGCGATGCTTCGCATGGTAGATATTAGGCTGGCTCCGGACACGGGTGTTCGAGGGGGACAGATGTAACATTAATTAACTTTTAATAAATTTGTTTTGATGGATTGATTGATTGCGTTGACTTACAAATCAAAAGGTCGGCGGTTCAATCCCCACTCACTTCGTTTTTTTTTTTCGTTAAAATAATTGCGAAAAAGTTTTAGTTGGTTTTTTATAAAGATTAATTGCTTATAAAACCGATATATCCCATGAAGTCTTTTTGAAACTTGAAGGTCTTTCTTGGGTCTTGAACGGACCAGAATAAGATGTCCCAGGGACATACTAATTTATAACAATGGACGTCCCAAAGATGTCTTCTGTATGCCTTACGTCTTAAAGCGGACGTCCCTAAGACATCTCGAATGTCCTATGCAAACGTCCCCTGGACTTTTGTAGTACGTCCTTGTGATATCTGGGAACGCGTTTAATGCCACGGGAAAATCATGAAGAGCTAATGAGAAGGGAAATCCCCAGGCCTGTAGCTAGAAAGTGCTTTCAGGGCGGGCCCGTAAAAAAGTCCGAAAATTTTTTTGATGAGCAGGGGGGGGGGGGGGGAGAGAAATACAAAAAAATTTTAATCCAAAAACAACTTTTTAATCCGAAAAATTTACAATTTTTACCCAATCTCTTTCAAAATATTAAAAAGACAGTTAAAATTGCCCCCATTATGATCACCGCCGTAGGTCGGGCAAAACTTATTCCAGGACGGGCATTGCCCGTCCTGCCCCCCCCCCCCCCCCCCCTAGCTACAGGCCTGGAAATCCCACAATACCTCGTTAACATCGTCGAGGAAAGCTCGTTGGAAATCGAAAGAGGGGAAATTCCTAAAGTTGCCGAGGGACTCCCACGGGGTTCGGTACTTGGTTCGATATTATGGAATATTTTGTATGATGGCATTCTGAAAAAAAAAAAAAAAACTATCGGAGGAGATCTGGGTCGTAGGATTTACCGACGACATTGCTCTAATGTTAGTAGCAAACAGAGCAGAAGGACTAGGGTATCCAAGGGAGACGATGCTTTGGAGATCATAGACGCATGGATGAAACGCCATTACTTAGTGCACGCCCCAGAAAAAACAGAGGCGGTTATTCTCAAAGGGAAAAGAGAAAGAAGACACATATAAACTTCCAACTGAGAGACGTCCAAATTGTTCCAAAGAAACACGTACCTAAAGTATCTCGGAATAATAATCGACGACAAGGGGACATTCGGTCAACACATCAAGGATACGATCAAAGCGAGGCAAATATAGTTTCGAAAATCGTGCCCAATATAAAAGGATCTGGAAGTAAAAAGAGTTAGGTTTTATACACCATGACACAGTCAATACTCACTGGAGCTCCGATATGACACGGCATCAGGAAAAAGACGGCATAGACAAATGCTAAATAAGCACCTAAAGGAAAACTCTCTTAAGGGTCATAAGCGGGTATAGAACGATATTTGTGAGCTCAACTCAAGTAGTGGCAGGGATACTCCCAATAGACCTCGTAACAGATGAAATGAGAAGACTTTATGAAGGAGAAGACGGGGATACGCTACAAGCCAAGAAAGAGGAGGATAGAGAGAGAGAAACCAGTTTGGAGAGAAGGCAGGTGCAGTGGACAGACATGCTGGATGTAGCCCAGTGGACAAAACTACTCATATCCGATGTAAAGAAATGGGTCAAGTGCCGACATAGACGTACAAACTACTTTACCACTCAAATGTTGTCTAGACGGGGATCCTTCAAGGTCTATACACACAGAATAGGGAAAACATTAGAGGAAAAACGCCCATACAGAGATAGAAGCGAATACAGAGATAGAAGCGAATACAGAGGTACCGTAGCCCATGTACAATGTTCGAATGCATTAGATGGGAAGCCGACAGACAGAGAGTAAATCTATAAGTAGGAATATGTTAAACGAGAACATATCTTAGAAGAAGTGATGGGGAACAGTGAAAAATTAAGAAAACACCTATAAAAGAACATCAGAAAAGTAATGCAAACAAAAAAACAGGAGGAGAGAGACATGCAAAGGAAGCAGGATAACAAAGGCTGAATCTTCTACATCCAGAGACGTATGCTGCAAAGCAATTCCGGGGTGTGAGTGAAGAGGTGGGGGTTTTTAGTGTTTAGTGGGTAGGAATCCCACATTACCCCGTCTTTTGAGAATTTTTCCCCACTAAAAAAAACAAAACAAATAATAATGACGTCGTGTCCCCAGGGAATTAACGAAGCTGGCTATAACGGACACGAATGGGGAGGTCAAAAAGTGATACTTGCGGATGCGGATATGGATGTCGATAAGGATATTCTTTTTGTGTTTTTTCCTAGAATTTATTATTATCTTTTTTTTAAGTTTAGGATTGGGTATATATGTTATGAAACATTTGTGTTTGACATCCTTTACAAAACTTCGCATATACAAATGCATGCGGATGCGAAATCGGAATGGGATATTTAACTGAAGCGGATGTTCCACGGGTGCGGAGTTGGAAACGGAGCTTCTTTACATTTCTGATATCTACTGAGGCGTCTGTTATAGCCAATATGTAGCCAATAAAAATATTTGTGTTATGCTTCAACCTAATAAACTTGGCCAAATTAATATTTGGATCCAAGGTCATGGGACTACATATTTTGGGCGTATACATATCATATATCTTCTTCAAATACAATCTGTAATTTCCATAGCTCAGTTTGATTATGATGTTTAGATGGCGGGGTCTACTACAGCTTTCATAAACAGTTGTAGGTATTTAGTATATCACTGAAGTTCTAAAAATAGCTTATGTATACTGTACTGAAACCGATGCGAGTTTGTTGAGTACAAACTCGTTTGAAAGCAATTCAGTTTCACTGTTATTTATTTCATAGATCGAATAGTTGTTTTTAAATCGCGGACACAGAGTTCAGCACTACTTTTAGTAGGTACATATAAATCGAAATCGTCATGACTATTTTGTTTTTGACAAACTACCTGTCAAAACAATATGTGGCCCAGTGCATGTTCTGGTTGTTTCTTGTAAATTCTTTACTTCTACCTACTTTGACACAGTAAGTAATATTTGTTCTAAAAGAAATAAAAGAAAGGTGTATTTGACTTGCTTCGCGATTGTTCGCAGAGATTCGAAGAATATTTTATTCAAAGGCAAAAAAAAAAACAATTAAATATAATATAGGCATATGATATTTCACAAATAGTTAGTTCATTTAATAGGTATACCAAATCCACATAGAGCAGGGTGAATGGGACAGGAGGCAAACGGGCAAATGCCTGTCGGGCTGGTGGCTCTGGGGCCGGCAGGGCCAGTCCGAGGTAAATAGGCATTTGTTCCAGCGGATAAAAAACCCGACGCAACGGCCAAGAAAAATTTAAACGGCAGCTCTTTACCCTCCTTAGTCCTTACTCAGAACGAAAGAAGTCTCAGATGTGATTTTCAGGCTGCTATCTTAAAAACTCGGCCACTGACATAAATGTCAGATGTCATTTATAAAAAGTAACCTAATTTTGCACATTCGTCTCAAATTCTGCAAGTTTGCTTAAGAAAGTTTTTCTTTCTTTTTCTTTTGACCTCTGAAACTTTAGAATTATTTTTGGTTTGTTTTTTTTTTGATGTTTAGAGATGTTTATGTAGACAATATTAGTCATAATTATTATTGATTTCATTATTTATTGTCATACTGTTAAAGTGTTTAATTTTTTTATTTCGTTCTTTGTTTTTCGATGTCAATAAATTTTAATAAACAGTATGGATGTTTAGTGGCATTTTTAAAAATGTTACCAAGGCGGTAGCAGTCTAATTTAGACTGTGGTTGAGTCAGACTACGCGCTAGTACTTTGAACCTTTAAATAATTTTTGCAATTACAGGAAAAAAAGGAAAATTCGCTTGACGAAACCTGTTTTTCGAAGAAAATGTTTTTGCTGCTCGAATTTCTAACTTTTCATTTTAGAGCGTTTGACCTTGAAAAATACAAAATTTTCGCCAGCGACGCATTTTTTCCCCTTGGTCCTTAGCCCACCAAAAAAAAATTTCTTCCCTGGTCCACTCAAATTTCAGGTTCTAGTTCCGTATTTGATTGAGCCGTTTCCCTAAAATTGCCAGGGCCGGTTGGACTGACCCCATCCACCCCCCGACCCTGAGTATTTAGAGGAAATATGGATAATGTAGACATTTCACATTTAATTCGCACAAATAATTAAAAGGAATGGTTATTTTTTTGTGCTAGAAGCAGAGGCGGATTTATATTTTCGGCTATCTTAGAGCCTTTCTAAGGTTTGCTGCCTTTTTTGTTGAGTACCATCATATCAGCCGGGGAACATCGGATGATTTTTATACATTTTTTTAAATACCTAACTCAAGAACGAACCTGCGTAATTTAAATCTGATTTTGAAAGAGGTATACACAGATAACTTTTAAGAGAAAAAAAGTAAATTAAAATCAGGGACCGAAACGGAAAATTTCGGTTCGGTTTCGGTTACGGTTACCTGAAACACACTGTTTTCGGTTTTTGTTTGCGGTTTCGGTTTTCAGGGCTGTGGCAACTCTGTTTTCGGTTAAGGTTTCAGTTCACAGGTCAGCGACAATTCAGTTTTCGGTTTCCAAAATGTAGATAAAGTTGGCGGCCGCCAAAGGCGCAAGCTGTTGCGGGGCCCAAAATTTGGTTAATTGAGCTCTCTTTTTGCTGATTTTACCCCCCTCCCGCTCATTAATTTTCATTTTTGAAGGAAAAAAATGTTTTTCCCGGTTTTCTTCCCCTCTCTCATCAGTTTTAATTTTCGAGGGAAACATTTTTTTTTTCAATTTTCTACCCTCCTCTCATCAGTTTTGATTTTCGAGAAGAAAAAAAAAAGAGGCGCTACATATATTTCGCACACAGGCGCTGCCAAGGGGCGCCAAGACCAAGCATGCCAAAGACGCAATCTATCCTTGCTCCAGCTCTGAGTTTTGGACTTGGGTAGAGGAACATATTCGTTTGACCAAATTAAATTGCAAGACACCGTTTTATTCTCCGATTTTTGTAAGTATCTCCAGTTGCATAAGACCGCAGTACCCCGTTATTTTGGAACGCGTTGGCCGATTTTAATTTTTTATTGATATTTAGTGTTCGATAAGCTTTATTTGACTGTTGCAATTTTCATGTTTTCAAGGCTTACTATGCTCCTCTAAATGGGTCGAAATGTCGAGATCGACTATTAGACAATTTTTTATCGGCAAATTGGGTAGCGCATTCGATTCGCAGTTGTCTCAAATACCTCTATACAAAATTTTAGCTCGATACCTTATATAGAGTGTTTGTTATTCAATAGCCTTTAAAATTTCTCACTTCTCGACTGGCCCTGTATAAAAGTCGGTTAGGTTTACTAAAAAGATAAATTACGACTTAAGAAACATCAGACACATGAGGAAGAAAATCCGCTGCCCAAGGAATCACTACTTCCACATCCAGATTTTCTATACAAGTCACTCACAACGAAAAAATTTTGTATGTGGAAATAATTGCTTATGGAACTTTAATAAGATAATATTTGAAATCCTCTACCCCAAAAACCTATAAAACGATACCCCACATCGGTAGTGGGGTGGGGGTGGTGATAGGGGGTGTAGTGGGGGTGGATGAAGTAAAAAAATATTTTGAGGTTTCTGGTTCTTGTACACACACTAAATCACATTTTTTTTTCATCCCCTTTAATAATGGGGTGGGGGTGGTAATGGGGGTGGCTAATGCCAAAAATTTTTTTGAGACCTTAGCTTCTCTTTAATATACTAAATACCAATTTTCTGGACTCTTACCTGCTTAATTTACCTATTTACCCCAAATTTACCCCAATTCACCCCCAACCCTTCGATAGAACAAGATGAAAATATAATCTAGTTCCAGATCACGTTAAAATACATATGTGTACCAAATTTCAAGTCAATATCTTAAACGGTTCCAGAGTAAACGTGCGCACAAAAAAAAAAGTTACAGACCGACAGACAGACAGAAATTTTTTTTTCGCTCAAACTTAAATTCTCGACGTTTCATGACATTCTAAGCCTATTTGAACAATAAAAATTTTTAAAAATTTTTTTGTCGTTACTATACTTCCACTGGATGTGGAAGTAAAAAAGAAAAGTTATTCTTTAAATAAATAGTACTTCTATGCATTATTCGGTTGCTGTACGTAGGTGCCTTAATGAAAATTTTTCAAACAAATGAATTGGAATAGCTTTTCTTTTTCTTCCTTAGTGACATCAACATCAGATACTAAATAAGGAAGAAAAAAGAAAAGCTAGGCCGTCTAATCCATTTAATAATAGTAATAATAATAATAATAGCTTTATTTACCATAAAAATATAATCTGCATGGTAAAAAGTGTCGAGCCTCTGGGTACTCACTTGGGTACTCGACTTAATTTTTCCGAGGAACCGGGTATCTTCAACAAAAAGAGGTAGGGCTACACACACATACACAAATGAAAATATTTGTTAGTGAACGACAAATACAATTTATTTAGAAACTGATATACAAAAAGAATGATTGTACTTACAAAAGTATTTTTCCTTGCATCATGGACAGGCGGGATTTTTCTCTTCAATAACTCTCGGCTACCGTCTCCTTCCGGAGCTAACGCAATAATGACTTCTCTCTACTAATAGGCACCATTTCACCTAGATGGTGCTCTTCCAATGGCCCTAAATACAATACAATACCATAAAAGACAATACAAGTGTTTGTTTGAAAATTGAAGTTTGTTTGAAAAATGTTCATTAAGGCACGTACGTAGAGCAACTGAATAATGTATAGAAGCACTATTTATTTAAAGAATAACTTATCTCTTTTCTTCCTCACTTAGTGTCTGATGTTCCTTAAGTCGAATGACTACTTTATCTTTTTAGTAAACCTAACCGACTTTTATACAGGGCCAGTTGAAAAGTGAGAAATTTTAAATTTGGCTATTGAATAACAAACACTCTATATGAGGTATCGAGCTAAAATTTTGTATAGAGGTATTTGAGACAACTGCGAATCGAATACGCTATCCAATTTGCCGATAAAAAATTGCCTAATAGTCGATCTCGAAATTTCGACCTATTTAGAGAAACATAGTAGGCCTTGAAAATATGAAAATTACAAAATTTTCAAAACAGTCAAATAAAGCTCATCGAGCACTATATCTCAAAAAAAAAAAAAATAAAATCGGCCAACGCGTTCCAAAATAACGGGGAGTTGCGGTCTTAAATCGCACACACTGTATACAAGACCTTTATTAAATATGTAAGTAACCTGAAAAAGAAAAAATGAAAAAACCAATATATGTAGTTCTTTAAGCAATTTAATATAGCTTCAATAATAACTTATCGATTTAGATAAAATTGTGGAAAAATATTATATTTGCGAATCTTAACAACCACAGAAAATTACTTGTTTAAACGACCAAAAAACCAAAAAATTGTTTAAAACATTGCGGCCTCATAAAATCATGCCATCAAGCCGTAGAGAAAACTTTTTTTAACTCTAGGTTTTCAAAGAAACTTTGGTTGCTTTTGACGAAACATTTTTTTTCTCTTTATTTCAACCAGTTTTTTTGCATTTATAATTCCCAATAAACATAACAGGTCATTTTTTTAAAAGTGTTAATTGTGTTGCTTTTTTATGTACTTTTTCATGTTAATACATTTCAGTTAAAAAAATCGCAAAAATACTTACATGTATTTAAACAAATAGAAAATAATTTTAATGCAAAATCATTGGTTAAATAAAAAATAAAAAATATTTCGTTAATACCAATCAGAAGTATCTTAAAAAAGAATTTAAAAAAAAGTTTTTTACGACTTGCATGACTGCATTGAACAAGTGAAATTAATTTATCCAACCAAATTACACTTCAGTGTATTATTTTGTAGTTTAATTTCGGTTTTGGTTTTGGTTTCGGTTATCTGAAAATTATAGTTTCGGTTAGAAAAAATTAGTAATTACGGTGCGATTTTCGGTTACGGTTTCGGTTCAGTTACGGGCCCTGATTGAAGTGCGCAATATATTTTTTATTATTTTATGGGACAGTTGTATTTTTCCATAGAAAATATGTGGGATTTGATATTTTATCTCGTGTTTTATCGAATTTATTATACATCTTTATCGGATAATTTTAAAAGGGATGTAGGTAAATGCTATTAAAAATAAACTGGGAGGGATGGCTCCTTTAGTGGAAGGTAAAAACATCAAATTCGAAATACCTTTTCTTTTAACACACGTACAAATACAGGTAAAATCCAAATAAGTAAAAAAATAAGTTTTATTATTTTTTCATACACAGTATAAAGAAAAATTGCAGTGCAGTCCTCATACCTACATCTACACCGGACGGCATGGCACTTTGTCAGTGATTTTATCACATTTTTTTATATCTCCGCAATTAGCTATATTTAAAATTGTAGATCCAAAAATTAGGATTAGTAAATTACATTTCTTGATAAAAAAGTTTTAAGATATTTCCTAATAATATATATTTTACTTCCACATCCAGTGGAAGTATAGTAACGACAAAAAAATTTTAAAAAATTTTTATTGTTCAGATAGGCTTAGAATGTCATGAAACGTCGAGATTTTAAGTTTGAGCCGGTCTGTAACTTTTTTTTTGTGCGCACGTTTACTCTGGAACCGTTTAAGATATTGACTTGAAATTTGGTACACGTATGTATTTTAACGTGATCTGGAACTAGATTATATTTTCATCTTGTTCCATCGAAGGGTTGGGGGTAAATTGGGGTAAATTTGGGGTAAATTAAGCAGGTAAGAGTCCAGAAAATTGGTACGTAGTATATTAAAGAGAAGCTAAGGTTTCAAAAAAATTTTTGGCATTAGCCACCCCCATTACCACCCCCACCCCATTATTAAAGGGGATGAAAAAAAATTGTGATTTAGTGTGTGTACAAGAACCAGAAACCTCAAAATATTTTTTTACTTCATCCACCCCAACCACCACCCCTTATCACTACCCCCACCCCACTACCGATGTGGGGTATCGTTTTATAGGTTTTTGGGGTAGAGGATTTCAAATATTATATTATTAAAGTTCCATAAGCAATTATTTCCACATACAGAATTTTTTCGTTGTGAGTGACTTGGATAGAAAATCTGGATGTGGAAGTAGTGATTCTTTGGGCAGCGGTTTTTTACCTCTGAAGAAGTGCAAATAACATGTATTATTAAAAAATCGGCAGCTATTGGAAGCGGCTGGAACCTCCCCACCCGGTGGATCTTTAAAGCCGTTTAACGTTGTTTTTCCTGAAAACCAAATCAAAAGGAAAGGGTGCAAGTGTGATATATAGTTAAAATTGTAATTTTTACTGGTTTTTAATGGTTCGATTACAAATTGTAAGTAATAATAAAATAAACATCTTGTTGTGCCAAAACGGCACTAAACGTAATCCAATCTCAACCAAAGCCTTTTCAGATCTTCTGGAGCACTAAAGAAACCCTCATGCAAAGATTCATCCAAATCCGTGTAGTAGTTTCGCCGCTATCGTGCTCACACACATACACACACCACTTTTTTGGGTTCCTAGGACCTCAAAACGTAAAAATATGATTTTATCTCAATTTTTTATTTTGGACCAATTTTGTGGGGAGGTTAAAAAAAATCATAGATTGTAGGTAATTTAAATATGTAATTTCCATATCAGATATTTACTAAATATTGATAGAATGCATGATGACATTGAAGATATAAGTTGAAGGCTAATTTTACGAGTACTAGTTGATAGAAAATAATGGCAAACACTTGAAGATGTGGAGAGGAGATAAATTAATATCAAACCGGTGCCAATGGTAGGCGATCTGCGTGAATTAAAATATTTTTTCTACACTCCTGAAAGGAGTAAACTTTTCTTCCTTGGTGTAGAGATGACTATTTTTTCAGGGCCGTTTCTAGAGATTTGGCCGCTGGTGTGGAAAATCTAAAATGCCGCCTCCTACTTCAAAAGAAACGAATTCATTTGTAAAGTATTTCCAACAAAGAGAATGAGACTTCTAACTAATTCTAATTTAAAATTTTGTTATATAAAAAATTATAAAAACTTGCCAGCATCATAGCTAGATGCTTTGGAGTCCAGGGAAAGCATCTAATTTTGCGCCTCCCAAAAAAATTTTCTCCCCTCGAAAATAAAAATTGATGAGCGAGGGAGAGAAAATCGAAAACATTACCGCCATTCATATTCAAATTTTGTGCCTCCCCCGTACTCGGGCCCTTGGCGCAGGCCCCTGTTGCCTTGCTCTAGATTCGACGCTGAAAATTGCTCAGACCTAATCATATTAAAAACCGCATGGCCCGTTTATCTGGCCGCTCGCCGCCTACCCCTAAAAATAGAAAGAGGTGCCCACCTCGAACACTCGGTCTACACGGGCCTGTATTTTTTAATTTTTTAAGCAACGGCCATGCCCGTACATAAAATTGTAGGTATTTTTAAGTTCTTTAAATGTGCACATAGAGTGAACCAAAAAATAAAAACAAATTGTTAAGGTAAACTTAATTTCCTTGATTATTTTTTTACTTCAAACTGTACATATTTGTTAAAAATGTTTGTTAAAGGTTTTAATTAGTTTTAATTTGGTGTTCTTACATCTTAAGGTATTTTTTTGGTTTTCTAGAGAAAAAAACAGTTCTTAAACTACATAACTAAAAATGAGTTAGCCGACAAAGGAGAAATATTATTATTCTGGCCTATCAGCCCATTGTACATTCGCGATATTTAGGATCCTCCAGAAAAGAGGAGAGCAGCCCTTTCCAGGGTAGATCCCGTAGTTCCTCCTCTGTAGAAACTGCCTCCCGAAATACATATACCATGACCCTCCTATTGGTGCACAATGGCATAGGATATGAGTGATGGTTTCATCCTCCACTCCACACTCCCTACAAGTAGGATTGTCTTTCAACTGCATTGTATGCAGGTGCTTGTTCAGAGGACAGTGTCCTGTTATTAGGTTTACCATCCGTCTCAATCATAAACATACACACACACACACCACAGATAGTAGACAACCCCAAAATCCAAAGCAAAGGCTGTGCGGAAGGGGGTTACACATTTGGAAAAACGCAGACATACCCACCGGTGTTGTCAATACCGAGGCTGGAGCGAGCGCGATAAGACAGTCGATCAGCATATTCGCAACTCAATACGCCTTAATCGATTGAGCTACCCCACTATCGTTCTCTATCGAGCCCAATCAGCCACTTTACGGTGGTTGTTAAACTGTGCCGTAGCTCAGTCTTGCAGCTCTGATTGTATCAGACTTCTTGGCAGACCGAGTTGGCTCGGGGCCAGGGAAAGGAGCTTTAGCTTCTTCACCCGCCAAATGGTCTGCTTCTTCGTTGCCCTCGACGCAACTGTGTCCGGGCACCCATATAAGTTTAACTGAGTTGCAGTCAGAATGTTTCGACAGTTCAGCACCAGCTTAGAGGTCACCTTGTTTGATGCAAGAGCCCTCAAAGCTGCTTGACTGTCGCTACATATATACATATGCTTATTAACGAAACCTTTTTTGAGGTTTTCCTCCTTACCTACCAAGTAGCGTCGATAAGCTAGCTTGCATCCGTGTACACCAGCACCGGTTCCCTCCTGAGTTTTCGATCCTTTTAGGTACCATTCCAGACTTCCAGGATTGAGAAGATTCATTCTATCGCGTTCCCAGTCGTCTCAACTAGGGAACACGACTTTATAAGGAATAGTGAACTTATAGACAGGGAGACACCGGTCGTCCTCTGACTGTGCAACGACCTGGTCCCTTATAGGTAGAGCTAAAGTCTTTGTGTGCCAAAGCCCTTGTCGCATCGCATTCCACATTCCACCTTTAAATAGTCCATTTGCTGCTTTCCTAGCTTCCAGTTCCACTTCGATATGCCAGGGAGTGAGTTCAAGGATGGTCTCCACTGCAGCCGTTGGGGTGGTCCTGATTGCTCCTGTTATTCCTAGGCAAGCTAGCCTTTGAACTTGACATAGGCAAGCTCTATGAGAGGGAGAAATATATTATGATCACTAATAAACTGGCTTGTATCTTTGAATATTACGTTTTTTCTATTCTTACTGGTTTAGTTTTATCGTAATAATTATTGTACAAAATTATTTAAAAAATTTCTATTAAAATACTAATAATTTATTATGTTTACTGAAACCTAAAATTAAAAGAAAGTTTATTTCGCAAGAAACTCTGTTTTCTTTAAATGTATCGGGTAACAGGGCTGGCATCTTCTCAATTTGACGTGAGGTGCTCAGTTTGGTAGTAAATACTGAGAGGGGGGGGAAGGAGACCGGAGAAGAAATCAACTTTGCAAACTGTTTTAGTTATTTATTATAGTCATATAACTACATTACACTGCAGCTGACATCGATAATGTATTTTTACGCAAAATCCATTCATGTATGAGTGGTTTCAGATTTAATATTTCTGTATAATCACGACGAACGTGTAGTATTGCTATATGATTAAGTCTGTCTTGACGTAAACTAGAACGTAAATATGTTTTTATTTTTTGTAGTGCGGAAAATGACTGTTCTGCTGTACAAGATGAGGTTGGAACAGTAAGAATAATTCTCCATAATTTTGTCATTTCGGGAGTCAACCTAGCAAATTCAGAATTAGCTATCAAAAACTTTATGACGTCCATTATGCATGTAGAGTTTTTGCCACTTTTTGATAACATTGTGTCTATTAACATATCTCGGTGAAGTTTTAAGCGAACGCCATCGAATTCAGGGTTATTGCAATCCGTATTATAGAAAGACATGACAACATTTACACCCACCCATTTTTGATTTCGAGTTTTCAATTATAAAATTCTCGACCGTATTTAAAAATTCTATCCTATCCGACTTAAATCGATCATACAGAGAGGACAATGTAACTAGCTGTTGAGGCTTTCAACTCGCTCAAATATGGAAATAAGTAACTGCAGTTAAAATAAAATGCAAACGTTTCCATTTTGTTTAAAAATCCCAACGCTCCAGTTGTCGCTGCTAGGCATGTGGTGCTCAGCACAACCATTTTGTTTTACGTGTGGTGCTCGAGCGTGGCCTACGTAAATGATTCCCATCTCATTTACGTAGGCCACGGCTCGAGCCTGCGAGCACCACTATGGTCGCCATGGTCGCCGGTCAGGTAAAGAAAGTCTTCAGGGGATAAAGAACATAACATTTTTACAAATACTGTTATAAATTTTGCCCATTAACGCGAATGCAGTAATTAAACAATTTTACTACTTTAAAAATACCCAACAAATATTAAGAAACAATTAATTATAAACAATACATGACCATTGCTTAAAACAAGAAAATTACGAACTTGGGACTTTTAAGTGGCGGACCCTGTATACACTACGAAATAATATTGCTGTCGTAGCTATGAATTAAAGTGGGGAACCTCGAGCACTGTAATCCCCTCTAGTAGCCGCTACTGAAATAAATACACCTTATTTTCATAGATAACATTATTAGATAATCTCAAGTCTACTTATAAATAATTCGCAGCATAATGTTGTTTATAACCAGTTAATAATTTTGATTCAAGTGGTACAGACGCCCAAAACATGACTTTAAGATGGGGAATTGCGGGTTCCGGAAGGATATCCAACGATTTCGTAGTAGCTGTGAAAGCTCTTCCATCTACTGAGCACCAAGTGGTCGCAGTTGCAGCCCGTTCTCAAGCTAGTGCAGATAAATTTGGAAGTACACATGGCATTCCCACCAAGCATGAGGGCTACATTAAATTAGCCCAGGATAGTAATGTCGACGTTGTTTACGTTGGGGTGATACATCCACAACATTACGAGGTTTCAAAATTAATGTTGGAACATGGAAAACATGTTTTATGTGAAAAACCCTTTACAATCAACGAAAAACAAACTAGGAAGTTGATCGAAATTGCCACAGCCAAGAAGTTGTTTATTATGGAAGCAGTTTGGTCTAGATGCTTTCCAGTGTACCGAGAGTTGAAGAAAATCATAGATTCGGGAGAAATCGGAGAGGTAAGTTGGAGTGGATTTATATAAATGAACACATTAGTTTTTAGGATTTGTGGATATATTAGGGTGGAGTGAATTTTTTTTTCTGATATCAAAAAGCTTGACCTTGTAAAAGTTGTTACGTCATGCGAGTACTTTCGATTATTTTTATAATTTTTTTAATATACGAATTTTTTAAGATGCCGCAAAGACCTCAAATACTAAAACATTTAAATTGATTAAACCGTTTCAAACTTGATCCTGTGGATTTTAATAGATTTGGTATAAATATAAATAGTTAAAAGAAAATCAAATTATGCCCTATATGATTGATCTTTAGGTGCTACAAAAATACTGCAATCCAGGATTATGAAGAAATAATTTATAATTTCGAAATAATAATCGAGAAAAACTCATACACTTAAAGAACAACTGTTTATTATTCATCATTATACTACTTTTTTAAAAACACAGAAATCATAAAAATGACAAAACTAAAAAATAAAAAAATCGGTGAAGGTAATTACTCAAAACTTTCCTCTCTGACACACAGCCTCCCTAAAAATGCACAGTTTGCATCCTTTAGTCACTAATTACTTTTTGAAAATCCGGAGACATCTCGGAGGGTGATTTTTTCACGCTTCGGTAAGCGAGGGAAGTAAAATTCATTTATTTCAAAAACAACTAAGTTACTTCTTGCTTTTATCTTGTTTAATTAAATTATAAGCATGGAACACTAATAAACGTAAAGAACAACTTTTAAATCCAGATATTACTCCAATTTCAAGTCGGATTTTTTATTAAATTTAGGCATGCCGTTTCTTGATATCAGTCTTGCTCTGATGTCTTCATCTTTTTCGGGTCCACAAACTGCCGCATCGGCTTTAAACGAACGCTTGCGTGTGGCATAGTAATTTCGAAAATGTCATTAGATCGGGTTAAGGGTAGATAAATATTGGACTAATTCTCGCGATTTATCATTTTGTAGTAGTCCGAAGCATTCAACTTTAACTCAAGTGCCTTAAGTTTTCTTACGATCTTCGTGATTTTTTTTATTGCCCCTGGTCTTCAGAATGCGACACAAAGTCAATGTTCTCAAAGCTATTGAGTTTTGTGACTCCTAACAGCAATATACAATCTTTCAACGCCTTCCCAATGGGTCCGGAGAAACAATTAGGCTCGTGTTATGCCATCTAGGCGGATTAGTAGATGTCTTAGAGGAAGCTCATTCATATGAAGAAGACACACAAACCAAGGAAGAGGCTTGTTTTAGTTAACTTCTAGCTTGCGTATAACGCCATTTTCATAACCAATAATAACATTCGCGCCGCAGCACCCTATTGTGACTAAGTTTTCTGTTCTGTATCCTATCTTAAACAAATAATGAATGATAGCATCGGAAATATTAAGAGAGCTTCTTGATGAAGGTGCAACCTAAAAAAATATGAGTTTGGTTCGTGAACCAAAATCACATGCTTGTGGAGGTTACTAAGCCAAAGGGGGGTCGACTATTTGCGTAGCGACGCCCCCCCCCCCGATTTCGAAGGTGCTGAATTAAAAAAAAATAGTGGAAGAAATTTGTAACCACACCCTTTTTAGCCATTTTTCGATGGTGGGATGATTATGCGTGTTTGGAAAGGAATTCATTGAAGTTTTTGTGAATGATTATTGACAAGGAAAGATCTGAGGCAAGGTGAAGACAGTAGCAGTCCCTGGGGGTTGTTATAACTCTTCCAAGGGGTGGAAAATTGACTTTTTTCTCTTACGATTACGTCTTCAACCATTACTAATCCCTTGAACGGACAAAAACCACTCTTTTCTTAGTTTTTACCGTAGTGGTGTTGATCATGCGTGTTTTGAAGGAAATGGTTTAGTTCTCTACTAGAATTTAGTGACAAGGGAAGTTTTATGTCAGGACAGGGCGGTAGCAATCCTTCTTAATCGGAATATCGGACAATAGGTGAATAAAATCATGAATAATCTATTCTCCAAAGGGTGGAAACTTTCGTTCTTTTAATAGATAGTGCAAATAGAATATTTTTGTAATAATACAATGAGATATTGTTATGTGTCTACACCCCTGTTGTAAACACCCTGTATCGTGGATTCGGAAATTATAGCACCAGGGTAACATTAAACAGTAATTAATTAACTTACGTACTGGTTACAACAACTAATTATTTGACTAACACTGAGTACTATACTTCAATTATTCAGTCACTTGATCAGTTGGACTACTCTCCTCACTCTCTGACCATCTGAACTGTACATCAACTCCAACTTAACTGTCCCCATGCCTTTATATACCCAAATATGAGTGATCCAGAATAGTCTGTGCCGGTGTCATCACTCGAGATATTTCCAGAAGGCTCTTTACTACTTCCAGACTCTGACGCCACACTCCATCTCTGGGCTGACTGCCAAACTAACAAGCCAGCTTAGCTTTCTGTTGCCCTTATAATTGGAACTTAGAGGAAATCTCCACAGATATTTCTGGGGGTATGAATGTCACAATAATTTTTATACTACAGGTAATTAATGTAACCTAGGTCGCTTACAAATAGAACTAAATTTTTGATACTCCTCAAAATGCACATCACATTCAACACTCTCGTGTTCTCCTCCATCACATTCATCGCCTGTTTTCGTATCAGAAATTAGTTTCCTCTTGTATATTTTTTTTAAGAATTGTAAACTCTTTTGGATTCTGCCCGTTTGAGGTAGGTGGAAGAGTTGAAAACGTAATCGATTATTTTGTTCAAGTTCAGCGCCCTCGAAAACGGGAGATAAGCATTAAAACTAAAATTGAAAAAAAAGTCACCCCTTTGAAGGGTTGTAACAATCCTCAGAGGCTGCTACCGCCCTTCACCCTGCCTCAGACCTTTCCTTGTTAATAAAGCTTCATAAAAACTTAAATGATTTCCTTCCCAAACATGCACCATCGAAAAACGGCGAAAAGGGGAGGTTTTTGACCGTTTAAAGGAGTGGGTGTGGTTATAGACTTCTCACACTATATTTTTCAAATTCAGCGCTCTCAAAAGTGGGGGGGGGGGAGTAAGTAAGTTTCGTCGCTGCAGCAAATGGTCGACCAAAAGCGGCAAAATTTGGCTTCCTGTGACCTCCACTATATAGCAATCATTGGATTTCTTGCACCATCTTTGACAGTCATTTTCCGAGTGTTGTCCTTCCTGTCATCAAAGTATATTGACTGTATCAAATTAGTACTAATAGAAACGTCACGCATATTCCAAACCGCCTTCAGAATGTTCTCCAATGTGCGCGAATCTAACCGTAAAAAAATTAATTGGTATTGCGTTAGAAAGGGGTAATGTCTAAGCTGATTTTAGATACAAATAAAAATATTTTTCAAAGTTATAAGGTATATCACGGACTAGGCCGGGAAGTAACATTCCCGTACGGCTTTGTTGATCGTTGCTTGGCAACGGATCTTTTCCGGTCTGTTTTCTGATAGTTTCCTAGCAACGGACTAAAATACTGGAATTGTGCATTTTTCGCTCTAAAATCGCGCCGAAAATATAGACATTCCCGATCGATTTCAGAAAAAGGATATTACGTGAAAGCCACGATAACGTGCAAGCTGCTTCCAAAATTGTAGGGATCGTCGGGGGTCACCAATTTATAGCTTTTGTAGCTAAAATTATTATTTATAAAAAAATAAATATTTGAATTTGAATGTATATATTAAATATATTTAAAAATGTATTTCATTTATATATTCGACATTTTATTACTTCCACATCCAGTGGAAGTATAGTAACGTCAAAAAAAATTTTTGAAAATTTTCATCGTTCAGATATCATGAAACGTCGAGATTTTAAATTTGAGAGAAAGAAAAAAATTCTGTCTGTCGGTCTGTAACTTTTTTTGTGCGCACGTTTACTCTGGAACCGTTTAAGATATTGACTTGAAATTTGGTACACATATGTACTTTAACGGGATCTAGAACTAGATTATATTTTTATTTCATTCCGTCAAAGGGTTGGCGGGTAAAATGGGGTAAAGGGAGGTAAATAGGTAAATCAAGCAGGTAAGAGTCCATAAAATTGGTATTTAGTGTATACAAGAGAGGCTAAGGTTTCAAAAAAATTTTTGGCATTAGCTCATTATTAAAGGGGATGAAAAAAAATTTGTGATTTAGTGTGTGTACAAGAACCAAAAGCATCAAAATATTTTTTTACTTCATCCACCCCCACTACCACTCCCCTATCACCACCCTCACCCCACTACCGTGTGGGATATCGTTTTATGGGTTTTCGGGGTAGACGATTTCAAATATTATATTATTAAAGTTCTATAAATAATTATTTCCACATAAAAAATTTTTTCGTTATGAGACTTGGATAGAAAATCTGGATGTGGCAGTAGTGATTCCTTGGGCAGCAGTTTTTTGAGGTTATGTTGGATATTAGGAGTCACAACTTTTACACGTCCAAGTACATTCAATTTCTGAAAACAATGAAAAGCCGTATTTTTTTGCTCCACCGTAGTATGGTATACTACGTCGTTAAAATATGGAGAAAAGTGGATAAAAGAATAGACGTACATTTGTAAGAAAATGTCTATTCTTATTTCAAAATGCTCAGATTCGGTTTTATTTTAAATGGGACACCTAGAGTACAATTTTCGATATTTAGTAAATTGCTTATAATAGATGATGAAAGGTTTATAATGATTATTCAAAATAGGAGTTCTAACGTAAATGCCTGTTTTACGTCAACGATTACTGCTACAATATAAAGTCATCAAAAATAGAATTGGAACACCTTGACTCTTCGTTGGATACTGAACAGGAATAGTCTTAGATTGTGCGAATTGATTTGAACATTCAACTTCTTGGCTGCCATATAACAGGCTTTATAATAGCTGGTAGAACGAAATAGATGCTACTACTACATAATGCTACTTAGGTATTTATGTACCCTTTACAGAGCTTACCAAGGCCGTATAAACTATGCCTATTTTGGGTCATTAATACTGGAATATTGTTGTTAACTCTTAATTATACAGCATGAGGCTATATAAAAGTGGAGTAGATAATTTATAAATTTTAAGAAGCAATTTGTGCTACTTGGGTATCACTTCCTTTTCAGAATAAAAAAGCGCAAAAAAAATTATATAGCCAGAAATTTTGTTTTGCTCCACTCCAGTATGTGGATGTGGGAATAAATTATAGTTTCTTCACTGCTGATACCATGCGATTGGAAACCGTTGCATTTCCTCGCGATCCTCAAAAATAATTTTCGAATGAAAATCTATGTTATATGATTTTTCAATTTAAGTGAGCCACATTTCCTTTAAAATTTTGAATGTTGAGATTTAGATATTGCATTTATGTCCGGTGATCTTGTAGAAGAACCTACCACACATCGACTGAAGGATGTGACACTAATTTATTTATTAAGGGGACCAGCCGCACCCCACCCCCCCTTTGACTGTGTGTGTGATACTCCCACTCTCAGGTGAGTTCTATATATTTTTGAGATGTTTGATAGACGAGAAAGGTAAAGGCTGTACTTATCATGGATTGCTAACTGCTCTCTCTCTTCAAGACTGGCTTTTATTATGATGCACTTTAGCTTATATTTAACACTGTATTGGATTTTTTTCACTTTAAGATCTCCTAATTACTTTTTTAGAACGCTCCTCTCAACTTTCGCGATTTCATCAGTGTTCTGAATTTCAGACGCACGGGTCCATGAGGATTCCGGTATTTAGTGCCGACCGAACACACAAAAGCTCTCGAGTGGTGTTAATCATTCAATCAGTAAAATGCAACAGTTCAAATAATACCTATTGGTTTAATCCTAGATTATACAGATAATATGCAATATCCTATTTGTAAGAATCCGCTTCCCCAAACAGGACAACGACGAACGCCTCCTCTAGGTGATGTATATCTCAACCACCATACAATGGAGAGCGTGTAGCAACAATCGACTTGACATAGAAGATTCACACAACTTCTTAGAAGTGTATGAAGGCACTGTGGTTTTGGGACTGACGACTGACGGGTATAATATAAAAATATTTTGCTTGAATTTAGGGACACTTGTGGTTAGTTTAATAGTTCTAATAGTGATTATATCATTCACAAGAACTTGTCATAAGATAAATGTGTTTGATGCATTTTACGACAATAATTACATGAGGTGTTCCTGCTCTCTTGCGGCGACGCACAGAAGGAAAAATGTGCCTTTTCTGGACAAAAATCTGTCGACAGATATATCCAATTTAAATTTAAAAAAATGGAAAATACCCTTAAGACATTGTCCTTTAGAGTAATGCTGCGACATAGTGACTTTGAGTTGCAGATATTTCTCTTTATTCCGCATTTACCTCTTTGGTCGGGAGTCACAAACAAATGAAGTAGTGTTCATGTAGATTGATTATCAAATTCATTTTTATGGGAGCATAAGTTAATTGCTTAAGTTTCTTGAATCGTTTTGAACGCATGAACCATAACCCTTTTAAGCTGTCAAAATAGGAGTTGAAGATTTAAGGTGGTGAAAATTCGAGATTCAAGTGAAATAAAGTTTAAGTGATCAAAAGTTGTTCTTCGGGGTTTCTTGATGCTGAACTCATCTGTAATCTTACTCGCATCCTATCGATCCTTCAAAGGAATGAAAACAGGTCTAAAAACCGCTGCCCAAGGAGTCACTACTTCCACATCCAGATTTTTTATCCAAGTCACTCACAACGAAAAAATTATGTATGTGGAAATAATTGTTTATGGAACTTGGATAATATAATATTTGAAATTCTCTACACCAAAAACCCACAAAACGATACCCCACATCGATAGCGGGGTGGGGGTGGTAGTGGGGGTGAATGAAGTAAAAAACATTTTGAGGTTTCTGGTTCTTGTAAACATACTAAATCACAATTTTTTTTTCATCGTCTTTAATAATGGTAATGGGGGTGGCTAATGCCAAATTTTTTAGCTTCTCTCGTATATAGGGGAAGGTGGGTAGGTTTGGGTCACTTTTCAAATAATTTAAAATTTTTTTTTGAAATGTAACAGAGAACACTTTAATATAGAAGAGTTATAATTAATGACATTTGAACATTTATGTACCATAACAATTTTTTATTATTATAACATAGGACAACTTGAAAATGGAAAAATTCCAGAAGTTGCTGTCTGACCCAAACCTCCCTTATTGTGGGAGGTATGGGTCGGGTAATCGGGATAAATGGGTCACTTATTGTTTGCGTCGTTTAGGTGTAAATGTAAAACATATTTATGTTTTAGATAGGTATCGCATACAAAATCAGAGTAAATATAAAAATAAGAAGAGCAATAACTACATAAAACATGAAACGTTGTGTCCTACTAGTACCAACTATGTTATTTGGTGGACTTAAACGCAAAACTATATCGGAACAATCAACTTCTGAAATATCCATTTGTTTTGGAAATAGAACGTGTTTGAATTTGGTTTCTTTCGTAAGAAATTTATAACATAATTTCCTTCTTCTGGCCTGCGGTCATCTTCTGGATCATATTCGGAAAGGTCCGAGTCCAAAAATTCACTAATTTCAACATCGCTGGTACTGTCGTCTGGTACGACTAACTTCTGCTTCGTTTTTTTCTTTGTCTTTTTTGGAACCTGACATATTTTTCTTTTTATTATAGGCAATTTTTTCAAAATCCTTTCATTCTCTAATCTATTTCGTTTTTTTTTCGGTGTTTCAGTCAAAATTCGCGTACGCCCTTTCGCACGACCTCGATTTGATGCAGTTCTAGGTTTTGCCTTAGGATACGGCACCACAGATTCAGAAGTTATCAGACAATCGTCCTGTGCAGAAGTCATAGGTGAAGTAGAAATGGTAGGTAAACCTGAGGATGAGGGAATAGGTTCGGTTTCATCATTAATTTGTTCTGATTGTGGACGGTCGGAAACTGCAGACATTAAAAAATCGTCGGGTTTAAATATTTCCGAATTGAAGGGGTGAATGAAGGTTTTCATAAATCCTGATAGAACGTTATGTCTTGACATTGCACCACCAAATGCTATTTTGGCTAATCCGGCAATGTGATAAATAGTTATTGTTCCAGTGGTTGCAGACGATGACTGCAATGCGGTGGGAATGTTAAAAGGTGCACACCATGCTCTTTGGCTACGGAAATTACTTCTACATTGATGTGGCTTTCATGATTGTCGAGTAAAAGCAGACAAGGATTTTCCTTGGTTTAATGTTTTTGCAAAATTCTTTTGTCATCCAGCCAGATGGATGTGCCAAACCCAGACTATTATCTGGTCCATTGATAAGCATATTATCGTGAAATTTTTTTCTCGGAAAAACGAAAACTGGAGGAATTGTGTTCCCAACTGCATTGACAAAGAAACACATCGTTACTAACGTTCCCCTCTCCGCAGAAGTAACCTGCCCAACCTGCTTTTGACCTTTAACCGCTAGAACCTTCGGAGGCTTATGGACTGTAGTAACAGCCGTTTCGTCACACTTATATATATTTTCTGGAGGGAACTTTTTGTAACTCACATTTTCAAAGAATTTACCAACATTATGGGCATTAAAGCTTGTTGCTCTTCCAAGGCTGGTTGCTTCAGGTTGTTGTATTGAAATTTTAGGGTGACGCTTCATGAAACCTAGCAACCAATCACACTTCGCAGTTTTAGATTCATCCCATTCTTTTGGATAATTTATTCCCAGCTTCACTGCATATTGATAAGCAAACTTTCGCGTTTCTTTAGTGGTCAAACCGTAATGCATTTTACTGCAGGTTTGCAAATACTCCGACCACATTGTTTCTTGTGCATTTGAAAACACGCGTCTAGAATAGGGGTTTGCTTTAAAAGTGTAATTTTGTTGTTCCTCCAGTGGCATTTTTTTAGCATTTTGTACATGCCTCTGCAAAGCAGATCTGGAAAACCCTAAATCAGCTGCTGCCTGCCGCGCTGATATTTTATTTTGCAGTACAAGTTGTACAGCTTGTGATATCTCCTCCGGGTTCTTTCTTTCTCTATTAGTTTTATTTTTATAAATAAGTGGCATTGTCAATCTGCAAAGAAAAAAATAATTAAGATTTTTACTAAAAGAAAGTGGGGAGGTTTGGGTCGGCTCAAATCTCCCGCGCGTTGCTGACCCATACCTCCCTCTAATCAACCTTCACAATTGTGCACCTCTGTTATTTTAGCAACATGTGTTAAGTTATAATTTATCACGTGCAGTTGTTACTTTAAGTTTAGTTTAATCTTAAAAAAAAAATCAAGCACATCATATCACATGCAAGCTCAAAACAATGGTTTACTTATATTATTAATTTAAATAAAACTTACCTAATAAAAACATATATTTTCACAGCAAACTAAACACTTGAGTGAACAGGTTGAGTCACTGTTTACAATGATATCTATTGGTACTGCAACCAACAATACGCATACGAGCATAATACATCAACATAGATGGAAATAAACCCAATCCTCCCACGACCCAACCTACCCACCTTCCCCTACTAAATACCAATTTTATGGACTCTTACCTGCTTGATTTACCTATTTTCCCCAAATTTACCCCAATTTACCCCCCAAACCCTTCGACGGAACAAGATGAAAATATAATCTAGTTCTAGATCTCATTAAAGTACATATGTGTACCAAATTTCAAGTCAATATCTCAAACGGTTCCAGAGTAAACGTGCGCACAAAAAAAAGTTACAGACCGACAGAGAGAAATTTTTTTTCGCTCAAACTTAAAATTTCGACGTTTCGTGACATTCTAAGCCCATTTGAACAATAAAAATTTTTAAAAATTTTTTTGTCGTTACTATACTTCCACTGGATGTGGAAGTAAAATTACGATATTCCAAATACTCGTTACTAGTTGCGTTTAGACTTGTAAATATTATTTTACTGACAGGTAAAAATAATGGTACTTTTTTATCCACATCATTTTATTCCCATGCATTCAGACTAATTATTAATTATTTTTTAATTGATATTTTTTTTATCTTTTTAGTCTGAATGCATAGGAATAAAATCATGTTTAAGCCATTTTGAAAACTTTTTCTATGAATTCTGTATGATGTTTTATTTTAAATCAGCTATATTGAATCCAGCATTTGTTCATGTTTATACGCAATTTACTCTTGTGGTATAGTTTTCTACTGATGCTGTCAGATGTGCTATGCAGCAGGGAGGGATCAGCTAGAATAATGCATGGATCACGTCTGCCAAGACATGTGAATAAGAAGATTACACACTTGAACACTTATGACTCTAATGTTTAACTTGCTTTTTAAACTTTTTTCTAAGAATTTTGCACGATTTCTTTTTATAAGGCAGCTACTATTGAATCCACCAATTTTTTTTATAAATATTATATTCGTCTTCAGCAACCTCAAGAACCCCCCGAGTGGGTATACATTTTTGTGTCGAAATTACTTAAAAAAAAGTTGAAATGTGGACATTCAAAGGCTACAAAAGTTCAAATTGGTGAAGGCGCCAAAATGCATTGCTCCGGAAAAAAAATTGATACTTCCAATTCCAGTGCTCGAATTTAAAAAATTTCTTGAGGATTGAGGAAAAATGCATCGATCTTCATGGTCATAGTATCAGGAATGGAGAATTTTTTTTTGCACAAACAGGGGTTCAATGATTATTATCGATCGAATTTGTACAGTTTCATTTGCCAACTTTTCCTGAAATAGCTGACGCCATATATGGAAAGCTAATGAAATGTCCTTTGAAAATATTTTTAAAATGTATTTATACAGGGTGATCTACCGTGACATGCGGAAAATTTATCAGTAGGTTGTTCCTACCGAAAGGAGTTAAAAAAATGAAAAATTAAAAACTATGACCAAAAAAATTACCATATTTTTTTGTAGAAATGCGCCACCAATGACGTTAACCAATCTGACGTATATTACTTCCCCTCCCCCTTTGGGATTGGACTTGAGATTGACAGCAAAGCTGGAGAGGGCTGGTGTGTTTGGTTTTAATCAAATCACACTACAGAAATAGCAAAATGCGTCGAAAAAACATTGACTCTATGCTAGTGAATTCTACAACAAGTAGATATAAGAAATATTTATTTAAACCCGTAGATAACCCAAAAACACCAAACTTTGGCGGCACTTTATACCTGCCGGTGTCCTGATTGTTCGACCGAAAGCAAAAAACGCGCGCCAGCTTAAATTTTTATGACAATTAAGGAAATGCAAACACCTGCGAATATGTTCTTTCCCAAGTAAGTTCATTGCTCTATACTGACCACGGACAAGTAACAGTAGCGTATTTTTGCAAGTTTTAATGCAACAAAAATTACTAAATTACCTCGGATCTCTCTAAAATTTTGCAGGGACTTTCAAACATAGAAAACTAGTACATCATTTTATTTTCCGCATGTCATGATAAATCACCCTGTAGATGCCAAAGTTACAATAAATTTGCACAGTTTAATTTATATATCCAAAAAATTTTCTGAAAAGCACTTAGAAAAAGCTGATATATCGAAAGCCAATATTCGGGAAAGTTCAAATGTGCTCACACATTCAAAAGTTGCAACGAATTTGCACAGTTTTATTTATAACGAAACAAATGAAAACATCTTTCTTTGTTTTTATCACTAATTTTTTTTAGTAATAAAAGCAAAGAAAAGTGTTTTCATCTGTTTCATTATGATTAATTATCACAAAGTAAAGGCTTCCACCATTCAATTTTTGTTTATAATTTTGTATATCTACAGTTACTAATTTCTATTTCTATTCTATTTTTGATCACTTCAATTTGTTGTATATATTTTGTACTTTTATAGCTAATTCTGGAATCATAATTGCACAATAATATAAGAAGTGTATCAAAAAATTTCGATGAGTTCTGTGTATTCTTGACACAATTTAGTAATGACTTTGATTGTATAGTTCTCAGTGAAACATGGAACGTACCAGATACATCATTTTTTCAAATTTCCGGATATGATTTTTTATATAATCAGGGCAGTTATAACAAAAGTGATGGAGTTGTAGTCTATATACAAAGTAGCTATAATTATACATCTAGTGTTGTTAACATTGGAGAAGTATCAATTTTACAAGTTAATTTAGAAAAAAATAACAAAAAAATATCTATATCAGCTGTTTATAAGTCACCTAATATTAAACCAGAGGATTTTAATCTAGAACTTAAAACGTACTTAGAATGTTTAAACAGAGCAGACTATACCATATTCGTAGGAGATATCAATATTGATATATTAACGGATAATATCCACTCCCAAGATTACCTAAATATACTTAATGAACATGGTTTTACTGCACAAATAAATAAATATACGAGAGAACAAAGCACCTCAAAGTCATGTCTTGATCACATATTTTTAAAAGTAAATGGTGATAAGAATAACGTTGATCAGATAGCTGCCATTATTCAAACTAACATTACGGACCACTATAGCGTAACATTAGATTTATTCGTTCCTTTTAAAAAAGCGGAAATTAATAATAGTGAAAAACATGAAATAGTTGATAATTCTAAATTAATAAGTTTTATAAAAAATGAAAATTGGAAAAGTATATATGATTGTGATAATCCCGAAACATGTGTGGAAATTTTCCTAAAAGTAATAAAAGAGCTAATTAAAAAAGCGACAATAAAAAAATCATATACGAGTAGGAATAAAAAAAAGGAAACCATGGATGACTAGCGGCATCGTAAAATCAATAGGCATAAGAGATACACTTTTTCAACAACATCTAAAAAGTCCACAGAATATTGAAATAAAAACTAAATACATTAATTATAGAAATAAAATAAACAGTCTTGTAAAAAAGCAAAAAACAAGTACATAAAGAATCTTATATATAATAGTGAAAAGTTAGACAGCAAAAAATTATGGGAGGGAGTTAAGACGATCACAAACAATTTGAAAAAACACCATACAGAAATTAAGTATATTTTAAAAAATGGAACAAAAATTACAAACATATCTGAAATGGCTAAACAATTTAATAATTATTACATAAATGTAGGTCATAACTTGGCACAAAAAATTGATTACTACCCTCCATTACCGAGTACAACTGAGATTACTAGTTCTTTCTTCCTTTATCCAACAGACGAACCTGAAATAAAAAAATTTATTAAAGAACTAAAAATGAATAAAGCTCCTGGTAAAGATGGAATAACTCCCAAAACAATTAAAGATTTACAAGACTATATAGCTAAACCCCTATGCCATATTTTTAACAAAGTTTTAGAAACTGGTATATATCCATCGTCTTTTAAAGAGGCTATAATTAAACCTTTGTATAAAAGCGGAGATAGAAATTTGATAGAAAATTACAGGCCAATTTCTATTATTTCAAATTTTGGTAAATTATTGGAAAAAATTATTAAGGTTCGAATTGTAAACTATTTAGACAAGCATAATCTCATATCTAACTGTCAGTATGGATTCCAGGAAAAAAAATCAACTAATGATGCCATAGCTAAACTTATATCTTTCATGTATAATGCTTTAGATCAATCGAAACCTTCGTTATGTGTCTTTCTAGACCTAGCGAAGGCATTCGATACGGTCTCACATGAACAATTATTATGCAAATTGGAGTCGATAGGTTTCAGAGGTAATGTACTAGATTTATTTAAAAACTACTTAAGTCATAGAAAACAATTTGTCAAAATTGATGATAGTTTAAGCCCCTATGAAATTGTTACATATGGCGTACCTCAGGGAACAGTACTTGGACCTATCCTCTTTATAATATATATGAATGATATACTTACACAAAATTCAGCAGGCCAAATTATATCATTTGCAGACGACACTGCAATATTTTACTCAAGCGAAACCTGGGAAACGTTAAAATCTTTAGTTGAAAAGGACCTAAAACAAATAAAAAGCTATTTTGACAGTAAAATTCTGACAATTAATTACAATAAAACATATTTCTTACCAGTAACATCCTTAGCTTCTAATCTTCCTCATTATAATACATTAAAACTTCAATACGAAAATAAACTTCTAGAAATCGCATCAGCTCAAAAGGTAAAATATTTAGGAATCTATATTGATCAGCACTTAAGATGGCAACCTCACATCCAAGCTGTGGTACAAAAACTACGAGGATTAATTTATAAATTTTCTCAGCTCAAACAAGTGCTTAACATAAAAGAACTAAGGACTCTTTATACAGCCTTAGTAGAGTCAATTTTAAGATACGGGATAATCGCTTGGGGTGGAGGGGGGATCACGTATCTGAAGCCATTAGAGAGTATACAGAAACGTATAATTAAAATAATATATGGTAAACACTTACGTTTCCCGTCAGAAGCTTTGTTTCAAGGTTCTAATCTTTTTAACATTAAACAATTATATTACTATAGTTGCCTTATTCACCAATATAAAGTTAAGAATAATTCGGCATATGTCTCTCATGATTACAACACTAGATGGAGGGAACTGGGCTATTTAAAAACAGAACGAAAGGTGAAAACAATAGGACAAAAGTTTTTTGGATATATCGGTATTAAACTATACAACAGGTTACCTAAATGTGTAAAGGATAGTAACAATATACACAAATTCAAAACATTTGTAAAGAATTGGATTAAAGCAGAAGGGACAAGTATTTATACAGAATAAAGAAAATTAAAAAAAAATTAAATAAAACATGTATATATCTACATGTGGGTATATGTATGTGTGTATGTGTATATATATATATATGTATATATGTGTGTATATGTGTATGTATGTATATATGTGTGTATGTATGTATGTATGTATGTATGTATGTGTGTATGTATATATGTATATATATATAATTAAACACCAAAAATAGGTTTAAGTTTTTGTCTTTTTTTTTGTATGTTTTTTTGGGTAGTTTGTTATTACCAAAACATATTTTAGTTGTTAATATACTTTGAGAAAATGTAAAAAAATATATATAAGTATATAAATAAACAAAAATAAAAAAAAATAAGACTAAAATTATATTAGGTTAGAAGTTAGTTTAACAGAGAATTGGATTGTAAACACTTCCAAATTGTTGTGTATGAGTGATTGGGTAGTGCACTCAAGTTTTTATCTAAAAACTTCCGCACTTATTGAATTATTTATCATTTTTTGTATTATACACTAATATTGTATATATCTTGGAATATAAATAAATTATTATTATTATTATTATATACAAATTAGTCAGTCTAAAATCGTTGGTATTAGTCCAGCTAACGGAGCGCTAAAATGACCAAAATTTTTAACTTGAGTGCTAATGAATGGATTTTGATGAAACCTTGTGCAATGTGTTTGTAATGACGTTAATAAAAAAGTTAAAAAAAGATCAGAGTATGGAATGATTGGAAGAGGTAGAAACACCTCCGTTATCACGGATTCCGTAACTTGTAGAATTGGATCAAAAATGAAAAAAAAACCAATGTATTTACCTTTCTTGGCCCAAAATAAGATGTTCTTACTCTTGTGAACTTTTTCGAAAAATGTATAATTTTCGAGATATGGCCACTCGAATATTCCTAAAAGTGGGAGAGGGAAAATGTAATAGTTGAAAAAAATCCGAAAAAATTCAGGCGAATGTACCATCGTAATACAAGACTTTTTTTATTTGCAACTACCCTGTAAAGTGCGTTTTTATCGAGTTTCTTCGGAAAGCATGAAAAACTACCTCTTTCTTTGAAATTGTAGCTCTTTAAAAATATGCAATTCAAAAATTTGAAAAAATTCAAACGTATACATTGAGGCCTTCTAAACATTTTTTATTTCTTAGATTTTTTTTGTAACTTGATAATTTTCCGAGTTACAGCAGTTTTTCACGATAAATAATGTACTACATTTTTGCACATTAAAAAGTACATGAAAATTAGAAAAATGAGCGTTATTTATATATATTATTATAAAAAAATATTAAACCTATATAGTTATACCATTTTTAAAGGTTCAATATAATTTTTAAATTGGAAATTTAAAAAAAGTTGCATTGTTTTTTTCATTTTTGACCTAATTCTACAAGTTACGTAACCCGTGATAAAAGTAGTTTTCTTCCAATCATTTCCTATTCTAATATTTTTTTAGCTTTTTTATTAATTTATTAACGTCATTACAAACACATTGCATAAGGTTTCTCTAAAATCCATTCATTAGCAGCACACCCCACATTGACTGGACTATATATTCCCGTCAGGTCTTTTGCACACTTATAAACGTTAAATTGTATTTTTTTGACAGTCCAAAGTCAAGATTTTTATATAAATCTTTGTCCAAAGTCCAGTGGTGAAATTGGTTTTACTAAATACATAAATAGTTATTTATTGATGATTCGTTATAGGTGTTTCAAACAACAGCAGAATTTGGATTTCCAATTATAGACGTTCCCAGATTAAAAACCAAGTCACTGGGAGGCGGAGCTACACTAGACTTAGGCGTCTATTTCCTTCAGTTCCAGCAATATGTGTTTCGTGGCCTTAAACCTTTAAAAGTTGTTGCAAGCGGTCATTTGAATGAGGATGGCGTTGATAGTTCAGTGGCTGCAATTACTACGTATCCTGGCGGAAAAACTGCTCTAGGGTCTTCATCGGCACTTGTCAAATTGTCTGGTGAAGGTAAGATGAATTTTATATGTAATAAAATATCTTGTCTTCCAGTATGATATTAAATTGATGAAATTTCAACATTGTGAGATGCGAAATAAAAAAGTTTAATAATGAGTGGGTACACGTCAATTTTGATTGCACTCATTTACTCTGTTAGATATGCTGTCAATGAGATGATCAATGTCAGCTACTGGAATACAAAGGAGCTTCTATCAATCGGCTTTGAACACAATTTACTCGCTAACTTCCACTGCATTGTGTTCCACGTTTATCCCTCGTTGGTGAACAATCAGTTATTATGCTAAATTATGTTTCTGGATCATCCGGCTCGAAGGACCAATTTTACTTTTGCTTTTCATTTATAAATTTCATTTCATTTTGTGTCATGAAAAGCGAATACCTTACAGTTACTTATCAAAAAAAAACAACTTCGACAATATCTAATCCCGAGACTTCTGGATATGAAGCCGAGGTTCACTAAAATTGTCCGGGATGTGGTAAATGTCTCACACTCTTTTACCAATTTCAAACCTGTTCGATCGGAGACAGATCAGATGAGCGTACTCACCATGAAAGCGCCATTTTTCCCGGTTTTCTGTAAGAGGGGCCTTGTCACCGTTGCAGTATGAGAACTTACGTTATTCTGCTGCAAAATTGGATATTCAAGTTATCCCGAATGAAGACTAACGGTGACATGCTGCCCTAACATATCCCACCCCATTCTATCACATATTGGATAATGGTTGTTTGCCATTCAACAGTGAATTCCAATGTTTTGACGGTCTTACCCTCCTACGTCAATCATGGGCTCGCAAACATAATCGATATTCATCACTGAACACCGAGTTTCTTCCTGTTTCCATTTCACGTTCTCATTACGATGTACCAACTTGACGGCACGATGCCGTGGAGTAAGAAGTAGGTACAAAATAGCCGATATAAGAATGAAGTCCAAGATATCTATTTCGCCGATATACTGACGCTATTGACATTCGATGTAAAACTTCTATCCGCTGATTGCATGCAATACGCTTCGTAATTAAGTATTTCAGCAATAATTTATCTGGGAAAACCCTATTCCTTTTCATAAGACTCTAGTTTGAAGGTAGCGATCTTTCAGATCCGTAGTTGCTCTATAGCGTCCGAATCCGCACTGTCGTAGAGAAGCTTGACCAATATCTTCATACCGCTGCTAGATTATTGTCTACATGATTGGTACTATCTCTTAAAGAAAGTGCGGTTTTCCTTATACCGATAATTCAGCCTCGTTAATTTTGATAAATTATTCTAGTTGGCGCCCCTTTGCGTCTAATAGCATCACGCATCTGTAGGTGTTGCCCGTTAGCCGTACAGCCTCAACAAATCTCTTTTTCATTCCCGTTATAACAGGATTGATTTCTAAAACAGTAAATAAATTTAATTGAATGTGTTAACCAAAACTTTATTAAAACTCATTTTTTAAGGTACTATCTATGGAACAAAGGGCTACATCAAAATATTTGATATGTGGTGTCCTATTGCCTTGGAGGTAAATGGAAAGGTTCAGAAATTCCCTTTGATAGAAAATAAGGGAAATTTTAACTTCCAAAATAGTGCGGGGTTGGCATACGAAGCGGAAGAAGTTCGAAAGTGCATAAAAGAAGGAAAAATTGAGAGTCCACAAATAACTCATAATGAAACTATAGAATTAGCACAGTTAATGGATAAATTGAGGCAAGATCTTGGAGTTGTATTTCCTGCTGACTCCGAAACATATTAAAAATAATTATACGTGCAAGTCAATATAGCAGTATAATGTACATTTTAGTGGACCAGAGAATATTTGATCCTACAAAAATTGCACAAAGAAATAATTAATGTAATCAACGTTTGTATTGAAAGTTGCGATTAGCTTTATTATGGATTATTTAATAGTAGTACAAGAAAAATATGGGCGAAATCAGGAGTTGCACATTTTAATAATTTGAAATAAATATTTTGTGTATACTAGTAGTAATTGACAGTTTTTTAATAGGATAACTAATAATGATAACGCCTAAATAAAATACTAATAATGTATTTTTCTATATATAAAGTACACATAAGATCTTAACAGTAAATCCACCGGCATGGCACGCCTTTCTGGAGCATTGTAACATTTTTGCAATTTTTTTATTGAGCCAAATACTTTTGGTCTACTATATGGTCCAACTTAAATGCCCGTAGTACAAATATTGGATTGTAATAAAATTGCAGTGTATGATTAAGCTTATAATTTAAACAAAAGTAAAGAAGTTACCTCAAGTTTTGGTAACTATTGAGTTTTCATTTTCAGAAACCAGTTTGCATTCATAACTTTGCAATATGGTCATTTAAATTAGACATAACTACATATTTTTAAATTTAATAATTAATATAATGTAAGAGTAGCTATTTAGTTTGTGCATGTCCCATTGTTTAAATTGTAATCTATCTGTATAACCAATATATCGTTCATGCTTTTATAAGACAATTATTATTGAAGTTGTTATAATATAATTGTTAAATTTTCTATAGCATACTCCTCGCAGTTGTTGAAAGTATTCTTTTAAGTATATTGCTAGATTTTAGTATTAATCATCTTCCGATGGCGAAAGGGTATAGCCGGAAAAGTTAGGGAAATGTGCCCCCTCACTTACTTAGTTAAAATGGCTCCCAGATGATGCAGTTTATAGAGTATATTACACGGTAAAAATTTTAACCCGCTACTACCCCTACGAAGGTGGAAAAAAAAATATGTCTTTAATTATTATATATTTTTTTTTCGGTTTCTATGCAACCGATCGATTTGAAATTTGGCACGAGTATTGCTTGCGTGGAGATTACTTACTCCAAAAAATAAGGTCATTTTATGACATTTTAACCATCGGAAAAAAAATATAAATTTTTTTTAGAGGGCAAAAGGGTGGCTACCCTTCGTGGTACAATCACCATTCTATGATATATTGTGTCTTGATACTTCGTGATTATCATACTAAATTGTCAGATTTTTTGCTGTGGTGGAACAATATGGAAAAAAAATAAAATTGGCTAAAATAAAATATTTACACATGCCTCTTAGTTGTAACAGTTAATACTTATAGCCTTACAAGGTACTGTTGCATATCTACAACCGACCGTGGGTGCCAGTGCGATGTTGCCAAGTCTACTTTTTCCCCAGACGTACGGAAATTCGGCACAATCTGGCAATACCACTTCTGGAGGTCCCAGGGGCAAAGTATTAACTCTCTAGGACCTTGGAGAAAAGTTTAGCAACGAATGATGTTCATTGTAATTACTGTCGCATTACGACATCTAAAAAACGACGTACTGAACCAGATGAAGAAACTGAGGGAACAATCGAAGAAGACCAGCCTTTTGTGCGTTCGACATCTTCTAGCACTACGACTAGTGACTCTGACGAAATAATGGAACTACCATTGCAAAGACTCGTTGCTATACATAAATATTATTGCATATGTGGTGATGATAAAGAACTGACCGTAATACCCACTAATGTGAGACTACAGTGCTATTGAAACAAACAAATATACATCCCCGAGGCAATCGTTGCTGTAAAATACAGTTGATTAAACATCTCTTTTACGAAGACGATATTACACATCTGGAACCATATGCCAATTGTAGCTCGATTCCTAGATCGGACTTATGCATTCTATTAAATTCCTTAACCCCAATAACAAATCTAAAAGGCTCTACAGACCACTGCGGTTTATCAGAGATGCAATTATTAACGTTTACAGGCTTAACGGTAGATGCCATTTACGAATTAAAGTCTCTCTGTTGGAAAGTTACAGTACAAAAACTTCTTCTGTCCTTGTTTTTCTATTAAAACTGAAAACAGGTTAGTCGGAGAGCAGCCAATCTGTAGGAAGCATTTTAAAAGTAGTCTATACAACTCGCGAACACCCACCTAAAAAACAGATGATATTATGTAAAATGACCTTCTGGATTTGATTTTTGAGTTCGCCCGTTAATTTGAAATTGCCAAATCGGTCAATTCGCAAATTTTTTGAAAAATTTTAAAATTATGTGTTAATTTTTGTTTTGCACATAACACATCATATCTTTTTTATGTTAATTCCGATTTAGACCAATATTTTACACATTATCCCTCCAATATTCTTGGACAGGCTGACGGCAAAGAATATAGTGTAACTAATAATATAGTGCCTAAAAAAAATATAATTACCCTCTATTGCCGCGGTTTTTTAAATTTTGCATTGAAAAATACCCGATCGAGGAAACTTTTTTACTTTTAAAGAGAGAGTTATAGTATAAACGAGAAAAATGTTCCATATACTTTAAACAAACTTTTTTATAAAGAGATTTTTTTGAAATTCGGCTCATGTAACGAGATGACGCTGTTGAATGCGGCCGCGCAACTCGTCCGCATTAATTTAAAGCATAATTTCCGTTAACGTCGCCCATCTGTGGTGTCGTTTAAGCGATCAAGTGAGTCTACGAATTATTTAGTTTCTATTTGCAATTAAATGTTATAAAATTATGTAGATAATCTTGAAACATACACATTAAAAAATATATTTTCATTAAATATAACAGCAAGTGGGTACTAAAGATTACATTTTCCTTCGCATAAACAACTTATGTTACATTGCACGTTTGCTTTGCTACACTTGCAGCTTGTAGTACAGTTAAATAATTTACATTTACAAAATGGAGTTAACTCAATAAAATTGGGTTTTGAGCTTTTTTAAATCATCTTTGGAAATAAGATTTCCTCCTTTAGGTACCATCCAAAATCTAAAACATTTGGAATTCTGGGCTTAATTTGGTAGGCTGTCTTGTAAATAGCACATTGCAGAAATGTCCTTTTTACTTGTATTCTCTGTACTAGGATTTACAATTTCTGATTTTCTTTTATAAGCAATTCAGTTCGGGTACCCGATCTTCTACATTGTGCATGGTAAACTGGATTTAGTGATAAAAATAAATTTTTCTGTTCTAAATATTGTTTTAGAGCCACAGAAATGTCATCGGATTTTGCATTTGATCTCTATATTTCTAAAACCGTAAATATCGCTCGCAGACAAAAAATTTTCATACCATTGTGTTAGTGAACGAATTCTGAACAACTTTAGAAATGCCCGTCTGTCTGTCCGTCCATCACGTTTCTTGTAAGCACGATAACTGAAGAAAGAAAATTCCGATTGTACTGAAATTTGGACAGTAAATTAGTGTTAGCTAGAGGAAGAACCCTATTTGAACAAAATCGATCGGTAAATAAAAACGTTATTACTTAATGATTTAAATTTGAAAAAAAATTTTTTTAATTTTTATGTTTTTGTAATTGAATTTAGAAATCTGGTGAAATGATATCTCATTTTAATATCTAAATATTTATATATTTTACAAATATACATTTCATAATGTAGGTAATATACAACCGTGAAAATATGATTTTAGCTCGTGTCTTATAATGTAAAAATTTACATTCTTTTACGTGTAAGGTGGTGGTGTAGTTCTTTTGATTCGGAATCGAAACCCAAATGGGGTTTGGTATAGTTTTTTTACCAAGTCTTTTACCAACTAAGATCGTACTATAAAATTAAAAATGTCCAAAAGTAACATTATTTACAAAAAACTGCGAAAAGTATCCTATTGAATGTATAACAATTATATAAAAATCCAGTGAACAGGCGAAGAGTACGTTTTTAGCTTGTTTCCTTTGATTTCCTATCCGAGTAATTATAATTTATTATGCCAAACTATGTGTTTATAACGCACTAAATATAAGGACTGAGACAAAAAGCACTTTCAACTTAACATAAATGGACACTGGAAAATAATAATCACCCGGCACGTGTCTGCGTTTAGCTCTAAATGCGATTGCGGCCGATTTATAGTAGCGCGCATTCGTTCGGACGCTGAAATAATCAATATTTCGAAAAGGGAGCAAAATTTCAAAAAAAACTTCTTATAAAAGATTTTATTTAGTTCATTCGGAACATTTTCTTCGGTTATAGTAGGCACCTAACTTTAAAAATAAAAAAGATACCTCGATCGGACATTTTACTCTACAAATTTTAAAGATTTTGCGTGAAAGAAAAGTTGTTATTTTTTTTTGCCAACTAATTATTTTTTAGGTAAAGTTTTTTACTTTCAACATATCAAAGAATAGTTAGAGAATATTATGTAAAAAGATTTAAAAATTCTGAAGTAAAATAAAAAATATATGACGTGTTATATGAAAAACAAAAAATAACCCATAATTTTTATTTTTTTTAGAAAATTGCCAATTTGGTCATTTTGGCAATCTCAAATCAATGGGCGAATTCAAAAATCAAGTTTAGCAGGTTATTTTACATCAGATTACCTATTTTTTAGGTGGGTGTTCGCGAGTTGTATAGAGGGTGTCGAATTCAGAGGGTCTGGTCTTCCACTAGGTAGTAATAATGATAACAGAATGACCTCCTACATTACTAAATTGTTCGATATGGTGCCAGCGTGCAGCGCACTTGCTAGGAAGCTAAATAAATTGACCATCCTCAGAATGGTATCATTGGTATATTATTAAGGTTGTAATTAATAACAATAACAAGATGTGGTCTGTAGAGCCTTTTAGAGTTGTTATGTAATTAGGGTTAAGGAATTTAATAGAATGAATAAATCTAGGAATCGAGCTACAATTGGCATATGGTTCCAGATGTGCAACGTCTTCATAAAAACGATGTTTAATCAAACGTAGACAAATTTCGCGCCCAGGGATCCATCAGGGCGACTTAAGTTTACACATAGACTGGGGACCACGGTTAGTAGGTTAAACCACAAAGGTTATAAAAACAAAGGCATATTAGGAATCAATATCACAAGTCAGGATAAGTATTGACAAACGACAACTAATGTTAAACAACTGTACCATACTGAGATAAAAAATTATCCATCTGCGTAGCTGGCTGATGGAACCCATCCAAGGCCAAAAATGAGGGGAAAAAAATCAAATGTATTTTACAGCAACGATTGCCTCGGGGATGTATATTTGTTTGTTTCGATAGCACTGTAATCTCGCAGTAGTGGGTATTACGGTCAGTTCTTTACCATCACCACATATGCAACAGTATTTATGTGTATCAACGAGTCTTTGCAATGATAATTCCATTATTTCATCAGTCACTAATCGTAGTGCTAGAAGATGTCGGAGGCACAAAAGGCTGGTTTTCTTCGGTCATTCCCTCACTTTCTTCATCTGATTCAGTACGTCGTTTTTCAGATGTAATGCGACAGTAATTAGAAAGAACATCATTCGTTGCTAAACATTTCTCCAAGCTCCTAGAGAGTTAATACTTCGCCCCTGGGGGGGTGAAGCCTGGAACCTCCAGAAGTGGTATTGCCAGATTGTGCCGAATTTCCGTACGTCTGGGGAAAAAGTAGATTTGGCAACATCGCACTGGCCCCCGCGGTCGGTTGTAGATATGCAACAATACCTTGTAAGGCTATAAGTATTAACTGTTACAACTAAGGAGCATGTGTAAATATTTTATTTTACCCAATTTTATTTTTTTCCATATTGTTCCACCACAGCAAAAAATCTGACAATTTAGTATGATAATCACGAAGTGTCAAGACATAATATATCATAGAATGGTGATTGTACCATGAAGGGTAGTCACCCTTTTCTCCTCTAGAAAAAATTTATATTTTTTTCCGATGGTTAAAATGGTCATAAAATGACCTTATTTTTTGGAGTAAGTTATCTCCACGCAAGCAATACTCGTGCCAAATTTCAAATCGATCGGTTGCATAGAAACCGAAAAAAAAAAATATAATTATTAAAGACGTATTATTTTTTTTCCACCTTCGTAGGGGTAGTAGCGGGTTAAAATTTTTACCGTGTAATATACTCTATAAACTGCATCATCTGGAAGCCATTTTAACTAAGTAAGTGCGGGGGCACATTTCCCTAACTTTTCGTCATACTATGCAGTATTTTTGTTTTTGCAAAATCATATCTTCAGCTACATTTTTCAAATTAAAATGTTTACCTAGTAGCTTTTATATTTACTCATCGTTCTTTTTCAAAAACAACACTAATTTCTTGTCCGAATTTCAGTACGATCGGATTTTTATTTCTACAGTTATCATGCTCATAAGAAACGTCAGGCACAGAGATAGAACATTTGAAAAGTTATTCAAAACTCAATGACGAACATATTAATATCATAGTTATTTATGTACCAAGGGTCGTAAGTGCCCTTTTTTGTCGAGAATACAGTTTGCAATCTGAGGCCCATAAGATCGAGGTTTGCAAGTATTCCAGCCCCAAAAGTTGGACTGTACGACCCGCGGTGCATATTATATTTTTCGTCATACCCATAAATCATTAAATTTAGAAAAAAACTAGTGGAAAATTATAATTATTTGGGTATTATTTCATATTTGCTAAAAATGAAGGCAGCGAAGCTTGGAATATCCATGGCAACCATCAATAAAATAAATTTAGGACTCTGCTTTTATTCACATGACAACTACTGTCGAGATAAATTGAATCATATTATTATAATACTGCCGTGCTAAAATCAAACGCCGTATCTACTGGCGACAAAGAATCGAAAAATTTAGCATCAAAGTTTTTTTGATAGTTCTTGGTAAATTACAACATAGATTATATAATCAAGATGATTTCCGATGTAAAATGACGTAAAAAATCGACTAGACATGTTAAATTTTAAAAAAAGTTAAAAGTTGATACCAAAAAATCAGATACTGCGTTTATTGTTAAAAATATATTTGTACATGCTAAAGCACAATGCGGTATCTACATAATATTGTTTTAAAACACAGATGGGGCATTATTCTAGCTTAGCATTCCCAGGAAAATAATACATGATAACAAAAACATTCCATAATATTGATTTACCTTTAATTTTTATCACCAATAACTGACACGAAATGTAAACACTTTGAAGAACATAGAGCAACTAACTAGAAATAGAGCGTGCAATTAGCAATGTTTCCTAATCGAAACGGCGGTAACTACAGCATACTAGAAACAAATGCGGCATATGCACTTTCTCACACGTAGTTACTGTGTTTTCAACTAGTAGCATGCAGATACCACATTTATTCTTAGTAAAGCCAGAAGTCTTGTGAAGATACGACAAAATATGTAATGTTTTTTAATATAACTAATGTAGATACAGCTTTTTGCTTTAGTAAATAGATAGAATAAAATGTTAATATACCAAAACCATTAAAAACCCGATTTCGGTTATTTTTGTAGATATGGCTTTTGATTTTAGCACGGCAGAATACCTCTGAACATTTTTGAAAATAATGTCGGATATAGAAGATATAGAAAGTAAGGCTTGTCTGGATTTACTTCCAAAAAAGTTAAAACATTTAATTTAATACTTGTTATATGAAAGAGAAAATTCTCCCAAATTTACTTTATTTCCCTAGGGACATATAACGACCCGTTGCCAATGGCAACGAGTATTTGGTATATAAAGCGCCACTTACGATCGACAAAACAATGAAATTAGAGTATACTTACGAGGTATCACGAAATAGTATATTATTCAACGAGCGTGTAATGACTCGGATGAACGCCATCCTCTTGCATCCTATTACACGCAAGTAGAATACTATACTTTTCCTACCACTACTCAACAGGAAGTTGCACTTTAAGGTAAGTTGAAAAATGCGAAGACGCACATTCTATTGATCAAAACTTCTTTATTTTTTAAGCAATCTGCAAAGAAGGCGAAACATGAAGTCTTTGAACGGTCAGATCTTTTTTAATATATGAGTAGAAGGGGCCATACTATGTCATTATGGAAAGAAGAAAAATTGCATGTGATCCACATCGTAAATCGCACCGGCGAAATCGATAGTTCGAGCCTACAGGAGCGTACGAAAAGAGACATTTTTGACTTTCGACGAAATCGATGTCAGTTTAAATTGAGTTCTGGCACACGCGATGTTTTTGAACTTTAAACCATGTCGCGATTGCTCCACGAAAACTGTTGAATTATGAATATGATCTCTTGCTGTTGGTTCAAGCCTGTTGAATAATGGATATGAACTCTTGTGATTGGTCCTAGCCTATTGAGTAATGAATTATTACCCGCGGCCGTTAGTAATGAGACCTATTACATGTTCAAAAAGGTATCTATAATAAATGAATTATTCGATAGTTGTAGAAAAACAATTTTTCATTACGAGTGATATTTTCCGTTTTCGAAAAGTGTCTAGCAAATAGAATATTTATTTACTAATACTGGCGAAGTTATTTCTGGTTGCCTAAATTAAGGTTCTTAATTTTATAATCAGAAATTTCTATATCTAATGTGACCACGGGTGTTAATCAGAACCGGCGCGGCGTCATAGAAATCGCAATTTGAAGTGAGTGCTTGTGATATGCCGTAATGAAATAATGCTGCAGGCGAAGAGGTTTGAAAGGACCGGCTGTTTTCTTATGGAAAATGAATTTCGGTTAAATTGGCTGAATTTTTAATATGTTGTAGATTTCGACTTTCTGATCAAAACCTTTCATGGGCCCAACTTGATCCTACATCTAGTTTCCGAGATTCAGCTCAAGAAATGTACAAGAGATCAATTTAAGAAAATTCCCAATTCATGATTTCTTTCCTTATATTTTGTACTGTGATACTTTCTAATAGCCCTTTACAATATTTTGCACTAAAAAAATTTGTTGTTTTAAAAATAGCGTAGAAAAATAATAGAGCTTGAAAAATGTTCGCGAAGGCGCCGGAAACTACATAAAAATAGTGAAAAAAAATTCTGTCAAATTGGCTAAAAATTTGTTTACGTAAAGTATGTGCCTTCTTGGCCAAAAAAATCTTATTGAAAAACTTTCGGAAATGGCTCCTTTGACCTTTTATACCTCGTCAATAAATTAATAGTTCAAGAAGTTACAGAATTTTACAAGAATTTGTAATTTAGTGTTAATATCTACATACAAATATTTTTAGGGATCTATTATTACATTTTCGTTATCTGCGCTTAATATTGCTTCCAATAGGATAGTGGATGGATGATGAATATTTTCTTGGTGTCTTGCAAAACCTAAAAACCGTAGTATCGCAGCAATGTAGGCACACATGCCTAAAGTTCTTACACCAGATTTACATGTATGTACAGGGTTATTCATTATATTTAGGCCACTCTTTATTATCATTATTATTGGAGGTAGAAACAAAAGTTTCGGGCAAAAGTTATAGGGCTGTAATTGAACCCCTTAATAAGTTAATGGAAGTACAGTGGCGTGCAGAAATTGAGAGGTACAAGAAGCAATAATATTTTTTTTAATGGAACACCCTGCGTACTGTTGAATTTTTGAATTATTATTTTTTTCTGATTTCAAAAATATGACATATGATAGTGCTATCTTTAACCGTTTTCGAGTTATTGAACATTGAAAATCGTATTTAAGCTATTATTATACGAAGGGAAATTACAATTATTACAGTAGTCTATGAAAATGGCAAGTATTCTGTTATTATATGAAACGCTGACAGATTTAATAACAGAATACTTGTCATTTTCATAGACTACTTTAATAATTGATTTTCGTTCGTATAATAAATAGCTTAAATACGATTTTCAATGTTCAATAACTCGAAAACGGTTAAAGATAGGACTATCATATGTTAAATTTTTAAAATCAGAAAAAAAAAGAATAATTCAAAAATTCAACAATATAAAAAAAATATTATTGCACGCCACTGTGCTTCCATTAACTTATTAAATGGGTTCAGTTACAGCCCTACAACTTTTGTCCGAAACTTTTTTTTCTGTTTCCAATAATAACGATAATAAAGGGTGGCCTAACTATAATGAATAACCCTGTACAGCGGTATCCTAATATTGAGTTTGGATTAACTTCCAAGTCATCAATTTGGTTATAACAGAGGTAAAATAACAAAAGTGATCTATTCCTGGAACTCCATTGGGTGACCTCTATGTATTTCGACGTGCTGAACACGAATCAGTTGTTTTGTAATGAAGCATTCTTAAATTCATGTTCCATTACTATGTTTCCGTCTAGAGACACGTATTTTACACACGGCACCAAATTTGCACACGGCACGAATATCGTCGGCAAGGAGGAATCTCGAATATAAAAGCCCGGCCACGAATCAACAGAATTGCAGTGGGTACACTTCCTGACATCCGTCTTCAGCGTGCTGAGCTGGACATATTTCAGAATTGTACTCCTCACGACGTAACCGAGCCGGGACGAATGCAACTTGGCCTAGAGGTCTCTTGCAGCGTGTTGTGCTGAGAGCCCCTTGAGTCAATGGTTATTTGCCCGTCGCAGTTCCGCCGCTAGAGCCAGAACGGATGCAACTTGACCTAGAGGTCTCTTTTAGCGTGTTGAGCTGCCATCTCAGAAGCAGCTACTCACCGCATCGTCACATTACACTCTCGCCTCCTCTACTCTCTGTCTCTTTCATGCACATAATGGAAACGTACTGATAACCGTAAAAGATACGGACCTGCAGAAATGATAACCTGTACTGAAATGTATGTTATATAACACTGCCGTATTTTACCTGTTTTGAAGAAAATAAATTGTTAGTTTTTATTGGGCCGTCTTATTAACTAAACTGGACCCTGTATTAATCTCCAAACCAACTACCTGAGCAAGAAACCATTTCAGTTTGTTTAGCTCCATTACCCACCATTTTTCTGTAAATCGCGAAAATAATCTAAAAAAAACCTCATAATTCAGGTTATTTTCGGGATTTACTAAAAATTGGTGGGTGATAAAGCTAAACGGACACCTGATTCGTATTCAGCACGTCAAAATACATAGAGGCTGCCCAATGGAGTACCAGAAACATACATTTTTTTTCTTGTGTGTGCCTGTGTAATATATGAGTATCACCGGATCCTCCGGCATTTTATAGTAAACCACGTATGTAAATATATCATACAAACACACACAAAAAAAGTGAAAAGTTGTCTGTTTCTGGGACTCCATTGGGTAAGCTCTATGTACTTTGACATGCTGAATACGAATCAGGTATCCGTTTAGCTTCATCACCCATAAATTTTTAGTATATCGCGAAAATAACCTAAATTATGAGTTTTTTTTTAGGATATTTTCGCGACATCCAAAAAAATGGTGACCAATGGAGCTAAACGGACACCTGATTCGTGTTCAGCACGTCGGAATACAATGGTGTTCCAGGAACAGACCATTTTTTTTATTTTGTGGAGCTGTGAATTCATAACGTGTTGCATTTCCGAAACATTTCATTGAAAGCCTATGTATATTATCTACAGCATTGCAAATTGAGCAAGTGTAGGAAAAATTTTGGGATCAAGCATTTATCCTTAAACAAAGCAGATCATTTTCTATAGCTTGAAACTCTCTTACAATAGACAAATTAGAATTATTGCATATACATGTCTCTTCACCAATAAGCTAGTGCAGATCTACCACCTTCAACACGTTCTGTAATCGCGATTTCTTGTTTAGCAGTATTATTTTCTCCAAAAATTCTCACCGTTACTCTACGAATAAGCACTTTGTTGCAAACATAACATTCAATTCGATTCATAATGAACCCATAAAGAAATAATCGAAAAAGAAACAAAATAATAAAAAGACCCACTATATTAAAGACCCACGCAAAATAGTTATGAAACTGAAAACAGCAAAATTAAACAAATATTAAATTATTACTATAACTAAAGAGACCTAATTAAAACGCTACAGAAGATATACCCTATTACGTGCTGACAGATTAACCAGAGGTGGAGGAGTTGCCTTGTATCTGAGAAGTGATTTTCAGTATAACATAATTCATACCTCAAACATCATTGAGCAAATATGGATTTCTATACGTCTTAAGGATAAAATTTTTGTTATAGGAGTATGCTACCGGCCTCCGCAAATGAATGCAAAGCACTTTGTTGATGCTCTTGAAGAGACTATAAGTATTTGCATGCAGATATCTGATAATATTTACTGTCTTGGTGACTTGAACATTGACCTTCTTCATGTTGACTATCCGAGCTCCGAGTATTTATTATCTATGCTTGAGATTTTTAATATGCAACAAATTTTGAAAGATCCTACCCGACTAGCTAGTACTGGTGCCTCATTAATTGATCTAATAATAACAAATGATCCAGAGAGCATTTTAACTTCGAGCGTAGGAGGTCTCAATATATCGGATCATGAATTGGTACAGTGCACTATACGATACGCGATACCTAAGGTTGAACCGTTTTTATATACGTTTAGAGATTTTAAAAATTTTAATGCAGATAAATTTCAACGACATTTAGAAGCTCTTCCACTTCAAAATATTTTTTTTATTCCTGATGTAGATTTCAAAGTCAGTTACTTAAATCATCATTTGTTAGCTTTATTTGATCAACGTATGCCAACAAAAACTGTCAAAATTACAAAAAAAAAGCACCATGGATGACCGAAAATGTTAGATTTATGATGTCGTTAAGAGACAAAGCAAAAATTACTTTTAGGAGAACTAAACTACCACAACATTGGAACTATTATAAACAAATGCGCAACTTAACAACACATGCCATTTCCAACGAAAAGAGAGCTTACTTTAATTATATCGCTGATAATAAAAATTCTAAGCAATTGTGGAGGGAACTCAAATCATTAAATATATCTACTAAAGCTAAATACGAGTTACCGCAAATAATGGAGGACTCCGAAGCGATCAACAATTATTTTATAGATAGTATTCCAAAAATTACCGCAGATAAAACAGAAATTCTCAATTACTACTCAACGAATCATTTATGTGAGTTCAAATTCTCGTTTAAACTTATTGGTACTGAAGACCTGCAAAATATTATCTCAAATTTAAAAATTTGTTCAGCTGGATCCGACGGTTTAACGGCATTATTTTTAAAGCTTTGTTGTCCTTATTTGCTGCCTATTTTAGTTAATATTATAAATTCGGTCATTCTACAGGGAAAATTTCCTTCCGCTTGGAAAAAAGCTATAATAACCCCTGTTCCTAAAGTAGCCTCTCCAAATGCTTTTTCTGAACTTAGACCAATAAGTGTTTTACCAGTTCTTTCTAAACTTATGGAAAAAGTAATGGAGATGCAACTAAGAGAACATATCAATAAATATGACATATTGCCTTCCACGCAGTCAGGTTTCAGACCAGGTTATAGCTGCTCAACTGCACTGTTAACTATTACAGATGATATATTTCAGGCAACAGACGAGGGCAACGTAACGGCATTGGCACTGCTTGACTTCAGTAAAGCATTTGATACAATTGATCATGAAATACTCATCGAGATACTGAGGTCAAGTGGTGCAAATGGTGATGCTACGAGTTTATTATACTTGGAAGGCCGTAGCCAGCAAGTGCGATTGAAGGGTGTTATTTCTGCTAGCAGAACTGTCTCGACAGGTGTACCACAGGGGTCCATTTTAGGACCCTTACTTTTCACAATTTACACATCAAATTTTCATAAATTTATCAAATACTCAAAAATACACATGCATGCTGACGATACTCAAATTTATTATTCCTTTCCTTTAAAAGACGCACAAATTGCCAAGCAAAGGTTTAATAATGATTTAAAAGCATTAGCTGAGCTGTCTTCCAAGCACGCACTTCTGTTAAATCCTTTGAAATCTGTTCTATTGCTATTCGGAAAAAAACAAGATTGTTTAGTATTAAGAAATAACTTTAAAATTATAATTAATGATACGCCTTTAAAAATTTCAGATAGTGCTAAAAATCTCGGAGTTATTCTGGACCCCTCACTACGTTTTCGTCAGCATACCCAAAAAAATGTGCAGGATGCTTACAATGCTCTTAGACTTCTTTATCCGCATAGGCGTCATCTGCAGGCAAAGGTCAAAAAATCACTATGTGATGCTCTCGTGCTCTCCCAGTTCACTTATTGCTCTCCCGTATATTCGCTTTGTCTGGATCAAGATCATTTGAACCGCATTCAAAGAGTGCAAAACTCTTGTATTCGTTTTATTTATGGAATACGAAAATTTCAGCACATCTCTCATAAATTCTCGGAGCTCGGTTGGATTAAAATGAAGGATAGATTTAAAGTACATACACTCTGCTTGCTAGGTATTAAGTATTAATCTTTAAGGCACCTCCATATTTGTACAATAAGATTACCTTCAGAAGTGATGTCCACAACATTAATGTTAGATTTCGGGGTTTAATTACTCCTCCTATACATAAAACCAGTCTGTATGAACGAAGTTTTCGATACAATATTGCTTCTCTTTATAACGGTCTTCCTCTTGAACTGAAATCCCTCAAATTAACTAAGTTTAAAAAAGAAATAAAAAAATATATCACACAAATATAGTAACTAGTAATCTTGGAGGATTAATTGTGTCAGTCAATTATCATTTCTTGTCTAATTTCTGTCTTATTTTGTTATATTTACATTTTTTATACTTTATTAGTTACTATTGTCCTTAGCTTTATTATAATATATTAGGTTAAGTGGTAGAGCACAGTTAATTGTGAACTTCGCCTTTTTTCGGTAATTTATTTGTTCTCAATGTATTTGATTGCTTGTTTGTTAATTACTTACTGTACATTGTTACCGAAAATAAAGACATTATTATTATTATTATTATTATTATTATATGCACGTAAACAAAGAGATTCATAACGTTGAGCAAGATGCTATGTAGTTACATGCGCATAAAGTACAGAAGGTATATAGAATTTTTATGACTTAATCTCTGATTCAATACTTTGATGGGGTATGGGGTCATCCATAAATGACGTCACGCTCCAGGGGGGTTCGTAATTACGAGACTAAGTGTGATAAGGGGGTCTGACTCAGTGTGACGTAATGAATGGTGAACGAATCAAGAAAAGAAAAATATTGTAAATGTTTTGTTTTGATTTTTAGTAGCATTGCGCCCATGAGGCGGTAATTTCTTTTTTTGGATTTTTACTAGCATCCCCCCCATGAGGCGAAAAATATCGTGAATAATAAATAACGGAATCGAAAAGAAACATAAGTGGGGGGGGTCTCTATAAGTGTGACGTAATTTTTTTGAGGGAACAGCGTGACAAAACATGCTGGGGGGGGGAGGGGGTCTAAAATCTCAAAAATTGGCGTGACGTCATTTAGGGATGGCCCCTATTAGAGGTCAAAGGAGTCATTTTCGAAAGTTTTTTAATCAGAAAGACACAACTTTAATGCAAAAAGAGATTTCTCAAACTTTACTTTTTCTACGCTATTTTTATTAAAACAACAAATCTTTTCGGTGCAAAAGATTGTAAAGGGCTATTAGAAAATATCACAGCATAAAATGTATGAAAAAAATCATGAATTCGGAATTTCTTAAAATTGTGCATTTCTTGAGCTGCATCTCGGAAACTAGATATAGGATCGAGTTGGGCCCCTGAAAGCCTTTGATCGAGATCTAGAACATATTAAAATTTCAGCCAATTTGAGCGAAATTCAATTTTCATAAGAAAACAGCGGAGTCCTTTCAAGGTCAAACACCTTGAAGAAAGGAAAAGTAGGAAATCCTAAATAAGAGAATATGAGAACTGTAATGTAACTGTCCGCCCTGTAATCAATAATAAAAAAAGTGAAAAAAAAATTGAACCGCTTTCAAAAAAGGTTGCCAAAAATTATTAAATAAAATTTTACCGTCTCGTAAATAATTGTACATTATTACCTAATATCGATATTACAGTCGGTTAAAAATACGTTTAAATTCATTGTTTGTTTATTTTACACCGATCGATATTAGGTAATAAAATTAAATTAACTGGGAGAAATTTTAATTCTCTATCACAAAATTAAATTTTGTGTCACTAGCGCATTTGCCAAATTCTCGAAAAAAAAAAAATTGTTTCCCATTTTTGCTCACCATATGCTAGACGTAGCTTAATGAAATTATTGTGGGACTACCACCAAGCCATACCTTGCAGTTTGAGGAAGATTTCATAAAAATCGCTTAAGCCAATCCAGAAAAATCATTAAAAAATATTCTTTTGAGTATTTAGCGGATAACTTTCAAAGAAGCCACTCGTTTCTTTTATATACTATTAATCCAAGTCTGATTACGTTAGTATATGAACAAGAACTTACCACTGTGAAACATCTCTTGTCAACTTATTTCATACCCTTACTATATCCAACATTAAGTATGAAAAACAAGAAAATAACCATTAAAAATTCTTTCTATATACTGACGATCTAAGTCTGTTCACGCTAGTATCTAACCAACATTCAGTAGATTGTAGATTGCTTAAGGGGTCACTTGGGTCGGGGTTGGCCTTTCTTCACCTCGACCAAAAAGGACTTTTGTGAATTACTCTGCAACTAGTTGTTGCCCAGGATTCCAAGACCTCTCGGAAAGCTTGCGATTTTCCTGGGAGCTAATTTTCCTATGTCTTCAGGCGTTAATTCCGCCTGTTCTAGGTACTTTAGCCTAATGCGGATTAGTACCTTGCATTCACAAAGTATATGTTCCGCAGTTCCAGTTGCAGCCTCACAAAATCTGCATTTGTCATCTTTTGCCATACCCATGCTCTTGAGATGATATCTCAAGGGGCAATGGCCAGTTAGAAGGCCTGTGATCAGCCTTAGGTCGTACTTTTCAAGTTCGAGAAGCCTTGTGACATTCTTTGTTGAATAGATTATAAACCTTTTCGCTTGTCTTTGGCCTGGAGTATTCCTTCAGTAGGACTTTTTTGTTCCTTTTCCCATTTTAGGACCTACTTCGTTATATGTCCTTTAAATAAGCCACAAAACGGTTCGGGTCCAAAAAGTTGGGCTTCAGCCCCTTTTCTTGCGAGGCTGTCAGCCAATTCGTTGCCTTCTATTCCCTCGTGCCCTGGCACCCACATCAATGTAACCTTGTTGTTTTTTGCCAGTTGCTTGATGGATTGTCTGCATTCCCAGGTAATTTTTGACTAGAAGGTATAGGACCTGAAAGCCTTTAATGCTGCCTGGCTATCTGAAAGTACATAGATCTTTGCCCTTCGAGTGCCTCTATATAGGCATTCCTGGGCACATTGATCTATAGCATAGATTTCTGCCTGGAAGATGGTTGGGGTGTTACCAAGGGCTTTACATAGCCTGCATTTAGGCCCTGCTACGTCCACACCTACCTCTTCGTCCATTTTGGATCCATCTGTTTACCAGATGTGTGACTCTTTCTCTAACCGCAGTAATTCGACCCTGCTTGCCTGACGGCTTTTTATCAGCACATCTAACGGGCAGTCAAAGTCATGCTTGATTGGCATTCAGTAAACGGCTTACTCAGTCGAAAGTTGAAGGATATATTTTATTTATTAGGACATGCATGCGGTGAGTGAAATTTTATACCCACTTTCTTTGTGCTCTTTGGTTAGTTTAGTTTTAAAAAATCATTAAATATATACAGGATGTTTCAGTTAAAAATTCCCCGGGCCATTATCTCGAAAGTGATAAAGATATTTGAAAGGACAAGGGTAGATAAGCTATATATTTTCTCCCACTAATTTCATGAAAATAAAAGTTCTACTTAAAATCATTAAACGTTATTTATTTATAGTTGAACATATGATCTTTATGGTTCCATACGTTTTACATTTGAAAAACAATAGTAAGTCGTAATAATAACATTTTAAAGTAATCATGTTTGCAGTTTTTTGTAATTTTTGACGTTTTTCCAAACTTTTAATGAATATTTTGTAATGGTTTCTTGCTCAGGCAGTTGGTTTGGAGATTAATTCAAGATCCAGTTTAGTTAATAAGACAGCCCAATAAAAATTAAACAATTTATTTTCTTCAAAACAGGTAAAATACATCAGTGTTACATAACATACATTTTAGTTCAGATTATCGATTATACAGGTCCGTATCTTTTACGATTATCAGTATGACATTCCCTTTATATAAATAAAAGAGAGAGAGTAGAGGAGGCGAGAGTGTAATGTGACGATGAGGTGAATAGCTGCTACTGGGATGGCGTCGAAAATGAATAACCATCGGCACAAGGGGCTCCCAGTTCAACACGCTGAAAGAGACCTCTACGAACGACGTCGAAAACGAATAACCATCGGCACCAGGGGCTCCCAGCTCAACACGTTGAAGGAGACTTCTAGGTCAAGTTGCATTCGTCCCGGCTCGGTTACGTCGTGAGGAGTACAATTCTGAAATATGTCCAGCTCAGCACGCTGAAAACAGATGCCAGGAAGTGTACATACTGCACTACTGATTTGTGGCCGGGTTTTTATACCCGAGAATCCTCGCTTACTGGTGACGTAGAGCTGCGTATAGATTGGTGTCGCGTGCAAATCCGTGCCTCTAGACAGGAGCTCGGTAACTGTCGTGTTGTGTGCACATTGGTATCGTGTGTAAATCCGGAAACTTAGTAATGGAACATGAACTTAAGAATGCTTCATTACAATTTCAGTTAGATGCGCCCAATAAACCAAGAAAATCTATACCTCATTTCATTGTTGAGTATTTAAGGTTTTAAATAATGGTCAGTTTATATTGGTTCATCAAGCGCTTCAATGTATAAAAACAAAATAGTTTAATAGGGAGTCGTAGTGGTGTCGAAGTTGCGTGCAAATTTTAACGTGTCAGCGCTCAAAACCACGTATTGTAGTGTGTATTGAATAAAAATGTTTTTATCCACGACTATCGTATAATCAATGCATTCTACATTTAACAATTGACAAATAATGATAGTCATTATTCCAACCTAACGTATAATGAACATAATCTCATTCTAACGCATCTTTGACCAATCAGGAACTAGCTGTTTTTATTCTAACGCACCTTTGACCTATAAGGAATTAGGAATTTTCATAAAGAACGGGCGAATCAATTTTTTCCAAGGAATAGTAAATGTTTTCGTGCAGATTTTCGTGTTTTAAAACGTCAAATAAAGTAAACTAACTTTATTTTTTCACTTTTAAACGATTAAAAGAGTTGAAATATACAATAATCGTGGATAAAGTATAGTATTTAGCTTGCGTATAATGGCTACTACACGCTCGAAAGATTTACGACACTCGTCTTCGGATCGTGACGTAAACATCACCCTCGAGAGTAATAGCCATCATTATACGCTAGCTGAATAATGTACTATTCCAAACTGTTTTTTATTACTTGTCAAGACATATATACTACTCTGAATATACAGGGTGGACCATTTTAATCTATTATTGCAAATATCTCGTCTTGTAAACCACCAGTTAAGAAATGACCTCTACAAAAGTTGTTGGGTTCTAAGGGGGCCATCTGATTCTGCAGTCGGGTATCGGGTCCGTGACCTTGGTAAGGTCCTGTGATACCCAACTTTGTTTTTTTAAATGATAACCCCTATTTTTTATCACAGAATCTAATTCTACGTTCAAATATGATATTCAAAAAGTTTTGCCAGTGGGCCTTACTCGGGCCCAATACCAATAATAATTGAAATCACAAGAACCCAATTATCTCGCCGGTTAAGCTAACAATTGAAAAACGACAAATAGAAGTTATAGGATTCGATGGGGGTCATCTAATGCTATAGTTTAGTATCCGGTCCGGGCCCTTGATACGACCCTAGAGCCCTCAACTTTCTTTTTTTTAATGGAAATATCAATTTTTTATTACAGATTTGCATTCTACGGAAAAGATACGGTCAAGTATGATTTTCAAAAATTATTTCCAGTGGACCTTAATCGGGCCCAATTTGTAAAACCCACTGGAAAAAATTTTTGAAAATCATATTTGAACGTATCTTTTTCCGTAGAATGCAAATCTGCAATAAAAAATTAATATTTCCAATAAAAAAAAGTTAGGGGCCCCAGGGCCGTATCAAGGGCCCGGACCGGGTACTGAACCATAGCATTAGATGACCCCCCATCGAATTCTACAACTTTTATTTGAATAATTTTTCAATTGGTAACTTAACCGGCGAGATAATTGTGATTTTAATTGTTGGTATTGGGTCCGAGTAAGGCCCACTGGAAAACATTTTTGAAAATCATATTTGTATGTATTTTTTTCTGCAATAATAGATTATAATGACATGTGACATGGCCGATGGGCGAAAAATGGCCCTTATCTAACCTTGTCCTTTGTAAATAGAGTGATTGATGCCATAAAAGACAGTAAACAACTGCAGCTATAATTTTTCCTTCGCAGTGTACAGAGATGGCGCTGCTGCGCTAAATTATTTTTCGATGGCCGGAACCTTGAAAGATGCTCATATGATTAAGGAATAAATTTTTTAAATAAATTTGATTACATAAAGAATTTTGTAAAAATCAATAGTTTTAGAACTACATGATTTCATTTCTTCATTTTTTTTTGTCTGTATAAATTATGAAATCTCCTGCAACTTTTTTTATTAACAATTTGAGAACATCGGTTATTTAGTCAACTTTATCCGTTGGTTAATAGACGCAGCCAAACTTTCAAGAGGCAACAAATTGTCATATTTCGTCCTATATTGACTTATACCTGTGTGGCGTTGAATTTCATCTCCCACACACAGTGCATGAGGTTGCAAGTCACACAAAACAAGTTGTTGCGTCTATTAACCAGTTCTCCTAGTTATACCCACAATTACATACAAAGTATGATCATAGTACAAATCTAAATGTACGTACTCATGCAAAGTATATGCGAATGCATATATTTTCTCCAAAGAACGACCTACTTTTTACATGCAATTCAGTTGCAAATGCTTCCAATTCTTTGTTACTTTACTTGATCTTTGTATATGCATAGCGCATGTAAAAAGTATAAAGTATGCATAAGAATAGTAGTACTAATTATATATTTTATATGAATATTTTTGCCTTTCGAATGGAGGGAAAATAAAGCATATATGGGTAGTTCCATATTTATTTTATTTACATTAACATATCTAAATATTGTTTACCACACTCCAATTTACTTTCACAAGGATTGTGTGCAAATTATAATGTTTATTAATTTATTAAATTTATTTTACTTACCTTTTTACCAATTGCTGTCGGCAGGGATCGAACCTACAACGCCTGCTTCATCTCGATAACTGTTCTATTATTTACCCATTGGGCTATTTGGTGTAAGTTATTTTAAGTATTTTTTTGCGACTGAAGTAGTACGTTGTGGTATCTGTAGTACGATTGAATAATTCGTTTTCGCGACTAGTAGTTTAGTACATACGTTTGGATTTATTCTCTTTTCGTCAATTATTTCATATCCATAATATGTAATTGCATGACAAAAGTTTGCTAATACGAAATTTGCCGGGTAAATTGTATGTACTTTGTTCATATACTTTTTACAGTCATACAAGTGTGTACAATTCTGCTATGTATTTCAGCTTTGATGCAGAGAAATATATTATATGCTAATATTATACGAAATAGAATTATACCCAAAAAGTCGTATATTTCTAAATCGTACATACCAAGTACAAATTGTGTTATATGGGTACTTATTACCTGACGACTTGTATAGGCTTACGGGGTGCAAATGATGAGACAATACATTAACGAGACTGTACAACAATGTTTAATATACAAAATATCAAATTCGGAACTTACATGTGACGTGACGCACATAAGAAGACACGACAATTATATACATACTCACAAATTACTGCACGAACGCTTACCAATTTATGGCACACAAAGATAAGACTAACGAAACCATATCCCTTCAATCTCCCCTTGACTCCTCGCTGAAAGCAATTTCTTCTTATAATTTGCGCACAATTGTGTAACAAAAAAAAGTTTTTATCACTTGACGGCTGAATAATTTTCCCTACGTACTCTCTTCTTATATTAAAAAAAAGTAACATTATAATAACGAGTTTAAATGTTTTAAATATCCTTTTATTTTCAAAACAAACACGATTGAGCAATATAAAAATCATCTAACAAAATTTTTCAACATCGGTGGTTGTTCGCCGGAACATCTGGCCGCTGTGTAACTCAGCGCGGTTCACGCGTATATGTTACGTATAGTTAAATTAAATTGAACTGTACACTGATACAAAATATAAAATGCCAATGGTAATGCCAATGAAGATAAATGTGTAACGTAGTCATTATTCGCGGTTACATTAGTTTCATCGACTCATCGTAAAGCAAGTTCAATAATTGTATGACCTTTCATTGTCTGATTAGCACTTAGGTAGTCGCCTTAAATTAACCATCAAACAAAATAGCAAGTCACAAGGTGAAATGCATAATGCATCACCGAAGAAACAAATACATAACGTTATTTGTGAGACTTCTAAAGCTTTTGTTTTAATTAAAAATCTTTTATCAGTATTTTTCTTTCCTCGGCCTATTTAATTATCAACTGTGGGATTTAATATATTACGATGTGCTTAATTATATTATTACACAATTTTTATGTTGACGCATCTAGCCGATTATTTTGCGGATGTAATGGCTACAATCAACATTCAAATGATTAAGTGACGTAACTATTAAGGAATATGTATTCTTTGCTACACGTTTGACGTTTATGTGAGTCACTGACTTCTTTACTCGCCCAAATTATTTTTTCTTATCGTACAGTCATAACTATTCTAAGGCCACGAACGGGGTAGATTTAGAATTATTCTTGGGGGCGCAAGACTAAAATATGACACTTCTATAGCTAGTCAGAGACTCTGTGTTTAATCTATTTAAAAACTATTTAATATTGAACACTAAAAGAATATTTTATTATTTCACTAGAAAAAGAAGTAGGGCTTATTAAAATATACAATATGTTTTATAATTAAGACATTTATCGATTTACCTGATCATTAATTAAAATTATATGAACAATCTCCTTCGAAATGATTACGTAACACATGTAGTATTCGTCTCTAGTGATTGAGTCACAATGCTAGTAGCAAGTTTTTTTTTGCTGATTCCCTCCCGCACACCTTACCGGCTGTACCTTTCCATATTAACTTCTGTTGCATTCTGCTAAAACAGATCTCTAGGATAGGGTTTTAAAGTGAGGGCGGGATATAATCATTTAGGAGGAAATTGTTTATATAATTTAAATTATCTTCAGGTAAGTCTATTAATTTTTCAGTTATATTTCATAATCTCTTCCTTTATGATTACATAACACATAAGACTATATAATTGTAATGAGCAACATTCTAATAATAATAAAATAATAATGCACAAAAGGTCTAGATTGGAACAATTATATATTCCTTCAATGAAGCTTTCTATTAGGTTCTCAAGTAATCTGCAGCTTTTCTGACGGTTTCAATGTATACACCATCCCTGACAGTAGCTGACGTGGATGCATGTTTGGTGCAATAGCCAGAAAAATCGTAATGTCAATGTCGCTTTCACTAAGAACATATTTACTACTTAATCGAGTAGTTGCTGATTTGTGGGACTTTTTGCATATGAGGCTTAACTATGGTTTCACCGTCAGGGCGAATGTTTCGTGTATATTCCAAATAAAATGTTAGCTACAGATGACTCTGGATTATTTAAAAAGCATAGCAGCCCCCTACTACATCAAACTGCGCATGTAGTGGCCGCAGTTGACCGAGGGACCCGAGTAAGTCAGAACCAGCGATTGCCAGCATGTGTATTGCATATTGCATATTCAGTCGAAAACGACTTCGTATTAATTTTTACTTTTGTTCCATTCACGTATTTTTTGGATCATATCTCTTTTCATCATGGGACGACATGTTATTCCCATTTTGGATGACGGCAATTGTTTATTTGTTAATTTATTTATTCTTTAATATTAAGAAGGCGTTTTGTTGTTTGTAACCTTCTTATAACCCTCTTATTCACACCTCATTAAAAATTTAACTGAATATGAAAATTTGCTATGCTATATATGTGCATACGTTGGTCATGTTGAATTGCATTGCATTGTATTACATTAGTCAATTACTTTCTAATTATTTATTTAGGGTATATGAAGATGATAATAACGAAGAAAGTTTCGACTAGGGTTCGAAAAATATTATTTGTAGCTAATTATAATAGTGAAAAATTCACTTTCTCAAATGTTTTCGTATCATCATGTTTTAGATTATGCAGATACGAAAATTAGAGTTTTCATTTCCGTTAGTACTTGGTCTGTCTGTATGTCTGTCGTGTGTCTGTCTTTTGGCGTTGGCGTCACATTTATAAACCTATTTGATGGACAAAAACAATATTTGACAAGTAGTCCACGCTATTGTCAACAAAGAGACCTGACAACTCTTAATAAAAAATATACACTTAAAAAAAATTAGATTATTAAAATGTAGGTATTTCAATTTAGTCATTTAGTCCGTCCGTCATGTCGGTCGGAATCTTGGCTCTATATCTAAAAAAACATTTGACTGGGAAAAACAATATTCGGCAGGTAAATAAGGTTTATTGCAATGGAAAAAATCTGGTATATTTTGATCGAAAAATATAGAGGCTGAACACCCCAAAGAAATAATTAAGAAAAAATGTTACGAAAAATTACACTGATCTCTATAATAGACAAAGCAATAGTTTAATTTCTGCAGCAAATTGAAACTGTGCAGACTCTCTACGCACATGCGCATTACCGACAAACTGTTTACAGACAAGCAGGGGCGTCACTGTTGGGTCTCGAAGTTAGGAGTTACTTATAATCATTTATTTTACGAAAAATAAAATCAGTAAAATATCAGTGAAAATAAATCAAAAGAATTATTATTAGATTTATGTGAGCTAAATGCATATACAAGAAAGAACACTAGTAACCAACTTACACCACTTGATTGAACCCAGAATTATCAGTTATTAGTACGCCTATGCTATAAACTAATATTCTATATTAAATTTGACAGTTTGGCTCGGTTTGAGCATGTGCAATAGCTATTTCATGAGCTCCTATGTGTCTTATTTTTTCCACGCGCAGCCCGTTAGTATTGGCAGTCCAGTTTATATAGAGGTCAGTGGAAAATTATAATATTTGACATGTAGTTAACACAATTGCTAAGGAAGAAACCTACTTTAGTTTTAGTGGAAAAAAATATACGGGGTGGTCACTAAAATAATAAAATAACTAACTGAACTAAACACATTTGACGGAGAATGTATAGAGTAGACTCTATTGTTTTTATGAATTGCTCTATAAAAAAGTGAGATCATTACGTTGAAACAGGACCGCGAATTTCTCGAAAGTGTGAGTGCTGGTAGTAAGTTCAAAGGTGTGCCTCCAGAATAATTTCTAGGATACATTTTTCAGCAACCCCATTCCGACTAGCTCAGTCGAAGATGAATTTATAATGATAGTGTCCTTAATAAAAAGTGTAAAATTCTCTTATGGGACTCATTAGTATTATCAGACCTCAATTAATTTCAGAAAAAGCTCAAGAGACTGCTTATACAGGGTATTTTTAGAATTTAATTATTACTTCTTATATTTTAAACTAGACTAATTCTGAAATGCAGTTAGATTTTGCTTCAGTTTCGATTTTACTTTGTTCCTCTTACATTTGTTCGTAACATATAACTTTTTATTATTTATTATTAGTTGGCGCGTCGTGTAATCAGAGACATGATTTCGATTGGCTCCTTGTATGTGCCATATATTTTAAATTAATTTACATATATTAATTATCAAATTTGTTTTCCTAATTTCTAAGTGGAAAATATTTAAATCACCGACTAATACTCAGTAGGAGGGGCGTGTCTGAGAACACACTCATATTGGACGTGACGACATCTAACAGTATATCTCTGCGAGTGCAATGATTCGGACATATCATTCGTGCAGTTTGCGGTAATTTCCTAAAATGATTTAGTTGTATTCGGTCTGTGATATTGAATTATAGTGTGTATTTAAGTGTACCATATTTAAAAGGGTTTAAATTGTTTTAAATATGACTGAAAAAGGTTATTTCAAAGGGCAATCGGATAATTTACGCCGTACCCCTGCCGGATGTACTGCGTCACAAAAATATTCATAAATAAAAAACTATAAGCCCTAGATGAATTTTTTTTTTTAAACTTGTCCTGTATCTTGGTTACGGTAGGTATATGAAAATTTGCAAAAATAAAAAAGTTTGTCGCTTAGTAAAATATGAGTACATTCTTAGCGAAGTAATGAGTTCATTGTTATTTAAAGAAAATAATAAGCAATAATCGATAGAAACAAAAAGACCATTGGAAGCGCCTTTTTGTGTACTGAATTAAAAAAAAATCAGATGAATAGCTCGATTAGATTTGAAATGTAAATGTTAAAAAACACGATTATTATAATCAATCAATTCCTCAAGTTTTTTCGAAATAAAAAATATCTGTACCACAAAAAAATATCGTCAATAACCATTTCTTATGTAGAATTGTTCACTTTATAAAAACTATAAGGTCTGGTCTGGTTCTACGCAGATTTGTTTTTCTCGAGAACGGAGAGACTTTTATGGTCTATTTCGCTCCACTATCAAGCTATTACAAGGGCTTCGTCAATAAATGGAATTAATTTGAAATGTTTCTTAGCGCTGTGGCGTCTCCGGTTACATGACGTCAGGGCCTATTATAGTCTAAGAGCTGGCGACGCCTTTTATCAAGTGTCTACATAAGGTAGTGTGTTTCATTTTGTAAGGCAAAAAATAAAATGTAAAATTTTTGCAGACTTTGCTTACGCACGACTCAGTGATGTAAAAGATATATATACCAAATTTCAAGAAGATTGGATAATATTGATCACTTTTATCTGAAACTAGTGAAATTTCTAATATTGAAGTACTTTGTACTAATGTATTTCTTTCATCTTTTGCAGGTAATTGAACTTTAAAATGGGGACTAAAAGAGGAATTTGGGTGCTATAAAAAGTGCCCAGTGGTGAGTTTTTAGAAGCTCGACTCCCTTCAAAGGAACAAGTACTTTTAGTTTTTATTTACCATCACAAGGAAATTAAAGGAACAGTTTCGGATGTTGCTAAATCTACCAGTACTAAATAAACTACAGGAAGTGTGGAGGTGGAGGAGGTGTGGAGCTTTCCTAGTTGAGTACTGGTAGATTTAGCAGCATCTAAAAGTGTTTCTTTCTTTTTGCTGTGATGGTAAATAAAAACTAAAAGTACTTGTTCCTTTGAAGGGAGCCGAGCTCCTAAAAACTCACCACTAGGCACCTTTTCTAGCAGCCAAATTCCTCTTTTAGTTCCCATTTTAAAGTTCAATTACCTGCAAAATATGAAAGAAATACATGAGAAGCCTATTAGTACAAAGCACTTCAATATTAGAAATTTCACTAGTTTCAGATAAAAGTAATCAATGTGTGCAACCCCCAAATATTATCCGATCTTCTTGAAATTTGGCATATATATCTTTTATATCACTGAGACTTGGAGCGTAAGCAAAGTCATATGAAAATCACATCTTTGGAAAAATGAAACACCCCAAGTAAGGCAATATTTTTTTGGGCGCATTGCCTATATGAAAAGCCGCAATTTTAGCACCCCTAGTGCTAGTATACAATAAGTATTTACACAGTCAAGGCATATAGTCCACAGTACATCGCCCATGTTTTTTTTAATGATTAGTAACAGGCTAAATTTTCGTGAGTAGCTTCGTTTTGACGAGACGCTCAACTTTTCTCTCTGCGAAAATTCTCGGTAGTGGTAGCTAATAGCAAAAATTATTTTTTCTATTTCACACGAATTAGACAATTCGACAACCTGTCAAATTATATTGGCAATATATTTTTCATTCATTAAATGTTTGTTAAAGAGTTTGTTCTTCGATTGCCTTTGTTACGTTTGCGCGAGTTAATTATAATAAGCCCCGTGTTTGTCCACAACAACATAATTTGACAGGTTGTCGAATTGTATAATTCGTGTAAAATAGAAAAAATAATTTTTGCTACCACTACCGAGAATTTTCGCAAAGAGAAAAGTTGGGCGACTCGTCAAAACGAAGCTACTCACGAAAATTCAGCCTGTTACTAATCATTAAAAAAAAAGGGCGATGTACTGTGGACTAATAGGTTCAGAAAAAATGAAAAGAAGTAATATCGAGATAAGATAATATAGGTAAAAATCATAAAATTATCATAATACAGATAAAAAAAACAAACGAAATACATAAAAGCGTACATCAAAGTGACTAAAATCTGCTCATATAAATTCCTCAAATGAATAGAACGCTTGCACGAGCAAAAAACGTTTCACCGTTTCTTTAAATTTTTTACAGTTTGACTGTTTGATATGGGTGGGCAATACATTAAAAAACTTTATTCCGTAGTAATTGATGCTGTCCCTAGATTTAGTTAACCTCAGATAGTCCAGCAAAATTGTATTACACCTTCTTGTGGAGTACCTATGTAATTGGCTGAGGGTTGTATATTAGGTTTCATTTTCTTTTATGTGCATTAGACAATGAAGAATGTACGTACAAGGCAATGTAAGAATTTTAAATTGAATACATGCGTTTTTGCAATCATCTCTATAATTCAGACCAGCGATCACTCTAACTGATTTTCTTTGCAATGAGAAAACGGAACTTGCAGATGGGGCATGACCCCAGGCCAGAATTGCGTAAGAAAGGGTGGTATGTATTAATTCATGGTAAGCAGTTAACTATGAGAGTTTTTTGTGAGACTTTGTAAGACAGATTCCGTAAGAGATATACACCTTTCGAGACTTTTTTACATATATGCGTTGTTTGAGGTTCCCACGATAATTTTGTATGAAGAAAGACCTCCTGAAAATTTAATTGCATTACTAAAGGAAGAGATGTCTATGTCATTTGCATTTCTTAAGCTAAATATTACTTTCTCAGTTTTAGTCTGATTTAAACACAACTGGATGGCCAGGAACCATTTCTCAGCTTTGACTGTGACATATTTACAATATCTATTAATTCATTAAGATTGGAAGAAGGATTTGAGATGGAGGTTACAAGGATTAGAGCGCACAGCTGTGTATAAAATTAATTGCGGCCAAGTCTTTTAGTAAAATCATAATAAGACCTTCACTACACTGTTTAAGTGTTTTATTTATTTGGTTGTTATTTGCTCCATGTATTGATTTTTATTTTATTATGACCTTTAATAAATTTATTATTCAGTAATATTAATTATTGAAATACGCGTTTTAATGTTTCTAAATACATTATGCGTATTTTTCCAGCGATGTCTCCTGCATTGGTGTAGGAACTCAGACAGTGAAACGGGCATGTGTAAAGTACATAAATATACAGATAAATGGTCTCATTTTATAAACATTTTTACATTATTTCTTTTAGCGACTTTAAGAAATTAAAAAAAGGGGAGAGTATTAATTCGACATTCGCATGTATGCTTTTTTTATACATATTCACTGATAAATCTGGTATAGCTTAACCCATTTCTTTCAAATCAATTTCAAAACTGTAGAGTATGGCGTGGCGGTGCGGTTGTCCCAGTTTCATCAAATTATGTCTAGTGTAAGCAAAAATTGGAAACACGTCTTTTACCCTATTCGTAAATTTGGGAAGTGATTTTAATTAAAAACTTTGGGTTTATAATAATGCTCATTTCTTACAAACAATAGGGTATTATTGCTTGACAATGATCCCATTGTAGTTTTTCCATTAAGTTCAGTGCACGGTGGGCCAAACTGTCAAAAACTGAAAAAATTCATATTTCTGTTACAGATGGCGAGGTCCTTTAAAAATACGTTTGGTTTCGTTATTTTTTCATTTTTACGCCAACCTCGATATCAATATTAGGTAATAAGATTCAATTAACCCTTTCACCTTTTTTTTGACAGATTTTTAGAGATTGTTAACTGCTACAGACACCCTAACAGAATTTTTTAGATAAACCCTAAAAGGATAAGCAGCCGTTGAGATAAAATATTGTTGGGAAATAAATTAATAGCAAAGTAAGGCAATACATGATTTTCCTATGTCAACCTTCTAGTGAATGTGGAAACTAAACTAGACTCAAACTAATCAGTGGCGTTCTACTAGGTTAATAGTATGCTGCACCATGCAGGACTGAATTTCTTGCAGCGCATCAGCGGAAATAAGCGAGCGAGAAAAGACGTAAAGGGTACAACAAAACACCATACAGTACCAGAAATAGCTCTTTACTACAGAACTAAGACTTCCAGAAGAAATACTGCGAAGAAATAGACAAACAACTGATAGGAGAAAAATTAGACATCAGTGGGTTCAAAAACAAAAATTGCGACAAGAAAAATGTTAATAAGGGACAGGTCACCTATCAGCCAGACAAGAAAGAAAAAAAACAATTACGAACAGCTACAAAAGATGAAGATGAAGTACACACAAACACCAGACGTGGAACACAAACGATAAATTAAAAGGTGAATTGAAAGAAAAAAAGAGGCGGAGAGAAACCATGACTAGGAAAAACGTAGAGCATTCCTTGAAAACAAAGAGACATTTCCAACAGAACAGAGACTAAATCAAACCTTTAGATATCTGAAAAATTATAGAACAAACAATATTACCTAAGAGAAGATACAACCACTGCAATATTGTGCCAGGAAGCTGGAGGAAGAAAGCAACGCAACGAAAGAAACGAACAGAACTAATAAAAGAAACGGACTACTGGCTCTTGGATAAGCCCCCATCAAGGGACCAACTGCTAGAAATAATAACCAGAGCTAGCAGAAATACCGCACCTGGAGTAGACAAAATAAACAACGAGTTAATACACTACGGACCGGAAAGGCTAAGTATAGTTTTTATGTATCCATATTAGGCAATTGTATGAATATAGATTCCTTACATGCAGTAGCCTACCTTCTGTGTAGCATTAGAGTGTAGTCTAGATTTTTTAAACATTACTTTTAACACTGTATTTTGGGTGGTTTGTAAATTTTTTAATGTAGTATTATAAAGCTTAATTTTTTAGTCACTATGGATTCAAGTGATTTACGTTACTGTCCGACTTTAACCTTTGGGTGTAGGTACGTGATTAGCAAACTGGCAGATTACTCATTATTCTTACCTTATTAGTTGCTCTCTATAATACAACATCAAACGATATAAATAAATACTTGTGGTGCTCACAAGATAATCTCAAAAGTAAAATGGGCGCCACCTTATTTAAAAATATAGATTAATTAACTGTATATATTTATTGATAGAAAAACAAGGAAACCCGGGTTATTTTATGTTGATGAAACTTAATCAATACTAATTAATAACAACACCGTGTAAGAAAAAAACAATATATTAACAAGAATGGTGGTACAGTGTACATAAAAAATCTTTACAACTCACTATAGATAAAAACAAAATACCGTAAATCAAGCTTGACTCCACGGGACGTTCATAAAATATGTTATTACAAATTAACATAGCAGAATCGGTAATGCAACGAAACAAATAATGCTAAACATGGACTTGAACTTCTATTACAAACAAATATAATGGAGTATTTATTACTAGCCTATCAATAATAAACATGAAAATTATGCACTTGCTGGACCCTAGCTGGGCTAGAAAGAAATCCTAAAAGTGGTAGACTAATCCGTACCACTAATTAAATAACGGAGAATTACACAGAATGGCGATAATTGTCTGAAAGTTTCTCCCATACGAATATTGCCACGAAAGGACAGAATAGAAGATAATTTAATTGTTCTAAGCACGAACTGATAATGTCCACGGTAATATATGTAGCGTTCGGCTACTCTAATAAGGTAATTTAAAAAGAAAAGAACTTACAGTTTTGTTCCCCTGTACCACTTACTGTCCTGGCTGGGCTTTTACAACACGTCATAATTCCTACAATAACCAGCCTTCTAGGTCACAACACTATACATGCAGGGATAGTTCTTTATTAAACAAAATTTAACAGCAGATCACATATTGTTATGTTCGTTAACACAAAACAGAGGAAAATAATCAGGCAATTTCTTATGACAGACATCAGTAATACGGAAAATTGCTGTTTAAACACATTTTTACATGGACTACACCATTGATTAGGAAGTTTAAACATTACACGTCAACAACATTAATCACTAGAGATTACACTAAATTTTGCAATATCTCATACTAATTTTCTGACTACAAACTCATAAAAGGCACCATAAGATAACTTCCTTCTTTAACTCGGTCCCCATCAAATCTAACATGGCGCTTCATCAATTTTGTTTATATATTTTCCCACGTAGGGGGTTACAAAAGCATTATAGAAGCGTCAACAGTCACCAATCAAAATTTCTTATACCTTATATGGTAGTATGATCTCAGCGGCCGCGGGCTTTCTTCCCCTCACACTAAGATGAAAACAACTTCCGCGCTCTACCACAGAGCCTAATATCTATAGTCGGAATCACCAAAAGTGCATACTACACGCTTATAATTGGTTTCAAGGAAAATGCACGATACACTATAAAAGATTTCACCCCAAATAATAATACAGTATCTTATAACCGATTCTACCGATGCATTATACACAACAAGCAAACACTTTCTTGTAAGAATATATCTTAATTGGTAAAATTTTGCAACAGAATTAACATGTTAAGTTCATCTCAGGTGATGGTTAATCGTCCAACGAAGGTATTTAATTGAATGACACTTTCCAATTGTAGGGCAATCCCAATTTTGGTAATCACAATTGCTTTTATGAGCGAATTTACTTTTTCCTATGTTTAAACTTAGTAGACCATAGTTTAGCCAACTATATATATTAGATAGACTATTTTCCGCCATGGGTTATCGACAAAAATCAGTGCTGTATCATCACCGTATGATATTAGATGACCTCCTAAATTGTCAATATTTGCGATATTATTTATATATACAAGGAACAGAAATGGGCCCAATACTGTTCTTTGTGGTACACCCGTTGTTATTGATAATGACTCGCTTAGAGGATCGCTTATCTTAACACGCTGAATTCTAACTGAAAGATAATTTTTTATAATATTACCAACATTATGAAGTCGTTTAAAAAGAGTCTCTTGTGACACAGTGTCAAATGCCGTAGCTAAGTCGAGGAACACGCTAAAGCATTTCTTATTTTCATTAATATTTGTCACACTTATTTCTATAAGGTCAGTTACGGCGTGTTCAGAGCTAATATTCTTTTTAGAGCCATATTGCCTCAAAGTAATTATGTTTTCAAAAGAAGGAAGTTAATCTATTTTTGAAGCATTTTTCAAATATTTTAGCGAAACTATTTATCACAGAAATGGGCCTATAATTATTTATGTTTTTTGAGTCTCCTGTTTTAAACACCGGTGTCATGATAGATTCTTTCCATTGGCTTGACAACACTAGTTTTAAAGGATAGCTCTATTATATGCATTAATGGCTGTATATATTCGTGAATTTTTTTAATGAGTGTAGCTGAAATATCATTCGGTCCTGGTGCTGAGTTAGATTTTAATTCAGAGATAAGTATTATGGCTTCATATCTATTTATAGGTTTTATGGAAATAGTTGATTGAACACTTTTCAGGAACTGGTGGTAGTCCTCTGTTAATTTTTTCTACCGTTTTAGTCCCAACGTTAATAAAAATTTTATTAAAGATGTTGGCGTTCTCCTTGCTGTCACCTAATAGTACATTATTGTCATTATATATATATGTTGATATTTTTTGGAATTTTATTTTTTGAACTGCAGTTTGGGCATCATTTATTATTTTCCAAGTATTTTTAATGTCGCCATGCACGTTTTTGAGTTTTTCTTTGTACCTAATAATTATTTTTAGTATCTTTTAAAAGTCTGTTTAAGTAATTTCTGTATCTTAAATCAACTCTCAATTCATCGAAACAGATCGTCCCTATGATATATAGAATTAATTAAACCTGTAGTTATCCAGGGTTTTAGTTTGCGATACCTATTGTTTGAAAATTGATAAGTTTTAGTCGATTTTGATATTATGTAAGGTTTTACTTTGTTAATAAAATAACGATTTTGTGTATTATTGCATGTCATTACATCGTTCCGGTTTTCTATTTTTAGTAAATAATTTAATTTATAAAAATTTATTTTCTTAATACTTTTCGTAGGTACTATGGGTGTCTCTTCTAAATGATGTTTTATTCTTTATCAAGAGAAAAATGGAGTAGTGGTCTGTTAGATCAGTTTCAAATACAGCTGAACTGAAAATCAAATTAGCATTATTATATAAATTAAAGAATGCATTTTAAAACACTCTTTCTTGAGTGCAGATGAATGTCAGCATTTCATATAACTGAATACTTGCTCAGAGCCAGAAAAAAAATTTCTTGCTTCTTCTCCTGCTAAACGGTCTGTTACTTCATTTTCTTATTGTTATTCATTCTCATCTGGCTAAACTAACAACATACCTGCGTTTATCTAATTTAACATCATATACGGAACTTGTATTAGACCACGACGTCACCTCACCTAAACCCAATTGAACTCTTCTGGGATTGCCTTTTAGGAAAAATGATTAAAAGTGGTCATTTGAAAAATATCATGAAATAAAATGAGAGAATTTTTAATACGAATGGCACGTACTAAATGAAAGTCTTTTGCTGAAACTATGTAGTTCAATGATAGATGTTATATAAAATTATACGCTTATTACCAAGACTTAGCCATAACAAACCTTCACAGGTATATCATATTACATGATAACGACTTCTCTTATTAATTGCTTATCTTCAAGATATCATAATTCACCTTTATTTCTCATAACTTGTGATGACTGCAGAACTGCATTTCCTTTGTTCTATATTTTGCTTACTCAGGTTCTGTATGTTATAAATATGACTAAACATGCTTTGTTGAATCAGTTATTAAACTCACTTAGAATGAAACACTTCTAATTATTATTATATTCCTTCTCCAAGAGCCAACGTTGGCTCCATTTAAATAAATAAAAGTTTTTAAAAAGTCATTCATGTGAACCGTGATCTAACATTGGCGCAGTCGGTAGGATCCGTAAACATCATCAGAACAAGAAGCCTAACTGGTAGTGAAGCGCAAAAGAACAACGACAACATCTGCAGAAGGTGCCTAACTAGTGCGTGTACATCTGCGAGAACAAGAAGACCTTCCTCACTGGTGGTGGCGGATCCCAATCCCTTGACGGACGAAGAACCTACCCATGGAGATGAAATTAACGTAAGTCATTTAAGAATCATCTCGTACCATTTTTACCATTTTATTATTTTTCGCAACTTATTTTATTAAAAGTGTATTATACACTCGGCGCACAAAGCCAGTTCTCTTACAAGTTCATTTACTTTTAAGTTTATTTATGCAACGCAACGTAACAAGCTAATTTAATTTAAGTTCGTATCATACTGCTGATACTGATAGGCAACCGATCTTTAATTCAAATAATCTCTAAATACAACAGCAACAATGCCAGATAGAGATACAGCTCAACCAGTAGCACCCCAACCAATAGTACCGGCATCAGCCGAACAACAACAACAACAACAACAACAACAACAACAACAACAACAACAACAACAACAGGGTTGTAGTTATCCAGGGTTTTAGTTTGCGATACCTATTGTTTGAAAATTGATAAGTTTTAGTCGATTTTGATATTATGTAAGGTTTTACTTTGTTAATAAAATAACGATTTTGTGTATTATTGCATGTCATTACATCGTTCCGGTTTTCTATTTTTAGTAAATAATTTAATTTATAAAAATTTATTTTCTTAATACTTTTCGTAGGTACTATGGGTGTCTCTTCTAAATGATGTTTTATTCTTTATCAAGAGAAAAATGGAGTAGTGGTCTGTTAGATCAGTTTCAAATACAGCTGAACTGAAGATTAAATTAGCATTATTATATAAATTAAAGAATGCATTTTAAAACACTCTTTCTTGAGTGCAGATGAATGTCAGCATTTCATATTACTGAATACTTGCTCAGAGCCAGAAAAAAAATTTCTTGCTTCTTCTCCTGCTAAACGGTCTGTTACTTCATTTTCTTATTGTTATTCATTCTCATCTGGCTAAACTAACAACATACCTGCGTTTATCTAATTTAACATCATATACGGAACTTGTATTAGACCACGACGTCACCTCACCTAAACCCAATTGAACTCTTCTGGGATTGCCTTTTAGGAAAAATGATTAAAAGTGGTCATTTGAAAAATATCATGAAATAAAATGAGAGAATTTTTAATACGAATGGCACGTACTAAATGAAAGTCTTTTGCTGAAACTATGTAGTTCAATGATAGATGTTATATAAAATTATACGCTTATTACCAAGACTTAGCCATAACAAACCTTCACAGGTATATCATATTACATGATAACGACTTCTCTTATTAATTGCTTATCTTCAAGATATCATAATTCACCTTTATTTCTCATAACTTGTGATGACTGCAGAACTGCATTTCCTTTGTTCTATATTTTGCTTACTCAGGTTCTGTATGTTATAAATATGACTAAACATGCTTTGTTGAATCAGTTATTAAACTCACTTAGAATGAAACACTTCTAATTATTATTATATTCCTTCTCCAAGAGCCAACGTTGGCTCCATTTAAATAAATAAAAGTTTTTAAAAAGTCATTCATGTGAACCGTGATCTAACATTGGCGCAGTCGGTAGGATCCGTAAACATCATCAGAACAAGAAGCCTAACTGGTAGTGAAGCGCAAAAGAACAACGACAACATCTGCAGAAGGTGCCTAACTAGTGCGTGTACATCTGCGAGAACAAGGAGACCTTCCTCACTGGTGGTGGCGGATCCCAATCCCTTGACGGACGAAGAACCTACCCATGGAGATGAAATTAACGTAAGTCATTTAAGAATCATCTCGTACCATTTTTACCATTTTATTATTTTTCGCAACTTATTTTATTAAAAGTGTATTATACACTCGGCGCACAAAGCCAGTTCTCTTACAAGTTCATTTACTTTTAAGTTTATTTATGCAACGCAACGTAACAAGCTAATTTAATTTAAGTTCGTATCATACTGCTGATACTGATAGGCAACCGATCTTTAATTCAAATAATCTCTAAATACAACAGCAACAATGCCAGATAGAGATACAGCTCAACCAGTAGCACCCCAACCAATAGTACCGGCATCAGCCGAACAACAACAACAACAACAACAACAACAACAACAACAACAACAACAACAACAACAACAACAACAACAACAACAACAACAACAACAACAACAACAACAACAACAACAACAACAACAACAACAACAACAACAACAACAACAACAACAACAACAACAACAACAACAACAACAACAACAACAACAACAACAACAACAACAACAACAACAACAACAACAACAACAACAACAACAACAACAACAACAACAACAACAACAACAACAACAACAACAACAACAACAACAACAACAACAACAACAACAACAACAACAACAACAACAACAACAACAACAACAACAACAACAACAACAACAACAACAACAACAACAACAACAACAACAACAACAACAACAACAACAACAACAACAACAACAACAACAACAACAACAACAACAACAACAACAACAACAACAACAACAACAACAACAACAACAACAACAACAACAACAACAACAACAACAACAACAACAACAACAACAACAACAACAACAACAACAACAACAACAACAACAACAACAACAACAACAACAACAACAACAACAACAACAACAACAACAACAACAACAACAACAACAACAACAACAACAACAACAACAACAACAACAACAACAACAACAACCAGAGCAAATTGAGCCTTACAGGAAATATTTTCCCTAATACCTGAATTTGATGGCATGCCATAAATTTACAAACATTCTTAAATTCCTGTCATTGCGCCCAAAGCATGGCAATTGGAGATCAAAAAATTCTTTTGACCGTTAACATAAAAAATAAGTTAAAAGGCAAAGCTGCCGAATTAATTAATTCGCGCAACCCTGGCACCTGGCCAGAAATCAAGGCACTCTTGGAAACTCATTTCGGGGATTCCAGAGATCTAACGGCCCTAATCCAAGACCTACAACGAATTCACCAATTACCCGGTGAATCCGCTCTAACATTTATTTCGCGTTTACAAACGCACAATGCTAAAATGCACGCCGCAGTCCAAAAGCAAAATTTAACCACAACGCAAAGAGCTGCACAATCAGACCTTATAGAAACCATGACCTTAAATAATTTACTAACAGGTCTAGAACCGAATTTAGGCCGCATCATACGTGCTAGCATACCTCCTAGCATACTGAAAGCCGTAAGCAGAATTCGTAGAGAGCTACAACTCTCCTATTTCGAGCAACAGAAATTTCCGAAAAATAGTCCGGTCAAAAATCCTATTATGCAACAAAAACGACCAACTTCAAATTTTCAGCAGAAATTCTGTTCGTTTTGTAAACGAAACGGACATGTCATAAATGAATGCCGTACAAGGCAACAAACACAAACAATGCCGTCAACTTCAAAAAATTTCCAACGACCAAATTACCCAGGAAATTCAAATTTCCAAAACTTTTCACAAAATAATCAATTTAACCAGAGGACATTCCCTCAAAACGGCCAACCTAATCAATCGCAACAAAACAGGCCCTCAGCCATAAGGCCGAACCCTAACTTTACGCAACAACGACCATCCGCTATTCAGCCTAATCCGAATTTTAACCGCTTTAATCAGCAAAAAGCTCATCATCTAAATTACGAACCTTACGACAATTATGCCGATCAATTTAATCAATACAACGACTACTCTAACGACGATTGCCAAAATTACCAAATTCAAAATGAATCATACGAAAACTACAATTCAGAGAACAACCAAAACTACACAGAGAATTATACTGCTAATTCTCAAAACGAGCAATACGAGGATTACACTGCTAATCCTCAGGATTTTCGCCTAGATCCGGAGTACCCCACGGATACTCCAACACAACAAACAGACCAATTCGAATCAATTACGGAACTAGAAACCCAAATACAAACTATGAACCTAAACGACAGTTTCGACCCAATGCTGAATTTCCCAGAACAGACGTTCATGTAAATACGCTTTCCCATACCCTATTAACTGTAAATTCAAAGAACCTTTACTATATGAAGGATGCAACTGGTAAATTTAAAATTCTTATTGATACAGGCGCAGGTATATCAATTTTTAAACCTAAAACAGCTGAAAATTACAGACGTAGATCTCCTGAAAATGTAATCATACAGGGTATCACTGATCAAAAAATTTATATCAACGAATCTGTTCTCATCCCCTTTTCACATGAGTCACACAAAGTTTATAACTATAATCTAGATATAGATTTTGATGGATTATTAGGCGCAGACTTCCTAGAACATTACGAATGCAAAGTAGACTTTAAAAATAAACAACTAGTCACAAATTTTAAAACCGTACCACTATTTAAAGTCAGGGAAGAAACTACGGTAAATTTACCTTTACAGCCAACTATTAATTCTGATACAAAAAATTCAAATTTAAGCAACATCAAAAATTTAATTTCTATTGAACCTCGCATGGAAAAAAACTGTAAACTAAAACGTAACCTGCGAAATACCGAGGCTATACTGTTAGCCCAGGAAAACGAGAAAGTACGCTTACCAAATGCAATTGTCAAAATCGATCACAATGGAGAATTTTTAACTTCAATAATAAACGCAAACGCTATTCCAAAAACCATAAACTTTTCAAATCTTAACCTGGAACCAGTACAAAAATTCAAGTCAATTTTTAACTTAAACGCGAAAAACTCTGACCAACAACTAACGACGGACAGATCCTTCGAAATCAGGAACGAATTGCGCTTGGATCATCTAAACGAAGAAGAGGCCGAAATAGTAACGCGGCTTTGTTTAGACTTTCAAGATATATTCTATTTAGAAGGAGACAATTTGACCTTTACCAATGAAATCAAACACCCTATTGACACCGAAAATTCCCGACCAATATTCACTAAATCGTATCGATATCCTCAGGTCCATAAAGAAGAAGTTAAGTCCCAAGTATCGAAAATGTTAAGTCAAGGTATTATTCAACCTTCAATCTCACCTTGGTCCTCTCCTGTCTGGGTAGTTCCCAAAAAACTGGACGCTTCTGGTAAACAGAAATGGCGCGTTGTAGTCGATTACCGCAAACTCAACGAGGTTACAATCGGTGACAAATATCCTCTGCCCAACATTTCCGATCTTTTAGACTAACTTGGCAAATGCCAATATTTCACAACCATAGACTTGGCTTCTGGTTTCCACCAAATTGAAATTAATCCCGCAGATATTCAAAAGACTGCTTTCACAGTTGAGAACGGTCATTATGAATTCGTGCGAATGCCATTTGGACTCAAAAACGTTCCATCAACTTTTCAAAGAGTTATGGATAACATCCTGTTAGGTATTCAAAATGAACGATGTCTCGTCTACATGGACGATATCATTATTTACTCTCCTACAATTCACGAACACATTTCCCGTCTAACTGAAGTCTCTAAACGCCTTCAAAAAGCCAACCTCAAAATTCAACCAGACAAATGCGAGTTTCTCCGCAAGGAAGTCGCTTATTTAGGACATCTCATTACAAAAGACGGCGTAAAACCGAACCCTTTGAAAGTTGACGCTATTTTAAATTTTCCTCAACCGAAAAATCCAAAAGAAATTAAATCATTTCTAGGCTTAGCCGGATATTATAGGCGCTTTATCCCTAATTTCTCCAAGATAACCAAGCCCCTAACAAAACTACTACAAAAAGACATACCATTTCTCTTCGACAATGATTGTATAAATTCTTTTCAAAATTTGAAACAAACATTGACGACAACTCCGATATTAATCTACCCTAATTTTCTAACCACTGATGCGAGCGCATTTGCCATCGGCTCGGTGCTGAGCCAGGGGCCTATTGGCAAAGATTTACCCATTGCCTATGCTTCTAGAACCTTGTGCAGCGCAGAAACTAAGTATTCAACGATTGAACGCGAGCTTTTATCAATAGTATGGAGTGTAAAGCACTTTAGACCCTATCTGTACGGTAGAAAGTTCAAGCTTGTAACCGACCACAGACCACTCACCTGGCTATTCTCTATAAAAGATCCAGGAAGTAGACTTGCCCGTTGGCGACTCAAATTAGAAGAGTACGACTACGAAATAATTTATAAACCCGGCAAAATCAATAAGAACGCGAACGCACTTTCCAGAATCAAAATTAATCATTTTTCCGAATGTTCCAAATTCTATTCAAAGGTTCTAGCCGCGAATGACGAAGAGTCAGACGACGACGAAAACCCAGACGATAACAACGAAATCACTAACGAACAAATTTCCCGAGAATTTGAAACTTTCACCAACCTATATAAAACAACATCTTTAATAGACTGTTCAAAAATCAAAGCCTCAAACAAACAACTCTTATACCGAGAACATAAAGATATTATAACCTTCTTCCAACAAAATAACTTACAAGGCCTACATCACAAAATTATTGAAGACATATTCGAAGAAAACCCCGAATTTCATAACGATAAAATCAATATTGTATCGAGCAAAACAGTCAGACATAGGAGATATTTTATCATCCCTCTACCTTTTGATATCGAATCTGTAATTGAACATCTATTTTTGGTATTATTTAAAAATCAAGATGTCCTAGATCTCTCTAAGACATACTTTGTCGAAAATAATTTAGACCTCCCCATACTTGAAATCCTATCATTCATTTTTGCGGAAAAAGACTTAAAAGTAGTAATTTGTCAAGATATCGTCAGAACTGCCGACGAAGATGAAATTCCAATTATATTGGAGCAAAATCATTTTGGTAAAAATAATCTACTTCGCGGAATAAATGAAACGATTAGAAGAATTAGAGAAAAATACACTTGGCAAGGTCTAACTAAAGACGTTGAAAATTTTATAAAAAATTGCGAAACTTGCCAAAAGACTAAAGTATGCCGGAAAAACCTTAATAACCCTCTAGTAGTCACAGAAACACCGAGAACGCCATTCGAAAGAATTAATATCGATTTGTTCGAATTCCCAACTCGAAATTACGCTTTAACTATTCGCGAAGAATTAACTAAATTCACACAGGCCTATGCAGTCCCGGACAAATCCGAAAAATCCGTCGTAAATACCTTGTTGTTATACTTTCAACATTACGGTACTCCGCTAAGAATCCATTGCGATTACGGTGGCGAATTTGACAACCGTTTGCTCAAAGATCTCTGCACCCTCTACGACATAAAATTAACTTATTCAAGCGTAGGACATCCCCAATCGAACGGATCAATTGAAAGATTTCATGCTACCTTAGCTGAAATGATAAGAATTCATAAAACTGAAAACCCGAACGAACATCCGTTCACGATTTTACCATATGCGGTAATATGTTATAACAATTCGGTAAATAAAACACACGATTTCACCCCATATGAACTTATCTTTGGTCATACGTCTAACAGACCACCTGAATCTTTATATAACCAAAAAGAGTTAATAACCAAATACGTTAGAGATTTAAACAACAGAATATCCCGCTATTATAAAATAGCCCGTAGTCGAACACAATCTCAAAAAGAGAAAGCAAAAGTTCGCTTCGACAGAAATGTTCCCCAACCAGTGCATAAAAACATTTCATCCCTCAAACTAGCTTTTGACAAAAATCAAAATATCTTAGACAAAATCCTGTACACTCTCAATAATGGAGATAATAAGTCAAGTCAGTTATTTTTACGAGTGAAATCAAAACAGACTTTAACCTTTTAACACAAATATCCAACTCTATAAAAATGAAATTTGACGAAATCTTTTCAGATACAAAAAGATATAAACGAGGAATACTTAACGGTATCGGTACAATATTCAAATCCATAACTGGTAACCTAGATGCTGAAGATGGTCAGTACTATACTAACTGTATAAATAAACTAAATAATGACGAACATCAATTGGAAAACTTAATCAAAAATCAAATTTCAGTTACAACTTCTGTTATTAAAAATTTCAACTCGACTATACAAAAATTACAAATTGGCGAAGAAACCTTTAACAAAGATCTCGAAGAAATCGAACACACAATTCAAACAATGACTCAAGCTATTGAGGCTGCTCACATAAAACTAAAATTTTTATACATTTCCGAACAATTAATGGCAAGCTATTTGTATATCGAAGATAATTTGAACGACATTCTGAATTCAATAAATAACATTTGCCAGATTAGGAATCATTCACACGTCAATCATAATCCCTAATCACTTAGTGACAGCACTTCAAGAAGTTTCACAGAGCTTACGAAGGAACAATTTGCCTCTCCCCATTAAATTATCGGCAGTTGCTAAGTATTTGGACATTATTGAATTGCAAGCGTTTCAAATGGATTCTAACTTAGTATTTGTTTTAACAATACCACTTGTTGAACCCCAAAATTATAACACCTATCACCTATACCCTATCCCGATACTTGATAACAGAACTGGTCTACATCACATTTTATCTATTTAACAAAAATATATCGCGAGAGATGATGATTCTTTGATGTACATACCTATACAAAATTTGAAAGAATGCAAACCACTTTATTTTGGAACCAAACTATGTTCTAACCTGTTTGCATATCCTATCGACCAAAATGCCATATGTGAAGCCAGAATACTAAAACCATTGCCAAAACTTCCAGAGAACTGTCAAACTTCCTTCATTATTAGTCAGGGATACAACGTCCAAGAACTTGAAGACAACACATGGCTAGTAATTAATTCCGAACCACTTCACATTACCATCAACTGTCCAAAGAGAGAATCCACAACAGAGTTAATCAACAAAAATTCCATCATCAAACTACAACCAGGATGTTACGCCTATGCAGGCATTACTAGAATACAAGCCAGTGCCAAAGACTTTTCCGAAATTAAGGACAATTCACATCCTATCCAAATTCCTTTTGAATGCTGTAATCACATATCCGACAAAATCGAAATTCCAAAATTAAAACCACTCAAATTAAACAGTCTCGACGTAGAAGATCTAGATATTGCAAAAACCAAATTGGACCAATATTCCAAAGACCTGGATGACCTCATAAACGAGCCTTTTGTGACCAAACACGTATCTTGGTTCACATATTTCATAATCACTCTCATCATTCTATTAGTTCTACTTTACATAACTTGTAAATGCAGAAGAAGAAGATTTGGAGCATTGAGAATCCAACCCAAAACGGACAACCCTCCTTCACCTCCTTCAGAGCGAAGCAGAGTTTTTACCAAATTTCCTAGACTGATCCCTCCAAGAAAGCGACCCGGTATTAAACCTCAAGAAGAAGAGGACATCGAGTTAACATAGACTTTCATATGTGGAGTTTTACCCTTGTCTATTAATTTAGACCATTGCATTTTATTCTTATCACATTTATGTAATGTACTACTCGCTTATTATTATTATCATTTACCAATTTTAACTTTCATGTATTTTATTATTTTGCTTTGTATTCATTCAACATTGTTTCAATTTATTTTGCATTACATTCATTTAACGTTTCTAACAATTTGCAAAAGTTGCTGCATAACATCAACTTTTTTATTAAGGGGGAAGTTGTTATATAAAATTATACGCTTATTACCAAGACTTAGCCATAACAAACCTTCACAGGTATATCATATTACATGATAACGACTTCTCTTATTAATTGCTTATCTTCAAGATATCATATTTCACCTTTATTTCTCATAACTTGTGATGACCGCAGAACTGCATTTCCTTTGTTCTATATTTTGCTTACTCAGGTTCTGTATGTTATAAATATGACTAAACATGCTTTGTTGAATCAGTTATTAAACTTAGAATGAAACACTTCTAATTATTATTATACTATTATATTCCTTCTCCAAGAGCCAACGTTGGCTCCATTTAAATAAATAAAAGTTTTTAAAAAGTCATTCATGTGAACCGTGATCTAACATAGATACATCCAATCAAATATATACAACGATTAAGCTGGTTTAACTATAATTACAATTAATTTATTAAGAAATCCTTCTTCATCTTTTATATTCTACTTTTTCCCGACCTGAAACCAAATGTCTCAATGATAACAAGTGATTTCCATAAGTTAGCTTTTGCAGAGTTACATAAGCGAGCCTGTGAGATATTAAACACGTATTTATGAATCTAATGGTCGTACTTTTTGTAACATGACAATTACAAAAACGAAAAACCACTATTAGAGCATATTTAACGGCTACTGCTAGTGCAGCGTGCAGCATAAGGTGTTTTGGGTAAATATAAGCATTCAGGTCATTGAACTTCTAATAACATAACGATACATTCGATTAGTAATTATTCCGTTCAACTAGAGACCAAGTTACGTAGAGTATCAATATAAAATGAATAAATGTGGAACGTAAAAAAAAAACGAAAAAAAAATTGATAGTATATTTGCACTTCACTATGTGGAAATTATGGTTTATGGAACTTTAATAACATAATATTTGAAATCGTCTACCCCAAAAACCTATAAAACGATATGCCACATCGGTAATGGGGGTGGGGTGATGGTAGAGGGGTGGTAGTGGGGTGGATGAAGTAAAGAAAATATTTGAGGCCTTAGGTTCTTGTAACCACGGTAAATTACAATTTTATTTTTTTTCACTCCCTTTAATAATGGAGTGGGGGTAGAGTAATGGGGGTGGCTAATGCCAAAAAATTTTTTGAGAACTTCTTATAAAAGAAGTTCTCAAAAAATTAGTATTAGTATAGTATAGTATAGTATAGTATATATAAATATACTAGATACCAATTTTACAGACTCTTATTGCTTGAGTTCATTTGTACTGAAATCAATACTTTTAGAGCACAATCAGTACGTCAGTGCTACTTTCATTGTATCGATACGACAAATTTTAAAATAATTTATCATGATTCATGAAATGAAATACGGCAGGATCAAAAGAACACCATGTTCTTGTTCGCAAGTTAGTTCCGGGTTTTCCTTCACTTTCGAAAATTCTGTTTCACTGTATCTCGCTTGAATAAGGTGTTATCTTTGCAATAAAAAATGTCTAGTGGATGCATGGCAATAGGGACCAACCTGGGTTATCCGCAAGGAAGTATTTACAGTCTATAGGAATTGTAAAAATGTTTGTGATTCTTGAGAAGTTATAGTGCACTGAGAGATATTTAAAAATTCAATACTTATTGCATACACTAATAAAAATTTAACATGTGATTACAGGACACTAAAAGTATTTTGCACAGAATATGCACTGATGCTCTTTTTGTAGTAACGGTTCAAGCAAATATTGCGAACATATTTTTTATACACAAAACAAATAAAAACTATCTGAGTGGCGAAGTATTTTTATATCCATTAAAATTCGTAAAAAAGATTTAATTAACATCTATTCTGTACTTTTTTCATAAGATCATTACTTTTTTGTTTCGATACCAGTACGTTAATTTTTTATCAACACTGTTTATGAGTTATTCGGTCTGTTGTGCTTGCCGTATGAAACTATGTGGGTGCAGGCTAGCGGTCGACCCACAGATGGTCGACCGCTGACTGGAGTGCGGGTGGCTTGACGTCACACTGCGTTTTCGCGCGCTCTATTTTCATTATTTATTTTGAGGGAGAAGGAGTTGAAAAAAAAATCTAATATTTTGCACATTTACTAACTACAATGCGTACTTTAGAAATATGAATTAAAAAAAATGCTAAATGAGCCCATTATCAACTTAAATTAGCTATCCAACGATATATCATATGTCATATTTATCTCTAGAAAAAGTGGTTAGTTTTCGAAAAATTTAATATATTTGTGAGCGGGCCATGGAAAACTATTAACAACAACAATACTTCTTATAATATAAAATAATTTCGCCAAAAATAGAAAAAACTAAGCTACAATAAATGTTCGAATTGTCTTCTATTGACATCTATGTATTTTTGACAACATTTGTTGCATTTCCAATCATGACAAGAGTTATTGTCCGAACCGCAGCTAATATTTTGTTTTCCAATTCTTCTATGTTATTAGAACGTTCCCTATATATAATATTTTTTAAATAACTAAAAGTCGGCAGAGGTTATATCGGGAGATCTAGCTGGCCACAAAATAGGACCATTATTTCCTAAAAATTAAACAATATCTAAGCTACTTTGTTGTTTACTAATGTCCAGTTAGCTAAATTAATTGTTAGTTATCAATTTAGTTAACTTAGCTAACTAGACATTGATAAACTAGTCCTCAGTGATATATAGATATCTATCCAATCCTCCCCAAATTGAGCATTTAAATAATTTCGTGTTTCATTTGACGTATGACTGGAGCGCCATCGTGTTGGTAAATTAATCTTTGAAATTGTCTTACAGGCATATTGTCTACAAAGGGCTCTATTTCGTGTCGTAGAATGGTAATTAAATTTTCGGTATTCAAATTACCGTAAAAAAAATGAGGACCTATTATATGGTATCCAACAAAACCACACCATACACCAAATCCAAATCGTCCTTGACGATTTAATGTAGCGGTTACGTGCGGATTTTCATGCTTAGATGGGTCTCGTCTGTCCATATAATTGTTCCTTCAAATCCTGACACTTCATTGCACTGACGCAAAAACCAGAGGCAAAAATCGAGACGCCTTTGAAAGTCGCCTGGGTATAGATGGTGACTAATCCTAATTTTGTAGGGTTTGAATTTCTTTTTTTTAAGCAACGCAACGCAGTTGCTTCTGGGATTACTAAATTTTCTTGTATTTCGCGAGACGATATATTAGGATTCTCTCTTACAGTTTCTAAAACAATATTTTCTACAGCTCCTCTACCTGCTTTATTATATATTTTTGCTCGAAGTTTTACAAATGATCCAAACTCTTTCAAATTTTGTTGTAGCCTTTTCAATATTTTTTTGTCCGGCTGTCTCTTTCCTGGATATCTAAAAATATTGTTTAGGCGGCACTTTTGGCTCAAAGTTTTGCTGTCTATAACTTACCTATTAAAATAAAGCTCGGAAGCTAAATTTGAATCTTGTCCGCATTCTATAAAACAGTTAATCATGTCATATTTTTCACTATTACTAAATTGAACCGTTTTTAACAATGCTCACTCACAATTAACTCACAAATTAGTTTTTGGCATTTACAATTATTTCGATTTTTTTTTACCATAGCATAAATATTAGAAATGCGATAAATATGCATAGATGACAATGGAAGACAATTCGAACATTTATTGTAGTCTAGTTTTTCCTATTTTTGACGAAATTATTTTATATTATTAGAAGTGGTGTTGGTAATAGTTTTGGTAATAGTTTTCCATGGCTTCCTCACAAATATATTGAATTTTTCGAAAACTAACCACTTTTTCTAGAGATAAATATAACATATGATATATCGTTGGATAGTTAATTTAAATTATGATCGAATAATGAAATAATTTACAGGGTGCTCCGTTTAAAAAACACAGGTTAAGTTTATATCTCGAAAACTGAGCATGCATAATTTTCTTCTTATCAGCAACAGATTCTAATCAAAAAGTGCATTGGGAATGCGTTACTCGATTTTCGATTCGACACTTGGTATCTGAGATGTAGAGGTCATCCAAAAATGCCAATTTTTCAAAAACTCTCTGTAGCTCAGTAGTCGGAAAAGATAGATGATCGCGGTTTACGCCATTGTTTCTTGAAAATCGAGCTCAGGACACCCAGGTTGGTTTTTGTCTATCTGCCACAGTTTTAGAGGAAACCCCAAATCCCATCTAATTTGGTCCTCCCTGTACTTCCATAGGATGTGGAAGTAATTACGGCCCAATTTTATGTTTCTTAATAGTGTTGGTACTTGTAAGGGAAATATTTTTGCTTATTATTTTATTAAACATTGTCCATATTTCTGATATACCTATCGACACACACCTTACTACTTTCTCTAGAAATATCAAAGGCAACCAGTTGCATTCAATCCCTTTCGTTCTCTTTTTATCAAAGCCAGTGTCAGAACTGAGAGAGTTCAACAACATAAGCATATTTCCGCATCGGTCTTGTTGTGTACAGAAGTGACCCAGTCCCCGTCGCGCGGTTAGCAATATTAATGTGCTGTCGGCGCTCGTATAACAAAAGTGTACAATGACATTAATAGCTCGCGCCAGAGAGGGGCTAGGTATTAGATTTACCCATCCATGTGGTGTGCTTTAAATTTAAAAGTTTTGAATTAGTCAGAATCATAGAGTGCGTGCTAGAGGTAGTGCTAACCACACGAGTGTGCGTCTCTGACGGATTAACCCATGTGTTTGTCTATAAACTCTTATACTAAGAAGTACCTTTAATTGATCTTAAATACTTATTAAATGCTCCTAGTGTGAGTGACGATATGGATAACATGCAAGCTGGTAGCACTAGTAGCACTTTGTGTTATATGCCTAAAAGGCCACCCGTCAATATCGAATTTCAAGATTTAACGTACACCGTGCCACAGGGAAAAAAAGGTTAGCTACATAACTAAATCTTCCTTAAATTATCGAATGAATATTTATGGATTCACTATTTCCATCTAGTACCCATGTACTATGTGCTAAGCAAATTTTGGAATAAATATCACGAAGATTTAACAACAATAATTATCACAGGAAGTTTGCACTGTACTCTTATATTAAAACATTACTAAAATTGCTAATTCAAAATGTTTGCAATACCTATTTATTGGGACAGTGATTAGATAAGTGTTCAATTGAACAATACAACTAGAGTTTGCAACTTCAATTATGCCAGCGCAGACTTCGCCAGTCTTCTGGTAATTTTAGGCCAAAGTTGATTATGTTCCTTTGTATTTCTAGAATCTATCCATAAAAGTTATACTTTTTTTGAAACAAGCTTGATTATGGTACTTCGTTGACTCCGTAAAGAATATTTTTTATATGACTTCGTACTCTGTAAACCCAAAAAAGAGAATCTCTCAATGAAAATATTAATTTTAAATCTTTATACATTTTTTTGATAACCTGGTTCTGGTTATACTAGAAATTAAGAAACTATTCAATCAAAAGAATGCAAATATTTAAAATTAATATTTTCATAGATAGATCATCTCTTTTGAATTTTCCATAGACTACTTTTTCTGCTGCTGCGAAATGCTATAAAAAATATGCTTTACTATAACTATAAGCAAACAAAAAATAGTTTACTTTAAAACATTTGTGAATTATATGCAGTTATTCAAAGATCAAAGAAGTGTCAGCTTAAACGTTGAAAGTGGCATAGACAACTACACAGGTATCATCGATATGTTAGGCAAATTGTGACTTCACAACTTTCTATTTATTGGGTTATATAATTGAAATATGGCAAAAATATATGGAGACTTTTAGTTTGTAATCATCTTAGAAACAGTCGATTTTGAATAATTTGAGTTACTAAATTTTAGTGAAAGTATCCAATAAATACATCGAGAAATCAACAAGAGACCGATCAAAGCACATTTGAATTTTGCAGCGTGTGTTTTTGATTGGACTTTAGCTCTTATAATTTCATTGTTAATTCCATTTGAAAATTAACATAAGGTTAGATTATGAAAGAAATGTAAAATGGATATCTTTGTTTAGTGAATAATTTTGTCACTAAACAAGCAATAACAATTGTTCGAAATGTTGCTCCCACTCTTAGGCAAAGACGAATTCGTTTATTAAAATCTTTACAGATAGGTATTGTACTACTGAAAATAATTTTCTTTTCTTCATAAATTGTATCTCTCAATTCCTCAAGATTTTTTGTGGATTGTTTCGATAAACCTACTTTTTAACCGACTTCATCTGTATAACTAAGTCTTTCTCACATAAGGTGACCAAAAATTAGAAACTAGACTTTTGGTTGATAAAAATAATGAAATAAAATTTCACCGCCTCCCAGTTAATTGAACTTTATCTCTTATTGTCGATATTGAGGATGGTGTAAAAGTAGACAAATAACGAATTTATTTTTGACTGCTATCAATATCGGTATTAGGTGAAATTTTATCATTTCATCATCATTCATTATTTCATCATTTTTTGCGACCTTTTTTGAAGGCACTTCAATTCTGTTAAAAAAAAATTCAAGTGGAAATACACGAAGAAATAGAGAACAGCGGTATCAGGAGAATGGATGTCTGTGAATGTTGATATACCATACTCTGCCTTCTTAAAACTCTTGTAAAAAAATGATTGTGATATGCGTGGCGTGTGCTACTAAAGATTTATCCTGTTGGAGATACTTTCTAGTCATGCCGTCTAATTGCAGTTGAACGGACTCAATAATATAAAGCTTTGCATTCACCTTTCGATCAAGAAAGTGAAGTAAATTCATATCTGCAAAATCGTTACCCAATGAGCCACTGAAAGTAGAAGGGTTTTTCATTAAATCAGTAATCGACCAGTGAGGTGCTTACTTCTCAGACCAAGGGGGTGCAATTTTTTTATTTCACCCGGAGGGGGGGAGGGGGATAGGAGTTTCGTTGAGAAAGAGCGAAAACATGATTGTTGGCCCCCCTTAAGAAATTTATTTCAGGTGCGTGATGTAGCTGAAATACAAAATATTTTGGTAATAATTTCTATTGATAAATAATATAATACATGTCTGCAGAGAGGCAGGGTAAAGGTGACTTTTATTACCAAAAGACATAGTTTGCTTTCTTATATAAAATATAAGAAGTAAAATAATTTATTTCATAAACTGTATGCATATTTAATTAATTACCCATTAAAATAAAGACCGTAAGTACTACTCGAAAGCAGCAATTCTTCTTGGGTGTTAAGTAGCATTGTCATCCACAACTTCTTCAAAGTCAATTGTGCTTAAAAAATGTTGTTAATCAGAACTGAATGCGTAAGTCGTGCATTTTTTGCATAACAATCCTTTGTGTGTGTGTGAGTGTGTGTGTGTGTGTGTGTGTGTGTGTGTGTGTGTGTGTGTGTGTGTGTGTGTGTGTGTGTGTGTGTGTGTGTGTGTGTGTGTGTGTGTGTGTGTGTGTGTGTGTGTGTGTGTGTGTGTGTGTGTGTGTGTGTGTGTGTGTGTGTGTGTGTGTGTGTGTGTGTGTGTGTGTGTGTGTGTGTGTGTGTGTGTGTGTGTGTGTGTGTGTGTGTGTGTGTGTGTGTGTGTGTGTGTGTGTGTGTGTGTGTGTGTGTGTGTGTGTGTGTGTGTGTGTGTGTGTGTGTGTGTGTGTGTGTGTGTGTGTGTGTGTGTGTGTGTGTGTGTGTGTGTGTGTGTGTGTGTGTGTGTGTGTGTGTGTGTGTGTGTGTGTGTGTGTGTGTGTGTGTGTGTGTGTGTGTGTGTGTGTGTGTGTGTGTGTGTGTGTGTGTGTGTGTGTGTGTGTGTGTGTGTGTGTGTGTGTGTGTGTGTGTGTGTGTGTGTGTGTGTGTGTGTGTGTGTGTGTGTGTGTGTGTGTGTGTGTGTGTGTGTGTGTGTGTGTGTGTGTGTGTGTGTGTGTGTGTGTGTGTGTGTGTGTGTGTGTGTGTGTGTGTGTGTGTGTGTGTGTGTGTGTGTGTGTGTGTGTGTGTGTGTGTGTGTGTGTGTGTGTGTGTGTGTGTGTGTGTGTGTGTGTGTGTGTGTGTGTGTGTGTGTGTGTGTGTGTGTGTGTGTGTGTGTGTGTGTGTGTGTGTGTGTGTGTGTGTGTGTGTGTGTGTGTGTGTAATATATGAATATCACCGGATCCTCCGCCATTTTCTAGAAAATCGCGTATGCAAATATATTACAGACACAAAAAAAAAGTGAAAAGTGATCTGTTTCTGGGACTCCATTGGGTAACCCCTATGTATTTCGACATGTTGAATACGAATCAGGTATCCGTTTAGCTCCGTTACCCACCAATTTTTAGTAAATCGCGAAAATGAGTTTTTTTTATTTTCGCGATTTACAAAAAAATGGTGACAATGGAGCTAAACGGACACCCGATTCGTATTCAGTATGTCGAAATACATATGGGTTACCTAATGGAGTACAAGAAAAAGACCACTTTTTTATTTTGTGTGTCTGTCAAATTAACTCATTGGAAACTACTATATTTATCTCAAAATATCAGGGGCACTTTTCAGAGAAGATTATTATTCCTATCATTATAGAAATAGTATATTTTGCTCTGCTATTTTTTTATTTGTTAGAAGAATAACACGATACACAATGGTATGCAGATTTATTTAATTGATATTAATATTTTTATATAAAGTTTAATAGGTGCAAAATGTATTGCTCAAATAGAGATGATATTAAATCCATCCCGTTTTTAACAACGTGCGAGAAAATATCCAAATCAAATAAAAAATAACTGATAACTACTCCACTTAATAGTACATTAAACAACAAGTTTAGAAAAGCAACGTTTTACTAAACGAATATAGTTTTTGAGTACGAGCGAGCGCAGCGAGCGAGTAACTCAAAAACTATATGAGTTTAGTAAAACTGCTTTTCTTACGGGGTTTGTTTATACTATTTTTTCGCATTTTGTGTTAGTAGGTAATTATAAGCAAATAGTGATAGATATAAAAGAATTACAAAGTTTGAAATTAAAAACATTTCATTTCAATTGTGTAGCTGTGCAGGATTTTCATAACCTAGTAAATGACACGGCTTTGTTTATTTATATAATAACAGTTAAGTATAATTGTTGTGAGTCGAATTGATTCTAAGTTATATATTAATTATAAAAATGAGTCTTGCTACTGAAAACAATTTAGAAAATTGTTCTGAAGACATTTTAAATGCCGCTCGAGAAGCATCTTCGAGCTTACTTCCTTTAAAATCCATTTTCTGTCAAACTGTTTTTATTAACACTGACATTACTATATATTAAAGTGACATTTTCATGTGGTAAAGTGCCACTTTATTAAACGATTTTGAATTTAGTAAAATAGCATATTATCAGTCAAAATGCGAAAAAAATAATTATCACTTATCACTTCTTTAGTAACTGAGTTTTCAGTATATAATTTCGAATAAATAATTCAGAACTGTAAAACATTTCCTAAATGTCTGGATATTGGTAAGTAAATAACAAATAATTTTATCAGAAATTCCTCAAACACGTTGCCTTGGGCTGTTATGGGTTACCAAACAACGTGCTTCTGGAAACTGATAAAATTATGTAGTCATTAATTATTATCAATGCCCTTGGGACATTAGAGTTAATAATTTTATGCACTTGTTTTCCTTTTTACCGAAAACATCATTTTTATTACTCAGTTGCTATTTTTTACCTTCTACATTTTAACCATTCGGAAATATTTAATTCATACTGTTTTATCCATACCTTTAACGATATATTGATTTGTTTTCTCTTGCTTATTTTGTTTACATATGGTAAATCGTATAATAAAAGCGTACCTTTGTACGAAATTTTTTAAAGTCAATATAACGAATGAATCAATAAATTAGTTGTTAAATTTATTACTTTAATATGAGGGGATTTTCCCACAGGAGAAATCCGCTGTACACGTTCAGGAAATTAAAGGGGAACCGTTGAAAATCATGAAAAAATTATGAGAAATCAAGAAGAGATAAAAAAAATCAACGCCGCAGCCTATTTTCTATTTCCTTCATTATAGCGAAGAAAATACCGTAGCTAAAGTACCGGTACCGGCTCAATCAACTAAAGCGTATTATATGGAAAATATGCTGGTCGCACTGTCTATCGTCTATCGGGTTCGATTCCCAGATCAGCTCATCCCCGGCACTGGTAATGTCGGTGGGTATGGATGCATGCATTTCCAGTGTAGGTAATCTAACTGTAACCCTTCTAGCTAGCCTTGGTTTTGGATCTGGGGGTTGTCATTATATGTGGTGTGTATATGTTTATGTTTACGTTTATGTCTATGTGTATGTCTATGTCTATTTATATATCTATGCGTATGTCTGTGTCTGTGCCTGAGTCTATGCCTATACCTATGCCTATGCCTATACCTATATCTACGCCGGCGAAACCGCGCATTGAACACACTTTTACTAATACTTTTCTGTTTCACTCAGTCGATAAATGTGTCATAGGAAGTTTATTTTTCTATATTTGGAAAACCTGCATATTCTTCCACCTCCGATTTTTCCTGCTCAATTTTTTTTCGAATCTTATCCCTTCCTTCTATATTACATCAATCTAGTTCGCCAACGATGGGGGGGATTTTTTGTGGCCTATAATTATTCTTAAAACGACGTTAAAGTAATATTATATGGCGACTTCGCAAAGAACATTAATATATGAAAGAAACGAATGATTTCTTTGAAAGTTATCTGCTGAATACCCAAAATAATATTTTATAACACTCTAACGACTCTAACGTTCAACAACAACAATATGCACGATTTTATAATATATCTTATAACTAATTAAATTCAAGTGTTTTCCTTATAAAAAATTTCAAATCAGAGCGAAAACCGAGAATAGAATAGAATAGAAGACGTTTATTATTCCGAGTGATCATAAATTGTGACTTAGGACAAGTCAATAAAGACATTAGTAGATAATTATTATTATACATTCGCTATTTACTTATACCTATATAACAATATAACCGCACATATATAAACTTTCACACATATTCACTAAAATACCATGTAGTTAATAGTAAGTAATTCCATTGTTATTATTATTATCCATTAATAAGTACCACATATAATAGACATTAATTAGTGTAATTTAGAAATCTTCCAAAGGGTGAAATGTATTTGATTTTACAGTTGACACATTTTTCTTACATTTACAATATTTTTTACATTTACACTTAATTTATTATATAGGATTGATCCCATATATTTCTTTCACAAATTTTAATCTTTCCAAAATATACAGACTAGGAAGAGTTAAAATTTTATTTTGGGCAAATGAGATTGTGTAAGATGCTCTGCTATTAATTCCAAACATGGAATGTATGGCTCTTTTTGTAATGTAAATACTCTGTTCGCAGATGCTGAATATCCCCAAAAAATAACACCGTAATCGAATTCGAAATTACACAAATAGTACGTTTTAAAGTCTAAACTGATGTAACCGTTTTAATTCAAAACAGTTACTTGCACAATTATTGCATGTATACGTAGCATGTGTTTTCTAGGGATCTAGGGATCAATCTATATTAGCTATTGAAATTTTACTGTTGTTACTTGTTGAATTGACTTTCTATTGTGTTTAATTATATTTTTCCCAACAAGATGAAATTGCACAATAAAAATTTTATGCTGGTTCAATACTACTTTTTGTTGATAAGATAATTGGATAACGCAAATAGATTTGAGTTAAGTTTGTGAGAAGAATAATTTATTAGTTTATCAATAGTAGTAATATCGTCAGCAAAAGCACCAGAAAATGTTGATAAATAGTTGTCTAAGTCTTTTGCGTAAAGTATAAACAACAGTGGTCCCAAAGAACTACTTTGTGATACACTTATATCGACAGGCAGCTCCTCCTATATTACTAAAGGCATTCGTATATTAAATAAAAATGCTATAATTCAAAGCTTGCGCGTGAATATAACAGTGAAATTTTAAAGCTGTTTAAAAATATATTCTAAAGTTTTAAAAACTGTTATCGAAAATGCAAAAAACAACACCTTGGAAGAGAACTATTAACATCGAAAAATAAATTAAAAACTACAACAGAAAGAGAAAATATTCAGCTATCAATTTTAATTAATGATTCTAAAGAATTTGCAATTAGTTTTAATAGCTCTTAGTAGATATTATTAAAAAAGACATAATTCTATAAACGAACAAAACCGAGTACTGAGTGCAAAATATATAATCGACATAACATACTCTTTAGTGAATAAAAATTCCAGTTAAGTAATTTAATCAATAAATGCATTACTATTTCAACAGATGAATTATCAACTCTATTTAATTAACCTTTTATTTAAGGTACAGTAATTTTCAATAATTTTGTAAAAGAATCACACTAGTTTCATTAAAGTCACTTAACGTTTGCCAAGGATAGTACAAATTTTAATTTATTTATGTTTTGTACTCTCTCTCTGGAAAAAATTAAATGTGCAGAAAATATATGTTTGATTGATTGATTGATTTACCAGCGTGCGGTAGGAATTGCTGCCACTCCCAGATATACAGCTGGGCCTGCTACGTCCACGCTGGGTTGGACTAAGGTCATGCTTGTTGCCAGTAGCGAGTGCCACATGGCGATGGTCAAGGAATGTGGGATGTTAGGTGTAGGCATTTGTGAGATGCATTGTGTCGTGAGGGAGCGAGCTTTTTGGTGTTTTTGGTTCTGGACTTCTGCCTCTTCTGAGTCTTCCTGTGAAATACGTTGCCGCGTTGTGTCCTAATATGGAGTATTTATGCTCCTCTTTTTGTGTTTCTGCTTCTTCGAATATTTTTTGTTCTCCGCTGTAGCATGTCTTCCTGTCTTTAGTTTGTTGATATTCGATGCTAGCCCTTTCTTCAATAGATGTGTTGGGTCCTTTCCTTGGGTATGTCCCCAGTAGTTCATTGGATGCATTTCTATCCTTTTTTTATTGTTTTTCCTCCTAATAATGAAGATGTATTATATCGCTGTTTTCGGTTTATTGTTTTCGAGAGGAGTTGGGCGATGTCCCTTTCTGCTCTTCCCAAAAAACTTCTTCTGTTGGCTTTTGTTGTTGCCGCGTCTTTTGACTCCATATGTCGTCGTTTTGGTAAGGTCCCATGATAGTTTATTTTTCTCAGTGAACGGTATAATTGCCTTTGTGACTCTGTATGCCGTTTTGATTCTCTCCTTTATCATTTCTCTCCGTTCCAGTTGATTCGTCAGGTCTGTTCCTAGGTACTTCAGTTTGTTCGTTGTTCTTCTATTTTGTGTTCCTCTCCGCTGGTCCAACTCTCTTTTGTTGACGGGTCTCGCTCCATTATTAGGCTTTTCTTGAGGTTTGTTTTCAATCAATTCTTGCTCATAGGTGACCTGTCCCTTTTTGACGTTTTTCTTGTCGCAATTTTTTCTTTTGATTACCTATTGATATCCAGACCAATTCTTCTCCTGTCAGTTGTTTTTCGATTTCTTCGTGATATCTTTCCTGGGAGTCTTCGTGCTGTAATCGAGGGCTATTTCAGGTACTCTGTGGTGGCCCAAGATATATAGCTTTGTGGTTACACAGGAATATCACGGCCGCACTCTAACAATCTACTGTCCACCACAAGTTCATCAGCGGTCGAAACTTTCAACTGCTTGGATGTATAAACACTTCTCGGACTTCCTCTAAGAAAGCTGTTTGAGTCAGATTTTCAACAATATATTATAACACCCACAACGCAAAAAACATGCAACACCGCAAAACACACTCCTATTAAAACAGACACCATCAAAGCAAAAGATCAACACTTATTGTGATATTTCTCTTCCCTTCCATTCCCTTTCCTTCTTGACTTGTTTCATTGCACTACATCACAACCACTGTACCTAGTTCAGGATTATGTACGAAACCAATCACTACTCACAAATCGTCAATCGCACACCCATCACTCACCTGATAACTCAAAATTACATCTTTTACACCCCGCATCCAGCCCAAGCGACGGCACACAAAAAGGTCTGGTAGAGAAACGGGTCTCCTTCTAACTGATGAATTTTTTGTACCAGTAGCTGATGTGTCTTCGTTCTTACGTTCTGTAGTGGATACATTATTTTTGTGTTTTCTGGAGACTTATTTCTTGATTACTTTTTGCTTATTACTATTACGATTCTAAACTTTTTAATAAGCTTCCTTAGCTTTACCAGACCCGTACCAGAAGTATAAACAGTCAGTATATATTTTTTAGCATGGATGAGGTTTTCTTTAATTTTTAATGGCACTGAAACCAAGCTACTGGGCACCAATTTTATCCAACTTTTTATTATATTTTTAACTAAATTTATTTAATATGACAAGGTGTACTGTTACCCTGATGGTATGCCCCTGGCTAGGCTCATATGTAAAATTGCTAGAAAGAATTGTTTATTGACTTATTTTTAAGTTATTACCTGAGCTGGGTTTGTATTCTTTTTTTTCTTCAATTTGAAAATTTGAAATGTAAATTAAAATTTAGTATACTACACTTGAAAAAAGCATGTTATTTGGAATAATCATTAAAAATTATTTGTTTGAAATGAAACTTTAAAAGGTTTTTTTGTCTACTATTTCAAATACAAATATTTACATCATTTTGTATCTCGAATGAATATGACACTTTATATTTTATTTTATGTTTCAAATAATGCCATGAATTATTTCACTCAAGTGTTAAGAGAAGCCTTACATAATTTCTTGGTCTGGCCGTAACTGATACCACGCCAGCCCCTTGAAAGCATTCTGAGAAATTTGACATTTCTTGCCCTTTAACATTACAATGCAAACAATTTTACATGTTACACTACGTACACTTGTTAATTGCAAATCGGTAGTTTGTTAATTTAAATAAGATAGTAAAACTTTTCCTTTGTTGTATTTCTTTCTTCGGTTACTACTGATTTCTTTTCCTCTTTGCCGCAGGTTCACTGCACTGTATATAGTATGATTTACTACGTTAGAAGGGAGGCACTGTGAAACACTAACTATTATTTCTTATCAATTACTGAAAATATTATAATGGAGGTCGAAGTTGGACTTTATTTTCTGGGCACCTGTATATTTTTGAGCATTTGTAGCTTAAGCTCACATAAGCTCCATCTCTCATAGATGGATGGGAGAAACATTAGTTATCGAAATTTTCTATAGAATGTTATTAATTTCCAACTGGGTTGGTTTTCGCATCAGCTTTCATTAAAAGCGAAATTTGTCAAAAACTATTGGTTTTCCGGCATAAAAAATAAGGCGTCATTTAAAATAAGGAAGTAGATGTCAACTTCCGGTTATAACCGGAAGTGTCACATACGTGACGTTATTTTCGTTAAATAGGGCACCCTTCTCTTCCCAAATCAGCTTCAAGTTATTTGTAGTTTTTCTAAAACCTCTAATAGGCTACTAACCGTGATGCACCCTATATATATATATATATATATATATATATATATATATATATATATATATATATATATATATATATATATATATATATATATATATATATATATATATATATATATATATATATATATGTTATATGCTAAACAAACTGTATTAATCCATTCAAACGTATAAGTATCTTATCCAACAAGTAACTTTATATCCTTATCTCGGTACGTGATATAATTTGATATACCTTATCTAAAGCGATAACAACTTCCTTTTAAAACAAAGCTTTCTCATGTAAAACGCTGGCACAGCATGATTTCTAAGAAATGCATGTGCCTACGTTGATAACGATGTTATAAATATGACCAAGAGACACACTTGCAGTCAGTCCACATTTAATCTTTATACCTACAACATTTAACTATTGTAACAAATATATAATCATATAAAATATTTTGTAAAACCAAGAATAAAAGTTTTTAAAAAGTGAACACAGTTCTAAGTGATATAAAAGTGGCGCAGTCGGTAGGATTGGTAATAACGCCTGGAAGAAGAGCCTAACCAACGAAAACCTCCCCGAAGAATAAGGAACACCCCAAAAAGGGCCTAACTTCAGGAAAGGATCGCCGGAATAAGGAGACCTTTGACGACGGGCGGCGGATTCCAATCCCTAAATCAAGAAAGAACCTACAAATGAATATTTATTACGTGTAAGTACTTATTGAATCATCTCGTTTTTAGTGCAAATTTAATTAAAATAATAATCATTTCTTGCGTATTGTCCGTGGAAAGAACAGTTCTGTTGTCCATTGCTACTATAAGTAAAATAAATCTAAGTTTTCAAATTCAAATTAGTTTATGCCAGTAACTACTCGAAATATGGCTCACCAACAACAACAAAACCAACAACAGCACGAGCCACAACCTCAACCTCAACCTCAACCAGACGCTGTTGAACCGTATAAATTGAGCGAAATATTTTCAATTATTCCTGAATATGACGGTAATCAAATAAATTTAAATACATTTCTAAACTCATGCAGAACTGCTTTTGGCATGTCAATTGGTAATCAGGTGGTACTCTTAACTGTTCACATAAAAAACAAATTAAAAGGTCGTGCAGCTGAACTAGTGAACTCTAGAAATCCCACTCATTGGGAAGAAATTAAGACTCTTTTAGAAAATCATTTCGGAGATAGTAGAGACCTAACCTCCTTAATACAGGACTTACAAAGAATGCGGCAGCTTCCCGGTGAATCTCCACTTACGTTTATTGCGCGCTTACAAACCCACGAAGCAAAAATGCATGCTTCTGTTCATAAACAGCGGTTAACGGCGGCGCAAAAACAAGCTCAAACGCAATTAACCGAGGGTATGGTTTTGAACACCCTACTCACGGGACTAGAACCCAAACTCGCGCATGTTGTTAGGGCAAGCGACCCCGAGAATATGCTAAAAGCAATAACGAGAGTTCGAAAAGAACTCCAGTTAAACTACTTTGAAACTCAAAAAACCAATCGCAACAATAGTTCAATCACTCCCACGCGTAACCAAAATTTCCCCTTACCTGCAAGACATTGTTCATTTTGCAAACGTACGGGGCACGTCGCTAACGAATGCCGTCAAAGACAACAAAGTTCTCGACCCCCAAATTTTGGTACTCCCCAAATTTATCCTAGACCTAACTTCTATAATCAAAATCCTGGAAATTCACAAAATTTCCAACAACCAAGACCTAACTACTATAACCAAAACCCCGGAAGCTCACAAAACTTTCAACAACAAAGACCACCGGTCATTGCTCCAAACCCAAATTTCAATAATGCAAGACCACCTGCGATTCAACCTAACCCTAATTATTATAGACCAAATTCAAATAGGAAAACGCTTCATCTCAATCAAAATACTGAACCCGAAAATCTAGAGCAACAAAATCAAAGTTATTACGCTCTCGATAACCCTTACGAAAATATCAACGAGGGATATTATACTGATAATAACCCCTACACAAGTCCGAACTATTATACAGCTAATACTTCGGAATACGACAACAGCAACGAAGACTATTATACTGCTAATAGTCCCTCCGAAAATTATTACACGGACGAATCGACTTTCGATACAACACCTGTATATAATCGGGATTTTCGATCAGGCCCACATGCCCAGTCGGACCCGCCTTATCACAAAACCGGAGACCCCGAGATGACAGTATTGCAAACCCAATTTGGCAAAATGAACTTGGACAATTTCAACCCAAATCTCAACTTCCCGGAACAACAGTTCCTATAAGCCCCTTATTGTCTGTCAAATCCAAAAATTTGTATTATATCTATGACATTACTAACACGCATAGATTATTAATTGACACGGGCGCAGGACTATCCATATTCAAACCTAAAATTTGTGAAAATTATAGTAGGAGATGTCCAGAAAACATTACGATCCAAGGCATAACTGACCAAAAAATAAATATTAACGAAGCCGTCTTTATCCCGTTTGACAACAATGAACCATTCAAAATTTATGTATGTGATCTTGACATAGAATTCGATGGACTCCTAGGGTCTGATTTCTTAGAACACTACAATTGTATAGTGGATATAAAAAACAAAAAACTTGTAACAAATTTCAAAACAATCCCGATCCACAAAGTCACAGACCAGGGTCTGCCAAAGGTACAAAATTACCCAAATCCAGATAATCATGATATCACTCGTAATATATCAAATATAATTTCAGTTGAACCACGTATAGAACAAATTACCAAACTTAAATGTCACTTGTTCAATACGGAAGCTATACTGCTAGCTACCGAAGTAGACAAGGTAAGACTCCCTAACGCGATAGTTCAGATAGACGATAAAGGTGAATTTATTACCTCTATATTAAATGTAAATGCGGTACCCAAAACCGTTAATTTTTCAAATTTAAAACTAGAGCCGATCCAAAATTTCTCACTGAATAATATAGACGAAGAAACCTCCCAAACGTGCGTAGACAGACATTATGAAATAAAAAACCAACTCCGTCTAGACCACCTAAACATGGAAGAAAATGAACTAATAACTCAACTTTGTCTAGAATACGCGGACATTTTTTATCTTGAAGGTGACCAACTAACTTTCACCAATGAAATTAAACACGCGATAGATACCAATGATGCGAAAGCAGTATTCACGAAATCGTACCGATACCCTCAGATACACAAAGAAGAAGTCAAAACGCAGGTATCCAAAATGTTAGAACAAAATATTATTCGTCCCTCTAACTCCCCCTGGTCATCTCCAGTGTGGGTTGTCCCTAAGAAACTTGATGCTTCGGGTAAGCCGAAATGGTGTGTGGTTGTAGACTACAGAAAACTCAACGAGTTAACTGTAGGAGACAAATACCCTCTACCCAACATCTCAGATCTCCTGGATCAATTAGGCAAGTGCCAGTACTTCACAACATTGGACTTGGCCTCTGGGTTCCACCAGATCGAGATAGACCCGAAAGACATCCCGAAAAGTGCATTTAGCGTAGACAACGGACACTATGAATTCGTTCGTATGCCCTTCGGCCTTAAAAACGCCCCTTCCACCTTCCAAAGGGTTATGGACAACATCCTCATGGGCATTCAGAACGAGAGATGTCTGGTATATATGGATGATATTATCATATATTCCCCGACAGTTCACGAACACATTTCTCGTCTCACAGAAGTGTTCAAACGCCTTCGAAATGCTAACTTAAAAATCCAACCTGATAAATGCGAGTTCCTTCGTAAAGAAGTCGCATACCTGGGTCACCTCATAACTAAAGAAGGAGTAAAACCAAACCCCGATAAGGTACAGTGCATCCAAAACTTTCCGCAACCCACTAACCAGAAGGAAATCAAATCCTTCCTCGGGTTGGCAGGTTATTATCGCAGATTTATAAGTAATTTCGCGAAACTATCCAAGCCCCTCACCAAATTGTTACAAAAGGATGTCCCTTTTGCTTTCGACTCAGAATGTCACAAATCCTTCGAGGAATTGAAACAAGCCCTCACTTCGACCCCAGTACTTATCTACCCAAACTTCGACGAAACGTTTCTACTCACCACTGATGCAAGCGCGTTCGCCATCGGCGCCGTGCTCTCACAAGGCCCCATTGGCAAAGACTTACCAATAGCTTTCGCCTCAAGGACCCTCTGTAAAGCCGAAACCAAATACTCAACCATAGAGCGTGAACTTTTAGCTATAGTATGGGCCGTGAAACACTTCCGTCCATACATATTTGGTCGGAAATTTAAACTAATAACCGACCATAGGCCTCTAACGTGGCTCTTTTCGATAAAAGACCCCGGAAGCCGTCTAGCACGCTGGCGACTGAAGCTTGAAGAGTACGAATACGAAATCGAATATAAACCAGGCCGCATTAATAAAAATGCAGACGCTCTTTCCCGCATAAAGATAAATCACATTCAAGATTCCTCTAACTTTCAAGCAGAATCAAAACTAGTAACGTACCCCATTCAAAGTCCCTCAACTCCAATAGAACCCGATCCTGATAGTCAGGACACGACAAGCGACACGACGGAAACAAACGAACAAGAAGATGTCCTGAACGAATTCGAAGCTTTCGTAAAATTGTATAAAACCAAGTCACTTATCGACTATTCTAAAATTGAATTTTCAAACGGGCAACTCTTGGACAAAACCAACAAAAATATAGTGACCTTTTTCCAACAAAACAATCTCAAAGATTTTCATTATAAAATCCTTGAAGACTTGTTCGAAGAAAACGCAGACTTCCGAGATTTAGAATTAAATAAATTATCGAGTAAGTCGGTGCGACATAGAAACTATTTTATCGTGGCTCTACCATACGACCCCGAAACCGTAATCCAAAATCTATTCATCTCGCTATACAAAGGTCGTGAAGAGTTCGACGACTCCAAAACGTATTGTATCGAAAACAATGTCGAACTTCCTATTCTCGAAATTTTGTCATTTCTTTTATCGGAAAAAGACGTGAAACTTAAAATATGTCAAAACGTTACTAGAACACCCAGTGACGACGAAATCCCAATTATTATCGACCAGCATCATACTGGCAAAGCTCATCTCCACCGCGGAATAAATGAGACTATTCGTCGTATTCGAGAGAAATACAATTGGAAAGGATTGACAAAAGACGTCGAAAATTTCATAAAAACCTGCAAAATCTGCCAAGAAACAAAAATCTGTCGCAAAAATTTAGATAACCCTCTCGTAATTACGGAGACGCCTAAATCCTCTTTTGAACGTATAAACATAGACGTCCTAGAAGTCCCAACGAAAAATTACGCACTTACTATACGCGACGAACTTACAAAATTCACTCAAGCGTATCCTATCAAAGATAAATCAGCAAAATCAATCGCAAACACTCTGCTCGTTTACTTCCAGCACTTCGGAACACCCCTTCGAATTCATTGCGATTATGGCCGAGAATTCGATAACGCCATCCTAAAAGATTTATGTCTCCTCTATGACATCAAAGTAACGCAGTCTAGTGTCGGACACCCCCAATCTAATGGTTCCTTAGAAAGGTTCCACGCTACCTTGTTGGAAATGATCCGAGCACACGTGGCAGAACACCCTGACGAACACCCCTTCAACATATTACCTTACGCGATAATATGCTATAATACCTCTACTAATAAAACTCACGGATTTACACCCTACGAGTTAGTTTTCGGACACACGTCCAGTAGACCACCTGAGACGCTATATAATCAGGAAGAACTAGTCACGAAATACGTCAGAGACTTAAATAATCGCCTGTCTTATTATTATAAAGTCGCGCGCGCCAGAACTGAAACACAAAAACAAAAAGCGAAAGTTCGGTTCGACGCCCACGTTTCAAAGGAAACCCCCGAATATCAGATTGGTCAAAAGGTGTATTTAAAAGAATCCCAAATCACCGATAAGTTACGTAATAAATATAACGGGCCATTTGAGATTTTGGAACTTCACAAAAACTCAGCCACCCTCCTTAACAAAAAAACAAAACAAAAAACTAAAGCTAACTTTGACAGGTTAAAACCATATATTGAAGCCTAAATTGCCTTACAGGTTCACCTTGCTGATCGGAGCAGCCATGTCCCAGTACCAAATAACACCCATCAATAACACCGTCGGAGTCTATTACCACGACGAAACGAGGATAATAATTTCCAATAATAAATGGACTCTGCTAGTCCATAAAAATCTATCAAGCCTCGAAGAAGCCTTTATCAACAACAACAAAATCTTAGAATCAATTGTCAATATATTCACCCCCGATACACGCGAAACAAAAGAATTCCTAGTCAAAGTCAAAACACACGTAACACTCTTAAACCAAGTGTCAAATTCCCTCAAAGTAAAATTTGAAGAAATCTTTGTTAACACCAAACGATTCAAGCGTGGTATATTAAATGGAGCGGGTAGTATATTTAAAGCAATTACCGGCAATCTAGATGCTGAAGATGGACAATTCTTCACAGACAGTATCAATAAATTAAACAAAGATCAACATCAAATAGAAAACCTCCTGAAAAATCAAATATCCGTTACCTCTACCGTCATAAAAACCTTTAACGAAACGGTTCAAAACATGCAAATTAATATAGTAACGTTTAACGAGGATATGAAAAAGATTCAAATCGGATTGCATAAAGTAAATGATAGAGTTGCACTGGTTCAAGCCGAACTAAAATTTATCGAAACATGTGAAAAATTGACTGAAAGTTACTTGTACCTCCAGAGCAACCTTGATGACATTTTGAACGCGATCACATTTGCTCGTCTGAAAATAATACACTCTTCAATTATTTCACCCGAAAGTTTGATTACTGCACTTCAGGAAATCTCTCAAAACTTAGTAAAAAATAATTTACCCCTACCGGTAAAATATTCAGAAATTCCCCAATACTTAGAAATTATCGAACTAGAAGCCTTTCAATCAAAATCAGATCTTGTTTTCGTTCTAAGAATACCACTAGTAGAACAACAACTCTATACCCTGTATCATTTGTATCCTATCCCTATACTAGACAACAGAACTGGCCTTCACCATGTCTTGTCATTCTCACAAAAATTCATTGCGCGTAACGATGATTCACTAATGTACATCCCCGTCAAGGACCTGAGTACATGCAAACAACTAGATTCCCATAAGAAACTATGCTCAGACCTCTACGCCTACCCGATCGACAGCAGTGCAGCATGCGAAGCCCAGCTACTGAAAAACTTCAGAAAAATCCCCGAAAACTGTGTAAGTTCCCTCGTCTATGGACAAGGTTATAACGTTCAGAAACTACAAGGCAATGTGTGGTTAATAATTGTCTCTGAACCCATTCATATCACCATAAACTGTAATAAAATGGACACGAAAATTACCAGTGTTAATAAGAACTCCATATTAAAACTACATCCGGACTGTTACGCGTTTGTCGGTATAACAAAAGTGCAAGCAGAAAGCCGCAATACCATCAACATTACAGACAATTCCCATCCAGTGGTTATACCCTATGACTGTTGTAGTGACATTCCCGAAAAACTCCAGCTACCCAAGTTGGAACCTCTCCAGTTCGATCACCTAAATGTAGAAAATCTAGACATAGCCAACCACAAACTCGAGCAATACTCTAGAGATCTAGACAAACTAATAAACGAGCCGTTTATAACCAAACATTTTTCCTTAAGCATGTATATAGTTATTGGTCTGTCCATCTGTCTCCTAGCCGCCTTCATCGCCTGGAAATGCAGGAAAAGATGCTGTGGTTGTAAGGAATCCAAGGACACCACCCCTAATGAAATGCTGAAAAGAATTGTCACCCTCCTGAGAAGAAGACCTCATCTACCTACAGAAGAGGAAGAAATGACCGATTTTCCCTCAAAAGTCGGTGAATAACACCGACTTTTCAAAAAGAAAGGGAGTTGTTATATGCTAAACAAACTGTATTAATCCATTCAAACGTATAAGTATCTTATCCAACAAGTAACTTTATATCCTTATCTCGGTACGTGATATAATTTGATATACCTTATCTAAAGCGATAACAACTTCCTTTTAAAACAAAGCTTTCTCATGTAAAACGCTGGCACAGCATGATTTCTAAGAAATGCATGTGCCTACGTTGATAACGATGTTATAAATATGACCAAGAGACACACTTGCAGTCAGTCAACATTTAATCTTTATACCTACAACATTTAACTATTGTAACAAATATATAATCATATAAAATATTTTGTAAAACCAAGAATAAAAGTTTTTAAAAAGTGAACACAGTTCTAAGTGATATAAAATATATATATATATATATATATATATATATATATATATATATATATATATATATATATATATATATATATATATATATATATGTTAGATCACGGTTTACATGAGTGACTTTTTAAAAAGATTTATTTACTTAAAATGGAGCCAACGTTGGCTCTTGTAGAAGGAATATAATAATTATTAGAAGTGTTTCATTCTAAGTGAGTTTAATAACTGATTCAACAAAGTGTGTTTAGTCATATTTATAACATACAGAACCTGAGTAAGCAAAATATATAACAAAGGAATTGCAGTTCTGCAGTCTGCACAAGTTATGAGAAACAAAGGTGTAATATGAATATGATATCTTGAAGATAAGCAATTAATAAGAGAAGCTGTTATCGTGAAATACGATATACCTGTGAAGGTTTATTATGGCTAAGTCGCAATAAGATAGCGTGTAATATTATATAACAACTTCCCCCTTAATAAAAAAGTTGGTGTTATGCAGCAACTTTTGAAAATTGTTAAAACGTTAAATGAATATAATGCAAAAATAAATTGAAACAGTGTTGAATGAATACAAAGCAAAATAATAAAATAATGTAAAAGTTAAAATTGGTAAGCGATAATAAAACATTACATAACGTAATAAGGGTAAAATACAATAGTCTAAATTAATAGACAAGGGTAAAACTCCACATGAAAGTCTATGTTAACTCGATGTCCTCTTCTTCTTGAGGTCTAATACCGGGTCGCTTTCTCGGAGGGATCAGTCTAGGAAATTTGGTAAATACTCTGCTTCGCTCTGAAGGAGGTGAAGGAGGGTTATCCGTTGAGGGTTGGATTCGCAATGCTCCACATCTTCTTCTTCTGCATTTACAAGTTATGTAAAGTAGAACTAATAGAATGATGAGAGTGATTATGAAGTATGTGAACCAAGATACATGTTTGGTCACAAAAGGTTCGTTTATGAGGTCGTCTAGGTCTTTGGAATATTGCTCTAGTTTGTTTTTAGCAATATCTAAATCTTCTACGTCGAGACTGTTTAATTTAAGTGGTTTTAATTTTGGGATTTCGATTTTGTCGGGCATGTGATTGCAGCATTCAAAAGGAATTTGGATTGGATGTGAATTGTCCTTAATTTCGGAAAAGTCTTTAGCACTGGCTTGTATTCGAGTAATGCCTGCATAGGCGTAACATCCTGGTTGTAGTTTTATGATGGAATTTTTATTAATTAGCTCTGTTATGGATTCTCTCTTCGGACAGTTGATGGTAATGTGAAGTGGTTCGGAATTAATTACTAGCCATGTGTTGTCTTCAAGTTCTTGGAAGTTGTATCCTTGACTAATGATGAAGGAAGTTTGACAATTTTCTGGGAGTTTCGGCAATGGTTTTAATATTCTAGCCTCGCAAATGGCATTTTGGTCGATAGGATATGCAAACAGGTTCGAACATAGTTTGGTTCCAAAATAGAGTGGTTTGCATTCTTTCAAATTTTGTATAGGTATGTACATTAAAGAATCATCGTCTCTCGCGATAAACTTTTGTGAAATAGATAAAAAGTGATGTAGACCAGTTCTGTTATCAAGTATAGGTATGGGGTATAGGCGAAAGGTGTTATAATTTTGAGGTTCAATAAGAGGTATTGTTAAAACAAATATTAGGTTAGAATCTAGTTCAAAAGCTTTTAGTTCAATAATATCCAGATATTGAGCAACTGCTGATAGTTTAATTGGAAGGGGTAAATTGTTCCTTCGCAAACTCTGTGAAATCTCTTGTAACGCCGTTACTAAGTGATCAGGTGTTATGATTGATGAATGAATAATTCCTAATCTGGCGAATGTTATTGAATTTAAAATATCGTTTAGATTGTCTTCGATGTACAAATAGCTGGCCATTAGTTGTTCGGAAATGTATAGAAATTTTAGTTTTATTTCGGCAGCTTGGATCGTTTGAGTCATAGTTTGAATTGAGTGCTCGATTTCTTTGATATCTTTGTTAAATGTTTCCTCATCAATTTGTAATTTTTGTATAGTTGAGTTGAAATTTTTGATAACAGAAGTTGTAACTGAGATTTGATTTTTGATTAAGTTTTCTAATTGATGTTCGTCATTATTTAATTTATTTATACAGTTAGTGTAGTACTCGCCATCTTCGGCGTCTAAGTTTCCGGTAATTGATTTGAATATTGTTCCGAAACCGTTAAGTATTCCGCGTTTATATCTCTTTGTGTCTGAAAAGACTTCGTCAAATTTCGTTTTTATTGAACTAGCTATTTGCATTAAAAGGTTAAACTCTGTTTTAACTTCGCTTCTAAACAGGATTGATTTTTGATCAGCACCATCGAGGGTGTTCAAGATTCTGTCTAAATTATTTTGATTCTTGTCAAAAGCTAGTTTGAGGGATGAAATATTTTTATGCACTAGTAGAGTCCATTTGTCATTTGTCACCACGATGTCCGTGTCTTGGTGATAGTATACACCAACAGTGTTATTGATCGGGGTAATTTTGTATTGACAGAGTGCTGATCCGAACAGCAGGAGAAACCTGAAAATAAATTTAATTTTCAGTATATGGTTTCATTCTATCAAAATTTACTTTAGTCTCTTGTTTTGTTTCGAGATTTAATAGGGTAGCAGAATTTTGAAAAATTTCTTTTATTTTAAAGGGACCGTTAAATTTGTTTTGTAGTTTGTTCTTAATTTGTGATTCTTTTACATAAACTAAGTCGCCTATTTTGTATTCAGGTCGTTTTTGGGGAATATTTCTGTCGAAGCGAACTTTTGCTTTCTCTTTTTGAGATTGTGTTCGACTACGGGCTATTTTATAGTAGTGGGATATTCTATTGTTTAAATCTCTAACGTATTTAGTTATTAATTCTTTTTGGTTGTACAAAGTTTCGGGTGGTCTGTTAGATGTATGACCAAAGATAAGTTCATATGGGGTAAAACCGTGTGTTTTATTTACCGAATTGTTATAGCATATTACTGCATATGGTAAAATCGTGAAAGGATGTTCGTTTGGGTTTTCAGTTTTGTGGATTCTTATCATTTCGGCTAAAGTAGCATGAAATCTTTCTATGGATCCGTTCGATTGGGGATGTCCTACGCTTGAATAAGTTAATTTTATGTCGTAGAGGGTGCAGAGATCTTTGAGCAAACGATTGTCAAATTCGCCACCGTAATCGCAATGGATTCTTAGCGGGGTACCGTAATGTTGAAAGTATAACAACAAGGTATTTACGACGGATTTTGCGGATTTGTCCGGGACTGCATAGGCTTGTGTAAATTTAGTTAACTCGTCTCGAATAGTTAAAGCGTAATTTCGAGTTGGGAATTCAAATAAATCGATATTGATTCTTTCGAATGGTGTTCTTGGGGTTTCTGTGACTACCAGAGGGTTATTAAGGTTTTTCCGGCATACTTTAGTCTTTTGGCAAGTTTCGCAATTTTTTATAAAATTTTCAACGTCTTTAGTTAGACCTTGCCAAGTGTATTTTTCTCTAATTCTTCGAATCGTTTCATTTATTCCGCGGTGTAGATTATTTTTACCAAAATGATTTTGCTCCAATATAATTGGAATTTCATCTTCGTCGGCAGTTCTGACGATATCTTGACAAATTACTACTTTTAAGTCTTTTTCCGCAAAAATGAATGATAGGATTTCAAGAATGGGGAGGTCTAAGTTATTTTCGACAAAGTGTGTCTTAGAGAGATCTAGGACGTCTTGATTTTTAAATAATACCGAAAATAGATGTTCAATTACAGATTCGATATCAAAAGGTAGAGGGATGATAAAATATCTCCTATGTCTGACTGTTTTGCTCGATACAATATTGATTTTATCGTTATGAAATTCGGGGTTTTCTTCGAATATGTCTTCGATAATTTTATGATGGAGGTCTTGTAGGTTATTTTGTTGGAAGAAAGTTATAATATCTTTGTGTTCTCGATACAAAAGTTGTTTGTTCGAGGCTTTGATTTTCGAATAGTCAATTAAAGATGTTGTCTTATATAAGTTGGCGAAAGTTTCGAATTCTTGGGAAATTTGTTCGTCAGTGATCTCGTTATTGTCTGGGTTTTCGTCGTCGTCTGACTCTTCGTCGTTCGCGGCTAGAACCTTTGAATAGAATTTGGAACATTCAGAAAAATGATTAATTTTGATTCTGGAAAGTGCATCCGCGTTCTTATTGATTTTGCCGGGTTTATAAATTATTTCGTAATCGTACTCTTCTAGTTCGCCAACGAGCAAGTCTACTTCCTGGATCCTTTATAGAGAATAGCCAGGTGAGTGGTCTGTGGTCGGTGACAAGTTTGAACTTTCTACCATACAGATATGGTCTAAAGTGCTTTACACTCCATACTATCGATAAAAGCTCGCGTTCAATCGTTGAATACTTAGTTTCTGCACTGCACAAGGTTCTAGAAGCATAGGCAATGGGTAAATCTTTGCCAATGGGCCCCTGGCTCAGCACCGAGCCGACGGCAAATGCGCTCGCATCAGTGGTTAGAACGAAAGGTTCATCAAAGTTGGGGTAGATTAATATCGGAGTTGTCGTTAATGTTTGTTTCAAATTTTGAAAGGAATTTATACAATCATTGTTGAAGAGAAATGGTACGTCTTTTTGTAGTAGTTTTGTTAAAGGCTTGGTTATCTTGGAGAAATTTGGGATAAAGCGCCTGTAATATCCGGCTAAGCCTAGAAATGATTTAATTTCTTTTGGATTTTTCGGTTGAGGAAAATTTAAAATAGCATCAACTTTCGAAGGGTTCGGTTTTACGCCGTCTTTTGTAATGAGATGTCCTAAATAAGCGACTTCCTTGCGGAGAAACTCGCATTTGTCTGGTTGAATTTTGAGGTTGGCTTTTTGAAGGCGTTTAAAGACTTCAGTTAGACGAGAAATGTGTTCGTGAATTGTAGGAGAGTAAATAATGATATCGTCCATGTAGACGAGACATCGTTCATTTTGAATACCTAACAGGATGTTATCCATAACTCTTTGAAAAGTTGATGGAGCGTTTTTGAGTCCAAATGGCATTCGCACGAATTCATAATGACCGTTCTCAACTATGAAAGCAGTTTTTTGAATATCTGCGGGATTAATTTCAATTTGGTGGAAACCAGAAGCCAAGTCTAAGGTTGTGAAATATTGGCATTTACCAAGTTGGTCTAAAAGATCGGAAATGTTGGGCAGAGGATATTTGTCACCAATTGTAACCTCGTTGAGTTTGCGGTAGTCGACTACGACGCGCCATTTCTGTTTACCAGAAGCGTCCAGTTTTTTGGGAACTACCCAGACAGGAGAGGACCAAGGTGAGATTGAGGGTTGAATAATACCTTGACTTAACATTTTCGATACTTGGGACTTAACTTCTTCTTTATGGACTTGAGGATATCGATACGATTTAGTGAATATCGGTCGGGAATTTTCGGTGTCAATAGAATGCTTAATTTCGTTAGTAAAAGTTAAATTGTCTCCTTCCAAATAGAATATATCTTGAAAGTCTAAACAAAGCTGCGTTACTATTTCGGCCTCTTCTTCGTTTAGATGATCCAAGCGCAATTCGTTCCTAATTTGGAAGGATCTGTCTGTCTGTGGATGTTTGTCGGAATTTTGAGTATTTAAATTAAAAATTGATTTGAATTTTTGTACTGGTTCTAGTTTAAGGTTAGAGAAATTTATAGTTTTCGGTATTGCGTTAGCGTTCACGATCGAAGTTAAAAATTCTCCGTTGCTGTCGATTTTTACGAGAGCATTTGGTAGGCGTACTTTTTCAATTTCTTGGGCTAACAGTATAGCCTCGGTATTTTGCAGATTACATTTTAATTTACAGATTTTTTCCATGCGAGGTTCGATAGAAATAAAATTTTTGATGTTGCCTAAATTTGGATTTTGGTTTTTGATGTTAGAGTTACCAGTTGGTTGTACAGGTAAATTTACTGTAGTTTCTTCCGTGACTTTAAATAGTGGTACGGTTTTAAAATTTGTGACTAGTTGTTTATTTTTGAAATCTACTCGGCATTCGTAATGTTCTAAAAAGTCTGCGCCTAGTAGTCCATCAAAATCTATATCTAGGTTATAGATATAAACCTTGTGTGACTCATCTGAAAAGGGGATGAGAACAGATTCGTTGATATAAATTTTTTGATCAGTAATACCCTGTATAATTACATTTTCAGGGGATCTACGTCTATAATTTTCAGCTGTTTTAGGTTTAAAAATTGAAATTCCTGCACCTGTGTCAATCAAAATTTTAAATTTGCCGGTTGCGTCTTTGATGTAATAAAGATTTTTTGAATTTACGGTTAATAGGGTGTGAGAAAGCGTATTTACATGAACGTCTGTTCTGGGAAGTTCAGCATTGGATCGAAACTGTCGTTGAGATTCATTGTTTGTATTTGGTTTGATATTTGGTCGAATTGGTCTATTTGTTGTGTTGGAGTATCTGTGGGGTACTCCGGATCTAAGCGAAAATCCTGAGGATTAGCAGTATAATCCTCCTGTAGTGTTTGAGAATTAGCAGTATAATTCTCGTACTGCTCATATTGAGAATTAGCCGTATAATTGTCTGAAAAGTTTTGAGCGTTGCCTGAATCGTAATTTTCACAACTATCATTTTGATAATCGGGCGAGTAGTCATTATATTGATTATAGTTACATTGATTGTCATAATTGTCATAAGGTTCGTAATTCAAATGATAAGCTTTTTGCTGGTTAAAGCGATTAAAATTTGGGTTAGGTTGGATAGCTGATGGTCGCTGTTGCATAAAATTAGGGTTCGGCCTTATGGCTGAGGGCCTGTTTTGCTGTGATTGATTTGGCTGATTATTTTGAGGGAATGTCCTCTGACTAAATTGATTATTACTAGGTTGTGCGAAGTTTTGATGAGAAAAATTTTGTGAGTTTGGGTTTCCTTGGAAACTTGGTCTCTGGAAGTTTTGAGACTGTTGCCTTGTGCGGCATTCGCTTATTACATGTCCATTCCGTTTACAGAAGGAACAAAACTTTTGTTGCAAATTGGGACCTTGTGGTCGCTTTTGTTGAATTACTGGATTTTTGACTGGACTATTTTTTGGGAATTTTTGCTGTTCAAAATAAGAGAGTTGTAGCTCTCTACGAATTCTAATAATCGCATTCATTATAGAAGGAGGGTTACTGGCACGTATTATTCTGCCTAGATTTGGTTCTAGACCCGTTAACAAATTATTTAATGTCATAGTTTCAATCAGGTTTGTTTGCGCGGTTCTTTGCTCCGAAGTTAAATTTTGTTTTTGCACTGCAGCGTGCATTTTCGCATTGTGCGTTTGTAAACGCGAAACAAATGTTAAGGCGGATTCACTAGGTAATTGGTGAATTCGTTGTAGGTCCTGAATTAGGGACGTTAAATCTCGGGAGTCTCCGAAGTGAGTTTCTAGTAGTGCCTTTATTTCTGGCCATGTGCTAGGGTTGCGTGAATTTATAAGTTCGGCGGCTCTGCCTTTTAATTTATTTTTGATGTGCATGGTTAATAGAATTTTTTGGTCATGAATTGCCATACTTTGTGCACAGGAACACGAGTTTAGGAATGTCTGTAAATTTATTTCGTTGCCATCGAATTCTGGTATTAGTGAAAAAATTTCAGAGAGCTTGTAAGGCTCAATTTGTTGTGGTTGTTGTTGTTCGGCTGGTGCCGGTGGCACTGGTTGAACAGTCTCTGGTTGAGCTCTATCAGGCATTTTGCTTTTTTATTTAGAGATTTTTGAACTAAAATTGGTTACGTATCAGCAGTATGATACGGAAATTAAATTAAAATCAGCTTGTTTTGTTACGTCGTAAATGAATTGTGTATTAACTGTATAATACACAGTCGTTTCGTGAATACGAAAATAAATAACTTAAAATTAAAATTGTTGCGTTGTAGCTTGTATAGGATTTGTTTGATAACAGAATTGGCTTTGTTTGCCGAGTGTATTAGCGGTATAATACACGTAAATAATTGTGATAAATAATATTTGTAAAAATGAAAAGAAATAACGAGATGATTCTTAAAATGACTTACGTTAATTTCATCTCCATGAGTAGGTTCTTCGTCCGTCAAGGGATTGGGATCCGCCACCACCAGTGAGGAAGGTCTCCTTGTTCTTGCAGATATACACGCACTAGTTAGGCACCTTCTGCAGATGTTGTCCTTGTTCTTTTGCGCTTCACTACCAGTTAGGCTTCTTGTTCTGATGATGTTTACGGATCCTACCGACTGCGCCAATGTTAGATCACGGTTTACATGAGTGACTTTTTAAAAAGATTGATTTACTTAAAATGGAGCCAACGTTGGCTCTTGTAGAAGGAATATAATAATTATTAGAAGTGTTTCATTCTAAGTGAGTTTAATAACTGATTCAACAAAGTGTGTTTAGTCATATTTATAACATACAGAACCTGAGTAAGCAAAATATATAACAAAGGAATTGCAGTTCTGCAGTCTGCACAAGTTATGAGAAACAAAGGTGTAATATGAATATGATATCTTGAAGATAAGCAATTAATAAGAGAAGCTGTTATCGTGAAATACGATATACCTGTGAAGGTTTATTATGGCTAAGTAATAAGATAGCGTGTAATATTATATAACATATATATATATATATATATATATATATATAGAGATATGCATGGTCATATACAGGCCCGTTTCATACACTGAGCGGTTGTAGTGCAGCCCGAATTGACGTTGTGCAGCCCGGGGTCGGGCTCATCAACGTACCCCTGTGTATATCATCACTAAATGGCCACAAATCACGTTAGCTTCCTTCCTACAAAATTTTGGGGTGGGCTTCAAAAAGTCATATTTTCATGTTCCGAGATACACTTTTAGTTCAGCACTACTGAGTCAGGCGGCGCTGTTCCTGTATATCCAAGACTCTTATACAGCTGATATCTATCGCACGTTATATAGCCCGATATTTGGCATCGTTGCAATGACTCGATAACGTTCGATTATTATTTCCTCTTAAATACTTTCTTCATAAAGTCACAATCGATGAATGAAAGCTCTTTATTTGAATCAATTTTTTAACCTCACAAGTATTTTATCATATTCGAACAATTTTTCTAAATTCAAAAATTCATATGCCTACTAAGAATTATAAAATACAGGGTACAGTGTTATGAAAGAAGAATAGTTGTTAGCATCTTAAACATCTTAAAATGTCTTTTGAAGTGTAATACAGAAATTCAAATAAATGTCCCTAAATTAGGATTGTGTTTTTTTGCATTCAGTATTCAATAAAACTATACTTAATTATTATAATTTTGGTACTAAAATTTTCTTGAAGAAATATCGGTCATTAAACAATAATTATTATTATGCAGAATGATGTTTTACATATTATAAGGATATATAGGCATTGTCCATAATCACTATAAGCTGGTACTACTTCCACATCAACATAGTGGAGTGAACGTATAATAAAGGTAAAAAATATGTTTTTTTAAACAGGCTTAGAATGCCACGAAAGGTCGATATTTTAAGTTTGAGCAAAAAAAAATTGTCCGTAATTTTTTTTTGTGCGCACGATTACTCTGGAACCGTTTATGATGACCTTTGTATTATAACGAGATCTGGAAATAGATTATGTTGTGATCTTATTCCGTTGAAGTTTGGGATGGGGGGATAAATAGGCAAAGCAAGCAAGTGAGAGTTTATAAAATTGGGATTTAGTGTATGTACGAGAAGCCAAGTACCTACTCAAAAATTTTTTGACATCAGCCACTTCCACTATCACCCCCATTACCATCCCTACCCCATTATTAAAGGACGAAAAAAAATAAAATTATGATTTTGTGTGTGTATAAGTACCAAAGGCCTAAATTTTTTTTGCATCAGCTATACCCCCCACTACCATCCCCCTATCGATATGTCATATTGTTTTATGGGCTTTTGTGGTAGACGATTGCAAATATTATATTATTAAAGTTCTATGATCAGTTATTTCCACATAATGGACTGCAAATACAGTATCAACCTTTTTTTTCTTTGTAAGAGACTTGGATGTTGAAATAGTGATTCTTTAGGCAGCGGTTTTTTAAGTCAGGTTCCCTTTACTGTATGGTGCACCTAACCGCATGACGTGATCTGTCTTGGTTCCCTGTCAAGCCTACATGGTCTCTAAAAAAACACAATTTTGATGGGCTAACTTAAATCGTTTTATTCTATTTGGACGTGCAAAAGAGAACAACGTCATAACTGAGGAATACTTATTACTTACACATCCACGTAGTGGAGTTGAAGTATAGTAATCGTAAAAAAAATGTTTTTGCTCTAATTATTGAAGGTGATTATGGAAGGGAATAAAAAGGTAAAATTGTGATTTAGTGTGTATAAAGGAACAAAAGGCCTGAATACTTTTTTGGCACTCGCCACCACCTCTACCACATTATTAAAGGGAATAAAAAAATAAAATTGTGATTTATGTGTACAAGAGCCTCTAAATTTTTTGCCAACAGCTTCCCCCTCTACTACCTCCACTACCATGTTGCACATCGTTTTATGGGTTTTTGGGATAGACCATTTCAAATATTATATTATCAAAGTTCTATGAACAATTATTTTTACACAGTGGATTGCAAATATAGTATCGACATTTTTTTGCTATAAAAGGCTTGGGCAGGAAAATCTAGATGTGGAAGTAGTGATTTTTTAGGCAGCGGTTTTTTTTATTAATGAACACATATATCTTTATGATGGTTATTTGAATTTATATTTATAGTCGGTCTCCCTGCATGGTGCATCTGACGTCATGCACCTATCTTGATTTCATTGGATTCGGAATGACGTCTAGAAAAATGTGCAAAAGTTTCAAACCGCACATAAACAATTGCAAAAGTTATAAACTAATGAAAATTGAAAAAATAACGAGTTCCGTTTTTTGCAAATAACTCGAAAACTATTAAAAATTTTAAAGAAAGATAGATTCTTAAAGAGGAAGAAATTCCCAATAAAAAAGTCCCGACTCCCGAAACTCTACATCTATTATTAACGAGATTATTAATAATTTTAATTTAATGTTGAAAATAGAGCTCCGCGCAGCGAACACTAAGGCGTTACGATGCTCTGAAACCGTCCGGAACAAGTAAAAATATTTTTTGTTATTAGATATTAATTTTGAAATTCATAAAATTTATGTTATTATTTAAACACTTAAAGGAACAATACCCCGTTGGAAAAAATTTCTTTTTATTAATTTTAATTACTCTTACTGTTTTTATATTCAAAAATACTATAAGATTACATAAACTTAAAATTTTTATTGCTATTTGTTTAAACAAATTTTATAAACAAATAGATAAATTACGTATTTTTGAAAAATATTTTTCTGCCATTTTATTTTTTTTAGATAGAAAAAAATAACAAAAACAACCGTATACATAAACATGAAAATTCTTTTGTGAATAATAATTTAAAAATCGAGAAAATACTCGTATCAAGTATGTATTAATTTTAATTACTCTTACTGTTTTTATATTCAAAAATACTATAAGATTACATAAACTTAAAATTTTTATTGCTATCTGTTTAAACAAATTTTATAAACAAATAGATAAATTACGTATTTTTGAAAAATATTTTTCTGCCATTTTATTTGTTATAGAATATTAGATTTAAAAGAGTTCTTAAAAACTCAAAAATTGTTTTTAATTGTTCATAATCACTTTTGTCTTTTTTCATTATTTAAACATGTTTTTAAGAAAAAAATTTATTCCTAAATTTATTATTTGCAATTATCCAAAAGGTGGAAAAAAGATTTTTTTTTGTTGTGAATTTATTTGTTTATTTAATAAACAATTTGTTATTAACAACCGCCGAATGTGTTTATATTTTTTTTAGATAGAAAAAAATAAAAAAACAACCGCATACATAAACATGAAAATTCTTTTGTGAACAATAATTTAAAAATCGAGAAAATACTCGTATCAAGTATGCCGTGGAAATTGACAAAAACTAGATTCAAAACATTGATTTTGTCTGCATAACCAAAGCGTTCTGTCCGAAATGTCCATTTTATTTAACACATGTTAGAATCAAAACATAGCCTACTGCTATTCTTGTTTTATTACATGTAGGCAAACAATATACCTACATATTTAGATAAAAAAGTATATTTTAATCACAGTTAGAAAACACTAACGAAAATATTATTGGGAAAAGAGCAGAGCGTTTGCCCTAAACAACTTTATGACAGCATCAAAAAAGATGATTAAGGAATTCTTTCTGCCGCGATTTTATTATTTTAGTTTGTTTTTGGTTTTGGTGTGGTAACAAGTGCAATAAGAAGTCCTGAACTAAATCTAAGCATTGAATAAAAATAGACAAAAACTTTCTGATAATTTTATTGCTATTTGTTTAAACAAATTTTATAAATAAATAGATAAATTACGTACTTTTGAAAAATATTTTTCTGCCATTTTATTTGTTATAGAATATTAGATTTAAAAAAATTCTTAAAAATTGTTTTTAATTGTTTATAATCACTTTTGTCTTTTTTCATTATTTAAACATGTTATTAAGAAAAAATTTTATTCCTAAATTTATTATTTGCAATTATCCAAAAGGTGGAAAAAAGAATTTTTTTTGTTGTGAATTTATTTGTTTATTTAACAAACAATTTGTTATTAACAATCGCCGAATGTGTTTATATTTTTTTTAGATAGAAAAAAATAACAAAAACAACCGTATACATAAACATGAAAATTCTTTTGTGAATAATAATTTAAAAATCGAGAAAATACTCGTATCAAGTATGCCGTGGAAATTGACAAAAACTAGATTCAAAACATTAATTTTGTCTGCATAACCAAAGCGTTCTGTCCGAAATGTCCACTTTATTTTACACATGTTAGAACCAAAACATAGCCTACTGCTATTCTTGTTTTATTACATGTAGGCAAATAACATACCTACATATTTAGATAAAAAAGGTATATTTTAATCACAGTTAGAAAACACTAACGAAAATATTAGTGGGAAAAGAGCAGAGCGTTTGCCCTAAACAACTTTATGACAGCATCAGAAAAGGTGATTAAGGAATTCTTTCTGCCGCGATTTTATTATTTTAGTTTGTTTTTGGTTTTGGTGTGGTAACAAGTGCAATAAGAAGTCCTGAACTAAATCTAAGCATTGAATAAAAATAGACAAAGAACTTTCTGATAATTTTATTGCTATTTGTTTAAACAAATTTTATAAACAAATAGATAAATTACGTATTTTTGAAAAATATTTTTCTGCCATTTTATTTGTTATAGAATATTAGATTTAAAAAAATTCTTAAAAATTGTTTTTAATTGTTTATAATCACTTTTGTCTTTTTTCATTATTTAAACATGTTATTAAGAAAAAATTTTATTCCTAAATTTATTATTTGCAATTATCCAAAAGGTGGAAAAAAGAATTTTTTTTTGTTGTGAATTTATTTGTTTATTTAATAAACAATTTGTTATTAACAATCGCCGAATGTGTCTATATTTTTTTTAGATAGAAAAAAATAACAAAAACAACCGTATACATAAACATGAAAATTCTTTTGTGAATAATAATTTAAAAATCGAGAAAATACTCGTATCAAGTATGCCGTGGAAATTGACAAAAACTAGATTCAAAACATTAATTTTGTCTGCATAACCAAAGCGTTCTGTCCGAAATGTCCATTTTATTTAACACATGTTAGAATCAAAACATAGCCTACTACTATTCTTGTTTTATTACATGTAGGCAAATAATGTACCTACATATTTAGATAAAAAAGGTATATTTTAATCACAGTTAGAAAACACTAACGAAAATATTAGTGGGAAAAGAGCAGAGCGTTTGCCCTAAACAACTTTATGACAGCATCAAAAAAGGTGATTAAGGAATTCTTTCTGCCGCGATTTTATTATTTTAGTTTGTTTTTGGTTTTGGTGTGGTAACAAGTGCAATAAGAAGTCCTGAACTAAATCTAAGCATTGAATAAAAATAGACAAAAAACTTTCTGATAATTTGTTAACTAGCAAGAAAATAAAAACCATTAAAAATTACTGTCTCTGTATAATTTAAAAAATATAGTGGTATAATGCATAAATCTGTAACGAAAGTGAGTGAAACTATATCTTTTATTGCTCTATTTTTCGAGTTGTTTATAAAATATTGAAGTTAAAAATATCACGTGTCTATTCAAAAAATAAAGAAAAAAATTTGTACCATCTACAAATAATTCTTTTCGTGAAGTATACGTCATTACCTCTAGGACTGCAGTTTTCGCCATGTATTTTTACGGAATTGAAAATTATTTTTTCTGTACTAAAGCATTTCTTATAAACAATGACTTCATTTTATTTTAAATTTCCAACTGCTCAGTTAATTTGTTGTAATGTATTCTAATGTTTTGATTATTTAATTTTAACAAATTCTAAAATAATTTTTTATACTTCATTTATACATTTTATTTTCGTCATAGTAATTTAGGACTAATAATTTTTTAGTTAGATTTATGGCTAAATACTGTAATATAACTCTATCTTGTTTTAAACAGGCGTTGTGTAGCTTTTGTATACCATTGGTAACAGTTCTTTTGGCATTTGAGACGCTTTAATTGTTTTATTGCTCTGTGCAAGAAAGCAACTGTCACCAGGCCCGTCGGGCAGAGCGCGAAAAGCCTTCTCTTTCTTGACCTACCCAATACTGAAGTATAACCAGATGGGACCTTCACTACTTATTAAAGCATGTTATTTTACATAGGAAATCAAAATTGACGACGCTCTCCATTGGTCGAGACCGAAGATATAAGAAAAAAACTAAAAAAAAAAGAAATTTAGAAATTTAATATTTAATCAAATATAACTTTAGAACTAAAACAGATAAAAATAAAATTTTTGTTTGGATTTGACAAGTAAACATTGCTGTTTAATTTGAAGTATAATTTATTGCAATAATTAAAAAATTAACATAAAAAAATAGCAAAATTCAAAAAGATACACAAATCAGCAACATTTTTCTAATTCTTAACTCGCCATAACTCGCTTATATAACGAGATATTCAATTTTTTCTTTCACCAAAAACTGACAAATTTAATAGGCTTCATTTTATCTCGATTAATGCTGGATCTAATTTCTTAACTAAAAGTGCTACAGCCCTTGAAACACAACGAAGCACAGTACGGCGACGAAGATGCGAGGCTTCCTTTCCCGCCCCCGCTACTTTCTCGCCCCATCAAGAAACGTATCGGCTGCTGGCCTCATTGTCTGGATAAATATTAATAAGTATATACTATTTTACTTACATGTAGGCTATTACAGTTTATGTATATTGTAGATTCATTTTTATCAATGGAGAAAAACTACATGTTTGTTTTACGAAACTGCTGAAAGCAGTGAAAATCTAATGGTAAAAAACCAACTGTTACTGGCATCAGGTCTATTATTAATTGTGCAAATGAAAGAAAATATGCAATTTCATTAAAATTTTTATAAAACAAAGTGGTGGCACTTATTTGCACACCCTTCGATACCGATTTCATTATTCTTGTCTGACATCTTTTTGTAATAAATAACATTAGCAAAGATAATACGTATTGTCTCTGATATTAGTAACGCGATAAAACAATTCAAGTGAGCCTTCATGTGGTTATAATAAAGAAAAAAAAATCAGTTTAAAATAAAATGGCATTGTCTGATTTGTGGAAAATCCAGAAAAATTAAGAATAAATTAAGAAAATCTTTAAGTACCAGTTTGTACAGAAACGGGTGCGGAAACTAGAAAAAAATATATATTAAAGCTGCAGTGTCGCATTGTGATACAGAAATACAAGGCAAGTTACACATTTATTCAGATTTATTTGGGCTAATGGAAATTATCATAAAATTTATTATGCAAAATATACACACTAAAAAAAATTTGTTTAGAGCAAACAAAAATTTTGTTGCGTATATACAAAGCAAGTTCTGGGTGATGTTAATAAATTTTTGTTGCTCCAAACAAAATTGTTTGAGGCAACAAAAATTTATTAACATCAACCAAAAAATTGCTTTGTATATACGCAACAAAATTTTTGTTTGCTCTACAAATTTTTTTTAGCGTGTATTAGCAAAAAAAATTAAATGTGTACAAACTAAACAACTGAAAGAAAAAAATGAATTTAAAGTAGCTTTAAATATTTTATTTAAGGAGGTTTATCTTGCTGTTTTGCAAAAAAGAATTCTTAACTCTAATATTTCTAAAAACACGCCTTAATGATATATTTGAAGAAATGACGGAAGAAAAATTAGATTATTATAGCAGTGGAAATATAAGAAAGAGATTAGAAAAGCATTTAAGCAAACAAAGTGTTTTGTGAACACAAAGAAAATACAACAACAGTTCAGTCAAGGGATAATAAAGCTAAAAGGATTTTTGTTGTTAGTCACAAGTGAATCAGGCGAAGAAAACTTGGTTTCTTGAGAATGAATTGACAATTCCTGATAAAGCTGCCGGTATCTTAAGAGAAGCTATAGCTGGATGTTTTAAAACTATAAAAAAACACGACTACTAATCTGAATGAACATAAATGTAAACAAGAAGTTTCAGATTTGTTATAAACATTTATGTCGTGGATACTAAATATACAAATTTGATTTAAACGTTATATCTATAGTAATGGAATTTATATTAATACTTATGGAAAAAAAACAATCAGCTTAGGTCATTTTTTTAATCCTTTACAGATCACTACATGTGTTTCGTGCCGTCAGAAGAAAAAGAACTTAATGATATGCTTTATTCTTTTGGCTATGGTTATTCCTACGATGAAATACGTACATTTTTAACGTCTTTAGCTAGTCACGTATTAGTAAAAACTGGTGACATTTTTATACCACCTGGAGTTCCTCCAGTAAGTTCTGAAGAAAACAATTACATTTATTGCAGCGATAATTTTGATCAAAACGAAGACAGGCTAGATGGTAAAAATCCCACTAGGAATAGTATTATTTAAAAAAAAAGAACAGCCTATTTACACAAGCATATTTAGATCGTATATCCAATTTTAACCGATTTTAACCCTTCCAGTTTACATGAAAACAAAAATATAGTTATGTACAAAAATCCAACTAATCGTTCAGAGCCTCTACGAGTTAGTGAAAGCATGGCAAATAATTGTTTTGATTATGTGGTTATCTCTGACATTTTATGGAAAATATTAAAATATACGAAGCAAAGTAAAAACTTTACTAGCTGGCATGATTTTACTTCCACATCCATGGAAGTATAGTAACGACAAAAAAATTTTAAAAAATTTTTATTGTTCAAATAGGCATAGAATGTCATGAAACGTCGAGATTTCAAGTTTGAGTGAAAAAAAATTTCTGTCTGTCTGTCGGTCTGTAACTTTTTTTGTGCGCACGTTTACTCTGGAACCGTTTGAGATATCGACTTGAAATTTGGTACACATATGTACTTTAACAAGATCTAGAACTAGATTATATTTTCATCTTGTTCCGTCGAAGGGGATAAATTAGTAGTAAATAGGTAAATCAAGCAGATAAGAGTTCATAAAATTGATATTTAGTATATACAAGAGAAGCTAAGGTCTCAAAAAAAATTTTGGCATTAGCCACCCCCATTACCACACCCACCCCATTATTAAAGGGGATGAAAAAAAATGTGATTTAGTGTGTGTACGAGAACCAGAAACCTCAAAATATTTTTTTACTTTATCCACCCCCCACACCCACCCCCTGTCACTACCCCCACCCCCACCCCACTGCCGATGTGGGGTATCGTTTTATGGATTTTTGGGGTAGAGGATTTAAAATATTATATTATTAAAGTTCCATAAACAATTATTTCCAGATACAACATTTTTTCGTTGTGTGACTTGGATAGAAAATCCGGATATGGAAGTAGTGATTCCTTGGGCAGCGGTTTTTACAATGTAATATCTGAAAATCAGTTATATCTGTTTGATACCTACCTTTATTAATGCACCACCCGCGTAGTATGACACCATATATAGCAGATTATTACAACTAATATATTATTCAATTTGATTTGTTAATTTTATCATCTTACAATAAAGGAAGATAATTCTAAAGCTTCTGTTACGGCCGCTGATTGTAGCCTTGCGCGATTTATGGTGAACGCGGGATGTACCGGGAACGAGTGGGGAAGCCTCGCGACCTCGTCACCGTAGCGCGCTTCGTTGTGTTTAAAAGGCTGTGCCGCTTTTATTTACAGAGCTAGACCCAGCATTAATTGAGACAAAATGAAGTCTATGAAATTTGGCAGTTTTTGGTGAATAAAACATTCGAATAGCTCAATACATAAGCGAGTTACAATGAGTTAGACCTTTCAAAAAAATTGACAATTTGTGTACCATCTAAATCAACGTCATTTTTTTAATGTTAAAGTTATTATTTTTGTAATAAATTATACATCAAATTAAAGAGAATCGTTTGTACTATAAAACTAAAAAAAAATATATAATTTTATCTTTTTTCGTTTGAAAGTTATTCGTGGTTGAATTTGAATTTTGTTATTTTCATTTTTTTTTTGTTTTTTTCTTGTAACTTCAGTCTCGACCAATGGAGAGTGTCGTCAAAAGTGATTTCCTATGTAAAAAAACCTGCTGAATAAAATGAAATAGGTTTTATTTGGTTATACCTCGGTATTGGGTTAGTGAACGATAGAGCCAGTCATCCGACGTACTAAGATTTAAGTTGAATGTAGGTAGAAGAATGTAAGAAAAAAAAAAGGTGCACAAAAGAGTTTACACACAAAAGGAAGAGGTCAACCTAAACTAGCTTCCCCATATACATTAGGAAAACGTATTATGACTGTACGCAGTATTACATTATATTGGGAAAACTATTAAACAAAATTTTTATATAATTATAAACAATTATATAAAATAAAATATAAATATTATATTACCTTTAATAACGATAATTTAACTATCAAATGTACCGTTTTTTATTATAACAATTATACGAGAGAATTTTATGCTCTACCGAAAAGTTACGTATATTGTTTTGCCCTATCTTGCTTAATTTTCAAACGAAAAAGCATATTTTGTGGCAATTATTGTTAGTAACTTTTGAACCCGAAAAGAAAGAAAAGAAAAGAATATCACACAAATTCTTTTTTAAGAGATGACCTGCGAAGACTAATTAATATCGGGCACAAGTATTTTATATGCTTGCACTAATAGTACAGTAACTAGAAGTTTTAACTTCGGAATAATGTCATATTGAACGGATTTAGTTCATTTTTGGAGGTATAATAGTAAATGCTTGACAGAAAAGTTTCTATATTGTGCGGGGCCTTGCTAATTTATAGAGGGTGAATGCCACCCCCTCTCAGGGGGTGGCACTTAAAAAATATATACATATATATTTATTGGAGCTGAAATATAATCAAACTTTAAGAAGAAAAGGTTCTATGCAAATTTTCACATAAATTGATAGTTTTTATGTTATAATGACTTCAAAATTGCGATTTTAATTTAGCAAAAAAAAAAGGAATTTCCAAACGGCTTTCGTCAAGTATCTCGAAAAGTATTACTTTATCGAAAAAATGTTACAGACCAATTACAGAAAGTACAAACTGGGAAATAATTTTATTTTTTGTTTATTGATGTAGGATTAATAATTTCGGAGATAAGTTTATATTTGGTATCCAAGCGTTTCGAAATAACATTTAAAGTTTAAAATGCATTTTTTTCTAAAGCAAGTGCTTTGAATGAGCAAAAAAATTTGAATATCTAGGTAATGCTACATCCTAACGAAAAACTGTATTTGAGATAATTTCTTTAAATTACTGGCTAATTAGAGTAACAAAATGGCGACCTTTTTATATAAAAAAATATAAATACGCTCATTTTTACATCATAACTTCTTTACTTCTTATGCTACAGGAACCAGTAAAAAATAATCTGAAAGCGCAATTAATTGTCTTTAATTTCATTTCTTAGTATGCGTGACGTAGGTGTCTCAATTTCTGAGATATTTAACATTTAAACTGCATTTTACGACTTATAAACGTTCGGACGCCATTTGTAAACTTTCATATCTCCGAAACTATTAAATCTATGTAAATAAATAAACAAGCTAAATTCATTATCAGTTTATGAGCTTTATTTTTGGTCTCTACCCATTTTTCAATAAAACTAATATTTATTGAGATACCTATTTGGAAAAGGAAAACAAAATATCTTTTTATCGAAAATACCTTTATAGTTTAAACTGTATTTTTTTTCTAGCAAGTGCTGTATACAAACCAAATTTGACATCTACGTCATGCTATATATTAATGAGAAACAGTGTTTGAAATTATTTTTTTTAATTACTGGCTAATTACAGTAACAAAATGGCGACGTTGTTTAAAAAAAATGTGTAGACGCACATTGCTTCGGTCATAACTTCTTTGTTTTTTATGCTATAGAAACAAATAAAAAACAGTTGAAAGCTTAATTAATAACCAATTATTCTACTTACTAGCATCCTTAACGTATGTGTCACAGTTTCTGAGATATTTAACTCTCACTCTAAATAATTATCTTATGAACACTTGGACGCCAAATGTAAACTTAAATATCTCCGAAATTATTAATCCTACATCAATAAACAAAAAATATAATTAATTCCCAGTTTGTACTTTATGTAATTGGTCTGTAACATTTTTTCGATAAAGTAATACTTTTCGAGATACCTGACGAAAGCCGTTTGGAAACCTTTTTTTTTTAAGCTAAAATCGCAATTTTGAAGTTGTTATAACTTAAAAACAATAAATTTGTGTGAAAAATTGCATAGAACCTTTCTTCTTAAAATTTGATTCTACTTCAGCTTCAATAAATATATATATTTTTTAAGTGCCACCCCCTGAGAGGGGGTGGCATCAACCCCCTATAAATTAGCAAGCCCCCGCACAATATAGAAACTTTTTTGTGAAGCTTATACTTCCAAAATGAACGAAATCCATTCAATATGACATTATTCCGAAGTTTTGTATATTTTTATCTCTAGGTACTGTACTATAATAATTATTATTATTTTTATTAGTGCATATATATTAGCATATAACATATAATCAATAAAAGAAAATATTAAATTTTTGCTTGCCATGCTTAAAAGGGAACTTTGTGCTTTATAGTACGTCGGGTACATGGCTATATAAGCCAAAAATCTGCACTTCTTGATTGGGATGTGCCACTTTCTGTGGTCATAGTTGATGCCAAAAGAAAACTTTCCAGATAGGGAGCCACTTTAAAATCCGTGCAACACCAAAATGGCGACCATTAAAGATGGCTGCCATTAGCCACAATGAATGTTTTTTTATCTCAGCTCCTAATGTTCGATTTCTATTTTCTTTTTTTTTTTGTTTGAAAGCTCTTGTAAAGAAGACACTTTTTTGTCCCTATACGTTTATCTGTACACTTTAAGGGTTCTGCGCAATTTAAAAAAATATATATTTTTAATTTTTAAAGATATTTCTTTGCACAGTGGGACAAACTGAATCTGAAATCTTATTTCATATAATGCAACTTTCAATTGATGTCAACTTGGGACAGCTGGTACGTAGTAAAGGTCATTGTAATAACTTTTTCAAAATTAAGCCTATAAGTATTATAGTGACAGTGAAATAAAATTAAATAAAAACTTATAAATACTTCAAAGAGAACTTCATGCTTTGTTGTTATTTGATGGCAATCATTTTTTGCTCATATTTGACCCATATACTCGGAAACACAAAGGTCACTTGCTGTCTCAAAATAAGTACATTTTCAAACGAAAAATTGCATCAAGGGATTCTTTTACTATTATACCTGATGTTACTGTACTATTAAAACAATTCGTTTTATATATCTGTGTTAGGTAAATAAACGTAATTTAATTTCTACCCCTTTGCATATTTTTATTTTACTGTTAATAAGGCAATACTTTAAAAGTGGAAAACAAAAAATGAGGACAAATTCAAAATATTTAAATACTTATAGGCCTACCACGGAGTAATTACATTATCAGTTATTAATAATTAATGTCTACTTGCATAAAAAAAATAACCTAATATTTTATTAGGTTCTTCTAATATATCTTCAAATTCGTAACAATGAATAATAAAAAACGTAACTGTTATATTATTTTGGCGTTCAAAGAATGAATATATTTCCTTTAATAGCTGGCCCTCCATTAGCGTCTCTACTGTAAACAGTAATGGTAGTAGTGGCGCAGTATAGCAAGTACTCCTATTATATTGTGCTTCGTGATGATGCATGCATCAAAGAAATATATATTATAAAAATATAACCTACTGAGGCCCGATTACATTGGCAACATCGCTGGGACGGAGAACGAACGCTAGCTATATCCTTATATACAGCGGGCTTTGAAAGGATCAGTAAATATATCCGGGCTCTGAAATATGCCATGTTTATATAATTGAAAGAAAAATAATAATTAGCTACCCCTAGTGGCTTCCTATTAGAAAAGATTCATAACAATCGCCATATTTAATAAATTTGTTAATTTATACACTCGGGAAATGCCGGGCTTATGAACAACCTGTCGATATATCGGGCTACTATATATATATATATATATATATATATATATATATATATATATATATATATATATATATATATATATATATATATATATATATATATATATATATATATATATATATATATATATATATATATATATATATATATATATATATATATATATATATATATATATATATATATATATATATATATATATATATATATATATATGAACAGAATGATGAGGATCCGAATCTAAAATATTTTTTGTCAATCTACATAGATACTTGGATGTATTTATTGCTAATAGTGAGATTAAATATGTTGGAATAAGAGTAAATCATGGGAAAATAACAGAAAATCGAAGGAAAATTCAAGAAATCGAGACATTACAGGGAAATCATTGCAAAAGGGGAAATATGGCGTACTAATTGTGGGCTACGCTTTGCCTCCCGGTTTAAAGGGTTATTTTTTGTATTTTCAACTTATAATAAATAGTGCACTGTAACTCCCTTTAAATCACTTTCCTCAAAGAAAACGATAGAGATAGAAATAGAAAAACATATTTGCCATAAAAGCTGTTACAAGGACAGAAAAAGGTTTCGTCAATTCTTCAAAAATATATACCATATATTTCAATAAATCTGAAAAATACGATTTCTAAACAAAAGGTTGGGATTCTTCGCAGGTGGATTTTGGAAACTATTACGACTAGATTTTTGTTTAGATTTACACAGAATTTTACCAGCGTCTTTATCTCTTAGAGCTATTTTTAATGCAGGACGCAACGAAAATGAACCAGCTACGATTCTGTGATTTTTCGCACCATCCCGTCCGAGCAAGAATTCATAAATTCAAAACCTTTCTTTCACTCAGTGACTGGACCAAAGGACTTGCTACCGAGAAGAGTTTGTCTTTCTCACAGCACGTGCTATGAATCACAGTTGCATGCAGTAGATAATAATGTTATACTGATAAAATACAGATTATGCTGTGTACACCTATAAATTTTAAAACTAATAGAATCACTTGTTGTGTCTCTTTCCTGCCTCTGAGTATACAATAAACATAATTAATTCAGATAGTGCGTCAGATAGCCTTGACCCCTGGGTTAGAATATTTTTTTATTTATAGGAAATTGGGTGTAAATGGCAGGAATTGTATGACCACGATTATATTGATTTAACCACAATACATAAAGATACGAAAAAAAATTACAGCAAATAATGATATTATGATTGTTCCTTTCATTTCTGGTTTCATTAATTATGGTTAATGCTGTTCTTATTATGTCATGTGTGTACTCTTCTTCGTTTATGTAAAGTTTATTATTTCTTATATAATAGACGGAGAGCTAGCGACGAAAATTTAACGTGATAAGGTACAAGGGTAATTTATTCCTAAAATGTTAGAATTATTTTAAATTAAGTGAAAGCTTGATAGGCAGAAGTCAGCTTGTAGTCTGAAAGCGTGGGTGGAGGATCAAATATGCGGATTTTGAAGGAAAGAAACGTGACAAGGTACAAGGATGAAAATTGGTATTTGCATTGTTTTTGTAAACATAAAGAAGAAACAAAATGGCAGAAACGTAGGTGGAGACTAAAGGGTCGGCAGAAGTCATCAAAGTTCAAAAAAAATTACTGAAAAATACGTGATAAGGTACACTTCTGCCAATTTGCATATTTACTTTTTAGGTAATGTAAAAACGGTATGTAAATTGGCAAAAGTGAAAATGGAGAATAAACATTGAAAAAGTTGAAAAAGGTATGTGGCGAGCGGTATAGCTTGTCAGCCGTTGTCGTTATTTTTTCGCTATTTTATAGATGTACGTCATGAGGTATATTTCAACCAATTTGTTTATTATACTCTACGCAAATACGAAAACGAAGAGTATATTGCATTTGATCGGCACATTTCTAAAACCGGAAGCGTAAATATCGCTCGACAAAAAAAATGTTCATATCATTGTATTAGTGAACGAATTCTGAACATCTTTCAAAATGTCCGTCGGTCTGTCCGTTCATCACGTTTCTTGTAAGCACGATAACTCAAGAAAGAAAAATCCGATTGTACTGAAATTTGGACAGTAAGTTAGTGTTAGCTAGAGAAGAACCCTATTGTTTTTGAACAAAATCGATCAGTAAATAAAAATGTTATTAATGATTTAAATTTGAAATTTTTTTTTTTGATTTTTATGCTTTTGTAATTGACTAGAAATCTGGTGCAGTGATATTTTATTTTAATAAATAAGTATTTATATATTTTACAAATATACATTTCATAATGTAATATACAACCGTGGAAATATGAGTTTAGCTCATCTCTTATAACGTAAAAATTTAAGTTTTTTTACGTCTTAGATGGTGGTGTAGTTCTTACGATTTTGATTCGGAATCCAAGGGTCTCGGGTTCGAAACTCAAATGGGGCATGGTAGAGTTTTTTTTAATTTTTACTTTATTTTACACTGAGTCTTTTACAAACTAATAAGTTGGTACTGTAAAATTAAAAATATCTAAAACTAACATTATTTACAAAAAACTGCGAAGAGTATCCTATAGAATGTGTAACAATTATATAAAAAGTTCAGTAAACAGGCGAAGAGTACGTTTTTAACTTGTTTATTCTTCATATTGTCAGTAATTAAATGTACAACTGGAATGAGTATAAGTGGAATATATATATTTATGTATAAATGTATGTATATTCTACAGCCAAGCAAAAATCAACCATATGTACCGCGTTTTGTTTTCCGCGCTGAATTGTGCCAAATTATTGTAAAGTATATATTTTTCGCTTTAAAATGCTAAGAATCCTATCATGTAATTCAATACTTCGTCAGTATTAGCTAGAAGAGTAGTTGTTTTGATTGATTCTCCAATAATGAGTGTATTAAAGTATTTACCTAACTAGTATATTAGTGTGCCCAGATTAGGACAACAATATACAGAAAGCAGGTATTTTTATACTAAATAAAAGTGTGTAAGTTGTGATTTGCACAATACCTAAATAATATTTTGTAATTATAGTTGCATATCAGTATAATTATATAAAAGTTTTGACAAAATATACTTTACACTAATTCGGCACAATTCAGCGCGGAAAACAAAACGCGGTACATATGGTTGATTTTTGTTTGGCTGCAGAATATACATACATTTATACATAAATATATATATTCTACTTATACTCCTGCCAGTTGTACATTTAATTACTGACAATATGAAGAATAAATAAACAAATTGGTAGAAATATACCTCATGACGTACACCTATAAAATAGCGAAAAAATAACGACAACGGCTGACAAGCTATACCACGCGTCACATACGTCTTTCAAAATTTTCAATATTTATTCCCCATTTTCACTTCTGCCAATTTACATACAGTTTTTACATTACCTAACAAGTAAATATGCAAATTGGCAGAAGTGTACCTTATCACGTATTTTTCTGTAATGTTTTTTGAACTTTGATGACTTCTGCCGACCCTTTAGTCTCCACCTACGTTTCTGCCATTTTTTTTCTTCTTTATATATTTACGAAAACAATGCAAATACCAATTTTCATCCTTGTACCTTGTCACGTTTTTTTCCTTCAAAATTCGCATATTTGATCCTCCACCCACGCTTTCAGACTACAAGCTGACATCTGCCAATCGAGCTTTCACTTAATTTGGAATAATTCTAACATTTTAGGAATAAATTACCCTTGTACCTTATCACGTTAAATTTTCGTCGCTATCTCTTAGACTATAAGTCTATGTGTTGTTTTGTTTTGCTTCTTTCAGATGAGGCACTGATATTCTCCTCGCATTTCGATCGACTTTACATCGATCCATGAGTAATGTATATACTTATGTAAATAATTCCCAGAAATAAAATATTTATCCATCTATTTAACTATCTATCCCTCTATACATTAGTCCCTTTTGGTTTAATAGCTTTTTGAAATATTTCTACTTTAAAGAAAAAAGATGTAAATTCTACAAGCAGCGAATTTTTTTTGATTCTTATTGTTTCTCAATTTATATAATTTACACAGGCACACAAAAACAAAAAAAAATGTTTTTCCAGAGATTAAAATACCATATTCCTATCACGGAGAGAAGATGTTTGCAGTGATAGCAAAAAATCAGGCTACAGCAGCAAAAAACTCTATTTGAATAGGCGCCAGCCAAGAATTTTGGTAGGACAAGGAAATACGTTTTACTCGAATTACTTTCGTGCAATGGTAAAGTTACTTTATAAAATATTATTAAAATTTTTCATCTAGCTACCGTAAATAACCTTTACTCTGTTACAGTAAAGAAATAGTATTGTTGTAGTGAAGATATTTATTTACTAATGCAATTTATCACAGTTTAATTTTTCTTTGCATATTCTTCTTTATAATGATAGCTGAATGATCTAGTGCTCTAGTAAAGTAACTAATAAAGACTGAAAAGTATTTTTTAAGGGCCAATATACACACTCAGAAAAGTGACCTTTTCTGAGGTAGTGAATAGATATTTCTAAATTAAATACAATTGTGGCTACTCTAGTTAAAAAATCGTAGTAAAGAATTTATTTCTGGGATTTTCTCAGTTCATGTATTTTGCATCGTTGAATATGAATTTGAGGTCTAAATTGCGAAATATAGCACCGTTTTTTATTAAACTCCCGAGAACATAATATTTAGGCACTTTTTCAATTAGTCAGAAATAAGAAATATCTGTGGTTTAAACATCCCAACAAATATCATGGGTACTTCTTTTTAACCAACTTCATATGGCTCGGCAGCGGTCCCATATTAATTTCATCAAGGTACGTCTAGTGTAAGGTGAGCAAAAAATTGGAAACAAAATTTCTTTATTCGAAAATTTGGCGGAGTCGCTGGTGCTAATTTAATATAAAATTTAATTTTCTGATAAAAATTCAACTTCCGCCGGAATTGCATTAAAATTGGCAGTCAGGTATTTGACTAGCTGATGATGAATCTGATGTCAAATGTTAAGAATTCAAAATAGAGAATTCAATATGGCTGCGAAAATTGCAATATTCTTGCAGCTTTACATACAATTTGTTACATAGTAATTTCAGGTTTCTCTGGTAACGAGCCTAATATTAAAGTTTAAAAAGTCACAACGACGGATATTTTACTGTGTATGAGCTAAATAAAAAGACCACTAAAAAGTGTGAAAAAAATGTTTTGAAAAAAAAAATATATTAAACCGCCTTCAAAAAAGGTCGCTAAAAATTTTGGAATTAAACTCCATCGTCGCATCGTCCTGCTAACTCAACTTTATTACTTTGTAGATTGTTTTGGAGATTGTTAGTAGAGGTCGCTTGGCCCTGAGTTGGCCTTTCTTCACTTCGACCTAAAAGGTCTTTTGTGGTTTACCCTACAACTAGTTGTTGCTCAGGATTCCAAGAGTTTTTACAAAGTTTCTGATTTTCCTGGTAGATAATTTCCGTATGTCACTTTATTACCTTATATTGATATTGAGATCGTCGGAAAAATAAACAAATAACGAAAAACGCATTTTTAACCGACAATGTATGTCTTAGACTTGAATGAACTTTACATAGATTGGTTAATAAAGTAAAAAATACGAAAAAAAATACAAATTCTTCTGGATTAGATGGTTTCACACTGAAACTGATGAGATCAATTATAAATATAATAATCACCCCCCCACTGACTCATATAATTAATAAATCCATTGAACTAGGTATTTTTCCTGATGTGCTAAAAACTGCTAAGGTTTTACCTCTAGATAAAAAGAATGATCCCACTAACATAGACAATTACGGTCAAATATCATTATGGAGTACCTTTTCAAAACTAATTGAGATAATTGTCCACAACTTAATTTCATCTTTCTTAGGCACTAACAAAGTTTTATCATCAGCTCAACATGGATTTAGAACAAATAAATCAATAAAATCGGCTTCTTATCGTTTATTAAACTTTGCGTATTTCGAGCTTGATCAGGGAAGATATGTAGTATCACTAATGTTCGATTTATCCCGAGCATTTGACATTATAGATGTAAAATTACTGATACAAAAATTGTACAATATTGGTATACGTGGTAATTTGTTGAATTGAATTGAATCACATGATTCACAGAAAGATCAGGGTGAAACTGGAAAGTCACCTTACACAGCCAAAAGACGTAACAATTGGTGTTCCTCGGGGGTCAGTGTCGGGTCCGATCTTATTTATGCTTTATGTTAACGACTTGTCGGATTTCATCAGTAGAGGTAGTGTTACTGTTTGCTGATGATACTATCATTACGGTCTCTGGTAGTAGTTCTGAGATACTCTTAGAAAATATCAGAGTTGTTTCTGAGAAACTCAATATCTGGTGCCAACGAAATCGTCTCCTGAATAACACCAAAACAGATTACTTACACTTGGAGTTGGCAACATTGATAATATCCAGTTTTCTCAGAACTCTAAATTCTTGGGTCTTTGGCTTGATGCAAGATTGTCTTAGAATAAACATATTGATTATGTTTGCTCTAAATTAAATTGCGCATTTTTTTCCGTTTTACAATTAAAATCATCTTTGGATCAGGACGGTCTATTAAATGTTGATTATTCATTGGCATTTAGCAATATTGCAAATAATATAGTGTGTTGGGTTGTCGCAACTGATCTAGGTAGAGTGTTTGTCTATCAAAAAAGAATGATGCGCTTAATATTTAATCTTGAACCCCGGGCAACATGCAGGGATATTTTCAAAAGCAAAAATTTGTTAACTGTGTCTAGTATTTTTATTTTTAAATGCGTTGCTTATGTATAAAAGTAATACATCCAGTTTTTTAATGTTAAACGAAAATCATTAGTATTCAATATGACATGTAGATGTATTAAAAATTCTTAGTCATAAAAATACATTTTTTAAGGATTCACCACACTATAACTTCATAGTCATGTACAATAAATTGTTACTTAAAAGAAATCAACACAGTACAAATTTTTAAAATAGAAGTAACAAAATTTCTAGTCCAAGCTACTTTTTACAGGGTAAGTGACTTTTTAAAATGAATAATATGTTTTTTTTTTTAAATATTTGTTATATATGTATATGTACGCACATACATACCCATTTCGTTATCATGTTTTTTTTTACCCTGTTTGATTACAAAAATATTATATATTTTTATGCTTCTATTTATTAATTATTACGATCTATGTTTGTTTGACTTGCCATAATGTACATTCAATGTATCTCTGAGTGGTTAATAAAGATCTGTCTATCTATCTAATACAGGTAACGATGGGCAAGTACGTACATCGGGCCGGGTTTACATGCGGTTTACGTGCGAAATAAAAGAGCAACCAACCGCAGGTCGAGCCCCCACCGTTTAAATTCCTTTGTATCGTTTCGCATTCAATCTCTTTCGCACCCTTGAATATGAAATATCTAGTTACCCATTCGTACGTGTACGTACTTGGCTGCAGTATCTGCATATCAATTTTGCTTTGAAATGTTATTAAGGCAACGCCAGACTGCAACTTCTGGTCGTTATATAAACGTGCAGGATCTCATCGACTCACTTACTCATCAATGTTGCTTCCATTTCCTCTCAGTGTACGTAAAAAACTGAGATGTGGAAAAATTATCAATTATAGTATACATAAAAATAGTGTCCTTTGTCACTCAGTAATTAAAATGTTATTAAATTCGAAAAGATAAAGTAGACTCAGAAATTAACTCTTCTTGTTATAAGTATCACATTGGATTTAAAATGATTAAAAGTCATGTATATTTAATAAAAATTCTTATTCAAATTGCAACAAATACAAACGTATACTTAGATTAGTTCTTACCCAAATTAGACTACACTAATTCGATTTGTTTATAAAAATTGTTAATATCTTCACCTTTTCTACTGTTAAAGTCTCGTTGTCTGAGGATGTGAAATGATCTGTAATTCACGAAACCGGTAGCAATTATTGAAAAGAATTGGTAGAAGGTTCTTGATTAATCATACAAAGATACGAAGATGTACAAAATATCTAAACTACACCAAATTAGATGGGATTTGGGGTTTTCTCTAAAATTATGGCAGATAAATAAAAACCAATGTAGGTGTCCTAAGCTCGATATTCGAGAAACAAACAATGACGCAAACCGCGATCGTCTATCTTTTTCGAGATCTTTTTCGATGACCTCTAAATCTCAATTACCAAGTATCGAATTAAAAATCGAGTAAGGCATTCTTGAGGCACTTTTTGAGTAGAATCCGTTGCTGATAAGAAGAAAATTATGCATTCCTCAGTTTTCGAGATATAGGTATAACTTTTGTTTTTTTAAAATAACACCCTGTGAATTATTTCACTATTCGATCACAACTTAAATTAGCTATCTTATGTCATATTTATCTCTAGAAAAAGTGGATAATATTCGAAAAATTTAATATATTTGTGAGGAGGCCATGGAAAACTATTAACAACAACAACACTTCTTATAATATAAAATAATTTTGCCAAAAATGGGAAAAACTAAATTACAATAAAAGGGGGCCCCAAAGGCTGCTAAACCTCGAACGCAGGGTAGGGTAGTCACCCTGTGCTCTGAACGAAATTTTAATATTTTACGTGCAGTACCCCCTCTGCAATACGCTAGTGAGGAGGGAGCCTCACACGGCCGACTAGTCAGGTCCTTGGGGGTGGCTTCGATAATTGGGGTGGTGTAGGTGGTCAGATATGAAAGACAACGTCGTTCTAATTAAACATTTAATAAAATATCAGGGTACGTAGTACAAAATATTTCACAATTATCAGCGATAACTCAGTACTCAGTACGCAGTACAAGTATCACAATGTACCCTAATAAGTGAACTAATAAGTGGGGCCCACACGCTTAACCTAATATACACAAAATATCTTACAAAATAGTAAATCCTTGAATAAATGTACAAAAGGTCATATGCCAGAAGCGTGACAAAAAAAACTACAAGTGACCCAAGGTACGGTAAAACATAAAATTACTTAAAATTATTGACATCTGTTTGTAAAATAAGGCAAAACTATTCAGTTAGTGAAGTAACGATACACAAAATATACCAAATATTACTGACATCTAAAATGTTTCTGAGATTTACGTTACGAGCAAAATATTACCAAAACTCCTTGAAAATTTATTTTACTGTTCCGTGGACATTGAGTTTATGTACCGGATCCCTCGTTTAAGAGAATATGATTCCGCTTACCTTTGGTAGTGTCTGAATACCTTTTCCCGTCCTACCAGGGTAGTATAATTCTAGGTGATAACAGCCGCAGGTGGAGTCTAGGGTAACGTGCCGAGATCCCCAGTACCATACATCACAAGATGTCAGTCAATAATCCACCATCTAGACACCAAAATCTGGACTAGAAGCTGAAACCATAGTCAGGCTGGAAGTTCCTCGTAAAGTGTAGAATGTGACATAAAAGCTCAAGTAGAATACGAGTAACAGATCCAAGTAAAATCATAAGGTATCAATCCAAATAAGCATAAACTAACAAATAGATCCCAATACTTGTAACATACTCAATAAGGAAACATCTAACAAACGAACAAACAAACAGCCCTGCAATAAAATAAATAACCTAAATTACAAATCTATTTCAACTTTAAGTGGGTTTACAGAGACGTACCTGAGATGTGATGTGGGCTGAAAGAGGTCCATTGCCGTCAAAATGGCACTCCAAAGTCTTGCATTCAGATGACGCCACTTGCTTTGAAAATTGACTTTATCCGGAAATCCGTAGCTGCATTTCCCCAAAACGATACTCAAAACCAAATGGAAATACGACTAATCTTGTCGTGATGAATACTAAATCCCATAAATGGAGCAAAACTTACAATATTGCTAAGGCTCGTATTCAGACGACTCAATCTTCTAGCAGCAAAAGGAAAAATTATCAAGAAAATGTTCCCTATCAAAATGTCAAGTTCTTGCCTTCCGTCACAGTACGTTCAGAATTTCCACTACACGGCGTACCCCACAACTAGAATAGATTTTCCTAACTTCGTTTATATCCACAAATATTATCATAATATACTCTGAAAACCGTCCCCTCATAAATCTACCCACCAAGAGAAGGTTTAATCAACGATATTGGCCATTGTAGAAGCCTCTGATTAAAGAACTTATATCTAGATACATAATGGCATTACTTTGTGTGATCCCGAAAGATTCACAATCTAAGGCACTTCTTCCCATAAGTTCTTGATTGGCTAGTCGATCTGTTCGCGACCGATTCGGGCACCATCAGTTCAGTTTGATTATCATAATCTCAGTTTGACACTTTTGACAGTATATCCGCCATTAATGTTAATAAATAAGCCTCTTTCGTGTTTTTCGATCAACATGTGGTGAAGAAGTCTTTTTATTTTAAGTTGTGATTTGCTCAATACCTAAATAATATTCTCTATTCATATTTACACAGTTTAGTGACAATATATTCAGTGCACATAAATAGTAAAGTGCTGTGCCGTTTGCAGAAAGCAGTTTAGAAAAGAAGAAAATCGATCGTTCCGTAGTCGTAACATGATGAAGTTCAGTTTACAGTTATAAAGTAAATAGCAATTAAATTTTAATATACTTTCAATACATATTTATCTTACTGTTTTATCTTACTGTAATATCGTATGCCTACATCACGTTATATAAAGAGCCAGTAATGCAGGAATTGCAATAATTTATTTTAATGAAAATATTTACCATTCTACACATTTTCTACACACACAACGCCACTGTTGCTTATGGGATGTGATGTTCATCTATCCATTTTAATGCACATATAATGTGACTATGTTAGGAGCAAACAAGGTATATAGCGAAAAGAGCCTGTTATGTATCTAGATATAAGTTCTTTAATCGGAGGTAGAAGCTTTAAAAGGGCGTTTTTGCAATGCACTTTCTTAATGAATATCTGAACGCACTCACCCATACTTCCTGTAACAAAACGCATTCAATGGCCGACATGAACCATCAGGTAGTGCTATTATGCGACCAGTTATACTCTATTATTATCTATTGGCGAGGGACGGTACCAATAGGCTCAAATGCACAATAAAATTAGGGAAAATAACGAAAATTAGTACATAAATTTCTGGCCATTATTAAATGTGAAAATCGACCGTAACAAATGTCAAAAACTAATTTGTGAGTTAATTGTGAGTGAGCATTATTAAAAATGGTTCAATTTAGTAATGGTAGAAAATATGATATGATAAGTGTTTTATAGAATGCGGAGAAAATTCAAATTTAGCTTTCGAGCTTTATTTTAATAGGTAAGTTATAAACAGCAAAACTTAGTATCAGAAGTGCCGCTAAAACAATATTTTTAGATATTCAGAAAAGAGACAGCAAGAAATAAATATATTCAAAAAGCTACAACAAAATTTAAAATAGTTTGGATCATTTGTAAAATTTCGGGCAAAAATATATAATAAAGCAGGTCGAGAAGCTGTAGAAAATATTGATTTAGAAACTGTAGGAAGAAATCCTAATACATCGTCTCGCGAAATACAGGAAAATTTAGGAATTTGCGTTGCGTTGCTTAAAGAAAATAAATTCAAACTCTACAAAATTAGAATTAGTCACCATCTATACCCAAACGAATTTCAAAGGCGTCTGGATTTTTGCCAGTGGTTTTTGCGTTAGTGCAACGAAGTGTCAGGATTTGACGGAACAATTATATGGACAGACGAAGCCCACATAAGCAGTGCCGGAATTTTTAATCGGCATAGTAATCACCATTGGGATCATCAAAATCCGCACGTAACCGTTACAGTTAATCGTCAAGGACGATTTGGATTTGGTGTATGGTCTGGTTTTATTGGATACCAAATAACAGATCCTTTTTTCACGGTAATTTGAATACCGAAAATGTGGAGCCCCTGCTTTGGAAAATCAGAGTTTTTCCTTCTTACGTCCCCTCTCATTAATAATTATTATTAGACCTGGAAAAAAAATACTTTTATTTGCACCACACCGCCTTTTAAACGGAGTGCACCCTCCGCCCCAAAAAGCTGGTTACGCCACTGCCAAAACTGTACTATAAACGGCAATGTGACTGCTATATCTACCCACACGAATTATTCGGGTGCTTCCAGATGTACTAGGGATTTGAAATTTTCTAAATAGATAAGGCAATAACCTCAAACCCCCAAGAAAACAATCAAAATTGGAAAATTCAAAATGGCGGCTCCAATATGTCGATATAAAGTTGAGCCAGTGGTTTTTGATACGTTCAAATATTTATTTAAATAGTTTGATTTTTATTTTACAAAAAATCGGTCAAGCATTTTGAGAAATACTGCGGGAAGACGGAAGGAAAATAATGTGGCGTCAATCTACTAATAGTAAAGTTGTTATATTATTTATGTAAATACACATATAGTTAAGTAAATAAACACTATATTACATCAACGTAATTCCAGTTATTTGCTTATTAAATTTATAAATACATGCATAATATGATTTTTGTGTAATAAAGTTAAGCAGAACGAGGATGAACGGTACTATCTTAATTTTATGTGAGCACTTTATTACCTTAACTTTATTAATTCAACATTATTCTAGTTACCTACCCATTAATTTTATAAATATATGCAAAATATAATTTTTTTATAACATTAAGCAGAAGAACAAGGACGAGTTGTACTAACTCGCTGATTTTATGTGATACTCTGTAACACTTTTACAAGTCATCATAATCAAAATAGAAGCTTTTAGATTTTGCGTCTTAATTTGGCATTCAAAATAATTATCGTATTTTATTAGCATGTTGTATATTTCAGAATAGCATTTTTTCAATTTGAATAAAAAATATTATATATTTACATGGAGGCTTCATTAGAACTTTTATGCATGATTAATGAAGGATAATACTATCTATTCTGTTTTATACTAATTGAAGTATGTTTATTAAACAAGTTGACGGCCATACAGCAGACTGGATAGATAAGGTGATAATTTTTTTTCCAATAGACAATAAATATAGATATCTTTTCTTGTATAATTGACAATCAATTTCATCTTGAATTTGTTGCGTGACGAAATTTGAAACGAAAATTGATAGATACCATATTGTCACATGTCGAAAGTTAATAACTATTTTTCTGTGCAAATTTGGCAAAATATTTTATTAGAATATTTCCTATAAATAAAAAAAAATCGAAAACCTAAAATAAAGAATTACCAAATTTAAATGTATAATAAATAAACTAAATTCAATGTCATTTATTTTCCAATCTATAAAACATACAGTATTAAAGCATTTCTAACATAATAAAGGATGTAGATTACAATCACCAATTAATAACATCAAGCTATAAGTTTCCGAGTGCTCTACGTATGTAGGGAATATGCTGATCATGCATTTATCAAACATATAAATAACCCAGAATGAATGGCCAGTGGTAGTCCATTCTGGGGACCCATCTCCTCCTAACACGTGCTTGTAAGGAAACTTTATTTATTATTTAATTTGTATTTTGTGTATTTCTGACTTTGTTGTTTGACTGCAACTATTTATCATTTGATTAATAAATATTATTCACTGTTTAATTGGGTTTGATAATTTTCTATCAGGAAAACCTCTCGCAGGCCAAGTGGCCCCTTATTATGACCGAATTGGCGGTCGTGACAATATGGCTTGATGAGCTATATACAATATATTATATGCCAGTTGTGGCCCTCCACAGATATTGTATAATTACCGCACACAATTTTTAATACTGTAAGAAGGATAAAATTCATTCGCAAAACAGATTGGCGGGGATAAAATTAATGCCCGATAAGCCCAAAATGGTAAAATTTAGAGGTACGTTTCTAAGTTTAATTGTTAGTTGAAATTATGGAAAATATAAAATTTAAAGTAAAGAAAGGTCGAAAATATTTCGTCACATGCATAAGGTGGTAACTTTTTGTATACACAATTGCATAAGTTCAGTACACTTATCTCATCGGATAAGATTAGGACAAATGAAGATAAAAGGGTTGCAATATCGTGCTTAAAACTGAATTTTTCAAAATTTATAAAAATATAATATCATAGCACAACTATATTTAGAATAAGTATTACTGTTTCACAATTTTTATTCAGATTTCTCTGACATTTCGGCCTCGCGACCATGATCAAAGAGTATATAATAACTAACCTAAAATCCCAATATCCCTTAGCTTCGATGACGGTTTCGGATGACTAGGGTCGAGCAAAACTATTGCTCTTTACCCTAATGCATCGCTGTAGATCTGGACCGGCCTCTTGAGGTGCGGGTGAGCTTAGTTTACAACAACCCCACTCATAAAAAATGTGAGTAGTGTTGAGGATTTCGGCCCACTTCTGGTCCTGGCTGATGGATCTTGCTGGCTAAGTCCTCCTCTGGCGCTCTTCAGTCTTGATCTTCTTTCTTTGCCAGCTTGTCACCCGCGGGGGTAGTCATCGGTCTGTTTGGAAAACTTTGGGTTATTATGGCTGGGATTGACTGCCGGTACACAGAATGTTAATTGACATCCTGCCATCCGGATCGTCGGTGAGGTAGGGATGAGCTATGTAACTCGAGGAAGTGCAGGCCTAAGTGTTTTTGGTAGGACTCGGTCTGCACGGAGCTAGGTGACTACAGGTACTGGACGGTGTTTGTCCGGTACCTGCAGGGTAGTGGTTAGGTGGTTTTGTAATCGTAATGTCTCTTCTGTGGGGTTCTTCATCGGTGGTGGTAAGGGTCACATACTCACCCATTGTCCATGATCTGCATCTTCGGCCTCTTGTGCCTCGGAGCGTCGGCTGAATCGTAGTCAGTTGCCTCCCTGATCAACGGATTCCCATGCTCCTCGGCAAGGGTGTACTTCTTGGCTCTTTCTCGGATGATATCGGTGACTGGGGTGTGGTCCAAGTCTCTGAAGATGTCGGCGTAGCATATGAACCATGATGGCCTGATGAGTGACCTGATAAGCGTCGCTACTCCTTTCCTAGGTAGCTTCTTGTGGGCTAGGTTACCTGTCTTGTCACATCCTGGAGCCTTATTGGGTTTTAGGTTTCTTAGAATTTCATTGAGAACCCTTGGAGAACCCGCTTTACCATAACATCTGGTACTTAGCGGGTATCGATAGAGTTGGTAACATTTAGGAAAGGAGTTTTCCAGGGTGACTCACTGTGTCCTCTCCTATTTTACATCTCACTGCTGCCGTTGTCTGTCCATTGTACAACAACAATTTTATCAAGTGGTTTTGTGTCCTTAAAAAGAGAGCCAAAGCTTTTTTAAAAATAGAAATTCAAAATGCAGTTGAAAACAAAAACATAGAATTTTATGAGAGCATTAATTGAATCAAGCGATAAAATAAACGCAGGTGAAAATATTCACTGAATGTAGGGAAATTAAAAACATAATCCATGATTTAAAACAGATCTGGTATTTATTAACAACAATAAGGAAAATATTAATGACAGATACACACTATACGATATAGTGAAATAACACAAAAATAAGACATCGGTTTTATCTACTCTAAGGACAGAACAACGGGAAACATTACATATTACATGAGTTATATTAAAATAGAATAACAAATATTACGAAAAAAAAAAAAAAATTGAGAAGTCGTCAATAAATGTTAGATAAGTTAGATGTCTGTAGGCGCATGTTAAAACCAAAATAAAACACAGCGAAAATGAAACTCTGATTAAAAAAATGTCCAAGTATCAAGTAGGTATTATTCTAAAAGATATGACAAAAAAGAGAACGCCAGATCTTGATGGGTTAACATATGAATCTTGTTTGACTTTCTTTGAAGAAATTGGGGCAGAATTGACGAGGCGTTACAATAACTTTCTACTTAATGAAATTCAGCCGCCAAAAGAGTTTACGGAACTCATTAATTTCGAAAGTCAAAAATGCACAAGATTTAAATAAATTTAGAGCAGTGAAAATAAATATAAAATTTTATATCAAGTAGGTACTTTTATTTTGAGATCTGTTTCGTAGCTGGAAATTTTAAGAATAAAGTCTGTATGGCCTAAATGATCCACTGTCATAAGTTCATTACAGAATAAAAAACCGTTGCATAAGGAATCACTACTTCTACCTCCAGATTTCTTATTCAAGTCTCTTAGAACGAAAGGAAATTTGAAAATGTATTTGCACTCCGCTATGTAGAAATAATAAATATTTGAAGCCGTCCATCCCAAAAACTCATAGATTTATAGGCCCTTTCTTGCGCGCTTTACCTATTTACTCTCTATTACCCCGAACTGAATAAGATGAAAATATACTTTACTTATAATACATAGATGTACCTAATTTTAAGTTAATATTATAAACGGTTCCAGGGTAATCGTGTGCACAAAAAATGAGTTACAGACAGACAGATTTTTTTTTGCCCATACTGAATATCTCGACGAAATTAATATTTGTTTTAATTTTTTATAATTATATATTTTTATTATTATAATCAGAACTCTGAAAGAGAACCAATTATATAAGGTCGAAACGTAAGAAAATGAACTGATTTAGTTTCGTTATTTGTCCTGTCTGGGCGACTTCAGGACAAAAGTTATTACTGAGTATAACGTCGAAGGCGAGTTGCTAGCTGCTAATTCATTATGTAAACGAATAATTAAGTAGTCAATAAAAATGCAAGAACATCAGCATATAATGCCCATGAATTGATAAAATCGTTCAACTAACTCATTTTATTTTTTAAGAAACGTATATACAATTAATGCATTTTGCACAGTGATTATCACAGTCCACAGTCCTATCCGTGCAATATAATATTCGTGATAATCATATTTATGTTCATATATCAAGAATATTACATTATAATCCGTTATTGCGGCTTTGTTTGCCAATTTATATATTAATCCAAAAGAACCATGCAAATGGTGTCGTCAATTTCTTACTAGTTCGCTTACGTCTTTGGTCAAATTTAAACAAAATCGTCCAGTGGTTTGTATAGGCTCCGGTTTTTCACAATAAACATGGGGACTAGAGCTATTTTGAACATAGCAATCCTTTTTATATATAATACTGAAGACTAGCAGGGTATGGGAATTTTCGCAAGTTTTATTTTAACATACGTTAATTAGGGATCGCAAATAGCGAATTTGAAATTCGTTTTCAATTATTTTCTAAATTTTCTACCATAACATGAACTCCGTATCAAGGATATATCAAAAACATTTTGAATTTTGACAGATTCAAATTTCGTGTTTACAATGTACGCCCTTTTCAGAATAATGTACCTTCTACGCAATGCAAAAAAATAAATTTTTCATAGAAAACGGCATGTTATTAATTTACTAAAACTATAAATTAGGGAATGAAAGGAAACTGTCAAATTAATACGCATGTAACTCCGCAGTTTTCAAATTATGTCTAAGTTATCGAACAAAATTATCAGGTGATTTTTGCCTCTAAGGTTTTGAAATGGCATTTTGTATTTTAGCAGGGAAAAATGGTAACAATGTAATTTTTGAGTTAATTTAAGAGGTCGACCTTGATGTCTGCAACATGTTTTATTATATTAAGTATTGTGTTAAAAGTTTTAAAAAGCTGTGTACACGGAATTAAGGTTAGTTGATTGGATCAGCTTGGTTTTCCCTCTTGAAGATGGCTGCAAATCTTTTTTATTGTATTAGTTTTATTAAAAGTTTTAAGAAGCTGTATATATGAACTTGAGGTTATTAGTTGTTAGGGTTAGCTTGAAATGTCTTTTTTACGGATGGTTGAAACTTTTCTTTACAGTATCAGTTATATTAAAAGTTGAGAAAACTGTATATGGAGTTGGAAGGTTAGTTGTTGAGGTTAGGTTGGTTTTCTTTTTTTGCAGATAGCTGTAACCTTTTCTTTATTGTATTAGTTATATTATAAGTTTTAAACTATTATATACATTTATAAAATTATTTTTTTTTATTACATCTTGAAACATCAACATGTCATAGTATTTTGCAGGCATGCGGTGATAATCTAATTTTTATGGTAGATGTATACAGAGTGTTTTTAAAAAGTATGTCAATCACTTAACCACAGACTCAGCACCTCAAAAGAAGTTGAGTGAACCTAATTTACCTCTATCCAAAATCACACTCCTATTAAGATACAGCCCTCTAAATTTGAAAATAAAAAATATATTCTTTAAATATTGTACAAATGGCAATATATATTTTTCTCAATACTGGTACGCTGTAACAGGCTAATAGTTTAAAGTAAAAATATTAAAAAGAAGTTTTAAAAATGGCTGATTTAGGGTTAAACAACCTTTCCCTCCTATCCTTTTAAGTGGTACGCCTATGACTTTTTTAGTATATTGTATTTTATAGAAAATTTAATTCTACAACTTTTTTGCATCTTATGTTTTTCTCGTTTAAGTGATCATTTTTAAATGAAACTTAGAATACTAAAAACATTGTCGTGTGCAGGGTGAAATGTTAAAAACTCGAGAAACATCATTTATTTTATCAATCACTTCTTAGTTTCAGTTCTACATGTACCTAGTATGAGTAAAAAAAACAATATAAAATTAAAAAACAAAAAGAATGAAAAAATAAAAAACCCTTTCAAACACATGACAATGTTTTTAGTACCTAAGTTTCATTTAAAAATGATCACTTAAACGAAAAAAACACAAGATACAGAAAAGTTGTAGAATTAAATCTTCCATAAAATACAATATACCAGAAAAGTCTTAGGCGTACCACTTAAAAAGGGGATAGGCAGCCATTTATAGAACTTTATTTTAAAATATTTTTACTTTAAACTATCACCCTCTGACATATTACAGCGTACCAGTATTGAAAAAAATATCTATAGTCATTTGTACAATATTTAAAGAATATGTTTCTTTATTTCCAACTTTAGAGGGCTGTATCTTCATAGCGGTGCGATTTTGGATAAAGCTAAATTAGGTTTAATCAACTTCTTTCAAGGTGCTGAGTCTGTGGTCAAGTGATTAACATACTTTTTAAAAACACGCTGTAATGGCGTTTTGGTAAATAATGTCTCTATAGAAAAGATATTTTTCTGCCTTACGTTAAAAAGTGCATTCTTCTGAAAAGTACTTTCGTTATGAACACGAAATAAGAAGTGGCTGAAATTCAAGGTGTCTTTAGTGTTTGTGTTGATAGAGAATGCGTGCTATGGTAGAAAATTAATTAATATAATCTCTAAGCTACACACTTGAATTGAAAACTCATTTCACATTCATATTCTACGACTCAAAGTCTAAATTAATGTATGCCAGTGCGCTGCTAATCTTCAGTACCGAAAAGATCCTTAATAACACAGCCCCTCAAAAAAAAGTGGTTTGTACGGCGTATTTTGATCCGCTGATTCCGAATCCGAAGCTAGAATTATCAGATCGGTTCATTTTTCATCCATAACCCCAAAAAACACCCGTAGAGCAAAAAAGTGATCTGTGCTGCGCGGCGGACCATACCAGTGTATCGTTATGTTTTTTGTCCCACTGAATTCGAATCCAAAGTCATAATTGTCAGACTGGCTCGTTGTTCATCCCTAATCTAAAAAAAAATACCCGTAAAAAGCCGGTTTTTCGCCATTCACACTCAAATGAGTAATTGTATTTACTTCATAATACTATAACGCCATAACCTCATATCACTGTAATCCCTTAACCTTATAACCCGGCTATGCAAGCTTCTATAATCACAAAACTCTGAGTAAACAGAAATTTTACACATCTGACTAACTTAGAGTGTGTGTGATTTTATAACCCCATAACATCTAAATTCTGTATCTTATAATCCCAAACTCCATAACCCGGGGCATCCTTTAACGTCATGCTTCGGGACAAGCAGTCAATGCATCACCAGGAAATATGTACGACAGCTCAAATCTGAGCTTCTGCTCGTGAATAGGGAAATGGGCTGACTGATGAATCTTAGATAGCATTTCTTGGATTCTCATATTGATGACTTCCCAGAAAATCCAGATGATTTCAGTGAAGAGTAGGGTGAATGATTCCACCAGGTCGTCAAGGATATGGAGCGTCGATACCAAGGCAGGTCGGATAAACATATGATGGCTGATTACTGCTGGATGCTCGTGCAAGATATCCCGAAAGAGGACGAAAACGTAAAAAACGGCCATTGCACAGATCTTACGAGAATAAGAGAACTCGATATCACAAAAAAAAATTAATTGTATACGCCATTCACGCGCAGAAGCTCAGATTTAAGCTGCTGAGTACTAGATATAAAAAGTAAATATTCCCTGGTGATGCATTGGCAAAAGCCTGCTTGCCCCGGAGCATGACGCCAAAGGATGCCTCGGGTTATGGGGTTACGGAGTTACAGGATTTAGAGTATATAGGGTTATAAATGCCTGCACACTCCGAATTACAATTTTGAAGTCAGATGTCTGAAATTTCTCAGAGTTTTGTGGTTAAGAAGCTTGGGCACCCCGATTAATAGGGTTATGGGGTTGTAGGGTTATGGGGTTACAATGATATGAGGTTATGGCGTGATGAGATTATGAAGTAAACATATTAAAAATCCAACTACTCACTTGATTGTGAAAGGCGAAAAACCGGCTCCTTACGGGTATTTTTTGAGATTAGGAATGAAGAGCGAGCCAATCTGACAATTCCGACCTCGGATTCAGTGGGTCAAAATACATAAAGACACATTGGTATGGTCCGCCAGACAGACCATTTTTTTATTCTACGGGTGTTTCTTGGAGTTAGGGATGAAAATTGAGCTAATCTGACCAGGGGGACTGTGCCCCCATGCTAAGTTGCAAGGTCCGCAGCCGTCGGCGCCTCTAGTGGTTTGGACTCGGTGCGACCACAAATGACAGAAATATACTGTTTGTTAAAACCACTTTTTTTTTGTTCAATCAAATTGTGACACGATAACCAAGACTTCCCCTGTATTACTCGGTACTAGGAAATGTAAAAAACGTGTTAATATGTTGAGCAATCACTCAATAAGATAATTAATTGTTAAGATAATTTAATTTTTGTTTCTTAGAATAATACAATATATTACTCATAAATGACATCGACATGAACAATACCGAAACACTTTTTGTTCTTAACATAATAGCAGTTTATCCTATTAATATTTATGAATTTGTTGAAGTATATCAACATGAATTTCACAGAATGATAATTAATTATTTATTATTTGTGTATAAATTAAAACTTAAAAGGATATTACGTATCCAAATTTAATCTACCAATTAGACCAACACTATTTAAATTTACAAGGCGTTTTAAGCAAATCATTCGTTTGTTGTTAAAATATTCGTATACTTTATAATTAATTTAGAAAATGATTTAACAATTCGACAATTTCTCCTATATCCCTGTACTAATTGAAGAAATTCTTTGATGAGCTTTTAGAGAAAACTTGATAGAATTAGACTATTGAAATCAACAAAATTTTTTTTTTGATTTTCGCACGAGAAAAAAAAATTCCTTCTTTAGTTTTCAATAGCCTAGTACCATTCTATAAAGTTGTCTCTAAAAGTCCATCAAAAAGTTTGAATCGGTTCAGGGATGTAGGAGAAATTGTTGCATTGCGTTCACCAAATCAACCACCTTAAATTCTCTTATTTTCATAAATATGGAAATATTAAATTCGATATCTTTTAAGGAATAAAATTTCATACAGTATGAATATGATTAAAAATTTTGTTAGTAGCTAAGAGTTTTACACTCAAAATACCAGGACAAAAATATAAAACCATAAACGCAAGCGATTCAGAGCTGTATTTTAATATAAGAAATAACAATACGTACACGAGAATATACATATCACTGCCACAATGGGTCAAGAAATAGAAGAATAAAGAGAACGTTAAGGAAGAATTAGCAGAATAAATACAAGAAATGGACGACTGATCCTTAGACAGAAAACATCAAATAATCAACTCCTAGAAATAATGATTAAGGCTAGAGGAAATAGTACACCTGGGATTGATAAAACGAACAACGAATGAACCAAAGAACGTCAGAAGAAATCAACATTAATAGGAAGGAAAACATTAACAAAGAGGGGTAGTAATATACGAAATCAAGAATTGGGGACATGTTCAAAGAAGGGACTCCATACACCTACTGAAGAGAGCGCTAATACTAAATAACAACAAACCAAAAATGAGGGAGACCATGCTACTCGTGGATAACAATTGAGAGAACCACGAACAAACTAGGAAAGAACCAAAAAGAAATCACAAAGTTATACGCCGGAATCAGAAATGGAGGAAATAGAATACTTCGGAGAAGAAAAACAAGCCAAAACATAAAAAGAGGAGTAAAAACGCTCCATGTCACGACGCAATGCTGCAACGCATCTCACAAACACCTATACTTCCCATCTTCTATTACCGTGCCACGTGACATGTGGCTCTCGCTACTAGCAATAAGTATGAATCAAATCCAACTAAGCGTAGACGTGCGTACCAGGCGATGTGTTTCCCGGGAGCGGCTGCAATGCCGTACGCTAGTAAATCAATCAAGTAATCAAACAAATCTATCGCTAATAGAAAATTTAGATAAACTGAGGGGCATGTAAGTGACGGGAAACTATGTGGAATGTGAGGAGGCGAAATTATTCTTTGATGCACTGCAACATAAGTTCTCCTTTGGATACCGTGGATGAACATAAAAAGCTGTGAATTTTTAGATCAGGCTAAAGAGTATAGGAATCCGTTAATCAGGGAGGCAACTGAGTACGATCTATCCAACGCTCCGAGGCACAAGAGGCCGAAGATGCATATAATGGACAATGGGTGAGTATGTGAACCATACCACCTCTGATGAAGAAGAGACATAACGATGACCCAACCACCCACTACCCTGCGAGTACCGGACAAACACCGTCCAGTATCTGCACTCTGCAGTCACCGAGCTCCGTGCAGACGGAAAGTGCTACCAAAAGCACTTAGGCCTGCACCTCCTCGAGCTACATAGGTCATGCTTACCGAAGATACCGATAGCAGGATGTCAATTGACATTCTGTGTACCGGCAGTCAATCTCAGCCAAAAATACCCAAAAGTTTTCCAAACAGACTGATAACTACCCCCGGGGGTGACAAGCTGGTGAAGAAAGAAAACCAAAACAGAAGAGCGTCAGAACAGAAAGGCCTTAGCCAGCAAGGTCCAACAGCCAGGACCAGGGGAAGTGGGTCAAAATCGGTTAGCCCTATTCAAAAAGTGGCTATATGCAAAATTAAAGCTGACTAAATTTCCTACAATAATATTTCTATTAATTTTTTTCGTAGCTGTTATGGTTCAGTAATGGATTGTATAACTTTTAACTGTATTCTAACTTTATTATAAATTGAAAACATTTTTTAATAATCATCGTAGAAAACAGCAGATTGAACTAAAATATCGAATAAAAAATATCTTTGTGCCTGTATGTGTGTAATTTAGGGTGGCCCATCTTTTTCGAAATCGAAATTTTTTATTTCTCACCCCTGCAAATGGTTCCATTTGAAGAAAAAACAGTCCCCTCAAAATATTATTGAGGCAAATTGAAGGCAAGGGGGCCGCAGAATGCATTATTATGCAATAATAAAAGTAAATGGAATTATTTACATTCTTTGGTTGATGCATTGTTTTTTTTTTAATCAGCAACATTTATCTTTAGAATGACTAATCAAGTCATACAAATATCAAAGACATTATCTGTTGTGACTATGACATGTGTCATACTATTGTAAATTCGTAGTCTAAGAAAACTAGACTAGAAGTTTTTGAAATAAAACTCTCGTTTTATCTTTGTGTATTTTATTATGAAACGTTTTTTTCATACATAGTACCAAATATTATCCTAAATCTACAAGACATATAGTAATAAAAACAATATTTTTTGCACTAGGCCAAAGCATGCGACAGGGTTTCTTTGTTTTTATATTTGGAAACTGTGATTTATAGTCATTTACAACTTGGAGTAAAAACTGTTTTTGGTCTTCATTTTTTGTTAAAATGTCATTATAGTCAGTAATAAGTTTGATTCCTCTCTCAGCGGCATCATTTACAACTTTAATTTTGTTTACAATATTGAAACATCGGGTATAACTTTCATTTTCCTTCCATGTTGTTGGATCATTTTCCAAAAAATTCCATAGACAAACCTAATTTTTGAAAAAACTGTGTAGTGTTCTCGCATATGAAGTCCTGAATTTCCTTGTTTTCAACGTCAGTAATGTTACTAATCATAAGTCGTTTAATACCCTCTTGATTTGGTGCTTTCCTATTCAAAGCTTTAACTATTCCTCTTTTAGTGGTAACTGAAATATCGTCATCAAAGAAAGATAAGCCAACATTTACTGAATTAAGGTACCACAAATGGTTCACTATTTTCCTACTTGCGGCTTGAGATATTTCTTTGTCAATATTTTGATAATTAATGAGTTCTTTACAAAAGTCTAAGTCATGAAGCGGTGCTTTACTAGCAAATGACGCTGTAAACCAGGCCTTTACATAAACCTTTACAATAAAGAGACATATATCTTCAATACCTATTTTTTCTTTTTTAGTTAGTTGGAACTGATCTTGGAAAAAAAATATTTTTAGACAGTAAATGGCTTTGGCCATCCAACGTGCATGATGAAATGCCCCTGGTTGATAGAATGTCGTGTGAGTGGGCTCTTCTTCAACTAAAAGTTTAGAAAGCATTAAAAATTCTTTATAATCATCACGAGGCTGTTGCAAAGTTAAAGCTGCATTTAGAAACTTTACAATTTCGGCTTTAACTGGTTGTAAAATGTGTTTAATTTTTGATACCTGAAATCCAGTTTTTAGTTTATTTTGATCTATTTTAGGCCAAAATTCCCTAAAACGTTTAAATAGTGGCACATTTGGACCAAATGAGGAAGGCATTTTTGTGTCAAACACACTTCTCAAAACCACTTCAAAAATATGATGTCTACAAGGAAAATATAGAATATCTCTTTCTAATTTTTGTTGCAATAGTGTGGCTGCCCCATTTATATAACCCATATTTGATGCTGTTGTATCACAACACAAAGCTATTACCTTTTCGTCCAAATTCCATTCACAAAGCACATCATAAACTGCTTCAGTCTGTTCTCTTCCAGTTGAATTGGGCAAAGCTGGTACTCCAAGTAGTTGTTCAATATCTCCACTAGTAACTAAGATAGCAAGTCTATCGATATTTCCCATTCCAGTGAGAGAAGGTAAAAGTTTTCCATCCCAATGGATGACTGGGGCCGGCAATTCAGAATTACCGAAGGCAGTTTTTAATATTTCAGCTCTTTCTTCGCGGATGCGTTGTCTAGAGCGCTGAAGTGTGGTTCTGCTGATGGACAAAGATGTGGTGTCATGTCCTAGTGCTTCTGCTACTGCCGTCAAAATATGGACTCCATACCTGTCGCTTATTTTGCAAGCATCAAATGCAGCGGCTATTTTTGGTGTGATGATGTTACATGTTCCATACAATCTCCTCTTTTTTGGCTGTGACGGGCCAGGCTGGTCTTGTAACAACTCTTCTTGGACTTCGATTATTTCATCTTCATTTTCGTTGGAGTCGGCTGAATTACTACTTGATGATGGACAGGTGACTGTTTCCTCTAATCTAGCTTTTTCTTGCTGACTTCGTTGCATTCGTTCGGATAATTTCTGTAATTTCTCCTCAGCTGATTTTTCTTGAGAAGCAAGTTGGTAATCAATACCATGCATAAATCCAGGACGTCCCTTTTTTCTTTGGTTAATTAAAAACTGCTTATCTTCATCTATTTTCATCAACTTCAATGCATTTGCATGAGAAATGTCAAAAAGATCATCCAATTTTTCAACGAAATTTTTTTCTTTACCTTCCGCACTGACCCTTTTAGCCGATTTTTGTAAGTTCCTCCACTCTGGCATAAAGTTTATCTAGTTGTTTAACACAATGAAAATTCTGACGTTCGGAATGCGAGCTTTATCCCAAAAAACTGACACCTCTTTTATTGTTAATTTAGCACTTTCATGTACACTTAGCTTCACTTCACGAATGTTATAAAAGAGCACTTGTAATACTTGTCTATTAGACGGCAATTTATTGCCAATGATTTGTGACGAATAGTGTCCAACTAAGTAAATTAAAGTATCCTTTCGTAAGGATCTAACATCAGCCATCGTTAAATGTTTTTTCAAAAAGGAACGTATGCTAGAACTTATAATGTCACCACTGTAAAACACAATTGCAAACTGACATAAAAACCTACCGTAGGTGCATTATATTTCCAAACTTCCAAAACAAATAATTTCTAGGAAATAATTACACCAATAAAACATTATGAGAAAAGAGGTAGAAATTTGTATTTTAAGTAAAATTTAAGTGTATTACCGTAATAAAATCTTATCTACAAATTTCTACCTGAATGCGGCACGGGTTACCGTAATAAAATCTTATCTACAAATTTCTACGTGAATGCGGCACGGGTTACCGTTCACCGAATTATCTGAAACTTTGACATAAATTATTCCTAGTATAATAGTATATTTTCGTGGGGTGAGACTTAAAAAATACGCAAAAAAAATTCACCCCCTATAGAGATGGGCCACCCTAGGTGTATACCGTTTCTTGTAAACACGATAACTTCTGTTATACTTAAAATAGTTAATTTAGGGTAACCAGATTTTTGTTAAATGAATGCTGGACACTTCTGCTAAGGGCGGATCTGGGCCTCCAGCTTGGGCTGAAAATAACAAAAAATTTTTTGATGAGCGGGGGGAAGAAATCCGGAAAAAAATTTTTTAAAGAGCGGGAGGGGAGAAATCCGAGAAAATATTTTTTCCGTCCAAAAATTTATACTGTAACTTCACTATAACCTAAATGCTGAACTTATGCTGGACACTTATAATACTTTCCAGCGAAATTCCGGACATATGGTCAAAATGCTGGACTATCGCTGGACACTTGTAAATGCTGGACAGTACTCCAAAATTCCGGACAATCCAGCGAAATTCCGGACGTATGGTCACCCTAAGTTAATTACAATTTGGAATATATGTAAAACAGCATAGTACAATAATCCTTATTGAAATTGGGCCATATCTGTAATACAGGGTAACCAGAGGCCTACACCCTCTTACTCTCACGTAAAACAGGTTTTATTTTATTTCAGAGCAAAATGTTATTAAGGTTTTTGATTAAGCATACAAAAATATGAAGATTATAAGATTTATAAATCGCAATATACCGGGTGTATGTTACGTTCAAACCAACTTTATTTAAATTAGATTTATATCAATGTTATCCTAAAATTTGGAACATAGTATTTTCAATAAGATTATTATGAGTGAGAGTTTGTAGGCCTCTGGTTATCACCATGTATTAGAGATATGGCCTAATTTCAATAGGGATTATTGTTCTATGCTGTTTTCATATGTTCCAAATTGGAGTTAAATATTTTAAGTCTAACAGAAGTTATCGTGTTTACAAGAAACGGTATACACACATACATTTACACGAACAAACACACTTACAGACACAAAGACATTTTTTATTCGATATTTAAGTTCAGCCTGCTGTGAAACGGATATCTGTGCAAAAAGTTTTTTTCTACGGTGTTGTTAATTTTTTTTTCAATTTGTAATAAATTTATAATAAAGTTGGAATACATTTAAAAGATATACAATCCATTACTGAACCATAAAGATACGAAAAAAATAATAGTAACATTACTGTAGAAAATAAATGTAGTAAAACGTTTTCTGTATTTTCTTCAGTATTTTACCTTACAGAGATAAATGAGGTGAAATAAAGACATAATTCTTTTGATAACATAAATTCAAATAAAATATGTAATCACTGTGAAATCATCTAATATATAAAAATCTCGTGTCACAGTGTTTGTTATCGAACTCCTCCGAAACGGCTTGACCGATTTTTATGAAATTTTTGGTGTATATTTGGTAGGTCTGAGAATAGGTCGTAGGCTATTTTTTATACCCCTAGGTGATAAAGGTGGCCCTATCCAGAAATTTTCCTTTTATTTTTTGGACAAAAATTTATAATTTATATTATATGGCAAAACAACGTTTGCTGGGTCAGCTAGTTATTATATAAATTGCAAGCAAATAGAAGGACACCAAAAATAGAATTAATTAGATCAGTAAAAAGAAACAAGTACTATTAAACTTTTATGAAAGAGTCTGATTATAAAATTACCACGGCAATATAAATTTGGGTTCGACTTTTAAAAATCTAGATGATAACGCAAACTGCCCTTGTATATTTCTGTGTCTCAATCCAAAGAGAGAGATAAATGATACGGGATATGAATTGTTTCAGTATGTAGCACTAAAAAGCCTGCAGATTCAGAGCATGTATTGAGAAAAATAATTGTCAGCTTAAATAATATATCCATGGAAAAGAATTTCTCAAATAATTTCACTCTTTGTTTTATTGCATCATATGACAACATATTATAGACACTCATCCGTGGAATCAACTTCCGGTTTGGCCAAAACTGGTTACAGTCTATAGCAAAATTTGATTAATTCCGTAAATTTTAATAATTTCAGATACCTAATAATTACGAAACCAGTTACATCTTTTATAATTGTTTGCCCAATCAAATAAGTACGTAATAAGAAAAAACTATAATGTAATGTTTTATGCTGGAATGAGCTAAGAATTGAATCTTTGTTGTACAAAATGCGCCATGTGTACACTCTGCGGGAGAGACACTTCCGAAAAAATGGTAATATGTCGAATATCTAGAAAAGTATCACGGATACAGAAAATTTGAATCTTAACAATCTTGTTACATTTATTACAGTCTGGTTTTCTTTTTATTTCTGTGCGAAAAAATTTAGCGAGTTGGAACCAGAAAATTAGAATTCTATTTTTTTGAAATTTTAGGAGGGTACGATTTTTTGCGACTATAGAAGAATTTCTCTTCTTAACTAAGCATAACAACTTCAATAGTTGTATTGATATGTATTATTAGCTTACCGCTTCATTTTCGCGAGAAGTGGTTTAATAGTGGAGTACGGTTTCATGTGACACTTGATATGTCAAAACACTAACCGCAGCTTACCCAGCTTTCGACGTGGGTTATCGCTGTCCTTGTTTACTGTCAAGCCCGTAAACTTTCTGAATTTGTAAGAAATAATCTATTAGCATTCTCGCGACACCGGTTTGCAAATATAAATATTATGGTGGGGGTGGGGGAATCACTATATACCACTCTTATTTAATCCGATATGTCGCAAAAATGGTCTTAATGTAAACTGATGTAAACGTAAATAACAAATCATCAGAGCACTACCACCAACATGATAAATGAAAACATGAATTCTCTAGAATTGAATTCTCATTATATACGTCATTATTTATCACCTTTTTATTTTCAAAACCAATTTGTTCTTGCATGTGATGATTAGAACTTTTTTTAGTATGATATACACAATGTATATACTTTTTGATCATACAGTGCGTGTAATTTCGGATTGGGCATGTACTTCCACGTAGCGCGAGAGATATGACAGAACAGCAAACTCGCCCGTCGGCGGTATAGATTAAAGAGTCGGCACTAGACCACTAAAGCATCCCCGTTCTCAGTTATTTCATTTCAGCCAGCTGCCATACGCGATGTTGCAATTCTTACTTCCTATGCCCAGCCCACCACTATACACACTGTATAACAATATTTTGTAAATTTTGTTGAAGGAAGCGACCCTATTGACATTTTATTAATAATGTAAATAAAAAGTCCTTTTAAAACTATTTTATACCTGGTAGGAGCATGAAGGTTTATGTTAGTGTGGGGAGAGGGTGCTTGACGTAGGGGGTTGGGGGTGTTGGGGTGTTGTATTGTAGTAGGGAGAGCTTAGGGTGCAGTGTGTTCAAAGAACATATGATTCTCAAGTTTAAAAACATCTAAGCATGTGTATGTAGTTCTGTTCGAGGTGAAATAGATTAGATATTGAATATATATGATAAAAAAAAATTAAAGGGCCGAAAGCCGGCCGTATAGGTCCTCCTTTCAATGCGATGTAAATTAATCGAGTTATACTTGGAAAACCAATAGAAACACTCGAAAAATAAACTGTTTGACCGTGATTTCATTTTGAATATAAGTCAAGATCATGCACTGAGTTAAAGCCAATTCTACAGAGTGTTATCCACGATGATTCAAACTTTTACACTTTTAAACTGTCATAACTAATTTTATCAAATTGAACATTGTATATATATCTTTATTTAAAATGTTTTGGTAGTCAATTACCTGCATGCTGATACCTCACATTGTCTACTTTTCGAGTCTTTTCCGCTTGAAACTATCGAAAGCATTCAAATCTCTAACGAAATTTAAAAATACATACTATTAAAAGTACGGCTCTATATTATAAACAATAACGTAATTGTGTGAACGACCATTTTCATTTTAATAATCATTGTATCTATCGATTTGAATCTTTTGGTCAATATATTGGTTATTTGTTAAACAGAAAATACTGTTATTGTTGTAGAACCTTCCAGAATTAACCTGACTCGAAGCCAAAAATAAAAATTCGACTTAGGCAAAAATTTCATTTAAGGATATTTTCAAGAGTCAAGAGATTTCAGAGCCACAGACTAGTCCAAAAGGACCGTTGTGAGTTCGCTAAGGCACAACCGGGTAAAAATTCGAAGAAACACCGAATGTTTACTTAGGAAATATATTTTGGTCCAGGATATGAGAGTGAAAGTATATGGTGGTCATGGAAAAATGAATCACATACTTTTTAAAAAGTACGCCAAAAAGTACTTTGAAAATATTAAAAATATTTTCAACTTTAATTCCTCCGCCGAAGACATTGACCATGGAGGTACAGTCATTATATATCTTGCTCTAAAGATGGACCATAAAATTTTAACAAGGCAATGTATAAAAAAGGCGAAACCGACGAATTTGGCAAAAGCGGCGTAGCGCCTATAAGCAAAAATTGGCAAAAAATCATTGAAAACGCACAAGGCCGGTTTCTCGCATAAAACAAATTTGGATTCTCCCAGCAACTCGTAATTTGGTCGAGTGTGTTGGGTAGTCAATACAAAGCGATGGTAGGAAAGCCAATAGCAGAGCTTTCCAAATAATAAAGTTATAGAAAAAACCGCCTTGTGCACAAAGGACTCAAAAGTCCATTTTGCCCAAAAGTCTTTCGGAGGCGAGTCGCTGTCATTTTTCCTATATTGAACCTGCATGGGGACAAGTACGTCGTAAGACTGGTCGAAAGTTAGTAAACTCCTGTATTAGTCGAACTCCGTCCCGTGAATGATAAAATCATGATCTGGGATCTTTAAGATTCATAAGCGATCCAAAATGTTTAACAATTTTTAAAATAAATTCGACAAAAAAAAAATTGAGATAGTCCAAAAAATATTTTCCGGGCGCAAAAATCTTGGGGCGCCAAATCAGCAGTATTATTTTCTATCAAACGTGTTTGAACAGGGCTTTCCGGTAGATAATTCCTCTATTCCAAAAGAAAACAAGAAAACCAACTATTTGAAGCTTCCAAAAGGAGTCCTAGGCCTGGCGTCGTGAAAACTGAAAGTTTCATTGCTCTTAATCTCCAGTAGGTAGATTCTTAACTTTTTTTTTTCGGAAATTTTCTCCTGTTAAGCACATTTTGTCATTTTCATTAATAAATTCAGCTAAATCGTACACTCAAAGAAATAGTATAGGTAAATTCAACAAAAAAAATGATTAACTAACAATATCGTTAATTTTGTTAAACCAAACGGTGATTGTTATTTTAATTAATAAAAAGTTTTCGTACAACAAAACAAACATTAACTTAAAAAATAGATGAATAAGACTATTATTTTGTTCGTCTGACTATTATTTTGTTGAATTCTGTCAAATTAAACTAGATAATAGTATATTTTATTTTTAACTATTATCGAATTGTAATTCTAACCCAGTATTAGTTCGCTGTACTATTGTACTTGGTAGACAAACCAATATTATTGTCGTCTTCTAGAAGTTCTAAAAGAATTACCATAAAATTTGCTTGTTTACCACGTAGTCTATTACAGAAATTATTCCCAGATGACGCCACATACAAATCACTAACAATAATCCATCATGCATTATCTTACACTCTTATGAATTTATAGAAAATTAATAATATGATTGCAGTGTTCAAATTCTCTCAGGGATCATCGATATATTTGGATGGATCTTATAAACGATCTCTAATCTTTGGTTTGGGTGGTCTGATGTCTCAATACTGAGATTTTGGCTAACCAAAAAAAACTTCATCATACAATAAAGTGTAGATCAACCTAAAAATTAGTTGGTGAACAAAAAACAAAGTCGTTGTACTATTTAATTGTAGACCAAATTGAAAATGGTTAGTGAACATAAAAAAATGTCATTGTACTATTTAATTTGTTACAAGAAGATATGATTATTAAACTACTATTTGTTTACGAAAACAAATAAAGTTGTATGACTATTCTTTACTGATTGATTTAACTATGAAACTAGATAGGCGCGATTTCATATGCTCTTTTTGGTTGAATTTACCTATCATTTTCTTTGAGTGTAGTTTTTTAAATGGGTTTCAAATAGAAAAGTATAGTGCAATTTGCAATTTTAACAGATATTTTGCGTTTTTAATCCAGAATTCGCCCCCCCACCCCCACCCTCAGGAAAGAGTCAAAGCCGCCCCTGCTCACTTGTATGGTCAAAAAGTCATTTGCCTTAGTTGGGAAGGCATGATTTTTTAACATAATACTGTATTATTTTACACTTATTAGATAAATGGTATTCTTTGAACTAATTGCATTTTATTGATGTAAGGACTTGTTGCTAGTCTTAATCCCTGAAGTTTTCGTTTGGAAGACCTAAACAACTGAGCTAATCGGGATCTCATGATACCCTAAGTTGCATACTCAGTGTTTTGGTCGCCTTACGGGAGCTTCATAGAGATTTTTTATGCGAATTCTCCAGAAATCTTTAAGTGCAGAGACCATTATTAGTCGGTAAATATATACAAATCACGTCAAATTCCAATCCCGTCGGAGAAAAGTCTTCGATAGGGATTTTTTTATGCAAAAATAGCAGAAACCAAAAGACGTCAGACCACTTATTACTGTATAAACAGATCCGAATCACGTCAAATTCCAATCCGGTCGGAGAGAAATCTTCGATAGGGATTTTTTTTATTCAAAAATCGCAATAATTCAAAGATGTAAAAGCCCTTATTGTCAGTGAATAATTGAAATCATGTCCTGAGAGAGCGTTGGTAATGATCTGAGGTAGTGCAGCCTTGACTTATTAGTCGTCTATCGTAGCATATCTTATCTCGAACCCGCTTGGGAGTGGAAGAACGGGACAGAACGCGACTGGTGTCCTTCTAAATATAAATTGGTGTCGCGTGTCTGTATGTCAATAAAGAAATGATCCATTTATGTACCGCGTATGGCATGGTTCGTGAATTAGCTGGATATCTTCTATTTCTTACTAAGCTCTCTCTCTTTCCCTCTCATTAATATACGTACACTTACTAACATAACACCCTGTTTATGGACCTACCTCTATCACCATGATATGGATGCATTTAATATCGATCAATTGTGTCTATAAAAATTGCATTTAATCGAATATTAATTACGGAATGGCTGTTCCAAGCAATAAAGTTTAAAACCATAAACATGCATAAACTTCTGATAGTTTATATAATTAATAATTACATAAAACGACCTATAAAAAATTTTTACCAAAAATCGTCAATTCAGTAAATAGAAAATAAGCTTATTGGAAGGTTAAAGGTAAAATATCGCAATTGTTTACACAATAATGAGAGTAATAACCCACATTTAAAGAGTTTATGTTAAGTATATTCATTTCACTTACTAATTTATTTTGTTTACATACTTCCGCTAACATAGTTGTGTTTATCTCTACTGTTTTTAGAATTTAGATAACAGTAATGCTTCATTTAGTTGCATATTTTTAATTTCTTACTCACGTAAGAAAGAGTTATTTAAATAATACACTTGGGTATCATATTGAGAAACTACCGCTACGCCACACACTGTGGCAATACAGTCAAAAATCGCTCTGAGAGTCAGTGGCGAAGCAAGAAACCGTAGGGCCCTGTGCAGAAAACCGAACCCCCAGGTTATAGTAGAAATATTTGTTTAGTGAAAAAATGTAATGTACAAAACCAAAGAAAATATAAGCCCAACTGCATGTTTGGGCCCTTGTGTATTGTACAACTGTGCTATGCCATAGTTCTGCCACTGCCGAGAGTCAACTTTTGAGCTACTAACGTTTTTTTTTTAACTTGCAAAGAAGTCACTGCCTTTGACGAATTTTACTTTCACATCCACGTAGTGGAGTGGAAGTATAGTAACGCAATTTTTTTTTGTTGCAATATTCTTAGAATGTTATGAAACGTCGAGATTTTAAGTTTGAGTAAAAAAAAATCTGTCTAACTTTTATTGTACCTACACACGTTTACTCTGGAACCGTTTATTGTATTGACTTGAAATTTAGTGCACTTTATGTATTATAACAAGATCTGGAACTTGATTTTGATCTAATTTCGTTGAAGGCTTCGTGGGTAAATGGAGGTAAATAGGGGTAAATGAGAGTAAATAGGTAAAGCAAGCAAGTAGGAGTCCATAAAATTTGGATTTAGGAAATATATAAGAAGCTGAGGTCTTAAAATTTTTTTTTGGGATCAGACACCCCCACTATCACCCCCATTACCACCCCCACGCTGTTATTAAAGGGGGTAAAAAATATAAAATTCGGCTGTGACTCACTATTCCTTTGCAAGTATTAAAAAAAAAACGTTGATAACTCAAAGTTGACTCAAAGCGATTTTTACTGTTTTGCCAAGCTGTGTGCCATAGTATGTAACTAATCTATTAGAAATTAGGAGGTGAAAGGAGGTGAAGTAAATCTTAATGTTGAAATTTTCCTCAAATGGTTTCTGAATAATTTCAAATCTTTATTTATATTGGACTAAATAAGTAATTTGGTAGGTTGTAATATTATTTAACTGAATCCCTTTAAAACCCAAATGAAGTTGCAAGTTCACGATAGAAAGTTTTGGCAAAATTATTACTGTTAAGTAACCTTAAATAAGAGCTAGTGAATTCCTTTGGTACTTATTTTTCCACTAGGTGATTGTCGATAGGATCGTTCTATTAGTGATACCAAACAACAAATTCTGAGCCTGGAAAAAATTTTGCGGGGTTCCATGGGTGGAAAATTCAGATGAGTTGAACTTATTTTTCCCGTTATGAATCTTCTAGATTTACTAAAATAGATCATAAAACTTACTGAAAAAGCAATCTGGCTTATCTTCAATTGAACAAAGCAAGTTATTTTTACAGCTTTGAAACTTATTATATAAATTGATATTATCATGGAATATAGTTAAATACAAGTTTGACTGATTTATGAAATTAACAAATGAGTCTGACCACACCTTGAAATTTGCCGATAAAAATTATTGCCCCTATTTTCATAGTCGCCTCGTCAGACTCTCTCGAGGTTTATATAGTACGCGCTCAATTAGGCATGCTCTGAAGTTCATAAAGGCTCCTTGTGCACTTAGGCCGAATAATTTTGAATTTTGACAAGCTGTTAAGAGGGTTCCGTATCTCGACAATACGCCAAACTAGTGGAATGTGGAACTACGAAAATATAAGAATGTAAATAACACCCAAAACTGAAATAAATGTGAATACAATGCATGAAAATTCTTTTATATTTTTTAAAACCATGCTGCCATCATATCACTTTATTTTTAAAGGGCTGATAAAAATTACAAATCTTTTTTTTTTCAAGTTTTGCAGTGATGGGGAAAATAATTGCGCATACGTCTAATTAATATATTTCATTTATCTACATACTTAAGCTATATATAAAATATATTTGGTTAAGGTAGGCTTATACCAGTGACGTAGCCAGGGGGGGTCATGAGGGTCCGGACCCCCCCCCCCCCCCCCGAAATTTATTCACATTTATATAATTGATAGACATGGCATTTAAAATTATTATATTGATTTTATTTTCTGTTTTAGTCAAAAATTTTTTAGCCGATTACGAATCTTGATTCTAATCAGGTTCGTTGCAAATCGTAATTTCTTGCAATTTATTGTTGCAATATTGACAGGGCGGAGCTTTATTCCAGTCAAATGAATAAAACCTTGTTGAATCATAAGTAAATTCAATTTTTATTTTTATTACTAGCCAAGCGAAATCCACGTTAAATTGCATAGTTGCCAGTTACTGGAAATATTAAGTTTTCGAATAGTTTACCTAAAGGACCTCGCACATTTCTTATGTAAATTGGCGTACAGTCAAATTGGCTGATAAATTATTAATGTTGTAGATTTCGATTTTCTGATCAAAAGCTCTCAGCTCCAACTCGATCGTATGTCTAGTATTCGAAATACAACTATAAATTCTTGTAAAATTCTGTATCTTGTCGAACTTATAATTTATTGATGGGGTGTTAGAGGTCAAAGAAGCAATTTCCGAAAGTTTATCAATTAAAGTTTTTTCATCAGGAAGACACATACTTTATGTAAAAAATGTTATAGCCAATTTGACCGAATATTATTTCACTTGTTATTTTTATACAGATTTCCCGGCGCCTTCGCCAACATTTTTCAAACTTAAATTTTTTCTACGCTATTTTTATTAAACCAACAAATGTTTTTAGTGCGAAATATTATAAAGGGCTATTAGAAAGAATCACAATATAAAATGTATGAAAAAAATCATGAATTCGAAATTATTTAAATTGTACAAAAGGTCATTATTGTACATTTCTTGAGCAGTATCTCGGAAACTAGTCATAGGATCGAGTTGGGCCCATGAGAGCTTTTGATCAGAAAGTCGAAATCTACAATATATTAAAAATTCAGCAAATTTGACTGTAAGCCAATTTACATAATTGTGCGGGGTCCTTTGTGTGAAAGCTACATAACAATACATAATATACTTACAAAAAATGTTCGCACCCCCCCGAATAAAATCCTGGCTACGTCACTGGCTTATACTACAGAATCACAATGAATTTAATTTTGTACACGTAGATCTCGAAATATAGACATCAACTAAAAACATTTCTTTGACCTTCATCAAAATTAATATTAAATATGTTTTAAGTTAATAAAACATAATTCTGCACTCTACGCAGTATGCACTTGTTTTACTTCCACATCCAGTGGAAGTATAGTAACGACAAAAAAATTTTTAAACATTTTTATTGTTCTAATAGGCTTAGAATATCACGAAACGTCGAGATTTTAGGTTTGAGCGAAAAAAAATTTCTGTCTGTCGGTTTGTCTGTTGGTCTGTCTGTAACTTTTTTGTGCGCACGTTTACTCTGGAACCGTTTGAGATATTGACTTGAAATTTGGTACACATATGTACTTTAACGGGATCTAGAACTGGATTATATTTTCGTCTTGTTCCTCGAAGGGTTGCGGGGTAAATTGGGGTAAATTTGGGGAAAATAGGTACATCAAGCAGGTAAGAGTCCATAAAATTGGTATTTAGTATATACAAGAGAAGCTGAGGTCTCAAAAGAAATTTTGGCATTAGCCACCCCCGTTACCACCCCCACCCCATTATTAAAGGGGAAAAAAATTGTGATTTAGGGTGTGTACAAGAACCAGAAACCTCAAAATGTTTTTTATTTCATCCATCTACCACCCCGCTACCGATGTGGGGTATCGTTTTATGGGATTTTGGGGTAGAGGATTTCAAATATTATATTATTAGTTGCTAATCTTTATTGCGATATTGTACGACATAGTAACTCTGCCTCAGCAGAAAAATTAGTAATCCCACAACATATAAATAAAATGGACCTAACCAAGGCAAATAAAGCTGGGACAATGGAAACCTCTCAGTCACCAGAAATAAATAAAATTCATAATAAAGCTGACTTAACCAAAGCAGATAATGAGTTTGGTAAAAATAAATCTGTCTTAACCAAAGCAGAAAATGAGTTTGGTAAAAATAAATCTGCCTTAACCAAAGCAGATGAGTTTGGTGAAAATAAATCTGTCTTAACCAAAGCAGATAATAAGCTTGATGTACAAAATAATGAATCCTTATCTACTAGTAAAAATAACAAACTAGAAATTAGCAAAAGCGAATGGCTTCAAAAACGTCCTAGACCTAATTATAATGATAATCTCAATTATGTTTTTGACGAATTAAGTATGCAATTAATGTATGCTAGTGCAATAAAAAATAAATATACCTCTAACAATTATAATGAAATTAAAGATAGTAGGGATCGTCTTAAGTGGGAGCAAGCAATAAAGGACGAATTAAATTCGCTTAAAACTAATAACACTTGGTCTCTAGTACCAAAACCCCCAAATAAAATATAATAGGTTGGAGATGGGTGTTTACCATTAAAAATGAAAAACAGTGTTAACTAAACAATATGATTGACTGTAAACCTGTAAGCACGCATTTGAATGTGAACTTAAATTATACAGCCTTAAATTCTGAAATAAATTATGAAGCTCCGTCAAGGAGACTGATCAGAAGTTTAATGTATGCCATGATGTGTACTCGACCAGATTTATCGACAGCTGTCAATATTTTAAGTAGATACCATAATAAAAATAATCATGAACTTTGGCAAAATTTAGAAAAAGCCTATAACAATATATGAGGACAACACTAGTTGTATAAGTATTGCCAATAATCCTACATGTCACAAAAGGCCGAAACACATCGACATTAAATATCATTTTTCAAGAGAACAAGTTGAACAAAAAACAGTAATACTTGAATATATTCCAACAGGTGAACAGATTGCCAATGTGTTTACCAAACCACCACCAGGGCCTCGGTTCCTGGAACTTCGAAGAAAGGTTGGGCTGGATTGAAAAAGAATATACAAATGGTCTGAATGGGTTTTTAACTGGGTTTTCCCCATTTCCATGCAGCAAATGTTGGACCATAAACTTCTACCCAGATTTAATGCGGTGAAAACTTTTTACCTTTTTTTTTTAATAATCGATTAATTTTTTGAGTGGGAGTATTGGATTCCACGAATTATAAACAAAAATCACTCAATTCTACAATGTAACTGAATGACATCATTTATTGAATGTAACAGAACGTAGGACTTTAAAAATTGCTGATGTAGAGCTATATAGTTGTTTAAATAATATAATATAACTTAGTAGTATTTTTACTCTTCTTTGTGAAGCATACGAACTTAATAGACTATAATTAAACGGCATCACTTAATCTAGGTGTTTTATTTACCCATACCTTTAGTACGAGACAAATTTGTTGAACATTAAGCACTAATCAAGCAAGCAGGCTTTTTAGGTCAATTAATTCGGTGCAATTGTTAAATCGCTTACATTAATTTCCCGGTACACTGTAAAAAATGTGTGTAAAATTACATTTATGGATGTAAAAATACTTTGAAAGTTAGTTCAATTCTCTATGAAATTATACATAATTTATTTATTTTTACGAGGACTTTCAGACCAAAGTTAAACATATTTATGGTTTATTACATAAAATAAATGAAACCACACACATTCATGTTTCTTTACTTCATTTAATGTATGTAATTTTCGATATAATTATGTATCAATGTATAATCCGGTGAATTGGGAATTGTACTTGTGAGTGTATTTGCTTAAACAATTAGAAAAAAAGGTTGAGATTTCAAGGATTCAAGAGTTTTTTGACCCTTCGCAGTTTACGTAACGAGAATGGTGATAAATTTGATAAGAATGACCTGCTTCGTGCACCTCTTCAAGTAGTCCGAGCACGCTGACTTTTTTCTTTTTTTAATGGTTTTCGGTCAAGGACCATTCAGCCAGCCGCAATCTATATATTTAAAACACAAGCCGTTTTCTTTGGTAATTGCCCGTTTCGCCTGTTCCCGTTTCGCTTGATCGGCAAAATATACCTACCTTAAATGGTGGCGTTTCGCCTGATAAAGAAAATATAAAAAAATTGCAGGTGACGTTTCGCCTGACGCTCTAATAAATTATTGTAAGTCTAAATTTAAATAATATCTATTTAGCAAATTCTTCAAAATGTAATATATATTTGAATAAGCTCCACATAATTAGAGAATATTATTTAGGTATTATGCAAATCACAACTTACACACTTTTTATTTATTATGAAAATACCTACTTTCTGTATATTGTTGCCCTAATCTGGGCACGCTAATATACTAGTCAGGTAAATACTTTAAAACACTCATTATTGGAGAATCAATCAAAACAACTACTCTTCTAGCTAATACTGACGAAGTATTGAATTACATGATAGGATTCTTAGCATTTTAAAGAAAAAAAATATATTGAAAATACTTAAATCATTTACTCAAATTTAATCATTCACACCCTTTCATTTGATATGAAATCATCTACTTTCTGATGAGAACTAACGAGTTCGAAAAAACTTGTACAACTTTTCTAGAGTTGAAATAGAATGTATGGTTCAATAATTGTTGTGAATGACTGAATTTCAATAAATAATTTAACTATTTTCAATATATTTTTTGCCTTAAAATGCCAGGAATCCTATCATGTAATTCAATACTTCGTCAGTATTAGCTAGAAAAGTAGTTGTTTTGATTGGTTTTCCAATAATGAGTGTTTTAAAGTGTTTTCCTAAGAAGTATATTAGCGTGACCCGATTAAGACACCAATATACAGAAAGTAGATGATTTCATATTAAATGAAAAGGTGTGAATGATTAAATTTGAATAAATGATTTAAGTATTTTCAATATATTTTTTTTCTTTAAAATGCTAAGAATCCTATCATGTAATTCAATACTTCGTCAGTATTAGCTAGAAGAGTAGTTGTTTTGATTGATTCTCCAATAATGAGTGTTTTAAAGTATTTACCTGACTAGTATATTAGCGTGCCCAGATTAGGGCAACAATATACAGAAAGTAGGTATTTTCATAATAAATAAAAAGTGTGTAAGTTGTGATTTGCATAATACCTAAATAATATTCTCTATTCTCCACATAATGTTCTATTTTACGATATAATCAGGATTATTCCAATTATTTCTTTGAAACGATATGTAAATGAGCTTTTATTTTTAATATATTTATTGATGTTGCTATTCCAGAAATGCAAGATATTTTATCAGAAAGTAGTCATTTTATTGCCGATGGTACTTTTAAAAGTTCATGCAAACAATTTTGCCAATTATATATATATATAATTCATGCAGATATTGTAGTGGCTTCTGTGAAAAGTGAAAGGTGTCACCAATTCAGAGCCCAAGGAGACTGTGTCTCCCCCCCCGTTTTCGAGGATGCTGAACACGATGGCAGTGCTTTAAACTCTTTCCGAGTGAACTCCACCCCCCCCCCCCCCCCAAACGGCCAAAAACCACCACCGAAAGGGGTTAACGCGGATACCCCGTCTCATATCGACAAAACGTGCGTGCCCCTTGTTTTCGAGGATGCTGAACACAATGGCGATGGTTTAAACTTTTTTCGAGTTGACCTCACCCCCTAAACGGCCAAAAACAACCCCCGAAAGGGGTGAAACGCGGATACGCCGTCTCACACCGACTAAAATCTGCATCACTCCCCCCCCCCGTTTTCCTTTCCTTTCCTTCTTTTTAGCAATAAATTTTTCATCAATGAAATCACCTGAATAAAATGTAAATTAGCTTTCTGTTTTACCGGTCAGTGTAACTAAATAAAAAATCATACTCTATATATACTGCGGCTATATTCAAAAAAAGAAATCTCAAAGTTAGGATCATGAATCACGATTCTTATTTAAGTTTTCATATTCCCTTTCACAATTTGATAAGCAGTGCCTGCTGCTATTCCCAAGAAATGGAAGAGGATGAAAGTACACGCAGGTGTTTCGTATGTATGGAGCCTGGTAAGCCGTTCAACGGCCTCCATCTTAAACATCTCTCTGAGGTCCAGGCGCAGCGACTTTCTCTATTGAGCAGCATCCGAGCGGACAAGAAGATACCAGCTGCGGAAAAGATTAAGACGTCGATGCCAGCACACGACATATGCTTCAGTGAATATACTTCTTGGTAAGGAACTGTACGTGCGGCCGTAAATTCTACTCGCTGTACTGATGGAGAAGAAGACGACGACGATTTCGATTCTATTCGATATGAGTACATGCGCACTAGACCCAAAGATATGAATATTTGTTCGTTTCCCCCCACTGAAGACTCGGTTAGACAGCACGCATTACGAGTGTATCTGCAACGTCAGTGCTGGTTGAGAAGAGAACTCAATCCAGTAGACTGGGGATGGGTAGAGCGCAACCAATGTCTTGAACCGAAATTTTCAGACAAAGAACTAGTATCGAGATCTTTCAGAGCAGAATATCATTGTTCTTGTAAAACTGGGTGTTCAAAAAAATGTACCTGCGTAAAATTAGGATTACCATGTACTGATTTTTGCACCGGTTGTTACGGGCGGGATTGTCAAAATACTATCGTAGAAGACGAATATGACATTCCCGAAACTGAAGATAATGATACCGATAATGATATTATGTTGTTGAATCTGATCCCCGAAATTCACATTAGCGAATCTGATTTACTCCGACTTACAGAAGCCACTAATTGGGATTACTTCAGCATCTACAAACTTTGTGCCAGATATTTATGCATTATTGTTGGATAAACAGCAAAAAACGTACACTAGATTAATTACCCTTATTAAAAATAAGATTCCAAAATGGTCATTTACAATTGATTATTATGAAACAGCAGCGGTTCAGTTTTTTCGAACTGAATTACCATATACTACCGTTAGAGGCTGCCGTTTTCAATTTCCCAATGTGTGTGGCGAAAAGTACAAGAACTGAGCCTCTCAAAGTGTTATAAAGAAGACGAAGAAATTAGGGGACATATTAAAATGTGTGTATTTTTGTCCAATCCACCACCTCACCGCGTAGATGAGAGGAGGCTCAGTATTATGGAAGACTGCGACAATTTGGCAGATAAATATAGTAAAAAAATCTTTGAGAACTTTAGGGTATATTGTTAAGTTGTAAATTATATTTTGTATAGTAAAGCAATATATTATTTTTTATATTATATGTGTTTTCGTTATTGGAATTTATTATTCCACTTTCGTCAGGCGAAACGCGACTCGGGTGCTATTAAGTACTATCAGGCCAAACCGGAATTTTTAATTAGTCAGACGAAACGGGAATAAACTTTTTTTCTTCCGGCTTTGCCAGCAGCTCCCACTGGACCGATTTTGATCATTCTTTTTTTTAAATAAAGTTCTTTATGACCTATAACATACCGATGGCTCCTACTACATCAAACTGCGTATGTAGAGACCAGAGTTGACCGAAGAAATCCGAGTAAATCAGTTTTTAGCATGAAACGACATGGTATTCCCATTTCAGGTGACGGCAATTGTTTATTTGTTAATTTGTTTATATTTTAATATTGTGAAGAGGTTTTGTTCCTGATGCAGCCTTGAGGCACTAAGTGCTGCCTCATTCCTTACATGCAAATGTAGAGGAAGCAAGTCCAGCATTGCCTCCATAGCTGCTGTGGGACACGAGCGCATTGCTCCTGTTGTCCTTAGACAGACAAGGCGTTGCAATTTCTGCAACTTTCCTTGTGCTATTTTCTCTTCTGTTTTTGGCCACCGTACACATGATGCGTAGGTAACCATGAGTCTCTCAACCGAAAGGTAGGACCAATGTATCATTTTTGGCTTCAGACCCCAAGTCTTACCGAACAGCCTACGTCACGTCCAAATAGCTTGTTGTTTATTGTTGTTTAATAGTTAGTTAAATTGTTAAATAAACTTGTTGATAATACATTATACTCTACGAGTACGTGACATAAAATAACCTATACCTATCTCTAACCTAATTACGAAAATATAGCAAGGTCACACGCTTCCCGTCCTGGGGTCAGGAAATTTTAAAATAGATAAAATAGATAATACAGAGAGGACCGGTTGGTAGGGGAAATAACACAAGGGAAAACATACGGACGTTTAACAAATTTCTCGAGTTCGACTTTTTTTTTGGATTGATACCAAAAAATGTAATTCTCATTCTACGATTTTTATTTCTCATTCCTGACCTCAAAATTAATTTTTAATGTAATTCCATCCCATTCTGCAGAGAAGAAAAAATCTATACATCTCTTGTCATTTGGGCAAAAAATCATTTCTAAACGTTCTAAATTTTATTTATTTAACATTCTAAAGGAAACGAAACAATTTCATAAATATTTGTTATTCCTTGCGCCGTGCAAATCTTTAAAATAATTCTTATAAGGAGGGACCGGTTTTTTCTAGTTTAATTATGTGTGTCAAGGAAATAATGTGCGGTATAGTTCGTGAGAATAAATTAATTGTTCTAGATATAAATAATTCAGTAATAATCGAGAGTAAAAACCTGGAAGCATGTTCAAATTAAAGATAGTGCAAGCTGTACATACGTTGTATGAGCATCACGAAATTGACTAATACAGTAGTTACTAATTGACCTTGTTCAAAATAATTAGATACAAAATATTTATTTTCTGACATGCACGTTAGAAGATGAAATCTCAACATAGGAACCGAATATCTATTAACAAATTCACATCGGTTAAAAACATGCTATTAATTTCTTGTTGTTTGACGTTATATAATTATTTCATAATTAATGGCCTAAAAAAAAATAAAACTGTATTACATCATTTGAAATGCTTAGGTATTAGAAGTAGTATCTTGCAATGCGCAAGAATAAAAGCAATCAAAATCACAATTTCCTGTAGTACATTATTGATAAGGTCAGGTGTAATGGTTATTATTTCTTTTCGAATTCTTTTATTTAAATATTTGATATTATTGGCTTTAATTTTCAAATAATCGGATAATAAAACTCAAGAGGTGTCAGATCAGGCCACTCGCCGGCCATTTTAATCTTCCAGTCTGTTTTTAAAAACAAAATTACAACAAAATGTCATCGAACAGCAAATGCACAATGCTATGAAGCACTACCTTAAAAAATCCATTTGTTAGTAATAATAATAATAATAATAATATATACCAAACACGCATCGGCTACAACAAACCTATGCCGAAAAACTCAATAAATACAGTGAGCTCGCAGAAGAGGTAAAAAAAGTGTGGCAACAAGATAAGGTGTTTATCGCTCCCATCATTCTGTCATCAACTGGTGTTATCCCGACAACTGTGAAGAAGAGTCTGGACACAATCGGCATTAACCAACACATTATTGGTCTGATCCAGAAAGCTACAATACTCAGCACCTGTAATATAGTCCGAAAGTTCTTAAATATACCAGTTACATAAATATGCAATAGAAGCTTATTATCTTGCCTCATGGGGGGCCGATTATAAGCTAATTCCACTCTAAACGTGAGAAAACTTAAAATGAAATAATAATAATAATAACACCTGCCGAGACAAACATCATCTTGAAGGAGGGGGAAAAACGGACTAAATACAGAGATCTCCGGTATGAGCTCCGAGTGCTATACCCAGACTACTCGGTCAAGATGATCGTCCTGATAATCGGTGTACTTGGTGGAATGAGGCCTACGCTGCTCTCGGAATTAAAGGCCATACCAGCCTGCCAAAAGTCAGCCGAGTGGTTGGCAGGCCAAATGCAGAAGGCAGTTATCCTGGGGCCCCTCCGTCTTCTTAGGGCACACGAATCTGGAATCTACAGTCACTAACCCTGCGGGATGCGGGGAGTGGCTGTGGATAGTTCACTGGCGCTTCTCCCGTGAGAATGTCGGAGACACGGGAGAACTGTCCAGCATCACGCACGCGAAAAAAAAAAATTAATAATAATAAAACACTTTATTTGCTAAATGAATTTTAGCATTGTCCGTTGGATACATAAAAATTACAAACAGGTATAAACTATTAAAATATAAATTACATCATATATAAAATAAAATAGGTATATTCCAAGCTAAATTTATAGATTTAGAAAAGAAGCATTATAAAACTCGTCAAGACAATATGGGGAGATTTTCATTAAAATATCTTTAACTTTCTTCTTAAATCGGTTGGCTGTTAAGTTTCTAATTTCAACGGGCAGGCAATTGTATGGCTTCAAAGCAATGAAAATACAACTTTCATGAGTAATATGCAATCTATGTTGCGGCAGTATGATATTATCTCGATATCTGGTAAAGTGGCTGTGTAGATCAATATGCTTGTTAAAATATTCTTGATTTTCTTTCACATAAATTAGACAGTGATAAATATAAAGTGCTCAAAAGATTAAAATTTACAATTCGCGAAAAAGTGGTTTACGTGATTCCCGATAAGATTTGTTGGTGATTACCCTTAATGCCATTTTTTTTAGCACAAACACTCGCATCCAGTCAGTAGAATTACCCCATAAAGTGACTCTATAAGAAAGTTGAGGTTGAAATAATCCCATATATGCTACTCTACAAACCGATAACGTTGCGTGTTGTGAAATTTTTCTCAGTAAAAATATAGTTCCTGATAGTTGATTACATATTGAGGTAATGTGGTTTTTCCAATTTAGTTCTTTATCTATGTGAATCCCTAAAACTTGACTGTATCACGTCACTGAAAATATCTTTTGGGGAAAAATTAATATGGATAATCTCGTTTATATTTAAAGAGGGTTTGTTACGTTAAAGAGAGTTTGTTACTCTAGCCTTTTGACTAATGCAATTTAAATTACTGATATTATCATCGATGTTATATACAGTGGTGTCGTCTGCATATTGTACTGTGTTGGCCATGTGTAAATAAAAAGATTAAGTGGAGTATAAACAATAATGGCCCAGTATGGATCCCTGGGGCACACCTGCCTTTACTGTCAGTGCAGTCGACATTATTCTATTACATTCTATTATTTGTTTTCTGTCCTTTAGATATATACCCCCAATTCCATAATCAATTAATTTTTATAACAAAATTTGATGTTAGACATAATCAAACGCCTTCGAGAAGTCACAAAAACGGGGAGGTCACTATTTCACCCCTCTCGAAAGCAGTGTGGATATGTGTCACCACAGGTCATTTTTTAAGGTTTTATTACTGGGAGGGCAAAAGGGGCCGAAGGCCCCTGAGGAGAGGGGAGTCTCCCCCTTGCATAGTGTGTCAACCAAAATCAATCTATTTGGGCTCAAAATTTTCGTAATACTGAACACTTTAATGAAGAACTGGGAAAATTGCAATTCAGCTTATTTTTGACACATGACAGCTGTCAAAAGCTTGTAAAAAATATGAAAACCCTATAAAGGCAGAATCTAGACACTTGTTTTTTATATATCTCCTTGAGAGTCCATCAATATCATATTTTATCATGATTTTTGGCTTACAGAATCTGAATTTTAAGGGTCCGAAACCATGTATATACAGTATGTCCTCCGACTGAGTTCGCTATAGGTGAAAAGTAGTTTTGGGTGTACTTTTGTTTTTTTAAAGTCATGTAGGCCATGACAGTTAAGTCCCTCGCACTTTTTTAATTCAATGCATTAATTCTATGTATTGGCCTGGCCTGGCTAGGCTGATGATTGTATTTTGCGTTGATTGGAGCTATTTCGTTATAAAAAAAAACTACCGACTTCTTATTTGATCTTATTTATTTTATTTTTTTGCTATTACTGAATAATTTTATTACTTTTTTTTTTTTTGGTGCGTGGGCAATTCCTTGTAACTAGGAGGGCAATTATCAAAACTGGGTGCGCATTTACCCACACAACAATACCTTAAAAAATGGCCTGTGTCACCATTTTAATTAATGGTTTTATAATCGAAGATTTTTTTCGAGAGCCGTACTGATTAACATTAAGTAGTTTGTGTTTTTCCAGATAACTTGTTAGTCTATCATTAAATGCTACCTCAATTGGTTTAGATAGGGACGGTATTATAGACAGAGGACGATGATTATTCATACACGTTTTAGATCCTTTATTTTTATATATAGGCGTTATTTTAGAAATTTTTAATTTCTATGGAAAGTGCCCTTTGAGAAAACATTTGTTAATGATCATTGTAAGTGGTACAGTAATTCCTTCTTTGATTAGTTTTAGCAATTTATTACTAACACCATATATAAAATAAGTTTACGAGGATTTCTCGGTAGAAGAAAACTGCAATATTGGACTAACTTCTTTATTAGAACAGCTTACAACACTTTCTGATGGCTGCGAGTTTGGTACGGATATTTATATGTCCGGTTTATCAAACTTGTGGCCATTTGATAATATTTATAACTATATTTATTAGACGTTTAATAATCAAAATAAAATAATGGGTAAACAAGTGATAGCGTAAAACTATCAATATTATTTATAACTATATTTATTATGACATTTACTAGTATCGTTATCAAAATAAAAATAACGAGTAAACAAGTGATAACGTATAACTCCTCCCTTCTTAAAATGGATTCATATCCTTTACATGAAGGTTTGAATCTTGGAGTTCAATAGGTTCATTGGGCGGTTTGCCTTTATTTATAATTTTTATGTTAAATGGCCTTGTCTTGAAATATTTAAAGGAAACGTAAATTAAAATTACAAAGATAATCAAAAAAATAAGAAAGTAGAGAATCCAAGTGTGATGAGTAGGAGTCTTGAAGTCTTCAATTTCTAGTGGTTGGAGTTGCTTCAGTGATTCAGACATTTTGCTTAAGTCTGCGGGAAATTCCTCTAAGTGAAGGTCTGGTAGTTGGGACATAGTATATCTTTCGATTTTCGGTAGATAGAATGGACGTCCTTCAAGTCTAGTACTATCTATCGAGTAGGTAGTGTTTTTAATAATAATGCTACAGTTGCGTTCGAGTGTAACTTCGCTGAGGGTATTTAGTTGGATTATTTCTTGTTCTGGGCATGAGCTTTTAATAACAACTTCTTCTCGAGGGAAGCAAATAATTTTATCTTTGGAAATCCTTAATAGAAGATCGGTATTTACTTTGATCTTTTGTAGGACACAGTCGTTAGGTTGTTTTCCTTCTAACAAGTTAAGGAAGCAATTGGAAGTCCAAGGTAGAGGTTCTCCATCACAAATATGGTATTTGTTGATCGTTTGGCAGGCAGTGTCTTTCCATAAATGGGCAGAATGATCAATACTCAGTACTAGGTAGGGTTTTGGTGGTATGAGGATAGTGTTATTTAAGGGAATAGGAATTAACTGGACTAATTGAAAGTCTCTAATGTCAAAGAGTGGGACAGTTAATTGAACATAAATCAAATTCTTGTTAACTTTAGTCTGAATGTGAAATAATCTGTAATATTCATCAGTGTCTATTTTTAAGAGGTTTCTAGAGTTATAAAGAGTTACTAAAGTCTTCAAAATATGTATTAAGTCTGAGTGAGACATGAAGAAATGATGTATAATTCCTGAATAGGAGTTTACTAGTGCATTTTCTAAAGTTTCTAAGTGATTTAAAATGAGTAGAAAGTTCTGTGATATTTGGTTTGCTAAGCTTTGGCAATATACGTTTTTTCCTAAATTATTAAGTTGGTTTATTGTCGTGTTCAAGTGAAACATGATTGATTTTTCATTTGTTTCAATGACCCTTAAAGTTTTGTTTATTCTATCCATTAGTTGCGTATACAGAGAGGTTCTCAGGTTTAGTTGAGCCGTTAAAGAATGTTGATTCCTCATAAGAGTATTTAATTTTGAATTTATGTCTTCTAAGTCATCTGCGTCAGGAGTACCGTATAAGAATTTATTAATTTTTTCAATAGCATTAACTAGTCCTCGTTTTTTTTCGATTCATGGGTTGAAAGTTTAGGAATTTTGAATATACTAGTTTCGAGAGTTGGGTTAAACGCGTGTTTGAATAATTAGTACATATATTCGGGAAATCTAACATATTTTCGGTAGTCTGTTGGATTTGGTTTTCGACTATGTTTAAGTCGATGATGTAAGAGAATGAGTGATAGTTATTAATAAGTCGGGTTGGTTGGTAAGTCATTAGGTAGATGGGGTTATGAATGGACTTGATTTTTAGGCAATATGTCCTCAAAATCAACAGTAGTACTAATAGGAGTGGTGACATGTTTGTTAATCTTGTCCTGGATTAGTCTCTGTTTCACCTGAAACAAGGGTTCATCGTCAGAATCATTGTCTGGGGTTTGTTCGAGTGTATTGTCACGTACTTGATTTTTTGTAAATCGTCCTCTATTAGTAATGATAACGGGTCCTTCGTCTTTTATTACTGTTGCTGATATAAATTTAGGGAGATTATTTGCGCGTGTAGCTTGGGAATTTCTAATATAAACTATATCATTCGGATTATAAATTTTTGGTTCTTTGCGTTTTTTATTGATTTTTGCTATTATGTTTTCTTTGTCTAGAACTTGGTTTATTCTGAGCTGTTCGTATAGCTCTTGAGTAAGGTTTTTGTGTTCCTGTATATAGTCTGAGGTGATAATTTCGTCTGAGATTTCAAACGGAGAGGGTTTGTCTAAATGTCCAAAAAGAACTTCGAAAGTTTAGTAAGGGAGTATATCGACTCGTTGTATCCGATAGTAGCCAATTTTATTAGGTAGTAGTTGGGGAAATTAGGATTTTCTGAGGTTAGGCATCGCATGCTATCTATTAATGAACTATGGAAGCGTTCAACAGGACTGTTGGATGTATGACTGTCGGTACTGGTAAAATGTAAAGATATTTTATGCAGGTCACAGTAGTCAATGATCATGGTGTTATTGAATTCTTTTCCTTTGTCACAAATTATTTTGTAAGGTTTTCCGTAGTGTTGAATAAAGGTTAAGAGGTTTTGTTGTACTTCCATTCCTGTTTTAGACTTTAAGGGATAGCTCTGTCCGATTTTCGAGAAAGGGTCGAAGATAGTAAGGTAACATTCATTTGAAAAGTGAAAAAGGTCTATGTGAATAACATCTAGAGGTTAGAGATATCTTCAAGAACTTTATTTGAAATTATACAACTCATTGAGTCGTTGGAGTTTAAGAACCTTTGAAATATTCTAATTATTTTGTGTTTGATAGATTCGTCGTTGAAATTAAAACAATTTTGAGTATTTTGAGCGGAACGTAAGAACTGTTTTACAAATTTAAATACCTCCTCATCGGATGTCCGTAATTTTAGTACAATTCTGTGTCTCTTGTATCCGGGGAAAGGCGTTTCTAAGATATGGGTGTTTAGTGACTGCGTTGTCGCTTTCTTTTATAAAAATCTGGTTTTTATAAATATTGATGGCTGATTTTGAGTAAGGCATTGTGAATGTGGAACTTGAAAGAGCTGTATGTACAGTGTTGTTGTCGAAAGTACGTTCGTCAATGTCTTTTATTAAATTTTCTGCGATTTCTGGGTCTACTTCGGGTAATTCATCTAGAATTGATTGTAGATCTGGAGAATTTACAATCATCGAATTAGTGTCATCATTGTTGATGGCATTAAGTTCTTGTATAGGGGGTCGTGAGAGACAGTCTGCGTTTACATTGTGTTTCCCTTTTTTATATTTGATGGTGTAATCGTATTCGTCGAGGCGTAATCTCCATCTAATCAGTCGAGAGTTTGGGTTTTTCAAGTGATACAACCATTGTAGTGGTTGGTGATCTGTGATGATAGTAAAGTGGTGTCCAAAGAGGTAGGGACGAAAGAATTTGCAACTGTCGGCTACGCTCAATAATTCTTTCTCGATAACGCTGTAGTTGATTTCTGCGGGGTTTAAGGTTCTGGAATAATATGAGATAGGATGTCCATCTTGACCGAGTATAGAGCCAATGGCATATTTGCTAGCGTCACATTCTAGGGTAAAGGGTTTCGAAAAATCAGGGTAAGCTAAAACTGGTTCATTGCAAAGAAGGTTTTTGCATTCCTTAAAGCAGGAGACGTATTCTTCGGTAAGGGTAATTTTCTGATCCTTTTTTAAACATTGAGTGAGGGGTTTTGTAACTTTGGCGAAATTTGGAATGAAACGACGATAGTAGCCAAGGAGTCCTAGAAAAGATTTAATTTCCTTAGGTGTTCTAGGGATAGGGAAAGATTTAATAGCTTCTATCTTCTTTGGGTTTGGCCTTATGCCGTCAGTGGTTATTACATGTCCTAGAAATTCGACTGGCTTACATAGAAATTTGGATTTATCAAGTTGTATCTTGAGATTTGAATTCTCGAGAGCCGTGAAGACAAGGTGTAAATTTTGAATATGTTCCTGAAGGGAAGTAGAAAAGATGATTATATCATCCATGTATACAAGACAAATTTTATTTTGGAGGTCTCTTAGGACATTGTCCATGACTCTTTGGAAGGTACTGGGGGCATTCTTTAGACCAAATGGCATGCGTACATACTCATAGTGTCCTTTTTCGACATTAAAAGCAGTTTTTTCGATACTGTTTGGGTGCATCTCGATCTGATGGAAACCTGATGCAAGGTCAAGTGTGGTAAAATATTGGCATCTACCGCGTTTGTCTAAGATGTCAGTAATGTTTGGTAGGGGGTACCGGTGATGGTTTTCTCGTTAACCTTACGGTAATCAACGACTATGCGCCATTTCTTTTTTCCAAAGGCATCTAGTTTTTTAGGGACGATCCATATGGGGGAACTCCAAGGGGAGACTGAGGGTCTTATGATTCCGTCTTTTAACATTTTGTCTATTTGGGTTTGTACCTCTTGCTTGTGTATGAAAGGATATCTATATGATTTGGTATAGACAGGGGTCTCGTCGCTGGTGCGAATTTCATGCTTTACATGGTTAGTGAAAGAAAGTTTGTCATCAGGAAAGTAAAGTATGTTGGGATGTTTCTTTAGAACTGAAAAGAGCGCATTCTTTTCTTCGGAATTTAAATGCTCTGTGCGGATAGTTTTACTTAGATCAATTTTATGTTTAGAGTTTTCTAGGGGACGTATATAAGGGGTAAAAGTTTCGAAATCTTGAAATGGTAAAACATTTAAGGGCTGGTCAAAGGTAGCTTGTGTAGAAAATTCATTCATATTATGAAGTTCTACTGTAGCTAACCCATTTTTCGCAATGGTTAGGGTTTCCGGGATACTAACTGTGCCGTTTGAGAATGCTGGGACTAGAATTTCTCCATTGTAAATATCTACAGGTATTTGCTTTATAACCACTTCATTTGAGTTTAAATCATAGGTGCGTGATGTGTCGTTAGGGGTTCTTAATAATAGTGGTATGCAAACATCATGGTTAAAGAGAGCTTTATTTTCGAAATCTAATAGAAAATTAAATTTAGATAAGTCTTCAAATCCTATTAAACCGTCGTAAAACTCGTGAAAGTTATATACTAAAACGTCAAGAGTGTCGTCTGAATTAAATTCGTCGAAGGCAGGGATTTCAGCATGAAATTGTATGTCTGTCTCTCCGTGACATGTTTTAATTTTTGTAGAGTTAGTGTACATACAATCAGAATAGAAGTTTTCAATTATGTGGGGTCTAATGATAGTTTTGGAGCAACCTGTATCTATGAGAAGTTTCATTGGGGGGTTTTGGATTTGTATATATGGTAAACTACAAGGGGCGGTTACTGAATTCAATTCGACGATTGATCGTTCCGAGGCTCTTTGAGAAAATTTACGTCCTCACTGTTTTCTTCATTTTGATTTTGGAACTCGTCTGGTTCTTCTGGAGTGAGATCGATGTTTTCGGAAATATTTAAGTCTGCAAATCGAGGGTTAGGAATATCAGGATATTCTTCTGGATAATAGTAGTAGCCTACTGTTGGATCAAGTTCAGCTGTGTGTAATTCTTGGGCTATGAAGTTTTGGGGACTCGATTGTTTGAACCATGGGAATTGTCGTTTAATTTGGGAGTTCGTGTGTGGTCGAAATTGGGGCGAAAAATGCTGTTTGCTTGTTGATGGGTTGGCAAAATTTTGTCTAGGTTGGACAGAAACACCAGACATTGGAGTGGGCTTATATGACTGAGTGTTTTGTGGTCTTGGTTTAAAGACGTTTTGATTTTGATTTGTATTCTGTCTTCCGAATACTTGTTGGTTAGTAGGGAAATGTGTTTGAATAGTTTGACGTGGGGGTAAATTCATTGGTTGAGATGGAAATTGAGGTTTAAAGCTATGATTTTGGTTGATATGGAAGTTATTTTTTATGAAATTTTGCGACGATGTCTGTCTTGATGTTTTGTTGAATTGTTCTTCTCGAGCTACCAAATTTATAGCTTCCTCTAGTTTTGTGAAGGGACTTAAGCGTATCATAACCTGGTAGTTTTGTGGTAAGGAATGGGTGTATGTATCGAGCGTTAGTTTTTCGTAAATTTTGGTATAAGCTGTTTTTTCTGCAGCTCCGTCGTTTGATTGGGAAAGTTTTGCTAATAGTAAACTTTGTAAATTTTGCAATCTTAACCCAAAGTCATGTAGTGATTCATTATTGTGTCGGGTCGTTTGTCTTAGGTCGTGTTCAAGATTTGCAATTGATCTTGGGTCTGAGAAATGGTCTATTAACGTTTTGCGGATGTCCATCCAGGAATTTAGGTCAAAGCGGCAACCGACTATGGTGAGAGCTTGCCCGTGTAATTTTGATTTAATTGATTGAAGTAAAAAGTTGTTTAAATTGATGTTATCAGGAGTATCGTTTGGTTTCGCGTAGTTAACTTCGAGTGCGTTACAGGCTGTGACAAAGTCATTGAGGGCGAAAACATTGCCGTCAAATGGTCTTATGGCATCAACATACATTTTTAATAATTGATAATTAACTTGAGTCATCTCTGTATTTTGAGTACTAACAGAAAGAATAGGATTTAATTTACTGGGTCTTAATCTTGCTTGGATAGGTGTATAAGTATTATTTTCTGGTTCGTTATTTGTGCCAGGAGATGCAATAGCTTCCTCTAGGCTTTCAAGTAAATCAGTGAATGACATATGAGTGGTTTACTTAATTATAGGGTCGAGGATCTGACTCTTCCCCGTCTGTAAATTACAGAATGTAATAAACAGCAACTTAATTCTTTAGTTGTCTACGATAGACTGACTTAGCAACTAATATTTTTTTCCAAATATCACACAAATTCTATTAAGAGATAGTAAGTGAATTTAGAAAAATTTAATTTCAAGACCGAAAGGATCACAAGAGTTTGAAAATTAAACAATTAAGTGACTTTCAATTTGAATTTGAGAAAGGGAAGCGTTCTAAGGAGCTGAGTATTGACTTACGTTTTTCTTCTCCTCCACGTAGGTTGTTTGGATAGGCCTCAACAATAAAGATTGACTTCTGGCGTCGTACCTCTGGGACTTCTTGCTCGATGCAGGATTTTTCTCAGGGGGTGACTCGATGCACTGAACAACTTGCCAAAAGGGCACTATCCTACCGACTGCGCCAAATAAGTTTACGAGGATTTCTCGGTAGAAGAAAACTGCAATATTGGACTAACTTCTTTATTAGAACAGCTTACAACACTTTCTGATGGCTGCGAGTTTGGTACGGATATTTATATGTCCGGTTTATCAAACTTGTGGTTATTTGATAATATTTATAACTATATTTATTAGACGTTTAATAATCAAAATAAAATAATGGGTAAACAAGTGATAGCGTAAAACTATCAATATTATTTATAACTATATTTATTATGACATTTACTAGTATCGTTATCAAAATAAAAATAACGAGTAAACAAGTGATAACGTATAACTTATATCTTTCGCCGAACTATTTGATAATAGTGTCAACTTCTATTTCGACAACAGGTTGTAGAAAAAATATTTCAGGACATTGAATATGTTGATGAGTTATTTCAATAGGATTTAAAGTGGGTACAGGCCAATTTAAAATAAATAAATAATAAATAAATAAAATAAATTCATTACTTGCAATATTTATAACAAATGTGTTGAAGTCATCCGTACTAAATGAGAAGCCGTTTTGCTTGCGGGTTTCATTTTTAGATTCATTGATAATTTACCATGTTGATTTTGTTTTATTTGTAGAGTATAATATCTTATCCCAAATATATTCACTTTTGGACTGTTTAATTTTAGACTTATATTGTTTTTTTAATTCTTTGGCATAGTTACGAAGTTCCCTGTCATACTGATTTTGTCTCGATAATTGTGCAAAAAAAATTCATATTATCTCTTAATACTTTCAATTCAATTTTTTATGTTTGTTATTATTTTGTACCGTTTTTGTCTTTAGTATAGGTAAATCCATATTTTCTTCATTTAGAATGAAAATTGCTAAGAAGGCAGGAATTAAATCGCTTAAGCAATTTTAATGAAATATTTTGAAAACTTGGCAGTGGTCCCCGTCTCAAGCTACGTCTAGTATAAGATGAGCAAAAATTGGAAACAACTTTTTTTAATTGCAAATTTGGCGGAGGCGCTAGAGATAATAAGAAATAATTTGTAATAATATTTTATAAATTATAGGGTATTGTTGCTTAGCGATGGCCCCATTGTAATTTTTTCGTCAAACTGCAACCTGTACATAGTGGACTAAACTTTCTCAAAATTTAGATAAAATTCAAATCTCGTCGGAATGGTATTAAAATTGGGAGTTAGGTATTTTCGCCCTAATTTTAAATTTTTTAACAAATTTACATGAAATTCCGACCGACTCAGTGACGCAGTCCTTACGCTGTTAGGCTTGCCATACGTGGCGGCGGTGTGGTGCAGCATACGGCCACGGCAATGAGAAAACTTCGAGTTCTCGAACATAAATATATGCGCCTCATCTCTGGTTTGGACAGGTTTATATGCTCGTTGCCACGACATAACCTCACTAGCTGACTATGTCTAAGAAATCTCTCAAAAATTCTATCATTTAGATAAAATTCAAATCTCGTCGGAATGGTATTAAAATTGGGATGTAGGTATTTTCACTGTTGCTGATATCTAATCTGACGTTAATAGTTAAAAATTTAAAATGATGAATCCAATATGCCTGCCCTAATTTTAAAATTTTTAACAAATTTACACGAAATTTAGACCGACTTGGTGGCGCAGTCCCGCTGTTAGGCTTGTCATACGCGGCGTCGGTGTGGTGCAGCATACCGGCCACGACAATGAGAAAATTTCGGGTTCTCGAACAAAAATGTATACGCCTCATCTCTGGTTTGGACAGATACACCTCCCTCAAAGATTTATATGCTCGTTGCCACGACATAACCCCACTAGCTGACTACGTCCAAGAAATTTCTCAAAAATTTTATCAATTTAAACTGGGCGATAGTCCGCTAACCCGTAACATAACCCGAATCAGACAGCATAATGCAATCTTTTTCGATATTCGACATCCCCAAATCAGTTATAGTTAATATTGATCACTCAAAAACTGTGTTAATGCCACTATATGCCGAATAAATACATAAAACAACGAATAAAAAAGTAATCTTTTCACTAGGTGGTACTTAGCACTTATCTCCACGACTCTCGTAGATGAATAAAGCGGACAATTCGCCGGCACCTCGTTTCCTACACAATTCACTCGTATGGCCTCCCTCAGTTTCCCAGCGAAACATGTGATTTCATTTTACTTTATAGAAAAATACGGGACCCTCCGCGTTGAAACCGAGGCGACAACTTGATTATGAATTACATAGATCGAGATCCAATACTTCTCCTTAAATCTATGGTTCAGTACTTCCAAACTCTTACATAACATCGACGTCAACACGTCACAACAATAATAGCAAAACGGGGAAAGAAAAAAAACGTCTAAAAATACTAAACCTGACATTAGTTCAGAGCTCATTAATTAAGTTCTCAAAGGTAATGAAAATAAACGCCTACCTCCAACCGCTGAAACGCTAACGATTTGGAGACGTTCAAAACACGTGTCTCAGATGGCTATCCTAATTTTGCCAAGACGGCGTCGTAAACCCTATAAGTACCATATATCCATATATCCAGCAATGGACGACGACGTCCTGTTAAGCTAAACGTGTGCAACTATGTATGCATACGCAAATAATTAATAATAATTTCTCCCAACACACGCGTCAGCTGACCATCTTTTCACACCACAAACCTCTCTACTCTTTTCTGTTCGTCGTATTACCCCAAGCGAGTTTTACACGTACTTACTTCCAGACCTTATTTACGTCGCTAACTATTTAATTCTCCGTCCAGTGAAATTAACCTATGACCTTCACCAACAGGTGTCTCCGATAGTCTAAACTGAATCTTTAAAAATCGTAGAATATAAGTACAAACACATTTAACAAAATTTTACGAAACCGTAACAAAATATACAAATCTAAATTATTTCAGAATAAATACTTATTTAATGATCAGGCAGAACTTTTTTATAGCCCTCTTTTTGATATATTTAAATCATAGTTTCAATAACAAAATTCTTATTTCTGTACCTAAATACTCTCTTTATTGTTTAACTATTTTATTAGTAGGTTGAGAATTGCACTCTAAGTTGTCGAAGCTGCAGTAACGTTTAGTTATAATAAATTAGTGAGAAAAAACAAAGGAAAATGTTTTCATCTATGTCATTATAATTAATTATCACAAAGTAACGGCTTCTACCATTCAATATATGTATTTCCTGGTTTTTATTCAACCCCAATGATCTGCCTGCAAAATGTTTCTTCGTCATGTTCCACGTGAACAAATGTGCTGCGGGAATGCTGCCATCCGGCCTTCGATGTTGGTGGTAGTTTGGAGAGCAGTACGGCGTTACTAGCTGAACATACTAATTTATTGAAGCAAACAAATCTGAGTTGAGCTTGGTCTTCAAGTATCGGGAAAGTATATTATAATATCTCTTATATGTCTAAAATTTAACCATGCATGTCACCCGGCGCTCTTACGTAAAATTGGTATTTATATCTCACCAAATTGTGATCAATGTAACAGGACAGCTGACTTCGACCATATCTTTTTCGGATGTACAAAATATCAAAATGCCTCTACTACATTAGTTAACAACATTAAAAAAAATTGCGATATAATGGCTCCGTTCAATAAGCTCCATTTATTGACTACAGGATCTAGGAAAATTTATACGCATATTATAGGTTTTCTAAAAGAGACGAGGATTAAGCTGTAGTTTATCTTTGTTACCATATGTTTTTCCTTATGATATTCTCCCTACCAACCGTGGTTCTCCTTGTAGTGTCTATTTTAATATGTCCTGACAGACTCCAGGACGACAGGCCTGTGACCCTGTTATATCCATTTTCGTCATCTTCTATATATATTCTCCTCTCTCTCGTGTTAGGTTAGGCATAGATATAGGATATTTTCTCACACTTATTCACAGTATTCAAGTATGTTGTATAAGCAATAAATTAATTTAAGATTTTAATTGACTTTTAACAAATTGCGGCTGTCAGTATAGTCCTTGACCGAACGCCATAAAAAAATGATTTGGTATAAATGCAGAATAAATTGTTCACTGGCTTTTTCGACCTTCTCGTACGTTGAGTATAAATTGTTGAAAATATTGACAATTTCTTGCAAATCTTTCCTGCTACTGGACATCTGAATCAACTGCAGTTGCAAATCGCGTTCTGCATTGTAAGCACTAGAAAAACCCTTTTCCAGAAAGTCTAGTGTGAATTATAAATTTTAATTCCGAGCTGAGATTTTTACCTACTTCAGCAATCTGTTACACTAAATATATCAAATCTATCAAAAATATGGTAAGGACCATTTTTATAGAAAATATTGTAAGCAGCATTTCGTCCAACACTTTTTTATAAGCTTTTATTTAACTTGCCCTGTTTGTATGCTAATATCTTTAGTTCAAATCTTGCAAGTTGATTTTGAACCACTTAACGACGTCCATACGAGCTGAAATTTTGCATACACGGTTAGTTCTGGTGACAATAGAATAAAATGGCACCAAAAAGTGTGTTTTTAGTTTTTTAAACTATAATTTGATTGGATAGTGTATTCACTGCATTCCAAGAAATGACGTAGGGTCTGGATTTTTAAATTATAATTTGATCTGACAGTGTATTCACTCAGTCGTTGCATTCTAAGAAATGGTGGAGGATCCGGTACTTTTACCTTTAAGTAAGGACGACGCAATAAATATAAAAATAATAATTAAGACGTAACTAAAAATTTACAAATAAAATCATGTGTAAAAAAAAACTTATTAAAAACAAGCTTTTATTATTATTTAAAACGGAAAAAATTAAATTGCCTTAAAAGCTTGTCGTGTGAATAGAAAAAAAAACTTACTTAGTACTTACAATCTCTGTCAAACAAAATTAATGCCTGTATGAACTTCTCATGCGCGACAAGCTTTTAAGACAATTAATTTTATTTTTTTCCCCTTTAGTGCACCTAAATAATAATAAATGGTTGTTTAAAAAAAAATTATTTAGAATTTCGTATAGGACACTGTTTTGTTAATTTTTTTTTGAGAAGGTAGAGGGCGGAGCTTCTACTCTGGGAGTGTGAACTTTTTAGTTCCCAATTTTAACTACATTCTGAACATATCACCAAAATTTCAAAATATTATTAACAATTTCTTCTAAAATGTCTAATTACCACACACTAATCTAAATTCTGCAATGACGTAGTCTCTTAAAAAACTAATTGTCCTCTAATTAATAATGAAACATGGTCGAAATAATTATAACTATTATAAAGCGACGGTAAATATTTGACCTTGATATTAAAGCAACAGGATTTTCCAATTATCTTTTTTTAATCTTGTTATAATAAAAAACCTACCGAAATGGAAAATTTCAGTTTTTTTTAATTACTTGTTCTAATTGATATTCTTCAATTAGTCCATGCCAAAGTTGCAAAAACCCCAAAAGTGCAAGGGTAGCGACGAAACATGACTATCCACCCCATTTTCAAGGGCGGCCAACACGATGGTCATAGTCGCGCGCCCTCTCCCCCCTCGAACTACCCCTAAACACAAAAAAACCCTATTTTCAATTTTTCGTTGTCAGGTATGCGAGAAATTGTTGGATTTATTTTTTTTTGAGGAAACTCAACATGTGCTGTAAAATTTCGCAACCAGACATCCTAATGACCCACAGGGTTTCAACCACCCCCTCCATTAATACCGAAACGTGCTGAAAATTATTTTTTACACATTTTCAAGGGCGGGGAACTGATATTATTTAGCTTCTCGTCCCTAACCAACTACCCCCAAATGCATAAAACCACCTCTTTTTCCCATTTTTTGTTATCAGGCATGCGAGGACTTGTTGGATCGGTTTTTTTTGAGCAAACTCAATATGTTCTGTAAATTTTAGCAACCAGACATTCTAACGACCCCCGAGGGTTGAAACCACCTCCTCCTCTCAATCCTGAAGTGTCCCTCAAAGAGAAGATTTTAAAGAAGGTATTTTCCGTTTTCAAAGGTGGAGAACACGATAGTGGCATCAATTTCTCTCTTAGTCCTCAAAAACTACCCATGCTATCGGTTTTTCTTATAGTGAGATCACCAGCGCTCATTGGATCAGGTTTTCTAGGAAGGTAATTCTTTTTATTGCAGCTTAAGGAGTTTGATAAGACGGATTATGCGCATGTATATATAGTCGTGTATATGCATAGTCGACTTTTTTATTATAGATTTATTTTCACATTATGTACATGATTTTTTTTTGCTAGACATGCGTCATAATAGTATTGCAGGTATTGGCAAACCCCCGATCTAACAAATCCTCGCATGCCTTTTAAGGTGGTTTTATGCATTTAGGAATAGTTGGCTAGGGAGGCCAAATAATATCAGTATCGTATTCCCCGGCCTTGAAAACGTGTAAAAAACCATTTTCAGCCTGTTTGGATGTTTTTCTCATGTCTCGGTATTAAGGGAGGGGGTGGATTCAACTCCCGTGGGTCGTTAGGATGTCTGGTTGCGAAATTTTACAGGATATATTGAGTTTCTTCAAAAAAAACCCGACCCAACAAGTCCTCACATTCCTGACAACGAAAGATGGAAAAAGGGGGTGGTTTTTTGCGTTTTGGGGCAGTTTGAGGGGGGTAGGGATCTCGCGACTAAAACCATCGTGTTGGCCGTCCTCTAAAACAAAGGAGTAGTCATGTTTGGTCGCTACCCTTGCAGTTTTGGGGTTTTATATTTTTTTGCAAGTTTCTTATGAACTATATGTAATAACCATAAATTCTCTATGCAGTTTATGACAGTATTATATTTGTCTTGTTCATCAACTCTTGCGTACTTTCTTTTTACAAAACCTCCGAAGACTTCATTAAGTCACATATTTGCAGAGTATAAATTATGAAAGGTAACAATAGTTAAACTTAATATTATCTGAATTGAAATTTATATTAAAGGCATCATGAATGATTGACAGATATATGTATGAAGATTGATTGATTTACCAGCATGTGGTAGTCCCAAGATATACCGATACGTCGACGCTGGATTGGATTTGGGTCGTGCTTGTTGTCAATAGCGAGATCCACATGAGACATGATACAGGAGTGTGGGATGCGTCTACAAATCTTCTTCTTCTGAGTCTTCTGATACTGGTACAGTATGTATCGCTGCGATTTCTTTGTGGTACTCATTTCTTTTCCTCGCCTTTCTTTCCCAGTATGCTTGGTTCTTTCCTACTCTGTTTATGATTCTCTCTATTGTTATTCTTCACGTGAAGCATGGTCTCCTTCTGTTTTTAGTTTGTTGCTGTTCTGTATTAGCGCTTTCTCCAGTAGATGTGTTGGGTTGCCCCCTTTTTAATCGTTAGCAATAGGATGGCTATGTATATTCTCTTTGTCAGGCACCGTAGTGGTTTATTTTCCTCGGTAAATGATGTAATTGCCCTTGTAACTCTGGATGTCATTTTATTTCTCTCATTTACAATTTCTCCCCTTTTCAGTTAATTCGTTAGATATGTCCTTAGGTATTTCAATGTGTTCGTCGTTGTTTTGTATATAGTCCGCTACTTGTTTTCGTAAATTCTTCATGGCGCTGGTGTATGGTTGGGTTGTTATGTTTTTCTCCCTCTCTTCTTTAGATTTAATATTAACTTGAAGGTTGACGTAAAAAAAATTTTAATTCCCCATTTTGAGAATTTATTACCTAACTCTAATTTATCTTACCGGAACCTTCTTTTAGGGACTTCTACAGCAACCAGTAAAGTATAACAAAATAAAAATTATTGAAGGTGACCAGCATGTAAATTACTAAAATCCGTGTGTTATCAACATAAATAAAATGGTTAAAACAAAACTTATCTTATCTCTGATGTTTCTATTTTATGAAAAAATTGCACAATAAGGCATATCAACACACACACCCACAAACACCCACACATAAATTGGATAACACTAAACCTATAATCAGCGTCTGCAAGTAAAGCTGCTGCACTTGAAAACACAAACACATAATGGTTCATGGATAGGCCGACGAAAATCACGATATCGGTATAAAAGGGTGACCAGGTTCGATAACAAACGAGTATAATTTCCACCTTAAAGAGAAGTTATTCAAAATGGCGGCCAATAAGGGTCACGCACAAATTTTAATACCAATAATATAAGATATGTATTTTTATTAAAACAACCATTTTGATTATTAATTTCATTGAAATATATTGAATTTGGCATAAAATTGGATGTGACGTCACTATTCAATTTTGTCGGTTGACATGGCAGTCATTACGTCATGTCATTTATTTACGTTTGACGGAGCCGGCAATGTCGTGATAAAGTAAAGCGTTTTTATCTACTCTTATTAGGTTATGTACCAATTAATGAACTGCTTTTGAACAATTTATAGTATCGATAAACAAATAGCGTGAGTTATAATGAGTGAGTTATTATAAATCATTAGGTACAGAGCTTTATCTTCATGAATAACCTGTCCAATCGACGTAACGTGCGACACGAAGGTGACTCTGTCCGAGAGAAATTGTTCTCCGATGCGGTGAAATAGAACGGTCCATTACTATTAAGGGGAGGAAGGTGATTTATCATGTTTGAATAGTTTCGACGTTTTCAAATCAAGTTAAGTTATAATTGTGCCAAAAATGATTAATTCGGTTAGTGAAGATGAACTAATATGTACACCACCAGAATGAAGACAAGTAGCTAAAATTTTACAGTTAATCTTATTAATAAAGAAACTGAGTAATTTATACAAAGTTTTCTCAATTTAATATTTATTGTTATAATCGTAGATAAAGTATAGTATTCAACTTGCAGTAATGGTAATAACTCACTTGATGAATTAAACTTTATCTGCGTGAGTTACTACCTACATTACCACTCGTTGAATAATATACTATTACTGTTTATTCGGTCGTAAATATGTGTAACTTTTGATTTGAAAGATGGATAAATCTAAATAACTTAACTAAATAACTTAACTCCTCGAATTTCTTCGGCATGAAAGCATCATATGACACAGTAGGCTAGAACCACCTTTAAATGAAATATGCATGCACTCTCTCAATTCCTACGGGAAATGGTAGCTTTATCTGTCCTGAAACAATTCCCGTAAGATCTGAAATCATTCCCTTGGCCGTTTTCTAAAAAATTGACTATTAATTTTTTTTTTTTTGAAAACTGATTTTTTGCATTGATAAGCTTCTCAATAAGTCAATCAAGAAAGTAAAATTAAACATTCCAATACAAATTTAAACTTAAGGCAAGTTTGGAGAAATAACATACAAGAAACCTTCATGCTCGACAACTCCAGACGTTTTGATAATAATCGGGTTATATAAACTTTCCAAGTAGTCAATTTAGACAAAATCATTAGATCTATTCTTATGTTATTTTGAATGACAGCAATTTTTGTCTACCAATATATCCGTAACCAATGAATAACATTACTATTTGCGTAACTGGATTTGCTAGGGAAATCCGAGCGCCTCTACTGGCCGTCTGAGTAAACTTTCCATTCGCTCTGTGATATAACGGGTGAATATGAGAAACATACCACCGCCGATGCAGACAACCAACAGAAGAGACATGACGATAACCCAACCACCCACCCACTACCCTGCAGGTACCGGACGAAACGCCGTCCAGTACCCGTAGTCACCTAGCTCCGTACAGACCGAAAGTGCTACCAAAGCACTTAGGTCTGCACTTCCTCGAGGTACATAGCTCATCCTTACCTAACCGATGATCCGGATGGCAGGATGTCAATTGGTATTCTGCGTACCGGCAGTCAATCCCAGCCAAAAATACTTCAAAGTTTCCAAACAGACAGATGACCCGGGGGGTGACAAGCTGGCGAAGAAAGATCATCAAGACAGAAGACCGCCAGAAGATGAAGGCCTTAGCCAGCAAGGTCTAACAAGCCAGGACCCAGGGAGGTGGGTCAAAATCATCCACACCGCTCACATTTGTGAGTGGGGTTAATGTAAAGTAAGCTCGCCCACCCCGTATGAGGCCGGTCCAGGTCTTCAGCAATGTACTAGGGTAAAGAGCAGTAGTCTTGCTCCACCTATATATACATGAGACCGTCATCATTGCCAAAGAATATTGGCGTCGCTCGGTCAGTTACTCTTTAGAATTCACTAGGCAAACAATTCAAGAGTGAAAATTTTTTGTGACCATGATTAAAATCAAAGCAATCATGCAAAAACGCACGATGAAAATAGATATTGTCTTTGTCTATTGTATAAACGTAAGAATCACGGATTGAAGAAGATAACTGATACTTAACTGATACTTAACTGATAGGTTGTTTGAAATATGTCCGGGTATTCAGAGACTTCAAAAATGTAGTAGATTCTTGTTTTTATCAATGCAAAAAATCAGTTTTCAAAAGAAAAAAAATTAAAAGTGAGTTTTCTAGAAAACGGCCAAGGGAATGATTTCAAATTTTACGGGAATAGCTTCGGGACAGATAAAGCTACCATTTCCCATAGGAATTGAGAGAGTGCATGCATATTTCATTTAAAGGTGGTTCTAGCCTACTGTGATGAGCAACTCCATAAGCATCAACGAAATAACATTGGGTATAGTGTCACTGTTGTGGTCACACTTTTTTTTTAGTAGTAAATATGGACACCCAAAATGAAATAAATAAGGGATCATACGTCACGCGTGAGTTGGATAAACTCGTCAAAACTCCCCAGTTCCTCGTAAAGATTCAAATAATTTGAATTTCAATTGTTATTTATTAATTTTATTGGATGTGTAAACAATTTATATTTTGATATATTTATACATTTTCAAACATAAACTATCTGATAAACTTTTGGGTGTAAAACTGACATTCGCGTATCCCCTATTGCAGATGCCGGTTGTCGATTATCTAGAGATCAAAATTCGCATCTTCATGACGTTAAAATCAAGGTTAATTCTAGGTAATGTGTCAAGATATTCATGAATTAATGACACAATATTTCACCTTGTAATTTTTTTTAGCGAATTCCGTAATATCAAAATTTAATAAGGTAAAATTATTATAATCACTCACACGAAGAGGTCTGGAGATAAACTAACACGCGAACATATATTTTTTTGCTATCAGTTATACGAATAAAAGCATATTATTAATATTTACTAAATTTAATGTACTGGCGAGGTCGCAGTCCGTAGCTTCATACCTACCTCCCTTCCCTTTCGTTCTTATCAGTTGACCTATATTCGCAGTTAGGTAAATTTACAGTATTACCCACAACGCTGGTATTAGAATTGTAAAATAATCTATTGCGTATTCACTTAATATAGATCTTATGTCATAGTAATCTGCTACTATAATGAAATTTACTAAGAAGCCTTAATCTAAGAAATGGTGATCCTCAAGGTTCAGTATTGGGCCCCATACTCTTTTTAATTTACGTAAACGATCTCATTCTCTCAATTACTAACATACACTAACACTTTTTGTAGATGACACAGATGCAATAAACTCAAATAATAAACTTGCATTAACTTTTTTCACATCTACAGTTTTGGTATCATCTCTTCAATGAAGAAGAGAAAACTACAAATAATTTTTATTCAAAAGAATCTGACTAGGAAAATGCAAGATCCGTCCATTTGACACAGGTCTCTCATGAGAATCGCACTCCAATTATACTTATATGCCAAATACTCAATATAAATCGCTATTTATTAAGAAAGTTATCTCGAAAGCTGTACTATCTGTCACCTCAAGATTCACTGATAATACCTAATCAATTACTTTTTTCTATTCCACAATTTTATTAAATATGCAGTAATATCCTGAGTAATATCCTCAGTAATATCCTGAGGTTACTAATTCTCGATTCTTCCGAATGTAAAAACGTGCAATTCGCACTTTATGTGGTCTACCCTTTACAAAGAGTGTGAAAATAAATTCTCGGAGTAAGGATTATTAACTTTATTCCATCTCTATAGCTTGAAATATTTAACATAATTATGTAAAAACAAATATAAACTAACATACAATGATTTCCGAAACACACAGTCATCACACGAGGCGAAACAACGACATTATATTAGTCCATAGCAGAAACAACAATAATTTTTATTCCATATTAAACAATCCCTCATCTCAGTAAAAAAATATAAATTGGCACCATAAAAAAGATTTCTAAAAGTTATCTCATCAAGAAAGCAGTTTACAGCTGTAATGAATTACTAGAATGTGATCTAAATAATAGTAACACATAACAGTTAAGAAATATAGTTCATCGATACTTTAAAGTATGTTAAATTTTGATTTATCTTTTGTAAATTCCGTCTTTTATTTTGTATTTCCTGTTGCCACATTTAATATAATACTCGTGTACTTTAGTAAATAATATGTAACTTATAAAAATTTTTTTATCTGTAATAATATATTTAAATCAGTTGATTTTTTTACGGAAATCAAAGACCTTGCCCATTGGATAAAGAACCTGCGGATTGTGCGTTTCTGATTGTACCACTTGTCATTTTACTATCATACTATTATTATAATCGTCATTCTCAATAGTCACGAGTACAAGATGAAAAAAAAAACTGAATATTTTGTAAAAAGCGTTCTTAAATGAAATTGAAAAATTTTGTTCACGGGTCTAAGTAATTCAGTGAATATATTAGGCAAATAGTTCGTTAGTATATGACGAAATGTTATTCTACATTAGAATTCAAATAGAATTTTTAAATAAATTTCTCCAATCGTTGCAACATGTTAAATGTTATTTAAAATCAATTTGATAGCAGGTTATATTGGTCAGTAGTAAATTATTTTTTACAAGATTTTTTCAAGATATTGGAAAATATTCCATAATTGATTTGTGAACTTGAACAAAAAAAAATTAAAAAGGTGGAAAGACAACTTTATGTGGAATTAATTTAAATGCGTTTTACAATATGCAAATTTGTCTTTACGACTACTAGGCGTATACATTTTTATATTTAATTACTAAAAATTTTTGAAAAGAAGAAGGTTCTCAATTCGATATGTATGTATGTTTTTTATATGGTCAAGTATTATTCTGGATTGGCTCAAGTAATCTGTACGAAATATTCGTAGTCTGGTCACCTACGAAAAATTATGAAAAATGTAACGTATAATATTTCGCATGTGGTTAAAACAACTGTCAGAGAAGAAAAATATGAAAAATATGCAGGGTGGTCACTATAAAACATAATTATGGTGGATTTAATATTTGGGCCATACAATTAAGATTTCTCAAATCCGTCAGTCGGTGTGTTGTCTTTCTGCTGACATTATCTAAAAGACGATTTGATGGGGGAAAATAATATTTGGCATGTAGTTGTCACGATTGCCAACTGAGAAACCCGCTATACATTTAGTGACAGTTATACAGGGTGATCATTCGAAAAAAAAAAAAATTAGACGCGATAGAAGAAAATGACATAAGTGTTAGAAAAATAACCATATTTTTTAGTTAAAAATAATATACAGGGTCGTCGTCTAACAGAAAAAGCAACTAATGACTAAAGGATGAAAACTATGCATTTTTAATGTAGCTGTGCGCCAGAGAGGGAAGTTTTAGTAGTACCTTTACAGATTTTTCTAATTATTAGTCGATTTTCTGCGGTACGCAAATCTTAAAACTTGCAAAATATTTAGATTTATTTTTATGTAGGATCATCTGTACACTATGAGGTGTTCCTAATTAGTAATTCAAGAACTTATTTTTGAGAAAAAATAGTTTTCTTATTTTACTTAACCAGATTGTAAATATTAATTGCCATAATTATATAGATACTTTCAGCAATTATAAAGTTTAAATATTTCTTTGTTTCCGCACCTAGAGCGTAATACGAAATAGAAACGAAATATTTTGTAATGTAATTTGTCCTAAATATGCAATGAAACTATTAAAAGAAAATAAGAATGTTGATAATCTAGCGACCTTGTATGCTATGCAATAGACATGTTGAAAGATGAAAGGTCCCAAGTAAATTTTAGAAATGATCGCATGGGATGTAACTTTTTTAAATAATTATGATCAATTATTACAATTTGTCTAATTTTTATTCACACTACGACTATGTATAATGATCACGATGCAGCAGTAAGAAATCAACGTGCATTTTTTTGCAATACTAAAACTTTAATATAAGGAATGAATGAATGAGATCGAACATTATAAGTAACTGTGTATATAAAAGTGTCATTTATCTATTATTTATTTAAATTTTAATATCCATCGCGACTAAGGCCCAATTACATACAGTTTAAGGACGAAAGCGGATAATACATACATAAAGAATAAATACAGATCTTGAAAAAGGAATATACAATCCCAGAGTCATATACAGGGTCCCACCGTAATCGAAACATGCGTATTTTCTGCTTATATGTCGATTTTATTATCACTGTAGGTACTCTTATTGGGTTGTAACAGTTCAAATTTTGAAATAAAAACATAAAGTAGGAAATCAAATATATTTGAAGGAGACAGCTTAGTAAACAATGATGACAAGTAGTGTACACACAGGCCTCGCTATAGGCAAAGAAACATCTCCTAAAAATGGAACAGATCAGATCAGTAACAGTAGTTTTAAAATTACACTTTCCACACACTTTATCAAGTCCACTATGACTGAATCCCTCTCGCAAGCTCATGTCTGGTATCAATTTCAAATATTTATTTTCATATGATAAGAATGAAATTTCGGTTACTCATTTATTTGCATCGCATCCTAAAACAAATATAGGGCAATGTTTTGATCACATCATTAAGTGTTTATTTAAATAAAGGTTACATCGACTGATAGGCTATCTGTGTATTATAAGACATAATAATTAAAATTCGTAAATATTATTCAGATAATTTGGTTTGGTTTTGGTTGACAAAAGTCAAAGTTTAACTTAAGGATTTTAATGAACAGCCTGATCTACGAATTGGCGTAAAATCCGCTTGTTTGCTTTGAAAAACTTAGGAAAGGAGGAGACATATTTTATTTTCCTCGATCAAAAGAGTAGATTCTCCAGATGTGCTCATTTAAAGACTCATTGTTACAAAAATCAACCTAATAAGATAAGTCAGTAATTTTCCATTATTAAATAATGTTTTTAAATAATACTACCATATGCTATTATATACTACTTAATACTTTTTAGGTCTTTCTTGTGCCCATTCTGCCTGATTATGCTTAATTTGTATTAACCCCCGATCCCAAAAGAGAGGTGTTATAAGTTTGACATGTATGTTTGTATGTTTGTTTGTCTGTCTGTCTATCTGTCTGTGGCTTCATATCTCTTCAACTGGTGATCCGATTTTGATGTAGTCTTTTTTATTTTAAAGAGTATTTTGTCGAGAAAGTTATAAGCCATATTAGATTTTGATGTTTGGTCACCATCTTGAATTCGCCATCTTGAACTTCTCTAGAAATTGTCCGATTGAAGTAAAATTGAAAATGTGCAGACAATTCTGGTAGCCGAACATGATTTAGGCTTCATTTTGATTCGGTCATATGAAACTGGTACGATTAGATACATTGATCGGGGGTTTTTAAAAATTTTCAATTTTACTTTTTATGTTCAGCTGGCATACAGTTATTTACTGGGCATGTAAAATTATATTTTGAGACATAATAAATTTGTGCCAGGAGGTTTAGTCAAGATTTTTCATCCTAGTTGCAAAGGCTGTCTAAAAGTATATTAGTATCCATCACAGAGGATCGACATATGGTGAACTAGCCGTTATGTATTATTTCACCTTAAACGAGTGAGTAATTTCAAATTTTTATTCGTCCCATCGGAGAGGATCGCAGTACTAGTGCGACTAGAAGACTGTGTAGTTTTCAGCAGCATAAAAGCATAAAGCATCTGTGTATATTTATGTATGTATGTTATTTATCATTTCATTATAGTATATGTGCTGCAGTTTTTTTCAATACTTCAATACTCATTTCTGATATAATAACTATATCCTTCATTTTTTTCATTTTCATTTCATTTTATTTGCGATCCGAAAGTAAACATTTTATAAAGCTGTTGATAAGCTTTATATACAGGGCGTAATTAATTTCATGTCATTAAAAAAACTGGTAATGGGGACCGACTAGACAAACAAAAAACTTATATGACTCGTTCTTCTAGGGGCATTTTGAAAAAAATTAACCTAGGTCAAAAATTTGAATGTTAAGGTAGGAGATATTTGAGAACCACTGCTTTTCTGGGTCAACGGACGTATAGTTCCGAATGATAGAAGCTTCTTACTTACTTTTAAAAACTCATAAAAAAGTGTAAAGATTACTTGTGTCATCGTCGGCCGTCGCGCGGTATCAGAGCAAGAAGCGTGGCACTTTGATGGGACCACTTGAACCTTAAACCGAACTTTTTATATCAATTATGAAAATGTAAATAATTATTTATCCCTTTCTGCACAACCGCAAATATATGATGGGCGTAGAGGTTTAAACAGAGGGTATGCCTACATGTGTGTTTTTTAATTTGGAACAAAATTATTGGAGCTTTTATTGTTGTTTATAATTTATAAAATTTAAATGTGGTTTATTAACATTTGTGACATAAATCGGTGTGCTGTGTTAGAAGCTTAAAAATGGGTAATTATTCCATGAAATTGAAAAACGAACAGTTAGACATCTAAGATACGATAACAAAAAATAGTTGTGTATCTTAAGTTAGGAAAAATCGGACTTTTTTAACGAATTGCGCGCATAATTTTTTTCAATCAGGTATCGAGAACTAAAAAGCGAGTCTTTGATCTCTATGGAAATCAATGTAAACAATAATAAACAGATCAGAACAAACCATCGAATAATAATTATAATAATAATAATGCCTTGAATGCCCAACAGGAAACACCCAATGACAGAACAATTCTTTTGAATTTGTCACAAAACCACAAAAGTTGCTCATGATAATAAAGTTTATACTTAACCCAGCAGCGTGACAGCGTGGTGGACAAGCCTATTCGAGAAATCTAGAACTCACCAATAATTTATCGTTGATTTACATAAAGTATTCGAAATGCATCAATACCCATTTCGGCACGTCGAATTAAGGACATACGCACTCCATTCAACACTAAACACACGAAACTATCAATTACCGTTGTCAATAAATAATAATAATAATCTCTTTATTTAGCATATAAGCTATTAACATACAAAGGTTGAGTATAAATTTAGTAAATTAAATAATACAACTTACATTTTACATTACTAGGTAATTTTCTTACAAGTGATAAATATATGAAAGCTACATATTACATAATAGATATATTTAGTCGAATTGTGTTAGACGATAAAGTATTGAGTAGTTTTAATTATGTCCATTTTCGAAAATATATGCAGTTAATAGTTTTTTAAATTTTAAGTAATTATTACATTGTTTGATATTGTTTGGAAGTACATTAAATATAGAAAAACCTTTATAAAATAACGTTTTGGCTAATCTATTTGACTGAGGAGTGTCTATGAAAAAGTCATTTACATTTCTAGTATTATAAGAGTGTACATCTCTCACATATTTAATTTTATTACTTAAATAATCTGGAGTCAATTTGTTTTTTATTTTGAAAATCATATCTATTGTTCTGAAAAGAATTCGCTGTTTAACATTCATAAAATGAAGTATTTCAAGCATTGTACTTATCGGTGTGTATTTATTACATTTCAGAATTATTCTCATAGCTTTGTTCTGTATCAGTTGGAGTTTGTGTATTTCATTTTGGTTTAAGTTAAATAGTAATGTGGAACAAAATTCAATATGTGGACCAATTAAGCTTTTATAAAGTAAAATTTTTGTAGACATGTTTAAACAGCTGCTGATTCTTCTCAGAAAATATACTTTTTTTGACATTTTATTCATTATATAATTAAAATGATTTTTGAAATTAAGATGTTCATCAATAATTATTCCTAAATATTTGATTTCATTTACTTTATCTAGTTTGTTTCCCATAATTTCAATAGTTAAATTTGGATATGAGAGATTGTAATGAGATAATTTAAATTTGTTACCTATTAACATATATTTAGACTTACCTACATTTAAACTTAAACTATTATCGCATAGCCATTTACTTATTAGAGATAAATCATAATTCATCGAATTATACATTGCTGGTATGTCATTGCCCGTAATATATATCATTGTATCGTCCGCAAACATAGATATGTTACAATATTTCACATATTTTACAATATCGTTAATGTATAAATTAAAAAGGATTGGTCCAAGAACCGTTCCTTGCGGAACACCATGCTTGGTTTGTAATTTATCTGATAAACTATTTCTAAATTTCACACTTTGTGTTCTAGAATTAAGATATGATTTAAACCAATTTAGTACATCACCTGTAAGGCCAATTTTTTCCAATTTACACACTAACAATTCTCTGTTTATAGTTTCAAATGCCCGTCGGAAATCTAAAAATACTGCTAATATTACATGATTGTTTTCTAAAGACTTGTACCACTCATCACATATATTTAAAATCACGGATTCACAAGAATGAAGTTTTCGGAAGCCTGATTGGTTGGACACTAAAACACGGTTTTCATCACAGAATTTCAATAATTGATCTTTAACTTCAATTTCTAAAATTTTCTCGTACACTGGAACTGTATTTATAGGTCTATGTTCTTCGCACAATATTGAGTTTGTAACTTTAGGCACTGGTATGATGCAAGATGTTTTCCACCCCTCTGGAAATTCACCGTATTGTAATGATGAATTTATAACATCGAGAAATTGATTTCCTATTACCTTGAATGCATCTTGTACTATCTTGGTTGTTAACATATCCTCACAGTCTACTGTATTCTTTAAATTCATAACTATTTCACGTAGTTTCGCCATAGTTATTGCTTGAAATGAGTGGAAGTTCCCTTTCGGTTCGATATTTTTTAGAATTTGTTCATAATTATTGCCAAAGTTAATATTGGCAATAATTTCATCTATACTTGTGAGAAAGAATGTATTAAATTTATCAGCAATTATCTCCTCATTTGTCTCTTGTATATTCGAAAATCGAATACTTTCACTAGCAGCAGAACTTTTATCTGGTAATAGTTTCTTTAACTGTTTCCATAGTTCTCGTCCATTATGAGAGTTTGCGGTAATTACATCATTATAATATTTTTCTTTACCTGTTCTTATCATTTTACTAACTACATTTCTTTTTTGTCGATATGCTTCCCAATCTTCATGTTCATCTGTGAACGCTGCTTTTTTATACTTTAAGTCCCTTTCCCTCAAGTTTTCTATAATTTCTTCATTAATCCATTTATTATCAAAATGTTTAGCTTGTATACTAGTTTCCTTTATTGGGCATATTTCATCTAACGATTTGATTATGTTGCTTCGTAGTGTAGAAGCTACTGTGTTAGTGTCTGATATATTATTGTTCCATGGTTTGTCTAGTAATAAATTTTGAGTTAAGTGCACTTCGTGCGAAATGTCTTTTCTATTCGTTATCACGTAATCAATTATTGTTGAACTATACTGGGTTATTCTTGTCGGTGTTCTAATAACTTGATACAGTCCATTTTGGTATAATATACTTTTTATTTTCTTGCTATAGTGTGTTTCTCTTTGTAGATCAAAGTTGAAGTCCCCGTTTATAATTAAGTTTCCATTAAATTCAATATTTTCAATCAGGTTTTCAAAGTATTCTATAAATAAATTGTCTTTCGTTTGTGGTGGGTGGTATATTGTTATTATTTGAAAATTTTCTGTTCCTATTTTAATTTCTATACCTAAAATCCAGATAAAGTTTTCAACTAATTGATTCAATATTGTTTTGTATGTATATTCCTTACTAATATATATCAGCACTCCTCCAGTTCTTCTGTTTCCTGTAAGACAGTTTTCCATTTTGTAGTTTTCTATGTGTAGTTCTTTCATATTCACACTGTCATCTACATGGGTTTCTGACATACATAATACTATTGGTTTCCAGTTTTTTGCTAAAAGGCAGATTGCGTCTTTATTATTTAAAAAACCCTGACAATTAAAATAAACGATTTTATTTGTAAAATTATTTGGTTGCTATGCGGTATATTTTGTTTCATTACTTTGTCTTGCAACATGTCTTTTCTAGCAAGGGCAATTTAAATCATTTGCAGCATGATAAAAAAGAAGAACTTGATCCAAAATTCAAAAATCAACACAAAAGAACGAACAAGTAAGTTGTGTCTGTATGTAAGCAAGTACTTAATGACTTGAACGGTAAGTCAATAAAATAAATCTTAACTATAAGTACAGGGGCCCAAAATTCAAAAAGAACACAACGAACGGGTAGTCGTGTGTACGTACTTAACCAAGTAACGACATAAGCTAAAATATTGCTTGAGAATATTACAAGGAACAGTAGAGTTGTCTTCAAATCTACTAAGCACTCAAAAAATGTCGGCGTATTTGATCTTTACTGCACCGCCGACATTTTAGACCTATCTGCACAAATGTCAGAGTATCAGGCGCCACCAGACGCGACAATATAAAGCCTACTCCAATATTCCAGCAGTTCTCAAATAATGTTATTAAAGATTTTCGAAATTTTTGTTTATTTTTTTGAGGCTTTAGACCCCATGTTGTAAAAGGTTTTTTGTTTATCTAGTCGTTCCCTACCACCAGTTTTTTTATAATGAGATGAAACTAATTACACCCTCTATACTATACAGGTGCATATGTACCTTTTTTGGCTACTGTCTATAAAACACATCTAAACTGAGCGCAAGATTAGAACACCTGCTCTTGCGTAGTGATATTTTAAATATTTTTATAGTAAACCATATCTTGCTAGTACACTTTGTTTTTTTTACATTTTGTGTTTGGTCTTCTCTTTCCTAACTTCCGCCAATTAAATTTGGCTGGCGCCCAACAAACATTTCATCTATTTACCTGATGTACAGAGGTTATCTTGTTAAACAATAATACAACTGACAGATGTCATAAGAGCCCTTGCCCATGACCCGCCTTCGACATCGGAGCTGCCGCATAGTTTGACGAAACTCTACTGTGTCACCCAAATCACTCTACAGGTCGTTTAGTTAAAGTTATCAGAAAGTTCTTTTTTTAAATGTTCGTTATGAAATTCTCTATCAATCTGTCGAGCCGGATTTTTGATTTTTTGCTATAATTTGTTATAATTTTGACCTAAAATTGAATTTTTACTAAAAAATATCGTATAATTCTATTGAAATCAGTCTACAGGTCACAAATATTTAAAGATTCGCAAAGTTTTAGTTTTAAATATTTACTTTACAAATACACAATCGATCTGCCAAAGTAGATTTTTCATTTCCTTTTTTTTTATTCTTGACAGGTGCCAAAATCCCTGTTAAATTTAAAAATTTACAAGTGTGTCTCATAATTTTGAAACTATTGTGAGTTTTCACAGAAGAAGAGATATAAAGTGTTATAAAACTTTCTAGTTCCATAATTAATATTAAAATAAAGTTTTCACTTTTGGCAGCTGTCAAAATTTCTGTCTACTTTATGAAAATACCATTTTTAATAACACAAGTCTGCAAAAAAAGATCTTGTCCTAAGGTTCTCATCTAACTTTTCTGAAGTATTTCGACTCGCTGAAGACAATTTTGGACAAAAAAATTCTATTGCGTCAGTTTTTGTCTACCACCCCCGTTATCCCCTAAAAAAAGTCTCGTCCTAATAACGCTCTCATCTAACTTTCCTGAAGTATTTTAACGCGCTGAAGCTAATTTTTGAACAAAAAAAATTTTCTATTTTGTCAGTTTTCCTGTACAATCGCTTTCATCCTCTAAAAAGGGCAAAAGAAAAGTCTTGTCCTAAGATTCTCATCTAATTTTTCTGAAGTATTTTGACGCGCTGAAACCAATTTTGGACACAATTTTTTTTTCTATCATGTCAGTTTCCCCCCTACCACCCCTTTTTACCCCTTAAAAAAAGAACAAAAAAAATGTTATCCAAAGGTTCTGACCTAACTTTTCTGAAGTATTTTGACGTGCTGAAATCAATTTTGCACAAAAAAAATAGGGGATAAAAAGGAGAGTATAGGAAAACTGATGTGACAGAAAAAAATTTTATGTGCAAAATTGGCTCCAGCGCGTCAAAATACTTCAGAAAAGTTAGATGAGAGTCTTAGGGCAAGACCTTTCTTTTGCCCTATTTAGGGGATGAAAGGAATGGTACAGGAAAACTGAGACGATAGAAAATTTTTTTGTTAAAAAATTAGCTTCAGCGCGTCAAAATACTTCAGAAAAGTTAGATGAGAGCCTTAGAACAAGACTTTTTTTTAGGGGATAAAAGGTGTGGTAGACAAAAACTGACGCAATAGATGTTTTTTTGTCCAAAATTGGCTTCAGCTAGTCAAAATACTTCAGAAAAGTTAGATGAGAACCTTAGGACAAGACCTTTTTTTTTTTTTTGTAGACTTGTGTTATATTATTAAAAATGGTATTTTCATTAAGTTGACAGAAATTTTGACAGCTGCCAAAAGTGAAAACCAATATCAATTATGAAACTAGAAAGTTTTAAAACACTTTATATCTCTTCTGTGAAAACTCACAATATTTTCAAAATTACGAGACACACTTGCAAATTTTTAAATTTGACAGCGATTTTGGCAGCTGCCAAGAACAGAAAAAAGGAAATGAAAAATCTACTTTGGCAGATCGATTATGTATTTGTTAGGAAAAGATTTAACGGTAACGACGAGATTCAGGAAAGAATATGTAAAGGAAGGAAAGCTATCGGAGCCCTGAACCCATTTCTGTGGGAAAAAGATATTAAAAGAGAAACGAAAAAGCGCATTTACAACACCATTGTCCAAAGCGTCACTATATATGGGGCGGAAATTTGGGACCTAAGTAAATCCAATAGGAGAAAACTTTTGGCTACGGAGATGGATTATTTAAGACGAAGCTGCAGAACATCGAGACTTGAAAGGATACGAAATGAGATCATTAGAGGGAATATGAACATGGAAAGAGATATTGCAGACGAAGTTGAATGGAAACAACTGATTTGGTTTGGTGATACAAAAAGGATGCCTGAAAATAGATGGCCCAGAAAATCTTAGAGTGGGTGCCACCCGAGAGAAGGAAAAGAGGAAGGCCTAGAAGAAGCTGGAGAGACGACATAGATGAAGCTATGAGGACAAGAGGTCTAGAAGAGGATACCTGTTATGACAGAAGAATTTGGAAACTGGAGACGGAGAGGCGGCGACAGCCGTAGAAATCCGTATATAATATAAGATTTAAAACCAAAATTGTGCGAATATTTACATATTTGTGACCTGTAGACTGATTTTAATTGAAAAATACGATATATTTTATTAAAAATTCATTTTTAGGTCAAAATTACAAAAAATTAGAGCCAAAAAGCAAAAATCCGGCTCGACAGATTGATAAAGAATTTCAAAACGAACGTTTTAAAAAAAAGAGAACTTTCTGATAACTTTAACTGTAAGACCTGTAGAGTGATTTGGGTGGCACAGTATGGTTTCGTCCCACTGTGTGACGTGCAGCTAAATTTTCAATAGTCACATCAGTAGCGGAGCAAGGAGTAGTAGGACCCTTGTGCAAAAAATTAGGCCCCAGGTCACAAATATTTGTTTAAGAGAAAAATGTAATCCATGAAAACAAAGAAAATATAGGCCATAGTTTATGGGCAAGGGCCCCTCTGCAGGTTTGAGCAATTGTGCATTACACAACCGTGCTATGCTATAGCTCCGCCACTGAGTCACATTGGACCATCTAAATTTGGTCACGTCATTAACACCACGAGTTATTGTCGATCGCGCCTCTAAAACCCTTAAACGATGGTAGGGCCCTCCCCTAAAATTTTAAATATCAAGGAGATCAAGAAGCCATTGTTTTAAAGCCCGCTAAATTTTTTTGCAACGGTACCGTATTTTTTAAAGAACAGCCCATCTGGGGTAAAGTGTGGAAGCCATCTTTTTCTTATTAATTTTAAGGTGCTGAAAACGAATCCGTCACCCGTTTTGGCGAAAAATCTCGGGAACACATTAAAAAGCAATCGTTGTTGGAGGATGACATTGGAGTTGATATTAGTCTAAATACTAAGTTTCGATAACTAAGTAGAAAAAGAAGTAAAAAAAAAACAAATTCACCCCTGCAACCCTCCTCGCCATTCCCTCACCTTCCCTAAGAAGCTAAGGAAGCTACTATAACTACTATATTAATTATAAAAAAATCCTAATAGTTGGATGTTTTTTTATCATATTAAGGTGATTGGGCCAATTCAGATCATTTCTGAAGAGTTCTTATACCTCTGAGGAGGGGTTGTAGGCTGTCAATATTTTAATATAGAAAACGAGTAATATTTTCTGGATATTGATATGCATACCGTACACCCTAACACCAAAAGTGTGAGAAATATTCAGGGGTGAGAAATATTCATCTGAATTGATTAAATTACCTTATTACGATAAGAAAAACATTAAACTGGGTGATTAGGGATTTCTTTCGCAATTAAAACCAATAAAGGCTCTAAAAAGATAAAATCCACAACCTTAATTGTTGGGGATGGGTGTAAGAGTATTCAGAAGTAATCACATTATAACTTGCTAATAGCCATTTAACGAGGAATCTTGATTTCTTTTTAAGGGTGCCGGTGCCGTGCTTAAGAAAATGATTTCGTAGTTCGAGAATTTCTCTTACATCCCTGAACCGATTCAAAAAATTTTTTGATGGGCCTTTAGAGACAATATTATAGAATGGTACCAGACTATTGAAAAGTCAAAGTAAATTAAAAAAATTTTTTTATTATCGCACAAGTAAAAAACTTTTTTCTTTTTTTTTTTAGTTTTAAATAGCCTAGTACCATTCTATAAAGCTATCTCTAAAATAATATCAAAATTTTTTTTCAATCGGTTCAGGGATGCAGGAGAAATTCTCGAATTACGTTCACGAAACCGCCCACCTTAAATAAATAAATAACCATATATTAGATATTGTAACTTACACCGTTCTTATGGGTGGTGAAGGGTGAGGGAAACGAGGGAGGGGGGCGAATTTCGAATTTTTGCTTCTTTTTCTACTTACCTAACGAAACTGAGTATTTTGAAAGAATTTCCTTCACTAAAGAATATAACTTTTTGTTGCAATTTCTAATATCAATTTCAATGCCACCCCAACGGTTTATTTTTTACTGTCTTTCTGATGTTTTTAACCAATTCGGATGGCAGATTCGTATTCAGCACCCTAGAATTAGTAAAAAAAGATGATTTTAGAGAAATGACGTATAGTGAACGTATTGTCAACGAATGCTGTCAAATCATTCTATACATTCTGAAGAATGTGCGACAATGTTCTGAGCAAAATCTTTACTACCGTATAAGAAGCTGGTGGGCACCATTTCGAACACTTGCTGAACTGACACATACGTAACAACTTTATAAAATTCTTTGATTTTAGTACGCATTTGCTCGAAAACTATAATTTCAAATTTAAAAAGTAGGACATCGCTGTAAAGATAATTTAATGGGCTTTAACACGATGTGCTACTTGCCTTCTTGCCATTTAAAACTTTGAGGGTGGCTCCTACCACCGATTAATGGTTGAAGTGGCGAGATCGACAATACCTAATAAAGGTGTCCCCTTTGATAATAAAATCAACGGGTCCGAGCATTTTTCGAAAATATGAAAGTGGAAAGTACGCCGGTTTCGTTTTTGGTGGGCCACCTTGTATTCAAATAATTATTGGAAGCAATTAAATTCTACATTAAAACATATAATAGTACATAACATTAAATAAAGTGATTAAGTAATTACAGACCGAACAAACAATGTTTTAACAAAATGGACAAAACAAGCAAATATATCAAGCCCTTTCTATTCATACAAATATTTTGAAACATTTGATAAAAGGGTGAGGCAGTAAGTAAATTAGTACGGGTTGTAGGTAAATGAAATGTCGTGTTGGACTTCGAATTCATTTTGAGCGCACGATATAAAATCCTCGATACAATTGATATTGAGCTTATTGCATTGTTTATGATCTTGTGGAGGTGTATAATCGAATGCAGGGAAAGTTATTGTAATGAAAATGGAACAAGACTAAGTTGATGCATGTTATTGTTTTTGATATGATCTATTGGATTACAATGTTTCTTCGAAGCAGATCAGAATACATAAAAAGTAAAAATATTTATTTATACACACATCCGTCTAATCATAACTTATCGATTTAGATATAAAAAAAGTTGTGAAAATGAATGTAGTAATATTTCTTGAAAGTTGTCCTGTTTTCAAAAAATAAAATAATCTTGTCTTATTCTCCAAACGTCTTTTTACATTTTTGGAACTTGGCCCTATTTATTTTTTGAAAACAATAAAATATAACTAATAGAAGAAAGTACCTTTTTGATTCATTACAGTTTTGCTGACGTGGGTTAGGATAAATCGATAATTTTGTAAGAAAAATAATACACTATTGTTTTCCACCTAATTTAACATCTTTCTATGAATTATTTATTAAAACTAAACAAAACTAGTCACGTTCATTTTTGGCACATTTAACTGTTTTAGACAAAAACGATGAAAAATCTCTCTCTTATAGGGCATAATATACTTGAATAATGAATAATAATCAAATTATAATCAGTAGCCTGCAATAATTTTTTTTATTTTAAAATAAACACTATAATTTTGTAAATTTCAAGCATAATTCCCGTTGCTTACTTTTACGGAAATTATTCTAGAACCTTTAGTCGAAGTCTCGAAAACAAAAAAAAAACAAAGGAAATGCCACGGTACTAATGGATAGAACAGATTATCAGCATAAAGTATTAAACTTGTTAGAAGATCAAGTTTATGTCCAAATCATAAGAAATCTAACAAGGACCATCGAAAAACAGGTAACAAAGGCGATCAAGGAAACCTGCATACCAATAGAGCACCAGAAGAAACAGATACCATGAGAATCGAGGACACCACAATTCTACTGCATGCCCAAGATCCACAAAGCAGGAGTTCCGTTACGACCAATGGTAAGTGCAGTGAATTCACCAACCCAAACGCTAGCAAGATATTTAGCAGACATACTCAAAGCGTTTATTGGACAAACAGAACACCATATCAGAAATTCACACCATTTCTTTCAAGAGCTGAAGAACATCACAGTGTGGAGCAAGAAGATACACTAGTCAGTTTTGAAATAACATCACTCTTCACAAATATACCAGTGAATGAGGCGATAGAATTAGCTCGGGAAGAATTGCAGAACAACGGTTTGGACACCACCTTAGCAGACCTGATGGAGCTTTGTGTAAACTCGACCTACTTCAACTTCAATGGAAGACTATATAAACAAAAAGATGGAGCAGCAATGGGTTCACCTTTATCACTAGTACTTGCCAACTTATTTATGGAAGCATTCGAAATATACTCCTTGGACAACTACGAATTAAAACCAAAATGTGAACGACACTTTCATTATATGGCAACATGATCGTAAGGAACTGAAGAATTTCAAGGACTACCTAAAGAGCTTACATCATAAGATCAAATTCACTATGGAAATAGAAACATATAGCAAACTCCCATTTCTGGTCGTCCTCGTATTTAAGAAGGACAATGGAGGATTAGGACACAAGGTATACAGAAAATCGACGCACACCGACAGATAACTCTCACCACCTAGCACAAAAACAGGCTGTCGTTAACACACTAGTACAAAGACCAAAGCAAATTTGCGAGACGGAACACCTCCAAGACAAAAAAATAGATACAAACCGAAAAGCATAGACGACGCAATAAAGAGACAAGATACAACCAGAACAGAAGAAGGAAAATAAGAAAATAAATACACAGCAACAGTTTACCTTCCATATATACAAGGAGAAAAAGAACGTCAAAGTAATAAATAATGCGAAACAGAAGGTGACACAATATTTTCCCAAATACCAAGGTCCAGAAGAACTAGAAACACCAGCAGTATGTAGCATTCCATGTTCTTGCGAACAAGTTTGCATCGGAGAGACCAAACGACATATAAACATCAGAATCAGAGAACACATTAGCAATACAAAGAAAGGAAATTCTACAAAATCAGCAGTTGTCGAACACTCAGAAGAAACAGGCCATTTAATAAAATTGAAAGAAAAAGAATTATTGGCCAAGAAGATACAAAGAAGCCATTGAAATAAATAAACATCCGAATAACTATAATCGTGACACCGGACTACAATTACCAATGACGTGGAAGTCAATGTTCCGCATGAGCACTTATCCGCAACACGCCTCCTGATAACCTGTTTAAATAGAGGAGATCAGTTCAGCAGAGCTCACTTTGCTTCAGAAGAAGATCACGACAAGATGGTCGATACGTCAAGCACTCAATTAAGTCTACGCGGAAGAAGACCCGGAAACCAGCAGCCAGAATAGGTCTTTGTTTTGAGGGGCAAATAAAATGGTTTTATTTTTTTTTTAGTTGGAGAACGATTTCAAGGTTTTTTAAAGAAGAAGTTTGTTTTTTTCAAATGAAAGAAATCAGACCACTTTTATCTGAAACATTCATTTGTCTGGTTTCAGTTGGAAAGTACATATTAAACAAAATATCTACATTTTTGTTTATCTACGTAATTTTTTTATTAGAGAATTATGAAAAATGTATTCACTTCAGCACTACATATACTAAAATTGGAACTATATACAGAAGACTAGCATGACTCCTGCGCAAGAATAACACACAAAATCGTGAAGCGTTTCACATTTTTTAACACAAATACTAAACTCGAAAATTTTAAAACAATACATAGTAATCTATTAACATTACCACCAAATCAAAGAGAACGAGTTAAAAATCTCCAGACAACGACTAAGACACACACGCTTAACCCACGAATACTTGCTAGTTAGAGAAATCCCTCCCCTTTGTGAATCTGTCGTGGTAATGTAAGCGTTCAACACATCTTAATAGATTGCCCGGAGCACGAAGAGAAAAGAAGAAACTGTCAAATTAGATCTATTAACGAAGACCTAGGGAACAATCTACAGGATTTAAAAAACACGATTTTTGAAAATCATTCGTATGTATCACAAAATATAATCATGAATTTTCATATACTAAATAGTTCTACTGTTATCAAGTTGTATTAATTCCATATATAATTATCCTTAATTTGTATTTAATAGTAATTTAATAATAATATAATATTGTTACACAATATGCTATAACCCTTTTTGGTTGATGCATTTATTTGAAAATAAGAAAATGAAAAATAATTTGTCACATTAAAACGGGGGTTATTGCACATGAAAAAATATTTCAAACAAAAGATGCACGTAGAATAAGTTTGCCGAATAAACTGATTGTAAAAAGTAGATACAAAATTCTGACATAATTCAACAAGTTTTAATAAATCAAAATACATAAACATTTAAGTAACCTTAGCCGGGAAAGGAAGACAGTGATGAATTAAACTGTCAGTAGTGTCAAGCGGCACATGTCATTGAGCGTCGTTCATTTGATAAGCCTTGAAAAATTATTTTGAATTACACCCCCTTCAAATTCAAACACCAATAGGATCTGTTGCACCCATTGATCACGTGCATTTATATCATCTTTTTCCGGTTAAAGTATAGCATTTTTTCTCCAAAGTTGACAGATTCGTCTAAAAGGTTCTTGAAAATCAACAAATCATTGTTTAGTATCTCTCGCAAAATTTAAGTCAGATTAAACATGCTTCAGACCAAAGCTGATTGTTATTTTTCGAAAAATAAGATGCCTTAAGCGAACTCGAGGTCACTCACCTAATGAAAAGATATTAATGCCATTTTATTTTCCCATCGAATACAAGCAACTTTTGTTAGAAACATTCTTTTCGGGAATACGTTATTCTCGAGATATTTCGTTGTGTCAACATAAATGGGACACCCGGTATATCCATAATTTTTAAATTGTGTTATTGTGTTATTATATTTTATATTCACGTTGTAGTATTTATTGTCTTGAAATTTACTACCTTATTAAAGTAGAATTTAATTATAACCAGTTGATAGAAATTTTGTAATATCATCATCGTTGTGCAAGGCCTCAAATTATTTCGTTACGTTTCAGAGATATCAATCATTAGTGTTCAACCTAATAGTCTACATAAATGCAATTTATACATATCCTCGTACAACTTCTTGTACGGCATAATTGCGTCTAGTCTATCACTTTTTTTCTCTACGAGAATTTTCGTAAACGCGGCGTTCCTCCTGGGCATGTAAAAGACGGTTTCCACACGTCGGACTGGAAAATCGGCAAATATATTTTGTCCGGTAATTTGAAAATTGGATTCTACGTATTTTTATTAAGCAATCTTGAAAAAATCAGCTGGTTATCAATAAATGTTTTAAAGTCATGTTATGTTATGTTATGTTATGTTTAGGGTGGTAGACACCCTTAACGTTCCAAAATTTTTGACAGTTTGTAGAAATATATAGATTATATATGTAGAATCCAATTCTCAAATTGTTCGACAAAATATATTTGCCGATTTTCCAGTCCGACGCGTGGAAATCGTCTTTTTCATGCCGAGGAGGAACGCCGTGTTTACGAAAATTTTCGCAGAGGAAAAAAGTGATAGACTAGGCGCAATTATGCCGTACAAGAAGTTATACGAAGATATGTATAAATTTCATTTATGTACGCGGGCACCTAGAAGTTCAATTTAGTTTTGAAATTGCAATATGAAATGACTAACAGTAAGATTAACGAGTAGGAATTGTAGTTGGGCGTGTCCGAATACCAAATTGATTAGCATTTTACTCGAATGTGGCACAATTCAATTTTTGTATGTTATGTCTGTATGTTATAGTATCTTATACATATTATTTTTGTGTACTTGATCAAAAACTTTAGTAACATTTTACTCTAAAATTATAACACAACATAATTTACATAAAGCACGACTGTTTGTATGCCTCTGGGGATCACCCTGTATGACGAATATGGACTAGTTTCAATAAGAAGTATTCTACCAAGAAATTTTACATAATGTTCCAAATACGAAATAAAAATGGTACCTAAATCTAACAGAAGTTATCATATCAAATTCAGTAATAGTATCCGTATCTAAGTGTTTATTTGGAATCCGTCGGTACGTCGGATAAGAAAATAAAAATGAGGTTATTTTCACTTGTCCACGTTTCGAATAATATTTTATTCTTCCTCTGGACTTTAGTGAAACAAACCCACAAACATAATTCTTGCTAAGAAAGTTCCAAACAAAATATAAAGCCACGTCAAAGAGAAATAGCTGAAAGTCGCTGAGATCTATTATAATTCATCAAAGTCGACACCCAACGTAAACAGATACCTCTGAAAAGTTATAAAATACTCTTGTCTGGGGTTAAAGCCGTTACAATGAAAAACATTTATGTTTCGGAAGAGACTATAAAGGAGGTTAAAGAAGTTAAATCACCCGATTTGCTTTGGGCAGCTGGATAGAATGATAAAAAAGAGCCACACTCATTCTGGAATGGATACATGCAATCCAGCTATGGCAGAGTCTGGTGAGGTTGTTACTCGAACAGTTTCTCCTCAAGCCATAAATCTTAATCGAACTTGATGACTTTGTATTCAGTTTTGGATTTTTACTGCAGAATAGTCAAAGAACGACATCGCCCTTGTATAGTAACCCGGAACCAGCTCTCTTATTCATGGTGTTCTGAGATAGTGTTGTCTGCTAACAAGGGCAGTCATATAACCGTGAGGCTTGGTGAAATCCATTTGCTGCTATAATTTCTTAGCTCGGTTGGGAATATAATGTACGAAGCTGTGGGAGGCAGCAAGTGTAAACGACCAGGTCACCTGTGTTCAGCAATGTGCAGTAAATGTGAAGATCATTCCTATGGATTTCTACTAATTCTGTCACTGAACTTGATGATAACGGTGACGATGAAATGGACAAGTATTTATTAGGTGGTTATTATTTCAATTATAATATTCCTCTGTGCCTCATTGTTTTTATTAATATTGAAATTGCAATATAATAAACGTTGATTTTTTAAAGTAAATTTTTAAGGTTTTACCTGCGAATAATTCCCTTAAAGGGGAGACTGTATAAGCATAGCACTAGTTCCCAGCGCTACTGCCGCCATATTGGAAAATGACAGCCGACAGCCTGTTAATATAATAGATTTTCCCTACTTGGTGGGGGAGGGGCACCCCGAGTAATTAATAATACGTGTCACGGCGGACTTAACAGTGGGTTATAATAAGTCTGAGCATTTTTAAATTGTCACTCGCATTTGAAGTTATCAAACTTATCTACTTTATCATTTGCTACGTTACTGAACATATTTTTTTGTGATGTTATCCTGCATATGGTTAGTGAAATAATTAAGTGTGCTTATGTTGGCATCTTCACCTTCCTCGGATTCTATGAAGTAATAGTTATTCATTTTGCTTACAACTTATACTACAGAATCTATTTCTAAAAGTGGTTTGCCGTGAACGGCCATGAAAGGTCTCTCCATAATTTTGCAGTATTGTTTTTAATGTTAGTTTGATATTGTATATAAGCCACTTTTTCATTTTATTGCCAGTGAGAGGTAATGTCTAATATACTTGAAATATTGTAAATGAGTTATGGACTTAGTATTTTAAATTTTAATATGACAGATTTTTATTAGTTTTTTGATATTGTGGATGATGAGGAGGATACACTGATTGTTAAAATACTGTTCTGGTTGATTGTAGGAGTTAACTATGTTGCACTAGTCTGCTTATCAGATTTGTATACCATCCGTGAATTTTAGTATTTATCTTTTTCTCGGCTTGCAATTGTGTGCAACTCTTTAGGTTCGGCAAGTGCTCTTTGTTACATTGCGCTTTGCCTTCTAAGTTTTATATTGCTCATTTGACTTTTGAGAATTTTTATTGCTTAACAGAAATTTTGACATTAAATTGTCATTAAAACGAGAGTTACAATGTTATTTCTTGGTCTATGAATATGTGTTACATTACTAAGTATGGTTTCTGCTGGATGTTTACCATCAATTAATTGGATGATATCATTCTCAGTAATGGTATCTTCCGCAGCCTCCAATTCTGGTAACTTAGATATGATTATATTTTTCTCACGACTGAGATAATTTCTGATTTACTTTATATTCGGGTCAAAGTTTGAGATTGTATGCTAAATATTAAGTATATCCGACTTGAGAACATTAATGCTAGTTTGGCAGTCGTATAATGTACAATATTGTTCATGTTTTGAGAGCGATTTGTACCATACGTTCCTGCAAAATAATTATTATGTGTACGCTTTATTTAGTATTATTTACTTAGTATCTTGTTATTGAAACATCACTCACTGCAACGGTCAACTTTTCAAGTATTTGTAAATTTCTATAAAAATCCATTAAATTACATTATTTTATATGTTTAATACAAAAATTACCTATTTTGTTAGTTTTGTTAAACAAGATTTAACGCCGACCCTGTCAAACAGTTAGTTGTTTACGAGTTAGCATTCTAGAAATTCCATAAAATAAGCGGGTAAAATAACTACGTGGGAACTATTCCTCCAATGGCTAGTACAGATATGACATAAGGCCTGCGTTGTCCTAAAGTAGTACACTAGGCGTTAATATAAAACCGAAAATTAATGTTGTATAGACTCACTCTCCATATCGGCTGTAAGCCGGGAGGTCGTTAAAATTATAGCTGGAATTTGAGCTATTTGAGTGTCTATTAGTTTTGAGATTTGACTTCTTTGGTGAATTGTACAGAGTAGTTGAAAAGTTAATATCAAAATTTGTTCATTATAGACGTCTCGAATTAAAGTAGCATTTAATAAGTGCTGCCTTAAGTGAGTTGATCAGACAGTTAAGTTTAAAGTCAGTTTGTTGAGGTTACAACTGGTGCCGACCTGATTTGAGCTTGTAACCCATAGCAGTGCCTTCGTCCATTTTGCTGCAGTTCTGTAAGTACAGAAACATTTCCATTTCTCCCTTGTGGGTACTGGTAACTGAGAATAGCTTCGGACTACATTCCATTACTTTTCGTTTTACATTGTGACCAAAGACGCCAATTTGATGCAACCTGTAAATAACTTTCTGTGTAGCGCACATTATGTTTTTTGTATGAATCTTGTAGTTTAAAAAGCAAAAATGTATTTCATTTCTTGTACTATTACCTTTATTTACGTTTAGAGATTTGTTTATGATATAAAATATCAAAATTTGTTTATTAGTAAAATGTCATTTAATCTTTTCATTTAGTAATAACAACGTTGGCCAACTAATAATTTAGTTATCTATCTTTTTGAAGTAGTTACAATAGTTTTTATATATTGTGGCCTTCTGTCAATAATTATCGATTTATCTTTGTAAATTGCTGTATATATTTACATTTTTTTAGTATATGATAAATCTGTCTGTCTGTCTGTACATCTTTCATTCTGTTTGATCTTTGTAACCGTAAACACATATTTTTATTCGCCCACCCCTGATTTGTTAATTGCTCTACCATACCTTTTATATTTGCAATAGATATTGTTATTGTTAAATAGTTGATTTTTAATTTAAATATCCCCTTGCAGAAAATAATGACGTTATATCACTAAACTTTTCTGGGATGTAGCTAAATCCACAGTTTTTCAAAATGATTGATTGTTAAGGGCACGTGTATCCATTTTTGTTTCCTGGACAGTGTTTGTTGATGTTGAGATGGAGGAGTATCGCTAATATTTCTACCTCTTTTTAAACTGGAAAAGCAATTGGTGCAATTCTAGTTCTGATTACTTTCAGTAACAGAGTAACAGTATTTTATTATTAAGATCCTTGATATTTTTTATTGCAAGTAAAGCTAGATATTTTAGGCTATTGTGTATTCAATTTTACAATACTGACATGTCAAACATATTAACGAAATATGTTATTGGTATACATAAATGGTGTAAGGATCATTTATTCAGTAGTGTATGGTTCTCTTTAGCTCATCAAAGTTTGTTCTAGCAGGTAGTAAAAATTCTTTAACACTTGGTGTGATTAACTTCAACTTACAAGACCATTTATGTATGTACATTATTTAAAATATTTAATGATTCCTTGTCCTCTACTTCTTGATAGTCTCCTAGGGAGAAGTGTGTGCCTCTGTTAATTTCCAAATTGTATTCCTCTAATATTATTCGCGTTAAAATTAAGTTTACAGTGTATCTGGCTGCATGAAATATGTCCTAATACCAGAAATTAAATTGTCCTATACTTATACAATTATATAAAACGAATCACTTGCAGATTAATTTCCATGTGGCATATTTTTTTATTATTAAAGTGACTTTATAGTTTTTTTATTGCAGCTTATTGGAGAGCACAAAGTATCTGTTACTTAAATTTTCACACGCACCTAAGTAGGTATTCGCAATCGGCCGCACTCGACTGAACCTTCTACTCGTTGTTATTCTGTTAGTTGATTAATCTCATGCAATATGTATTAATAACTATGTGGTTAGTGATTTGGGACAAACATCTGCGACTGCTAGTTACTAATCAATGGAAATATTTTTTATAGCACGTTATATAAAACCATTGAAATATTATTACAAAATACATACACAATTAAAAAAACCGCTGCCCAAGGAATCACTACTTCCACATCCAGATTCTCTTCACTCACAACGAAAAAACTTTGTATGTGAAAATAATTGTTTATGGAATTTTAATAATATAATATTTGAAATCCTCTACCCCAAAAACCCATAAAACGATACCCCACATCGGTTGTGGGGTGGGGGTGGTGATAGGGGGGTGGTAGTGGGGGGTGGATGAAGTAAAAAAATATTTTGAGGTTTCTGGTTCCTGTACATACACTAAATCACATTTTTTTTTTCATCCCCTTTAATAAGGAGGTGGGGGTGGTAATGGGGGTGGCTAATGCCAAAAATTGTTTTGAGACCTTAGCTTCTCTTGTATATACTATATACCAATTTCATGGACTCTTACCTGCTTAATTTACCCATTTACCCCAAATTTACCCCAATTTACCCCCCAACCCTTCGACGGAACAAGATGAAAATATAATCTAGTTCTAGAACTCATTAAAGTACATATGTGTACCAAATTGCAAGTCAATATCTTATACGGTTCCAGAGTAAACGTGCACACAAAAAAAAGTTACAGACAGACCGACAGACAGACAGAAATTTTGTTTTCGCTCAAACTTAAAATCTCGACGTTTCTTGACATTTTAAGCCTATTTGGACAATAAAAATTTTAAAAAATTTTTTTGTCGTTACTATACTTCCACTGGACGTGGAAGTAATTGTGTATCAGTAGTACCTTTTTGGATATACGAAACTGAACTATTCTCTGTAGAACATCGAAATAATTATGTCAGTTCTGCTTGAAGGAAATGTTTTCAACATGAAAACAGCTGAACATAAGTATCTGGATAACGCATATCTAGGGTAACATTTCCAAAAAGGTTATATTAAACATTTATCACTTTCATAGACGTGTCTGGTAATAAAATGCAAATATCTCAAAGTGAAAGGAAGTACGAATATTGAAAATTCTAATAAAGAAGTGTGTATAGTAAGTAAACTGTCAGTCATTGCAAAGGTTTCTATGTACGTACAGAAGGTCAAGGAACCCACTTGGCAATGTGCAAATTAAACAAGTGAAACTTTCATGCATGATATACAATAAGTGATGATACTCTTAGAAGTAAGCTACCAGATATTCAATAACAACCTCTAAAATAACTGGCACATTATGTAAAAAAACAAAATGAGTAATTAACGCATAATGTAAATGCAATTGTGCAAACTCTGAACATGTATGTAAATGAGTATTGGCAAATAAAATAAAGAGAAAAAATAATTGTAACATAAATAGAAATATTCTCAAAATTTGTTTCCTAATAAACAAATGAATAGAGAGAAGGTATTATCCATTTACCTTTAGGACACTCGTAGCTTCTAATATACACGCGTGGTAATAAATTAGATGTACCTAATTATAGACCAGTGTCATTGATTTATAAGGACCCCGCACAAATCCTTATATAAAAGTGGCTTCCGTTAAATTGGCTGGATTTTTGATATGTTCTATATTTTCACAAAATCAAATGTCTCAATGAGTCGAACCCAAATCACCAGGGTTTCGAGATATTTGACATTTTATAAAAAAATTGGCAGGCGCAACGGTTTGCAAGAACCGTTATAACTTTCTTCCTCATTTGCTCTTTGACACGTAGAAAGAACACAAGGCGAGCTACACTCTACATTGAAAATGAATTCCATAATAGTATACCAAGTGTTTCATTATTCACGTTATATTTTGTCAAATTCAAACCTCAAAAACTTTTTAAATTTAAATGGAACACCCTGTATTTTTTTACATCATGTTATGTAAAATTAAATTCTCTTTTCTCTAGTATAAGCATTGTAGGGATTAAAGATATAATTTTTTGAGATATTCGCGATTTTCTTAAATGTTCTAGAATTTTTAATAAAAATTACCATCAACTTAGCCATGATTAGACACAATAAATAATGTCAGTCATTCTCTTATGTCAAAAAATGCCAACACTTTTAAATAATACCCACGGAAGCTTTTTAGATTTGTTTATTATTAAGTTATGTAAAATTAAATTCTCTTTTCTCTAGTATAAGCACTTTTACAACTTTTATTTTTCATTTTGTTAATGTCTACTCTTCGACATCCACTAGCAATTCTCATATTGCTGCTCCCTCGTTATCAACGTTCTTATTGCCGACATCCTGGATGAAATGGAGGAGAGCTCGACTTGGGTATTTTACATACTGTTGATGTCGTGCCCATCCTGGGAACCATAGGACACTTGCCACATGTGCACAACAGCCCAAAGTCCTCGCTCCAGCCTTGCAGGTGCAATAATACTCTAAGTTAGGATCGTCTTCTCCATTCCCCATTGCATCATCTTCTCTATCATTTTCTTCTTCGCCAATTCGGAAAGATATCCACAGCTGATAGTGAGTAGCATTTCTGTGTCGAGAACAGATCCTGAATCTAAGAAAACCTGGTTCAGCTCTGAGCTTTTCAAGTTCAAATACCTAAGATAATGACTAACATTATTGATTGTGTCTAATCATGGCTAAGTTGATGGCAATTTTTATTAAAAATTCTAGAACATTCAAGAACTAGGGCCTATCACCGACCAACGCGCGATGCCAGGAAACGAGCTACTCCCAACCTGGAAATTTTGCCAAACCTCTTCTAGTAAGAAGAGTTGGGATCTTTTACTTGCCTAACATTTAATAGACAAGGGACCGCCTGTTTTACATCCCCTCCGAAGGATGGTATATCCACTACGTAATCCTCGTCTTGAAATTACATAGCTTCCGCGTATACGCTGATATACAAGCCGCTAGAAGGTGGGACGATATCGCTGTATTTCCCAAAATGGAACGAGCTTTGCAGATCATATTATCTTGGTCACAGTTGGAACGAAATAAAAAAGAATGTGAAAAAAGACATGTCTCATGATTGGTTCGATTATAAGTTATTATCTACAAACTTCGAAAAAATGTGCTGTTCACCAGTATCCAGTTATATAAGTATAAATATCATCACTGCTTAACTTTTACCACATAACTGTACAGAATGACTTCGACATATTACCTACAAAACAAATTAAATATCTTGGCATTATTCTTAATAGATAAGATGGGATATACATGCTAATTATGTGGTAAATAAGCTGCATTATGTAATTTGTATAAATTCATGCACTTACAACATATTTTAGATACAAATTAACATAATGGGGCGTAAAAGTTTAGTCTCAAAATTGATGAGCGAGGGTATAGGTATACAGTCTGGTCACTTAATATAATGGATTAACAGATTTGGGAGGAGTGTCAAGAAATTACTTAAGGCATTTAGAAATCATACAATAGTAATTCCTTAAAATAATACGTCGTAAATATTCTAGGAATCCAAGTAATTTATTGTATCTTGAATTTGAAATATTTGATGATATTAGACAACTGTATTTCATTATCATAAATACATAAATACTAGGCAATATATAAATAAAAACAAATAATAAACATTCGTATGTGGATATTGTTTATAATTTATTATCTGTGGCATATTCATGATTTCTTATGTTTGTTGGGTATTTTGCGACTGTAAAAATATTTAAAAATGTTGATGAAATAAACCTCTACGCCAAAAGGATCAGACAGAGGCTGGTTTTTATACTTTTATTACAAAATATCTCACACCTAAAATTATATAAACTCAAATAAAATGTTAAATGATACAAGACATAAACAACAAACTGTCTTGTTTGACACGCTTAAAAGTTAAAGTTTTGATAACGGAAAAAGAACTATTTTCCGAAACGTCAACTGCCTTCGTTTTAATTTTTTGTATTTATCATTTAATATTTTGTTTCAGTTTATATATTTTTAGGTGCGAGACATGTAATAGAAGTATAAAAACCAGCCTCTGTCTGATCCGTTTGGCGCAGAGGATTTTTTCATCAAAATTTTTAAATATTTTTACAGTGGCAAAATACCCAATGCAACATAAGAAAGCATTCATATGCCACTAGAAAATAAAATTATTATTCTGCTAATGTTAAAAAACGATAGGAAAACTTTATAAATATCTAGGGCCAAAGCTATTTAAGACAATGCCTGAATTATAAAAACGAAAAAATTCCTAACTTCATTTAAAACGTACGTAGCAAAATTCACATAAAGAATATACCAATAGTAAATATGCATAATTTAATTAATACAAGAAATACTTGAGTGTTTTGTGTCTATAGTTCAGTAGTTTTGTAATATATCGGACAAAATTCAGAAAGTTTTGAAAATTGGTGGAAATGTTAAGGATAGAATAAGAAGTAGAATAGGAATTAGTAAACCGAAAAGTTCCCACCCCTAAATAAATAGTGTGCTTCGTCCCCTAGGAGGTTGTTTCCACCCTTGGGAACGGTGAACTTTTTGATAAAAATACCTATATACAAAATTATTCCTCATAAAATTCTCTATCGAAAACGTGTCTACACTTTTTTCCCCTAAAATTAATAGTACCGTGGGAAATAAGGCGCACACAAGGGTTGGTTTCAGTTAACACAATAAATTGTAATTTTTACTATAATCTACTTTAAAGTTCAATGCTTAACGCAAAAGCAGTGTAGCTACTAAACTCCACTTAAAATTATAATAAATGTAGCGCTTCCGCCCCTAAAAAATATCGCAATTTTTAAAGAATCATTTGCAGAATTCATTCGAGTCTGGGGTTAATAACGTGCTTTAGTTTTGAACTGGCTTCGGTACCTCTTTCCCTTTTCGATGACAAAAGCCTAATGAGAAAAACTGACAAGGCAACTTTATACCAGATTATTAATACTGTTCCAGAACGAGACCATATTTTCGAAATTAGTGAGTAGGTATGTGATTGATGGAGGATACTTGCTTCGCCACGTAATATAGCCAAGAAAACGAGAATTTAATAACGTTTAAAACGCTTACGTTGGTTACATACGAAAACATTATGGTAATAGAGTAACTGTCGTGTTCGATGGTTATTTGGATAATGCAAACAGCACGAAGAGCCTAAAACAACAAAGGCGGGTACTGCAAAAAACCTGTCCTGAAATTATATTTGATGAAAACACTGTTGTTTCTGAAACTCAGCAGAAGTTCCTTAGTAATTTGTTTAACAAAGAACGTTTGATTCCAGAACTAGTGAAAAAATTTAGTAATGAAGGAATCGAGGTGTTCGTTGCTGCGGATGACACCGATTTATTAATAGTACAAACTGTTATAAGTGCTACACAGCTGTTGTCGTAGGGCTAGTCATTTTATTGCTCTTTCTCCCTCCGACAAAGACATTTTTAAAAGAAAAACAAGGCAATACCAGCAAAAGGATTTACAGTTCAAGATATTTATAATCCTCAACGTTTTTAAAAAACTGTAAAGAAACAATATTATTTGCACACGCTATTAGCGGTTGCGACACAACCTCAGCGTTTTTTTCCAAAGGAAAGGATAATGCAATCAATGTGCTTAATAAACGAGATGACTTACAAGACATCGTGCAAACTTTTAATAATGAAAAAGCTAGTCATGAAATTGTAGACGTAGGAGAGCAATTTGTTCTAGCTTTGTACAACTCTACCTCCGCAGAAAAAAGTCTAGATGTATACAGATTTATGTCTTTTAACAAACTTGTTGGTAAAGCGAACAATACTGTAATGTTATCAAAACTACCCCCAACTTCTGCTGCTGCTCGGCAACACTCATATCGCGTTTTTTACCAAATTCAAACATGGAAAAACGTTACGCTAGAAGCTACTGATTGGGAATGGAAAAAAGTCAGCGGTAGATTAACCCCACCAACTATGACAAATAAAGAACCAGCTCCCGAATCTGTTTTGAAATTAATTTCTTGTTCATGCAAATTACGGTGCGAAAACAGGTGCAGTTGGAGATGAGCAGGTTTACGTTGCTCCACAATGTGTTTCTCGCCTCTTTAAAAATTGAGATATTTTTTAGGAGTGAGAGGGTGGAAGCGCTACATTTATTATAATTTTAAGTGGCTACTGCTTTTGCGTTAAACATTGAACTTTAAAGTAGATTATAGTAATGATTACAATTTATTGTATGCGCCTTATTTCCCACGGTACTATTAATTTAAAAAAAAAGTGTAGATGCATTTTTGATAGAGAATTTTATAAGGAAATAATTTTGTCTATAGGTACTGTTACCTTTATATTTTTGCATATTGAAATCAATTATGTTTTCAGAATGTCTCCATCGCCTTTAGTTTTAATGTTTCAGTTTATTCACTTGTCACTAATATATACATGTACTATACAATTTGATGCCCCGCAAAAGTTCCGCATTGGTATATTAATATAGAAAAGTTAGTCAGTGAATGTGGAAAACTATAAATTTCAGAAATGTTTCCACATTTCTCTCCCCCTTCCACTCATCAATTATCAATCAATTATTAATTAAGAAATTAATTAAACCTGGACTTTTTTTTCCATTATGTCCCTCATTAGCAAAATTTGAATATGGTCACTTTAATATAAGAGGCATTTGACACAACCTGTGCGAAACATTGGTATTTTATTATTTGTGCAGTGCAACTGTTTCTTCTTGGAAATACAAATCTATTAAAGTGAGCTCTTACTGTCCTGCAGAACACATTTTGACATGTTGAGACCTGCAAGCCGTCCCCATTCCTAAGTGGCAATTCTTTCCTCAGTTGCCGGCTAGAGCTCAATATGTGAACATTTCAAATTTAGTCTTTATCAACGTTTAAAAGATTGTTCTGATGTATTGTGTTTATAGCTGTTGTAGTGAAACCCCGATCACCGGATGACCCATAAAAATACCAAGAAACTGTGTAAGCCACCTGAATTCTTTCTTCTTTCTTCTACATCTGAGCTGAATTGTAAAGTAGGTGATCAAGACAAAAGTTGGGCTCCCCATATTTGCTGGGTCACCTGTACCAGGCTGGGCAAAAGATGCACGATATGCATTTTCCCATTCCTATGATTTGGAGGGAACAGACACACCATATTTCCGATTGCTATTTCTATCTTACGAATATAACTGGAATAACTTCTAAATCCAAACATACTGTAAAATATCCTAATATACCATCTGCATTGAGACCAGTAACTCACAGCCTGGAGTAACTTGTGCCTCTACCTCCACAAAATATGACACCAAGCGACGACGAGTCTGTTGATGATAAAATAGATGAAGAAAATGATGTAAGCGACAACAAGGATTTGGATCCAACATTTGAATCAAGTTCTTCTTCTAGTGCGCCGCATTTTCTAAATCAAGGAGAACTCAGTGACCTCGTCAGCGATTTAGACTTGTCTAAGGAGCAAGGCGAACTTCTATGTTCTAGGCTAAAGGACTGGAATCTTCTTCAGAGTGGAACAAAAGTTTGTCGTGGTCGCCAAGCAGAATTTAAAGATTTCTTGTTGAAGATGGTCTAATATTTTGTAATGATGTCCGTTCTGTTATGGAGGCGCTTGGCTATAAATAGATGTTTATCTTTGTTTAGCAGCTCTTCTGAAGTAAGTTTGAAAGCGGTTCTACTCCACAATGGAAATAAGTTCCCCTCTGTTCCCTTGGCTCGCCCAACATGAAAGAAAAAACATTATAAAAAGAAAAAGGGGCCAAAACGAAAATCACTGACCCCAAGGGAAGAAGAATGTCATGAATGTCCCACTTGTTGGTCCCCAGAAAATTTATTTTGCCCCATTTGCACATCAAGCTTGAGTTGAAAAATTTCGTCAAAGATATGAATAAAGCTGATCGTTAATTTGCATACATGAGGAACAAGTTTCCCAAAATCAGCGATACTAAAATAAAGCAAGGTATATTTGTAGGACCCCAAATCAGACAGTTGCTTCAAGATCAAAAATTCGATGAGGAGCTAAATGGAAATGAGAAAGCAGCATGGTTGTCTTTTAAGGGGATTTGCAACGGCTTCTTGGGAACTTGCAAAGCAGAAAATTAAGTGGAGTTTTTAAACAGTCCATTGGCCTCATATGAAGCCATGGGATGCAACATGAGCCCAAAACTACATTTTTTGCATTCACACTTGGACTTTCTTCCAAAAAATCTTGAAGCAGTCAGTGATGAGCATGGCGAAACATTTCATCAGGACATTTTAGACACGGAGAAAATAAACCAATGCAAATGGGGCCCCGCTATGTTGACATATTATTGCTGGGCGCCGGAGCGACATGTTTCTGATGCAAACTGCAGGTGAAAATCATACATCTGTACATTTTCTAAGTAAATTTATCACTTTGTACAACGTCATCTATTGATAAAATATATTATTAATATATATTATACATAAATTCGCAAAGTTTTATTGCATTGTCACCTTTAAACCCTGTTTGTTAAAAAATTCTGAAAACAGAATTGAAATAATTGTAATGTTCAATTTTTCTAAATAAAGTCATTTATTATTATTATTATTATTATTATTATTAAATAAGTGTAAAAAGTACTACAAAGTTCGTAGCTCGTAAGACAAAAAAAATTAAATTTTGTTCTCCAGTGTTATTACCTTATTACATCTTACCGATATGTAATTAAAAACAGATTAACTTCAAAGTATAATTTTATAAATTATCGAATTATTTTTTATTAAACAAGCCAAATTAATAACATGTTTTAAAATATGAACATTATATTTTCTTCATTAAAATATGACCTTGGTTTATTAAGAGTAATTGGGTTTTCATTTATTACTAAAGGTCTAATAGATCAAATTACAAAATACGCACATAATATATTTTATACCCATGATGTAAATGACCGAGGACAAACCACAAGTGTAAAAAGTACATTAATAGTTATATGACTGGTATACACAAGAATATTTTTTAAATTAATCAGCTGGATAATTCGCCATTTGCGATAAAATGCCCTCGAAAAGTTCTTATATGCAATTATTTTTTTAAATAAATCATTTGCTAACTTATCACGGTGCATGTGGTGGTTATAAAATAGAAAAAGAAAATATTTTTGTTACAATAATAATTTATTTTTATATCTTAATGTAATTAGATTAAGATACAAGAAAGGAAAATATTTACCCAAATTAATACAAGATTCCTTAATTAGTCCAATTAATAAGCCGGAAAAAAGTGTAAAATGTGGAAAAGTGGTGGAACAGCACCGATTTGAAAAATTCCTTTTTTTACGTGTTCCCTAGACCACCAGGAACATTCATCAGCATTGACCTCTGCATTAATTCCGAGGATAAAAAAGTTAGGGGGGTTTGAAGTGCCCCAAAAAGTAGCTGTCTTAAAAAAATTTATAAATTAATATTTCGCCTCAGAAATGGGCTTAGGAGGTTTTTTAGCTGGCTGATCACTAATCCGAGGTCCAAATTGAGCAATTCCATATTCCAGTATGGAATTCGTGCCACTTATTGATGAAAATTCCACTTTTTCGGGCGGAAATTTAAATATGAATATTGTGCTGCGGAAGTGTGCTCGGGGGTTTTTTGAGTCGCTGATCACGAATCCGAGGTCCAAATTGAGGAATTCCATACTCCAATATGGAATTCGTGCATTGGAAAATTCCATTTTTTCAGAAAAAAATTAAAATATGAACGTTTTTCCTCGAAAATGTGCTCTGCGATATCGCTTGAGTCACTGAATACGAATTCGCGGTCTAATTCAAGTAATTTCAAATATCTCATCAGAAGTACTGTTGCTTAGATTTGTCTATGCTTTTTTTTATGTATATGTGTTTGTCTATATCTGTGCACGTGCACATATTTACGTGTTTATATATGTGTGTGTGTGTGTGTATATAATATATAATTAAATTTAAAGTTGTGAAACCTATTCGTCTCCTCGTTTTCGAAGGTGCTGAACACGAATAATAGGGTGAAGGAAGTGTTTAGTCATGCCCTGAAACGGCCAAAAACCACCCCTGTTTGTTTATTTCTGATATGACAACTTGGCATCGACTATTTTTGCAAGGATTCTTTGTTTTTTCATGTGGACATAACAGATGGTGAAAGGTGATATCAGGTAGTAGACCGCAACCACCCTTAGAGGTTGAATCTATCCTGTCGGAGAGTATAAAATTGTTTCCTATTTTTTTTTATTGTTAAAGACGTTTACCTCCGTTTTCGATGATGCTGATCAAGGATAATGGTAAGAGTGAATTGTGACATCCTGAGACGGCGCCTTATTGCATCTCGTAAGGATGACCGAACCGCCTGCACCAAAAAAGATTATAGATGTTATAATGTGTGGATGCCAAACTGGATGCGGAGCAGCTTGTGGTTATCGCAAGAATGGCGTATATTGCTCTCAAACTTGTAAATTTTGTCATGGAAACAACTGCAATAATTGCGAGGCACCTGGAACTGCAGACGTAATGGAAAATGAATCGATTTGTCTGGCTGAAATATCGGATGAACAGGAAGATGAAAAGGTGACACTGAAGAAGAACCAACAAATCCTGAATTACCAGTTCTCGAATATGATTCAGATTATGATTGATTTAGATGGTGTAAATTATATAAAAAAATAATGATAAATTAAGAACTATTTTATCACGCAGAATACCACCTTTTGTACCAGCACAATATAAAATTGCCATGTATATTAATTTGAAATGCTCGTAATATTCATATATAACTTTTATCTTCGAAGTAAAATTGACTTGAAAAATTATTTTGAAATACTCATAATATTCATACATAATTCTTTTCTTCAAAGTGAAATTCGATACGAAAAATGGCACAAATTCCAGTACAGAATAAGAAATTCTTAAATTTGGACCTTAAAATCACGATCAGCGACCCCAAAACCCCCTAGAGCACACTTCCGCAGCTAACATTCATATTTAAATTTCCGCCCGAAAAAGTGGAATTTTCATCAATAAATGACACGAATTCCATACTGGAATACGGATTTCTAAATTTTTCTCAATTTAGGAATCGTTATCAGCGACTCTAAAAACTTCCTAGAGCACACTTCCGCAGCACAATGTTCATATTTAAATTTCCGCCGGAAAAAGTGGAATTTTCATAAAAAAAAAAATGGCACGAATTCCATACTGGAATATGGAATTTCTCAATTTGGACCTCGGATTCGTGATCGGTGAGCCAAAAAACATCCTAGAGCCCAAATATTAATTTAGAATTTTTTTAAAGACGGCTACTTTTTGGGGCACTTCAAACCCCCCTAACTTTTTTATCCTCGGAGTTAATGTTCAATGCTGATGATTGTTTCTGGTGGTTTAGGGAACACGTGAAAGAAGGAATTTATCAAATCGGTGCTGTTCCACCACTTTTCCACATTTTCCGGCTTATTAATTGGACTAAATCTGTAGAAAAACTATCTATAATTAATGAGCCTACGTAAAATCCGATTACATTGAGTAGTATGCACCAAAACGACAATCTGTTTTGCTGATTATTTTAATCATTAACATACGCAATGACAGCCCGTTTTTTGACAGCAGTGCGCCAATAAAATGCCATTATTTGTAGTAAATTAACCTAGATCAGCTTTTGACAGCACCAACATGCAAAATTGTTGCTGTAATTCGAATTGCACCCACTGACATACTGTGTTAGGTTTATTTTCGTGAAATATACTCCCCAAATACCAATCGTGCTTTTAATTTTTATCTACAATTTGTTCTCGAGTTAAGTTGCCGATGTAGTAATAAAATTCATGTAATTTTTTTTTTTATCTATTTATTTAACGTCGGCCTATTTCCGCTACCAAGGCCTATCACCGACGCCAGGAGACGAGCTACCCCCAACCTGGAAATTTTGCCGAACCTCTTCCCTTAAGAAGAGTAGGGATCTTTTACTTGCCTAACGTTTAATAGACAAGGGACCGCCTGCTTTACATCCCCTCCGAAGGATGGTATATCCACTACGTAATCCTCGTCTGAAATTACGTTGCTTTCGCGTATACACTGATATACAAGCCCCTAGAAGGTGGGACGAGAACGCTGTATTTCCCAAGATGGGTCACCCATCCAAGTACTAACCGCGTTCTACGTTGTTTCAACGGAATATCGATTGACATTCACATGTAAATTGAATAGTTTATTATTAAGGATTAATCATCTCGTACTATAGTGTTCAGAACTGAATCAGATAATTTACTGTCAATTTACACTATTTATATTACTGCAGAAAACTACTCTCTCGGAAAAATGTTTTGTGTGAAGTGTGGTCATATAGATCTCTTGTGCTAATCTTCAAATAATTCGTTTTTCATGGTGATTAAGAGTGCACAAATTAATTTAACTTAGACTGAACTCGTAATAATCAAATGCATTACTCTTGAAGTGTGTTCATGATGCTTTCTTGGGTGAATTGTCAAGTGAGGTTTTTTAGGTCAAAATTACGCTCGTTGTTAAGTGAAAACGTAGTGTAGTGGTACATATTAGCATAACAAGTGATATAGCCAATATATTAATATGGGTGATTAAATCCCTCAGTGCAAAGAACTGAAAAACAAGGTGACGAAACCCGTTGTCAAGTGAAAAGTTCTATATAGAGTGGTACATATCAGTATAATAACAATTAAGTGATATAGCTAATATTTAACTAACACAGGTGATTAAATCTCTCAGTGCAAAGAAGTGAAAAACAGGGTAACAAAACCCGAATACCCGACCGTAAACAAATGCTGGCATCCATCAACGAATGGGAACCCAGTTACATTAAACACAGCGGACCCAACATATCTACGCTAACTCTGAACAGCAGCAAACAAAAAATAGGGAGACCACGTGGAAGAAGTTCATGAAAAAACTGGGAAAGGACCAAACATACTGGGAAAGAAAAGCGAGGGGAAAACATGAATCCCACAAGGAAATCGCAGCAATATATACGCTACCAGAACTAGAAACGGAGGAATCAGAAGACTCAGAAGAAGAAGAAGATTTGAAGACGAAGAAAAACAAAAGAGAAGCACAAACACTCCATATCATAACACAATGCGGACACGCATTTCACAAATACCTACCGTTATATACTCTACCAGAACAAGAAACTGAGGAATCAGAAGACTTAGAAGAAGAAGATTTGAAGACGCAGAAAACCAAAAAGAGAAGCACAATCATGACACAATGCGGGCACGCATTTCACAAATACCTACAGTTATATACTCTACCAGAACCAGAAACGGAGGAATCAGAAGACTCAGAAGGAGAAGAAGAACTTGTAAAAGCAGAAACACAAAAAAGAGGAGCATATACATTAATATCACGAACACAATGAGGCAACGCATTTCACAAACACCTACACTGCCCATCCCCACTCCTGTACCATGTGTCATGTGGCTCACGCTGCTGACAACAAGCATGATCTAAATTCAACCCAGCATCGGAAACCGAGGAATCAGAAGACTCAGAAAAAGAAGACTCGAAGCAGAAACACAAAAAGAGGAGCATAAACACTCCATATTATGACACAACGCGGCAATATATCTCACAAGAAGACCCAGAAGAGGCAGAAGTCCAGACCCAAAAATACAGAAAAGGGAGCTTAAACGCTACGTCATGACACAATGCGATAACGCATCTTACAAGTACCTACACCTCCCGTCCCACATTCCTTTACCATGGGCCTTGTGGATCTCGCTGCTGGCAACAAGCATGACCCTAATCTAGCTCAGCGTGGACGTAGCAGGCCAGCTGTATAACCCTGGGAGTGGCAGCAATGCCTACCGCACGCTGGTAAATCAATCAATCAATCAATCAACTCTAAGCACTAGTAATATTACAGACTTTAAATTGTTACATTCAAAAAGAACACTTCTAAAACATTTATATAAATAAGTAATATGTCTCATAATGAGAAAATATTATTTAGATATTAAGCAAATCACTTATTTAATATGAAATCACTTCAATCTGGTCACTTATGTAAACACTTTAAAATACTCTTTATTGGAGAACCAATAAAAAAGCTACTCTTTTAGCTAATACTGACATAGTATCGAATTACATATAGTCTTGCATTTTAAAGCAAAAAAATATATTGAAAATATATCATTTATTTAAATCCAGTGATTTACACTTTTTTATTTAATATAGAATTATCTACTTTTGTATATCGGTACCTTAATCTGATCATGCTAATATACTACTTAGGTAATCACTTTAAAACACTCATTATTGGAGGACCAACTAAAACAACTGCTCTTCTAGCTAATACTGACGAAGTATTGAATTACATATGATTCATAACATTTTAAAGCAAAAAAATATATTGAAAATACTTAAATCATTTGTTGAAATTCAATCATTCACAATTATTGAAAATGAAAAAAAAAAAAAATTAATTGTAAAAATACCGTTCATAATCGTTCCAAGTCATTAAACAGATTCACGGCTTCGGTCAATACGTCTTCTGATGGTGTGCCACAAATGTACTATAGATTATAAATCTGGTGATCTTGAGGCTAAGATTAACACTAGTATTGGTGTAATGACAACATGAGGAACATAAGCATGTCCTGAGTTCAACCACTCTATCACCCAATTTAGGTAAGATATCGATTCGTCGTACTCTCTCTTTTGTTAGTTCCAAATGTGCTCTACTAGGTTAAACATGTAATAATAGGGGGCAACCTTAAAATCACGTGTTCAAATTATTATATTTATTTATTTATTTATTTAAATTATACTGTTCTACATGTAAAATACCCAATTACAGAACAGGAGGGTGTGATAAGTATAATATAATAATTAAAACATTAGTTGAGGTTATATAAATCATAATAATATAACCATTTAGAAAAATAAAAACAAACAATTTTTTGTTATAAAGTATTTGAAATATACGTCTTATTAATTTGTATTTTAAGCCTGTTATGAAACCGATATTTGTACAACATTTTTTTAAATATTATGGTTATTAATGTTTTTTTGTCCAATTATAATTTATATTTATTTGGTTAAATCAAACAGGTACAACAATTTACCATCTTTTTAGGTTTAGACAAAATTTTGTCTAAAATGCGTGGGCTGTAAATAACTACGTGAAAGCACAAAATATTACGTAAATACCAGAACTGCAAATATCGTTAGGTAACTTATAGCTGATGTGCATCCTTATTGCGACCGGAAATAAAGCAGAATTATGAGAAGTTAATTATATCCCATTAACGCTCATGAATTATGGCAACAATAAGTAACACTATTCATAAACATCAAAGCCGCAGCTTTTTAATTATTTAAGGAAGTAAATTCAATAGCCCGTTGATTCCTGAATTTTTAACAACCTGAAATTAAAAACTTAAACTTACCGCATATTACCAGTACAAAACAGTGGCGGCTCGTCAGGGGAGGCAGGGGAGGCTGAGCCTCCCTTTGGAAGAAGCAACATATCTTGCAATCTTCCAAATTAATATCTTTTACTTGTAGAAATTTCTACTTAGGTATATCTCAATTTTCAATATTGTTTATTGTTTATAGTTCATTAATTAATTTTCAGTGTATAAAAAAGTTCTGCATTTCCTTTCCACAAACATACCTATAACGTCACAGTCCGGATTGTCTTTTTATGCATATGTGCGACCCGGTCTTTCATTGAATGAACAGAGCGCTTCGCTTGAGGCTTATACGAAATAGCTTCCAACTTCAAGGCATTTAGTTTTAACATAAATGACCTTGCATTACTTTTGCGTTGTCTAGCAACACTTCAAATAAGACAAGCTAGGCCGCTAGCCTCAGTCCTCAGTTCTTTATAGCGCATGTGCAGTTCAGGAGTTCAGGCACAGTATAGAGAAGACAAGTACTTTCACTCGCAGCGGTCCCTTTGATATTTGTTGTACTCGATTTTATTTGGTTCAGGTGATTCACAGGAAAACGAACTGTCAGTGGTAATTTGTCGTTTAGCCGGTTAAGATCAACTTGACATTAAAATACATAAAACATTTGATAGGCGGGCTAGAAATGAGTGCTCTAGGTGAAAATATTCCCAACAACATCTCTTGTTGTCCAGACGTGGTGGATTATTTGTTATTAAATGGATTTTCTACTCTTACTTACGACGAAAAGGTAAGAATTAAAAGAATTGCTAGGCCTACACCAGCAATGCCTTCGTTAGTTTTTAAAAGTGGAAAACAAAACAGAGGGTTTTGTGATAACAATTATAAAAAAATCGAGTGGTTAACGGCATCAACAGTTAGAAACAAATTATATTGTTGGAGATGTTTATTATTCACTAATGATCAATCCTCAATTTGGGGCAGGACCGGGTTTAATAATTTGAAAAATTTGTCGCGAGGTTTACAAAAGCACGAAAAATCCCAGGAGCACATTTCATCTTGCGTTAAATTCGAAATATTTGGTAAACAAAATATTGTAAATTATTTGGAATCTGCACATAAGAGAGAAATAGAAAATTTTAATGAAAAGGTCCGTGAAAATAGGGAAATATTAAAGAGATTAATTGATGCCGTTATATATTTATCTTCGCAAGAAAATTCTTTCCGAGGGCATGACGAAAAACGCGATTCGTGCAATAAAGGAAATTTCAAAGAGCTAATAGATTTTTTAAAAATGTATGATCCAAAATTAGAGAACTTTTTGAATAACGCCACTATTTTTTCCGGAACATCTAAATCAATTCAAAATGATCTAATTGAGAGTGTTAGCTCGATTATTAAAGCCAAAATTTATGAAGAACTATATAATTGCGAATTTTTCTCGTGGCAAATTGACGAAACGACGGACATTACCTGTAAATCTCAACTTTCCGTAATTTTTAGTGTAATGCACGGCGAAGTTATTGAAAGGTTTGTTGGTTTTCTTGATGTGAGTAGTGGAAGAAACGCGGAGAGTTTATTTAAATTATTAATCGACGAATTTGGTAAATTTGATTTGAAAAATAAATTAATAGCACAAACCTATGACGGCGCTGCAGTTATGTCAGGGCATCTTAATGGACTCCAAACAAAAATAAAAGATATTGCTCCTCAAGCTTACTTCATTCACTGTTATGCACATCAATTAAATTTAGTTCTGAGTAAAGCATGTAACGGAATTAAAGAAGTTAGAATATTTTTTTCAAATATTACTGGTTTTTCGTCATTTTTTTCAAAATCTACCAAAAGAACTGATGTTTTAAATACAATTAATATGAAACATAGAATTCCGACAAACGCTCCCACTCGTTGGAATTTTTCATCTAGAGTTGTTTTCACTGTTGACAAATACAGGAAAGAACTTATTGACGTTTTTAATTTTATTTCGGAAAGTGAAGATTTTTTAAATGACGCTCAGACTTTAAGAGCAGCTTACGGATTAAAATCGTTATTGTTGGATAAAAATTTCATATTTTTTCTAAAAGCTTTTAACATGATTTTTGAGCACTGATGTTGTTTTCCAAATTTTACAGAATAAACTAACTGATATAACATATTCTAAAAATAGACTTAAGTCACTTATATCTAAATTAAAAGAATTTCGCAATAACGAAATACATTTCAATACTTTATACAATATTTTTTTAGAAAATACTGAAAACGTAGATGATGAGCCAGGGCCACAATTTAAAAAAAGAAAGACAACATATAACTTTGACAGGGCAGATATACATTACAAACAAATTTTTATAGAAATTTTAGACACCATTATAGTCCAAATTGAAATTAGATTTTCTGATTTAAATACTTTGCAATGTTACGATTTAGTAAATCCTAATAATTTTACAGCGTTTTCTAAATCATTCCCTACCAGTCTAATGGAGAAATTAATGGACTATTATCCTTTTTTTGACCGTATTTCGTTAAAAAATGAACTATGCGTGTTGTATTCTGACCAGCAACTTTTAGCAAATCCAAAATCATCTCAAGAAATGCTTACTTATATATATAATAATAATTTAAAAAGCTGTCTACCCGAACTGTACAAACTTTTATCATTAGTGTCAACAATTCCAGTAACCTCAGCTTCTGTAGAACGATCATTTTCAGCACTTAAACGCATAAAAACATTTACTAGAAACAAAATAAGTCAAGACCGCCTCTCAAATGTATCGCTTATTTCAATAGAAAAACATTTTTTGTCAGAATTGAAGAAACACGATTCATTTTATGATGAAGTAATCAACCATTTTGCTAGTTCCGAAAATCGCAGGTTACCACTCATTTATAAAAATATTTAGGCTTTACACCAAAGATTAATGTAGTTGTTATTTTAGAAAAAATATTTATTTGCGTTATTTATTTTTTAGGAAATATTTTTTAATTCTTCCGCGGTTATATTTTTTTATATAACTTCTTTCTCAAAGCTATTTTAATTTTTATTAAAAGTTATAATTTTACACTCTGGCAGTGATAATGAATACAATTTTTGTTTGTAGGAAAATACTTTAATTTTTTTTCCAAAACTATTTTGATTTTTATTAAAAGTTATAACTTAATTATAAGTGGGATAGTAGGGCTCCTTTGGATACCGATACTCGAGGCGTAGGAACGGAAATTTCATGAGAATGATTTTTTCGTCTCATTATATTTTCTATTTCCTTTTCTTTTTATTCTTTTATTCTCTCAAGTCGTGAATCGGTATCCTGGCGAACAACCCACGACAAAAAAATGTAACGCGCCGTTGTACTACCTCGAGGGTGGTGGGGAAATGTACAAATTGTAATCATATTGCAAGTTAATTGTCTTTCAAAATATCAAGCCTCCTCTGCAGAAAATATCACGAGCCGCCACTGGTACAAAACAACTTTCGTGAATTTAAATACCAATGCCTGTGAGATCGCTTAAATACGGTAAGTTCATTTTAACAAACTGTGGTAGTAGTACTTTGGATCAATTCCGTAAGCACGAGTTTTTTGAAATCATGCGATACACACATCAATTCTAAGGTGAATCAGGACATTTAATAACTCGAACAATACAGAGGAAACTTCGGAAATACTAAAAATTGTATGAATGTATGTTCGCGGATGGGGTTTACAATAGGTGTAATGGCTAAAATTTTTAACTTTTCGAGAAAAATGTTATTCTTTATAAAAGTTTTGGCTTGCCTAAAAAATAGTAATGAAAAATTATAATTTTATACGGGTTGCTCATAAATTACAAAATAAAATTACAAAAACTTAAAAGTGCGTAAAAGTAAACTGGTTATATTTTTTATTTTGCGTATACTACATTTTCCCTAAAACATACCGATAACAGTCGATTTTTTGTTGGACACAAAAACGGCAACTGTAATAAACCATTTGTTGCTTATCAACGCATTTAAATCCAAAGCCAAGAGGAGGAAAAAAAAACGCATTTAATAATATGGCAGAGATATTCCTTAATATTTGAATCTGTTAAATCCTGAAAAGTAAGGTGTGGCCGACTGCAATTCCTACTTGATTAACATTTGATTCAAATACGACACAATGCCACTGAGACGTGGAAGCAGCCAATATATTTTCTATTTTTGTTTTTCAAATACAGTTTCGATAACTTAAGTGCTTCATCAAGAATATTAGTAACATTTTGCTCTAAAATTATAATTAAATATAGTTTATATAAAATATGGCCGTTTACACGCCTTTCGCGATCTTCGTGTATGACAGATATACAGTGCGTGTAATTGCGGATTGGGCATGTACTTCCACGTAGCGCGAGAGATATGACAAGCCAGGTAACAGCAAACTCGCCCGTCGGCGGCATAGATTAAAGAGTCGGTGCTAGACCACTGAAGCATCCCCGTTCTCAATTATTTCATTTCAGCCAGCTGGCACACGCGATGTTGCAATTCTTACTCCCTATGCCCAGCCCGCCACTACACACACTGTATACCAATTTTAGTACGGCGGATTCTATCCGCTATTTTACTTATGTTTTAAATTTGAAATACAAATTTTAAGTGGGAACTTAGACGTTATCATATTTAGTATATTTTTGCCCGGATGCAAGTTGCATTAGTCAGTCTTATTAAAGATACTTTATTAATACCATTTTAAAGTAAAATTGATATATCACCTAATCGATATAAAGTTCGTGCAAACCTGAGAGACATATACTGTATAGTTTAAATATCTTGTACATTTTCGTACTTTTGTGTACTTAATCAATGGTCTTAGCAACATTTAGCTTTAAAATTATATGAAGCCATAGTTTATATTAAATGTAAGAATTTACAGGCATCTGGTGAACTCCCTATTCTACCATGCTATTTTACATATCTTCCAAATATAAAATAGAAATGTTAGGTCTAAGAGAAGTTATCGTGTTTATAAGAAATGGTCTACACACAGGCATACGCACATACACATATACACCTTGATACAGACAGACATTTTTATTCGATATTTGCCAGCGTGTTTCTGTTAAAAAAGTTATGTGATTACTAAAAATGTTTGTCCGGTTATAAAATTCCTAATTGATTATATCTGACAGGTAATAAAGACCTCAAATAACATTACATAATAAGAATAAGTGCTACATGTTTTAAAACTCGTTATTGTACGTAAATCTGGATTTTTGGAAATATGGTGCCATGATAATATTTATTAAAACATGTTAATAAATAAAGAAAAAAGTTTTATGTAGTTTTTATTAACTTAAATGTCCTTAATATTTTTTGTTGACGTAACTATATTTTGTTTCTTCTTAAAATAGTAGCTTCTTATTATTGAAAAATAAATCAAAACTGTCAAAAACTAACTTTTACAAGAGTAAAAAATAAAATTATATATGCAACAGCTTTGTAAATTACGGCAAACTGCTATTTTACTTGGATTTTAAGTAGCTAATGATTATCGTAAATTTAAAGATAATCATCTTAAAAAATAATTATAAACAAGATTCCATTTACGTTATTAAGCTTATTTGATTTAAACAGAGGTATATTATAAAACAACGTTTAAAATTTTTTTCTGCCTACATTGTAATAAATAAATTTTCCTATTTCTTAAAGACGCAATTTTTTTGTAATAATTTACAAAAAAATTACATGTTTAAAATTATTTTAATAACCACCGTAATATTATTTTAATAACCATCGTGAAAAAAATAAATTGTATAGAAATCCGTTTCATAACACGTTGAATTCAAATATTAAATAAATAATATACAGGGTGGCCCAACGAAAACTTGACATAGAGGTTTTGGGTGATAATAGATATAAATACCCACGAGCAGCGGAGTGAACCACCCCTAAAATTTGAATAGGGAAGAAGGGGCGATTCGTACATCATTGAAAAGTCGCTTGAATTCTCTAAATTCTCTAAACAGTGGTAATGTTGACCGCAGATTTAAAATATTATTTTTTATTATTTAAATAAATATTTATTTACGGGAAAATAACTGTGAAGTGCAATCTAGCTACTTAAATTATCAATTTGGTAAATGTTCGAACTGCCAACGTGCAGCTTTCATACAATGATACAGATTCTGTTGAAAATGTTCTCGCACATTTTGAAGCATTTCTGAGATGATTTGGTGACATTCGTATGTGATTCGCTGACGTAAATCTTCTAATGAAACTAGTGGAGTAGAATAAATTCTCCTTTTCAAGTGATCCCATAGAAAGACGTCTAATGGAGAAAGATTTGGTGATCGTGGGGGCAATTTTATGACACCTCTCCTCCCAATCCAGTGACCCGGGAAGTGTTGATATAAATACTGACGAACAGACAGAGCCTAGTGCGGAGGAGCGCCATCTTGTTGAAATATTAACTGATCTTCCAAATAATTTTGGTCATTTTCAATGTTGTCAACATGGGGTCAATTATGTCTTCCAGAAGTTCCAGACACATTTCTCCTATTAAAGTGCCTTCTAGGATAAAAAGCCAATGATACGATCACAAAAAATTCCAGCCCAAACGTTTAACACTTATAAGAGCACCCATCACTGAAACAGATGTTGAAAAGAAAATATGCTCTTTCAATCGCTCACTCACTAGTAGGATTGTAAATGACGCGACGATCACCATCATCTCCATTCAGTTTTTGTGTTGTTTTTGTTGAGCCGTGTCAAACTAATTTTATAACGGCGAAATTTGTGAGTTTTCAAAATAAGTTAAATATTAGTTCGTGACTAAATATAGTTGCCATCTTTCTTGTACGCAACGTAGAGTCAAGCGCAACATGGCCCAAAATTGCCACATCTGTCGTCTCATTTTTTATTGGCGGTTCGATGTTCCGTTTTTTATTTGCTATAGATCCAGTGTCTTGGAATTTTTTAACCAATTCTGAAACATATTGCCGCGACATATTCATATTTTCATGTTGTTAATTGAATAGTTCATCAGTCCTATTTATACATCGATTGTTCCCATAATAATGACCAATCACCTCAACCCAGTCTGCAATTGTATAAACCATTGTTGCATTTTAGATTAATTAGAAGCAAGCCACGCACCACACAATAACGTGAACCACGTTTATTAATCAAGTGAGAAACTGAAACTGAAATTTTGATTAATTTCATCGGTAAAGAGAAAAACTTTCAATAAAAAGTTCAAGTTATGGTATCTACTGATAAAGTAGTGCAAAAAATGCAGACCAATTATACAGTGATGTACTAAATGTTTGTAGCTCGTAAATATCAAACAGGTTCAGTTCGGAAACACTATTCAGTTTTTCGAAAACGTTACAAGTAATTTTAGGGGTGTTCACCCCACTGCTACAGGGTTGAAGTGACGATGTTGAACTTAGAAAACCAGTTTCCCCCCTCGAAAATAAACTCGACTTATTCGAGCCTTTATTTACATCTACGCTATTATCACCCAAAACCCCCACGTCAAATTTTCATTGGGCCACCCTGTAGGTATGTGCTGCTTCTGTACGTATAGGTATGTAAGTACGTATAGTCGCAGCAATAAATCTTTGAACTGACATCATCATCCTATTTTGCCTGAACTCATTTCTTAAAGGATGGCAATGATTTCGTACCATAGGCGTAGCAAATTTATTATTAAAATAATATCAATAATAATAATGATTAATAATAATAAATTGGACTAGACTAGATGTAAAGAATCAGATTGGCATTGGCAGTAGACTCAATTAGAACGAATAACCAGATATCTAGCTTGCGAATTCAGGTATAATGAATTAATTGCGATGCAAATAACAAACAATGCGTGCGCCACTGGCGATTGAATTACGAGACCGATGCGCTTCTATGTAGTCTAGACGTACGCGTTACTATTACTCTCAAATCTAACGCACAGGACGAACGTGCGTAAATTGTAGACCGTGGAAGACATACATCCTTATATCTATTCCAGGAAGTTCGACTGTAAGGAGTGAGGCGCCAATATACAAGCGATAGTCTTTGATTGTTACCTGCATTAGTGATGTCAGTTCAAAGATCCATTTCTTCGACTATATGTGCATGTATTGGGTATAGATCGTTTCTTGTAAACAGGATAATTTCTGTTAGACTTAAAATTTTTATTTCAAACTGAGAACACATAAAATGGTATGGTAAAACACTTCTTATTGAAATTGGGCCATATCCGTCGTATATTGTGCTCGTAAAAGGCCTGCAAACAGCTGTGTTATATAAACTATGTTTTATTACAATTTTAGGGCAAAATGTTATTAATGTGTTTGATTAACACCAATATACGAAGACGTGCAAAATATCGACATGTCAATATATGCTGCCTCTCAGGTTCGAACAAACACAAAGGTAGACTAGGCGATATATTAATTATACGTTAATGTTCAGGTATGTTTCGATAAAGCAATTACGAAATAAGTTAAAGTTGCAGCCGGACGTCGGATTTCTATTGGACTTAAATTTTTTATTTCAAATTTGAGACATATGTAGAATAACAGAAGTATACTCCCTTTTGAAATTGGGATGTACGTCATACAAGGTGGCCTCTAGGTTCGTGTATACTGGCATATTTGGTATATACAATGTTTAATTATAATTTTAGGGCAAAATTTATCGAAGATTTTTGATTAAGCATACAAAAATATGATATCTTTTAATTCTCCCGTATCTTTACCTAAAACGAAAGTTTACATAGTTCTAGCGAATACGGTGAGCTCGTCTAGTTAGTTCAGATAGTGTTACGTTTGCAATAAAATTTTAGGGTTAGTAAATTACGCTTAGCTCGTGCATACTCGATACGAAAAACTAAGCAACCAGAGTCGCGACTAGCATTTTGGATGAGTGGGCTCTAGAGAAACACAGCGATTTTACCTCACCTTCTGATGGATTGTACACCAGCTTAAATGCAGAATATATGCAATGAAATTTTCGTAGTGAATTCGGAAAGGATGTAAAGCAGTCAGTTGTCAAATTTCTAGGAATAGATTCGTAGAGGTAGTTCATCGCCCATGACAGTGGTTTTCTTTAGTTAATAGGCCGAAGCTAAATAAATAAAAGAAAAGATGAGGTTACTAAGAACATGTATGTTCTAACGAATCATTTCAGGGCTTTTATCGCGAAAACTGAAGGAATCAAACCAATAAATTATAGTTGGACCGTTAGTAATAGTGCCACTAGTGGTGACAGTCTGAAATAACCATTTTGACTACGGAGCTAAATACTGTGCGTGTAATTTCCCATTAGTGAATGTACATTCACGTAGCGCGAAAGATATGACAACACCGGCAGCCGTAAATTCGTCCGTCGGTGGAGCATCCCAGCTCTGTTATTTCATTTTAGCCAGCTGGCACACGCGATGTTGTAATTCTTACTCCCCATGCCTAGCCCGCGACTACACACACGGTATAACTTTTATACGTATAGTATAACTAACTAAAATCTCACAAAATATTAATTGTAAGTTTGTTGGCATGTTGTGAATTATTATTTAAAGTTAAAAACATTATATGTTAGATCCGACCACAGCCGCTTAACTGCACTTTTACATATCGTAGACGACACAATTAGGACAACAGATCAAGGTTGTTGTACATAATTAGATTTACTAGACATTAGTAGAGCATTTAATATGATTAATTATGATTTATCTGTTACAATTTTCCATTGTGAAGACGTAATATCATTTAAATATTTTATCGGAGATAGAAAATAATGAATTTATAGTGATGGTCAGTTCTCGAATTACGCAACTCTAACGCGTACCACAAAACTCTATATTTGGTTTATTATTTTTTGTCGTATCGACCGCTAATATAATAAAATGTCTTCGGGATCCATTTATAAAGAAATGATACTTAACACCATTTTTAATGAAGTGTGAATTTCAGTGACCTTAACGAATATTGAAGACACTCAATTATTTGAACATTTAGACAGTGATTATTATCAATTCAAAGAATATTGACTAAGATGCGCCGCATAAAAAACAACAAAGAAGGCGTGAACGCGGATATCTGCATTGCTATTGGGCAATTGGCAATATAGTCCATGTAAAAATAGTGCGTCACCCCCAAAAATGCCAAAAACCACCCCTTTTGGGTTTTTTCGCGGTAATGTGAGTAATAATGTTATGAATATGCCAATTGCAATAATATTTTGCCAGTTCAGTATGTTCATCTAAAATAAGGACAAATTTTATGCCAAGAGGATGTAGAATGGAAAAATGATGGATTTTTTTTTACTTTTTTGAATTTAGATGAATGAGGATGGTATAATGAAGAAATTTTTTTTCCAACCCTTCAGGGATGAAAACTACCCCCATATCGCCTTTAAATTGAACTAACGCTTAGAAAAGAAGTAGAGATGTATACTGTTTTGCTTCTAATTTCTGATAAACTTCCGTCGAAAAAAATACTTTTTTAGCATTTTTTTCGACGGAAGTTTATCAGAAATTACAAGGAAAATAAAAAGTATACTCTCTACTTATTTTCTAAGTGTTAGTTCAATTTAAAGGCGATATAGGGGTAATTTTCACCCCTGAAAGGGTTGGAAAAACATTTTCTTGTACAATCCCCATTCATCTAAACTCAAATCAAAAATTTTAAAAAAATCCATCATTTTTCCATTTTACGTCAATTGAGGGTAGTTTTACCCCCTCTGGTCATCCTCAGCATAAAATTTGTCCTTATTTAAGATGAGCATACTGAGCTGGCAAAATATCATTACAATTAGCACATTCATAACATTATTACTCACATTACCGCGAAAAAATCCCCAAAAGGGGTGGTTGTTGGCATTTTTAGGGGTGACGCACTATTTTTAGAGCCGCAGTACTCCGGTTTTCGTGTTTAGCGACCCAAAAAATCATATAATACAAGTGGTCCCGATAAGGGGGTATTCCGAGCGTCAGACTCCGCGTTTTACATGGACTATTAAAACTCTCTAAGCCACTGCATCTTTTAAATGAATATACTTTGGATTAGTCCAAGATAATTGTTTTCGATCTAAAGAAGAAAACAAATTCTGCCAAAAGTGATATAAATAATATCACATGTAGTACATACTTCAATTCTTTGGTGATATGCTAAAAGATCCTGGAGCTTTTATGATAATGATCTACTAAGTGCATTTTACTTTTCGCAATTAGTAATTGAACAACTTCAAAGTGCCAAATTGCAAATGACATATGTTATTGGAAATGCTCAACAGTGTGAAGCCTGTAATACGATTTTTTTTAATTGGCAAATATTTAACTAACATTTGTATGTGATTGTAAAGACAATTCAACATACTAGGAAACTGACAGTTATAAATTGTCATTAAAAAAATAATTGATATGGTCTATGTCACCCGAATGATGTCATAAATTAGCTGATGATATTGATATATACCAGGTTACCCAGAGAACAAGCAACATCTCAATTGTTGAAAAAAATGAACTAGGAGCTTGTGAAGGACATCAAAGGATCCTTCTGATTACACTGTTTTAAGAAATAACCTCCCAATTTTTGTTTTTCAAATTGCACTTCTTAATATTTTTCACTACAATAATTAATGCCTCCCTCCATTGTGAACATTTTTAGTATTTCAAGTATGGTTTCGCTCGTAGCAGAAAATAAATTGCCTTACAATCACACCTGCTATTACAACTGCTTGCTCTGTTATTATGATTTGGAGCATATGTGGAGTTCAGAAGAGCACAGTTTGAATATCTATTATAATGTAATGTAAACGGTCTTGTCACCATTACATGTGTAACAGATGCACATGAATAATTTTGGGTTATTCTTCGATATGTTTTATTGAGAATTATTATACAACTGTACTGTCATTAAAACGCTGCCTTAAGTACTGCAATTTAGCGATCCTAACGGGATACTGGGATAACAGAGAAATATCAGAGTCAGACAAAATGACAGGGTTTACCTATTGGCAAAAACAATTGAACTGAGAAACGACAGAAGACATCAATATTAATAGAAGGGAAAAGAATAACAAAAAAGAATTTTAATCCAATAAAGTACTAGGGACTTGTCCAAAGAAGGAACAACACATCTACTGAAAAAACTCATACTGAGAACATCAACATACTAAAAATAGATGCAACAAATAGATCAGAACAGTTGAGAGGATTATGAACAAACTAGGAAAGGATCAAGCACACTGGAAATGAACAGCAAGAAAAAAGTATACTATGAGGAAATCATACGTGCTCTGCTGGAATTAGGTTGGGGGAAACGAAAGACCTAGAAGAACGAATCTAGACACAAAAAAGGAGCATTCACGACTCAATGCAGCCTACACTTTATATCCATGCGCCATGTGTCTCTCTATCGGCAACAAGTATGACCTCAATCCAACCCAGCGTAAATGTAACCAGCCCAGCGCGAAGGTGGTTTCTGGAATTGGCAGTAAGCCTGCCGTACATTGGTAGATCTATCAATCATTATACAACTGTAAAATACTAAAAATGATATACAAAAGTATTTCCAATAAAGTAGGTGTTCAATTTCGGCATGAAATTTTAGGGGTGGAATTTGAAATTCAAATCTTGGGATGGTTTCTTAAGTAGGAGGCAACAAAGTTTCAAGGTTGTAACCTTTAACGTATTTCACAACCTCTTTTAATTAATCTTTTAATTTTTTTTTTCAAGAATAAGGACGTCGCTTTTTATCAGAATTCCCGGTATGTACTCAAAAAGGGTCATGAAGTTAAAAAAATTTTCGAAAAATGTTATTTCTTCTATGATATTCAATTTGCTTCTTACTTCATCGTAACCTCATATGGAAAGGAAAAAATGTATTGTTTACATCGAAGCTTTGTTTAAATAGTCATTATTATAAAAGGTAATTAAAAATCTAAAGACCTTGATCGATTTGTTTTGATGTTAATATCAACTACCGTAATAATTATAAAATTCTTAGAAAAAACGTCATATTATTTGTCATGAATGGTTGCCTTGAATTAAAACAAGTGTACATATGGGAAGTGCTTCTATTATTTATTAGTATAAACAAGGAAATTTTTACAGTAATCAATTAACATATGTTGGCTTTAGATTGTCCTCAAATATTTCAAATATTATATTATATTTTAATAGGTGAAATATTTCCATGTTTCAAAAACATGAAAATTATAGCTGAGAACTAAACAAAAACATAATTTCAACATCTCCACCATGAATAAATCATATTTTCACTGTCTGAAGTCCTTGCAAATTATTTTTCTCATATATGTAGTAACAAAATTATGGAACATTTTGGTCAAAATCTTTTTCTTTCATGCATATACTTTGTATCATTCCCAGTAAATACTGGAGATGATATTACTGGTATGATCAATGGAATGGAAAACAGACTGTTGTGAAATAGATCATATATCTCCCAAATTAATAAAGCTCGTACCTCATTGTAGATTGGTAAATTTCCCTAAAAAATGAAAATTGCACTTGCTTTCCCATTACTGGCATTTAGATGTAGAGTTTCAATAGACAGATACACATGTTTGTCTGAAAACGATGATTTTCAAGGACCCTTCATTTTGAAACAGAATAAAATTAAATATGCTTCAAATTTTGCAATAGGTGTTTTTTTACACCACTTCTCCATTTTAATATAAATCAATTTTAAATAGCTGCAATTTTATCTAGAAAAAGCATATCAAGACAATTTTTATCAGTTAACGTTAAATATCACAAAAAAGTGATTTTTAAACAAAAAGCAAAAATACGACACCGTAAAGAAGAATAGTTCTTCGTGATCGATTAGCTGTAGCAGTATACTTCAAGAACCTACATTAACTTTTTTTTGTACGCCTTAACTTTTTTTTTGGACAATATAAAATTTTGTTTTTTCCACAATTTTTTCAGATTCAAGTGGCTATAGAGGTAAATGAACGATGTTGGTCCTATTTGAAGGATAATTGAATAAGCTTTATTTTGCAATAGAAATATGTAATATTTTGTCTATTTAAAAATGACTGTTTATAACAAATTCTGATAAAACACGTTTTTTAAAAGTAAATTTGATATTTTGGGTTATAAATTATTTTTAAGGAAAATAATAAATACCATTTGATTAACTGTTTAAAAAGCTACAAAAGAGTTTACATGAACTTTGTGAAATACTTATAAATTCTTATTACATTATTAATGAAACGATTTAATTTTAAAAATAACGTTTTCAGCATCATGGTTAAGGAGCAACTACGCAGTAATAGTAATAGTGACTTTTTAACTTTGAAGAAGTGTTTCTATTGTCACGTGTTTCCACCCTTAGGAAACTACCCCTTGCAAAATCCGTGGGTTCCAAAAATTATAACAAGAGATTGTCCACTAACACACTTTATTAAATATTTACTGGATACTTCACAATACTATTGTTAATTTAAATGCACTTTACTGACTAAAATCACAATGTTTATCACTTTGTTTCTTTTTGAACTCTTAACCTCACTTTCTATACTTTCTGAACTTTCTGAACTACTCGCCGAGAATGCGGTCGGTCTTTTTATACCTAAAAATGACAGATCTCGATTGTTCTGTGATGACGCCACCATTCTCTCGATAATTCCAGATGTCACTTTGGAATCTTCTGGTAGGTTCTTTTTCGAGTAGGTGCAAATACATCATTCTAGGGGTTGTAACATATTACACTGCCCCCTCCTTAAGCCTGAACGTCCCGGTCAGGCAGTTCAGCCTCTTTCACGTACTTCGCCAGTCTATCCAAGTGTACGATCTTCATCTTGGACTTTTTGTTTCGTTGAATCCGATAGACGACATCATTAATTCGGGTAATAACAGTATAAGGTCCTTCCCAAGGAGGTTGAAGTTTCGGTGACTTCCCTTTCTTTCGCTGTGGGTTATACAGCCAAACTAGATCTCCTGCCTTGAACCCTTCTGAACTACCCTTACGGTCATATCGAGCCTTCATTCGGTCACTGGCTATGGTGATTTGGTCTCTAACCAGCTCATGAACATTTCTTAGCCGTTCACTCATTTCATCCACATAGCTGTTCACAGGAAGCTGTTCTCCGCCTGGTGTTCCGAAAATCAAATCACACGGCAGTCTGATCTCGTGTCCAAATACTACACGGGCTGGTGTTTGTTTCGTAGACTCGTGGATAGCAGCTCTGTATGCCATGAGGAAGAACGGTATGTGGAGATCCCAATCGCGTTGATTCTTATGAACCACTTTAGAAAGATGTTCTTTCATGGTCTTGTTATGTCGTTCCACCATTCCATCTGATTGCGGGTGAAGGGCTGTTGTCCGTGTTTTGTGTATCCCCAATAACTTGCAGATTTGTTGACCTGACTCAAAGTTCCTCCCTTGATCTGAGTGCAGCTCCAGGGGTACACCAAACCGACATATCAAATTATCTACCAAGACTTTGGCGACAGTGACTGCTTCTTGGTTTGGAATTGCATAGGCCTCTGGCCACTTACTAAAATAGTCCATGGCAACCAGTATGTACTTGTTCCCATCCTTGGTTACTGGGAATGGGCCGGCTATATCGATCGCAATCCTCTCGAAAGGAGCTCCGACGTTATATTGTTTCATTGCACCCCTACTTCTAGTCTGCGGTCCCTTACTTGCTGCACAAATTTTGCAATTGCGACACCAAGCTTCCACATCCTGACGACTATTTACCCAATAAAATCGTTCTCGTACTTTATTCAGGGTCTTATTAACGCCGAAGTGCCCACCGGATGCTCCATTATGCACTTCCTGAAGTACTTTCGGTACTCGACACCTGGGAATCACTAGACGCATAACAACTTCCCTGCCATCCGGGCTTTCCCAAGCTCTCTTTAGCAGCCCGTTCATGACTTTAAGTGAATCCCATTGGGCCCACAAAGCCTTCAATCCAACTGCCTTATCCGAAACATCCTTCCACGCTGGTCGAATTCCTTTCTCCTTTGCTCTCAATATAGGCCCAATTTCTGTGTCATTCAGTTGTTCTTGTCTCAGGGCTTCGGTCGTCCAATCGTCCGGAACCTCTATTTTAATAGTGTTGACGGCCACCGTACCCTGCAATTTCTCAACGTGGCGGCAGTGCTTGCAATCTTCCTTGCACGGTCTTCTAGATAAAGCGTCTGCGTTCTTATGAGATCTTCCAGGTCGATGTTCGATTTTGAAATCATACTGTTGCAGCCGTTCTATCCAACGAGCCAGTTGACCTTCAGGGGTTTTCAACTGCAACAGCCATTTTAATGCAGCATGGTCGGTCCGAATCTTGAAATGTCGTCCATAAAGATATTTATGAAAATGGTCCACTGATTTAACGATGGCCAGTAACTCTTTCCGGGTTACACAATAGTTTCTTTCCGGTTTGGACAGCACCTTGCTGAAGTACTCGATCACTCTTTCCTGCCCATTTTGCATTTGAGACAGTACACAACCGACCGAAGAATTGCTGGCATCCGTGTCTAAAATAAAAAGTCCTTCCCGTTGTGGGTACGCTAGCACAGGACCAGTGCATAGAGCTGCCTTCAATCTTCTCCATGCCGTTTCACATTCCGGTGTCCATTGGTACTGCACTTTCTCTTCTGTCAGCCGGTGTAATGGCTTCGCAATTTCTGCAAACCCTTCTACAAAGCGCCTATAATAAGTGCAGAGGCCAAGGAAGCTCCGTACTTCATGAACGTTAGATGGTCTTGGCCAATCTCGTACAGCAGAAATTTTGTCGGGGTCTGTTTGTATTCCATCCGAAGACACCACATGACCAAGAAATTTGACTTCTTTCTGGAATAGCAGGCACTTCTTCGGGTTCAACTTCAGATGGGCATTCCTCACTCGCCCAAATACTTCTTGAAGATTTTTCAAATGTTCTGTAAAATCCTGTCCCATAACAAGCACGTCGTCAAGGTAAACCAGGCACGTCCTCCAGGTTAGCCCTCGCAGTACGAATTCCATCAATCTTTCAAAGGTAGCTGGCGCATTGCAAAGTCCAAAAGGCATCACAGTAAATTGATAAAGACCACTGCCTGCTGAAAACGCTGTCTTCTCCTTATCATCAGGATGAAGCCCCACTTGCCAGTATCCACTCCTAAGGTCTAACGTTGAAAACCATCGTGAGCCTGCCAACGTGCTTAACGTGTCGTCAATTCGTGGTAATGGGTAACTGTCTTTCTTCGTGACATCATTTAATTTTCGATAATCGACACAAAATCTTAATGTTCCGTCCTTCTTGGCAACCAAAACTACTGGCGATGACCAGGGACTCGTCGACTCCTCAATGACTCCATCTTGTAGCATCTTGTCTATCATTGCCGAGGCATCTTCTTGTTTTGCTAATGGAAGCCTCCTAGGTGGTTGTCGAATAGCGGGTGAGTCGCCAGTATTTATCCGATGCTGGACTATGTCTGTTTTTGTAAGGGCCTCTGTATTCTTGGCAAATACTGAACTTTCCTTTTCCAGGAACTTGATTGCCTCCCTTCGTTCATCCTCAGATAAATGCTCCAACTGGGTACTCAACAAGGTCAAAACTTCCTGGTCTATTTTCATAGATGAACTTCCCTCTGTTTCTTCCTCGCACCTCGCTACCCATGTGACCGGTTCATAGGAGCCAATCGGTTTGCCTTCCTTAATTGTCACCGAGTGGGAATTTAAATTAACGACTCTAATTGGGATTTTGTCTTTAGTCCGGGTTAAAGTTCTCGCCACAATAATATTGGGTAGGGACTTAATCGATTCGTCATCTTCAACTAGGCCAACACGGTACCCTCCAGGATTTCCTTCTAAGGCAACATCAATCATTTGTTCTGAATGAGCAGGAATCTTGATTGTTTGTGTTGTTAACAACCTTGCTTTATGGAATTGGTCGTCTGCGGTTGCCAGAATAAATTCCTCATTTCCAATTTTTAAGACTCGCTCCCCTACGTCAACAATGAATCCCTGCTCTCCCATGATGTCCAGACCCAAAATGAAATCATCCATAATGTCAGCCACAATGACCTTGTAATTGAACCTCAACCGTCCAACCTGCAGTTCCAAGTTGACCTCTCCATGGACCGCAGCCCTGTCCCCCGTGGCTGTCCGAATGATTACTCCATTTTGCTTCTTGTCAATCTGCAAGCCTGATATAAACCCTGGCCGCACTATTGATGACGTAGCACCGGTGTCAATAGTAAACACGCATTTTCTTCCATTCACATATCCTTGCAACAACAGACTGCTTGGAATTCTTTGGAGCTGGGAAATCTTTATTTCTCTGGGGGCACCGCATTCCCTAGCCAGCACAGCCCCCTTGGTGCTGGCTATCTTTAGTTTTCCTGCTTCTCTTCAACATTCACAGCATTTACTCGACTCTCCGAGTTCTGCTGTCGACAGTCTCGTTTCATATGTCCCACCTTGCCGCAGTTGAAACATTTAATACCTCCGCTCGGCTTTCCTCTATTTTGTTGTTTTTCTTGCTTTCCGAGGCCATCCAATTTATCGCATAATTTGGTGAATATTTTCTGCATCTCAGTCAGCAAGGGGTTCTGGTTCATTTCTGGTAGCGATTCTTCGAGAGTCACAGCTCGCACTCTCGACCTTGGAGTATCCCTGTAAGCGGCTTCTACTTCGAGTGCACGCACCAAAGCTTCGCTACTACTTTGGTGTCTCGTCAGCCTCAGAACTCGCCTGACCTCTTCGTCCCTTATACCATCTAAAAAGGCCCCCACGGCTAATTGTTCCTGGAATTCTTTAGGTGCATTTGGATACGCCAGGTGTGCCAGTCTCTCTATCGCAGCTTCAAATTCTTGTAAACTTTCCCCAGCTTTTTGCATCCGGGATTTCAGCTGAGTCTGGTATAATTGGGCAAGGTGTTGATCGCCATACCTCAAGTCTAATGCAGCCTCCAAGACTTTAAAGTCCCTTTGTTTCTAAACTGGGATGGTTTGGAGCAACTCTGAAGCTTGGCCCCTTAATGCTAGAACTAATGCCATGGCCTTTTCCTCATTATCCCAATTGTTCGCACACGCTGCTGCCTCAAACTGCCTCTTGTACGTCGTCCAGGAACTTTGGCCATCAAAAGAAGGAGGTTTTAGTCGCTGTCCTGATGATACCACTTGCTGGCTTCCTCTATCTCTCAACTGTCGTTTAAGCCGGTCTATTTCTCCTTTGACTTCTTCTTCGAACTTGTTTACTTTGTCTTTAACTTCGGTTACTTCTCCTTTTACTTGACTGACTTCTGTCTCGACTACTCCTACTTTACCTTCGACCTTGTTTATCTCTTCTTTGACTTCACATTTTAGTACTTCATTGGCAGAAATTATAGCGTCCTGTTGTATTTTGATTTGTTCATTTAGAATTTTCCTTAATTCTTCCTGGCGTCTTTCTTGCCCCTGTTTTTCCTCTTGATGTCGTCTTTCTTGTTCTTCTTTCTCCTCTTGCTGTCGTATCTTCAGGTCTTCCATAATTTGTCTCAATTCGTCTTTCTCTTCTTGACGTCTTCTTTCTTCATCCTCTTTTTCTTTCTGACGTCTTATTTCCTGATCTTCCATAATTTTCTTTAATTCGTCCCTTTCTTCTTGACGCCGTTTTTCTTCCTCCTGGCGTTTTCTTTCTTGCTCTTCTTTTTCTTCCTGACGTTTTTTCTCCTGCTCTTCTTTGTCTTCCTGCCGTTGCTGCGCCATCATTTTTTGGAATTGTTCGAATAAGTCCTGTATTTGTTTATCGGATGCCATACTTCTTGTTGTTACGGGCATACGATGAAATTAAAATAAAATAAATTTAACTGTTACGTCAATATCGGTAATAGAACTTTCCAGAAAAATCTCGAATTAGCACGAAAAAGTCTTATTCAGAGTCTTTTGTCACTATCCAGTTCAGAGAATTTAATAATCTCCACTAATGTCCAAATAGAAAAGTTCTAGAAATTTTTCACGCACTAACACAAATAAATGAGTCTTTTTCAGTGTCTCTATCACTTCTCAGTTCAAAGGATTTAATTATCACACTAATGTCCTAATAAAATGTTCTACAATGTCTCAGAAATGCACTTAACACTATTTTCCTGTTCGAAAATAACCCTCGAACAATGTCCAGTAAATTAGTCCTGTGTTAGCACTAACCCTCGAGAATCCTTCTCGAACACTCCAGCACAACTTCAGAGCTCCTCTTGTCATAAAATTCCGCTTCTGACACCAATTTGTCACGTGTTTCCACCCTTAGGAAACTACCCCTCGCAAAATCCGTGGGTTCCAAAAATTATAACAAGAGATTGTCCACTAACACACTTTATTAAATATTTACTGGATACTTCACAATACTATTGTTAATTTAAATGCACTTTACTGACTAAAATCACAATGTTTATCACTTTGTTTCTTTTTGAACTCTTAACCTCACTTTCTATACTTTCTGAACTTTCTGAACTACTCGCCGAGAATGCGGTCGGTCTTTTTATACCTAAAAATGACAGATCTCGATTGTTCTGTGATGACGCCACCATTCTCTCGATAATTCCAGATGTCACTTTGGAATCTTCTGGTAGGTTCTTTTTCGAGTAGGTGCAAATACATCATTCTAGGGGTTGTAACATATTACACTATTTTAGAAATACTGTTTTTGTCTTTTATGCTATATGCGTATTATTTTTTATGTATTTAATACTTAAAACAACATAAAAGTAAAGAATTTTCAGTTTGATTGAACTCACTACAAGCATCTGTCTATAAATGAGTTGTATTGAACAGCCTCATATATTTCCATTTAATTATTTTTTATTTATTTGCTTTCATCATGATTAGAAAATATTATTTAGGTATTAAGCAAATCAAAACTTAGACACTTCTTTATTAAATATGCAATTATCTACTTTCTGTATATTGGTGCCTCAATCTGGCCACGCTAATATACTAGTTAGGAAAACACTTCAATAATGAGTGTTTTAAAGTGTCTTCCTAACTAGTATATTATCGTGACCAGATTAAGGCATAACTTCATATTAAATAAAAAGTGTGTAAGTTGTGATTTGCTTAATACCTAAATAATATTTAATAAGCTTCATATATGCATAAATAAGACTTCCACTCTTGTTTAAATTATTTATGCAATTTTGAGAAACTGCAAATACACATGATTATCCCTTAATGAAGCTAAATATGTTGGTATTATATTATTTCAGACATATTTTTCCTATTATTTTCAGAGTTTCTTTTTGGCTTTTGGTCGCAGACCTTGCAGCTAGTATATGTATGTATAATAGAGTGGGCCGAAAAAATACTTTTTTTTTTTTAAAATCGCTATACCTCAAAAAAGTTGTCTATCGCCTAGCTAAGCAAAATGAAAAAAAAAATCAAATAAAAAAATATCTTCCGTTCGCGCATGGCGCTCAAAGTTTTAAAAAATGTCGAAATTTCGCTTTTTTTAATTATTTTTTTATAATTGCTAAATTTAATACTAACTAAGCGCTATAGGTCCTAATGTGAAGTTTAGGGTATAGGGAATACGAAAAAAAATTAAAACCCTTAATTGAAAATATTTAGTGTTTGCGCAAAATGCTCAAAAAACTGAATTTTCTCTAAAAACGGCTATATTTCGTAGCTTATCAGTTTTATGTTCAGTCTATATAAATGATAAACATATTTTTATTTTCAACTTCTTTATTCAATAATCATTAATCAATCACTTTGAAGTTTGATTTTTGGGGAAAATTCGGGCATAATACTTCGTGACAAGAGGGTAGTTCGTATTAATCCGTCTCTTGCGTCAGCGCCACACACTTTTTGAGATACTTCAGTCACTAGTTTGACACAGCGTTCAACCGCCTGGGTATGACAAGGGAAACTTTGGAAATCTGGTTGCGGCGATGTGTCTGTCTTTATCATTTTTATGATGTCCTCATCCGTGATTTTTCTTAGTAGTGGAGGAGGAGAGATTTTCAAACTATCCCATCAAATCATATCGACGTAGTCTGTTGCTTCAAAATTTAGTTTTGGCGTGGTGATATTTCGAATGGTCTTTCCCTTGGAAAGTGATCGAGCTTTCAGTAGTCTGGGTAGTTCCAGTTCTCTGATAGGTCTTCTTTTATCCACTGTCATGGCAAGAATCAAATTTTCGGGATGAGCGAAGAAAGCGTTTCGCTTAATCACTGGGTTGATAACTTGCAATAAATTTTGATTTAGGTACCGTGATATTCTGATAGCTTCAAAAAGTATCTTTGGACCATCTGTGAAATGTTTGCTGGTTTTGATTTTGAACCATAGAGGCATGTAACATTTTAAAATAAAATATATAATAATAATAATAATAATAATAATAATAATAATAATAATAATAATAATAATAAAGTTTATTTACCATCAATAAAAAACAAAATCGGGTTGTACATAAGGTAAGTAGTAATTACAAATAGAGAAAAAAATATAGTATAAAAAATATGTAGTATAAAAATAATATCAAAAGTTTTGTTCAAAATCAACTAAAATTGGAATTGTAAAATATATACCTAATAGTAATAATTTACATATAGTGAACTTCGTAAATAAACAGGTAGAAATAACCCACAAAAGAAAATCTTGTGGTGGGTTTATTAACCTAACTTATAAATTTACAATCTTTGATATTAATATAGTTTTATTAAAGTACATATAAAATGCATTACTGATATTTAATGGTAGTTTGATACTGGGTGACGAATTTTTGGTGAGGTGACATATATTAAGTAGTTTATTATCAAATGACAAATTTCATCATTAGGTTTTTATAAACTCACGTACACTGTACGTGTTAAAATGTTACATGCCTCTATGGTTCAAAATCAAAACCAGCAAACATTTCACAGATGGTCCAAAGATACTTTTTGAAGCCATCAGAACATCACGGTACCTAAATCAAAATTTATTGCAAGGTATCAACCCAGTGATTGAGCGAAACGCTTTATTCGCTCATTCCGAAAATTTGATTCTTGCCATGACAGTGGATGAAAGAAGACCTGTCAGAGAACTGGGACTACGCAAACTACTGAAAGCTCGATCACTTTCCAAGGGAAAGACCATTCGAAATTTCACCACGCCAAAACCAAATTTTGAAGCAACAGACTACGTCGATATGATTTGGTGGGATAGTTTGAAAATCTCTTCTCCTCAACTACTAAGAAAAATCACGGATGAGGACATCATAAAAATGATAAAGACAGACACATCGCCGCAACCAGATTTCCAAAGTTTCCCTTGTCATACCCAGGCGGTTGAACGTTGTGTCAAACTTGTGACTGAAGTATCTCAAAAAGTGTGTGGCGCTGACGCAAGAGACGGATTAATGCGAACTACCCTCTTGTCACGAAGTATTATGCCCGAATTTTTCCAAAAATCAAACTTTAAAGTGATTGATTAATGATTATTGAATAAAGAAGTTGAAAATAAAAATACGTTTATCATTTATATAGACTGAACATAAAATTGATAAGCTACGAAATATAGCCGTTTTTAGAGAAAATCCAGTTTTTCGAGCATTTTGCGCAAACACTAAATATTTTCAATTTAAGGGTTTTAATTTTTTTTCTTATTCCCTATACCCCAAACTTCACATTAGGATCTATAGCGCTTAGTTAGTATTAAGTTTAGCAATTATAAAAAATTAATTAAAAAAAGCGAAATTTCGACATTTTTTAAAACTGAGCGCCATGCGCGAACGGAAGATATTTGTTTTATTTGAATTTTTTTTTCATTTTGCTTAGCTAGGCGATAGGCAACTTTTTTGAGGTATAGCGATAAAAAAAAAGTGTATTTTCGGCCCACTCTAATGTATAATGATGTATTTTTCACATAAAAGAGAACCTTTTGCTTGATTCTCTAAACAAGCTAAATGTGTTAGTAATAATTTTATACGGGCACACAAAATAGAAAGTGGTCTGTTCTTGGAGTTCCAATATATCCTATATATTTCGACGCACTGAATACGGTGCACTGAATAGGTGTCCTAAGAAAAATTCATAATTTAGGTTATTTTCGCGATATACTAAAAATTGGTGGATGATGGAGCTCATTCGTATTCAGCACGTCGAAATATATAAAGATTACCCAACGGAGTCCCAGAAACAGCCCACTTTTCACTTTTTTTTTTTGTGTGACTAGGTATTATATTTGCATACGCGGTTTTCTAGAAAATGGCGGAGGATATATTACATAGGCACAAACAAAAAAAAATGTCTGTTTCTGGGACTCCACTGGGCAACACCTATGTATCGACGTGCTGAATATGAATGCAGGTGCCTGTTTAGCCCCATCACCCACCAATTTTTAGTAAATCCCGAAAATATCCTAAATTATGAGTTTTTTTAAAGTTATTATCGTGGTTTACAAAAAAATGGTGGGTGATGGAGTTAAACAGACACCCTTGCCGCTTCAGTTACATCTCTTAAGTAATGTGTTAGTCCTGCTTAAAATCACTTTCATCGATACTTCCCAAATCGACAATCCTTAATGGCCGGATAATCTACACGGCTGCTGGTTCAAAATGTTTGGTAATTTTTTTCAATGAAAATTCTTGTTCTACGAAATTTTAAAGTATCGACACTGGCTGGAAGAAGAAGCGAATTTAAACAGAAAATGAATAATTTATTTTTTTCTTAAGACAATTCGTTTCCCACGTATAATCATTGCATTAAACATTTAATAATTGACCTATAATGGTAGTCATAATTTCGTTTAAAACGTCAATCAAAGTTTTACTGTGAACTAACTTCATTTTCACTTTTAAACGATTAAAATAATTAAGATAGTCGTGGATAAAGTCTAGTATTCTGCTCGCGTATAATGGCCATTATACGCTCGGATGATTTACGACACTTGCCTTCGGCTCGTGCTCTAAACGTTCGTTAAAATGTCGTTAAATTTTGGGTATAGGGTTTCTAAAGCATGATCATCAATAATATTGCATTAGCTTTTTAGTATAATATGATATGATCTCTCGAAAAATCGACCATTTCCTTTCTTAATAAAAATGCACGTCAGTGACTGAAATATGTTTTATTTTATTCAATAAAGATATAGTAAAGGTCTTTGATCCAAATTTGGTTGAAACTGAATGAATTTATCTTAAATATGCGTATCTAAAACAGTGGTACAATGATTTAAGGATTATGTGAAGTATAGTATTGACTTATTTATCTATTAGATTTATTTAAACATTTTCTTAAATTATACTATATTTCAATTAGAATCCTGCAATATTAACTTTTGCTATAATTTACACATTCATTAAGCAAAAAGAAACTCTCTGAAATTTCGAACGGAACAACAAATTGTTAATTCCTTAAGTAATTGTTTTATTTTTTCTTTGTACCTACATATTGCAATTACCAGTCTCCATATCTCTTAAAATTAGCGAAAATGATTATAGAACTGCGTATATCTTGAACTTTAAGAAAACAAAATTATATTAGCATAAATATTTGTATTATCTTTAGATCATCGAGTAATTTTCCTCCATATGTAAATTAACATGCCAAGCAACGTGCTTTAATTATATTAATGATGAATTTGTTATTGGTAATTTTACCGGAAACAATTGTTACATTTTGTTTCGCCTTATTAACTGTTAATTCAGAGCCTACACTTCTATAGTGAAGTTGATGTACCCTAATTTTGTTTTGTGGAGTGGATAGAGGCAGTGGCGGCTGGTGAAACTTTAATATTTTTTTTCTCGTCTGTGGCGCATGGGACCCATACGAAATATGGGAAATAACATCTAGAGAAGCACTTCCCTAAGGACTCCTCAAAAATTTTGAAAAATCAGTTTGCGAAAACATTTTTTAAAATTCGTTTGCCTTCCCTGGCCCTAGGGACTCCTGTTTAATTTATTTTTTTTTGTCATATGCATTTGACTTTTCATAAAAATATAACAATAAGTTTTGGAGTTTATGAAAATATTTTCATTATTAACTGAAATACAATGAACTGAAATTTTGTAATTTACAGTTTAACAAATTACAACATTTCAATTCGTTGAATCTCAGTTAATCATGAACATATTTTCATAAACTCGAAAACCTATTGTTGTATATTGTATTTTTATGAAAAGTCAAATGCATATGACAAAAAATGATAAATTAAACGGGAGTCCCTAGGACCAGGGAGGGCAACCGAATTTTAAAAAATTTTTTCGCAAACTGCTTTTTCAAAATTTTTGAGGAGTTCTTAGAGAAGTGTTTCTCTAGATGTTATTTCCCATATTTCATATGGGTCCCATGCACCACAGACAAGAAAAAAAATATTGATATTTCACCAGCCGCCACTGGATGGAGGTGTAAGTAGCAACTAATTTTCATTCGGGTGATAGAGCGCCATCTGGTACGTTTTCTTGTAATAGGCATGTTAAAATAGTATACTTCCAAATTCAAGTGTGTTATCAGATTTTAGCAGTGCCGTAGTCAGCTTGTTGGGGCGGAGGAGGCAGTTGTTTAAAGGGAAAAAAATTGCAAGTAAAAATAAAATACGGATTTTTATCTAAATATCATGAGGGCGGGGGAGCAGAGAGATACCTAGCCCCTCCCCCGCTAGCACATCCGCTGGATTGTAGATATATTGCATGTAAGTCGCATAAAGTGGTATTATTAAATATACTACTTCACAAAGTTTTTAAGTCCAAAATTTTGATAGTAAACAACAATAAGATACAGTTTCTAAAGAAAAACACAAAAGAAAATGAAAACGTTGTCTACTGTGTTATACAAATTGCCCAAATTCGTGTTTATGGTATACAGAAAATATTTCAATATGTGATTTTTAATAAATGTACGTTGTTTAATGAATATAATCTATATGCTAAACCAGTAACTTTGAAACAAGAAAGCAACTTTAAATATAAATTGCGTCATCAGAATATATAAGCCACTTTGAAGTTTCTACGCTCCTAATTGATATTGAAGACAGTTTCAATCCTGCAGAAGAATATTAAATAAAAACTAGCTGACCCAGCAAACGTTGTTTTGCCATATAAATTATAAATTTTTGTCCAAAAATAAAAAGAAAATTTCTGGATAGGGCCACCGTTATCACCTAGGGGTATAAATAATAGCCTTAAGACCTATTCTCAGACCACCAAATATACACCAAAAATTTCATACAAATCGGTCAAGCCGTTTCGGAGGAGTTCGATAACAAACACTGTGACACGAGATTTTTATATATCAGATATAGTGAAAAAATGTTCCCCTGTAAGGCGTTCAATGAACTTAGATTTTGGTTATTTCGACAAGGAAAAAACATTGACGTTGATAATTTACCGCTAACAAATAGGTACATTAGAGGACATTTACTAAGAGTCTACTACTCTAGTGATAGGAATAATCGAGATACGATAATCGAATTAGTCAATTATTAAAATGTCTCGAGATAATCGATTATGGCTCCGAAAATTAGTATATACTAATATTAGTAGTGCTGAAAAAATTAGTTGTATACAATTATTGCTCGATGAATATACAATTGCTTGATGGCAGCTGAGTCGATTACTCTCTGTTTCGAAGTCGGAATGCTTGATCAACGAACACGACAAAGTATAAAACGTCAGGTTAATTCACAGGCACACAAAAAAAAAGTTCAAACCCAGGAGACCGACATATCATTTCCGAAGGATTTTCGGGCGCTGAACACGATGCCGTAGTCAAGATATATGACTGAGTGCGAAAATATATTCGCCATTTTTGAAAAGTGGTACGAAGGTCTTGCCTTTCACAATTATTGACGACGTATCGGCTCTTTCTACTGCATGTACCAGTTACCCTTGTAATTTGATGAGTATCACAAATTTACGACTGGCAATCAGAAACTTGGTAATTATGAACCTCTCGACTGCGAAAATACGTGCGCCATCTTTGACAAGTGGTGCAAAAGTCTTGCCTGTCACAATAATTGACGGCGTATCGGAGCTTCCTACTGCATGTACTAGTTACCCGTGTAATTCGATGAGTGTCATAAATCTACGACTGGCAATCAGAAACTTGGTAATTATGAACCTCCTGAGAGCGAAAATATATTCGCCATCTTTGAAAAGTGGTGCGAAGGTCTTGCCTTTCACGATAATTGACGCCGTATCGTAGCTTCCTTCCTACCACATGTGGTTATCCGCGCGTGTGCCTCATGTACGAGAGAGAATAATTAAAACTACAAGAGAAACTAATCACAAAAAACAAACTTTAGTAGAATGAAAATAAATTATTATAGTGGAACCAGGCGCTTGGATGTTGGCTGGCCCTTGTACCTCTTGTCAAAGATGGCGCACATATTTTCGCAATGAGGAGATTCATACTTACCAAGTTTCTGATTGCCAGTCGTAAATTTATAATATTCATCGAATTACACGGGTAAACAATATATGCGGTAGGAAGCTCCGATAATACTCCATCAATTATCGTGAAAGAAAGACCATTGCGCCACTTTTTAAAGATGGCGAATGTATTTTTCGCTCTCAGGAGGTTAATAATTACCAACTTTCTGACTGCCAGTCGCAAATTTATGATACTCATCGAATTACAAGGGTAACTAGTACATGCGGTAGAAAGAGCCGATACGCCGTCAATTATCGTGAAAGACAAGACCTTCGCGCCACTTTTCAAAGATGGCGAATATATTTTCGCACTCATAAACTTACCAAGTTTATGATTGCCAGTCGTAAATTTATGATATTCATCGAATTACATAGGCAAAAAGTATATGCGGTAGGAACAGCCGATACGCAGTCAATTATCGTGGAAGGCAAGACGTGCACACCACTTTTCAAAGATGGCGAATGTCTTTTCGTACTCAGGAGGTTCATACTTACCAGGTTCCTGATTGCCATTCATAAACTTATCATTTTTTTTTATCTGACTTTTTTTCAAATTTGGGCGAGAGCAGCTCTTCCTTGTACCGCCCAAAATGAATGGGAGTCTGGATTCATGATTTTTGGGGGTAAATTAAATCCCTCCAACCCCCATGCGTAAACCTATGACTTATTTGTGACTTTTTTTTTACTTTTAGAAGTCATATTTCTTACACCTTTGAGGGCCTGCCGTACGCTCCTACCCCCCAAAAAAAGGGCTGGCATGGTAATTTCTGTGCTCTACTGCCCCAATTTAACAACAATTCACACATTTTGGGAGTAAACCTATGACACCCAATTAGTGGTCGGCGGGCTCCGGGTCTATTATTACCTAATAAGAGAATATTGTTTAGGTATTATGCAAATCATAACTTACACACTTTTTATTATGAAAAATACCTACTTTCTTTATATTGTTGCCCTAATCTGGGTACGCTAATATACTATAATATACTAATTAAGTAAACTCATTATTGGAGAATCAATCAGTTCAACTACTCTTCTAGCTAATATCAATATAATATCGTTATATATTTATTTCTACACCGTTCTCAGTATCAATATTGTCATAAGATTTAATTAGTTGAGCAATGGTGAAATTTTATTTCGTAATTTTTAGCGACAGGCAGTTCAATCTCTTTTCAGATATGTTAGGTACTTCCACATCCAGTGGAAAAACATTTGAAAATTTTTATTGTTCAAACAGGCTTAGAATGTCATGGAACGTCGAGATTTTAAGTTTGAACGGAAAAAAAAATTCTGTCTGTCGGTCTGTCTGCAACTTTTTTTGTGTGCACGATTACTCCGGAACCGTTTAAGATATTGACTTGAAATTTGGTACACTTATGTATTTTTTTTCATCTTATTCCGTTGAAGGGCTGGGGGGGGGCAAATTGGGGTAAATAGGTGTAAATAGATAAATCAAGCAGATAAGAGTCCATGAAATTGTTATTTAGTATATACAAAGGAAGCTATAAGGTCTCAAAAAATTTTTTGGCATTAGCCACTCCCATTACCACCCCCACCCCATTATTAAAGGGGGTGAGAAAATATTATAATTTAGTGTGTGTACAAGAACCAAAAACCTCAAAATGTTTTTTTACTTCATCCACCCCTACTACCACTCTCCCACCCCCCCCCCCCCCTCCCTCTACCGATGTGGGATATCGTTTTATACTTTTTTGAGGTAGACGATTTCAAATATTGTATTATTAAAATATCATAAGCAATTATTTCCACACACAAAAATTTTTTGTTGTGAGAGACTTGGATGGAAAATCTGGATGTGGAAGTAGTGATTCCTTGGGCAGCGGTTTTTTTCGCCCGTTTTAGTGACTCGTTATTAGAAAATTCTGAAACATTCTTGTATCTGGAATCTCAAGAATAAAGAATCTGTTGGTTTCGATGAAGTTCCTGTCACATTGCTAATATATGTCTCTTCTGAAATTTCACCTCCTTTAACACGTATTATAAACCTGTCGCTAACAATGGTGTTTTTCCTGAGTAACTTAAAGTGGCACTAATAAAACCGATTTACAAAAAAGGCCATAAGAATTCTATAAAAAATTATCGTCCAATTGCATTGTTAAGCAATATAAGCAAAATCTTTTAAAAAATTATATATGAAAAACTTCTTGAAAATAAAAAGATTTTATCTGAACATTAAAATGGATTCCGGAAAAAAATCTACAACTAGAGCAATGTATCAGGCCATTAGTAAAATATTAGAATCCCTAAACTCGAGAAAAGATACCATCGCCATGTGCCTTGATCTTTCTGAGGCATTCGACAGTGTAGACCACAAACAATTGTTGCTGAAATTAGAAAAATATGGCATTAGAGGCACAGCTTTAAACCTGTTACCATCATATTTGACTAAAAGAAAACAATGTGTGATTGAATACGATGACGCAGATAATCTCATAACGTCAAGTAGTGAAATAGTTAAAAGGGGGGTCCCGCAAGGGTCATTTCTAGGTCTTCTTTTATACATTGTGTATACTAACGAGTTGCCAAAAGTGAATACACTTGATACAATTTGCTGATTATCTTCACTATGGATCGTAATAAAAATAATACAAACAATCAAATTTTTGATACAATGAATATATTAGAAAGATGATTTTCGTCTAACAATCTTTTATTAAATAAAGACAAAACGAATTTGATTAAATTTAGTTACCGAACATCTGAAACGAGAATAAACTTTGTTCAAAACAAAAAAACACTAGACCCGTTTATATATGAAAACATAAAGGGATTCATAAAAGGGGTGGCCGATTCAGGGGGTTGCGGCGGTCAAAAACTTCTCCCACCACTTGCATCGTGTTCAGTACCCTCGAAAACGGAAGGGAAGTCTGCACGTCTGCACAAAATATTTACAAGAAAGTCGTCTAATAATGCTTCATTGCATAGACTAAATAAATTATAATACATTTCGCTTAAAATCTAGTACTAATAATTTTTGCCATAATTCATTCATTCATTAAATAAAAAGTTGCTCTCCGAAATTTCAAAGGGAGCAAAAGTGTTAATTTTTTGTTAATCAATTCTTTTATCCTTCTTTTTTCTTAACGCTAACAAAAATATTTATACAACTATAGTAATTAGGATTCTAACAACATGTCATTCTTTAAACTCAACATCCTTTCTCTTACTATACATTTGTCATATTTGAGTTCCATTGAACATCTTTCTAAAAAAATATAATTAACTTTTCATGTCGAGTATCGCAGTAATTTTAAAATGGTTTCAAAAATAACATTTTTATCGGCAGTTCTTATATAGTTTGTTTCATTTTTATATAATTATATTTCTTCAGAATAAATTTTACCTTCAGATGTATGGACCCAGAGTAGTAGTTTTAAAAATAAATTTAAAGTTCCTAGATGTACCAAATAGGCTTATTGTTGAAGTACAGTATGAGTTTATTTATCTATTACATTTATTTGAACGTTTTTTTTGCTTAAATTATATTTCGCTTAAAATCCTGTACAAATAATTTTTGCCATAATTTATACATTCATTAAGCAAGAAGTTATTCTGCGAAATTTCAAAGGGAACAATTAATTGTCCCAAATTTTTTCTTAAATAATTCTCTTATTTCGTCTTTACATATAGTAATTAACAGCCCAATACCTTGATCTTAGACCTTTTTTTTTCTCTTAAAACTAACGGAAAGTTTATAGACCTGTAGTAATTAGGATTCTAACATCACAAAATTTTATTAACATAAATATTCTTGTTCATTTTAGATCATCAAGTAATTATCCTCCAAACGTAAATTAACATGTCAAGAAAATAAATTAATGATGAATTTGTTATTGGTAATTTAACCGGAAATAACTTCTACATTTTTTTCACCTCAGTAACTGTATGCTTTTTTTTTCCAGGGTCAAAGTTGATTTTAAGGAGCGTAAGCGGAGAATTTAAATCCGGTCAATTAAATGCTATTTTGGGGCCATCTGGAGCTGGAAAAAGCACATTGTTAAATATATTGGCAGGTTATAAGTAAGTACTTTTTTTTAGGCTATGACCAATGTCAATTTACTATTCACATAGTGTCTTCTTTATGTATTAGTTATTTAAATTTGGCCGTTAAATTAATTCTAAATATTCGGATATGACCTCTAAAGTAAACTAATAACTCTTATTTTAATGGAGCTTATATGCTGAATAACTATCGATGTAAAATTAAAAAATTTAAATATAAAAGGCCGAGAGGTAGGACTGGAAATTTTGTATGACATCGATGCTGAAGCAATTGCCACAAACACCAACATTCTGAATTCTGAATACAATACATCTCACGCCCATTCGCCAGCATCTTCAAATCTTATCGTAATAAATAACAACATCTAACTGTTTAAACTGCCTAAAACTCATGCGTACAAAGTCTGTTTGGTACAAAGTCTATCTGAAATTTCCTACTACAAATTTATTTTCTTCCAAAAATATTGTCTAAAATATCTACAAGTTAACCATTCACAATGCCGGTAAATAATGTTTGCTGTACTCACACGGAATACGTAAATACATTTTTTTGAATTCTATTTATGGTTTAGCGGTTTAGATATTAAAGTGCTGCTCGTTTGAAATGCCTTTCTAACACTAAATATATTACCTATACGACGTGGTTTTTCAGGTAATCGATATACATAAGGACTAATGTTGTGTATTGTTGTTCAAGTTGTTATTGTATCTGATTGTTATTTTCAATGCGTATGAAAGTTCTATCAATAAAGACTTCAGGGACTAATTGCTTGCAACAGAGTGTGATAAAACATTTCTCATTATTTAATATTTCATAACAAGAAATTAATTTGGTCTTGTATTATAACAGCCCTTTTAACATATATAGACAAATTTGAGTTCAGAACGACGATAACGATAGAGCGACTTACGATAAATTTTGATATGAACGCATATTGTGAAGCCGACAACATTTTCCATATGGCAAGAAACCCAGCGTGATGAACAAAACGCGATGCCTACCAAAGTCGATCTCATGTTGTGTCGTTCATTGCTCGAATTGTGTTTTTATCATTATTAGTGTTGCGAACATATTCTGATATTCACAGTACTGCGGCTTGTCACTCCATTGTATACCTGCCACATATCGGATCTCCCAAACACAGACGAGGCGAGTGCTCTTCATGAAGGACAACAGTCCTTTTCACGGTAGATTCCGTAGTTCTCCCGGCTGCGAGAATTGCTCTTAGAGTTACTTAGGCCTTGATGCTTCTCTTGGAGCGTAATTGTATGGAATACGAGTGATGGTTTCATCCTCCACTCCATACATCCGAGAAATAGAGTCGTCCTTTAGTCCCACTGTATGTATGTGTATATTCAGAGGAGAGTGTCCCAGGCCTCCCACCCACCTTAACTATATTATTCGGGGGGCGTGAGTCCCATGGTTGTTCAAGTGTACAGGCGCAGTTACACGGCACGTGATTAGGCGAGCCTAGCTCGGCGAGTCACGAAACAAGCGCCGTGTGACATAGGCAACCTGGCATGGCTTGCGACTCGGGAGACGTTGCTCGTATCGGCTCGCGTCTTCCATCTAGGTGTCGGTAAAGTTTGGCGAGTCAAAGCCGCTAATTAAGGTGGCGCGTGCAAGATTTGTGTAGGATCGTGAAGGATCGCGTAGGATCGCCTTTTCGCGAGCCTTTCCCGAGTCGTCTCCACTTCAGAATCGAATTTTCATGTATTTTTTAATGTGAGAGATTACTTAGTGCATTATTTATCGTGAAAAACTACCTGTAACTCGGAAAATTGGCAAGTTACAAAAAAATTTTAAGAGACAAAAAATATTTAGAAGGCTTCAATGCATACGTCTTCAAATGTCTAAATTACGTATTTTTAAAGCGCTACAATTTCAAAAAAGTTTCGTTTTCCGGAAAAACTCGGTGAAAACTCACTTTACAGATTTGTTGCAAACAAAAAGAGCCCTAGATTTCGATGATACATTCACCTGAATTTTTTCAGATTTTTTTTTCAACTTTTACATTTCTCCTCCCTCACTTTAGGAATTTTCGAGTGGCTATATCTCGAAAAATATGCATTTTTCTGAAAAATTCACGAGAATAAAAACATCTTATTTTGGACCAAAAATATAAATATATTGTTTTTTCTTTTCATTTTTGACCTAATTCAACAAATTACGAAACCCATGATAAAAGCCCTCTTCCGATTATTTTCTACTGTAATCTTTTTTCAACTTTTTTATACATCATTACAAACACATTGCACAAGGTTTCATCAAAATCTATTCATTAGCACTCAAATCAGAGGTGAATCTCTCCGTTGACTGGACTAAAGATAATATATTTAAAAATCTTAACTTCAAATAAACGGGTGCTTTCCTTTTTCGATTTCTCATGTGCGATGCCATCCACCGCCTCTTTTTACGTTTTTTCAACTTCTCTTGTAGCAATTTACCAGCAGGAATTACGCACAACGTGGCAGCTGCAACTTCCGTTTGTCTGTTTGCATTCATTGCGATCGACTGATCTTCCATGTAGTTTTGACAAGCCTACAACCCACAACCCCACACGAAATCTGCATTGGTCACGCGCCGTATTGACACATCTGGCTCGCTATTAGGCGAAAAAGCGCGAGTCGCGAGCCGAGCTCGTGACTTCGCGAATCACGCGCCGTGTAACCGCGCCTTACCACGGTCTATTCTCGTAACTCTGAATTAATCAGACTTCTTGGCAAACCAAAGCTGGCTCAGGGTCAGGGAAAGAAGTTTTTGTTCCTTCTCCCGCCAAACCGTCTGCTCCTTCGCCCCCATATCACTGCGTCCGGACACCCATAATGAGTTTAACTGATTTGTATTTACACAGTTGACTCAAAATATTCCGACAGTTCAGCATCAGCTTAAAGGCCACTTTATTTCATGCAAGTATTTGCCAAGTGAAGTCGATATACGAGGCCTTAGTTGGGATCCGTGTACGCTAGCATAGATTCCCTCCTGAGCCTTCGAACCGTCTGTATACCATTTCAAACTTTCGGGACTCAGAAGATGCTCTTTATCGGGTTCTCAGTTATATTGAACCTATAGATGAATATTGAACCTATAGATGGGAAGACATCGGTCATCCTTTGAGTCAGTGATGACTTGGTTCTTTTAGCGACCTACACACATTGAAGCATGTTGCGATGTACGTATCGATTCCTAAATTTAGATTAAGCCAGTAACTGCACTACCAGTTGGCCAGTAGCTGGCTTGTAAACTGTCCTCCCAGCTATTGGAAAATCAGTTCAACTGGCCACACTGTTTATATGAAACGCCAATGTTTGTAGTCGAAGTGTGACGAAAAATGGACGAACGGAAAATTCGTATATGGCGTCGTACACTAAGAACGTTATCATTGATATTATATAAAGAGCTAGTCGACATGATAGAAGAAGTAAATCGGAGAGTTTGGATAAGAGACTTTATGAATGCTAGGTCAAGGGGAGCTTCATCAACAATCTTAAGGAAGCTAACTATATACCCAAGATCCCCAAGAATACAAAGCAGTGGTGAGAATAACTCCATAACAACTTGAGCAAATACTATCTTTGGTTGAGACGAAAATTCAGCGCTCGAATACGTTCTTGCGTGAAGCTATACCAGCGAGAGTAAAATTAGAGATAACGTTAGCCTTTCTTGCATGTGAAACAAATTTTAGAATGTTATCAATTTGGTTTGGCATATCTAAGGTCTCTCTGTCAAATATAATTCCAGAAGTTTGAGATGTAATCTCTGAGAGTTTAAAGGAATTCATTCATTTCTGAATCAGGCATCTCCATTTCTCGTGCAATGTGATCCAACGAAGCTTTTCATGCATCTCGATTTTTGTATGTACTGCTAAATACATTCCACAAATTCTCATTATTTTTGTACAAGTTTACAAATTTCAGCGTTTGTTCCCCACTCCACCTAGACATTTTGTCAACTGGTCGCAGTAGTGTTTGAGTGATGTCTACTGGCTTAATCTACACGCACCTTAAGTAGACAGGCCAGCCGTGCTCTCCAGTAGCTGTCTGCCAGTAACTATTCCTTTGTAAATACTTTATTCCAGTAACTAGACAGGCCAGCAGTCTCATCACTGGCCTGTCAAAGTGCGTTTAGATTAAACCAGTAGCTGCCCTGTCTCTTGGCCAGTAGCTGGTTTGTAAACTGCCCTCCCAGCTATTGGAAAGGCAGTTGAACTGGCCACACTGTTTATATGAAATGCCAGGCTTTGTAGTCTAGTGTGACGAAAAATGGGCGAACAGAAAATTTGTATACGGCATCGTATACTATCGTTATCATTGATATTATTGTCGATATGATAGAAGAAGAAATTTAAATAAAAAGGAAAGATTGGATAAGAGATTGGATGAATGCTAGGTCAAGGGGAGCTTCATCAACAATTTTAAGGGAGCTATATGCTGCTAAATACATTCCACAAATTCTCATTATTTTTGTCCAAGTTTACAAATTGCAGCGTTTGTTCCTCACTCCACCTAGAAATTTTGTCAACTGGGGGCAGTAGTGTTTACACTTGTCCAGTTGCTGGCCTGTGCTGTGGTGGGGGCAACGCCGGTGGCCAGTAAAATCAAAATATTTTGAATTCGCTGACAAGCCAGTGATGAGACTACTGGCCTGTCCAGTTACTGGAATAAAATATTTACAAAGGGATAGTTACTGGCAGACAGCTACTGGAGAGCACGGCTGGCCTGTCTACTGGCTTAATCTAAACGCACCTTCAGCGAATTCAAAATATTTTGATTTTACTGGTCACTGGCGTTGCCCCTACCATAGCACAGGCCAATAACTGCGGCCAGTTGACAAAATGTCTAGGTGGAGTGAGGAATAAACGCTGCAATTTGTAAGCTTGTACAATTTAGCAATTATTTAGCAGCACATAGCTCTCTTAAAATTGTTGATGAAGCTCCCCTTGACCTAGCATTCATCCAATCTCTTATCCAAACTCTTCTTTTTTTTTGTAATTTCTTCTTCTATCACATCGACAAGCTCTTTATATAATATCAATGATAACAATCTTAGTGTGTATGACGCCATATACGAATAATTATTCGTTTGTCCATTTTTCGTCACACTAGACTGACTAGAAACACTGGCGTATTGTATAAACAGTGTGGCCAGTTGAACTGCTTTTCCAATAGCTGGGAGGACAGTTTACAAGCCAGCTACTGGCCAACTGGCAGGGCAGTTACTGGCTTAATCTAAGCGCACCTTAAGTTTCATAATGCAAGTTGCAGTATGTGTGTTGATTGACGTCGACATACGAGAGTCGATGTTGGTGAGTATGGCGAGATTCTGATGCAGGTTTCAACGTGCATCATGAATGTTAGAAGTCGATGCGTGCATCGGAACATGACTCAATGTGTGTAGGTCGCTTTTTTTTGTAGTAAAGCTATAACCTTGGTGCGCCTCAGCCCTTGGCCCGCCGCTTTCTACATTTATTCTTGACTTCCAGTTTAACTTCAACATGCAAGGTAGTGAGTTCAAGTATGACCTTTATTGCAGCTGTTGGAGTGGTTCTGATTGTTCGTGTTATTCTTCGAATTGGGTTATTAGTTATAATCTAAATTAGCAATTAATATTTTTATCTTGATTGCGGTGGCAACATTTCCAAACAACATAATTTTTTTTTCTCGATTTTTACGTTTTTATAAACGGACTACAAAAAAATATTATAATCTGATTTTAAAACTTTGACAAAAGCTATACGAAAATGTATGTTCCATTTAATACAGTTTCATCAAAGAATCTATTCATCAAAATATTTATTTTTAAAAATTAAATAATTATTAGAACAAGATCGTAATATGATAATTATAGTTAATAAAATATAAACATAGCAATTAATTAAGCAGGTATTTTAGTGATATTTATTCATTAACATATTATTAATGGAAATATATTGTATGCAAGTCGAAATAAATTTTCCCTTCTTTCTGGAATTTTCTATAAAATGTGTTTTCTTCTAAAAATAATGTTCAAGGAATCTACCAAACGAGTGGAAGTTGTCGGTCGTGGCAGACTGCCATTAATTAATATTAATATTTTTATGGTGAACAAAAATTAGACTTGCATTAAAATTATAGTGCAGTCGAATTGATTTTTTTCGGAGACAACATTTCACCTGAAATTTCATTGTTGATTCTTATATATTATGACCTCCTGATTACGAAAAAAATATTTGCGTCCAAAAATTCCTTGTGCGTCAAAAGTTATATGCACTTTTTGATGCGCTTTCACGGATTTTCAACTTATCTGCTTAATATATTTTGTACTAGTAATCGGATAAGAATTTTAAAAAGACTGGCTTATTTGGAATAAAATTCTTAAAAAATATAGACCTCCGATATTTATATGTCAATCCGCCATCTTGGAAAAAATAGAATACACCAAAACTGGCCGAGAGAATCGAAATTGAATATCTTTTCGATAAGAAGGAATAATTTCACCAAAGTTGGCAATTTATGGTCAAATATAATGCACCAATCCCGAACACCGTATGCCAAATAGAACGGTCAAAGATGGCGGACGAAATAAAATTTTTAATTCTTCGTCAATGATCAAGGAGACATTGTACGTCACTTTTTTTTCTTTTCGGTTGTACATTATTTTATGTACTTTCAGGGGATAGAGTTCATTTTTTTAAATTTTCAAAAATGTATTTTGTTTGATCCTCCATTTTTTCATCCAATTTTCATCGAAATAAAATGAAATATACTATATCGATTTCATTACTGTAATATGCCATAATTTCATCGCATTCCTCATCGATAGCCGATTCATCAAAGGTAGATGAGCATTGGCACAATTATATCCTTTACAATAGACACATAGAATAGAATATTATATATTCAATTTTCTGCAGCTACTGATTATTTTCACAGCCTTTCTTACATATACAAGAAATATCACTTAGTAAATTTTTAGGAAAAGCAATACTTTCACGCATAACATCAGGCATTAAGCCATTCTCAGGTTTAAACCACCCGAATTGTAACGGATCTTCCTCAGAACCTAACCATTTTTGGACTTGGAAATACACTTTTAAACAGTGTTTTTCTATTACCTCTTCAGTAGGTGGAATTGCAGACAATTATATTTTCATCATAATGTTTGTCAATTATTTTATTAATTTTAGGTAAATAAAAATCATTAATTGTAAAAATAATTTTAGGTTTGTAAAAATATATTTTTTTATGATGATTCCATGCTAGTTGAGTCATTATAACCAAAAGGTCAATGTCTTCCCCATACCGGTGGCAGAATTTTGCCGATGGGCCGATGCTGATGCCGATGCATTGGCATCAATCAACATGTTATAAAATAAAAATTAATTATAGGAAGGAATTAATAGGGTCAAAAAAAAATAGTGAGGAAAATAACGCCTTATACCCCAAAAAATAAACACGAAGCAGCTACGGACACGTGTTTCGGAATTATTGTTCCTCATCAGCGTAGCGTAGCAACAAAAAGGATCTGGAAAGGACAGATAGGAACAATAATTGAAGGTTGAAAGCACAATACACAGTACTCTTATTTGTGCATTCATATCTAGATCGGTCTATTTAAGACCTTCACCGACAGTCGGCACACAGAGCCTTATGTGGACTGCCCTGTTTCAACCTGGCGAGTCAAATAAAATATGAAGGAATTAATAGGGTCAAAAAAAATAGTGAGGAAAATAACGCCTTATACCCCAAAAAGGAAACACGAAGCAGCTACGGACACGTGTTTCGGAATTATTGTTCTTCATCAGCGTAGCGTAGCAACAAAAAGGATCTGGAAAGGATAGATAGGAACAATAATTGAAGGTTGAAAGCACAGTACACAGTACTCTTATTTGTGCATTCATATCTAGGTTGGTCTATTTAAGACCTTCACCGACAGTCGGCACATAGAGCCCTATGTGGACTGCCCTATTTCGACCTGGCGAGTCAAATAAAATAGGAAGGAATTAATAGGGTAAAAAAAAATAATTCCTTCTTTAAACAAAAAAATCCATTTAAATTATATTTTCGGACTTGGACAATATTTTAAACAAAATTTCAATATTTTTAAATTTTAATTAAATTTTGGATTTAGAGTTTTTGGAAAATTCTGAACAACTTTCGTTAATAACATTTTCTGATAAAAAAAATGCCTAGCACCGGAGAATCGGAAAAGAGGTGGTTTTTCCGGTTTAGAGATAGTGGTTGGAGGATAGGTCAGAAAATATTGTCACCATCGTGTTCCCCGCCCTCAAAAACGGGGGGTGGGGAAGATGTCTTGCGGTCCAGTAGCATTACTTTTGGGCTTTTTGCCTTTTTCTGGTTTACCTCAAGGGACTGTTACTGCGAGAATCTAAATAAAGAGGCCACTAAAAAGGATGATAAAAATTTAAACCATCTTCTAAACATTATTAAATACAATTTGTCTGTCGCCCAGTTAATTAAACCTTATTACCTAATATCGAACTCGATTAAAAATTCGTTTTAATCCGTCATTTGTTCATTTTTACACCGAGGTTTAATTAACTGAGCGATGGCTACGGTAACATTTTATTTCATAATTGCTAACCACCTTTTTGAAGACGGTTTGATTTTTTTTCCAAAATTTTCTATTCTTTCTTGCTCGATATTATTAAAACCGATCGAATGGTTCAGTGCGTATGTACCACAGCGTATTACGCGAAGTGGAGGACTCGGGTAGACGCAGAGAGATGGGGATCTATAGTCTTCAAGCGCAGATTTACAAAAAAACGCTTAGGCAAGCGACTAACGTATAACCGACATATAAACGAAACTGTACGGACAGTCTATTCCATGTTCAGAAGTCTATAACCTGTCTTGACCACGAATGGCAGACTCGACTGATATAATAATTTACAACGTGCATGAAAAAACTAGAAGTTCTGGAACACGTCTATGCGCCTCTTAAATTCTCACGACACATACCTTTGTAACCTCTTGTTACGACATAATCAAGCGCGGTCCTACGGTGGTAACCCCCCCGACATAATCACTATCGGACTACATCACAAAATTTCTACCAATTCAAACTTGGTGATAGCCAGCTCACAAACAATATTACTCAAATACCAGAGATAAATTCACAAGACTAGTTGAAAAACATGACAAAGATACGAATTTATACTCCATTCAGAAGAAAGTTTGCAAAATCTGAGAACTGAGAGCACTGACGAGGATGTCAAGAAGAAATATATTGTGACAAAGTTGTCAACACCAATGTCACACTTATATGGGAAGTTCCAATTAGAGCTGACAGAGAAATTCGCGCGATTCGACCAGACATCATCGTACACAATCGTACATACAGAAAAAATCCTGTTTGCTGATTGATGTGTCCATCCCGCATTATGTCAACGTATTGCTCAAAGAAATTGAAAAGTTGTGCAACTACAAATACCTTCAAATAGAAGTCAGCAGAATGTGGAATGTAAAAACTACAGTCAACCAGTGATAGGAGCCATCGAAACTACTGAGAAAGGGCATGACCGGAGTCTACAGCAACTGCGTGGTCAACTGAGCGCATAAGAAGCGCAGAAGATCGCACTATTGCACAGTGGGCCCAGAAATAGAAAAGCCTGGCCAAAATTCTGAACATGGTTAAATCGTCTAAAAATGAGTACATCAATCATAAAAAAATATTTAAAAAAATTAAAAGTGGTTTATTGCAGGGGTGCAAAATTTGAAAAAATGTGATAAAAAAAATGAAAATGGATAGATCTACTAAAAATAGTGCATTAAGCATGGAAAAAATATGGAAAAAAATTTTTATTGGGAGGGATGTTTTTGGGAGTGAAAATGCGAAAAACGTGACAAAATAATTTAAGAATGAGCCAGTTTTATCAATAAACATAAACACACTACAGATAGTAGACAACCCGCAAATCCAAAGCCAAGGCTGTCCGGAAGGGGGTTACACATTTGGAAAAACGTAGACCTACATCCATACCCACCGGTGTTGTCAGTACCGGGGCTGGGGCTCGAACAGTCGATCACCATATTCGCCACTCAATACACCTTAACCGACTGAGCTACCGTACCGTAATATGAGTATATTTAGTATGGAAACATTATTTAAATAAAAATAAAGGTAATGGGGGAAGGGTAATGGACAAGCCGCCTAGAACACATAAAACATATCTGGATTAGATTGCAATATAGTTAGATGTCTTTATTATCTACCACATAAAGAGTTCATAATCAAATTCATATTTGTTCATTTTTGCTATCGGTACTGCTGCCAGAAGACACTTCTGTCTCACTATTTTTTGGCGATTGAGTATCGTCAGCCGATTGAGTATTATCAGCCGATTTAACCACGGGTACATAATCTGGCTCTTTCAATAACTGGAGAACTTCCTTAGGAAAGGTTACCATTTTCTTTTTGGGTAGATAGTAGAAACTATTGGGTCTGAAGACACCAAAGTAAATCCGTGTTTGTGAAAGATATTAATAATCGGAAGATAACTACCAAATTTATTTGTAGTTTCCGTGGAAAAATTAAAAGAGTTATTCGAAGCAGTTACCGAGCTTCCGTCGTCGCGTCGTACGTATATTTAACACCTCGTACTTGGAACTCGTTGCGCTTTTTTTGTAGCTCAAACAAACCCAAGCAGCATTCAAAGTGATGGGAACTGGCATCTGAGGCATCGGAACTTTAATATAGTAGGAATGACATAACTGTTACTAATTTTGCGACTACAGGGTAATATTCACTTTGTGGTATGCATTTGTAGTGACAATTATGTAGATTCTACTGAATTTAGGCATTGTATAGTTATAACACTTTCAAGTAACTGCTGGAGAATCTCCAACGTCGCGGATACTACTCTGCATTACTTTGAAGCATCCTCAACTGCAAAGTGGAAATTGGTAGTAATGTCGATTGCACAGCTTTACCAAAGGACCACTTCAAAGTAACGATAACTTCAAGTGTGCAATTATAAGCCGCCGGTACGCTGTTGGGAAATTTTCTGGAACTTCAAAGTTGTCCAACTTATTAGTGACATCTCGAGTAAAAATAAGGTTATTTCTACGAACATAGGGGCTTTGAAGTTATTTTTACTACTCCCGACTAATTGAAAATGACTTAAAAGTTACATATACCTTGAAAATCTACTATAAAGTAATATTAACTTTTAAGACAATTCCCATTGAATAAAATGGCGGTATCGAAATGCTCAGTAAAAGCGAAATAAAGTTTATCGGCACTCATCCACGTTTTATAGAAAACTGAAGAAACAGTTAAACAGTAGTAGATATAGTGATTCTTCAGAATATGATGCAAACATGTAAGATTATTTCGTCACAGCAAAACCATCTTCTTTGGCAATAAGTGCAAAAGTGTTCCCATCAACACAAGGAGAAAAGTAATCGTCTGCAGTGATATTAGTGATACTGTGTACTGCACGAAAGTTACAATTTGTCTTTAAAACACAGATTGACCCATAGTTCAGTTAGTGATCCACTGAGCATATTAAATGAATTTGCTGATTAAAAACTCCAAATTTAATAAATATTGTGTCGATGGGGAACGGACAATTTCGGTATAAACGGCATAAGACATTGTTTGTGTACAATAAATTGAACTGAATATATATACAATAAAAAAATAGCAAAAAAACTATATTTCTTTTCTAGAATATCTCAAAAGATATCAGTGACGACAAAAATAACACGTTTACAACACAATTTTCCAACCTCATTTCGATTACTGTGCCAGTCTATTATATTCCTTCGATTTAAATAAAATAACTTCCCTTCAAAAACTACAGAATAGAGGAATGAGAGTGATTTTGAAATGCAGCCGATATATCTCAATCCAACATATGCTTTCTTCTCTTCGGTGGCTGTCTGTAAAAGATAGATTGCTTTCCATGGCTATGGTATTTATTTTCAAAATTTTAAATAACTTAATACCCAAGTATTTAAATAAATTTATATTTTATGCAAACCAAATACATCAACACCACACAAGAAATAACAACAAATTTTATATACCAAAGCAAAATCTAAGTCAAACTAGGAAAATTATGTTATATAAAGGCCTCGATCAATATAACAAGTTGCCAGAGGATGAAAGGAATCTATCTCTCTACCTGTATTCAAACGTAAAATTGTAAGCTACATAAAGTCGATTGATTAATTCCACTTGTTTTATATAGGTATTTTTTCGTTATTTTTTAATTTATTTGTATATGTATTAGTCTGAGTGTGTAAGTGCGTGTATTATTTATTTATGTATAAATTATGATTCTTTGCAATTACATTAGAAAAGTGAATTTGTATATTAGGATTTTCCTATTCAAATAAATACTTACTTTCTGTTTTTTGAATGAAATTAAATGTAAACTGATCACTAAGATATGAAAACTCATGTATTTTTTCCATTATTATTATTACACACCTTATGTTAATAAATATACTTACAAGACATACATTGTACATCGTTTTCAGTAAAAAAATAAATGTTTTATTTGCACAAATTTATTAACAACTTAATTAATATCAAATAATAAAAAGTACTTGGTAAAAATATAATAATTGTTATTTTTAATCCACATTCGTGTCCTTGTCCACATCACACACAGTGACACTTTAACAGTTATTACCGTGTTGCCAATTAAAAAAAAAATTACCTATCTCGTATATGCCAATTGTACCAACATAAAAATAAGTTGATAGCAATAGTTATCAAGATCTTATACCGTCATTGGTCCCATTTGCTACATCTAGGTAAATATAACTACACAGTGAAATTGTTGTAATTCCCGTCACCATTTTTAAAGTAGCAACAACTATAACGTTGGTGGCATCTGCTACTTTATGGGAAATGTAACTTGTAGGGAAATAATTTTGGTTTTTGCAACCTCTAAGTTACTGCAATTAAAATCGCCATTTTTCTGTTGTTGAATGAAGACGCCATATTGACACAGATAAAAATATAATTCAATAAAAAATTTCTTTTTATTATGGTCATTTACAAATATGTTTTCTAAATAGATTATTACTTTATAATATATAAAATTTAAAAAAAAAACGTTTTCCATAGAAAACTTTGCAGTTTTGCTTGTACACATAATTTTTGCAAAAAAATTTTTTTCCGAAAAAACCATATTCTCGAGGGGGCGTCTTTTTTATCGAAGCATCATGATAACATTTTACAGAAAACAAGTGGTGGTTTTAATATCCACACCCAGGGTAAATGCAAAACATCATGATTTATAATATATGCTTATGCATGTTGTATATAATCACCTTAACTTGGACCTTGGACATATCATGTGCTCAAACTCAGTAAGTCATTAATTTGCTATTCGAATAACAGAGGGCCAAATATATAGTTTGCGCTCTCATTTCGGTCAGCTGAGCTGTTCCAAAAGTTAGTCATTTCTACTATTTGGTTACATCCCGTTTACGTAATAACCTAGTCCTCGACACGGTAACGGTAGAAGTACCGGAATAGTAATTTTCCACGTAATTATTATTCCCCATTTTGGTGTATACTTGGTAGAAGATGGTTCCCATTACGTAACAGTCCTTAGTTGCTGAAACCTTTAAAGTTCCCCTAATGATAACTATTACGTGGAAATTACTAAAATTGCTGCTTGGGAAAGTACCCATTAATTTTTATTTCTTTATCTTTGTAGAACCCCGTTTAACGCAATTTTATGACCGAATGTAACACATTTCACAAGTAATCAATGTGTACAAAGTAATATACTCATTTTATAGGTTATCTTAGTAAAGTTTCACTATGTTTTTGTTGAAATTACACAAATTACAGGCATATCGAATAGTATGTTTGAATGTGGCAAGGGTGTGGTAGGGTGTGGTAGGGTGTATCAGGTGAAAATGGGCAACAATATGGTTGGAAATTCCGGTACGTAACGAGCTGAATAGTTATATTACTTTGAATACAATTAAACCTCTTTCGAATTTTGGCTCTTTGACCAGGTTTTTCGATTTTGTGGCCCACTGTGTATTGGAAACAACGCATAATTTAAGGAAAGATTTTAAATAAGAGTGTCTGTAATCACTTGTTGAGATCTGGACTCTGAACTGTTGGAGGACATCACCAACGTCGTCTAAAAGACCCACGAACCTGGAACGGGCTCCAACAGAGCCATATCCCAATGACGCGTGCGAGAGATCGGTGAATAGTTTTCGCTACGGCTGAAAAAGTGTGTCGCCTAAGTCTATAATAATAATCTCTTTATTGTCCATTTGACCAATATAAATACAAAGGTATCGGACAAAGAACTTGCGAAGAATATAATCATTTTACCTTTCGCAGAAATGAAAAGTATGTTATATTTTCCGGGCATCTAGTTTTATTTACTATTGTAAATGCAAATAATGCTATTATAAATAATTTGAATTCCGTAGTGTAATATTAGTTTACTACTATGACTGAAGTCTACAAATAAATTATTTCTTAACACATGAATGAAATTAAGCAAACAAATTATATATTGCTGTTTACTAATCACTGTAGCAACAAGACGTGATTTATTTAGAAATAACGATTATTATTTAGTATACAAGTGTATACGTGCAAATATCTTGCTTCTTAATGTTTCCCAAAAGAAACAAAAAAGTCTTTTAATTTTTTCTTTTAACACCAACTACTTTGTTATAAAATATTATCTTGGGTATTCAGTAGACAACTTTTAAAGAAACCATTCATTCCTTTCATATACCATTGATCTAAATCTGACCAAGCTAGAATATCAACAAGAAGTTCCCTTACGAACAGACTTGTCAATTTATTTCATACACTTTAGTAAGTGCATCTAATATTCAATATGAAAAACAAGAAAATAACCATTCTTTCTATATACTGATGATCTAAGTCCGATCATGCCAATATATTATAAGAAACCTCCCTTAGGAGGAATTCTTTCTGGTATCTCTAGATCTAAATAGAGGATACTTTATCACAAATAAATATTTGTTACATTTTAAAGCCGAGAACTACTAATAGGCACAAAGAAGGCACGTACAAAGTTTCACTCACATGTCTTAATAAATAAAATATTTCCATCAAATGTCCCTAAAAATTGTACAACTTTTTTCATTCTCTTTAGAACTCATCAGGAGAGAATGTTCAATTCAAAAACAAAATTACTAATAAAAAATAATATGAAAATATTTTCATTTAAAAAACTGACAGGAAAGAATTTGACACATATCAAAAATAAAGAAAGTGAAAAAAGTTGTACAATTTTTAGGGAGATTTGATGGAAATATTTTATTTATTAAGATATGTTAGAGACACTTTATACCTATTTTCTTTGTGCTTTTTGATAGTTTTCGGTTTTCAGTCGATGCATCGAAGCCAATAATTTGCAAAACAAACTTGTTCATTTAAATGTGACCGCACATACCGAGGATGCTAGCAGCAGCGTACCCTACTAGCATCCTCGGTTTGTGTGGTCACATTCAAATGTACAGATTTGTTTTACAAATTGATGGTTTCGATGCATCGACTGAAACTGCGGCCTGAACTTCTAGCTGCGAGGCATCTTCAGCATGTCCGAACCCTAACGATTATTAGATGGTAATGGTCGCACTACTTATATTTACTGTGTTCGAGCTCTCGCATCAATATTAATTTTGAAGATCTATTGTGACTATCTTTGATATGAAATTAGTAATTCAAGATACCTATTGCATATTTGCATTACTTTTAAATGAATGATTTCATATCTATTAATAGAAGAGTGAATTGATTTAATTTAATTTTTTTCGGCGATAACATTCCACCTGAAATTTTATTGTTGATTCTTATGTATTATAACCTTCTGATTACCAAAAGAATATGTATGCCCAAAAATTCCTTGTGCGTCAAAAGTTATATGCACTTTTTGACGCACTTTCACGGATTCTCAACTTATCTGCTTGATATATCTTGTACTAGTAATCGGATTGGAATTTTAAAAATACAGGCTTATTTGAAATAAAATTCTTAAAAAATATAGACTTGTCCGATATGTATTGGTCAATCCGCCATGTTGGAAAAAATAGAAAACACCAAAAAGGGCCGAAAAAATCAAAATTGAATATCTTTTCTATAAGGAGTAAATTCACCAAAGTTGGCAAAAATAAAACTCATTTATGGTCAAATATAATGAACCAATCCTGGACGCCGTATATCAAATAGAACAGTCAAAGATGGCGGACGAAATAAAATTTTCAATTCTTCGTCAATTATAAAATTTTTAAATTTTCAAAACAGTGCATTTTTACAATTTTCAAAAATGTATTTTCTTTGACCCTCCTTTTTTTCACCAAATTTTCATCGAGATGAAATGAAATATACTATAGAAAGTCTGGTATAAGTTCAAAAATTGAATACAAAGTAAAACTTCATTAATTTGAAAAGTAAATTTATTAAGCACTCGCTTGGTAATAATAATAATATATGAATATATGATCAATAATCAGAATTAAGCAATCAAGACTAGAGTAGTATTATTTTCAACTATATGGCCCATTATTTCCGATTATAATTAAGCTCTCCTACTTGAAATTTTTTTGTTAGGACTCCATGTAGCAACCCTCAGTTACATTAAAATTCAGTTAAGTTATTCATTAGTTACATTAAAGTTCAATTAACTCCATAAAAAAATTATGTTTATATTGGAAATAATTTAAATGCTTTTAAGTAATTCATATAAATCTCTGATAGTGATACTTTTTTAATTCAAGAACATTGGACTTCATTCCAAGAAGAGACTTATACATTTTATTGAGTGACACCAGTCAATACATCTGATTATGCTTAAGCTTTGGACATTTTACAAAAACTATTGTGCAAAGTTTTAAAAAGTGAATTAGTGGTATTTATTCACCAATTTAAAATAAGGTGGAAGCAGCGCCGTAGGAGAAATTACTTATTATTATTACTTCATTGCTGGGCAGACATATTTATATTTTGAACACCTTGTATGTTCTATCCACAGCGTCCCCCTCAAAAACCGCCCCTAAAATGTAGTTATTGTAATTATTTTTTCATCGTTTTCTCATACATCCACAGGTTATATTCACAAAATTATATGTTTTTAAACTACTATCATATTTCAATGCCCTCAATCCCCCGCCCCTTAGTGCTTAAATATTTTAAAATATTTTTGACATTTTCACAGGTTTAATATTATCAAATTCACAAATTTTCAGACTTTTAAAATATCATTTATTTTTCAACTCCCCTCAAAACGACCCTTTAGTGTTAATAATTTGTTCAGTATTCTTTGGTATATTAATAGGTATAATATTATAATACTTACAAAATTTCAAAACTTTAAAACTAAATTTATTTTTCAACCCCACGAAATAAAAAAAAAAAAATTTTTTTTCACTATTTTTACGATTTTCTAACAACTATCTTAGTTTACTTAGAAATTTATAAAGTTTCAAATGGCCCACTGAGCGCCGGCGCAGCGTGGCGGTTTAAAGCACAGAAGACTAAACAATAGTCTTCTGTGGTTTAAAGAGACATTTAATGTGTTTTTTGGCCTTGCACAGTGCACCATTGGCAATATCTCCACTTACTCATCATACAGCGTTGTCGATGTGTTTGATTTTTGTAGTTTTATTGTAAGTAGTTAAAAATAATAAAACTGGATCTAATGAACGATGTGGTGGATTAAGAGTTAGAGAAATTAAATTAGCCGTTTTTAGTTTATTTACTCACAAACTTTATATTATAATAAACAAACAAAATTATGGTTTCTATTATTCTCATCATTAAAATGCACTTTTTGTCAAATTTTAATGAGTGTGTGTTTATGTATATTTCAGATACCTTGTATGACTTTTCAATGTGTTATGTCTAAAGTAAAATGGAAATATCTGGACTTAATGGTTTAATATTTGTTTTAATATTTTATTCTTTTTTTTAGATGTCGGGGAGCCACAGGATCCATTTTGATAAATGGAGAACAGAGAAATTTAAAACAGTTTAGAAAAATGTCCAGATATATCATGCAGGAAGATATGGTTCAACCATTGCTAACTGTTGAAGAAGCAATGCTCGTTGCTGCTAATTTAAAATTAAATAGAGGTTTGAGGAAAATGGATAAATTAAATCAGGTATGTAAAATAAGTTTATGAGGATTTCTCGGTAGAAGAAAACTGCAATATTGGACTAACTTCTTTATTAGAACAGCTTACAACACTTTCTGATGGCTGCGAGTTTGGTACGGATATTTATATGTCCGGTTTATCAAACTTGTGGCCATTTGATAATATTTATAACTATATTTATTAGACGTTTAATAATCAAAATAAAATAATGGGTAAACAAGTGATAGCGTAAAACTATCAATAATATTTATAACTATATTTATTATGACATTTACTAGTATCGTTATCAAAATAAAAATAACGAGTAAACAAGTGATAACGTATAACTCCTCCCTTCTTAAAATGGATTCATATCCTTTACATGAAGGTTTGAATCTTGGAGTTCAATAGGTTCATTGGGCGGTTTGCCTTTATTTATAATTTTTATGTTAAATGGCTTTGTCTTGAAATATTTAAAGTAAACGTAAATTAAAATTACAAAGATAATCAAAAAAATAAGAAAGTAGAGAATCCAAGTGTGATGAGTAGGAGTCTTGAAATCTTCAATTTCTAGTGGTTGGAGTTGCTTCAGTGATTCAGACATTTTGCTTAAGTCTGCGGGAAATTCTTCTAAGTGAAGGTCTGGTAGTTGGGACATAGTGTATCTTTCAATTTTCGGTAGATAGAATGGACGTCCTTCAAGTCTAGTACTATCTATCGAGTAGGTAGTGTTTTTAATAATAATGCTACAGTTGTGTTCGAGTGTAACTTCGCTGAGAGTATTTAGTTGAATTATTTCTAGTTCTGGGCATGAGCTTTTAATAACAACTTCTTCTCGAGGGAAGCAAATAATTTTATCTTCGGAAATCCTTAATAGAAGATCGGTATTTACTTTGATCTTTTGTAGGACACAGTCGTTAGGTTGTTTTCCTTCTAACAAGTTAAGAAAGCAATTGGAAGTCCAAGGTAGAGGTTCTCCATCACAAATATGGTATTTGTTGATCGTTTGGCAGGCAGTGTCTTTCCATAAATGGGCAGAATGATCAATACTCAGTACTAGGTAGGGTTTTGGTGGTATGAGGATAGTGTTATTTAAGGGAATAGGAATTAACTGGACTAATTGAAAGTCTCTAATGTCAAAGAGTGGGATAGTTAATTGAACATAAATCAAATTCTTGTTAACTTTAGTCTGAATGTGAAATAATCTGTAATATTCATCAGTGTCTATTTTTAAGAGGTTTCTAGAGTTATAAAGAGTTACTAAAGTCTTCAAAATATGTATTAAGTCTGAGTGAGACATGAAGAAATGATGTATAATTCCTGAATAGGAGTTTACTAGTGCATTTTCTAAAGTTTCTAAGTGATTTAAAATGAGTAGAAAGTTCTGTGATATTTGGTTTGCTAAGCTTTGGCAATATACGTTTTTTCCTAAATTATTAAGTTGGTTTATTGTCGTGTTCAAGTGAAACATGATTGATTTTTCATTTGTTTCAATGACCCCTAAAGTTTTGTTTATTCTATCCATTAGTTGCGTATACAGAGAGGTTCTTAGGTTTAGTTGAGCCGTTAAAGAATGTTGATTCCTCATAAGAGTATTTAACTTTGAATTTATGTCTTCTAAGTCATCTGCGTCAGGAGTACCGTATAAGAATTTATTAATTTTTCCAATAGCATTAACTAGTCCTCGTTTTTTTCGATTCATGGGTTGAAAGTTTAGGAATTTTGAATATACTAGTTTCGAGAGTTGGGTTAAACGCGTGTTTGAATAATTAGTACATATATTCGGGAAATCTAACATATTTTCGGTAGTCTGTTGGATTTGATTTTCGACTATGTTTAAGTCGATGATGTAAGAGAATGAGTGATAGTTATTAATAAGTCAGGTTGGTTGGTAAGTCATTAGGTAGATGGGGTTATGAATGGACTTGATTTTTAGGCAATATGTCCTCAAAATCAACAGTAGTACTAATAGGAGTGGTGACATGTTTGTTGATCTTGTCCTGGATTAGTCTCTGTTTCACCTGAAACAAGGGTTCATCGTCAGAATCATTGTCTGGAGTTTGTTCGAGTGTATTGTCACGTACTTGATTTTTTGTAAATCGTCCTCTATTAGTAATGATAACGGGTCCTTCGTCTTTTTTACTGTTGCTGATATAAATTTAGGGAGATTCTTTGCGCGTGTAGCTTGGGAATTTCTAATATAAACTATATCGTTCGGATTATAAATTTTTGGTTCTTTGCGTTTTTTATTGATTTTTGCTATTATGTTTTCTTTGTCTAGAACTTGGTTTATTCTGAGCTGTTCGTATAGCTCTTGAGTAAGGTTTTTGTGTTCCTGTATATAGTCTGAGGTGATAATTTCATCAGATATTTCAAACGGAGAGGGTTTGTCTAAATGTCCAAAAAGAACTTCGAAAGGGGTGTGTTTAGTAAGGGAGTGTATCGACTCGTTGTATCCGATAGTAGCCAATTTAATTAGGTAGTAGTTGGGGAAATTAGGATTTTCTGAGGTTAGGCATCGCATGCTATCTATTAATGAACTATGGAAGCGTTCAACAGGGCTGTTGGATGTATGACTGTCGGTACTGGTAAAATGTAAAGATATTTTATGCAGGTCACAGTAGTCAATGATCATGGTGTTATTGAATTCTTTTCCTTTGTCACAAATTATTTTGTAAGGTTTTCCGTAGTGTTGAATAAAGGTTAAGAGGTTTTGTTGTACTTCCATTCCTGTTTTAGACTTTAAGGGATAGCTTTGTCCGATTTTCGAGAAAGGGTCGAAGATAGTAAGGTAACATTCATTTGAAAAGTGAAAAAGGTCTATGTGAATAACATCTAGAGGTTTCTTGGGTATTGGTGTATTTTGGAATTTAATTTTCTGTGGGTGCCTGTCGTATTTACAAGTGTTACACGTGTGACAATTTTTTATATATTGGGCAACTTGATAGTTGATATTAGGCCAATAGTATTTTCTCATTATTAAACTAGTTGTGACTTTGGTTCCGCGGTGTACAGTTTTTCCTTCGTGCATATATTTTATTATTTGATTCTGTTTATCTTCTTGAGAAATATCTTCAAGAACTTTATTTGAAATTATACAACTCATTGAGTCGTTGGAGTTTGAAATATTCTAATTATTTTGTGTTTGATAGATTCGTCGTTGAAATTAAAACAATTTTGAGTATTTTGAGTGGAACGTAAGAACTGTTTTACAAATTTAAATACCTCCTCATCGGATGTCCGTGATTTTAGTACAATTCTGTGTCTCTTGTATCCGGGGAAAGGTGTTTCTAAGATATGGGTGTTAGTGACTGCATTGTCGCTTTCTTTTATAAAAATCTGGTTTTTATAAATATTGATGGCTGATTTTGAGTAAGGCATTGTGAATGTGGAACTTGAAAGAGCTGTATGTACAGTGTTGTTGTCGAAGGTATGTTCGTCAATGTCTTTTATTAAATTGTCTGCGATTTCTGGGTCTACTTCGGGTAATTCATCTAGAATTGATTGTAGATCTGGAGAATTTACAATCATCGAATTAGTGTCATCATTGTTGATGGCATTAAGTTCTTGTATAGGGGGTTGTGAGAGACAATCTGCGTTTACGTTGAGTTTTGCCTGGTTAGCGAAAGAAGGTTTGTCGTCAGGAAAGTAAAGTATGTTGGGATGTTTCTCTAGGTTGGAATTTCTCTGAAACGAGTGCATTTTTCTTCGAAATTTAAATGATCTGTGCGGATAGTTTTTATTTAGATCGATTTTTTGTTTAGAGTTTTCTAGGGGACGTATGAAGGTTTCGAAATCTGGATATGGTGGAACATCGAAAGGCTGGTCGAAGGTAGCTTGTGTAGAGAATTCCTTCATGTTATGAAATTCTACTGTCGGTAATCCATTTTTTGCAGTGGTTAGGGTTTCAGGGATAGTAATTGTGCCGTTTGAGAATGATGGAACTAGGATTTCTCCACTGTAAGTATCTACAGGTATCTGTTTTACAAGCACGTCATGTGATTTAAATCATGGGTGCGTGATGTGTCGTTAGGAGTTCTCAATAGTAGAGGTATGCAAACATCATGGTTAAAGAGGGCGTTATTCTTGAAATCTAACAGAAATTTAAATTTAGATAAGTCTTCAAATCCTATTAGACCGTCCTAAAATTCGTGAAAGTTATATACTAATACGTCAAGTGTGTCTTCTGAGTTAAATTCGTCAAAGGCGGGGATTTCGGCATGAAATTGTGACATGTTTTAATTTTTGTAGAGCTAGTGTACATACAATCGGGATAGAAGTTTTCAATTATGTGGGGTTTAATGATAGTTTTGGAGCAACCTGTATCTATAAGAAGTTTCATTGTTGGGTTTCGAATTTGTATATATGGTAAACTACAAGGGGCGAGTACTGAATTCAATTCGACGATTGATCGTTCCGAGGCTCTTTGAGAAAATTTACGTCCTCATTGCATTCTTCATTTTGATTTTGGAACTCGTCTGGCTCTTCTGGAGTGAGATCGATGTTTTCGGAAATATTTAAGTCTGCAAATCGAGGGTTAGGAATCTCAGGATATTCTTCTGGATAATAGTAGTATCCTACTGTTGGATCAAGTTCAGCTGTGTGTAATTCTTGGGCTACGAAGTTTTGGGGATTCGATTGTTTGAACCATGGGAATTGTCGTTTAATTTGGGTGTTCGTGTGTGGTCGAAATTGGGGCGAAAAATTCTGTTTGCTCGTTGAAGGGTTGGCAAAATTTTGTCTAGGTTGGACAGAAACACCAGACATTGGAGTGGGCTTATATGACTGAGTGTTTTGGGGTCTTGGTTTAATGACGTTTTGATTTTGATTTGTATTCTGTCTTCCGAATACTTGTTGGTTAGTAGGGAAATGTGTTTGAATAGTTTGACGTGGGGGTAAATTCATTGGTTGAGATGGAAATTGGGGTTTAAAGCTATGATTTTGGTTGATATGGAAGTTATTTTTTATGAAATTTTGCGACTATGTCTGTCTTGATGTTTTGTTGAATTGTTCTTCTCGAGCTACCAAATTTATAGCTTCCTCTAGTTTTGTGAAGGGGCTTAAACGTATCATAACCTGGTAGTTTTGTGGTAAGGAATGGGTGTACGTATCGAGTGTCAGTTTTTCGTAAATTTTGGTATAAGCTGTTTTTTCTGCAGCTCCGTCGTTTGATTGGGAAAGTTTTGCTAATAGTAAACTTTGTAAATTTTGCAATCTTAACCCAAAGTCATGTAGTGATTCATTATTGTATCGGGTCGTTTGTCTTAGGTCGTGTTCAAAATTTGCAATGGATCTTGGGTCTGAGAAATGGTCTATTAACGTTTTGCGGATGTCCGCCCAGGAATTTAGGTCAAAGCGGCAACCGACTATGGTGAGAGCTTGCCCGTGTAATTTTGATTTAATTGATTGAAGTAAAAAGTTGTTTAAATTGATATTATCGTTTGGTTTCGCGTAGTTAGCTTCGAAGGCGTTACAGGCTGTGACAAAGTCATTGAGGACGAAAACATTGCCGTCAAATGGTCTTATGGTATCAACATACATTCGTAATAATTGATAATTAACCTGAGCCATCTCTGTATTTTGAGTACTAACAGAAAGAATAGGACTTAATTTACTGGGTCTTAATCTTGCTTGGATAGGTGTATAAGTATTATTTTCTGGTTCGTTACTTGTGCCAGGAGATGCAATAGCTTCCTCTAGGCTTTCAAGTAAATCAGTGAATGACATATGAGTGGTTTACTTAATTATAGGGTCGAGGATCTGACTCTTCCCTGTCTGTAAATTACAGAATGTAATAAACAGCAACTTAATTCTTTAGTTGTCTACGATAGACTGACTTAGCAACTAATATTTTTTTTCCAAATATCACACAAATTCTATTAAGAGATAGTAAGTGAATTTAGAAAAATTAATTTCAAAACCGAAAGGATCACAAGAGTTTGAAAATTAAACAATTAAGTGACTTTCAATTTGAATTTGAGAAAGGAGAGCGTTCTAAGGAGCTGAGTATTGACTTACGTTTTCTTCTCCTCCACGTAGGTTGTTTGGATAGGCCTCAACAATAAAGATTGACTTCTGGCGTCGTACCTCTGGAACTTCTTGCTCGATGCAGGATTTTTCTCAGGGGGTGACTCGATGCACTGAACAACTTGCCAAAAGGGCATTATCCTACCGACTGCGCCAAATAAGTTTACGAGGATTTCTCGGTAGAAGAAAACTGCAATATTGGACTAACTTCTTTATTAGAACAGCTTACAATACTTTCTGATGGCTGCGAGTTTGGTACGGATATTTATATGTCCGGTTTATCAAACTTGTGGCCATTTGATAATATTTATAACTATATTTATTAGACGTTTAATAATCAAAATAAAATAATGGGTAAACAAGTGATAGCGTAAAACTATCAATAATATTTATAACTATATTTATTATGACATTTACTAGTATCGTTATCAAAATAAAAATAACGAGTAAACAAGTGATAACGTATAACTTGTATAAGAAAAAAATATGATATTAATTTTTTACTTCCCTCGCTTGCCGAAGGGAAGTATTATAATCGTAAAAAAATCACCCTCCGAGATTTCTCCGGATTTTCACGTTTCAGAGTACGTAGATTACGAAAATTAAAGCCATTTAATTCCGTCAGTCTGTCTGTTTGTCTGGATGTTGGCGCTATATCTACAAAACCACTTGACGGTGAAGGATAATATTTGGTAGATAGTTGGCGCTACTACCAACGAAAAACTGGATACAGTTTCCTTGAAAAATATCCAGGGTGGACCCCATAAAAGTATAATTAAGGAAAAAAATAGACGGAACATATTAATATTTGACATGCAGTTGACGCAACTGTCAAGAAGGAAAAAATATAAAAAAAAAATACAGGGTGGTAACCCAAAAAGAGAATTAAAAAATATGCCGGGTGACGCTAATATTTTGCATGCCGTTAATGCCACCATCAAAGAAGAAAAATACAAAAAAAAAAAATATACAGGGTGGTCACCCAAAGAGAAATTAAAAAATGTGGCTGAGCACGATAATATTTAGCATGTAATTAACACAATTATAAAAAATGACAAAATAATTTTTTTGATTTACTTTAGCATCAAACACATGACAGCGACAATGACACTGCGCTCGAGTTACACATAATTTTATCTACGATCGTTTGAAAATATCAAAATAAAAGTAATAATTTAGTTAAATTTTGTCTGGAAACGGCGATTCATCAACATATTATGAAACTGCCTTGCATATGTGATAAAAATAAACAGACTAACAAAACACCATCGCTGGTGATTTATTTAAGTTCGTATTCTTCGTATAAATAAATTAAGTAATTAATTGTTAGTCTTAAATACATTGTCAATATTCCGCCCAAACTTGTGCAAGGACAGATGCACTGAAGCGTGCGTCAAATTACTTTGTCGCACGCTGTCATGGCAGACGTGCGGCAATGTGATATTATTCACAGCTCCTCGGCAAACATGAACTTTACGCTTTTTAAAAACGTATAAACTTTCTATTTAATATATTTTATTTCATGTATTTTCTTTAATATATTTATTTCTTGTACTTTTTATAATCCTATAATTATAAAATTGTACCAATTATACTTATATACTTACTTAAAATGAACAATACATTTACTTACTTACTTAAAAAGAAAAAAAAATCGTTTATACACTTTCGTAACGCAGATATATTTATATATCTGCTGTATGATATAAGAGTAATGGTAATATTTCCGTGACAACTGCCATCATCATTTAAATTTATATAGCTGACCTCGATTTTAATTACCTATTATAGTACAAATTTACACTCTTTTTTACATTGTTGACTCACGCCAACAATGATAATTATCTATTTCTAGGTACCCAATTATTTTACTAAAGTTATAAAAGATATACATGCGGGATTAAAGAAAAAAAATTACACTAATTTTAGACTTTAGACATTTTACATAAGAAGCTTCATGTCTTTGATGAACTGTTAAGGATTTTTCGTAGTTTTTGGTAATTCTACTATTGGAGTCTTTATTCAATACATTTGGGGTATGAATTCATGACGTACAGCAATTTAAAGAATTGTAGTAACATTAATGTAAACCTAAATTTTGCTAAAAAATTTTCAAATTTTTCTGATGAAGCAAAAGTCGAAACCGCCGAGAAGGCATCGTGCTTGAGTTATATTGCATTCCAAAAATAAATAAAATTCTATAATTGTATTTAATTTGCTAAGATTACAGAAGAACTAAAATATAACACTTTGTAGTTTGCAAGCTTTTATTATTATTTTTTATAACCTTTTATTTATTTTATTTTTTATTTATTTATTAACTTGCAATGTTTGTAACTATGTCTTTCCGGTTCAAAATTTGTGCTGGAAATTTATCGCACTTTCTATTTTCCCATCAAGCTAAAATTTTGCACACTTGAATAAGTTTTTTGACAATGCAATGTTCTGAAAAAAATTGAAAAATCAAAATAAGATGGCGGATCGTTTTTCTTCATTTATGATCCGATACGACTGAAATTCGATATCTGGGGGTTTTCGGGGATGTGGATTACGAATTTTTGATATAAATTGAAAAATAAAAAAATAGCGGACCATTTTTTTTATTTATGATTTTTTCAGGGACGCGGACTATTAAGAATGAATATAAATTAAATAATAAGACGTAACTACAAATTTAAAAATAAAATTAAGCGTAAAAAAATATTTTTTAAAAACAAGCTTTTATTATTATTTAGGTGTACTAAAATGAAAAAAATTAAAAAAATAAAAATAATTTTCTTAAAAGCTTGTCGCGTGAATAGAAAAAAAGTACAAGCTCTAATTTTTTAATTTTTTAAAAAGTTTTTAAACAGTTTCTTTTTTACATTTAATGCATGAAACTGTTGCTTGTAGAATGAAATTACTAATTTTCAGGCATTGTAGAAGATAACTTTCCATTTTTAAATACATCTTTAAATCAATATTTAAACCAAAACAACTTTGTCTTACTTTTACTACATAATTTTTTGTGCTAAAAGCCACTGCTCCTAATAAGTTGCCAAGTATTAAAATAATTTCCTTCTTTATAGTGTTGATAAATTTTGCTCCATTATAGACTTAATATAATGTTATTCGAATGTTCGTTTTTAGATTTTTTTGTTTTTTATACTAATGAAGCCGCAGGTACAGATCACTCCTTTTTAGTTATAGTATATACTATTTATTTTTCTAACATTTCTAAAGTAAAAGTATAAAATTTCATTTAGTATTTAACACCTTGACCAAATTTAGTTCTTTCACCTTTCGATTTATTTATATTTAGTGGGTTTACCTTGCATCAATGTTTCTCTACAAGATCATTAGAACAATGATTAACAATATTTCGAAGGTCTTTTATACGTTAACACTAAATTATACAGATATGCTTCTGTAAATTTATTATCATAATTTGCATTTATTTATCTATTGATCTACTGAATTTAAAATAAAAGTTGTGAGTCTAACAGGAGTTTCGGATTTACCAGAAACGATCTACATACATACACATCAAATATACAGGGTGAACCGGACATTTAATAATAGGCCATGGTTCAAGGGTAGATTCTTTGGACCAAAATATGAGGATATAACCAAACATGCTTTAGTAAATTGTTGCTGTGGAAAAAGATACAGGGTGTCAAAATTTTTATTATTTCTTCTTTTTATGCAATTTTACAACTTCCTCTTGACCTATCTCCGAATTTGGTAGGGAAACATTTTTTAAGCTAAGAAACAATAATTTATGTATTACATCACGCTATCCCGTGGAGGGCGCCTCATGAGCTATACCTGATGATGAATATTTTTTCTCTTTTTTTTTACGAAACGTAGTGGCACTTTTGACTAGAAAATCTCACGAAGGAGTCATTTCTACGTAAAAAAAGGTACACTTGATAGAACTTGATAATTCCAACCGTTTTCGAGAAAACTGCCGCATAGATCTCAAAAATTCTTTGAAAACGAACCCAATTTGAAAAGAAAAAAATGTATTTATTGAAACGTACGCTGTGGTGACGTCTTAGTTCTGTCATTTACGTACAATTTCATTAGTTTGACATTTTGACAGAACTAAGACATCACCAAAGCGCACTTTTCAATAAATACAATTTTTCCTTCCTAGTTTGTTAAAATAGTCACGTCGCCAACTAAGGAAAAAAGCTTGGACCTTGAATGAGGGTACAACTTTTATTTTATGAGTGATTCTAGTCTTGTTTGATATACTGAACCATAATCCGTGGGGTGCCAGAGTGGCACCCTTGGGCAATTTAAACTATTGAAGGTCAAAGGTCACGTGGATAAAAAAAGCTGAACCACCCATTTTATTGCGAATTAAGAGAAATAGGTCCACCCAAATCATACATTTCCAGATATATTTCGACTATTTTTCGGCATCAGTGGAATTAAAATTAAAAATAACATATAATATACAAGATAACATAAAATGTTTAGTAATTATTAATTTTAATTCCACTGATGCCGAAAAATAGTCGAAATATATCTGTAAATGTATGATTAGGTGTTTTTATAACAATATATAAATGTATATAAAATCTAAATGAAAGACAAATAAGTTTTAAATATTCATTTATTTGATAAAACAACAATAGTTAGATAAATGTTTTAATAGAACTTTGTAACGTTATTCGGAGTCAGAAGTGGACATTTCACTCTCACTGTCATTAAATTGAGTTTCTTGAGTCTTCACATTGCCACACAAATCGCCATCTTCACACGCGCAAAATTCTTTACAAGGAAGACCTGCATGGGCACAATTGCACCTTGCTGTTGAACATGGCTTCTCACTTGAACAGCTACATCTTAAACTCTTCAGTAATTCAGTTACTTGTTGCTACTTGGAAGTAAAATGGGTACCAAAGAGTGTTTGTTCATCCTTTTTCCATCGATAATCAGTTGGATTCAAGGGCGGAGGGAACGAAGATGCTGCTGCGTTCCATGTGCATGCTTGCAAATGGCATCGTTTTACGTGAAGTTCAAATGCCTCTGTTGTCGGGGGAGGTTCTTAATTTTAGGAGGGATTTTCTTAGACAACCACACTCTGTATCGAACATCTGTCATGTTGTGAACTTCCTTCTTGTATCTGTAGCAATGTGCAATGAATTTTGTGAATTATGTTGTACATTGTTGCATTGAAGATTCTACACAACCTAAATGCTTAAGTTCAACACCAGATCTCAGAACTTTTATGGCTTTATTCTTTCCAATGCCAAAAAGTTGTGAAGTAGTATCGCAGCCAGTGAGACAATGTACTGCTAATAGTGAGCTGCTTGGGTTCCTAGATTACTAACTGTTGTCGCTATATCTGAGAGCTTTTATTTGTCAACAGACTCCATCCACATAGCGCATTCAAGATTCAGCTTTCGGTAAAAGTGTACAAGCAGAACAAAAACGTCGGTGTCGTCTGATAAAATCTTTATATTGTTTGTTCCACATCTTGACAAAAAAATGGCCTGTTGTACAATTATAACGCCTGCTTCTTCATGGTGAGTTTCTAAATCAGGGGGTGGAATCACAATTCCAGGATTTTGCAATTCAGTTGGGATTGTATCAATACCAGTAATGACCAACTTGTGTAGAAGAAAACCGCTATGTTTTAACAGTTGCTTGCAAATCATGACTGTTAGTTGAATTTTATTGCTTGATTGAGTACTGTTGCGACTTGGGATAGGTGCGTCTGCTCTTGAACATGCCACAATAGAGCACTAGCATCTATAATTAATGCATTTGCAGATTTCCCTCTAGACAAGACCTGCACTCTTATTTCATTCATTAATTTTGATTTCTGGGATGTGGGATTCGTGTCTCCAAATTCATCAAATAGTGCTGACGGAACTGGTGATAATTCTTATCCATACAAAGTTAGAAGGCTGCATATTAATAAAATATAATAAAATACAATATAAATAATATATATTATAATATCTAACTACAAATATTTTATTTGGGTTGACCAATTTTTCAATTTTCAATTCAAAACAGATTTATTAAATGTTTAACATACAAATATGCACCCGAGTCGGATCCCGGTTCAGAGCCGACCGCACAGCCACGTCGCGCAGGGTCGTGGTGAATGTACGGTCGGGTGAAGCGGGTTCGACTCAGGTTGGAACAACAGGTGGAATGTGGAGTTAGGACTCCTGTCCAGGGGAAGGGACTTAAACCTAACAATTTTATTACTACAACTAGAACAGTTTTAAAAACACTTAAAGACTAAGGAAATGAGTTTTTGTTAGCACGCGCGCACTGTCGCACACGCGCACTGTTTTAGGAGATCTGATTGCTGATACGGGAAAAGCTCAACGAAAAAACCCGTTCGAGCCAATGGCAACATTCTTCCGATGGTCTGCCTGCCTTCGGAAAGGTAGGGTGAAGGGAAAGTTATGGTTGAAAAAGTTTTGATTTACAAGAAGTTATTGGTCAAGAGGGGATTTTGAAAAGAGACAAAAAAGGGCAAAAGAACAAAAATTAACAAAAATTAGACTAATAGAGAGAATAGAGAAGGGGTTTGAGAGTAAAAGGTGGTGAAGGTAAAAAGGTGGTGAAATGGAAATTTGGGTATAGGAAAGATTTGGCTAGGGAGGTTGCCAAAAGATAGGCAACGCCTGGTATGGTAATGGGTGTTTTATGTTGAAAAGTATGGCATTATGCTGTCTGATTCGTGTAATGTCTTGGGTTAGCGGACTATCGCCCAATTTGAATTGATAGAATTTTTGCGATGTATTTTGGACGAAGTCCGCTAGTGGGGTTATGTCGTGGCAACGTGCATAGAGGTCTCTGAGGGAGGTGTATCTATCAGAGGCTGAAATGAGGCGCATAAATTTGTGTTCTAGTACTTTTAGTTTTCGCATTGTCGTGGCCGGGATGCTGCACCACACCGGCGCCGCGTATGTGATAGCCGGCCTGATCACCATCGTATACAGCAATTTCTTATTGGTCCTGTTTAGTCCGCTACCCCGCGCCAGGAGCGGATACAGACTCCTGGACATGGAGTAGACCTTTCGTATCGTCTCGTTTACGTGCGTATTGAACGTCAGTCTCCTGTCCAAGTTCACCCCCAAATACTTCACGCACCGCTTTATTGGAATTTGGCGCCCCCCTATCGAAAGTGGTGTAAGAATACGATTTTCGGTGAAGCGGCGTGTAAAGAGAATTGATTCCGACTTCTCGGCGTTGATCCGAATCTTCCACTTGTCGTAATACACCGTGGCACGGGCCATGTGCGCTTTCAGCAGCATGTTCGCTGCTTGTGCGTTGTGCGAATGCGCGTATATGGCCGTGTCGTCGGCGTACTTGGCAAGGTTCGTATTCGGGAACTCCGGGAAGTCGGAGACGTACAAGTTGTATAACTTTGGTGACAGGCACGACCCCTGGGGGACGCCCGCGCGAATGTCCCACCGAGTTGAAAGTTTGTTATTCACCCTAACATGAAGTGATCTGCCCGTCAGGAAAGAGTGAATACGTTTCGTGATATGCGTTGGGAAGTTAAGCGAATTCAGTTTGTAGAGTAAGCCCGGGATCCACACTGTATCGAAAGCCTTCTCGATATCAAGCAGCACCATGACGGTGCTTTTCCCGCGGTTGCACTGCACTTTGACGTCATTCACGATCCTGACGACCTGGCGTACAGTGCCCCTGCCTTTTCTGAAGCCGAACTGACATTCGTCGTCGATGTGAAGTTCATCCTGGGCAGCGTCTAGTCTGACCAGGATGACCTTCTCCACCAACTTGGAAATCGCCGACAACAACGAGATCGGTCGATAGCTGCCGGCGAGTTTGGCGTCCTTGTTCGGTTTCAGGATCGGCACGACCACGGCACACTTCCATTGGCTGGGCCAGTGTTGTAGTCGCAAGATCGCGTTGACAATGTACGTCAATTGTACAATGCCTTTCCGCGGGAGATATTTGAGAAGCCTGTATTCGATACAGTCCGCTCCCGGGGCCTTGTCATTTGGTAGTGTCCGGACAATGCCCGCAACTTCCGAGGCCATGACTTTTAGAAATTCGCGTCTCGTCAATTGGATGTCATGGCCAATCAGTTCGTTAACGTCGTTTTCGATGCGGTCGTGTCCCGGATCGTTTGGTGTTTGTGCGTTGTGAATGTTTGCAAAATGGTTAGCTAGGTCTTCCGCTTTCTGGGCGTCTGTCATAGCCGTCCGTCCGTTGGCGTTAGTCAGCGCGGGTATGGCCTCCCGCGTATTTCTCATGGCCCTTGATAGCTTCCACAGCGAGTTGTCCTGAGGATTTGACGCCTCCAGCTTGTCCCGCCATTTCTGGTTTCTCCAGGTGTTGATGGCGGTCCTGATTTGCCGTTGCAGCCTGCCCATCTCGGCTCTAGCGTCGACATCATGATTTCGCTGCCAAAGCCGTCTCAGTCTATTCTTTTCGTGGATGTCTTGTATGACCGCCGCGTCGAGTCGGTCTTTGTAGGGATTTATAGTTATCGTAGTTGCAACACTCTGCTTGGCGCCCTGCACTATCCTTGTGAACTCCCCCACCACATTTTCCAGCTCGGCGGGTGTGGTGATATCATTTACAAGTGTAAGGTGTGTGTTTATATGTGTCTTATAGAGAAGCCAGTCAGCGTCCCTATAAGAGGTGACTTTTCGTGTAGTGTCTTCCCTCGACATATTATCCAACTCCAACAGAATTGGATTGTGGTCGGATGCGAGTTCCTCCAGCGCCACTGGTGGTGTGGAGTTCCTCACACCCTTGTTGACCACAATGTCGAGGGTGGTAGGTGTTGTACCGTTTTCCGGAAAATGAGTGGGATCATCCGGATACTGCAGTACGACATTATGATTACTCACGTAATCATACAGAGTATTGCCGTTGGCGTTGTTGCGATGGCAGTTCCATGCATTATGTCGAGCGTTAAAGTCGCCTATAAGCAAGCAGCGCGGGCTCGCGTTTAGCAAATTCTCAAGGCAACCCGCCGTGAACCCGTTCAAGGGCCGGTTGTACGCGGCGATGATGCTCATGCCGCCTTCCAGCGTCACACACACGTTCTCCACGAAAGTGTTCCGTAGAGAACGATGCGTGTGCGCGATGTCTGACTTTATAAGTATGGCCACACCGCCCCCTCTGTTTATGTCTGCCCTATCTTTTCTGACTGTCGTATACCCTCGGACGCGCAGCTTGTCCCGTCTGTCGAGTTTTGTCTCATTCAGAAGCATAATGTCGATTTTATGCCTCGTTAAATAATTTATTAGAAAAGGAGTTTTATTACCTATACCGTTGGCGTTCCATGAAGAAACCTTTAGTCTAAAAGGCATCGGCAGGCAGCTCCCTGAAGAACGTCGTCACCACCTGGAAACGATCTGTGGCGCAGGTACAGCTGTCGAGTTGCTCGTTGAGCCTGTCCATATGTATCAGCAGTTGATCGATATCGACCAACGAAGCCATCCTCATGGTGGAATCCCGGAGCCGACGGAGCTTATCCATTCCGGATCCGGAAGAGTCGGTGGATGGTGGACTTCGCTGGTGATCCGTTCGTGATGCGGGGGGAGGGGATGGTCTTGCCGTCTGCTGCTGGGGTTGTCGGATCGGCTGTGCAGGTAGGTGTGGTAGCGGCAGAGGTTGAGATTGTGCCGTTCTTCTTTGTGTCCAGGCATTTACCGTCGGCAGTGGTGCCGCCACGTATTTCATCTGGGGAGGGGGAGGAATTCTGGAGTTCCTTGATTCGAGGGCAGCCATCTTCCTTCTGTATACGGGGCAGGTAACACTATTAGCCGTGTGGCTTTCGCCACAGTTGACACAGACTGCCGGTTCGTCCCTCGGCTTTTCGCATACCCTTGTTAAGTGGGGTCCTGCGCATTTTACACAGTGGGGATTTGCGTGACAATTCGACGTCGCATGCCCCCACTGCTGACAACGATGACATTGAATGATTTTTTTATTGTTTAATTGGCGCTCCCACTGAACAGAGGTATGGTCTAAACAGCGGACTCGGGCCTGCATCTCTTTTAGTGTTACCTCATTGGAAGTAACCACCATATACAGGGGGTTTCTGGCCCCCCTCATGTTATAGATCTCCTTGACAGAAATTTTATGGATCGATTCCAGTTCTGTTTTCAGATCCTTTATATCTACTTCATGGTAGATACCCCGAAGAACGAAGGCGTGAGACTTCTCGTCCTTCGGGGTGTATGTATGGAATTCGACCTTACCCTCCTCCAGATAGTCGTTCATGGTGAGCCAGTCATTTTTGTTTGCCAACTGCAGCATAGTCGAGTTTGCCGAGTGTTTCCACAGGTGGTCTCCTCTTAGTTTTCCTTTCAGAAAGTCATTGACCTTTCTGTGGTCATTCAGTTTTCCGTGAATGACTATCGGAGGAGGTTTTTTGGTAGCGGGTTGTTGCTGGCATGGTGTCTCTATCTCTGCAGTTGGCTGGGACTGTGGCGGCACCACATCCATATCCTCTTCGATGTGGACTTGGCCTACATGGCGGTTTTCAGTTGTTATCGGTACCTTGGTTGGTGGCGGCATGGCGCGCCTCGATGAACCAGGATGGGTAAACTGGGTTACCCATCTCCGGAACTGCTAGTTTTCTTTTTTTGTTTGTATTTTCAGTGGGGCGCATTTTGAATATTGCCGTCACTTTGTTTTCGTCTTGAGGTTTGGCAGTGCGTGTCGGAGCCGCCTTGACACTATCTACGGACTCCGACCCGCTCTCCATATCCATGTTATCTTCCGAGGTGGATGCGGTCGGTTTGGCGCCTGCGCCATTGTTTTCCATATTTTTGGGTTGGGATTGAGTTTGAGTTTGACTGCGAGTGAATGGTCGTTTTAGCGTTATCCTCATTATCGTCCTCCGGTCCAGGGACACTACGGAGGAGTCACTTTCATTTCCTGATCTCCTTGTTGGTGGAAGGGAAGGCCAGCCCTTTGACCAGCCACTTAACTGCTTTTGGATGTCTGCTACTTCTGTCGGATTCATGGTAGTCTTTCAGTCTTAGTTTGTAAATTGTCCTCGACCGATTTTCCGCTAAATCGGATGGGGGAGGGAGGTCGTGTTGTCTTTGCCCGGAAACTGACAGGTGTCAAAAATTTGACAGATGTCAAACAAATTTTCTTTGTCGAATTTTCGATGACAGCTGTCAGAGTGACAGCTGTCAAACTTTTTTCTCTGGGGGAGAACTGTCAACGTGACAGCTGTCAAAAAATATGCCCCCCAAAGTTGTTGGGGGAAAAACTGTCAAATCTGGTTCCTAAAAAATTTTTGGGGATTTTTGGTTTTTGGAGTTGTTTGATAATTTTTAAGTTGGTACGAATAGTCTTTTATAGGTTAGGATCACTTTGATTGTTTTTTGGGGTTAGAGTTCCCGGAAATGTTTCCGGAAAAACACCGGAAACTCGTTTGGAGTTATTTAGTTTTTGAATGTCACTGTCACTTAGTTAATATTTTGAAGAAAAACTCACGTGGGACCCTGCTGAGGGCCGTTCACAGCCGCTATGGGCACTTTGCGGCTTCACGAACCTTAATATAGCTATCACCGGCTTTAGGATTTCACTACTTCCGCGAAAACTCACGATTTGAAGGACGCCTCTAAGAGACGTGCGAACGTGAGAAAATAAATGTAACTATTGGGGTTGACCGATTGCCCTTAAATCGCAATAAAATGAGTGTTCAGCTTTTTTGACCTCCGTGACCTTCGATATTTTAAATTGCCCAAGGGTGCCACTCTGGCACCCCACGGATTATGGTTAAGTATATCAAACAATACTAGAATCAATCATAAAATAAAAGTTGTACCCTCATTCAAGGTTTCATGGCTCGGCGACGTGACTAAAATAAGTACAATTGAAAATGAATCAAAAAAGTAATGAACCGTATAAAGAGATTTCCAAAAATAAAATACGATTACAAATAAGCAATTAAGATGATTTTGAGATACGTCAATTTTATTAGGCTTATTAGATTAGATTTATTGTGTACTAACTCTATGGTCTATATACAGATTATTTTTTACGCAGTAGCCTAAAGTCCTCCATTAAAGTTCTCCATCGTTCACTTGTAACTTTTAATTTTTAACCTCCCCACAATAAAATTGTGGGAGGTTACTACAATTAGTCCAAAATCGAAAATTGAGATAACATCAAATCTTTGCGTTTTGAGGTCCCAGGAACCCAACAAAGTTGTTTTTGAAAAATGTCTGTGTGTGTGTATGTGTGTGTGTGTGTGTATGTGTGTGTGTGTATGTTTGTTAGCACGATAGCGGCGAAGCCACTAAACGGATTTGGATGAAACTTTGCATGAGGGTTTCTTTAGTGCTCCAGAAGATCTGAAAAGGTTTTGGTTGAGATCGGATTACGTTTGTTGCTGTTTTGGCACAACAAGTTGTTTATTTTATGATTACTTACAATTTGTAATCGAACCATTGAAAAGCAGTAAAAATTCCGATTTCAACGATATATCACACTTGCACTCTTTAGCTTTGGTTTCCGTGAAAAAAATTAAAAACCAAATAACACGCTTCTTGTGTAAAATATATTTTATAGTGGAACCACAGAATACAGTAACTGCACAGAGGCGAAGTTTTTGGCGGTTCCTTTCAGTTTTGATGGCTCGTTTTCTGTGACCTTGCGTACCAGTTGCGTCTACACCACGGTGTATTAAATGGGTGGTCCGGCACTTTCCTATTATAATAATGGCTTCGTAAGTGCATGGTTTCTATTTACTTTAATAGATGGCGCGAGCAATAAGGTCCTACAATTACCTGGGCATGTGCATCGTATAACTAACACAACCTCAAATTTTAAGGTGTTTTCGTTTATTCTCATATTTAATGTTTGTATAGGCATTTTTAGCTCGGAGCCATACTGGCTCCAAGCAAATATTTAAAACTTCACGCAAATAATTTTATTGTTGATTAATAAAAATAGACTGCTAATTATAGGTTAGATTCCTAACCTGCAAAAGTGTCTTATTTTATTGTGACAAACTATTTAAAACTTCATACATATTACGTTGAACTTGACTTTGGTTGAAGGTACTGGAACCAGGCAGAAATTTTAATAATAGCTACGTAATACCTGTAAATCTTAAGAAATATATATTTTTGAGGTTAGCTGTGACGACACGTGCAATACTGCATGTCGTGTTACATATATTCTTTCAATGTTTTAATTTAGCTACTTAATGTCAGATATCACTGGACTCTTGTCAAAAACAAGAAGCCGGGAATGTATACAACACTGTATGTACGTATGCACAGAACCTGTAAAATTATCTATCTATGCGTAAGTAATGAGAGAACTTATTGGTCCTGCCATCTATTACAAACTAGTTAGAACTTTATAAACATTACATTGAACTAGATTTTGGTCAAAAGTATGGGAACCAGGCAGAAATTTTAATAATAGCTACGTAGTACTAAATTTTAAGAAATATATATTTTTGAGGTTAGCTATGACGTCATGTGCAGATCCCCATTTAAGGATACACTGAAAAGACAGTGTATTTCGAGTTGGATTGAAAAATATTACGATTTGAATTGCTTATAATCGGCGCCTATTTTCAATTGAGTTGTACACTAGGTTTTATTTATGAGAATTTTAATTCTCGGTTAATGTTTTCAATATCCCAAAATGAGTGGAAAAAAAAAATCACAAATTCAAACTTAACACGATAAACATCAACAGTGTCAAGATAAAAGTGAGGTTGATTGTTAAACAATTAAGAAATGGCGATGAGTATACAAATTTGGTTTTGGCGGGAAGGCTAGCCTTCGCCTCTGTATAGTTACTGTACTCAGTGGTCTAACCTAACGTTCAATAGACTAGTGTGTTAAAGCGTGCAGACTGTATGCTGAGTAAATTTGAGTGTCAAGTGCATCGAGACATTACAAGTTTTTTCGACGTTCATAAAGCCCACGGAAGGTGTGAGAAGCCTTCGTGAACCGCTCACAAGCCCTACAAGTATAAGCAATCTCACCGGAACGTTTTCGGTGAGTTTTTTCCAATAAAACTTTAAAAGTGACATTATATTTTAAAAACTATTTCCGCTACTTCCGCCATCCCGCCGGAAATTCTTCTAGCAACATAACCCAAAAATAGTGCTACATAACATAAAAATAATTTAAGACATTGGTACCAACCTAAAATATTTTTTCGAAAACTGTCAAAAACCAAATTCCCCCAGAAAAACATTGAAACCAAAAATTTGAGAGCTTAATTCCCCGACCGATTTAGTAAAAAATCGGCCGAGGCCAGAAGATAAAACAAAATATATCAACTCAAACTTAAACGATCCACCATGAACACTACTCCGGCCACATCTGGCAGGGAAGCTGTCCACCAAGAGTTATATGGTTTTTCCAAAAGATGGCCATCCCTACCACCCATTACCAACGAACGGATGTTTTCGTTTAGTTGTTTCCCGTATCAATAATCAAAATTATTAAGTGCTCTTGCCTACGAACTTAGTTTTTATAGTGTTGTGTTTATTAACCTCCCCACAATAATTGTGGGAGGTTACTACAATTAATTCAAAATCGAAAATTGAGATAACATCAAATCTTTACGATTTCGAGGTCCCGGAAACCCAAAAAAGTGGTTTGTAACTAATGCCTGTGTGTTAGCACGATAGCTACGAAGCTACTAAACGGATTTGGATGAAACTTTTACATGAGGGTTTCTTTAGTGCTCCAGAAGATCTGAAAAGGTTTTGGTTGAGATCGGATTACGTTTAGTGCCATTTTGGCACAAGTTGTTTATTTTATTTATTACTTAGAATCTGTAATTGAACCATTAAAAGGCAGTATAAATTCCAATTTCAACGATATATCACACATGCACCCTTTCTATTTGGTTTCCGTTAAAAAAATTAAAAATAATTCGTTATATGCGCACATATGACAGCATCCAAAAAATATTATTGGTATTATTGTTGGGGGAAAACGTATTTTGCCATCTGTCAAAAATATTTGGGTTGGTAACCTTTGTGAATGTTGATTTATAGCTTATGGTACGTGACGTCACAGCTAACCTCAAAAATATATATTTCTTAAGATTTAAGAATATTACGTAGCTATTATTAAAATTTCTGCCTGGTTCCCGTACTTTCAACTAAAATCTAGTACAGTGTAATGTTTATGAAGTCCTAAATACTTTGTCCTAATAAAATAGGACTCTTTTTGTGGGTTAGAAATCTAACCTGTAATTAGCAATCTATTTTTTTTATTAATCAATCATTTTTAGGTTACATGGTTTTGACAATTTTGACATTTTGCTTGAGGGACAACAAAACGCAGTTTGCGTGGTTTTATATATTTTTTTCTGATTTTCTTGAGAAACTGTGTGTGTTTTCGTAATAATGTCATATAGTGAATATTATCCAACCCTTATGGGTGATGTAAAGTGTCGCTACGATGAGAAAATCAAAATAATAGACAATATTGACCCATACACCCTTGGAGTGGAGACTGGAGACCTTTCTGCAGATTTGTCTATTTTACCTTCTGTGTCCGTAATTAATATCATAAATTACTTAGTGTCGACTCACAGCTTCTTCGCAGATCAGCAGTTAATGGCATACAAATCTTTACAAGCATATAAATATTATGAGGCTGGATTTGTGCAAGAAGTTTGTGCAAGAAAGATAAACTCAAATGTATTCATTGTTATGGGCAAGGCAAGTTTACATTTAAATAACTAAGTGCTAGATTTCAGTGATATATTATCCGTATGTAGTATTCAATAGACTCTGCCAGAAAGTGATTTCTTTACCTTTCTTCTAAGCTTTTTTACATTCAAAATAAACCTTATCTCACAATCGCACCTTGTCGCAAAAAAAGATGGTGTTTTATTTTTATTTCACATTTAAAACTGAGATTACTTCTTTGTTTACATTGGAATAAAAAGTTTGGTTATCCCTCAGGCAATATGGTCGACTTATCGTGACGTCATCCTAAGATGGTCTATATAGAAAAATTATTTGCATGAGTCACTGTGGCTCCAAGCTAAAAATGCGTAGTCAAACATTAAAAATGAGAATAAACTTGAAAAACTTAAACATGTTATGTCCCTAAATATATTTTATAACCTAAAAATCAACATTCGTAAAGGTTACTAACCCAAATATTTTTAACAATGTCAAAACTTATTTTAGTTGTTTTTTTTTTAAGGTAATAATTGTTTATAGCCGTGTTCGGATATTACGTCTGATTGATGCGACACGTCACAATCGTTCATTGCAAATCGAGCTAACTGAGCTAAATCTTAAACGTTCGAATATTACAAAATAAAGGCCTCGGACGAAGCTCGACTTGCTCAACCTCTTTGATCGAGCAGGAAGATTTTAATTTGATGCATGCGTAGATTGCTTGAACAGTCCATAATGTTATTGACTTGTTGAAGTTAGAGTGTCATTTGGGCTAAATTCTGTGTTATTATTTTTTTTCATTATCCAATATTTTACAAAATCTTCGAAACGTTATCTGTTAATACCCTTATAATATCCGGCAATTGATTAACATGCAACATAAACAAACATGAGAGGTTATGTTTTAACAGATTGCTTGTAGTCCGCTTCATTTCGTTCGATATTTGTTGATGAAATAAATGGCTCCAAAGTCACGTATAATTTATCTGTTTGCTCAGTGCTCTGATTTCCGATGTAATATCCAAATACAGCTGATAAGGATCCACCGTGTGGGGAGGTTCCAGCCGCTTCCAGTAGCTGCCGATTTTTTTCTCACTAATATTTGCGTGAAGTTTTGTATTTGTAGTTATTGGTCTAACCAGAGGTCTAATAACATATTGCATACGCATACAAATTATTAAATTGTGCATAATTGGAATAGGCTGTAACAACAATTTCCTTTTTTCATAGAAATGGTTAAGCGAATTGCAAAATGTTTCTAAGGAAGACCTTTACACTTGGTACTAATAAATAATAATCCAGTACAACCTACATCTGCTGGTCAAAAAAAAGCGGCAATGGTAGGGAAAAAAGCAATGAGCAGTGGAGGAAAATTAAAACAAACTAAAGTAATCAGTTAAAAAGCACCTCACTCATTAGCAAAATGTGTTGAAAGAAATGTAGGATTGGGAGATAACAAATACAAAAAATAAAAATATGATCCTACTTTAGTACTCCGTACTTTTCGATTAAAGAAATAAATTATTTGTGTCTTATCTGTTCCTCTCTTTAGAGTTATATACCGATATGAATTTCACAATTTCAATTACATCCTCTGACTGACCATTCACGTTAAGAGTAACGTACAAATTATCATTAAATTTAATTTAATTGCATTATAGTTCGTATACTTTAAATGACGGAAGTCACATAGGCAAAATACTAGTAAATATTATCAGATGTATCTTGTGCGATACAATACACTAATTGAACATAAAAATATTGGTCATAAAGAGCATTATAATATTCATAGTGAACGTAAATGATCCATACGTTATGCTTTTTATGAATTCATAAATCGCCGACGTATTAATCTAACAGTTCGGGAATTTACCAGTAACACCATTCGCAAATACGAAAATTTTCGAACGGCTAACATGTCGGCGATTTCCGAATATGCCCACGGCATAGCGTGATGTAATACATAAATTATTGTTTCTTAATCTAAAAAATGTTTCCTTTCCAAATTGGTAAAGATCGGTCAAGAGGTAATTGAGATATTGCAAAAAAAAATACAAGTTTGACACCCTGTATCTTTTTCCACGGCAACAATTTATTAAAGCATGTTTGGTTATATGCTCATATTTTGATCCAAAGAATCTACTCTTGAACTATGGTGTCCACGCTAGCTGGATCCTTCAAGGCCCAAGACGTTCCGGGGGTCGGTCGCGTCGTGAGGCGACGTTAGGGGCCGAGAGACGTGGTGGCCTTGGGGTCCGCTAAGATGGATTTCGTTGGGTGCCATCAGAGATTGCGGATCGACTGGTGACCCGTTGGGTGCCACCAGTGATTGAAGATCGACTGGTGACCCGTTGGGGGCCACTAAATGACGAAGGTCAATGGTTGGAGGCCAACGAGGTGTGAATGGTGGACTGTGTCGCAGGTCCATCATGGGTCGTCGCAAAGTCCCCCAGGAGTTCCTCCCAGGGGTGTGTAGTTAGTGGATCTTCCCTTTCCATTATTCCCTATCGAAGCCCTTTCTGAAATTTCAATAAAGAAAATATGAAACACCTCTTGTACTTGACACAGCCAAAGAGACCCGAAACGACTGTGTCGCAGTTGAAGATTACTAAGTCCTTGGCGGAGCGCCCAGCGACTGAAGATCGCGTACAATGGTACGCTTCGTCTGTTGGTCCCTAGACTGATTAATTTCTTTGCGCGAGTGGTCTCAAGCTACCGCGGGTTGTCTGTCTTTGTTGCCCGAGCTTGGTCAACTCGGGTGAGAACCTCAATGGCTTACAAGCCAGTCTCAAAGGTTCTCGCCCTTGTTGCTGTATTTAACCCGACGAGGCACGCTTCCTCCAAAGGAACAGACGACAAGATCGTTGCCGTCGGTTAACCCTAGAAGGAATCACCGGTATATACACCTCTTAAGGCAGGTGAGGCTAGGATTCGGAGCTGTTACCTCAAGGTCACAAGGGTCACAATGTTCTGGACTGGTTGGCACACTACGGGAGTTTGGTGGAATCTGAAATTGATTGGCGGCACTTGGAGCTGGAGACGTGGTGGAAGACTGGGTCTGGTGGTAGGGTAAGGCCCTAAGTGAGTGAAAACTTGGCTTGGAAACTGGCAGGAAGCTTGACTGGATTTGGAAACTTGGATCTGGAAACTTGGATCTGCCGTAGCTGGTTGCAATTTCTTTATAATGATTCTTTTTACGTCTGCTGGATCTGGGTTCGTAGATAATTGCCTCGGAGGCACCTGAAAGACCTGTCCCGAAAAGGATAGGGGCCACAGAAATGGTTATACCTGAACTGTTTGCATTTGCGAATTCTTCCAGAAAAGATTTTGGGTGTAAATATGTCCTCAAATCTCGAGAGGTATCTGAGCGAAGTTATAGAATAAATAATAACATTGTTTAAATTCTGAAATACTTGATATTCGAGCAGTGTAATAAATTATAAGAATATTTTAACAAGCAAACCTAACGTAACGATGCACTCGCGTTCACTGCTCGAATTCGACTGTCTCAGTGACAGTTTTTTTTCATTTTTTTTTATGCTCTGCCGTCGCTCCAATCACCGTGCCAAACGCTTGCATCGCGGGTGGACGGAGCCTAACCGGGCTGCGCTGTTTTGCATACTTAAATACAACTCGTAAAGCGCCGGACCACAGAAGAAGAATCAATCAGAAGGGAATGTCGGCAAAAAATCCTTTGATCTCGTGTTGTAAATCTCCGCCATACTATTGTTGGGCGAGTTCAGGGGAGTACTCAATATTTTTTACCCCTTTTAGGAACGGCCCGGAAGAGAATCAGAAAACCTGTGAAACATTAGATGAAGACAAATAATATTTGTTTTAGATTTTCAATGTTTCTTAACTAATTAGGCGGCATCATGATACAAACTGTATCACGAGGCGAGATCACGCCATTTGTCGCTGACGATCCGGTTACAGAAGAAATCCGTGATCCGGGCCTGGCACGATTTTTTACAATTCCGTCCGAGACTGACAGTGCGCGATGTAGATGCGCGAACTTTTCCCGCCAATGAGAGAGTATATTCTGATTGTTTCTTCTTCTGTGGCCGGACTCGGCATTTACTCGACGGCAGTCATAGTGTACACATTGCAGAGCACCTGGATGGATGTTTTAAGGAAATGATTATGAAGTCTTTATGCTTTGTTACAGGGAAGCTGTCTTCGTATACTGCATGCTTAGGGCTGTGATTATTCCTGACGGGAACTTTTCTACTTAGTAAATTATTGTGAATAGCAATAATTTACTAATTTTTTTTTTATAGTTTTGGGCCTTAGGCCTGATGACAACGGCCTATTATTAATGGTCCACCCTGTATACCAGATGACCAGGCCCGCCCCTAGATCTTCTTGATCTTACAAGACATGAATTTCAAATTTGGGCACGTCAAATAGCGGCCAAATATGCATTAATTTAACCGATTTATCATTTTCTGTCGCTTTCGGTTTCACCGGAAATGATGCCCATTTTGGATTTTTAAATGGAACACCTTGTATATTTTTACATTTTTTGATTCAGGAGGTCATTTTTATACAACTATGGCATATTGAAATAAAAATATTATTAACTGACATTTTTATGAGCAAATTTAATTTTTCATCTATAAGCGGCCGTGACCCAAAAAAAATGTTTTGTTTTGCTAAATAATAAAATAATAAAATGCGTTATTCTGGAAATGTTTAAGAGTCTATAACACAAATGTCATAATTGTATTTTTTTGGTTATTTATTGAAGCAAAACAAAACATTTTTTTTGGAGTCACGGCCGCCAATATATGAAAAATTAAATTTGCTCATAAAAACGTCAGTCATTATTATTTTCAACTCAATATGCGATAGTTGCATGCAAAATGACCTGAATCAAAAAATGTAAACATATACAGAGGGTGTTGCATTTAAAAATCCAAAGTTAGCATAATTTCTGGCGAATTCGGAAGCGATAGATAATGATAAATCAGTGAAATTAATGCTTATTTAGCCGTTTCTTAACTTGCCCAAATTTGAAATTCATATCTTGTGAGATCTTATTTTTAATTGATGAATTTAATTTTTTTTTTCAGATATTGGAAATATTAGAACTTTTAAGGCTGTCAGGTACAAGAAAAACCCAAACAAACACATTATCAGGTGGTGAAAGAAAAAGGTTATCCATAGCTTTGGAGTTATTAAATAATCCCCCTGTACTTTTCTTGGATGAACCAACGACGTAAGTAAAATATTTTCCGAAATGTACTTGTGAAAGCGAACTGAAATTTGTTAAGAAGTGAAATTTGTTGAGGGAGAAAAATGGAACGGAAATATTATTTTTTCTTGCCTTAAACATTTTTACCATTACCATTAAAGTGATTTTATTGAACATTTGTATTTTCACTTAAGATAAATGAATTTATTAAACAGTTTTAATTAACACATTATTGTTTCATAAATACAGCATTATTATGAGTCAGATATTTTTCGTAAGTATCGTCTTGCTCATATAGTAATAATAATAATAATAATACATTGCCTTTATTTCTATTAATTCATTTATGAAATACAGGTTTTTTTTGTGGGCAGTCAGAAGGCGAAGTTTAGACACGGCTGGCTCTTACACTATCCTGAGATACTATTTTTACAAAACAGATTAGAAATATAATAATAAAATAAATGAGGTAAAATGCATATAAGTAATATTAATTTTGTTCAATATAATATAAGCTCACTGCTAGTGTAAAAAAGATGTTTTTAACCCATTTTTTTAAGGACGCGATACTTAATAATTTTAAAGTATAGTCGCATAAGCATAGTGAAAAAGTGAAAAATACCCCTGGCCTTCTGCGTACATGGCTTGTTAGCTCCCTATTAAAAAACAATTTCAACCAAGTTTTAACTTCGTGTTTCAGTTTACTTAATCAGGCCTATGATGGAACGTTTACATTATTTAACATACACCTGTTATGTTGAGCGCTGACCAAAAAATATATGAGAGTGAGAGAGACAGATGACCGTAACATAGATGTTATGACTAACGTAAACGTTCCATCATAGGGCTGAATGTCGCTTTTCCTGTTACGTTGAAAATTTCGAAAACAAATATAGGAACAGCCTTATGGCTATACGTCACGAATTTTTTTCAGATTTTTTAGACTCAAATTTAGACATTTTTTGTTTCTGCTGATTGGATTAAAACGATTTATTCTTAGAATTCTTTTCTTTAATGCGTTAAGTGAATATCAAACTGACATAGCAGAGTTTTACCTTGGATATTTCACATCTTGTCTCGACTATAAAAATGGTTATTAATAGTAGAATACCACTTGTTGGTAAGTAAATATTTAAAAGAACCTATGAAATATTCATTAACAATGACAATGACCTGTGCTAAAAATTTAATATGTTGATAAATAGATATACTTGCATAATTTAGGATTATTTAAAAGGTCAGAACTAGAAGATAAACAAATCCAAGGACTCTTGATATAGTACTTGTAAGGATTGACCTCCGTTAAATAGGTGCAAATATTGAACATCTAGTCTAAAGAAATAAATAGGTAGACTATTGTAAATATTTTTCACTATTAATCCCACTGATGAATGTAGTTCTGCACATATTTGAAGGTCGCAGAGGTAATTTAGTTGTTTTTAACTAATCAAAGTTGACACGAATACCTTTGTGTCGAAATCAGTCGGTTAGGAGATCATATTCTGTTATTGCATTTTCAAATTAACTTTTTCGCCAATTACTTCTAAAGGGCTTGAAATAATTCATTGTAATTTTTGGCAAGAGTAATATGTAGAATTCATTTTTTTGGGTGGTGTGGTTTCGCTTTTTCTTTCCTCCCATTTTTATTTTAAACAAAACTCGACAATGAACATATTCTTTGGCCAAACAGGATCAAGAAAGGTACTCTCATTAATATATGATAGAATAAGCCTTTTATAACTATTTTATTTCTTATTCGGGAAGGTTCATTCAAAATTTTATATTTTTTCGCTTCATATACATTTTTCACTAGAATAATAAAATAATTTACTAGCGCTATAAAATTTTCGAAAAAATGCATCGATAACAGATGTCAAATTCTGCCGAATATAATAAATCATGATACCTAATTATTAGTAGTCCAGTCAATGAATAGTTTCTAGAGGGAAATGCTGAGATCACAATTTTTGACTTGAGGGCTGGGTTTGGACTATTTAGGAGGTAAACATACCAAAAGTCCCCGAACGTAGGAGGTGGGGGGAGGGTGCAGGGGGACACGAAGAAGGTCCTTGTTTTTGGTTTTTCGCTCATACCTCGAAATCGGTTAGCCATAATCAAAAAGTGGCTATATGCAAAATTAAAGCTGACTAAATTTTCTAATAATCTTATTAAAAATACCATGTTCCATATTTTAGAATAACACTGATATTATCATGTAATTTAAATAAAGTTGGTTTGCCTAACATACAACCGGTATATTGCGGTTTATAAATCTTATACATCTTCTCATTTTTGTATCCTTAGTAATATTTTGCTCTGAAATTAAAATAAAACCTATTTTACGTATGAGAGTTTGTAGGCCTCTGGTTATCACCATGTATTACAGATATGGCCCAATTTTAATAGGAATTATTGTAATATGCTGTTAAATATTTTAAGTCTAACAGAAGTTATCGTATTTACAAGAAATGGTATAAACGCACACATACATATGCACACATACATATGCACACATACATATGCACGCACACATACACTTGCAGACGCAAAGACATTTTTTATTCGATATTTAAGTTCAGTCTGCTCTGAAACAGATATCTGTACAAGAAATTTTTTTCTACGATGATTATTAAAATTTCTTTTCAGTTTATAATAAATTTATAATAAAATTAGAATACAGTCAAAAGATATATAAATTACTGAACCATAACAGATACGAAAAAAACCGCTGCCTAAGGAATCACATAGTGATTCTTTGAGCAGCGGTTTTTACCTCATAAATAGTCCAAACATAGCCCTCACTAGTCCAGTCAAAAATTGTGATCTCGTCAATTCCCTCTAGACCCCCCTATTGAACGTTCATTGACAGGGCTAAAGGGGGAAGACTAGAAAGACTAATTCACTTCTGCCTAGACAATACCTATATGATAAGTAATACTGCATTTCAGTAACATCCACAGCGAATTTACACTTGATTAGCATATATCAGTAGGTTACTTAACCAATTTGCCAATTTACCAATTAACCAATTAAAATATCTTTTATTTTATTTAAGTATGGGTACATGTCAAAGAGGTGTTGCATTTATTTCATTAGTATTAACAATACATGAAAGAACTACGTAACAACAACGCGATATCCGTGCGATGGCACACAGCGGCCTGGTATTGTGGCAGAAATGCTTCCACACATGATAAAAATAGAGACAATTAGCAAATTTCTATACAGATTTCTATACAGATTTCTATACAAATTTCTATACAGATCGCTTGAATTTTATCTTAGATGTTGAATTATGCAAATGAGACGATTGGAGTATATAGGGAAAATCAATAAAAACCATATTAAAAAAAGTCAAGTATATAAAAACAAGTTGTTGCACAATATGCCTAATTTCTATGTCAAGGAATTTCAGTGAGGGGTTCAAGAGAGTATCAGGCAATGGGAAGTGTATATGGAATTGTGTATATTGGATTTATATGTTTATGAAAGGTGAGGGTTTTAGGGAGGGAAGTTACGTCAGTCGTTTCTGGATAAATCGTAGAGTCTTAGTCGCTCATGTAGAAGTTTGTGGAGTTAATTTTTGAGCAGTTTCGTCGATGTATTGTCGTATCATTTGCACTTCCGTAAGCCTGTGAAATCTTCAATGGCTTCTTAATCAGATTGATATGAACCCGGTGGATATCATCAGTAAAACTTTGTGAAACTTCACCTGAGACTATGGATCAGATCATCAGTTACTCATCAGCACCTTCTCGATGAAGCTGAAGACGTGTGGAAGGTAAATACAAAAACGACTGCAAATCATAAGATGGGTTCAGCCTTCCAAAATAAATTCAGGGAATGCATAAGTGAAGTCATCGCACTACATAAAGAAATTGGGTTTCTCTAAAAGGGAACATCACACCAATAGCAACAGTAACACAAAGAGGAATACGTAGAAATGTGAAACAACCTTGCGTAACTGCTGAAATTCTGACTGAAGGAAAAGTCAGGAAAAATCTAAAGGCTCAGGGTATCAACACTGCTTTGAAATCAGAGGATTATCACAGACTGGCGCAGACAATCTAGACTCTGTTAAAGAATCAATAGAAGTTGGTGTTTTCCTGGATCCTTACAAGGTCGCTGTAATCAAACATATATACAAAACTGGTAACAAGATGTAACAAATTTTACCATATCTCTTATCTCCAATCTAGCCAAAACATACTATTGAAAATTAGAATAACTTCTTGCTTCAAGCATGATGTTTTATCGGAGCAACAGGGTTTCGCTAAGCTAGATCGAAGCACGATGCTATAGCAGATTTAACTACTCTAATATACGTTGCAGTGGATGCGGAAGAGCATTATGCATCTTTGTCGATCTGGCCAAGACATTCGACACTGTAAGTTAGAATTACCTAAAACCTATTAAAGAGTTACCTTTCATATAGGAAACAAATGGTTCAAATAGATGATTGAGTAAGTTCCAGTAGAAATATATGTAATTGTGTACCCCAAGGAACCGTTTTAAGACCCGTAATATTTACATTATATATCAATGGTCTTAAAATATCTATTGCAGGTAAAATAGTAAGTCTTGCAGACGATACTGCAATATTTTTTAAGGATATATCATGGAGTTCTTTAAAACAAAAAGTACAATAGAATTTTAAAATGATCATTGATTTCTTTATTATGAAATTATTAACGGTAAATGTAGGAAAACCTAAATTTATACCTTTTACTTCTTATGCACGTTACATGGCCGGATTTCAATGTCATTAATATAAAGCTGATGGTAACATAGTATCGCTTTCCTCCACCAAAAAAATGTATTTATCTCAAGAGCATAATCGATTGCCACCTAAAATGGGACGATTGTATATATAATATAATAAAAAAATAAGAGACGTATACTCCCAAATTTTAAATGTCTGAAACAACTTTTATGAGAAGCTCAGCTAAAAATAATCTGGCATGCTTTAGTACAACTGCACTTAAGATATGGATAATTGGTTGGGGCAGAGTTAGGAACATCTACCTTAAAAAAATAGATCTCATGCTAAAGGATTCCATCGGTATTCTAAGATCTGACAATTATCAGATGATTGACGTTTGGCAATACTACGAATAGCTTTTCAAAAATGACCATCTTGAGACAGAAGATGACTGGCAGCAGGACCGCGAATGCGACATTTTCAATACTGAAATCAGAAATGGAGGCAACCATAGAAACTAAGCAGCTAGGGTTGACAATATCACGGCCGCTTAAGTTAGTTGTTAAAACAGAGTGAGCATTATCCAGAATATGCCCAAGAATAAAAGAGACAAGATTCTGGCCTGATGACTGGAGAACCTCAATCTTCGTACCATAAGAAAGGAAGGACAGATGTCTGTGATAACTAAAGGTTTCTGGTATTAGTAGCACACGCTGGTTAAACAATGCTGCATATTCTTTAATCTAGACTTCAGCTTTATCTGTCTTAGCAAATACCTCCAGAGTAGGCAGCCTTTGTTAAAGAACGCGACACCAGAGAACAAATACTAAATTCACAACTTATTGAAAAGACAAGATAATATTATGTGCCTATGTACCTTTGCTTCGTAGACTACCATAGGGCTTTTGACAATGTGGACTGGGACAAACTGTGAACTGTACTATTGGAAATGGGATCATCTAGACACCCGGTGTTTATTGTTCGTCGACTGCATGAGGGACACTGCTTGGGTGAAAGTCGATAATACCAACTCCGACAAATGTAAAGTTGGCAAAGGCGTCAGAAAGACTGTGCTCTGTTACCAATCCTCTTCAAAATCTCCAGTGAAGGTGTGCTAGAGGAGTCGCAGAATGGTGTACTTATAGGCGGAACTAAAATTGCTAACTCGAGATTTGCAAATTATCACAGATGCAGCAAGTGAGGATGGGCTCATATACCTGTTGGATATCCTTTGAGCAATAAACTCTGAATACGGTTTCAGACTAAACCACAACAAATCAAAAATTATGATAGCAGACCGAGCAAATGAAAACCACCCAGACTCACTTGGAATAGGTTATTGTGAGATGGTATAACTTGAAGCCCGTGTGGACAATATCAACTGTAAATGTGAAATTCGACGAACAATACAAATGGTAAGATCTGCAACTTTTCAGTTGAGCAAAATTTGTCGTGACAGAAATGTCATGAAACGCACAAAGATCAGACTTGCCAATGCTCTAGTTTTCTCCATCTTTCTTTACGACTCTGAGACGTGTACCGTTAAGGAGACGATGTATTAATGATTTCGAGATATGAGTCTGGAGATACTTATTACGAATTCCCTGGACAGTCCATCGTACCAACACCCTGATTTATCAAGAAATACTTCCACCAAAGTGACTCTTCAGCATCGTATCCCCCCCTTTTTTTGATCACATCAACTGGAGAGTGGACAATATAGAACGGTTGTAGTTCAGAGGAAATCAGTTATCGAAAGGTGAAGAAGGCGCCCCCCTAAACGTCGGGTTGATATCACCAAGATGGGAGAAATCTTCAGCGAGACTGCGCACCTAACAGGACACCACGACAGATGGCATGATGCTATCAGATGTGCCATACATCAAAGAGAGGCGATTAAAACTTTTCATGAATCACAAAATGTCTGCCAAGATGTTGTGTGTGGGAGGAAGAAGAAGAAGAACACCTATATTGCATAAAAATCTACCTGGAAAACATTCTCTGGTCAAGTAGATTCAAGAAAGATACCCTAGCTGATGTACGATATAATGAACCGTTTTCATTTGATTCATGATTTCGGGAAAGTTATGTCATAGAATTTATATCTTTTAATATTCTATTGTGAATAATCAAGTAATTTACAAGCGCTATCAAATTTCCGAAACTATATCGATAATCATCATTATAAAGCTAAACAAATGTTTAGAAGGAACTCTCGAATACTAAATCAAAGAAAAATTTCGATTCTAACGTTTTTAAACAAGAATACTTTTCTTGAGTGTATTGAATCAGAGAATATTTTCCCTGTAGATTTTAATTTTATCTGACAATAAAAAGATAGAGGGAAAAGGTCGTTCATACTGTATAGAGTTATTTGAGACTCAGATCCCTAATAAATTTAATATCCCAACGGAATATATAGTCCACACAAATTAGACATTTCAGAAGAAATAATTTATAAAGTAATAATATTTGAGATGCGTACTCTAGATAGGGTTAGAAATAGATACCCAAAAAGTTACTCTCCCCTTATTTTACAAAAAAACACCTCTAACAGGGACTTAAAGCTGGTTTTTCACTTTCATTTTATAAACCGTTCATCGGAAGAGAAGAAAGTATAGAATATAAGAAATTTGTCGTTAAATTCTGCATAAAAAATGTTCTATTAACCTTGTAACTTATCCTCACCTATTTCACGCTAATAGCCCGAACAGAGGAGTAGTTTGGAGTGCACAGATAAAAATCGATCCTATGCGAAGTTTCACAGCGAATATCTTAAAATCGGTTACTTTAACGAGAAAAATGCTCAGGAATGAATTTATAGAGCGGAATTTTCTCTATAAGATGCATTTATAGTTGGTTTTGACGCAAATAATTTTTATTTATTTTCCCTTTTTTTTCCACAAGACTGTATTTTTTAATTTGAGCTCGTTTCCATTAAAATTCTGTCCAATTTTACTCATCGACGAACTCTTCAAATTCTGAATTTAAACATCTTTGCCCATGGCAATTAGAGCACATTGTTGAGAAGCGCAATCCAACCTTAACACAGCTGCATCATTTTCCCTTTTTGCAGCTGCAGGATATTAGCTGTAGGGTGGAAATTGGTGCTGGTAACTCGTTGGTATAAATAGGTGCTAAGATGTTGCCTACTTTCTTCCAACCCCAATCCGTTGTTTCCAAGTTTTCTCATCGCCAAGATTGAATTTGGATAAATACTCTGTAAGAATGTTGACGTAATGCCTCAGTTGTTGGTGGAAGTCTTGGTAGAATCCCGACAGTACTAAAATAACCGACCAACTTATTCAAAATAATGAACCTTTGATGATTCAAAGATGTCTCTTTTTTTGGGATTTGTATAATGCACGTGCGAATTGCTCTCCAGCACTTGTAATTTCTTGTTTCGTTGAGCTACGGTTGTTGAACATACGGACAACCTCTTGGAGATATTTTTTCTTTTATTGACGCATTCTACCGTTTGCACTTTTCCTTTACCAAAGAAAGTTGAACTGGTATCGCATCTGAACGCGTGAACAAACAAAACTGTCTCCTCATAGCTTTTTAAAACTTCCGAGGACTGCAAGTCACGAGAACTGTACGCTTTATTTTTATTTTTCCCTGAGCCTCTCTTAAGAAACCGATATCTTTATCTTCAGGTGCGCGCGCGATAAAATCAATGCGAGAAGATCATGACCACTGTATAATTTTCCTGAGATTCATTTGAGGCGTTATGAGTACGTCAGCGTCGTCTACAGCAGTAATTGTTTGGATTCCCTCGTTTTTAAACCTCTCCACCAATGGCGAAATAAACCGGTCCTTATTTGTGAGATTGTTTATCATTTTATTTTGCGTTTCAGTGGCGTGTTTTCATTGAAAATAATTTCCAATGAAATGCGTTTCAAAAGTCGCTGGCTGTCTTACGATGCTCTTCGTACTGCAGACATTGTCAGTATACCCGTTAAACACTACAGTCACTTTTTGCCGTAATGATTACTAATAAAGCGAACGTAGGCTGTATGAACGTCGTCAAAGGTACCCTGCCTTGACCATACTACAGCGTTAAAAATATCATACAGAGACGAATTCTTGGTTTTTCTCATTAACCCTATCTCATCGAAGAGAAGACGGGGAAATGAAGCAAGCTCAAAGTTGAAACATGACCAAAAATTATAAATACCCGACTGTTTATTTACTTATATTTAATTTTCAGAGTATCAGGATCTGAGAGGAGAAGTAAATAAAATGATACAGACAATGCAATATAATTTTAAGTATACTGTATATACGTTTAAGGTAATTATTCATATCTGAAGTTTTTATTGCTGAAATCTTTCCGAGTATAGCCTGAGCCCGTCCTTATATCTACATCGGTACTATACATATTTTACGTATAATTATAAACGCATCTGTGTGAAAAAATGGGGAAAATAAATAAAAATCACTTGCGTCAAAACCCGCTCGCTATACATGCATCTTATAGAGTGAATTCCGCTCTATGAACTCATTCCTGAGCATTTTTCTTGTTAAAGTAACCGGTTTTAAGATATTCGCTGTGAAACTTCGAATAGGATTGATTTTTACCTGTGTCGTCCAAACTACCCCCATGTTCTGACACGGGCGCTGTTAACATGAAATAGGTGAGGATAAGCTAAAGGTTAATAAAACATTTTTTATGCAGAATTTAATGACAATTTCTGACAAGTCCTCGTCAGGGGTGTCTTTTTGCAAAAAAATTCTATCTGGAGTACACATCTGAAATATTATTACTTTATAAATTATTTCTTTTATTTACTGTTTTTTAATTTAATCTGCGTATACTAATACAAGATTTTTTTTAATAAACAAGATGATCATGTCAAACGAGCGATTTCACTGAGACACGACAATATTTTCGAGGAATGGTATTAAGGTCGAGGTTGTTTCAAATATTCTTGACTAATTCTGCATTATATTATAATAATTGTTATTGCTTTTACGTGATATCACAAGAAAATGTTTAAATCATTCTAGCTATTTTATTGAAGCAACACGTACTGTGTCATTGTGCAGTGTATTTAGCATTCAGTTTTATAAGTACTTTCCATACAATTTATTATCATATATAAATTTCTAATGGTCTGCAATAAAATTAAAATACAATTGCAAATTCAAATGCCATTGTACTTGTATCCTTTACCTTTAAGTACTTCACTAAGGAAAGTAATGAATGTAATCTTTCATTAAATAAAATAAAAACACCACTGTCCAAGGAATCACTACTTCCACATCCAGATTTCTATCACAACGAAAACAATTTTAATGCTGTAATTGCATTCCATTCTGTGCGAATAATTATTTATGGAACTTTAATAACATAATCTATAATCCATAAAACGATATGCCACATCGGTAGTGGGGGTGGAAAAAGTAAAAAAAAAATTGAGGCTTTTCGTTCTTGTACACATACTAAATCACAATTTTATTTTTTTTTCACCCCATTTAATAATGGGGTGGGGGTGGTAATGCTAAAATATTATTTGAGATCTTAGCTTCCTTTATACATACTGAATACCAATTTTATGGATTCTAACTTGCTTGATTTACCTATTTACCCCCCTTTACTCCCAACCCTTCAACAGAATAAGATCAAAATATAATCTAATTTTAGATCTCATTAAAAATTTCAAGTCAATATCATAAACGGTTCCAGAGTAATCATGCGCATAAAAAAAGTTACAGACAGACCGACCGACAGACATAATTTTTTTTGGTCATATTTAAAATCTCGATGTTTCATAATATTCTTAGCATATTTAAACAATAATAAATTTCTAGATTTTTTTTGCGTTACTATACTTCCACTGGATGTGGAAGTAATAGGTATTATCACGAAATCAATTACATAAAGCAAAATCAACATTTCGATATTACCCACCAATAGAAATAGCAGAACAATACCATGATTTGACAAATATCTTGAGAAATCGGGCCGGCGCAAAACCGATGTAAAGGTAGAGAAAGAAATATTGAGGTGGCTTATTGAAATTACCGTTACTTGGCGGATAAAAGCACCAAACTTGGTATGAAGGGATCTCAGGGTATACTAATAAATATTAACCTAGGAGCCATCTGGAATTTCTAAAAATTTTCATGTACAGCACTAAAATCCAAAATGGACGACAAATACGACAAAATATCACATGTAGCCCATGAATTTTTAGTTTTTGACCCAGAATTAATTATTGTAAAACTGAAAATTTGCAAGATTGTAGTTTTGGTCCAGGATAATGTAGAAGAACGCACTACCGGGCGTCAAAATGACGCGACACCAATTTATTTCTCAGGGGGCGCCAGTCGCGTGCTACCCCGTTCCTCTACCTCCCAGGCGGGTTCGAGATAAGATGCACTTCGATAGCCGAATAATGGACCAAGGCTGCACTACCACAGGTCGGTAACGACACTCTCTCTGGACATGAATTCCCTCGTAGGGTACCTTTTGAAATTCTGGATTTTTACATAAAAAAATCCCAACCGAAGAATTTCTCAGCGGATGGAAGGCAATGGCTTTCAGACTATACAAGCGAGAGCGCTTACGCTAACGATCGATTAAGCAGAAAAGATTCATGCATACCTTCTCAGAATCAAAATGCGAGATTTTTAGAGAAGTCTGAGACTATTTGTAATTTCTTAATTATGACTGACTGATTTTAACTTAAAAAAGTTTTACTAAATGAATTTAGTTTCGCTAGAGACTACTTAGCTTTAAAGTTCTTGTATCGTGGCGGTTCACGTACTCAAACACATTCGTGAGGACTTATGACTGCATAAGTTTGATGGCGTTCAATCAGTCCACAATTTACTTGCCCCTATGAAGTTGTTCAATACTATCGATATGACAGCAACCCACCTTCGAGCGACTTTTAGGCAAAATTGAATTTTTGGTTTTTTATGCACGAGGCGTTTTCCTCTATAACTTTGTCATTTGGAAAGCCCCGCTATTGGTTTTCCTACCATCGCTTTGTCGGGACCACTCAACGCGCTGGACCAAATTGCGAGCCGCTGAGTTAATCCAAACTCTTTCTATGCCTTGTGCATGTGCACTGATTTTTATCAATTTTTGCTTATCGGCACTACGCCGGCTTTGTCAAAATCGTCTATTTTGTCTTTTAGATGCAATGCATCACTAAAATTTTATGCTGATACTTTAGAACGGGGCATTCAATGATCGTACCTTAAAGGTCAATGTCTTTGGTGGAGGAATAAAAATGAAAAAATATATCAATATTTTTTAAAGTATATTTTCGTGGTACTTTTTTAACTGGCATACTTTCGAAAAATCAACTTTCAGGCCAAATTTCGAAGCAGTTTTGAAAAATTATCTGCAAGTGAAATTTCGGCGTACTTTTGATAAATTAATTTTCAAGCCACATTTCGACACACTTTTTAAAAATATTATTTTTCTAAGTCCAATTTGTGGTACTTTTCAAAAGGATATTATTCATAAATCTTTGTCATTATATACTTTTGCTCTCATATCCTGAACCAAAAACATATTTTCCTAAGTGAAAATTCGGTGTTTCTTCGAATTTTCACCTGGTCATTTCTAACGCCTTATAGAACCCAAAACGGTCCTTATGGACTGATCTGTGCCTCTGCAGACTCTTAAAAATGTCCTTAAATGAAATTTTTGCCTAAGTCGAATTTTGATTCTGTCTTCAACTCAGGACGATTTCTACAACAATAACACCTATCGAAAGTCCCCTACTCTGCCCCGTCGGCTTCCCTGTTTTTGCGGAGCAACAAGGGCCTAACTCGCAGAAATTGCAGAGCTATAAAGTGCAGCAGAAATGTTGTTACTGATCCGCTTTGGGTCGAAATGATCCTAAAAGTTTCGAAGAAGCATATTCGTTCGTATTTCAGATGTTTCCATGCATATTTTGTTAATAATGTTCCGTTCTTTAACAGCGAAACTAGCAGAAAAAAAAAATATTTTTTTGATCGCATTTTTGAATACATATATCGTAGATGATGATAATATCAACATTTTCACTTACAAATTATGGCCAAAGAGCTAATACGAAGGCTATCAGCCTCAAATTCTCAAAATAATTTTGACGACCAACGCGTATTTTTCAGGTAAATAAAAATAGTAACATGGACCTTTTCGGACCGATTTTAATCGAAAGGTGGGCTCTTTAGCTTTAATTTTAAAAAAAATTAAGTCACTAGTGCATCTAACTGTTAGCCGCGAAACAGACGACAGCGTTTTCGCTGCTAGAGTGTAATTTTTCAAGTAATATTTTAATAAACAAAAATTGAATAGCCTGGCCCATTTCAGACCACTTTCAATCAGAGGGTGGGTTCTTTAGCTTTAATTTAAAACAAAAATCAAGTCCCTAGTACATCTAACATAGAAGTTAATCGCGAAATAGTCGTTGACGGCGTTTCCGCTGCTAGCGCATTTTTTATGTTAAACTAAAATAAAATAAGATCTATTATCCTGGCCCTTTTGGGACTGATTTTAATCGAAAGGTTGGCTCTTTACCTTTAATTTAAAAGAAGAAATAAGTCCCTAGTACATCTAATATAGAAGTTGACCGCGAAATAATCGTTGACAACGTTTCCGCTGCTAGCACACTAAAATAAAATGAGAACTATTAACCTATTAACTATTAATCGATATAAATGACACGAAAACCAAATTTTTAAATGAGACAACCTGTATTTTTTTGTATATTTGGATCCTGTTGGCTAAAATGCATATGATTTGACCTTCAAATATTATTTTGATTTTCAAAAAATAAATTTTTTAATTTTTAGTTTTAATAATAGAACGCCGCGATTTTACCAAAATTGTTAAAAATTGGTCTGTAAGCACCTTTAAAATGTCTCTTCAGATATTAACATTAAACACGATTTATTATTCATTAAGTTCAACGATATGGGTTTTTCAACGAAAACTTTTTTTTTTTAAATGGAACCCTATGGGACAAGCTGTTATTTAATTAGATCTTTAAATTACGAAAAAATTATATGCATAATGTCTACTTCCTCTTTGTACTAAATTTATAATTAAAAGAAAAAAATGTTTTGATATATATTTTTTAACATTTTAAATTTTAGTGCTGTACATGAAAATTTTTAGAAATTCCAGAGGGCTCCTAGGCTAACATTTATTAGTATACTACCTTCATATCAAATTTGGTGCTTTTATCCGCTAAGTAACGGTAATCTTGAAATAAAACTCTAACCAACCCCACTAAAATGGGGAGCAGCTTGTGGTTGTCGAAAAGCATCAACCTATGTCTGTATTTTTTTCATAACATTGACAGGAAGCGAGATAATTCAAGAAAACGAAACTCAAGGTGGCGGCGTTTTCACTGGGACAACAGAGGTCAGAAATTTACATACACACTCGGGGTAGACCCCCCCCCCCGCCCCTCCCCTACAAGTCTTCAAAACGTCATGGAGTTTTTTTTTAACTTTTTAACGTCGGCCTATTTCCGCTACCAGGGCCTATCACCGACGCCAGGAGACGAGCTACCCCCAACCTGGAAATTTTGCCGAACCTCTTCCCTTAAGAAGAGTAGGGATCTTTTACTTGCCTAACATTTAATAGACAAGGGACCGCCTGCTTTACATCCCCTCCGAAGGATGGTATATCCACTACGTAATCCTCGTCTGAAATTACGTAACTTCCGAGTATACACTGATATACAAGCCTCTAGAAGGTGGGACGAGAACGCTGTATTTCCCAAGATGGGGGTCCATCCAAGTACTAACCGCGCTCGACGTTGCTTCAATGGAATATCGACTGATATTCAAATCAAAAATCAAATCAAAAACTAGTTTATTTAAAATTAAAATAATACAGCATTTGACCCTCCCCAGACATCCACGGCGATATCCACGGCGCCAGTCGTCGTGGAAATTGAAAGACCGGACGAAGTGAGGCCAGGTAGAGCTAAGAGGAACTGAAAAATAATATAATATCTCCTGGTCGCGGAGTGCAACATAAATATTAATTAAAGTTAAACAAGTAAAAAGATAACTTAAAATAATTGAAATGAAAAGGAAAAAGGTGCGTGTATAAATAAATATCAGAGATAAATATGATGACCACGTGGGAAAATTATCGGCCAAAAAACCCGCTTCAAGTAATTGCAAGAGCGAGCGCCTATGCTAGGCCGCACAATTTATGATTTAAAACATTTAAAGTTTCAGAAGATTTTGATATTTACAAAAAATATAATTAGGAAGGGAAAAATTTAGGAAACGAACAAAAGGCAACAAACAGAAACGAAGAAGGTAAAAAGAGTTATATATCGGAAGTTGTGTGTGATAGATTTTATAGTATAGAGAAAAGGGGATATGGCTATATAGGTTGCCGAAAGATGGGCAACGCCTGATATGGTAATTTGTGTTTTATGCGAAAAGGTGCATTATGCTCTCTAATTTGAGTAATGTTGTTTGTAAGCGGACTATCACCAAGTTTAAATTGGTAGAATTTTTGTGATGTAACTTTGATGTAGTCCGCCAGTGGCATTATGTTGTGACAACGTGCATAAAGGTCTCTTAAGGAGGTATATCGTGAGGAATTTTAGATGAGGCGCATAAATTTATGTTCCAGGACTGTTATTTTCTTTATTTTCGTGACCGACGTGCTGCACCACACCGGTGCCGCGTATGTAAGGGCCGGCCTCACAATAACAGTATAAATTAATTTTTTATTATGTCTGCTGAGTCTACTATTCCTTACCAAGAGCGGGTACAGACTCCTGGACATGAAATAGACGGTCCGCATAGTTTCGTTTATATGTCGGTTAAACGTCAGTCGTTTGTCTAAGCGTACACCCAAGTACTTCACGCACTCCTTTTCTGGAATTTGGTTTCCCCTTATCAAAATTGGCGTTAAGAGACTGATATTCACATTGAAGTCGCCTCTACGCTCGCCCCTAGTCATGGAGTTAAATTCATTTTCATTGAAAAAAATCCTACAGACTGGAGTACTCACATTGTGCCTAAACGAGGCAAGAATCTTTCGATAATAGTCTCGTTTAATAAATATAATCTTTGTGAGGACTTCGCTGGCATCCTTCCAGAAACATTGAATACCCAACGATACATTCAGTTAATATCAAACAGTTGAGAGTAAACTCATGGATAAATTATGGATGAATCCCACAGCTGATCGAACTTAAAATGCTTATTATTTCTAGAGAATACGTCTCCAATGTAATTTAATCTATGTCACAGTGAACCAGCTTAAGGCAACTGGAAACAGAGTTGTGAATTGACCTAACCCTTCTAGGGCTGGAAGCTAAAGCTAAATAAGCATGGGAGAAAATTCCACAAGAACGAATTTATAAACGAATAAACGAAAAACGCGAACAGAAAGCTGGATATTTGTATTCATAGCACATATGATAATGGTTTGGTGTTAATTCAGTCTGTTACGCAAATAAATAATACATCAGATTTTCCTAAAAGTAATTTACTGAAATTGATTTAACACTTTTTTTAATTTCTGAATACGAATAACTTGAAGCCGTTTATTTAAAGATATTGCTGTACTGCATATTTTCAATTATCATTTTTTCAAGGTGGTGCATGACGCAAAAGTATTGCAAGAAATGCTAAATATCTTTAATTCTTCGTATATAAAAACTACATTTATATGATAATTATTTTGCTTGAACCTTTTCGTAGGCATCAATATATAAATATTAAAGTGCATAGTACTAATAACTTAAATGTTTAAATATTGATTAGTTTCAAGTTTTGTAATTTTTTTGAAACGAAGTCAGAAATCGTGCTAATCAACAACTCACACAGTTAATTATTGCTTAAAGTATACAAGTTTAACATATACCTAAGTATAATAAAGACAAAACATTTTAAAATACACATTAATGGAAACAAGTCAAAACAACTAGGTACTAGCTTACACTAACATGCACTTAAATACATGATATCACTTTTTGTATTTTTGAGAACAGAGTGCAAACAAAACAAAAATAAAAAACGTTAGAGTTTTACATTCCCAAACAAGAAAGTGAATCAATTGATAAGAGTCAAGATAACAGTCCTCGACAAATCAAAATTTTGAGGTAAATACTTGAATTTTTGATATAAGTTACTTGGAAGTATTTGAAGACGATTAATGAAAGAATTTTTTTTTCAATCCCCGAGAAGTGGTGAAAAAAATATAATAAAGTGTTTTATCAAAATTACTCAAACTGTGTAAAAGCTAGTAAAAAAAGTTTCAAATAAATTGTAAAGCATGAAATTTTACATAAAAATGATCTCTTGACTTTTTCTGATATTATTAAAATTAACAGAGTTAGGGTGGTTAGAAGTTAAGGGATGATATGTATAACTTTAAAAAATCATAGCATGCTGAAAAGTTGAATGAATTAAATTTTTTTTTCCATTTACTCAGAAAAATATAAACTTTCGTTTCAGAGAAATGGATTTTTTTTAAACTGTTAATAAAAAAGTTATAACAATTTTAATTTTTTTATTTTCAATTAAAACCATTTTGAACTGTGAAACGATTTTTTTAATACCTTTCTCCATCATTTAATTTATTAAACATTGGCTTTTGAAACTTTCTTTTACTCATCATTTTCAGCCAGGTATGAAATTGTTTACTTGCTTAAATTTTTTCTAAACCTACGACACTGCTCTTGTGACGTCACGATAACTGAAAAAAATAAAGAGTGCGTACGACAAAGGTAAAATTGTTTCGTAGCTACTGCGTTGCCTCCGAAATGCAGCGGTTGTGAATGTTTTGGTGAATATATGCTCCTACAAATTGTTAACAAAATTTTTAATTGTGGACAAATGTAATAAGTGTGTTCTGTTTAAAATCGGACCAGAAACAATAACTTCCCGAATTTTTGAAAATTTACAATTTTCTTAGCGGGAAGTTAACAATTTATTATCACCTTTGCTTGCGGCTATTTGTTTCTTTGTAAATTTTATCAAGATTTAAAATATCATATTAATTTTTTTGTAGAAAAAAAATTTGAATTCAAAATTTTCTAGACTATGGACTTAAAAAAAAATCTAAAGCACCGTCGAATTCTTCAGTCAATTCCAGTTAATTTGAGTACCTACAAGCCTATATTTGGTTACTTAACACACACGCACACACATGTGCACACAGAGCGCACATATGCGCACGCAAAGCGCACATTAGCGACTCTTACAATTCTAACTTATGGGTATTAATTTTATGCTGTATTGAGATATAGATGTGAAGCATGCGCGTCTTGTAGGCAACGCAGTAGCTACGAAACAATTTTATCTTTGTCGTACGCATTCTTTATTTCTTTTCAGTTATCGTGACGTCACAAGAGCAGTGTCGTGGATTTGGAAAAAATTTAAACAGGTGAATAAATTCTTACCTGCCTGAAAATGATGGATAAAAAAAAATTCAAAAGCAAATGTTTAATATGAACAGAAATGGTATATAAAAAAATTCGTTTCACCGTTCAAAGTGGTTTTAATTGAAAATAAAAAATTAAAATTGTTATAACTGTTTTATTAACAATTCAAAAAAATATAATTTCTCTGAAACGAAAGTTCATATTTTTCTGAAATAGAAAAAAATAAATAAATTCATTAACTTTTCAGCACGTTATGATTTTTTAAAGTTGTACATATCATTCCTTAACTTCTAACCACCCTAACTCTGTTAATTTTAATAATACCAAAAAAGTCAAGATATCATTTTTATGTAAAATTTCATGCTTTACAATTTTTATTTGAAACTTTTTTACTAGCTTTTACGCATTTTGAGTAATTTTGAAAAACTCTTTATTATATTTCTTTTCACCACTTCTCGGGGGTTCAAAAAAATTTTTTTTCATTAATCGTGTTCAAATACTTCAAAGTAACTTATATCAAAAATTCAAGTATTTACCTCAAAATTTTGATTTGTCGACCTATTTGATTGGACTAATAAATTGATAATTTGTAGGTAGTCACAGTAAAATTATTTTAATAATTCGTAGACTAAACTATAATCAATATGGAAATTTATCGTTTGAAAATAACAAAATATTTTGTACGGTTGAACTTCTGTCCTTCAAATTAAAAATACATAAATACATAAATGTGTTTCTGGATGTCGGCTAATAACTTATCGTGAGAAGCACTTTGACTTTAACTAGGGAATCGATGTCATCTGAAATTTAATTTTCTAGGGGCTCATAATCATGTAAAAGAGTCGAATCTTTCTACCAAAGCGGCTTACCGTGGTCTGCTAATAAATCACAGTCACAAAATAATCTTTATTTTGCTACACTCGACGTATTTACTGACGTAATATTTTGTCGAAATTTATACATTGCTTTAAATATACAGAGTGACTCACTTAAAATGAAGACACCCTCATAACTTTTTTATTTTGTTTCCGATTTGAATCAAATTTTACTCAAGTATAGAACAAATTAGGATCTAATAATGACCAGAAGAACATTCGCCTGCTACAAAGGCAAAGCCACCTGCGGTACCAAAATATGCGGAAAGAATAAAAACATTTCGAATGTTAAAAATTCTAAAAAATGCATCGGAAATTTGATTTGGTTATTGATGGAGGAGTTCTCATACATAAGCTCATTTGGCAAAGGGGACCTTCAGTTTCCGCAATTTGTGGTAGATACGTGAAATTCGTCAAGATCCACTAATATGATTTTTAATTTTTTTCAGCATATTTTGGTACCACAGGTGGTTTTGCCTTTGTAGCAGGCGAATGTTTTTCTGGTCGTAAGTAGGTCCTAATTTGTTCTATACTTGAGTAAAATTTGATTCAAATCAGAAACAAAATAAAAAAGTTATAAGGGTGTCTTCATTTTAAGTGAGTCACACTGCATATTTAAGGAAATGTACAGATTTCGACAAAATATTACGTTAGTAAATACGTTGAGTGTTGTAAAATAAATATTGTTTTGTGATTGTGATTTATTAGCAGACTACGGTAAACCGCTTTGATAGAAGGTACCTAATTAATTTATTTATTAATTATCTATTTTGGCTGGTGAATATCTCGTAAACTATAACACATAGGAAGAAAATGAATATAGACATTCTTGTAGGAAATTTAATTATGTATTTTGCATAGATTACCTTTTTCCGCACGACGCATCGCTTCCGAGTCATAAGCGAAGAATCGAAAAAAGGAACCTTTCCACCCCCATCCCCTCTGAAGCGGCGGAACTAGGGACGGGGAGTTTTAGTATGTTTACCTCCTAACTACCCCCAATTCTTGAAGAGGAAAATTCTCCCCTCCTCCATGTTTTCTACAATCCCCTTTTGGGCATTCATTGATTGGACTAGGTATATTGATAAATTGTGCAAATGTTCAAAATTTCAAAAATATGTTTAAGAAATAAGACAAAATATCAAAGAGGACAGAGAGCTTTTGCATGCTCACTCAGTTTTACTTTGTGACTATTTAACCTATTCATGGGTCTATCCGGAGACACACTGTATATAATTTTAAGTGGAGTTTAGTAGGTTCTGCTTTTGCGTTAAGCACGATACGTTTTTGGTAGAAAATTTTATAAGGAATAATTGTATATAGGTATTTTTATCAAAAAGTGCACCGTTTCTGAGATAATTAAGAAAACCAGAAAATGGGGGTCGAAACGACCTCCTAGGGTACGAAGCACACTATTTAGGGGTGGGAACTTTTCGATTTACTAATTCTTATGCTATCCTTAACATTTTTACCAATTTTCAAAACTGTATGAATTTTGTCCGATATATTAAAATATTAACTGTTATTTTACTGAACTAATACTCGGATCACCATCACCCATCCAATCAGCGTTGCTTACTGTACTGAACGAGTGTCGGAATTTAAACCGGTGACCGTACATCATCTCCTACAAAATGTGGTATTTAGTTATAATTTTTTAAGGTAATGAATGACTCAAAAGTATTTTAGGATTCTAGGCAACAATAATGTAAGAAATATTCTTTAATTTTTTGTACTTATATGAAAACTACATTTTTTATAAGGTAATTTATATTGCCTGAATCTAAGCGTATAAATATTTCAATAATAAAATGCAGATTAGGTTTTAACAACTTTAGTATTTTAATATTCACTCCTTTCAGAATTAGTAATGTTTTTGGCACAAGGCAATACACCGTGTTAATCAACAACTCATGCCGTGAAAAAAATTAATTATTGCTGAATCAGTGTTTTACAAAAACACTGTTTGACGTATTGTTTGCCAATTGACAACTCAGCCATTCTTGGTACCGTGTAATAGACTTACAAATGAATTATCGTAGGTTTTAAAATACCTTTCTGATATGTAATTACTTTTTAAAATGGCACCCAATATTTAACACTGAAAGTTCCATAAAGGTCGCCAAAACGGGTTTTATATATATGGGAGGCAGTTGGTCCGGGGTTCCAGCATTAATATTTTACTCAGAGTAAATAATTTGCCTTGACCTTGCGTCACATTAACTGTACATTTTTAACAGTTCTAAGATAAATTGCTGAATTATAATAAGCCAGACATTTAAAGCCAAACGAATATAGATAAACAAGTATTAGGTAAATATTTGTTTTAAATATTTATTTAAATTGTCTTTATTTTACTACATTATCATTTAAATATATTCAAATCCTGATTACTAAGTCTACTCTGTATGAAGTTGTCTGGGAGAGCTATTCTTGAAAAAGTCGGTATACGAATATCCGCCATATTAGTCAATTTTCGTACAAATCTGTTGTATGTGTATTCTCGAATTCATTGGATGGCTTCGTATACGATCTTTTTAAACGAACTTGCAACGGACGGTAAAGACCATTCGAAGTTCTAAATTCGTATACGATAAACGTGTAACTCATAAAAAGGTTATATGATCGTTTTATTATATATAATTTTAAGTGGTGATTGTAATTAATTTCTATAATAGTAACAAGATCGGGAAATCATTTTGCATGAAAGCTTATTTGTTGTAAGTTTTAAAAGAGGAGAATAATATTATGATTACATAGGCGCACAAAAAAAGTCGAGTGCTAGAAGGCAGACCTATGTATTTCCATGCATTTTGACCCGCTGAACACGAATCTGATGTCCGTTTTGCCCGAATGCTCTTGCATTTTTCTAACCTCAAAAAACACCTTAAAAGGGCCCCAAACAAGTAAATAAAAAGCTTAAATGAGCTGATCACTATATCTATACGTAATTCAGAGTGATGAAACTAAAGATGAGGTCAGAATTAGCCGATTAGTTAGGAATTTTAACAACCTCAAAAAACACCTAAAAATGCCCAAAAATCCAAAACAAATAAATTAAAAGCTTAAACCAAGAACTTTAAAACTAACATAATCTAAGGCAAGAGCATTACACCAAGAATTCTAAACCTAACATAATCTGAGGCAAGGGCTTTAAACCAAGAACTTTTAACCAAAAACTTAAACCTATTATAAAATAAGGCAAGAACTGTTAAGTTCCTAAGGCAAGAACTATTAAGGTTTAGAGTTCTTGGTTTAGAGTTTTTTGTGTAAAGTTCCTGTCTTAGAATATGTTACATCTTGGTGCAAAGTTTTTGCCTTAAGTTTTGTTAGATTTAGAGTTTTTTGTTTAAAGTACTTTGTGTAAAATTCTTGCCTTGTTTTTAGTAAATTCTATGTCCCGAAATATCGAGAAAAAATCAACAATAAAATAAAAAATATTTATCTAAAATGTTATAGTATGGAAATAGTGGATAAAGGTTTTCCATGGTACCTTGCATCATATGTTATAAGACGATTGGCAAATGGAAAGGACGTTAAAAAGTAAAATACAAAAACTCAACAATATGGAAGGAGCCTGAAATCCGTGAAGAGTGTTATTTTTTAGCAAGATGACAGTGAATATGAAGATAGTGAATGTGAGTGTTCGATAAGAACTAAAACTCCCAATATTTGGTGAAATGATAAACTTAATAATGTTACTAGAAATCTTGGTCTATCTAATGGTAGGGAAGAATATTTAGCGGCGATTATGGAAAAAGACAATTTAGTATCAAGTGATGTTCGTTCTAGCTCATACAGAAAAAGAGAAAGAGAGTTTAGAATATATTTTACATAAGGAAGAGAACACTTGCTCTTATATTGTCATAATGAAGAATATACTTAAACCTATCGTATATAGATTTTAGATAAATATTTTTTATTTTATCGCTGATTTTTTTTCTATTCTTCGAAACCTCAAATTTTCTACAAACAAAACAGAAGGAATTCCCATTATTTACACAGTTTTGCAAATTTCTTGTAGCCCTATACTCATAGGAAGCCAAGTTTCCCATTTCACCAGAACTGCGGTTACATGATGACGACGCTCGCGGTCCCGCTTTCCCAACCTGACCGGCCGCTGATACTGGGGTTTGCCTCCTTTGCATCGTAAACTCTTTCTCTACTTTTGCCATGACGGCATTTTTTTACCTAGGAACTTAGCCGAAATGAACCGTTGCCCGCCGTCACCACGTGGAGGTGTCCTAGTCACAAAAATAGAAAAAGAAACAAATCGCATAATATGACAATCAAACAGAATAAAGAACTCTATACAATTCTAAACAGCTATAAGAAAAAAAAAGTAAAAATTATCAAGGAAGGGTGTAGGTAAATGTTAAGTCCAAACGATATTTCTCTCTCAACAGAGCAAACTTTATCCGACAAATTTTTCCTAAAAATGCCACTGTTCAGTAATATTTTACTTTAGATACTTGAAAATTTAAAAGTTACCCATCTCCGGTTACTAGGGTTGATGAAAATATATGCTGAAATGATATCGCTCTATGAAGTTTGCAGATTGCGCTTTAATTACTTCCACGTCCAGTGGAAGTACAGTAACGACAAAAAAATTTTTAAAAATTTTTATTGTCCAAATAGGTTTAAAATGTCATGAAACGTCGAGATTTTAAGTTTGAGCGAAAAAAAAAATTTCTGTCGGTCTGTCTGTCTGTCGGTCTCTGTCTGTCTGTCTGTCTGTCAGTCTGTCTGTCTGTCTGTCTGTCGGTCTGTCTGTCTGTCGGTCTGTCTGCAACTTTTTTTTGTGCGCACGTTTACTCTGGAACCGTTTACGATATTGACTTGAAATTTGGTACACGTATGTACTTTAACGAGATCTAGAACTAGATTATATTTTCATCTTGTTCCGTCGAAGGGTTGGGGGGTAAATTGGGGTAAATTTGGGGTAAATGGGTAAATCAAGCAGGTAAGAGTCCACGAAATTGGCATTTAGTATATACAAGAGAAGCTAAGGTCTCAAAAAAATTTTTGGCATTAGCCACCCCCATTACCACCCCCACCTCCTTATTAAAGGGATGAAAAAAAATTGTGATTTAGTGTATGTACAGGAACCAGAAACCTCAAAATATTTGTTTACTTCATCCACCCCCCACTACCACCTCCCTATCACCACCCCCACCCCACTACTGATGTGGGGTATCGTTTTATGGGTTTTTGGGGTAGAGGATTTCAAATATTATATTATTAAAGTTCCATAAGCAATTATTTTCACATACAAAGTTTTTTCGTTGTGAGTGACTTGGATAGAGAATCTGGATGTGGAAGTAGTGATTCCTTGGGCAGCAAAGTCAATTTCAGGCTATGATTCAGTCATTTTTGGGTACGTTTTCATCCTAAATATGGATTTTACAAGCAATTCGATCCTCGCGCATAAATTCTGACAGATATAGCGATCAGTTCATGTAAGCTTTTTTTTTACTTGTTTGGTATTTTTCGTGCATTTTTAGGGTGTTTTTTGAGGTTAGCAAAAATGCAAGAGCCAATCGGGCAAAACGGACATCGGATTCGTGTTCAGAGGGTCAAAATGCATGAAAATACATACATACTTTTTTTTGCGTGCCGGTGTTATTATGAAATCGGTGTTATTTTTCATAATTTCTCAGTAGTTCACCTGAAAAAATGTTTACATTTGTAACCAACTAAATCTGTTCCAAAAATATATGTTCGAAATATTGATGATCTATCTATATACTCTTTCCTTTCTTTTTTCAATAATACAATTATTAAAAACTTTGAAATCTGGAGAAAAATTTAATAAATACCTACACTAAGTTTCAGAATATATTTAGTATAACTGTTGAAAAAGACACTCACTATTTATATTATTGAACAGTTTAGTGGTCTGGTGTCAAAAAAATTATCAAGAAAAAATAAATGGTCGATACAGGTAACTAATGAGCTTCTTAGATCAAACCAAATAGGTACTGCATTTATTTAATAGGAACCTGTACTTTAGCTGTCAATGCATCCTTTCAATAACGAGTTTTATTAAAAGACAACATATATGTCAAGGTATATGTCATTATTCGAACTTTACAAACACATTCGAAATGTACTTTGAATGGAGATCAAGAAATGTCAAGAATATCGTTTTTAGTTCGAAGACGGACTTTACATGCGATCAAATCACGTATACGTTCTATTTTTATTTTCGAATAAGCTACAGAATAGGAGTCCTGGTCATTTTCAGGAGCACTTACATTTAGTCAATATGGCACATACTTAAGGAAAGTTTCCATTATCACCGTTTGATTTCCTTTTAGTTCCATCAAAAACAACTTTGACTGTTTTTCGATGATTTTACAAAAAAAAGAAACGAATGTTTTTATCATTAATTTAAAGGTATACAACGGATTCGTTTTAAAAGGTGGAAGCTTGAAATTTGGTTTGTAGATATTGCCCATTAGGGCTCAGATTTTTCATGAAAAAACAATTGAATATCACTTGGGTTTTCCGGAAGTTGGTCTAAATCAGGAATTTTATTTTAAATTTTATAGAGTTGGATAGAGATTAGTATTCCCTTTTTAACCGTATATCACATGCCATCTTTTTTCAAAATGGTGGCATAGGAACCATTTTTTCTAAATGTAATATGGTGGCAGTCTGGCGTTATTAATGAAACATATGTCACACAACTTGTTAAGATAACAAACAAAATGTGTTTTCTTACTGGTTTTTAATTAAAGGACCCCGGAACAAAATCCATGAAAATATTGATTCGGTGGAATCGGCTGAAATTTTGGTATTTTGTAGTACGTCATGCTGATCCAAAGTTCTTATCACATCAAGCCAATCCTATGGACAGTTTTTGAGATACAGCTTGTCAAAGTTAGGTAATTTGCGTCATTTTAGATAGTCAAAAACTTTTTTCTCCTAAACTATTAACTTCAGCAAAAAATTGCAAGGGTCGAAATATTTTTGTTCTAGTTCAATAAATCTCAAGAATTTTTTACAGAATTTTTTTATCAATTTTTAGGTTAGGTGAAATATATATATGACATATTTCGGCATGCTTCGGTGGAATTGGCTGAAACTTTGCTATTTTGTAGTTAAAGTCATGCTGATCAAAAATTCCTATTGCACTGAATCTATCCTATGAGTGGTTTTCGCTCCAGGAGTGCTTGAAAGTCTAATAACGAGGTAACGGGTAATCTATATGTACGTGTTTATGAATGGTTTCCAGCGTGTTTGTGTTCGTGCGTGCATGTGTGTGTGATTATTTCTATCAAAGAACCTGCTCTTACCGGCACTATGTTTCTTATGAGAGCGTTCTCATTGCCAACCAGGGTGATCCCATTTTTTTGGTTTCACTTTCTATCTGTTTATTTTTACTTTTTGTTGTTTCTTAATATTTGCTTTTTAGTTTTTAAATATTGAGAACATCCATAGGATTTTCAGGAACAAGTGCTCTGTTTCCAGCATCATGTATCGTTCGAAGAAGAATCATTGATGGATATTTTATGTGATTTTCATGCCGTGTGTACCCCAAAAACCATAATACGCTTGTGTTTTCAGCGGTTCCGCATCAAACTCATTAGAACGATTTTTCTCACACTAGTCCTACGACTGTGAATGAAATTCTTGTACCAAAGAGAAAAAAAATTAAAAGACAAGAAACTAATGCAAAATATCGACAGCCCCCCTCAATATCACCCACTTACGGTAAAAAATATTATAAAAATAAGCTTGTATTATTTTTCAATATGCGTATAAAGTCGCGTCCCTGTAAATCAAAAGGTTTCTGAAATGTAATAATAATAATAAATATAATAATCAATTTTTGGGTGCCATTTTCAAAGGGCCGTAGCTCAAGGTATTTGCGAACATATTTTTGCATGTAGAATCTACACCAGAAGTTTGTCATCGATATTTCTGGAGAACTCTGTATACACTGGCACATACATACACACAAACGCATACACACAGTACACAAACACGCTGGAAGCCATTCATAAACACGTACATATAGATTACCCATTACCTCGTTGTTAAGACCTTCAGGCACTCCTGGAGCGAAAACCACTCTTAGGATAGACTCAGTGCAATGGGAATTTTTGATCAGAATGACTTTAACTACAAAATAGCAAAGATTTAGCCAATCCCACCGAAGCATGCCGGAATATGACATATATATATATATATATATATATATTTTACCTAACCTAAAAATTGATTAAAAAATTCTGAAAAAAATTCTTGAGCTCCATTGGAGTTGAGCAAAAATATTTCGACCCTTGCAACTTTTTGCTAAAGTTAATACTTTAAGAGTAAAAAGTTCTTGAATGTATAAAATGACGCAAATTACCTAACTTTGACAAGCTGTATCTCAAGAACTGTCCATAGGATTGGCTCGATGTAATAAGAACTTTTGATCAGCATGACTTGAACTACAAAATATCAAAATTTCAGCCAATTCCACCGAATCAACATTTTCATGGGTTTTGTTCCGGGGTCCTTTAACAAACTTTTAATTTGTCACAAAATGGGATACATTTTAGATATTGTTTAAAATATCAATATTTTTCATAAATTTTTTCGAAAATTTTGAATGGGAACCACTAATTTAAAAATTTATATTGGTTATTATTGGTTTTTGGTTTTAGAAAAAAAAAAATTAAAAAATCTAGACAGGTGCATTTTTCATTATAAAATAACTAGAAACACACGGTATGCATGAGATATACATACCGTGCGTGTAACGGAACGTTAGACATGGGAAGTAAGAATTACAACGTCGCGTGTGCCAGTTGACTAAAATGAAATAACAGAGCTGGGATACTTCGATACTTCAGTAGTCGAGTGCCGGCCGGCAGGCGGGTTTTACTATTGCTGAGTTGTCACATCTCTCGCGCTATGTGGATGTACATGCCCATTTCGCAATTACACGCACGGTATATGAGGTATATAAACGCCAAAGTTTCTTGTATTTTCATTGTTTGTTACTTTGTGGTGTCATTCTTGACAAATTTCGTTAATTATTAGTTATTAACTATTCAAACAATTTGTAGGTTTCATTAGCAAGCTCTTAATTAACAAAATTTAATAACTAAATTTCACAAACTTGTAGCAAAATAAAATCGTTTAAATCAATTATTGTAATTGTTTAAAGAATTTGCGTTACTCTATTTTTGACCTTATGGGGTAATTTTTGAGATCCTATAAAAAGGTTTTACAAAGGAATAATTTTAAAAGAAATTATTATTTCGTATCTCTGGACAGTGACGTAGCCAGGATTTTTATTGGGGGGGTCCGAACATTTTTTTGTAAGTATATTATGTATTGTTATGTAGCTTTCGCACAATTCTTATGTAAATTGGCTTACAGTCAAATTGGCTGAATTTTTAATATGTTGTAGATTTCGACTTTCTGATCAAAAACTCTCATGGGCCCAACTCGATCCTATGTACCTAGTATCCGAGATACTGCTCAAGAAATGTACAAGAATGACCTTTTGTACAATTTAAATAATTTCGAATTCATGTTTTTTTTTCATACATTTTATATTGTGATTCGTTCTAATAGCCCTTTATAATATTCTGCACTAAAAGCATTTGTTGTTTTAATAAAAATAGCGTAGAAGAAATTAAAGTTTGAAAAATGTTGGCGAAGGCGCCGGAAAATCTGTAGAAAAATAACAAGTGAAAATAATATTTGGTCATATTGGCTAAAACATTTTTTACACAAAGTATGTGTCTTCCTGATCAAAAAACTTTAATTGAAAAACTTTCGGAAATTGCTTCTTTGACCTCTAACAACACCCCATCAATAAATACAACTTATATTCCAAGTAACCGGCGACTATGCAATTTAACGAGGATTTCGCTTGGCTAGTAATAGAAATAAATTGAATTTACTTATGATTCCACAAGGTTTTATACATTTGACTGAATTAAGGCTCCGCCCTGTCAATATTGCTGCAATAAATTGCAAGAAATTACGATTTGCAACGGGACTGGTTGGAATCAAGATTTGTAATCGGCCAAAAAAAATTTTGACTAAAACCGAAAGTAAAATCAATATAATAATTTTAAATATCATGTTTATTAATTATACAAATGTCAATAAATTTCGGGGGGGGGGGGTCCGGTCCCCCAGGACCCCCTGGCTACGTCACTGTCTCTGGACAATTCTGAAGAAGGCACTCGTGTGAGATTTGTATTTCACTGCATTTTCACGATTCTACGGCAGTTCACGAAAAAATGTCTTTTCCTAATAAGAAATACATGGGAAACTTCATGGACTCAAAGAGTCGTGCTAATACTAATCGATTGCTCGAAGTTGGACGAAACAAATTCTTTGTAAATTTCAAGTATTTTCAATACATTTTTTTGCTTTAAAATGATAAGAATCCTATCATGTAATTCAATACTTCGTCAGTATTAGCTGGAAGAGTGGTTGCTTTGATTGGTATATTTTTATATTAACCCGACCAGATTGAGACACCAATATACAGAAAGTAGGTAATTTCACATTAAATAATAAAGTGTGTCAGTTGTGATTTGCTTAATACCTAAATAATATTTTCTAAACATAAAAGCAAATAAATTAAAAAATAATTAATGGTAAATTTGGGCAGTGAGACAAAGAAAATCGAAACTTTTTTCCACTGGTATAAATTTTAATCAAAACAATATGGGGGTTGTTATTAGCTCTGAGAATAGTACTTTAATGCTTAAAAGTATACTACTTTATCTGTTGACATTTTTCACTTTTCCCGTAGAAAAGTTCCTGAATATTTGCGGTGTGTTTGTGATTGGAAATAATATGCAGGGACCGATATCGCCCCCTGAATAAAATGTGTTAAACTTTATTTTTATTATCAGATGTTATCTTTCAGGGGTCTCGACGACTTATCATGTTCACAGTGTATTAATTTGTTAAAGAAAATTGCTCAAGGAGGAAGGACTGTCATCTGTTCCATACATACCCCCAGTGCAAAATTGTTTTCCATATTCGACAATGTTTATATAATTGCAGAGGGCCAATGTGTTTATCAAGGATATGGCCCTGATGTGGTTCCATTTCTATCCAACCTTGAACTTGAATGTCCGAAACATTATAATCCTGCCGACTTTAGTAAGTTACCTAACAAATGATTCCTATAATTATAATTATTTTTTTTATTTGCATAGAAGGTTTTTCCAAATAAAAAACAAAATATGTCGGTCATGCATAATTCAATGCCAAGAACATTTTTATTTGTCTGAAATGAAATGAAATTAGTGGTTTTGTTTCTAGGAGAACACATAATTAAACAATAATCATCTTACTGTATCAATCATATTTTTAATAACAATTTATAATGTCCTCAACTGATATTTTTAAGGCATAATTAGATAGCTTTCGATTTGCCTCGTATATCCTGGAGTGGGAACATGGTACAGAATATAACTAGAATTAGGCAGGTATAGTTACAAGCACGATATATTGTCCTCTGTCCATTCACTTGCTGCGATAGTGTAGGAAGCCTTTTTCTCAACTGTTTATTTTTGAATTATTTCATAATAAAAAATTTAGTAAATAATTAACGCATTCGATTCACAAAATATTAGCCCTGAAAAAAATTATTAACCATTTCATTTACAATTATAAAGTAAATTAGAAAGGGTCGGATAAGCATGTGAAAAATGCCCCTAAAAGAAATTACATGAAATGGACATGAAAGTATTCCCTTGGATGTAAGAAAATATTTGATATAATATTATTCCAGAAATCTAAGAGGGTCTGAATTTTTGCAAAAAAGGTAATTGTTAATTGAAATTTTATTGTAACTTACGTAATTGTGAAGTCATAAAAAATATTACGGCGTATTTGGGGCGAAATTTCAATTTTAAAAAATGAATAAAAATAAAAAGTGCCTTTCTTACCCCTTTTTTGAAAAGGTGCTACCATGTATTTTGTCTAACAGACCCGTCTCTGCATTGCTAATGTATTCAATTTTTTTCAGATTTTTTATTTTGGTGGCACATACTGAAACAAAAAATAAAATCCTAGCCAAAAACTATTTATTAGTTTCGACAATCACTAATTTCTACTAATATAATATATATTATATTGGTAGAATCGGCGTCTTTCGAAGTTCATGTTTTTTTTTCAGTTTCTCTCTATTGCATGGAAGTGACGAAAATATTGTTACAATGCGGCTACTGTTGATTCTGTGATTTTATAAAAAAGTACTAAAACATACGGGGTGATCTACCATGACATGTGGAAAATTTATCAGTAGGTTCAGTAGGTTGTCCCCATCGAAAGGAGTTAAAAAAATGGAAAATTAAAAAAAAGTGACCAAAAAAATTATCTTATTTTTTTTTATAGAAATGCGCCGCCAATGACTTTAACCAATCTGATGTAACGCGGTACAATCACTTTATCAGACTTGGGATTGACACTATTAACATTAAAGCTGGAGAGGGTAGAAGTGGCTTTTTGGTTTTAATCAAATCACACTACAAAAATAGTAATAATAATAATAGTTATTATTAGCTAGAGCTAAAGATAATACACATCAATCGAATAAAATAGCGAAATAAATCGAAAAGACATTGACCCTATGCTAGTGAACTTTACAACAACAAGTAGATATAAGAGACCGGTGACGGTAGCTTAGTGGTTTAGCGCGTCTAGCTTGCATACTGGCGTACCTAGCGAAGCAGGTTCAATCCCTGCTCCTCGCGAAATAATTTTAATTATAAAATTATCCCCAAGAAATGGTCCGGACTCCACTATAAGCTGTAGGGCCTCGTTTCTCTTTACCTAACACAAATTCATTCTAGATTTTCAAGGAGTTACTTTGGTGACTTGAGAAGCGGTTAAGAAAACATTTTTAAGAAAAACATTTAAGAAAAAACATTTACTTAAATCCGTCAATAACACAAAAAAAAACCAACTTCGGCGGTGCTTTGTACCTGCCGGTGTCCTGATTGTTCGACCGAAAGCAAAAAACGCGGCACGTTGACCACACCCGTCAGCTTCACTCTTTGTGCCAATTAAGGAAATGCAATATCTCCGATATGTTCTTTCACAAGTAATAGTCGTAGCTGTACGTGCTCCCCCCGCCCGATCCTTGGGGACAATGTTCTTCATAAAGATTAAAGCCTAGGGAACAATTTAAGACGTCCTAAAAAAAAAACTGTCTGTACTTTCAAAATGATGGCCATATGTTAAAAAAAACTGTTGCCAATGTTGCTTTTGTCATTTAACACAAAAACTAAAAAATATGGACAAAAACTTTTTTCACAACATAGGAGTTACCCTTTTCCAGATAAATGAGTCCAAAATTAAGAAAACATAGAAATTCATATATCGGTAAATCACTTAGAGGAACTAATTGTGACAATTATTGTAAGGTGTATAATATAATTTTATATTATTAACATAACAAAAAATAAATAAACTGAAAAAAATTAATAATAATAATAATAATATTGTAATTTACAGACATTTATCTCGAAAACGGTAACAATGATATCTGGAAAATGGTAACTCCTATCCAAATATTGTATAGGAACAAAATTATAGAAAATTTTATGCACTTTGTTTTATGTGCCGAAAGTTTTTCTCCATCTTTTTTAGTTTTTGTGTTAAATGACAAAAACCATATTTGCAAATTTTTTTTTAAATGGACGCCATTTTGAAAGTGCATCCAATTTTTTTCCTTAGGACATGTAAATTGTTCCTTTTGCTTTAATCTTTATGAAAAATATTGTCCCCAAGGATCGAGGGGGTGCACGGACCCTTAGGGTGGGCTCCCGTAGTATAAGTTCATCGCCCTATTACTGACACGTAACAGTAGCGTATCTTCGTAAGTTTTAACCTTTTTTAATATACTAAATTACCTCAAAAATTTTGCAAGGGCTTTTCCACATTGAAGACTAATACACCATTTTATTTTCCTCATACCATGGTAAATTACCTTGTATAACGTCTTTAAGACTATGGAACCAGAACAAAATATACAACTTGGAGATTTTAAATACATACTGGGCAAAATGACTTACAAACCTGACAAAGGAGATATACAATTTGTGGATTTCTCATTCAGAATTTATTTCAAATTTGTTAAAACGAACTTAATCTGTTCAGACATTTAGTACAGGGAAAGATTGAAAAAAATCATTGTAACTCGAAAAAAATGTGTGCAGACTTTAAACTTTGGTTATAGGCCAAAGTTCACGATACAAAAAAGTTTAGGTGTTTTATGGATCCGCGGGAGCTATTATAGGGGATAAAAAGAGTATTTTTAATTAAAAAAATTGATTTTTCTTTATTTTCTCGGCATTTACAAAAATATAGTTCAAATAAAAGTTGTTTCTGTCAAAATTATCTTTAATTTGGTGTTTCTGAATTAATTTTATGGCAATAATTAACCGAAATATGACAATTTTTCGACGGCGGGATGGCGGATGGAATCTTTTTCTAAAACAAGTGTTTCAAAGGGACAAAATAAATTGAGCTTCTAGGTAATGCTATATATTAACGAAAAACAGCATTTTTGAAAGAAAAATTAATTACTGAGTAATTAACAATAACAAAATGGCGACATTTTGTTAACAAAAATGTGAAAACGCACATTGAATCGGCCATAACTTCATTATTTTTTATGATGTAGAAGTAAACAAAAATCATTTTAAAGATTAATTCATTACCTTTTATTTTATTTTTTAGAACTTTTGATGGAAGTGTCACAGTTTCTAAGATATTCAACATTTTAAACTAAATACTTCATCCTAAAAACGGTCGGATGCCATCTATAAAATTAAATACCTCCGAAACAATCATAAACACACAAAACACAAATACATAAACAAAATAAATTTATTCTCAGTTTATAAGCTTCATTATTGATGTCCACCATATTTTCTCTTAAACTAATATTTATTGAGATATTTGCAGAGAAACAAGAATGTTACGTTTTCTCTAAAATCCCTTTACAGTTTAAAATGCATTTTTTTTCTAAAGCAAGCATTGTAAGCCTGGGTCACACTACATATTAACGAAAAATAGTATATGGGAATATATTTTTTTAATTACTGACTACTTACACTAACAAAATTGCGACGTCTTCATTTAAAAAAATGTGAAATAGTACATGGTTTCTGTCATAACTTCTTTCTTTTTTATGCTATAAAAATAAAAAATAAATCATTTGAGAGCCTAATTAATAGTTTTTCATTTTAGTTATTAGCGTTTTTGGCTGAAGTGCCATAGTTTCTGAGATATTTAACAATTAAACTAAATACTTCGTCTTATAAACGTTCGGACACCACCTTTAGACTTCCAGATCTCCGAAACCATTAACTCTGCAAAAATAAGAAAAAACGAAATTCATCTTTATTTTAGTAAGCTTTGTTATTTTCCTCTAGCATGTTTTTGCTTAATGTAATACCTTTCGATTTATTTGACGAAAACGTATTTGAAATACCACTTTTCCAAGCTAAAATCTCGAATTTTCTAGTAGTTATAACTTGCATCTATCAATTTATATGAAAAGTTGCATAGAATATGTTCTTCTTAAAATTTAATTCTCTCTCAGCTCCAATGTTTTTGTTTTTTTTTTTTAGGTGCTACCCCCTGAAAAGGGGTGGCATCCACCCCCTATAAATTAACAAGCCCTCGCATAATATAGAAACTTCTTTTTTTTATGCGTTTACTATTAAGCTGCCAAAAATGAACGAGATCTAATTCATATGACATTATTCCGAAGTTAAAACCTCTAGCATTTCGGTTAATTATTGTTATAAAATTAAATTAAAACACCCAGTTACAGATAATTTTGTCAGAAACAACTTTTATTTGAACTATTTTTTTTTTGTAAATGCCGTATTTCCCTATAAAATAGAGATAAATAGATTTTTTAATTAAAAATACCTCTTTTCACCCCCTATAGGTTCACGTGGATCCGTAAAACTCCGAACCTCATTTGTTTCGTGAACTCTGGCCTATTTTGAACCTATAACCAAAGTTTAAAGTCTGCACATTTTTTTTTTCGAGTTAAAGTTCACCTGTACTAATTAGTCCACAAGTGAAGTAAGAATACATTTTTGTGCTATCGTAATCCAAATTAGCAAAAAATTCAATTTCTGTGATTTTTAAAATTGTACAAAAATGTTAAATAATGTTACTGCATAAATTCTAAAATAAATAATTATTTATTTCCAACTGTTCCTGTTGCCTTTAAGAGCAATTTTTTTACAATTGTTGCAAATACTTTCCTTTGTGTACATTTAATTCATTATTTTAGGATATTCTCAGGATATACTCGAGATGATTTTCTTCGACGTGCCCTCAACAGATATTTGAACGACATTATAATATGTTCGGCTTTGATGTTCTCGAGGAGGACATTATTATTATCAATTTAACCTCAACGAATAATTTTAGGACAACAGTACCTATATGACTTGTCTGAGAAATCTTCGTTTAGGATATTTTTAGGATCAACATGTCATTTTGGGTATATATTCAGGATGAGTGTTCTCGACCGGCATAATCAGAATCGAATAAGGATATTTTTAACACATCATGTGTTGTGAGCGGTAGATTACAAATCGTCAAATTATCAACATCAATAGATACTCTTTTGGAGATATTGCAGGAAGATTTAGTACAAAAATAATTTTTTCCTAGTAAAAAATCTGTAAAGGTATTTACGCAAAACTTCCCTGCCTATTTAGCACCATTTATTCATTGTCTTTTCTCTAGGGTGACTACCCTGTATATTATTTTTAACTAAAAGTATATCAGATTTTCTTCTTGGCGATAGTGACAACTACAGGCCACATATTATTTTCCTCAGGTGTTTCTTAATTAGCTATTTCTTGGAGTGACCACTATATTTTCACTAATAATATATCAGGTTTCATCTTTGGTAATAGTGACAAGATTTCAAATATTATTATTTCCTACCTTCGTTTCTTAATGACTTTTTAGGATGATCAGCCTGTATATATTTTAACTTAAAGTATATCAGGTATTCTTTCTGACAAAAGTGACAACTACATTCAAATTATCATTTTCCTCCCTCGTTTCTTAAATTATTGTTCTTTTAGAGATACACTTATAACGAAAATATACAGGGCAGTCCTTTGCATATTTTTATTATAACTATATCGGGTTCTCCTCGGTAATAGCGTCAACTACATTCCAAAGATTATTTTCCATAGTCGTTTCTACTAAATAATCTATTTAGGTTAACCATATTTTTTTAACTAAAAGTATTTATTTTTTTGTCTGGCAATAATAGTGACCACTACAATCCAGATATTATTTTTCTCCGTCGTTTCTTAATTATATTATTATTTTTAGAGTGACCACGCTATCCGCGTATTTTTCACTAAAAGCATATAAGATATCATCTTCGATAATGGTGTCATCTATATTCCAAATATTATTTTCCCCGTTTCCCTCATTTCTAAATAAATTTTATTTAGGAGTTGTACATTTTTTTAACTAAAGTTATACATATTTTTTATTTCTGACGATAGCGAGGGAAGTAAAAATGACCAATTTGTTTAAGTAATTTGTTAATGAAAAATTTGGATGATTAGTTAATAAGTCATTTCTGTTCTCTGGTGCTTTAATATGAATTTCAATTATTTTCAAGTTTAGGAAAAGCATTTACATGAAGTTAAAAATTAATATTCTTGAAATTCACTTTTATGAGTTTTATTTATACGTTTGCACAAACAAAAAATTTCTTGGCACATAATGAAATTTGTGTATAAATACCTTTTCTGTGCAAAAAGAGAGAGGTAGAATGCTTTTACGTCTAAAAGTAAATTACAAATTAGATAATAAAAATTATTTTAATTATTCTTGCAGTGATCGAATTATGTTGTTTGGAATATGGAGATTATCATGAACGAATGGTCACAGCAATTGATAATGGAAGAGCAATTTATAATAAAAAGAATAATGAAGTTTGTATGGAAGAAGTAGCGTTAGATAATAATATATCTTTAATCAAAGAGTATCCACCTTTATCCGATCAGAAATTTGATCACGAATCTGGCTGGATCAGGCAATTTAGTATCTTAGTAATGCGAATGTGGTTACAAATGTGGAGGGATAAGGTAAGAATTGTATTGTTTTAGTTTAAAATTAGTTAATATAGAGTTAATTGCATGTAGTTGGATATCAACATTGTATTATATACCAAAATTCACATATTAATCTAATAATTTTAATAATACTGAAATTGACTTTAATAAGTGGAATATGAAAGGAAATATAGTCAATAACACAAAACATCCGTGTTTTCTTAATTTCCATATATAGACTTTTCACCTTTTCCTCATTTGAAAGAGAAAACTGGTGCTCTAGATGGCGTCTAAATATTAAAATTATAGAATTTTATAAAAAAGCGAGTGCTGTTTGATTTCTTGGTTGACATTACATTTAAAATATGACGAAGTCTGCGGATTTTAAATCTGTTTTGTCTACCAGTACATATTTATTTATACTTATTACATTTTTAGTGTTATTTACTACTGAGGGTATTTTTGTACATAGCCATAGGACTTATAATTGGTACACTATATATAGGAATGGGACAAGATGGTGCCAAAACTATATTTAATTTTGGTTTTTACTTTACCTGCCTTATTTTCTTCATGTACATACCAATGATGCCGGTTTTATCTCAGTGTAAGTATGAGCTTTTGAATTTTGTTATTAATTGTTTTCGCCAGATCGTATTTTTAACGAACTTGTAAGACATTGAAAGATAATACAACATACAACACTGTCACTAATTTCCGAAGAAATCTGCAAAATCACAATTAGTTCCTTTAGTGGGTTTGCTTCTGTATGTCATTCATTTACCAGAAAGTCACCAATTGGAGCTTGTTGGTAATTGTCTAATTGGTTGAAAATTTGACGCCATTTTTATCTTAATTATTTCGAAAAATAATGCTTATTGAACACATTGAACACATTCAAAACATTAAAGAAATAATTTAACAAAAATTTAAATAATATTGACAACTGAAACAGCATTATGTCTAATAGTTATTAGTAAACATGGTATCTTTTCAAATCTTCCAATTTGTTATCTTGTGGATTGCATGGCTTACGCCAGAAAGATTTGTCTGAAAGGTTTGAAAACATTTGGGAATTACTGCAAGGCTATTTGTTCTTATGTGAGAAATATTATAACAGCAGCAGCAGCTTATTTGATTCTTGCTTTGATAAGTTACCAAAGAGTTATGAATGAATTCGTCGTGCTACATATGGACCAATTAATCAGTAAAAAGTCATATTTTGGTCTTCTAGTTCCAACCGAATCAAACATGAAGACTGTTTCAAATCATGGTACTAGAAAATTGAAGGGCCAAATATGCATGTCTTTTGTAGGGCAACATTTCCTAAGCCAGCCACATCCACATCCATACATCAAATCAATTTAAGACAATACTAAATTGTAGTTCTTTGTAGTATTGCATTAAAGTGGTTTGCTATAGAGACATGTATGTGATTGGGTTCAAGAAGATGTTGCACTACAAAAGACTTGCGTATTTGGCCATACAGTGCTTCAATGTCTAGTGGATACGATTGTGTAACGAAGTCATTTTTCCGATGCTAAAATGCATTTAATTTCTACTGTACTTCGCTACTAACACCGCTTATATTCGAATATTTATTACGAATATTTATTTGAAATTAATCAGTGCTGCCGACCTTCGCATATTAGCGAAAGTAAGACTGAATATATTAAGCCGTGATTTTATCTTGTGTAGAAAATGTACCTGCTAGGATTTGGGAAGGTTTCTCAAATATAAAAATTACCAAAATAGATACGCGTAGCGCTAACAGTGTAGTCATCACAAGCGCGACGTTCCCGTAGTCAGAGCACAATTTCAATAAGACATTACCGCTCCAGACTCGACCCAGTAAAACAAGTCAATTGACCGCTAGCATTACCGTACCGCCTATTACTAATCTGAGCCACCGTTTTCTTATCAGAAGTTCCTGTTCAACATAAATCAGTGCCTAAACGGGATTATTTAAAAATAATTTCCGTTAAAAGAATAAAATATAATTTCCAATTTTTGCACCGTCAAATTGTATTTAAAAACAGTTATAAAGTATCACATTCCCAAGGTTCGTATTCAAGCGACTATGTGAAAGAAATTGTTGGTTGTTTTTGTATAAACGTACCTGATAAAAAGGGCATAACAAATATTTCAAGAAAATATCAATAAGCTAGTTCTTTTTATTCAATTCATTTTAACTTGAACCTGACATTTTGCTGGAGTGATAAAAATCCGTTTTAAGTATATTTTATTTTGTTTTATCACAATTTTACAAACTAGAGTAAAATCTGCAATTTCCATGAATTTTATAAAATTTGTCATAGTCCGGGGACTTTGGTCGAAAACCTGAAAATTCGTGAAAATTATTTATTATAATAATTTTGTTACCAACACCATTTTGCTTGAACTTTGATAAGATACCGCTTGGCGGATAGCGTCAACGCGCTACCACTGTACTTTCACTTAATACCGAGACTTGAAGAATTTGGCAAATTCATACCGATCCAATCAAATGTAACTTCACCGGTCAAATTTCCAGAACAAAGTAAAATGTTAGAATTATTATTAGTACGTCCGTCTGTCTCCGTTATTTGCGTACATCGATAACCGTTTATTTAATTGTTGCTGTATTACAATCTACTTTATGTAGTTTTGCCAGATTCTTTGCTTTCTCTGATGCATGAATTTTGCTATAAATATTTGCTTTCTATTACCTGGTATTTGAGCACTGCCTGTTTTTACCGATTAATAGTTTTTTTTTGTTGCTTACTGTTTGCCGCTTACTTTCATATCGCTTATCAATTTTTTTTGCTACCGATTCCTGTATTAACTTTTTATAGTTACCAGCTTGAGTATCGCTTAATTAGCACTGCTAATAGTCAATCGTAACCTAGTAAGGAAATAATCTACGACCTTCCCTCGTCCGATCTAGTCAACCGTATAACCTTATGTATATGTTCTAAAATGAAACATTTCTAAGCTTTATAAAAGACAAACACCTTATGAGTGTCTCCGATTTTTGATTACATTTTTTAAATTTATTTTATTGTTGATATCTGTTTCATATTTTAATAAACTTTGTTATGTACAGGGTTCTGTATTTCACTGTTGAATGTGAGAGAGAATCTAATCTACCGTTTTGACCTCTGGACGTAACCCGTTTCTTCACTGAGTTTATCCCCGCCCCACTGCAACAGGCTGTGTTAAGAGGCTAGTGTGGGACCTTTGCCCCACGTAAAAATTGTAAAGGTGGCGCCCGAGTGGAACCGAAGTTGATTTCGACGCCAAAGTGACGCTTCCACTCGTTTATGCGCTAGGCGACTGGGAGAAAGCTCGTCACAATTGGAACAATCTTAAAGTTTGACTTTGTTGGAACTAAATGTTCAAAATTTGTCTATTTGTACACGAACAGGTATTACATTTTTAGTAGAGTAAAAATTAATTGATTCACATATAGCACAACGAATTCGTTTGAAACTCTTAGGTGACTCCTGACTCAAATTAGTATTTGAACATAGAACATTTCCAAACGTTAGAGAGAACATGGTATACAGGTACATGATGGTTGTTAGTTCTTGTAACAATCTCGAATAGTGTGAAAGCTCAATTTTGTCTTGTTTTCACACCTTTCGTTTATTCTGTTGTAATGTACTTATTAACCTTGTATCGTAATATTCTATTGCGTCTTTCTGTATGTTTTCAGTTCCAAGAGAAATTCAACTTGTAAAACGAGAACACTTCAATAAATGGTATAGGCTGAGCGCTTACTTTACCGCACTGACGATTTCGACTCTTCCTGTTCAGATCGTGTTAGGAACAATCTATGTTGGTCTAGTATTAATCCTTACGGATCAGCCTATGGAGATCGACAGAATATTGATGTTTTATGTAGTCTGTATGCTGACTGGAATTATTTCGGAAAGTCTTGGAATGTTAATAGCATCGCAGTTATCATTAGTTGTAAGTATAGAATACAAACTTTCTCCATTATAGAGACCGATATAAGAGAATATAATACTGTAATTAATAATGGATTCTCGAATACTGCCTGGCGTTTTCGAGATTATTTCGGAAGGTGTTACTATACGGGCCCTCGTATATGTTTACGAATATAAATTATAATATAATAATACACAGGTCTGCAAAAAAAAAGTTGTCTGGATCTGGGGTCAGACCATAAGTTTCTTATGTATTTTTCGACGCTGAATTCGAATCTATTTTTAGCTTTGCTCTATCACGTCAGGATTTTGAGATATCCTAAACTAAAAGTGCAAAAACACGTTTTTTTTTACATATTTGAGGTTATGTAGCTTTACGAATTTTTTTCTCAAGAAACCATGTGTGGTATCTTAAAACACAAGTCTTCATCTTTAAAATGCCGTTGAGTTTGCTCAAATATCTTTTTTTTTGCCGAGATATCGAATTTTGAAAATTGTCTATTCATATCATATCTTTCCCAATATATTTAATTAGTACGGAAACCTTATGGTCAGTATTTAAATTGCAATATCTCGGCGAAAAAAAAAGATATTTGAGCAAACTCAACGGCATTTTAAAGATGAAGATTTGTACTTTAAGATCCCACACATGATTTTTTGAGAAAAAATTTCTCGAAGCTACATAACCTCAAATATGTCAAAAACCGTGTCTTTTGCACTTTTAGGTTACGATATCTCAAAATCTTGACGTGATAAAGCAAAAAAAAACAAACAAACAAATACAAAATAAAACATCAAATTCCGGTTCCTAAACCCATAAACCCCAAACCTAAAAATTCAAAACACACCGACCAACAAACGACAAAAAATAACAGCGATTTAAAATTTTTTATATGTTTTGGGTTAAAAGGCGCCATTTTGAATTTTCAATAGGTGATAATCTAAATCTGAACCCGGCATTTGAAAGAGCACCCTTTTAAACATAAGTACATGAATCTGAATCCGGTCTCAGAATTGCTCTATCTCTCTCAGGATTTTGAGATATCGTAACATAAAAGTGCAAAAAACACGGTTTTTTGACATTTAGTTCTCAGTGTTTCGTGTACGATTTTATGGTAGAATGAAGTTCGGAAAATATAGGCGAAAAATCAGCGATGAGGTGGTTTCTCGCTCGAAAAGGGAGGAAGCGATCATTTGACAGGTGAAAACTCTTTAGATTCTTACTTCCGTCGGGAACCTGTACCCAAAATATAAGTTTTTTTATAATTTTTTTTCTACATTTCCTAACTTGGGTTTACACTTCGGTGGACACTTTTTCGGTTCCTCTGCTCCAGTCTAACACATTTGTGAATGACAATTCCCCCACTCCGTGGGGGAATTCCCAATATCTTCCTATTAGTTAGGTCAGTGCCAGGTCAATGATATTTGTTTGAATAAATAAGATTACTCTTTTAATTTACTGCGTTATTCAGTTACCAAGTCCAATATGGGGCTGACCGTTTCTCTCGACAACAGTACCAATTTTATAATAAATACTGCTCTTTGTGTAGTCTTTCGCTACTACGAAGCCAACCAAATAGATCCAGGTCATGTAGTCCAGTGGAATGGAGTGGGTCAGGTATGGTTTTCTGTGGTGACTGTGCCATGGTACGGGCCTTTCAGTGAATTTGGAGATTGTCAAGATACCTACCATAATTTCACTAGGCGAATACCGGAATTGGCTACGAACGTTTCGAAATTTGGTCATGCGAGTCTCGATTATTTCACAATAACTGGAAAAAATGTCACTTACAACGAAGCTGAAGATCGGATAAGAAACTTGGCGTATTGGGGCGATGGGTTCAAGGTTGCTGGGAAGACCATCCAGTTCTCTGGGGGACCTCCTGCTTATTTGGTAAACGGATGGGAAATCGACGTCAGTGAATATTTCGGTCCTATCAAAATCAGCGTTTATTGATAACCTTTTTATTTTTATATTATTTTATCAAAATATGTAAGTATAAATAATGTATGAATAGCAAAGTCGTTAGAAAAATATTGTCATTATTTATAACCTTTTAACATTCACAAAAATGCATCTATAAATAATGAACTTTTCATATGTAAAAAAATAACAAATATTTTATTATAAAACGAGAATTCGAACTTAATAGTAACGAGATGCTAAAAATTGAATTACTGTGTATAAACAGAAAAGAAACATATATATTTTTATTTTTGTATACAGGTACCGCACTCTCGTGAACTTTCTTTTTGTTTATTTGGCGACAAAAACACATTCTTTACAAAAAGTTTCGCATATCTTGAGAAGTCGTAAACAGTTGTCCAACTTATAGTAAACTATACAGGGTGTTCTGAAAATTAGAAAATATGAAATCGACCTTGTGCAAAGTAACTTTTAGAATATTTTGTTCAATAAAGTTTTTTCAAAACTAACGTGTAGCTTAAATAATGAGTTTAGTTGCAAAATAAGGAAAATCTCTTTTCGATAAAAAATAATATTTTATTCAGCAGAATAATTGATCCTCGTTTTATGTGTATTGTTATATTTAGGACTTAATTAAACGTTAATTAACCAGACCAAAAGGTGTGTTGTTATTTTGGAGACAAACTCTACATTATGGATGAAATTTTAATAAAAATAATTATTCACATTTTAAATAATTTTATTTTGAGAGAACAATGAAAAGGACCTGGGTTGATAAGGTCCATTTTTGACCCATGGTAGGGTCAAGAAAATTTTCTTCCAGTTGAACCATCTTCAGATTGCTTTCCAAAAAGTTAGGATATGCACTTTCTAATTTCATACTTATATTACTTCCACATCCAGTGGAAGTATAGTAACGACAAAAAATTTAAAAAAAAATTTTATTGTTCAAATAGGCTTAGAAACTTAGTCATGAAACGTCGAGATTTTAAGTTTAAGTTTGAGTGAAAACAAAATTTCTGTCGGTCTGTCTGTCGGCCTGTCGGTCTGTCGGTCGGTCTGTCTGTAACTTTTTGGTGCGCACATTTACTCTGGAACCGTTTAAGATATTGACTTGAAATTTGGTACACATATGTACTTTAACGAAATCTGGAACTAGATTATATTTTCATCTTGTTCCGTCGAAGGGGGGCAAATTGTTGGGGTAAATAGCTAAATCAAGCAGGTAAGAGTCCAGAAAATTGGTATTTATTATATACAAGAGAAGCTAAGGTCTCAAAAAAATTTTTGGCATTAGCCACCCCATTATTAAAGGGGATGAAAAAAATTGTTAGTATGTACAAGAACCAGAAACCTCAAAATATTTTTTTACTTCGTCCACCCCCACTACCACCCCCTCTATCACCACCCCCCACCCCACTATCTATGTGGGGTATCGTTTTATAGGTTTTTGGGGTAGAGGATTTCAAATATTATATTATTAAAGTTCCATAAGCAATTATTTCCACATACAAAATCTTTTCGTTGTGAGTGACTTGGATAGAAAATCTGGATGTGTAAGTAGTGATTCCTTGGGCAGCGGTTTTTTTCTTGAAAATATTATAAGTACCATAAATAGTCTCATAAACTTAACAGTCAATCTATTACCTGATCTGTGAATAATTCCTACAAGGAATTGTTTCCTTGTACGTTTTTCTCAATTATCTCCTCTCTTGCTAGTTCTGCCCAGCATTGCAACTAGTTTTCTCTATTGTTAATATTTTGCGATTTACAGCCGTTAGAATGGTGAAAATCTGTGCTTCGCTTCAGATTTTTGCAATTATCCCTGCGTCCGTTGCTCCTACGTAGTAATTATTATCAATATTGTAAATTATGAATTTTTCCAAAACTTTTGTTAAAACAATTTTCTTATACGTATACAGCGTGTCCTCCGATTGAGTTCGCTATAGGTGAAATGGGCAAAAAATTTTCGATTTTTTTTTTTCATATTTGAAGGTTTACCCCTGCTTATCTAAAAAGTAATTTTTGCTGTACTTTTGTTTTTTTTAAATCATGTAGGCCATGACAGTTAAGCAAAGACGAATTTCATGTTAGGTAAAGTACCTTTTCTGTAAAAGATTCAGGAAAATGTCATTAAGGAAAGTTATTCAGATTAGAAAGTTATAGTCCTATGCAAAGTTTCAAGAACACACGCCTACTTTGATGATTTTGATTTTTTCAATATAATTGCATTTTATGAAAAAAAAATAAAATAAATAATATGCCAGTTTACTAAAGTGTTTGATCTAGTACATAATGAAGCAAACACTTTAGTAAACCGGCAACATTTTTTTTTCGTAAAATGCAATTTTATATTAAAAAAATCAAAATCATCAAAGTAGGTTATCAAAGTAGGTTATGCGTATGTTATTGAAATTTTGCAAAGGACTATAGCTTTTTAATCTGAATAACTTTCCTTAATGACATTTTGCTGTATATTTTACAGAAAAGGTACTGTACCTAACATGAAATTCGTTTTTGCGTAACTGTCATGGCCTACATAATTTAAAAAAAAAAACAAAAGTACACCCAAATATGAAAAAAAAATCGAAAATTTTTTATCCATTTCACCTATAGCGAACTCAATCGGAGAACACGCTGTATATACAGGGTGTCCCACTTAAAACTCCCGGCGCCATTTTCTCGATAACCAAAAGCGATATTTGAATTCTAGAATATATAAATAACAGTTTTGAGTAAAAATGCTTATTTTACACATTGAGGTATAGATGGCGTTGCAATGCAATGAAATTTTTCGATCCTGGGAACGATGAAATGAGTTGTATAAGATGGAGAATTATATTCTAAGCAACTTTTTTGATATGAACAATTTTCGAAAAATCACTGGTTTTTGAGATATTTGAACTTCAATATAATTTTTCAAGTAACAAAAATCCCATTTTTTTCATATATCTACAATTTATAGTGTAAAATTTAGTAGAATATACAACATAAACTTGACACAAAAATTACACAATACACATACACAATAAACAAAAATGTCAAAATCTTTAATTTCCAAATAGCAGTTGCAGCCCCACCTTTGTTTTACTTAAAAAAAATAGTATATTGTGTATTTAGGTGTGAAAGCAATACATTCCCGGACGACGATGCAAATTGTTGGCCGAGGCGCTAGCCGAGGCCAACAAGCATCGAAGTCCGGGAATATGCTTTCACACCGAAGTACACATACTATTTTTTCTGAAATCACAATCAATATTATTATAAATTAAGGAATTTGTATTAATGCATAACATTTCTTCATTAAAATCTAACTGCTTACTAATAAATGCAATTTATATGTGAGTTGGTTTGTCTGCGTGTAATTATTTACTGTCTAAAATATATATAAAAAACCATACGGGAATGTTACTTTCCCGGCCTAGGCCGGGAAAGTAACATTCCCGTACGGTTTTGTTGATCGTTGCTTGGCAACGGATCTTTTCCGGTCTGTTTTCTGATTGTTTCTTAGCAACGGGCTAAAATACTGGAATTGTGCATTTTTCGATCTGAAATCGCGCCGAAAATGTAGACATTGCCGATCGATTTCAGAAAAAAATTATTTTGTGTTCTGATATAAATGTTTACAAATTACCATCTAAATGAGCCTGATTCACTATGAAAAATGTCTCAAAGGACTTATTGTCTAAACTGTATTTTAAAAAAGTTATGACGATTTTAGACCAGGCAAATCTCATCAGTGTAAAATAGGTTTGGCGTGAACTATTTGGGGACAGTTATTTGTTTATCGCAATGGATAGCTCTATTAATTTAGGATAAGCACATAAAGTTCCAAAAAATTCCGACGTGAGTTAAAGCAGCCATTTGAAAAAAATTACCACCAGAAACATTATCTTTAAAATCATATATTTCAGTAACCGTTGCTCCGATTTTAGATTTCTTTTTTTTGCTCCATTCCTCACTTCATATTTTACAGAAAGTATGATTACATATTTTACGATAAATTAAACGATAAACTTAGGAAATTAAAAAATAATTTAAATATTACGGAAATTTAAACTTTTGTAAACTCGAGACGTTTGTACTGAAATTTCTAGTCAATTTTCACAAAAATAATTTTAATAACAGTTCTAGAGCACAGAATTAGCTTTCATTTGTTTTTTGACCGATGTTACTAATTCAAATATTAACGGAGTAATAGTTATTTATATATAAAATTGTAATCATTTTTAATAATATACATTAAGGTATAAAGGGTGTTCAGTTAGTGTTCTCTCGGAAGATTGTGCAAAACGGCTAACTTTATAAAAAAACTTTCTAAACAAAATTTTTAATGTTTCGTCTCTACTACAACTTAAAATTATTTTTAATTATACAAGGTGTCACAAAAACGAGTCACACAAGAAAGTATAATTTTTTTAAATAGAACAGCCTGTATTTCCTTAACGCCAGTTAAGCTTCCAAGGGTCCTGTATTACACTCTAAAATATTTTGCCAAGTTATGATTTTTTCTGTTTTTTTTTTTTGATCAATTTAAAAACATTTTTTGACTACCATATCTCCGCGATTTATTAATCGTTATTTCTAAAAATATGGGATGTTGTTTGATAATGATGTATTTACTGAAAAACATTTTTGAAATAAATCTTCAGTATATCGGGTGTCCAAAATATTTGCGTACATTTCTTGATCTTTAATTGTTATTTTTCTCATTTTTTTTTTTAATGGAATGCCTAGGTATACTTTCTTACATGAATGAATAAAGCATACAATTCCCCACATTTTAATGTCTCTTGATTTCTTGTTCAAACGGTTTTTGAGATATGATTATTTCAAATAATTTTTGCGTAAATTAAGGTGCTCTTTATTTTAGCATTAAAATCTGTATTTTATTTTACATTTTTTTAATTTTTTTAAATGGAATGCCTATAACTTTTTTAAATGAACCAGTAACGCATACATTTTCTCATATTTTGATATCGTACATTTTCTTTTAATAATTATGAAGGGTTTTTGAGCAATAATTTTTATCACGATATGAAACTAACCTAACAATTGCTCACTGAAGTCTCTTGATGAATGAACGCCTTACACAGTGTAATATATCAATATTTATACGATTGAAAGACTGACGAATCCTTTCCATCATATCTTCCCGAGTTGTCGGTTCTAATTTATAAACGTCTGACTTGACAAATCCCCAAAGGAAAAAAAGCCATTGCATTCAGGTCAGGTGACTTAGACGGCCATGTAATGGGATCTAACATAATTTAATAAAATAATAAATTAGATATTATTTAACAGTTTATTAGAATATCGGATCTCCTCTTCCTATCCATCTTTCAGGAAACTGGTTACTAATGGCCTCAAAAAAGTGAGGATCAATAACATAAACATGTACAATTCCTCCCCTTACATTTAAACGCTGGTTCTGATTTTTTTGTGCAACATGAGGGTTTTCTCTGTCATAATAATGGAAATTGTGCCTATTCACAAATCCGTTGCGATGAAACGTTGATTCATCCGTGAACAACACAAATTTGAAAATTTTTCATTTTCTCGAATTTGGTTTTCAGCCCACTGGCAAAAATTTAATCTGCGATTTAAATCCACATCCAAAAGCTCTTGATGCAGCTGTACTCGATATGGGTGAAACTTATTTTTACGAAGACGGAACACTAGATTCACTGACCTCTACTTAACTCCCGAACACTTGCCGTAGGATTTTCGATTACCGCTAAAGTTATAGCCAGCTCATTTTCTTCACTTAATACATTTCGTCGTCTCGCCTTCTTTTCATATGCAAAATTTCCAGTATGTTCAAAACGTTCTTTCATATTTTCTAGAGACCTCACATCAGGACATCTTCTATCGGGATATTTTTGACGATACATTATTGATGCCAATATACAATTTCCATCACATTCACCAATAACGTAATATTTACCATAGATATCAAATCTTATTGACAATAATTTTAATTCGTAATTTTAAATATTAACAATATTAATTCAACTTAATTACGATAATCTTAAACACATTAGAGTAATGTCATAAAGCCAAAAACAAACGCAAAACAAAAAACCAAAGCCATGCTAGATTTTAATGCTAAAATAAAAAGCACCTCAATTTACGCAAAACTTATTTGAAATAATCATATCTCAAAAACAGTTTGAAATAAAAATTAAGTGTATTATATTAGAATGTGGGGAATTTTATGCTTTATTCATCTATGTAAGAAAATATAGGCATTCCATTTAAAAATTTTGAGAAAAATAATTAAATATCAAGAAATGTAAACAAATATTTTGGACAATCAGTATAATAATAATTTATTTCAAAAATGTTTTTCAGTAAATGCGTCATTCTCAAATAATATCCTACATTTTTAGAAAAAACGATAAATAAATCGCGGAGATATGGCAGTCAAAAAATGTTTGTGAATTGGAAAAAAATCATAACTTGGCAACGCTGCATCCGATTGACAAAAAATTTTAGAATGTAATACAATACTCTTAGAGGCTTAACTGGCGCTAAACAATTAGAGAGTATTCCATTAAAAAAATTATACATTCTTGTGTAACTCCTCTTTGTGACACCTTGTATAACTATGAGTAATTTCATGTTGTAGTAGAGATGAAACATTGAAAGTTTTCTTAAAAAAGTTTTTTTATAAAGTTATCCATTTTTGCAGAATTATAGAGGAAGTACTAACTGGACACGTTGTATATTTCCAAGAACTTAAGTCTTATTTTCTTCAGTTATCCTCTATTTTATGCCCAATTGTACATAAAAAGGGGAAGAGAACAAAAAAAAGAAATCTAAAATCGGAGTAATGGTTACTGAGATATGTCTTTCTAAAAGAAGCGGTTCTGGCAGACATTTTTTCTAAATGGTGACTTTAGCTCACATTGGGATTTTCTGGGACTTTTATATCCTCATTCTACCTGAATACAGCTATCCATTTCGATAAAGAAATAGCTGTCCCCAGATAGTTCATACTCAAAACTGGATTTGCCTGCACTAATTGGAGAGCTGCAATAAAAATAAATATCATTTCATGTGTTTCATTCGTAGAAACGGTTGAATATTCACTATAAATATATTCCCAAAATAACAAGCAGCACAGTTATTGAACGCAACCATGCGACACCACTGCAATTCGAAAAACAAGTTCGTTGCCTAGACCACCGGTACAGGCTAGCGATATCGGTCGATGCGCATTATGACGTATGTTATCTTCTCTAAGTAATTTTACTATACAACGAAATCTCTTAAACTGAATATAACCGCATAACCACTCCACTAACAGTGGAGTGGTGTGACATCTCAGATGCTCGCTCCGCGCCATCGGTTGTTTCAAATATGTTACGAATTCGAAATAAAATATTGAAGGTTAATATTAACGCTAGAAGCCTAATTACTTCCACATCTAGTGGAAGTATAGTAACGCCAAAAAAGTTTTTGAAAATTTTTATTATTCAAATAGGCTTAGAATGTCATGAAACGTCGAAATTTTAAGTTTGAGCGGTCTGTCGGTTCTTCTGTCTGTAACTTTTTTTTTACGATTACTCTAGAACCGTTTAAGATATTGACCTGAAATTTGGTACACGTATGTACTTTAACGGGATCTGGAACTAGATTACATTTTTATCTTATTTTTATCTTATTCAGTCGAAGTAAATTGGGGGGTAAATGGGTAAATCAAGCAGGTAAGAGTCCATTAAATTGGTATTTAGTATACAGAGCCCGTCACTTAAAAGTCCCCGGGCTTGTAACTTTCTTATTTTTTAAGCGACGACCATGTTGGGCACATCAAATTGTATATATTTTTAGGGCATTTAAACATGTAATATTTTTGAAAAAATTGTTAAGAAAGAAAACTTAATTTCTTTGAATATTTTTTTACCTCATCCTGTATATGAACTGCGTTAATGTTTTCTCATAAAGGTTTTAATTAGCTTTAATTTATGTTGTTATGACATATTCAAAATTCTTTTTGGTTTTAGAGAAATAAATTAAAAACACTCCTTCCGATTCCAAACTGATTTTTTTTAAAATAACCGAAAAAATGTAAATAATAATTTTATGCTTTATTTGTAAAAGGCATATCACAAACAATCCTCAACGTAACAAAACAGCAACAAAAAACAAAAGAAATAAATATTTTTAAAAACAAATTTTATTAAAATGTACTAAATAATAGGAAATTGCAAAATTTTTATTTAAAATTTTTTTTTTTTTTAATAACATAAATTGAAGCTAATTAAAATCTTTATAAGAAAACATTAACACATTTCGTGTACAAGGTGAGGTAAAAAAATATTCAAAGAAATTAAGTTTCCTTTCTTAACAATTTTTTCAAAAAAATTTTTTTTAAATCACTCTGTATACTTACGGTTTAAAGAGTTGTTAACTAACGTAAACTTTTACGCATTAAAAATTGATTTTCGAACCTGCCGAAAGAATATTACATTTATAGTGTTTCTTTTTTTGCAGAATGGTATGTTCGTTGGTCCCGTTGCGCTGGTTCCCTTCATGCTTCTTGCTGTGTATGGTTTTGGTTCTGGATACGACACAATACCAACGTTAATAAAAATTGCCATGTACTCTAGTTATCTAAGGTATTCGCTAGAAGGCTTGATATATGCCATGTTAAAAGACAGAAGAAAGTTGGAGTGTCCAGAGACGGAAGAATATTGCATTTATACAGATCTAAACTTTTTCATCAAGGAAATGGGAATGGAAAATACAATATTTTGGTTGGATATCATTGCTCTTATTGGTATCCTAGTTTTGTTTAGGGGAGGCAGTTATTATCTGTTGCGTCAACGGCTGTCGCCCAACAAAACATTTTTGGCCCTACAGTATATTGGTAGATTTATTAAGTCACATTTAGGTATAGCCCGGTGATATTATCAATAAGCTAATTTATTTTTGTACTTACAGGACAATTAGAGTTATCACCCCTGTTTACTTATATAGTAATTTCATTGCTGCATTAGTTTTAAATCAGTTATGAATTGTTAATTATTACCTTAAGAATTGTGTGAATTTTGCGTAGTATGCGTGAGATTAAATTTTTTTTCACAAAATTTAGTTTGGAATGAAATGAACCCAACTGTAATGCTTGATTTTAATTTAAGTCTTTATTAGCCTCCGTTTATTTAATAGTTGGTTTGGAACACTGCAAGCTAAGAGAAAAAAGAAAAAAAAAGAAATTAGCTTCGAAGGCACCAAATTTCCGTAAGGCAAATTTTTGCAGCGTGCGTTTAGTTTAGTTTAGTTTAGTCTCGTAAAATATGTAAAATATTTTGTAAAATATTTCATGTCACAATTTTTTTGTAACTTTTTCCTTCCATCCATAGAGCGATAAAAAAATCTCATAGTGCATAAAACTATGACGTGCCAAAAAAACCGACTAGCTCCTGTACCATATAAAAAAATGCTAATAGTAAAGTCAACTTTCGGAACAATTTTATCATGACATATTTATGTAGAAGCAATTTTGACGGTAGGCACTATTGGTTGTATATCTTAGCCAGTAACTCCTTAACAGTTTCTTCATTTTATACATACAGGGTGGTCCATTGACACGTGACAGTATTTCTAATAAGTTTAAAATGTTTGTGATGTCAACAAATTATAAGTAATTGTTAAAATAGTGGATAGGGTAGTTATGGTATTGGAAACTAAGAAAATAGTGGTGTGAAGGTGAAAATGTACATTTTCAGGACATTTTCGTATTCTATTTTATTTTTTATAAATTTCTATTTTCCATTTAAAGAACGAATTGGAGATTGCTAGTAAATAGCATTATTAAGAGTTTTACACTGATCTTGTAGGTCTCTAGTCGATATTCGTTGAACTCTTTTTAACAGACCCCAAGAAATCTAAAAAAGTAGTAGATTTTCAATTCAGCTCGTACAATTTTTTATGTTTGTTCACTTTACTCAGGATGTGACTACCTTTACAACCTGTAGGATGTAGCTCCCTTTTAAGTTTCATCAAACTAAGTTTATTTTAAGATAAGGAAAAATAGTAAACAACTTTTTTATATTACCAGCAGATTCGCAAATATGGCGATGCGCAATAATTTTTTACACACCATAAGGTACTATTGCTTGACAGTAACTCCATATTAGTTTTATTCATTAAGCTACGATTAGTGCACAGTGATCTAGACTCTCAATAACTGAACAAAACTCAAATTATGACGGACATGAATTAAAATTGTTAATTGGTTATTTTTGGAATAGCTGATGTCAAAAGTAAAAAATCGACCGTGGCGGCTTCAAAATGATTGCCACAAATACACAGAAATATGTCTGTGCAACTGCGTACTGGTTTTTGAATTCAATCCGATGCCAATATCTGGTAATATCACAATGTTTTCTTTCATTTTGAAGGATTTAAAAAAGGAAAAGGAAAGGGGTCACTAAAAATGGTAACGACATTTTTTTTATAAAGAACTGAACCTCCTTCAAAATACTGTTACTAAACCTGTAGCCTTACTTCACCTCGACCTAAAATATCTTTCATGAATTATACTACAACTAGGCTATGTCACGGATTTTCAGGCTTTTAACAAAGATTGTGATTTATCTCTAAGCCAGTTTTCCTGTCTTTCGGCGTTGATTCGATCATATTCTCCATAGGAAAATCCCTTGTGTCCTTTAGGCCACAAGATGGGCTGGCTCTGAAAATAAGGCTTCAGCACCTTTTTTTTTGCAAGGCTGTCTCGCTACGTCCACAACTACTCCTTTAGTCACCTTAGATTCAACTAATCTAGGTACCAGAAAAGTGACCCTTTATCCAAATGCATTGCTTCGCTTATCTGGCTCGGCATTGAATGAATAGATTTGGTCATAAACTCCGATTGGATTAACTTCAAAATCCTTAGGTGGTCAACCAGATCACCTAAATTAAATTTAAGTACCTGCTGCAGCCTTTCAGCCCCAAGTTTTGCCTCTTTTCTCACATACAAATGCAGAGAGTGTCGGTCTATCATTGCGTCCATAGCTACTGCGGAGTAAGAATGCATTGCCTCTGCAATTCATATACAGGTAAGAAGTTGCAATTTCTGCAACTTTCCTCGTGTTGGTTTTTTGTTTTCAGTTTTTGACCACAATTCTGCATTACGAATAACAGATTTCAAAAATTATTAGGCTTAGAAAAAAGATACTTTCTATTGTCAGAATTTCAACATATTCGAAACATATTCAAATCCCACTGAGTGTAATACGCTATTTTATTTAGTGTACTAAAAGGACATACTTACCGACCATCGTCAGCTGGTACACACATTTTCTGCAGATGACACAAATAATACCTCTCACTGTACTGTCTTGAAAAGTACTAGTACAACTTGTAAGCAGAAATCCTAAAACTAATTTTGTCCGACGGGTGCCATCTTCAGTTCTTAAACGCTACCATCAAATTAACATGAACATAAAACATAAAACACACCCCACACAGTAGACAACTCTCAAATCCAAATCCAAGGCTATCCGAGCGGAAGCTACACATTTGAAAAACGCCGACATCATCCACCGACATTGCTAGTGTCGAAGCCGGGGATTGAACACAGTACACGATAGGTAGTGTGACCGTTATATTACTAACATGCTTTAGCCCACTGTGCTACCGTGGCGGTAGCAGATCTGGAGACTCAAAGTGCAAAATCTATAAAATATTTTTGAGTAATTCTTGATAGCCACTTAATATGGAACTTTTATGTAGAAAATATATCCAAAAACAGGGGTATTTTATCTACACATTTAAACGATTTAAAAAATACATAATATTGGGAAAATATTAAAAACTGTTTTTTCACTATTATTGAATCAAATTCATTTATTTTAGATACGTTTTTGAACAAGTAATGGACCTTATTACTCAAGGCCGTGGGTGATAATTCATTAATTATTGGATTGGAACCAATCACAAAACTTCATTATCATTACTCAACAGTTAGTTGCGGAGCAATCATAAAGGACTATTTAAAGTTCAAAAATATCCATTCCATAATTCAATTCCATCTATCATGCAAATGTCAATATGTTATGCATGTCTATATATTTCTTTAAATTTGAAAGTTACTATCAGGTTTTTTAAATGATTTCAAGCGATGAGTAGTCGTAAAAAAGTATAGTATTCCGCTCACGTGTAATAGCTATTACTCGCTCTGATGAAGATGAATTACGACACTCTCCTCAGCTCGTGCCGTAAACGTCGTCATCGCGAATAATAGTCATCATTACACTTTCTATATACTATTATTATAGATTTATATAATCGCAATAGTTCTACAGTATTCTATCTTGGATGGAATAAATAAAGGAAATCTAGACTTCCACTTAAAAAATGAGAAAAATATTTTTCCGCATTATTTTTAAAAAATATTAAGTTTATCCAATTAAATCATTATAACTAATGATAAAATTTTGATAAAGTTACAAAACTTTTATATTCTCCGAATTTGTGCGAAGGAAATTCCGATAAAATAATTGCATACATAATATGTCAAAAGCGGACAACTAAATGTATTTTGTCAGTTGTTAATCCTCTAGGTAAGTCTTATGAGACATGTTTGTGATCTGTCTAACTTCGATTGCGCTGTATTGAATATTTATTTTTATTACAAAAATGTGGCACAAGCCAGAAGTACTTTAAATATCAATATACAGAATCAAAAAGCGTTTGTTTTGGTATTGCAATAGTTTCAACGATTTAACCGACCGCCTAAAATAAAGACGTCTACCAGTACTCCAGCAGAGGTAAACAGTGACACGCCCATCAAGAAAAGCATGTACACGATTGTATGCTTCGCTCTCGCTTGCCACTCTCTCTTGCTCTTATTGCCATCCCAAAATCAACACTTTCCGACACTGTATGTCTGTCCTTAGGTAAACAGAGCTACGATATTTATCATACTATTTACTTTAAATTTAAAGAATGTAAAGGAAATATTTACAGTGCATAAACATTTACACTTTTTACTTAAAACTGTATATTTTATAAGTGTGTGTAATGTTTTGCAGGGTTAAAGAATTTTGGGTGTTGTTTTAATTGACCTGTAATTTTGTTTTTTACTTATGGTACTTTGGAGTAGCTATTCTATATTACACAAAAATAAAAAAGATAGCTCCTGAAGTAGGTAACTAATTAAGTTTAAACTGTGAGTATTTAAATATATATTTTTTCTTATACGTATGTAGTTTGTGTTTTATTAATATCCTTTTTATCCTTTCAAAGACAAAAAAATCATTGATTTTAACTGATGTCCGAGATTACCGACTCACAGTTGTGATATAATTCTTCTAGTTCATCTGATAGTCAGTTACTGGAAAATTATCAATGAAAACTGTGTGGTGAGGTAGGCATTTTTGGTACACTTAGTTAATTTGGTCTCTTGTAGTGCAAGAAAAATACGCCTAAAAGTATGCGAACCTTGAAAAAAGTAGTACAAGCAAGGGGTGGAGATGTTGCAGTTGGCATCTTATTGAATATACTAAAAGTCCCCTAAAATCTAAGCTGTGCTACGCCCGCTTTATTGAAAAATGGCGGCCCATTTTCAGATTTTTGTATATAAATCTTTTACCGTTGCAGATAGGAAAACTAGTTTCAAATAAAAAATGTAGGCAATAATAAAACAAACAATTGTTGATATTAACATTTTTTCTCAAAATCGAATGGTTTTTGAATTATGAGCTGTCCTCTAAACACTTTGAATTGTATGGATACTTTTCTCTTTCGACAAGCTAGATACCCGCGATAAACAAACTTTTATAAACTGGATGCAACTGCATAATGCCTTTAACCAGCTTTGTGAAAATTTGGTTAGCTTATCTTCAAGGTTAGTAACTGATCATACTATAGACTGAGATCAAGCACGAGGAATCACCAGAAATAGACAACTGTATTTACGTCCTAAATGGGGGACATACTCTTCACAGTATTGTCTGGCTCAGGCCCGCAACCTATCAAGACATCGTTAACAATTACACCACACACATCATTAGCCGGTATGGCGGTAATTGCGTTGTGGTATTTGATGGTTATCCTGTGTACCCAGCAACGAAGGGGAACGAACAAGAAAGAAGAGCGCAAGAAGGACATCAGCAGATTTAAAAATAATTGAGAATACTTTGAATACTGTCACCACAACAACGCAAGCGGAATTTCTTGCAAACAGTGCAAATAAAAAACTTCTTATAAAATATCTAGCCGTCCAGTTAAGAAGTCGGGATGTCCAAGTAAAAGAGGCCGAAGCTGATGCTGATGTGTCGATCATAGCCGCAGCTATTGAGAAAGCAAAGCATGGTTCTCGAGTAGTTGTTGTTGGCCAGGACACCGACTTATTTATTAGTCCTACTTACTTTGTCAACAGATGAGATGCATATTTGGTTCCTTCGACCCCGGCTCAGGGAATAAAAAAAAGGTAAATTTTTTACATTCCAAAGCAATGAAATTTGCACAGGAATACATTACACTGTCTGATGTTCGTACATGCTGTTACAGGTTGACACAACCTCCGCGCCCTTTAGAAAGAGCAAGATTAAAGGCTTACGCCTTTTAGAACAAAACCCGAATCTGCGACAGACTGTTGCATTATTTACGGAGGATGCTGAATTCCAAGATGACATTGCAGCTGCAGGGGAAACATTCCTGCTTGCCTTTTATGGGGCCATAAAGTCCCAGACGCTTGATAAGTATAGATATTTTTCACACGATCGTCTGATCAGTAAGCAGCAATTACATTCCAAATTTAACTTGGCAGTGTTGCCTCCTACAAGTGCAGCAGCTGCCAATCACTTATATTGCACATACCTTTAAGTCCAGCAGTGGATGGGTAATAATTTAAAACCGACTGCCTGTGGTTGCAGTTAAGCCATGGGGCTTTGAAATCAGTTCTGACATGTCTAGATTCAGCCACTAGCAATTTACTGAAGCTCATATCTTGTGGTTGCAAATCGGGATGCACAAAACGTTGTGAGTGCTCATCAGCAGGGTTAAAGTGTTCTGCCATTTGGTGGATATTGCCAGGGATTATCTTGCAGCAACTCAGAAGATATGTTACCTGACGACGACATTGATAATAACGAACTAATGTTATAACGTATTTTCCTATTTTATTATATTTATTATAGGCTTCATAGTTACAGATATTTTTCTTCTATAATGGTAATATGCCTAAAAAAATGTTTTTTGTTTTATTTGCAACCTATAAACACAACATTCTGCACCTCATAATTTAAAAACCATTCGATTTAGAGAAAAAAAATGTTAATATAAAAAATTGTTTGTTTTATTATTGCGTACATTTTTTATTTGAAACTTTTTTCCTGTCTACAACGGTAAAGGATTTGTATACAAAAATCTGAAAATGAGCCACTATTTTTCAATATGGCGGGCGAAGCATAGCTTCGATTTTAGGGGACATTTAGCATATTCAGTAGGATGGCAAGGGAACATCACCAAATTCATTGCTTGTACTAATTTTTTTGAGGTTAAAATTTATTTTTCCTGCATTATAAGTTTCAAAATTTCTCAAATTTTTTTGGAATATTCGACATGACAGAATTTGTATGAAATCGGGGACTATAGGATTCAAATTAAATTCCATGATTCAATGGTAGGATAATGAAAATTTATTTTTAGCCTCATTATCATAGAATTGTGTTTGAACCGTTATAAAATATTTGAAAATATTGAATGATGACAGAGAATAATAATAATAATGATAATAGTAACAAAAATAGTACAGAACCATTAATACATACAGGGTGTTCCTTAATGACGTGCTAATATTTCAGTGTGTGATTAAGTTATTTTATAAAGAAAGATTCATATGAACATAATATGTCCGCAACGGCTTAAATTTTTTGCTACAGGGTGTTGATTTTTTTTTAAATCGTTATTTTTTAATACCTCAGAAAGTACTTTAGATATTATTTTCAATTTTCATATATGTTAATCCACATATTTTAGTTAGAAGAGTTATTTTATCGCTCCACCAGTGGCGTCCCTGCAAACATTTCCTCTAGTATTTTTTTACCAAAAAAGTGGTACGCCACTGACACTTTTCCATGTGGATAATTTTTCTTGCCTTTTTCTTGTTAGACGCTCAATTCTTGATTAAAAGAATTACATTCAAATTACTTCATTTAGCAGTATCGACTAATAATTTTTGAACACATACGTCTCAAAACCATCTCATCGTATTATTTCTTCGATTTTTGTACTTCATTGAATTTATTTTATTTTTTCGCTGTTTTTATTCGAATATCTCAGTAAATGTGGTGAATTATATGAATGCGAAAATTGCGACAATGCATTACGTATGTGGACTCGCAGACAGTAATGCAACAAAAGCCATAAGTATGTATCAGGAAAGATATCCTAATCGTGCCTTGTCAGATGGCCGATTCTTTTCGACTATTCATCGCCGTCTTTGTGAAATTGGTAGTTTCCAAAAAGGTACTTCAGAATGTCAGAATACTGGAAATTGAGGAAATGTTGCTGCAGGGAATCGAGAACATCCTGAAACGAGTACGAGGTTGCTAGAACTCTGAATATTTGTCATCAAGTTGTTTGGCGAATTCTGATTGATTTTTTGTTGTATCCGTACCATATACTCCAGTCGAATTAGACATAATAAAAAATTATGCGTACTGCGGACTTTTTTTTGTGGAAGTTGTTTAAGAGGGCATAATAAGCAAGCACAGAAAACTACACCCTGCTACACCATGTGCGTCCCCTATTTTTAGGGGTTGAAACTTTAAAATTTTACTTATGTGTCCATATCTGTTTCCCTATTGCCCGTAGGGCTCTTTACCAAGTTACACTTTTTGAAGATTCATCCCTCCTCTACATAATTTATTTATTACACATTTGCCGTAGGACAAACGGTTTTGGCTGTACGAGGCTGCATGGAAAGGTCGCGCTGTCCGAATTTGGGGGTCTTCTGTACAGGACAAACGGCTATTATTTCCAATCTACAATACTACACATACTAATGCCCTTAAGGAGGGATGATGATTTGTGAAAAAACTTTCATCGAATACTGCGTGGTTTCCATGATACGGGATGTTGAAATTTTGAAAACCCCCTTTTTTTTAAAAAAGTGAACCTACTTTTTTTCGCTCATTTTTCTTTCATGCATGTACGACCTTAATATAAGAAAATTTACGTTGGTTTCATTTTAATACAATCGTTGGTTTAGGAGTTAGACAGCAAAATATGTATAATTCTGGTAAATGTTTTTGTTTATCTAAAAGTCCAATTCATTGCGCATAGAAAATATGTTTTTGTATTTAAATAGGATCAACACTTATTGTGTAATAACGATTTATGTCATGTGTTCTCCAGTCTCCTTTCTCACATTTTTTTTTTGCGGCCTTATGGTTCATAGTAGGGCAGAAAGTAATGTATACCTGCACAGGGCACATATTAGTGTGTTAAAATGGATCTCTTGTTAAAATGCGATAGGACGTACCGTTTTCGAGTAAAACGCTCTTGTTTGAAAAAAAATTATTTCAGATCACACTTTTCATCGACTGACTAGTAAATACTCACCGCTGACTACGAAAAAATAAAACTATGTATCGCTTCTTGCTTTTTCTGTTTATGAGGGACATTGCTAATGAAAAAATGAAGGGACTCGGATGGAATAGGGAGTTCTCACTCCCCTATTTGAAGGTTCACGCTTGTCTCGAATCATCATTGCAATTTATTTTGTGTCTGTAACAAAATCCACAGTAATTTTACCTTCCTCCAGAAACAGCTATTATATGTCCATTTCATCGGAAAATGATTTAAAAAAACAAACTCCTAAGAAAGAAAACACCAAAATTTAGAATTTAATTATCAGATCACAATTCAGAACACAATGAAAACTCAAAGCAAACATAACCAAACAAGTGCGTTTTACTCGAAAACGGTACGTCCTATCGCATTTTAACGAGAGACCCATTTTAACACCCTATTATGTGCCCTGTCCACGTGTATAATGCTTTCTACCCTACTATGAACCATAAGGCCGCAAAAAAAAATTTTGAAAAAGGAGACTGGAGAACACATGATATAAATCGTTATTACACAATAAGTGTTGATCCTACTTAAATACAAAAACACATTTTCTATGCGCAATGAATTGGACTTTTAGGATAAACAAAAACATTTACCAGAATTATACTGGTTTTGGTTTTTTTAATGCAACAATACCAAAATAGCCATTTTTGGCATATTTTGCTGTCTAGCTCCTAAACCAACGATTGTATTAAAATGAAAGGTCGTACATGCATGAAAGAAAAATGAACGAAAAAAAGCAGGTTCACTTTTTTTTAAAAAAGGGGTTTTCAAAATTTCAACATCCCGTATCATGGAAACCACGCGGTATTCGATGAAAGTTTTTTCACAAATCATCATCCCTCCTTAAAGGCATTAGTATGTGTAGTATTGTAGATTGAAAATAATAGCCGTTTGTCCTGTACAGAAGACCCCCAAATTCGGACAGCGCGACCTTTCCGGCCTCGTACAGCCAAAACCGTTTGTCCTACGGCAAATGTGTAATAAATATATTATGTAGAGGAGGGATGAATATCCAAAAAGTGTAACTTGGTAAAGAGCCCTACGGGCAATAGGGAAACAGATATGGACACATAAGTAAAATTTCAAAGTTTCAACCCCTAAAAATAGGGGACGCACATGTTGTAGCAGGGTGTAGTTTTCTGTGCTTGCTTATTATGCCCTCTTAAACAATTTCCACAAAAAAAAGTCCGCAGTACGCAAAATTTTTTATGATGTCCAATTCGACTGGACTAATATTCTAAGAGTACAGGCATTACTTCCCAGGGATTTTCCACAGCTTGTGTATTTCTGTCAGTGGAACCTTCAGAATTTTACACCAAATCCACAGTTTGAGTCACAAATTATGTTCACAGATGAAGCAAATTTTCCTAGGAATGCTCTTTAACATTTCCATAATAATCGCGTGTGGGGACGAAAACCCCGTCCCATAACCAAGAGCAATTTTCAGTTAATGTATGAGTAGGAATTATTGGTAATAATCTTTTTCCTGCCAAAGCAATCAAGGGACAACCTTACCTACATTTTCTCCAAGAAGAACTACCTGTGCTGCTTGCAGATGTACCAATTGCGTTAAGGAATCAAATGTGGTACATGCACGATGAAACTCCCATTTATTTCAGTGTAATTGTTCGCGACCATTTACATGTGGTGCCTAACCGTTGGATAAGTCTCGGAGGACCTCGGCAGTGGCCAGCAAGATCCCCGGATCTCAATACTTTGGATTTCTTTTTGCGGAGTCACCTTAATACCCTGGTGGATAAAACTCCCGTTAACATTTTAGAAGATTTAAGAGAGCGAATAGTTGCCACAATTTGATGCGAAGATAGGCAGAACGACGCCTATTAAGTCAAGGTGGCCATTTCCAATAATTTTTATAAAACAAAATTTATCATTATCAATGTTAATAATAATTAGTTTCAGTTTTAATTGTTTTAATCAAGAACTGTGCATATGACGAGAAAAATGCAAGAGACTGTTTTCATGTAGAATTGATAAGGTTAATCAGAAAAAATATCCACATAGAAAAATGTCGGGGGCGTACCACTTTTTTGATCAAAAATGTTAGAGGACATGTTTGTAGGGACGTCACAGGTGGAATGATAAAATAACTTCTCTAACTAAAATATGCGGTTTTATATACTATTAACACACCAAAATTGAAAATAATATCATAGTAATTTCAGAGATATTAAAAAAATAACGATTAAAAAATATATAAGCCATTGCGGACATATGTTCATATGAACTTTTCTTCATAAAATATCCTAAGGAATTACACCCTGAAATATTAGCACGTCATTAGCAATACCCTGTATTATACTTAACCTATTGCACTGGTTAAAACACAACAATAAGGAAATAATTGTTATCTTTACTCCCAAGCCATGTGGGTATCTCAGGAAATGAAACAGCAGATACAACTGCTCGCCTAGCGGCAGATGGAGATGAAATTTGTTAGATTTCAAGATGTAATAACAGAGGCAAAAAAGAGTTTTTTTAATGAGATGCCAGTATAACTGGAATATCAGAGTAGAAACAACCTATGGAAGTATACACTCAAGTGTGGCTACGTAGAAAACACCCAAGACTTAGTCGAAGAGACCAGAGAGTTCTTACTCTACTACTTATTTCACATTCGAACCTGACGTCTATCTATACACTTATTAAGAGGTGAAATACCTCCAAGAAGCTCTAACTGTACAGTAAGATTAACGGTGGAACATATCCTTGTGGATTGCCTAGTCTACGACTAACCTCGCGAATGAATTGGTTTGGATAATAATCTACTAAATATATTGGACAATGATAGAGAAGATATAGCAAAAGTATTAACATTTATTGAATCCATTAACATATACCAACGAATCTAGTTATAGTTACCTAGTTATACTGTAACAGTTTATATGTTACAATTCAGTTTTAATGTATTTAAATGAAAAGTAGTTAATAAACCGATGATGTTCTGAAGTAGAACTGGTTGCATAAACATCAGAGTCGAAGCATTCGATTATTTATCAATCCAATTTTATATGATAGAAGTTTTATATATTATAAACTAAATAGAATTAAACTTTAAAAACGTTTCTGAATAAAGAAGAGGTTAATATAAGAAACATTAAGGGAAAAATTGATAAAGAAAATAAGGTAACCTAAATTTTTTTCAAATTATTCTTCCTCTTGTCATTTGCTAATTGGATAGGTTTGTCAAGAAAAATCACGTTGGCATACCAAGCCTTTTTAACTTCCCTTTCAAGAACTCAACACGTTGTGTTAACTGCACAATTATTACTTTATTATATATAGGTAAGCTATGCTTATTTTAAGAAACTAAATCGCATCCCCTAGGTCACTTTTCGTAAGTTATCTTCTATTTAAATAATTTCATATTTTTTAAATAATTATAATAATGGTTATCTCGTATCCTCAGGGTCAGCACTCAGCTTTGGCGGGCCCCGGGCAAAGTAAATTTTCCGTGCCCCCTTATATTGGAAAGGATTTAAAAAAATGGAAAGGATTAACTTTTAATTTTTTTGTAAGCTTGGGCCGGGCCCCGGACAAATGACCCGAGACAACCGGTTTGAGTACGGCCCTGCTTAGGGTTTCAAGTTTACCTCTCTCACGAGACCAATTTCGCTTTTGATTATTCCACTCAATGGAATATATACAGAGCTGGGCAAATACTTTGAAAAAGTATTTAAATATTAAATACTTTCAGAAAATTGAAAGTATTTAAATATTAAGTATTTTCAATAGATAAAAGTATTTAAATAATAAATAACAAAAGTAATTAAATTGTTTAAACTTAGTATTTAAATACTTTCTGAATATTTAAATACTTCGATAACACTGAAATATTTTGAAGCATAGTTAAGTGTAATAAAAATAGCCTTTAATGGCTAAACTTCGCCAAATTGTATTTTCTATTTTTGTAGAAATCAATAAAGACTTAATATTATCATTATCATTATTATTATTATATTAAATACTATTTGACTATTTGAGGTGTCAAAATTTTAGGTTTCATGACTTTCATGAACTTCTACAACACTATTTTAATACCTCTATACTTAATCTGTTCTAGTTGGGTATTGGACTTTTACTTATCCGTAGAGCTAGACCTTTGCATCTTCTGCAAATACCCAAATAAAGCACAGAGACTATGGCACTAGTTCAACTGTTCTCTGTAACAATCACAAAACATATACATGCAAAGTGAGAGGGAAACATGCATTTATTTTCGGTTTATTATAAATACTTAAAAAATCATAAATGGTATAATCCTTAAAATAGTTTCAAATACTCCCCATCCTCTAAGGAATACAACCATATACAGTTTTTATCATAAACTTTGTATATAGTTAAATGCCATACTTTAATAATGAAATTAGGAACTATTTTCATTGACAAACTATGATATTTAAGTACAACAGAAATTTACAATAAAAAAAAATATATAGTTGTATTCGTTAGAACAATAGCAATTATTTAAAGCAGTTTTAAATATTATAGTATATTTCGTTATTTAATTATTTATAATAAACCGAAAATAAACGCATATTTCCCTCTCACTCTGCAAAAGCCTAACCTTAACAGTTAACACTTACTGTCTATGTCTGCTCTCAACCAACTTTCTGGGAATTAAGACGTGAATGACTGAAGACTGAATGATGTGTATATTAACTACATAGTATGGTACATGTCTTGATTCTTGACGAGTATCTGTCTGTCTCCCTGGTGTATTTGATTATATTTTTTGTATTTATTTAAATACTTTTGAGATTCAAATACTTCTGAAAGTATTTAAATACTGTCAGAAAAGAATTTAAATACTTTTTTAGAAGTATTTAAATACTTCTCAGTTATTTAAATAGTTTAAGTATTTATAAATACTTTAGGATCATTTTCACAAATACTAAGTAGTAAATATTTCAGATAAAGTATTTGCAAGTATAAATAGAAATACTTGTTGCAAGAAGTATTTAAATACTTATGAGGTATTTGTAAGTACATATTTGCCCAGCTCTGAATATATATAACCAATTGGAATTTCTGCAACTATGAGTGAATAGCGAGAAGGTCCATGCAAGAAGTTTCAAATTTCAACTTTGTTTTCGAACTACTGTGATGATAGAGGCATCATTTTTTTCCTTTTGATTATTCCACATAATGGAATATATATTAACCAGTTGGAACTTCAGCTACTATGGATTAGTGAATAGCGAGAAGGTCCAAGCAAGAAGTTTCAAATTTCAAAATTCTCTGATGATAGAGGCATCATTTTTTGAAATGAGGTAGGAAGTTCTATATATTTTTTTATTGATGATGTCCAGACTACCTGGGTCACAAAACTTGATCCGTTCTTTCAAGACAGCCCTTATAAGGTTTTCAAGTAAATTACTATAATAGTTTGAAATTTTAAGAACATCACCAGGTACCGTGTGTGTCGTCGCGGGCTAGGCATGGGGAGTAAGATCTACAACATCGCGTGTGCCAGCTAGCTGAAATGAAATAACAAAGCTGGGATGCTCCACGCGACGGACGAATTTACGGCTGCCGGTGTTGTCAGATCTCTCGCGCTACGTGAATGTACATGCCTAATGGGAAATTACACGCACGGTATAATATAAGTTATAATGTTTATCAGATCTAAATTTATTCTAATATTTTAATATTTAAATTATATTTCTTATTCCAAGTGTAAGAAATGGTACCATTTTACCCTCATTAAATTTCTATGTTATTAATAATAATAATAATAATAATAATTAAATGTTTTAAATATTGATAGCTAGTGCTACACTGAAGTGAATTTTCTGTAATTGCAGCTATCTTAAAAAAGAAGCATTATCTTTGGTATAAATCTTTTATATTTTGTTCATATACTCAACGGTGCAGATCAGTTAAACTTTTCATGTTTTAATTCAGACTAATCTGATTCAGTCGTGTAATCATGTTTTTTGAGGTTTAACCTCCTAGTAAAGCTAACAACTTAATAAAACGTATTTTATTTTCTTCTACGATGACCTTTCAGCAGATAACATAACGGTGTGCAGATTTTAGTTTATTACGATAATAGTAAGTATTGTTTTCCATAGCTTTCACAATACACTAAGGTTACTTTGAATATATCTCTATACCTCAAGCTAAGGTGGCCCCCTAAACAACATTCTATTTCAATGCTTTTATGTACTCATAAAGAAAAGATAGATTAATAATTAAGAACTGTTATAACTATTTCAAATTCGAACCACGACCTTGCTCCACAGAACTCAGAGTTGCCGTTCGCAAACTTGTGTGTGCCTTTTTGGTAAAAAGTAATTTTTAATTAAATGTGGCGCCCAACGTGGGGCCCGATCTTTTTATTTATACCTTTTATAACACACCTTAGCCACCACTATATCTGTCTGATCTGTTACTTACTTATATAGGTATCCAACATTTTGAAACTTTTGGTGTTTGTCTTCTACCATTACTTAAGAGTATGTAGTTTGTTAAGCGTTTATTTTTTTATAATTTTGGTACTTTGTTGATACTAAATGTTCGTTACTTGGATCAATTTTCGTATAATTTCTTGATGTCTTGAGATTTTCCACGATTTGCTGATTTGTAAGTAATTTAACCTTTTCTTACATTCGGTGTACATTTACTGTAACATGGAGCCACATAATATGGAACCTATTTATCTTCTGATGGAAGAATTAAACTATGAGTTACGTATTGGGGGTGTTAATGCTCCTAGAAAAGATGCAGCAGCAGAATGCAAAATTTTGCATCGTTTATTGGATGCTGACCGTAATCTTGATGTTGTTTATGTTGATTCAGATTTTGTTTATGCCACTAAAAAATAAAGTATAGAAGGTATACTTAGGTCAATAAAAATTTTAATCAATGACTTCTGATTCCATGTACAAGCGAATTGGAACTCGTCATTGCTATATTTATAATCCTATTTTGAGAACTCCTCTTTTGGAGGATATGGCTGCTGAGGTTATAGAATTCAATACGAGGCTCATGCAATTTACTTTGAGTTGAATGCAGTTCTACGAGAAAAAGTAATTGAATCTGGGGCTTCACAAATAGTTAGTACTCATACTAGCACTAACATTAACAATTCTGTCACAAGGAGGTCTGTTTCACCTTCTCAAAAATCTTGGAAGTCTGTGCCAGTCTATAAATGGAATTTTAAATTTGATACAAAAATATGAGTGTTCATACATTTCTCGTAATGTTGATAAACAACAATTGTTTTCATCAGCAGCCGACTTATTTGAGGATCCTACTAAATTTGGTTGAAAAATGTTGTAAGTAAGAAATTAGCTACCGATTGGGATGGACTAGTTAGGTTATTAATGCGTGATTTTTTGTCTTCGTCATCGTCTTCGACGATGACCTCTGGGATAAGACTAAAGAACACAGGATGCTAAAGAACCTATTCATATTTATATTGCAATGATGGAATCATACTTTAATAGATTGTCTCGTCCTCCTGCTGAAACTACTATGCTTAAAATCATTAAGGAAAGAATTTTGCCTTGCTATACTTCTAGAATTGCTTTAGTAGATATTAAAAATATTGTACTGTTTGTTGTGAGTTGGATGAATCTTACAGAATAATGCACACGTATGCTCCTCCACCGAAAAGCTCTAATTTATGTCAAACCAATTTGGCATCTAGTACCGCTAGTACTTCCACATGTAACAACATTCCACTATAATTTTTATTGTTGATTCTTATACATTATAACCTCCTGATTACGAAAAAAATTTCTTGTGCGTGAAAAGTTGTATGCACTTTTTGACGCCCTTTCACAGATTTTCAATTTATCTGCTTAGTATATCTTGTACTAGTAATCTGATGGTAATTTTAAAAATACTGGCTTATTTGAAATAAAATTCTTAAAAAAATGTTGATCTGTCTGATATGTATTGGTCAATCCCCATTTTGGAAAAAAATAGAAAACACCGAAAATGGTCGAAAAATCAAAATTGAATATCTTTTCTGTAAGAAGGAGTAATTTCACCAAAGTTGGCAAAAACGAAACTCGTTTATGGTCAAGTATAATGCATCAACCCATACGCCAAATAGAACCTATACGCCAAATAGAACCTATACGCTAAATAGAACGGTCAAAGATGGCGGACGAAATAAAATTTTTAATTCTTCGTCAATTATCACTTCATTTTTTTTTGATTTTACGTTATTTTATGTATTTTTAGGGAATAAAGTTCTTTTTTTAATTTTCAAAAAATGCATTTTTTTTATTTTTAAAAATGCATTTTCCTTAACCTTCCTATTTTCACCCAATTTTTATTGAAACAAAATAAAATAGAGATATCATGAAAGAACTACCATTTTAAAAGATACATTTTAATTTTGGCCAATTAAAGGCCGAACAAGATCTATTTTTGTGTGTGCTGCTATTGTGACAACACTATTTACATTATCGATTGCGGTAAAAGCCATGTTATCGGCGCTAACGCGCATTAAAATTACTTTGTAATAATTTATTTTAATGTACCTAAAATTAACGTACTACTCCTACTACTACTACTCTAGTATTGACTGCTTGGCTCTGATTTATTGATCATATATTCATATATTTATTATTATTACCATGCATATGTCTAATACATTTCCTTTTCAAATTAATGAAATTGCATTTTGTATTAAATTTTTGAAATTATACGAGACTTTCTATACTTAATTTTGTTTAGATGAAAATTGGGTGAAAAAAAAAGGAGAATCAAAGAAAATTATGAAAATTGTAAAAAATACACTTTATTGAAAATTAAAAAAGTGCACTTTTCTGAAAATAAAAAAAAAGAACTTTATCCCCTAAAACTACGTAAAATAAGGGACAATGTAAAAAACGTACAATTTCTCCTTGATAATTGACGAAGAATTAAAAATTTTGTTTCGTCCGCCATCTTTGACCGTTCTATTTGACTTACGGCGTCTGTGATTTGTGCAATATATTTGACCATAAATGAGTTTCATTTTTGCAAACTTTAATGAAATTACTCCTTATGGAAAAGATATTCAATTTTAATTTTTTCGGCCATTTTTGATGTTTTCTATTTTCTTTTCCAAGATGGCTGATTGACCAATACATATCGGACAGGTCTATATTTTTTATGAATTTTATTTCAAGTAAGCCAGTATTTTTAAAATTCCCATCCGACTACTAGTACAAGATATATTAAGCAGATAAGTTGAAAGTCCGCGAAAGCGAGTAAAAAGTGCACATAACTTTTAACGTATAAGGAATTTTTGGGCGCAAATATTTTTTTCGTAATTAGGAGGTCATAATACATAAGGATCAGCAATCAAATTTCAGATGGAATGTTGTCGCCAAAAAAAATCAATTCAACTGCACTGTAAGTATCAGATAAAGTTTCAAAACTCGTCAAGTTGCAACATACATGTCGTTATCACATTTCAACCAACTATATATATGCAATACTCTAGATTACTTATTGACAACGCAATATTATGAATATGTTTACATCATATCACGTGTCTTTATGAAATAACATGAGACACAGTATCGTGAAATCAATTAAAATATAAATAGCATATATCGATGCTCGACACATGATATTAAATAATACGTCTTAATGGTTTTATAGTTTTCACGGTCTTACTAGTTCTGTTTGTTTCATACATTGCTTTTATTACTCAAAATTAACTGTGCCCACGATTACGTAAGCGTGGAATTTTGAAATTAACTAAAAAGCTTCTTTGTAAACACATTTGAGGTAGATCAACACGCTTTCAGCAGTCTTCAGCAGGGGGTGGTGACAGGGTGGTAGTTGGGGTGGGTGAAGTAGAAAAATATTTTGAGGTTTTTGGTTCTTGAGCACACACCAAATCATATTTTTTTTCATCCCCTTTAATAATGGGGTGGTGGTGATAATGGGAGTAGCTGATGCCAAAAAATTTTTTGAGACTTAGCTTCTCTTGTATATAACAAATGCCAATTTCATGGACTCTTACCTGCTTGTATCCATTTACCCCCCATTTGCCCCAATTTACCCTTCAACCCTTCAACGGAATAAGATGAAAATATAATCTAGTTCCAGATCCCGTTAAAGTACATAAGTGTACCAAATTTCAAATCAATATCTTAAACGGTTTCAGAGTAATCGTGCGTACAAAAAAAGTTACAGACAGACCGACAGACAGACCGGCAGACAGACCGGCAGACCGACCGACAGACAGACGGACAGAATTTTTTTTCGCTAAATTTCAAATCTCGACGTTTCATGACATTCTAAGCCTTGAAAAATAAAAATTTTCAAATTTTGTTTTGTCGTTACTATACGTCCACTGGATGTGGATGTAATAATGAACCAAATATAGAGTTGCGTAATTCGAGAGACTATCACTATAAATTCGTTATTATTCTCTTCACAAATACGAAAACGAAGAGTACCTACCTGTTTATTTACGAAGTTCACTATATGTAAATCATTACTATTAGGTACCCATATTTTACAATTCCAATTTTAGTTGATTTTGAACAAAACTTTTGATATTACTTTTATACTATATTTTTTATACTATATTTTTTTTTCTCTATTTGTAATTACTACTTACCTTATGTACAACCCGATTTTGTTTTTTTATTGATGGTAAATAAACATTATTATTAAACATATTGCGTTTGATCGGCACATTTCTAAAACCGTAAATATCGCTCGCAGACAAAAAATTTTCATATCATTGTGTTAGTGAACGAATTCTGAACGACTTTCAAAATGTCCGTCTGTCCGTCCGTCCGTCAAGTTTCCTGTAAGCACGATAACTCAAGAAAGAAAAATCCGATTGTATTGAAATTTGGACAGTAAGTTAGTGTTAGTTAGAGGAAGAACCCCCATTTTTGAACAAAATCTATCGGTAAATAAAAATGTTATTAATGATTTAAATTTAAAAATTTTTTTTGACTTTTATGCTTTGTAATTGAATAGAAATTTGGTGGAATGATATTTCATTTTAATATCTAAATATTTATATATTTTACAAATATACATTTCATAATGTAATATACAACCGTGAAAATATGATTTTAGCTCGTGTGTTATAATGTAAAAATTTACATTTTCTTACGTGTAAGGTGGTGGTGTAGTTCTTACTCTTTTGACTCGGAATCCAAGGGTATCGAAACCCAAATGGGGTTTGGTATGTTTTTTTTATTTTTACTTTATTTTACACTGAGTCTTTTACCAACTAAGTTCGTACTATAAAATTAAAAATGTCTAAAACTAACATTATTTACAAAAAACTGCGAAGAGTATCCTATAGAATGTGTAACAATTATATAAAAAGTTCGGTGAACAGGCGAAGAGTACGTTTTTAGCTTGTTTTCTATTTCCGACAAAACATTTAAATGATTACGTCTTCAGGTCTTCACAATGTAGAATTGTAAGAGATAAATCATAATTAATCGTATTATATGCTCTACTAATGTCTAGTAAATCTAATATTGTACAACAACCTTGATCTGTTGTCCTGATTGTGTCGTCTACGATATGTAAAAGTGCAGTCAAGCGGCTGTGGCCGGATCTAATATATATATTTTACTTCCACATCCAGTGGAAGTATAGTAACGACAAAAAAAAAATTGAAAATTTTTATTATTCAAATAGGCTTAAAATGTCATGAAACGTAGAGATTTCAAATTTGAACGAAAAAAAAAAAAAATTCTGTCTGTCTGTCTGTCTGCCTGTAACTTTTTTTTTGTGTGCATGATTACTCTGGAACCGTTTAAGATATTGACTTGAAATTTGGTACACATATGTACTTTAACGGGATCTGGAACTAGATTATATTTTCGTCTTATTCCGTTGAAGGGTTGGGGGGTAAATTGGGGCAAATGTGTGGTAAATGGTAAATCAAGCAGGTAAGAGTCCATAAAATTGGCATTTAGTATATACAAGAGAAGCTAAGGTGTCAAAAAATCTTTTGGCATCCCATTATTAAAGGGTATGAAAAACAATTGTGATTTAGTGTGTGTACAAGAACCAAAAACCTCAAAATATTTTTTTACTTCACCCACCCCCACTACTTTCTTTTATTTATTTAACATCGACCAATTTTCGTAACTAAGGAAAACCACTGATACGGTTGAACTACCTCGAACGAAAATTTTACGAATCTCTTCCTAGAAATTTCACAACCAACTGCTTTACATCCTCTCCGAATTCACTACGGAATTCTCATAAATTCAGCATAGATTCTGCGTTTAAGCTAGTGTACAGTCCATCAGAAGGTGAGGTAAAATCGCTGTGTTTATCTGGAGGCCACCCATCCAAATGATAGCCACGACTCTGCTTACTTAGTTTTTCATGTCAAGTATGAGTATAGTCATGAGTCTTGACAGAGCTGCGTTTGCCTTTTAAAAGCGCAGCTTACTAACCCCAAAATTTTAATGCAAAAATAACACTCTCTGAACTGACTAAACGAGTTCACCGTATTCGCTAGAACTATGCAAATTTTCGCTTAAGGCAAAGTTACGTGGGAACTAAATGGCATCGTATTTATGTATGCCTAATCAAAAATCTTCGCTACATTTTGTTCTAAAATTTTAATTGAACATAGTGTATACCAAATATGCCGGTATACACGAACCTAGAGGTCACCTTGTATGACGGGTATATTCCAATTTCAAAAGGAAGTATTCTTATATACTTGATTGCTATTCTCATAGGTTCCAAATTTAATATAAAAAATTTAAGTCCAATAGAATCCCGACATGCGGCTGCAACTTTAACTTATTTCGTAATTGCTATATCAAAAAGATACAAAAAAACTGCAAGAGATTTCTTTGTAGCTTATAATTTGATCCCACGCTGGTCGCTGTATTTAAAAAATTTACTGAGTTATGACTGTTTAAAATGTATGCAAATTTTGGTATTTTTGGATGCGCGCTCATTTTTCACTTGTATCTTAAAAACTATAACGTTTATACAAAAAAATGCTAATATAATTTTTTAAAGTACATTTGATTATCTTTAATTTGGGAGATCAACAGTTTCAATATTTTTAAAAATAAGGAAGTCATGATGAATTGTTTATAAAAAAGTCGGATGCGTATAAATCGGTAAACATTAAATATTTGGAGTAGTCTTTGTCTGTAAAACAATATATGTGGCTTTTTTTTTTACTTTGCATTAAAATACATTGTTAAAGGTAAATGAAAGGTTTTAAAAATCCATTTCAAATTGGCAATTTTTTATCTAAAACAGTTATTTTGGCAATTACTTGGTTATTTTGGGCCGATTCTTTGGCCATAATATTTTTGGAAAAATTAAATATCAATATTTGTCAACTTGGAATAAAGCATACTATTAGTTTCAAAATGTCGCAGGAAAGGAGAATTAATCTTTAATACGTCGTATTTTATAACCATTTATACGATTAAGGATTTTTATGAAAATAGTAAGAAACATGTTTGTTATTTTTGTTAATTTCTGATCTGTAAATTAAATAAATTAAATTGTTTTTTGTAAATCCATATCCTAAAATGACATTTATTTGAAAGTATCAATGAATCAATACAATGTCATTATTGACAAGTGTAAAATAAAGAAAAAAGGGTGAAATAAAGAAAATTTATTTCGCAGTGTTAAATAAAACTTATTGGTTTCTATGCGTTTTCTTTACTCGCCTTCGGCTCGTACTATAAACGCCCCACTTGTAAGAAAAACACCATTTTAGCTACTCTGCGCCACCGGCTCAGTGGCGCAGAGCTTGAGGTGTTAGGCTTGCGACCAGGGGTTCGAATCCTGGCTAGGGTATGGATGTGTAGTGGCGTTTTTCACGTGTTGCCGAGACGGTAGCAGTGGGCTAGACTGTGGCTGTGTGAGAGACAACACGGTCTAGTCGCTCTCCTCTCCTGAGTTCGAGTCTCAGCTGCGGCAGATGGCAATGTCGCGGGGAATGGGTGTTGTGATATTGTCTATGTGTGTGTCCATCCTGGTTGAGTGGTAGAATAGCCATCGGCTAAACTCCGCCAGGACATTAAAATAAATAAGGCGATTAAAAAAAATACTATTAACATACTGTTTTTTATCATGTCATAATACCTTTATGTTTAAATTATTTCAATTTTTATTGCGATTATAACAGACAAAAATTTTAGTTTCAAGAAAACGTACACTTATTTACATTTTTCAAATTTACTTAAAAACAGTGTATCATGCAACAAAATTTCATAGAACTTGAAGCTTATGTAATTTCGTATAAAATAGTGTAACTCTAATCATATGTATTTCCAATATCATTATCGAAAAGCGAAAATGTAAATTTTTGAAAAGTTCACACCACTGAGAGAAGTGTAACTTCAATCGGACAAAAAACGTACTTGCAAATTTTAAAAATAAATTAATATTACATCAGCAAAAAGCTGAAAAAATTTCATTTAGAATCATGTGAAAACGTGAGGAGACAGGATACTGCCAAAGTCTTTAAGAAAGAGAATACATTTTAGAGACTAGACTAAAATATATTCTAGCTTTATTTATTTATTTATTTATTTATTTATTTATTTATTTATTTATTTATTTATTTATTTATTTATTTATTTATTTATTTATTTATTTATTTATTTATTTATTTATTTATTTATTTATTTATTTATTTATTTATTTATTTATTTATTTATTTATTTATTTATTTATTTATTTATTTATTTATTTATTGAAAACATATCTACAGAAATAGATTCCCAATTACAGATATTTGTTTAAAGTATAAGAATATAAAAATTTAAAAACATAAAAATATAAGAATATAAAAATATAAAAAATATAAAAATATAACACATGCGTGAATGGTAACTACTTCTTCTTGCAATTATACTACTCACCATGCAATATAGAAAACAATTAAACTAAACTATAACTCTAACTAAGATTATAACTAAAACTATGACCAACTATTTATAACTATGAACTATAAACATTCGTATAATTTACAAATTAGAAAATTGGGCAACAAGTAATAAAAATACAAAGAAATACAGGTAGTATAGAATAGTATATATCATAAGTGATTGTGACTAGTATTAGAGACATCATAGAGACTGTTTTTCAATTTATATAGAAACAATCGGAAGGAGTCACCAAATATGTCACACAATTCCTGAAAATTGTTATAATTACTCATCTGACGTCATAATTTTTTTGTGCCGAAGGAAGATAAAATATTTTATACGACCATGTTTTAATATTAGAAACACCAATACAATTTTTTTCCAAAGTGGTTGAATCATAAGCTAAACTGTTAATTATTTTGTACAAATAGACAGTACTGAAATAAATTCGTCTATTATGGAGAGTCATTAGGTTGTATTTAGATAAATTTTCTAAGTAATTAGAGTTACTACTACATGTACTGGTAAGAATGTATTCAGAATGTTTAATACATTTTTTTTGTATATCCTCTACAATTTGAATATATTTAGTATAACAAGGGCTCCATACCACAGAACAATACTCAAGTCTTGAACGTACAAAAGTTGTGTATAATAATAATAATAATGGTTTCATATCTTTAAAAGATTTCGAATTACGTAATATAAAGCCAAGATTTCTATATGCTTGATTGGTAATAGACGTGACGAGATTATTAAATGAAAACTTGACATCGAATTTCAGATCAATTTTTTCTTCAACTCTCTCTAAATGAACATTATCCATGAGGTATTGAAATTGCATGACTCGTCTATTTCGTGTATAAATCATAATCTTACATTTTTGTGTATTAAATGGTAAACAATTATTAATTGACCACTCGAATATTTTATTAATATCGGTTTGCATTAATGTACAGTCCATAGGATTTTGAATTACTTTAAGCATTTTTATGTCATCAGTGAAGAGTAGTATTTCGCAGTTTTTTACTGACTCGACAATATCATTTATAAATAATAAAAACAAAAGAGGCCCCCAGGTGTGAGCCTTGCGGGACACCCGAATCAGCAGTAAACATATCAGATTCAAAATTATTAACTCTCACAAATTGTTGTCTGTTTGACAAGTATGAGAAAACGAACTGTATTAAATCACTGGAAAAAGAAAATTATTTTAACTTACTTAAGATAACACAATGATCAACTTTGTCAAATGCCTTAGCAAAATCGGTATAAATAACATCCACCTGGTTATTATTCGCCAAGGCATTTGTTGTAAAATCAACAAAACTAACTAAATTACCACATGTCGACCGATTTCTCCTGAATCCGGATTGAAATCTACATAATTTACCTCCACGTGTGTGTTTATATATTGATAGATAACTATTTCGAATACCTTAGATATATTTGAGAGAATAGCGATGGGACGATAATACCTACGTCACAACGATTTCCATTCTTAAAAACATTAGTAATACGGGCAATTTTAAACTTATCAGGAAATGTTTGAGTCTTTAACGATATATTAAAAATTAATATGTCCTTACAATCCTTAATTACATAACTCGGTATGTGTCTACAAGCGTTAGGCCCGGCAAAGCCCAAGACGTCCCCGGCGTCGGCGACGTCGTGGAGCGGCATCGGCGGCTGGGGGACGAAATGGCTTTGGGGCCCACCGGTGTATACGATATCTGCCTGGGGCAGCATCCCCGGGGCAGAGTGAAGCTCTGAGAAAGGATTATTTAAACCCTGCGGTGGATTGCCGCTGGGCGCCAAATAATCCGTCCTGGAATTGTTTCCGTTGGGCGCCAAAAGTGAAGTCCAGCGGTTGTTGCCGCTGGGCGCCAAAAATGAAGTGCAGCCGCTTGGGGCTGCACCGGTAGTATGAGGCACTGAATTTTGTGGGTTGGCGTCGCCAGAGGCGTCCAATCCGCCTCCGAGGACGTCCTCCCACGGGTGGCGAACCAACGCCGTGTTAGTCAGGTCCATGGGGTCCATGTTCGATTCCCCCTGTAGATGTGTACTCATATTTTTACCTGGCGACACAGTCAGGCCAAATGACTGTGTGCACCGAACCCTGGTCCTGAAACGGAGGTACTAAACGGCTGAAGGCTGTTTGTGCTATAGTTCCTCCGTCTGTCTATCCCTATCAAATTTAAATGGTGGTGAAGCCGTCTGAATTTACTAACGCGGCTTCGTCTGTCGTTCGCGAGCTAGACAGACTTGGAAGAACACCACTTAGATCTCAACACCTGTGAGGGTGTCGCCCAGTGGTGAATTCGCCCTTGTCTGCCGAATTTACAACCGTCGAGGTACGCTTCCTATCGGTGAACCGCTGCTGTTCACTGGTGGTCCGCACTGAGAGGCAGAAAGCCGCCCTGGCAATCGCACAGTGTCACCGCTGTCAGCGATTCGGCCATGCCCAGGGGAGATGCACCGCACAGGCCAAGTGTGTGAAGTGCGCTGAACCACACCACTCCGGGGACTGCGAGAAGCCCCGAAATGTACCGGCGAAGTGTGCCAACTGCCAGGGGGCACATCCAGCCAGTTACAGAGGGTGCCCCAAGTACCCCAAGAAGACGGCGGCGGCGAAACCAGCCCCCGCAGCCAAGCCAACCCAGTCCGGTGCTGCCCCTAAAAAGGCAACACCCACAACTGGAGGCCTGAGCTACGCCAGGGTAGCTCAGGGCAAGGCAGGGAAGGGACAGAACCCAGGCCCAGCCCCCAGGCAGCAGGCACCCGCTGAGGCCCAAAACCTCACCGCGGTGCTTGCACAAATGCAACAGATGTGCTCAGCAATGAGCGCATTTTTTGCACAAATGCCAGCATTTACTAATGTATAATGTTGTTTCAGGTCAAACCAGGGTTCCTGCAGGTCGCATCGTGGAATGTCAACGGACTGCGAGAGAGAAAACTCGAGGTAGAGGAACTCCTCGCCAGGGGCGACATAGACATCATGGCACTGCAGGAAACGAAGCTGCGACCAGACCAGGCTATCAACTTCCCAGGCTACCACGTATACAGGAAGGACTGGACGGGGCCATACAGACGAGTAATGAGAGGAGTAGCCCTGCTAGTGAAGACGAGCATCGCACACCACCCGATCCTACTCCCAGAGACGGAGAACCTGCAGGCCACAGCCATAGTAGTGTCCACGGCACGAAATGGCGACATCAGAGTGGCCTCCTGCTACCAGCCACCCAACAACATGCTGCTAGACGCAGACCTGGACTTGGTTCTTCCCCCAGGGACCCAGACGGTTGCCATCGGCGACTTCAACGCTAAGTCCCCGGAATGGCACAGTAGGATCACAAACACTCGAGGACGAGAGCTACTGCGATTCCTGGGACGACACGATGGCAACCTGCTGGTCCTTGGCCCGGAGGGACCGACCCATGACAATGGTGTTGGGAGGCCGGACGTTCTGGACATTGCGATGCTGAAGGAGATCCCCCTCGAAGCCGAAATCACCGCCATGATGGATGGTTCCACCGATCACAGCCCCATTCTCCTAGAACTAGGAGAAAAGGACGGTGAGAATGTTGTAGAACTCTCCAAAATCGTCCTAAGTTGAAGACATAATCAAAATTCGACTTAGGCAAAAATTTCATTTAAAGACATTTTTGGGAGTCTGCAGAGGCGCAGATCAGTCCACAAGGACCGTTTTGGGTTCTATAAGGCGTTGGAAATGACCAGGCGAAAATTCGAAAAAACACCGAATTTTCACTTAGGAAAAATGTTTTTGGTTCAGAATATCAGAGTAGAAGTATATAATGACAAAGATTTATGAATAGTATACTTTTTCAAAGGTACCATAAATTGGACTTTGAAAAATAATATTTTTAGAAGGGCGTCAAAATTTGGCCCAGGAATCGATTTATCGAAAGTACGCCAAAGTTTCACTTGTAGACTAATTTTTCAAAACTGCGTTGAAATTTGGCTTGAAGATCGATTTTTCAAAAGTACGCCAAAATTTCACCCGCAGATTAACTTTTCAAAAGTACCTTGAAATTTGGCTTGAAAATCAATTTTTCAAAAGTACGCCAAAATTTCACCCGCGGATTAACTTTTCAAAAGTACCTTGAAATTTGGCTTGAAAATCGATTTTTCAAAAGTACGCCAAAATTTCACCCGCAGATTAGTTTTTCAAAAGTACCTTGAAATTTGGCTCGAAAATCGATTTTTCAAAAGTACGCTGAAATTGGTCTTAAAATGGATTTTTCAAAAGTACCACGAAGTCAGTTTAAAAAGTACCACGAAAATATACTTTAAATTATTTTTTATTTTTTATTCCTCAACCAAAGACATTGACCTTTGAGGTACGATCATTGAAAGCACAATTCTAAAGTATGAGCATAAAATTTTAACGATGCACTGCATCCAAAAGGCAAAATAGAAGATTTTGTCAAAGCCGGCGTAGTGCCGATAAGCAAAAATTGATAAAAATCAATGCACATGTACAAGGCCGGTTTCTCGCATGGAAGGAGTTTGGATTGACCCAGCGGCTCGCAATTTGGTCGAGCGCGTTGAGTAGTCCAGACAAAGCGATGGTAGAAAAGCCACTAACGGGGCTTTTCAAATGACAAAGTTATAGAGGAAAACGCCTTGTGCATAAAAATCCAAAAATTCAATTTTGCCTAATAGTCGCTCGAAGGTGAGACGCTGCCAAATCGATATTATTAATCGACTGTGATAAGGGTTAGTAAGTCGTGGACTGATCGAACGCCACTCAACTTATGCAGTAATAAGTCCTCTGAATGTGTTTGAGTACGTGAATTTCCACGATACAAGAACTTTAAAGCTAGGTAGTCTCTAGCGAAACTAAATTCATTTAGTAAAACTTTTTTAAGTTAATTTCAGTCAGCCTTAATTATTCATTTACCCAGAGTCTGAAATGATTCTAAAAGCTCGCATTTTGATTCTGAGAAGGTACGTATGAATCTTTTCTACCTAATCGATCGTTAGCGCGAGCGCTCTCGCTTGTATGGTCTGAAAGTCACTACCTTGATTGGGGAAGGCACGATTCTTTCTTGAGAATTTTGTATAACCAATTCTGTTAAATAAACGGATTCTTTGAACTAATGTTTCTTAATTGATCTTGAGGCCTGTTGACGGTCTATAATCCCTGGAACTTTCGTATAGAAAACCGGATGTGTCGAGTTAATTCGCATTAACGTTCGACCTTCTGGTTGTTTTACGGAGGTTCGATAGGGATTTTTTTATGCGTTTTTTGAGAAATATATTCCGTTATTAATGGACCAAAACGCGATTTTCGCGTACCAAAACTAATCCCTCCGCAGAGAAATTCTTCGGTTGGGATTTTTTTATGCAAAAATTCAGGAAATTAAGAGGTGCCTAAACCCCTAACGAGGGAATTCGGGTCCAGAGAGAGCGTAGTTTCCGATCTGTGGTAGTGCAGCCTTGGTCCCGCTTTTCGGCTACCGAAGTCATCTTATCTCGAACCCGCCTGGGAGGTAGAAGAACGGGGTAATACGCGACTGGCGCCCCCTGAGAAATAAATTGGTGTCGCGTCATTTTGACGCCCGGTAGTGCGTTCTTCTACATGGCGCCCAACGTGGGGCGTTGTTAGTCAGCAGGGCTTTCTGGAAAGGATATGGATGAATCAACGCCTTTCCAGTTTTACGACGAGCCGACATCTGTGATGGACAACGTCTCTAGAGGGTTAGAGAGGCCGTGCGCGGAGGATGTACTGGGTAGTTCGGGGGTTGGCCCGAGTACCACTGAAGGAGTCATACAGCCCTCCTCAGAACAAGTGTTCGCCCAAATGGCAGCAGGTCTTGCCAAAGCTCTAAGCGAAGCCACGCACGAGCATAAGTATCGGTCGAAGCATCCAAATGCGGAATTTCATGGCTTCGAACACGAAGACCCTGAAACCTTCATTTATCAAATGGAGGAATTTTTCGTCCGAGTACGAATTACGCAGGATAACGACCGACTATATAAAATATCAGAACAGCTCAAAGATGATGCTAAGAAATGGTTCGAACAATATCGAACCCTAATTACCACGTATCCTCTATTCCTCGAGCGGTTCAGAAGCCGTTATGATTCAGGTGAAGTACTCACCGAAGCAGTAGCTAATTTATATGGCAAGAAACAAGATGCCGAGGAAAATACGTCAGTATTTATTTCAAGGAAGGTATGTCTCTTCAAGAGGATCGATCCGTTTAAGCCGGAGGCGATGAAGGCGGCTACCATCTTCAATCAGTTGAGACCTGATATGAAAATGCTCCTAAAGAGTGCCGTCATACTAGATACAAATACACTAGTCACGATGACCGAACAAATGGCCAAAATCATGGATGAGAATAAAGAATTCGAGATTCTGCAAAATGCAAAGAAAAGCAAAGACCGAGAAGCGTCCACCTCTACCGCTTCAGCTCAAGGGAATCAGCAATCGAGCAGTAACTGGAGAACGGAACCCTCCGCATTAGCGAAGCCGTCCTCCAGTTCCTTTGGTGCATCTAGGACACCATTCAATGGATCTCAAAGAAGAGATAATCCGCCAGCACCAAGGGTGCATTTTGCAAATAGTATTTCCTCGCTGCCTAGAGGGGATATACCGAGAAGGGGTACTGGAGACGTAAGGAACTCCCGAGTCCCGTATCGCCCTTGCAGATATTGCCCAACGGAGCAGTGGCATTTTCATGCAGAATGCCCAAACAATCCCTATCGTAATATGAATACGGGAAACCAAGCGGGGGTCAGAGGCGATGGCCCAGGCCGAACTGTACCAGCCCCGCCTACCAGGCCCCAGCAGGCTCGAAGCGACCCTCGGGGAAGCTCCGAAGCAAGAAGTTTAAATTAAAAAACTTCGATGACCTTCCTGACCTTAATTACCTGTTTAAGGATCAAGAAGTCAACCTATCTCCCCACCGATTCACTCCATTAGAATCTATCAATCAAACCAACGACGCTTTCCCTCTGCCTCGCATTAAGATTATAATTAATAATCGAGCGGTTAACGCTTTATTGGATACAGGTTCGACAAGGAATATTATCCAACCGAAATTTTTGAACGACATTGATCAACTTACAGCTCCCCAAACTTTTGTTATGGCTTGTGGCGATGGTTTAGTAGAATCCCTCGGGACTACGACCATAAACGTTAATGTACTAGATGTACCCTTTCAGACCACGTTTCAGGTCATTCAAAATTTAAACGAAGAGCTCATTCTGGGAGCCCCCTTTTTATATGCTCACAATGTCGTATTCGATTATCAACGTAAATGTGTCTACGTCGGCACCGAAGAGCGAATAACCGTCTTCTGGAATCAAGCGGCACATCAGGCAAGGAAGCAATGCCGGCTTCCCGAAGAACTGATCATCGAAAACGATAATTTAAAACCTCTATTCGAGGAATTTGCTGAATTGTTCACCGCGGTGCCTACCCAAGCTACCACGGTGACAACAAAACATAAAATAAAAATTAAAGATGACCGCCCGTTCAATATCAAACCCTACCCCATGTCTCCTTCTAAGAAAAAAGTTATGTACGATCAAATTGAAGAGATGCTGAAAGCCGGGGTCATAGAACCGAGTACCGCTCAGTACAGTTCGCCTCCCATTATAATTGAAAGGCCCGGCAAGAAGCCTCGCTTCTGCATTGATTATCGTCACTTAAATGAAGTAACGGAAGACGAAGCATCCGTCTTACCAAAGATATACGAGAGTATAAAGGATCTAGGAAACGCCAACATATTTACGGTGTTGGACCTCAAGAGCGGATATTGGCAAATCCCTCTTGAGGAGTCGTCAAAAAAACTATTCTACGTTTACAACATTAGATGGAGCATCTTACCGATTTAACGTGATGCCTTTCGGATTGAAGACCGCTCCATGTACATTCCAAAAATTTATGGCAAGAGACGTATTGACCGGCTACTTGCATCATTTCTGCAAAGTATATCTCGATGATATTATCATCTACAGCGAAAATATAGAACAGCATGTAAACCATCTGAGAGCCGTCTTTGAACGCCTGCGTTTGCATAATTTAAAGGTGTCACCGGAAAAATGTGTGGTAGCCACGTCAAGCATAACCTATCTCGGGCATCAAATAAATGCCAACACCACTCAACCATTAGAAAAACACATATTACAGATACAAAATTATCCGGCCCCTACGACAAGGCGCCAGCTTCAGAGTTTCCTTGGTCTATGTAATTGGGTACGTGAATATATCCCTAATGTTGCAATAATTACAAAGCCCTTGACCCGACTACTCTCGAAAGACTGGCGCTTCAAGTGGAATCCGGAAGCCCAAGAAGCTTTTATTTTACTAAAAGAAGTATTGAATAAACCTCTAGGACTGCACCGGCCAGATTTCAATAAAATGTTCATACTGCAGACGGACGCATCCTTAATAGGATTATCTGCAGTATTATATCAATTGGGGGATAATGACCAGAAGCACATCGTCTCTTATGCTAGTAATACGTTATCTCCGACGGAGAGAAAATACCATATTAATGAATTGGAATGTTTGAGCGTCGTTAATTATATAAGAAAATACAAAATATATTTGGCAGACCGTCCATTTATAGTCAAAACCGACAATCGAGCTTTACTATGGTTAAATAAGCATAAGGACGAGAAAACGAAATTTACTCGTTGGTCATTATTACTTCAGGAATACAGCTTCACCATAGAACATTGTCCCGGCAAGGAAAATATATTGGCTGACTATCTTAGCAGGAATCCTCAAGGCCCAAACGTCGAAACAGACGACGAAGAGGAGAGAATGTACCCACCAAAATTCTCGTACAAGGAACGAATATCAGTGATTACCACATTGGAATTAAACGATCAGGTCAGAGAAGCGCAAACGCACTCCAGAGATATCCAAGACCAAATTGAACGATGGAATACTCTAGTGCGACAAGCAGATAAAACCGAGGCAGAGGTGAAATTCGTCAATACAAGACAAGTGATAGGCGGCACACTTTGGACGAGAGGCGAAAATGTTATAGAAAAATTATACGTACCAAAACGTATGGTCATGAGAGTAATATCTCATTTTCACGACCGACCGGAAGTAGGTCACCCCGGCCGCGATGAAACTGTTAGAATCATCTCGGGCCGCTATTATTTTAATAATTTGTCGAGACTAGTTAACAAATATTTAAATGAGTGCATTATTTGTAATTCCGTAAAAAGCAGACAGTCACAACCGAAGGCTCCTCTCAGAAGCCATGCTCCATCGCATCCGTTCGAAGTTCTAAGCGTCGATGTAATCGGACCGCTTCAGCGAACCAAAGATGCAGATAACCGATATATATTAATGGTAGAGGATGTATTTAGTAAGTGGGTCGAAGCCAAGGCGTTCACCCAAGTCAGTGGAAAAACAATAGCACAATTTATCGAAGAGGAACTAGTGGCGAGATATGGCGTTCCGAGGGTCATCATTTCCGACCAGGGAGGCCACTTCAATTCCGGCTTTTACGATACGTTCTGTACACGTAACAATATTGAAAGATTCTTCACAGCAGCTTACCACCAACAGGCCAATCCAATAGAAAGGAGGGTGCAAGAAGCTAAGAAGATCTTAAAAACCTTATTATATGGTTCACCCAACGACGAGTGGGATCGACATGTTAGTCAGATGGCATATATCTTGAGAACAAGAAAAAACGCCGCTACGGGGCATACACCCAGTTTCGTAGTACTCGGCTATGAATTACCGCAGATTGGTGATTGGAATATGTTCGCTTATAGACAAGAACGTCGTAATCAAGCGGACGTTCCCCGCCTTGAAAGAGTCAAGGAGATTCGTAAAAATCAAACAAATTACCAATGGCGTTACGCGCCCAAAGTGGCGGTAACGCCGGTCGTATATAAAGTGGGAGATATGGTAATGACTAAAAGGATCAGGAAGGATCATACCTTCACACCGTCGTGGAGTGGGCCACACAAGGTTTTAAAGAGATTGTCTAATGAAGTTTACCTCATTCACAAGGGGGTAACTTCGACGAGGTTACATGTCGATGCCATCAGGCCGGCACCTAAGGGAGACCCCGATGTTGAATTGGAATTGTCTGAAGAATCAGAAGATAGTCCGGATGAAACTCATCTTAGTGACGACGCTTCCTCATCAGACAATGAGATCGCGCCCAGGTCAGAGCGACGTAGCGATACCACACTAGTTCAAATCAATGTTCCCGCAAGTGCTCAAGATGAGCCGGATGTAATAAGTCGAGATCCCGAAGATGCTCGAGATGAGCCAGATATAGAAGAGTCACCTCTAGATATTTCTGAGGTCGACCACGGCTAATAGCCGTTTTCGCTTTTTTTTATATTTTTTCTCAAAATTCTAAGTAGCGATTTTGACCTATATGCGGTCGAATCGAAAATTTAAAGTCTACCCCATGAGCAGACATGGAAAGACGGCGAACCCGACGCAAGAGCGCGATCCGGTAAGCCTAGCTTCTCAAGAGCGAGAGCCGCCAAGTTCGAGTAATGGACGTAGGCATAAGTACGAATCAGTACGAGTTTCGGAAGCTGTTTTTCTTATGCAAGAAGACAACTTCTATTTTAATCATTTTAAGTCAACAAAATTAACGTATACCCCAAATGGAAACTACGAGTTTCAGAAGCCGTTCTTCGCTCAAGAAGACGCTTCGATTTTTTTTTATACTTTTTTTTTTTACAAGTCGTGATGACCGCACGAGTATCGTAAGCCGATTTAATCTACCTTACGAAGTAGAAACTACGAGACGAGTTTCAGAAGCCGTTCTTCGCTCAAGAAGACGCTTCGATTTTTTTTTTATACTTTTTTCACAAGTCGTGATGACCGCACGAGTATCGTAAGCCGATTTAATCTACCTTACGAAGTAGAAACTACGAGACGAGTTTCATAAGCCGTTCTTCGCTCAAGAAGACGCTTCAATTTTTTTTTATACTTTTTTCACAAGTAGTGATGACCGCACGAGTATCGTAAGCCGATTCAATCTACCTTACGAAGAACCAATTTCTAACCATTATAAGTTAACAAAATTCATGTTAGAAAAATATTTCATTAAAAACAACACATTGTGTTTGTTAGTCGACGCGTCCCAGTCGACGACTTGCTAAAAAGTCAATCTAGTTGCAGAACTGCATTTTCCATGTGCAGAAATGGAAAGATGACCCAGCCTGTCGCAAGGGCGCGGCATGGTGAAGTCTGGAACTCAAAGGCGAGGACCGTCCAAGCTGCGGCATGGAGATATAGACAGACTCTTCTAGAAAGGGCCGAAGTTAAGCAAGAGCGAGACCAGGGCAAAAAAGCGAGTGCAACGAATTAGTGAGAGTGGACGCTAATCAAAATTGTGCTACGCTTCGCACCTCGACGCGGGTGTAATTAAGTTGATAAAAATGTTGTATCAACTTGGCGTATTGTTTAAAAAATGTATTTATTTTTAAGTTAGATAGGCGAATCAGCCGTCTGCCCCAATTAAGGCCGTTATTTTTAAACATCTGTACCATAGGTCAGACCGTCAAATGAAGGCATACAGACATACAAGTGAATATGGAAATTAAAGGCAATCGATGAGTAGAAAAGATTCAACCAAAGGAGGGGAGTGTTGTAGAACTCTCCAAAATCGTCCTAAGTTGAAGACATAATCAAAATTCGACTTAGGCAAAAATTTCATTTAAAGACATTTTTGGGAGTCTGCAGAGGCGCAGATCAGTCCACAAGGACCGTTTTGGGTTCTATAAGGCGTTGGAAATGACCAGGCGAAAATTCGAAAAAACACCGAATTTTCACTTAGGAAAAATGTTTTTGGTTCAGAATATCAGAGTAGAAGTATATAATGACAAAGATTTATGAATAGTATACTTTTTCAAAGGTACCATAAATTGGACTTTGAAAAATAATATTTTTAGAAGGGCGTCAAAATTTGGCCCAGGAATCGATTTATCGAAAGTACGCCAAAGTTTCACTTGTAGACTAATTTTTCAAAACTGCGTTGAAATTTGGCTTGAAGATCGATTTTTCAAAAGTACGCCAAAATTTCACCCGCAGATTAACTTTTCAAAAGTACCTTGAAATTTGGCTTGAAAATCAATTTTTCAAAAGTACGCCAAAATTTCACCCGCGGATTAACTTTTCAAAAGTACCTTGAAATTTGGCTTGAAAATCGATTTTTCAAAAGTACGCCAAAATTTCACCCGCAGATTAGTTTTTCAAAAGTACCTTGAAATTTGGCTCGAAAATCGATTTTTCAAAAGTACGCTGAAATTGGTCTTAAAATGGATTTTTCAAAAGTACCACGAAGTCAGTTTAAAAAGTACCACGAAAATATACTTTAAATTATTTTTTATTTTTTATTCCTCAACCAAAGACATTGACCTTTGAGGTACGATCATTGAAAGCACAATTCTAAAGTATGAGCATAAAATTTTAACGATGCACTGCATCCAAAAGGCAAAATAGAAGATTTTGTCAAAGCCGGCGTAGTGCCGATAAGCAAAAATTGATAAAAATCAATGCACATGTACAAGGCCGGTTTCTCGCATGGAAGGAGTTTGGATTGACCCAGCGGCTCGCAATTTGGTCGAGCGCGTTGAGTAGTCCAGACAAAGCGATGGTAGAAAAGCCACTAACGGGGCTTTTCAAATGACAAAGTTATAGAGGAAAACGCCTTGTGCATAAAAATCCAAAAATTCAATTTTGCCTAATAGTCGCTCGAAGGTGAGACGCTGCCAAATCGATATTATTAATCGACTGTGATAAGGGTTAGTAAGTCGTGGACTGATCGAACGCCACTCAACTTATGCAGTAATAAGTCCTCTGAATGTGTTTGAGTACGTGAATTTCCACGATACAAGAACTTTAAAGCTAGGTAGTCTCTAGCGAAACTAAATTCATTTAGTAAAACTTTTTTAAGTTAATTTCAGTCAGCCTTAATTATTCATTTACCCAGAGTCTGAAATGATTCTAAAAGCTCGCATTTTGATTCTGAGAAGGTACGTATGAATCTTTTCTACCTAATCGATCGTTAGCGCGAGCGCTCTCGCTTGTATGGTCTGAAAGTCACTACCTTGATTGGGGAAGGCACGATTCTTTCTTGAGAATTTTGTATAACCAATTCTGTTAAATAAACGGATTCTTTGAACTAATGTTTCTTAATTGATCTTGAGGCCTGTTGACGGTCTATAATCCCTGGAACTTTCGTATAGAAAACCGGATGTGTCGAGTTAATTCGCATTAACGTTCGACCTTCTGGTTGTTTTACGGAGGTTCGATAGGGATTTTTTTATGCGTTTTTTGAGAAATATATTCCGTTATTAATGGACCAAAACGCGATTTTCGCGTACCAAAACTAATCCCTCCGCAGAGAAATTCTTCGGTTGGGATTTTTTTATGCAAAAATTCAGGAAATTAAGAGGTGCCTAAACCCCTAACGAGGGAATTCGGGTCCAGAGAGAGCGTAGTTTCCGATCTGTGGTAGTGCAGCCTTGGTCCCGCTTTTCGGCTACCGAAGTCATCTTATCTCGAACCCGCCTGGGAGGTAGAAGAACGGGGTAATACGCGACTGGCGCCCCCTGAGAAATAAATTGGTGTCGCGTCATTTTGACGCCCGGTAGTGCGTTCTTCTACAAGAACACGACAACATTCATCAAAAGGAGGACGGACTGGGAAGTGTTCCGTGCAGAACTGCAGAGGAACATCGCACACATTCCCAGACTCGAAACTGAGGCAGACGTGGAGAGGGCCATCACCTCCCTGGAGGACCAGATCCAGGCGGCACTAAGGGTAAGTACCACCGAGACGGAAGCAAGGCGAGCACCAGCTCCCCTGGCAAACCTCCCAGAGGAAACCAGGCAGCTGATACGGGACAGACGCAGTGCAAAGAGACGGGCCCAGAGAACCCGACTCCCGGAGGACAGGAGACACTACAACACCCTGAGCCGGAGAGTCAAGGCCGCCCTTCAGGAACACAGACAAGAAGGGTGGCAACGCCACCTGGAATCCCTGGACACACAGGACAGGAGCATCTGGACCACCCAACGGGCCCTGCGAAACCGGCGGACTCCCATGCCCCCGATCCACGGAGAGAATGGTGTTGTCTACACTCGCCAGGAAAAAGCCGAGGCTTTTGCCGACAGCTTGGAACTGCAGTGTAGGGAAAACCAACTCGATGATGAGGACGAGGACTGGGAGGACGACGTGAGGCGCAGGGTACGTAGGATGAACCGTCTGCCAGATGATGACCACATCCCCCCGACCACCCCCGAGGAGGTCAAGGAGATCCTAAGGAGCCTAAAACCCAGGAAAGCTCCAGGATGTGATGGCATTGGGAACATCGCCCTCAAGAAGCTGCCCCGGAAAGGAGTAGCGGCGATGGTCAACATCATCAACGCAATGTTGAGGTTGAGACACTTCCCTTCCAGGTGGAAAAAGGCCGACGTCATAGTCATCCCAAAGCCAGGTAAGAACCTAATGTTTCCTTCCTCTTACAGGCCAATCAGTCTACTCCCAGCGATGAGTAAGGTAGCCGAACGAGTCATACTCAAGAGGATAGCCGAGAAGACAGAAGAGCTGGAAGTCCTCCCAGACGAGCAGTTCGCCTTCAGGACAGGGCACTCCACCGAACTCCAAGTGCTCCGCCTCACCGAGGAGGTCACGAAGGGGTTCAACCAACGACAGGTCACGGCAGCGCTGTTCCTGGACGTTGCCAAAGCCTTCGACAGGGTCTGGCACGACGGTCTCCTAGCCAAAATGATGAGTATGGGTTACCCCATTGCACTCATCAAGCTAGTGAGATCGTACCTCCACAGGAGACAGATGAGGGTGAAGATCGTGGACAGGGTGTCCACGTACAGAACAATGGAGGCAGGAGTCCCCCAAGGCTCAGTGCTGTCCCCCCACTTGTTCTCCATCTTCACATCCGATCTACCCCGGACGGAGAGGACCTCCATGGCCCTCTACGCCGATGACACAGCCCTGACTGCCAGATCCTGGAGTGCCAGGCTAGCCACCAGAAACCTCCAGGAGGCGGCCACCCTCCTAGAGGACTGGTGCAACAGATGGAAGGTAGCCGTCAACGCCGAGAAGAGCAAGGCGGTACTCTTCAAGAAGGTAAGAAAACAAAACCCCACAGGTCACGTTTCCATGTTTGGTGAGGACATCCAATGGCACGACTCCGCCAACTACCTTGGCGTGGTCATGGACAAAGGCCTAACATGGAGACTGAACACGGAGGCCATCGTCAAGAAGGCCAGGAGGACGAGAGCCCTAATCTACCCGATGACGGGTAGACAGAGCAGACTCAACCTGAGGAACAAGCTCACGCTTATCAGGTCCCTCATCCGGCCTCAGCTGACGTATGCTTCGGTAGCTTGGGGCTACCAAGCAAAGAGCTACCTCCATCAGATCCAGAGAGTGGAGAACGTCGCCCTCAGAACGGCAGTCGATGCACCCTGGTTCATCCGCAACGAGGACATCTACAGGGACCTGGAATACACCCCGGTCACTGAGATCATCAAGCAGAGAGCCAGAAAGATGTACGCCCTTGCCGAGGAGCATGGGAACCCACTAGTCAGGGAGGCAACTGACTATGACCCAGCAGACGCTCCGAGGCACAAGCGGCCGAAGGTGCAGCTCCTGGATAACGGGTGAGTATGAGAAGCATACCACCAACCGACGATCCACCCCCACGGAAGAGACATGACGACACCCAACCACCCACCCAAGACCCTGCGGGTACCGGACAAACAACCGTCCAGTACCTGTAGTCCCCCTAGCTCCGGGCAGACCAAAAATGCTACCAAAGCAGTTAGGTCTGCCCTTCCTCGAGCTACACAGCTCATCCTTACCCTACCGACGATCCGGATGACAGGATGCCTCTTGGCATCTTGTGTACCGGCAGTCACTCCCGCCACAAACCCAAAACACCCAACAGACCGATGACTACCCCCCGGGGGGAAAACAAGCTGGCGAAGAGCAGAAGACGAAGAAAGAAGAACGCCAGAAGAGGCCTTAGCCAGCAAGGTCCAACGAGCCAGGACCCAGGGAGGTGGACCGAAATCGTCTGCACCGCTCACAATTGTGAGTGGGGCCGACGTAAAGTAAGTTCGCCCGCCCTGCACGAGGCTGGTCCCCGGTCTACAGCGATGTACTGGGGTAAAGGGCAATAGTCCTGCCCGGCCCCAGACATCCGAGACCGACATCTATAGCCAAGAATATTGGCGCTCGGCATTTGGGCAACGGCAGTCAGACTGCACACATCGTGAAGCGATGTGGGAAATTCCTAATATGCAAATATTTTATTACAGGGTGGTTTTTTTATTGTTTGTGCGAAACTTTGCTGATGGCTGGCTATCTCCTCTGGGGTATATGTTCCCTGCTCGGCTGACGGCCTGGGCATAGATAAGTGAGGTTAGGATTAAATTGTTTGGCACAATTTAATCTTATTATTTTTTTTTTAAATTTTTCCTGGGCCTGGGGCCTTGGGCCCGATGACATATGCTTGCTTCCAATATGTTTAGTCGTGATATAATAATAATAATAATAATAATAATAATAATAATAATAATATTTATTCATGTAAGCCGTATAAAATACAGATATGAAAAGTCATAAAAAAATAAAATAAATAAATAAAATAGTGACAAGCAACAAAATAAAATAACAGATAACATAAGTAACATACACATTTCTTGCAAATATCCAGTCAATATACATATTAGATACATTTATATTTAAAAAGTACCACTTAAGAATTCTCCAGCGCTATAATAGCATCCATTAGAAAGTAAAGTTCTAACTTCCTTTTTATATATCATATAATTTGATATGTTCTTTACATGGGCTGGTAGTTTATTATAAAATGTTATACAGTTATAGGTTGGTGATCGTTTAAATGTAGTGGTATTGTGTCGGGGGATACGTAAAAGATTGCCATGTCTTGTACTGTGATAATGTACAACGGAATTAGCTTCAAATAAATGAAGATTTTTTTGCACGAAGGTTAAACATTTATATATATAAATAGCAGGTGCAGTTAAGATGTCTTTATCTTTAAACACTTGTCGGCAACTTTCATTAGTTTTCATATTAAATATTAATCTTAGAATTTTCTTTTGAGCAATAAAAATTCTACTGAAGTCTTTACCACGACCCCAGCTAATAATATTCAAGGAAATGTGTGAATATGCCATTGCATAGTATATATTTAAAAGACCCGAGATATCCAAGGTGCCTTTCATTTGTAAAATGGCGTAGTAGGCCTTATTTAGTTTTTTACTAACATTGTCAATCTGATCATCCCAGGTAAGTCTATTATTCAGGTGAGTACCTAGAAACACTACTGAATCCGAAAATTCAATACCATCTACCAGTTGAATATCACTCGTAATATCCCTTCGAATAAAAAAATTTATGCATTTAGTTTTCTTGCTGTTCATGATTAGTCTGTTTCGTTGACACCAAGTGTCAAATTCACAAATTGCACATTTTATTGCTGATTCGAGTGCCTGAGGGGATTCTGCGGATACAGTAATTGTAGTATCATCCGCATACATTGTGAGGACCCCACTAGTGATATGTTCTGGCAGATCATTTATAAATATCAAAAACAACAGTGGTCCTAGCACCGAACCCTGTGGAACTCCAAGCTTAACGTTATGTGGTGCAGATGTGGTACCATTAACTTTAGTGACCATGGTTCGCTCTTCCAGATACGATTTAATCCAGTTGATTATGTTGTTAGGCAAATTAATACTAACTAATTATTATTAGAAATTCAGAGCTTACTGAATCGAATGCCTTAGATAAGTCAAAAAATAGAGAAGCAACACATCTACCATTGTCTACTTGTTGATAAACGTAATTTAATAAATCGCAAGCTGCTGTCTCTATTGACTTGTTGGTTCTAAATCCGTGTTGAAAACTAGAAAGTATATTATTATTTTCTAAATAAGTCGAGAGGCGGTTAGATAATAATTTTTCTAATAATTTAGCTAGCGTATTAAGTAAAGATATTTGCCTGTAGTTGTCGACATTTTCAACGTCGCCTTTTTTATATACAGGGATAACTAGCGCAATTTTAAATATATTTGGAAAACATCCTTGATATATTGATTGATTAAACAAATATACCAGTGGTTTTATTATAATATCTAGAATATTTGAGATAGTTGAGAGAGATAGCCCATCTATCCCACATGATTTTTTATTTTTCATTTGACTTAGAGTTTCTAAAATATCCTGCTCTGTGATAGGTTCTGAGATAAATGCTACACGATTATTATTAGAAAGAGTTGTGCAAGGGAGTGCCAAATTTTGACCAAAGTGATTGAGAATATTATGTTCCGCGCTACAAGAAAAATAGTTGGCAAATATGTTGGAAATTTCATCTGGGTTAGTTACCAAATCACCATCGCATCTAAGCATTATTTTATTATCTCTATTAGTTGTTTTGCCTAATTTAAAATTAATAATTTTCCAGGTCTTGAATGTTTAAAATGTCTGAGTCATTTTCTGAATTTTTACTTTCAAGATTAATTTTGTCAGACACTTGATAAACGGATTTAAAATTTGTCAAGGGCATCGTTCACATTGTTATAAGAATTTAAAATATTCCAATCCACGTTTCTTAATAGATTATATAATTAAAAAAATTAGCTTTTTTAAAATTAAAATATGATTTGCTGTCAGTTGAGCATTCTTCAATTCTTCATTAATCAAACGAGTTTCTTTAGAAACCGAACAAACTTCATTTGATATAACGTAATCCAAATATCTGTTGAGAATATTCGGCACATTATTGTATTGCGTACTACTATGGTTCTTCAAACTCTGCATTTGATTTGAATGAATATAAGTACCACAGGTATATAGGTTTTACAAATGCACAACTGGCACGGCTCCGAAATACCTAAAGAAAGTACACATACACGTGTAAATATGGCTGGGTATCGATTTAGTATCAAATGATTGAGGATGGAAGCTACCAGCGGCGGCTGGTGAAATTTCAATATTTTTTTTCTCGTCTGTGGCGCGTGGGACCATACGAAATATGGGAAATAACATCTAGAGAAGCACTTCTCTAATGACCCCTAAAAAAATTTTGAAAAAGCAGTTTGCGAAAAAATTTTTGAAAATTCGTTAGCCTCCCCTGGGTCTAGGAGTTCCTGTTTATTTTTATTTTTTTTTGTCATATGCACTTGACTTTTCATAAAAATACAACAGTAGATTTTGGAGTTTATGAAAATATTTTCATTACTAACTGAGATACAACGAATTGAAATATTGTAATTTGTTAAATTGTAAATTACAAGATTTCAGTTCATTGTATTTCAGTTAGCAATGAAAATATTTTCATAAACTCCAAAATCTGTTGTTGTATTTTTATGAAAAGTCAAATGCATATGACAAAAAAAATAAAAATAAACAGGAGCTCCTAGACCCAGGGGAGGCTAACGAATTTTCAAAAATTTTTTCGCAAACTGCTTTTTCAAAATTTTTTAGGGGTCATTAGAGAAGTGCTTCTCTAGATGTTATTTTCCAAATTTCGTATGGGTCCCATGCGCCATAGACGAGAAAAAAATATTGAAATTTCACCAGCCGCCACTGGAAGCTACCAAATTTTTCCAAACCCAATGAATTAAAAAGCAGCAGCTGAAAATGTATTAAAAATAATACTTTGTAAATGACAAAACAGGCAGCGGTCAAAATTGCGAATGCAGAAAAACTATGTGGCACTGTACTTCAGCTTGTACAGAGTGTAGCGGGGGACGTGCGCTAACTGTACACCTACAGACGATTTTTATGGAAATATAGTTATTATACAAATAGATATATCATCTGTAGGAAAAGAATTAAATATTTTAAGACTTAAATTATTTTGTATTTAATTAGTTTTTTTTTCACTTACTGTGAATGTTATTTTTAAAATTTTCAATTTAATGCAGCATTTTTTTCCAAAATATTTATTTTATCACAAAAGTAGTTACTGCTGAAAGTTCTTCCCAGTGGATTTTCATTCATTACTTAGGCTGAAACTATTAAATAGAGAGAATAATTAATAAGAGGAAAATATTAAAAGATATAATCAGGAATTATGCGTAAAAGTGGAAAATAGAATAACGAAATTCGATATCTGGATATAGCTATAAGTAATTTCTTAAAATAACATTTTTTATATGTTCCAAAATGAAAGTAGTTTACTTTTGATTCAATTTCAGAAAATTTAATTTTCCAATTTAAACGCCAGAACTAACATAAATTTGTGCAGCCACTTTTTCTTTTAAGAACATCCACTAATTTTTGTCAAAAATAAAATTTTTCAGAGGATCAATAACAACAGATTTTCACATGTGGTGCAGACTATTGGCGAACACTGTAAATACATTCACATAGCGCGAGAAATATGACAACACCGGCAGCCGTAAATTCGTCCATCGGTGGAGCATTCCAGCTCTGTTATTTCATTTCAGCCAGCTGGCTCACGCGATGTTGTAATTCTACTCCCCATGCCTAGCCCGCGACTACACACACGGTATGTATCATATTGATCGAGAATAATAAATATTTTTCAAAATTCTGTTTAGTATAAAATAAATTTTCATATTTTTTTTTATTTTAATGGAGAATCCTTTTAACAATAAAAAAAATTACCTTAAAAATATTTCGGCACTAATAACTTATAGAGGAGAGCAAAGTCCTAAGCGCTCCGTGTCAATATCAAAAAAGCTGTGTACAGTTGGCTCCATCTGGTTCCGATATATGCCTGGCAACTGAAAATAATTGATGAGGAAGTACTGAAAATTGTATAAAGCAAATAACGGTTTTGTTATACGTTAGTTATAAATGGTGATAAATGGGCTCATTTATCATTTTTTTAACTACATTTTCCAAAAGTTCTCTTAATTATAGAGCAAAATACAAAATACCAGAATATTCTAGGAATTTTATAGGCTTTAAAACTAATCAAGAACATCGACGCTGCGTGACGTTATTCACTCCTACTTGCATTTTCATTCCCCTCTTTTAGGCACTTATGCTGCATACTCTTGTGTTTCCAAATCACCAGTATATCTCTGGCAGATTAGGTAAATAGCCGGGTTCTAACATCGCAAACCCAACTTCGAGACAGAGTTTCGATTTCAATGATATCAACACCCTGTGCGCGTCTGTTCATATTTAAAGCAGTATATTTCTGAAACTATTTATCGGATCGACCTCAAATTTTCAGTGTTATAATTATTTGACGATTATTTCGCATAGACGTACTAGCGGGTCTAGCTCCGAACTCTTATTGTGCGCACCGGTCGAGAGTTTGCTCGCGTTAGGAATGGTATTAGTTCCATGATTTTCGTCTTGCAATTGTTTATTGCAATTGTACATTGGTGTTAAGGAGGTTCTAATTTAAAGTTAAGAAACCATTGAAATAAGACGTAAATGATCCACGTAAAATGATACCTGTTAAGATACAAGTTCAGGTACGTCTTCAAGGAGGAACCCTACCACCACCCTACCACCCCTGGAGCATCTCCTACACCTTTGAAAAATAAGATGATAGAAAAAAATAATAATATGCAAGATGTATCACTATAGGGCTACGAACTAGAGAAGCAACCAGAAGGTGTGGTTGTATCATTGGTAACTCTACGAGTTTACCTAGGAGAATACCTAACTCTCGCTTTATGTCCCCTAAGAGATACCTGACAATATTTTAGGCTATAATTCGTGCAGGAATAGAAGCGTAATAGGTTCGATACCAAAGCGAGTCAGTTAAGTATTTGAATTAGTTTTTTCGGTATATAAATAGGGGGTTTTACAATTCCTTGGATATGAAGTGACCCATGTCCGTGTTATATAAAATGGAATACATAAGATAAACGAGTGGAAGAGTGGAAGAGAGAATACAGAGAAATTATTAAAAGAAAGACGGATATATTTCTCCTAGCACAGTCTAGGTAGGGCATTGGTACCTTTCGCTTCTAACCGCGAGCGCATTGTAGTGGGATAATATCCGTCTTTCTTTTTCTAATTTCTCTATTTCCTTTCTTGCAGTCGTTGAACTCAGGGTGCATATATAAAACTACATGATGATTTGAGACAAGCGTGAACCCTCAAATATTCCGTCCAAGTCCTTTCATTTTTTCATTAGCAATGTCCCTCATAAACAGAAAAAGAAAGAAGCGACACATAGTTGTATTTTTTCGTAGTCAACGGTGAGTATTTACTAGTCAGTCGATGAAAAGTGTGATCTGAAACAATTTTTTGCAAACAAGTGCGTTTTACTCGAAAACGGTACGTCCTATCGCATTTTAACAAGAGACCCATTTTAATAGCCTATTATGTGCCCTGTCCACGTGTATATTGCTTTCTGCCCTACTAAGACCGCAAAAAAAAAGTGAAAATGGAGACTGGAGAACACATGACATAAATTGTTATTACACAATAAGTGTTGATCCTATTTAAATACAAAAACACATTTTCTATGTGCAATGAATTGGACTTTTAGGATAAACAAAAACATTTACCAAAATTATACTGGTTTTGATTTTTTTAATGCAACAATATCAAAATAGCTATTTTTGACATATTTTGCAGTGTAGCTTCTAAACCAATGAATGTATTAAAATGAAACCAACGTACATACATGAAAAAAAAAATGAGCGAAAAAAAGCAGGTTCACTTTTTAAAAAAAAAATGGGGTTTTCAAAATTTCAACATCCCGTATCATGGAAACCGCGCGGTATTCGATGAAAGTTTTTCCACAAATTATCCTCCCTCCATAAGGGCATTAGTATTTGTAGTATTGTAAATTGGAAATAATAGCCGTTTTTCCTATACAAAATGACAGCGCGACCTTTCCGGCCTCGTATAGCCAAAACCGTTTGTCCTACGGCAAATGTGTAATATACATATTATGTAGAGGAGGGATGAATTTTCAAAAAGTATAACTTGGTAAAGAGCCCTACGGGCAATAGGGAAAAATATATGGGCACATAAGTAAAATTTCAAAGTTTCAAGCCCTAAAAATAGGGGACGCACATGGTGTAGCAGGGTGTAGGTCTCTATGCTTGCTTATTATGCCCTCTTAAACAACTTCAACAAAAAAAGTCCACTGGACGCAAAATTTTTTATTATGTCTAATTCGACTGGAATATAAGGTAACTATTTTCTTTGCATTTTAGGCGTATGTCCCCGCGTCGTTGTTCTATTACCTAGCAGCTAGACGACACCTTTCGTGATTGTCAACTTTCATTGTTTCATAAAAAAAATAATGATTTCCATTTGAAAATGACGTAAAAAAAATGTTCATTGGCGTTCTGACTAATAATTCAAAATTCACGTACCAAACTAAAAGAAACTCAACAAAATTTATCGGAGATCCGTATAAGGAACGGGTATATCTGCAACATTATTAATAAGTTTAATAACAGACTGCTTAATAAACATATCCAGTGTATCCATGACAGTATGATTGCTAGTACTTACGCGTGGTCTAATTTGTAACGATGCGATGGTGCATGGTAATAACTGCTTGATTAGATTAAGCTTATTAAAACTAGGCCATATTGATTTTCCAGCGAATCTGGTAGACTCGTGTAACTGGCCAATCCCTTTATGATGCATAACAAGGTTCTTATTACATACATTCATGACCAAATATTTGTCATTTAATCCTTAATACATATATTGATATCAAATAAGATATGTTTTATTATTGATTAAGCTAAATTAAATATCTTACATTTGATTGATGTTGAAATATGTTTCTTTCTACACTAGAGAATTGTGAATCTCTAAAATAAGTTAGTCAATAGAGAGAGAAAGAGTACCTGAACCGTAAACAATGAGATACCAATATTTTATTTGACAAAGTAAATCTAAAAATAGGAACTGTGCTACACGTGCATAACAAAAATTGAGAGGTTCATGAACAAACTAGAAGAGGACCAAGCACACTGGATACGAACAGTGTGGAAAAATAATGAATACCATAAATAATCGCAGTGATATATGCTCCGTTAGAATTAGAAACGGAGGGTAAAGAAGATTCAGAACAAGAGGAATTCTAGAAGTAAAAACACAAAAAGAGGAGCATAATCACTCCATATCATGACACAATGAGGAAACACATTTTACAAACACCTACATTTCCGTCCTACACTCCTGTACCATTAGTCATCTGACTCTCACTGCTGACAACAAATATGACCCAAATTCAGTCCAGCGTAGATGTGGGCTGAAAAACACGAAAATTTGAATTTGCAGATTAGCCTGATCAAATGGTGTTCAAAAGGTTTCTCAATGGAATTATATGCTTTTTGGGGTGCTGAACACGAATCTAAAATTTGCTACCTAGTAGCACTACCGGCTTAGGTCGAAAAACGCAAGAAACCTCGAAATTTTCGGAATTTTTCCGGTTTTCCTCTCATATCTTGCAAACGACGCATCGTACGGAAAATATTACTGTAGAGTAAAATAAAATGGACACTTCTATCAGGTATTTTCTATACATTGCATCTTCACACTACAACTTACTTGCTCTTTTTTCTGCTATTTTTTCTAGCTGACTATATTGACAGCGACCTTATAAATCGGTCTAATTTGGAAGTCAGGGAGGTCATTCGACGCAAAATTTTATGCTCTTTAACTTGAATACAATAATATTTTCCGTACGCGTCGTTTGCAAGATATGAGCAGAAAGCCGGAAAAACTCCGAACATTTCGAGGTTTTTTGCGTTTTTGGACCTGAGCCGCTATTGCTCCGAGGCAGCAAACTTCAGATTTGTCTTCAGCACCCCAAAAAACATATAATTCCGTTGAGAAACCTTCTACCGGACACATGTTACCGAAAAACTACCATTTGATCAGGCTAGATGGCCTAGTTTCTAATTTATTACTATGTATCTAAAACTAATTCGGGTAAATTTTTACCCAAATCGGTGAATATCTAGCCGGGCGTCCTCGGCTTTCAAAATGAAAGAAAGGGCCAATTTTTCGATTTTTAACATTTTTTTAAATTGACATTTGAAATTTTCTTTTGAGACTTTATTAATGTCTAAACGCGTGTAGCAAAAGTTTTCCGAATAAAATATTTTTCTGTTCCAGGGAAATTAGAAATTTGTCACTAAAACGTAGAATTTGACGAAAATAAGGTTTTTTGTATAAAATTTCTAATTTCCCTGGAACTGAAAAATATTTTATTTGGAAAACTTTTGCTACACGCGTTTAGACATTATAGTCCACAGTACACCGCCCTTTTTTTTTAATGATTAGTAGGTAAGAGGTTGAATTTTCGTGAGTAGCTTCGTTTTGACGAGACGCCCAACTTTTCTCCCTGCGAAAATTCTTGGTAGTGGTAGCTAATAGCAAAAATTATTTTTTCTATCTCACACGAATTAGACAATTCTACAACCTGTCAAATTATTTTGGCAATATATTTTTCATTCGTTAAACGTTTTCGATTGCCTTGGTTACGTTTGCGCGAGTTAATTATAATAAGCCCCGTGTTTGTCCATAACATATTGCCAAAATAATTTGACAGGTTGTCGAATTGTCTAATTCGTGTGAAATAGAAAAAAATAATTTTTTCTATTAGCTACCACTACCTAGAATTTTCGCAAAGAGAAAAGTTGGGCGCCTCATCAAAACGAAGCTACTCACGAAAATTCAACCTGTTACTAATCATTAAAAAAAAGGGCGATGTACTGTGGACTATTAATAGTCAAAAAAAAATTTCAAATGTCAATTTAAAAAATGTTAAAATTCGAAAAATTGGCCCTTTCTTTCATTTTTAAGGCCGCGGGGGGCCGGCTATATATATATTCACCGGTTTGGCTAAAAATTTACCCCAATTTGTTTTATAATTTTCCTGTTTTTCAGCCCACCCTCCGTAGATGTAGCTGGTACGGCGACTATGTTTCCCGCTAGTGACAGTTGTAGTATTGACTGCGGCATGTTGGTAAATCAAATCAAATCATATATAAACTTGATTCATCAACGCAAAGTCCAAACTGTAAAAGCTAGCTAGAATTATGAAATTCTAAAGGGACGTACGTTGGGTGCATGCTGTCAGACACGCCACACAGCAAAGAGAGTCTAACTAGAATAATTCATGGATCGCAAAACATCTGCCAAGACGTTATGAATAGAAGATAAGAGTACTCTAGGTACCAAAACTAAAAAATAAACTAACCAAACTAAGGAAACAGGATTTTTATAGCACCCTCTAAGGGGATGGATTCGGGGTTAATTGTTTTTTCAACACTAACATAGTGTAGTGACTTGCGTCTCGAAAATGTCTCGATACTTCCACTTTTGAGTAATAGTAAATCCTTTTAACCATGAATGAATAGAACTAGTCAAAATAAGTAGATTTTCGAACAGACCCACCTCGAGAAATCGTGCCTGATCCCCCTGCCCCCCTTCAAAAAAGCTACCTGTATCTGCCTATATATTTTTTTTTCTCAAAATCGGTAGGAGATAGAGGAAAGATCTTGGCGCCATTCGATAGAGTATGAAATTTCGCTTTTTGCTATTTTCTTTTTTTAAGGCCCCACAGCAAAAAAGGGGAGAAGCCTTCCAACAACGACACATTGATTGGCTATGTCTTTAAAACGGCCAAATAAATCAAAATTCTACAAGGTATAAAAAACAAAGACAATTATTTTCTCTATCGGTTGGTATATTATTTGTATATGTTATTTATTTAAATAAAACCGTCAGTGGCGTACAAAGAGAAAGTTGCACATGTGGATAATGAATTTATTTAAAATAATTTATTATTGTTGTTGTTACAACTGCGAAAATATTGATTGTACAATTTCAAAATTATTTCATATTATTTTTTCTACTATTTCTTTTTATACAACTCCTTATTAAAGAAATATGGCGAGGGCATTCTAGCTTAACAGGTTTTTGGCTGTCACGCAAACGACCCAATAAATTAGGCACTAGATAAAAAACTGCATTATTACCTTTTCTGTCAGTTGGTATATAATTAGAAAATATTATTTATTTAAATAATGTCGCCAGTGGCGTGCATAGACAAAACAATGCATATAATTGCACCATAACTTATTTTTAATAATATTATATTGAAAGCCAAATATTTTCACTATTTTTTATTCTATAACATTTGATGAAATTTTCTCATTTTTGGAAGTAGTCCAGAAGGGCATCCATTTATCATTATCCATAGTCCACCCCATTTGGATGGACATGGGAGTTCTATGATCGATTGACTGAGCTTACCCCAAACAAATCCTGCTTGATAAATACATCTATTGATATTTGTGTCGGAATACTTATCACAGATTATTATGACAAATTTTGAGAGCATTCTTAATTGATCATTATTTGGCTGCGTGACATCCGGAAAAGAATTCCAAGCTTTCCAACACTTCTTTTTTTCTTTTCCAAAAAAAGAAGAAGTGGTGTCCCAACCCGTAAATGAATGGAAAAAGGGGAGAGCATGACATTTTTCTTGAAGTTGATTGGATATATCTTTACAAGATATATATTTTAGATTCTTTGCAGTGCCAAATTCTATCCATATGTCTTGATTTTCATTTTGATATTGATAAAAGAGTGCTAATACCAGACCATCAGTGTCCACAGTCTTTATTAATATTTTCTTTAAATTGTTTCCATAGCAATATAAAATATATATCTTGTAAAGATATATCCAACCAACTTCAAGAAAAATGTCTTGCTCTCCCCTTTTTCCATTCATTTACGGGTTGTAACACTACTTCTTCTTTTTTTTGGAAAAGGATAAAAGAAGTGATAGGAAGCTTGGGATTCTTTTCCGGATGTCACCGCCATTTTCATAGATTTGGTTACATATCCAAAGCAGCCAAATAATGATCAATTAAGAATGCTGTTAAAATTTGTCATAATAATCTATGATAAGTATTCCGACCAGATGATATCGACCTATTAGCCCTGTCAATGAACGTTCAATAAGGGGATCTAGAGGGAAATGCCGAGATCACAATTTTTGACTTGAAGGCTGTGTTTGGACTATTTAGGAGGTAAACATACCAAACGTCTCCGAACGTAGGAGGTGGGGGGGATGCAGGGGGGCACGAAGGAGGTCCCGGTTTTTGGTTTTTCGCTCATATCTCAAAAACGGTTAGCCCTAATGCTATATGCAAAATTAAAGGTGACTTAATTTTCTACAATAACGTTTCTATTAATTTTTTTCGTATCTGTTATGGTTCAGTAATGAATTGTAAATCTTTTGACTGTATTCTAACTTTATTATAAATTTATTATAAATTGACAATACATTTTAATAATCATCGTAGAAAAAAATTTCTTGTACAGATATCCACTTCACAGCAGACTGAACTCAAATATCGAATAAAAAATGTCTTCGCATCTGTAAGTGTGTGTGTGTGTGTGCGTGTATATGTATGTGTGCGTGTATATCGTTTCTTGTAAATACGATAACTTCTGTTAAACTTAAAATGTTTAAATACAATTTGGAGCATATGTAAAACAGCATAATACAATAATCCCTATTGAAATTGAGCCATATCTGTAATACATAGTGATAACCAGAGACCTACAAACTCTCATACGTAAAATAGGTTTTATTTTAATTTCGGAGCAAAATATTACCAAGCATACAAAAATAAGAAGATGTATAAGATTTATAAACCGCAATATACCGGATGTATGTTAGGCAAACCAACTTTATTTAAATTAGATGATATATCAATATTATCCTAAAATATGGAACATGGTATTTTTAATAAGATTATTATGATGTGAGAGTTTGTAGGCCTCTGGTTATCAACATGTATTACAGATATGGCTCAATTTCAATAGGGATTATTGTAATATGCTCTTTTACATATGCTCCAAATTGTAATTAAATATTTTACGTTTAACAGAAGTTCTCGTATTTACTAGAAACGGTGTACACGCACACACACACTTACAGACGCAAAGACATTTTTTATTCGATATTTGAGTTCAGTCTGCTGTGAAGCGGATATCTGTACAAAAAATTTTTTTCTACGATGATTATTAAAATTTATTTTCAATTTATAATAAATCTATAATAAAGTTAGAATACAGTCAAAAGATTTACAATTCATTACTGAACCATAGCAGATACGAAAAAAAATAATAGAAACGTTATTGTAGAAAATTTAGTCAGCTTTAATTTTGCATATAGCCATTTTTTCATTAGGGTTAACCGTTTTTGAGATATGAGCGAAAAACCAAAAACCGGGACCTTCTTCGTGCCCCCCTGCATCCCTCCCCACCTCCTACATTCGGGGACTTTTGGTATGTTTACCTCCTAAATAGTCCAAACACAGCCCTCAAGTCAAAAATTGTGATCTCAGCATTTCCCTCAAGAAACCATTCATTGACTGGACTATATGTCGAATGCAATTATTTTCACAAAAAAGCCGTACTGTTGAGAACTTACCCCCAACAATGAATGCCTTGTCAACTCATATCAATAGATGTATTTATCAAGCACGTCAATTCATATCAATAGATGTATTTATCAAGCAAGATTTGTTTGGGGTAAGCTCAGTCAATCGATCATAGAACTCCCATGTTCATCCAAATGCACGCAAAAAAACGTTTTGATTTAAGAATATATTGGTTTATGTATACGCAAATAAATAAATTCTTCGTAGAAAACAAATACTTTTGTTTCAAGTATAATTTATTTACGACCAGCTTTTGATTTCTTGCTTCAAAAGTATTCGGTTTATATGAAGAATGTATTTATTTGCGTATATATAAACCAATATATTCTTGAATCAAAACATTTTTTTTCAGTGTGGGGATGGACTATGGAGAATGATAAATGGACTACTTCCAAAAATGAGAACATTTCATAAAATGTATTGTTAAAATGTAAGTGCAAAATTTGTGGGCGTAAGTGGAAATGTTTTTTAAAAAATTTAAAATGTACAAAATTATGTTGAGTTGTAGAATGTTGCAATTAAGTTATTTAACTTAAAATTTAATTTTATGAAGTAGGAACTATAATTTAGTTATTTTATTTTCTGATAAATGTTTTTTGTTAATTTTACCATTATTTATATATTTTTTTTGTTAATGTGTTATAGAATAAAAAATAGTAAAAATATTATTAAAAATAAGTTATAATGCAATTATATGCATTGTTTTGTCTATGCACGCCACTGGCGACATTATTTAAATAAATAATATTTTTAAATTATATATCAATTGACAGAAAAGTTAATAATGCAGTTTTTTTATCTAGTGCCTAATTTATTGGGTCGTTCGTGTGACTTGTTATAGCTAGAATGCTCTCACCATATTTTTTTACTAATGTGGTTTGTATAAAAAAAATAGTAGAACAAATAATGTGAAATAATTTTGAAAAGGTGCAATCAATATTTTCGCAGTTTGTAACAAAAACAATAATAAATTATTTTAAATAAATTCGTTATGCACATGTGCAACTTTCTTTTTGTACGCCACTGATGGCTTTATTTAAGCAAATAACATATACAAATAATATTCCAATTGCAGTGGCGGCTGGTGAAATTTCAATATTTTTTTCTCATCTGTGGCGCATGAAACCCATACGATATATGGGAAATAACATCTAGAGAAGCACTTCTCTAATGACCCCTAAAAAATTTTGGAAAAGCAGTTTGCGAATTTTTTTTCTTTAAATTCGGTAGCCTCCTCCCCTGGTCTAGGGACTCCTGTTTATTATTTTTTTTGTCATATACATTTGACTTTTCATAAAAATACAACAACCCGTTTTTGAGTTTATGAAAATATTTTCATTACTAACTGAAATACAATGAACTGAAATTTTGTAATTTAGAAATTACAATATTTCAATTCGTTGTATCTCAGTTAGTAATGAAAATATTTTCATAAACTCAAAAACGGGTGGTTGCATTTTTATGAAAAGTCAAATGTATATGACAAATAAAATAATAAACAGGGAAGGCTACGGAATTTAAAAAAGAAAATTTCGCAAACTGCTTCTTCAAAATTTTTTATTTGTTACTTCCCATATTTCATATGGGTCCTATGCGCCACAGACGAGAAAAAAATATTGAAATTTCACCAGCCGCCACAGACCAACTGATAGAAAAAATAATGGTCTTTATTATTTTATCTTGTAGAATTTTGATTTATTGGGCCGTTTTAGAGATATAGCCAAACATATGTCGTTGATGGAAGGCTCCTCCCTCTTTATTTTGCTAAAAAAAAAAGAAAACAGCAAAAAGCAAAAGAAGGGACTTATGCAAAATTTTATACTCTATCGAATGGCGCCAAAATCATTCTTCTAGCTCCTACCGTTTTTGAGAAAAAAAATATATATAGACAGATACAGGTAGTCTCTTTGAGGAGGGGCAGGGGGAGCAGGCATGAATTCCCAAGGTGGGTCTCTTCGAAAATTTACTTGCTTATTTAAGAGTTAAAAAAGGGTTAAAACTTGAAAAATTGGCGTTTCCAAATCATTAAAGCGAGGACCATACGTTTTGGAGATGCTGCTTAAGTGTTGAAAGTAACCACTTAGAAGCAGAAAAATGAGAGATTAAAATTCGAAAAAAAAAACTTCAATTCCTAATTTCATTTTAAACATTATACATTAATTTTCTTTATAACTATAAAATATATTCCCTAAAAAATAAAAATTGAAGATATTATATCAGTAACAGGTGTTAATTCTTAACACATTTGGCTTGCCTCAACCAACATATCATCCCGAAGACAGAGAAAATCGTGATTATCTGAGTGAGATCAACTCAATGCTCTATTACAAACGGTTAAACGAAATTAATCTTTATGTATTATTAAAAGTAGAGTACTAGCTCCTTCTGTATTCGAATTACCTCTCAACTTGAATTTTATTGAAAATCCACTGCAATATTTCAATGCAGGGGACCAATGCTCCAATTCACCGAGATTGTCGGCTTATTGTTTGGCACGAGTGCACCATGTAGCATAAAGAAGGATTCGAAGCTAACCGAACATTGAAAGTCACCGTTCTGAGGATATCCGTGTAAATTATGCTGTAATCGGTAGTCAATATAGGATTACTATACTCGTGCCTAAGTGTTACATAGTGTTTTCACTAGTTTACGTGAATTTTCGAATTCTTAAAGTGTGAAAAACGAACCCGTGCTTTCTGTGGCGCTTCGGACAATCCAAAGTGGAATATCCTGGTGAAAATATAACGAAGACGTTCATCAAGATACTGAAGTGACGCGAGAGCTGAAGTTATTTAGGTGGACCGTGTAGGTACCCGAGAAACCATCAAGGGGATGAACTGAATAACCTTTTAAGAAGACAAAACGAAGAGATCCTAGGACTAGAATTTTCGCGCATCCAAAGTCGCAAGTGGAATTTCTCTATCCTAGTATTCTTTAAGTTTTATCCTAGCTTTCCTGATAAAAATCTTGTTAGTTATTTCAAAGACATGTTTTTTATTATATCGTGGTTGGTGTCATACTTATTGTATCGTGTTAGCTTAGTATCACATATGGGTAAGGGAATTGTTAGAGGAGGATGAGTTTTCATATTCAAGGGATAGACATTGGGGAGAGCTACATTCAAGTTAGCCAGGTATCTGTTTATTCGTTCGTAGAATGGGGGCCCGTGTCTATTTTTTCCTGTTTTGATATGTGTTTCTAAAGCAGATTGCGAACGTGTTTGTGTGTGTGGGGTTTTCACTGTTGGCTGACAGTGCTGCATATGATAAACTAAGGTGTTGTTTTCCCATCGTAAGGGTTCTCCAAATCCACAATACAAGGAGTCAGTTGAGCTTGTACATATGCTCCAAGGACAATTCTTATTCCCGCGTTGTGGATTCAAAGTTTATCGTCTGAAGTCTGCCCAATAAACTTAAATACTAATATTTTATAATTGCAAAGTATTCCCAACTGTATCAAAACAGTTTCAAATATTTTGCCAAGATTACCGGTAGTTCGTTTGAATTTTCTTATGATTGAAATCGTGATGCAACACATGCTGTTTTTATCAAATTCATTTTGGAAAAGGCGAAACAGTAAATAGAGATTGCCCTGGAATATCCAATTGCCTCTTAAAGAAAACAGACCAATTTTACATTAGCTCAGTCGATGAAGATATTTACCTCCAAAAACTTGCAAAATGAATACATTTTTTTTAATGAGTTCGTATGTAGAATAATATCCTGAAAAGATGGATGGAGCCTGCCATTTTTGCTGCATGTCGTGGTTTTATAAATCTCGTCATGTACCAAGAATGAACAAATGCCTCGCTCCAGCCATCTCAGACCTACCTTGCACTGACGAGAGCCAACTGCAGTTTGCAAGTGGCATGGGGTGGTAGGCACGAGAGCTCCTTTAAGTAGGAATAAGTCTTTCGGCTGGTGTCTATTAAAATCGAAACTTTCGCGTTTTGTGGCAATACACAGTTATTGCACTTAACGCGGCCAGGCTTGTAATTTGTAATTCAGCGCTCGGCGGGGCATTAGTCCGGAGCTGTTGGTTGCAGTCTGGTTTTTATTCCTTATATATTTAAGGAAACGTATAGAGGAGTTCGACAAAAATAATTCACTAGTATCGTGTTAGGTTAGATATAGACATAGGATATTTTATCATTTTCTCATACTTATCATAGTATTCATGTATGTTGTATAAGCAACAAATTAATTTAAGATTTTAATTAACTTTTAAAAAAATTACGGCTGGCAGTATGGTCCTTGACCGAACGCCATAAAAAAAAAAAAAATTTCACTAGTAAATATTTTACCTTCTAAAAGCATACCTACTAATATCCTGAAAAGTTTACATTTCGCTCGGATGCAGAACTTAAAAAAAAGTGAAAAAAAAAGTTTTTCATCCATTTTTTCAAAATTTTGAAATTAAGTCAAGCTAGGAAAAAACCGCTGCCCAAGGAATCACTACTTCCACATCCAGATTTTTTATCCAAGTCACTCACAACGAAAAAATTTTGTATGTGGAAATAATTGTTTATGGAACTTTAATAGTATAATATTTGAAATCCTCTATCTCAAAAACCCATAAAACGATACCCCACATCGGTAGCGGGGTGGGGGTGGTGATAGGGGGGTGTTAGTGGGGGCGGATGAGGTTAAAAATACATTTTGAGGTTTCTGGTTCTTGTACACACATTAAATCACAATTTTTTTTCATCCCCCTTTAATAATGGGGTGAGGGTGGTAATGGGGATGGCTAATGCCAACATTTTTTTTAAGACCTTGGCTTCTCTTGTATACACTAAATACCAATTTTATGGACTCTTACCTGCTTGATTTACCTATTTTCCCCAAATTTACCCCAATTTACCTTCCAACCCTTCGACGGGACAAGATGAAAATACAATCTAGTTCTAGATCTCGTTAAAGTACATATGTGCACCAAATTTCAAGTCAATATCTCAAACGGTTCCAGGGACAGACAGACCGACAGACAGACAGACCGACAGACAGAAATGTTTTTTCGCTCAAACTTTAAATCTCGACGTTTCGTGACATTCTAAGCCTATATGAACAATAAAAATTTTTAAAGAAATTTTTGTCGTTACTCTACTTCCACTGGATGTGGAAGTAAAATAAAAAACACAGATGGATAGATCACGTATTTATGAACAAATAATCTCCTAACAAAATTTGCTGACGCCACCGTATTCCCGAAAAAAAAAAAAAAAAAAAAAATAGTCAAGTAACGTTATAACTCGAAGTGAAATCCATGCGTGCGCGCGCTTGAATACGCATGACTGTGACACCGACGCACTGAATTACATGACACAAAATCAGAATTTGTTCAATCTATATGAGTGCTGGTTCGTTTGAAAAATGGAAATTTTAGCTTTCCGATGCTTTTTTGTTTTAAACAATACAAGCAAAGGATGGATGGGAGAAATACTCAATCGTCGCAATAAAAAATATAGAAAAAAATAAAAGCCCTTCAAAAAAATTCTTTCTTCATTGAGAACTGTTAAAAAGTATGTACACTTCAGGATTATTATGGTTTACTAAGTTTAAGTAACGTGGATTCCCAAAAAAATACATCTCAAATCATTTTAATTTCGTTGCTTCATGATTCTTTTAATAAATATACATATTGGAGGCTGTAACTTGTCGAGAAATTGACCTATTGAAAAAAATAAAATATCATTATTTCGGAAAAAATGTATACTTTTCGAATTTCAAACACAAATTCGTTGACTTTTATGCATTTTTCCGAAAATATGATCAATCCCATCATGATCAGAAATAGCGATTTTCACGATCTTATCCTTATAACTTAGTTTTGAATATAAATTCTGGAACTTTTCCAATACATTAACAAATGTATAAGGAATCCATTGGATATTGTTGAAATGTGGATAGGTGTACCTGTAGTAAATAAAATACAGGATATAGAGGTAAAAATTCATGCGGGTTACGGCGGGCAGATCTGCTTCGATCCTGCGACGATATGTGGTTCATAATTATATATTTTCCCTCCATACTCACTATTTATCCTCCTATTTACCAAGGAAAATGTTAAAAATGTGTAATCAGAAAGAGACAAAAGCTTTATTTTACTCATTACAACAGCTAAGAATTTTTAGAGGTTCCATAGTATGCATTTAACCGTGCGCTTGGCCGAGCAGAGTGACAAAGTTACTTCACCATTTTTTTTCCAGGAATACCGTGGCTTTAGCGATAAATTTTATTGCAGATCATTTTCTGTTCAGAAACACGTGGTCTATATTTCTCTGTATTTTTTATATTTTCCTACACTGATAATTTCAAAATTTTGAAAAAATGGATGAAGAAATTTTTTTTCATTTTTTTTTTATGTTCTGCATCCGAGCGGAATGTAAACTTTTCAAGATATTATTCTATACACTTTCACGAACTCATTTTAAAAAATATATATTTATTTTGCAAGTTTTTGGAGATTTCACTATAAAATATTGTCTGTCGTCTGGGCTAATGTAGCCCAGACGACACACAATATTTTATAGTGAAATCTCCAAAAACTTGCAAAATAAATATATATTTATTTTATAGTGAAACACACAAATATTTACACACTGAATAATTTTTTTTTAATGAGTTCGTGAAAGTGTATAGAATAATATCCTGAAAAGTTTACATTTCGCTCGGATGCAGAACATAAAAAAAAGTGAAAAATTTTTTTTTCCATTTTTGCAAAATTCCTAAATTAAGTCAGGGTGGGACAAAATAAAAATAGAGGTGAATAGACCACGTGTTTCTGAACAAAAAACATTCTCATAAAATTTATCGCTAAAGCCACGGTATTCCTGGAAAAAAAATAGTGAAATAACTTTGTCACTTTGCGCGGCCAGCGCACGGTTAAATGCATACTATGGAACCTCTAAAAATTCTTAGCTGTTCTATCGAGTAAAATAAAGCTTTTTCTCTTTCTGATTATACATCTTTAACATTTTTCTTAGTGAATAGGAAAATAAATAGTGAGTATGGAGGGAAAATATAAATTTATGAACGCATACTCAGACACCACACATAGTACTCGCATGAATTTTCACGTGTTTTTACTGTAATATTCAAAACGATCAAAGATATTTTCATAGTTATAAGGATAATATCGTGAAAATCGCAATTTCTTATCATGATCTGGTTGATCATATTTTCGAAAAAATGCATACAAGTAAACGATTTTGTGTTTGAACATTCGAAACGTATACATTTTTTCAGAAATAGTGATTTTTTATATTTTCCAATGGGTCAATTTCTCTACAAGTTACAGCCTCCAATATATATATATTTATCAAAAAAATCATCAAGCAAGGAAATTAAAATGATTTGAGGTGTACTTTTTTTTTGAATCCTCGTTACTACAACTTAATAAACCGTAATAATCATGAAGTGTACATACTTTTTAACAGTTCTCAATGAAGAAAGAATTTTTTTGCAGGGCTTTTATTTTTTTCTATATTTTTTATTGCGACCATTAAGTTCGGGCGTGATAATATATATAAGTATATTTGACTATTTTTTCCGGGAAAACCGTGGCTTTAACGATAAATTTTGATAGGACATTTTTTTGTTCATAAATACATGATCTATCCATTAGTATTTTTTATTTTTTCCTAGCTTGATTTAATTTCAAAATTTTGAAAAAATGGATGAAAAGTTTTTTTTTCACTTTTTTTTTATGTTCTGCATCCGAGCGAAATGTAAACTTTTCAGGATATTATTTTATACATTTTCACGAACTCATTAAATAAAAATTATTCAGTTTGCAAATTTTTGTGGGTAACTTCATCGACTGGGCTACATTATCTCTGAAGATGTATGAATTATTTATATTTTGCACCCTAATTTATGTACAGTACAGTATTATTATTTACATTGACCCCGTGTGCGGCGCCTAAGGAAATCGATCACGAGATAAACATTTTCATTGGTATTTAATATTTACGTTATCCTTAAATATTGCGGTTTTTCTATATATATATATAAACATAAATAAGTATAAAAATAGTTGTCTTATTTATTTATACTGGTAGTTGCATAATAACATATCGTAAAAGATACAGTCATTTGATATTTTGAAAGATATAGAGACCATTTTTCTATAACATATTACGTCAAGTTGATTAAGTCAACGATCCTAGAGAGAGAAACACGGCTTCATTTCAATTCCAGTTGATATTTTGAAGTAAAATAAGCAAGATATAATAACAAAATATGAGTTGTCCCGTGAGATCCATGTAAGTAGAAACCTTCCTGTTTGTCTCATAAATATATATTCAAAAATTTATTTCTTATAATAAATAGCAGTGTGGTGTTAAATTTATTTCAGCAGTGAGTTTGTGCATAGCATAATGATAATCTTTAACATAGTTATAATAAATTGACTATATTTTTGAATTTACTTTATTAATTTTAAAAATTGCTGTATTCAGTTAAGCTGCTAAAATCCAGTAAAATAAGAAAAAATAGGCCAACATTTTTTTATGTCGTATTTGTTTAAATGAGGGTTAATGTGTGCCAAAACACATAATTAGTCCTACCTCGCCGGCTCGAGACGCCATTTTGAAAAAATGGTAGTCAAAATAGGTTTCTCGCGCCAATACTTTGGAAGTAGTTCATTTGAAGTAAAAATTGACTCATTATAACCAATAATGGTGAAAGGTGATTAAATTATCCAAAATTTGACTTTATTTCCTGTGCGAGTAAAATTCACCGAGCTACAGTAGGCAATACTAGAAAAATACAGCTTTAAAAAAAATCATATTTTTCCAAGAAAATGCCTTTAAAATGCTCTTTATTTTGTCTATATGAACTTTCCGTAATTTATAATATTCTGTTTTTTAAATATTACTGTATGCATATAAATGTCAATATAATTTTTACATTAAAAAACACCAATTGAAATATTAATCCGAAACCTCATCATAATTTTATCTGTATTGAGTTTAATAAATCACGTCACACTTTTCGAAGAATATGTGCACATCTTGTTGCAAAATATGATACAAACATCAACAATTATATCACCAAACCACGCTCCTACTTTTATTATTGAAAACATGTAATTGTTTAATAGTATTGAGTAGTTATGATCACAATAGTATATTATACAGTGTATCACAGTATACGAGTATGGAATGTTACTCATTTCTTAGAAAGTTTGCAGCATGAGACGACGCGAGACTATACTTTTTGGAAAAACTTATATTAAAACCGCTGCCCAAGGAATCACTACTTCCACATCCAGAATTTCTATTCAAGTCACTCACAACGAAAAAATTTTGTACGTGGAAATAATTGTTTATGGAACTTTAATAATATAATATTTGAAATCTTCTACCCCAAAAATCCATAAAACGATACCCCACATCGGTAGTGGCGTGGGGGTGGTGGTGATAGGGGGTGGTAGTGGGGGTGGATAAAGTAAAAAACTGTTTTGAGGTTTCTGGTTCTTGTACACACACTAAATCACAATTTTTTTTCATGCCCTTTAATAAGGGGGTGGGGGTGGTAATGGGGGTGGCTATTGCCAAACTTTTTTTTGAGACCTTAGCTTCTCTTGTATATACTAAATACCAATTTTATGAACTCTCACCTATTTACCCCAATTTCCCCCCAACCCTTCGAAGGAACAAGATGAAAATATAATCTGGTTCTAGATCTCGTTAAAGTACATATGTGTACCAAATTTCAAGTCAAACGGTTCCAAAGTAAACGTGCGCACAAAAAAAAAGTTACAGACCGACAGAGAGAAATTTTTTTTCGCTCAAACTTAAAATCTCGACATTTCATGACATTCTAAACCTATTTGAACAATAAAGAAAGAATTTGTGGTTATAAAAATGATTTTTAAAAATCTGTAAATGTATTTACACAAAACCTCCCCCTCGATTTGGCATTCTGCATTTATTTATTTTTTCTCTTGGATGACCACCCTGTACATTTTTTTACTAAACATATATTGGATTTTTCTCTAGGCAATAGTGAGAACTATATTCCAAATATTATTTTCCTCCGTCGTTTCTTATTTCTTTGGAGTAACCATCCCGTATATTTTTTACTAAAAATATATCAGGTTTCCTCTCGGTAATTAAGTTAACTATATCCCAAATATCATTTCCCCCATAGTTTCTTAATTATTTTTAAGGCGGCTACTCTGTATATTTTTCATATTTTTTTTCTTCATATTTGTGTTAACTACATGCGAGATATTATTGTCCTTCGTCATTTTTTTGTTCATTATTTTTTTAAGGGTGACCACTCTGTATATTTTCGCTGAAAGTGTAACAAGTTGTCTCCTCAGTACTTGACGGCTGTGTTAACTACTTGTGAAATATTATTGCCCTCCATCATTTTTTCCATTATTTTCGTAACTCCTTCGGTGAGAGCTAGCTGTCAATCTTTCAATTCTAATAAAGAATCTAACCTAATAATTATTTTAATGAGCTTTGACGATAAATTATGTGCAAATAGCATAAGTATCTGACGGCCGACTCCCCCTGAAACTTTAGATAGTCACCGATTTTGGCGCTAGTTGCAAATTCGCTCAGTGCCTATAGCTTCAACTACCTACTAAATATTATTCTGGGTCAAATGGTTTTCTAGACAAAGCGCCACCAGACAAACACGCGCAAGACCGACAGACAGACTGATAGAATTAAAAGACTTTAATTTTCGTAATTTACATAGTCTGAAACCTGAAAATCCGGAGAAATTTCGGAGGGCGATTTTTTCACGATTTCAATACTTCTCTTCAGCAAGCGACAGAAAAAAATGAATATCTGTCTCTGCGGAGCTGATTCCTGTTTAGTGACAGCAGTTCTTCAACCTTCTTTCGGGATGTTCATGTTTCATATTGTTGCTCGGTTGTTTTGTCCCAGAATTCTTTGTACAGATTCTTGTCAGTCTTGTCAGTCCATTATTTGGCCCCGTAATGTGGTTCTAGGCACTCTCTGGGTCGGTTCGGGGCCAGTATATGGAGTTGACGATCCCTTTCTTGCTAGTTCGTCAGCTTTCTCATTGCCTTCGATTCCTGAGTGTCCCAGCAGCCACTGAAGGGTGCAGTGCAGGCGCACAGTGTGAAATTAATGAGTTTTCATCAATTGGGATCAAACTAGGTGCAGCATGTTTGTGAAAGCTGTCTTTTTATCAGATAACTGCGGGTTTTACAATTAAGGTATTATGTGCCAACTGTCAGCTGCCAAAACCCCGCGAAAATTATAAAAATTTTAAAATTTTTATAGTTTGTGTACTCTAAGCTTTTTTTAAACGGATTTTTATGACTTATATGAATGTTTTTTGGGTCGCTGATTACGAATCCAATATTTTAGCCAAAAGGGATCGACGTTTGGTAATTTTGGTCTAAAGTGGTCCAACATGAAGATATTGCCACTTTTAGCAGTTTTAATTGAATTAATTCTAATAAAACATATTTATATCGATAAAATGTAAGTAATTGTATCTTTCTTTTGGTAGCAAATGACTAATGTAATGGTCGTTTTGATCTAGAGTTGTTCAAGTTCAAGATATTGGCCATTTTTGGCCCTTGCAGTGGTTTTAATGGATTTATTTTTAATAAAAATTATTCATATAGATGAAATGTATGTACAAGGTTTTATGTTTTTTTTTGGTCGTAGAATACTAATGTAATCGTCATTTTGGTCTCAAGTAGAATAAATTCAAAATACTGGCCATTATTGGCCATTTTTAGTAGCTTTAATGGATTTATTTCTAATAAAAAATATTTATATCTATATAGTAGTCATTTTAATCTTAGTTGATCAAATTTTGAGTTAATTACATTTTTGTCGATTTTTTATAGTTTTTAATTGTTTTATGGCGAAAAAAATATATTTATCTTCATGATAGGTACGGGATTTTATGTTTTTTAGGTCGCAATTTATGAATGTAATAGTAATTTTGGTTTAAATTCCTCCAATTATGAAACATTGTCAGTTTTCTTCATTCCCTGCTAAATTTTTCTCCTGAACCTCCTTAATATAATTAATAAAAAAGCTATTTAAATATAACAACGGCAATTAATAATTAAAAGTGTAATCTGCATTCTTTATTTAGACTAAATGATGGTAAATGATTAATTGGGACAAAAATATTTGTTCTTTTTCTTTGGAATAGGTAATTTTGAAGGTAGTACTCTAGGTGCTGTAGTATTCAGTGTTACAAAGAACAAGCGGCTGATTTGCATTATTTTCAGAGATTAAAAAAATACAAATGTATAAGTCTTAACTATAATACCATCTTAGATAATAATAATTATTATCCCTAAGTATGTGAAAATAATTTTTTTAAATAAAAATGTCATTCATCACTCAATTCAAAAACAAACAGTTAAAGAAAAAATTATATCATGTTTTTTTCATTTTTTATTTGGGGGTAGTTTTAACCCTCCCTAGTTATCCTTCCTATAAATGTTTACGCTCAACTAAGGGTGGTTTCAACCCTTGGTAGGGTGAAATTCTGTTTCTAAAGTTTTTGTAAGCTAACTCATCCAAAATCATAAAATAATACTGAAATCCCGTTCTGCAACTTATTTTTCAAGTTAATTGTTATTTAAGGGTAGTTACACCCTAAGGAGGTGAATAAATCTTTTTTCAGTGAAAATGCGTCAAAGTTTCATGCGTTAATTGGTTTAAGGGCAAAAAGTTAATGTAATTTTCATTTTTTTTATTTAGGGATAGTTTTTACCGCTTGTAATTAACCCTTATATTAAATTTTTGCTAAATTATAATCAAACCTCAAATTACTAGTCAAAAAATATGTTTATGAGATAATTTAAGACTCGCAGTAAAAATATTGCGAAAACAGGTGTTTAAAAGGGGTGTTTTTTGCTAATTTAAGGGTGCCGACATTTTTTTGAGTGCTGCGCACATTTCCAGGCCATTCGCAATCAGCGACCCGAAAAACATTCATTCATATAAGTGATAGAAATCCGTTTAAAAAGCTTAGAGTACACAAATTTTAAAATTTTTATAATTTTCGCGGGGTTTTGGCAGCGGACAGTTGGCAGATAATACCCTAATTGTTAAACCCGCAGTTATCTGATAAAAAGCCAGCTTTCACAAACATTTTGCACCTAGTTTCATCCAAATTGATCAAAAATTAAGCGTGGAGTGGAATTTTAAAAATGAAAACTCATTAATTTCACACTGCACCGCCAGGGTATTTGGCACCTGAGGCAAATATTTGCTTGCCGCCCAAAGAAAAAACATTTACAAGTTACTAATGTTAAGACAAATTTATTAATAAGAACTTATAAAAAAGAAAAGGAACATTCCAATAGACAAAACAAATTAAAAAATATTTTAGCAAAAAAAAACAAACAAAATTTATAAGAAACATTCTATAAAAAATAAAACAGATAGATATTCCAATAAAACCAAAAATAAAAAATATTTCAATAAAACAAAAAAGAAACTAAATTATGTCAAAACGGGATCTTTACACATATCACATAATTTTCTACATTATTCATTAACAAAGTCTTCAATAACATCGTCGAGAAACTTTAACTACCAATTGTCGCATTCAATCTTTTAAGTCGCTACGTTGTGCGCTGTAGCAGTTGTGTTTTGCTCGAAATTGCAATTATTCCTTGTCCTTGAGATAGAAGCGGCCGACGGCCAGCGCGGCGTTAACATGTTTAGTACGAGTAAACGAATAAGTATCGAGTTCGGATTAGAATATGTAACGCCCCACAATAAAACACCCATTCGGGGTCAAAAATGTTTTTTTGAGATTTTTGTGCCATTTTGAATTTCTGAAATTTATAAAAAAGTAATAATCAAGTCTTAAAATGCCGCCCTTAAGACAATGCCGCCTGAAACATCTGCTTCGCTGTTTCACCCCTTCCGCCGGCCCTGGAAGGGTGGTTACTGGTCCGCTAGGGCTCTTAGTTCTTCTTGGCATTCCCACACCAGCTTGGACGTCACCTTAGGGTTTGCCTGTTAGAATATTGATGCCTATTTTTATAGACTCCTATTGTTTTCTGCTGCGCAATCCAGAATTACGTATATTTCTGCCTCAAAGACAGAGCTGTATTTACGTAGATATATTACACACAGAAAGAAATTTTAATTTTAATTTTATTTATTACCAGCCTTCGGGAGTGTAAATTCTAGTTTACTTTTACTACCTTCCAATTATTTTAAACCTCAAAGTGCGTTTCTTAAAAAGAGACGATTACCGTAGTTATTCTATCTATTTGATTTAATGAAATAGGTAGAAAATTAGACTTTCTTTGAATAATTAGAAAATAATTTTTTGCACAGAGATCCGTTTTATAACATACTGAATACAAATATCAAATAAAAAAAATCTGTGTGTTTGTGTGACTGTGTGTACACCGGTATAGTTGTCTTCAGGTCTACGAAGCACTCAAAAAAATGTCGGCACCTTTGACATCAAACACGCCGCATCGCACCGTCAAATACGTCGACTTTTTTTACACGCCTAACAAGTGTGCAGTCAACTCTACACCTATGTATTGTAGCGAGATCTGGAGCTAGATTATATTTTGATCTCGTTCCATTGAAGGGTTGCGGGGTAAGAGTACATAAAATTGGAATTTAGTGTATGTACAAGAACTAAAGCTCTCGACAAAGGCCTCAAAATTTGTGTAACATCAGCCACCCCCATTACCAACCCATTACCTCTCCCACCCCATTATTAAACTGGGTAAAAAAATAATAACGTGATTTAGTGTACGTGTAGAAGAACCAAAGGCCTCATTTTTTTTTTCATTAGCCACCTCCACTCCATTATTATAAGGGGTAAAAAATGTGATTTAGTGTGTGCACAAGAACCAAAGGTCTCAAAATATTTTTTTACATTAGCTACTCCCACAACCACATCTATTATCACCCCCATTACCACCTCCAGCCCGTTATAAGGGGGTAAAAAAGTAAAATTGTGATATATTGTGTATATAAGAACTAAATTTAATTATTTAGTATATTATGCAACGACCATTTAATGATGTCTATTAAGACACGAGCATGAGAATAATGAATGCGAGTGTCTTAATAGCCATTAAATGTGAGTTGCATACACTATTTTTTCTACTACCGTCATAATAAAATAGAAAATTAACACTTTATTTCTGAAATTTATTAATTATAGATTACAATTTAGAAAAAATTATGAAAACTAAACTTAGCAAATATTATGGATTATTATTTCAATTTCACTTTCACTGCCATACATGTTCACTGATTTTAATTGCAAAAAGCAGAAAGTTTGAAAATTTGCTAGGTAAACAGTAAGTATGACTTGTTAAAATTGCTACGTTTTAGACCTGTCAGATGTTCAAGGTAATAGTTGATATTGACAGAATATTGATCTGTGTCGCATTGCTATTGGTTATAAACTTGTATCTTAATGGAAAATTTGTATCTTAATAAATCTCATTAAAACATAGGTAGGGAATGTCTAATAAACGAATTAAAGTATGGCTATAGGAAACGTGAGCTGGGTTTAGACCGTCGTGAGACAGGTTAGTTTTACCCTACTGATGATTCATCGTTGCGATAGTAACCCTGCTCAGTGTGAGACGAATCGCAGGTTTGGACATTTGGTTCACGCACTCGCTCGAGTGGGCGCACAGTGGGAAAAATATGCCCTTTTTTGGACAAAAATCTGCCGACAGTAGAGATTTCATTCAAATTAAATTAAAAAAATGGCAAATACCCTTAAGATATTACTTCCACATCCAGTGTACCTAAGTATAGAAACGACAAAAATTTTTTAAAATTCTTTATTATTCAAATAGGCTTAGAATGTCATGAACCGTCGAGATTTTAAGTTTGAGCAAAAAAAATGTCTGTCTGTCTATCTGTCGGTCTGTCTGTAACTTTTTTTGTTCACACGATTACTCTGGAACTGTTTAAGATATTGACTTGAAATTTGGTACACGTAGGTATGTATTTTAACAAGATCTGGAACTGGATTATATTATCATGTTATTCCGTTGAAAGATTGGGGTAAATGGGGTAAATAGGTAAATCAAGCAGGTAAGAGTCCATAAAATTGGTATTTAGTATATACAAGAGAAACTAACGTCTCAAAAAAATTTTGGCATTAGCCACCCCCATTCCTACCCCCACCCTATTATAAAAGGGGGTGAAAAAAATTGTGATTTAGTGTGTGTACAAGAACCAAAGGCTTCAATTTTTTTTTTACTTCATCCACACAGGTAAAAATGAGGATACAGCTTTAATCCTAATATAACTTATAAGTGAAAAATTTTATGTATTAAATAACAATCATAAACCTAAAAGTTTTAACTCTAACATTGGTCATGAATGTTACTGGGCAGCTGAGGGTCATTTTCGAAGTAATTTTTCGGGCGGAATCCGAATCTGGCATCAGAATTGGTCCATCATATCAACAACAAACTGTTAATTTTATTTTGTAACTTTTTAGTCTTAAATAAACTTAGAGTTTTACCTATATCAAGGAGGTTATAAAGAAAAAAGTAGTCCGCCATCTTGGCGACAGAGGCCATTTTGAATTTTTGATGATGTACTATAGCCTATGTTGCATTGTCACCTGACTTACAGGCGAATGCAAAATTTCAAACCTCTAACTTACCAAGAAGTGGGTATGTGCGTTTTAGATGAAACACCCTGTATAGCAACGCTACATAGCTTATTGTATTTTACTCTCCTTTAATCTCTCCTATATCAAGGAAGTTATAAAAAAAATAGTCCGCCATCTTGGCGACAGCCGCCATTTTGAATTTTTGATGATGTAATACGACCTATGTTGCATTGTCAATTAACTTATGATCCCATAAAAATGAATTTGGTACACAAAATACATGAACACTAATTCGTTTGTTTGTGACTCTCGACCAACGAGGAAAACGAGGAATAATTTTTAGGTTAGGTTAACCCAAAGCCACTTTATCTTAAGCGTATTTGAAATTTTTTTATTTTAATTTGATTGAAGTCTCTACTGTTGGCAGATTTTGTCCAAAGAAGAGCATATTTTTCCCACTGTGGGGCGGTGGTGCAAAGCTACCACCTGTAGGATTATGCCTGAGCTCCCCAAAGGCCATAATCCTTTCAAGTCGAAGGTGGCAACGATATCTCTTGAAGATCCGAGAGTCGAAAAAACAATGTGGGAGTAGAAAAAAAACTTTATGCGATTGCAAGAATAATTGAAAGGACTTTGAAATGAGATATTCCTTGACCCCACTCTAAATTAAAATTTTTGCAGCGGTTGCATCTGATGCATATGGGATTATAGTTCCTAGCTGTAAGTGCACCCCCCGCCCGACCCTTGGAGACAATGTTTTTCCTAAAGATTAAAGCCTAAGGAACAATTTAAGACATATTCTAAAAAAAAAAAACTGGCTGTACTTTCAAAATGGCGGCCATATGTTAAAAAAAACTATTACCAATGTTGTTTTTGTCATTTAACACAAACACTAAAAAATATAGACAAAAACTTTTTTCACAAAAAACAACGTGCATAAAATTTTCTACAATTTTGTTCCTATACAATATTTTGATAAGAGTTACCATTTTCCAGATAAATGAGTTCAAAATTAAGAAAACATGGAAATTCGTATATCGGTAAATCACTTAGAGTAAATAACTGACAATTATTGTAAGGCGTATCTATAATATAACATAAAAATAAAGTAAAATAAACTGAAAAAAATTAATAATAATGATAACATCATAATTTATCTCGAAAATGGTAATAATGATATCTGGAAAATGGTAACTCCTATCCAAATATTGTATAGGAACAAAATTGTAGAAAATTTTATGCATTTTGTTTTTGGTGCAAAATGTTTTTCTCCAACTTTTTTAGTTTTTGTGTTAAATGACAACAACAATATTTGCATTTTTTGTTTAAACGGAAGCCATTTTAAAAGTCAGCCAGTTTTTTTAGGACATGTCTTAAATTGTTCCTTAGGCTTTAATCTTTATGAAAAACATTGTCCCCAAGGATCGGAGAGGTGCACGGACAGTTAGGGTGGGCTTCCGTAGTATTACGTTTTATATTGAATTTGATATTTTATTTTAAGAGCTGAATCATTTATCTGGAAAATGGTAACTCCTATCCAAATATTGTATAGGAACAAAATTGTAGAAAATTTTATGCACTTTGTTTCTGGTGCAAAATGTTTTTCTCCATCTTTTTTAGTTTTTATGTTAAATGATAAAAACCATATTTGCAAATTTTTTTTTTAGGACATGTCTTAAATTGTTCCTTAGGCTTTAATATTTCTGAAAAACATTGTCTCCAAGGATCGGGAGGGGGGTACGGACACTTAGGGTGGGCTACCGCAGTATTATAAGGAGTTGAATTTATTACATTTATACATATATTTTGTCCCAAAATGAGGCTAACTATAGCGTTTTTCTAAAAAAATTACAGAGTATGAAAAAAAGGGTGGACAATTTTAAATGGGTAACCTCTGCATCCTATCTCATATATTGTATCATCTTTTAAATTGCCATAGTTCGTGTAAGAGATAATTTTGTTTCACACTAAAACGTGATTTGTTAATTTATTTGTGGTTTTATTATCGCCGAGGTATTTGTTTGCTTCGTTTTTTTTTCCAAATTTTTAATCTTCTAATCTTTCTTAATATTTGCGAATAAATATAATCGTTTAATTAAAATTCCATTAATAAATAAAGTTTAAATTTTTGATAATGAACGTAAATAACAATTCCACTAATTTTAAATGTCTGATGCAATAAAAATAACTGTTATTATTACTGTATCATGCAACATTTTATTTATTTAAACTAACGAAAGCATTTTTATTAAGTGTTTTAGTACGCATTAACAGTTATTTTGTTTATTACCATGACCGTTGCATTTACTTAATATGTACTACATTCTTTATCTAATAATGAGTAGCAAATAGCACTATATTTACAAACATAAATCACAGATAGACGATGAAATGAACTAAACGATAAACTAAAGCTACTGATAGTTTAATTACACGTGCACACAAAATAAAAAAAGTGGTCTTTTTCTCGTACTCCATTAGGTAACCCATATGTATTTCCATGTGCTGAACACGAGTCAGGTAGGTGTCCGTTTAGCTCCATTAGCCACCATTTGTTTTTAAATTGCGAAAATAACAAAAAAAAAACTCATAATTTAGGTTATTTTCGCGATTTACTAAAAATTGGTGAGGAGCGGAGCTAAACGGATACCTGATTCGTATTCAGCATGTCGAAATACATGGGAGCTACCCAATGGAGTCCCAGAAACAGATCACTTTCACTTTTTTTGCGTCATTGTAATATATTTGTATACGCGATTTTCTAGAAAGTGGCGGAGGATCCGATGATATTCATATATTATGCAGACACACACACAGAAACAAAGGTCTGTTTCTGGGACTCCATTGTGCAACCCATATGTATTTCGTACGAAGGCGTAGAAGGGCCATTTTAAATTTTATATTTATTAATCTCGAAATTTCGACATTAATCTTGAAATTTCAACTTTGATCTCGAAATGTCGACTTTAAACTCAAAATTTCGACATTAATCCCAAAATTTCAACTTCATTCTCGAAATTTCGACTTTAAACTCGAAATTTCAACGTTAGTCTCGATATTTCGACTTTAAACTCGAAATTTCGACTTTTAACTCGGAATTTCAACTTTAATCTCGAAATTTTGACAATAATCTTGAAATTTCGACTTTAATATATAGCATTAAATGAAACATAGTATTTCATTTGTTCTTTGTCCAATAACCCATACATAACATAGTGTGAATCATAAAGGTATGCAAAAAAATGGAAAAAAAAGAGTTCCAGGAAGTAATGGCGATTTAACTCGATTTACCATTATCTAAAAATATTTCCTTAAATAAGTTATAGATCTTCAAAGTTGAAAAAAAATCTCTAATCTTAACTAAATAATATATCATCTTTAAATTTGGCATTGGTTATTAGCCCTGTGTCTTTATTCGTGCGTCTATGGTAACTGAATTATATTACTCAAAATTAAAATCTTTTGAAGGTTTTCTTTGCTCTTCGTCCTTTAGTTTTTAGTGCAAATATTAAGATGCTATATGTAGCAAGAATATTAAAGATTATTAGATATTAAATATATAGATAATAAATTAAGTTATAGTTAATTTATAGATATTAAATTTTATTATATCTATAGATTTTCCACCGGAGTTAAATAACCTTTAAATCAAATTAAATAATGGATAATGGAATTTGAATAAATAACATTTTTTTTTATTTGTTAAATCATTATGCATTAAGTGCAAGACACTTTTCTCATTCAAAATACATTTGTGAAACTTTATTAAAAATAACAAAATATAGAATAGACATAAAATGTCAGAAAAAAACTATAATAAAATATATTTCATAGTAGTGTTCTATTACCGGAATATTTACTGTGGCTTTTTTTAAATAAGTTTTAGCCATCAGAGAGAATCTATAGCAAAAGTCTTTGCATTCGGAGTTGACCAGATGTTCTATTTATTTGGATTTTTCAGATAAATTGAAATATTTTCGCGTTTCCGGGTTAGTTTGTTAAAAACTTGTCGGTTTCCATTCATCAGGAAAAAAATTCCCAATAACTGTCTATGAAACTATGGAGGTTAGAATTATTTAAATTATTTTCCTAATGAAAAATTATAATCGCTTCCATTGGTGATTTTTCGTTTTTCATGAAATACTTTGGTTTTAACAAAGTTTTAGGAAATATTCTTTTAAGGTTCATAAATACGAATACCAAATTCGGTTTTAAAACATTACAAAAAACGGCCAAAAAATGCATTTTTGTAAATATTTTGATTTACTGATCATTTTAGCGGAAAGCATCGACCAACATTCTTTTTTTATACATTATAGATTTTTTCATGTACTTTAAGACCGTAAAAAAATTACAATAAAAGAATAAAGCGGAATTTCTTCGGTTTTTTTGAAAAATTTACTCACTTTTTCGTTCCACACTGAAAACAAAGCATATACAGCGTGATCTACCAAGAAATGCGGAAAATAAAATGGTGTACTAGTCTTCAATGTGGGAAAGCCCCTGCAAAATTTTAGAGGATTCTGAGGTAATTTAGTATTTTAAATTAAGTAAATTTGCGAAGATACACTACTAATGTTGAGTAAGTCCTGACCTACTCCTGAATAGGTCGACGAACTTACTTGTAGAATGTATTCGAGTTGTTTACATTTCCTTAATTGGCATGAAAAGTGAAGCCGGCCGGCTAGATCAAAAAAGAGGTCAACACACGATCCAGCGGCAGGGAGCCAACATTGTCGGTACGCTTTGAAGATAATTGGAATTCCAGCGGACCAGTTCACTTTTACGAATGAGTTCAAAGCATGCCGACAAGGCTGGCTCTCTGCCGCTGCATCGTGTGTAGACCCCTAAAAAGTCATTGACCGGTTTAACTAAATATCTCATATATCTGCTTGTCATTTCAGCATGAGGTCAATGTCTTCGATTTATTTCGCTATTTTTGTAGTGTGATTTGATTAAAACCAAAGAGTCACTTCTATCTTATTCAGCTTTGCTGTCAGTAGTGGCAATCCCAAGTCTGATAAAGTGATATGGTTGTACCCGCATTACGTTAGATTAGTTAAAGTCATTGGCGGTGCATTTCTACAAAAAAAATAAGGTAATTTTTTTTGGTCATTTCTTTTTCATTTTTCATTTTTTTAACTCCTTTCGGTGGGGACAACCTACTGTGAAATTTTCCGCATGTCATGGTAGGTCACGTTGTATATGGTTGCAACTAATGGGGATATTTCAAAATGTTAAGATTACAGTTGAAACTTCGGGATAAAAGTTGAAATTTCGAGATCAAAATCGAAATTTTGGGATTAAAGTCGAAATTTCGAGTTTAAAGTCGAAAATTCGAGATTAAAGTGGAAATTTCAAGATCAATGTTGAAATTTCAAGAATAAAGTTGAAATTTCGAGTTTAAAGTCGAATTTTCTAGAATAATGTCGAAATTTCGAGATTAGTAAAAATAGAATTTAATGTGGCCCTTCTACGCCCTCGTAACTTCGACATGCTGAATACGAATAAGGTATCCGTTAAGCTCCGTTACCCACCAATTTTTAGTAAATCGCGAAAATAACCTAAATTATGAGTTTCTTTTTAGGTTATTTTCGCGATTTACAAAAAATGGTGGCCAATGGAGCTAAACGGACACCTGATTCGTGTTCAGCACGTCGAAATACCAGAAAAAGACCACTTTTTTTATTTTGTGTGCCAGTGTTATTAAACATATTTCAGGAAAAAACCTCATATAATCATATCGCAAAATAGCTTCTTGTAAATGAAGAGCACGTCAGATCGAAACTGATTTTTAAACAAATTGAATTTTTTTTTCTCTTTTATTTCTGTAGAACTTAAATTTACCGATTTAATCGAGCTACAATAGGAAGTACAGAAAAACATTATTTTTAAAATATGAACTAGCTTATGTAATTTCTTTAGGGTTATTTTGAACAAAAAAACTGCATAGGGCTTTTGAAACATGTTATTAAGGTGGGCGGCTGCGGTGAACGTAATTCAATAATTTCTCCTAAATCCTTGAACCAGTTAAAAAAATTTTTTGATGGGCTTTTAGAGACAACTTTATAAAATGGTACTGGGTTATTAACTAAAGAAGGAATAAAAAATTTTTCCCATGTTAAAATCAAAATATTTAAATAGTCTGGTATCATTCTATCAAGTTTTTTCTAAAAGCTTATCAAAGAATTTTTTCAATCTCTTCAGGGATATAGGAGAAATTGTCGAATTGCGAAATCATTTTCTTAAGCACGACACCGCCACCCTTAATATTATTAGTCTTTTGCCAAGAATATACCATATTTTTTTTAGATCGGTGTTTTCTACAATATGCATTGTTAATAATAATAACATTTTTCCGAGTGTCTGAGAGAATATCTGGATCTAACAGGGTTGATAAAAATCATGATTTAAAAAAATCAGCAGATTTTTTAAAATTTTTTAAAAAACGAATAACATTAATTATTTTATTATAAATATAATATTGTTATTTCTAACTTATTAAAGTACTTCTTTTAGTTTTTTTTATCGGTTATTGACTTATCATGATTTAATTAGGATTTAAAACAGTGTATTTAAATCTGTTAACAGAAGCTGGCTTACAAAACTACCTTTCAGCTGTGTTTTGTTTATTATATTCTTCGCAAAAACGAAGAGTATGTTGCATTTGATGGGCACATTTCTAAAACAGGAAATATCGCTCGTAGAGAAAAAATTTTCATATCATTGTGTTAGTGAACGAATTCTGAAAAACTTTCAAAATGTCCGTCTGTCCGTCCGTCCGTCCGTCTATCTGTCCGTCCATCACGTTTTTTGTAAGTACGATAACTTAAGAAAGAAAAGTCCGATTGTATTGAAACTTGGAAAGTAAGTTAGTGTTAGCTATTGTTTTTGAAGAAAATCAATCAGTAAGTAAAAAAGTTATTAACCATTTAATTTAAAAAAAATGTATTTTCTTAATTTTTGTCGCTTGTATTTAAAATAGAAATCTTGCGAAATGTTATCTCTATAATATATATATTTTTTTGTTTATACATTTTACTAATATATATTTCATAACAATATATGTAGCGCGTTGAAATATGATACTCGACGGATATATACCACAGACATTCAATTTTTGTAGTCATGTGTGATGGTCCAGTAGCTAAAGTTTTGCCTCGCAATACAAAGATCCTGTGTTCGAATCCCAGACAGGTTGTATGTTTTTTTTCCATTTTTTCAAATATTTTTTTTCACAACAAAGTTGGTATCACAAAATTTAGGATGTCCAAAAATTGACATTATTTACAAGAAAACTGCGAAGAGTGTCCTATAGAATGTGTAACAATTATATAAGAAGCTCAGTAAATTAGCGAAGAGTACGTTTTCAGCTTGTTTCCTCCTAATATACAGTAGATTGAACTACCCACAAATTATCTCTTTTTTGCTTAAAAATTAGACTTACTGTCTGGGTAAAAAAATTAGTTTAAAATTCTTTGTAATATTAATATTGTGCAGTCTCACAGCTGAAGAAATTTCCCTCAAAATATTATTCACTTTTCTCTTCTACGGTTAGTTACTTCCGAGACATACACGTTTCTGAAATAATTTTAGACAAAAGCTGTAGTGAAACTACTGCACTAAATTTAAAACTACGAGTTGTCCCGGAGCTTAAAGGATCCATATATTTCAGTAGCAGAGCTAGTCAGCATGCTGCCAATATGCGGGTTCGGATAATATATAAAAGTAAAAATTAATTTTCTTTGCCACATTACAAGTTAAGAATTTAGTCTGGGGTCCAACAGTACGGAATCGCTCTAAATTCCAAGTAACCTGTTCCGACATGACGTACATTTTTCAACTTCAGATTTGCAAAAAGGAGGACACGAGAAATGACTTGTCGGATTCTTATCAGCTCTTGCATAACTTCTTAAATGATAAGAAAAGAGACGAAATATGACTCCTAAAAAAATGTAAAAGAAACTATGAGTGCTATCCATCTAATTTTTTTATAGTATACACTAAAGACATAAGCGCTTGGATGAGGCTCGATGGCACTGTTTAAATATCTTTAGTTTTTTGGGAAAAAAATATGAAATCTGTAACTATAAAATATTGTAGTAAGAATTTCAACATACGACCAAGTACTTCAATTTTAAATTTTTTGTGTATAAACTATCCTAACAAACATACCCAATATATTGAAAATGTTTTTAAGACAAGAACTAAGTTGATATTGCATATAGTATTCGAGTTGTGAATTTTTAAAATGATGCGGCGCATGTAATAAAGCTCGTAAAGCATGTAATACAGCTCTCCTAAAATTCATAAAGCGCATGAAAACAGTTTACAGTGGAATTAGCTGGTATGTTTATGTTTACTAGGCGTATGTACTTTATGTATATAGTGTGAAGTTATTTGTCTTAACATTTTAACATTATAAAAACTATTTGTGTTTGATTGTTTAAATCGATTGATTATTGTTTGCGATTCATATTTATTATTTACTAGCTGTGCCCGCGGTTACGTTCGCGTGGAATTTTGAAATTGACTAAAAAGCTTCTTTATAAACGACGTTTGAGGTAGAATCACCATTCTGGAATATTTCAGAAAACTCACAAATTTTCTGGAATATTCCAGAGTACTCTTGAATTTTCTGGAATATTACAGAAGTTTAATCTTAAAAGTTTATGCCGTGCAAATACGCTTATTGTAGAAATCAAGCATCTCCTGTTCTACTAGACCGATTTTCATAAAACTTGGCTTAGTCTAGGCCGATTTCGATGAAATAAGAACTAAATGTTACTCCAAGCTTAGATGAGCCTCATTGGTTCAGTAGTTTCTGCGCGATGCGCGTTCAAACAGACAAGCAGACAAACAGAGAAAAATTCCAAAATCTTTCTTAATGTATTCCATTACTCATCTTACATCCCCCACATCAGTTTTTTGCAAATATTTTCAATGTACATACACGTCAACTTTACAAATGTATATGTATACGTTTGAAAATTATTAAAAGGTAAAATAATTTAATAAAAGTGATTTACGCTCCCTCCCACCGACGGAAGACGCTTTTCAACAACTTGCAAATATGACTTTTTTTAAACAGTGTTGTGAACCGTCATTCAAATTACCTCTTGCACAAAATTTTGGATACAGAACTGGAAATCAGGAGCTGGTACCGATAATGTCGACAAAAAAAGTTTATCTGAACTTAAATTAAAAAGTGCAACTGTAAAATAAAATGCGACACAAAATGTTCTTGTGAGTGGTATTCAGTTGCGTGCTCGTGTGCTGCTTTTCCTGAAAATTGTTTTAAGGGAAAAAGCAATATGCAGCATTTCATAATGATAGTGATTCTGACTAAAATATTAGAATAGTTATACACAAAAATTACATAATATACAACATTAATGTTTTATTTAAAACATCTCCCTTTTCTGCTTTCTATTAAATATGCTAAATACCTAAAATAATATTTCTCACTAATGTTTTATTTCTTAAACAATATAAAAACGAGTAGAAGTTGTACTCGGGCATGGCCAATTCCGAATACCTACTTGATTAACATTTTGCTCGAACACACAATTCACTTCGATTATTATTTTTTTAAATGATTGGCCGCAATCGGCGACGCCCGACTACTACTTTCTTTCGTTTTGTTGTATTATTAACAAAAAGTAATTCAAATTTGCAATTATATTGAACAATATAGTGCTTTTTACTGTTACACTGTACCAATTATCCTGTAGACTATTTTTATTTTAATGCTGCATAATTACGCGCCTTATAAAAAAATCCTAAACAAAAACTGTATACGTTATCGACAGGATCTTTTTTTAAATAAACATAAACATAAACACACCACAGATAGTAGACAACCCCCAAATCCAAAGCCAAGGCTGTCCGGAAGGGGGTTACACATTCGGAAAAACGCAGACATACATCCACACCCACCGGTGTTGTCAATACCGGGGCTGGGGGTCGAACCCAGAGCGCGGTAGCGAATCGATCAGCGTATTCGCCACTCAATACGCCTTAAGCGATTGAGCTACCGTGCCGGTATATGGACTATATTTGGTAAGCAATTGTATATAAGAATTTCATAAATTTAACATAGTTGTCCGCATATCGAAATTTTTAGAACGTAAATATCAACCTTTTGATTTTAATTATTTTTTTCCAAAAAAAATATTCTTTTTAAAAATACCAATAGCTTAGTTAGAATCACGTATATCCTTTGAGTATACTTACCAAAAATCAGATCGGTAGGTTACATAGTTTTTGTTTTAACGGAGAATAACCATTGTAAAACATAATTTTGTAATTATCAATCCGCCATCTTTTTTGCGATTTTTGAAGTTGCGCAAGAGCAAAAATTAATCCGACAAGTGTTTTCTAGTGCCCCAGGTAATGTTCTCTTCACTACTTATATCAACATTTGTACGTCATGTCGGAACAGGTCATCTTGATTTTGGAGTGCTTGGACCCCGGACTAATTCATATAACATATATGTAAAAGAATTTTTTAAAATAAGAATTTCTAACGGCCGTAATCGTCAAATTAAAGGTCTCTGATTATCTCATGTACAGAAACGGCGTCTGACGTCAGATACTAGATACAAGCTCCGTTTGTACTCTGCATGCATTATCTCATAAAGCGTGGGACATCTAGTGTTAAATACTATTAGCTTACTCCAAGTTTGTTCATCATGTTTATTAAAATTTGACATATACCGGGTGATTCAGTTTGGTATTCGCCCCCCTGTATCTTTTTTATTTTAAAAGAAAACTACAATAAACCATATATATTTGTAAATCGTTTGTCAAGCTCTATCGAATGACGTCCTTAAATCATCTCTTTGATCACATATGCCAAAATAACGATAGTCAACTTTTTTTTTTCAAATGGTATGCTATACATTTTTTTGCCTTCCTTATGGAAGTGTATACTTTTTTCACATGGTTGAATGCAGAAAGAGAAGCTCTACAACAATCGGCAAAAAAATGTATAGCATACCATTTGAAAAAAAAAAAAGTTGACTATCGTTATTTTGGCATATGTGATCAAAAAGGTGATTTAAGGACGTCATTCGATAGAGCTTGACAAACGATTTGCAAATATATATGGTTTTTTGTAGTTTTCTGTTAAAATAAAAAAGATACAGGGGGGCGAATACCAAACTGAATCACCCGGTATAATGTAGCTGGGATATCACAAAGTCGATGCGAGTAATTTACCACATGTAAACGTGCAAATGGTGTTTGGTTTTCTAGAAAGCAGCACCAACCTAAACCTAGCTGCTAATTATGTATAGTTAAGCAATATTATTAAAAAAAAATAGAATTTTCTTATTTTTTGTCCAAGAATTGGTTTCAGCGCATCAAAATACTTCAGAAAATTTAGATGAGGACCTTAGGACAAGCTCTTTTTTTTGTAAATCTGTATTATTGGTTGCTGCAGATTTACCATAGCGCATATGTATTTCATTACACTCTCAAGGTTTGGACCATTTCTGTGCCGATGATCGCATGTGGATTTAAAAGTTGAAAATCTCGAATACGTTCTATCACTAGGTCTATTTGTCATTGTATTTTATCACTAAAAATGCGTTTAGTAAGAAATACATAACCCATATAGGCGATGCTTCTTTAACATTACTTCGAGCTACTGCAAATCATTATTTTTCTTCTTTTCAGGGCTATCTGAATAGTTTTAAAGGGGTTTTAGTGGATGTATTAGTTCACTTTTCTATAAATCACTTCTTTCTTGCTGGCATTTTGCTTCATGAACCGTCCATTTATTTATAGTAGACGTATATTTTACGACAGCGAAGCGTTTACCTTAGTCTAAACTCAAACGCCTCGCGGACTGTTGGAGTTATCTAAGAAGCTGCAGACATAGCAGAATGGCTTTGGCCACACCCAGTCGTAATCTGCGCATCTGTGTAGGATTACTAACGGGACACTGCAGACTAGTGCAGACTAAACAAACACCTCCATACACTGGGAGTTATAGACAACCCCAAGTATAGAGGATGTAATCTGGATGACGAAACTGCCGGACATGTGCTCTATCATTACCCTGCTCTCTCAACAAAAAGAGGATCCATACTGGGGAACTTTTGGCCCAGTATGGCCAGCATAGGTGGGGCCTCACATGGCCTTCTCCTCAAATACGTCACAGGTGTTAGTTGTGTTGAAGAATGAGAGGCTTGGTGGACATATCACCACTTACGGGGGCAGCACAATGAGCTCATTTATGAGGCCTGAGTGCACGTGAGCGCAAGCTCAGCCCCCGCCAACAATCCAGAATCCAGAATCATATTAGCTGATGTTACACATAGGTACGTTTTGTAGCCTCGCACCGATTGTCATTTCTCAAGTCATTAAAAATCTGCTTTATTTTTTAAAGTATTTATCTCAAATTTGGCGCAACTGTTTTTTAGTCGATTTCAATCAAAAGAAAAAAAAAGTCGATCCCACTTATTGTCAAATTGGATCATGGGGAACGCACACCCAATCTAACTACTAACCAGATTGATTCCTACAAATTGTATCGTCTCTAGACCCCTCAAGTTCTTGTAGAAAATATAAATTTAACGTAAATTATACATCTTAATATTTTATTTTAATTTGGCTTGTTTATATTTTGATTAGGATTAATTGAACATGTTGACCTTATTCTTTTTATATATATAATTTTTAAGATGTTAACTATTAAACTAGAACTTTCCAGATTTATATAATTGTAATCAAGTTTGTTATGTTAATCTGACCTTACATAACACGTTTTTATTCAGACAAATGAAATAAATGTATACTCATATTTTTTAATAAAGGAGTATTATAATTTCATTTGGCAAATATATTTCGAATTATATTGGTAAAATTTTTAAAACAATAACAGCAAACAAAATAAAAAAAAACAATGTTCAAAATTTAATAAAATTTAAAAATTTAAAATTTAATAAAATTCTAATACAAGTAACTTGTTTATTGTGTATCCAATAAAAAATAAAAGGGAACTTTTTGATCGCTTTTCAATGAGGCATTTCTTGGTAGGTATATGCTAATTTTTGAAAAACTGTTTTTTGAGCAAAGAAAAATTTTTTATGTAAAATTGATGCTTATATTTTCAATAATTACTTATTTTTGGCATATTTATATTTTGTCATTTTTCATCGAATATTTTGCCATTTTTGCAAAAATATGTAAAAATTTAAACAAAAAAATTTCTGCGCCAAAGCATCGGACAAGGCCAGGATTTTTAAGAAACGTTAATTTCATCATTAATTATACGATATCGCTTTCCGGCCGCCATTTCTTTGTTACTTCCATATTCAGCGAAAGATGGTTACGCAAAGAAAAATTGAAAATTATTGTTTAAATAGGATGTCATAAAACGCCTAGATTTTAAGTTTGAGCAAAAAAAATTTCTGTCTGTCAGTCTGCCTGTCTGTAACTTTTTGTGCGCACGATTACTCTGGAACCATTTAAGACATTGACTTGAAATTTGGTAAACGTATGTATTCTAGCTAGATCTAGAACTAAATTATATTTTGATCTTATTCCGTTGAAGGGTTGGGGGTTAAATTGGAGTAAATGGGGGTAAATAGGTAAATTAAGCAAGTAAGAGTCCATAAAATTGGTATTTAGTATATATATGATAAGCTACGGCCTCAAAAATTTTTTTAGCATTAGCCACCCTCATTAGCCCAACCTCACTATCAAAAACTACCTAAAGTTAACGACAACAATATTGGGACATCCTGCATTTAGATAAGACAATGATTTGGTAGTCATAGTCTTTTGAAAGAGGGTAGATGCATGTGATCATCCTTAACTCTTTCAGGCATGGCGGGACACTGTTTGACTCGTTTAATACATGGTGGTACAAATTATGTACCGCATATTGTAAATGCATAGCGGATTATATACACTGTATACACTGTGTATACTGTAATGTATACTGTGTATATGGTACCAGGCCAAAATATATACTTAAAACAAAAATAAATCTAACTAAAGTATATTTTATTACTTAGCAATCCCCAATAACAAAAATAAACAAATGAATTAGAACAAATTATCTCTTGCAGCAAAGGCCATTTTTGGCCATGATTTTCTATGCCAAAAAGAGTTAAGGATTTTGCAGAGTGAGAGATAAATATGCGTTCATTTTCGGTTTATTATAAATATTTAAAAAATTATAAATGGTATAGTCTTTAAAATAGTTTCAGACACTTCCCATTGTTCTAAGAAATACAGTTTTTATCGTATTTTTTTTTATAGGTGGATTCATGTTCTAATCATGAAATTAGGAACTATTTTCGTTGGCAAATTGCAATTCAAGTATAACATAAATTTACAATAAAAAAAAATAGTTGTATTCGTTAGAAAGTGCCAACTTTGGTTTTTTAAATATTCTAAATAAACCGAAAATAAACGTATATTTCCCTCTCACTCTGCAACATCTTATCCACAATCATATTTAGCCAGTTTATTTGCTTCTTTATTATTGCTTTTATGTGGAATGTGCTCTCTTCTGTTCAAATACAACAGTTCTGAATTCTTCAAATTTTATTGCAAGTTTAACTTTTATACGTCTAACTGTACACAAAACTTTTGTGTTTGTATGATGTATAGGTTTTCCTACATAAAATGAAAAAATTGTGCGAGTTTCAGATTTCCCTTAGTTAGTTCAAAATAGGATCCATATACAGCGGAAATGAAAGTCTTTGTCGCCATGTATTCAGTGTTGGAAGGAGTAACATAGTAAAAAGAGTGTAACCTAAATAATGGTTGAATGGTCAACCCTCTATGATTAGCTAATATGGCTTCAAACATTGACCCGCTTTATAGACAGAGTGGTATCTTATAACTTAAGGTGTAATTTAGACATACATGTGTTATTTGATAAATACTTTCCATCATTGGCAAAGTAAAGACGGTATTGCCCACTAAACGTAACAACATATTAAGAAAATCAGTGTTGTTTATTATCTATAATAATTATAATAAATTATTTATTTATTTATGTATTGTTTATTTTCGGTTTATTATAAATATTTAAAAAAATCATGAATGGTATAATCTTTAAAATAGTTTCAGGTACTTCCCATTGCTCTAAGAAATACAACAATATACAGTTTTTATAATAAGTTTTGTATATAGTAAAATGCCATGCTCTAATAATGAAATTAGGAACTACTTTCATTGACACATTACAATATTAAGTACAAGAGAAATTTACAATAGAAAATATATAGATGTATTCGTTAAAACAATAGCAAGTATCTAAAACAGTTTTAAAGAGTATAAACCATGTTCGGTTTTTAATTATTTATAATAAATCGAAAATTAAAGCATATTTCCCTCTCACTCTGCAAAATCCTATCCTAAATCAAAAACTTTAGTAACATTTTCCTCTAAAATTATAATTAAACATGACAATTTCTATAGAGACTATTCTACCATTTTATATTCATACCAAATTTTTATTTAGAAATCTTAAAGCTGACAGAAGTTAGGTGTCATGTCTACAAGAATTGGTTTACACACACATACTCCCGTACAAACAGACACGTGTTACTATTTTTTCTTATCCTCTTATAATATAGCTATATGGTTAAACCAAATAGTAATAAGAATAGCTATTTAGTAACTTTCATTATAATAATAATGTTTGACAACATAAAAAAATAGACTAATATAAAATTATTCACTTGAACTTTCTACATAATATAGAATTTATAGGAACTTTCTAAATAAATTAATAAAACGAACTAAAAATGAGTATTATAAAAATCAATTAAATAAGGCTGAGCCAAACTACAAATAAGTTTGAAAAATAATTAACGAAGCATCTAATTGTGAAGAAAAATGAACTGAAAATTTTAATATCACAGATAGTAACCAACTATTAACTAGCGATGAAGAAAAAGCAAATTATATTAATGATTTTTTTATTAATATAGGACATAAAATGGTAAATAAAATAAAAAAGAACTCAAACCCACCTGAACCTACGAATAATGAACATTGTATATCATCAAACTTTATTTCTACAACCTGTAACGGAAAGTGAGGTTATAATACACATAAGCAGTTTAAAAAATAATACTGCACCGGGTCCTTATGAAATCTTTGTTCGAACAATAAAAGCTATTCACATATATATAACTAATCCCCTACATCTAATAAATTTATGTTTTTTAAATGGACAAATACCGGCTCCGTGGAAAGAAACCATAACCACCCCAGTTTGTAAATCAGGTAACAGGCATATCTTTACTAATTGTCGACCAATATCAGTTATAAATAACATATCAAAAATTTTTGAAAATTCCTTAAAATCACGTTTAACAAGTTATTTAGAAAAATTTAATAATCTCAATAAAAACCAATACGGATTTAGAAATAAAATAAGCACAGAAAACGCAGTTACAGAGTTTACCAAAAAAATTATAAAGGCTTTAAATACAAACAAAAAAATGTTTAACTGTCTTTTTAGATTTAGCGAAAGCATTCGACACCGTAGACCATCAAATATTATTAAATAGGTTAAAAGATATCAATATAAGAGGTGTCGCTCTTAAACTATTTCAGAATTATCTAACGAATAGAATACAAAAGTTAAAGATAAATAAAGATAAACGACACCATAAACAATACAAACAATTACCAGAGGGGTCCTACAGGGGACTATATTAGGTCCAATTTTGTTTTTAATTTACATAAACAATTTGCCACTAATAAAAAAATAAAGATGGACATCTTATTTCCTATGCTGATGACACAGCAGTAACGTTCGTTGATAGTTCTTGGAATGCAGAAAAAAGAAAAGCAGAAAAATCTATGAAACATGTACAAAATTGGCTAAAAGACAGTCTACTGAGTCTCAATGTTACCAAATCCAAATTTATAACGTTTACAACCACCGTTATGTATCAACCAGAAACGTCTTAATACAAAATACATAAAAATGACTGCAATGAGTTACCTGACTGTGACTCTGACTCATTAGAGAAAATAAAATATGTTAAGTACCTGGGTGTGATGATCGGTCAATATTTAAGGTGGGATGAACAAGGGAATTATTTGATACAAAGGTTTAGAAGACTAACGCATACATTTTATCAACTACGAGACATCTTAAATAAAATAAATCTGCACACAGTGCTCTTATGCTTTAGCTGAGTCCATATTAAGGTACTGCATTATAATTTGGCGTGGGATGTACGATAATGAATTGAAAAATTTGCAAGACTTGCAAGTAATGCAGGACACATTGTTAAAAATTTTATTTAAAAAAGAGAAGCAATACTCATTAGAAATTCTTTACACCGAATTAAATAAATAAAATATAAGGAAGTTATTCACATCCATACTATACTATGGATGCACAGATCACAAGCAGACCTTATTAATCATGACTATCAAACAAGGAATCAAGCTAAAATGTCCGTTCAGATACCACTTTTTAGAAAATGTCATACTCAAAGATTTATATTTTATTACGGGCCAAAGCTATATAATTTATTACCATTAACAATAAAAAATGTTAAAAGTACATATATATTTAAAAAAGATCTAAAAAAGCTTATAAATGAAAATTATGTTACCATACAAAACATATTTAAAAACTAAACATTACATTTAATTCGCTTACTTATCAATCTACTATCCATTCACTTTTTATTAACACAAATCATAAAGCAGACCTGTATAAATTTACATCTCTTTCCTCCTTCTCATTTGTCCTCGATAGTTTTCAATACATTTTGTATATTTTTATTAATTTATAAATTTATAATATTTTTATATGAAGTATCCATCAAGTATTTGTTTGTTTTACAATTAATAACCATGGATATGTTATAAGCACACTTACAACACAAGTTACATGTGTTATTTAGGTAAGTTGCCTAAACCATTCTTTATTCTTAACGGAATGTAGTTATTTTTAATTGTAAACAACATTGTTATCTTCTACCTAATAAAATTGAATTGAATTGAACTGAATTCATCCACAGTGATGAAGGAAGTTAAGATTTTATAAAAAAGGAACAGTATTGAAATTTACATTATATAAAAATTTATCTACAATAAACAAAATGAACTCGAAAAAGGTTTCCAAGAACCTTGCCCTGGAGTTAAAAAAATATTGATGGAGAACTAAAAGAAGAAAATAGGATAGTTGGGTGTTTAATATATTCTTAATATAGACAATGTAACATATTGGTATGAAATGTATTGATGTACAAGTTGTAATATTAAATTTAAGTTATATAGCACAGCTGTTATTAGTATAATTTATGAATGCGCAGTATATATTTTTTAGACATCCTGCACAAGATGGAGATCAACTTGGAGAGGAGGCAGGGATGCTTTATGGAGAATACTTAATGCTAGACAAAATTTTGGGAGCCCAAAGATTATTAAGTCAGCAAAATAATCTACCAGTACATGATGAACATTTATTTATTATAACACATCAAGGTAAATACGAGCTCTTATAAGTTGCGTGAATATACGTGTAGATTTTCATATGTGTGGAGTTTTATTGAAATTCAGAATTATTCTTCAGCCAGAAAAGTTTTCAATATGTATGGGTCAAAAACTAGAAAAATGCCGTATTTAGACATAAGTAATATAATATTTTGACAGTTTTTGTTCGGTACAACTTTAGGTAATATAGTTCAACGGAAGATGCCATGTCTTACTTAAAAGCTAGGGTCTAAAAAACTGAATTTGATGCATATATTACTCCCCATATGCATATTTGTTGTTCTGAAAAATACATACTGATAACAATACATTATTAAATCAGTGGAGACTACTCTTGAATGATTAATAAGTAGCATGGCGCAAGGAACACTTTTGGGGGCTATGATCTTTAAAACGACTATGCGGCTTGTTTGGAATAAACATGCGATGCAATTGATCATATTGAATTGATCATAGACATCACTGCTAATACCTGTGAGGTAAAGGGTTTAGCCGTACTTCCACGGTGGAATTACCCTCAATAGAAACCTTTAACGTTTTATATGGCATAATGAAATGTATTTAAATCGATATATTTACTAAACTACAGATAGGGAAATAAAACTAAATGCACGTGCTATGAACGACCACTTCGAAAAAATTAATGAATATTAGTCCACATGACATTACGAATGCGTATAAGGGCCAACAACTTTATTTCTATATAATTATGCCGAATTGTCACTTTGAATCGGCAATTGTCACTTCGAATTGACAATTGTCATTTCGAATTGACAATTGTCACTTCGAATCGACAATTGTCACTTCGAATCGACAATTGCCACTTCGAATCGGCAATTGTCACTTCGAATCGACAATTGTTCACATTAGATGCAGAATAGCAATCAATAATCTCGGGATCTGTGCCCGTGTTAGTTTTATGTGATGGTGCGACGCCGACGCGTCGGCAATGTAGAAGAACACACTACCAAATGTCTAGGTGACGCGACATCAATTTATATTTAGAAGGGCGCCGGCCGCGTTCTTCCCCGTTCTTCCACTCCCAAGCGGGTTCGAGATAAGATATACTTCCATAGACGAGTAATGGGTCAAGGCTGCACTACCTCAGATCATTAACGACGCTCTCTCACGACGTGATTTCAATTATTCACTGACAATAAGGGCTTTTACGTCTTTGGATTATTGCGATTTTTGCATAAAAAATACCCCTATGGAAGATTGGTCTCCGACGGGATTGGAATTGGATGCGATCTGTATGTATTTACCTACTAATAATCTCTGCACTTAAAGATTCTTGGAGAAATCGCATAAAAAAAATCCCTATCAAGCTCCCTTGAGGCGACCAGAATACTGAGTATCAGACTTAGGGAATCATAAGATCCCGATTAACTCAGTTGTTTAGGTCTTCCAAACGAAAACTCCAGGGATTAAGACTAGCAAGAAGTTCTTACATCAATAAAATGCAATTAGTTCAAAGAATACCATTTATTTAATGAGTATAATGCAGTGATTTCCTGCAAAATGATATAATGTGAAAGAATCACGCCTCCCCAACTAAGGCAAATTACTTTTTAACCATACAAGTGAGAGCCTGCCCTAACAATCGATTTGGTAGAAAAGCTGCTTCATTTAACCTCCTCAGGTTTTAATGCAAGCCTTTTAAAGAGAATTTAAAAAATTTTGTATTTTGGTAATTATGGCTGACTGAAAATAATATAAAAATATTTGACTAAAAAAATTTTGGTTCGCTTATGAATAGCTTAAAGGTCCCAGATCGTAATTTTATTATTTACGGGACGGAGTTCGACTAATACATGAATTTAATAACTTTCGGCCAGTCTTACGACGTACTTGTCCCCATGCAGGTTCAATAACTTTACTATTCGGAAAGCCCTGCAGTAGGCTTTCCTACCATCGATTTGCATTGATCACCCAACGCACTCGACCAAATTATGAGTCGCTGGGCGAATCCAAACTTGTTTTATGAGAGAAACTGGCCTTGTCCATTTTCATTGATTTTTGTCAATTTTTGCTTATAGGCGCTACGTCGCTTTTGCCAAATTCGTCGCTTTCGCATTTTTGGTACATTGCCTTGTTAAAATTGTATAGTCAGTCTTTAGAGCAGGGTATAAAATGACTGTAGGTACCTCTATGGTCAATGTCTTCGGCGGTGGAATTAAAGTTGAAAATATGAATATTTTCAAAGTGCATTTTTGGCGTACTTTAAAAAAAAATAATTTTCAAAGTACAACTTTGGCGTACCTTTTAAAAAGTATATGGTTCATTTTTTCCATGACCATCATATACTTTCACTCTCATATCCTGTACCAAAATATATTTTCCTAAATGAAAATTCGGTGTTTCTTCGAATTTTTACCCGGTTGTGTCTAATGTCTTATCGAACTCATAACGGTCCTTTTGGACTAATTTGTGGCTCTGTCTCTCAGACTCTTGAAAATGTCCTTGAATAAGAATTTTTGCCTAAGTCGAATTTTATTTTGGCTTCGACCTCGGTCAATTCTGGAAGGTTCTACAACAGCAACACAGGCACAGATCCCGAGATTATTGCTATTCTGCATCTAATGTAAACAATTGTCAATTCGAAGTGACAATTGTAGATTTGGAGTGACAATTCAGCATAATTATATAAAAATAAAGTTGTTGGCCCTTATACACCTTCGTATGATATTCTATCAACGTGCTAAGTTTCATCAAAATTGAAGTGGTGTAACGTGTTGAAAATAAAATAAAATTCAAGTGCACGTGCACTCGACAACAACTAAGTTAACATGATTTAAATTGGTTTTACTGATCGAAATTCGAAATGAATTCCACAAACAGCTAATTGAAGTACCTATTTAGGTTTCTTACTTTTCTGAGCTATCGGAAGAGGAACTAAAAGTACTTATCAAAGCTCTTTTCCCACGAAGCTACTAGTTTATGACTATTAAGAAACTAAAATCTTTTAACAGTTGTTAGAGCGTCATAAATGCGACCTCGTACATGACCGTACTAATCATCAATCACTATGCTGCCCTCCTAAGCCAAAAAGACGTATCTCAAGGTTTCACTGTTTTGAGATATAAGGCATGTTTTGAAGTTTCGAAATCGCGTCAATATTTTCAAATATTTACTAATATTTTTTTTGTAGTTGTACTAATGTAGATTTTAATAGTGGTGTAGTTATGAATTTATATTAATTAGGTTACTAGTTTTTTTTTACAATGAGATACGTCTAATTGGCTAAATCGCTTAGGTTTTCTCATATTTTTTAGATACGTCAAACTTTGTTAGCACTTTAAAAATACTTAACGATTGAAATACGTTTATTTCGCTATGGAAATATATAGAAAATAGCTCCAGCTATCCTAAGGTATAAAAATATGCATTTCGGCCAAAACTTGAGATACGTCTTTTTGGCTTAGGGCGGCAGTATTACTGGTTAGTGATGAATCACCGAGAGGGGCTGTCAGTCACCCGGCAATGTTTACTGGAAATTGTTTATGTTTTTGCATCTATGCCCAACAATAAAAAATAAAGTGGAACTGCGCACCCCATAGAAAGAATAAAATCTACCATAATTTCGTTGCAGTTCCATAACTCCAACAGACAATCTGCACTTGATATTTCTTTCTATACATGGATGAACCCAGAATTTTCTTTTGCATCTATAATGCGTTAATAACGATACGGGACAACTGTGTCCTCCTTATCATGGTAATTCTTATAGTTACTCTTGAGTTTCACCGTGTAGTAGAATAGAATATCTAGCCATTTTTAGATTTAAGTTTCTAAACAGTTTTGTCACAAACCAGTAACATCGTCGACGATGCACAGTGTGGAATTTACGAGTTTTTTAGGTCAAAATTCGACTCCTCCTTTGTAATTCAATCAAAATCAATCCATTTGGGCTCAAAATGTTCGTAATACTGAGCACTTTAATGAAGAACTGCGAAAATTGCAATCCCGCTTATTTTTGACATATGACAGGTGTGAAAAGCCTGTAAAAAAATGTGAAAACCCTATAAAGGCAGAATCTAGACACTGTTATTTCCTATATATAACTCCTTGGAAGTCCACTAATATCATATTTTATCATGATTTTTGACTTGCAGAATCTGAATTTCAAGGTTGAAAAGAGCCAACAATAAATAAATAAATACTATAGGGGACTATTAGAGGATACTCAAAAAATTAAAACCTTAAACATTTAACGAATCTTAACAAGTTTATTTAACTTTCTTTCTGCGAAACTTAATAACGTAACTTAATATATACCAATACATATGTCATACTTTAAAACTTTATTATTTCCTCAAAATTTCTGCCTTTATATATAGGTTTTTCACATTTTTAAAGGCTTTTGACAGCTGTCACGTGTCAAAAATAAGCTGGCAATTTTCACAGTTCTTCATTAAAGTGCTCAGTATTACGAAAATTTTGAGCCAAAATAGATTGATTTTGGTTGAATTACAAAGGAGGAACTCGTAAATTCCACACTGTGGGACGGGAAAAAAGGGTCTTTTTCATAGTCGCGAAATTCGCAAGTTTTTAGTGAATTTCGGTTTTTAACATATTTTTTATTTTGTCCCATACTCACACAATGCGAAATTCGCGTTAACGCATTTGCGATGTCGCAAAACAGTTGAACTATTTTCAACTTTTTCGCGATAAAATCTAACATTCTAACCTAACAACTTGAATTTTGTCTTCTTTGTGATATATTTTAGTCCCACTTTTTGCAAAAGTGTTTCAAATTGACATGAAAGTCATTCTCATATAATTTAGATATTTGGGTGCATCACTCACACGCACTATTATTAAATTGTGGAAGTCCCCTTGTTTCTTTCTTTGCAAAAATATTTTTCTCACTCAAAATGCCTTTTTCTTATACACTTTCACTCTTTTTTTGTGGCGTAAATGCCAAATATATAACATGCAGAGCTTTATATATAAGAAATATGAATAATTTTATATTTCAAAGCAATACCTTTGATCAACATCCATCTTTTTTTAATTTATGAATCTCCAAGTTTCTCGCCGCAATAAAGTTAAGATTTCCCGCCGCGAATATATTTGAATTAGTTTTTATAACATTTCGCTTAAAAGTAGCGAATTTCGCGACTATGAAAAAGAACCTTAAGTGTAAGGTATAATAATATACCTTTTTGATTAAATTAAATAAGTACAGTAAGAACACGAAAAACAACTTGTGATGAAAATATGCTTTCGTCATGTGAGCCATTTGTTATGATGCATAATTGGAAGTTTATCAGTTGTAGCTCATTGATTGTTTTGGTAATTTATCGGTGAAATTGGCCCTTATCTTTCTTGTGACCTTCCTTTATGAATAATCAGCGTGTTGCGATGGGCTTAGGCATTTACAGATAATCTAGCATGCCTTGGTCTTTGCTTTTTCCAATTTAAAAGAGTAAATTAAAACAATTATTTATAATTCGTCGATAAATTGAATTTTTGCGTTAATTTATCAACAAAATGCATTAGATTACCCAATTTAAAAACACATACAATCAATGACCTTAACTTAAATATAAATGTCATAATAATAATTTTATCACTAGGTACTTAGTTCTACACATTTAAGATTTGAAGAACAATTTTTCACAAGAATAACTTTAGCCAAATTATATATTCTGATATGAAGAGTATGAATATAAAAGCGGTAGGTGTGATCCTAGGAAGGCCAGTGACAACGATCATTACTATGACGATATATACGGGGCGTCAGAATTTGATGCCCATCTAATTCCCTTTATCGGTCTAAAGAGGAAGCAAAGAGCTTTTAAAAAATAGCATGTTATTCTTGATACCAATATTCAGCATTTCTTGACATATTAAATATGCTGATACACAATAAATACAACACCTTAGAATGACGAGGTTCGACGTGACATTTGACATTTATTTTCTCCAATGAGATGGTTTCATTGGAGAAAATAAATGTCAAATGTTTCGATCCTTATAGTTTTCTCACTTTTTATTTAAATTTCAGTTTTCTACTCATATATTCTTATGTAATTGTGGATGGTGTCAATTTTTTTAATAGTAATTTTAAACTCAAAACATAAATAGACAAATTGAAAGTAGAAAGGAGGAGGGCTAGTCCATGTAAAACGCGAGGTTTGACGCTCGGAATGCCCCCTTCATCGGGACCACTTGTATTTTATGTTTTTTGGGTCGCTGATCACGAAAATCGGGGTCCCGCGGCTCTAAAAATAGTGCGTCACCTAAAATGCCGTAAACCACCCTGTTTCGCAGTAATGTGAATGATACTGTAAAATAATGTTATGAATGTGCTAATTGTAATGATATTTTGCCAGGTCAATATATGTTCATATAAAATAAGGACAAATTTTATGTTGAGAGTTAACCAGAGGGGGTAAAACTACCCCCAAATTGACGTAAAATGGAAAAATGATGGATTTTTTTTTCATTTTTCGATTTGAGTTTAGATGAATGGGGACTGTACAATGAAGAAAGTTTTTTTCCAACCCTTCAGAGGTGAAAACTAACGCTTAGAAAATAAGTAGATATGTATACTTTTTAGTTTGCTTGTAATTTATGATAAACTTCCGTCAAAAAAAATAATACAAATTTTTTAAAATTGGGATATGCAAATTGCAATTCTTTTCAAGAAGGAGAAGCAGATGAATTGAATCTTAGCTATGATTGGTATGAATCGAGAATCAATTCTAGCGATAACGAAGAGGGGCTCATTTCCTCCCATAAGAAATCAAGACTGGAAAAAACTTAGTACATAATGTTTATATTGCAATAAAAAAATTTATATTTTTTTATTAAAAAAATTGCAAACAATATGAAGTGTTCATTTATCAAGAATATCTCTACCTCCACTTTCAATTCTCTGAGAGAATTCATGAAACAGAACAAAGGATACAGGGATTATGAGGCCGGACAATGGCTTTTCTGTGGTGCCATACTCCTTTGTCTTCAAATGATCTGCGAAATGGTTTTCTTTTTCATTTTATTCCTTTCGTTTTCACATCCCTTTTCAATGTCCAACAGTAGTCTGCCATCATATTAACATCATATCGACCTCCGCTCAATTTTCTTTATGTCTTGGTGAAAACGTTCACTATAATCACCTTTTTTGGAAACTGGTCTGTATGAGAATGCAGAAAATATAGTTTTAAATTCATTAGACAACCTAATTTTCCTGCTTTTATTAAACACTTTAGTATTGCAACTTCATATTCTAACCTTCTAGCTAATTTATTTGTAGGATAAAGTGCTTAACTTTGCATTGAAACACTGGGCCTCATGTTGCTATAAGTTTGAGATGAACTGTAGAGTGTCGGCAAATGCAAGAGTATGCGGCGAAAACAAGAAGGCAGAGAAAATAAGTGTGGAAAATTTTGAAGGAGTGTGTTAGAAAAAGTGTTTTCAATTAAAGTATAGAACGTAGTGGTCGGGTAAAATGTTAAGCCAGACAAGGCGGAGCAAATGTTCGAGGGTTGGAGAAGGGATAACAGAAGGTGTATGAGATCTGGATAAATTCCGTACTGAAAAACATTAATCCTCCCTCATCCTTCTGCGTCTTCCTGTTTCCCACTCATCGAGGGATGTTCTTTACCTGCTTTAAGGGTTGGTCTTGCTGTACAAACTCAATACCGCTGGCAGATTTCTCTTTTCTGAGATAGAAAAACTCGAAAGTGCATTTTTCAAATACTTCTTGTGAATTTGAGGTGGTTTCCTTAGACGGGTACGGCCAAATCAGTTGAGGGCTGTTCTGCTCAGTGTACTGCGACTATTGCGCAGTAAAAACAAGAAAAAATTGCTTTCCCACATCTTCCTGCACCCCCGTCCAGCAGAGGGTAGTTTTCACCTCTAGGGGGTTGGTTCTTTGGCTGCGTTCACCCTCCACAATGTCTCTCTTGCATTCTCAAGAGCTTGTAAACTAGACGCTTTCATGATGCAGATCTATGTCTAGAAGAGTATAGAAGGGGTGTAGAAGGCGTACCAACCCCTTCGGTGGAGGTTGTTACGCCCTTGGCAATAATAAATAAGAGCACGAGGGTTGCAAAGTGCCCATCCAATATTCCTTTCCGTAATGATACTGATATTCATAACTGTATCCCTATTTTTGGCTCTGCACATGAATTTAAGGGGAATACGAATTTTTTTGACCTCAGATTTGGATTCGGCGTCGAAAAATACATAGGGACCAGTCATCCAGATCACGATCTTTTTTTTGTGGGTCTGTGTTATCTTCTCACATTATTCACATACATACAAATCAAAAAACTATTTACGCCTACACAAATCACACTACGAAATGCATGGAACTTTCAACGTTTTCAGCATTTTAGGAATATTTTGACTTTAGTGAGGCAAGTCTTTTCATTATTTGATTTTTCTAAGGTTTCGCTGGACTTTATAGATTTACGAAAGGAAAAAATTAGAGGAGTGAGACAGTTTGAATTCCAATCTTCCTAAATAAGGACCATCTTATTGTTCATCATCTTTCTTTTAAAATGCTTCAGTTCTCGTCCGTCAAAGATCGTCACAGAATTAGAAGATCACCCTGTGTACTGGATATTTTAATCTGTCTTCGACATTTAAAAAATTACACACAATAATGAGAATTCTACAGCTTTTCTGGATTTTGCGCAGGTCATCAAAACCCATAAATCTTTTAATTTATGACTACAGTAAAATAAGCTTTATAACAATTTGATTTTCTAAGTAGTTCAAGTAATAAAATAGCCATTCTTTCCATCTAGAAGACAGGGAATTCAGAAGGGTAGTTGCTGAGACATAAAATAATTCACCGTCTTCGGGTTATCCATAAATTACGTTTATATGGAAATCAACGTAGAAAACAAATGGAGAAAGTTCTCGTGAAAAAAAGTTTGATTGAATCTCCCAGGGGCATACAAAAATGTAAGAGAGCTAGCTAGTATCAAATGTTTCAGTAAAAGTCATGACATAAATTTAACGGTTGACCTTTTGTTTAAGCTTTTCTTGACTGAAAACAATATACCCGCATAAAAAGATGTATCTCTCCGAAGTTCTTCGAACTTTTGATTTGATTTTGATGAAAAAAACTTTCTCGTTACTTGATTTGACTTTAGATAAAACGTGAAAACTGCTTGGTTGTTTTCAGATTCAAAATCACTCTGTGCTATAAGAAAGTACATGTTAGCATAAAAAAATAATTATTTATAGAAATTGGAGAAAAATAAATAGTAAGTAGTAATAAGTAAACTTAAATAAATATAAAGGGTGTCCAATTAACAAACACCCAAAATGGGCAAGGTTATAGAAACCCCCAAGAGCAATAATATTGACCAACATATTTTAGGCGATTTAGAAATTAGGATTTTTGTTACATTTTTTCGGGTGGTCTCCACCCAGCACTAATAATTTCATTACCGTGAAGAAAATAGCTGCTGTGGCGAGGCAACTTTTTATTAGTGATAGATAGCTACCTAAGTTAAATACCATTCATTCAGTTATTGTAATGTTTCCTGATAATTTACAAGCGATTTAAAAAAAACGTACCCCATAAAAAAATGTCTGCTATTTCAAAAACTACCTTACTATGTGTATTGATAAAAATAAAGTACCTTGTGAATACCACATTCGAAATAATAATACAATAATATGAAAAAGGTAAAAAATGATGAACATTTCCCTTGATGTCAAAATGAATCAAAACAAGTATTGACATACAAGCATTGCTTTGTACCTTTTCTATGTGTTCTCACATTTTTGAGAAAGAGAGAGAGAGAGAAACGTGTTATTGTGCTAGCCTTTGTTGTTATATCACGTTGTGTTGTGATTAGTCGTAGTGCAAGTAGCGCATGTGGTTACAAAACGACAGAACATTTCGCTCTATCAATAAGCCAGCACTTAAATAAAACATACACGAAATAATAAATTGATAGCAGCAAACCACTAAGGTGGCCACGCGATTTTCTAATTTGAACCCAATTTCTCCCTCGATTTCTTCATGTGGGGCTACTACGAAGCGATAGTGAAAGATAATTGCGTTAAAAAATACAAGAAACCGAAAATACAATTAATCTAAATAAACACATGTTTTTGAATTCTAAAAAGGAACTTTTTTAGACCATGTAGAATATGCATTGAAAGTGAGAATAATAAACTTCTCCATTTTTGTAAAGAACTTGTGCAATTTTATTTGTTTTCCCATTATTAAAATTTTTCATTTTTCTTAAAATTACATTACATTATATCTGATGTAGTATTCAAGGTCCACTATGTTTATCAATTTTATTTAGACACATAGTAAGGTAGTTCTTGAAATAGCAAGTATTTTCTCCGTAGTACATTTTTTCCTAAACCATTTATAAAGTGTCACGAAACTTTAGAATATTGCACAAAATTTTGAAATTATTTTTATTATTTAATTGAATGAATAGTATTTGGTTCGGTGAGTACACTATTCATCAATCATCATTAAAAAATCATCTCACTGCAGCAGTTATTTTCTTGACAGTGATGAAGTTCTTAATATAGGGTCAGGTAAGCACGAAAGAATAGAAAAAAATTCGTAACATTTAAACCGTCCAAAATCGAACTCTATATCTTGGTCAGTATTGTTGCTTTTGGAGTTCTTTAATACATCCTTCGTTTTGAACGTCTATGAGTGGAACATCCTCTACAGAATTTTTTCGTTTCTTCATAGTTGATTTAAATTAACTTGGTATGTATGGTACTGGGATTTTTTTTCAGTTTAAATGAAAATTACTCAATTACTTCCACAAAAGTATAACTCAAAAAAATTTTGAAAATTTTTATTGTTTAAATGGGATTAGAATGTCATGAAACGTTGAGATTTTAAGTTGAAGCAAAAAAATGTCTGTCTGTCACACAGTGGTCTGATTCGAGGTAAGTTGTTTTAAAAATGGCCAGAGAACGCAAATCTCAACCAAAATGCAATTTTGTTTTTAAACAAAAGTCGAGAAATTTCGAACAAATCGTCGGAGCCCGTTTCCCGAAAAATAATTTCAATTTTGATGCATCTCAATTTATAATATTAGAAAATGGTATATTTGATTAAGCAGCAATTGACTAATAACCAAAATGTAAATATTAAATGTAAAGTAAATTCAATTTTAAAAGTTGAAATACCCTCAAATTTAACATAATCTAATAGATAATATCGAAAAGTAGTAGAATGACATTAAGCGAGATTCGGTAATTAGTCAATTGCTGTTTATTCAAAAATTCCATTTTCTAATATTTTAAATTGAGATATATAAAAATTGAGATTATTTCTCGAGAAACGGGCTCCGACGATTGGTTCGAAACTCGACCTTTATTAAAAAAAAAAAAAATGACTTTGATTGAGATTAGCGTTCTCTAGCCATATTTTAAATAACTTACTTCGATTCAGACCACTGTGTGTCGGTCTGTCTTTAACTTTTTTTGTACGCACGATTACTCTGGAATCGTTTAACATATTTAACATACTTATATATTTTAATGAGATCTAGAATTAGATTATATTTTGATCCGCTTCTTTTGGAGAGTTTGGGGGTAAATTGGGGTAAATCAAGCAAGTAAGAGTCCATAAAATTGGTATTTAGTATATATAAGAGAAGCTAAGGTCTCAAAAAAATTTTTGGCATTAGTTTCCCACATTATTGAAAGGGATGAAAAAAATAGCATTATGTTTTAGTGGGTGTACAAGGACCAAAAACCTCAACATTTTTTTACTTCATTCACCCCCAGTAGCAGCAAGATTTGTTTTAATATTTTTTTTTTCATTGTGAGAGACTTAGATAGAAAATCTGGATGTGGAAGTAGTGATTTTCAATAATTTTACTTTTTGACCTATATAGGTCGAGTGCCCCGAGGTAACTGAAAACTGAAAATGTCGACCGAGAATGTAATATATTATACTGTATTTCTCACTAAGATTGTCTAGATCCCACAGCTTTTTACTTTTCTATATTTTTATTGAACGATTTCATCACAAATTCTGCTCCACCGGCAAGCAAAAATGATCCTATTGTAATACTGCTTATCTGTATTTCTTCCATAACGCAGGTCCTTTGATCAGAACCATCTCATCTAGTCGGAGAACGATCTCTACGATGCATTTTAAGGATCCTCTATAACACTCGCGAACAACCACCTAAAAAAAATTGATTCTTATGTAAATTCACCTGGCGGATTCGATTTTGGAGTTCGCCAGACAATCCGAAATTGCGAAACTGGTCAAAATCGGCAATTTCCGAAAAATCTCAAATTTTATGGAAATATTTTAATTTTTACTTATCACCCTATATCTCTTTTAGTTTAAGTCCGATTAAATTGAAATATTTAGGAGAGCCAATATAGACCTTTGTTATCATGACTGACATGACAGAAATGCAAAAAAGTTTACGTGTCACCAGTAATATTTTTTCTAATAGTTGGTGACAGGAAATTTGTTAAAAATGCAGCAACAAATACTCGATCGAGAAAACTTTTTTGTTTTTAAAGATAGATGTATATAGTAACATACAAAGTTGTAGCCAAAGAACCAAAGAAACTTTTTTATTTCAGTGATTTTTTTGATAACTGGCTTGGTTTTTAACATAACGGTGCCGCAATATAGAAGAGAACAATGCCGGCCGCGGCCGGTCACGTATTGCACAAGCGATAACGCCATGCGTAGCTTGAGAGCGCCAGGATTTGTATTGTACTAATAATAACCTTTTCAATAATCGTTTATTTAGTAAAGGCAATGATAACAAAGGTCTAAATTGACTCTCCTAAAAATTTCAATTTAATCGGACTTAAACTAAGGGAGATTAGGGTGATAAGTAAAAATTAAAAAAATTCCCATAAAATTTGAGACTTTTCGGAAATTGCCGATTTTGACCAGTTTTGCAATTCCGGATTGTCTTGCGAACTCCAAAATCGGATCCGCCAGGTCGATTTACATAAGAATCAATTTTTTTAGGTGGTTGTTCGCGAGTGTTCTAGAGGATGCATCTTAGACATTGCTCGTTCTCCGACTAATCCTATTTTTTGACATGCTGAAATCGATTATGATATTAAAAAAATCTACCGTCTCAGTTTTTGTCTACCACCCCTTTTATCCCATAAAAAGAGCAAGAAAAGGTCTTGTTCTGAGGTTTTGATTAACTTTTCTGAAGTATTTTGATGCGCTGAAGCCAATTTTGGAGGAATTTTTTTTTTTTCATGTCACTTTTCCTTTACGTCTCCCAGGGTGGCAGAGGGAAACTGACACAATAGAAATTTTCTTTTTGCCCACAAAATACTTCAGAAAAGTTAGATCAGAACCTTAGGACAAGACCTTTTTTAGCCCCTTTCAGGGTACAATAGGGGTGGTATTAATACAAAATTGGCTTGGGCGCGTCAAAATATTTCAGAAAAGTTACATCAGAACCTCAGGACAAGAACTTCTTTGCTCTTTTTGGGGATGGTAGACAAAAACTAGTGCGGTACATTTTTTTAAATATCAGAATTGGTTTCAGCATGTCAAAAAACGTAGTATAAAATGGTTCTGATCAAAACCGCACCGCCGACTTGTAATAATTCTCAAATTATAAGCCCAATCAGATATGTAAAAACTTACAAACATAATCTTACCTTTTTCAGCATACGAACTGTGGTTCAAGCAAATTATTTATGAGCTAGATTCGATTAGAAACGTTTTCAGTGAAGTATTAGAGGAATCCCAGACCCTTGAGATTTTAAGAAGGCTAAATAGGGTCGTTCTCATTTTAAAGGTACAGTAATGCTAAGCGCAAGTATATAATGTACACTATACAGTGTGTCCTAAGATATATGTAACAATAGAACAAATATTTTTAAACTTGTAATAACCACATTTCCTGTGTTAATTGTAGACGGGGATTCCAAAAATAAATATGTATATTTCAGGTTCTTGTAGATCAAGTTATGATTCTTGAGACGATGACACCTTTAGATTTTATGGAATTCAGAAATTATTTAAGACCAGCATCAGGATTTCAAAGTTTGCAGTTCAGACTACTGGAAAACAAACTCGGAGTTCGACAAGAAAATCGAGTCAAATACAATAAAAATTATACAAAAGTTTTTGGAGGCAACGAGGTATAGCATTCATAGTTATTTAATTTACAAAATATTTTATACAGTGTGTTTCATTAATAATTGGACATACGTTAACTGAAGAATCCTTAGTCCAAAATATGAAGATTTAACCTGAAACACTGCGATAAAATGTGCCTCCTTACTGAGATACAGGGTGTCAATGTTGTAATTTTTTTCTTTTTTTTTTGCAATATCTCAACTATCTCTTGATCGATCTTCTCCCAATTTGGTAAGAAAACATTTTTCAAAATGTCAAATTAATGAAACTATACGTAAATGACAGAACTAAGACGTCACCAAAGCACACTTTTCAATAAATAAAATTTTTCCTTTTCAAAGTGGGTTTGTTTCCAATGAATTTTTGAGATTTATGCGGCAGTTTTCTCGAAAACGGTTGGAATTATCAAGTTCTATCAAGTGTACCTTTTTTTTTTACGTAGAAATGATACCTGCATGAGATTTTCTATTCAAAAGTGCCACTAAGTTTCGTAAAAAATAGAGAAAAAATATTCATCATCAGGAATAGCTCATGAGACGCCCTACGGGCTAGTGTGATGTAATACATAAATTATTGTTCCTTAGCTTAAAAAATGTTTCCTTACCAAATTGGGAGATAATCGGTCAAGAGGTAGTTGACATTTTATCTAAGTGTTTCAGGTTCAATCTTCATATTTTGGAGTAAGGATTCTCCAGTTAGTTTATGTCCAATTATTAATGAAACACCCTGTATACAGTGTTTCAAAATCTAAAATTGTGATTACAAATTATTTATGTGAAGGGCGCCACAATACTATACTGTACTATTTTGTCCGTACATCCAAAACAAAGAAAACTATGAAGATAGACGACGTTTTTTCCATTAAGCAGACGAAAAGTATTAATTTATATGGAACGAAATTTTAAGACGCATAGAAAATATATTTTCATTTGTATTTTCAATTTTTTTATAACTAATTACAACTGTATCGGCTTTTTCTGGCGACTATACTGAGATAAGATATTTTGCGAACCCTGAATAGTGGGTATTTATATTCTCTACTATTTTATTTTTTTGTTACTACACTTTATGTGTTACATTTATTTAAATCAGTATACCATATTTTGTAGGATGCCATAACGGAAATAGAGAAGTCCGAAAATGAACCATCACTTACCGATTTGGTACAGCGCTGGCTGGAGCGAACACCAGGATTAGAAATACAAGGCTTTAACTTTTGGGGGAAATATCAGAACGCTGTGGAGATTCTATTAGAAGAACAAAGAGTATTAGCCGATGTAAGTATAGACTCAGATCTTATCCAAAAAACTTCAAGGGAAGATGCGCTCTTTAAATTGGAGTTTTATTGAAGTATATTAGCGTGCCCAGATTAGGGTAAAAATATACAGAAAGTAGGTAATTTTATAATAAATAAAAAGTGTGTAAGTTATGATTTGCTTAATACATAATAATATTCTATGATCAAGAAAAAATTCGCAATATTTGCCGGAGGAGCAAATGAGAGATGAAATGTGAAAATCCTGAATATTCTAGGATAGTAATTTTTTCACGATTACGATATTTCTCTTCGGTAAGCGAGGGATGTAAAAAAATTGTAAAATTATTTGCAAAACCTCTTTGTATTTTCTTTTACTAAAATTGTATTAGATTCTCTTTCTTGTCAACCACATTCCAGGTATTATTCTCCTGTCGTTATGTGTTATTTACAGTAAGCACTAAAATTATAACCGTTTTTTTTCATTGTGTTACCTGAATGCAAAATATTATTGTCCTCTGCATTTCTTTCATTAGTATATTTTTTTCACAATATTACAAACAAAATCTTGCATTGGATTGAAAACTGAATTTTGCATTAAATATTAGATATTATATGAAAATTAAAAACACTATAATGCCCCTACATTGTCATTAAATTTGCTACAAATGATATTTTCCGTACCATCGTCAACACTTTCATTATCGTCGTCTCTATACACTAGAAATAATTAGGAAATAATGGACTAAAGCAATGCAATTCAACATGACCAACGTATTAACCAACTCTTCTTATTCAGCTTCATTATACAGGTATACAAAAAAAATATTTTCCAAAGGTGAAAGGCACCTAACCTAATGTTCTTTGAAATATATTTTTCACGGCTCAATTTTTCTCAAACTGACATTTAATCCCTAAATTTGGAGTTAAATGGCTATTAAATCTAATAGAAATAGCACTTCTGAATCATTCAAAATGACTCTAGTCACATACTCCTAACGTTCCTTCATGTCCGTGGCACGATGGAAATTTTACTTTTACTTTTTCCCTCAAAAAAAGTACTACTATCTATTGTTCTGATTTTTCTGTACTACGCTTGTAATGGCTTGACAGATCGGGGCTATTACAAGGAATATTAATAAATCGAGTATCTTTTGACCAGGAGAATCCAAAACAACTCCCGAGGGGCGTCAAAAATATTTAAAAAAATATTTCAAAAATACAGCGAAGAACGGTTTCCTCCCGTTTTCGAGAGCGAGGAACACGATGGTTGCAATACTTTTTCCTCCACCCTTCTGCAACTAAATGGAAATAAACTGATTTCTCCATACTACGCTTACGAGGGCTTGACAGACCGGGGTTATTAAAGGGAATATTGATAAATCATGTATATTTTGACCAGGAGAAGCCAAAACAACTCCCGGGGGTAGAAACCAGCCCCACCCAAATGACAAAACATTCCGAAAATACTGCGAAAGGGGCTGAAAAATGATTTCCCTCCGTTTTAGAGGACAAGGAACACGATATTTTCTCTTCTGCCATCCTTACCCCCATTTAAACTACCCATGGATTCAGAGAATTACCCCTCTTTTCGAATCAAGAAACATTTTTCTCGAAAATGCCAAATGTCTGCAGTATTCAGGTCATAAAAAACAGAATTTTCAAACACTTCTTGTTCTTTGCATATTTTCTCGAAAGTTGATAGTTTTCACGTGAGAAATTCTTGAATCGAAAAAAGATGTGATTTTCTCAATCCGTGGGTAGTTTAAAGGGAGGATAGAAGAGAAAATATGGTCACCATCGTGTTCCTCGCCTCCGAAAACGTAGGAAACCGTTCTTCAGCCCTTTTGTGTTTAGTGTTTTGTGATTCAGGGAGGGGGTGGTTCCAACCCCCGGAGTTTGTTTTGGCATCTCATAATCAAAAGATACTCGATTTATTAATATTCCCTGTAATAACCCAGATCTGCCAAGCCCTCACAAGCGTAGTATAGAAAAATCAGAACAGGAGGCAGTAGTAGTTTTTTTGGGGGGAAAAAGTACACCACCATCATGTCCGTGGTACGATAGAATGTTGGGAGTATGTGACTAGAGCCACTTTAATCAATTCAGAAGTTTAATTTCAACGCGTGTCGTTTTATTTTTAATAGTCTTTTAACCCCGAATTAAGGGATGAAATGTCAACTTGTGAAAAATTATTGAGTAGTGAAACATATCTTTTTGACGTGATATTTGGAATCAGCGGCTCAAAAAACATTAAGATAAGTGCCTTACACCTTTGAAAAATATTTTTGTGTGTGTGTGCTTGTGTATTGACGGTCAGTCTATAAAATGGGTCACCAACAACAGAAACTTCATAATTTCCTATTCATTTTAAATTTTTTCGACGACTCATGTATTGGTCATTATTAAATAAACAATAAGAAACAGCGCGAAATAAGCAGTTGTCCTTGTCTAACATGGACATAACATGTCGTTCTACAAATAATAATTTAGAAATATATAAAACGAAAGTGAAAATTGACAAATTCTCTCGATGCTCCCGATTACAACGCGTGTCGTAATCTGGTCGCTTCTACTTATATCTGCTCACGTCTCAGTCAAGTGTTAAACTATATGCCGCACGCACGCATCATTTGGTTCCTTGCGAACATGAAGAGTTTGATGTAGGAGGCGCTATAAGTACAGAACGCGTACAGTGCCATCGCAGTTATTGATTTCTTTATTTGATTTTGCATTACGCTTTTACATACGAAAATGACAATTAAAAATAATAAAAATTAGTGATGACGCATCTGTGGATGGAAAGCTTTAATTTAAGAAATAATCATGAAAATCGGTCCAGTGGGAACCGCTGGCGAATCCGGAGACTAAAAATGACTTGTGTTTTAAATATATAGATTTAATGTTCTATTTGTTTTCAATTTTAGAAAGAGAAATCAGAAGTTGTAAGACAGTATCGCCTCAGTGACTTAGAAAATCGTCGTGAGGTTTACGAGTCGATTTTTAAACCAGAAGTACACCAAGCTCTAATAATAAGAGGTGAGCGGAGATTTTCTCACAAAGCTTTACAAGGAGCTATTATGATAACGTTCTATAGAGACGAGCCAAGATTTAGTCAACCTCACCAAATTCTTACCCTGTTGATGGACATTGATTCACTGATAACAAAATGGAGATGTGAGTATAAAAAATGAATTTCTAATAAACAATGACTTAAAATTAAATTAATACGGACAAATGGTTTCGAAAAGAATCAACTTCAAAATTATGGTAAATTGTGGGTAACGCGTTAATTTTGGTCGTCAATGTATATGAATTAAGATCTAGATGTACTTCAAGCTTTACATTTTGTTAACATCATCCTAAAACGACAGCATTTTGTTACGAGTTCGTAAAATTTCATTAAGTATTAATGTATTTAGAATTAATTATAAGATTTTAAATCCAGTTTAGGACTATTAATGGGGGTATGCTAATTAACCTAGGAGCCCTCTGGAATTTCAAAAAATTTTCAAGTACAGCACTAAAATCCAGAATGGCCGACAGATACGACAAAATATCATTTGATACAATCTATTATACTTAATTTTGAATTAAAGCTTTAAGTCAACTAACTACACTACACACCTGAGTTAGGGTAGTCTACATATTAAATATAATATCATAAAATACATCCATATCATTTATTACAGTAATATATAAGTCCAAATATAACGCAAGAGTTCCCAATAACAAAAAAAAAATCATTATTCATTCAATAGAATTCAGTATGCAACAGTTGTAAATAAATTACACTTGCACTTGCAAAGTGGTGAGCAGTCCAGACTGGCTTTCCCACATTTGCAGTTTTTGCAGTCTCCTTTGCAGGAACATTTAATCAATTCCCTGCATGATCATAAACCCCTGGAATTGTCATCCAAACTGGTACCCATGACTCTGAAACCTTATTCCAAGTAAAATCCTGTGGAGAAGGAATCACTTGCTGTGTTTGCGTGCCTTGGTCGTCCAAATATCTGCTTGATAAACTGTCCTTCGGATATGTTGAAGAAGCGCATCCTCAGTCGGTGGAATTTGTCCATTGCTCGATTTTTTTGACAGAAAAGCTCCTTTATCTGGTTGATACTGCTGAAAGAAGTGGTTTTTATCATATAGAATAACAGTCAGTCGTTCCAACTTCTTGAAGTGTTCAGATTGGGCTTTCAGCAGTTGGAATGGATGAGTGGCCAAATACACAAATGTATCAGTGACTTAAAATGCTTGCCATGCTTCCAAAATGCACTTCTTACTCTTACCTTTGAAGGCGGAGGTTGGGTCGCAACCAGAGAAGGAGTGATTTTGCTCCCACAGGCTTGCCCAGATGACGTTGATGTGGTAAAATCTGTAATGCTTGCCCATTGCAAAGACCTCCCAGATATCGGCCAAAGGTTAAGTCACTATTAGATCATAGAATGTGCGAGCAAGGATGACATCTGTGTCTACAGTACGCTCAAGGATACTCTTTGCCTCTTGCTGTAGTGAATGGAGTACATGAACCACAAGCCTCGTGTCTGCATGATTGCAATTTTTCATGGGTGTGTTCGAACCGATTTGTGCAACTGCTTTCTCTGTTATGACATATATATCTTTGCCTCGTGGCCAGTTGAACTCTACAACCTTGGAATTCAAAAAGTTGAACAATTCCTTCCTGTTCATTGAGTCACGGAGAGAGTCCATCCAATTTCGTGGTAGTTTGGTGTTGCCAGACACTTTCCTTCGAATCCCCTCACCTCTTCTTTCCCGCGTAAACTCTTTTAAACTGCCTGGAATGTAGGTATCCCAAACAACATCTAACTTTTGGACATTTTCCAGCTGCTTATGAAGGTAACTTAGAAATATCCTATTAGTATACTGATTGATAGTGGACAGGCATTGGACGATGACGGCACCGTCCAGAAATTTGGAGACATATTGCTCAAGACATTGCAGTATTCCAGCCTTGTTGGTTGGCAAATGAAGCTTACCAAAGTCTGAAATGGAAGGAGGGAATGACTGTATCTCATACGCAAAAAATTCATCCAAATCAGATTCCTGATTTTGCATATACAGGGTGTCCCGTAAATAATGGATAATCTTGAAAATGGTGATAGGCATGGCCATAACCTATCAGAATATCGCAACTTGAACTTATTGAAACCCCTACGGTTTTCGAGATATGGGCACTTTCTTGAAATTTTGAAAATTTCTCCTCTAAGATAGTATTTTGCATGCCCCTGCCATAAGGTAAGGATTTTTTCATTCCGTTTTTTGGTGAGTATTCTAGAACAGTTGTGCTATCAAACGTGCATAGGAGTTTTTAGATAACGACGACGGTATTCTCAAAAAAAATGTATTTCTTAAATTTCGGTTCCACCACGATTCTGTCTGCTGACTTTGACCTTTGATGGTGTAAAGGAAAGTGCCAAGCGAAACTTGCCACTTATCTTAAAAACTTGCCCATTTATTATTATATTCTAAAATGTTTAAAAAATTCTGATTCTTCGTGTTAGAAAAAAAGATATAGCTATTTGAATAGTGGAGGAGCTAAATTTATCAATGTAAAATTTTTAACAAGTAAGCCTTGTTTTTAATTGCATGTGACGTATGTCATTTTGTACCTCTGATGTTACCGATTCAGACTTTATTTGTCGATAATAACGAATTAGCATTTCTCTGGACTTATTGGAACTTGTTGAGAACAACATTGCCTCGTTTTTAATTGCATGTGACGCATGTCATTTTGTACCTCTGATGTTACCGATTCAGACTTTATTTGTCGATAATAACGAATTAGCATTTCTCTGGACTTATTGGAACTTGTTGAGAACAACATTGCCTCGTACACAGTATACACAACGTGAGTATGCTAATATGCATACTATTTACGGCGAATGTCGAGGCAACGCCAGTGCATCTGCTATGCGTTATCGATAATATATTCTAAAACGTTTAAAAATTCTGAGGTAAGAGGATGAAGAAATATGGAAACAAAATAAAAAGTAATTTCACCTGCATTTATTAAACATTATTAAAAATAAATAGTCAAACAACTTATAACAAATGTTCGAATTGCTCTCCCCTAGCCCTGATGCAGGCTCTGCACCTTTTAATATAATGGAACGCTTTAAATGGCGTGAACATCCGGATCGGTTTATTTCTTCAGCGGCTACTCCAATGCGCTCATGCAATTCATTTAAAGATTGAACATTTAGGAAGTACACTTTTTCCTTCATACATCCCCAGTAAAAAAAAATCTAAAGAATTTAGGTCTGGTGACCTGTGTGACCGCAGATTTGGAGCTAAGCGACCGATCCATCTTCCTGGATATTTCAAATTTTGATATGCTCTCACCTCTCTCCCATAATGTGCAGGGCATCCGACGTTCTGTAACCAGCCTCAGGGATAAAGGAAAGTCTTCTAGTAAGACCGGTAGGTTATTTTGAAGTAATTCCAAATAATTGTCTAACGTTAATGTTGGTGGCAGTTCGAATGGGCCTACCACTTGACCATTTAGGATGCCTGTCCACAAATTTACTTTAAATTGGTATTGTGACCGATCTTCTTTTATCGAGTGGGGATTTTCAAACTGCCAACTATGCAGATTATGTAAATTTATAAAGCCATCTCTTCTGTACGATGATTCGTCAGACCACAAAATTTTATCAAAAAAATTTGGATCATCTCGTATCATCCGCAGAATTCGCCGGCAAAATATCACTCTCAAGGGATAATCTCTGGGAAGTAGAGTTTACACATGTTGTACATGGAAAGGATGGAGTTGGTACCGTTTTAAAATCTCATCGTTGTTTTAGATACGCCAGTACGTCGTGATATGGTACACACAGAAGTAGATGGATCGTCGTTAATTTCATCAAGCACTTCGTGGTCAAAATCTTGACGAGGTCTTCCTTCACTGGCACCACCAATACCACGAAGAAATCCTTCCCTCGCAGTACGCGTTATGGACTCTAATATATACACGATAGTCAGGATGACGTGCGTTCGGTTACCTCTCTCGATAACGCACAGCCGATGCACTGGCATTGCCTTGACATTCGCGTATATAGTATTCATATTAGCATACTCGCGTTGTGTATACTGTATACGAGGCATTGTCGTTCTCAACAAGTTCCAATAAGTCCAGAGAAATACTAATTCGTTATTATCGACAAACAAAGTCTGAATCGGTAACACCAGACGTATAAAATGACCTGCAATTAAAAACAAGACTTACTTGTTAAAAATTTTAAATTGATAAATTTAGCTCCTCCACTATTCACACAGCTATATCTTTTTTTCTAACAGGAAGAATCAGAATTTTTAAACATTTTAGAATATAATAATAAATGGACAAGTTTTTAAGATAAGTGGCAAGTTTCGCTTGGCACTTTTCTTTATACCATTAAAGGTCAAAGTCAGCAGACGGAATCTTGGTGGAACCTAAATTTAAGAAGTACATTTTTTCTTGGAATACCGTCGTCGTTATCTAAAAACTCCTATACACATTTGATAGCACAACTATTCTAGAATACTCACCAAAAAACAAAATGGAAAAATCCTTACCTTGTGGCAGTGGCATGCAAAATACTATCCTAGAGTAGAAATTTTCAAAATTTCAAAAAAGTGCCCATATCTCGAAAACCGTAGGGTTTTCAATAAGGTCAAGTTGTGGTATTCTGATAGGTTATGGCCTGACCTATCACCATTTTCAGGATTATCCATTATTTACGGGACACCCTGTATATATAAATACTTTTTTTAAGAAAAACGCAATACAAAAATTGAATTTACTTACACACGTCCCCACTGAGAAACTAACTAGACAAATATATAAAATACAATACTGTTCTCTCTTATGAACATTAGTTCATAACATGGTAATAATTCAAAATATAATTATAACATTTTTTTAAATTAAAGTGAAGGAAGAAAAATTGCAAAATCAATCAATGATTTGATTTAATACGGCAGCATGAAGGCTTATTTAAGTTACTTAAAATGGCACCTTGTTGATTTCAGAAGCTGCTAAACCAAAAATTTTGGAAAAAGAATTCACAAATTAACTTAAATAACTGTGTTTTTGATATATTAATGATATATTTATGAAATATGGGGAAGAAAATTTTAAAATTAAAGATTCTCATGAATCCTGATATTAAGGAAAACATCCTTGGATAAAATGAGCCTACTGAGGTAATGGACATGTGACAGAAAGTTGAATATATACCATATTATCTAGTTGGGAACATTGGGCGCCTAAGTTCGACTCTCAGCCAATTGGTAATTTTTACTTAGCTGTCTGTCGCACACTACAGGTCTCGCAACGTAGCTTGATACTTGAGAGATGAATGCGCAGTAGACTTTAGGTGAGATAGTAGCAGCACCGAGTGTACATCTTCAGAACACAGCGCTCTCCATCTCATGTCCTCTACTGCGCATTTCGGGTATCAAGCTACGTTGCGAGACCTGTAGGTTCAATCCCCAGCTCCTACATTGACACTATCGGAGGGTAATGGACGTCTGTCTGCATTTTTACTTCCACGTCCAGTGGAAGTATAGTAACGACAAAAAAATTTTTAAAAATTTTTATTGTCCAAATAGGCTTAAAATGTCATGAAACGTCGAGATTTTAAGTTTGAGCGAAAAAAAAATTTCTGTCTGTCTGTCGGTCTGTCCGTAACTTTTTCTTGTGCGCACGTTTACTCTGGAACCGTTTAAGATATTGACTTGAAATTTGGTACACATATGTACTTTAACGAGATCTAGAACTAGATTATATTTTCATCTTGTTCCGTCGAAGGGTTGGGGGGTAAATTGGGGTAAATTTGGGGTAAATGGGTAAATCAAGCAGGTAAGAGTTCATGAAAATGGTATTTAGTATATACAAGAGAAGGCAAGGTCTCAAAAAAATTTTTGGCATTAGCCACCCCCATTACCACCCCCACCTCCTTATTAAAGGGGATGAAAAAAAATTGTGATTTAGTATATGTACAGGAACCAGAAACCTCAAATTTTTTTTACTTCATCCACCCCCACTACCACCCCCCTACCACCATCCCCACCCCACTACCGATGTGGGGTATCGTTTTATGGGTTTTTGGGGTAGAGGATTTCAAATATTATATTATTAAAGTTCCATAAACAATTATTTTCACATACAAAGTTTTTTCGTTGTGAGTGACTTGGATAGAGAATCTGGATGTGGAAGTAGTGATTCCTTGGGCAGCGGTTTTTAAACGTGTATTCTTCTCTCGGGGAGCCTTGGCTATGAATTTGGGAGTTACCTAATATCTGTGGCCTGTTTATGATTAAACTATCTAAACCCATGATAGCACGCGTTTTGATAGCCTTTAATCTACAGAATAAATTGGAATATAATAAAAAATAATAAAGTCATCACTGAGAGGTGTCTCCTGTAAGTGGAACAAACTATATATGTAGAAAAATTCTAATAGAGAAATCTGACATCTTAAGAAAATGTTTTCTTTCTCTGTTTTTCTTTTTGAATTATTTTTATTTAATTTAGTTAATAGATTTAAATGAAGATGATAATGAAAAAAATCATATTGAATGATGGGATGTATTTTACATAAATGTGCTATTAACATTTAATACAGTCTCTTAAATTTGGAATTCATATATTTAATAATATTGCCATTTTAAACCGTACTTTAAATGCACATTTAGTATACGATCGCTTACCACCGTCATTCTCTTATACACTCCTACGTACAGGATAAAACTTTCATTATTTGAGTGCCTACATCAGTGTCTTACAGAATTGACTTTTTACTTATTTAGAAGTTTAATCAGAATAGAAGGGCTTGAAATACACGTTTAACTCACAGAATATATACTAAAGATTCGCAGTAAGTCGTGCTATTTCTGGGTTATATTAATGATTTAACAAGTTACTTATCGCCGAATAACAGATATACAGGGTGTAATTAGACAATTTCAATTAGTGACTATTTGATATTTTGGAAAAGAACCCCGCACAAAATACATTGATTTTTGCTTTCTGTTAAATTTTCTTGAAACTTTGGTTTGGATTTTGGTAATTAATTTGATGATGATCAAATGTTCAAATGGCGACAACCCTCGAAAACTTTTTGTTTTGGAGCTACGGACCTTTTAAGGGCTAAGAACGTGTATTTTTCATACTGATGTCAATATACTTAACAAAATCTTTTGCACTTCTTAAAAAAACATAAATATATGTGTATGGACCTAAACATAGATATAATAAATATATTCTTTCCTCAGTTGTATTAACAACTGTAAAATGGCTCTTCATATAAATAAATTCGCACAAAAAATAATTTTTTTATGTAATATATAAGATTGACTGAGTGTCCGTCACCGATTAATACTTTATTAAAAGTAATAATCTCCATCTTGAATGCATTCTTAACCCACCCGGCTATTTAATGTTTTTAATTAAGAAATGCAAGAGATTTTATTGTATTGACATCACATATGAAAAATACAGGTTTTCAGTTCTTAAAAGGGCCATAGCTCCAAAACGAAGTGTTTCCGAGGGCTGTCGTCATTTGAAGATTTAATCAGCATTAAATCAACTAACAAAAATCAATGTATTTTCTGCGGAGTCCTTTGCGGGCTTTTGATCTCACTGTGCGCTGTGGTGCCTAAACATTTAAAAAATAGCATTAAAAATATGTTTCCAAACATTATACTTCAAATTAGAGTGAAATTTAAAACTAATATGGAAGCGGATAAGAAACTGCTTAATAAATGAAAGCTGAAAATATCACCTAAAACTGGCATAGTAGTATATTACTTCCTCATCCAGTAGAAGTATAGTAATGACAAAAAAAATTGAAAATTTTTATTGTTCAAATAGGCTTACAATGTCATGAAACGCTGAGATTTTAAGTTTGAGCAGAAAGAAATATTCTGTCTGTCGGTCTGTCTGTAACTTTCTTTGTGCGCACGATTACTCTGGAACCGCTTAAGATATTGACTTGACATTTGGAACACGTATGTACTTTAAGGTGATTTGAACCCAGATTATATTTTCACCTTATTTCGGGGGGGTAAATTGGGGTAAATGAGGATAAATAGATAAATCAAGCAGGTAAAAGTCCATAAAATTGGTATTTGTATTTACAAGAGAAGCTATAAGGTCTCAAAACATTTTTCGGCATTAGCCACCCCCATTACCACCTCCACCTCATTATTAAAGAGGATGAAAAAAATTGTGATTTAGTATGTGTACAAGAACCAAAAACCTAAACCTAAAATATTTTTTTACTTCATCCACCTCCACTACCACCCCCTATTACCACCCTCACTCCACTACCGATGTGGGATATCCTTTTATGGGTTCTTGGGGTAGACGACTTCAAAAATTATATTATTAAAGTTCCATAAACAATTATTTCCACATACAAATTTTTTTCATTGTGAGAGACTTGGATGGAAATCTGGATGTGGAAGTAGTGATTCCTTGGGCAGCGGTGTTTTTATTAGTTCATAAATTTTTTTTCAGATTTATAACCGACTCGAAGTCACTGTAACAAACAGAATGCCATAGGCATAACATGTAAAGCGGACTAGCTGGACTCATGCTTTCATTATTTTCTAACCCCCAGGAGGAATATCGAAATTTCTCAAAAGCTCTCTTTATAAATTTGAAATATAATATGAAAAACTTTTAGCTTTAAATACAGAATCGACTTTCATGTTAGCTTAGTTATACGAACTAAGCTAACATGAAAGTCGATGTTTTACAATTTCGTGAACTAATAATCTTAGTGACAATATAAAAGTAGAATGATGAGCTCTTAAAATAAAACAAAATAAGTAAATAAGTTTTTATGAAAAAATAAATTATCACTTAATCGGAACCAGATTTATTTGTTCTCATAGTATAAATTTACTTCTTTCATATCCTTATGTATTTGTGTTTCAGATAATCACGTTCTTATGGTACAAAGAATGATAGGTTCTTCACAATTTGGCACTGGAGGATCTTCAGGATATCAGTATTTAAGATCAACATTAAGGTAATTATACTTCCTGTAAATTAGGCAATGAAGAGAGTTAATTTTGTATGAGAGATTTGGTACAGGTCAGACTTTATCATGAATTTGAAAAACACAATAAGTATGCAATATCTGACAGTAGAAGCAACTTTGAGTTAAGTTTTGGTCTTCATCCCAGACCTTATTAGTTCGATATACTTGTGATGTTTCAGAACAATGAAGTAGGTGAACCATTACACAGGCACACAAAATAAAAAAGTGGTCTTTTTCTGGTACTTCTTTGGGTAATCTATATATATTTCGACGTGCTGAACACGAATCAGCGTGCTCCATTGGCCATCATTTTTTTGTAAATCGCGAAAATAACCTAAGAAAAACTAATATTTAGGTTATTTTCGCGATTTACTAAAAATTGGTGGGTAATGGAGCTAAACGGATACCTGATTCGTATCCAGAATGTCAATTTAAAAATAAGATTCAAAATGCTGGCAGATGCTGTTTGTGGTGAATTTTTTTTTTCAATTAAGGAGTTAGTGAGTATTCTTGATTGGTATGGATGGTTAACGTACTGTTTCTCATTCATAGGGTGAATAAAATACAGAGTTGTAGTGTATGTATTATTTTAATATTTGGTACATTAAGCATAACGTTTTTTGTGAGATATTTTTTAGACTTTTTCGGCTTTACTTTTCTAACTCTGTTGTGATATGTTTTTTAATGTATTAATGCCCTATCGTAGATTGCCCACCAAGGCCTTGTATAACATAATTAGGGACCGCCTATTAGTGTCTCAAGGTTTGTAGTAATCCTTATATGAGGATGTGCATTATTCTCCTGAAAAAATAGATTATTAAACCCTAGTAAGCAGAACCATGAAACAGGTTCCAGCATGTAACTGACAGTACTAAAGCTACCCCAAGTACCTAATGATGAACAATGATCTACTGCCTTAGCATATCCCACTTCCAATCATTACACCGTTGATGAGGGCTGTCTGACGACTGTTAGTAACGATGGTGTCTCAACCTTCTACAACCATCATGGATTTAAAGCAAAATCGAGATTCTGTTCGCTGCTTCTGTCCAATTAACTCCCTCATTACACCATGTCAACCCTAGTGGAGTAAGGATTCGGTACAAAACTGGTCGGTACAAAGTCCAAAACATGTAACTCTAAACTCTAAAGTTTCTGTTCACTAGTTTCTCGCAACTGACGTGATGGAAATTGTAGCTCGTCGCTCTATTGTGTCTAGGACTACGTTATACTTATGTCGAACTTCTTCGGACCATCCTCAGTAACATTTTTATGCAGTTGCTATAGTGGGGCTCATATAATCGGCAATATTAGTTAAAGAAGGCCAGGTTCCACTCATACCAATTATTCAGCCGCGCTTAAAGTCACTTAACTGACGAAATGAGGCTTTTTTACGAATATTAGGCATCCTAAAGGTATATTCTTAAGGAAGAGTCAATAATAGAACTAAATTGGCACCCACTACAACTCTGCAAATTTTGACTGTTTATAGTGTTATTATCCACAAAATGTACAATGATCTAAATCTATAGCCAACTACAAAACTATTGACCTCAACAAGAATCATTTTTATTAATTTCTATATATTTTGTTTTGTTTTAGTGACCGATATAAAGTTTTTGTGGATCTGTTCAATTTATCTACTTTTTTAATACCACGGTCTTACATCCCTCCTCTTACGCCAACTATGAGAAGTCACTTATGCCTGTGGGGAAATGGAAGTACTGGAGACTCATCGCTTAATACAAATCTGAAGAGTAACACTACAGAAAGTAGGGGAGATGATGCAACAAAAAACGGAAAACATGAAAATTTTGAATCATTATAATGTCAAACATATCGCCTGTGTTCTATGTTTGTTAAATTACTAGAAATAAATATTTTATTTTAAATGTGTCGTTTATTTTTGAATATGATATTGGTTGTAGAAGTAAGTGCTGGGGATATTTATTGTACTCTAAAAGGGTCTGTTTATCAATTTAGGCTTAAATGTGCGTGTTAGCTAGTCCTGGGCTAACTTTAACCTTGGGACAAAGTGAGCGTTAAACTGGTATCCGTTTATTCATCATATTTTATGTGTGGGTTAAAGAAACCCTTGAATAACCCGAGGTTGGTAACGCCTTCTACAGAGTTGCCACCTCTTAGTTGATTGAGATTGGCCGAAAAATTAGTGATTTTCTGTTTGTTTGTTTTTTAAATTTTAGTTAAAAGCATTTGTTTGATTTTCTCGGAAAGTTACCTGATAGTGACAACTATATAAAGATCGAGATGTCAATAACATTTTTGCAATTTGGCCTCATAACCGTATTTATAACTAATCCGTATAAATCCAATAAATATTGTGTGGGCGAATCATCCAGATCGTTCACAATAAGATTAGGTGAACACAATAACATTAGGGGGATCGAAAGTCAGAGTTTAATGATTTGCGAATACGCTTGGCAAAGCGTACATAAAATAAACTGGGCGGAAATTAAAAAAAAAACGAGTAAATAGCAAAAAAGAAAAAGTAAAGAATCAGTAATGACAAATAAAAATAAATGCAATGTGTAAATAGCAAGTATCTATGGATGTTACAAAAACACATTTTTAACTCTGTGTATTTTATATACACAGCAGATAGAAGATATTTATGAAGTTTTGAAAAAGAAAACAGATTTCTTTTCTGAAACGTCAGCGAAACGCTTTATTTTTAATATTTTCATTTTCGTTTATATCCTTGTTCAGACAGCACCCTCTAACTTTTTGTTTGACATAAAACTTAATATATTATTATACTGAATAATTCCACCATATTGCAGGTTTCTTGGAAATTATTTTTGGAAAAAATAAGGTAAAACGCTCCAAAAAAGGAGAGTGCCACAATTAATATTAGAGAAACTTTTATTCGCTGGAAATAAATCATAAGTTTCACATCACTAATAAAAATATGGGTAATAAGATTAGAATATTCCAGTATGAAAACTTAGCTCTTAGAGTTCATTAATTTAAAACATAAATTTTCTTTTGACATATAATGTGTACACTATCACAACAGTTTTCACTATTTCGACTATAGTTTTATAAATTTTTTTGGAGGGTGCTGGAGCCTTCGGTGCGGTAAGGCTGTCCTTGAAGTATTTTCCACAATTACAAAATCACTTGAACAGTATTCTGAAATACTCGCAATATTTTTAGTCACATTTAAGATTTAGTAATCTCCAGCCAACATAGTAGTGTTTAAAGGTACTGATATTTGTGTAAACTACTTCAGAGGTAGTTGTATAAATACCTACCATTAACTTTTTAAATTTATTTTATCAAAGATATATTTTAATTATGGACAAACTATATGACAATATTTTTCAGTTTTTTATTGTTTTCTTGAGAAATGTGTTCATATGTACAATTTTAAATGTATTACATTCAACAACTGCTTAATCTACGTTATTTACAAAAATTTGCAACACCAACAATATGTACAAACAAATATAATTCAAGATTACGCGGGCTCGGAAAGCCTGTTAGTCCATTTAGTTTCCATGTTTATTTCACTTCCGGTTATACCAAAATTTCTAGAGTCTTTCAGTCTTTTAAAACATTTAAATAAATTTAAAAATGATTTTCTAAACCCGCAATTCATAAAACAGTATGTGATAGGATTACAACAACTTGAGGCAAAGGCCAAAAGTTGAAAGAAACTTATGCCGGTATAACCAATATTGTTATAAATAATGGAAGAGTCGAACAGGGCAATAGTATTAATCACATATAGCGGTGTCCAGCATATAAAAAATTCCAACACGACGGCGAAGAGCATTTTGATAACACGCTTCTTGTTTAGTAGACTCCGCTCTGCGTTCGTTCTCCTCAACCCCGTCGTTACCCTCCTTGATCCGTTGATAGGGCTGTTGGAGTCCTGAGACCAATTTTGCTGTAATTGATGCCTACTTGAATATTGACGTGTCGAGTTTTTGTACCCTAAACGAGTTGAGCTTCTGCCTTGAAGATTAACGTAGACCTTTACTGCATTAGGCACTGAAAAATAAATTTCCTTTAAATATTTTGGTGCAATAAATGGAATAACACAGAGTAATGACTTTAAATTGACGACATTCCATGTAATTATAGATTTAAGTTTTTAGAGGAAAAGAATTAACGCTTTTTTTTTATTAAACTTAGGTATTTAAAAAAACATTTTAGTCCTACATAACGAAAATAATTAACAGGGATGAGAGTATCTATTATACAGTGGAATTCAAAAAAAGTAACAGTTTAATCACCTGTGTCAAAATATTGTAATCGTGGATTTTATCAAATCTGCGATATTATTTTTTAAAAATAAGCTTTATACAAGAAGAATTAGTAGATGTAATATTCAGAACGCTTTATAAGTAATGTTTAAATACATTAATTGTATATTCCAGATTGAAATATGAAGTTTGAATCGAATATGCATTAGTAAAATAGAGCTACTAAATATTGAAATACAGGGCTGTAAAAGTTATTTATATACCAAGGGTCGTAAGTGCACTTTTTTGGTCGAGAATACAGTTTGCAATCCCAGGCCCGTAGGGTCGAGGTTTGGAAGTATTCGAGACCAAAAAATCGCACTGTACGACCCGCGGTGCATATTATATTTTTCGTCAAACCCATGAATCATTAAACTAGAAGAAAACAAGTGAAAACTAGTGGAAAACTATAATTATTAAAGTCATGTTTTAAATTTTGCTAAGCAAATAGTAAAGGTAGCGATGCCCGAACTATCCATGGCAATCGCCAATGAAATAAATTTAGGACGCGGCTTCTGTTGAAATGACAAGTATTGTCAAGATAAATGAAATCATATTATTATAATAGCTCTTTTGAAAATAATGACAGATATAATAGTTATTAATTATATAAGGGGATTAACAAGCCTTTAATCTATGAGAAAAAATGTGTACTCGAGGCGCAGCCGAGAGTCAAATTTTTTCGAGTAGATTGAAAGGCTGTTAATCCCCGAATGTAATTCAACGTTTTATCCACGACCACGGCCAAATTAGGAGCGTGAAAACCGTATGAGAAAAAATCTGATTTTGAAAAACGTCAGATTTGACAAGTTTATTTTGCTAAGAATCTTTTGATTTTAGGCAAAAAAATAGAAAGTCTTTGAATCGCTTCTATGACATGAGTTTGTTAACACCGGTCAAAATGACAAGAAGATCGTTCTTGATATAAATGTTAATGTTAATATTAATAATAATTCTAAATAAAATTCTATAAACTCGAAGCGGGGTATTATGAATTCTAATCCAGTAGTGTATTAAAGGGCCTTTAATCCACGGAAAATAGACGAATATTACCTTCCTAATATACTGCCCTGCTAAGACAAGAAGTCGTAACTGCAAAAAATTAATTTTTGAGATTTTAATTGCATTTGCACCGTATTAGTGATCTTCACCACTGTACAAAATGTAGAAGTTGTATCTAAAGCAAAACTAGTGAATATACGTAACGAATATGTGTCGTATCTACAAAATAGACCTATTCACTAAGCTCAAAAATCATATCCGATCATTACCAGATTTATTTGTCGTAACTTAACATATATACAATGTTTTGTTATATGGTTACACTGATAAAAGGGACACATATTTATTTGCCAAAAAAGAAAATCATGAATTATGAAATGTAGATGGCATAACATAATTTAGAAAATAGTTGATTTCTCTAAAATTACATTTTGTCAGATACGACTTCTCGTAATAGCAGGGCAGTATAGTGGTCTTGAATAAAAGATATATCAAGGCTTGTCTGGATTTACTTCCAAAAAAAGTTTAAAACATGTAATTTAATACTTGTTATATAAAAGACTATTTCATTCCTATAAATTTCGTTCAATCAAAATCGATCATTTTAATCAAAAAATAGTTTCGCATCGACAAAATTTGACATTTGAAATTTTGCCAGAATTGTTCAACCAATAAAAAGCCAGAATGAAGCAACCAACCTGCTTTTCAGCGGCAAATTGTCCTTTGTTTTTTGAAAACATAGCAACCGACTCAACAAGTTGGTGTCATTATAATAATTTTTCCAAACGTCAGTTCACGTCAGTTGTAAACAATGTGCAAGAACAACAGTCTCAAATGTTCAAGAGTTGGTGATTTATTTATTTATTTTTTAAAATTTACTTCCTATACCTAATAAATTTGTTTTCCTTTGCCTAAATCTTTATTCATGAAATAGTCATGACGAATACCATTCGTGATATAATTTCGTCTGGCAAAATTTAATGATTATTCTACTCGAGTTTGTTGCTTTGGCAATTTCGCGATTGACATTGACAGATAAAAATAACGAGCCGTCAGGCGAGTTATTTTTGTCAATATTAAGAAGCAAACTTTCTTAATAATCACTACATTTTACCGACAAAATTATATCACTTACATATACATATTATATATGAGAAAATTTTCCCAAATTTACTTTATTTCCATAGAGACGTTATAAAAAATAACGACCCGTTGCTAAGAGCAACAAGTATTTGGTACATAAAGCGTCACTTACGATGGACAAAACAATGCATTAGAGAATACTTACGAGAAGGTGTGACGAAAAATAATTTTTCGTCATACCTAACTCAATAGTATGCATTTGACTCGACTGTCAATACCCTCGTTTCGCTAGCAACTTGCACTTATACCAGAGAAAAGAGAACTACTAGAAGCGACACTTAAGTGTCCCGTCAAAATTCCATTGGCGCCATCTTCTTGTAGGTATTTCCGTCAGTTTATTTATTGAAAAATATAGTTGAATTGTTGAATATTAGGTCACGGAATGTTAGATTAAAACAATAAATGAAGTGACTGAAATACCTGCAAAAAGATGGTGAAGGTCACAAAAATTAATCAAGAAATATCAAAGGCGATGCGGAGAGTGTCGCTTCTGGTAGTTCTTTATTCTGTGCTTATATTCAGTTATTTCTGTGTTTGTTAACATCGGGGTTAATTTGGATGGAACAATTCGCGAAATTTTTAAACTAGCGTTAAATTTTAATACGGGGTTAGCTTAAACTTGGTTAGGGTAGTATGGTACAACTCGCCCTAATGTTGGAATTTCTTATACTAATATATTATACCGGGTGTGTAGTCGCGGGCTAGGCATGGGGAGAAGAATTACAACATCGCGCGTGCCAGCTGGCTGCAATGAAATAACAGAGCTGGAATGCTCCACCAATGGACGAATTTACGGCTGCCAGTGTTGTCAAATCTCTCGCGCTACGTGAATGTACATGCCTAATGGGAAATTACACGCACGGTAGTATACAATGTAAGAAAAACCGAATCTACCGGTCTTCCAGCGACATTCTTTTTTTAAACATAGTTGAGACATCCCTGTGACGCATTTTCCCGCTACTCGTATAGCAGACTCGTCAGTGACCAATTAAGAGGACATATACAGTACGAAAAGTAGTATAGTTTTTTCTGTATGTTTTCTGAGAAACTTTGAAATACCAGATTATTCCTAACAATAAACCATTCATAAACGTTGTTCTTCCTCCTCTCGCTCCACTCTTGTATTTGTCTTTGTTCACTGAAGACTTTATGTAACTTTTGAAGTAAAAAACATACATATGAGTCGAACTGAGAAATTTCTCTATTTTCAAATTTAATGAAGTCGGTTAAAAATCCAATGTAATGGATTAAAGTCCGAGCCACGATCTGAGGTTATGGAAAGCTCATACTTAAATAAAAACTGAAATGGTACTACCTCTTGCATAAACTACATATTTTATCTTAAATTTAACCTTAAATTGTTCAATTAGGTCGTTATGTAAAGAAATCACATACAAGTCATTATATAGATTTGACAAACATCGTCAAAATTACGGATTTGTGGTTTTCAAGTGATTCTAAACAAGTTATTATCAAAAAATGCTTCAATAAAAAACAACTAATATGTTATCATTGTTTTACTCTAAAATTCTTGTATTGTAAGAAACCCGCTGCCCTCGATGTACAATTTATTTCCTTATCAATAAATAGTGAATATGACATGCAAATCTTTTTTAAATTTTTGTGACTAAATTCCTTATTTCTGTACTCGTTTGTAAATTTTTGGCAGAAATGAAACTTATCCTATTTTGTACTTTGCCAGTACTTTGTTTGTTGATGGATTATAGTAATAGATACACAGGGTGTCCTACCGGAACTGCATCGATCGATAGAGAGAAAATTTTGAAAATTTAGGGAATTACTAACATCGGTATGGCCAATCCACACAAAATAATTATAAGCATTTGGCACTTCCGGAAGTCGATACCAACTTACTTATTTTAAATGGCACACCCTACATATTTCGAGGTTTTCGAAAAGAGCGAAAAATTCTGAGTTGAAAACATGTAACATATTTTATCTCCAAACCCAGCCATTCCAGAGATATTTGATATTTTATAAAACATTTGACAGGTGTAATGATTTGCTATAACCGTTATAACTTCTTTCGCGTAAATGATCCTCATTTGCTCTTTGGCACGCAGAAAGACCATAAGGTGAGTTACACAGTTTAAAGAAATTCAATAATAATATAGTGTTCAGTTTTTTACGTTACATTTTGTCAACTTCAAACAGGGGAAACTAATTTAAGTCAAATGGAATACTCTATATTTTTGTATATTAAATTATGTAAAATTGAATTCCCCTTTTTCCCATGTAGATATCATAGGAGTTTAACTTGTGACTTTTTGAATTATTTGAGATTTTCTTAGAAATTCAAGAATTCTTAGTAATAATGTTACCAAATTAGCCATGATTAGAAACAATCACTAATGTCAGTCATTCCCTTATATCAAAAAAATGTCACCGCGTTTAAATTATAGCCACGGAGGCGTTCTAAATTTGTTTATTATTTATGGAGAATGTGATAAAATAATATCAACATGTAACACATTAATAAACATAAATAATAAATAAGTTTAAGAAGTCTTCGTATGTGTGATTTAAACGCGGTGGCAATTTTTGACATAAGACAATGACTGATATTAGTGATTGTGTTTAAACATAGCTAATTTGTTAAAATTTTTACTAAGAATTCTTGAATTTCTAAGAAAATCGCAAATAATTCAAAAAGTCGTAAGTTAAATCTCTACAATATCGCATGGAAAAAATGGGAAATTAATTTTACATAATTTAATTTAAAATAATACAGGGTGTTTCATTTGACTTAAACAAGTTTTCGCGGTTTGAATTTGACAAGATATAACGTAAAAAAATGGAACACTTGGTATATTAAAATTGAATTTCTTTAAACTGTAAAGCGTAACTCACCATATGGTCTTTCCGTGTGCCAAAAAGCAAATGAGGATCTTTTACGAGAAAGATGTTATAAATGTTATTGCGAATCGTTACACCTGCCAAATTTTTTATATAATGTCAAATATTTCTGAAATGGCTGGGTTTAGGTATGGAGTATGGTGCATTGTAAGCGGAAGTGCCAAATGATTGCCATTATTATACTCTTCGCAAAACCGAAGAGTATATTGTATTTGATCGGCACATTTCTAAAATCGTAAATATCGCTCGTAGAGAAAAAATTTTCATATCATTGTGTTAGTGAACGAATTCTGAACAACTTTCAAAATGTCCGTCTGTCCGTCCGTCCGTCACGTTTCTTGTAAGCACGATAACTTATGAAATAAAAATCCGATTGTATTGAAATTTAGAAAGTAAGTTAGTGTTAGCTAGAGGAAGAACCCTATTGTTTTTGAAGACAATCGATCAGTAAATAAAAAAGTTATTAATTATATAATTAAAAAAAATATATTCTCTTAATTTTTGTCGCTTGTACTAAAATGGAAATCTTGCAAAATATTATTTCCATAATATATTTTTTTTTGTTTATGAATCTTACTAATATATATTTCATAGAAGTACGAGTTAAAATACCTATGTATGATTGTCGAAAGATATATATCACAGACAATCAGTTTTTCTAGCAATAGCTGGTGGCGCAGCGGCTAAAGCTTTGTGTTGCGATGTTCGCCGTGGTTGTCTGGCTGGCTCCGGGCCGGACTCCGGAATGGCGCGTTATTGTACCTTGTGAAACATTAATAAATGTTTGTTGTTGTTGTTGTGTTGCAATCCAAAAGTCCCGTGTTCGAATCTCACACAGGTTGAATATTTTTTTTTTCATTTTTTTTTTCATACAATTTTTTTCACAACAAAGATGGTATCACAAAATTTATGATGTCCAAAAACTAACATTATTTACAAGAAAACTGCGAAGAGTATCCCATAGAATGTGTAACAATTATATATAAAAAGCTCAGTAAATTGGCGAAGAGTACGTTTTTAGCTTGTTTTCTTTGGATTGACCATACTAACATTAGTGATTCCCTAAATTTTCTGGTTCGTACTTTTCCTTATATCAATCGATGCAGTTCCCGGTGGGACACCTTGTATGCATGTACAGGATTCATCATTCTATATAGAAACTACTATATATGAGAACATTAGGGTATATTATATCATCATAATTACGTTTTCAAGAACATATAAATAATGAATTATATGATTTCTTAATGCATCCGTTATAAATTGAGAGTAGAACTGTAATACTTATTATTATATGCATTAATTTGTTTTTAACGACATCATTTACTGAGTGGACTAAATATCAAAACGGTGGAAAATATTAAATGTTCTACACTTTCACAAGTAGTTTGCAGCTATCTTTCAGCAATTATTATACTCTTCGCAAATACGAAAACGAAGAGTATATTGCATTTGATCGGCACATTTCTAAAACCCGAAATATCGCTTGTAGACAAAAATTTTCATATCATTGTGTTAGTGAACAAATTCTGAACAACTTTCAAAATGTCCGTCTGTCCGTCCGTCCATCACGTTTCTTGTAAGCACGATAACTCAAGAAAGAAAAATCCGATTGTACTGAAATTTGGAGAGTAAGTTAATGTCAGCTAGAGGAAAAACCCTATTGTTTTTTAACAAAATCGATCGGTAAATAAAAATGTTATTAATGATTTAAATTTGAAAAAAATTTGTTTGATTTTTATGTTTTTGTAATTGAAGTGAAATCTGGTGGAATGATATTTCATTTAAATATCTAAATATTTATATATTTTACAAATATCCATTTCATAATGTAATATACAACCGTCAAATATGATTTTAGCTCGTATCTTATAATATAAAAATTTACATTTTTTTTACGTGTAAAGTGGTGGTGGTGTAGTTCTTACGCTTTTGACTCGGAATCCAAGTGCGTTTGCCTAGTCAGTTTTTAGTTATTTATAGTGTATTTTAATTAGTTTTAGGCCCATGTGGGCATATGTTTTTAATTTTTAATTAGTTCTTAAGTCTGCTTGCGACAGACAGGAGTTTCTAGCATCTAAAATTTAATTACCGTTAAGCCGAACCGGACCCGCCCCGCCCAGCCCTACATTTACCACGACGCTGCACGCCGTGATTGTCGGGCTGGCTCCGGGCCGTTTGTTAAACACATAATAAATTTGTTTTGTTGTTGTTGCTGTTGAATCCAAGGGTCACGGTTTCGAAAGCCAAATGGGGTTTGGTATGTTTTCTTTTTTATTTTTACTTTGTTTTGCACTGAGTCTTTTACCAACTAAGTTAGTACTATAAAATTAAAAATGTCTAAAATTGTAGAAGAGTACGTTTTTAGCTTATTTGTATATTGGATTATGTGTGGCAAAAAATGTTTCAGCATCGGACGTTAGTTAAACTAAAAGAATATAATTTGCGAAAGTATTAAATCTGATGTCGATTTGCCGATCGGTGTTGCTGGTAAATATAATTTTCTGGATTATATTTCCTTATTGTCCGTACGTAATTTATTGCGTTCCTATTATTGAAGAAATGAGAACAAACAGAATAATGATACTTATATTCCATGAGAATTTAAGCCTGCCTTCGCCAGGTATTTTGAACAGATAGATGAAGCTCGAGCTATAGTTCATTTGAAACAATAAAATAGCCTCATTATAATGTTTATAAAATAATTAACCCTTCTTTAGCTGTTTCACTGAAATATATCCAGAACATTATAATACTTTTCTATAAATTATGTTTATCATAATTTGTTTAGATTTCTCTAAGACCTTTCCTTGCTCTGTGTCTTCGTATCCACTGTATGACGCACCCTTGAAAAGGCGACATAAGACTGTCTGTAAATGAACGTTGGCTTTGGTAGGTGAAGACCAACTTTGTTCCGAGTTTGACGCTTTAGATTGTAGATTGTTCAAGGGGTCGCTCGGCTCTTTCAGCCCTAGTTCACATCGACCTGAAAAGATCTTTTGTGAATTACTCTACAATTAGTTGTTGCCCAAGACTCCCAAAGCTTGTGATTTTCCTGGGGGATAATTTCCCTATGTCTATGTTTCGATTGCAGTATCGCAGTATCTTCACGTATCGTTGTCTGCCTTGACCATGTTCTTAAGATGGTATCTTAAGGGGCAATGGTCTGTTAAAAGATCTGTCATCAGCCTCGAGACGGACTTTTCGAGTTCAAGAAGCCTTGTGGCATTCTTGGACGAATATATGATGAAATTTTCGCTTGTCTTTGGCTCGGAGTATTCCTTCAGTAGGACTCTTTCTGTTCCTTTTCCCATTTTAGGACCTCCTCCATTATGTGTCCCTTAGATAAGCCACAACATAGTTTGGGCGCAAAGAATGGGCTTCAGTAACTTTTTTTGCAAGGGCGTTAGCTAATTCGGTTCCTTCTATTCCCTTATGACCTGGCACCTACATCAAGGTAACCTTGTTGTTTTTTGCCAGTTGCTTCAGGGATTGTCTGCATTTCCAAGAAATTTTATACTCAAAGGTGTAGGACTTGAGAGCTCTTAACGCTATTTAGCTGTCTGAGAATATATAGATCTTTGCCCTTCGAATGCATTTATTTATGCATTCCTGACGCTATAACTCTTTAATTTGTTTATTATGATTGAGAATGCCAATCTGATTGAAAATTATCTTCAGTCAACGATGAGAGAGGCATTAATATGAATGCTGAAGGTCCTTGTACTGATTCAGTTAGCATTGTGCCAGATTTTAAATTTTTGCCAAAGCCGTAACCGCCAGAGAAATTCCATTATATCATCTTTCTTTGGTGTTCATATTTCTGAGTAACATACTTGCCATCAAGTTTTAGTTTAACCTATGCGATAACATTCTTGAAGGGGTGAGTCTATTTAAGAACTTTAATGAATTATTTTCTGTTTCACATGCATCCTCACAATCGAATCGATGCTCAAAAATTATTTATGATCCAAACATAAATTATTTGCTGTTGCAAATTGCGTACGCGTCACTTTTGCCCAGATTTTCTCTTAAGTCAAATGCTTGTCGCTGTATTTTAAGTTAGTAGATATGAGGGGCGAGGCGAATTCATATGATGATTGGATATGTTTGAAATTTCTCCACCAGGCGAGCTGTTCTGTGACGTCACGCTATTTAAGGGGTTTCAAGAAAATTAGTAGATCATGTAAGTTTGGATTATGTGAGGTTCAAAACTTCTTTATCGATTGAAATATTGCTGGTATCTAAACTGGTTTCAAAACACACGTTGAAATCAATGGTGATAAGATTGAAAAGATTGCAAAGAGATTGTAAGATTTATAAAGGAATATCTTGAAGATGATATATAAAATATAATGTGCTTGTATTTTGTATTTTTATACCTTTCCAAGCTCAAATGTGTTATACATATAAAGAATTATAAACTGTAGATATTTTTATGTTTGACACATCTATGAAATATTGCAATAAAAATTATGGTGATTATTATGACTATGAATATCGATCATATCATCTCCTAGTTCACTAGTTCATCGCATTTTTAAATTCTTCATCTTCAATTTGATTTGCTTTTATGGGAACCAGCAAACAACTTTGGCAATTGCGAGTCCAGTTGAATTGGCCACAGTTTCTATGACGATTTGAGAGTACGTATTGCCACATCGCGTCAGTCAAGTCCATAGATAACCACATCGACTTTCTCCTCAATTTGATTCCAGAAAAACTTACCTTATGCGTTGAAGAAACCAGATATCTCCTGAACGGCTATTACTATCTTAATGATTCTGTTCAGTTTTTCACATCTTAACGAAAATTATATTTTGGTTTCGACAATTTTCAAGTTTTTAGACATCATTTTGATACCACTTGAGAATTTCATTCATCAGTAGACCAGAAATCGAATTTGGCAAGTCGAATTTTAATATTCTGGCCTATAAAGTAACGGGCCATTTTGAAGTCATGAATTCTATCCCCTTTTCAAATTTTCCAAATTTAGTAAAATTTTGCATATAATCCTCGTATTACCATTTCTAATTTCAATTATCTAGTTTATTCGGACGAATAAAAAAAACTCTAGAAGAAAAAACATACACGGCATGTGTTTTATATGCAAATTCAGGATGTATTAAGATTATAGCAGCCGTTGGTATATTACTTCCACATCCAGTGAAAGTATGGTAACGACAAAAAAATTTTTGAAAATTTTTATTGTTCAAATAGGTTTAGAATGTCATGAAACGTCGAGATTTTAAATTTGAGTGAAAAAAAATTTCTGTCTGTCTGTCGGTCTGTCGGTCTGTAACTTTTTGTGCGCACGTTTACACTGGAACCGTTTAAGATATTGACCTGAAATTTGGTACACATATGTACTTTAACGGGATCTGGAACTATATTATATTTTCATCTTATTGCGTCGAAGGTTTGGGGGTGGGGGGTAAAATGGGGTAATTAGGTAAACCAAGCAGGTAAGAGTCCATAAAATTGGTATTTAGTGTATGCAAGAGGAGCTAAGGTTCCAAAAAATTTTTTGACATTAGCCACCCCCATTACCACCCCTACCCCGTTTTTAAAGGGGATGAAAACAATTGCGATTTAGTATGTGTACAAGAACCAAAAGCCTCAAAATATTTTTTTACTTCATCCACCCCCATTACCACCCCCGTATCACCACCCCCACCCCACTACCGTGTGAAATATCGTTTTATAGGTTTTTGGGGTAGACGATTTCAAATATTATATTATTAAAGTTCTATAAACAATTATTTCCACATACTAAATTTTTTCGTTATGAGAGACTTGGATAGAAAATATAGATGTGGAAGTAGTGATTCCTTGGGCAGCGGTTTTATTCTTGGCTTAATATCCTATAATTGCCTTTAATTATACTCTTCACAAATACGAAAATGAGAAGTAGAGGAAAATGGCAAGCCTCCACATAAAGTAGAAAGATTTCATTGATGCATTTAATATTAATTTGTAATAAAATTAAATGTAAAAAAAACTTTTCAAATCTTATCTAGGTGTACTAAAACGAAAAAAATAAAAAAAAAATTAAATTCTTTACAGCTTGTACTATTTTTTTCTATTCACGCGACAAGTTTTTTTTTACATTTAATTTTAATTTTAAATTTTTAGTTACGTATTTTATTTCATATTCATACAGTGCCCAATCCTTGCTACACGCGCCCGTATTCTAAGAAATACAACGTCTGAATCAATACACTATGTGATCAAAAAAACTAAAATTTTAGCATTAATGCTAAAAAACACAATTTTTGGGTACCATATTATTGTATTGTCAAGGGACTTATACAAGTATGCAAAATTTCAGCTTGATATGATAATAGGAAGTGCGATAAAATTCCATCACAAATTTTGAACGGGAAAGACTTAGTTACAAACATTGCAAGTTAAATAAAATCTTGTAAAAACATGAAATTCAATCCATATGACAGTCTTTCTGAATTAAAATCTCCAGTTATTGTATTAAACGCCGTTGAAATCTTATAGCTAATAATTTACTGTATATAGTTGAATCAATGGATCTTTGAACGGACGTCATCATTCTCCTTTATCTGAACTAATTCATTGAAGGATGACAATGATTTCGCACCATAGGCGTAGCAAATTTTTATTAGGATAAGTACTGGAAATTATTTTAATAATAAGTAAATAATAATGATACATTGGACTAGACTACAGTATTGGGCATTGTCAGTAGGTTCAATGAGTGAATATAAAAAGTCAAGCATGTGAAATCTAAAAAGTTATAAAAACTTTACATACATTTGTATTATCTTTTCACAATATTTCAATTTCAATTATACTTTCATTTACACTTGAGATATCCAATATAAAAAATATTAATTTTTGAAAATGGTTATTCGTTCATATATACAGTGTGTCCCATTTTGCTTGGAACCACAAAAGTTTATTTTCCGATTTACATCGGTTTTTTTTAATCGTAGATCTCTGAGAAGTAATACATTAATTTTATAAAACATAAAAGTTCGTCCTACTTGCGGTCTTTTCTCGGGGTGGAAAATGAAGAAACCTTATTACCGAGGTTTTCATTTCTTATCTGAGTACTCCATTGGATTTGGCTCAAATGAATTTGTAGCAAATTTCGTGAATTTTTGAATTTTGCCCGTAAGAAATAAGAATTCTGAAATTGCCAATGAAAATCCACTGTTGTACGGAATTTCGTATTTAAAAGAATGCCTTGACTCAAACAATTGACAAAGGAATGTGTAGTTGTCAGTTTATGTAGGTTCAGTTATTTAAACTTCTGCTTGTAATAATAATTATGTTGTCATCTTTTTTAAACTTAAATTCCAAATGTAGAAGGACTGTTCATAAACTACCATAGCTTATGTCAACTGTATATTCAGTATGAAGTTCTTTTTGCAAGGTTTTTAACGTAACACGTCTTTCTGGAAAAAAAATTATAAAATACATTACATATAGTTAGCAACCTCCAAGTCCAAAGCCAAGGCTGTCGGAAAGGAGGTTGCACATTTGAAAAAACGCAGGCATACATTTGTACCCCCGGAATTGTCAGTACCGGGACTGGGGCTCGTAACCAGAACGCGATAGTCAGTGTGACCAGCATATTCGCCACACAATATGACTGAGCTACCGTGCCGGTAGGATATACATATATATATATATATATATATATATATATATATATATATATATATATATATATATATATATATATATATATATATATATATATATATATATATATATATATATATATATATATATATATATATATATATATATATTGACACGATATTTACAATCTTGAATAGGCAACCAATAACACAATACAAAGGGAAAAACTTACATTTTATTGTTATCATAAAATCATTTATATTTTCATAAATGAAGGAAAATTAGAACATGAGTTATAATTTGTGTAAACGATTTGAAAAGTGCAATTCCTCGTCACATAAGAAAAGAATAATGAAGTAACAAGCAACATTACTTAATAGACAGAATTTTGTAAAACTAGATTTAAGGAAAGATATTATAACTTACTTTATCTTGAAAGACAGCCTTTCTTTTATAAAAGTATAATCGAACAAATTAATTAATAAAATCCAACGATGAAGCGTTTCGAACAAATAGATTTGTATATTTTATTTCGAAGTGTTTCACAGCAAAGAAAATTTCAGAAATTAACTAAAATCAAAATAGGTAAATTAATTCAAGAAAGAATTGAAATTATGAACAATAAATAAGTTTAAACAAGACAACTCAAATCATATTATATAGGTAAATGAACTTTTCAGTAAAGATTACCAAAGTATAATAAAATACGAAATTTTCTTAAAAATAAGTAATTGTATAAAGATGCTCATTTGGAAAATCTTAGATTATTACCTTAGGACACGTTCAGTAAGAACAGCCCTTAAATTTGAGTTCTAATTTGGTTTTCTCCAGATGAGACATTAATAATTAACAAATCCATGGTACGCCATTGGGTATTTTGAAATTGTAATAATAAGAAAAATTATATTTTGAATATTGTGCATCGAACCAATAGAAAAGACTCCAGTGAAGGTTTTTAACAATTTTCAATAGGAGGTTTACATCGACCTACGCGGTACAGGTCTAAGAAGTTAGATGTCAACCCCAAAAAGAAAATTACAAATAAATAATGTAAAATCTATCCTAGACATAAGTTGTATTTGTAATTACTTAAATAGTTAGGAAACATTGATCAGGAATGTAAATCATATTAATTTTAGGTGTTTTATATATAGTTTTAAGCACATTTATGAAGAAAAATCACATCTTTTGAAATAAGCTTATTATAGTCATAATATTAACAAAAGTCATATAGAAATGCTATAAATTAAATAAAGAAAGTATCTAGAACATTAAAAATACCATAAAAGATAGAATAAAGAAAAGGTTTACAAATTAAATTAAATTTATTTAGTAAAATTTGGTCAAAGCAAATAAAAAAAAAATGTCAGAAATTGAAGTTTTTTGGACCATTACTAGGTAAAAGGCAATTTTTTTATTGATTAGTGACGAGAGATTGTTAAGAAAACCAGTCAAAAGAAAAGTTTTAAAATTGAAATTTGTATTTAAGGAAGAATATTGAACTCGTACTAAAACCATATTAAATAAATGTTAATAAACATCATAAGACATGGAAAATAAATAAAATTAGTTATAAATTTGGACAAAAGCAAGGCAAGTAAAATGATTATAAAGCCATTCAAGCAAATAGATATTCACCACTCAAGCTAGGATAATATAAATCTGAAAAGGTGTGATTTCAATAGAAATGATTTATCAGATGTAAAATTTGACATACCTACCTAACCAAAAACGTCAAATATAATTTAATGACTTACCGTCAATGTCAATTTGTGCATTGACAAAATAGAGGAATATTGTAATTCAGGACACTTTCAAAACTGATTCCGAGGTATTATAAAGGAATATCCAGGATAATACCAATATAAGACAACAGTTCAAGTGAAGACAGAACATCGAAAACTAGTGCGTGTCATCGTGTAGAAACGACATCCAGTGTTTGGTCGTGGACGTTGTCGCATACCGGACAGGGGCGTAACGAGGCGAATAACAGGTACTTTTAAAATAAATAATAAAAGCTTTTATTGTGGAAAATGTTTATTTAATTTTGAAAACAAATTACAAAATAAAATCATTTAAGATTACATTGAATTCAAGAACAAAATAAAATTTATTAAAAAAAAAAAAGGCCAATTAGAATAAGTAGCTTAAGTATGTTTTCTGTTATAACTGTTGAATGATTTACAACCTGAACAATAAATTTGTTATGATTTATTCTTTCGATTTTAATCAAATCAAAGCAACCGCTGACTAGCCAGAACCTGTACTGAGGAAGAGTTATAATACACAGAGTGTACTCATGTTCCATTTGTTTTATTTTCTCAGGTATGCAAAAGTACATAAACGGTGGCGCGTTATAAATTTTCTGTTTATGTAAGGTCTATAATCATATAATATAGATAAAACATACATGTGTGCTTGAGGAAATACATAACAATATATATATATATATATATATATATATATATATATATATATATATATATATATATATAGCGTTGACAGAAATCAGTGAAGTCTTTTGCTTTCTTTCTCTAACATAAAATACGATATTAAATTAGTTGCCAGATTTCTAGCCTGCGTATTCAAACGTTTTCCAGGCATAAAGAGTCAAATGAATTAATTGCGTTACGAAAAGTAAACAATATGTGCTCCACTGACGATTGATACACCAATGCGCTTCTATGTAGTCTACACGAACGCGTTACCATTACTCTCAAATCTAACGCGCATGATAAACATACGTAGGTCGTAGACTGTGCAAGACACATACCCTTACCAAAGAAGATCTACAGTAAACTGAACAAGAAGCGAAACTGTCCGTGGAGGGGGAAAGCCTATTTTCAATGCGCAGGTTTACCAGAAACGTCAGGTAGATTAGTACGAGTGTATCATTCGAGTAGTTATAACTTATTTGTTAACCTCAAAATTTGAATTTCGAAATGGAACATACTAAGAAGCGTGGGTATTCGTGTGCTGTAAAGTGTTGTAAGACGAGAAATGATGGAAGAACAAGTTTTTTTAGATTCCCTAAAAATGATTTGACAAGGTAAATAATTAATATTCTAAGTGCGAGTTTCTAAAAAAATTGTTATTAGTTAACTATTTAGTACAGTTGATTGATTATTTTCGTCGACAACATTACACTAGAAATTTTATTGTTGATTTTTGTGTATTATGACCTGATTACGGAAAAAATAGTTACGCCCAAAAATTCCTGGTGCGTCAAAAATTATATGTACTCTTTGATGCGCTTTCACGGATATTATCTACTTATCTGCTTAATATATCTCGTACTAGTAGGTAATCAAAATGGGAATTTTAAAAATACCGGCTTATTTGAAATAAAATTCTTAAAAAATATAGATCTGTCCTATATGTATAGGTGAATCGCCATCTTGGAAAAAATAGAAAATACCAAAAATGGCCGAAAAAATCAAAATTGAATATCTTTTCGATTAGGAGCATAATTTCACCTAAGTTGGCTGAAATAAAACTCATCTATGGTCAAATCAGGGTCAAATATAACGCACTAAACCCGCAAATCTACAAATATTGCTAAACCCGGACGCTGTAAGTCAAATAAAATGGTCAAAGATGGCGGACGAAACAAATTTTTTAATTCTTTGTCAAGTAGGTATCAAGGCATTGAGTGTCACTTTTTTTTTCTTCGATTGTATGTTCTTTTAGGTACCTACTTTAAAGAGATAAAGGTCAACTTTTTTATTTAAAAAAAAGGTACATTTTTTTTGAAAATTAAAAAACTGAACTTTACCTCCCTAAAGTACCTAAAAGAACCTAAAATCGAAGAAAAAAAAAGTGACGCACAATGCCTCCTTGATACTTGACAATGAATTAAAAAATTTATTTCGTCCGCCATCTTTGACGGTTCCATTTGACTTACAGCATCCAGGTTTAGTGCGTTATACTTGACCATAAATGAGTTTTATTTCAGCCAACTTTCTTATCGAAAAGATATTCAATTTTGATTTTTTTCGGACATTTTTGGTGTTTTATATTTTTTTCCAAGATGGCGGATTAACCTACACATATCGGGGAGGACTATATTTTTTAAGAATTTTATTTCAAATAAGCCAGTATTTTTAAAATTCCCATCCGATTACGATTACAAGATATATTAAGCAGATATGTTGAAAATTCGTGAAAGCGCGTCAAAAAGTGCATATAACTTTTGACGCAAATGGAATTCTTGGCCACAAATACTTTTTTTGTAATCAGGAGGTCATAATACATACGAATTGACAATAAGATTTCTAGTGGAATGTCGTCGCTGAAAAAAATTAAATTAAATTAATTCGATTGTAGTAATTGTTTTATAATTTGTTTTGCAGATGCAAGGAATGGCTTAAGCTATGCAGTAGAGAAGAACTTGCAGTCAAGGAGGTTAATTACTTTTATAATAATTTAAGGGTGTGTGCAAAACATTTTGAAAATAGCATGTTCCCAAATGACCTACACAATAGGCTTTTACCACATGCAAGGCCTTGCCTTTATGTTGAAAATATTTTAAATATTGCAAATATCGAAGAACCACAACCATCATGTTCGTTTAACACACCGTCGAGGAATAACCTTTCAGCATCCATATCAGATACCACATCTGGCACCGAACAAATGAATGTGAATATAAGCGATTCAAGGTAAAATATTCTAAACTATCCTTCTAACTTTGTTTTCTATAATTGTTTCATTTTTTAGACCCCAAACTCCTATATTGACATCTCCGGTTGCAACACAAACTACACAGGATCTTAGTAGTTCAACTCCAAGGAAAAGAAAACTAAGAAATAAGTGTAGAATGCAACAGCAACAACTGAAAAGGCAGCGAATATTTAAGCCAGAAATAACTGTAAAAGAATTCAAAGAACTCTGTGACAAATTTCTCCCTGAAAATGCATCTAAATTTGTACAAGCTCAAGTCGATGTAGCTGGAAAGAAGGGGCCAGGAAGGCGATATGATAAAAATTTCAAACAATTTGCTTTGCAATTATATTTTACCAGCCTAAAAGCTTATAGGTTTCTGAGAAAAACTTTTACATTACCTTCGGTCAGGAGTTTGCAAAAAATGACGCATTCCATGGATTTTGAGCCTTCTTTCAATGATTTTGTATTCGAAGCTCTCCGTTTAAAAATGAAGAGTTTGGATAAAAAAGAACGGGTCTGCTCGATATGCATCGATGAAATGTCATTGAAAGCAGGTCTATTTTATAATTTACCCAAAGATGCAATTGTTGAGTTGTCTGATGAAGGCAGTGGAAAGTCATTTTCTCCAGCACAGTCTGTAATGGTGGTAATGGCCAGGGGACTATACTCCAAATGGAAGCAGCCATTAGCATTTTTTTTCTCCAATACCACGTGCACAGGCGAGCTTCTGCAAAACATAGTTAAAGAGACTGTGAACAAATTAATCAACATTTCTGAAACTGATCCCAGAATACTTATAACCGATGCAGGTTCAAATTTTGTTGAATTGGCGAATAATTTGTCTGTAACGGAAGATAATCCTTTTTTTTTTGTTGAAGAAAAGAAAATTTTTTATATGTTTGATCCTCCACATTTGATAAAATGTGTTAGGAATAATTTAATTAATCATAATATATCTTATCGCAATAGTTCAGCTTCATGGCAACATATAAAGGCATTTTACAATTCAGATAAACAAAGGCCTTTGAGACTTGCTCCAAAATTGACCAACAGCCATTTAAATCCCACCAAATTTGAACGAATGCGAGTCAAATTGTCCACACAAGTAATTAGCGAGACAGTTGCCGTTGGTATCTCCACGTATGTGGCTCTACAAGCATTGCCCAGTGAAACCGAGGGTACAGCCACTTTCTTAGAGAAGTTTGATAAGCGTTTTGATATGTTCAATTCTCTAAAAACAAAAGGGGCAAAAAAACATAATCTTTCATTTATGGGATCTACATTTCAAAATAAATTTTTGGAGGAGATGATGGATCTGATAAAAGACATAAAAATTCGCAACAACAAAAATCAAGATATAACTAACAAAATTAAATGCTTTAAAGGGTGGTGCATTTGCATAAATGCGCTCCAGCAACTGTGGCATGATTTGAAAGAGATTGGATTCCACTTTTTGCTAACAAGGCGCCTTAACCAAGACTGTTTGGAAAATTTTTTTGGTGCTGTAAGAGGCCGAGGTGGATATAACACAAACCCCACACCACAACAATTTATTAATATTTTTAAAAAACTGTTCTCATTAAACTACATTGTACACAGCGAAAGAGCAAATTGTGAGGCTGACTTTGATGTTCTATTGAATGAAATTACTTTATATAACACCAAGAACACCTCGGTAATCGATGTAGAAAGTGTTGTGGCACATCAAGAAAGTTCAGTATTAGCAACAGATGATGGTACCGATTTTAGGCAGTTGGACTTATTAACAGAAAATGCACTTAGCTACGTTTGTGGATACTTATTCAGAAAGTGTTTAAACGTCCATAAAGACTGTGATTATTGAATAGAAGAAAGTAAAAAAACTAAAGATCTGACGTCAAGTAATATTTTTTGCGACTTTAAAGCATATGAGACAAAAAATAAGGATGCATTTGGGAATCTGTTCATGCCAGGTGGGGGGTTTCTGAGGTTTGTGAGGGATATGGAAATTGAGTTTCAAAATAACTTTCAACGTTTCGCTATTTTGCCAAATGTGGGTCGGAATCTTTTAGATCTGTTCCGTCAAATTATTTACATACCACCCTGTCAAAACTTTCCAAGAGAATATGTCATGAAACTCTTTTGTAGGCTGAGAATTTTTCATACGTTAAAAAGAGCAAATGTCGAATTTAAGAGCATTCCACGGAAACAAAGAAAAATTGTTCATGTATTGTCTTTATAGTTACTGCAGCATTGTATTTGGATTGTAGGTGTTTTTTTATATTCAATAAAAAAATCTGTTTTCTATATCTTGTTTTCATTTATTTAACGTTGACCTGTCTGTCCCTTTATGTCTATTTTAATATTTTTGTAATTATTAATTTGAAACTATGTTAATAAAGGACCCCGCACAGAATTAATGAGATTTAATTTCTAGTTGAATTTTTTTGTAACTTTGGGGATAAGTAGTTTTAAATGTGCTGATCAAAAGTTCTAATAGATGCAACCCATGGAAACTCGTAGTTTTTGCTCCAGGAGCCTCCAAAAACGATAGAGTGATATGATGTCACTTTATATATTATACAGTTTGCATAAATGTGTTTCATATGTGTGTGAGGATTTACGGACACGAGCCCCTCATCGTGAGATACCAGGGGAATTGTGGTAATCAAGCACCCCTGAGGAATGTATATCTGCCACGTTCACTTCGTAGTTTCTGGGTAACGCCTGTTGATATCCAATTTTTAGTATTTTATATAGCACTAGTGTCGAACTTATAAGATATAGAGGTTTGACACACATATGTGATACACATTTATACAAAATATATGAAATATAACATCTATTTTCACCCTACCGTCTTCGGAACCTCCTACAGAAAAAAACCATGGATTTTCTTGAGTTGCGTCCATTACAACTTTTGATTGGCATACTTAAAACTACCTATCACCAAACTTGCAAAAAATTTCAACCAAAAGCCAAATCTCATTAATTTTGTGTGGGAATACCGCTAGTTATTGTAAATAATGATTAAGTGGTGCAGCTTTCATCTAATTTAAATTTTTAGATATTAATTTTCCACATGAGACATTCTAATCTGCTACCATATTAAAATGAACTAACTTTATTGACATAAATATAATTAATTATAGTACGACGCGACAATATGATAGGAATAATTTTAAAATTGTCGCTTGTTGGCACCCCCCCCAAAATGGCGTCAATGTCAACAAATTTTGCATCATGGAAAACAAAGGAGTTTCGCTTCTTGGTCAGTTTACAGTAGATCTTCTTTGCCCTTACTTTCATTTCAGGCAGTTCGATTGTAAGAAATGAGACGCCGACATACAAACGATAGTCTTTGCTTGCTTCTCACGTTAGTGACGTCCGTTCAAAGATCCATTGATTCAACTATATTTCAATGTTCAATCTATTTAGAAACTCGTTGCTCCGAGCAACTTTCTTGAAATACTTTTTGATATAATACGCATTGAACTAATAGTACAATATAAGTGAATCCTAGCATTATTTTTGTTCAAAAATAGAAATTATTGGATTTCTATGAAATTCGGTACGGAACCAGAGCTATTCGTTCTATACAGCTTTTATTTACAACATTTTGACGTATCATTCACAAAAAGGCCAGTTTACTTAGAAAAAAATCAGTATTTCTCATCTCTCACGGTACATTTAACACATTAAGTAATGCACCAGATATATTATACAACCCCTCCAAATCTAAAGCCAAGGTTATCCGAAATGAGGTTATATTTTTGAAAAAAAAAGCAGACAATATCCATTACCCACCAACATTGCCAGTGTTGGAGTTGGAGGTCGAAAATAGTACACGATAGACAGTGCGTCTAAGCGTTGCTCGTAACAGAACACGCTTTGCCCGCTGTGCTATAATTTTCACATTTTTCTATGTACGTATGTATACCTTTGAAATAATGGAAGAATTATTTATTTTCGGTGTATCTTAAATGTCTTGGGACACTTGTATATATATGTAATTGATTTAATGCCACTATTCATTCGTTCATTACTTTTAATCGATTTAATGCAGTTAACAGAAGACTAGTATTTGTAATATAGTATCTACTGCACTTCGAACTAGTACAGACACGTTTCAAATGTCATATAAAGATATTTATAATTGTTTCTCTAAGACTTACGTGTTTTGTCGTTTAGTTGGATTGTATCCATTTTCAATGGGGAAAAAAACTGACAATGAAAACGTAGACCGACGTGAAACTATTATCAATACCCTATCACTATTTATAGCTGTATGCTCTATAGCTTACGGTGTTGGTAGCTTAGTACCGATTATATCAAGCATGAGTTTTTTAAATTATATGGAACATATTTTTCAAACATGTAACTTTTTAATTATGTATGGTACGTGTTTTTACTACAGAAGAAACATCTTGAATATTTTTAATACAATTTATAATATGGATAACGATTACGGTATTTTTCCAAAAGTTGATAAAAGATACCGGAATATTATTATAATACACACATTAATTTTCGCTATAAACCTAGTGCATAATGAAGTTGCTTTTGTATTTGATACAATGCATGTAACGTATGTAGATTTAATATGTGACTTTATTTCAAAAACTATTGAAGCAGTTTTTGAATCGGTGTATTTCTTCATATTAAATGAACTAATAAAAAGGATGACTATTATAAATGCATTTTTGAAAGATCTAATGGATCCGAAATTATATGTGGACAAGACATCTATTGATAAACTAGTAGAGTATATAGATACTATGAAAGAGATATATAAAATAGTCAAAAATATATATCAAGTATCTGTCTTGCTTATCGTATATCGTAAGGGATTTAGAATGCTGGTTATATATAGAGAAATACTTCAGATTATAAAAAATTCATCCAGCTTATACAACATAATTTTGGAAATTCAAGTTTTTTGGCTAATAAAAATTGTTATTAGTTTGTTTATTGTTTTGTACATCACTAAAATCACCCAAAAACAGGTAAATTCTACAGATTTGTCTTACGATAGAAATGTAATATACATATTGATTTTAGTTCAAAATGTCTGTGTATGCTTTGGAGGATATACTGCATAGAGAAAGTATAAGATCGAAATACAAGAAACAAATGCATAATAAAGTAAGTTATAAAAACAAATAATAATAATTTGCTTGCAAAGCTTTCACATTAACATTATAGTCCACACGAAACTTGCAAAAAAAGTGTAAAACCCCAAAAGTGCAAGGGTAGCGACGAAACATGACTACTCCCCAGTTCTCGAGGACGGCCAACACGATGGTGATAGTCGCGCGGTTCCTACTCCCTCCAACTACCCCTAATCGCAAAAATCACCCCTTTTTTCTATTTTTCCTTGTCAGGCATGCGAGGACTTATTTGATCGGTTTTTTTTGAGAAAACTCAATATGTTCTATAAAATTTTGCAATCAGACACCCTAACGACTCACGGGAGTTGAAAGCACCCCCTCCCTTAATGCCGAAATATGTAAAAAACATCCAAACTTGCTGAAAATTGTTTTCTACACGTTTTCAAGGCCGTGAAATACGATGCGGATATTATTTTCCCCTAACCCCTTAACCAACTACCCCTAAATGCATAATAGCTCTTTTTCCCATTTTTTGTTATCAGGCATGCGAGGATTTCTTGGATCGGGAGTTTTCCAATATCTACAATACTATTATGACTCATGTCTAGCATAAGAATAAAAATCATGTACATAATATGAAAACAAATATATAATAAAAAAGTCGACTATGCACATACACGACTATATATACATGCGCATAACCCGTCCTATCAAATTCCTTTTAAGCTGCAATAAAAAAAATTACATCCCTTAGAAAATTTGATCCAATGAGCTCTCGTGATCTCACTATAAAAAAAAAACGATAGTTTTGGGCATGCAAGGGTAGTTTTTGAGGGCTAAGAGAGAAATTGATGCCACTATCGCGTTCTCCACCCTTGAAAACAGGAGATACCTTCTTTAAAACCTTCTCGTTGAGGGACACTTCAGGATTGAGGCAGGGGGTAGTGTCAATCCTCGGGGGTCGTTAGGATATCTGGTTGCTAAAATTTACAAAACATATTGAGTTTGCTCAAAAAAAAACCGATCCAACAAGTCCTCGCATGCCTGATAACAAAAATGGGAAAAAGGGGTGGTTGGTTAGGGGGTGGGAGGGTAAATAATATCAGCGTCATGTTCCCCGCCCTTGAAAATGTGTAGAAAACAATTTTCAGCACGTTTGTAAGTTTTCTACATGTTTAGGTATTAAGGGACGGGGTGGTTTCAACCCTCGTGAGTCGTTAGGATGTCTGATTGCGAAATTTTACAGGACATTTGAGTTTTCTCAAAAAAAAACCCGATCCAACAAGTCCTCGCATGGCTGACAACGAAAACTGGAAAAAAGGGTGGTTTTTTGTGATTAGGATTGGTAGTTCGAGGGGGGTAGGGACAGCGCGACTATCACCATCGTGTTGGCCGCCTTCGAAAACGGGGGGGTTGTCATGTTTCGTCGCTACCCTTGCACTTTTGTGGTTTTTTTGCAACTTTGGCATGGACTATTAGGAGCCCTTACAGTTTGAATAACAGCTATAAAATCTATAAGAATGCGAGTTTTTCCTTGTTTTAAGAATGATTTTTTCGCCTGGTGGTGAGAACTATAAATGATTTTGGCGTAAATTTGTGACAAACTTCCAAGGAGTTTTTGGTGTTATTTTTTTCAGAATAAACAATATAAACTAAAAAAACCAGTGAAGCTCTCTTGTTAGTGTACTATAATAATAAACAATAAATACACCATTGCCAATATCGGTGACTAAGAGAGTTCAAATCAATAAAAGGTACCAATTGTGCGGTCTGATAAGAATTCATTTCATATTGCCTCATACGGTTTATACTTTTGCCTCATTTTTTGCTGAGATCCCGCTGCACTGAAACATTTTATTATACCCTTTAAACTTGCTGACCTATTAGGATTCTTCCCACGACGGATAATGTAAGATTGATGGGAGTTTTGGCTATTTCTTTTGGGATAACAAGTGGTTCCCTGAAGTGTGAAGCCTTCTATCCATCGATAGGGGGTAGTTTTCACAACCTCTGAGGGTTGACACTGTAGGGCGTTAATGATACGTAAGTTCTATTTTAGAGTACTACGCAATTTCAGCCAATCATAGCATTCATGAAAATAGAAATCCTGTTGGATTTTACGTTTTTTCTTGTTTTTCTCGTGTCCTTTAAACTTGAAGGTGGTTGTTCTCAACCCTATAGGGGCAGTTTATGAAGATTACGTTGGACCTGATGAAGTTTGTTATCACTTTAACAAAATTTAGACATTTCGAGCTTTTTCAGTACTCATTGATGTTTTCGATCGATTTCTCACCCCTCCCTGGGGGTGTGTTTTATATCTGTTGTATATACGCTGCTGTTTAACCTTAATTTGTATAATTCGATAGATTAGGATGTAACAACTATTCTCGTAGCTTAATATTCTTTTTACCCCAGTCCAGGGGTGTTTTTTGGCTCTAGCTCAAGATTTTGGGGGTGTACGAATTTTTTTGACCTCAGATTCAGATTCAGCGACCGAAAATACATAGGGATACATGGGTCTGGTTCGCTGGTCTGAACTTTTTTTTTTTGTGGGGCTGTGTAATTAGACATTTTTTCAAAAATGCTGCTTTCGTTAATATGTAGCATCACCTAGATGCTCATTTTTTTGTACATTTAAAACACTTGCTTTAGAAAAAAATTCCATGCGGCATATTGGAGCATTTTGAATTTTTTAATTTTGACTTCAGATTCGTAATTAGCGATCCCGAAAATATAAACATTCTATGTTTCAGAAATAAATTAGTAATACTTTTTCAAATATTAAACATACACATTTAGGGGTGGTTTTCACAACTTGAGTAAGAGCAAGTATCCGGACCATGTAGAAACTGAAGATGATACCTTTTAGTATAATAATAACTCATAAAGATAAAGAAACATTGTCATTTGATATGAGATTATTCCTAAATTTGACATATATTTTACCTCTGTACTAACACGTTACTGTACCAACATGTTAAGTAGTCGATCATTTATTCCTTTGGAATGCTCCTGTATTGGTTTGGTCTCAGTTCGTATGCCACTAGCAGTGCCATAGTACTTTCATGGCTACGATAGGCGTACTTTGACTGGATAGGAGCAAATGTCTTATGATATACTGCTTTGCAGATACGTACAAATCATTTGAGCACATCTGATACGTTCCGTCCATTTCATATACTCCTCAATACCATTTCAAATCCTTTTCTGTAAGTGGTCAGAATTATGGAGGGAAAAGGCGTCACGAGATTCACACTCTTTATGGGCCAACTTGGTGAAAGATATATTTAACTCCTTTGTCACTACCCGATAAATATCATAATCACATTTGATGATTCGGTTTCCCATGATATAATATAGTATATGATAAATATTTCATTTTGAAAACATTTCTTTTGCCACTAGAAAGGTAGAACAAAATTTGACAATAGTTGTTAAATCATTGTTCCCATTTAATATGTTAATATTATTTACTTTGTTTAAAATTCTTATATTTTCACGTGTTCTTTAAAATTTATATCATTATTTGTCATATTTGTTACGTCTCTCATTTGTTTTACGAAATAATTCTCTTTAAAATTTCTCAAATTTGAGTTTAGGCAAGATAAAAATACACTCTATTGTACACATTGTGATTTATTCCCTTTTTCAGGAAGAATTATTTTATTTAAAATGTCAATTTGATGACGTCACATTCGTGGTATGTGGGATGTTCGATCTCAAGTGGAGTTTCTTGTCCGGAGTAAGACAATTCAAATATCAACTCTACACTATTTATTAAGTACACGAAATTTTAGGTAATATCTGGAATGTTCAACTATTTTATTATTATGTATCAACTACATTATCAAAATTGAAAACTAAAGTTTTTCAACTGGCACATAATTATTATATGTTGAGGGTAATATCCTTTTTATGAACACAAATCCTTCAAGACATATTTGATAATTTCGTAAAATTGCAATGATATCAAACTATCATGGCCGTAAGAAAACAACACAACTAATTTTCGCAAAAAAAGAAACATCTACTCTTGTAGTCTACCGGTACGGTAGCTCAATCGGTTAAGGCGTATTGAGTGGCGAATACGCTGATCGACTCGGTACCGCGCTCTGGGTTCGACCCCCAGCCCCGGTATTGACAACACCGGTGGGTGTGGATGTATGTCTGCGTTTTTCCGAATATGTAACCCCCTTCCGGACAGCCTTGGCTTTGGATTTGGGGGTTGTCTATCTGTGGTGTGTTTATGTTCATGTTTATGTTTATGTGTAGTAGTAACTCATGTAGTTGGTTTATTAAAAAATGAATAAAATAAATTTGCAATTTGTTTCTTGGATAGTAAATACGAAATAATGGCTGGGAGAACCAACCCACAAGTTGCTTGAGCCCTAATTTAAAAAAAAAATCACTTGAACTTTGGCTCGTTAATCGGTTAAGAAAATTTAAAAAATATCATTTTCCTGTCGTGTTTTATTATTTTATTGCAACGCCCAACCCGAATATTTTTTCACCAAAGTATCAAGTTTTTTCCTTGACAATAGTGTTAGTGGAGTTGCTTAATTCGAATTTTCTTAAGAATCGTTCAGATTGTGATTCTAACCTGAAATTGGGTGAGCATAGACAGTTTTTTGTGATGAACAAAATGGGATATAGTGCCACTCAGAAAAAAAATTGGTTCGGCCGTTATAACCTCAAAATCGTCAGAAAAATCAGTACTTGGACATTATCTCGAAAACAGCGAATTGTATCAATATTTTTGTGATTACACAAATTAAAGTAAACTAAATTTTCTACAAAAATCGTGTAATGAGTTCTTTTGTGACTCCATTAGTTTTCAGTAGCGGGGAAATCATATAATCAAGTATAGCTGTAATATAATTCTATTACTTCCACGTCCAGTGGAAGTATAGTAACGACAAAAAAATTTTAAAAAATTTTTATTGTCCAAATAGGCTTAAAATGTCATGAAACGTCGAGATTTTAAGTTTAAGCGAAAAAAAAATTTTCTGTCTGTCTGTCGGTCTGTCTGTCTGTCTGTCTGTCTGTCTGTCTGTCGGTCTGTCGGTCTGTCTGTAACTTTTTTTTGTGCGCACGTTTACTCTGGAACCGTTTAAGATATTGAGTTGAAATTTGGTACACATATGTACTTTAACGAGATCTAGAACTAGATTATATTTTCATCTTGTTCCGTCGAAGGGTTGGGGGGTAAATTGCGGTAAATTTGATTAAATTTGGGGTAAATGGGTAAATCAAGCAGGTAAGAGTTCATGAAATTGGTATTTAGTATATACAAGAGAAGCTAAGGTCTCAAAAAAATGTTTGGCATTAGCCACCCCCATTGCCACCCCCACCTCCTTATTAAAGGGGATGAAAAAAATTGTGATTTAGTATATGTACAGGAACCAGAAACCTCAAAATATTTTTTTACTTCACCCAACCACAGAAGACAGGAACTATAGTTCCTGTCTTCTGTGACCCAACTAAAATAAGTTTTGACATTGTCAAAAATATTTGGGTTGGTAACCTTTACGAATGTTGATTTTTAGGTTATGAAATATATTTAGGGACAAAAATAAAACGCCATTCTTTTGTGCGATAAGGTGCGATTGTGAGATAAGGTTTATTTTGAATGTAAAAAAAGCTTAGGAGAAAGGTAAAGAAATCAATTTCTGGTAGAGTCTATTGGATACTACATATACGCGTAATATAATATGCTTACAACTGAAATCTAGCACTTAGTTATTTAACTGTAAACTTGCCTTGCCCATAACACATTTGAGTTTATCTTTCTTGCACAAACTTGCACAAATCCAGCCTCATAATATTTATATGCTTGTAAAGATTTGTATGCCTGTAACTGTTGGCCTGTGTAGAAGCTGTGAGTCAACACTAAGTAATTTACCATATTTATTACGGATACACAAGGTAAAATAGACAAATCTGCAGAAAGGTCTCCAGTCTCCACTTCAATGGTGTATGGGTCAATATTGTCTATTATTTTGATTTTCTCATCATAGCGATACTTTACATCACCCATAAGGGTTGAATAATATTCACTATATGACATTATTATGAAAACACACACTTTCTCAAGAAAAACTAGAAAAAAAAAACCGCTTCCCAAGGAATCACTACTTCCACATCCAGATTCTCTATCGAAGTCACTCACAACGAAAAAACTTTGTATTTGGAAATAAGTTCCATAAACTTTAATAATATAATATTTGAAATCCTCTACCCCAAAAACCCATAAAACGATACCCCTACATGGGTAGTGGGGTGGGGGTGGTAATAGGGGGTCGTAGTGGAGGTGGATGAAGTAAAAAAATATTTTGTGGTTTCTCGTTCTTGTACATACACTAAATGACATTTTTTTCTCATCCCCTTTAATAATGGGGTGGGGGTGGTAATGGGGGTGGCTAATGCTAAAAATATTTTTGAGACCTTAGCTTCTCTTATATATACTAAATACCAATTTTATGAACTCTTACCTGCTTGATTTACCCATTTACCCCAAATTTACCCCAATTTACCCCCCAACCCTTGGAGGGAACAAGATGAAAATATAATCTAGTTCCAGAACTCGTTAAAGTACATATGTGTACCAAATTTCAAGTCAATATCTTAAACGGTTCCAGAGTAAACGTGCGCACAAAAAAAAGTTACAAACAGACCGACACAGACAGAAATTTTTTTTTCGCTCAAACTTAAAATCTCGACGTTTCATGACATTTTAAGCCTATTTGGACAATAAAAATTTAAAAATTTTTTTTTGTCGTTACTATACTTCCACTGGACGTGGAAGTAATATATAAAACCACGCAAACTGCGTTTGATTGTAGTCCCTCAGCAAAATGTCAAAATTGTCAAAACCACAACTAAAATGGTTGATTAATAAAAATAGACTGCTAATTACAGGTTAGATTTCCAACCTACAAAACGAGTCCTATTTTATTAGAACAAAGTATTTTGAATTTCATAAACATTACACTGTACTAGACTTTAGTTAAAAGTACGGGAACCAGGCAAAAATTTTAATAATAGCTACGTAATATTCTTAAACTTAAGAAATATATATTTTTGAGGTTAGCTGTGACGTCACGTACCATAACCTATAAATCAACATTCATACAGGTTACCAACCCAAATATTTTGGACAGATGGCAAAATACAGTTTCCCCTAACAATAATACCAATAATATTTTTTGGATGCTACCATGTGTGCACATATAACGAATTCTTTTTAATTTTTTTAACGGAAACCAAATCGAAAGGGTGCAAGTGTGATATATCGCTGAAATTGGAATTTTTACTGCTGTTCAATGATTCGATTACAAATTGTAAGTAATCATAAAATAAACAACTTGTTGTGCCAAAACGGCACTAAACGCAATCCGATCTCAACCAAAACCTTTTCAGATCTTCTGGAGCACACACACACACACACACACACATACACACACACACAGACATTTTTCAAAAACCACTTTTTTGGGTTCCTGGGACCTCAAAACGTAAAGATTTGATGTTATCTCAATTTTCGATTTTGGACTAATTGTAGTAACCTCCCAAAATTTTATTGTGGGGAGGTTAATTGAATCAAAACACTCAAAATCGTAAACTAACATCATTGAAAACCCCATAGACAACAACAAAAATGAAAGAGAAGATCTCTTCCAGAAATATAAGCGATTAAAATCTGCCTTATTGTACTCTACTCTTGAAACGTGCTGCCAATGGTTGTGGCGTCAGACCGAGCGAGTCAGACGACGGCTGGTACTATACCGTATAAAAGCCCACAGCCAGATACGTATTTGTTTTTTTCAATATTCGCTGATTTTGAGTGATATTTGTTCTTTATATATAAGCTTGTGTGGTAAACATTTTAGTTAAAATTGACTGATGCCGGTTTTTCAAAAGGACAGACAACTTACTTAGTGTAGATATGTTATGGTGGTTGCATACATTAAAAACACTAAGAGTTATTATCTTGCTGAAGTTGTGGTGTTAAAGCTAGCAAGTAAGTATTAAAGTGTTTATAATTATTATAGTTTTACATAATTAATAAATATATAAAATAAATATATACTGTTATAATGTATACCTAAAAACTTAGTACACAGTAACACGATATATTATTTATAATAATTATTTTCCATTTCACAACACAAAAAAGAATCATAAACTAAACAAAATCTACAAAATACGCAAAATAGCACACGTGAACACACAACACAATGCAAATCAAATAACCACTCGAGCAGCCTGTCGCTTGCCACCTCGTTTTCACTCGGAGTGACGTCACACTGTTTTTCGCGTGGTCTTCAAATTTAATTATTTATAGCAAAGTAAGTACTGCGATTTAAGAGCTGATGTTCGGTGTAACGTTTTAATGAAATTAAAAAAAAAATGCAAGTTTCCTATTGTTTCAACCATATCAACGCTTAAAAAATAATATCTCTTATCTTCAAATTAGCAAGTTTACAGGAGACGCGAAAAACTAATTTTTCTTATTAATATTTATGAATCCTATATGTTACTGTTTTCTTTAATCATGTATTCTTTTAAGGAGAGTTTTAGGTATCAATATTAATCTATTCTAGGAAATAGCGTGCAAATTCGACGACGAATGGTTACCGTCTGCCAGTCGGTAATCGAAAAGACCATATAAGTACAAAATGTATTTCTCTCTGGAACTTTTTGGTATGGTGGGGGGCATTTATTTTGTAATCGAATAATTATCGATATCTGTCCGCATAAGTAGTTAGTATATGTACTTCACATACCCCAATTATGTTGGCAGACGAGACTTCCGGTCAGCGCGCACATTAACCGAAAATAGAAAACCTATGCGGACAGATATCGATAATCATTCGATTAAGAAATAAATGCCCCCCCCCCCCTCCCTAACCCCCCACCATACCAAAAAGTTCCAGAGAGAAAAAAATTTTGTACTTATATGGTCTCTTCGATTACCGACTGGCAGACGGTAACTGTTAGACATAGGAGGGGATATCAATTTAAAATTTTAAACCAAATTTTGGCAGTAAAATGGAGATAAGAGGCATTGTTTCTTAAGCGAGTTTTAGGTATCAATATTAATCTTGAAGATACCAGCTATTAGAAACTGTTGAACATGGGAGTGGACATCAATTTCAAATTCCAAACAAAACTTTTGTAAAAATGGAGGTAGGAGGTATTGTTTCTTAAGCGTCGATATGCCAAATTTAATTTTTCTTCGTCAAATGTTTTTTTTTTAGATATAGCGTCAATATACAAACAGACAGACTGACTGACTGAGTTAGTAACAAGTAATGTTTTACAACTCTACCCACTATTGCCCATAAGAATTTACAAATGAGGGGTAACGATAAGCTAAGAAAATTGATCCCAATATGACAAAAAATTTAACTATATTTTTTTTTATATTTCTCATTATTTTAGTAAAATAAAGGACACTAACTTAACGCTACAATAAATTTAAAGTAAGAATGACTACGTTTTCTTCACGAGAAATATCGACAAACTGAGGTCAAAATGGCTTTTTTTGGAAAATTGTACCCTTTTTTTACTATATCGTGTTTTATTAGACATGAATGCATTTTTTTAGCAGTTTAATTTTTGTATTTTTATATTTGTTGAAGTCTAAAAAAAAAACATGTAAAAAAATCACCATGCTAAAAAAAGCGCTCATGTCTAAAAAAACTCGATATAGTAAAAAAAGGGTACAACTTTCCAAAAAAAGCCATTTTGACCTTAGTTTGTCAATTTTTCTCGTGAAGAAAACGTAGTCATTTTTAATTTATTGTAGCATTGTTAGTGTCCTGTATTTTACTAACATAATGAGAAATATATAAAAAAAATATAGTTAAATTTTTTGTCATCTATTGGGGTCAATTTTCTTAGCTTATCAGCCTTTCAAATATGTTTATTAGTTTTCGAGATAATGGCCCGGAGACTTTTAACTGAAACACAATTTTAGAAATGTCGATTTTATATTCTACTCTCTATTAAATTAAATAAAAATGGTAAATAATATAACAGTGGTCGCATAAGCAAAGCACCGGTAAATAAACTGGCAGATTAATTATACACCTTAGACACCTAGTTTTGATGCCTCGTGAAAATTATGTGCTAGCACTTTTGACACTTCATCTAAAATTTCATAAATTTATGTTAGATACGGCGTCGTTTCATGTGCATTTGTCCTAGAGAGTCCAATAACAATTTCTTGATAATTTTTAGGATAGATTTTCTTAAAGGAAGTACATTTCGTAGAAAATGAACAATATAACCTATAATCTGTGTCAATTTTTCTTCCTCTTTTAAATTTTATTGGGCTCTAATCGAGTCTAGTGACTTTATATTTGCATATTCCAATGTCTACGTTAACTTTTCAGTATGAGATTCCGACAAAACAGGACACGTGTCTTGCTAATGAAGTTTTTCTGTAAATTGGGCATCATGCCACGAGCTTATGCTTATTTAAGAGACTGAACTACACCCCAAAGGACCCATTGGGTTAAGTTGCATCAAATTTAAATTATTTTATTTTCTTATATGAGATTCTAAGGAATGTTTTCATATCCTTAAGGTTGCAAGTTTCCCCCTCCAGAGGCATTTATTCTTCTGATTGTACCACTTCACGGAAAATGAATAACCAGTTGGAATTTCTGTAAAGATGGATGAGCCTGATATAGACTCTGCAACGGAATTTCTTTGCAGCTCCCTTTAAACATTATGTTTTATTAAAATGTTCGCTGTTTTGCGATCTGTTTTAAATGTTTCGTGAAGTTTTGATTTATGGAGTGATACGCTACAGTGTACGGTCACCTTTAACCTTATATCTGGTACGTGGGTGGAATTAAGACAACTAGCGCCGTAATGAGAAATTTTGATACTACAAGTTTGACGGTAAGATCGAGGGAAAAATCGACCATCTTTGATCCAGCGCTTGTACGGAGCCAAGCGCTGGATCAAAGATGCTCGATTCTCAGATCCTGGATGGTTTGATAACACTGAAGGTATGGTCTTTGTGCATTTTATTTCCTTTTTATCTATTTAATCCTTTTAGTTTTCAATTATTTTATGTAGGTAATTTAATTGTATGTATATTTTAAGCTTGTGGTTGGACAAATTTTTAGAATATTTTATTAAACCGTGTATTTTGTTTAAAAGGTTAAACGCCTATTTTCGTATCCATAATTAATTGACTTAGCGGTTAATTAATTATTATTATCGGCCCATCTGGCACCCTATCTTTATTTATTGGATTATTTAACAATGGTTAAATAATTATTATCGGCCCACTTGGAATTATCTTTTATCTCTGATTGTGTAACTTAAGGGTTAAACAATCATAGATTGACCCGTGATGGTCACTATATTCTCCTTTGTGGTTCCTGGATATTTTTCTGCTGTTTGATGCATTTTCTTGGTAAACTACATCCTGGTGTGTGAGGCACTAGAGAATATACTGTGTATGAGCACATGATGTTGGTCCAGGAATCAAGGGTGGAATTTTCTGGTTGTATGGTACCTAGGCTGGAACCAGACTCCAAGCCGAATCTGTCCAGGAAGTCCACAACTGGGAATACCTCTGGAAAACGTAAGGTGAGTGTTTTTCTTTATTAATTTTCTTATCTTTTATTAAATTTGTGGAGATTTAAAGCACTCACCGGACGTTTGTCCAGAGATTCCTAGAATTTGGGGGTTTCTGAACCTGTTCTTGTCTTTGAGTAGCTTTCATTAATGAATTAATTATCGCTATCTTTTGTCTTACCTAAATTGGTCATTAAAGTAAGTGTCGGTTTTTTGATCTTATTCCAGTTAATTGCTGGTAAATAAATAAATATTTTTTAATTATCTAATATTATTACCTATGTCTATCTGTCCACACAAAGTTTCAAAATATATTTATTTAGTGATTTAAATGTCACAAAAATGCACAAGTTCCATTACCTCACCTGTTATAATCTTTTTGTCTGATTTTTTAGAGTAAAATCTGAGAAAATATCGTAATTTATTGAACAAGCCACCAGTACGATTATCTTTTTGTCAGTTTTGCCATAGTTTAAAATCACGTAATTTTGTTATCTTTTTGGCTAATTTTTTTTAATATCTTAAAATAACTAAAACATTTGTTTATCTTTTTTGGCTATTTTTCTTATCTTAAAGTAAAAAAATCGTATCTTTTTGGCAGTATTTTTAAAGTAGATTACCTTTTTTTTATATTGAGTAAATTTTCTTGGCTTTAGCTTAAACATCTATATTGTAAATTTTTCCTGTTTTTTTCCTTCATAAGATTATGCTAATTACATAATATTTAATATGTAGTAAAGCCTAACTTTGTTTTAATTTTTCGATTGATATTTTTCTTACCGATTTTCGTGTAAATTTCATGTACAAATTTCCTTTAACACGAAAATATTATTTTTTTTTTTTTTGTAATTAAAATCTATCATACGAAAAATATGGTTTATTTTAATTTAATCTAGTCATTTTGCAGAATGAAATTTATCGTAGTTTTGGTCATATAATTTTTTTCTAACGTAATAGCTTGTTATCTTGTTTTTTTTTTATCTCTTAACTTCCAATTTCTACTTAAATTAGTGTGTAAAATTTTTGTAACTGATGAATTAGTTTTATCTGACTTTTGTATCTGAGTACATGGTACTTATTATCGAATTGATTTTTTTTCGTAATTTAATTTTTTTCTATCTTGCCCAACTGGTTTTAATTATTTATATTTCCCCATTTTTATGTAAAATACCTGGACCGAGTGAAGAGGAGTGACCCAGTACAAATATACTTCCATCCGGCTTACACAAGGAATTTGGTGGTTTTGGAAAGCGTCATCGTTGAGAGTGGGCAGAGCTTATACTCCCAGCTAGAAGGAGATTCACTGTGAGATCCCAGCTCAATTGTACGTCCCTAATATACCGAAACTTCGGTAGCTTCCAGTCCTATAGTCCTGCTGCAGTCTGCTTACTAAGTTAGGTAAGAATTTTTGAAAATTTGTAGTTATTGTAACGTTTTGGTCAGAAGAAAAAAATGTAAAAAACCAGTTAAATTTTTTAATTTTTTTAAACATTTATTTAACTTAATTTTTTTTGTCACCATTTTAAATTGTCGTTGTATTTCACTTATCAATTTTTATTGTCTATAGTTTTGTAAAGAAATTGTAAATATCTCTAACAAGTTTGTGGTAATATATTGTTTAAAATTTTACCTACTGTGTTATTATTCTTGCTCACCACAATATTCAGGAATATATCATCTCTCTCTTGTTTTTTTTTTGAAACGATTATTTATTTAAAAATACTCTGACGTCCATAAGGCCTAATACAACTTAAAAATAAAATTAACTTCACAAAAATTATAAATCCACAGACCTGCATTGAGCTAGCAGGAGCTAGGTAACCACACCTCTTGTTTGGGAAAATGCCACAAACCAACAAAGTGTCGTTATAACTCCTACGAAAAACTTTTAAATTTTAGTTTAGTTTTTAACAACTCTCTTGCAGGGGGCGCCATTTATTCCTTTGATTTTTCCACCTCATGAAGAATAAATATATATACAGTTATAACCCAGAACTACCCTTTGCAAAATTGTAGGTGTTGTTTTAATACAAATATTTTTTACCAAATAGATGTCACAAATTTAAATATACGAATATTAAAGGCTATTTCCAACATTTTGGGACACTTGGAGCATGCGAATGATTAACGAATGGAATCAATTAACTATTGTCCATTAGTTTCTAATATTTCTAATTGATTATTTGGTATAATTTACCTTAAACGATATATCATTTCCTCCTTAGTATTATCTATCATTCTGATGAGTATTAGTATAGGATTAGTACTATTATAATGAAGCATAAAGATGTCTACACTAGTTTCTTTAAGACTTACATATTCTGCCGTTTGGTTGGATTGTTTCAATTTTCAGTAGAAGCAGAAGCAAATTCAGAGGGTAGAAAGGTGTCCAGAAAAGAAAAGATTAAAAATATATTATCACTGTTCGTGATGTTATGCAATATGTTCTATACTGCGTACGCTATGTGTGTACCGCAGAAGCGTCGCCCTGGTTTTTTAGGCAAACTGAGTCAGTTTTTAAGGATATCCCAATTTATATCTATGTATGGTGTCTGCTTTTATTATAGAAGAAATATCAGAGACATTTTTAATGTGTTTCATCGGTTGGATAATGAGTATGGTACTTTCTCCGAAAACAATTCAAGATACCGGAATATTATGATAATATTCATTTCTGTGGTGACTATGAACATAATGTACGATGTATTTCAAATAGCATTTTTGACATTTCCTTTTCCAGTTCAGACAATGATAAATGATTTTATCATAAAAATAATCGAAACTGTTTTTGATTCAGTTTATATTTTCGTGATAAATGAAGTATTAAAGAGGATGATTATTATCAATACTTTTTTAAAAGAATTAACTGTGTCGAAGGTTTACAGTGAAAAGGAATCTATAGATAAATTAATAAAATATATTGACGATTTGAAATTGGTATATGGAAAATTTAAGAAAATTTATGAATTTCCTTTTTTAATTTCCTTATGCCGCGAAGGTTTGGTCATACTATTTTTATTTCAAACGATAGTTGTAAAGATTGAGGCATTCTCAGGATTTTACGATTTCTTGGTGGCTTATCATGGTTTAAGTTTTTGGTTCATTAGAACAGTTACCAATTTCTTTGTTATTTTGTACATAACCGAATGTACTCAAAATCAGGTAATTTATATTTGTAAATTCACACCCCACGAAAACAATAATGAAGTGATTTTTTAGTTTAAAATGGCGAAGTATACTGTGGAGGCTGTGTTACATAAACAAATTGTTCGAGGAACATTTCAAAAATACATGTACAGGAAGGTAAAATTTATAAATTAGCTGTTCACGCAACTAGTAAGGAAATGGATATCATTATCTCACGAATGTGAAACTTTACAATTATATGAGCTTCTTTCCTTACATGGTGCGTATTCTTTATTCAATCGTTAAAAATATTATGAAATTTGGTACAAAAAGAGACAGGCCTATTTTTTTCCATTCGTCAAGATGGCAGTATGACAAAGTAAATTTATATGGTGGAGTACAAATAGATTTAAAAAAATAGTATTTGGGGAGGGGACTTTTTTTGCTGGAATCTGACGTAAATATGTAAAGAAGTATGTAAGCTGAGGCGAGGTCTGGAACATATTCGTTAAAACAGTTGAAATTGCAAAACATCGTTCTTTTCTCCATCTTGTGCAAATTTCTTGGATCGTATTGGTCGTATTGCAGAAATAAATAAATGGTACGGCAACGCCGAACTTCTTTCTAGCGCAACTTAAAAATTTTTGTTCCTTAGTAAATCACTTTCATTTGAATTTTCATAGAAAAACAAAGCTGGTATATTATTAGGTTCCTAATATACTATTAACGTACAAAATTTGAGCAAAATCGTTAAAGATGTCTTCATGAAAATGAAATTTCGATTTTTTTGCATCAGTAAGCTACCCTCTCGCGTGGTCTATTTTGGGAAAAAACACTAATTGTTGGTTTGTAAAGTACTATTATCGTACAAAATTTGAGAAAATCTGTAGAGCCGTTTTTGAGGAAATCGAGATCTTCGACTCCTTTGTATCAGTTTAAACGATGTTTACCTAAATTTCACCGGGAAAACCACTAATAACATATTGTCGAAATTTGCGGTTCTAAATAATAAGTTTTAATTAAATAATAAATATAAACTAAGTTCACCTTTGGGTAAATAAATTCTTTGCAACATTTATACGTATTTTCTTCCCATATATTTGATTATAAGTTCCTTTAAGTTATCTCTCTCATCTCTTTAACACAGGAAAAATATATCGCATTTTTTTTTCAGGAAGAATTGTTTTATTTGAAAAGTGAATTTGATGATGCCACTTTTGCAGTATGTGGAATGTTTGACCTTAAGTGGAGTCTCCTATATGGAGTAAGATAATTTGTCTTTTCGTCCTTGCTATTTCTTTAATGTTATGAATTTTAGATAACATCGGGCTTGTGCAACTATTTTATTATCATATATCAAATTAATTATCCAAATTGAGAAAATAACATAAAATTCAGCAGGTATATTTTTAATTCTTATATTAAAATATGAAATGAATTATCATTTACGATAATTAACACCACAGCTAATAACACAACAACAATAATAACGTATATAATAATAACAATACAACTATTATCATTACTATGTGGTATTATATACCATAATACCAATTAACAATTTAACTTGTAATTTTAAATCACTTTGTAATCCCAGAAAAAAATTACATGGAATAAATATTTTAAATTATGTACTCATTGTTGTAATATTCTAATAGTATAACTATTTTTTGTAGTATTCATAATTTTAAAAATATACATATTATACATAGTTGAAATAATTTTTTTTAAATTGTTTACCATTTCCGATTCTAAGGGCTAAATAAATAAGAATCACGACGATCAGCTTGTTAAAATACCTCTTCCACTATTAAAGCACTTTCAGTACGACAGGTATGTGACATATCTTCGTAGGTACGGGATAGTATGGGCACGAAGAACTATTATATTCGAAAGGGGTGAAGGGGGGGAGGAATTGTATCACTTGTTCCAAAAGAGACAATTGCAGTAAAAAGTCCATTTGTTGGCCCAGAGAAAGTTTACCTCCTCTTCATAGCATACTAGGACTAATAAACATTTTTGTTAAAGCCATGAGTAAGTACAGACAGGATTCAAGGATTGCATAGTTTTTCGAAGACAAGTGATGCCAAAACCAAGAAGGTTTTAAGTCCTCAGCTTAAAAACTGTCTGATTGAATAAGTTGCTTGACAATTATATCTACGTTAATTTGGGAACTTGTAAGCCTGAAAACTATTTTCAATTGGTGACTGATATAGTAAGTCATATCAACTAATAGCATTTTAACCATGCACGTGTTTCGATACATATAGGAAAGAAACATTCATCACCTTAAATGAGTAACCGTCCAGAGAAACACAGCGATCTCGTCCCACTTTCTAACAACTTGTACGTCAGTTAATACGCAGAAGCTGCGTAGTCTTAGGCGAGGATTGCGCAGTGGATGTGCCATTTTTCGGAGAGTACGTAAAGCAGTCGGTTCCTTGCATATTAGATGTTCTTCTTCTTTACTTGCACTACAATCCATCTTGGGCTCCTCGAGATTCTTTCTCTATTCATCTCTACACCTAATCTTCTGCGTCCTTCAAAACATCGTCTCCTACCTCAACTTCGGCCTTTTTACCGCTTACCGTCAGGCCCTAATGAATGAAACAATGTCTTGATCTCTGTACAATCGATATAGTTCATTGTTGTACCTTCTTTTTCATATGCCGCGTTTATGAATGGGTTTGTAAATCGTTAGAAGTCATTTCTGTTTCGAATATTCCCAGGTTAAGGGTTCAGGTTTCGCATCCATATGTAAGTACCAGTCTAATTATAGTTTTATTTTGGATTTACATGTAAATAATCTGGACGTCATAAGTTTGGAGATCCCATAGTAGCTTCTGTTCGCTTTCAAAATTCTTCTTTCGATTTCCTTGCTAGTGTTGTTGTTTATGTCCACTAATGAGCCAATATATTTTCGAACTCTTCTACGTTCTCGAAGGAGTGGTTACCGATAACGATGGCTCGGTTTCTCCGTCAGTATCTGCAGCACCTTTCATTCTTTGTTACGTGTTTATAACATCTCGCGATATTCGTCCTATCAGGTCTAGGAAATATGCGTATCCCAGCTTTTTAATATTGATACCTTTGTATTTATTTTTGCCTTCCTAATTACTTACTCTGGTGAATTGTTGAATAGTAGACATGCCAGCGCGTCCCCCTGAATTAATTCATTCATTGGTGATAATTTATCGGATATGTCGTTATTAACCTCGACAGAAAGGTCTACTTTATTTAATTCAAATTCAAATATTTATTGGTCATTTTTGATCATGTACATGATATAAGACAAGTCATTGAAACATTGAAACACTCTTTTACACAACAATTAAATAATATAAAAGCTTATACCAAAAGTCAAATATATTGTAAAATACACAGGTGTATAAGACGAAGACAAAGAATACTGAAAAATGTACGGTACAATACAAAATTTGTAAACAAAACAAGAGTAATAAAAGAAAAACGAAAAACGGAACATATAAGTTCATGTTGCTGTGTATTAGTAAACTTAAGATACAAAGTTATATGTATTAATAAACTTTAGATACAGAATAATAACATTTATCTGATAAAAACACCTTAAGTTTTTTTCTAAGTAAATATTCTCTTTCCTGATGTTTTATGTCATCCGGTAGACGGCTAAGTAGTTTCGGGCCTACAAATTTTGGAGACTCACTTGTGATTTTTAATCTGGCACAAGGTTCATAAAGTTTTTTTTTTTTTTTGTCAAGAAAATTAATTTTAGAGAATATTATTTATGTATTAAGCAAAAAATAAAATTAATTTGATCTAAACACCTTAGCTTTACTGCGCTTGGCGAGAAAGATGCATACCTCGGCCCATATTTCGCGTAGTACAAGATATAGAGTATAAATTACAATATTAGAAATGTCGATTTTATACTCTATTCTCAATGTATCTAACTTTTAAGGATCAGTTAAATTGTCACAATTTTGTGAAATCTATATCTATAAAAAAATACCCTTACTGAGTGACTCACTGACTGATCTATCAACGCACAACTCAAACCGCTGGGTCTAGAAACTTCAAATTTTGCATAAAGGTCCCTCGAATGACGTAGGCAACCACTGATGGGATTTTTCGAAATTCGACCAAGAGGGTGAAAAAGGGGGTTGAAATTTTAGACTTTTTCGGAAACGGTTAGTTCTAGATGCGTGAAACTTGGCAGAAATATTTTTTGTAAGACGAAATTTCGATTTTCACTTTTTGAAGTGGTGAAAACCGGATCGTTGGCGCAGTGCTTAGAATGTTAAGCTTGCGACCACGGAGTCCCGGGTTCAAATCCTGGCTAGGGTATGGATGTGTAGTGGCGTTTTTCACGTGATACCGAGATGGTAGCAGGGGGCTAGACTGCGGTTGTGTGAGAGACAACACGGTCTAGTCGCTCTCCTCTCCTGAGTTCGAGTCTCAGCTGCGACGATGGCAATGTCGCAGGGAATGGGTGTTGTGATGTTGTGATGTTGTCTATGAGTGTCTGTCCTGGTAGAGTGGAAGATCAGCCTACGGCTGAACTCCGCCAGGACATTAATATAAATAAGGCTAATAAAAAAAAAATGGTTTAAAGCGCACTCGTATTTTTGAAATCGCCAGAAACGTGATTATTCGAGCGATGGACTCTTCTGAGGAAATAATAAGACACATTTTCGAAGATTTTCAAGAAGATACCCCCGAAAGGGTGAACGGGGGGCGGTTAGACCTAGAAGCATGCAATTTAGCAGAAATACTTTTTATTGGCATTTATTAGATACGAGTAAGACGAAGTTTCGATTTTCACTTTTTGAAGGGGTGAAAACAGGTGGTAGATGGTCTAATTATCTATCTCTGAAATCGCTTAAGTCAGAAACGCGATGTTATAGCGATGGGTTCTTCTGAGGAAAAAAGGAGACACGTATTCCATGGTTTTCAAAAAGAGACTCCCCGAACAGGTGAACAGGGAGAGCAATGTTTTTGAACATGAAATTTGACACATACCCGCCCATGTGTTTTATTGTCAATTAAAATAATTATTTTTCCATTTAACTCGCTCTAACACAAAAACAAAATAATTAATTGTTACCAAATTGCAATGCGCAGTGGGTTTCTCCGAGAACTACGGACGCGCAATGGGTTTCCTCGAGTAAAATGGATGCGCAGTAGGTTTTCCTGAATAATGTGGATGCGCAGTGGGTTTTCCCGAGTACTATGGAAGCCCAGAAGTTTTCCTTGTGTGCAATGAATGCGCAGTGAGTTTCCTCGGGTACCATGGATGCGCAGTGGGTTCCCTCGAATGTATTTCCTGAGTCCTATAAGAGTACTCAGTGAGTATGAGTTTATAGGCATAAGTTAGTATGTCTGTGTTCTTAATCCCACGCTCAAGAAGTCTTTCAAGCGAACGAAGTCGCGGCCATCAGCTAGTTATATATAAATATTATCATTTGTAATAATTTATAACGTCAAGTGGGGCAGTTGGACTGTTTGATAAAACGCTGCTTGTCTAAACCATCATTTGAAGTACGGTAATGCCAATTATTAAACCTTTTGTTATTTTCCAGCAAAAAGCTTTATATCTGATTAAAAATCTAAATTAAACAAAATTGGTAAACAGTAGAACACTGATTGCACAAGCAAGGCGCTGATAAACAAACTGATCAAACTAATTAAGCACTTTAGATACTTATTTATGATGCTATAACGTTAATTTTTAGTCACTATAGATTCAAGTGACCTACGTTACTGCCCGAGTCCGAGACTTTAACTCTTGGGTGTAGGTACGGGATTAGTAGACTGGCAGATTACTCATTACTCTTACCTTATTAGTTGTTCCCTATAATACATCAAACGATATAAATAAATACTAGTGGGCTCAAAAGATAATCTCTAACAGTAGTAACATGGGCGCCACCTTATTTAAGAATATAGATTAATTACCTATATATATTTATTGATAACCTAGAAAAACAAGGAAACCCTGGTTATTTTATGTTGATGAAATTTAATTAATACTAATTAATAACAACACCCTAATACAAAAAAACAATATATTAGCCAGAATGACTCTACAGTGTACATAAAAAATCTTTACACCCACTATAGATAAATACAAAATACCGTAAATCAAGCTTGACTCCATAAAATACAATTTAACACAGCAGAATCGGTAATGCAACGAAACAAATAATGCTAAACATGGTCTTAAACTTCTATTGCAAACACATGTAATGCAGTATTTATTACAAGCCAATCAATAATAAACGTGAAAAATTATGCACTAGCTGGGCTCTAAAAAATTCTAAGAGTGGTAGATTAGTCTGTATCACTAATTAAATAACGGAGAATTACACGAAATGGCGATAATTGTCTAAAAGTTTCTCCTGCATGAATATTGCCATAAAAGAACACTAGTAAAGAATTTAATTTTTCTAGGCACGAACTGATAATGTCTACGGTAAGATATGTAGCGTTCGGCTCTCTAACAAGGCAATTTAAAAAGAAAAAAAACTTGCAGTTTTGTTCCCTTGTACCACTTACTGTCCTGGCTGGGATTTTACAACACGCCGTATACCTTCTACAATAATCAGCCTTCTAGATCACAAATACTATGTATGCTGGAATAGTTCTTCATTAAATTTAACAGCAGAACACATTTATTATGTTCGTTAACACAAAACAGAGAAAATAATCAGGCAATTTCTCATGACAGACATCAGTAATTCGGAAAATTGCTGGACTTCGACTACACCACTGATTAGGAAGTTTAAACATTGCACATCAACTATATTAATCACTGGAGATTACACTAAACTTTGCAATATCTCATATTAATTTTCTGATTACAAACTCAGGAGGCACCATAAGATAACTTGCTTTTTAAGCTCAGTCCCCATCAAATCTAACATCTAACAAAAGCGTCAACAGTCACTTATACCTTATATGGTAGTATGATCTCATCGGCCCGGGCTCTCTTTCTATCGCAGTGGGAGGTAAACAAAACCCGCGTTTAATCACAGAGCTAATGTCTATAGCCGCTTTCACTAAACGTGCGTACTACGCGGTTATAGTAGGTTTCACGGGAAAATGAACGTTACAATGCGTCGTGCAAATGATATGCTAGTACTTTTGACACTTCACCTAAGACTTCATAAATTTATGTTAAGTACTATGTCGTTTCATGTGCATTTTTGTTCTGGCTAGTCCAACAACGATTTTTTGATAATCTTTATGCCTGATTTTCTTAAAAGAAGTATATTACTATCACAGAAAATGTAATGTAATTTGTAATTTATTTCAATTTTTCTTCCTCTTTGGAATTTTATTCAGCTTGAATCAGACCTAGTGACCTTATAAGCTAATTTAACATCTAAGATATGCGTATTCATATGTCTGCGTTAACTTTTCGGTGTTTCGCAAGGATAACCCACGTGGGGAAGCGATGCCATCATATTGTCCCTTTCTGGTGTGAGATTCTGGCAAAACAGGAAATGGGTCTTGCTTAGGGAGTTTTTCTTCAAATTAGCCATCATCCCATAAGCTTATGCTTATTTAAGATCCGTTGGGTTAAGTTAAGTTGCATTGAATTTAAATTCTTTTCTTATATGACATTTTAAGGAATGTTTTCATATCCTCTTTCGCTCTCCAGAGCCATTTATGCTTCTGATTCTTCCACCTCACGGAAAATGATTAACCTGTTGAAATTTCTGTGAAGACGGATGAGCCTGATCAAGACTCCCACGAAGAACTTTCAAATTTTATCTTAGTTTTAACAACTCACCTGTAAGAGGCGCCATTTATTCTTTCGATTTTTCCATCTCAAGGAAATTAAATATATATCCAGCTATAACCTAGAGCTGCCGTATGCAAAATTGTGGGTGCTTTTTGATTAGAATTATTTTTGGTACCAAATAGACATCACAAATTTAAATATACCTTTGAATGAAATATACGTATATTAAAGGGCATTTCCAACACTATGGGACATTTGGAACACGTGAATATTAAACGAATGGAATCAATTAACTATTACCCATTAGTTCCCAATATTTCTAATGATTATTTGGTATAATTTACCTAAATCGATATATCATTTTCTGTGTAATATTTTCAATCATTCGGATAGGTATTAGTATTAGATAAGTACTGTTACAATGAAGCATAAAGACGTTTACACTAGTTTCTTTAAGACTTACATATTCTGCCGCTTGGTTGGATTGTTTCAATTTTCAGTAGGAGCAGGAGCAAATTCAGAGGATAGAAAGGTGTCCAGAAAAGAGATGATTAAAAATACATTGTCACTGTTCGCAATGTTATGCAATATGTTCTATACCGCGTACGCTATGTATTTAACGCAGAAACTTCGCCGTGGTTTCTTAAGCAAACTAAATCAAGCTTTAAAGATATTCCAGTTTATATCTATGCATGGTGTCTGCTTTTATTACAGAAGAAATATCAGAGACATTTTTAATGTATTTCATCGGTTGGATAATGAGTATGGTACTTTCTCCGAAAGCAATTCAAGATACCGGAATATTATGATATTATTCGTTTCTGTGGTGACTATGAACATATTGTACGACGTATTTCAAATAGCATTTTTGACATTTCCTTTTCCTGTTCAGACAATGATAAATGATTTTATCATAAAAATAATCGAAACTGTTTTTGATTCAGTTTATATTTTCGTGATAAATGAAGTATTAAAGAGGATGATTATTATCAATACTTTTTTAAAAGAATTAACTGTGTCGAAGGTTTACAGTGAAAAGGAATCTATAGATAAATTAATAAAATATATTGACGATGTGAAATCGGTATATGAAAAATTTATGAAAATATATGAATTTCCTTTTCTAATTTCCTTATGCCGCGAAGGTTTGGTTATACTATTTTTATTTCAAACGATAGTTGTAAAGATTGAAGCATTCTCAGGATTTTACGATTTCTTGGTGGCTTATCATGGTTTAAGTTTTTGGTTCATTAGAACAGTTACCAATTTTTTTGTTATTTTGTACATAACCGAATGTACTCAAAATCAGGTAATTTATATTTGTAAATTCACACCCCACGAAAACAATAATGAAGTGATTTTTTAGTTTAGAATGGCGAAGTATACTGTGGAGGCCGTGTTACATAAACAAAGTGTTCGAGGAACATTTCAAAAATACATGTACAGGAAGGTAAGCTTTATAAATTAGCTGTTCACGCAACCAGTAAGGAAATGGATATCATTTCACGAATTTGAAATTCTACAATTATATGATCTTATTTCCTTACATGGTGTGTATTCTTTATACAACCGCTAAAAAATTATAAAATTTGAAACAAAAAGTGACAGGTCTATTTTTTTTCCATTCGTCAAGATGGTAGTACGACAAAATATATTTATATGGTGGAGTACAAATAGATTTAAAAAAAGTGTTTGGGGAGGGGACTTTTTTTGCTGGAATCTGACGTAAACATATAAAGAAGTATGACAATAAGCTTTGGACCTCAGGTGAAGTCTGGAACATATTCGTTAAAATATTTGCAATTGCAAAACATCGTTCTTTTCTCGACTTTTGCAAATTTCTTGGATCGTATTTGTCATATTGCAGAAATAAATAAATGGTACTGCAACGCCGAACTTCTTTCTAGCTCAACTTAAAAATTTTTGTTCGTCAGTAAATCACTTTCATGTGAATTTTCATAGAAAAACAAATGCTGTTATTAGGTTCCTAATATACTATTAACGTACAGTGCAAAATCGTTAAAGATGTCTTCGAGAAAATGAAGTTTCGAATTTTTTTGCATCAGTAAACCACCCTCTTATGTGGTCTTTTTTGGGAAAAAATACTAATTGTTGGTTTGTAAAGTGCTATTATCGTACAAAATTCGAGTAAAACCTGTAGAGCCGTTTTTTAGGAAATCGAGATCGTCGACTTCTGTAACGAAGCTATTTTCGCCACCTATGATTAAGGCACTTAATTACAGACCGGCTTCGTTACTGGCCCGCATTTACATATAAAATCTACTCACACAAAGGTAAAGGCATGCGACTTTAGCATTGAACACACCGGGCGCGCTACTTATACCTCACCGATTATATTTGCGTAGACAGTATCGTGTATGAAAGACTAACAAGTGTTTAATCGAGCAGAACCTAGTTCTACTCCCGTTGGTTGAAGTACCAACAGCGCTAATTTTTAAATCAATCCTTTTAGCTCCCAGGGCCAAGGAGTAAGTTATAATCTCGACTATAGTTCGAGCGTATAGGCCTTACTAGGCAGATCGTTTAGTACAAGTGAGAAATCCAGTAATAAACGAGCCGCAACAGTAAGATTTGATTTACCGCGAGTATCTATTTACTACAAGAGGGAAACCCAGAAGTAAATAGTCCGTCTCTTAGTTTTGGACACAGGCCTATCCGTTTCCCGGAATATTTTACGTCTGCCGCGTTTTGCCCCAAGGGGGAAATTTCATAATCGCGTTATCAGACGTTATCACTATAGTTTAATTTGTTTATTTTGCTTTGTTTCGTTTGAGCTTAATCCCTAACCGCGACTCTTAACATTTTCTCAGCTTTTTGATATAAATTTTCAATTACACATTTTGTCTGCTTACGCCTGCCTTACTTTGCCTTTTTGCTAATTTTGCTTTTTGCTATTTTGCTTATTTATTGCTTGCCCATTTTGTACATAGTTTTCTTGTTGTTTTACTAAATAAATTTTATTTTCTATTGTTTCCGAAACTGGTTGTTTTATTTATGCACTGATCGCCTGCTCAAAACTTTCTCCACTGTTAACTACCCCGGTAGCGTGTTTCAGCGCTTTCTAATTCTGAAACTGGCGCCCCAGTCCGTAACCTTCAGGTACTGTGGGGCGCCATAGTGACGTCGTCAGTCAAAAAGAGCGTCACACTTCTTGGCATCAGTTTAAACTATCCTTACCGGAATTTCACCGAGAAAACCACTAATGGCATATTATCGAAATATGTAATTGCAAAATTTGCGGTTCCAAATAATAAGTTTTAATTAATTAATAAATATAAACTAAGTTCACCTCTGGGTAAATAAATTCTTTGCAACATTTATACATATCTTCTTCCCATATATTCTCCAATATATTTGATTATAAGTTGCTTTAAGTTATCTATCTCAACTCAGGACTCAAAAAATATATTTCGCATTTTTTTTTTCAGGAAGAATTGTTTTATTTAAAAAGTGAATTTGATGATGCCACTTTTGCAGTGTGTGGAAGTAAGATAATTTGTCTTTTCGTCAATGCTATTTTTTTAATGATATAAATTTTAGATAACATCGGGCTTGTGCAACTATTTTATTATCATATATCAAATTAATTATGCAAATTGAGAAAATAACATAATAAAATCATGAGGAGCCATTCAGCAGGCATATTTTGAATTCTTATATTAAAATATGAAATGAATTGTCATTTATGATAACACAGGCCGACAAAAAAAACTCGTGAGCAAGAATTAAGACCCACTTATAGTGTAGTGATATTAAGCAAAAAAATGGCCAAGCCCGGACATTCAAAACAACAAAGGTCTGATGGTCCTACGATGTTTGTTACCCTTCCCTTTGCACGCCCTGAAACTTCCAAGAGGTTATAGCGTCGGGTTTGGAGTGTGGGGGAGGGGGAAGGGTCGGAATGTGTTTTTTCTTCTTTTCTCAAATATCTCAAAAAATATGATGTGTACAGCAAAGATGTTTCTATACAAAATCAAAGTACGTTAAATTTCCTACAAAAAAAAGGTTTAGTTCATTTCTTTGTAACCCTAACCGTTTCTGAGATATGGGGAGCGGAAAATGGGATTAAAGATCAATTTTTGCGAAAATCATTGTTAAATTTTTTTTAAATCTTCCACCCCAAACCTGACGCTGTAACCCCTTGGACTTTTCAGGGCGTACAGAGGGGAGGGTAACAAGCATCGTGGGACAATCAGACCTTTGTTGTTTTGAATGTCCGGGTAAAAGGCTAATGTTACTAGACTATTATCTTTATATTTTTCGGGGCGCTGAATACGAATCTGAAATCAAAATAGCATGTTTGTGGACGAATTTTCGAGCTAAAGGTCAAAATTACACGAAAATCATGAAAAATCGGGATTTGTCATATTTCCAGGTTGGAAATGAATAGAAAATTTTGGAATATTATTTTTGGAAGAAAGTATTTTCCAATGTATTCCATTACTTGATAGCGGCTGATGTACGTTGAGTTCACTTCCGACCTCACTATTATACAGAATTTCCGAGGATATTGCTCCCAACGGTGGTTTATAAACATATTCATGTAGATTAATTCGGGGTTGTACTTGTGTTCGCGGTGCCGAGCAGAACTGCACACTCGGAAAGAACAATGAGAAGAGGCGGGAATTATATCTCGGGATTGGATGGAACACTCAGCCGGTGAGCTTGAACCCTTGCCAGCATCAACTTGTGATAAAACCTTTTAGCGCTTACCTTCGGACGACCTTGCACCCCCGTCACAATCGTCTATTTATTTGAGCGTTTTAAGATTTATCTGTTTGAATTGGTATTTTCAGTGTAGTAACTTAATTCGTTTATCAAAACGCATTCCTCTAAATTTGGAGATCTGTTATTTTTAGACTCTTTTATCATCGAATGATCTACGCAATGGATTTCTTTTTCGTTCATGTGCCTCTTGGACTGTTTCTCTCTTTAATGATCAATAAAAGTCTACCATCATATTGACATCTCATCTTCCTTGATACCGTTTCCCAATTTCCTTGATATCATGATGGAATAGCTTGCCTTGCTCTTCACTGAAGTCACCTAAATTGTCAGGGAAATAACTTAGATGCGAGTCAAGGAATTGTAATTTTAAATTCATTAAACAACCTATTACTTCCACATCCAGTGGAAGTATAGTAACGACAAAAAAATTTTTAAAAATTTTTATTGTTCAAATATGCTTAGAATGTCATGAAACGTCGAGATTTTAAGTTTGAGCGAAAAACAATTTCCTGTCTGTCTGTCGGTCTGTCGGTCTGTCTGTCGGTCTGTCTGTAACTTTTTTTGTGCGCACGTTTACTCTGGAACCGTTCGAGATATTGACTTGAAATTTGGTACACGTATGTACTTTAACGAGATCTAGAACTAGATTATATTTTCGTCTTGTTCCGTCGAAGGGTTGGGGGGTAAATTGGGGTAAATATGGGGTAAATAGGTAAATCAAGCAGGTAAGAGTCCATAAAATTGGTATTTAGTACATACAAGAGAAGCTAAAGTCTCAAAAAAAATTTTGGCATTAGCCACCCCCATCACCGCCCCCACCCCATTATTAAAGGGGATGACAAAAAATTGTGATTTAGTGTGTGTACAAGAACCAGAAACCTCAAAATAGTTTTTCATTTCATCCACCCCCACTACCACCCCTTATCACCACCCCCACCCCACTACCGATGTGGGGTATCGTTTTATGGGTTTTTGGGGTAGAGGATTTCAAATATTATGTTATTAAAGTTCCATAAACAATTATTTCCACATACAAATTATTTTCGTTGTGAGTGACTTGAATAGAAAATCTGAATGTGGAAGTAGTGATTCCTTGGGCAGCGGTTTTTTTTGGTAATTCTTGATCATCTCAGCTACAATGCTTTCGTAGTCATCATTCTATGATTCCCTAGGAACTAATGGACTACTGCCTTAAATCTTTCCCATGCGGCTTTCTCTTTTGGAGTCATCGTTGTAATGAACATATCATCCTTAAAAATCCTTCGAATCTGGGGTCCATCAAAATTTCCTTCCTTAAGTTTAGCTTCCTAGAACAGACTGAATGTTCGACTCAAATATTCAAAGCAGTCACCCTGTTTACAAAGCGCTTTCACAAACTGCTTTATCAAGCCTAATTTTATAAGCAGGATGGAAGGAGGATTTTCGACGGTTCAACCAGTGGTTGCTTTATTATATTTTTGTCACCCGGTAAGAGGCACGATCGCGTGGGACAGATATTTTTTTGTAGTGATAATAATAATAATAATAAAGTTTATTGAAAATACAAGATTACAATAAGTGGTTAGTTTACAAACAAGTTTGAGATTCAACAATCATTAAGTCCACAGAAGGTTGAACCTTTTGCGTGGACTGAGTTTACCTTATTTTAATTAGAGTAATCCTTTTTATTATTGCAAAATTCTAAACTACATAATAACTTCACTATCTCGCTCGTGCATACAGATTTAAAACAATGTTTAAAAAGCAATGCATGTCGGGTATACATAACAAAGTATAACATATAGTTATTTCACTGTATGTTGTTTCATGGAGATGAATTTGAGATAGCTAAATAAAGTTAATAAAATCAATAAAATAAGTAAAATAAATGAGTAAAATAAGTAAATAAAAAAAGTAGGAGTAGATACATGATTTAATTATTTTTTAGATCTATAAGTTGGCGTATATTGTTCCTTGCTTGGCCGTTTATCCATTGCTTGATTTTAGTTTTAAAAATGTTTTTAGAGTTTTGACTTGTCATATAATCTGGTAAGATATTATATATTTTTGGTCCTATGTACGAATAACACCTTTGGCCAATAGTTTTACTAATTTTTGGTACTAGTAATAATTTTTCGTTTTGTCTGGTGCTGTATACGTGTTTAACTTTCCCTATGTTATTTCTGTTCTTGTGCATTAGCAATAATATATTTTGACAATAAAGTTGTCTTGGGTCAAATACTTTGCTTTCTATAGAAAGATCATCCGATGGGTACGTACATCTCTTGCTATATATTATTTTTAGGATCCATTTTTGCGTAATTTCTAAATGTTTTAAATAGCGATTGGTTGCACTACCCCATCGAATAATTCCATATGTAATATGTGATTGGGCCAAGGCATAATACATGATTTTAAGGTGTTTTTCTTCAAAAATGTTTTTGAAATATTTAAATTTTGGTAATAGACTTCTCATCTTTTTAACTAAAATTATTAATATGTGTATCCCATTTCAGATGAGAGTCAATAGTAATACCGAGGTACTTTATGGTTGTTGCAGATTTTATTGTAAATGCAAGATTTTCATGCTTTATGGTGATACAGTTAAATTTTGACAGCCCACTGACATAACTTGAGAAGGACAAGTAAAATGTTTTATTGATATTTATTGTTAATAGCCTACTGTTAAACAAGTCAATGACCGTTTTAAAACCCCTCTCTACCTTGATCTTTAATGATTCCCATGTGCTGTCTTTAAATAAGATTGCTGTATCATCGGCGAAGCTTATTATTTCAGCGTCGATGGGACCTTGAAAAGATCATTGACATATATATAGAGAATAGAATTGGCCCCAATACGGTGCCTTGTGGAACACCAAAAGTAACATTTCTCGTTGAGCTCACACAATTATCTATATTCAGAGATTGTTTCCGGTTTGTTTAGTAGCTCTTTAGCAAGTCATCAAGTTGCCCCCCCAAATCTATTTTCGAGTGTTTTCAATAAATCTGGGTGACTTACTGTATCAAATGCTTTGGCCAGATCTACAAATATTCACAGTGACGGCTCAGCAGGATCTATACTGTTGTATATTTTTGCTGTTAAGTCTGCTGTGGCGTAATTTGTAGATCTGGCCTCCCTAAATCCATACTGCTTGTCTGATATAATATTGTATTTCTTTAAAAAACTAAAAATCCGGGTATTTTAGGTATTTTCTCACACTGCTTGCTTATCGCCAGATTTGTAGAGAGGTTTAATGACTACCAATTTAAAAGCAGCCGGATATGCACCCGATTCCAAGGACTTATTTATTATATATGTAGGGGTTCCACGATATGCTCAGATATCTCCTTTAGTGTTTCTGCTTTTGGCATATCCACGCCAGGAGCTTTTTTTAGTTTCAATTCACTTATTACTTTTGTTACCTCCTGCACGTCGGTATCCGTAATTACAAATGAATTTACTAAATGAGACCTTGGTAGATTTCGGTTACTTGTTAATTTAATATTTTTTGTTAGTTTTTTGCCTATATCACTGAAGAAACGATTATAACAGTTTGCTATTTCGGCTTATCCAGAATAATATCTCCGTTTTCGTTTTCTACACGCGTAATATTTGTTTTATTATTTGTTAGTCCCTGAATGTCTTTAATACATTGCCACATCCTTGCGGGAGTGTCGCCATTTTGGCTTATTACTTTTTTGTAGTGGTTTGTTTTTGTTATTTTGATTAGTTAATTTAACTTATTTCTATATCTCTTGTACTCATTCAATAAGTTTACATCATTAGAATACATAATTGCATAGTTATGCATTATATTTCTTTTAGTTATTGACTTTATCAATCCATTGGTTTCTTTTTATTTCATTTCTTTTGATTTTAGTTTTTGTTGTGCAACTATCTTTATATTGATGCAGTTTATCTATGAATAAGTCCACTGCGTCGTCGATATCTGTAGTAGCATAAATGTCTGTATAATTTTCGTTTTTTAACTCATTTTTTAGTTTGCTATAATTAACGTAATACCTGTAATGTGCCTTTCTAATAGAATTTCTTTCTGTTTCAGCTAGTCGCGGAGAATATTTTAACAATACTGCGTAGTGATCAGTAATTTCTGTTTCTAATATAACAGCGGTAAATAATTCATACGGAATATGTATTTTTACAAATATGTGATCTAGATATGTTTGAGTGTCTCCTTTTCGGGTACATTGATTTATTGCAGATACATACCCATACTCACCTAAAATGTATTATAATATTCTTGGCAACAATCAGTATTGTTGTCAAGAATATTTATATTTATATCCCCAACTATTATGCTGATAGCACTTTGGTCATTATTGTTTGCTAAGTAATTGGCAAGGTCATAATTAAATGGTAAAGAACATAAGAATGGTGATCTGTATATACCAATTATTTGTATCGATTTATTGTCTGATATGATATTTAATTTAATGGCTTTTATTTCTCCTACATTAATTACGTGATATGTGCAGTTTAGTTCACTTTTAATGTATATAACAACTCCATCATTTTTGTTTATATCCCCTTCATTATACAAGTCATAACCCGGTATATTAAAGATTTCTGTATTGTCTAATTTAAATGTTTCTGTCAATACCAAGCAATCGAAGCAATAGTTAAGGTCGTGAATCAGGTCGAAATATGGTATATTTAAAATAACTGATCGGAAAGCCAACGCGACATTTTGCCCACCATTCCCAATGGTTCTAAATCGGTGTGTTCATCTTTCATCGTTGATTGCGGCATCCTCGAAAAGGACCCGTTGAATGCGACAACCTTGAAAAGGAGAACGCGAGAAACGCACACAAGAAAATACGCACACCACAAGCTTTTAACCAAATGTAACTAAATGAATCAAAATTTAACAAAACAGAAAGGCTCACAGGAATGCGTCTTGATAAACGAGTTAAGTTACTACACTGAAAATAAAGAGTTAAATGCAGACTGATAAATGTTGAAACGCTCAAATAAAAAGATGATTGTAACGGGTGTAAGGTGTCCGAAGGTAAGCGTCAAAAGGTTTCATCACAAGTCGATGCTAGCAAGGGTTCAATCTCACAGGCTGAGTGTTCCACACAATCCCGTGATATAATTCCTGCCTCTCCTTATTGTTCTTCTCGTGTGTACAGTTCTGCTCGGCACCGCGAACACAAGTACAATCCCGAATCAACTTACATGAATATGTTTATAAACCACCGTTGGGAGCAATATCCTCGAAAATTTTGTATAATAGTGCGGTCCAAAGTGAACTCACTGTACATGAGGTTTTATCAAAAGTAATGGAGTACATTGTAAAATACTGTATTTTCTCTCAAAAATGATATTTCCATGTCTCCCAAATTTTTTCTGTTCATTTCGAATCTGGAAATATGACAAATCCCGATTTTTCATGATTTTCAATTTTGACCTCTAGCTCGAAAATCAGTCCACAAGTATGCTATTTTGACTTCATATTCGTGTTCAGCGCCCCGAAAAACATAAAGAAAAGTGGATCTTAATTCTCGCTCATGAAATGAATGTGAATTAACACCATAGCTAATAACGCAACAACAATAACGTATATAATAATAACACTACAACTATTACTTGTGGTGTTATATATCATAATACTAATGAACAATTTAACCTGTAATTTTAAATCACTTTGTAAACCCACAAAAAAAATTACATGGAATAAATATTTTAAATTACGTACTCATTGTTGTAATATTTTAAGAGTATAATTGTTTTCTGTAGTAATCATAATTTTAAAAATATTCGTATTATACGTAGTTGACATACATTTTTTGAAAATTGTTCACCATTTTGAATTCTAAGGGCTAAATAAAAAATTCCGTCCAAATTATTGTAAAAGGTCTTATTAAGAACCATGTCAAGCAGCTTGTTAAAGTACCTTTTCCACTATTAAAACACTTTCAGTACCATGGGTATAAGTGACCTATCTGTGAAAATCTAAAAGGGATTGGTTACACTTCGTAGGTACGGGACAGTAGAGGCAAGAGGAACTATTATATTCGAAAGGGGTGAGGGGGGAGGAATTGTATCACTTGTTCCAAAAGAGACAATTGTAGTAAAAAGTCCATTTATTGGCCCAGAGAAAGTTTACCTCCTCTTAGTAGCATACTAGTAAACATTTTTGTTAAAGCTATGAGTAAGTACAGCCAGGATTCATATATTTTATAGTTTTTCAATGATGACAAAATCAAAAAGGTCGTAAGTCCTCAGATTAAAAACTGTTGAGAGATTACATGTTTGATTTGATATCAGACTGAATAAGTTGCTTGACAATTATATCTACGTTAACTTGGGGAACTTGTAAGCCTGAAACCTATTTTGAACTAGGGACTGATATAGTAAGTCATATCAACTAATAGAATATGATGCTTCATGGCGAGGGCAGATGCATCTTAACTATGCATGTGTTTCGACACATAGGTAAGAAACATTCATCACCTTAAATTAGTGACGTCCAGTGAAACACAGCGATCTCGTCCCACTTTCTAACAACTTGCACATCAGTTAATACGCAGAAGCTTAGGCGAAGATTGCGTAATTGATATACTATTCTTCGGGGAGCAAGTAAAGCAGTCGGTCCCTTGCATATTAGATGCTCTTTTTCTTTGCTAGCACTACAACCCATCTTGGCCTCCTCGACCTTCTTCCACCATCCATCTCTACACCTAATCTTCCTGCGTCCTCCGTATTCCACCTTAACTTCAACCTACCTCTTTACCGATGGCCGACAGGCCCTAATGAATGAAATGATGTCTCGATCTTTGTACAATTGATACAGTTCGTTGTTATACCTTCCTCTTTATAAGCCGCGGCCATGAATGGGTCCGTAAAATTTTAGAAGTAATTTCCGTTCGAATACTCCCAGGCTAAGGGTCTAGGTTTCGCATCCATATGTAAGTACCAGTCTAATTATAGTTTTATCTTGGATTTACGTATAAGTAACCTGGATAGATAATATTATTTAGGTATTAAGCAAATCACAACTTACACACTCTTTTATTTATTATGAAATTACCTACTTTCTGCATATTGTTGCTCTAATCTGGGCACGCTAATATACTAGTTAGGTAACTACTTTGAAATAGGGATTGCAATACCGGTTAACCGGTTAACCGGTTAACCGGTTATTAGGACAAAAAACACATGATGATAATTACCGGTTATTTTAATTTTTTACCGGTTATTTCGGTAAATTCTAAACTTACGATATGTCACGTATTCAACGTTTCTATTTATGTCAGTGACTAGTATTCACTAAATACAGAGTTACTGTCCCAACACTGAGCACTTTTAACAATAAATAAATAATATTATAAAAAGTAAAACCGAGACACCAAGCTCTAAAAAATACAAGAGAGACATTGACAATATTGTGCGATAGGAAATTGAATATTTCACTGCCGCAAATATCCGTAGAATACATTTAGAAGTATGTTATTACCAATTCTTATCGACCCACCAATATCGATTGAGGAAGGACATCTTCAGCTGGTGGTATTCTATGCACAAATATCAAACGACTAACAGATATAGCTTTGAAAAATTAACCCTTTTAACAGGCCGTTTTTAAAAAATATTGTATTTTTAGATTAGGTATTCAGTAAATGCCCTATTTGAATTTATGTTTATAATTTTTGTTATTTAAGTTGATATTTTTGTTATTTACAGAATAATTATTTATTTAAATTTATTTCATTTGTATTTTTTCCTTTTGATAAAAAACCTTTGGTTTGTTCATTATATTAAATATACGTATATAATAGTATATTATTCAACGAACATATTATTCACGAGGGTGAAGTTTAAGACACGAGCCGTAGGCGAATGTCGTAAATCACCAGAGTAGCCATTATATGCGAGTAAAATACTATATATTGTCCACGACTATTAGATATTTTTGTTAAATTGTTTACTGAAGAAATTAATTGAAGAAATTAATTAAGTAATATGTAAAATTATTGTAAATAACGTTGACGTTTAAATTTAACTTGACACATAACGGCCTACTCAATCAAGTTTAAAAACGAAATTGTGTGATAAAAGAGGGTTTGTTTCTGAAACGCTAAATAGTTATCTATTCATAAATTTGATAATAACAGTAAAATTGTTCACACAATTGTAGCTATGACAGTTAACGAATAATTATATTTAAGAAACTAGCCATAAATTCTACTAAAAAGTTGCGAGATTGCACTCGAATTGAAAAAATACCTGCCCGTGATTTCTTATAAACAACTGACTGTCCTTATTATTCACTACTGAATACTGAAATCATTATTCACTGCAGGGAATAATGGATAGCATTATCCTTGAGGAAACACATACATAATGAGTAAGTACATTATTTAATAGTCGTGGGAAAAATTTTTTTTGTCAAATTTAGATAATTTTGTACATGGAAAAAGATAATTGCCATTTTCGCCACCCTAATCATTCATTCTAAAAATTACCGGTAAATACCGGTTAACCGGTTATTTCCATTTTTATTTACCGATTTACCGGTTATTAAAACTTCCGGTAAATTGCAATCCCTACTTTGAAACACTCATTATTGGAGAACCAATCAAAATAACTACTCTTCCAGCTAATACTGACGAAGTATTGAATTACATGATAGGATTCTTAGCATTTTAAACCAAAAAAATTTATCAAAAATACTTAAATCATTTATTTAAGTTCAATCATTCACACTTTTTTATTTAATATGAAATTGTCAATTTTTTGTAGATTAATCCTAAGTAGTATATTAGCGTGACCAGATTATTCTTGGTAGGTATGCTTTTAGAGGGCAGAATATTTACTAGTGAAATATTTTGTCGAACTCCTCTATAGATTTCCTTAAATATATAAGGAATAAAAAAACCAGACTGCAACCAACAGCTATTCTCCGGACTAATGCCCCGCCGAGCGCTGAATTACGAATTACAAGCCTGGCCGCGTTAAGTGCAATAACTATGTATTGCCACAAAACGCTAACGTTTTGATTGTAATAGATACCAGCCGAAAGATTTATTCCTACTGAAAGGAGCTCTCGTGCCAGCCACCTCACATCACTTTCAGACTGCAGTTTCGAGCTATTGGCTCTCGTTAGTGCAAGGTAGGTCTGAGATGGCTGTAACGAGGCATTTGTTCACTCTTGGTACATGACGAGATTTATAAAACCACGACATGCAACAAAAATGAGAGGCTCCATCTAGCGGCTGATCCCCATTACAATCAAAACAGCAGTAGCCCTGACATGGGCATAGTAAGTAGGTATGCTTTTAAAGGGCAGAATATTTACTAGTGAAATATTTTGTCGAACTCCTCTATACATTTCCTTAAATATATAAGAAATAAAAAACCAGACTGCAACCAACAGCTATTCTCCGGACTAATGCCCCGCCGAGCGCTGAATTACGAATTACAAGCCTGGCCGCGTTAAGTGCAATAACTATGTATTTGCCACAAAATGCTAACGTTTTGATTGTAATAGATACCAGCCGAAAGACTTATTCCTACTGAAAGGAGCTCTCGTGCCAGCCACCTCACCAGATTATTCTTATTTTATCTTCTAACTATTTTCTTTTGTCTGTGATTACGTTTTTCTTCTCCTAAGAAAAATAATAATATAGTTTTTAATACTTGTCTTCTTTCAAAATTTAGTTACTTTTGGCGTCAAAAAATTAGTTGAAATAATGTATAAATAAGATTTAATATAATATAAAAGCAGCCTAAACCCACATTTTTTTCTGTATAATTGTGCACTTGTGGTAAAACTGAAATATACATTTTGTGTTATTAGTCTAGAGTATTTTAGGAGATAAGTTGTATTATATTATAATTTCTTAGACAGTAACAAGACATCAAAGTGTTATTTCCTACACATGTAAAAAGAGAGTTTAAAGGGCAAAGCAGGGGGATACTCCTCATAAGAGCTTATTAAAAAGCTTAATTGAATTGTCGTTATATTCTTTTCATCAGCGGCGTTATACCTACACCATTTTAAAAATATTTTTATGAAGTAGATAAATTTTAGCGTGTTTACCTTGAAAATATCTCTTTGTAGTGGGGTTGGGACATGTTTTTTTAATTAAAATTTTAATATCGTTACCGTATAATTTGATTGAGGGAACACCGTTTGTTAAAAATTTGTTTAGAAGGGTTTTATCATAAAATTAAATATACTCTTACATTTATGAGTATTTGAAGAAAATTAAAGATGCATATTTCACATCATTTATAATAAAACGCATTACTTGTATTATTCTAATAATATGATCATTAATATAATTTTTCTACACCTATTTAATTATATGACAATTATTAGCATTTTTTTGGTGAAAAATCGTGCCTATAATTCACTGTAGTGAATTATCGATTCATAATTCACTGCATCCGGCCAATCACAAATACAAATTCAAAAATCATTGTTTCGCTGATTCAATGATATTTTAAGTCGACCGCGATCAACTCTTGCTGCTGCGGCTGACAATCAACTCGCGTGACAGTGACAAGTGTACCGCCATATTGTTTGTTTACGTTTTCGACTTATTACGAATAGGTACCGATTAATGCTATCAAATTTCAGTCTAATTTATTTGTTTAATAGGTGTAGAAAAAGCATAGTATTACATTCGCGATTATGGCCATTATTCACTCAGATGATTTGCGCCACTCGCCTACGGCTCGTGGCTCAAACGTCATTTTCGTGAATAATGGCTATCATAATCGCTCATATAATAATATACTATTAAAATTACTAATATCAATTGCATTTGCAGAACTCGGCCCATTGATAAAGAGCCAATTTTTCTTTCGGTTTCGTAGGAGTGCATTTAAAGCTGAATTTCTGCGACTGGAGGTGTTGTGAATCAGCCGCCATCTTCAATATATGGGTGCAATTAATTTTATTTTTTTAATCTCCGTATCTATGAGTTTGAATATTTTTAAGAATTTTTGCAGATAACGTAATTCTCTACAATTTTTATTAGCAACTATTCAGCGTAACACAAGTAATAAAGCAGTTATGAAAAGCAAAAAATGAAAAATTAGGGAGTGAAAAATTTTGGGGTGAGATAATTTTTTTATTTTCAATCCTGCGTTAAAATTGTCAGCGTCCTCGATTAACTTGGTTTTGCATCCGAAAAAGGTCAATTTGAGAAGGCCAAAAAGCGCGGGCTCCTTGGTGAACATACGTGATGTTTTTTTTTTTCATTTCCAAGATTCTGGATTTACTTTTCCAGTTAGTTTGTACCTAAAGTCTAAACAATAAGAGTGGACAGTAGAGCAAAAATGGGCGGTATTTTAGTCAAAGGAAATAGTAGATATTTTATGTACCTGAAAAGGCACCATCGTTTACTACGTTGTACCACAGACCTATATTTAAGATTGATACGGTTTTGCCGCTTATAAATAATTTTTATTCTGTTGTATCCCATAAACATCCAATGTGTCAAGTGTAAGAAGTTATCCCTTTGATATCTTATACTTTGTTAGAGTGCTGAAAAAAAAAAATACTTAATAGGTGGTAAGGAGACCTTCGGCACGATCAGGCACAATACAGTGTGCGTTATTATATATATATATATATATATGTATATATATATATATATATATATATATATATATATATATATATATATATATATATATATATATATATTGTATTATTGTCTATTGCTTATATACAAAAAGTAAAAACAAGCAGTATAGGTATAATAATAATTACTATATATATTTGACTTAATCAAATAGGTATATCATTATTGAAGTAAAATTTGTAATTATCACCTTAGAAAAACATGGTTCTTCAGAAATATAACATAATATTCTGAACTCAAATATCGAATAGAGAAGCTTAATAGGTTAGATGATGTTATCAATTTTACTTTAAGATGTTATTTAAATATCGAAACGATAACAATTAAAATTAGTACGTCACACATTTGAAAAAACTACACATAGATAGGGTGATATCTCAATTTTACTTTAAATGTTTATGTTTAATGAGAATATTACAAACGAATGAAAGTGGCAGTTGGGAGTTGCAAATACCTATTTGAACAAAAGACGATATTGACTGTGTGCTCAATCTCAGTCGCGCCAAATTTCCGTGAATTGTTCCACCAAAATGTTAATCAAACATGTATTCGCGGTCGGTAACGCCGAACTACAACTTTTACGCTTTACTGTTTTGTGTATTGAATATGGATACTAATTCATATTTCATAAAATAATTTAAAGGTTCTATTTTCTCGTGCAACATTACTCGTTACTTCAGCCCAAATCAGCTCACTGGAGTTCAATTCATAGTAGTAAGGCGGCAGTAGTAATACGTCAATACCTCTAGCTTTTATCATTTCATCTACGATATATTTCTTATATATTAGCAAATGCTGTTCCTCTAGGGTTAGCAGTTCTGCTTTAACCGAAGCACAATCGAATGGAATACCTTTACCATCTAACCTGGTTTAGATTTACGCTTTTCTCCATGCACTGGTTGCTAATTTTTCCATAATCGTCTGTGGTATGGTGCATTATCCATAATTTATAACGACAGATCCAGATCCTACCTTCGTGAGAATTTTTGCAATCTATTACTCAACTTTTTGGGCACCCACGAATTCTAAATCAAGTACTTTATTTTCCTGTTGACCTATTTAATCCAGTTGACTGGTCTTCCATATGAACTTGACGAACACGTTGTAATTTATTATATCACTAATTTCGCGTTGCAGTATGTCCTTCATTCAATCACATCTCGTTTGAATAATAAAATTTTCTTCACCAGTAGCTCTAATTGCCCTAATATAATTTCTTCGCCAACAAATAATATCGTTTCTCTCAAGTCGGGCACTGTTCCTATTTACTTTTGCAAATACAAAGTTCAAATCACGTAAAATTTTTCTAAAAGTTGTTTGGCTCATTGTGGGTATATCTTCATCTTCATCCAAGGACTGCAAAATGTTCTTCAAAGTAGAAATTTCATAATCAAAGGGAAATATATGAACTTTCGCTGAATTCCATTTTTCTCGAAATTGCCTAATATTATTCTTACCTTCCATACCTTCCAGATTTAGTAATAATAATAGTACGTCTTTATTCATTCACAAAGCATTCTTACAATTCTTACAATTTACAAAAGAACATTCTGCAAACTGCAGATATAAAATGTTTTGAAATGGCGAAGTATCGCTCAATGAGCGTTTTTCAACTTATAGTACCTAACCTACAAAAACCTATTTTATTAAAGTAAGTACATTATATTTATATTATACTACTATGAGATAATGTAGAAATTTGCATGAATCAGAAATCAAAGAGAGAACTTGAATTACAGCCAAGATTAGTTATCAATAGCGGAGGTTTCAATAAGTATTTTTTTTTACTTTTTCTTACAGTTTACTATAGTGTTATCATGAAATCTGGTAGGTATACTGTTGTACAACTTACATGCACTTATACGTGATACTCCATTTAAACATTGCACTGGAGTGTCTAGGTATAACTAACAAATGTTTATTACTAGTATTAAAAATATTTATCTCCAAATCGTCTTAATTTATTAAACAGTAATACTTTATGCACAAGGGAAAGCATATTTGCGAATTTCTGAGCTTGTCAAGTTTTAGTCTGTTTTCCTCAACTATTTTAAAATTGATATGTTGATATTTTTTTATTTTTTAATGCCAAAGGCAAATCTAAAACACGAATTCTGGATTTTTTGAAGTCTATCAGAGTCAAATCTTAAGAGGGCAGGGCCATAAATTGTGTCACAATATGATATCTTTGAGATAATTAAAGTTTCAGATATAGTTAATTTAAGTTTTGAAGGTAATATCTCTTTAGATTTTTAAATATCACCTTCACTTAATTCCTGCCTTAAAATTCTATAAAAATTCTATAAACTTGCATGATTAATACTATCGAAGGCTTTGACTTTTTCGGAATAGATGTTATCCGTCAAATTAGTCAATTGTATGGAAATTTCTAAGATTTTACTTAGGGCAAGTAAAAGATTTATCGGATATGCACATGGTGATATACTCTGAATATAGGCATAAAAGCCGCATCATGCATCGGCGGGAGCGAGGAAAGATTAAATTTGGTTTTAGTAACGATTTCGCGAATCACTTGTAACGTAGCTTGCCTACTTTCTCAGACTTACGATTACGGAGATAACTTAAAAGAACTAATTGCATCTTTATTTTGAAGATGGCTGCCGAATGACAACATCCCTAGCAGCGGAAACTTAGTTTTACACTCACGACAGATCTCTTTACGAATCCTAAAAAAAATCGCTGTCTATCGTTGAGTGAAAAATAATACTTCTCACTCAATGCTGTCTACCCAAGATGCACGGTCTAACGGCGGATTGATTGTACTAAAACCGCATCTAGTGTAATGACGGTTGTCTGTCTTTCACCGTAGTCACAAAATGTTCCCAACCGGTCTGTGATATGAGTTCGTTCACTAGAGATCGTTGATAGTAATTTTTGGTTTTCTTTGGAGCTCTCACTTTTCTCCGTTGAGCATTAAGTACATTATGTCACTTTGTAGTTATACCTCATATTCAAATATAGAGTAACAAAAATGTTATGACTGCGTGGAACAGTTCAAGTTTGAGGCCCTGTGTTTATAAGTATTTTGACATTTTTATTTTCATTTGTTTTATTTTTATTTATTTCTATCACATAAGCCAGTCAAACAATGTTATTTCAAGTTCGAAAATTAATAAATAACTTTAGACCAACAGATTTATTTACCTCATATGCAAAATACCATTTGATACTAAGAATGTGTAGAGGTTCTCTCGCAATACAATCATCAGTTTTGTCTGATTGCCGCACATTATCACAGGCGGAGGGTAACAAATCACACAATTTTGCATTTATTTAAGTCATGAGGAAAATGGGTAAAATTAAAACTGTTATATCCAGAGACCACCAGATACACCAAATCAGATTGAAAAGTCCCTTGCTTTCATTAAACCAGACTGACCTGAAATGTGATATTTGCAATTATTTTCCTCCTAAGAAAAATGGATGAGACCTTCATATTTCTATAGTTTCAGGTTATCAAATTTGACTGATAAAGCTCTTGTTTAAATTGAACTTTCAAAAAGCCTTTGCCTCATTGGGCGAGGAACCAATTTCTGAAGAGATCTCTGCGTTCATAGCGAAATTTACGTGCAAAATGTATGGTTTTAAAAACGATGACCATACTGCACGATTAACGAAGTTTTTATTAATATATAAACCACGTGGAAAGAAATCCATAAAAGGTGCAGATAGACAAAGTTTTCCACCTCGCAGAGCAGTTATATATCAAAAAGGAAAACTAACCAATTACGTCTGCAAGCTGTGGTGTAATGCCACAAGCCTTCATAGAAACACTTTTGGGGTCACCATTAGATTCAGGATGGATACTCGAAGAGGGTAAATATACATCACATTGGTTCGATGGTCCTAAATTTCCCGAATCGCTAGTAATTATCGAGGATAATTTGGAGCATGAGGAAAATCTTGAGGAAGATGAAATTGAAGAGTTACAAATCATTGTTTATGACTGCGAAGACAGCAATGATGTATCTGATAGAGAATAAATTTGTTTATAACTATTATTTAATAATATTTACATCAATATTTAATAGTTACTTATACCTACAGATATATTTTTAACTGTATTAAATTAATACTTTACTTTTATATTGTAATATTTTGATACCTTTCGCACGTAAATATACCGAAATTCAAAATCACATTTTGTGCATTCGTACAAATAACTCGTGGGATGTACAAATGCACAAAATTTGATATAGACTTTTTTAATAAAGTTTACTTCACACATTCTTAAATAAAAATATTTTACAATCAATCCAAATGGAGTTTATATAAATGATAAAAGCTCCCTTAATCAAATGTCTCATTTTCGTTCTCGGCTAAAAACTTTTTTCTATAAGAATTTAATTTAGAGCTAAAATAATTGTGTTTGATGGTTCATAAACAAGAACTTTTTAAGTCCAATTTGATATATTCATCTTTGGTTAACTTCAAGCTAACAAACTATTCATTTTGCTGATGAGGCAAAAGAATATATTTTTTTCAAATTGGTCTGATGGACCGTAAACAAGAGCTTTATCAGACAGATTTATGTTTGGCTAACTTAAAGGTAAAAAAAATATGAACGTCTCATTAATTTTCCTCATGAGGAAAATAAATGCAAAAATTTCATCACATTCAGGTTAGCCTGGTTTAATGAAAGCAAGGGACTTTTCAGCCAAATTTGGTATGTCTGTGTCTCTGAGTATAAGAGCTTTACAACAGAGTTGATTTTACCAATTTCTTCGCGACGTAATTGAATGCAAAATTTTATGTTCTTTTACCCCCCGGCCTGTGATAATACAAGATATGCGGCCATCAGACCAAACTGATTATTTTATTGTCAGACAACCTCTACATATTCCTAGGGTCAAACCGTATTTTGCTTATGAGGTAAATAAATCGTTGCCAGCTCTTGGTCTATATGATATTATAAAAGTATTCAATTTCTATAATTATTGCTTTGTAATTTACTTACCATTATTGTCTCGAAGGGATTTTTCAGTTTTCATTCCTTTACACAACGTCCTGGTAATTAGAGAATAAGTTACTGCTAATACCATCAGAGGAATGACTAATAAAATTACGTCCAGAAATAAATTATAAGCCTTTTCGTAATCTAAGGACTTCCAATTTTCTCTGCACTTATGATTACCTACAACATGAAGCAAAATTTATTGAAATATTCATTTTCTGGAAATATTTATTTATTATTTAAAACAATTATCTGGAGGCATTCGGATTATATTCAAATATTGTAATAAAGAAAAACGGTAAAATCATTAATTTCTTAAAGTGTTGAAAAACCTATTTTTAGTTAGACCAGAGTAGTTGAAATAGAAAAAAATAATAGGAAATAATATTATATTTGATAAAACCGGTTACTTGCTTATAAATAGAAAAACTCAATTTTTTGTACATCAATATAGTTGCCTTTTTAAATCATCAACCAAAGGTACAGTTACGGAGGAATTAAATAATCGTGGTATATATTTTTGGATAAAATACGCGAATGCATTATTGCTTGAGGTGTGGGTATTATATTATAATTTCAGAAGTGGTTAGAATTATCTTAATCCAAAATATATCGATCATTTCATTCCTCCTTAACCGTATATTTGCAGTGGTTTTTCTCTTATATAGAATGACCGGTAAAAGAAACATTAAGTGTCTAAAGTCTGTTCGCTGTTAAAGTCCCGATGTGACGTCACGAACGCCTGAATTAAGATGTTGGTGTTTTCGAATGCACAGTAGCGTTGCTTTGTTTTATGTTCTACTTGATGTATTTAATTAGATTTATTTAAAGGAAATTGAATTATAAGCATATATAATACATCTATAAATTTATAGTAATTTAAGTTAAATAAATAAATTATAATATTGAAAACCGCTGCCCAAGGAATCACTACTTCCACATCCATATTCTCTATCCAAGTCACTCACAACGAAAAAATTTTGTATGTGAAAATAATTGTTTATGGAACTTTAATAATATAATATTTGAAATCCTCTACCCCAAAAACCCATAAAACGATACCCTACATCGGTAGTGGGGTGGGGGGTGGTGATAGGGGGGTGATAGTGGGGGGTGGATGAAGTAAAAAAATATTTTGAGGTTTCTGGTTCCTGTACATACACTAAATCACAATTTTTTTTCGTCTCCTTTAATAAGGGGGTGGGGGTGGTAATGGGGGTGGCTAATGCCAAATTTTTTTTTGAGACCTTAGCTTCTCTTGCATATACTAAATACCAATTTTATGGACTCTTACCTGCTTGATTGTCCTATTTACCCCAAATTTACCCCAATTTACCCCCCCAACCCTTCGACGGAACAAGATGAAAATATAATCTAGTTCTAGATCTCGTTAAAGTACATATGTGTACCAAATTTCAAGTCAATATCTTAAACGGTTCCAGAGTAAACGTGCGCACAAAAAAAAGTTACAGACAGACAGACCGACAGACAGACAGAAATTTTTTTTTCGCTCAAACTTAAAATCTCGACGTTTCATTACATTTTAAGCCTATTTGGACAATAAAAATTTTTAAAAATTTTTTTGTCGTTACTATACTTCCACTGGACGTGGAAGTAATAATATTGAATTGTCTTGGTTTTAAGTAAATATGATAGAGCAAATATATAAAATAAACACAGTTAAATAGTTACAGCTAAATCATTAATAGAATTTGGCAAATAAGTATATGTAATCTTAAAATAAAAATATATACTTAATACTAATTATGCGGTCTTCCTTGTGGTCTTTCACACAGTACTTTTTTATTGTCATCTCTTTTAAAGGAAAAGCCTAATTTTTTAATCACTTTATATAAACTGGTACGGCCAATATCAACTGTTTCTCTAGATTTTAGCTCTTCTAAAAGGATAGCCAAGGAAATATATTTATGATCAGACACCATATCGTAAATAATATTTTTTATTTCATATTTTATAGCATCGTGTAACTGGACTTTTTACGATTCCGTTTAACCGAAGCTACATTTTCTTTGTCGTTTTTAGCTATTTTTCTTAGTCTTTTCATCGATTTTTAAAGCCTCATCCACTCGCCTTTGAACAGCTTTTATTGACAATAAAGGTCCACCATTTTTATTTTCCTTTTGAAAATATTCCAACAAATTCAAAACTAACTGTTGCGATTGCGGATTTAAAAATTCACCAGGATGCATGTTTACTATTTTAACAATAGAACAAGACTCTTCGGCACTAATTGAAATAAGTGTACTATATCTGCTATACCCGACTTCCGAGAAAATCGACCCGCCTTTGGAATCGCCAGCCGCATTCGACGACGACACGCGTTACGCAAATTGATTTGCTGTCGAACAATAGAAATACCACTCGTCGGTCGCAACTTGACCACAAAGATTAAAACTTACGTTACAGATTAGGTTAAAACAATATTTCAATAAAGACAAGGAAGGATAGAGCTCCGGATGATATTCCCTGCACTATACTACCGGGACTCTATCAGCGAACAGACTTTATATGATTTTTTGTTACATATAATTACACTACAGTCATATAAAGTTCTGTGTAGAACGAGTGTAAAATAAACCTTTTCCAATAAATATATCGAGTGATGCAGCGATTAAAAAATGGTGAGGTATAGTTGAAAATTCGAAAATTAATTTTTAGCTTTCACCATTTCCCGATGAAACGCTTGTCAGTATACCATGCGGTATATTTGTTTCCATGGAATTTTATCAGAAGTTGGAAAATTTCTTCTTCGTTGTTTCTTATAAAGTTTTATAACCTTTATATTGACTGATACGTCTTTTTAAAAACAATTGTGTTTTTCGTTTAGCGAACTGTAATTTACTGTTCAAATTTTAATACAATCTGATCTCCCCTTTTAAAGTTATCATATTACAAGGAACGTGATCGATTGATAGACGGACAGGCAAACGGACATATTGAAAGCTGCTCAGCATTTGACAAGAATAATATGAAGGATTTTTGTCTACGGTTTTAGCAATGTGGTTGGCAAAGACAATATGCTTTTCGTTTCCAAGAAGAGTGTTATAAGGTAGCATATATAGGCGAAAATTCTTTTCACCTGGAATCTATGGGAAAAAAATGTAATTTAAAAGAAAGCTTAAGAAATTATCTAACATCTGCTTTTCCTCTCAGTTCTGTTCGACATAAATTAATAGAGATATGACCTTTCGGAATTTTGTTTTCACTTTTAGTTATTACCGATTGCTTTACAGTGTCTTTCTGTTGATATCTTGAAAGTAGCTACTTGTTAAGTAAAAAGCGAAGTGAGAAGTCATAGGAAAAATATTTGGTGAGAATGTATATCTTACAGGCATCCACGGAAGATCGCTCGGTCTTGTCGGATGTGCCATACCGCAAGGGGAGGTTAACAGTAAGACGTTTATCAAGATGTGTTTAATAGGAAGAAAAGAAGTGAGAAGCGACTCTTACAAAGCTGATTGGATTGCCCATAATGATTTATTTTTTATTCCTATACCCTTACTGATAAGTATAAAATACAAAGAAAAACTAGATAAACCTACTTTTTAATATAAATTGCTTAAGGTTGATCCAAACAAAAAATTCTATTAGATTTTTTTTGTTAGATTTAAATGATCTTGTAAGTACTTATGCTCTTTTTGATATAGAAATAATTTATTTTTGAGATCTTTTATAACACAATAGGAGATCCTTTTTTTGTCTGAAATAAATTTATTGGTGAAAATAAATAATTTTATGTGCTAACACCTATTAATAGGTCAGTCAGAATAGATGGAAGAAGGGTCATTTTACGAAATGTCGTTTATCAGCAATTTTATTTTTTTAAGTATAGATTGGGACGTCCAAAAACAAATGCCAACTATCCGCACACGTGGCAGGTGGAGCAACACACTTTAAAGTTCAAAAAACGTTAATTTTTTGCCATTTTTCGCTTTATTTGCAATATAACTCGTAAATGAAGCATTGTTTGAAAAATTATCAAGAGAAAATTGATTTTGAACATTTTATTGTTCTAGACATTTTCCCAAAAAATGCTTCATTTAAGAACTACAGACGAAAGAACAATGCTACTTTTCTACTTCTTAACTTAAAAAAAATTAATATAATGATTCAATATTGTTGTTATAAACCTTTGGTGTGAAAAATATTTGTAAAAATAGTTTTGAACTCATTTTAAAAGAAGAATAATATATATACATAAATAATACTATATGTATAATCTAAGTATTATATAAAGAATTCTATAATCTTTTCAAAATCTTCTTTGTACATTTCGTCGTATACAAGTTTATACATCGTATATAGTATATCATATAATAGGCATAATGCGAGAGTAGATTTTTTGGTAACCGGCTTTGAAGCCTGTCCCCACGTGTTTCGAACTATACACCATGTTATTTCAGCTGCATCTTGATACAATTCAAAAAATGCTACCAATTTTTCATGCGAGTGGTCATTTTCATCGTACTGAATACGTTCACTTGTATTTGCAGGATATGCTTGAATTGAAAAATATAATGAATCCACTTGAATATAAAAAATTTACTGAAGACGGTTATTTCACTATTCGGCTGATAGATAAGTTTTGGTCTGGAATTTTCACAGATCAAACGATAGGGCAAGTTTTAATGCGCCAAATTAAAACTAAAGGTGGAATCATACAGCGGGGAATTTCGGATAGCACAGTATCCAAACGGACAGGCTGTTTGCGAGCCCATGTTGATGTAACATCATCATTTCTAGATTTTTGTGGCGTTACTTTTTCGTCATACAACATGCCAAAGTATCTAAAATTAATAGAGAAGCTGAAGATATGAATACAATTTTTGATTACCTTAAAAAAAAATCACCTTTTATAACGTTGCCATACCTAATTTCAATAGATAGATAGATTTCAATAGTGGGTTAAGAGGAAGTCAAAAAATTAATTATCATGAAACGATAGAGATGGGACTGAAATGTTGCCAAGACATAATTGATAAAACTTCAAAAATTTGAAATTAAAAAAATGCAGAGAGTTTTACCTTTACAATCGATGTCATCTAATATTAAAATGGATGGGGAAACAGTCTCAATAAATCCAAATTTCAATTTTTAAATGTGTTATTATGTCTAATGAAAGCAGAATAAATTTAAAAGAATATCTGACGCACGAATTAGAGCTGTTTTAGCTCAGTCAATAAAGGAGATGTAGAGTGCGGGAGCAGGGACCTAAGCCATGCCTTCAGAAAGTTGTTCAGGGTTCTTCGGGAGTAAACATACTAAAAGTCCTGATGTCTAGGAGGTGAGCCGGAGGGGTGAGGGGGGAAAGAATATCCCACTTTTGTTTTTTTCGCTTATATCTCGAAAATGGTGCGTCGTAGGGAAATGAAAGCTCATGAAATTCTCGCCAACTTTCATTTTATATATTTTTTTCGAATTCGCAACCGTTTTCGAGCTACACGCTCCGGAAAAGTAAAAATTTTCAAAAAACAGATTTTTACCTGAAAAATAGAAAATTGTATTTTAAAGATGATAAAAAAGTCACATATAAGGTAAGTAATTTTACTAATTTAATTTTATACACAGATCATATAAGCTTAACGAAGATACCTCTATTTATAGTGCCGAGGCTATGGCTATCCTCAAAGCCTTAGAATACGTCGTCAGAAATGAACATGAACATTGCACTATTTTATCGGATTCACTGTCTGTTCTTCAAAGTATTGCTAACAGTCAAGACATTACTACACTATACATACGCGTATTGCTGAAATTAAAATGTTAGTAAATAAATTAAAAGAAAGAGGAAGGTTAATCAAATTTGTATGATTTAAAGTTCATACAGGCTTAGAACATAATGAAGAAATAGACATCATAACAAAAAAGTATTGACGATGGAGAAATTTTGAACAGTGAACTACACGTCCAAGAGTGTATAAGTATATTGAAAAAAAAAGTAAAAATGCGTGGTCAACCTTATGGAAAGGATATAGTATAACAAATTCTACTAGCTACACACATTCAGCCAGATATTCCTACTTGCTATTGGCATAAAGATTTAAAATACTCAAGAAGAGAAGTAACTATAATAAACAGACTATAATTTGGTCATGGGTGCTACCCGGTGCACCTCAAGAAGATAGGAGTTGTGGACACAGACTTGTGCGATACTTGCAATATCACTGCAGATTTGGATCATATATTTTTTGACTGCTTAAGTAGAAAGCGATGTATTCCATAAAAAATAAAGTAGTCTGAATATTTACCTTCCTAATAATATCTGTCATTTATTAGCTCTAAATAAAGAAATATCTATGACGTAATACTCGAATTGCTCAAAGACATTAAAATCGACATTTAGAATAGGCTAGATATCCATTCCTTTGTTTTTTTCTTATTGTTATATATTCCTTTCCTTCACGTTTTCATCCTCTTTGGCCGTGAGGCTCCTGACAAGGGTTCCTCGTCCATGGCATGCTCATTCTTAGTGGTGGGTGGTTCTTGCTGAAGGGGCTCTACGTCGTCTTCATCGTCGTCCTCGTCGTAAACAGGCACGCCGTAGAGGCATTTCCCTTGGCAGTGGAGGCACGCCGTAGAACAGTTCAGCATTGCTTTGAGGCATTCACATTTGCCACTACCACAATCTTTGGTGCAGCGGCAAAGTATCGTTTTCAGTAGGACCTCCGGTGCTGGTGGATTTTCTGTTGTAATTGGCACCAGGGTGTCTCCTACATATTTCTTTCCACCCCCACATGTTGGGACAACTGCAACCTTTTCATCGTGAATTTTTATCGATGAGCTGACAGAGGAAAGAGTGAATGCACGATCTTTGCGGGACAACTCGATGTCTGAGAATGGCAAGTCCACTATCTTATTCATTGCCTCTTTACCAACTCGAACAGCATCGTAGCAATTTATTGTGGCTTCTCCCCTCACCCCATTCGCAACTGACATAATGTCACTGGTTTGTGGGAAGGGAGGATGAGCAAAATAACTACGATAGTGGCCACATCCGGTGTATTTACCCTAGCTGTGGCGTAAATTTGAGGTAAAAATCTGTTTCTCGAAAATGTTTACCATTCCGGAGCGTGTAGCTTGAAAACGGTGGCGAATTCGAAAAAAGTATATAAAATGAAAGTTGTAGAGAATTTCATGAACTTTCATTTGGTGTAAGTAAAATTTTTCTCTACGACGCACCATTTTCGAGATATATGCGAAAAAACCAAAAGTGGGACATTCTTTCACCCACCACCCCTCCGGTTCACCACCTAGGCGTCAGGACTTTTAGTATGTTCACTCCCTAAGTACCCTGAACAACTTTCTAAAGGAATCGCTTAGGTCCCTGCTCACGCACTCTACACCACCATTTGAGCTATTCGTTGACTGGACTATTTCCGACAGCGTTGTTTGACGATGTTAGTTTTCGAAAAACACAAAAGTAAAATGTGTAAGGGAACATACTGTACAAACAGAGATATTGATATAATTTTCGATATAGATATCGTTGGTGTTATAAATGAAAATGACACATCGTCAGCTAATTTTTTACATTAGATGATATTGATGAAGATGAAGAAAATAGAAATTGAATGTATTATTGCTTCGCCTCCAACAAAAAGGGCTAAATTATATCAAATAAATAAATAAATAAATAAATAAATAATAGATTTGTTTATTTATTTTCCCATCATTTTAAAACCTCAATACCTGAAAAGTTTTATTTTTTTTCTCTTTAACATGTAAATTATATATAGTTATGTAAATATATTTTATTTCAACAATAAATTGGACATTTAAATATAATTTTCATTATACCGATGATATATTTCGTATTAATATTTATTATATTCACTTAAAAAAAATCAAAAGATAAAAAAGTAGCATTATTCTTTCGTCTGTAGCTCTTAAATGAAGCATTTTCTGGGAAAATGTCAAAAATAATAAAATGTTTATAATCAATTTTCACAACTTTCTTATCTCTTGATATATTTTCAAGAAATGCTTCATTTGCCAGCTATATTGCAAGTAAAGCGAAAAATTGGAAAAAATTGAGGTTTTTTTGAATTTCAAAGTGTTGCCCCACCTGTCACGCATGCAGATAGTTGGCATCTGGATATCCCAAACTATACTTTAAAAAGAAATGCGGATAAATGACATTTCGCACAAAAAGCTATCTCGACTGGTCTATAATGGCCTAGGTGGATATATTCATCAAATTAGGAAAATTCATAAAATTACATGAAACTAACAGAAGCGGTCACTGTAATGCATTAGTCTAAATTAAACCAAAGAAGTATTTATACATCCATTCCAGATGCATTCGAATGGCAATAATTATCGGAATTAGTCCAAATAGCCCTTGAATTCATGCTTAGACTCAAAGTCATTTTATCTAAAATAGTTTTCACATGATGCAAGTAAATCGCTTCTACTTTACATTATTGAAACTGTGTCAAACTGCAGCGAATCCTGCGTTGATGATGTCATTTATTTCATTAACCCACATTTATGTTACTACATGATGTGTTTTTCACAATTTATCAGTATATCTCAATATGTTTTTTGTGAATATCCAATTTTCAACTGAATAGTGGTACCGGCAGACTAGAAATTTATTGCTAAAGTAGGTATTATCATTTTATTCTACTTCTATTCAAAGAGAAATGTTAAAAAATAGGTATTTTTTTGCTCATCCTGACAATAGTGCAGGGGACTAATTTTTGGTCAATGAACACGATTCTGGCATTAAAATTTATCAAAAATGATGGGAACACGGTCAAACTGATAGTTTTTAACTGTCAATGACTCTGTCCGGTAATCGAATATTGCCTAATATTAGCACGTGCATGACAGTGATTTTTAAACCGCTCAAACAGGGCATTTGACATTTGTCAATCAATAGTTACTTTTGACACTGGACAATGTAGTATTGCAAGGATACATACCATCATTTACTAACATGCAATTTTAATATTTCCATAATGTTAATAAAAATCATTAAAGTATAAATGACTGACAGAATTAGGCTGCTGTCAACTGTCAAAATAATATAATTTAGTCATGAAAAAAATACTTCTAATATAGCAGAATTCATGGCGTCGGTAAGACCTACGCCTCGGTCAACTGAAGGCCTTGTATATATCTTCTTGCGGTTTTACTCGTGGCATTGACAACGTTATGACCGCTGTCCACTGTCATCATAATTCTATTTGCAGAAAAAAAATTTCTTTATACAGCAGATTTAGTACCGTCTATTGACCCTTGTCTTAAATAAAGGGTGATTTTATCCTCTATCAGTAACATTATTTTGACAGTTGACAGCTGTCACAATGCTGCCAATGGCGGCTGACGATGTTAGTATATTAGTATGCTGTACAGATATATAAGTCAGTAAGATTATTTTGCTAACGGCCACACAACTGTGCCTATTAACCTTTTAAGATAAGAGACGATAGACTGTACTAAATCTGGTGTATAATTTTTTTTCTGCAAAGAGTTGACAGCTGTCATAACGTTGTCAATGCCACGAGTGAAACAGCAAGAAGGTATATATAGGACTTTTAGTTTACCGAAGCGTACCTGATACTATGAATTCTGGTGTATTAGAAGTATTTTTGCATGAATAAATTATATTATTTTGACAGTTAACAGCAGCCGAATTTTATCAGTCATTTATAATTTAATATTTTTATTAACATTATTGAAATAATAAAACTGCATGTTAGCAAATAATGTTATTCTTGCAATACTACATTGTCCAGTGTCAAAAGTAGCTATTGATTGACATATGTCAAATGTCCCGTTTGGGCGGTTTAAAAATCAATGTACTAATATTAGGCAATATTCGATTATCGGATAGACATTGACAGTGTTCTAATCATTTTCGATAAATTTTAAAGCCAGAATCGTGTTCAGCGACCAAAAATTAGCCGAAAAACACTATTTCTGCACTTTTGTCTGAATGGACAAAAATTGCCATTTTTTATAATGGCACCCATCTTCAGCCAAGTATTTCAAAGTTATAGTTAACCTGTCGCCACATTACCAATATTTTCCCAGTCGAATTCAAAATTAGAAGCAGATATTAGAAGAATTTTTTTACAATATTCTGGGTCTGGCAACCTGACTTCAGCTAGCAATTGAGAATATGCGCTTAACTTATATCTCTTGTTATGTCTCATAGCATCCCGGCTAAAACGATATTAAATCGATGGATTAGATGAAACTAGGCACGGCTAGGTGGGCACTAACGATCAGAAACCCGCAGACTCGCAAGGGACCACTTCTACGACGTCAAGAAAATCGGTTGACGGTATTATCACATCCAGTCTGATATTGAAAATGTACATAGATTTTGTTATTTTATTACTAAAATTTTTGACTTCAGACATTTTGCGCACAGCATCTGACCTAAGCGCGTTTCCCAAAATGTCAACAAATTTGACATAACTTTATCATAGCATATATAGGCCAGGCTAGATAAGTGCCAGAATTAAAAAAAATAATAATTCGTTACAGCAAACTGATAGCAGAATATTTTAGAACATATCACAACTAAAGAAGGAAAAATAATCCGAAACACCTGCAGTTATCTGGGGTGAAATGGGGTGGGTTTTTAGGGGTGAAAAACGGTTTTTTGCGATTTATGGGTTAATTACGCATCCTATCGAAAAAAGTTGATCATAAAAGTTGTAGGTAATAAAGAGATCTACAACTTATGTGGAGAGCATTTTTATCCTAACCTCAAAATTTTTCGAGATACACGCAAAAAACCCCCTTTTCGGTTTTTAATTTTTTTCTTCCACAAAAATAATTCGATTTAGCTCAAACTTGGTGAAAGTATACCTCTTGGTATTCCACATAAGCACTACTCCTTTTGGAGCAAAACATTTAACGGTTGTTGTTTAATTCAATTAATAAAAAAAAAAAGTGAAATTTTCAACTGCGATTCCTCATAAAAGTACTTGTCCGATAGAGTTCGGACCAGGCTCATTTTTTTTGTTTTTATGTCTACTTTCAATAAATAAAAAAAATATATACAGTGCAATGGAAAAAATTGTCGGAAAATCGAAAATTCCGAAAAAATTACCATTTTCGTTGTGTATTTTTTAATTATTGTCAAAAATTTGTTATTATTTATTACAATTAATATAATTTTGTAATATCAATGTATGCTACAAACAATAAGTAAAATAATTAATAATTAATTACATTCCTCAACCACGTTTGAATTATTAAACAAACAAAAAAGTATGATCTTGATTTCTATGCCTTCTATTGTAACGGTATTGGTACGGTGTATAAGTGACCGCATTTTTATTTATTTGATAATCTAAATATATTTACCTTTAATTTTGATTGTTAATAACTTTTAAATTGTAAAAATTGATAAAAATTGTTTCGTTAATTTTTATTATTAAACATACCTAGTACAAATACTTTTTTGTAAAAATGATGAATGTACTTTTTAAAACTAAAGACTAAGAAAAGGCAAATATCCGCACATATAAAACCAATTGCTATCTTATAAAATTTGGAGAGAGAGGAAATGAGATTTTATCGTTTTGCGAAATTTATTTACAGAAGTTGTTTTCAGTTGGTCATCATTATTGTAGATCGAGATTGCGTTATATACAAATGACTGTACTTTTTGAGTTTAAATACAAATCTGCAACAGCTACTTTGCATATTTTGCAAACGATATTGCATAATCTTATCAAGACATGGAAAGTATACTATATTGCAATAATTTAAAATGGGCACAAGATTTTCACACAATTTTTTTCTTACTTTAAAATATAAAATACTTATATTAAAATATAACATTTTCAGTGAGTAATATGCTTTTAATAAAACTGCCACGTGCTCCGTGAAACGCATCTTATAGTCAAAAATAAGACCTTTTTTTTGCTTCATTTAGAATGGGTAAGTATTGCCTATTGATAGCGATCTTTAGATTTGCCTTCGTGTATTCCCGTGTTTTATTAGAAGTAAAGCACAATACTGCACTTTTGGTGGTAAATGCCACCTGTTCTGATTAGCATTATTATGAATATAGAGTCTAAGTCCGAATTCATTAAATCACGAATATTTATTGTGTTTTCAGAAGGAAATTTATAAAACAATTGAGTATCATCGGCATAACATTGGACTTTATCATAATTGATATTGTTATGACATTGTTAATTTTAATATTTTTTAAAGATACACATTTATTAATTGACATAAACTCTACGCATATAAATTATTATAATGTAAAAGGTTAAGTTGAGTAGCTATTAAGCTAGACTTCGCCTTAGTATAGAAATATGCTGTAAATTTAATTATAAATAAAGCCATTTTATTATTATTATTATTATTATTAATTGTATGTTTACTACAAACTGTAAATATATTAGAATCATGTATTAAAAAGTACATTTATTATTTTTACAAAAAATTATTTATATTATGTTTAATAATTAAAATTAACACAGCAATTTTTGTCAATTTTTACAATTTAAAACTTATTAACAATCAAAATTAAAAGTAAATATATTTAGATTATCAAATAAATAAAAATGCGGTCATTTATACGCCGTACCAATACCGTTACAATAGAAGGCATAGAAATCAAGATCATACTTTTTTGTTTGTTTAATAAATTCAAACGTGGTTGAGGAATGAAATTAATTATTAATTATTTTACTTATTGTTTGTAGCATACATTGATATTAAAAAATTATATTAATTGTAATAAATAATAACAAATTTTTGACAATAATTAAAAAACATACAACGAAAATGGTCATTTTTTCGGAATTTTCGATTTTCCTGCAATTTTTTCCATTACACTATATATATTTTTTTTATTTATTGAAAGTAGACATAAAAACAAAAAAAATGAGCCCTGTCCGAACTATATCGGACAAGTACTTTTATGAGGAATCGCAGTTGAAAATTTCACTTTTTTTTTAATTTTAATTGAATTAAACAACAACCGTTAAATGTTTTGCTCCAAAAAAAGTAGTGCTTATGTGGGACACCAAAAGGTATACTTTCACCAAGTTTGAGCTAAATCGAATTATTTTTGTGGAAGAAAGAAATAAAAAACCGAAAAGGGGGTTTTTTGCGTGTATCTCGAAAAATTTTGAGGATAGGATAAAAATGCTTTCCACACAAGTTGTAGATTTCTTTATTACCTACAACTTTTATTATCAACTTTTTTCGGTAGGATGCGTAATTAACCCATAAATCGCAAAAAAACGTTTTTCACCCCTAAAAACCCACCCCTATTCACCCCAGATAACCGCAGGTGGTTCGGATTATTTTTCCTTCTTTAGTTGTGATATTTTCTAAAATATTCTGCTATCAGTTTGCTGTAACGAATTATTTTGTTGTCCAACCCTTATCTAGGACTAATAGGTTCAAATTTAAAAAATCCTTTTTATGGCTGCCGAGATTTCCAAAATACTGTTTTCAGAAATTTTCAATCCCAGAAGGAAAGAAAACGTTCCGGAGTCACCCGGCAAACGTCCGGTGCACAGTGGGACAGAATGCAATTCTAGCCGGATACAAGTCAACAAATCGAATCGAATCGAAAAGTTTCAAAGCCTACTAGTTTGTTGTATGAGCATCTTCTCTACCGAATTTGAGTACATTCAAAGTCTTAACATTGTTTTGTCAGTCATGATTGCCAAGTGCGCGTTACTACATCTCTTTGTCTAGCCAGAATCTACGTGAAACTAATGTTGTGTTGTTCGATCCGGGTGATTGTTAAACACTGTGTATTTTTTATTAAAGCTTATTATTTATTAGCTTATTATTTTTTCTGAAAAGAGGACATATTGAAGGTTATATTGCAGGTAATTTTCTATATTTCAATTGTGTGTGTCTTGCTTAGATTGAAATTCAAAATTATATATATTTCCACTAATTTTCGGACGATCGAAAAGGAAAACTTGCGGGCTTGTGCCGACGAACTGTCTACACATTTTGAAAGTTCGAAAGTATATTTAAATAAGATATTACATTTCAGGGCCGGGAACAGCCGGGAAATAAATATAAATTGGTAATGAATCTGAAAAAAATCGTTTTCGTCATACCTCCCCGTTTTGTTGATCGTTAGTGACGCTTTATGTATCAAATACTTGTTGAGGTTGGCAACGGGTCGTTATTTTTCATAATATCCCTAGGAAAATAAAGTAAATTTCGGAAAATTTTTATATAACAAGTATTGAATTAAATGTTTTAACTTTTATGGAAGTAAATCCAGAGGAGTCTTACTTGCTATATCTTCTACATCTTCTATATCCGACATTATCTTCAAACATGTTCAGAGCTATTATAATAATTTGATTTAATTTATCTTTATCTTTATTTTAGTTTTCATTTGAATAGAAGCCGCGTTCTAAATTTATTTTATTGACGGCTGCCAGGGATATTCCAAGAATTGCTACATTTACTATTTGCTTAGTAAATATGTCAAATAATTATCGTTTTTCACTCATTTTTCTCTAGTTTAATGATTTACGGGTATGACGAAAAATATTTTTTGGTCGAGGTTTGCTAAAGCCTTGGATTGCAAACTGTATTCTCGACCAAAAAAAGTTCACTTACGCCCCTTGGTACATAAATAACTGTAATATTATCAATCAATAGTTAATGAATCTTAAGTAACTCTCTGAAGTGAAATTCATAGAATTTTTTATATTTGAAATAATAATTGAGAATTAATTTTATTATACATGATGCTCCTGAACCATGTTTAAGGGTCATTGCACTTTAGAAGAGTCAATTTTTATATATTTTTAAAGCAAACCTATGATATATACGGATTTGAAATTTTTTGAGTAACAATAAAAATAAATTGCAAATGTCAACAAACAAATAAAAATTTTTTTTTTCTGAGAAACAAGGGTATCGGCTGCAATGGTCATTAGCCCTGTATACAATTAAAACTATACATATAAGTACATGCACCCACCTACACTTAACTTTTAGTATTCCTTTCTGTATTTATATGCTTTCTGTATTTATATGCTTATAGTCTGTCACAGTTTATTTAGTAATCCACATTGTTTAATAAAGGACAAACTTCTCACAGTTGGCTCCTTAGTATTACCCAAAGAGTCCTTTAAATTATATGATACTTATTGTTATGTTATCATTAGCCTATAATTTTCATATAAATTAAGAGTATACATATCAATTATAATCGCTTCTTCTCTTCATTACAAGTTCTCAAAAATTCAAATTGTCAATCTATATTGTCATTCTACGTAGTGATGGAATAATTTATCAGAACGAAATTTTAAACCAATTTTTTTATTTTAAAGTTCTCAAACTAATTTTTAATTTTGAACAATATACAACATTTATCACCAAAGATTGGAATCTTTTTTTTTTTAAATTTTCAAAAACTAACTAACGAAAATGTTATAAAATTTCTAGAAAATTACAATTTACTCTGTTTTGTCTTTCTCAAACTCATTTGAAGGCAAAATATAAGACCAAATCTGTATGAAATTCTAAACATCTGTATAAATTCGATAACATTTCTGTCTATAAAATTTGTTTACTGTTTTATTAATTTCCCGACCATTGACTCTTAACTTCCAATTTTTTTGCAATCATAATATCAAAAATGAATTCTGTGATATCCGAGAAACGCACAAATTAATATGCATGATGTTAAGTAAAATTGCTCTATTGTTTCTTTCCTTTCTCAACCACCCCACCCCACCCTTTACCTTTAAATTATTTGAAAAAATAATTCCAAAAATTTGAGGGGCAAGTACAACTTATTGATTGGTTTATAACGGAGATCCTAATACACCTAAATACGATTTTTTAATAATTTTTGAATATCGAAAAGTTGTCTGATTAGAGTCAATTCCTTCTACATCTGGGCAACTTATTTTATCATGTCCAACAGTTTTCAGACAATATGCTGATACCGTTGAGTGAAATTCGTTAATATTTTCGAAATGTAAAGCGCCGAGACTTTTTTCTGAAAATATGACATTTCTTAACTCATTTCATGACATTAAAATTTTACTTTTTAGAAAGCTATACGTTGCCATTAACAACGGAGGTAAAAGTACTTTTTCTGACGCTGTGAGCGGCAGAAAAAGTAATATCTATAGCAACGCGTATTTTATTTAGTACGCCGGCCATGCGATATTAACACAATGCGACTTTGATGGTGAAATTCGAGATTTTTTAATCTTTAATTTTTTTATAGCTAATCAACGTTTGAAGAAAAAATAGCATATTTTATTCGGAGTAAAATTTAATTCGGAGTAAAACTTTTACTCCTAATAAAACAATATACTATTTTCACATCAACTGGCCCAAAACTTAAATTTTCAGACGTGATGCTATAATTTTTTGTCTCATTTTGTTTTCAAAATGGTCTCCTAGGTACGCGCTGCGTCTAAAAAACGTTCTCAGTATCACAGTACTATCATCTAACTACATTCCTGAAACCAGACGGGATGCTATGATACAGTTTAGCCGAATTTGTTGACATTTTTGAAAATGTGCTCAGGTTAGACACTGCGTCTGAAATTCGTATTTTTGGGTCCAGAGTCATTTAATCTATAGATCTTAAACGTTTCGGCCGTGATGCTATGAGACGAACATTTTGGTGGTGGGCTCTACTACTATAGTAATCACCGCGGCTGTGTAATGACATCTCCTTTTTGACATGGTGTGATGTAAGTGTCTAATAAACACTGCAAAATGAATATCGTGTGGATATAATGGTAGAAAAGTAGCAACTCCAGTCTACTGAGTTACCCCAGACATCTTTCTATATAAAAATTAGCTTCACAATGTGAACGTACTGCAGAGTAATATAGACATAAGTATCTACGGGTATCTAGCTTAAAATAAGACTTGATCTTACATTGTACATCGTATATCAATTTTCTCCAGGCTAGCCTGGATAAGTGTATTTTAATAATGGCTTTATGCAGCTATACTAACACTTCAAATTCTATACATCATTTTCTATTACCTTGTTTCGTTGGCTGCAACTGACTTAAAACGGCAATTGGCGTCATACAAACCAAACTTCCGATCCAGATAGCTATTATGAGCCTGTAGGCATGACTGAGGGTCTGCCATCGCAACGATCTCAGCGGATGGCAGATAGCGTAATAGCGCTCCACTGATATAGCTACTAGCGTCCAAACTCCAACAGACACGGAACATGCTGAAACAAAATTTGATATATAATAGTTATAGAAAATCATAATGGGTGTAGGTTATGTCTTGGAAATCTTTTACAGATATTTCTTAAAGTAAATATTTTACAAGAAATCGAGCAATCATACGTTGCTCTGTATTGTAATGGTCCATTTTTAATAATAAATATTTTGGATACTGTCATTACACTTGGCGTTTAAATTATTTTATTTGGTTATTTAAATCCAAAATTCGAATGGAATAATATATCGCATAAATTAGATGGACTCTTAAAATTTAAAATTCTGACACAACCTAAGCTGGTGACTTTAATAAAATAGGTGTTATGGTTATACCGGATCTAAAGGTTGTGCTATGCCTAGAGTTAATCCTAGGTAGATTAAACTTAATAATATCAAGTAAAATGCAACAATCAATACTATTAGTTTATGTAAAATTATTAATGACATACAAATCCTTCTTAAATCTAAGTTGATAATATTAAGACCACTGGTTTAATTGTTTCAACTTTTACCTCCGTTTTCAGAATAAACAGTTACTTTGAATGTCACATATTTTAAGAAACCTATTCTAACCATAATTTTAAAAATTAATTCTGTTGAATAGATTGTCACGAGTGAGCGATATTGAAATACTAAATATAAGTTATTTTTCATTTTTTTGGGAGAACTATTCATATACCCTCCTATTGTTCATTTTGTCACCCTTTCCCCTCCCCTCTGAAAGCGAACGTATATTTTGAATGGCCCCATAATATATCATGAATTTCAAAATATGAAAATTAAAGACATGTTGTTACACCCGGCGCCTCCGGCATAACCTCAAATTACACAGCCCCACAAAATAAAGTTCAGACCAGCGAACCAGACCCATGTATCCCTATGTATTTTCGGTCGCTGAATCCGAATCCGAGGCCAAAAAAATTCGCACACCCAGTGGGGGGCGAAAACTAGCCCCCATTTATAAAAATCGATCCAAAACAGTAATGACTGCTGAAAAAGCTCAAAATGTCTACTTTTGTTAAAGTGACAAAAAACTGCATCAGGTCCGACGTAATCTTCATAAACTTCCCCTATAGGGTTGAGAACAACCACCCTTGAGTAATTAAAGGACATAAAACAAGATAAAACGTAAAATCCAACAGGATTTATATTTTGCATACTACTCTAAAATAGAACTAGAAACTTACGTACCATCAACGTCCTACAGTATCAACCCTCAGATGGTGTGAAAACTACCCCGTATGTAAGATTTATCCATAAAAAGTTACAGTGACTTCTATAAAAATTCGAAACACCTGCGTTGTGTGGAAGTGAGACTATGTTCGACGCTGTGCTTGAAAACCACCCCCACGGGGTTGCGAGATGCCATCCCTATATCCATAGTATGATGGAAAAACAGACAGAAACTAACCGGATTTACATTTTTATGAATGCTATGATTAGCAAAAATCGTGATGCACACTTCCAGCGTCCTACGGATATAGGGGTAGCCCATTGGTTGATGGTTTTCAAGCACAGCGTCGAACATAGCCTAGTTACTTCTCACTTCCACACAATGCAGGTGTTTCAAATTTTTATAGAAGTCACTGTAACTTTTTATAGATAAATCTTACATAGGGGGTAGTTTTCACGCCATCTGAAGGTTGACATTGTAGGACGTTGATGGTACGTAAGTTTCTAGTTCTATTTTAGAGTACTACGCAAAATAGAAATCCTGTTAGATTTTACGTTTTCTCTTGTTTTGTGTCCTTTCAACTTGGGGGTGGTTGTTCTCAACCCTATAGGGGCAGTTTATGAAGATTACGTGGGATCTGATGCAGTTTCTTATCACTTTAACAAAACTTAGACATTTTGAGCTTTTTCAGCAGTCATTACTGTTTTGGATCGATTTTTTTATAAATGGGGGCTAGTTCTCGCCCCTCACTGGGGGTGTGTTTCATATCTATTGTATGTACGCTGCTGTTTAACCTTAATTTGTATAATTCGATCGATTAGGAGGTAACAACTATTCTCGTAGCTTAATATTCTTTTTACCCCAGTCCAGGGGTGTTTTTTGGCTCCAGCTAAAGATTTTGGGGGTTTACGAATTTTTTTTAACCTCGGATTCGGATTCAGCGACCGAAAATACGTAGGGATACATGGGTCTGGTTCGCTGGTCGGAACTTTTTTTTTGTGGGGCTGTGTTATCAGATCCGTAAATTCCTTGTGTAATATTAAAAAATTAATTCAGAACAGAAAATTGAACAAAATAAAACGTCAAAATATCTTTTAAGGACTTGAAAACTGAATTAAAGCTAAAAGCTTGATAAAATTCTTCATACACCCATGACATTAAAATCTTTTTATGTTCCTGACATTATCTTTTCCAATTTGACTACGTTACTCCTTCGATAGAGTTTTGTGAAAAATATATGTTGTAGCTTATTGTATAGTGTATAATTAATAAATGGCGAGTGTCTGTAACGTGCAAGTACGTATTTAAATTTTTCAAAAAATTTAAAAACATCATTTTTTTTTTATTCATGAAAAGATTTCCTGAAAATATCATTAATAAATTGTCACGAGTAGATTTATAGTACATGTGAAATACAAACAAATTGGTTCACATGATTAAGAAAAACAATTTTTTTTTGGATTTTCGAAAACAAAAATTTCCCCAGATATTATGAAGTTTTTGAGGTCAAAACTTGTTGTGGTAGTATCTTACGCAATGATACATCACTGGAAGGAAGCACACGCAAAAAGGTTGCAAAGGCACGGACACTAATCTCAACCTACCATGGCCTTTGTACGATTACAAATTTTATTAATCTTTGTAGAAATATTTCACTTATTATGTTGATATTTCAAAATGATAATATATTAAAAGAACATAAATAGATCCATGTTTGGTAGATATTCTTAAGATATACATTATTTTTGGAAATAAAGCTCAATGGGTTCAAATATTTTTTTGTACCTCAAATTCACCCTACATAAAATATGCATATTATGTATTTATCGCTTAATAATTGCCAATTATGTTTTTCTTATCGTGCTGTAGAACGTTATACCTAAAGTATGGCACTACCCACATTCCTATTAAACAAGTATTTTTAAAAGGTTGTAAAAAGTACGTCGACTTTTTAGTGACACGCAGATTCTAAGTAATGATATTATTAATAGTCATGCAATTTTCTCATTATTGTAGTTATACTTAGTTTCGTGTTTAGGATTCATTATAAAATTACATTGAAACTTATAAAGCATTCCCAATTTCCTATTTTTGCATTTTATAAAAAGGTGTAATAGATACTTTCTAAATTTAAACTCTATTCAATCCTTCAGTTTACTTGTGCATGATTAATTTTATGGTTGTGTTTTAGTTAGGAGGTTAATAATTAGATTCATGTACCCAATTTTATTTGTAAACGATTTTATATATTATTGATTGCCATATGTGTAATGACGTCTCCCTTTTGACATGGTCAAAAACTGTGCGATGTAAGTATCTAATAAACACTGCAAAACAAATATCGCGTGGATACAATGGTAGAAAAGTAGCAACTCCAGTCTACTGAGTTGCTCTAGATATCTATATATAAAAATTAGTTTCACAGTGTGAATGTTATATAACATCCCAGAATCGACCAAGTCGAAGCATAAATGAAAAATTTCGCCTTAGGAAAAATTTATTAAAAGGCAGTTTAGAGCATAACATACCACATTGAAAGGCATCACCGCCACAGATTGGCACAAAGGGATTATTAGACAAAAATTAGCAAAAATGGACAAAGCCGGTTTCTCGAATAAAACAAATTTGGATGCATCCAGCGACTCGTCAACAGTGGCGGCTCGTCAGAGGAGGCAGGAGCCACCTCTAGCAGCATATTCAGGGGTGGTGAGGAAATGTACAAATTGTAATCATATTGCAAGTTAATTGACTTTTAACTATCAAGCCTCCTCTGCACAAAATATCACAAGCCGCCACTGCTCTCAACTGGACGAGTGCGTTGGAAAATCGGCATAAAGCTGTGTGGCAAAACAAAATGCAGGTCTTTAAAGATGGCAAAGTTAAAGAGAAAACCGCCTTGTGCACAAGTAAGATAAAAAGACCATTTCCAAAAAAGTCGCTCGAAAGCGAAGTCGTATCACATCGCCTATATTGAAACTATATCGGGCCGATACGTCGGCGTAGAGGAGGCAGGAAGGCATTAAATGCACATATCGTTGAACTTCGTTCTTTTGAGTGATATAATCACTATAAGGTAACTTAAAGCTAACCGTTAGTGTAATAAAATTTTGAAAAAGTAAAGTATTTTTATATTATTTTAGTCAGCCCATGCAGTGCAGTGCCTGCATAAACTTCTGAGGAAGTTGGTAGTTGCGAAATAAAAATCCTCACTCGTCCTTGCCCTGTTTGGGGAGTCCATAACAAGTCTGTAACTCAATACACCGATTAGCTCACGGAGGCTCGAGAGGGATTTTCTATGAAAGTGAATCAGGGATCTCTAAGCGCAAGATCGATTACAGTGTTAGATAAATAAGCTAAAGTGCATCGCCAGAGAAGCCATATTGAGAGAGAAAGCAATTAGTAATCTAAGGTAAGTACAGCTTTTACCTTTCTCGTCTATCAAACATCTCTTGACCACATCGAACTCGACTGGGAGTGAAAACTACCACACACAATAAAAAGGGGACGCGCGTATCGTCCATATTAAATAAAGTGTCGCGTCCTTCAGACGCTGTTTGTAAGGTTCTTCTACATGAACACGTTGAAGAGTAATCTAAACATAAGTATCTACTTGCTAAATTTAAACCCTATTTAATTCTTCAGTTTACTTCTGTTTGTTTAATTTTGTGGTTATGTTGCCGTTAGGTGGTTAATAATTAGACTTATGTACACAATTTTATTTATAAACGATTTTATATATTATTGATTGTCATTTGTTTCACTATAAAGACATGCAAGTTTTTAAAATTGTTTAAAATAGTACACACTTGTAAAGCGAAGGAAAAACAGATTTTAAGTTTGAGCGAACAAAATCTGTCCATTTCAATATTATTTGAATGGTTATTTGCTGAAAATATCTTATCTGTATCTTTTGGTAGTTCATAATAATTGCTGATAAGTTTATGACAATAACTGTCTGCTACTTATGTAGTAGTTTGTACAGTAGTCTATAAAGGCGACAAGACTTAGATTAAAAAATAAATATTTCTTAGCTGCGAATTTGTTTGCACCTCTGTTCACAATTTATGACTTAAGGTGGGGAAATTTAATTTGGAGAAGACGGATATCCGCTGCAGCTTGCGGCAGCTGTTGTCTCCAGCTCGTAATAATGTATATCACTAGAAAACACATGCAGGCGTGAAAAACGTCTGGGAAACATCGATACCAAAATTTATGCTGAATAAGTTTGATAGAAAAGTAAACCAGTCGCTATATTTCACGTTATAAAACATTTATCAAAATATTTTACAATGTACACGTACGAAACTTGTATTCTAATCTTGAACAGTTAATTTTGGTATCAAAATATATAATAAATATTGAAATAAGTGTGGTTTTACGTACTAAAAATATCTCTCTGCGAATGTCTTCTCTTTTGTTTAATTTATTTATAGCTAATAGCTATATATATATATATATAGATATACATACATATATATATATATATATATATATATATATATATATATATATATATATATAAATTATAATATATGACAATTTATAATTTATTTACAACTGTACTAGCCCAATCCATCTGGCGCGGCGTTAAAAAAAGTCAACTGCGCATTTTGGGTAGGGTTCGACTTTAATTTTTATTATGTGGGGGGTTTAACATAAGTTTAAATTTGAGTTTTCAGGGTCGGAGGTGCACCCATTTGGCCATTATCTTTTTAATATATCTTGTAAACTATAACTCCCACTAAAATTTTGTAGAGAGCTTTTTTGTGGACAATGATATTATCTACAACTTTTTGTTGCAACTTCGATAATTAAGAAGTTATAAGCAAAAATTAATGAAAATTTAACTTTTTTCTATTAATTTTATGAAAAAAACACATCAGGGCTTTCTTATAGAAAATTTTATCAAATAATTTGACCCACTAGTTTTTTTATATTTTGATTATTTTTAAATGTTTTCTAGCGCCGCAAAGGTGGAAAGGTCAAAAGAAAGTGAGGTACATAGGTGGAAATTGATATTTTTATTTCTACCTACATAACATTTATATTAATATATTTTACGCTTTTTATATTAACTTATTAATTTATTTTTAATTAAACTTTTTATAACAAATGACGTTTTCTCGGCAAATCAAAAGTAAGAAAGTTTGCAAGAGTGCTGTATCCCATCTGGGGACACATTGTATATTAACAATAAATAATATGATATTGTCAATGAAAAATATATTGATAAATTAATATAAAAAACATAAAATATAAAAATATAAATGGTATGTAGGTAGAAATAAAGTATCAATCATTTTTTTCTACCTATGTACCCCACTTACCTTTCACCTCCCTCCGTTTGCAGCGCTAAAAAGCCTTTAAAAATTACCAAAATATAAAAAATAGTAGGTCAAATTATTTGTTATAAAATGCTCTATAAAATAGCCCCGCCCCGATTCTTTTCATAAAATTAAAAGAAAAAAGTTATTAACAATAATAGTTTTTCATCCCCTAAATTTTCATTAATTTTTGCTTATAACTTCTTAATTATCGAAGTTACAACAAGAAGTTGAAGTTACCAATAGTTGTAGAATGTAGATAATATTATTACCTAGAAAAAAGCTCTGCAAGTATTTTTGGTGGGAGTTACAGTTTTCAAGATATATTAAAAAAACCACTTACACCCTTATTTTCAAGGTGGCGGCTAAATGGGTGCGCCCTCGACCCCGAAAACTCCAATTTAAACTTATGTTGGACCTCCCCATACAATCAAAAATAAAATCGCATCATACCCAAAATGCACGATTGAATGCCCCTATCCAAAGTCATGCAATTTGATCTTGACAATAATATATATGGGAAGCCCACGTACAATCCCAAAGGTTTGACTTCAGATATCATTAACGAGAGAGAGCTCATTTAATATGGAATTCAATAGTCTGCCAGTTGATATCAGTCACAGAAAAAGGTTATAACCTGCGAAAATTGCGTTCCAGTCGCACTCATTTACATCATAATCTGCAAGAACAAAGTGAGGTGCAAGTTATAGCCGACAAAGTAAGAATTTACCAATCATAGGTTTGCTAAAAGTTTAAAGTCATGAAGGCTCGGCAGACTAAATTCAAAATTGAAAATTTTCACACTCGCTTATGCCATATTCTGCGAGAAAAATTTAAACGCAAGTTCAAAGAGGTAAGTAAGCCGATTCGAAATCTGTCAGTCTGCCAAACCCTCAGGGTCACAAAACCCTTAGTAGACTACCCTTAGAAAAAATAAATCATTATATTCACTTACTTCTTTTTCTGAAAGAGAAATTAAAAAGGAACACAGAGGGTTTACTAAGCTAACTCGAAACCCATCCGTGTCACAGAACCGTTGACAGACTACCTTAAAGAAACCGCTTTCAAAGGAATCATTAATTCTACATCTATATTTCTTATCCAAGTCTCTTCCTATCCAAATCCTCCACTACCATCCATGTCCTATTATTAAATGGGGTGATAGTGGCGGTGGCTGATGTTAAAAATATTTTAAGATCTTTGCTTCTTGTACATACACTAAATTAAAATTTTATGTAATTTTACTTGCTTGTTTTACATATTTACCCATATTTACTCCCCCCAGCCCTTCAACGGCATAAGATCAAAATATAATCTAATCTCATTATAACACATAAGTGTACCAAATTTCAATTCAATATCATAAACCGTTTCAGAGTAATAGTACGCACAAAGGAGGTTATAGACAAACAGAAAATTGTTTTTGCTCAAACTTAAAATCTCCGCCCGTTTAATTTTGCTAGGAGTGAATATTTTTCCAGCTAGCAGTTTTCCTTGCCTGGTAGGATAATGTGCTGTGCATTCTCCTCCAAGTAGGCCAATGGAAGTTCACCTTCCATTACATAGGAGCCAGGAAAGTGTTTTCCTGCTGACTCTCTGCATGTTGACCATCGGGCTTTTTGGAATGGGGCTATTCCATTTGAGTGATCTTTTGCAAGGATTTCTTGTAGACGGACTACTGGGGTTAATTTATCTATCCTTTCACAGGACCGTCTCCATAATATTCTTTAATTCTTTGTCGTACTTCGTGAGGGCTTTTTTCATAACACAAGGTCTTGAGGTTTTGTAATTGATATAAGGTCATATCTAATTCCTCTATTGGGTCGATGGAGTGTGTGATGCCTTCAACCGCCGACTATATAAGTGTTCCTTGTAAACACTTCAGTAGTCAGTCTAGCTATTCTACACTCTTTGAAGCTTGTTACAGATGAAATCAAACCGAATATGCCTATGATACGACATCTGTAACATGTTAGTTTTTAACAGAGTCTGTTAGAAATGAATCCGCATGGTTACGTCTAAAATATCTTTTCTAACCGCATTTATAAAATTGGGTACCTTTAATGATAATGCGGGTATTATTTGCAGACAAATATTCAAAAAGGTACTCACCTCTAGTATTTGTATCTTGTCCTAAGGTTCTGATCCAACTTTTCTGAAGTATTTTGACGCGCTGGAGCCAATTTTGGACAAAAAAATCTATCGTGTCAGTTTTCCCCTACCATCCCCCACCCCACTTCATCTCTTGAAATTTTTGTGTGTCCAGAGTTTCAGAGCGTCAAAATTCTTCAAAAAAATTATATCAGAAACTTGGGACAAGATCTTTTTTTTTATAGACCTGTGTAATTGATTATAAATTACATAAAAGTATACAATTTAAAATAATAAATAAATTAGTGCTTTAGTAAATAGATCTGTGAAAGTAATTACACAAAACTCCCCTCTAGCACCTTTTATTTAGGTATTAATCTCCTTTTCTGTAGGATGACTATCCTGAATAATTTTTACTAAAAGTATATCCGGTTTTCTTTCTCACAACAGTGCAATAGCAACTACATTCCAAATATTGTTTTCCTCCATCGTTTCTTGCTTAATTATTTTTTTTAGAATATAAGACAGACACCAGACAGACATTAGACAGACATCAAACAGACAGATTGATGGAATTAAATGATTAATGCTCGTAATCTGCATAGACTGGAACGCGATAATCTGAAGAAATCTAGGAGGGCTACGTTTTCACGATTACAATATTTTCCTTCGGCAAACGAGGAGAGTAGAAATGTCAAGGTTTGGACGGAAAATAAACAGAAAGTGATAAATCTTCGTGAAAATTAATTGAAGAGATTTTGGTGTCATAATACATCTCCTATAATTTATGATTGTAACTAACAGGTCTGTCTATTCATAGAGGGCAAAAAATTCCAGTAAGGTGTAAAAACAATTACGTGTGAGAAACCTTTTTAATTTCATTTAAACTTGTGAATATTTTGTCATTTTATTCTTTGTAGAAAACAAAATCATTTAGTTCTATATTTTCAAGAAACATCTACTGTTTGAGTGCCCTTTGTACAAGTTGTGTTAATGAGTTGGTCCAAACTGTGTATTAAAAATATTTACATAAAGAGTTAAAATGTTCAGTTGCTGTTTAATAATGAAATCCTCGATATTTTTTGCGCTGCAGTTAGTCGGGGAGCCCTCCCTAGCTGTACGTGCACCCCCCGCCCGACCCTTGGGGACAATGTTTCTCATAAAGATTGAAGCCTAAGGAACAATTTAAGACATATTCTAAAAAAAAAACTGGCTGTACTTTCGAAATGGCGGCCATATGTTAAAAAAAAACTGTTGCCAATGTTGTTTTTGTTATTTAACACAAAAATTGAAAAAGATGGACAAAAACTTTCTTGACAAAAAACAACGCGCATAAAATTTTCCACAAATTTGTATCTATACAATATTTTGATAGGAGTTACCATTTTCCAGATAAATGAGTCCAAAATTAAGAAAACATGGAAATTCATATATCGGTATACAGGGTCATTCACGGAAAGCGGGTATTAGACGTTTCTTGGGATCTGTCAAGTTTAGAAATTTGAAAATTGGTATGAAAGGGTTTTTGGATATGGCGGATCCAACGAAAATATTTTCATGCTGGTGCTACTTCCGCTTATACCGGATGTAGCACCTAACTTTGTTATTTTAAATGGAACACCCTGTATTTTATTGCATATTTCGATTCTTCATAAAATTTTAGCTTAGGTTTATGTACCATAACGTACTCTTAAACATACCGGTTTTCGAAATAATTAATATTTTTGGAGATTTTTGACGGTTCCCACCCTTCGGTAAAAAAATCAATATCTTCTATCATGTAGCCGATTAGGAAATTTTCTTTTCAAACTCTTACAAGTATCCTATGACCTAACTAAAAGTTCTCTTATGTTTTCACAATATCATACAAAGTATTTTATTTTCACAGTCGAACATTGTTTTAGTTTAAACGTCAAAAAGTCATTTTTTTCAAATGGAACCCCCTATATATTTTCACAGAATCTAATAGAGGATTGAATTCTGCATCGATTGATGTTATCATTCCCTATACCTATCTCTCTTTGTTTTCTTATTATGGACGAATATTTGTTAAACGTACAAACAAAATCAGCACTGTTTGTTAGTAGGCAATACAAGTCATAACTTGGTTCCTTTTTTATCATAAACGAGAATAATCATGTAGATAATTGATAATCATTTGTTTATTATCAAGATAACAGCTTCAAAAACGAGAGATTAGATTTATAACAAATACTTTGGGACAAAAATTTATAAAATTAATGAACACTTTGAATATAAATATTTAATGCAGCAACTGTTCAAAATGCTCTCCACTTGCATTTACAGTGGCATGGCTAATTCATGGGGATTTGTTAAAATGTAGCCCGTTCTCTGTTCTTTGGATCTTCTTTGGTAGTAGCAGGAGTGGCATAAACAATATTTTTATTACCCCGAAGGTCCAAAGTCTAAGGGGGTCAAATCAGGGGACCTTGCTGGCCATCTCCAAGGTCCTCGGTAGCAAAACCACCTTCGAACGTCGCTACTAATTCGTCATAAACTTCCCGTGGACCGCAACCATTCATTTGAAAATACATAGAATTATAAATATTTAGGGGCAAATTATCAATAAAGTTACTGTTCGCAAAATCTTCGCATATTTATTGCTATTTAAATTCTCCTCGTAGATATGATACTATCAAAAATATTGTTTATGCCACCACGGCTACTACCAAAGAAGATCCAAAGAAGAGAATACGGGTTGCATTTCAGTAAATAAATACCCACGAAATTCGCCGAGCCATTGTAAGTGCCGTAAATTCCAGGATATTGGCTTGTTTGGAGCAGAATGGAGAGCATTTTGAACAGTTGCTGCATTAAATATTTATATTCAGTGTTCATTAATTTTGTAAATTTTTGTCCCAAAGTATTTGTTATAAATCTAATCTCTCATTTTTGAAGCTATCAAAAACAAATGATTATCAATTATCTACATGATTATTCTCGTTTATGATAAAAAAGGAACCGAGTTATGACTTGTACTGCCTACTAACAAACAGTGCGGATTTTGTTTGTACGTTTTACAAATATTCATCCATAATAAGAAGACAAAGAGAGATAGATATAGGGAATGGTAATATCAATCGATGCAGAATTCAATCCTCTAATAGATTCTGTGAAAATATACAGGGGGTTCTATTTGAAAAAAATGACTTTTTGACGTTTGAACTAAAACAATGTTCGACTGTGAAAATAAAATACTCTGTATGATATTGTGAAAACATAAGAGAACTTTTAGTTAGGTCATAGGATACTTGTAAAAGTTTGAAAAGAAAATTTCCTAATCGGCTACATGATAGAAGATATTGATTTTTTTTCCGAAGGGTGGGAACCGTCAAAAATCTCCAAAAATATTAATTATCTCGAAAACCAGAATGTTTAAGAGTATATTATGATACATAAACCTAAGCTAAAATTTTATGACGAATCGAAATATGCAATAAAATACAGGGTGTTCCATTTAAAATAACAAAGTTAGGTGCTACATCCGGTATAAGAGGAAGTAGCACAAGCATGAAAATATTTTCGTTGGATCCGCCATATCTAAAAACCCCCTCATACCAATTTTCAAATTTCTAAACTCGACAGATCCCAAGAAACGTCTAATACCCGCTTTCCGTGAATGACCCTGTATCACTTAAAAGAAATAACTGTGACAATTATTGTAAGGCATATAATATAACTTATTATTATTAACATAAAAATTAAATAAAATAAACTGAAAAAAATTAATAATAATAATAATATTATAATTTGCAGACATTTATCTCGAAAACGGTAACAGTGGTATTTGGAAAACGGTAACTCCTATCCAAATATTGTATAAGAACAAAATTGTAGAAAATTGTATGCACTTTGTTTTTTGTACAGAAAATTTTTCTCCATCTTTTTTAGTTTTTGTGTTAAATGACAAAAACAATATTTGAAATTTTTTTTTTAACGGACGCAATTTTGAAAGTGCAGTCAATTTTATTTTTTAGGACATGTCTTAAATTGTTCCTTAGGCTTTAATATTTATGAAAAACTTTGTTCTAAAAGATCGGGGGGGAGTGCACGGACACTTAGGGTGGGCTCCCGTAGTAAGTGAATGTATTTTTATTTATAATTTGACAAGTATGTTGAACGATTTTTTTAAAAGGTTATCGTAAAAATATTGCCTACCTCTCTGATTTAAATACCATAGTTTACATAAAACATGATATTTTACACCCTTCTAGAGATCAGGGTGATGAATATGACCCAACTTCAATTGTATTCTGCCGTGTTATTTTACACGCGTTTCAAATTTCAAAGAGCTAATAGATGTTCTCTTATTTACAAGAAACGGTCTACATACATACATATACACATACATACATACATACACTCGGACATTTTGTACTCAATATATGAATTCAACGTGTCTGTGCAATATTTTTCTACGATTGTTATTAAAAATTTATATTCGGTTACAATATATCTGTTTCATTAAATCAAATAGGTATAACAATGAGAAAAAGCAGGAACAGGAATAAATATTAAAAATATATTAAAAATTCGTTTTATAGAATTACAGCAAATGTTTTTAATGTAGTTGTTATTTGGGCTGACTGAAGCTAATAAATTGATTGAAAATACAAATATTCAAAACATCGCGAACCTTCTTTGCCATGAAAAAATTAATTTCTGTCTCCCTTCAAGAAAGTTTTTTAAATTTAATTGTGAATAAAATTCTTTAGGGACACTTGTATCTTAGATGTTCCTTGCAGTTCCGTCACACTGGAGAACTTGTTACATAGTTGTTTTCCTTGCTTAACTCGAAATTGTTCTCTTAACATAATGTTTGTGTTGACATGTTATAAAACGGTATATCATGCATGTAATGAGTTCACGTGAAGTTATTACTTGATAGGATTACTAATTATTACAGCGGGTGACAAAAGGATAAGTTATATTGAATATTGCAGAATTTGACAGTCACTATTATTAATATTTGTTTGTGCAGTTTTATAAACTAATTAAACTATACCAAAAGGTGCTGAGAATGTTGACATGTTTTAACAATACAAATTATCGCAGAGGGTTAAGTAATAAATGCAAAAAAGGAAATAGCGCTATATATCCTAAATAAGAAACAATGAAGCAACTATGGACGCGTATTTCGGAATTGTTTTCCCTCATCAATGTTGCGTAAATAAAAGGATCTTGGTAGGATACAACAGGAACAACTAGTAAAATAAGTCAAAGTACAGCACAGAGTACTCTGCTGTTCCTTCTTATCTGTTGAGCCCAATTTGGGACCTCGACCAAACCAGTCGGCACATAAGCTCTATGTGCACGGCTCATTTCAATTCGGAGAGAAAACAAATAAATGGGAGATCGTAGGATTAAGTAGTAACTGGTCATAATCATTTTCGTTTGCACGAGACCAAGAAGAAGGTCCTAGAAAAAAAATTCATCCAACATAATACCAGACCAGTATTAAATGTCCATCCTTCTCCAGACTCCAAGAGTGAAGCATCTTTCTCCATTATTGAAAATATTTATCTAGCTACCATACCAAGAAAAGTGATCTAGCGCTCAAAGTAAATTAACCATACAATTTCAGTATATTCAACCCATCGCAAGCAAAAGGAAGGAAATACTTCAATTTATCAGATCAGGTCTCGAAGAGATAGATCGAGTGAGCGGATGTGCTGCGAAACCATCCCATGTAGACCACGATAATACTGGGTAAAACTCAGTGAAATTTTATAAAATTGAAGTGAATTGTAGCTCAAAAAATTCCGCGTAAATATGTGTCATAACAAAAGGCAAAGTGGGAATAGAATTAATATTTGAAAATAACTAATATAGAGTTATTTAAGTAACGCTCCTTCCTGCTAGGTATACCGCCGGGCCGGCCACGTCTACGATGGGTTGGATTTAGGTCATGTTTGTTGTCAGCAGCGAAAGCCACAAGACGCATGGTACAGGAGTGTGGGATGGGCAGTGTAGGTGTATGTGAAATGCGTTGCCGCATTGTGTCGTGATGTGGAAAGTTTACGCTTCTCTTTTTGTCTTTCTGCTTCTACAAATCTTCATCTTTTTCTTAGTATACTGATCCTCCCGTTTCTGATTCTGGTAGAGCATATATCGTTGAGATTTCTTTGTGGTATTTAGTTTGTCCCTCACTTTTCTTTATCAATATGCTTGACTCTTTCCTAGTTTTTTCATGATCCTATCGATTGCTGTCCTCCACGTGTAGCATGGTTTCCCTATTTTTAGTTTGTTGCTGTTCAGTATTAGCGTCTTGTTCAGTGGATGTGTTGGGTCCTTACTTTGGACATGCGCCCAGTACTTCATTGCACACATTTCTGTCCTTTTTGTAATTATCTTCATTCCTAGTAGTGTCGATGATGATGTTTTATGTAGCTCTTTTCATCTTGTTGTTTTTGCGGGTAGTTGGAGGATGTCCCTTTCAGCTTTTTTCAACCTTCTTCTGTTGGCTTTTGTCGTTGCTGCGTTTTAACTCAATATATCATCGTTGACAGTTTGATCGCTATCTACAGCCGCTTGGTCAGGCCACAGAATGGTTTGCTTTTCTCTTTGAACGGTATAATTGACCTTGTAACTCTGTATACCGTTTTAATTTTTTACTTTACAGTTTCTTTTCTTTTCGCTTGGTTCGTCAAATATTTCAATTTGTTCGTCTTTATTTTGTATATAGTCCGCTACATATTTTCGTAAATTCTTTATGGCGTTGGTGTTTATTGCTTAAAGAAGGGTGCCAAAGTCTTATGGGACTTTGGGCCCAATAAGCCCAAGTTTGTAAAATGTACGAAGTTATTGTACTTGGTCTTGCAAACAAAAAAGTCAATAGCCGTAATCCCCACAATTGAGCTATTTCTAAGATATTAGTTTGCGAAGCCACTTAAGTGCATAAATTACACTGGCCTACAAATGGAAAAAGTCATGCTCAGCAAACTAAACCAGTGTATTCCCATTTATTTCTGCTCGCTGAAATTGCATATGACCTCAGTTTTGGCCTTACTTTTCATGAATTTTTCAAGTATTTCAAAAAAGTGTTTTTTTCTTGTATGTCAAGACGTTAAATATCAGTTAATAATACTCTAGTCACCTTCATCAGAATACTCTTGTAAAACTGGTACTAGCGATAAATCTTCGGCAGGTAGTCTTATCGATTCTTGGTAATGAGCGTAAAGTGTTTCTAAATCGTTTTCTCTCTCCATCTTTGAAACAGCCCAATTTTCCGCAAATGGAAGGTCATATTTGTAATCATAAGATAGTACACTTTTCTAAGTTACATTGAGAAAAAATTGTTGGCACTCACATAGACTATTCTTTGGTACAAAAATTACAAGTTTGAGAAGGTGCCAACATTTTTTTTTTGAAAAGCACCAGTTTTAGCCCGTTTTAGGTCAAAAGTCCAATTTCTTGCCAAAAAATCTGGAAAATGGGCAAGCAGAAAATGTTGGCATATGGTTTTCCAGCGACAACGAAAATTTTCCGCCTGGTCGGAAAGTGTTATACTACGTTCCAATTATGGCCATAATTGATGTCGCCAGGTTGCCAATTGGACGGAGAAAAAATGTTGGCATATATCAAATGTTGATCGCCAAGATACCCTCTTCAACTAACACCAAGCCCCAACATGTTATACTCTGTTCCACAATTGAATATTTTCGGGAGCGACTAGTGGCAAAACCGCCAGGGGGGGAGGTCTGACTCATATAAGATAAAATACTCAGAAAATATTTGCTAAAATATAACAGCAATGCCAACATGTTATATCCCAGGCCCCATATATGTAGCTATCTCCTAGACTATTAGAGGTAATTGAGGAATTATTTTATGGAAATGATGGCATAAGTCGTGTTGCACTTATGAACGCCCTGTAGTACGTCTTTGTCCATTACCTAACCAGTAGTTAATATTTTTTTAAATATTTTTTTGTACTTATTCGCTTCGTTATTAGAGTTAATCAGTTTTTTGTGTGTGGAATCAATTTGATTTTATTTGGTGTAGTTTGAAAATATATTTTCAAGGCCGGGGGAAAGGATGACGCACATTTAGAAAGTTCACAATTTATTTAGGAAATTAGAAATTTTATTTAGGATTAAAAAATATGTATAAAAAGAGAGAGAAAATGAGTTTTTGTGCGCTATGGGTAGAAATGAGTTAGATTCTCGTTGTCGCATGTTTCAAAATTAGATGTTTAGTTTTGAAGTTAATTGCAATTTTGTTTTATTTCCTCCAATATCGGAGTGTAATTGTTGCATTGTGTCGAAAACTATTTGCTTCCCCATATGTCCTGTCCTAATTCCATTAAAAATACATCGGGAATATCCGAACATCACAACAGGAAAGTTTTCGACATATAACTTCGATTTATTTATTATTTTAATAATTATTTAGCATTTGGAAATACAGTCCCACTTGTTCATTAGAGCTCTGAGCTGACCTAACCAAAATCTAATGTTTTTACGAATTAAGTATTAACATTTAACGGCAATTTCGTTGAAGTGACCTCAAGATCATCATTATTAGGCCACTTATTTTATTTTACAAGGATTATGAGCAATTATTATCTGAAACTGAGATCACTTTACATAAAATGGCATAAGTACAAGCTATAGAAATAATAACTCATCATGTTAACTTCTCTTCAGTTAATGAACGACATTAAAACTATGAAAAGCGGCAATTAAGTAAATGATGAATGCCTGGTATTATGCAAAAATAAAAGAGGTTCCGTAGGATTTATTCCACATTATGTATTTCAACACGACGCTTGAGTACAGAAAAAAAATTGAATATGCTAATGTATTTGCTTTAAATTCTTGGAAATATATCAGTACCAGAATATAATGAGACAAAGTTTGTTAACTTTTCTTGAATTATGAGCAAATTTTATGGTAGAATATTTTCATTTAATTAATGAAGTAATAATTTATGTGCTATTACGTAGAAAAGATAGTTTTTATACATTTTAATAAAAGTAGCTTAGTGAAAGTGAAGGGTAAACATTGTAACGATGAATTTCGTTTTAAAGTTATTAACCAATAGTCTCGAAAGACTAATAAATAATGGGTTAGTACATACTAACAGGGATAAAGCAGATTCATCGTTACGAACGAACTATTTCTCTGTATCTATAGTAATTTGGTAACTAAGAAAATGTGATGGATCTAGCAACCATTTACCGTAAAAGGCAATGCAGGAGCTCATTTATTCATTCTTACCCCGGGAATCAAATAAGTTTCATAACCTTAAACTGTTGATATGAAATAAAATATACAATACTGACTTAATAGTGAGTGGTTCTGAAATTCAGAGTAGAGATCTGTCCTAATCTGAGTACGCAATGCTGGCTTATCATTGAGATCTGTCCGATATAAGTTCCGCAGAACGAGATCGTCCGAATTTGTGATTACGTCATTTGTGATTACGTCATTACGATCATATTAATCCAGTAAATAAGCCGGAAAAAAGTGTAAAATGTGGAAAAGTGGTGGAACAGCATCGATTTGAAAAATTCCTTTTTTCACGTGTTCCTTAACCCCCAGGAACATTCATCAGTATTGATCCCTGCATTACTTCCGAAAATGAGAAAGTAGGGGATGGCCAATATAGTGGTGGTGCAATGGAAAAATTAGCTATATTTTGTTTGTTTTGAGCAAGTAGAACTTTTTTGCAAGTTCTTATATTTTAGAACATAACACTTATAGTCTAATAAGAAAAATGATTGCTTCTACCTCTAAGAGGTAGGAGCAATCATAAAGTAAAACGGTCAATAATTAACAAAGTACTGAGAATGAATTATTGAAACTTATGTATGTTTTTGGGGTCGCTGATCACGAATGTGAAGTCAGAAATTAAAAATGTTTTGTTGTAATTTTGAGAAATTAGCACTTTCTTAGCAGATTGTTACATTTTACGACAAAAAAGTCATCTCCCAATAAGAAAAATAATTATTCTTACCCCCAAGAGGGTGAAAAGCTGCCCTAAAGTTAAAAAATAAGTATAAAGGAAGTATAAAGGAAGTTCTGGGAATTTATGAAATTAACATTATTTATGATTTTGGAGTTGCTGATTCGAATCACCTGTAATACATTATAACTGTAACATAAGCTTATAATAGACACAAATACTTACACGCATGCGATGTCCAATGACTTGTGCGAGAATATCAAAAAAGTATAAGAACTATTATTATTCCTTTATATTTGAAAATATTGTGAGATTTTACCGCCAAACGAGCAATATATTAATTTGCTAAAAATCATACAAAAAAATCATTTTGAAGGTCTTTTCTTTAAGGTCGGATTTTTTCAAAATAGTACAAAGGTTGTCAGTTTTTCTATATTCATCTTAAATGCGTCAATTAAAAAAAAACGTTAAAAGTTAACTTCTATCTCCTAAGCTATTATCTTTTTCTTTAGTTTATTGTCATAATTTTTTGTCTCTAGTAACATTCAGTAAGATACTTCCCGGCTAAGTTATTTTTTAACCGTAAAGCCAAAAAAAATCATTTTTTCAAAAATTTTCAAAATACATTAAGTGTAAAATCTTTTAGATAATGCATCGATCACGGTCAAAATTTGAGCGTATACATAATAGTTAAGACTCACAAAAAAATACTATTTGGAATTTTCGTCTCAATTTGGAATTTACTGGAACCAAAAAAACGGACACTATTTTGTGTAAAAAATCAAAATTTTGCCTTCATTTTAATTGTATCATTTTTGATTTTGTAGATATCAAAATTTGCCTAAATAAAATTTTGAGCTAGCGAAATAAGCTTTAATCTGGTTAAAGGTACATGAAAAAGGTTTCTTAAATCGTTATGACTGTTTGAAGCGGGTTACCAATTCAGGGTTACGTTCAAATGAACCTAATATTAGCTGTATCTCGGCAACGATGAGCCTAAACAAATTTTTATTTCATGGATTATTTTTGTTATTTCATGAGCTAACCTTTTTGTTATAACAATTTTTTTCGAAAATGTGATCCTCTTTGAGTAATTTGCTTAAAACCTTTGAAAAATCAGTGGTTTTGCTTAAAAATTAACGTTTTCAACCCCCTGTAGCTCGACGGGTATTAAAGCAAAAATAACGTTATAGTTTTTTTTTGTGGTAGAATTCGACGATCTACACGCTTCAATAGACATTCTTTTTCGAAACTCCTGGATTGGGGTGAAACTCACCCCCAACGAAAAGGTATCCTTATTGCTTTTTAATATTTTATATTTGACCCATTTTGAATCAAACTATACAAAAATATTTGAATTTAAAATTGCTGAAGCGAGATCACCAAGTTACTGTACTAAAAGGACTTAATACCATATCATTTTAAATCAAAATATACGGAGCGTTTATTCTTTCAAAGTAAATTATTTTGTTTTGTCTTTTTCAAACAATATACAATTATTTTTCTGTATGCGGATTTAAATTGCTTCGAATATATCCAATATATGTAGTCCTTAAATTTTCTAAACATCTCAAAGACTATGTCCTGAAATCAAAGTGCTCTCTTAGATGATCCACCTTATACTGTTTCAAATGTTAAATAACTACTCCGTGTTAGACTCAATAAAAAGTAATAAAAGAAAACAGTGCTAAATTCTTTATGAAAAGGGTTGGTTCACGATTTAACATCAGAGCAGGGGTTTAGGATTAAATGAGTATTTTTGGCACGACACGTTATGCGGGCATCTACTTTTATCGGCTTAAAGGTAATATGCTGTTCAATGTCTTAGAAATGGTTGCGCCATCAAAATCATTACATAATCAGTTAGAAAGAACATAAAGCTGGATCAAGGTGGTCGATACTGCGTTATTTAAAAAAAAAATAATGGCTCAAGTGTAAACGATGTCGCGAATTTTCGCCTTTGACATAGCGCGGAGGTTACTATAGTCCATAATAGTTAGATATTTTAATATGAAGGTACGTTTCAGCTATTGGTCTATCCTCATTGGCATGTTATATTGCATATAATAATAACAAATACGCTCGACAGCAAAAATAGGCTATTTACTAATTCAAAATACAAAAATTTAACTTTTTAGTGTTAGAGACCTCGAATATATGTTCCAAAATGCGCTTTATCAGGAAGGCAAATCTTGTTGCAGAATATTTTACAATCCTTGAGATTATCCAGCAGGACTATCCAGCAAGCGATAATTGGTCCATCATTAATGAACTACCTGCATACTTTCACTTCATTATTGCATTGGTAGAGTACTGGCAAGGAGCGGTAAATTATTGATAAAATGAGACACCGGCTAGCAATCGGCCATCAGGCATACTACCAATAATGGCGGTATATTTTAATTATTAACACTTATATTGCACCGTTTTCTTTTTTTTTTTGAAAAATTAAGTAACACTGTAATTTCTTGTAATATTAGTTTTTACAGGAGCCTTAAGGCAGTGGATTACTTAATATAGTTTTTTTTTGTAAATATTTATTTATGTATATGTCATGGTTGTTATGTTGATGTTCTTTTTAACCGTGCATACTTACTAAAAGAAGACGCCAATTAGTTGACCGACGGTGTTTAAGAAAAATTTAATTTATAACTAACCAACCAATAAATTCAACTATACGTTAATAGATGGTTATGTTTATTAAAAAAAAATATTTTTGTTTGAGACTTATTTTAACTAATTAGACGAACGCAAACGTATAAACAAACAAAAAAATTCATGATATATCTAGATAGCATTAATTTCTTAGGGAAATCTGATAAGCGGAATTATAAATGTGCTTGATTAAACTTTAGAAGTAGTGTAATTCTAGTTAGACCATGGTTAGACAATCACTTTCACGACAGGTGGATTGGCCGCTATGGACTAACAGCATGGCCAGCTCGTTCACCAGATCTAACCCCGCTGGATTACTTCTTATGGGGAATTTAAAGCAAAGTATACGCAAGCGATTTCGAAGACGACGTAGATTTACTGAAGCAAAAAATTGTAGATGCTGCTGCACCATAAATGAAGATGTGATCTCTGCCTATGAAAAATTTAGAAAACGATTAGAGATTAGAGATATGTGTACCAGTAGGAGGTCTACATGTGGACTAGTTTTCAACTTAATTGAATAAATTGTTATTTTTTTTGAAACATGTTATTTTCTTATTTTGCGACTAAACTCCGTACTTTTCTTCATAGTTGAATAAACTTGGTTAAATAAAATTTTCAACAAACATGTAATAAAAAGTAGTTTGCTTAAAGTCGATTTCATATTTTCTAATTTTTAGAATACCCTATATAATTTAAATTAAGTTTGACAACAGTTTCTGACTTCCTAAGATAAACAAAGGTTTACAGGTTTACAAGAGTGCAGTACCCCATCCGGGGTATACGATCTATTTTCTAAAACGATTCATAAGTTAAAAATAACTAATAATAAAAATAAACTCAGAAAACTTTACAATGCTGTTGCTTTGTAGACATGAAAACCATGAAATGTGAGAGACTATTATAATAGGAACGTAAATGTTACATATTGATATTGCAGTGTATTATAATTTTCATTCGTTCCGACGCATTGGTATTCCTGCTGGTTTTAGAAAAATTTGTGGAATTTAAGGTTAGTTTATGGTGGCCCAATAATCTTTCAGCCTCTCTACTAACTGTTCTAGTAAATACGCTTAACGTGGAATATAATCATATTTCAGGTGTGTCTACAATTTTAGCCAATTAGCCGATCAGGATTTGGGTAATTCAATTATAAGTACAGTCTGTGCTAAATGCAAAGCATAATGTTTACAACTTTGTAAATAGTCATATAAAAAAAAATTGAATACAAATTTCAGTTATTTCACATGCTTAATATCAAATGATTTAAAATTATTTCCACATCTAGTGTAAGAAGAGTACCTAACGCAAAAAAAAAAATTGAAAATTTTTATTCTTCAAATAGGCTTAAAATGTCATGAAACGTCGATATTTTGTTTGAGCAAAAAAAATGTCTGTCTGTGGGTCTGTCTGAATCGTTTTTTTGTGCGCACGATTACTCTGCAACTGTTTAAGATATTGACTTGAAATTTGGTACATGTAGGTATTTTAACGAATCTGGAATTAGATTATATTTTGATCTTATTTCGTGGAAGGGTTTGGGGTAAATAGTTAAATCAAGAAAGTAAGAGTACATAAAATTTTTATTTAATATGGAGAGAAGCTAAGGTCTGAAAAAATTTTCTGGCATTAGCTTCCCCCACCTCACTATTAAAGGGTGCGAAAAAAATAAAATTGTGACTTAGTGTATGTACAAGAACCAAAGGCCTCAATTTTTTTTATTTCATTCACCCCCACTATCACCCCCCATCCAACCACCCCCACTACCGGTGTGGCATACCGTTTTATGGGTTTTGGGGTAGCCGATTTCAAATATTATAGTACTAAGCAATCATTTCCACTTACAAAAGTTCTTTCGTTGTGAGAGACTTGGATAGAAAATTTTAATGTGGAGGTAGTGATTCCTTCGGCAGCGGTTTATATTCTTCCCCTTCTGAATGAGACTAGCATTTTTTGTATGCTCATCGTTAAAGCAAAAGGCATTTTGGACAAAAATTTTTTAACAGGGGAAAAAGAACTATGACCAATCGAAAATGATAATCTGTTTATCAGAATATTAATTTCTAATCTAGGAACTGAAATTAGCCCAGTGAGGTTGCTAGCATTGAAGATTAAAATGCTTATAATTAACACTACTGAATGAGGGGCGAGCGTAGACACGTCTTCACTGTGTATGTATCTATCTCCTAAAATAGTGCACGTGTGCGTCAGTGCGCGCGTACTAACAAAAACTCATTTCCTTAATTTTTAAGTGTTTTTAAAACTATTCTAGTTATAGTAATGAAATTGTTAGGTTTAAGTCTTTTCCCTTGGACAAGAATCCTAACTTCGCATTCCATCTGTTGTTCCAGCTTGGGTCGAACCCGCTTCATCCGGCCGTACGTTCACCACGACGCTGTGCGATGTGGTTGTGCGGTCGGCTCTGAATGGGAATCCGATTCGGGTGCATATTTGTATGTCTAATATTTAATAAATTTGTTTGAATTGAATTGAATTGAATTGACTGTGTATGTATCTCGATTCTCCAGTGAAGCAACGTGGAGCGCGGTTAGTACTTGGATGGGTGACCGATCTTGGGAAACACAATGTATATCGGTGGATACGCGGAAGCTATGTAATTTCATGACGAGGATTACGTAGTGGATATACCATCCTTCGGAGGGGATGTAAAGCAGGCGGTCCCTTGTCTGTTAAATGTTAGGCAAGTAAAAGATCCCTACTCTTCTTATGAGAAGAGGTTCGGCAAAATTTCCAGGTTGGGGGTAGCTCGTCTCCTGGCCTCGGTGATAGGCCCTGGTAGCGGAAATAGGCCGACGTTAAATAAATAGATAAAAAAAACACTACTGAATGAATAATGTGCCATACAGCGTGTCCGGAAATAACATCAGAATGTTTAAAGAGTTGGATTCCCCACTCAAAAATTATAAAAAGACTTAAAAATTTCTAATTCAGTAAATACCAAACTAAGATATTTAAACGGTATGATAATGAAGAAATAAAAAGGAATACTTACACTACAATTACTCGTTTGCTTTTTATTTAATCATGGAAGATTCCCTTCGCATCTTTACATGATTGGTGTCAAAGAAAATGGTTTTGTGAATGTGGAAGTTCAGGAGATAAATCATATCTTTCTGGGCTGCCCCAGACATGAACAGGAAACTAATAGTTTATTCAAAAATTATTAGAGAAAAATCTTGCTCTGCCCTTGAATATGAACTATATTTTGGGTTTTAAACCTAAGGAAAAATTATTTTATTATCATGAAATTTCTCAGAAAATGTGACATTCAGATATAAATAATAAATAATAAAATTTGTGCTGTCAGTGGTTTAGGGAAATCGTTTCCTTTGTAGTCCATTTTAAACCTCTGTTAATTAACCCTTTTCTTCGTGGTCTATTTCATGTACGTATATTTAATAGTCATCAAGACGGGCCCCTTGATGTGAAAAGAATGTCCCCTGTCTTAATCCCCGTTTCGTTTATTAGGTGGAAATTAACGGTAAAGTATATTTTTTGGGATTGAATTTACACTTTTACACATAATTTGTTAGTCTGTTAGAGGCTTTTGGCTAAAGGAGTAGATCCAAGGCCAAAATCGAAAAAAAAAAGAAAAAGAAAAAGATATTAAAACTCTAAACTAATAGTTGTGCTCGAGGTTACGCAATCCACCAACAGATGACCTGCATCTAAATTAGAATAAATGTTAGAATCTAGGGTCCATGATGTATATTTTAATAACCAAAGAGTTGGTAATACGGTAATTTTTTATGGTCGGTGATAAATAAAATGGAATCCTTGTTCAATTAAAAGTCAATGTTTCGAAACTTTTTTTTTCGTTTTTCAAAGGCTCATTGTAAATTTTAACAATGCTAGTTTTAAATAAATTTTACAATTTATATTAATTGCTTATATTCGGGTAGTTGCTTTTGTCAAATTTACAGGAATAGGTTACGAAAGACGATCTAATAATATAATCATAGTAATCAAAACTTCCCTCTCTGTTTTTCACACTTTTATACTCAAAGTCTTACCGGACGTTTTATGATTCATAAATTATTCTATATTTTAATATTGTATATTTTTCTTCAGAAAGTTGTATTAACTGCATGCGAAATATTATTGCCATCCGTCACATTATATCTTTAATTTATTTAAAGTGACTACCCTGTATATTTTTCATATTTTTCTTCTTTGAAAGTTGTGTTAACAACATGCGAAATATTATTTCTCACATTTTTTCACAATTTTTTTTAGGGCGACCACACTGTAATTTTTTTTTATATCTTTCTTTCACAGTTGTGATAACTGCATGCCAAATATTATCGTTCTCCATCACATTTTTTCATTATCTGTTTATATGCATATTTTTTTCACATTTTTCATTTTTTGCAGTTGTGTTAACTGCGTGCGTAATATTATCGTCCTTCGTCACATTATTTTAAAATTTTATTAGGGTGACCACCCTGTATTTTTTCATATTTTTCTTCATTGACAGTTGTATTAACTGCATGCGAATATTATCGTCCTCCGCCGCATTTTTAAAATATTTTTGGCTGACCACCCTGTATATTTTTTTTCATATTTTTCTTCTTCGACAGTTGTGTTAACTGCATGCTAAATATTATCGTGCTCCGTTACATTTAAATTTCTTTTTTTTTTTCACTTCGTATATGTTTTTCTTCTTTGACATTTGAATTAATTGCATGTAAAATATTATTGTCCACCGTACCATTTTAAAAAAATATGTTTTTTGATAACCCTGTATATTTTCTTTTTCATATTTTTCTTCTTCGATAATTGTATTAACTACATGCTATTATCGTCCTCCTTCACTTTGTTAGAGTGACCAACCTGTACACTTTATTTTCACATTTTCCTTTGACAGTTGTTTTTTTTATTCTATTTATTTAACGTCGGCCTGTTTCCGCTACCAGGGCCTATCACCGATGCCAATAGACGAGCTACTCCCAACCTGAAAATTTTGAAGAACCTCTTCTCTTTTGAAGAGTAGGGATCTTTTACTTGCCTAACATTTAATAGACAAGGAACCGCATGCTTTACATTCCCTCCGAAGGATGGTACTATGTAATCCTCGGCTTGAAATTACATAGCTTCCGCGTATACGCTGATATACAAGCCGCTAGAAGGTAGAACGAGATCGCTGTGTTTCCTCAGATGGATTTCACCCATCCTAGCCGCACTGAACGTTGCTTCACTGGAGTATCGAAATACATACGCAGTCAAGACGCCTCTACGTCCGCCGTTTGACAGTTGTATTAACTGCATGCGAAATAGTATCATCCTCAGTCACATTTTTCAATTTTTTTTTTGTGACCACTTGTATATATTATCGTTTCATATTTTTCTTCTTCGACAGTTGTGTTAACTGTATGCTAAATATTATCGTGCTTCGGCACATATTTTAATTTTTCTTTGGGTGATCACCCTGCATATTTATTTCATATTTTTCTTCTTATATTAACTGCATGCGATATATCGTCGTCCGTCACCTTCAAAAAAAATTTTTGGTGATCTGTAAGTATATATATATATATATATATTTTTTTTTTTTTCATATTTTTCTTCCTCCTCTTTTACTTCAACTATATGCGAAATATTTTTTTTTTTGAGTGACCACCTTGCATTTTTTTATATTTTTATTCCTTGACAGTTGTATTAACTATATGTCAAATATTACAGTCAGAGAAGTGGTAGAGTGCGCTAGAAATAGACCAGGTAGATTTAGCGTACGATATTTTTATTAAGAAAATTAAGGAGATAATGGATAGTCATTAGACAAAAAAAAACTCAAAATTACCAAAGTACATCAAAACCATGGATGACGAGAGGCATAAAAATATCATGTGTATGAAAAAGAATGCTTTACAGACTAAAGATATCGGGAGAGGTAAGTGAGGACTACTTCAAAAAATATTCGTACATACTAAGGAAAGTTATTAATCAAGCAAAAAAGCTAAATAATACGGAATATATTTTACACTCCGAAAACGAGGCAAAAGCAACTTGGTCTTTAATAAAGAAAGTTACAGGCAAGGACAGAGGTAGATATCACAAAGATTACTGAAAGCAATAACTCAATTTTTCTAAGCGGTGTAACTGAAGATGAGAATACAAGTGTATCAAAAACTTGAAAAATAAAAGCTCTGTTGGGGAGGATGAAATTCCAATTTCACTCCTAAAAAAAGTGGCTGATCTTATTTTGCTTCCCTTGGCGCATATAATCAATCTCTGCTTAACAGGTGTATTTCCAGATATTTTGAAAATGGCGCATGTAAGAGCAATTTATAAGAACAAAGGTAAAAAAGTTGAACTTAAAAATTATAGACCTGTCTCTCTTTTGTCAAATATTAGCAAGATATTTGAAAAGATTATATATGAGAGATTAATAAGCTTTCTCGATGATAATGCGGTGATCACGGATTGTCAATATGGTTTTTGTAGAGGTCAATCAACAACAAAAGCTATTTATCAGGCTTTAGTAAAAGTGCTAGACTCAATGAATGAGAATAAACATACGTTAGCTGTTTGTTTAGACCTCTCGAAGGCATTTGACAGTGTAGATCACGGCATTATGGTCGAGAAGCTGGAAAAGTATCCAATAGAAGGCAGTCTGTTGTGGAAAGAGACAAAGATGGCAATTTAATTAAATCCAGAACTATATATATATTAACAAAGGTGTACCACAACGGTCAATTCTTGGTCCTCTGTTGTATGTCCTATATATTAACGAAATACCAGCAATTGTTCAACATGATATCATTTTATATGCGGATGATACCTCTGTGATTCTCAGTGAAAACAGTAGGGAAGCTGCCAGTATGGAAATTGCAAATATTATGGAAATGCTCCAAACTTTATTTTGAGGCAATAATTTATTAATGAATGCAGAAAAGATACAAATTTTAAATTTTGGTGTTAGAGGCAACCACAGAATGGAACTTAATGTAAATGGTTCGCAGATAGAAACTGTAAATACAGTTTCATTTCTGGGAATCAAAATAGACCAAAAACTTGACTGGAAAGCACACATTGATACTCTCGTACTGGATATATCAAAGTATTGCTATGCCTTAAAAATTATAAATAACAGGGTAGGTGCCATGGCAGCTCTAAACTCGTGTCATGTATATATCGTATCTAAGATTCGATACGGGATCTTATTTTGGGGAAATTCGGTTGACGCACGGAAAGTGCTGATTTTACAAAAGAGATGCGTAAGAACTATATTTAAAATGGAAAAGACAGAAAGTTGCCGATTGATTTTCAAAGAAAAACGCTTACTTACAACAACTGCCTTATATGTGTATTAGGCAATAAAATTTATAGTCCAGAACAAGGGATTATTTATAGGTAACCAAAGGGCACACAATTATGACACAAAAACAAAAGACCAGATAAAACTAAATTCAACTTCATACAAAAAAATGTACATAACAACCTAATTAAAATTTGGAATAAAATACCCTTACAAAAAAGAAGTTTGCCGGGAGGAATTTTGTTAAGAAACGTGAAAGAATACCTATTGGACAATCCTTTTTATAATATGAACGAATATTTTAGTAGCGAAATGATATAATGTCTATAGGATATTGCTTATATTCTGTTTAAGTATATGGGCAACACTAAGAGTGGATATTTTATACATGTTTTTGTTTTTTCTTGTATATTATACACTTATATTTTTATGTATTTTACACACTATATGTTTTATATGTACTAGTTATAGACAATAAGTTTCTTTGTTTTGTAAACTTAATGACATGTTCTATACCCACTGAGGAACAAATAAACTATTCTATCTATCTATCTTACTGTGTTCCGTCATTTTTCTCCATTATTTATGTTTTTATGGGGTCCATATTTCTCATCGGCATTCTTCGATGACAGTAGCGTCAACTACCTACCAAATATTATCCTTCTCCGTCAAGTGATTTTGTAGATATTGCGCCAACAGGCAGGCAGACAGATTGACGGAATTAAATGGCTTTAATTTTCGTAATATACGTACTCTGAAATGAAAAAATCCGGAGAAATCTCGATTTTTTTTCGATTACAATACTTTACCTTTACTTTACATTACATCTTGTTGTTCACTTTATAACTTTACCATAGTAATGAACATTTGACAAATTCAATTCACAATACGATCGCCTGTATGTATATGCCGAAGAGTGGGGAGTAAACAAATTTTTGAAAAAAATTGAAGCCGCCTTCAAAAAATGTGGCTAAATATTATGAAATAAAATTTTACTGTCGTCCAATTAATTGAACCTTGTTACCTAATGTAGATATTGGAGTCGTTTAAAAATACATTTGAATTCGCTATTTGCTCATTTTTACATCCGTGAGACGTAATTATATACTACTGCGCACCGTTTTTGGCAATTTCTTCCAGTCAACCACCGTTTAATCCACTTTAGTCGCCATCCGAAGCACAAGTGAAAAACCACTGCCTACGGAATCACTACTTCCATATCCAGACTTTATTATTGTGTTAATAATTGTACTTTTATTGCTGTGTGTGTGTGAGAAGTCTAATTTTTCCTTTGCACTGCTGGGCATTTCCGTTTATTCGCTGTGGCTACTCAAGCCCTGCTTTTCTGGCGTTTGAGGAGAGAGATGTTCTTCCACTTAATTAGGAACTGGCCCCTGAGTAACTCGTGCTAAAGCTTTTTCAAGCATCCATTCCGAATTGAGAGATGTTAGTACTGTAAATCAAGAAAAATAAAACTACGGAGTACAGAGAATGACCTGCTAAATACTGTGTTTCACCAGATATGAGTAGTGATGTGATTTATGCATAACACGTCACTGGCTGGTTGTAAAACTTATCCTGTTTTTATTTTCACAGCCTGGTATTTATTAACTTGTTGTAGCACTCTATCTATTCTATTCCTAATAAAAGAAAGATCAATAACATACATTTGTATTATCAAAGAAAATATTTATTTTACAATTTATTTACTGGCTACAAATTTAAGTAGTTAGAAACATTTATAATAAAATAATATAAAATATATTCTACGCAAAGAATTTTATTGAAAGTGTTTTTTTATAAGATTAATGTAATCCTCTGAGAAAAGAACCATCTAGTGCATTATAACCTCTACATGAATCATGCAGAATGAGTGTGTAAACTTTAATATTTTCAGTAAATTTATACTTGCACGTTTCAATTTCCAATTTAATGTCCACGGTGGATGATTTCACAGCATCAGGTTGATGGAAGCAATCAATCATAAATAATGAATTGAAAGTTTTCTAACCAGCCAGTAGCATGTAATATTCTCAGTAAGTATATGCGAATGTAAATGATATATGCATGCTCCATATCAGGGAATGGCGATCGCTGCCAATGTCGTTTATGCTAAAGTACGGAAAAAGCAAATAAAATATAATAAAATATATGCTATTATCATGTTCAAGAATTTATTATAATATTCTTATAATTCGGTCCTTCACGAATTTTCAAAAATGGAGAAATATAATAGTGGAGGAGTTAATGTTGTTATTTAATTTGGAAGAAAAATTCGAAGCGAAACATATTAAAAAAATTATTAACTTTGACTAATTAAATGAACTGCGAAACTGCAGTGACGCCATAAGACTGGTTAGCTGTGAAATTATATGCAGAACAGAAGAAGAGGAACAAACTGACGCATCGTTCGCTGTATTTTTCACCATTTTATCAATTAACGGCTATTTGTATCTATAATTTCTTGCGATCTCTAATTATTATCTTTAATTCAATATTAAAATCGTTTTCATTTAAATGGTACAGTGAAATTAAGATTTTAATTCGGACAAATTTACATAAAGCTGTTCTCGACGGCAATATATTCCAGGGAACCGTATTATTACCATATTAAAAGTCCCCGTGCCGAACACTCATAAAATTCAGTCGCCATCTTGGATTATATAGTTTTTAGAGATTTTTTCGTAAATGGTCAGTTTTTTGAAAATTGTACAAGACAGAAAATTTACTTGAAATACTTGAAATTTACTTGAAAATACTTGAAATACTTGAAATATATGTAAAATGACCCATAGTTTGCTATACTTTTTTTAATAATAAACGAAACAAAACAATTAAATTGACTACAGATTAAAAAAATAAATAGTTTAAATATGTTTAGTTAGTTTGATTAAAAAATAGAAATATATGACTTTCAACAAATTGAAGACCTAAAAGATAAAAATTTCATTAACAATATGCCATTATCTGTAAAAAAAACTTTTACCACAAAACTTAAGGCAATTCTAGTTCATCATCGTCTTGAACCGTCATGTTTGAACAAGAATTTGGCAGATTTTACATAAAGCCATAAAACACAAAGTTGATTTTCTAGCTACAAGAATATCCACAACCAGTTTTGAAGCTACAAAGTAAAATTCATAATGAAATTTGGTACTCACTGTTGTAATAGGAACCAGATCTGTTTCAATTCCATTCCAGCCCAAATCTTTGGGATTTAATGATCCACTTCTGTATCTAATAAAAAGCACTCATATGATATTTTGCAGCATCTTTGGTGGGTGAATGAATTGCAAATTCAAAATTTCCATGAAGATTGTGATGCGTCGTAATGGTGTTGTATGTATAAAATCTCCACTCATCAATAGTTTTAACATTTTCTTTTTTATTACCATAGAGACGCATTATAAAATTTTCTTAAACTGTAATTAATTTATTTGCATCCTCATCAGGTCTGTTAAATATTTTAATACGCTTAATCAAATTCTCATTCCTTTGGACAAGTTTTATAGCAGCATTTTTACCGTTTTTATAAAAAGAAGATGTTGTATCACAACCGGATCTGGCATGTAGAAATGACAAGACTTCCTTTATCCTAGCAAACATTGCACATCGAAATATTTCTGAATCGATCTGATTTAGATGCTGACTTGGTCTTAGCATATGAAGGTTTTTATTACAATGGTGTATTAAAAGGACCACCTAATCAGTATCATCACCTACTACAATGACATTTTTATTGGTTTCTGCCAGTGTTATAGCAGTAGATACAATTACTGTATCAGCATCATCTGGGGCCTGTATAACGGAGATTCCAAATTTTCTTAAAATCATTGTCAATCATTGTTCAATAAAATGTTTCTTATTTTTCCTATTCGAGACGAAATCAGCAATTGAAGACATTGTCTTGTCGGTGACAGCAATTTCGATGTTACATTTTGCTTTAACAGATTTTCTTCGTTGTTCTTGGTTCTTAATATTTAATGTGCCACTATGCCACGAATATAATTTTTCCTACATGTTTTATGTACAGAAGTTTATTCAACACCCTCAAAATGTTTCCACTTATCATCATTTCTCGTTTTGTTTGCATTAATTAGTGTCACAAGTTCCTCGATTTAACACATACACTCTCATCTTTGAAAAGCCATAACATTGTATAAGATACACGTATTAGCTTCCCTATTGCCTTGAAAATATTTTCCAGGAACAACAAATAACTTTTTAAACGATCACTCTGTCAAATATAATCCAACTTATTAACACACTATTTATATTAAGTATAATACTAATAAATACTAATTATTTAGCAAACAACTACCGGTCATAGACACAAGCAACAATTAGTAATCTACTGTGAAGATCGGCCGCAGTAGTCCATGTAAAATGCGGGGTTTGACGCTCGGAATGCCCCCCTCATCGGGACCACTTGTATTTTGTTTTTTGGGTCGCTGATCATGAAAATCGGGATACCGCGGCTCTAAAAATAGTGTGTCACCCCTAAAAATGCCAAAAACCACCCCTTTTGGGTTTTTTTTCGCGGTAATGGAATAATACTGTAAAATAATGTTATGAATGAAGTGTTTATTTATCAACAATATTTCTACCTTCTCTTTCACTTCTCTGCAAGCTTGGGGGAAACATTTTTTTAGTATTTTTTTCGACGGAACTTTATCAAAAATTATAAGGAAACTAAAATGTGTATATCTCTACTTATTTTCTAGTTCAATTTAAAGGCGATATAGGGGTAGTTTTCACCCCTGAGGGGTTGGAAAAAAAATTGTCTTCATTTTACAATCCCCATTCATCTAAATTCAAATCAAAAAGTGAAAGAAAAAAAAATCCATAATTTTTCCATTTTACATCAATTTAGAGGTAGTTTTACCCCCTCTGGTTAACTCTCAGCATAAAAGTTGTCCTTATTTTAGATGAGCAAACTGATCTAGCAAAATATCATTACAATTACCACATTCATAGCATTATTTTACAGTATTATTCACATTACCGCGAAAAAAGGGGTGGTTTTTGGCATTTTTAGACGCTCTATTTTTAGAGCCGCGGGACCCCGATTTTCGTAATCAGCGACCCAAAAAACATAAAATGGTCCCAATAAGAGGGGCATTCCGAGCGTCAAACCCCGCGCGAATCTACATAAATCTTGCGCCTCTCATTAAACAATTGCGTTTTTTTTTAGGGTTCTGGCACTTCTACATATGGGGACTTTTATTATATTAATAAGTACATATACATATACCTATATCCATTTCCGGTGAAAACAGATTTATGTAAATTTGTCCGAATTTTCAGTGGTTTTCAAGCTAATTTGACTGCGCTAAAAGGAAAATTCATAAATCTATGATTAGAATATGAAAGGCTGAGAGTTTTATTCATCAAAATGATTGTAAATTATAATGGACAACTGTTTCTGTGGCAGTAGGTGCATGGTATATGTTAAATTTTAAGCGATTAGTCGATTGCTATGTTCTCTAATATTAATATAACCACAAAGTTTAATTGTCTATTTACCTTCATTATGAACTTACTACTAGAGGAATTCAAAAAATTAAGTTCCTTTCTGTATCGATCCATATACAAAAAAACATCGTCTACTAGACAAGTCCAATACAAAACATGTATATTTAGATCATTATTGTTCTTAAAAAGTTAATTTTCTAAAGACCATGGCAGGTTAAGATAAGTGTCCGTGCCTTTGCCACCTTTTTGCGTGTGGTTCCTTCCAGTGATGTATCTTTGGTAAGCTACTACCACAAAAATTTTGACCTCAAAAATTTCATAATATCTGGGAATTTTTTTTTCGAAAATCCAAAAAAAATTTTTTTTTTTCTTAATCAAGTGAATCAATTTGTTTGACTTCACATATATTGTAAATCTACTCGTGACAATCCATTAATGATTGTTTCAGGAAATTTTTCACGAAGAAAAAAAAAATTATGCTTTTGAATTTTTTGAAAAATTCAAATACGTACTTAGGTACACGTTAGAGACGCCCACCATTTTTTTAATTATACACCATACAATAAGCTACAACATATATTTTACACAAAACTCTATCTTGGGGGTAACGTAGTCAGATTGGAAAAGATAATGTCAGGAACATAAAAGGATTTTAATGCCATGGGCGTATGAAGAACTTTGTGAAGCTTCTAGCTTTAATTCAGTTTATAAGCCCTTAAAAGATATTTTGTCGTTTTATTTTGTTTAATTTTCCGCTCTGAATTAATTTTTTAATATTACACCAAAGGAATTGTGGAACTGATAATTCGAGGTTTTGCCGGAGGCGCCACGTGCAACATGTCTTTTAATTTTCATATTTTGAAGTTCATGATATATTATGAGGCCATTCAAAAATTATTCGTTTTCAGAGGGGAAGGGAAAATGTGACAAAATGAACGATAGGAGAGGTACGAAAAGTTCTCACAAAAAATAACTTATATTTAGCATTTCAATTTCGTTCTCTTGTGGTAAACTATTCAACAGAATTTTTTTTAAGTTTAATCGGAGAGGGAAGGTTTGCAAACGAACGTTGGTTTAATGGGGTGTTTGACAAATGTTACAAGCGTAACTAATATTAAGAGTAATAACGTTCTTAATTGGCCGATATTAACATTGTTTTTAAACTCAAAATAATCATATTTAACGTGCCTTTTATTTATCATAGTTTTCGTTTGTGTTTACTTATTGTAATTATTTAGCGAGAGTGGCGTTACATTCAACCATGTCATTAAAATCAATTTTACAGTTTTTGATTAGTTTTTAGTTTTTTAGTTTTTTTTCTTAATGAAGTGAACCAGTTTGTTTGTATTTTACATATATTGTAAATCTACTCATGACAATAATTATTAATGATATTTTCAGAAAATCTTTTCATGAATAAAAAAAATTGATGCTTTTGAATTTTTTGAAAAATTTAAAAGTACTGTCGTGAGCAAAAAAATAGGACAACTATTTTTTCTAATGTAAATCTGTCTCTATTTGCACACTTGCAATGAATTTTGACAAATGACTGATAATGTCACAAAAATTAAAGTTTTAGATTTTAGCAAAAATACGTTATAAGACTTGTCCCATTTTTTTGCGCACGACAGTACTTAAAGTAGACCACACACTTATTGTATTAATTATTATTATAGAGATTAAAGGCGCCGACATTTTTTGAGTGCATAGTAAATCTGAAGACAACTTATAGACGTTATTTATTTTAGTTATTTTTCATTTTTTTGTGAGAACTTTTCATATACCCTCCTATCGCTCATTTTGTCGCATTTTCCCCTCCCCTCTGAAAGCGAACGTATTTTTTGAATGGCCCCATAATATATCATGAACTTCAGAATATAAAAATTAAAGACATATCTTACACGCGGCGCCTCCGGCAAAAGCTCGAATTATCAGTTCCGTAAATTCCTTTTGTGCAATATCAAAAAATTAATTCAGAGCAGAAAATTGAACAAAATAAAACGTCAAAATATCTTTTAAGGGCTTAGAAACTGAATTAAAGCTTCATAAAGTTCTTTATACGTCCTTGGCATTAAAATCCTTTTATGTTCCTGACATTATCTTTTAGAGTTTTGTGAAAAATATGTATTGTAGCTTATTGTATGGTGCATAATTAATAAAAAAATGATGGGTGTCTCCAACTTGTAAGTACGTATTTAAATTTTTCAAAAAAATTATAAGCATAATTTTTTTTATTCTGAAAAGATTTCCTGAAAATATCATTAATAAATTGTCACGAGTAGATTTACAATATATGTGAAATACAATCAAACTGGTTCACTTGATAAAAAATAACATTTTTTTTTTTCGGATTTCCGGAAACAAAAATTTTCCCAGATATTATGAAGTTTTTGAGGTCAAAACTTTTTGTGGTAGTATCTTACGCAAAGATACATCACTGAATAGAACCACACGCAAAAAGGTTGCAAAGGCACGGACACTTGTCTTAACCTGCCACTTTACCACAAAATCTCTTATTTTGTTATTCTAAATATATTGTTTTAAAACATTTACAGACGGTAATATCTTAAAGTACGAATAATTATTTTATTGTTATTATTGTGTAAGAACCCCCCCTTATAATTCTATTATTCTTGGACATCCTGTATATACTTAAAAAACACGGTAATTAAACGCAATTTGAATAAATACAAGTAGCTAGATTCTAGGTCACATTTATTTTATATACCAAATTTATAAATTTCAAGATGCCTCTCATCAATAAATAGAACTCCCGTATTATAATGTGTGAAAATAATTTAAAGCAATTTTACTAATATCACTGGCCGACACTGAATTTGTAACTGATGTACAATTGCATGATTTGTCTTTATTTTAAGTCTGAATTTAGATATGCATGCCAAATTTTTTTATTACATTATATTTTTTAGTTACTGCTTCATACATGACGTAGATTATTGGAAGCAAAAAATATTTAAATCCTTGATAAAAAATGAAAAATATTTATTACTGTATCATTTTCTTTTCTATCTATTTTCGTCAGTTTCTCTCTCTAAAGGAACCACCAGTAATTTTCCATCATGTTGGCTTTCCATTTTCCCTGATAAGGTAGCTCCATGGTATTTTAAGCGATATTGTGGCTTCCATTTCTTTGTAACGCTTCACGTTTTACCAATGAGTCACAGTTACCACTGTTTTTGTTACTTAAGAGTGCGTCTATATATAACATCTCTAAACGAATTCCAGGCTTTTAACTGAATTGCATTCGCATGCATTTTCACCTGTGCTAATATGCTAAAAGAATTAAAAGTATAACATAGGAACTATAAGTATTAAAAATTAGTTGCAATCATATTTGTATTAAGCAATGTAAAATAATTGACTGTAATGAAGCATTCTTTAAATCCCTGCTCCATTACTAAGATTCCGGATTTACACACGATACCAATGTGCACACGGTACTTAAATCTACCCAGCTCCCGTCTAGAGGCAAGGATTTGCACACGACACTAAACTATACGCAGTTCTACGTCACCAGTAAGCGAGGATTCTCGGATATAAAAGCCCAGCCCCAAATCAACATAATTCAGAGTGTGGACAACTCTGACAATCTGTCTACAACGTGCTAAGCTGGACATATTACAGTTTTGTACATCTCCCGACGCAAACACGACGGAACGAATGCAATCTGACCCTGAAAATCCTACTGCGTGTTGAGCTGGGATCCCTCGAGTCGTTAGTCATTCCCCGACGACGTTTCGCCGCCAAAACCAGAGCGAATGAGCCTGACCTGGAGACCTCCTACAGCGTGTTGAGCTGGGAAAATTCTTGAGTCAACGATATTCACCCGACACCCGATGCCACTTCAGTAGCAACAACAAACGTCGCATCGCAATCGTTACTTTCTCTCTCTCTCTCTCTCTCTCTCAGATAATAGAAAATGTTGTCCTAAGAACCGTAAAAGATACGGATATATAACCTGTACCTGTATGTTATGTAACACTGCCTGTTTGAAGAAGTAAATACATTGTTTTATATTTTTGTTGGGCTGTCTTAACTAATCTGGACCCTGATTAATCTCCGAACCAGCTACCCGACAACAAACCGTTACATAATTTATATTACCTGTATTTATATAACCTGTACCTGTATGTTATGTAACACTGCCTGTTTAAAGAAGTAAATAAATTGTTTATATTTTTATTGGGCTGTCTTATTAACTAATCTGGACCTTGATTAATCTCCAAACCAGCTACCCGACAACAAATCGTTACATAACTTGGCAATCACAAGTTTAAATCACAGTTACAAAAAAAATATATTTACTGCTTCAAATATCTCCTATTAAGGATAGTATTTTGCAGAGTGAGAGGGAAATATGCGTTTATTATCGATTTATTATAAATATATAAAAACCAAACATAGTATAATATTAAAACTGTTTTACATACTTGCTATTGTTCTAACGAATACAACATATATTTTTTTATTGTAAATTTCTTTTGTATTTGAACATTGTAATTTGTCAATGAAAATAGTTCCTAACTTCATTATTAGAGCATGGCATTTAACTGTATACAAAATTTATGATAAAACCTGTATACGGTTGTATTCCTTAGAGCAAAGGGAAGTATCTGAAGCCATTTTAAAGATTATACCATTTATGATTTTTTAAATATTTATAATAAACCGAAAATAAATGCATATCTCCCTCTCACTCTGCAAAATCCCATCCTAAATATTTATTTTAATTTCTGGCTGGTTTGCATTGCTGTGTTATATCAATTGATTAATTATAAAATTGGTAAAGGGAAAGGTGGGAATAAAACGCTATAGGTTTTAATATCAATATTATAGTATAGAATATTTTTATATACAGAAATTAACACCGATTACGTTTTTTGAAGAAAAATAAATGTCGGCAAAAAATATAAATAGGCTGTTCTCAAGGCATGTTTTTATCTTAGTGGAAATAGAAATCAAGTTATGCCCGTCTTTATTACAAAATTCGTGTTGGGCGAGTTGTAATTTCTGGTAGTAACAAAGGCGCATAACTACACGAGAGTGGTAATGGCTAGCATCAAGCGGTGATTTGTATCTCTCAGTTTCGTCTCGCCTTGTTTACTTTACGCTTTCAGCATTTATTTATTTTTCTTTACTTTAAAACTTTAATGAGCTGGATTTACCTTATAAATTAGTGAAATATTGCAAACTGTGCGAGATTTATAATATTAGATTGCTTGGGTTCGGTTAGCATTGAAAAAACTCAAATTTACAGTGAGCTTTCGTTTTTGTGCTCGTAATTGCTTAGCTTGAATAATGGTCATCATTTATATGCAACACAGATAACTCAATGAAATATTGTTATTTATGGAGGATATCTATGTATTTACGTGCACATTTTCAGTATAGATGGTGGCGTCTAAGGTTTATTTTATAATTGTGATACCATACTCTATTGGAACGCAAGAAAAAGAAGAAACACTACAACAATAACATTAAATACATTCTACAAAATGACAACTTAATATTAGCAAAATAAATTTAAAATCATTTTAAAATTGAATTAAATTGATATCATCCATTCATCGCCAGATGCTCTGTTTTGTGCCAAATTGACAAATCTTGTGCTTATCTTGTTTTCGATGTCCAGCACTAAAGTGAGTAGCCATTTCGATGCTGTGATATACACATGGAAAACAATTTTTGATTGTGTGTGTATTTTGTAATTATTGTTATCTAATTTATGCCATGCAATTTAAATATTGTGCAGCTTCCATTCCATTCCAAGTTACGTTTAACATCAAAATATTTTTGGATAGATTTGAAATAGATTTGTGAATAATTAAATATTATAATATACGGTAATTTTATACTAATATTTTTGTAAATTTTTGACATAAACCGGATGTTTGTTCTATTCAGGTTTTTCAGTAATGTACAGTAATAAAGCGAGTCTTCATTTCGACATTGCCACTCATATTTAAAAATAGTTACATTTTACTTTACACTACCACTACGTGGATGTGGAAGTAAAATTAAGATTTTGACAAATCAGACACGGAAAACATTATCTACAAATAAATGTTGATAGTTACAGAGTTTTCTGCAACGGGCAACTCTAGTATAAATTGAAAGAATCATACTACTGTATTATCCTATTTATATAATAGTACAGACGAATTGATTTAATTTAATTTTCGACAACATTCCACCTGAATTTTATTGCTGATTCTTCTGTATTATGACCTCCTGATTACGAAAAATAAATTTGTGCCCAAAAATTCCTAGTGCATCAAAAGTTATATGCACTTTTTGACGCGCTTCCATGGATTTTCAACTCATCTGCTTAATATATATTATACTAGTAATCGGATGGGAATTTTTAAAATACTGGCTTATTTGAAATAAAATTCTTAAAAAATAGAGACCTGTCCGATATGTATTGGTCAATTCGCCATCTTGGAAAAAAATAGAAAACACCAAAAATAGCCGAAAAAATTGAAATTGAATATCTTTTCTATGATAAGGAGTAATTTCACCAAAGTTGCAAAAATAAAACTGATTTATGGTCAAATATAAAGCACCAATCCCATACACCGTATGTCAAATAGAACGGTCAATAGAACGGTGTCATCCTTGACAACAAATTGACCTGGACTAAACACATCGAATACCTAAAAGGTAGATGTGAAAAAGGTCTAAACATTTTAAAATGTGTGTCAAAAACCAAGTGGGGCGCTGATACTAAAACAGCACTAACTTTCTATAGAAGTTACATACGTGCAATATTGGACTATGGTAGTATCCTGTATGGATCCGCGTCACATTCAAATCTAATCAAAGTTGATCGCATACAATATCGAGCTGTTCGATTGTGTATGGGAGTTATGAAGTCGTCACCTTGCCCTGCAATTCTGGCGGAGGCACAAGAACCTCCATTAAATATTAGAAGAAGTTTTTTGGCAAACAAATTTTTAATTGGACTAAGAACCGTAGATAACAGTTATTCATTAAATGTAATGTACTCTCTTACAATAGAGACTCTCACAAATAAATATTGGGAAATAAAAAAGAGTCCACCGCTTGTAGACGCATTATTAGAAACGAATAATTACTCTGAATTGATAACTAGTAGCAAACCACCATCCATATTCCAAAATGATTACTGTATACTATTATTTATGCCCACTATCATATTCCCCACATATTCAGATATACCACAATATAATCAAAATATCATACACTGTATATTAAATAATGACCCCGAAGAAGTAACGATATACACAGACGGCTCTAAAACCCTTACTGGCGTTGGAAGCGCCTTCTATGTTCCTATCAATCAGTATTACTGCCAGAGGCGTATTGCCGATATTAGCTCCATATACACAGCCGAAGCGTATGCCATTGAGTGCGCTTTGGACTGGGTGAGTGAAGCGTGCATCCAAAAATGCGTGATTCTATCAGACTCCAAGTCTGTACTTCAATCACTAGGTAGCCACGACTATAAAAAAGCAGATTCCAGAACTTTAAAAATAAAACAAAAATTGACCAGACTTTTTGACAAAGGACAAATCATAAGATTTGTATGGGTAAAAGGGCATATAGGCATAGAAGGTAATGAATTCGTGGATAATATTGCAAAGGAATCGACAAATCTCTCTATGATTGACCCAACTACTGACAGAAACGATATAATTAGGGAATTCAAGGAGAAAGTAAGGAAAGATTGGGAATGCGTCTGGACGGATTATGTCAGGTCAACAAAAAACCCTTACGCCCTTATACACCCTACCCTCCCAAAGAGTATTCCTTATATCGAAGAATACTCCGCTCCAAAGTTTTATTCTTCTACCATAGCTAGACTCAAATTGAATCACGGCGCATTCCCTGCACGTTTGTGCAGGATAGGCGTTCAGAACACCTCAACATGCCCATGTGACAATACGTCCTTGGGAGATCTTAACCATTTATTCTTTGCGTGTAAGAAATATACTGCCCAAATAGAAAAAATTTTAAGAGACCTGATTAATCTCAAAGTGAATTTACCCATAAATATAACAAGCTTGCTAAGTTATAATAGAAAGGAAATTTTTGACTTAATCGTACATTTTATTAGAACAAATAACATAAAAATATAATATTAGTAACAAAATATAATTTTCTGTGGCTGAGAAATCTTTTTTTCTGAAGCCAAATATCCATCTCACACACACACACACAGAACGGTCAAAGATGTCGGACGAAATAAAATTTTTAATTCTTCGTCAATTATCAAGGAGGCATTGTACGTTACTTTCCTTTTTTCGATTGTACGTTATTTTATATACCTTCAGGGGATAGAGTTCATTTTTTAATTTTCAAAAAAAGTGCGTTTTATTTCATTTTCTTTTTTTTACCCAATTTTCATCGAAAAAAAAATGAAATATACTACAGAAAGCCTCGTATAAGTTTAATACAAAATGAAACTTCATTAATTTGAAAAGGAAATTTATTAAGTATGCGCATGGTAATAATAATAATATATGAATATATGATCAATAAAATCAGAACCAAGCAGTCAAGACTAGACTAGTATTATTTTTTATGGGTTAGCCGATGCACAGAATAGCACTAGGAATGATGAACGTATTCCTTGTTTAGAAAAAAATGTTTGCGTAGATATTTCAATCACAAGTGATATTATGAAATCCTCGGTTAGTCAAAAAAAAAAAAAAAATAGTTAATAGTAAAAGTAAGGATAGTTTTATAAAATTATTGCGCAAAGAGTTAATAGATAATGACTTTAACGTTAAAATATGCAGCGAAGACGCCGATACTACAATCGTTAAAACTGCTATTGATTTGAAAACCAAAGGCAATCAAGTTATAATAGCTGGTGAAGATATTGACCTTTTGGTTATACTACTCAACTAGCATGGAATCATCATAAAAAAATCTATTTTTACAAACCGAAGATTAATAAAACAATTGACAAATATTATGATGAAAATAGAATTGTCTGCAATTCCACCTACTGAAGAGGTAATAGAAAAACACTGTTTAAGAGTATATTCCCAAGTCCAAAAATTGTTAGGTTCAGAGAAAGATCCGTTACAATTGGGATGGCTTAAAACTGAGAATTGCTAAGTCCCTGAGGTTGTGAGTGAAAATAATGCTTTTCTTAAAAATGTAATAAGTGATATTTCTTGTAAATGTAAGAAGAGCTGTACAAATAATCAGAGTAGCTGTAGAAAATTGAATATATAAGGTTCTATTCTTTGTGTCCAATGCAAAGGAAATAATTTTGCCAATGCTCCTTTTACCTTCGATCAATCGGCTATCGATAAGGAATGCGATGAAATTATGGCATATCACTGTAGTGAAACTAATATAGTATATTTTATTTTGTTTCGATGAAACTTGGGTGAAAAAAAGGAGGGTCAAAGAAAATACATTTTTGGAAATTGTAAAAATTCACTCTTTTTAAAATAAAAAAACGCACTTTTTTGAATATTAAAAAAAATGAACTCTATCCCCTAACAGTACATAAAATAACGTACAATCGAAAAAAAAGTGACGTACAATGCCTCCTTGATAATTGCCGAAGACTTAAAAATTTTATTTCGTCCGCCATCTTTGACCATCCTGTTTGGCGTACGGTGTCCAGAATTATATTTGACTATAAATGAGTTTTATCTCTGCCAACTTTGGTAAAATTACTCCTTCTTATAGAAAAGATATTCAATTTTTATTTTTTCAGCTATTTTTGGTATTTTATATTTCTTTCCAAGATGGCGGATTGACCAATACATATCGAACAAGTCTATATTTTTTAGGAATTTTATTTCAAATAAGCCCGTATTTTTAAAATTCACATCCTATTACTAGTACAAGATATATTAAGCAGATAAGTAGAAAATCCGTAAAAGCGCGTCAAAAAGTTCATATAACTTCAATCAGGAGGTCATAGCACATAAGAATCAGCTATAAAATTTCAGGTGGAATGTTGTTGCCGAAAAAAAAAAAAACAATTCAACTGCACTACAAGAAAAGATGAACGTTTTGTTTTACAAGAAATAACTAAAGTTGTAATGGGTGGAAATGGGTGGAATCGTAAGATATGTGAAGACAAGATAAGCTTTGCAGGTTCCTAAATTTGTCCGTCTAATTAGTCTAACTATACTTAAACTTGGCCCACGTTTCAATTTCCTTTTAATTAAATTAATCAATTACCTAATCCTTTCCTATAATATATCTATAAATGGCAATGCATTTGCATTCACATATGGAGAGCGTGCGAGGAAAGTCGAACTGTTATGAAATATTGCTTTTAATTATATAGGTAGGTAACTAGAAATTTACATTAAAAAATGGTCGTATTTTCTCGTATTTCATTTCATGTAATAAAAAATGTTTTCACGTGTAGCATAATCAATGTTTTAATTAATTTGGGCAGTTAATTTTAATAACTCAGCAAATTATTTATAAATGCAAAATACACATGTTAATTATCTAATTTTTATTGTTTAACATCCTACATTGCATTAAAATTGATGTATAATTTGCATACATTTATTTTATTCTATAGTCATATTTATTTCGAACTTTTCGATATAATTTTTATTTCTAGCTGGGTTGTCTTGATTTAAATCGTTTTAAAAAAATCGTTGATTTAAATCAGATTTATTTTAAATGCACAACTTGCAGTAAATGAAAATAGTAATGTAATTTGTTTTAAGTTAGTACTAAATAATTTTAATAATTCTAATGCTCAAACAATTACATCAAGTGGGTAGTTATGTTCTCATTTTGCAGCTTTTTCTACTGGTGATTGGACATTTTTATTTCATGCTATAAGCCGTGTTTTTTGTTTTAGAATTAGATTATCAACGTCTGTTTTACTGTCGCTTATTATTGTCCTGCATATGTTAAAATATGCAAAAAATAAACTGCTTATTTATTTAAACCAAAATCTGATTCAAATAAAAATCTGATTTCAAGGTTTTGTGATGAAAACTGCAAGAGATACGTAAACAATTAACAAACGAAAAGTAAATGTTTTCAAAGGTGCGCATTTTCTCCTCTGACACTAAAACTAGTTTGAAACCAGTACACAAAAAAACTTTTGATCTATTATTGGTGATTTTTTTCCTAAATCTCTATAAGTCTTTCGGTAAGTTCACTTCTGATAACAGTGGCGATGGCATAGCTTGAAGTTGTATTTCCCTTTAATTCCTTTAACATCATAGATTCCATGGGGTTTAAACTAAGCTTATGAATGCGTTCAAAGATATTCCTCCTCGCATAATAATTGAGCATCCCTAACTAATAGTTCTCACTGTTACAATGATTGTAACTATCTCTTGATAATTCGCATGTGGCTAGTATTTAAAAAGACTCTGCATATATTAGAAATAAAAATTCTGTACCAGCAGTCATTTTCTCAAATTGTGTGCTCTCGCTATAATACATCATCGGGTCGGGGACAATCCACCGATAACTTTTCACAGAAAAACAATTCACCGAAAGTCAGTTCACGAAACGGACAATTCACCGAAAAATAATTTTCCGAATCAGAATACATCGAATGACCAATTTATCGAAAAAAAAATAGAAAATGTAATAGTTTTTTGTCTTCATGGCTTTATTACTAAATAGCGTAGTAGCGATGACGTTATTTTTTAGACAAAGTAGGTAGTGTAAGATTTGTGAAAAAATAAACTTGAGCATGTGATTCAATATCCAATTTAAGAATATTTTATTTAAAAACTAACTCATACAAATCTCATACAATCTATTTTTATATGCGTAATTAAGTTTGTAAGTACATAAATATTCACATTTTACATCTAAAGGGAAATATTGTGAGTAATGCCTCGCAAATAATCCAAGATATTAATTGGATCAAATGCTTGCGTTTGCGCCTCTCGTTTAAGTTTTTATATTTTTTCTTTTGGTGACGCCCTTCTTCTCCGGCAATAAATTGTTCAATTCTCAATTCATTTATATCTTCTTCTCTTTTTATACCTTCGATAAACTTCCAAATGGTGGTATGACTGCGCTTCGAAACATCGATGCCAACCTTCTACGAATTATTGGTTTTTTGGCGTGTCGGTCAAAACACTTTCGTAGCAGTTCCACATTTCTATGCCGAATAGCGGAGGCTTACGTCGATTATTCCTAACGGGCCGTCCTATCCACGTGTCCTCGAAGTAGTCAACAATACTTTGCACTTCGGGAGGACAAAATTCGATGTCCAAAAGTTCGTCGTATGCTTGGACTACGTATTACGCTGTCGGGAAATTGATCACTTATCGCATTCACCTTTGCTAATTCGTAATTAATCAAACTTGTTTCAAGGGCCATTGAAGTAAGGAGCAGTTTAAGTCGATTCAGAAGAAGGTTGTAAGTAATTTCTTATTAAGCAGCAAAATATACAGCGATGGAATAGCTATATTTTGCTTCAAGCCATGAACAGTGTACATCTGATGAAACAACGAAGGAACGGTTTTGAATGTACCATCCATGTACCAGTCCTTGGAGGTGGACAAGAGTTTCAAATTGTTGCTCGTGCTCAAAATTCTATCGCCTTCATTGCCAGAGTCATATAACAAAAAGTTTTCACCCTTAGACGTTGTTGCATATTTTGTAGGGAAATCCAGATCACGTCTGTATTGCGATTGGGCTGGAGCACTGCATGTTGCTTCTCTGATTCTTCTAATTGTTCCTTTAACCGTTGATAATTTCGGAAACGAACCGCACACCGCTTGACTGAGGTTCTTAGCCACATTAGAGATTGTCACGTGATGTGCTTGCTCAGTTTCTAAGGCAGCATCTTTAACTTTGTTTATCGCTGTCAGTACCTCAACCCTTGCTGCGTTTGCACTATGATTATGATCGCTGATTTCCTTGATCACTGTATTATCTTCGGTGATGACCCGAATTCGACACTCGATTTTATGATAATGTTCACACTTCCAATATATTCGGCTGCCCGCTACTTTATCCTTTACAAACAGGTACCCGTTCGATTCAAATTAAATTATCATTTCTCACTCTTAATATACTGCAGCTCCATGTTAACCTCAAGGAGTATGAACTGAAACTAAAAATTCAAAGTGAAATGTCATATCTATATATAATGTCAAGGATCCATTCGGAAATCTAGATGCACCGATTATGCATTTTCGAAGAATTGCTCATTCGGTAAATTGTTCTTCGGTTAACTGTCCATGCGATGAATCTTCCGTCCGGTGAATTGTTTTCAGTGAATTGATATCGTTAAGTTGACCAGATACGATAATCATCGGTGGTTTCTAGTCAAAAAGATACCTGTAATGAACCTCTATGGGCGACTATTTTTGCATCGCCGTGTTATCCTATAGTTATGTTTTGCTGATACAATTTTTTGTTAACGGGAGGAACTGGCGAACCACCTCTGCCTTAATCCCTGAAGATATATATTATGATCCCATCTAGAACTTTTTATGCCATAAAATTGCCCTGACTATATCTTCTGCTATTTCAAGTAGCCTCAAACTATCTCAAGTTCTCAAAAATGGTTGACTGTGGGACTCCAAATTTTTGCATTTATTAGTTCTTGCCTACTACATAATGAGCAATGACAGCTGAGCAATATTTCTTCATAAAAAGATTATGTTTTGCTTGGTAAGGTTCATTTTAGTAGAAAAACTATGGAAAATTAAAACATTTGACGCGCTTATCACACAAATGGATTAAATAAGTTGGATTGAATCGAAACATTTTTAATACTGATTCATGTCCGATTACTTTGCCCGTCTTTTCATAATTATATAACCAATTGTATAACAGAATTACGACCCCAAATGTGACCCGTGTAGTAGTTTTGATGCAATCATGTATCCAGGATATTCTATGTTATAGTTATAACGCAGGGACCGAAACCGAAACCAAAATCCTCACCGTAATTACGAATTTAAAGTTCAAAAAATATGGTTGAAATCAAAGATTCAAATCTTTAAACCATGATATAGAAATACCAAATTGTATGGTGGTATCTAAGTCGATTCGTCCATTATAAAGATTATATAAGGTAAAAGGCAAGTAAAAAGCCAGAAACCGAAAACCGCACTCTAACAGAAACCGAATTGCCGCGGATCTGTGAACCGAAACCATAACCGAGAACCGAATTGTCGCTGCTGTGAAAACTGAAAATGATATACGTTATTTAACCCTAACCGAAATTAACCGAAATTGGAAAGTTGGTTTTTGTTAACAAGAAAATAGAAATACCCAATTTGAATGTTAGTGAAAAGTGGTGAAACAAATTACTGTACAATGAAGCATTAAATAAAAAATATTCTATAAGTAAGCACTTTGATTCTCTGGAGAACTAAGAATTTTGCTGGTGTATTTGGCACTCATCGTTGGGCGTCAACTACAACCAGAGACATTTTTGGTCTCTTCCATAATTTCTCTGTATATTAAATCTCCTGTCCCCCTCTTGGGTATGTTCAACTTAAGTAAGCTTTCGGTATTGAGTTGTTCCATTCAGCGTATGCCGTTCACCACGTAATCAGTTTTAAGTGCGCATTTATGCTAAAGTTATGTAATCCAAATTTTTGTTTTGTCATTTAATAATTTAATTTTGGCAACTAGGCTAAGTTGTAGAACAGAAACGCTTACAATGCGAGGAACTGAAAAAGTACCTCTTCTTTTTTGGCGAAGGCCTGTCAGAATTCGAGTGCCTCGGAACATATAGAATTTAATTTAATAAAACTGAATCTATGCATGTGCGGTCGATAATAAGAATAACATCATAATATCATAACATCATGATTGCAGTGTAAAAAGAGGGTAATAAGTAAAGTTTCGCTTAAATTTTCATGATATATTTTAGCCACATTTCGAGTTATATGACCTGATGAAAGTTTCGTGAAGGAACTGAAAAGTTGTTGATTTAGAGACAATAATTGATATCTCAATCTCTATTGCACCGATAATTTTTCCTCACAAAGAATTTATAAATAAAGTATTAATTATTCTCATTAAAATCTTACCACAAAAAGTAAACTTAACAACTACCATTTAAGTACAAGTTCATCCCCTACATTATCGTAGATTACCGTATATATGGCTGCTGTAAGGTAATGTTACCAGATGTCCTAGGTATTTTTATTTAATTTATTCGGTAATAATACGACATAAAAAAAATATATACCAAAGTTTCATTATTGCTTGATAAAATAAATAAATAGTATCCATTTTTTTAGCTATAAATATTTAAGATTTTTATAGAATTATTATATTATACCTAGATAAGTTATTTTGTGAGAAGCAACTCAGTATTTTCCGCTACTAGTTTTTACCTAGTTCTTCTACATTAATTAATTCTGGGTGACTAATGGTGTAAAGTTTTAATGATTTAATAAATTGGTATACTTTCGGCAAATTTTGTCCAAACTGAATGCAGATCTGATATTACACAAACAACGAATATTATTTTAATAGCAATTTTGTCACGATAAATTAAACAGAGTTGTGTAAATTAATTAGTCCATATTTTAGTTCGTAGTAATTTTTCAATAAAGACAGACTAAAATATATGACTGCATTTGTTTTTGTTCCAGTTACTGTAAAATATGTTGTAAATATTTAAGCTGTCGAAATGTATGAAATTAACGTTATAAATTACATTAAACATAGGTTTTAGAGTTATGTTAAATATTTTCATAGATATGTAAACACAATGATTCATATCATTTACAATTTTGAAAAAATTATGGATTAATGACATACTCCAAAAATATAAATATAAAATATGAGACCATTCATATTAAAGATAGTAGTAATAAAGTAAGATTTCTTTATGCATTTGTCATTATACGTCTATCTGCTGACAGATTAAAATTATCTCGGCTGAAATGTAAAATACAATATGCGTTTTGTATCTCTCCATCTCTTCGATGCAGAAGACATAGTTCGAATACCCGAATGCACTCTATGGTTTCGTCCCTTTTCATCTCTTTCAAATTCTATCCTCCAACGTATTAAAAGATGTCCAAGTATCTACATTATACTACAGTAAACGTAACTCTCATCATATGTAAAATATGCTGTAATAACGCCAACACTCTTAATAGTGTGATGGCTTAGAGCAAATACTAGGCAGAATCGTGACCTGCTGGATTAAAGCCCCAAATTTTGCAGAGTTCTTATATACCCACAGTACTATCAATTCGGGGGGGGGGGGGGGGGCGATTTCAGTGTGAGCCATCTTGAAATACGTCGCTATCTTTGTTTTCTTTGGACTGTAACTGTAAATTTTCGAATTTTATTTGGTTTTTACTAAATATCTCAGTAACTTCTGGGTTTGTAGCGAAAAGGATTTGGTTGAAACTAAATTTGCTACAATTTGAAACCAGAGTCGCATTCGTAACTTTAATATTTTGCGAGATACAAGCTTCCAAAGATTTGGACTTTTTTCAGGTTATTAGAAAATCGGTTGGATTTGCACTATTCGAATCAGTTTTAATCTAGACTAAATTTGCTACAACTTTAGACTAGATCTGCTTTTGATTTTCTAAATACACAATTTCTATAAACAGTCCACTAAAAAAGAACCATGTGCTACTTTTCCAGCGACCTGAACATGGTACTTGAAAGAGTAAATTTGATCGCAAGGATGAGCTGAAAAGTGACTATGGACTTTTCATAGCATTTCAAGTGCGTCAAAGCGATCTTTCGGAGTTCTTTTCACACGAGAACCATGCTTAGCCTCCGTCTTTGTGTAATCATGGAGATTTACGACTGACTGACGATAAATCAGATTTACTATCTTGCTTATCTTCAATTAAAGACCACGATGTACCAAACTGTGATGCCAAAATATTTCATGGACCTGCCATTGTACACGCACTTCCTAAATATGACGCATATACGTTTGAAGAATATAGTGATATAGTCTTCTTACCATTGAGCAAGAGACAACTTCAGGATTGCCTAAGAATCGATGTTGTATGGGACATATACAAGCCAGACAGTCTGAAGGAAACTACATAAAACTACGCAAAAACTTTGTTACATTCCTGAAGAATTCAGAGAACAAGACAGAACTGTTTACCCTATTAAGTGATGCAGTCGCAACTTATGACATACAAGAAGGTAAAGAAATATACATCACCTATGGTAAATCTGTTATTTAAAAAAATAACAGTGCACCGATGTCCGAAACTGACCACGAAGAAACTGATACCAGAATGTGTCTTCATATATTGGATGCATTACAAAAAGGTGCAACTAACATCCTCATAAGTACAGTTGACACAGATGTTTTGTGGTACTAGTAGGCATCTTTTTCGAGCTACAAACTTACAAACCTAATATTCAACTTTGGGTTGCATTTGGGTAAACACTTCCAATATTATCATATCAACGCCATCTGCCAAGATCTCGAAGAAAATATGTCGCAAGCATGCTTGCGGGTTCAGACACTTCATCACAATTTTTTGGTAAGGGGAAAAAGTCAGCATGGAAGGCATGGAAAGCATACCCTCCAGGCACTGAAGAATTTATCTTCTCTGCAAAACATCCATTTCAGCCAGTAGATGCTAAAACAAAGGCACTTGAACTTATAGAACGATTCACATGCACCTGTACGATGGTACAACAGAACTTGACATCATCAACAAGCTCAGAGGAGATCTCTTCATACAGGGAAAAAAGTAAAGATGATGTACGGTCTACCGCCCACACAAGATGCTCTCAGTCAACACACTAATCGCTGCATCTATTAGTCTAGCATCTGGTTAACCAGTTTAAAATCACTCCAAAATGTACCTACTACGGCTAACTTTGGATGGAAAAGAAACGAAGAGACATGACAACCAATTTGGATGTCTATACCGGAAGCAAGCAAAAGCTCTAGGGAATTAATCAAGTGCGGATGTAAGGCTGAGCATCTGTGTTCTAAGAATTGCGTTTGTAACAATGCTGCACTTGCCTGCACAGCTCTTTGTCATTGCAAAGTGAACATTGTGAACAGTAAACAACAACATTATAAATATAATTTTTATGATTATTTTCTTAATAGTTATTCTGTAATTTTTTTGTTGAAACGTTTGTAACAAGGTCAAATACATTATCTCAGCAAATTGTGATTGTATCGATGTCTTTCTTTACTCACATTGTAGCCTAATTATTCTTCTTAAACATTAATCAAATAATGTTTGCTGTAAAACTGACTGCATTGGAGATATTTAGCAAAACCGACAAAAATATAGATTTTCGTAATAACCTGAAAAAAGTCCGAAACTTTGGAAGCTTGAATCTCGCAAAATATTAAAATTACAAAAGCGGCTCTAGTCTCAAATTGTAGCAAATTTAGTTTAAATTAAATCCTTTTTGCTACAAACCCAGAAGTTGGGGAGATATTTAGTAAAAACCAAATTACAGTTACAGTCCAAAGAAAACAAAGATGAAGTCGTATTTCAAGATGACGGGCACTGAAATCAGGCACCCCCCCTGAATTGATAGTACTGAAGGTATATAAGAAGTGTGCAAAATTTGGAGCTTTAATCCAGCAGGTCACTATTTTTCTCTAAGCCATCACACTATAATACGTAATATATAAGCCGTCTACCACAGACAATAACTTGTAAGGTCGTTAATAACTAATATAAATTTGTGAAACTTAAGACTGAATTGGAGATGAGTAAACATTGTGGTGGAGAAAAAACTACTTTAAACGGTTATAGGAAAGGAATACACATAGATTCTAACTTATCTTGGGTTGACCAAATAAATTCTGTTAAGAATAAACTAGCCTCATATGGTTATACCTTATTTCAACTTAGAAAATCTGTTCATAGACAAATTTTTAAAAATTATTATTTTTCATTCATTCATTCTACAATTATAATGAACGTTTTTAAAGTATTTACCTAACTAGTATATTAGCGTTACCAGATTGAGGCACCAATATACAAAAAGTGATAATTTCGTGTTAGATAAAAAAGTTCATAAGTTGTGATTTGCTTAATACCTAACTAATTAATTGCAAAACATTTATTACAATATATGTATCATATATTGTCAACGTCATTAGTGATTTGTAGGACCACCAAATGCATTTATTGCACTACCTTCACATATCTGTATATGCAAATATTATTCCGAACAGCAAGCAGTAAAAAAATACTGATATCAAGCGATGTGTTGAAAGCAGATATTAAGGAGGCATTGCCATTATTTGTGCAGATGTCACCCGTTCGCGCTATTGCATCTGGAATTAAAAAGGTTTGAGTGATTTATCAGCGCTGTCAAATTTTAGTTGGGTGGGTGTATATTTTTTGTCAACTTCAATAATGCGAATAAAGCATTTATAAAATACGTAATTCCATGTATTTCCTCATAGCCATAGAAATATAATAGTGAAATGACAATAATTACTATCTTAAAATGGGTTTCGATTCTCAAGATAAGAATATTTGTACTGTTATTTGTTTTACATAGCGTGAAGCGAAATATAAAATAAATGAATCCACTGCAGTCAGGTTTTAAGTTCGGAAAAATATTCCAAGAAAGATGTAGAAATAATCTAAAAATTTACCATGATTTAATAACATGTGTAATTCGTTTTATTTAACAAATTAAATGCTATTAATTTTGTTACGTTTTTTGGCGTTATAACTTTTGATAGACGTCGAGTATTTTTTGACGTTACTTTTAATACACTTAGTTAAATTAAAAACATAATGTATTTTGAAATAAATTAGACATTACCAGCTATCTAGGGTGAAGAATATGGTCGTCTCCAATGTATGAATCTTTCTGGAGATTCACTTTTGCTCTTCAAGACTAAATGTTAAATAACAATAACTTTGAGAACACAGCCCCACAAAAAATAGTGTCTAACCGGCGAACCAGACCAGTGTATCCTTATGTATTTTAACCCGCTGAATCCCAATTCGAAGTCAGAATTGTCAGATTGACTCGATTTTTATGTCTAACATCAAAAAACGACCCCCAAAAAGCCGGTTTTTCGCCTTTCACACTCAAGTGAGTAATTAGAAAATTTTTTAATGCGTTTATATCATAGTGTAGCTTGCGGTTGTAAGATAGCTTGCCTATTCATCTCACCAGCATGTATAGTTGCAACGAATTGAGGTGTCTAAATTGTTTTCAATACAATTTTTTAATTTCAACGAGGTGAACACAAATAATGGTGGATTAAAACAACAGTCCTTGCCTTTTACTCAACATCATGGATAATATTCTTTCGGAATCTGCCACCAGGTGACAGCCAATTGTAAAGAATATAGCATTAACTTAATAATAATAATAGTAAATCATCTTTATTAAGATAAATGTTTTATGTAGATTTTACCAAAGTTAAGCTATAGTGGCAACTCTTCGTCTTAACCTTACTTAAGTTAACTTATTTTAGTTACTGTCTAGGCACAATGAATTAGACGTTCCCTCCATTCTTTAGATCTCCGATAACAAATTTACCGACAATGATAGCCTCGTAAGTGATCGCCGGTGTAAAACCGACTTTAAAGTTTAAATCATCTATATCAGTAAAAGTTTTCCTGTTTGGAATAGTGCGGAATGCTGTTTCCAGCTCTTTATCCAGCTTTCTATGACCAGTTATCAGGATTTCCAACATGGTTTTAGAGAGGGTAAATCGGTAGAGACCGCCAGTTTTCACTTACTTGATACGATCTACTCTAATATTGACAAAGGAAAATATGTGGTAGTTTTGTAATTTGACTTATCCAAGGCATTTGATACCTTGGATATTGACTATATAGTATCAAAACTTTTTAAACTTGGTATACGTGGTAATACTCTAAATTGGATTCATTCTTACCTCATAAATAGCAAAATAATTGTGAGGATTGGTAGCAAATTCTCAATGCAGTATGATGTGTCCTTGGGAGTGCCGCAAGGGTCGGTACTTGGGCCCTTACTCTTCATATTATATGTGAACGATCTACCAAATCACATAAAAAGCGGCACAGTAACCATGTTTGCTGACGATACCATCATAACAGTGACAGACTCTGATACTGACACTTTAGGTAATACAATTACAGATACTAAATGCATTTACTGCGTGGTGCGATCCTAACAAACTGATCTTGAATACATCCAAAACAACCTACATCGATTTTTATTATAGAAAACCCTGTACTTTGCAGAACTTGAACTTTTGCAATCAAAGTAAATTTCTGGGAGTTGTTTTGGATGCAGATCTCTCCTGGAGATCCCAAATCGATATTATATGCAAGAAGTTGAATCAAGCCTATTTTGCAACTATGCAAATGAAAAATGTATTAGATAAAACGGGTACTAATTTTCCTTTTTGGAAGAGTGCGGAATGCGATTTCCAGCTCTTATAGATTTCCTCATTCCTCATTTTCAGCAGCAGCTGTCATTATATATCTAGCAAGTTGATCACTGTTGGTTTGGGATTGATCTTGGAGAAGATTATTCGGTGACTGACACATCTACAACCATTTTTCTAAATAGTAGGATATTTTGCTCACGGAGATTCAATAAGCATAAATTGTAAAACACCGTTCACATACTTAAAATAATATTTTTTTAATTCAAATTAAATCTGTCTTCCTATGTCACAATTTTTGTTCTCGATAGCACCTAAACAAATAAGTGAATTGTTCCTTAGCAATTGATTTGAATAACTTGATATTTATAATTTCATTATTAAGACATCGATAATAAAGAGGAGGTTTATTTTTTATGCTTTTGTCTTTAACAGTAATCCTTAGACCATTTTATTTTATTTATTCAAATAACCCACACATCAGTGGTACTAAGTTAGTTAAGCGAACTTCCTCTAATACGAATCAGTCAGTGGCTTTGTATCCTGAGGACAATATCACTCGATTCGTCTGTATTTTATTGAAGCGTACTTCAGTCAGAAAATTAACACTCGACTAGAAATTAATCCTATTAAATACCGGGAAGTCAAAGGTGTGGCTTTTTGTTACTAGAAGAGCATTTACCTAAGATTGAAACTTCAATAACTAGTCAAAGATGAGGTAGTTAACGATTAAACTTTATTGTACTGCAGTGAATTTAAAATAAAATAATATATTAAGTGGTAAAAATGTTCACTATTTACATTAAGGAATATTAAAGTTTAATTTTCATTAAGATAAAATAAAACTTTGTCGTTCATTAAACAGGAATTCTACGAACTTGCGATAACTTTGGAACTTATAAAACCCACTCACCTAAAAAAACTTCCGAACAGTTTAAATATCATTAAAGAAGGACATGTCAGAAAACTATTAAGACTGTGAAAGTTCTCTCAGGAATTTACAATCTTGCGCAATTATATTTTATTTTACCTTTGATACAATATTTATACGAAGTGGATTCGATATATATTTAAGTAATTAAGTAAAATCATTTGGTACAATATTTTTGAGTGATGTGGTCCGAACAGCATTAATAGAGAACATCAAAATGTCAGTTCGAAGAAAAATGTTAAAATATGCGAATTAAGTAAGAAACTTGGGTTTATTTGCTAACTATACATTTCTAAAATTGCCAAGCAACGTATTCTATGTTTAAATTTCTCTACTCCAACAGAAACTTCTTAAATATAAATATCAAAATTATGCTGTGTAATACTGTCTGGTTTCAACTACGGGATGTTGTCTAGGACTCGATACTTCTAAAATATAAAAAAAATCAAAATTCCTACCCAAGATTTATTTATGGACTGTTAATATTTACAATTCATTACCTGACATATTCAAGTCTCCCAGTGTCAATACACTTAAAAAAAAACCGCTACTTAAGGAATCACTACTTCCATATCCAGATTTCCTATCCAAGTTCTCCATTTAAGGCCTTCTTGACTTTTAGAATTTCAAGCATATCTAACATAATATGTCCTTTATGAACATTGTGCAAAAGTTTAACACTACTTCTTCAAAAAATGATTTTGGTCTATGCAATGTACTACGAAACTCGTTGATTTTATGTTCTCTGAAAAAGACTTTTTAATGTTCATTTATCGTTACGTCTAAACTTAGACCACTCTGAGTTATATACATGGCGTTTCAATAGTCACAATTTGTTTCGTATACTCCCGTTTTTTCTGTATCCTCGGTTTTTTTCTTTATTATTAACCAACAAGCGACTTAAATTGATTTTATTTGAAGATATCGTATCATGAATTAGTATAGTATACTATACGGTACGCGCTACCTATAATTGAACCGTTTTTATGTACCTTTAGAGATTAAAAAAAAATTGATGCAGATAAATTCTAACGATATTTAGAAACTCTCCGGCTTCAAAATATTTTTTATATTACTGATGTGGATTGCAAAGTCAATTACCCAAACCATCATTAGTTAGCTTTATTTGACCTACATATGCCAACAAGAACTGTTAGAAAAGCACCATGGTTGAACGAAAATGTTAGATTTATGATGACGTTGAGGGATAAAGAAAAAATAGTTCTAGGAGAACTAAGCTACTACAACATTATTGATGTACAACAGGTCTCATAGATGCATTTTTGTAAACCATAAAAAGTGGGTCCTACAATATTCTTTCTTGAAAGTATGTTCTTTATCGTTGTTTTAATTTCTGACTGAAATTTTTTAATAGGATCATATTTTAATTCCTTAAAATAATCGGTATTTAAAACTTAATTCATTTTATTATTGTAAACTAATTTAGATAATATCGTCACCGTATAACCTTTGTTAGCTTTATATAAAATTAACTCATTGGAAGACAGTTTACAACGGATATATTTTATTGCATTTTATTAGAAGTTATGTAAATTTTTGACACATTTGATAAAACATATTTATTAACAGTACTCATCGCAACCAACTTGAGAGTGTTTGTATATGTTGCAAGGGGCATAGCATGTGTTAGCTGCTCCCGCACCAATCGGGTCGAGATTTTGAGCACAAGTTGATAGTAGTGTTAGATGAAATTTCCACCAAAAATATTATTTTTGGAAAACCATTTTTAAGGGAGGTTAAAAGAAACATGGAAAAAAACAAGAACGGATAAATCGATTTTCATGAAAAAAATATATTATATTATGGCTCTTGATGGCTTAAGGAAAAAAATTATTGAGTCCATTTGTCGGAAAGAAGTAGTGAAAACATTTTTTCTTAATTAAAAAAAATTTTTTAGGGGATGTTCTCGAGGCACACCCATCATTTTCTTCCAAATAAATGTCTATATGCCCCTTTAAAACATATCATATATTTTCAAAGCGATCGGCGTGATTCATTTCTATATCTTACCACGGTTACTGGCGGCCATTACAACACTACCGTTCAAATCAGTATCAAACTTCAAGAAGTGTGATGCAGATATTTTCAAATTCTCCGACGTCAATTGTTGGGTCAAGCAAAATCTAGTTTGAAAATCTGAACATTTTGCAATGATGACGTCAGTAGTCAGCTTACGAAAAAACTGTAGTTTTCAAAGTCTACTACGAGGAGGTTACAGTACCTCTCTCTAGTCAGGGTGGCTGTTTATTGCGAATCCCCTTGCCTCTCACGAGTCGGGGTGTTTGTTTATCGTGAGTCCCCTTGGCTCTCACTAGTCGGGGCGCTCGTTTATTGTGAGCCTCTCACAATTCAGGGTAACTTTTTTGCGTGAGTCCCTTTGCATTTCACGAATCAGGTTACGAGACTTCCCTTAGTCTTCACTGCTATCGTCCTTAATTACATGAATAATATTAATCTGATTAAAAATGTCGCTGAGAATTTCAGCTGGCTTCAGAACTTTAGGTAAATACCTTGCAACGTGCGAGCAGCAGCCAGCAGCTCTATTTCCGTTGGCGCAATTGTATACTGTTTATCCCATGCAAGGTATTTGTCGAAAGTTCTGGAGCTAGCTAAAATTCTCAGCGATATTTTTACTCGGAATAAAAATATTCCTTTAATTGAGGACGATAGCAATGAAGACTAAGAAATGTCTCATCAATATACAGTAACCTGATTCGAGAGAAGCCAGAGGACTCACAATAAACAAGCTCATCAAAAGCCATAACATATATATTTTTCATGAAAATCCGTTTATCTGTTCTTGAGAAAAAAATTCCATTTTTCTTTTTACCCTCATAACCCCCATAAAAAGGTTTTCCAAAAATACTATTTTGGGAAATTTCATCTAATACTACTATCAACTTGTGCCCAAAATCTTGGCCCAATTGGTGCGGAGGCAGCTAACACATGCTTATCCTGCTATGCTCTTTGAAAGAAAAATTTTAAATCTAACAGAAGTTGCCAAGTTTAATTGATATTCCTTTCGGCAACGCTCGACTGTAACTTATCAAACATATTTCAATAACACTTTAAAGTTAAATTGATATATCTCTTATTCTTATTGCATTTATTTTATTTATCAGTTGATTTTTGTGAGATAGCGTGCGATATTTGCTATTCGATCGTCTTAAAATAAAAGTTGTATTCTTTTATCTTTGCCGCATATTAAATAAAATACTCTATACAGTTTTACATATGAAACCTGTACATCAAATTTGAATTATGACCATATATCAAAAGTTATTGGAAACACATAAAAGGAATACTTCTGGATTATTTTTCAGTCGCTTTCGCTGTTAAACATCGAAATATGTTTTCATTGCAGCATAGTTTGAAATAATTCTTTTTAGAGATTCTTGTCTGAAAGCAAAGCTTTCAATGCCGTATTGGAGTTTAAACTGAAAACTACGTGAAAGAATTAATCTAGTGCCGACAGCGCCATGTCGATATCTGTTGTAGCCTTGTCGTAGCCAACGAAATATTTTGTACCAGATTTCGCACAAAGCAGATTGAACTATAGTATGTATAGTCTCTTTTGTTGTATAAAAGCAAATTATATTACAGTCAATCATTTCTCGTACTGATAAAAATTCCAGGTTATAGAAACTAAAGGGATCAGTTGGTAAGAGTTTCGCTGAGACATATCAATTATTTTCCCCAAACCATTACCTAAAGACATCGATTGATATTGCATGTAGAAAATGTGTTAATTGTTTTAAAGATAAAAAATATTTTATGAGAAATTGTGTACTGATTCTTTCACTACGTCAAAAAGATTAATTTTTGGCAGCATAGGCTACCAATTTATTGAAATGGCTTCCTTTATGTTCAAAGAAAATTTATTGGGAATTTTGGAAACTTTGAAAATATGTTCAAAATCTTAAAATAAATGTTTAAAAAGACGCTGTTATTAAAAATACATTAAAAAGAAAGAAACAAATTCCGCATTTTCACAGTATTCTCAGGTTTACTTAATTAAAAATAAAGGCGTGGCACGCTCATTAAAAGTTGGAGTGTACTAGCAAAATGTCCGTGCTTTGATAGTTTTCTTGAATTCCAAATTCCTAGCATATCCCAATTATTATTACTGATTTATTTTTAAAACGTAGGAAACTTATGTTCTGGGGTCACTGATTACGAATTCGCAGTTAAAGTTAAAAAATCCAAAATGGCGGCTCCAATATGGCGAACGGGACTTTTTCTAACTCAAGTGTTTTAAACGGCAAAAAAAATTGAACATCTAGGTGCTGATTAACAAAAAAACTGCACTCCTTTTTAAAATTTGAAATTGCAATAACAAAAAGACGCAGTTTATTAACAAAATGAGAAAAGGCACATTGTTTCGGCCATAACTTCTTTATTTTTTAAGGTACAGAAACAAACAAAAATCATTTTAAAGATCGATTAATTATCTTTAATTCTATTCCTTACAATTTTTGATGAAAGTGTCATAGTCTTTAAGATAAGTCAATATTTAAACTAAATACTTCATACTATAAACGTTCGGATGCCATTTATAACAGAGCTGGATGGATTTTTACAGTTTACTCTTTTCTCTTTCATGTATGTAGTACCAACCTGCACAGTAGCCTACAATAAGTGATTAAAATCAGAATAATTTTCATTTAGATCATATTCATCATGGAGAATAAATGTTTGTCCAAAGTTTTAAGGGTTTTGATTATAAGAAAATTGGTGAAAAATCAATTACAAGATTTAACCCAAACAAACAAACGGAACGAAATAAATATAACCCGTAATAAAAATCTATAATCCATTGGACTTTTGGCATTTTTCAGTTTATTTAAAGAAACAAGCAATATTTTTGTAACATAGGGTACTTGTAAATTGAAATAGCTCTTTTTATGTCCAAAAAAGATCTCCAGGGAGAAAAAGCTTTTTAACGCGTGGTAAAATGTCTTAAAATAATTACAATCGATTTGGATTTTGTTACTAAGCGAAACAGCATACCAGGAATCAACATATACCAAAATTTTAATTCTGTGCCTTTTGTCGGTGGTTCCTACGATCGACCAAACTGTTATAACTGTACTATATCAGAGTAAAATGGCACGAGTTATTATAATATCCAGAGATGTTGGAAGAGATGGCGTATTAAATATTAAATGTTTTCTCATAACATACATTTTGAACAAAGTAATGTGCTCTTTCTGTTAAAGTTATGAAACTATTTAAATTGCAGAAGTTTTCCTGAACTAAAAATTCTTTAAATGTGCACGAAACGACGACAACGTGCCAGAAACATAAATCAACTTGAATACCAGAATATCGTAATAACAATGAACCAAAATAAAGACAGAAAATCATTTAAACGAATCAAAAATACCTTTAATACCTCGTGTTTAAAGAAAAAATATCTATGACTTGATGGCAAAATTTTATGAGACCGCAGAATTTTGAACAATTTATACTTTCTTGGTTGTTTAAATTAATACTTTGACTTGAAATTTTCTATGATTATTGACATCCAAAAACTATATTTTATAAAAACTATATCTAAATCGATACATTATTATTAAAGTTATATTATATTGTTTAAAAACACTCTATATTGGCTATTTAATTTTCTTGAAGTTGACATATTTAATAGAGGTCTCGCATAAGTCTGTTCGAGGGATTATTGCCATTTTTCATTTTTGCAATACGACCAATACGACTAGATATGTTTGCACAGAGACGAGAAAAAACAATATTTTGCGATTTCAATTGTTTAAACGAATATGTTCCCGACCTCGTCCAAACAAGAGCAGACCTACGCCATGTAGGGGGGCATCCTTATTAAAATATGTACCAAAATTTTTTACCCTTAAAAATTGATAGGTATGATTTTTGTTCTGAAAATTTGTATTGTAATATGAAGTGTAGTAGAGTATGAAACTACATAACTTCCATTTTATCTTTTTATTTTTTGAAAATGTAATCATAATAATCATATCCTTTTTAGAGATATATAAGTATTCAACTAAATATTTACATAAAGCAGCAAACATAAATAAACTTTAATAAATCTAACAAAATAGAATAAAGGAATTATTTTCAATACATGCATGCACAGAAATCAATCTGATTTATGAACTTTATATTTTAATGACGAACTATTGATAACACAGGGGAACAAAAATTTTGTTGCATTTATTTACAGCACTCGTTCTTACCTAATTTGAAGGCGCTTACTTTAAATCTGTTGGTAGTTTTACTCTGTAAGCTCTAGATTTTTGCACTCGGACATTTTCATTTTCTCGAAATATGACACTCCATATAATGACATGATGGCAAATTGACCTTACTTCAAGATGGCATCAATAAATTATAATTTATGGGTACCATCTTGAACTAAGGTCAATTTTATTTAGAATCCAGTCCTAATTTACTTTTACTATTATTTTTATTTTATGAAATTAATAAAAAAATTGAGCTGCCGATTTGGAGCTCCAGGAGTCTAGCGTTCTGAGGTGGTCGCCTCGACGCCATCTGGTTATGCAAGAGACAAATATCTTAAAATGAATTTATGTACAAAAAATACTTAGCCAGAAAATGTTTTTAATAGAACTTTTCATCGTAGAAGCGCGCATGTGCTGCCTCTATGTTTGTCTGCGGGAACTATGAAATGTTCGGACACTTGGATTGTTAAAATGTCTGGACCGGATCATTTTCTCACATTAATTTAGACGAAAGTGTGATTGACGGTGCAAAATTGGTACACAACATTGTGGAAGAACATACTTGTGCTCAATTAAGGCGCTGTCTCAAGTATCCTGGCCGTAAAATGACTGGAAGCAAGAATAAAGAACTAGTTGCAAGGTTAGAATTCAACTTATCAATTTATATACAAGTGCATTAAAAGAAAACAAATGTGTTTAGTCTACAATATGCTTAATAAAATTCTTCGTGTAGTAATTGATAATGCAGTAAAAATATTTTCTGTTTTTTTTACAAAAATATAGGGTCAAAAATACAATTAAAAATGAGGTCGATCCTTCTGTGGATAAATCTGGCTTCTTTTTTTCTAATTCTTTCAAATACATAAACTATACGATATGGCACTACCTATTTTCAGAAAATTGGTAACAGATTCATCATTATTTGTTTAAAAAACGTCAAGTTCCGCCATGTTCGGACAGTTTTCGCATGTCAATATTGGATTTGACATAAACATTACGTTTTTTAACCAAATAATGATGAATTTGTTACCAATTTTTTGAAAACAGGTAGTGCCATATCATATAGTTTATCTATTTGAAAGAATTAGAAAAAAAGGAGCCAGTTTTATCCACAAAAGGATTGACAAAAAAACTCATTTTCAATTGCATTTTTGACCCTATATTTTCGTAAAAAAACAGAAAATATTTTTACTGCATTATCAATTACTACACGAAGAATGTTATTAAGCATATTGTAGAATACACACATTTGTTTTCTTTTAATGCACTTGTATATAAATTGATAAGTTGTAGTTGAATTCTAACCTTGCAACCAGTTCTTTATTCTCGCTTCCAGTTATTTTACGACCAGGATACTTGAGCCAGCGTCTTAATTGAGCGCAAGTGTGTTCTTCCACAATGTTGTGTACTAATTTTGCACCGTCAGTCACACTTTCGTCTAAATTAATGTGAAGAAATGATACCATTCCAACCATTTTGACAATCCAAGTGTCCGAACATTTCATAGTTCCCGCAAACAAACGTAGAGGCAGCACATGCGCGCTTCTATGATGAAAAGGTCTATTATAAAAATCACAACAACAATGGCGAACAATATTTCAAGGTATAAGCGAGTGGAAGAAGTGAGTGATTCCTTTATGTCAGAAAAATTTCGGGCAGAGTATTTCTTGGAAATAAATTCATTTTAGAACATTTTGGTTCCTTGCACAACCAGTTTCGGCTATTATGTTAGAACAAATATTAGATATTGATTTTCATTTTTGACTGATCGAGACTGACTTCAAGACACGTGTCTTTTGTACTTTAAATATTTTTAGATAGGTGTTTTGTAAATAATTTCATTCTTTGCTATTTATTTTCTTGTATAATCAGAATGTAGGTTATCAGAAAAATTCAGAGACTAGAAATTGAGTTTAATAGGCAGATTTTCATTTTTGATTACTCATCAATAATTTTCTCTACTTTTTCTAAATTCCAAAATGTTTTTGTTTAACTTTTATAACAAAAATTTATTTATTTAATTCTTCTTCTCTATAATTTAACAGAGGGGATTGGAATATTTAGTATTTGTGTTGATCAGTTTTTATCATGATCAGAGCTCGGGGGGCACCCCCACCCCTTAGGAGCGCCAGTGTGTCTGAAGTCCAAAACTTGCTGTCACACTTCTTTCCAGAGTGCTTTCAATATATCAAGAGTCACACGTCACTATCAAAATGTGACGTCAAATTTATTCCGGTTATACGAGTTCAAAGTAGCGTTAAACTTTATTTTTTTTATGAGAACAGGGCAATTAAATAAATTATTCACAATTATCTTGAAAAATACACTCACTAAACTTCACTTAATTGTAGAACTTTCACCGATTAAACCAACAAACTACGGCAAAATGACAACACCATCCAAGCTTAACCGAAATATTCAAAGCAATGTGTGGCAATCTACCATGTAAACAAAGTTTTACGCAATACCAACTTAGGTAATCTGTAATATGCATACGAAATTTTTACGTTGATATAATTTTGAGTTCTGAATAGTTTGGGCTTTTGCTTGATGAGAATCCGTAATAGCAACTGAAAAAAACTATATTGGTCTTGATTTTCTCTTTATTTTGTCAACATGTCATTTGTTTCGCCACACAGTGGTTTCTTTGGATGTTGAGTACTACTATACTAATTTTACAATGCGTAGAATACATGATTTTATACAATTTTGATCTAATCCTAATCCTAATTACTAAGCGAAAGGTAGGTACATAAAATTGGTTGCAGGCAATTTATTGAATATAATGTTAATAAGTTAAAAGAAATTCATTTAGTAGGAGAGATAAATTTCTTTCAGTTTGATCATTTAGTAAAATATCAGATAACGTAAGTTTATTTATTTCTAGGGATTCTAATGTATGTAAAATTTTGGAATCTTCATTGAACACGTGGCCTTCTTCTATCAGAGAGTTAGTATATGCCGAGTCTGTTTTGTTTTTGTTGTGACTTCTTTTTTGTTCTGAGAACCATTTACCGTAATTTATTCCTGTTTGTCCAATACGCACCTTAGGACAAGTACCGCAATTCAAATTATAGACGCCTGATTTATTTTCTGCTGAAATTCTATCTTTTGTACTTTTTATATATTTCCCTAATGTGTTATTACATTAATATATAGTTTTATTTTTAAAAGAAGACGTTACTTCTGTTGGGTAGCCGATATAAGTAAGAACTTTGAAATTGTTATTTTTGTCTTTTGTTATTGGATTAATAGATTTAATAGATTTATTAAATGATCTTTTTAAAAAAATAATATTGTCTATTATTTTGGTGTTGTAACCATTATGAAAAGCAATTTTTTTTATTTTGTGTAGTTCTCTAATATAATTTTCTTCTAATAAGGTAACAGTTAAAAGCCTGTGTTGTAAGCTGCTATTTTTTGTTGGTGAGGATGTGCCGAGGTGTTATGTATTAGCAATTAAAAACTCTGACAGTATTTTCACAATATCCGAAAAATATAAATTAAAAACAATGAACTCCCAAATACCAAAAATGTATTTTCGAGTTAAGTTACATAAAGAAAATCTCCCCATCAGACCTGTAGTTTCATTTTTAATAGCATCATCATTTAATATTTCGCACTTAGATATAATAAAAGAAAGCACTAAATTCAACCCAAAATACAATATTAAAAATTCTTACGATTTAATCGACAAAATAAAGAATATCACCTTACCAGATAATGCAAAATTTATTTCTTTTGACGTACCAAACTTATTCCCTACTATACCACCAAAAGAAACAATTACCCTAGTTGAAAATCTTTTAGACAAAAATAATATATTGTTAAAAAACAAGAAATTCTAAATCTTTTAACCATTTGCCTAGAACAAAATTATTTCAAATTTAATAATAATATTTGCACAAGTGGCGAATTCCTAATCAGCCCACTTCTCTCAGAAATGTTCATGGACTTAGAAAACCAAATACATACAAAATCAAGCAATAATTTTCTCTATTGGCATAGATATGTAGATAATACCTTAACTTGTTTCGCATGCACTAAATGACAACTCAACAATTTTCTAAATGTTATCAACTCATTTCATTCGAAAATTAAATTTACCCTCTAAACTGAAACTGAAAATACTATTAATTTCCTAGATTTAACTATTAGAAAACTCATTTTTCAATTTTTCATAAACCATCTCACACTGATATAACAATATATAACACCTCGGCACATCTTCACCAACAAAAAAATAGCAGCTTACAACAGCATGATACACAGGCTTTTAACTGTTCCCTTATCAGAAGAAAATTATATTAAAGAACTAGTAAAGAACTAGAAATAATAAAACAAATTGCATTTAATAATGGTTATTACTCCGAAATAACGGAAATATTATTTAAAAAAAAACATTTAATAAAGTTATTAAAGGAGTATATCCGACAAAAATAACAATTTCAAAGTTCTTACTCACATCGGAATATTAGTGCAGCTTTTGAAACTAATAACACATTACGAAAACATAAAAATTGGCAAAGATACAGTTTCAGTAGAAAATAAATCAGTAGTTTATAAGTTGATTTGCGGTACTTGTCTTAAGGTGTATATTGGACAAATAGCAAGAAATTACGGTAAACGGTTATCAGACCACAAAAGAAGTTACATCAAAAATAAAACAGACTCGACATATGCTAAACATCTGATAGAAGCCACGTGTCCAATGAAGATTTCAAGACCCTTTCGATTGCATCACAATTCAAAGTTTTAGGACTTGTAGCCCATTCAAACCCCTAAAACGCAATCCAAGTTCTGAATTCCTGTTACAATATCGAAGAACCACTGGTCCGATATTAATGCCGTTTTCACTACACGACTTTCAATAATAGTATTTATATAAAGAGAAGGTTTCAGAAATACATACATGTTGCGTATGTCAAGAATTCACAATATTTGTTTGGTATGCTTAGAAATATGTATGTAGTTACGTAATTATGATGAAATATTTGGCACATTATTATTTCATAATATTTTCTTTCGCTTTGTAGGAGCTTAATGAGAGACCACTGAAAAGGAGTCTTTGAAAAAAGGTTATTAAAAATGATGAAATAAAATGTCACCCAATCCCCAAATTAATAAGACCTTATTACCTAATAGTGCAGTAACTAGAGGTTATAACTTTTGAATAATATCATATGATTTAGATTTCGTTCATTTTTGGTACCTTAATAGTAAAGGCATGAAAGAAAAGTTTCTATATAATGCGGGATCTTCAGGGGACGGCAACTTAAAAAAAAACATTGGAGCTGAAAGAGAATCAAATTTTAAGAAGAAAAGGTTCTATGCAACTTTTCAAATACATTGATAGTCATTAAGTTATAACGACTAACATTTTAGCTTGAAAAAGAGGTATTTCAAATAGGTTTTCGACAAATAATTCGAAAGGTATTACACTGAGCGAAAACATGCTAGAGACAAATAAGAAAGCTTATAAATTGAAGATCAATTCCCTTTTTTTTTTAAAATTTCTGTAAAGTTAATGGTTTCGGAGATATGGAAGTATAAAGGTGGAGACCGAACGTCTATAAGACGAAGTATTTAGTTTAAATGACAAATATCTTAGAAACTATGGCACTTACGTTAAAAATTCTAACAATCAAATCAAAATGAAAGTCCATTAATTAGGCATTCAAATGACTTTTTGGTTATTTCTATAGCATAAAAAACAAAAAAGTTATGACAGAAACAATGTGCTTTTTCACATTTTTTTTAATAAATACGTAGTCATCAATTAAAAAAATATATTCCCACATGCTGTATTTCATTAATATATAGCATGACCTAGACGCTCAAATTTTTTCATCCACTTTAAAAAAAAATGCATTTTAAACTGGAAAGGGATTTTAGAAAAAACGTAACATTTTTGCTTCGTTGCAAATATCTCAATAAATATTAGTTTTAGCGAAAAATAAACTAAGAATGATTTTATTTTTGTATATATTTGTGTAGTATTGATGGTTTCGGGGATATTTTCACATTTTTTTTTTAACAAAATACCGCCATTTTGTTATTGTAACTGCTCAGTAATAATTTTTCTCTTCAAAAATACTGTTTCTTGTTAATATATATCGTTACTTATGTGCTCATTTTTTTGTCCACTTACAACACTTGTTTTAGAAAAAAAATTCCATCAGCTATATTAGTTCCAGGAGTCTCCATTTTGAATTTTTTAATTTTGACTTCAAATTTGTAGCTATCATCAGTGTCAAGAATAAATCAGTAATACTTTTTCAAATATTGAATATTTACATTTTGGGGGTGGCTGTCACCCCTTAAAAATGAGGGCAAATATCTCGACCATATAGAATCTAAAGACGATACTTTTTGCAACAATAATAACCCATAAAGAAAAATTATCATTACATATGAAATTATTCCGAAATTTTACATCTACCTCTAGGTACTGCACTATAATATCGATATTGAGGTTGGTATACAAAATGAACAAATAGTAAAACCAAATGTATTTTTAACGTACTTCAATATGTAAAAATGTCCAATTAATTTTTTAAGGCCGTTAAATTTTCTCCAATACATTTCTTATGTTTATTTACTGCGTATACATGCGTGTAATATGTAACAGCTAATCATGTTTCTATTTCTAGTATCTAAAAAAGTGAATTCCTTTCCTTTACGTTACTATAGTAAATTAAAACCTGTAAATGAATATTTCTGCATAATATATGACAACTTTGTTTAATATATTTTACCAGGAGAAAATGTAAATCAGAAATTTCCCTATTATAATTTATTCCAAGAATTTCTTTAAGAAAAATTAGTATTCACGTGAATAATATTTAAATGAGAATGCTATTCGACATACATATGACTAAATGCAGTAATTTCTAACTTTTCCATCTGTATGCAAATTAAATGCAAATTATTGATTAGTTACTTGAAACTAGACATATAAATACACCTCTGATTTTGCATTTGTCACACGGTTCAGCAACTTAGAAACTTGTTTTTGACACATATTAACTAACTAGATGATGTACAGCGGCTTCACGTATAGACTGTAGAAAGTATTTTGTTCATCCAAACTATCTCCGCAGTTCAAAAACAGACTATCGAAATATTGTTGAGGGAACTTAATAGGGCAATGGGGAATTGTTTCACTTTATTTATTTAGCCCTCAAATAGAAAAAAACTAACAAAATAAAATACCTCGGAGTAATGGTGTATCATCATCTGAGATGGAATGAACACATCGAATATATTAGAAAAAAGAATTGGACTACTTATTCACAAATATTATGTAATAAAAGGCATATTAAACAGAAAAAAATTATTTATTGTTTATGACTCGTTAGTTGCATCAATTATTAGCTATTGTACTGTAGCATGGGGGGATTATTTAAGAACTGTTTAAACAATTAACAATTAACAAAGAGGAAAAAGTTTTTTTATAAAAAATACTTATAGTTATCATACTTTACTGTGGAATTAGAAAATACGGAATTCTGTACATATCTCTCATGAATACTCAACAAGATCTGTAACAAATAAACACCTGATAATTCCATTATACAAAAAAGCGCATACACAGCGATTTATTTTCTACTATGGTCCAAAACTATATGATATTTTACCCCTTATAAAGAATGTACAAAACTTAAACAAACATAAAAAAGAAATAAAAAAAATATTTTGGATAACCAAGGTATGATCTATGTTATATTAAATTAGTTTATGTAGTAATAAAATTAGTTATGTTTTTTTGGTAATAATATTTCCACTGTAGTATAACCCTGTTTATTAATTAGGTCAGAATATTTAGGTGCAATTCTACTACGCACTTAAGTTAAGTAAAAAAAATGAGAATCAAAAAAAGTAACTGAATAGAAATTAAATTTAAAAAAACACGTGACATTTAAAATATTATAATAACTTAATATGTGCGTATGTGTATGTAAAGCCAAGTTCTCACTATGCAACATGTTTATAATGCATTTGTTTTAAAACAATTGTTTTGAAACTCCAGGGTTTCAAAACATGTTTAATAACATTTAGTTTCAAAACATCCTAAAAGAAGTAGCAAACTGTGTTTGAAAACATTTAGTCATCATGACGCCTCCAAGCGGGAATGGTGTTATTGCAGCTGCAATTTGTGTGGTGTTTAGTTCCAGCAATGGAAAAATGGCTAAAAAGAAACGATTTTGGATTCGTTCGTCGTTACAGGCCAGGAAGAAGTATAGCTTGAGTGATCTGCAACGTGATGACCGAGATCTGTAAGCTGGAGAACTTAAAACTGATGGTAGTTTTAAACACTTTCTTAGAATGACAAGTCAGGATTTTGAGTATCTGATTACTTTCACTGGTAGGCGCATTGATAAAAAAGAAACAACTTGTCCTCTTAACTTCTTTATTTTTTTTAGGACTTGCCTACCTCGGTTCCAAAGTCTTCATTCAACTCAAGCCACATATCATGCTCTTTATTCCTATTTTTGTAATCTTCTTCAGTCGGGTACCACAACAATTTACGGTCTTTGTACATTTCGATAAGTCTAAACACATCAGCCTGCCTCCACTCCATAGTTAATTGCACTGAACAGATTACAGTGACTGGATGCAGACGACGAGAATGACGGATGGCAGCACCCTCGTCAGTGTTTTATAACATGTTATAGTTTCTAAACAGAATTACAACATGTTTTTAAAACAATTTATCGATTTTCTTTGATGTTTACCGACACAGGACGGGAACCGTACAACTTGTTACAAAACACGAAAATTGTTTTAAAACGTGTCTGTTTTAAAACATTTTTCCTTTGAATTTGTAACAAGTTATAAAATTTTGTTTTAAAATAAATGTTTTATAAACACGTTGCATAGTGAGAACGCGGCTTAAGACGCCAAATCTTGTGTTGATGCTTTGCAAATCAAACTACAGCATGCTTAGGCACAAATTTGTTGTCAGAATATGTTGTGTTTTTTTTGTAATAAATATATTAATTCAATTATGTATGCTCGGGTACCAATAAATTTGAATTTGAATTTAACAATCATACAGGTAAATAATCCAATAGCAGATTGTGTTTATACTTAATCTAAGATAATAGTTACTAATAGGTACGTTAGATACATTTGAACCGGTATATACTACAGGCACTTGAACAGAAAACACGTAATATTCACCGCAAGAGTGCAGGAGGCGCATACTAATTTTTAATGGGTTAATAGTGCAAGGAATTATTTTAATTATGGTTTTTGAAACAGGGAGATTCTACTATAAAAAAACTTTACTTTCGATTGATTTGAACTTTTATTAATTTCGAAAATTACTGTTGAAAATTGAAATACATCTATTGGAAGTAAGGAGTCGGGATTTTCCCTAAAAAGTGCTAAAGTTATGAGACCTATCCCCCCCCCCCCGTTTTCGAGGGTGCTGAACACGAATAACAGAGTGAAAAAAGTTTTTAGTCGTATGCACCCCCTGAAAGACATTTACTCCCCGTTTTCGAGGATGTGGATCAAGAAAAAAATGGTTATACGCTGGTTCGATCCTTCTTTCGTCCTTAAACTGTCGAAAACTGCCCCTTTCATGATAATAATAACAACAATAGGTAGTGAGTTGGGTGATATTAGTTCACTCGTACTATCATTTTATTTGTTTTGCCGTCTTTTACTGTTTTCTGGGTATATCATGTGTCCTCAAGGTATCCGTAGTCAGAGGATGAAGACGATGAACCAAGCTTAGAAACAGACGAATCCGAGAATAGTTATGATAGTGCTGTAAACTTCCTAAATTTTATACCCGAAGTGTATATTTCCAATTATGAATCGGAAACGGACAATGGGTGCGATGAAGGAGGCAATGGCATTGAATGTGATGTTCATTTCGAGGAATATGAATCATGTAATTCTCTTTGTAAGCACCCTAGGTTATATTAATGTCTTGTAACAAATATTATATCGTACTAAAAATCGTGTCCTGTATATATAATTTATTAAAAACAGAAATGTTTAACAAAGGTATTCTCTTCCTTATATCCCGCTTTAAGGAATATGAATTCTAAATCCTTGCGAGGATAGGTTCATTTTTGATGAGGATTAAAATGGACAAAGTGAACGTCTTTAACAAAAAAGAAGAAGCAATTTTACACCCCCTGACAGGGTAGATTTCAGGGCGGTTGCTACTACCTGACATCATCTTTCACCATCTGTTATATCCTCATGAAAAAATAAAGAATCCCTGCAAAAATAGTATGTAGTAGTACCAAATGTATGGAAATATTCTACAAGTAGCAACCATTCACGGATTCCTGATTTTTTCCCGTCTATTATCAGAATAGAATCCTACTGACTCTCCTACTGATCCGTCGAGTAATCTGTATATTTAAAACACAAGCCGTTTTCTGTTGCAGCTTCACCAGCGCCACTGGACCGATTTTGATGATTCTATTTTTTAAAATAAAGCTCTCTATCTTCACAGATGTTTAGTCAGTAGTTATTGCCATGCGTAAAAACGAAATACAAGTTTAAATACATAAATGAACCACAGCGCTCGAATTATAACAACAGGCATTGCGATAGGTGTACGCCCCTACTACATCAAACTGCGCATGTAGAGGCCAAAGTTGAACGAAAAGATTCGAGTAAATTGGCCAAATTGGTTCATTTGTTAATTTGTTTATTTTTTAAAATTATGAAGGTGTTTTGTTGTTTGTGAACAAGCCCATTATTAATTTAATTGAATATGAAAATTTGTTATCGTTATATGGTGTATAGGTTGGTCGTGTTGAACTGCATTGCATTAGTCAATTATTTTCTATTGATTTAGGGTAAATGAAGACGATAAATAACGACTAGGGTTCGGAAAATATTATTTTCGTCATACCCCCCTTGTAAGTATACTCTAATTCCATTGTTTTGTCGATCGTAAGTGATGCTGTATGTACCAAATACTTGTTGCCATTGGCAACGGGTCGTTATAGACTTAATAGTGACCACAAAAAATGTTGAAATTATCGAATCAGGATGTATACAAATGCATAGTATGTTAGATCATTGTGACGCGTTTTTCTTCCTTCCGATTGCCTTGTGCATTCGACAAGCGGAAGCGTCACTTTAGCGCTTGAGCTTTTTAACAGATTTATTTCAGAATAGCTCGGGCGCCACCTTTACAATTTTTTACGTGGGGCAAAGGTCCCGCACTAGCCTCTTAACACAGCCTGTTGCAGTAGGGCTGGGATAGCTGCAGTGAAGAAACGGTAATTCCAGAGGTCGATAAGGAAGTTCAGACTATCACAGACACACAGCAGTAAAACTCAGAGTTAAAAACAATAACAGTGTTTATTAAATAAAAACCTACTATCTACAAATCTATCAAAATACTTAGTTAAGGTTAATAGTCAGTTTTATAATATTACCAAAGTACCAGTTTGATAAGCTAGGCTACCCAGGTGTGAATACGATTTAACGGCGAAATTAGAGGACGGTTAGCGGGTTGTGAGGCAAGCAAATAGTGATGCGTTAAAGCAAACTAGTGAGAACGGGCAAACGGTGACAGATATCAAGCAAGAAAGCACAATCACAAACTACCAAATTATGTATATCTCATGCAAATATTGCGAGCTTAATAGTTACAGACTAATAGTTACAGATTAATAGTTACAGATTAATAGTTGCAGATTAATAGTTACAGATTAATAGTTACAGACTTGGGTCGTAGTGTAGATTAAACAGAATAAATCAAACAGTAGAATAATAACAGTGAATAACAAAAGACCAAACTTTTATAAGTACGACTACTAACACGCTTCACACAATTTGTCTGATTTATCAAAGTGCCTGGACAATGGTGCAAAGACGCGTTTTCATAGTCTTAGGACGGACAGAAATGATTAACCACTTTACGACTAACTGAACACGCTTCACACAATTTGTCTGATTCATCAAAGTGCCTGGACAATTGTGCAAAGGCGTATTGTTCTAGTCTTAGGACGGATAGAAATGATTAAACACTTTATGACTAACTGAACACGCTTCACACAATTTGTCTGATTCATCAAAGTGCCTGGACAATTGTGCAAAGGCGTATTGTTCTAGTCTTAGGACGGACAGAAATGATTAAACACTTTTATGACTAACTGAACACGCTTCACACAATTTGTCTGATTCATCAAAGTGCCTGGACAATTGTGCAAAGGCGTGTCTTTCTAGCCTTAGAACGGACGCAGAATAATTAATTAATTAATGACTGACAGAAGAACAAGCTTCATACCATTTGTCTGATTCATCTAAGTGCCTGGACAATGGTACAAAGACGCGTCTTTCTAGCTTTGAAATAATTCAACAGATTTCGGACACAGAGTAACAATGCAAAAATATAATTAATAAATGTCTGAGTACATCTTTTCACATTCACCAAACTCTATATAAAGAGTCTACCAAATGATCAAAGTTCGCACCCGCGACAGTAAAACACTTAGAACAATTTACACCGACTACCAAGTCTGTTAACTTAAATTATAAATAATTTAACTTACTCCTGATCACTTTGCTAGCCTGCCTCGGACGACGATGTTAAACGGAGCACTACTCAAGACGGAATGCATTTCTCCAGCCCGGTTCTCTAGTATTATTTGGGCGAGAGCGCTTGGTTGGAGAGGGGATAAGCGCAGAGTGAATGCGCGGTGAGTTCACGGGAAATAACTAAGTCGTTAGAGTATTTCGTGATTTGAATTTACAACTAAAATCACAAGTCCGAAAATAATTAACTGATAGAAATATTTCCGTGTTTGCCTGTGAAACGACTAAGTTAGAATTATTTTATTCCTCGTTTCAGTAAAATTTTCTAAGTTCGAAAATAATTAACTGATAGAAATATTTCCGTGTTTACCTGTCAAACGACTAAGTTAGAAATATTTCATTCCTCGGTTTCAGTAAAATTTTCTAAGTTCGAAAATAATTAAATAATGAATAAAAATCACAAGTTCATTTGTAATTAAATGACAGAAAATATTTCATACCTGAGGTACCTGCTTGACGTCGCGTGCTAATGATCAGTACGGTGCGTGGAGAACTGACTGATTTTCACCTCGCGTTACAGTGTATAGCCAGCCCGTGGCATGGAGAGGGTAGGACTGCGCGCGGTGAATACCTATTCGCTTGTAGCAGCTTACACATTCTGAATGCATTTTATATTACGGATTTTTATTAGCAATTTTAAATATAAACTGATAACATTATTTTGACACTGAAGGCAGTAAAATAAACAATTGAAATCAGGAACTTATAACCTACAGAATTTACTAGAAAACAAACTAGTATTTCTAGGTGACTGGTATGAAAGACAAAAATTTTAAAATTAAATGTATAGACATGACATGGTTCTAATACAGGGTGTGCAAAGAAGCAATTTTAACGGACAGAATTGCATAGCAAATTTTGCTTCGTTACATCATAATTTGATTTACTGTAACTTGGCCAAATATAAAAGAAAAATACACAAGTACAGTTGATTTAAAAAAAAAAACTGGTACACTTTCTTTTAGCTATGTAAATCATTCGTTCTTTGATTGATATTATAATCTTACAAATGTCACTTTGACGTTAATCAGTGGCGTCATTATTAAAAATGGTTCGACATCTAACACATATTCAAACATTTCGAATTGTTTCTAAAATTGAAGATAGTTGGTCCATAAGAAGACTTGTTGCTGAATAAAATGTGAGTAAAACCACGATAATGAGTGTTAAAAAACAATGGGAAACCAACCAAACGGTCTCCTGTAAAGTTGGTTCCGGTAGGCCCAGAAAGAGCAATAATCAAGAAGATGAAAATCTTATAAATTACCTAAGAGAAAACCCTTTTCAGACTGCAGTAAATGCAATTTCAGAGATAAATTTCCCTGCTTCTGTGTCTACTGCTTGCAGAAGAATAAAACTACAAAGCGACTTGAATAGTTGCTAAAAAATACAAACTTTCAGAAGAAAAGAAGCAGGGTAGGATTATTTTTGCACTCAACTATATAATCAATGATGAAAACTTTTGGGGACAAGTTGTCTTTTCTGACGAAAAGGTTTTTAAATCCTGTAACGATGGACATGTTCGCATATATAGGCCTCCTTCCACCAGATACGACGAAAAATATACTTTCGATCCACAAATATCAGGAAGGTTTTCAGTCAATGTCTGGGCTTGGATAAGTCTAAATGGGTTAGGTGTGTGTTGGAACAGTGGTGGTCATCTCAATTCCATCAAATATATTGAAGTATTAGACAATATTATGTTGCCGTCAGTAATAGAGGTGTTTCCGGAAAATAATTTTATTTTCCAACAAGACAACTGCTCCATACATACGGCCCATCGTGTCAGGCAATGGTTTCTTAATAAAAACATAGAGTTGTTACCGTGGCCATCTAAAAGTCCGGATTTAAATCCAATTGAAAATGTTTGGGGACTAATGGTGAAACATATAAGAAAATTAAATAACCATCCAAATAATGCCCAAGAATTGGAAGGGATAATTGAAGACACTTGGGAGAACTTGTCGCAAGAAGTTGACCTTGCAAGAAATCTGATTTTGTCCATCCCTGCAAGACTTTAGGCAGTTTTAGACGCTAATGGAGCAATGACAAAATATTAGTTAATTCTGTATTACGTAGTTGAAGTTCATTTATTTTATTTTTTTTATTGTATTTTTATGTTCAGTTTGCATTGTTTACATTTTTTTTAATCTCAAGTGGTATTTTTGTGTTCTTATTTTAAAAATAGAATTATCATTATTCAGTTAGTATTTTAATTACAACCATTAGTAGATTATCCGAACAAATATTATTTTTTTAAACAATAATATGGCAGGCTTGAAAATGTTTTGAAAAAGTTATTTTCTAATTATTTTTTAAAATTCCATTTGAATAAAATAAAAAAGAAAGGTATAATAAGTTTAAAAACACTAAGAAAACCGGTCTCCTACAAAGAACCCAGGTCCGGGGTAAATCATCTCTTCTCCACCCCCCTCTCGACATGCCTGGCCGGCCCTATTTACAGACATATGCACACAACTAAACTATTAAGATTTTCGATTACAAGAGCTGTACCAGTTTTTTTTTTAAATCAACTGTACCACACATATCGAGATTTTTATAAATTCAGTAATGACATTTTTCTGCAGGAACTGGACAATATAAATTGGCAAGTATATTATTGGTCAAAATCAGTCATTTCCAAGGTAGATTTCTTAAATAAAACTATTATTATAATATTCGATAGGCATGCGCCGTTGGTTATCGCTAGAATCACAAAAAAGCCAGCTCCTTGGCTAACTGACGTTTTAAATTTGCCAATTAAACGTCGAGATTCTGCACATACGCGATTTAAACGAACAAGAAACCCAATCTAAAGACAATTGGGATACCATTAGATAGCTAGGTGTAACAACAAAAAACAAAGTTGATATTTCAAACCATCTTAAAGATATAAATCAAATTAATAACTATTTTATAAATAAAAGTGTAGCCGACATTTCAGACTGTCAACAAAATATTAATAAATATTCAGGCCATGTGATGTCTCAGAACAATACATTTTATTTCAAAACAGCTACTAATGAAGAAATAAAAAATATTCTAAACTCCATTAAGAGCAATGCTCGTGGTTGCGATGGCCTTAATATTAGAATGATTCGACTATGTTTACCAAATTTGTTATCACAAATAGTTCACTTGATAAATTATTGTATTGAGCATAACGCATTTTCTATCAAATGGAAAGAGGCATATGTCATTCCTATACTTAAAACCAATAAACCTGAAGAGTTTTCTGACTTAAGGCCAATTAGTATATTGCCAGTTATATCAAAAATTTTAGAGAAGGTCCTATATCAACAGATCACAGAGTATATAAAAAATTGCAATATATTACCAGAATGTCAATCGAGGTTCGTCCAAGGAAAGTCCACCACAACAGCTCTAGCTAAAATAACTGTCGATATAATAAGAGCTACAGATGACAACGAAGCAACTGCTTTAATTTTACTAGACTTTAGCAAAGCGTTTGATACCATAAATCATGATCTTCTGTATGCCAAATTAAAATATATCGGATTCTGTGGGGAAGCTTTAGTTATTATGAGGAGCTAGTTGTCAGATAGAACACAGAAGGTAAAGTTGAATAACTGTATATCAAATGGTTTGCCAGTAAGAAGAGGTGTCCCGCAAGGATCAATACTGGGGCCATTACTTTATAATATTTACACACACGACCTTAAAGATACTACCAGTAACACAAAAATTCACTACTATGCAGATGATTCGCAGTTGTATAAGTCCTTCCCTCTCTCCTCATCAGAAGCAGCAATTTCCGTAATTAACAAAGATCTAAAGCAATTGGTAGATTATGCTCACGACCATAATCTTAAAATTAATGTTAGTGTAATGTAATGTGTCCTGTGTAATGTACTTTGGGAGCAGAAATAACGTAATAAAGGTAAGAAATTTAGATATACCAATAATTATTAACAATGTCCCATTATAAATTAAAAAATCATGTAAGAATCTTGGGCTAATACTTGATGACAAATTACAATACAACATCCATATAAATAATTTGATACGCTATTCCTTTGCAAAACTGAAATTATTTTACAACTACAGAGATTCCATTCCAGTAGAACTTACAGCAATGCTTTTTGATTCACTCATTTTAAGTAGATTTAATTATGTGGATGTTGTTTATGGTCCTGCTTTGGACAAGGGTACACAAAATAAAGTTGAAAAGGTCCAAAGAGCCTGCATACGGTTTGTTTTTGGTTTTAGGAAGTATGACTCCATCTCAAATAGGATTAAAGATTTGGGTTGGTTAACTATGGAACAGAGACGAGATGTGAATTTAGCAAACTTTTTTTTTTAATGTAAGATCAAATAATTTACTATCTATTCCCAAGTTTAAATCTTCACAATTCAAAAAATCTTTTACATATAAAATGCTTGCCATATTTAAAATAAATTGCCCCCACAGATAAAAACATTTAATAAACACAAATTTAAGAAGCATATTCGTGTTTGCCTTCATTTTCCTTAATTGGATATGTGTGTGCGACTGAACTCTTTACTATATGGTATTCAGCGGTGTGTGCATATGTGTTTATACGTGGATGTATGTATATGTGTATACACGTGCATACTTTTGAATTGTTAAATATGTATTAAAAATAGGTGTTTATGTATGTGTGTATGTACCATGTATGAAGTATGCAAGCATGTGTGTAATTTCATATAACAAACTACATGTATAGCACTCGTTATTTATTTACTACCTTTTTGTTGTCGACTTATGTTAAACTATTTCTAGTTATAAGTGTATTTTGCATAAACTGTGTTAGTGTATATGCATATATGCTTATATGTATTGTGTATATGTCTGTATGCATGTACAAGTACATGCGCATATTAGTTCATACCTTTAAATAAACGTATATCTATGTTTATTCTAACACTGTTGTAAGCTTTATTTTTTAAATATGATTTTTTGATATAATATTTGTATAATAGCATAATTTCTAAGTAATTGTTGAAATGCTTCTTTTGTAATGTAATAAAGGTTAAGTGGAAGAGCGCATTACAAGTGAACTTCGCCTAAAATAAAGACCTGTTATTATTATTATTATTTTTCATAAAGTGCCTAGGCAAATAAAGTAAATTTGGCAAAATTTTCTCTCTTATATAACAAGTATCAAGTGTTTTAACTTTTTTGAAAGTAAATCTTCTATATCCGACATTATTTTCAAAAATGTTCAAAGCTATTATTGTAATAATATGATTTAATTTATCTTGACAGTAGTTGTCATTTGAATAGAAGCCGCGTCCTAAATTTATTTTATTGACGGTTGCCATTGATATTCCAAGCATCGTTACCTTTACTATTTGCTTAGCAAATATGAAACCTGACTCAAATAATTATAATTTCCTCAAGATCTTTTCTAGTTTAATGATTCATGGGGATGACGAAAAATATAATATGCGCCGCGGGTCGTACACTGCGATTTTTTGGTCTCGAATACTTGCATACCTCGGCCCTCAGGCTTGCTTGTATTCTCGAACAAAAAAAGTGCACTTACGGCCCTTGGTACAAAAATAACTATTGTAGATAACTATAATTGTATGCAATATCACTAGTTCTTTGTATTTTATCGCTTAATTTTTTCGAAAGCTTTGTTGCCTGGTAATATAAAGAGCCGAAAGACTTATTCCTACTTAAAGGAGCTCTCATGCCAGCCACCCCATACCACTTGCAGACTGCAGTTTCGAGCTATTGGCTCTCGTCAGTGCAAGGTAGTTTTGAGATGGCTGGAACGAGGCATTTGTTCACTCTTGGTACATGACGAGATTTACAAAACCACGACATGCAGCAAAAATGGCAGGCTCCATTTAGCGGCTAATGTCCATTATAATCGAAACAGCAGCAGCCCTGACATGGGCCTAGTTAGTAGGTATGCTTTTAGAGGGCAGAATATTTACTAGTAAAATATTTTTGTCGAACTCCTCTATACGTTTCCTTAATTATATACGGAATAAAAACCAAACTGCAACCAACAGCTATTCTCCGGACTAATGCCCCGCCGAGCGCTGAATTACGAATTACAAGCCTGGCCGCGTTAAGTGCAATAACTGTGTATTGCCACAAAACGCTAAAGTTTCGATTTTAATAGACACCAGCCGAAAGACTTATTCCTACTTAAAGGAGCTCTCATGCCAGCCACCCCATACCACTTGCAGACTGCAATTTCGAGCTATTGGCTCTTGTCAGTGCAAGGTAGTTTTGAGATGGCTGGAACGAGGCATTTGTTCACTCTTGGTACATGACGAGATTTACAAAACCACGACGTGCAGCAAAAATGGCAGGCTCCATCTAGCGTCATGTACCAAGAGTGAACAAATGCCTCGTTCCAGCCATCTCAGACCTACCTTGCACTGACGAGAGCCAATAGCTCGAAACTGCAGTCTGCAAGTGGTATCGCACGAGAGCTCCTTTAAGTAGGAATAAGTCTTTCGGCTGGTGTCTATTAAAATCGAAACTTTAGCGTTTTGAGGCAATACACAGTTATTGCACTTAACGCGGCCAGGCTTGTAATTCGTAATTCAGCGCTCGGCGGGGCATTAGTCCGGAGAATAGCTGTTGGTTGCAGTTTGGTTTTTATTCCTTATATAATTAAGGAAACGTATAGAGGAGTTCGACAAAAATATTTTACTAGTAAATATTCTGCCCTCTAAAAGCATACCTACTAAATATTTTACTAATCTCCCGACTTTACGTTCTAAGGTTGCCGATCTCAAATGAATAGTACTGCCATCAAGTAACGCTATATTAGACAAATGCGGCAAACTACTGAATGATTGGAGAATTCTTATATCAAAGTGTCCATTGACATTTATATTTACCTATTTAATGCTTATTTTTAATTTAAGAAGTTTAATGGTTAGGTTAAGGTTTCCTTGTTTAAGCAGAGGTATCATTAAGTACAACGAAATATGTTGTATAGTGGATAGTTTTGATTTTTCTAACTTTGTGATGAGTTTACCTTGCGTAAGTACATTTTTAGTTTCCAGAGTGAGTTGTTTAACATCTAATAATTGATTTGCCTGCTTCGTATTCATTTCTGTTTAATTTTAGATATGATAATTATCTTGTAATTACGCTTTTATAAGCTATTGAAAGCTGTGTTTGACTTGTCGCTAGCCTACATATTCCAGACAGTTTTGGCTTTGAAATTAAGAATTGTCAACTTGTACGGTGTGTTTATGTTATGTTTATATCATTATATTACTACGTATATAATACAAGACTACCATTTACAAGTTAGTAATGAGCTAGTAATAAGCTAGAGAAGAAATTTATAGATAAAACTTAAAAGCACGAGTGGTTCTATTTACGGAGAACATTTCACGAAATAAAACATGACATTATTTGTCTACGCGTCGATGCAAAATGTTAGAGCGATAAATTTTTCGTGTTGGTATTATCAAAAGCCGATCTAGGTTAGTTTACAACTAATAATGGCATTTCATTGGTACAATGTTGTCAAAAAACGGCTTTCATTTGCTAACAGGTTAATGAGTGAAATAATCGTGAAAAAATCACTTTACGAAACATTTTTATCTCTTCAAATAGATACTAAGTATATCGAGATAAAATAAAGATAAAGGACGGAGGTAACTGTTTTGTTTGAAACAGAACCCTGGGTTCTATTTAACACTTACTGACAGTAAGTTCGATATGGTTTACAAATGTTAGTTTTCTATTAAATGTCACACCCAAGTCACAAGAAGTGTCAGATTGAAAAGTGTATGATTGTTCAATTTGTAATCAAATAGGATAACATTTTGTTCTATTTTAAATATCATCATCCTTGAGGAAATGCATACATAACAGGTACATTATATTCATTAATAATCTCATACAAACATATTCTTAGGATTCGTTATTTTGCTGTTATTTTCTTTTAAAAAAAGTCACTTACGTTATAAAATATAAAGTTGCTTGGAAATAAATTTCCAACCGAGTAAAATTATTAAGAAACATTTTGCCAAATTATATACAAATAAAAGTATAACAAGGTATTTACCTAAGTATGTCTCGTTATTCATGTATTCATTCATTGAAAGCAATTTGCAGAAGAAATATTTACTTTTTAAAATTTTAAGACTTCCTTAACCTAAGTTAAACATTATTATTTTTCCAGCATAAAAATTAAAATATGACCTAACCTCGAGAGTAGAAGTAAACTCATTTACTTGTTTGAATACATTTTATGATTTAATCTCTAGTTTTACATTACTCAGATGTAACAGAACTTCTTGAAAAATCTTTAAATATTTGTGATACAACATCGAATGTTTGTCATTCTGTAAAAAGTGTCAATAAATTTGAAAGCTCCGAAGGGCCTCAATCATTTTTTACAACTTTTTGTTGAAATTTCAACTGCATTCTCGAAGTTTCTACATTTTGAAGATGAAATTTCAAGGAAAAACTTGAGATTTCAATTTTATGATGGAGCACAGGTTAGGTATTCCAGTGGGGCGTATGACACGCTGTAAACCTGCATCAACTAATATCACCTAATTCACACATTCTGGACGACCTACTACCCTTGGCCTTAAACTAAACCTTGAGCGTGATTATATGACTGACCTTAACTCTCTACATCTACTACATTTTACAAATATGAATTCAGCTCTGAATCCTGTATCATATTTAAAATTTGTATTAGTTTCAACTTTATTATATTTATACAGGGTGTTATTAAAGTCCATCGACAAACTTGAGGAGATAACTGTATAGCCAATTTTAAACGAAACGGTTCAACTGAACGCAGGTTATAAAGTGATTTTACGGAATTTTCACAGTAGCCCAGTTGATGATGAAAAACTTGCAAACTGAATAATTTTTTTTTAATAAGTTCGTAAAAGTATATAGAATAATATCCTAAAAAGTTTACATTTCGCTAGGATGCAGAACATAAAAAAAAAGTGAAAAAAAAATTTTTTCGCCCCTTTTTTTAGTTAGGTAAAAATGAAAAATGAAAAATACAGATAGTTAGACCACGTATTTATGAACAAAAAATAATCTAACAAAATTTATCGCTAAAGTCACGGTTTTCCCGGAAAAAAATAGTCAAGTGTAACGTTATAACTCGGGGCGAGATACATGCGTGCGTGCGCTTGAGTACGCATGTCTGTGATAGCGACGCACTGAATTACGTGTCACTAAATCAGAATTTGTTCAATCTATATGAGTGTTGATTCATTTAAAAGATGGAAATTGTAGCATTCTGATGCTTTTTTGTTTTAAACAATACAAGCAAAGGATGGATGGAAAAAATATACTTATACAGTGTGTCCCAGGATAGATGTAACAAGAGGTGTAGTGGACCAAAAATTTTGGAAATTTCGAATGGTATTTGGGAATTGAGTCCTGCTTGTTGTAAAACTAAAGTATACCAAAAATGACTTGATTTGGTACTCTACAGGGTGTTTTATAAGCAAAGTTGGCCAACCTGCCACAGCAGGTTGGCCACTATCATTTGTCTGTTCCATAACCTATGGCATACTGAGGAGAACATAATAAGTTCGAAACCGGTCTATGTCTGGTTAGGAACAGACAAATGATATTTGGCTAACGATCGCGATTTGAAGGTATAATTCAATGCAGCTCGAGGTATTTGCCCGTTGAGTAGTTGTTTCCTTCAAATCCTATTTCATTAACAGTGAGTATAGCCCACTATGGCTAGAGGTCGCCGCTCTTGGTACTTGCTTTGCAAGTCGCTATACGCCAGAGACATTATATCCGACTTATAGTAGCATCTGACCACATGAGAGTTTACCTCTCATCATCACTTCATTTGTATTAGTATGTATAAGACTAGCAGGTCGGCCACTATCGTTTGTTTGTTCCATAACCTATGGCATACTGAGGAGAACATAATAAGTTCGAAACCGGTCTATGTCTGGTTAGGAACAGACAAATGATATTTGGCTAACGATCGCGATTTGAAGGTATAATTCAATGCAAGTCGGGGTATTTGCCCGCTGAGTAGTTGTTTCCTCTAGTAACCAACTATCATTTGTCTGTTCCTAACCAGACATAGACCGGTTTCGAACTTATTATGTTCTCCTCAGTATGCCATAGGTCATGGAACAGACAAATGATAGTGGTCAACTTGCTAGTCTTATACAAACTGAATCAAATGAAGTGACGGTGAGAGGTAAAGTCTCATATGGTCAGATGCTACTATACGTCGGACAAATGTCACTGGCGTATAGCGACTTGCTTTTCTGCAAGTACTTTCATAGTGAGTTTCAGTATAAAATGTTCTCTCTCGTCTGGGCTACAGGGAGTTAGAGCGCTCAACAGGTAAAGTCTAAATATGGTCTTCAATTAATATCTTTTCAAGCTTGTTAAATTATATTCACAATTAGGTTCACATGTTACTACTAAGTTTTCTGTGTCTTTTTGGAGTAATGCCATTTTTTCACTGTTTTTCCTATTTTGAGCTCATTTAGAAATTTCTAGAATTTTCTCCACCTATAAGTCACAAATGGCCCACTGTGCAGCGCTAGCGTACATTTTAAATTAATTCCATTCATGAACGTTGCCCTTGTAATAGCTTGATAGTGAAGCGAAATAGACCATAAAATGTTCTCTGTCGTCTGGGCTACAGAGAGTTAGAGCGCTCAAAAGGTAAAGTCTAAACATGGTCTTCAATTAATATCTTTTCAAGCTTGTTAAATTATATTCACAATTAGGCTCACATGTTACTACTAAGTTTTCTGTGTCTTTTTGGAGTAATGCCATTTTGAGGACAAAATGTACAAAATCATTAAGGTGACAAAAGTAAATATGTAACCTCTTTCGGACAGCCTTGGCTATGGCTTTGGAAGTTGTCTACTATATGAGGTGCGTTTATGTTTAATACATGTGCTAAATTCAGTAAAATAATTGAATTGCTGAGTTATAAATTAAAATGAATTTCTTGGGCACCATGTTTAGAGATTTCTAGGTCTCCTAGGAAATACTTTGAGATATACCTATATTTAAACTTTTCAGCTCAAAATTAGCGATAGATTTACCTGCCGAAGTTTACTTATGTACTTAAAAGTCACCCTGTATAACACAAACTAGTTGCAAGAAAGTGGATTCGGATGCAAACCTAACTCACATCAATTTAGGGTTAAATAATTCTATTAGGTCACCACGCCAAAATTTACAGTAAATGTTTAACTAGTCTAATATATCAACACAATTTTCAAAGAATAATACTGTTCAAGTATGGCAACTACTGTATTCATAATAATCCACTTAAGGAATTGTAGATAACCATAGACCAGCATGTATATTTAGGGAAATCGAATAAAAACGATACAGTATGTCCATATCATGGATATGTAAGGCAATTATAACAAAGCAGTCTTTGCTTTCCTAATCTTGCCAATTTAAAAATAATTATTTTTTTATTATGATAACCTTGTTATGTCAAATACAAAAGAGACGTAGATTAAATTTGAAATGAATATAATTTTTCTTCACAAATTGATCCAGATTTTTAATTCTGATATTCAATTACTTCCAAATATTCATATATCCTTCGTAATCATTACTTCGTCCGGAAAATGAGTGAAAATACTTTAATTTAAATATTCATGAAAATGAAAATTGAAATATTTCTTTTCTTTGTTTGCATTGTAATTTTCTACAAGTGATGAGACTTTTTGTCCATGAATATATGTGAATTTTTAGATAAATTGGTTAGTCTAAGAACTGTACTACTTTTATTTACCTCTAAGGTGCCAAAATAACATTTTGTTGATACCTTTATAGGTAGGAATTAGATGTATTATATTCTGAAATGAATCCGATGGGCAGGAACTGAATTATGAGAGATGACCAGCAAGCAACGCTGCTACCAGTATGTTTTGATCGTAGTAACTCCTCACCAATGAAAACTACTACCATGAAAACACTTCTCCCCCACAAGTTTGCAGCCGGCACTTTCAACCATCACAGTAATTGTTTAAAGATATTCCACTTTCCAACTATCGTAAAGCGCATTTTGTAAAAAATATTATTCTTGTTTCTTTTTGAGGAGAAGTTTGTCGAAGTTTGTCGTGACATCATTAGAACACCCTGTCTAGGATGTCACACATGCATATTAATAGTTATTTAACAAACAAGTATATTAATGAAAGCGATTAATAATAATTGGGACATTTTAAATTATTGTTAATAGTCAAGATTATTAATCGCTGATTTAGTTGATCGTATATGACTACTTTGGAGAAACTCTAATTTTATTTTATGAAACAAAATTTAATTCTAAATGTTATTTTATTTATTTAATAGGCTTCTTGCACAAAATATAATTTTGGCATTTTTAGAATCTTTACTTAATACAAAACACAGTGTGTAAAGGTTTTTTTCTTATTTTTTCTTTTACAGACGGTATTCAACATTAAAGTTTAAATAAATCCGTTAGGCGTGCAAACAACATGTGACGTCATGTGTCAGGAGACGCACAGTGCACAGTGGACCATATGGCCATTCTAGGTGGACAATATTCAGGTCAAAATATCATACAAAAAGGTAGCCCCATTAAGAACACATTAACTAAGTTATATTCGAGGAATCATCTACCTGATATAAGTTCTTACGAAACTACAGGTAGTCAAAGTGCCCTTAAATTTTCCGTACTTGTTATTAGTTCGTTTGCAACCGTAGCGAGAAGTGCAAGTGTTCAAAGTTATTTTGTGATATAATATTCTAGTGATAATTTTTGTTACGGTGTTACAACTATAGGGAAAAGTCTACCATGTCTGAGATATTACCACTTGTGAATCTTTCACATAAAGTTAAACTATAGGCCATAAAATAGGATGATATTTTTTCAGCAAAATAACAAAGTTCTGAAAGTTTTGCATGCTGAAACTTTATCACTTCCAAGAGATTCCATACTGTTTTTTGACTCATGTTACAGACTAAGGTCACTAGTTATTACCTGTGTTTTTCGTTCTTTGCGCTGTTTTGCGATAACATATATTTTTAATTTTTTTCAGAATCGCGACATAAATTGTTGCGAAGAGAGTTTTTCAATATGTGGCGAGGTTATTGATGAAAATACTCGACATGAACAACTTTTAAAATTAGTAATTGACAAATTCAAAATTACTGATTTGAGTGAAGATAGCAGGACAAGTATGAAAGCTAATATAATACAGTGGTCTAAAAAAATTTTAGAACGGTGGGAAAAATCGTGACGAAAATTGGAACATTTTTTAAGAAAATACGACGACTGCACAGTGGTCCATATTTTAAATCTAGCTGGACAAAAATAAGAAGTATAAAGTTTGAAATCACTATTAAACTTATTTAGAATATTCTCCGAAATCGGTCATATACTAGTGTTTGTAATGCATTGAAAGTGGGGTAAAACCAGTTTACCTGACAAATCTCTATTAGTCGTCTACTCTTTCAGTGTTACAAGACGGAAGTATTTAGAGGTTATTAAATTTCTGTGATATCGGAAATATTTTATTTAGGTATGTACTGTTAATAATATAAATAGTTTTTGTATGCATCTCATTACTTTACGATAGGTAACAATTTAAATTTTACCTTGCAAGTTTTTCACTGTACTTGTAATTGATTAAGACCTACAGTTTAATTGCTAGTGATATTTGTAATTGGCCTTTATCCATTTGATATGTCATTTTGTACTTCACCAAATTAAGGTAAACTTGGCTGCAGGAGTTGCAGCTGATTTTTTTATTGCATTTTTTAGATATGTGTTATTTTCCGGAAGAAACTTTTCGAAGATTGGCTGAGCGAGGGCAAGAAGGTGGCAAAATCCATGAGGATATATCAACCGCTACTGATGAGAAGAAAATTTTGCAGGAGCAGGAAAATCAGCGGAAATATTGCCCAGAAGAAGCGTTAGCCTTATTCTTCGAATGTAGACTAAACATTCTTATAATTTATTAAGAAACAGTGCGCTTGGGGCAGGACGCAATGTATTCCTCCTATAGAATTTTCAGAAAGCAAAAAGGTCTTGCAATCTTTGCAATGTTTTGAATTATTTAAGATTAAGTTATGTTATGTGAAAATTAAAACATTGGCAAGAAAATTTTTTGAAACTTTTTACATACTTTTTAAAGTGTATTTATTTTTCAATCCTCTCAAATCCAACCCCCTCATTGCTTGGATTTTTTTATTATTTTCAGCAAATTCACGGATCTAATATTATCATGTCCACAAAGTTTCAGAATTTTAAAATATTATTTATCTTTCAACCCCCTCAAAAACAACCCCCTACTATTTATAATTTTTTAACTATTTTTGATATATTCATCATACTATCATATTCTCAGAGTTTCGAGACTTTAGAAGCAAATTTATTTTTCAACCTCTCAAAAACCACCCCCTTAATGCCTAGAATTTTTTCACTACCTATTTTAAGCTCATTTAGAAATTTCTAGAATTTTCTCCACTTATAAGTCACAAATGGCCCACTGTGCAGCGCTAGCGTACATTTTAAATTAATTCCATTCATGAACGTTGCCCTTGTAATAGCTTGATAGTGAAGCGAAATAGACCATAGAAATCTCTCCGTTCTCGAGAAAGAAAATCAGCGTAGCACAGAGAGTGTAGTTTTTATAAAGTGAAAAATTCTACATAAGAAATGATATAATATATTTTTTCTACAACTGTCAAAAAAAGGCTATGTTTGCGCATTAATGTCAGTGTCTAAAATGAGACATTTTTTCATTGACATTATTTTTTTTGCGTTACCATGACACCGTGCGCAAAATATTTTGCGCATTAGAGTGCAAAATATTTTGCACATCACATACTATTATTGCCTATTTTTTATAATTTTTAATGTATACACGAGAATTAAACAAACATCTAGTTCAAAAATATTTATTGTTTTATCAAATAAATCAACTGAAAGTAAAATTTTTTAAATTATTTTATTTTAAAAATAGTATGATTTTTTTAACTAATGGTTTTAGTTTAATCAAATGAAAGTTGTAGAAAAAATATTGTTTGCATCTCGAGTGCAAAATACTTTGGTGTTCTCGATCACCAAAGTAGTATTTTGCATCCTAGATACAAAAATAACTATTTTTGTGGTACAAATATTTTTTATTATCTGAAAAATTGTTTGATTATAAAAATCGTGTTCTTTAACATTTACACTGCCATATTTTCAAATCTAATTGAGCTATCGATCTGATTTTTTTTTAAATTTAAGTACACAAATAAGCGCTTCCAATGGTCTATGTAACATTGAGAGTGACTCAGACCATATATTTTTTAACTGCAAAAAACCTACCGATGCGACTACATTACACGAATTGCAAAAATCTTTTATTTTTACACGCTATAACTGGATGCGATACAACTTCCGCACTTTTCAATCGAGGTAAAAAGAAAGCTCTACAGTTACTTGAAAATCGCCAAGATTTGCAGCGTTTAGCGGAAGTGTTTCAGTAGGAGACTTGTTCTCCCGAAGTTATTGTTAATAATCGAGTACATTTCTTATTGGCGATATATGGAGCTCTAGTTAAAGAAGTTTTACTTGATAACTGCCGATACTTGAGCTTTGCTAAATCCACTAGGTTCAATAAACCTGTAAAACTACAATCACTTCCACCGACAACTGAAGCCGCTCGACAGCATCTATTTCGGGTTTATTATCAAGTACAAACTTGATTGGGTAATGAACTAAATCCTGAAGAGTGGGGGTGGGTCATGAAAGATCATGTTTTAGAGCCTGTCATGACGTTATTGCCACCTGCGCTCAATGAACTTCTCCATATGATCTTCTGCAATTGCACAAAAGGTTGTGGATTAGGCCTATTGGGGAAACCATGTAAAAAAACGCGCCTTGCATTCTACCTCGAAGGTGGTGGGGAAGCGAATGCATCGCTGTTGCAGCACTATTTCATCATGTTGACTCTTTGTGCGGCGTATAACGTGGAAACTGTAGCTCCTACATGGAAAATGTAAAGAACCTTTTTTCTAGAGAATTTCCTTATCGATAATATTTGTAACTGCAAAAATTATCGTCCGACCAATAGCAAGCGAGATATTAACGGTGAAACCAGTTTTCTGACCTTTGACCCCCGTATAACTTTTGAAGCATACACGATATCGATGGGGACTTTTTACATTATTTATAACGGTTAAATAAAGGTGTATGCAAAAATTCAGCTGGATGAGAATTTTTGAGAAGTGAAACTTAAATTACTGGGCTAATATGGAACATAAAAAATGTCAAAAATACAATTACAAATTCAATTAATCATTAATTATTTATTTATCTGTGTTGTGTTTGTGTCCGATGTCCATAACTGTTGACAAATTATAAAAGATTCAAACGCGTTTTATGCTTTTGACACTTAGAGTTTTGACATTGTCATAGTAATTGTTTTCGATGATGACCTTGGTTACTTAAATTGAAATCTTTTATTAATAGAAAATTATTCGTTAATAAATACGATTTTTTATACATTAATCAAACCTATAAATAAACGATCAACGGAAAAATATATTAATACACAAAAGTTAATGCAATGCAAGGTGATTGTTTTTGACAGATCAATTTATAATAAATAGCGAATAATTAATACAATTGACTGAACACGTTTATTTTGATAGAATATTGACAAAGGAAGGCAGACTGTTAATGAGCAATTTACTAATGAGACACCAGAGAACACAATATCGCTCTGATATACTAGCATCAAACTTGCCTTTGTATATTTTTCATTTCATTTAACAATTTGCGTAATCTCCACAACAAACAAAGCATAAATAATGAATGTGCTATTGTGTTAAAGATTATTTCGCCATTGATATATTATGTGTATTCTAGAGTTAAATTAGGGAACCCATATAATTCAAACCCTTTTGTAAAAACTTTTCCAATGAGAGGTTTTTAAATAAATCGGACCGAAGTTAAAGGCACGATTCCAATTACAGTCTTTTAAGAAATATCTAAGTTTATATACTTGCAGGAAGTTGAGATCAATTAATTTCTTGGCAAAAAATTAATTCGTTATGCTATGTATAAGATGAATACTTCAGCTACCAAATTAATTAATCTCTACTAAAATTCTTAAATGGACAAAAAATTGGAATAATAACCCCTTTCGAAAGTGTCTAGTTTTAAGATGTCGGTTTTTTATCATTCGCGTGATTAACTGAAGTTGTACGTTGCTGATAGAGAAAATATACCGCTTGTCTTTGAATTACCTAAACTTGGAAATGCTTGATCTGGTTTACACAAATTACCTTGGTGCTTATTGTTTGGAAGCTTTCTCATAGTTTAGAATAAGATCTGTTGTCATCTGATAATGGGCTCATTTGGCATTTTTTTAAAATTCATATTTCGAAAGTGCACCTTGTAGTTAGTAAATGCGCAAAACATTAGATTTTTTTTCAACTCCTTAATATTACAGATAATATTAACGCTAGCGGCCTAATTTTTTCACTGTATACTTAAAGGGTTAAATACTTACGGAAGATGCAAAAAAAATGCAAAAAAAATGTAAATCAAATATCACTAAATGAGCCCATTGCCATTTTGAATGTTAAGCGAGGGAGGAACAAACATTTTAAAAGGATATATTTTTTATTTGCATGGAAGTTGTAATCTAATAAATGGCGGAGGTGCCGGTCATTTCTAACCGGCACCTTCGCCATTTGTAAAATTTCAAGAGATATGCTGCAAGAGGTCAAATCCGTACCGATGGTTTTCAACTACACTTGGTAAGCCGGTAAATCTTTAAGTTAGTGAATCCCTTTACTAAATTCAGCCTTTCATTGGTTTTAAACGGGAAACATAATTTTCGTAGTATAACAAAAATTTCAGCCTCACGTCGCTTCCTAAAACAAGTCATAAGGTTATGTTTTAATCAGTATGCAGTTATTTAAATAAAAGTTATATACAATAGGCTACCTTGGTATTCCAAAGTATAGTATTTTAAATTCATAAAAGTTTGTTCAATGAGTTTTGTTTTGTTTTGAAGTTGACAAATGTCAAAAGCCATTTTTAGTTAAAGAACAGGCCTGATTAATCAATTTGCGCAAATTCCAGTTCTTTGTGATACAAAGTCATAAGGTTATGTTTTAATCAGTATGCAGTTATTTAAATAAAAGTTATATACAATAGGCTACCTTGGTATTCCAAAGTATAGTATTTTAAATTCATAAAAGTTTGTTCAATGAGTTTTGTTTTGTTTTGTTTTGAAGTTGACAAAAGCCATTTTTAGTTAAAAAACAGGCCTGATTAATCAATTTGCGCAAATTCCAGTTCTTTGTGATAAAAAGGCAAAAAAGGAGTAGACATGTTTCATTTCTGGAAGAACAGGGGCATGTCCTCCATATGTTAAGGTTCAAAATTTAATTGTGAAAATAAACCTAATAACATCTAAGGTCGGTACATGATTTGTTAATAAATTTTGCATTACTAAAAGAAAGAAACAACATTTTTGTGATTTTACATCAACATACCTGGGCAATTCCATGAGGTGTAACTTTTTAGGTTTTTTCTTTGAACCGCAAAAATTCTGCCCTTAAGTCCTAAGCCGGCCAGTTTTTTCATTTTCTTTGTCAACTGATGGTTTATAATTATTATATTTGGAATATCACAAATCGTAATTTGGATATTGTCGTATTGGAGCCCAATAGTCTGAATTAGTACCAAATGATACACTGTATAGAGCTGCATGACTTGTATTGGGTGCGAAAGCTGCTCGGAAGCATTCTTAAGTAAGCATTCTTAAGTATAACTAATATGGATGCCAGATTGATGCCTTATGCCAAAAATAAGCTTTCTATATTACCTTGTTTGTCAATTTCTCCCAAAATCCTAAGTTCATTAAGATTCAGCGATAACCGTTGAAGGTCTCGATCTCGTTCTCAAATTTGTTTCAATATATGCAGACTCTTAGTCGGAGTATCAGCAAGAATTAAAAGTGGAGTATTCAATTATGTCCACAAGGATTCATGTATTCTACTATCACCATCACTATCACTACTTTCTTATTATTAACGATAATAAAGCCTCCTTATCTACTCTCTAATTACAGGTTTAAATCACCCACCATACCAGTCAAAATGGCGAGGTTTACAACGTTATCCGCGTGAGAGAAATGTTCAAAGCCATCATGTACCTCCAGGTTAAATTCAACAAAAAAATGGTAATAATTACTTGCTTAACAATTTATATTTGAACTTGTTTTTTTGTAATATGGGCGGTTTTTGAAAAAAAATGTTAAAGACCGTATTTTGCCGGCTATTTTCCAAGAAAGCAGCTTGAGCATAACATTTTTCTAGATGACTTATAGGATTTCAATCAGAAGGCTACAAAGTATGTCTACAGGTTTCCTTGCTTGTGCTTTTTGAAAAAATTCAGACCTAACGCATAATGATTGCGCACAATCTCTTTGATCTCAATACGTATCTCGAATATTCCAGTTTCTTCTTCTTGTTGTCCTTTACAGCGTCACAATCATTCCTTATTCTTTTCAATACTTCCATATTGAGCATATTCTCAAGAATCTCCTATAGCACTGGACATCGCACAGCAATGTTGGTACACTGCAAAGTAGTATTCAAGTACTGAGGTGAAGGGCTAAGTTGAAAAGTGTGGCAGATCGAATCATTTTAAATTTTATTAAGAACTATGCCAGGCAGCTTACTTCTATCATTAAAAGCGATTTTTTATGCATTGTGACGTCAAAGAACGCAACCGAATTTGGAAGGTAACTAACCAAAATTCGTCACGGCAGTTCTAGTGTCGGAAGCGGGTCGTGGGAAAGGTTTATGACATGTGTCAGTTAATGCAATAACCTCACAATGATTTATTTATTCATGTTACAGTAAGACTCTAAAAAGGTTTATTACAAACTTATATGAGCGCCAGCCAAGGTTAACTGGCAGAAGGAGATGAAGAACGAGACACAAAATATAAAAGAAAAACATGTAAAACTATATAATTTAATATAAAGATTACTAGATAAATACTTGTAAAATGGGTAGAACAAAACAGTAATAAATAACTGAAATGTAGAGTTAAAGTTAAAACCTCCCTAATTAAATGAATTACACTTATCTAAATAAGCATTACTAACATTACTGTAAAGAAAATTTTTAAACTAATAAATATGGATGCCAATAAACCTGTATACAATTTATATATATTTTTAGGATCGTAAACAGCTGTTCAGGGCTTCACAACCAGAATAACACTATGTGCTAAATTGATAATCACTTAAACATTTACAAAACGTAATACAATAGTGATAAAATAAACGCATAATAAATAAGTATATAGCAAAGGACTAATGGCATTTATTTTTTATATGTCGCTTTATCCAAAGCAGGAACCCAAAAAGTAATAAGTTACAGTACCTGCACTCCACATAACGTATACCGGGTGTAAACGAATAGTGGGCCACCCCTGTAACTTCCTTGTTTTTAAAGATATCGGGATGAAATTTTGTATGGTGAAATTAGGTAAGATTTCCAACTTTTTGAGACCTATCCGCCATCCGGTTTCACCGGAAATGACCCCAATAGTTTTTTCTACATGAAATAAAGATCATATTTTGGATACATTTATACTATTTTGAACAATTTATACAGTGGTGCACGTAAAATAATTCGAATTTTAGTTGTCAATCTAGATAGCTGCGAATATGTTAAAATTATTTTTGTTCCAATGTAATTCATATAAAAAATACGAAAACGTCAATGTGTCCAATAATACATCATACAGGGTGCTGTAAACTCATTAAAATCACATTTTTCAAAATGACTCATTTTTTTTAAACATTTTGATATGGGCCACCAGATATTCAGAAAGCTATATTTAGTAGGGGTTAAACGGTACCAAAAGTTCCGTAATGTGTAATCGTTACCGGCAGGAATGGTAATTTTTCTTAAGAAATTTATGATTTATATCTAACTTCAATTAAATTTTGATCAACCCTGTATATTTGTGTTAATATTTTATGATATGCAAAAGTTGGAAATCTTACCTAATTTCACCATACAAAATTTCATCCAGATATCTTTAAAAACAAGGAAGTTACAGGGGTGGCCCACTATTCATTTACACCCGATATATTTTAAATGTAATATACAGGGTGATTCATAAGGAATGGGTAATATTTTACCTGCAGATTCTATAGCGGAAAACATTAATTTTTTACTTAATAACTTGGGGTCAAATATTAATACTTACTGGGATACAGGGTGTTTAAGTTATAAACATAATTCAGTAATGCTGTTATGTTTCAGTTATTTTTTCACATATAAACATAAAATTCGGTACAACTAGGTTTTTTGACGTGAGAAAATAAGCTCATCATTTTTGGCATATCATATAGAGGGCGCTACGTAGGCAAGATTGGTTTAACAGAATCCGTCACAACTTTTTTGTACTTCGTTCAAAATCTGGCGCACCCATATTTTTTTTAAACTTTTTGCAGTGATCCTCTCTTTCCTCCTCAAAATGCATATTATGTAATATTCTATTCTTCATTTTAACAAAAATATCTTTCAATACCAAATATCTGAAGAGGTTAAATGGTTAAATAAAAAATTTGCAATAAGATTGTACGATGTACAAAAAAGTTATGACGGGCTCTGTTAAACCAAGATAGTTTACGTAGCGCCCTCTATGAGATACACCAAAAATGATAGCTTATTCGATTTTCTCATGTCAAAAATCCTCATTGTTCCAAGTTTTATGTCTATGTGTGAAAAAATAACTGAAACATAACAACATTACTGAATCATTTTTATAATTTTAACACCCTGTATCTCAATAAGTATTAATATTTGACCCCCAGTTATTAAGCAAAAAATTAATATTTTCCGTTATAAAATCTGCAGGTAAAATATTACCCATTCCTTATGCATACCTGCATTATTAGAAAATAATTCAGGAAGATAACCCCGAAAATGACAGGAATCAAGAAAAGAATTGACCCACTTTAAAACTTGGCACAAGTGTTCATTAGTCATCAAAGAGCATATAAAAAAAGTTTAAAACTCTACTCCATGCAAGGTGGTTTTCATGGGGATGAAAAAGTGAGGCGAAACGGTTTTTCGTAAACAACCTAGTTGTCAAAAAAAATGTTTGGATTAAAAGTTGTAGCTTCGGAAACTACGAGTATATTCTGGATTTCTTCCCATCTCTCTACGGTTAAATTTCTACGAGATACAAATTTTTGAAGTTTGGGTGGTTATGAAGATAAGTTGTACATGAACCGCTTGCCTGCATGCCTTTCTTTACTAGCTTTCTTAATAGTTTCAATTGTTACAATTTCAGAGGCAACTTTCTCATCAATTGGAACAGATTTTTCGCAAAAAAATCATAAAATTTTCCTCATTCGTTTCCTCCATTTTGGAGATAAGTTTTATTTCCTGACCTTAAATTTTTATTAATTATATTTCAAAATTCAGATATACACAAGTACACACTGCAACACAATAACCCGATTATTTTGGTGCAAACAATTGCTATCTAAATATTAAAAATTGTATATAAACATGTGTAAAATACATAAGAAATCAGAAAATTTTAGAAGGCCACATGAAAACAAGTCAAAACAGCGAAAAATGCGTCTGTACTGTCCAACGTTTACAGAGCGAATGGAATTCAGCTGACTTTAGTATAAAAGATGGGAGGTGCAGACGAACCTACAATTTATTATATAAACTATATATTCCTTTGAAGTTGATGTCTGGCCTTGAAATAGTCCCTTGCAGCTTCTGTGTCTCCTTGAAACATTCTCCCATATTTTTAATAACTGTTAAAGATTTGTAGTTATTTATCAGAAACCGTTTTGTCCTCCTTTCCACCCCCTTAAAAATTCCCTTGCATGAGATTGGATGCTTCTTCTTATGTGTTCTTTTATGGATACCCAAGTAGCACAAGGAGTTGTATTTTGGTCATCATTATGTTACAGTAGCTAAAAATGATGGGTATTTGGGTATAGTGGCTATTTTGGAAACGCAAAGGTAACGAAAATGGGAAAAACGTCAAAACGTAACTAGAGCCAAATGTCCATAACGCATATGCAACTCATTTGGTTCTTAAAAAATATTATTTTGGGTATTCAGCAGATAACTTTCAAAGAAAACATTCGTTTCTTTCATATACCATTGGTGCAAGTCTGACCAAAAAGGAAGATCAACAAGACTCCCCCTACGGTGACTTGTCGACTTCTTTCATACACCTACCATATCGAAGATTCAGAATGAAAAGCAATAAAACAACCACTCTTTCTATATATTGATGATTCAAGTCTAATAATGCTAATGTATATAATATTAAGTATCTCTAGCCCTACCTAGAGGATACTACATCACAATCAAACGTTTATTACATTTCAAAGTCAAGAAAATACTAAAAAGCACAAAGAAAATAGTTATAAAATTTCGCTCACCGCATGCATGTCCAAATAAATGGAGTATTTCATATATTTTCGATGGATTAATGCCTTTAAACATTGTACAAATATCTGAAATACTTCATTTATTTGGACATGCATGCGGTGAGCGAAATTTTATAACTATTTTCTTTGTGCTTTTTAGTATTTTCTTGACTTTGAAATGTAATAAACGTTTGATTGTGATGCAGTATCCTCTAGGTAGGGCTAGAGATACTTAATATTATATATATTAGCATGATCAGACTTGAATCATCAATATATAGAAAGAGTGGTTGTTTTATTGCTTTTCATGCTGAATCTTAGATATGGTAGGTGTATAAAAGAAGTCGACAAGTCACCGTAGGGGCAGTCTTGTTGATCATCCTTTTTGGTCAGACTTGCACCAATGGTATATGAAAGAAACGAATGTTTTCTTTGAAAGTTATCTGCTGAATACCCAAAATAATATTTTTTAACAGTGATGTAAGCAGAAATAATAGGTATTTATTTATCATTTGGTTCTCTTTTTGATTTTTGTGGCTGCTTTATTGCTAGATATGAAATGGCTTTTATGGCGAAAGAGGTGATGTATTTACTTCACTGTGACTAAATCATGACTTTTTAGGCATAAAATAAAAAAGAGCACTATTATGGTCATCTTTTAGCTTTAAGCAGGTGTTGTTAGATAATGGGCGTCCATCATACTTATAGTATATTTTATTCAGCTTTAAAATTATACGAACATCATAATTGCATATGGTCAATCAAGAGAGTTAAATTTTATCAACGCACAATTTTTTTCTGTAAATTTATATGAAATACTCATAAAAACAAAGAGACCTCTAGAAATTTCAAAATTTTAGGTATAATTAAATTAATATGAAATATACACATACAAACATTTTGTAATTTCAAGAAGCACAATCGATGGTAAGTTTATTAAAACTGATTAAAATATCCAATTAGTAAATTAAAACGTTATTTTATAGGTATAATTAATAAAGTATTGAAAATAAGCCTAATGGCCGTCGTTTGGGTTGTGCTTGATTTATAGAAAACATGGCGGCAAGTTGTCATAATTTGGTATGTGCTTTCGCTAATGATGCTAGAAATAAGCCAGAATATGACTGTGAAGGATCTAATAAACTTTTTTCGCCAAATGGCAAATTTACTCGGTCATATTGGCCAAACCGTTGGAAAAAAATTGGAGTGGCTAGCGAGTTTTCGCATCAAAATACGGCTGAACTATGAAAAACATAACACCTCTATTTTACGTTTCTTTTAACTGCCTTTGTGAGGAACCTAGGAACGGGTTAACGGGTTACTTTGGTTACTTTGCATTTCAGCCTTTGTTTTTCCAACCTTTTTACATTTCCTTTCTCCAACCAAATTAAAATTTGTTACTAAAGTTTCTGAAAATGTATTTCGTGGTCTAAACCATCGAGGAGGACCAAATTTGTCTTAGTGCAGTTCCTTCAAATTGGGTAGTAAATAGCCAATTGTACTGGTCAAATACAAAAACATACATAAGTTTTTGACTAATCCGCAATCAAAGCCAGGCTCAAAAATGATCCCAGCAAGCATGTACAATAAAAAGGAATAACATTAAAATGTTAATGATGGTTAGAGCCATAGAAAATGAAATGTCAGCATTCTTGGATACTTTAACAATCTAAATATTTATATTATAATGCATAAACTTTTGTAGACACAAACGTCACAAGAAAAAAAAAACGAAAACACCCGGTGACAAGTGTTATGCCGCTAAATAAGTACTTACTCTTTGAACTTACTTTTAGGCGACATTCCTTTTCCAATAATATGTAGAACTATGCTTATATTTTCTTTTACATTTCTTTCTTATTTTTCTGTTGTTATAAAACTTATTTGCATATGTATAAAGTTATTAACATTATCAATACTTGATTTTAGGTTATATTTTTATCTTGCCATTTGGTCTCAATTTAGATTTTAGTGTGTACAAAATTACTTCTAAAATAGTAATTTAATAAGAATATTTTTTCATTATTGTTTTAGTCATAATGCGGCAATAACAGCTAAGAAAACCGCCAGAATGAAGCCTAACTAATACAGTCATGTTTAAGCTATTTTCTTAGTTACAGTTTCGATATTAACACTACATTAATAACTAAAACCGTGTCAACACATTCTAGTCATTTTTATAGCTATACTTGGGTAATAAATTGTTCTGCTAAATTTCAAGTGCGTCAATTTTTTTCCCAATTCAAGTGTTATTTTGATTGTACTAGAAGTATTATGATATAGTAATGAATAGGATTTCTACAATAATTTTGCGTTAGTCTTGCGGTGGAGCTAGGGTACTACAGACTTTTTTAACACGTAATATGTATGATACCCATTTTTTTTTATTTTTGTACGTAACACGATATTTTGCATTTAGTATATCTTCTGTGCCGGCAACCTATAAACGTGTATTCAAGCGAGATTAGCAGGATTTATATTGCGGAAATTTCAGTCATTGAATATAGCTACATTATCAAACTTGATATCTACGTTTGTGGGAAGTGGAATTACTTGTTAAAGTAAAGTTAAATTATGCAGTGTAGAACATAAAATGCACCGGAAGTTTAACTGTGTGATTTATTAGTGCACTCTACCACAATGTGGCGTAGGGATAAAGCTTATAAGGCGTATATTCTGTCATAATGCATTAATTTTGTGATGAATTTGTACATTCATAATGGTCTAATGGTAATAATTTAATTCCTCGCTCATATCGTGCAAAGGATTAGTTGTACGAGAACAATCTCCAAAGGTGTTTACACAAAACTTCTCTCCTTTTCTGTTTTTATATTTGTATGTCAGGATTTCTCTTTGGTAAAATGGTGAGAGCTACTTTCAAATAATATTTGTCCCTATAGTTTCTTAATTAATGTGGCCACCCTGGTCAAACTTTTTTGAAAAATTTTGAAAAATCGTGGAAAAAATAAAAAATCTGGCTCGACAGGTCGATAGGCAATTAAAAAACGAATAGAAAAAAAATTCCGATTACTTAAGTACTAAGACCTGCACAGTGCACACCAATTAGAAAAAATAGGTCATGTTGGGGCCAATGCGCGTTGTGAAGAAGAAATTAGCCCCCCTTAAGTGATCGTCTTACATTCGCAAATACTTCGCCTCCTATTACCCTCATTGTACCAAAAATTCAAGTTCTCAGATTGTCTAGGTCACTCTATTTCTGTTCTGCATTAGAACTAATCGCTTAGAAAAACATTATGCAAATAATTTCTGACCCCTAATCCAATATGAGAGGTGTCCCATCCGGATAAAACAAATAATATATAATATAATATAATAATATAATAATATAATAATATAATAATATAATAATATAATAATATAATAATATAATAATATAATAATATAATAATATAATAATATAATAATATAATAATATAATAATATAATAATATAAAAATATAATAATATAATAATATAATCACATAAAAGGATATAGGACAATTCAGCACAAAAAGCACATGCTTTCAAAATGCGATTAGAAGTAAGAATATAAAAAAATACAAAAACATAAATGTAGAATACAAAAAGACAACTGCAAAAATACAAAATTACAAAAAATATAAAAATACAAAAATTCAAAAAACACAAAAAAATACAGGAAAAATCCAAAATGAAATACAAAAAGGACAGTTTCATGATAATTTTATAAACATAAATAAAATATATAATATGTCAGTAGGACAAAATACTAGAAAAAAATTATTACGAAAATACGTGGGATAAATATTCGTCTATAGAGTAGAAAGCATTTTCCAATAAAATATTTTTGATACATGTAGCAAACTTTGTTGTGCCTGCAAGTTTAATATTTTCAGGTAATTTGTTGTACAGAGTTACACCTTCATAATAAGGATTTGACTTATATAATTCTAATCTGTGCAAGTTATATTGTAAATCATTTCCATGTCTAGTTGGATAATTGTGAAATTCATTTTGAAAATTAAAATTCATAATATTATGCTTAACAAATTTCAATACATCTAGTATATAGATACATGGTAACGTTAGTATTCTTTTCTCAATAAATATCGTTTTACATGTTTCTCGAAATTTTAATCCAAACATATATCTAATTGCTCTCTTTTGCAATATGAATATTCTGTTTGCTGCAGTTGAGTTCCCCCAAACAATTATGTCGTACCTAATAATAGATTCAAAACTTGAATGATAAAATATTTTCGATGTTTCTTTACTAGTTATTTCGTGTAATCTTTTCAGTGCAAAACAATTTTTCGCGCATTGTTTTGATAAGTAATCTACATGGCACTTCCAATTTAAGGATAAATCTATATACACCCCCAGTAATTTAAAGTTTGTTACTTGTACTATGGATTTATTATTTAGTTTAATTAATGGACTAGATAGATAATTTGCTGCATGTGGATGAAATTGTAGGGTGTGTGTTTTAGTTGGATTCATTACTAAGTGATTTGAACAGAAGTATTCATTTATATATTTAATGTTATTATTCATTAGAGATGTCATTTTTTGTTGGACTTTATGAAATGATAATAGTGTGGTGTCATCTGCAAAAGAAGTGTGAAATATAGATAAATAGTTGTCTATATCATTACAATATAATAAAAATAATAGAGGGCCTAGAACACTTCCTGTGGAACACCTAAACTTACATCTATTTTATTTGAAGTTTCCCCAAAATAGTCTACCAATTGTTTTCTGTTGTTCAAATAGTCGCTAATTAAATTTTTACAATTTCCTCGCAAGCCAAAATGTTCAATTTTCTCCAAAAGAATTTCATGATTCACGCAATCAAACGCCTTAGAAAGATCCACAAAAAGAGCCATAACTTTTATTATTTTCGTCCAATTGTTTATATACGGTATCCAAAATTTGTATCAGAGCCGATATTGTAGACTTCTTTTTCCTAAAACCGTGTTGATTTGATGATAACATGTAATTTTTTTCGAGAACTGAAATAATTCGTTTATATAATACTTTTTCAAATATTTTTGAAAATACAGATAAAAGTGAAATTGGACGATAGTTTGAGATATGCTTAGGATCACCATTTTTGAAAAGAGGAATAACTTTTGAGATCTTTAAGGCATTTGGAAATCTACCCTCGATTATACATAAATTAGCAATATAACATAATGGTTTGGCAAGGTATTGTATACATTTTTTAATAATATAAGTAGAAAAATTGTCAGTACCAAAGGAATTTGTATTTTTTAACTCCCGTACTATGTTAATAATTTCACTTTCGCATACTTCATGGAGAAAAATAGTTTTCTCCGTAAAGTTAGGTTGGTTCATTTCCTGCCGGCTAGTTAGAGCAGAATTTTTATTTAAGATTTCATTAGGTAAATTGACAAAGTAATTATTATATTTATTGGCAATTTCTGTTTTACTTCCACATCCAGTGGAAGTATAGTAACGACAAAAAAAATTTTAAAAATTTTTATTGTTCAAATAATAATAATAATAATAATAATAATAATAATAAATGATTTTATTGACAGAAAATTATACAAAATTTACAATATAACATGTTAGTCATTGCCTGTCAAATGGCAGATTTCAAACGATCTGTCCGTGGGACAGGGGTTTGCTCTTCCACTCAACCATAGGGGCCCCCGAATGAGACTGAAATAAACATATCCACGATCAATAAAATAGGCTTAAAATGTCATGAAAAGTCGAGATTTTAAGTTTGAGCGAAAAAAAAATTTCTGTCTGTCTGTCTGTCTGTCTGTCTGTCTGTCTGTCTGTCTGTCTGCCTGTCTGTCTGTCTGTAACTTTTTTTTGTGCGCACGTTTACTCTGGAACCGTTTAAGATATTGACTTGAAATTTGGTATATATATGTACTTTAACGAGATCTGGAACTAGATTATATTTTAATCTTGTTCCGTCGAAGGGTTGGGGGGTAAATTGGGGTAAATTTGGGGTAAATGGGTAAATCAAGCAGGTAAGAGTCCATAAAATTGGTATTTAGTATACAAAAGAGAAGCTAAGGTCTCAAAAAATTTTTTGGTATTAGCCACCCCCATTACCACCCTCACCCCCTTATTAAAGTGGATGAAAAAAAAATTGTGATTTAGTGTGTGTACAAGAACCAAAAGCTTCAAAATATTTTTTTACTTCATCCACCCCCACTACCAACCCTCTACCACCACCCCCACCCCCACTACCGATGTAGCATATCGTTTTATAGGTTTTTGGGGTAGACGATTTCAAATATTATGTTGTTAAAGTTACCTCGAGTAGTATGGATACGCAGTGGCTTTCCTCGACTACTATGGATGCGCAGTAGGTTTCCCCCGAGTATTATGGATGCGCAGTGGCGTTCCTCGAATATTTTGGATGCGCAGTGACTTTTTTCGAGTATTGTAGATGGCAGTAGGTTACCTCAAGTAGTATGAATGCGCCGTGGGTTACTTTAAGAAGTATGGATGCGCAGTGGCTTTCCTCGAGTACAATGGATGCGCAGTAGGTTACCACGAGTAGTATGGATGCGCAGTGGCTTTTCTCGAATATTTTGGATGCGCAGTGACTTTTTTCGAGTATTATAGATCGCAGTAGGTTACCTCAAGTAGTATGGATGCGCAGTGGGTTACTTTAAGTAGTATGGATGCGCAGTGGCTTTCCTCGAGTACAATGGATTCGCAGTAGGTTACCACGAGTAGTATGGATGCGTAGTGGCTTTTCTCGACTACTATGGATGCGCAGTAGGTTTCCCCGAGTATTATGGATGCGCAGTGGCTTTCCTCGAATATTTTGGATGCGCAGTGACTTTTTTCGAGTATTATAGATCGCAGTAGGTTACCTCAAGTAGTATGGATGCGCAGTGGCTTTCCTCGAGTACAATGGATGCGCAGTAGGTTACCACGAGTAGTATGGATGCGTAGTGGCTTTTCTCGACTACTATGGATGCACAGTAGGTTTCTCCGAGTATTATGGATGCGCAGTGGCTTTCCTCGAATATTTTGGATGCGCAGTGACTTTTTCGAGTATTATAGATCGCAGTAGGTTACCTCAAGTAGTATGGATGCGTAGTGGGTTACTTTAAGTAGTATGGATGCGCAGTGGCTTTCCTCGAGTACAATGGATGCGCAGTAGGTTACTACGAGTAGTATGGATGTGCAGTGGGTTACTTTAAGTAGTATGGATGCGCAGTGGCTTTTCTCGATTGCTATAGATGCGCAGTAAGTTACCTCAAGTGATGTGGATGAGCAGTGGGTTTCCTCGAGTAAAATGAATGCGAGTGGGTTACTTCAAGAAGTATGAATACGCAGTGGCTTTACTGGAGCAAATTGGAAGCACAGTGGGTTACCTTGAGTAGTATAGATGCGTTGTAGGTTTCCTCAAAGAAAGTAGTAGAGGCTTTACTTCTATCGTGTAGTTTACGGCACACAACGATTTTTTATATCTTTGTCTTGCCATTTTCTGCGTATTAGTTCGACATTCAGTTGAAGTATATTAACGCAAAAAAAAATTGGAAATTTTCATTGTTTAAATAGGCTTAGAATATCAGGAAACGTCAATATTTTAAGTCTGAGCAAAATGAATTTGTCTGTTGCGTCAGTCTGTCTGTTAGTCTTGTATCATTTTGGTGCCCACGATTGCTCTGGAACCGTTTAAGATATTCACTTAAAATATGGCACACGTATGTTTTTTAACGAGATCTGGAACTAGATTATATTTTGATCTTATTCCGTTGCAGAGTTGAAGGGTAAATTGGGGTAAATAGGTAAATCAAGCAAGTAAGAGTCCATGAAATTGGTATTTAGTAAATATAAGAGGAGCTAAGGCCTCAAGAAAAAGGCATTAGCCATCCATATTACCACCCCCACCCCATTATTAAAGGTGGTGAAAAAATAGTGTGATTTAGTGTGTGTGCAAGAGCCAAAGTCATCAAGAATTTTTTTCACTTCTTTCACCCCCACCTGTATTACAGATGGGGCATATAATTTTATGGGGTTTTTGGGGTACATGATTTCAAATATTATACCATTAAAGTTCCATAAACAATTATTTCCACATAGTGGAGTGCAAATATAGTATTTTGTTGTAAGAGACTTGGATGTGGAAGTAGTGATTCCTTGGGTAGCGGTTTTATTAGTTATTTCGATGTCATTAACAATTATAGTTTTATTACTTTCAACATTTTTATTTTTAAGAGTAGAGCTTATAATATTCCAGGCTGCTTTTGATTTGTTTTCAGAAAATATAATTTTTTTGTTATAATACGATTTTTTTGCCAACCTAATGACACGTCTATAAGTTGCTTTATACCGTTTATAGTAATTTGAGTCCACTAAATAACTCTTTCAATCTAATTGAAGACGTTCTTACACCTGTAGTGATCCAACTTTTTTTGTTTACATTGTCCTTATGATTTTTTGTAACATACTTAAAGCTTTGACTGTAGTAAAACTCCAACGTTTTATAAAGCAACCAAATTTATCATTTACATCCCCATTTGCATTTTAAAGATTACACCAGTCTTCTTCTTCTAGGTACTTAATATATCTATTTTTTTGTGAAAATGATCTACTTTTGTAAGATTTTTCAGATGTATTGTTCATAACTGGAAATGTAATGAGTTGTGCTCCATGATCTGATATACCATTTTGTATAATTTGTTTAGATAATATGACATCTTTGAAATTAGTAAAAATATAGTCTATTGCACTTGAATTTGTCGCGCCTATTCTTGTAGCTTCATGAAATGTTGAATCTAAATAGAAAGAATTTGTCAAGTCAATCAATCTATTTTTATTTTGATTGTCATTGAGAAAATTTATGTTTATATCGCCGCATACAACAATTTTACCCAAATTCTTGATACTAGAAATAATATACAAACATTCTTCCAATTTGGTAAAAAATACGTCTATATCACTGTTAGGACTTCTGTAGATACATAATACACATATATTTTCATAGTTATTTTTCACTTTTATGCAGACACATTCAAATATTTTATCAACGTTTAACTTTGAGCACTCCAATATTTCAGAAAATTCTATAGATTTTTTTTACAAGTAACATTACACCACCATGAGAAAAACTGGTTCTGTTGTAAACACTAGCTATCTTAAAATTTTTAATTTTAATAAATTCAATATCATTTACATTGCACCAAGTATCAGTTACACCTACAATATCAGCTTGAGTTTCTGTCAAAAATATTTCAAATTCTTCCACTTTGTTTTTTAGACATTGCATATTTTGATGTATAACTGTTCAGCTCTTATCAGATTTAGTTTGCTTGTTTACTATTTGCTATATTTTAGAATAATTAATTCTCGCTTTGAGTGTAGAAATCTGTTTTAAATAAATTGGACATGTTGCATCCTTTGAGGAATGTTTCTCACAAAAACTTGTTTTAAATTTCATGTTATGGTTTACACAATTAATACATTTCAAAGATTCTTTTCTACAATCTTTCATTTGGTGATTTCCAGAACATGTTGGACAAACTAATTCAGATTTTTTGCAGTCTTTAGAAAAATAACCGAAACTCGAACATTTGAAGCAACGAGTAATGTTGAATGATTCTGTGACAAGACATTTTCGCCAGCCAACGTACAGGAAATCTATGATTGCTGTTGTCAGAATAAAGAGCGAGGAATAGCAGTATATGTTAACAATGTAAAATATCCCTTCATTACACAAGTCTACAAAAAAAATATCTGCCCCAAGGACCTATCATGCCTTAAGTAATTTTGTGTGCTGAAACCGAATTTTCAATTTAAAAAACTTCCTACCGCGTAGAGCGTCGAACAAATGTCAAGAATTGTCAAAAAAACATATTTTGAAAATAGAAAATAGGATTTACTCGAAATCTACGTGGTAGAAAGTTTTTTAAATTGAAAATCCGGTTTCAGACACAAAAATACTTAAGGCATGATAGGTTTAGTCCTTGGAGCAGATTTTTTTTTGTAGACGGGTCTTAAAAATGAAGGAAAAGGACAATTTTTCGATTTTTAACATTTTTCAATTTGACATTTGAAATTCTTTGATGACTCTTTATTAATGTCTAAACGCGTGTGGCAAAAGTTTTCCACATAAAATATTTTTCAGTTCCAGGGAAATTAATTTGTCATAAAATGTAGAATTTGACGGAAATAAGGTTATTCGTATAAAATTTCTAATTTCTCTGAAACTGAAAAGTATTTTATTCGGAAGACTTTTGCTACACGCGTTTAGAGATTAATAAAGGGTCATAAAAAAATTCAAATGTCAATTTGAAAAATGTTAGAAATCCAAAAATTGACCTTTTTCTTCATAATTGGCCTTTTTCTTCATTTTCAAAGCCGTGGGGGCCCGGCTAGATATTAATCGATTTAGCTAAAAATTTACCCGAATTTTTAGATACATAGTAACAAATTAGAAATTAGACCATTTGCAAATTAAAATTTTCGTTTTTTTCGGCCCACCCTATTACTAGTGAGGCAACGATTCTTACTTTTACGATTACGATTCTGATTACGATTATCATTAGTAATAATCGCCGATTACGAATACGATTACGACTATCTAGAAAACTTAGTTAAATTTTATAGTAGTAGTAGCAGTACAACAATAAAAAGCAATTGTCTTTATTAAAACTGTTTTATTATTAATTACTAAAAGCAACCACTTGTTATATAAAGTCAGTTTACTATTAATGTTCTCAAATTGAGGGATTAAGGTAGATAATGTAAATGAAAATGCCCCACTTAGAAATCTTGGTAGATAAAATAAAACTGAATTGGAAATTATTACCACTCAAGTCAAGATTGTGCAAAAACCCACCTTATTTAGAAAAAGACGACCCACTGGGTACTTAGGTGGGTTTTTGGTGGGTTTTTCTGGGTAATTGTGGTTTATACTGGGTTTTTATAAAATTCAAATTTCCCGTTTAATTTCCCTTTCATTCGGCGTTGCTTTGACAATATAACGTGTGACAATATCTGGAATGTGTTGGAAATATTCTCACTTCCTCAGTTATGAAAACCTAGTGAATATATGCGTTTTTTTTTTAAATTGCATAGTTGTCACGCTTCTAGTGCCGCAGTAGAAATAATTTTTTCTACATTCGGCCATATTTGGAGCAAACTAAGGAATAAGCTTGGAGCTGAAAAGGCGTCAAAACTAGTTAAGATTTATAGACATTTAAATAAAACATAAATATCTATTCATAGTCCGGTGATATTAGGAAAATGTCTCGGAAAGTTTTGGGACAAGCCAAAAATTAGTCTACCCCCTATAGAATTTCCTCAGGAATCCAAAAAAAATAGTGTTGACCACTCAAAATGGCGGCTTTAATGGTTATCTAACTTTTTGTAAACAAAATGAATTTTGCAACTTACTTGTTTGCTTATATGTTCGCTTCTAAATGTCGTAGAAAAACGTTGGATCCGTCAATTTCTTCGTCATGGCTTCCCCTTTAAGGTAGGTATATGCAAAGAATGAATTTTTGATCGTTAATAACATTTTATGACAAGAAACTGAAAAAATTGAATTTCTCGATCGTCGAATTTTGAAGTACTGTAGAAACAAATGTAAAATCTGCATGTTAATGATATTATGAGAAATAGTACATATTTTTACCCTTAATGAAATGCATTTTGTCCCGTTGCAAAATATTAATTATTTTTTTTGCAATCAATTTATAAAAAAAAAATTGAAACTGTTATACCAAAAGATCATATTAATATTTTACAGTTCTGTTTCGACAAAAACATTGTATTTGACGTACATTTACATAATCAAAAAGAATATTGCAAAAAAAAATTAATTTGCGACTTTTTTACGCAAAAAATCAATTTTGCAACTTAAACAAATGTAAATATCTCAGTGGATTTTGCATAAAATTTATTGCAACTAACGGCATTTTAATTGTCATAAAAAAACACGAATTTGGAAGAAAAAAAAGAAATTTTGTTCCGAATGCTTTGGAGCCGAGATACGAAGAACTCACGTTTTTTGCGATTACGGCTAAATTTGAAAATATTTTTACTTGAAAATTTAACTGAAATTACCTCAGGGTGTGTGTTATCACTTACAAAAAGTTCCATATCTATATATCTAGATGGGCCATGGAAAAAAAATCGAGAAAATTGCATCCTTGGCGCTCGCGCTCACGCTAGACACCAGGTCCCCCCCCCCCCCCCCCCCCTTTACTGCTATTGGCGTACTTGGACAGTTTTACCGAGACGGCAGCTTTATTTCTCTTTTTCTCGACTTCAGGAGTGGCTAGATAGACGTTTTTTTTTAATTCAACTTATTTATTTCTCAGCTTTCCGATTATTCGATTATTTTTCAATCATCCAATTACGTTGCTTCATAAAATAAACATGTAGAGATCACATACAATTTATTTGATAAGACTGATGAGTTTTTACTCTTATTGGGGATAAAAAAGGTATACATTTTGTATTTAAAAATTAATTTATTGAATATACAAAATAAAGTTTATTTTTCTGTCCCCGTTTTTTTTTATGTTGATTTCCTGTGACGGACTCGCTGTCCGTTTCGTCTCGCATTTCTGCGTACAGACAATCATTGTCATCATCGTCACTATTTATATCAACATTTTCAATAATTTCCTCATTTTCTTGCATTTCATTTAATTTAAACTGAAACATCGATATTGATTTAATTTGTTTTAAACAGCGAAATAAACATCTAATTCATAACATAATGCGTGATTGCTTAAATTATAGGATGTTTGTAAAATTGTAAAAAAAAAAAGTTGCCCAAGGAATCACTACTTCCACATTCAGATTTTCTAACCAAGTCTCTCACAAAGAAAAAAAACAATAAAACGATATGTCACATCGGTAGTGGGGGTAGGAATGGTGGTAGTGGGGGTGGATGAAGTAAAAAACAAAATTGAGGCCTTTGCTTCTTGTATACACACTAAATCACAAATTTATTTTTATCACCCCCTTTAATAATGGGGTGGGGGTGGTAATGGGGGTGGCTAATGCAAACAAATTTTTTGGGATCTTAGCTTCTCTTATTTATACTAAATACCAATTTTATAGGCTCTTACTTGCTTAATTTACCCATTTCCCCCAACCCTTCAACTTAATAAGATCAAAATCTTCCAGATCTTATTAAAATACATGCATGTAGCAAATTTCAAGTCAATATATGAAAAGTTTCCAGAGTAATCGTGCGCACAATAAAGTTACAGAAGGACCGACCAACAGAGCGACAGACTTTTTTGCTCAAATTTAAAATTTCGACATTTCATGACATTCTAAGCCTATTGAACAATAAAAATTTTTACATTTTTTTTTTACGTTACTATAATTCCACTGGATGTGGAAATAATTATAAGATATTTGATTATAAACTACTGAAATTATTTTATCTATAATAATAAAATAATAAAGCCGCTGTATTACAAATTCTTTTTTCGGAGCAACGTAATGAATAATTGAAAAATAATCGAAGAATCGGAAAGCTGAGAAAAAAATAAGTTGCATTAAAAAAAACGTCAATCTAGCCAGTCCTGAAGCCGATGAAAAGAGAAATAAAGCTGCCGCTGCGGTAAAACTGTCCAAGTACGCCACTAGCAGTGAAAGGGGAGAGGAATCTGGCGTCTAGCGTGAGCGCGGGCACCAAGGATGCAATTTTCTCATTTTTTTTTCCATGGCCCATCTGGATATATAGACATGGCACTTTTTGTAAGTGATCACATACAGTCTGAGGTATATTCAGTTAAATTTTCAAGTAAAAATATTTTCAAATTTCGCCGTAACCGCAAAAAACGTGAATTCTTCATATCTCGGCTTCAAAGCATCGGAGCAAATTTTTTTTTTCAAATTCGTGTTTTTTTATGACAATTAAAATGCCGTTAGTTGCAATAAATTCTATGCAAAATCCACTGAGGTATTTACATTTGTTTAAGATGCAAAATTAATTTTTTGCCTAAAAAAGTCACAAATTAAAACGTCAAATACAATGTTTTTACTGAAACAGAACTGTAAAATATTAATATGATCTTTTAGTTTAACGGTTTGAATTTTTTTTTTTAAATTAATTGCAAAAAAAATAATTAATATTTTGCAACGGGACAAAATACATTTCATTAAGGGTAATAATATGTACTATTTCTCATAATATCATTAACATGCAGATTTTACATTTGTTTCTACAGTACTTCAAAGTTCGACGATCGAGAAATTCAATTTTTTCAGTTTCTTGTCATAAAATGTTATTAACGATCAAAAACTCGTTATTTGCATATACCTACCTTATAAGGGAAGCCGTGACGAAGAAATTGACGGATCGAACGTTTTTCTACGACCTTTAGAAGCGAAGATACAAGCAAACAAGTAAGTTGCAAAATTCATTTTGTTTACAAAAAGTTAGATAACCATTAAAGCCGCCATTTTGAGTGATCAACACCATTTTTTTGGATTCCTGAGGAATTTCTGTAGGAGGTAGACTAATTTTTGGCTTGTCCCAAAACTTTCCGAGAAATCGTTATTTTTTAATCTAAAATCACCGGACTATCAAAAGATATTTATCTTTTGCCTTTCACATTCCAGTTTGAGGAATTTTTTAAAGTTTTTGTTATTTGTTTCATGTTTTTATTTTTGTCATGTTTATTATTTACTTGTTTTATTATTTACTAATATATTGACACGTTACATTTTTGTTATTGTTTTGTTCAAGTATTTGTGAGGCAAAAATATAATTTTTTTATAATAATTGCTTTTTTTTCCTGCAAAAAAAACGAAATCAATCAAAAATCCCGATGGGTTTTTCTAAAATCAAAAATCCACAAAAAAACACCTATTTTACCCACCGGTTTTTTCTCATGGTGGGTTTTTGTGCTAACCCTGGGCAAGCATGTAACCATATAAAACAAAAATCAATAATTAATTGTAGGATTGTTCGACCCAACCTATTTCTCCTAGTTGTTTGTATGAAACCAGCAGTGGAAAACAACCTCTCTGATGGAACACTGGAAGTTTTCAATGCAAAATATTTATGTGCCATGGATTTTAAGCAAAGAAAGGTTATATTTTTCTTTCCAGTGTCGAATCGTATCTTCCATATTAGACGATGCAGCATAGAAATTAAAAACCATAAATCTTAAATAATCGTTTGCAATAATCGGCGATTACGATTAATCGTAAAATGCTAATAATCGGCGATTACGGTTAATCTTAATCGTAATCGTTCCATCACTACCTATTCCATAGGCTACAAAAAAAAATCTGCTCCAAGGACTAAACCTATCATGCCTTAAGTATTTTTGTGTGCTGAAACCGAGTTTTCGATTTAAAAATTTTCTACAGCGTAGATTACGAGTAAATCCCGGTTTTTATTGCCAAAATACGTATTTTCGGGAGTGGAATACTCAGATTTGAAGTAGAGAAATCGCTAACAAGATTTCTTCATTTTCCACCCCGGAAAAAGATCGCAGTAGGCTGAGCTTTTATGTTTTATATACCGCAATATACCGCAATAATGCACTTTTGAGAGTTTTACTTTTTAGAAAACCTTAATCTAAATCGGACCTAAAATAAACTTTTCATTGGTGTGGTTCTAAGCAAAATGGAACACACTGGTGTCTCTCAAGAAAAATCCAAAAATAAGAATTTTTTCACGAAATTTGGCAGAAATTCATTTAAGAGGTTGCCGAATCCAAATGCGCCCTTGACTTTGAGATAAAAAATCGGTAATAAGATTGCTTCATTTTCCTTCCCGAAAAAGAAAAAAAACGCAGTAGGCCGAACTTTTAAGTTTTATAAAATGTAATGTACCGCGTAAGGTCTAGGTTTAAAAAAGAACCGATCTAAATCGGACTTAAAATAATTTTTTTATGGGGGTGGATCCAGCAAAGTGGGACACGCTGTATAAAAAACAACTCAATTATATGTCTGCCGATAGGCTTAAATATTCGCGTTCTGGGGTTGTCAAGTGCGAATTTCAATTATCCAGGAAAGATTATACTGAGCCCAATAAGAGCATGAAGCGCATTCTCTGTGTTTTCCTTTGTTTTTTAATTATTATCCTTTAGCATCGGTAGGGATAATAATTCTAAATCTCGTGGCTGAATGGATTATATCTAGAACCAATCCAAACAAGAAAAAAAATGTTTCATTTAAATTATTGAATAATATTGTAAACATTCACCAAAACCTGTGCAGTTATCGCTTAGATTCTGAGTACAATTTTGTTATTATTAGCAGAGGTGGTAATGTTTGTGACAAAACAGAAGTAAACAGATATTATTTAACTCACTTATAATACGATAATTCGTATTTTCCCTCCCAGTGTTACGATATATTGTAATAGGATATAGTATTTACAATGTGTCCCCGGATGGGGTAACGCGCTCTGATAAACTTTCTTGTTTTTGATTTTCCAAAAATAAGTCATTCTTTATAAAAAGTTTTGCTTGTCTTAGGAAGCCATAAACAGTTATCAAACATAAGATAAATTATACAGGTATATTCTAAAAATCAGAAAATATGAAGTCGACTTTAAGCAAACTACCTCTTTTTATATTTTTATTAAAAATTCATTTAACAAAGTTCTTTCAACTATGAAGAAAGGCTTAAATACAGAGTTTAGTTGCAAAATAAAGAAATTACTATTAAAAAAAAAATTCACCTGTTAACCTCCTACTAATACATTCTAAACAATTCTAACAATTTTCTAAATTTTTCATTTATATATTTATTTATTTAGATATAACCACCCAACAGATAACCAATTAAAGGGTGGGAATGTTATACTAGTGAGCACTAACAGTATAAATATTAGATATACTAAATGCACAGTACGTCACAAGAAACAAAATACAAATATCATACTAAGAAAAGCTGACTTAAAATATATATTCACACATATACATATTACATTATGCTAAAAACATGTAAACGGTAATAAGAGAAATAGGATTAGATGCATATTCGTTTTATACGGATAGTAATCTCTTAATTGTATATCAAACTCATTTTGCAGCGAATTATAATTTTACCTCCACATCCAGTGGAAGTATAGTAACGACAAAAAAATTTAAAAAAAATTTTATTGTTCAAATGGGCTTGTCTGTCGTTCTGTCTGTCTGTCTTACTCTGGAACCGTTTAAGATAATGACTTGAAATTTGGTACACGTATGTATTTTAACGAGGTCTGGAATTATATTTTCATCTTATTCCGTTGAAGGGTTGGGGGGTAAATGGGGATAAATAGATAAATCAATAAAATTGATATTTAGTATATACAAGAGAAGTTAATGTCTCAAAAAAATGTTTGGCATTAGCCACTCCCATTATCAATTCCACCCCATTATAAAAGGGGGTGAAAAAAAATTGTGATTTAGTGTATGTACAAAAACTAAAAGCCACAAAATGTTTTTTTTACTTCATCCATCCCTACAACCACCCTCTATCACTACCCCCACCCCACTACCGATGTGGGATATCGTTTTATGAGTTTTTGGTTCACGATTTCAAATATTATATTATTAGCGTTCTATAAACAAATTCTTCTCATTGTGAGACTTGGGTAGAAACTCTGTATGTGGAAGTAGGAAATACGTCTACTTTCCGTGATAATCTGTAACGAGACCAGCCTGCAAAAGGAACTGGATTGTGTCCTAATTGATGTGCGCAGTGCACAGGAGTTGGATAGCCAGATTGGAAAAGTAGTGGAGGGGAATACCTATATTTCCCAAGAGGGTTCTAGAAACAAATATGGGAACCTACTGATGCATTTCGAGGAGTTTCACCAAACAGCTAAGCCAAAAAAACTAACCTGGTATAAAAGTAAGTTAACACGACCCTAAGAAGAAATCGTCACAAATGGTACAATATTATGGAACCCAACAAAATAGAATGGAACCCCTGTGCTCGTTAAATTTGTCTCGATGAAAACTCTGGTCCTAGATGGTATTCGGAGTCTGATGATGGAGCCGGAAGGTGGTCGATGCACTATCAGAAATGCATAGGTTAAGACTTACCTATTTTAAAAATACAATTGTATGTAAAAAAAACTTTTTAAAAACACATTTTATTACTATTTAGGTGTACTAAAACGAAAAAAAAAAAAATTATGTTGACATAATTGTCTTGAAAGCTTGTCGGGTGAATACAAAATAATAATTACTTAGGCATTTGCAATCTCTGTCAAACAAAATTAATGCCTGTATGAACTTCTCGCATGCGACAAGCTTTTAAGACAGTTAATTCAACATAAGTAAGTTCAAAAATGGCGCCTGATGTGGAGTCCGTGATAGTAAGGGAATTAAATAAGCTAAAAAAAGATGAATTAATAGACATAATAATCAAACAAAAGTTACCTTCCAGTGTAAATAGTGAAGTGCTTCATAATTTTGTAAAAAAACTGTGTATAGATAAAAAGGAAACATTAGAAAATGATTGTGAGAAATTTCACGACAGTCATGAAGTGCTGGTATGTGAAAAAAATCGTGTATACAGATTCAAAGTGAAATTGACGTGTTGAGAAAATTAACGTTTCACCTAGAAAGACGAGCTAGTGAACAAGAGGATCTAATATACATGTTAAAAAAGTCAGGTAATCATATTAACAAATATGATGCAAAAGTTGCAACAGAGCCATCTACTAGTAATGTTGTCAAATCAAATAATTATAATTCTACAATCTCATCAGCTAGAGTTGAAAAAGTAAATACACAACAAAAAACAAATCCAGAAATAAAAATAGATAAGCAGCAAAAACTCTATTCAAATGTAGTAAAAAACGACATATCGGAAAAAAACACAAACAACGATAAAGTGGTGGCTAGACAAAATACCAGAGGGAATTCCCAACAAAAAAACGTAAACAGATATAAACCAATAATAGGCAGTGGAAAAAATAGCACCACTGTGCTGAAAACTGTCCCTAAAATGGGGTATCTCCACGTATACCGTTGCGCCCCAGATGTAACTTGTACGGAACTGGAAAAAGTTTTAACTGAAACAGCACCAAACATAAAATTTAATTGTGAAGAATGGAACAAAACTGAAACAGGACAATCATTTAAAGTATCTTTTCCGATCGAACACTGTAAGGAGGTTTATAGCCCTGACTTGTGGCCGGCCGGAGTTGCAGTTCGCCGATTTACCTTTCCCAAAAGGTCAAATTTTCAAGAGGGACGATTGACGGAAGGAATAAATTAGAAACTTTCGAAGGTATTGACGAATTACAAAAGTTGAATGGTAATGACGATTACTTTAATATAGGACACGTAAATGTACAAGGAATTTCAAATAAAATTCATAGTATTGACGTTTTTAATACCAACCGGAAATTAGACGTATTATGTGTTTCAGAGTCATGGATGCAGTTTGATCAGTTACAATTTCTCAAAATCCCGAATTTTGAGTTAATTTCATATTTTTGTAGAGACAAACACCAACGTGGTGGCGTAGCAATTTTTGTGAATACCCAAACAATTTCTAATTATAAAGTAAAAAATATTAATGTTGAAAAATTTATATCCGAAATGGATATTGAACTTTGTTCAATTTCTGTTTCAATAGGAAATAAAAATATTGCAATTTTGACAATCTACAGGCCCCCAACGGGTAATATCGACCTTTTTTTGGTAAATATACCAGAATGTTTAAATTATTTGGTTCAAAAAACTGATCATATCATTTTGTGTGGGGATCTCAACATAGATTACTCAAATAATTCCTTGAATAAAAAATTTTTGGAAGATTTATTTACGACATATGAATTAGTTGTTAAATTAGATGAACCAACAAGAATCGGAAAAAACTCAAGTGGCAATATCTCAAAATCGTATATTGATTACTTAGTATGTAATATGCCAATCGATACTTACAACTCGTATATTTTTGACCCAAGCATTGCAGATCACTTGGCTCAAATCCTTTCGTATAAAGACTTGCCATCACAAAAAAATACAATGAATGAATCTAAACACTTAATTTCTTATAGATGTGTTTCGGATGATAATATTGAACAATTAAAATATTCTTTAAGTTTGGTAGATTGACCTGAAATTTATACGAGCAATATTGATAAAGCATTCGAAAATTTTATTTCTATCTTTTTAAAATGTCTCGATTCATCTTGCCCCCTTATTTATAAGCTTTGTAAGGATAGTACTGACTTTCATAGTACAACAAAGTGGTTAACACCTGAAATAATTAGACAGGGAGCTGATCTGCGAGATTTATTCTTATTAGTAAAATCATCACAAGATGCGGATATCTTAAACTATTACAAAACTCAAAGAAAAATACATAATGAATCAATTAAATCTGCAAAAAGGCAATATAATATATGCAAAATTGAGAATTCTAATAACACATCAAAAGAAATTTGGCAAATAGTAAACTCCACTTTAGGGAGAAGAAAGAAAAAAAGCGAAAAAGTTGCCATAAATATAAATGGGAAAATCTCGGAAAACCCAATAGAAGTCACAGAGTATCTAGCTAATTATTTCTCTCACGTCGCAGAACAAAAAATAAAAAATCACTTTGGAGACCATATTTCACCTGATTGTACTACAAGTAATATATTTGAGAGATCCTTTTTCATGGCACCTGTCACAGTATGGGAACTAAGGGACGTAATTCAACAATTAAACAATAAAAAATCGAGCGGTGTGGATGGAATATCTTCTAAATATTTGAAAAGTTGTTGTGATCTTATTATCGAACCTTTAACTTACTTAATAAATGAATCTTTTGAAAAGGGACAGTTTCCATCAATTTTAAAAATAGCCATTGTCTTGCCAATTTTTAAAAAGGGTGATTTAAATGATCATGAGAATTATAGGCCAATAACCCTGTTGTGTATAATATCAAAAATTTTGGAAAAAATAGTATTGAATAGAATTACAAACTTCTTATTAACAAATAAATTACTTTCAGAAAATCAGCACGGTTTCAGAAAAGGGAAATCCGTGGAAACTGCCTCAGTTCAATTTCTTCAAACCATCTATGATGAGTTGGATAAGAATAATTATGTGATCGGCTTATTTTTCGATTTAACTCGAGCGTTTGATACCATTAATATTTCGTTTGTTCTAAAAAAATGTTTCCATTGGGTGTCAGAGGAACTACTCTAGAGTGGATCAAATCTTTTCTAACGGATAGAAAACTAAAAGTGAAGATTGACGATAAAACATCTGAAGAATATAACGTTAGTATGGGAGTGCCTCAGGGATCGGTCCTAGGACCTCTCATCTTCTTGCTTTTTATAAATGATCTTCCCAAAAATATATCCCAAACGACAATAACCATGTTCGCAGGTGATACATCAATGGTAGTAACAGCTGCTGATGTAGAAACCTTGCAAACCACTGTCAATATAGTTGTAAAACAGTTCTATGAATGGTGTAACAAAAATAAATTAATATTAAATTTAGCCAAAACTGAATGTATATTTTTTTCCAAAAGGAAAACATTATCGGAAAATTTTGCCGTTCATATTTCAGACCTAAATCTAAAACCTACGAAAGAAGTTAAATTTCTAGGAATTTACTTGGATTGTAAGCCATGTTGGGAGAACCATATAAACGAATTAGTCAAGAAACTAAATAAGGCATGTTTTGCATTAAATCAGCTTAAACCTACAATGGACATCATTTATTAAACGTTTATTTTTCTTTAGCCTACTGCCATCTATCTTACAGCATTATATTATGGGGCCAATGTGTTGATATACAAAGAGTGTTTGTCTTGCAAAAAAGAATGATAAGAATTATCTTTAAAGTTGGGCCAAGGGATAGCTGTAAGAATTACTTTATAAATAATAAACTATTGACTGTGCCGTCTATTTATATTTTTTCAGTACTGAAATACGTGAAATTAAATCTGAAAGATTTTGAACTGAATGGTGACAATCATTCTCACAACACAAGGTGTCGAAATTTATTAAGATCTCCTCACCATGCAACAGCTCTTTACGAAAAATCACCACATTATAATGCAGTTGCTCTCTACAATAAATTGCTGGATGATATTAAAGGCGTCAATTCGTATAAATTATATAAAGACAAAGTTAAAACTTTTTTAATTGAAAATTGCTTTTATACTGTAAATCAGTTTTTTAATTTGTAATTTTTTTTCTTGTGTATTGGATAGTTACTTATCTTTAAATATATGTGTTTTATGATTTTTTAAATATTTTAAATTTTAAATTTTAATGACTATTCTTAAATTGTAAATATTCACCTTCTTTCTACATTATACCTTATAGTTTGGGGTATGAATTAAATATTATCTCTTTTTATTGACGTTCACATCAATTGTAAAATTGCACAGTGATTAAATAAATTATTATTATTACTATTATTATTATTAACTTACTTTTTCATTTTAGTAGGGGAGAGGTGGGAGGTTCGGGCCATGTTTGGTTTGGGACACTTTCGATTTTATGCATTTAAACATTCTTTAAAATTTGAACTTTAGCGCCTTTTAATATCAACTAGTATAGCCAACATGATAATCTCGCAATATGTAAAATAGTGCGCTTCTGTGAAGTAAAGAGAGGTAAGTTGATTTTATGATATGATTTTAAATTATTTGCGACCCCATTCTCCATTTATTTTCTAATGCAAGTTAAAATAGAACTTATTTCCATAAATACGTAATGAACACTATATATACATTAGTTGTTATTTTATGCTAAATAAGCCACAGATATCATAACCTAATTCAAGATCAAAATATTCATTTGTCATAATGCACCCAAGGGAGGTATGGGACGACTTAATCTGGGAGGTTTGGGACACGTCCCAAACCTCCCCTACCGTATATATAAGCCCATGGATTACACTTTTTTACTTTTAGATCTAATAAAATGCCTCATACTTACAAGAAAAAGACTGATAGATAAATAATTCCCCATAATTTAATAAGGCAAGCTATAGAAGAAATTGTTAAGGAGAAAAGGGGTGTCAGAGCAACTGCACGAAAGTATGGAATACCTCGATCAACCTTGCAAAGGCTGTGCAAGGATAACCATACCTTTAAAACAGATGGCTATTCCACCAAGCATTCAAGCAAACAGGTTTTCACAGGAGATGAAGAGAGCATGTTATCAGACTATTTTACTAGGGCTTCACAGCTTCACTATGGACTTGGTTTAAAAGCGGCTTTAAAATTGTCTTATGATTTTGCTGTGAGCAACAAAATTAAACGCCCTGCTAACTGGGATACAAAAAAAAGTGTTACCAAAGATTGGTTGAGAGGATTTTACAGCAGAAATCCGAACAAAACCTTAAGAAAACCTGAAGCAACTAGCCTTAGCAGGCGACAAGTTTTAACAAAAAAAATGTATCCGAATTTTTCATGTTGAAGGAAGTTGTGTCCGAATACGGGTTTACTCCTGAGAATATATGAAATTTGGATGAAATTGGATGTACTACTGTACACAAACCAGGAAAAGTTCTAGCCAAAAAATTAGCCAAACAAGTAGGGCAAGTCACTTCTGCTGAAAGAGGAACCTTAGTAACTTTATGCTTTGGCATTAATGCATTGGGTCAGTTTCATCCACCTTTTTATATATTTCCCAGAAAGAATTTTCGCGAAATCATGATCAAAGGTATTTATGTTATTTAACGTCTAGTTCTTCAATTATTACCTAAGTTTCATATATTTCAGGAGGCTCTACTGGTTGTAAAGGTGCCGCTCATCCCACAGGATGGATGACAAATGAAAATTTCCAAATGGCTTTCAAACATTTTTTGCAGTATTCAAAGCCAACCAAAGAAAATCCGGTTTTGCTAATTTTTGATAACCACGAGAGCCATATTGACCTTAAAATTATAAATATGGCAAGAGAAAAACATGTTGTACTGTTGACTTTACCACCACATTGCAGCCATAAACTTCAACAGCTGGATGTGGGCGTGTTTAGTTCATTCAAGAACTATTATAACAGTACTGTAGAGAGCCTTCTTTTACGACGACCAGGAAGGCCTCTAGATATTTACGATGTAGCCGAAGTATCTAAAGAGGCAATGGAAAAAGCATTTACACCTAAAAATATAATAAGCGGTTTTAAAAAAACAGGAATATATCCACTTGACGAAAACACTTTTACAGAAGAGGACTTTCTATCTTCATTTGTAACCGATAGACTCGAAGAAGAACCAAGTAATAATGGTGCACCCATCAATGAAAACCCAAATAATAACATCGTCATCGATGAAGAGACAAATGATGATAGTGCTAACATCACCGAAAAAGAGACAAATGATGAAAGTGTCAGCATCAGTTTACTTTCATGCTCAAAAGACGACAATGTAATAATTAAAATATCTTCCAAATCCCATAGTGACGTTTCCAATAATTCAACATTATCTTCTGTTAACGCAGATGCCCCTGAATGTTTTTTGATTGCCCCCTTACCAAAAGCTTTACCAAGATAAAAAAAAAGCAAAAACTGCAAAAACAAGAATTCTCACTGAGAAACATCAAATAGAAGCCGAGGCCATGGCCAAGAAGTTAAAAAAGGAGCAAATAATAAAGAAGAAGGAAGAGAGAGCAAAGAAGAAGGAAGAGCAAAGTAAGAAAAAAAAATGAAAAAATGATTGTGCAAAAATTAGACAAGGTGAAAAGACAAGTATTTATTAGTTCTTCCTCTGAAGAAGATTATAATGAAGCAAATCTTGTTAAAGACAGCAGCAGTGAAGGAAGTTATATAAGCGAAGATGAGATGGTCGAGAATGTTGAAATCAACGATAGAAACTTTAAAGAGGGTGAATACGTACTTACAAAGCTAGAAGTAGAAGACAAAAAGAAAACATACTGGGTCACTATGTTGGAATCATATCAACTATAACTGAAAACCAAATGATCACTGTAAAGTTCCTATGACGAAGGACCACTAGAATAAATGAATTTTATTTTCCGACTGAGGACGACATATTGTAGGCAAGCTGGGAGATCCTAAAATCCAAAGGACGGGCAGGTACCTTACCTTCTTTGTAAATTTAGAAGATTTTGAAAATATTCGTATTTTTTTGTATGTGGCCCAATCCTCCCAAGTTGTGGCTCAAACATCCCATCATCGGGGAGGAGTGGGCCATTTTGAAAGGGCATAGCAGGATAAGCATGTGTTAGGTGCCCCCGCACCTATCGGGTCGAAATTTTTAGCACAAGTTGATAGTAGTGTTAGATGAAATTTCCCAAAATATTATTTTTGTAAAACCATTTTTACGAGAGTTATGGGGGTAAAAAGAAAAATGGAAAAAAAATTTTTTCTCGAGAACGGATAAACCGATTTTCATGAAAAAAAATATATGTTATGGCTTTTGATGGTGCAAATGTGGGAAAAAATTATTGAGTCCATTTGTCGAAAAAAAGTGGTGAAAAAATTTTTTAAAATAAAAAATAATTTTTTCTTAGGGGATGTTCTAGAGGCACACCCACCATTTTCTTCCAAATAAAAGCTTATATGCCCCTTTAAAATATATCCAATTTTCAAAGCGATCGGAAGGGTACAACATACTCAAAATTGATAATCATTGGCAGACTGCGGGCGGCGCGTAGTCTATGTAATGAAGCACGACTTTTTTGTAAATATTTCGTGCAAAGACGAGATTACCTCCTCCCCCTCGTTTTCGAGGGTGCTGAACACGATGCAAGTGGTGGGAGAAGTTTTTGACCAAAATAAAACTTTTTTTATGGGATGTTCTCGAAGAATGAAGACTAAGAAAAGTCTCATCAATATAGAGTAACCTGATTCGTGAGAGGCAAGAGGACTCACGCAAAAAGGGCAACCCGAATTGTGAGAGGCAAGGGGACTCATAATAACCAAGCACCTCGACTAATGAGAGGCAAGGGAACTTACAATAAACAAGCGCCCCGACTAGTTAGAGGCAAGGAGACTCACGATAAATAAACACCCAGACTCGTGAGAGGCAAGGGGACTCACAATAAACAGGCACCTTCACTAGTGAAAGGCACTGTAACCTCCTCGTAGTGGACTTTGAAAACTAGTTCTTTCGTAGGCTGACTGCGGACGTCATCCTTGCAGAATCTTCAGATTTTCAAACTAGATTTTGTTTGACCCCACAGTTGACGTCAGAGAATTTTTGCACCACACTTCTTGAAGTTTGATACTGATTTAAATGGTAGGTTTGTAATGGCCGCCAGTGACCGTTGTAGTAAGATGTAGTAATGAACCGCTAGTCTATGTAATAAAGGCAGAAATAATGTAAATATTTCTTGCAAAGACGAAATTACCTTCCTCCGTCCGTTTTCGAGGGTGTTGAACACGATGCAAGTGGTGGGAGAAGTTTTTGACCGCCGAAAACCTCCTAAAACGGCCACCTCTCTTATGGATCTCTTTATGTTTTCTATACGGGTCTGGAGAGTCATTTATCAACGGGTTATACTTGAAATAACATGGAAGATGGTTATAGAGTAAGTTGAGTCCAGACAGCAGGCCTAGGGGGTTAATTAAACCCTTCCAAGGAGTGGAAAATCATTTTTTATCAAATAATTCGGGTTCAAACGCGTTTCCCCCGTTTTTGGGCTGATCATGGGAAAAATATTCATTTTTAGCTCCAACCCCTCTCTCAAACGATGAGTGAGAGGTGATTTCTGCCCATTTGAGGGTGTTGGAGCTGAAAATAAATATTTTTCAGCGACCCCAAAAAAAGGGTATACGTATTTGAACCGAATCATTTGAAAAATAAAACTACACCTCTCGGGAGAGTTTAATCAACCTTGCTGTCTGGACTCTACTTGCTCTATAACCCCCTCCTATTATTTCAAGTATAACCCGTTGATAAATCACTCCCCAAACCCGTATATATATGAAAACATAAAGGGATCCATAAGAGGGATGGCCGTTTCAGGGGGTTGCGGCTGTCAAAAACTTCTCCCACCACCTGCATCGTGTTCAGCACCCTCGAAAACGAAGGGGGGGAGGTAATCTCGTCTTTGCACGAAATATTTACAAAAAAGTCGTCTTATAATGCTTCATTACATATACTACACGCCGCCCGCAGTCTGCCAATGATTATCAATTTTGAGTATGTTGTACCCTTCCGATCGCTTTGAAAATTGGATACGTTTTAAATGGGCATATAAGCATTTATTTGGAAGAAAATGGTGGGTGTGCCTCTGGAACAAAAAAATATTTTGAAAACATTTTTTCACCACTTTTTTTCGACAAATGGGTTCAATAATTTTTTCCCACATTTGCACCATCAAAAGCCATAACACATATTTTTTTCATGAACATCGGTTTATCCGTTCTCGAGAAAAATTTTTTTTTTCATTTTTCTTTTTACCCCCCATAACTCCCGTAAAAATGGTTTTCCAAAAATAATATTTTGGGAAATTTCATCTAATACTACTATCAACTTGTGCTAAAAATTTCGACCCGATTGGTGCGGGGGCACCTAACACATGCTTATCCTGCTATGCCCTTTATTTTAATTTCATCATATTTTTTGTAATATTGAAATATTACGCAATAAAATTATTTTTGAGTTCTTAATATGTCTATCTTTCCTTGCAAATAATTTAAGAATATTTCATCATATCTAGCAGGTAAAAATATATTTATTTCAAAAAACGGCCCGAACCTCCCGCCTTTCCCCTACACTAATAAAATCTTGTTTTTAAAAGGTTTTTCTACATATCATTTTTTTATACTTCTTTCTGAATGTATTTCTTTTTCGTATTTTGATTTTACCTTTTAAGCCTCCGGTTTTAGATTTTGTTTATATGGATCTATACCTTACTTTCCATAAACAGGGCCATTCTCTATAAAATTCGATAAATCCCGTTACAATTCCTTTCCTTCACTTCATACTAAAGACTGAAAGAATTGATCTTTCCGCTTGTGTGCGCCAACAGGAAAAAACCTGCAGCAATCCGGACGCCCACTACTGCCAGACATCGGATATTTCAACGATCAAATCCGCCGCACACCACTAACACGGTTAAAAGAAGTAGGATTGGCCTGCGGCGAGGCCGATTACTCAAAAATTCCCCTTGTGCCCTGTGTATTCCCTCTGCGAGGTACTTCTTTAACACTTCAGCATATAAGCGTGAAGAGAGATGTAAAAAAACGTCGTCCTGTGATTATATGCGTAACATATTCCCATTAATATTGTCTTTTGTCAAAGCCTGCTTGGTTTTTACCAGTTTACCCTTTCATTTATGACGACTATGCAAAAATTAATATTATAATTTATCAATTCATGAATTAGAATTGTATATCACTTGTTGAGAAATCTGAATATGTTTCATCTTTAAATAATATTTATTTCTTAATTTTCTTATCCTAACCCTAATGCACAAGACAAATGAGGAAAAATTGTCAAAGTTTGTGCCAACTAAGGTTTCTATAAATCAATAGAAAGCTCTTTTCATCTTCTCCCAGATACTGAAGTTCCCACTCAATCCCGTGTACGCCTAACTCTCCACCTTGAAAAAATGGTGGAAATCGGACATTCAAATAACTGCCTTGGTCTCACGATCAGGACTTTCATTATTGAATCATTATTGAATAGATGGTTAGTCGTAAATAAATTCATTTTAGATTTTCTTAATTTCTAGCATAAGCAGTAGTAAACATTTATAAATTATACCGGATGGCGTTTTTGTAAAATATACCCTGTCACAGTGCAGACCATGGCTAGCTCCAATTGGTTAATTGAAAATATAACCGGGTACAGAGTTTTCAATAAAACGTACCCTGAGTATGTATTGCCTACGTGTATGCCGATTCACGATATCAGTTGTGCATTTTGCATTGTTTGTTTATGTACTTCATATTTCATTAACGAAGATGCGTAGAAAGTATAAATCTGCCTAAGATGAAGTTTTTATTTTGTAATGAAGCGTTTTCTGGGCAATACTAAAATGTATTCAATTACTATTCGCCTTCGATATGTGTCCCGATTTATTTTCAAATTGAATAAAATATTTATATTTGTTCATTCTGACGACCTCTACCGAACTATAACCAAGTCCAAATACGCGTAAACAATAAAAGTAGGATTCTATAATTGTAAATCCTCCAAACCGCAAGAAGGTATTATTTGTGATTTTAATTACCAGAGGCGCTAATTGCAACTCCGGGAGTAGGGGTTGAGACACTGAGGTCAGATACCCAAAAGAGCATTTTGAAAACGCGAGTCCTTCATCAGCCGTCTAAGGGTATGCAAGCAATTTTTAAATCATCTCTTCAGCTTGACACCGCAAGCGGGTGCTATATTATCAGAGTTCGTTTTTGTGTAAACGCGATAAAATAACTGTACCACGTTTTTCTGTATAAAGTGAATTTTAAACTCATTATATTTTAAAAGAATTAAAATATTATTTTATCACTGAAATTATAGTTTATTAAAATAGCCACACTCGAGTAAGAGTATTGCAATCTTGAAAATTATCCAAACCCCTGTGCTCAAGTAATTTTCTTTAGGCCCGAACTTTAGAAAGGGAGCATAGTAGATATTTCGAAAGAATACCAGAAAGTTAGATTTCTTCCGTGTTTGTCATTTTAACTTGTACCGTGATTCTTCAATTTAACGAGTTAAATGATACTGATAATTATAAATTCCCGAGTTTTTGTCTAAACGTATATGTTTCCAGTAGTTTTTCTCGGAGCCGAAGCCTAGAAAAAAAGAAACATCAGATATTTTGGGGGAATACTTGAAAACCGTGTACCGTTCAGATTGTTTTAAACTTAAACCGTGTATAAAATTTTAATGAGTTAAAATCAAAATAAAAACTGGAAAAACTGTCTTGTTACCGGTTTGATATAAACGTGTTTTTAAGCCCACTTTATTTTAGTTATTAGTATATTTTACGAAGTAAAGTAAAATCGGAAATTTTCAAGGGTTTAGTGAAAATTTGTTATAGTCCGGGGACTTAATCCGAAAATCGGAAATTCTAGAAATTAAAGATTTCTATATATTCAACACGTGTTAGCCGCTCTGATAATACCACCTGACTTTTCTGGCAACATAAACGTCATCTGATTATTCCGAAGCAGAACCACCGCCTGCATGTTAACTATTGTAAATGACTGTAACGCTATTGCTTGATATTCAAACACTGCCTGTTTTGCTTGCTGCTTGATTTTATGCTGTTTTGTTATTTTTTGCTGTTTTTTTTATTACTGCTTTAATGCTGGCGCATCCGCCATCTTGAGAACCGCTTGCTTACCACCGCTGTTGCCGAAGTTACTTTCCGCTAATTTGTAACTAGTAGTATAAACCTACTGTCCGCTTGTTTGTCCACATAACAAGTTACAAAACCTCTGAATTTCTGCTAATTTGTAACTAGTAGTAAAAACCTTCTTTCCGTTTGGTTGTAGTCAGATTTTAAACCGCTTTTTAGTCAAACTCTAGTCATTTTCATAATTTTGCAAATTATTAAATGATATAATAAATGACATATTTTAAGTTGAAGTTATTTATGATGAACTCCTTATGAGTTGCTCCGTGATTTGATCATATATATTGTTATATTTTCTACCTTATTTGTGTATTTTAATATTTGATTTTTAATTTGACTCTGATTTGTCCTTGAATATGGTTTTGTTGAGCGCCAGGTGAATTAAGTATCCACCAAACTATTTTACACAAATAAAATAAAAATATATAACAAAATTTTAGAGCATGATTACCTACGAAGTGTAGACGAAACTCCGCTCAGGGAAGAAGTGGGTTCTGTTAGCTCGATTCAGGAGTTTTGCGATCAATGAAACACAATGCTTAAGATGAAATTCAAATTTAAATTTATTTTGATTTTCCTGGTACTTGACTGCTTTCTTTTCAAATTATTTGTACAAATTTCAGAACAAAGATTGCTTAAAACTAATTATGCTAAAGGCCTTGTTAATTTCTTTGAGATCTCAATAAATGAAATAAAAATTCGTTTTGTTTATTTATTTGTAAAAGCTATTACCTTTTGAATACTCGGACGGTAGTGCACTCCTGGCGCGATTACCGATTTATCCGCGTAGGCTTCCTTCTATAACTACTGTGCCGATTGAATATCGGTCAGATGCGAGAACTCGAAGATGGCTGTAAATGGCTGGAAATGGCTGCCGCTAATTTTCCTCAGCACACTGGACAGGTGATTTATTATCTGGATATTCCTCTAGGGCCGCTAAAACACCTTTGTAGCACTATTTATTATTTAGGTAAGTACCTAATCTTCTACTTTCGTTGCACTTTGATTTTCATTTACTTTGACTTATTTACCTCTTTGTTTACGATTTTATTTTCTTATTATTTATTATTCATACATTTTATTTATCTTCGCATACTCAAGATATTTGTTGAGTCGTTAACTTTTCTTTTTTTTACAAATTTTTCTATATTTGTCCCCTCTGACTTTTCATAAAAATTTTCTATCATCTTTTTCTGACACATCCCCCAACCTTGATTTTAATAGAATAACATATTGATTTTGAATTTGCTTTTTTCTTTCTTATATGATCATGAATCTGTTTTCTATTGCTTGGGTTTTATTCTACGTGATTTTCTGATTATTTCTATATACAATTTGTCTGATTTAATGTATTAATTTCAAATGTTCTTGTTTATGCGAATATACTTTATATTTTACAATTTTCTCTCTTAAAAGCTATTTGACCCTATTTATGCATGTACCAGGTATATCTCCATACCCTAATTACTATTTCTACACATAATTTTCCTATCCACTATTGAATGAACTTCCAGCTTGTCGTGTGGACTCTACTTGGATCCCCATGAAATGAACTTCAAGCTGTGTTCAATAAAAGTATGCTAAAATCGTGTACTGTACCATTTTCTACAGATACAACTTAAATTACTTGAACAAGAAATGTTTTGAAACTTTTTTATATAAAAGAAGTGAGAAACCCTGCATCACCCGAGTGTTTTTACTTTAGTGGGCTCCTCTTTGAAGTCTATTCTAGATACTTTTACGTTGTGAGGTAAACACAATCACTATTCCATACTTTCTACTACTTTTACATTACGAGTAATGTTTTGTGAAAATCTTTGAAAATTTGCTTATTTGATTGATATTTTGCTCTGCTTATTGAGTCCGTTTTCACTGATTTTATTCTTGCTTAACTTACTACGTTTTTCCTTTACATCACTCAATTTTATTTATTATTGTTTTGATAAGATTTTAATACATGGGTTTGGGTTCTTTTGACCTTTGAAAATATTAATTCTACGTCTTAAACATTTGATATATATATATATATATATATATATATATATATATATATATATATATATATATATATATATATATATATATATATATATATATATATATATTTCTTCTACTACTGATGTCAATTTTACTTGTATAATAAACATTTTTATTTTGCTGAATTTGCTGTTTTTCTGCTGAATGTGAGTAGAAATCTAATCTCAAATTCTGACCTCTGGACATATCCGTTTCTTCACTGAGTTTATCCCAGCCCTACTGCAACAGGCTGCGTGAAGAGGCTATTGTGGGACCTTTGCCCCGCGTAAAAATTATAAAGGTGGCGCCCGAGTGATACCGAAGTAGATCTCGGCGCTTCCACTCGTTTATGCGCTAGGCGACTGGAAGAAGCCACGTCACAATTTTAGTCAAAACATTTTAAAAGGTTAAATAATAAAATAGGTAGAAGCTGACAAAATGAGTTCCTCTAGTAATCTTTTTAAACTTAAAATCAATTTTAGCAGAGCACATTTTTCCCTTTATCCTCACAGTTTCCTTTTTTTCCCTTAGATTCATTTATTGCAACTCTTATGATGACAGACATATTTTTTGCGGTATTGCATTTTCGTGAGATTAGGCCAAGTTTTCTTAACTATCCACTGTGTTTTTGTGAGATTAGAAAAGTTGGTAATCAAGATTATACTTCGTTCGCACTAACACTCTAAAATCTCTGTCATTAACAAAAGCCAAATTCTTTTCAGCTGTCCAGCTTTACCAAGTGCCGTTGTTTAAGGCAAGTGGAGGTGGCAAAATACGTCGTTTTAACGTCACAAGCTTGAATTGATAAGGTTCAGTTGATTGAGGTTACGTGGTTTGTTTATATGTAGAGAAGATGAGTGTAACTAAAAAAATTAAAGTAGCAGTCAATTAATTAATATTTGATGATTTAACGTTTATTAGGCGGACAAATAGCCGATATGTTTATTGAGCAACAAAGAGCTATATTAAGAATGATGAAAATTTTTCGCAATTTGTCTATCTCACAATCCTTTAGTAAATTGCTTTCCTGCACCACCAGGTGAAAATTCGAAGAAACACCGAATTTTCACTTAGGAAAATATGTAAGAATAAATTATGGTTATGGGAAAGTATACTGAAAATAAAAGCATAATTTTGGTCAAAGACAAAAGTACCATATACTTTTTCAAAAGTGCGTCAAAGTTGGACAAGGAAAAAAAAACAATATACTTTTTACGAAGTACGTCAAGAATGTACTTTAAAAATATTTATGAACATTTTCAACTTTTTAATCGCTGCACGAAAAACAATGAAAGTGGAGATACAATATCATTCAAAAGAATGGAAATAAAATTTTAACGATGCGACATTCTAATAGGGCGAAACCGACAAATATGTCAAAGGTGCGTAGCCTCTATAGGCAATTACGTGGTAAAAATTAGTAAAAATGGGCACAGTTGCTAGACATGCTTTTAGAGGGCAGAATTAGTGAAATATTTTGTCGAACTCCTCTATTCGTTTCCTTAAATATATAAGGATGGTTTTATAAATCTCGAACAAGAGCTTCGTTCCAGCCATCCCAGACCTACCTTGCACTGGCGTAGTGTGGCGTGGCTGCCACTAGAGCTCCTTTGAGTAGGAATAAGTCTCTCGGCTGGTGTCTGTTGCAATCGAAACTTTAGCGTTTTATGGCAATACATAGTTATTGCACTTAACGCGGAGAGGCTTGTAGTTCGTAATTCAGCACTCGGCGGGACATTAGTACGGAGAATAGCTGAGGGATGTATCGAAAGTCAAACCAAGAAATGAAGTTATTGATATTTGACCTCTATTGTCTAACACGTAGCGACCCATTTTGCTTGTGATTTTTACTGAATACTACTAGACCAGTTTTGGCTCCATTCATTTTCAGAAGGTTGTCGGAGGACCAGGCCTCCATACTTTTGTATAATTCTTTGTGTTTCTTTTTGTACTTTACAGCCGCCTTAGTGTATAATTATAATTAAATTGGAATCAAGTAGATATTTGATTTTCTCTTAACTCTCATTTTGATTGTATTAGCCGCACATTTAAATAAGACATGATAGATTAATAGTAGTATTGAATGATACCTTGATACGAATATGATTCCATTTGATAAAATTAAGTTTCATTCAGAAACCATTTTGAAGTTTTTTGTTTGCTCATAAATCTCGTAATTTAGTATTTTCGACGTGATTTCGATTTTTCTAGCATTACATGGTAAACTAAAGAGTAAAAAACTTACTTATTAAAAAAAGTTTGGCACTTGAAATGTCAGTTGCGTAGTATCATTGTATTCAGAAAATCGTGTAGAATCTAAAAATGCAATAATATATAGGGATGTTCCATTTGAAAATTCAAAGTTGAGCCTATATACTCTATGAATGTTTTAACGTGAGTTCTGTTGAATTTAAAAATTTAAGGTAGGTATTTGTAAATAAATTCATTTCACAGGTCTTTGACTGTACCACAACCATGTGGTTGCCAGAGAATTACAAATATTAAAATTTTCAAGTTCGAGAAGCCTTGTAGCATTCTTTGTTGAATAGGTTATAAACCTTTTCGCTTGTCTTTGGCCTGAAGTATTCCTCCAGTAGGACTTCTTTTGTTCCTTTTCCCATTTTAGGACCTCCTCCGTTATGTCCCTTAGAAAAGCCACAAAAAACGGGGCTTCAGCCCCTTTTATTGCGAGGCTATCAGCCAATTCGTTGCCTTCTATTCCCTCATGCACTAGCACCCACATCAAGGTAACCTTTTTGTTTTTTGCCAGTTGCTTCAGGGATTGTCTGCATTCTCAGGCAATTTTTGACTCGAAGGTATAGGACCTGAGAGCCTTTAATGCTGCCTGACTATCCGAAAGTATATAGATCTTTGCCCTCCGAGTGTCTCTATTTAAGCATTCCTGGACACATTGATCTATAGCATAGATTTTTGCCTGAAAGATGGCTGGGGTTTTCCTAAGGGCTTTAGATAGCCTGCATTTAGGCCCTGCTACGCCCACACCAACACCTTCATCATCTTGGATCTATCTGTGTACCAGATGTGTGACTCTTTCTCCAACCTCAGTACTTCGACCCTGCTCTCCTGACGGCTTTCAATAAGTACATCAAACGGGCAGTCAAAGTCATGCTTGATTGGCATTGAGTCAGTGGGTTTGGTCATGGATTCGAATTGGATTAGCTCCAGAATTCTTAAGTGACCAACCAGGTCGCCTGGTCTGAATTTAAGTGCCTGATGCAGCTTAAGGGACTAAGCGCTGCCTCCTTCCTTACATGCAAATGCAGAAGAAAGAAGTCCAGCGTTGCCTCCATAGCTGCTGTGGGACATGAACCCATTGCTCCTGTAGTCCCTAGACAGGCAAGGCGTTGCAATTTCTGCAACTTTCCTTGTGCTATTTTCTCTTCTGTTTTTGGTCACCATACACATGATGCGTAGGTAACCATGGATCTGACAACCGAAAGGTAGGATCAATATTATCATTTTCGGCTTCAGACTCCAAGTCTTACCAAACAGCCTACGGCACATCCAAATAGCCGTCGTTGCTTTGGTAAGTGTCCTTTCTAAGTGTGAGTTCCAGGTAAGTTTTTGGTCCATGATTACTCCTAGATACTTGACTTCAGTACTATTCCATTTAACATAGGAACTCTCAAATTAAGTTTTCTCCTTTTGGTGAATGGAACAATAACTATTTTGCTCGGATTGACATTAAGACCCTCTGGCGAGCACCATTTAGACATTATGTTTAAGGTAATTTGCATGTCGTTTGAGATCATTAGCTCATGCCTGCCTCTCACAGTAACGACCAGGTCATCAGCGTAGCCCTGAACGTTGAAGCCATAAATACTCAGCTTATGGAGGAGATCGTCGACCATCATTGATCACAGCAAGGGCGATAAAACTTCATCTTGTGGACAGCCCCTAACTGCAGTCACGGTGGCCCACTCATTCCCATATTTGTGGTAATTATTCTGCTTCTTAGCATGGATTGTATCCATTTGATTGTTGGGGACTGGATTCCCCTCTTTTCCGCGGCTCTTTGTATGGATTCATAAAAGGTGTTGTCAAAAGTACCCTCTATATCACACAGCGCCAGTTTCTTTGCTGTAAATGTCTTTTCGATGTCTTTGACCAGGCCATGTAGAGCATTTATTGTTGATTTGCCAGGTTGATAGGCAAATTATTTCGAGTGAAGTGGTTTCTCTGTAATGATTTCGTTTCTAATCTATTGATCTAGTATTTTGGCAGCCGACTTTGGTGGACATGTTTATGAGACCCTGAACAACAGTTTCCTGCAATAAAATTTCAGGTCGGATTGATTTGCTAATCAAAATCTAGACGCACTCCACTATGCTCTATGTATTAAAAAACGGCGCATTTTGCGATAAAGAATTGCCTCAAATTCCTTCATTGTGTGTTTAGGATCTACCCATAGGAAATTGACGTTAAATTTCAGTACGCTCTGTATAATGTCTAAAATTAATCTTCTACTTTAAAATGATATAATATCTATTAAGGTTAATGTCGCTCCTGTCTAAAAAATCGCTCGATTACCAACGAGAACCTTAATATTTCAGAGTAATTGAAAAGAAAATGAAGTAAAAGAGACCACTTAAAGAAATATGAGTTTACAGACTCATACCACCCACTTAAAAGCCTTTTAAACTGGTTTAAATCATGTTTCAAGTGTTGTTAGAAAAAACTATGCCGAGATGAAATAACTCGATTTGAGGACCTTTTCAATACGGCCATTTTATATAAAGAGCTCAGTATAAATGCCACGGCTGTTACAAATTGATAATATATTTCGCTAATAAATTTTTGCCGTTGTATGGACACTGTATTGAAATCGATTTACTATTAGTAATCATTTAATCTGCATATTCTGCAATTCTAAATTGACGTTTAATCTCTAGAGGAAACAAAATTATTACGGATAATTTGAATTTGCAAATGATATATAATGGGCAGATAGTCATAATATAATGTACACCCATGGAGTAATTAAATACGCTATTTTAGTTTAAATAATGTAAAAAGTGAGACACATTACATAAATTAGGAATAAAAAAATATATACATAAATTTCATACGGTGAATAATTGAAATACGTGCAAAAGTTTGTTAAATCTGTGTACATTGTTTCATATCACCTTGAAGAATATTTTAAAAAAGTTGGTAACATTTACTATAGCCTACATATTCTAGAACGACGCGGGAGCGCTGGATGTACAGTGAAAGAGTATCTGATTTGCCTGAATAATTCATGTTAACCTGTCTCTTTTTTTTTTCTGTACAATTTTCGTACCTTTCATAACAATTCGTGATTTTAATATTGGCTTATTTTCTACAATTATATTTATACATAATCAGAAGTTTAGCACGTTTCTACATTATAATTATATATCTTATTTAAATTAAAAAAAAAAAGAGAAACAGAACAAGTACCAATTACAGGATGGGAAATAACAAATAATGTACTCCATAGAGTGGAGTCAAATTAGGATTTTAATGTGAATTGTCTGGTCAGGGCAGTTTTTCTGTTTGAACGTATTCAGGGGGTCAACTTAAGTTCACATCTCAGTTTTGCAGTTTCTGCGAGGTCGGCGTATTGTTTATTTAAACAATTTAATTTTTAGATCGTGTTTTCTATGGTTTTCTTTGAATATCTCGAAATCTAAGTCCTATGGAAAGCAATAAAAAGAAGTAACATGTTCGTTTTGAGCTGTACAACAAAATTACATAAACTATAATTCATTCCAATTGTTATTATTATTAAAAAAAAAATTGAACTTTGCAAAATTATGCGTTTCTGAACAAATCACTGTCATTTCAAAAATAATAGATAACATTCAATGAAACTTTGGAAAAATATAGCTTTTATAAAGTACAATCGCCACTTAAAATTTCAAGTTAATATGATTACTAAAACGGTTCAAATATACAATTGTTGCTAAAATTTTGCACCCTTGTGAAATCGTGCCATCAAGACCAAAAAATGTGTACGATGGCTGAAATTGTAGCATTCCATAAGTACTTTAAGATCACGGAGAAAAACATTTTTTTTGTCTTCAAAATTTAAACCTGTTTTATTGCAGTTGTTTATAGTTTTCGAAATTTTAGTTATAAACAAATTCAAGTAACTCTCTGTTTTTTTTTATGAAATCAAAAACGGTAAGCGAGTAATGAAAGTAGATTAAAAAAGTCAACTTTTGACAAAAAATTAACGCTCTACTTGCATTTGGAGCTGAGATACGTTAGTTTTTACGTTTAGGTCACTTATAAATAAACAAATCGATATATTTCTTCTTGAAATTTGTTGTTTCTGCTATTTGAAGATAATCCAAAGCTACAATTGTTAAAATAACATCGAATAATGCTGGTTTGAGAACATAATGCACGTTTTCAATTCTTTTATAACTTTTTTATTTTTGTCACGAAAATGGTAAACCAACCTAGCTTGAAAAACTACCCCTCAAGTTTATGTATACAGCTTTGTAAAACTTTTAATACTACTAACAAAATTAAAAAAATATATTTCGCGAGCAGGGTTTGAACCTGAGAAGTCCGCATCCTGAATAAAAAGTGCTAGCTTACCCACTGGGCTATCTAGCGACTAAAGTCCTGTTTGTAAAAACATAATATGACATTTAGACATATTTGGTGATTTTCGGATCTCTAACAAATCGTCAAAGACCCCACTTTCGGGTCTCTATACAGTATCTTTTAACAATTGTAGCTTTGGATTATTTTCAAGTAGCAGAGACAAAATAATAGACACTGGAGAATTATCAGTGCAAATTTCAATAAGAAATATCGGTTTGTTTATATGTAAGTGACCTAAATGTAAAAACTAATGTATCACAGCTATAAATGCAAATAGAGCATTAACTTTTTCTCAAGTTCTTAATCTACTTTCGTTATTTTTTTGCTGTTTTTGATTTCATAAAAATGCAGGAGAGTTATTTGAATTTGTTTATTACTATAATTTCGAAAAATATAAACAACTGCAGTAAAAAGGGTTTAAATTATGAAAAAAAAAATTATCTTTCCGTAATCTTAAAGCACTTATAAAAAGTTACAATTTGAGCCATCGTACACATTTTTTAGTTTTGATGGCAGGATTTCACAAGTGTGCAAATTTTAGCAACAATTGTATATTTGAGCAGTTTTAATAATCATTTTGATTTGAAATTCTACATGGTGATTGTTCTTTATAAGAGCTAAATTTCTCCAAAATTTAATTATTTTTGAAAGAACAGTGATTTGTTTAAAAACGCATAATTTTGCAATATTCCATTTTTTTAAACAATAACAACTGGAATGAATTATAGTTTATGCAATTTGACTGTACAGCTCATACTGAACATTTTTCTTCTTTTTGTTGTTTTCCATAGGTCTTATATATTTCGAGATATTCAAAGAAAACCGATGGAAAAGACGGTCTAAAAAATTAAATTGTTTAAATAAACAATACGCCGACCTCGCAGAAACTGCGAAACTGAACTGTGAACTTAAGTTGATCCCCTGAACACGTTAAAACAAAAAAAAAATGCCCTGACCAGACAATTCACATTGTGAATTTTTTAGTCCTAACTTAACTATGCTAATATACAAAGATACATAATAAAGTATATATAATAGTAAAATCACAACAAAAAATAATAACATTATTACATTAGATAAGATATTACAGTTTCAAGTTTATTATTGTCTTTTAATTGTGTATGAAAAACATCAAATCTGTCCTGCAGATGTTACAAATAAAATGAAGGGGGGGGGGGGGATTTTAGGAGATTTGTCGAGGCGTGGAAAGTTAGAAAGTATTGGTGTGCCTAGAATTGATGCCTGGTACAGAAAATAAGAAAATGTTAGTTTTTCTAAAAGTGGGAGATAATTTAACATATCAATAATTAATTTGAACAAAAATAGCAAAGCTTGCTTATTTATATGCGCTTCAAAACTTTCTGTATCAAGTCTAGTAAGAAGATCTTGTTGTGGAAACTCTACTACAGGGTAAACTCCGTCAATTTGATAAGGCATAGATTTTGGAAAACGCTTTTGAATATGTTCCAAGGAGTCTGTATGAATTATAAACCCAGGATTCCAAATTAGTGATGCTAATCCGATTTTGACCTTACGAAGGTGTTCAAAAGCAACAAAGATACGTTAAAATCTGTTTACGTTTAGAATTCCTAAGAATAAAACCCAAGTTTTTATGCATGCATTGCTCAATATGCCTGTTAAATGTCAGTTTGTTATCGAAAGAGGTTTTTGATAAATTCGGAACGGGCTAGCGCAATATCATCAAAATTATATTTATACAGGATGAGATCCTTTTTTCTATTGTATGACATCACATTACATTTCTCTTCATTGAGGGGACACTATTTGCATCACGCCACTTTTTTGTTCTTAATAGATTCTTCTGTAACTTTTCAGTGACTGAATTTATTGCGATAGAAATTTTTGCATAGTCAGAATACACAGTAAGTTGTCAACATTCAAATCATTCACTATATCGTTGAAAAATAAAACGAACGGGAGGGGATTCAGAATGGAACCTTGTGGAACCCCAGAACTGGCCTGAATTTGGACTGATTTGAAACCACGACATTCTACATATCGTGTACTCTCAAGTAACTGTGAAAAAATGTAATTAATAAGGGAGAGAGATCTACAACACGAAATTTACTAATAAAATCCCATGATCAAGTCTGTTGAAGGCTTTGGAATAATCGGTACAGATTACATCAACCTGTGCGCTAACATCTAAGTTTTCAATATATTGTGTTATGTGGAAAAGATTGGTTAAAGTAGATTTACCGCGTACAAAACCATGTTGGCACATCGTAATATGCCTCTCAATATAAGTAGACATGTCTCATGTAATGCGAATTCAAAAACTTTAGCGAAGTTGCAAATTATGGTAATAGGCCGATAGTTTTCGATTACATTGCACTTTTTTTGTGAATAGGGTTAATGCGCGAATTTTTTCAACTTTCTGGAAATTGGCCGGACTTGAATAATAAAGTAAATAACTTGGTGAGAGGCTCTGCAAAGACATAAGCACAGTCTCTGATGACGAAAGCTGGCATTCCATCAGGTCCTTTGGTAAGTTTGGGTATTAATTGTCTTAATGCTTGGAGTACTAGTGGGAGTAAATAAAAACACATCTAACGAGTTCGGTGTTGCATCATGTATCCCCCAGGGTAGCGTCTTGGGTCCTCTAGTTTTTTTAATATTTATAAATGATCTCTCCGACTATAGACTCAACGGCGAAGTGTTTATATTTGCAGATGACACCTCCATCATAATTTCAAGTCCCGATGTACTAGAATTAAATCGAAAAATCAATAATGTGCTCACCCAGTTTGACAACTACTGCCATAAAAATAGGCTCATCATAACTTATTCAAAAACAGTAGCAATTGAATTCCACAAATGCTCGATGCCAAAAGTATTTAACTATAATTTTCGCATAGATAAAAGTTATGTTGCTTTAAGCTGCCACTGTAAATTTCTAGGGACAATCGTCTATGAACACCTAAACTGGAATGAGTATATCAACTCAATTTGGTCTAAACTTGCACTCTTGAGTTTACAAACCATTCTAGATAAGAAAGAACTTCTATCGGCCTATTATGCACTAATCTACTCTGTGATTGGCTAAAATATAACTGTATACGGTTTGGCAGTAACGAGTAATAGTATATTCTTAGCCAAGAAAAGAATAATTCGGATTATGTTAAGTTTAGGATACAGAGAATCATGTAGGCAAACATTTAAAGTGAGAAAATTTTAACATTTACTAGGATATACCTATTTAAACTCTTGAGTTATATATCCAATTAAGAACAATTTAGAAAAACTCGGATATACATAATTACCCCACTAGGAGAAATGAAGATATCGAATTAGCAGCATTTACTTTCACTAGTTACAGAAAATCTCCGCAGTATCCGGGATGCTACTTTTCAATAAGTTATCTCCTCAGATAAAGATCACAACCAGCTTGAATAGGTTCAAAATATTACTAAAAGAATTCCTACATCAGAATACTTTTTACACAATAGAAGAATTTATCACCGTTGTACAAAATATCCAAATTTTCTATATATTTATTATAACCACTTATACCTTATTTATGTATATATTATTTTCCACTTATATTATGTTTGTTAGTATGATATATTTATGCGTGAGTTCATATATGAAAATATGTATGTTTTGTAACTTGTCTTTCCAATGTAAATTGGTTAAAGATCAACAAATTTAAATCAATCAATCATTGTATAGACTGTCACGGTATATATTTATTAAAGGTGCATGCACTTGTTTTTATTATTATATGTATTTGCTAGGGACGGTGGCGAAAAAGATTCCTCAAAGTATTAAGAAGATCCATGTGGATTGTCGTACATATTGCCCATCAGATTAACGATATTTGAGTTTCACGCAATATTTTTTCTACGCGGTTCTCAATTTCCATACTTAGACAAATAAATTTTAAAATTAGCTTAAACGTCAAAACATAAATTCATTAGACGTTTCTAAAACGAAGATTGTGAAACAACTTCAATGGTTTTCAATGCACTCATGGATCCAGCTATACATAAGGGTGAAATAATGTTACTTTTTTTTAACGCTTTTTACTTTTTTTCACTATTATCATATACATATATTTTACGCACTAAAAATAATGAAGAAAAGTACAGTCGTAGAAAAACTAATTTATCAACTAATGTACAGATGTACGTTGATTTAATAAAATCATTCATCGTCTCAATTTTAATGAACAAATTCCTCATATTAATGTTCATTTTAATTACATTTATGGACACTTTTGGCTCAGTGTTCGTGAAGCCAATGTCTCAAAATTTCTTTGGCACCATCCACACTATCACCCCCAGTACCACCTCCAGAAGGGTAAACCGCAGAAAAAATATCTGTATACAAATATTCACTTTGCATAGTAATACCCAATAATACCTGGGTATTTTGTGAGAGTACCTAATAACACCTTGGTAAAATGTAAAATACCCAGGTTACAAAATGTAGCAATACCTAAAAATACCTTATAATACCTAGTAAAACAACGGAAGTAAATTTTATAGTAATATCTGGGTATTTATTAGTAGTGCCCAGTAATATCAATTAATTCCCACTAATAAATAGATAATAGTGAAAAATACCTGGTATTACCAGACTATTACCTAGTAAGACTGAGAAATCTTTTAATAATTCCGCCTAGTAAAGTCACATTGTTTTGAGCCTTTCGACTCTGTGAACGAAGAGATATCTTGCCACCTTTGACCAGAAGGGATACGGCCTCAGGCATTCAGGTATAATCCCACGGATGGTAGCTTCGCACCACCACCCGCTCGAGCGAGTGCGTGAACCAAATGTTCGAACTTGCGGTTTCTGTCGTACTGAGCAGGAATACTATCCGCAACGACGAGTCATCAGTAGGGTAAAACTAACCCGTCTTACGACAGTCTAAACCCAGCTCACGTGCCCTAGTAATACCTCTGAAATACCCAATAATACTTAGTAATACCCGGAAGCTATACACCAAAATACCCCACCTCATTATTAAAGGGAGTAAAAAAAATAAAATTGTGATATAGCGTGTACAAGAACCAAAGGCCGCAAAATTTCATTATCATCAGTCACCTCCGCTACCGTCCTCATTAATATTTGTGTGGGGGTGGTGGTGGACGACTTGGACAGGTAATCTCGATAAGCAAGTATAGTGATTCTTTATGCAGCGATTTTTTTAAGAAAAAATGTTTATGTTGTGTAGTGGCCATTATTATGCGATACATGTGTGTTGGAAGATTGAAACGGAGCGTAACTATAGGCTGAACTATAATTTCGATCTTGAAATTTGCAGGGCAATGAACAATTCGGGACTGAGTAAGGTTATTAAAATAAAACAGTATTTTTCAGGGACTAAGCATGTTAAAACAACAACGCATTGACAGGGACGGCGCCAGACTGGCCAGGCCGGGGGCACAATTTTTTTTAGGTTTGTGTGGGGGCACAGAAACATAGCCTTTGCTTAATAACATAATAACAAAGAACAAAAACATGATAATTGGTTCCCCAGTCCGAAAATTATTAAAAAATCTGGGAATCCAGGGGGACATTTGGGGAGGTACAGTTCGTTTTGGGGGGCACGTGCCCCTGCAGGCGCCACCCTTGGCGCCGGCCTCGCTCATTGAAAGAGAAAATCACTTATTCTATTTAAATTACAACCGCGGCAGTGCAAGTTAGAAAGTAAGCTTTCTATATCACAAAGCGTGTATTTCTAAAATACAGTATTGCGTATCTATAAAAAACTGTCTCCGCAATTAACAACGTACCGCTTAATTTATAAATACGAAATAATAGTCTAGAAGTTAACACCGTCTGATAAGGTGCAGTTAGTTCCACTGGTTGGAGATAAATTAATGATTTGTTGAGCGGCAGCTATTGAACTTATCATCAGGCATCCGAATTGTATTCCAATTAGCCACATCACTGCGTTAGAATAAGAACTAATGGCAAAATAGAAATCGAAGCCACCTTTAAGAAGAACTCGGTTTGAATAGAACTGTTATTAACAGTCGCACTCAGACATTACGTATTTGTAATAATTATTATAAAATAAAAACCATTTTTATAGGATCTACGAAACAGCAGAAAAAATAATATATCATCAGTAAAACTAAAATATATCTTTTAAAATATACATTTCTAAACTTTATATGTTTTTGTCTTTGGTGGAAAATACGAGAGAATAATAGTATATTATTCAACGAGCAGTAATGTAGGTAATAACTCACGCAGATGAATTTCTCATCAGGAGTTATTACCATCACCGCAAGTTGAATACTATACTTTATCTATGATTATAACAATACATATTATTAAATTGAGAAAATTTTGTTTAAATTACTCAGTTTGTTTATTAATAAAATTAACTGTAAAATTTAATTTTTGTGCACCCTTTTATATTTGTTCTGCGGTAATAAATTATGTATTGTATCATTAGCTACTTGTTTTCATTCTGGTGGTGTACATATTAGTTCATCTTCACTAACCGAATTCATCATTTTTGGAACAATTATTATTACTTAACTTAATTTGAAAACGTCGAAACTATTGAAACATAATAAATCACCTTCCTCCCATTAATAATAATGGACCGTTCTATGTCACCGTATCGGAAAAGAATTTCTCTCGGACAGAGCCAACTTCGTGTCGCGCGCGTTACGTCGATTGGACAGGCATGAAGATAAAGGTAATTGGATCTGTACCCAGTGATTTATAATAACTCACTCATTATAACTCACGCTATTTGTTTATGGATACTATTAATTATTCAAAAGCAGTTCATTAATTAGTATATAACCTAATAAGAGTAGATAAAATGACCTTATTCACAAAACACCTGTCTAGTATAACAATATAAAGTATTTTTTGTCGACCTTAGACCTTATAAAATATCTTGTATATCATACATGGCAGGGGCGGATCTAGGATGAAATCAAATGGTGAGGGGCTTTATGGACGATAAGAAGGAAAATGAAAGCGCGGCAGGCAAACAATTTACGATTTCAAGGTCAAATAGCCTAAAATGAAAAGTTAGAAACCACCCTAATGCGAAGAAGTTAAGTTAAAAAATGGGTCTGCTCAAAATAAAATTTAATTATTTCAGAGAATTTAGAGTGGGTCAAAAAATTTGTTTTGTTCTTTGAAATACAATACCTAGATACTAATAATTAAAGGGCAGAAGAATAAAACATAAACATATTTACTACCAGTTTGACATTTCTAGGCGCTGCACCGAGGCTTCCTTCTGCAAAAAGTATTAACTACTTCGTGGACATCAATATCCTGCGACGAATTTATATTAGCGAGTGCTAAGCCATTCAACTTTACCTCACCAATATTATTTCGCAGAAAAACTTCTTTCCGCAGTAGCTGTTGTTACAGATAACGCAATAAATATGTGAAACGGCACTCTTATATTTGGGAAAAACATTTTATCGCAATTTTTTAGTGTCATGAGCAGTTTTCTTGGCAGTTTTTGTTGCCCCTGCCACGTCTGCCTCCAAATTTTTCTCTCAGAAGTAAATTACAAAACTGATTCGGCCATATTTTGGTTATAGATCGCAGAAGCTCCTAGTTCTTTTACATCTTCATATTTGTTGAAGTGTGTTAAAATCAGGCCTTCAAGGGCAATCACACTGCATATTGTGCATATTTCATCAAACGGGTGCTGACTCATTAACCGTTTGACAATGTTTTTAAAAACTTTTCTTCAGAGATTTTAGTATGGAAGTATTATTATTATTGTTATTGAGCCATGGGCTTGCTATAGCCCATGTAGCCCCTTCCATAGAAGATGATACAGAGTGACCAGATAAAGATGTCCTAAGGTTATTCCGTGATAAATGAATATTGGTTTGATTAAAGTATCTAACTTAAGTAAAATTTGAGATCATAGTTTAAAAGAAGAACGAAGGTGTACAGTGTCGTGGTACCTTGCTTTATTTTCTCAGTAACATTTTGTATGTGATACATCATTGGGATGTAATTTTATTTTCTGTATTTAAATCTTCTAATCTACCTATAGCTCTTTCGAAAATGTGAGACACACTGTATACTACAGTTTTGATATTTGATATAGAAACTAAAAACTGACAATATCACAACCGGGGCTCTTAAATTAGTTGATGAAAATAAAATAAGAATTCTGCATGGAAAATGCTATAAAATATGGGATACAAGAATCTGATGAAACTCAATCTTCGTAATACTAGACTTGATGTAAGGAAACATGGTATGTGCAAATCAAAGTCTCATTTTCCTCCTCTACTGCACCATCCCAAACGTCGCCATATTTACTAGGTCTGTCATTTATTTATGTTGACAAAGTAGCTAAAATATCAGGTTGTTTAGTAAAAAGTTGTAAAACCTGGAACGAGAACACCAAAAATAGTAATATTAGTTACCTACTTTCAATTCCTAAAGGATGAAAATATAACAAGAATACCACGATGTAGTTAACCTCAACAACGTTTAGGGATTGCAATTTACCGGAAGTTTTAATAACCGGTAAATCGGTAAATAAAAATGTAAATAACCGGTTAACCGGTATTTACCGGTAATTTTTAGAATGAATAATTAAGGTGGCGAAAATGGTAATTGTCTTTTTCCATGTACAGAATTATCTAAATTTAACAAAAAACATTTTTATATACGTATAATTAATATAATGCACAAACAAAAGGTTTTTTATCAGCGTTACCACATTTGGTAGATTTTTATTTCTTTTTAGTAGAATTTTAAGGGTTTTTTTAAAGTTTGGTAGGTAAAATTTGCTGGTAGATTTCTGATAATAATTATCAGAAATCTGCAAGCAAATTTTACCTACCAAACTTTACAAAAATCCTTAAAATTCTACTAAAAAGAAATAAAAATCTACCAAATGTGGTAACGCTGTTTTTTATCAAAAGGAAAAAATATAAATGAAATAAATTTAAATAAATAATTATTCTGTAAATAACAAAAATATCAACTTAAATAACAAAAATTACAAACATAAACTCAAATAGGGCATTTACTGAATACCTAATCTAAAAATACAATATTTTTTAAAAATAGCCCGTTAAAAGGGCTAGTTTTACTTCCACAACCAGTGGAAGTATAGTAACGACAAAAAAATTTTTAAAAATTTTTATTGTTCAAATAGGCTTAGAATGTCATGAAAAGTCGAGATTTTAAGTTTGAGCGAAAAAAATTTTCTGCCTGTCGGTCTGTCTATCGGTCTGTCCGTGACTTTTTTGTGCGCACGTTTACTCTGGAACCGTTTAAGATATTGACTTGAAATTTGATACACATATGTACTTTTACGAGATCTGGACCTAGATTATATTTTCATCTTGTTCCGTCGAAGGGTTGGGGGGTAAATTGGGGTAAATTTGGGGTAAATAGGTAAATCAAGCAGATAAGAGCCCACAAAATTGGTATTTAGTATATACTAGAGAAGCCAAGGTCTCAAAGAAATGTTTGGCATTAGCCACCCTCATTACCAAATATTATATCATTAAAGTTCCATAAACAATTATTTCCACATACAAAATTTTTTCGGTGTGAGAGACTTGGATAGAAAATCTGGATGTGGAATTAGTGATTCCTTGGGCAGCGCTTTTTCAAGCTGTATCTATTAGTCGTTTGATAGTTCTGCATAGAATACCACCAGCTGAAGTTGCCCTTCCTCTATTGATATTGCTAGGTCGATCAGTTAATGAGAATTGGTAATAACATATTTCTAAATGTTTTCCACGGATATTTGCGGCAGTGAAATATTCAATTTCCTGTCGCAAGATATTGTCAATGCCTCTCTTACTTGTATTTCTTAGGGCTTGGTGTTTGGGTTTTACTTTTTACTTCCACGTCCAGTGGAAGTATAGTAACGACAAAAAAATTTTTAAAAATTTTTATTGTCCAAATAGGCTTAAAATGTCATGAAACGTCGAGATTTTAAGTTTGAGCGAAAAAAAAATTTCTGTCTGTCTGTTGGTCTGTCTGTCTGTCGGTCTGTCTGTCGGTCTGTCTGTCGGTCTGTCTGTCGGTCTGTCTGTCTGTCTGTAACTTTTTTTTGTGCGCACGTTTACTCTGGAACCGTTTAAGATATTGACTTGAAATTTGGTACACATATGTGCTTTAACGAGTTCTAGAACTAGATTATATTTTCATCTTGTTCCGTCGAAGGGTTGGGGGGTAAATTGGGGTAAATTTGGGGTAAATGGGTAAATTAAGCAGGTAAGAGTCCACGAAATTGGTATATAGTATATACAAGAGAAGCTAAGGTCTCAAAAAAATTTTTGGCATTAGCCACCCCCATTACCACCCCCACCTCCTTATTAAAGGGGATGAAAAAAAAATGTGATTTAGTGTATGTACAGGAACCAGAAACCTCAAAATATTTTTTTACTTCATCCACCCCCCACTACCACCCCCCTATCACCACCCCCACCCCACTACCGATGTGGGGTATCGTTTTATGGGTTTTTGGGGTAGAGGATTTCAAATATTATATTATTAAAGTTCCATAAACAATTATTTTCACATACAAAGTTTTTTCGTTGTGAGTGATTTGGATAGAGAATCTGGATGTGGAAGTAGTGATTCCTTGGGCAGCGGTTTTATAATATTATTTATTTATTGTTAAAAGTACTCAGTGATGGGATAGTCACTCTATATTTAGTTAATACTAGTTACTGACATAAATAGAAACGTTGAATACGTGACATATCGAAGTTCAGAATTTACCGAAATAACCGATAAAAAATTAAAATAACCGGTAATTATCGTCATGTGTTTTTTGTCCTGTTAACCGGTTAACCGGTAATGCAATCCCTAATAATGGTAAGTTAAAATGAAACGGTAATCTGTGATGAAACTAGAAAATAATTCGTAAATATTTTTCAGGCAAGATAGTTTTAGCCTCAACGAAGTAGAAATTGAGAATAGTAAATTACTAGCTGAAGATCTTCAAGTGAATTTTATGAAAGTGTTAAATTAAAAGCTGGATTGAGAAAAGCAACTGAAAAGATGGCGAAAAAAGCACAATAAAGAGTGTATGAAATTTTGAAACCTATTTTCATAATTGAACAAATTCAACAGCCTAATTAGAAATGTGTGAGGTGGTTGTTCGAAGACATTACTTTTGCAATAACACTACGAAGCGTGTCACCCAGGTTTGTAAGAAAAAAATACGAGTGCATCATAAGATTATTATGTAAAACTACTTAATAGCGTAACAATTATTTAATATAATATTAAATATGTAATATAATAATGGGAAATGCTATTTTATAATGAATATATAAATATAAGTTCTCTCTGTAAACTAATCTAGACTGTTTTATTTATTGTACACCATTCCTTATATTAGTTAATGAAAAATATCGATACCTGTGAAGTTGGCCCCCTATTTTCGATATTGAAACATTCTTGGATGCTAATCATTTGCTAGTCAGTTTCTTTTGTTTGCTTTCTGTTTAAAAAATTTACCCACTTTTGAATATAATTATAAATAATGACGAGCAAACAAAGACAATAGAAGAGAAAACACAAGCAAATTGGGCGTTCATTTTTTTTTAAATCAATAGAAGGGAGTCATCATTTTCATATCTCTTTGTAAGTGATAACAAGTAAACAAAAGGAACTTGCAAGCAATTATGAGCAAACTATTTACATTCAAAAATGTTTCAGTTTCGAAAAGAGGGGACCAACTTTACGAAAGTTATATCTGCTAATCTATCTTGATGCATATAGTTAGTTTTTTTATATGAACTTAATATACTTTTTAAAACTGATATCGGTGAATTTGACATATATGTAAAATAGTATGGCAGAATACTCCTTACTGAAAGTCATACCCGCCATATAGGGCGATCGTTAGAGGCGTGTCATCTTCTTTATTTCTAGAAATAAATAAACTTAAATCACCTGATATTTTACTAATTGATCAAATTGAAACAAACTCATATACCCTACTAAATTTATTTCCTTAAACTTATTAAAATTATATTCAATTAATTACTTGCCACCAATGTTATGTACCTTCCGCTTAGTAACTAGAATTAGGATTAAATCAAAAAACCGCTGCCCAAGGAATCACTACTTCCACATCAAGATTTTCTATCCAAGTCTCTCACAACGAAAAAATTTTATATGTGGAAATAATTGTTTATGGAACTTTAATAATATAATATTTGAAATCGTCCACCCCATAAAACTCATAAAACGATATCCCACATCGGTAGTAAGGTGTGGGGTGGTGATAGTGGGGTGGTAGTGGGGGTTGATGGAAAAATTATATTTTGAGGTTTTTGGTTCTTGTACATACACTAAATCACATTTTTTTTCATCCCTTTAATAATAGATGGGAGTGGTAATAGGGGGTGGCTAATGCGAAAAATTTTTTTGAGACCTTAGCTTCTCTTGTCTATACTAAATAACAATTTTATGGACTCTTATTTGCTTGATTTACCTATTTACCCCCAATTTACCCCCCAACTCTTCGACGGAATAAGATGAAAATATAATCTAATTCCAGATCCCATTAAAGTACATACGTCTACCAAATTTCAAGCCAATATCTTAAACGGTTCCAGAGTAATCGTGCGCACAAAAAAAGTTACAGACAGACAGACAGACGGACCGACAGACCGACAGACAGACAGACATTTTTTCGCTCAAACTTAAAATCTCGACGTTTCATGACATTCTAAGCCTATTTGAACAATAAAAATTTTCAAAAATTTTTTTGTCGTTACTATACTTCCACTAGATATGGAAGTAATTGTATAAAACCATGTATTTTACGTATTGCAAAATTAATATAGCAGTACTAATCATCCGAAGATGCCACTGTGTGGCGAAACAATTGTCATGTTGACAAAATATAGTGAAAATCAAGACTAACGTAGTTATTCAATTGTTATTATGAATTTTCATCAAGTAACGGCTCTATAGATTTAATACTTTTTTTTATTTACTGTTCTTATTTACTGTAGCTTCGAAACAAATAGTAATCGACTTACCACTTTTGTGTTCTTTTAGTCTTACAATTCAGTCTACTTTACGCTCTCAAAATTTGAATACAATGGTACGGGACACACTGTATATAAAATGACATGGTAAAATACTTCCTAGTGAAATTATGTAGTATCCGTTTTGCAGAGTGATAGTCAGAGGCGTGAGAATGATCATATTTTATGTAAACTACGTGTTATTGTGATTTTGGAGCAAAATGTTCCAATGGGTTTTGATTAAGAACATAAAAATACAAAGATGTAAAAGATATCTAAACTGCAATATACAGTGCGCTGTCAGGTTCGAGCGAACTTCACGTCGATATATCAGTTTTTAATGAGGCTATTAAAATACGAAAGGAATTTGCAATCAGGCGTTGTCGAATATCTAATAGACACGATGATTTCTGACTCACAAATTTTATACGTAGAATAGCATGGTAAAACACCCTTATTGAAATTGAGCCATATGCGTAATACAGGTTGATAATTAGATGCATGTAAATTGTCTTGCTATGTATAAATTATGTTTTATTTGAGTTCTAAAGCAAAATATTTCCGATGTTTTTAATTATTTACAAAAAATGCTAAAATGTATAAAATATCGAAATTATAATATACAGTGCGTTCCTCGCAGGTTTGTACAAGTTTTATGTGGAGTAGATTATTCATCAATTTTACTTTAACAGGTATACATTGTTTTTATTTAATAAGACTATTACGAAGACAATGAAAGTTGCAGTTAAACGTTGCCGACTGCGAATATCCATTCCAACAATGAAAATAAAAATTGTATTGACTGTGTACTTAATCTCAGAGGCACCCTGCAGTACTCTACAAGGGTAATAAGATACTATTTTTATTTGTCATCCAAATTATTTGTTTTTCAATAACTTAATACCGCATTAAACACGTTACCAAATAATTAACTTCAATTATATTAAACACTTGACTATTTAAATAACGTTTATATTAAACACCCTGCATACGCTCGATCCGTCCGGCACGATCGCCTCTCGATTACTGCCTCACCACAGGTTCTTGTTATCGCCTTGTCACACGGGTCTCCACGCACCCTTCAAGAGTGAAATGTACCGTGTTCGTGCAAAATGTTAATCAAATAGGTATTTGCAGTCGGCCACGTCCGACTGCAACTTCTACTCATTTTAGAATGAATATAGGAACATTTCTAGTTATACTTAAGTTTTAATCATACCCAGATGATGCCTATATGGTTGGCGAAATGCGCGTTGAGTGATAGCATACGAGTGTGGAGTTCGAGTATTTTGGTGTCTGTTCAAACTACTTTAGAGGCTGCAAAGGTTCCAGTCCCCTTCAGAACTTATGAGGTGGTTACTGATTACCAATAGCAGAACAGCAACAAATGCGTAATTGATAATGACAACTAGACAAATAATATTTTATATTTCAACAAACTGCGAGTATATTGTAATTGTTAAGAGTTAATTCTCTGTGGGTCCTCGATTTATTTAGGTTTTTGCGGATACTAACTGTACTATAATAGACAGACCATGAAATCTGGCGAAACAAACTAAAAAATTTATCAGGAAAATTCTCAAATAAGTGTATAAGAAATGGAATAAAAAAGAGGAATATCAAACAAAACGACGAAACTGTGAACGTCTTAGTAAATTAAAAACCATTTTAAATTCAAGTTTTTTATCAAAACCGAACAGAAAAAGTGTAAACAATAAATCCTGAAAATACCATCTGAATTTGCTTCTTCTAGCTTAAGGTTTCTGAGTAAATCCAAATGTCTACAATGAGATTTAGAGAGGTTTCAAGTAAAACATTAATTTATCTTTAGAGAGCTTTTAATTTACACGAAGAAGTGAAAAATCTATCAGGTGTGTATGTAACTAAAAATTATATCTTTTATGGGAGTTTATGAGACTAAATTACTTAATTACAGTGAATTATAACCGAAAAATAAAAATATAAAGAAACGAGAAGAAGTTGCGGTCAGGCGTGACCGACTATCAATTCCTATTTGATTATTATCATTTTAATAGAATGCCTTAATTCACTCTTATGTGGTGCTACTGAGATTAAGTACATAGAAAATATTTGTTAGTTCGCAGACGGGAACGCGTTGCTGCAACGTTTATACTTGCTTCATAATAGTCTTATAAAAACTATTTTTTAACAACCTCTTAAAGTAAAATTGATATATAACCTAATCTACCTGAAGTTCATTCGAATCTGAGAGAAATAATGATTTCTCGAATACGTTACTCTTATTTTTACAGGTTTGAAACTTTTTGAGCAAAATAAAACTTATTTCAGTCATTGGCGTGCATTTTATTAAGAAAAAAATCGAATTACGGCCCATTTAAAATTGCCTATTTTAAACATTAAATAATCAATAAATTGGTAACGAATTTTTTCCGAAAGAAAGTCATTCTTTATTTTCTCTTTAGATTCATATCATCGATACTTTCAAATTCGGTAATCCTTAATATCCGGTCTGATGACCCAAAATTTTTCAATGAAAATTCTTGGCCTTTGAAATTTGAAAGTTTAGATGATATGGAATAGTGTAAAAAGTGAATTTAAAGAGAAAATGAAGAATGACTTTTTTTCGGAAAAAATTTCGTTACCAATTTATTGATTATTTGGTATTTAAAGGAGATAATTTTAAGGGAGCCGTAATTCGAAACACAAAAATCATAAGCTCTTAAGAGGGCTTCGTGAAACGACAATACGCCAAACTAGTGGAATGTGGAACTACAAAAATAAAAAAATTCAAATAACATCCAAAATAGAGAGAAATTAGAAAAGATTGGAACGCAGGAAAATCCTCATATATTTTTTTACACCATCCTGCCATATAACGTTATTTTTAGAGGTTTGATAAACATTAAAATCCTTTTTTATTCAACGAGGAAGATGTCGAAAAGTCGAAAATGAATCACAATGAATTGGATTTTGTACACGTGCCTATTTCTCGAAATTTAAATAGCATCCAGAAATATTTCATTGACCTTCATCAACATTATTGACTTCATAAATTAAATATTTTTCCAAAGCCAATAAAATATAAATCTGTACTCTACATAGCATGCAGTTGCTTTTTTAATGCTCTAAATTATAAAAGAAGATATATGATAGACATAGAAGGTACAACACCAATCGTCTGTATAATTGAATGTACCAAATTGAGCGCGCCTGATGAGCATTAGACGAATCTGGCAAGGCTTTGGTGATCACGCATTATAGCGAGATTGTATTTTAAGCTATTGTTTTAATACAAACTGTCATCTGACAAATTTTTAGGACTACCAAAATAATGGAAATTATTTTTAAATCTTTTTCAGTTTTTCATACGACAGACTGTTTTTTCCTTGATTTTAGTGTACGACTTGTTAGTAGAACCATTCATTGCTGTAAAAAAAGTGGATCGCATTTCTATTTTGCAAAGCATTTTCTGATCCAACCCATCTGAAAACCCCTATATATAATATACGATTTTCTACTTAGAATTATAACCGGGAAGGTTACAAAAATGAGTGGTGCTTTTAACCCATGCACCATTTGGGTGGTTCGGCTGCTGCAGGAAGAGGTCGGAATTTCTATCTTGGCAGTGAAGCTATCCTTGGCAGTGTTGGCCACTTTATTTATGAGGGAAAATAAAGCAAAACACGTAAATTTCCACTAACACGTTTATTCTAGAGACAATCAGAAATATAGCACTTAGTTACATGAAACCGAACGCTTCTGATTACAGACATGTAATCCCAGATAATACTAAACAAATACATTATAAATTGGCACAATAGTGGTTCCACCGATAGGCGTATATATACCCTGTATACTTGTCTTTATCAATTATTAATAATTTAAGAACTCCAGCTCCCTCGACAGACGGCTATCGATGTCCCCGTCTACCTTTTTTTCGCGCATCTGTCAGTGCCGCGTGCGCCTCATTTCTTGACCACCCTAGAGGGTAGGCTTAAACAACGTTATACCCCCCCCCTTTCGTAAAATTAAAAAAACTTTTTTTTAACCCCCATTTAACCTAAAGTACTCTAAACTACTATCACATACTGTAAACTACAACTATACAATTAGTTAACATACGCAAGCAATCCCCTGTATAAAAAAGCATATGCCATATTTGGGTCATGAGACTCTGTAATTAAAAAATTACATGCGTAGATTCCAATGAGATATTTAGTAACCAATGGTTTAATGTCCAACTCCATGCCCAAATATGATTCAAACGTATGTTTTCTATAGAATAGAAGAGAGTAGAACAGAAATTTGTTTGACCAAGTTATATATTACAATATTTTTGGCAAGTCAAGGGACAAAATATCTCTATTAGAGTCTCTGAATGCCTTCAGAGATGCATGCAGTCACATACACATTAAAAATAAAAAAAATTATAGACCTAAAGAATTACAGACCTACTAACACTGGAATATTTATATAAAACATGATAAAAAACATACAATAACAAAATTATCTTTTGGAATGGTGATGACGGTAAGCGTGTTCATTAAGTAGTACATTATATATTACGGCAAATTACATGTCAAAGGGGATTTGCATATATCCCTCAACTGAATAAAAACAGTGAGTGAGGAAATGCTTTTTCATGATCACTTTAAATTTATTAGGATGATTCAAATTTTTTGTCATTAGGTAGGCGATTAAACAATTTAATATCCAAAGAATTTTTAGTTGACTTCGAAAGTCGATAGCGTGGTGTTCGGAGATTTAGTGATAGTTGTGAACTTCAGAATTTAGAATATAGTAACCTTGTTATACACGGGAGTCTCTGTAGATAACCTGCCTCTTCGTCTTAGAATCTAATATGAATAGAACCTAAACGTGAGCCAATTATTGGGCACAGTGAACGTCTTAAACTAGAAGATAAACATTTTCATGTGAATCGTGGTTAACTTTTATGTCTTTTATATGCCAATTTCCTAGCGAACGTCCTTTCAGATCCTCTAGATGAAATACGTTAGAACCGATTTTCTCTGACTTTACATTAAACATATTTAGGAGCTATTTTAGCACTAGTGTAACTGGCAGCATCCGATCAAAGAATTTGACCAGGCTCGAGCGCAAGGTGACGTCGGAGTAAGTCATAATGTTTCTAATTTTGTCATAAGCTTTCTGTATGTTAAGTTGAACTTTACCATACAAATCTGGAAGTTTCGTCAGGTTATTAGCTAATGATTTTCTATCGGTAGCATCGGAATATTTATTTCCTAGGCACGGTAGATATTGATTTCCAAAAAGTAGAGGTTCTCTACCGGAATTTAATGAAGCTGGAGATAAACCCGTAACTTCATGAGTTGCTGTGCTGAATCAGAGAATCACTAACTGAATAATCCTATCGATGTTCGCTGACTGGAAAAATTAGTACCAAAAAAATTCAGTGGCTCTTAGACTAATAGTTCTGAAACGTGAAAAACCGACGAAATCTCGGAGAGTGATTTTTTCATGACTACAGTACTTCCTTTCAGTAAGCGTGGAAGTAAAACCCTAGTTAAATATTGAAAATTATAACAAAAATAGTGTAAGTACAACTTGACTCTTTACACGCCTCTGACAATCACCCTGTATCACGGCCATTACCCAAAATTTTAATTATAACAGAAATTATTGCTTTTAATGTGTATTCTTAGTTGGCAACACCCAACTGAAACTTTCATTCATTTCATATTAGTTTTATTAAGAGAAATAATATAGCTTTCTTCTTATTATAAAATATTGATAAACTGTGACGTCAGGGTATGAATGCGGAAATTAACATATCAGCACGGTATCATAAATCTTACAAAACCTTTCGAAAGTAGTGACACGGAGGTAGGCCTCTGGGCATTGTCGTCAGTGACAAAGACTTATTGTAGATGCAAATGTGGAAAGAACATGACCGCTTATAGAAAAAACACAAATGGCTACCTACATCATGCCTTATCGCCTTCTTTATATGTTAAAAAATAGTGTAGTAAAAATATTTATTAGGTAGCACAATTAATGAGTTAATAAATACCGTTTACTTACATAAATGAATGTTTGTAAACAACGTTTTTTCTACAATCGTAAAAGACGAGGCTAGTCAGAATTTGTACACTAAAGTGCATTGCAATGCACATAATTCACCGCAATGCATTGCTGAAGTATTTAAATGCACCATGCATTATTAAGCATTGCAATTCATCGCTGAGGCATGAAAGTGCACAAAAATGCATTTGCGAAGCATTAAAATTCACTAAAATGCATCCTCGAGCATTGCAGTGCCTCGAAATGCAGCCATTGTGCGTTGCAATGCACTAAAAGCACCCTTCACATTTCACGTGAGTTTTAAGTTGAATAATATCGTTAAACAATTTCATATATAACCAGTGCCGGTTTTAGCTATAAATTGCCTCTAGGCCCAGGTCAATTTTGAGCCCCTTCCTGCTTGCTATTAGTTTATGGGTAGGGAACAAAAACTTTTTTTTAGTCCAGAAAAATTTTTGAAGAGCGGAGAAATCAAAAAAAAAATATGGCGCCCCCCACAAAGTGGCGCCCCTAGGCCCAGGCCTATGAGGCCTAGTCACAAGACCGGCGCTGTATATAACCCGAAAATATCTATTAAATAAACGCCGAAATAATGTTGTAAGGTGTACGCTAAATTGTAGATGTATGTGATGTAATTAAATATTTTTACACCGATGGAACGGAGCGGGCATAAGAGTTTAGAATTTGATCTTGTTTGTCTGTTATTTGATAATTTTAAAATAATTACATTCATTTTGATGCAGTACTCTGTAAATGTTAGACAATTATTTAAATTGGGATCGTAGATACTAACCCTTTGGAAACATTCTCGGAAACACCAAAGTCAATGTCAGTAGTCTTTAATCGAGTATTTATTATTTAAAGTAATTCACAATGTTAGAGGTTAGATATTGTATACGTAGATTGGATTAAACTATATTTATTTGATTACATTTTTGTAGCAAGCCAGGGTATCGGATAAATAAGTGATTTTGCAATAACAGACAAAATATACAAATTTCTTGTTAACGCTATAATTTATATTGCTGCAAAGATATGTTTCACACTATCACTATCAGACTGTAATCCGACCAATGTACCTGTTGCTTGCTGGGAAACTGATTCACGCGCATGCACCGTCCTCTTAAATCGTAATAAAATGCAGCACAATTCCCCCACAATGCACAAAAATGCACGTAAATACATCGAAATGCAATGCTAAGCATTGCAATGCATCCCAATGCTCCACAATTCACTAACAATGCATTTAAATTCACCGTCGGCATTTAAATGCACCAACTATGTACTGCAATTCATTGCAATGCATAGGTCTTTTACACCAAAATGCATCAGCGGTTTACCCCTCGGTAAAAGATATGCAAAAAGTATCGAAATATCCAGATAATTTTGCCATCTATCTCTATTTCTATGTCAGTATTTTTATATCAGATATCAAAATTATTATTATTCTACCTTCCACCGAAAAAATAAATAAATAAATGAATAAAAAATAAGCTACCATGGAGCTTTATCAAGAGAATATATGCAGCTATCATACTGCTAACAATGACATATGGAGTTAAAAACGCGACAACGATAAAAGCTAACAAAATAAGTCTGAGAACAGCTGAAATCGAGACCATTCAACTACTAGCAAAAATAAAACGCTAAACCGTCGGTATTAAAAAAAAAATTACAAAAAGAACAGAAATGTACGCAATGGGGACATATCCAAAGAAGGAACCCAACATATCTACTGAGGAATATTGAACAGCATCAAACTAAAAATAGGGGGGGGGCTGTGCTACACGTGGTTAAAAATAACTGAGAGAATTATCAACAAGCTAGGAAAAGACCAAGGAAACAAATAACAAGAAAGAAAATTAATATCTAAAAGAAATCGCAATTATGTATACCGGGATCAGAACTGGAGTGAACGGAAGAAGAAGCAAAAGAGTATAGCAAAAACACTACAAGAGGAACATAATTACTCCATATCACGACACAATGCGGCAACGCATCTCACAAACACCTGTACTTTCCATCTTACAGTTGTACCATGCGTCATGCGGCTCTTGCTGCTGACAAAAAGAATGACCAAAATCCAAGCCAGTGTAGGAGCAGCCGGTCCACTGGTATGTTTTCTGGGAGTGCCAGTAATGCCTACTGTACAAATCAAATCAATTAAATCAGTATTTTTAATGTGTTCTTTTTAAACTATTAAGTATGTAGCATTCAATTTAATCATACTTTGCGACGCTATTGCAGTAGTACATTCGCATCAGTGAGGGACTCTACAAATTATCACATTCGCTTTGCTTTCAGGAATGACTAAAGCCTATTTGCTGATAGAGTGCAGGTGTGACGTCACAAATGTCTGAATTAAGATGCCCTAGGCTCGTTGGTGTTTTCGAATGCACAGTGGCGTCGCTTGGTTTTATATTTTACTTGATGTATTATTAGATTTATTTAAAGGAAATTGAATTATAAGCATATATAATAGATCTGTTGTAAATTTATAGTAATTTAAGTTAAATAAATAAATTATAATATTGAATTGATAGAACAAATATACAAAATAAATACCCTTAAATAATTGCAGCTAAATCTTTTTTATTCATTAAAATAATTTTGTCAAATAAGTGTATGTGATCTTAAAATAAAAATATATACCTAATACTAATTATGCCGGACCCTATCTAAAACAAATATGGCAGTAAAATATAAATACCTAGTGTAAGATAAATAAATAAATATATTTAGTTTAGTTTATTAACACTTATAATGAATGAGTGGCATAATTTCTTCAGTATGAACCTCTCGATCATATGTCTCCAAAATCAATTTATTTCTGTGATTTACACACAAAATTATTCAATGTTCCTCTATCAAGGAGTTCCCTGAGCGTAATTTTATGAATTAGACATGTTAAAAAAATTACACACCCTATACAATGTAAACTATTTGAAAAGTTGTAGTTTGTCTTTCTCATCACTGCTGAAAATATCCTCGGCGATATTAATAAATATATACCTGACGATAGTGACATACAATGTAGAAAAAAAGGATAATCAAATAAAGAAATCGATAGAGAGCTTTTATAAGATTAAATGACTGTGAAGCACACTTACATTGTTTAGTTTGTATTAGTGGGTGGTTGACATAGGATAGAATAACAGAGAGGATCATTACTATCCTTAAAGGAGAAAATTTATGTTCACACGAAACAGTAATAGGTATCTGGCCTTACCCCTGTAGGTAGGTTTTTCAATAAAATGGAGATGTTTCTTAGAATATAGTGCAGGCGCCAAGAGACATTCCGTTTGAACAATCGTTAGGATTCATTTTGGTTGATGATTTACATTCAAAAAGATATAAAGAATGGAATTCTGAAGGTGGCCAAACATAATTTTGAGAATTTTTTCAGCTAAATCTTGCGCGCACCCGAAATTACCGGTATAATTTCGGGTGCGCGCAAATCTAATGTCTTAAAATCACTATAAAATAAATAAATATTCTCTACTCTAATATCTGTGCCGGTTGCTTACTGGATATAGCTCCTAGAGGTATATAGTATATAGAAACAGAATAAACAGAAAATCTGCTAGCTATTGCCGCTTTATATGTTATATATTAAATATCTTCCATATTTTATATGAAGTATCTAGAGAATACTTATGTTGAAGAATACTTCATTTTATTAATGTCTACTCTACTAGAAATTCTTCTATTGCTGCTCCCCCGTTATCAAAAAATATTATAATATTTCCTTTTACCACAAATTGACATCTGCATAACTTAAGACTCGAAGGGTCTACGTGAACAGCTGTTAGTAGTGAATCCTTTCTCCCGTCCCTAATCATATTCTGCGCATCTCTCCGTTACTTGCTTTGTCGTAGCCTATTACGCGTGTCTCCCTTTTCGTGACTAACGAAATCTACGACCTGCTCCCGATCACTCTCCCTCCAACACAGAATAATAATAATAATAATAATATTTATTCATGTAAGCCGTATAAAATACAGATATGAAAAGTCATAAAAGGTATACACACATAAAAAAATAAAATAAAATAAATAAAATAGTGACAAGCAACAAAATAAAATAACAGATAACATAAGTAACATACACATTTCTTGCAAATATCCAGTCAATATACATATTAGATACATTTATATTTAAAAAGTACCACTTAAGAATTCGCCAGCGCTATAATAGCATCCATTAGAAAGTAAAGTTCTAACTTCCTTTTTATATATCATATAATTTGATATGTTCTTTACATGGGCTGGTAGTTTATTATAAAATGTTATAAAGTTATAGGTTGGTGATCGTTTAAATGTAGTGGTATTGTGTCGGGGGATACGTAAAAGATTGCCATGTCTTGTACTGTGATCATGGACAGCAGAATTAGCGTCAAATAAATGAAGATTTTTTTGCACGAAGGTTAAACATTTATATATATAAATAGCAGGTGCAGTTAAGATGTCTTTATCTTTAAACACTTGTCGGCAACTTTCATTAGTTTTCATATTAAATATTAATCTTAGAATTTTCTTTTGAGCAATAAAAATTCTACTGAAGTCTTTACCACGACCCCAGCTAATAATATTCAAGGAAATGTGTGAATATGCCATTGCATAGTATATATTTAAAAGACCCGAGATATCCAAGGTGTCTTTCATTTGTAAAATGGCGTAGTAGGCCTTATTTAGTTTTTTACTAACATTGTCAATCTGATCATCCCAGGTAAGTCTATTATTCAGGTGAGTACCTAGAAACACTATTGAATCCGAAAATTCAATACCATCTACCAGTTGAATAACACTCGTAATATCCCTTCGAATAAAAAAATTTATGCATTTAGTTTTCTTGCTGTTCATGATTAGTCTGTTTCGTTGACACCAAGTGTCAAATTCACAAATTGCACATTTGATTGCTGATTCAAGTGCCTGAGGGGATTCTGCGGATACAGTAATTGTAGTATCATCCGCATACATTGTGAGGACCCCACTAGTGATATGTTCTGGCAGATCATTTATAAATATCAGAAACAACAGTGGTCCTAGCACCGAACCCTGTGGAACCCCAAGCTTAACGTTATGTGGTGCAGATGTGGTACCATTAACTTTAGTGACCATGGTTCGCTCTTCCAGATATGATTTAATCCAGTTGATTATGTTGTTAGGCAAATTAATACTAACTAATTTTTTTATTAGAAATTCAGAGCTTACTGAATCGAATGCCTTAGATAAGTCAAAAAATAGAGAAGCAACACATCTACCATTGTCTACTTGTTGATAAACGTAATTTAATAAATCGCAAGCTGCTGTCTCTATTGACTTGTTGGTTCTAAATCCGTGTTGAAAACTAGAAAGTATATTATTATTTTCTAAATAAGTCGAGAGGCGGTTAGATAATAATTTTTCTAATAATTTAGCTAGCGTATTAAGCAAAGATATTTGCCTGTAGTTGTCGACATTTTCAACATCGCCTTTTTTAATATAGAGGGATAACTAGCGCAATTTTAAATATATTTGGAAAACATCCTTGATATATTGATTGATTAAACAAATATACCAGTGGTTTCATTATAATTTCTAGAATATTTGAGATAGTTGAGAGAGATAGCCCATCTATCCCACATGATTTTTTATTTTTCATTTGACTTAGAGTTTCTAAAATATCCTGCTCTGTGATAGGTTCTGAGATAAATGCTACAAGATTATTATTAGAAAGAGTTGTGCAAGGGACTGCCAAATTTTGACCAAAGTGATTGAGAATATTATGTTCCGCGCTACAAGAAAAATAGTTGGCAAATATGTTGGAAATTTCATCTGGATTAGTTACCAAATCACCATCGCATCTAAGCATTATTTTATTATCTCTATTAGTTATTTTGCCTAATTTAAAATTAATAATTTTCCAGGTCTATTTGGTCTTGTTGTGGGCTTGATTTATTTTTATATTATAAAAATTTCTTTTTGCCAGTTTGATGTTCAGTTTATGTTCTTTTTTCCTAGTATTGTATAATGCTTTAATTTCAGGAATGCCAGAGTTCGTCATTAACCAGTACAATAGATATTGCTCGATACTTAATATTACCATGGATTACCCTTCAATACCACGTATCATAGAATATCTTCAGAGTACCATGAATGAGTATCAAATGGAGTTGAGTACCCCGAAATACGGTAGAGTACCGCACTTAGCTTCAGAGTTCTACTCGATGCTCGATAGTAACGTAGATTGTTCTTGATTACCACCTGTACCAGTACCTCTCTCTCACTGTCTCTCTGCATGTGACATGGAATGACCCGATGTGGCGTCATCTGACAAGTTGGTGTATGACACTGAATAATCATTGACAGGTTTTCACTCACTGTAGGCCAACCAAAACTCTCCAGACCCAAGAACAAGGACATCATTTGAATAATGTTCGATGTAAGGCCAATACCCCATAATCCCAACCTTAACTCGATTCAGACCACCGTGTGTCGGTCTGTTTGTCGGTCTGTCTGTAACTTTTTTCTGCGCACGTTTACTCTGGAACCGTTTTAGATATTGACTTGAAATTTGGTACACAAATGTACTTTAACGAGATCTGGTACTAGGGGGGTAAATTGGGGTCAATTTGGGGTAAATGGGTAAATCATGCAGGTAAGAGTCCATAAAATTGGTATTTAGTATATACAAGAGAAGCTAAGGTCTCAAAAAAATTTTTGGCATTAGCCACCCCCATTATCACCCTCACCCCATTATTAAAGGGGATGAAAAAAAAATGCGATTTAGTGTATGTACAAGAACCAGGTTTTTGGGGTAGAGGATTTCAAATATTATATTATTAAACAATTATTTCCACATACAAAATGTTTTCGTTATGAGTGACTTGGATAGAGAATCTGGATGTGGAAGTAGTGATTCCTTGGGCAGCGGTTTATATTGACAGTTAATATACATTTTTTGCTACCAGTTTGAAAACAAACCTAATTATTAAGCTCTCCTTGATGTTAATTCAAAGAAAGTAACTAATGATGTGAAAGTATATAAAAATGTACTTGCCCTCACGGACAAAATTTAATATGCGTAAACCTTTTTAAAAATATTCTTTCAAAAGTTTCATAAAAGGAAATTTTTTACGTTACATAATTTTCGTAAAGCAAATATTTTCTATAAAACTTTATTAAAATTACTAATTTTATTTCTTTAATTAATTATGCTTTCGAATTCGTTGTACGTAAAGCACAAATTTTTTATTACTATACTGGGACAATATGGTAGAATTAATATATATCGGAACCTGATCATATGTGAATAAATTAAACGACCTACAGAAAGGACCATGTTTGGTGTCCCAACCACAAATCCACTATATGATTTTCATTTCACAGTTGAACTGATTAATTACAAAGGATCCTGCAGAAACCTTATGGAAATTGGCTCTTGTCTGAAATTGAGATATGTTATAGTCAACGAGCTACTGATCAAAAGTCCTCATGGGTGCAAGACCGAAAAATGAACAGTTTTTGTAATATGCGGGATCGAAGATCACCAATCGCCTTTCTTGAGGCAACTAGCATGAAGAATAAATATCTGTGTGTTTGTTTATGCGTGCGTACTTGGACAATGGACAGGTTGATTTATATTTTCAATTACGCAACTTTTGGTGTAATTTATAATTTTTAGTTTTACACAACCCCATCCCACTCTTTTTTTAATAGCAACCTACCATTTGTGATACCTCAAATGAAAGATATTTTAATAGGCTATTCAACAGCGTAAAGAAAATCTAAATCCGTCAGTCGAATGGCCAGGTAGATCTCCTGACCTTACACCCCTTGCATCTATAACTCCTGACCTTACACCCCTTGCATCTATAACAATAGGCCAAATAATTTGGAGGATCTGAAAGATAGAATATGGGCGGAGATTGGTCGAATACCCTAAACGGCATTCCATAACTGTTTACGACACCTCCAACAGCAACTTGCACATTGCCTAGCTGTTAACGGAGCTCAGAATGAACATCTTATTAGATAATTTGTTAATTTTCTTTCAATAATAAAGTTTATTAATCCTTTTAAAAAAAAAAAAAATATTGCATGCTTTCGGAAAGCAAATCATATTGACGGCGTTGAATAGCTTATTGAAATACTTTTCTTTTGAGGTATCACAAAGTGTAGGTTGCTATTTGAAAAGAAGAAGTTGAGGTGATTGGGAATGGGAGTATATTAAACTAAAAATTATAAATTGCACCAATAGTTGCATAACTGAAAATAAAAATCGACCTGTCCAAGAGTTTACCAACTCAGAGAATAGAGCACAGTGTATGTCTTTGTAGAAAACGTAAACTTAAAATACGCATCAAATAGAAACTGTGGAAAACAAGTGTGCAGAATGACTACGTTTAAAAATAAACACTGGATGAGAATGCTTCATTTTAGTTCAGCCAATAAAGAAACAAAAAATACTAAAAGGCGACTTTAGCTAAAGACAACGCGAAATCTCGTTATGGAGCGTGCCGACTTTAAATCAATTTTTAGTGTCTATTACTTTAAAGCACCCTTTACGTGAAATCTCTTTAAATATTATATTATGGAATCGACCCTAAAACAAACGTTATTTCAGTTGTATAATTTTATTGGTTTTTAAATCTTTTTATATCCCTATCGGTGTCAGAGGTATATATCTTTACTATTATCCATAGTCGAAAAAAATTTTACAGCACTTCGACTCCATTTCAGATTATGTATATCAACAGAAACTGTAAAATTGCTTCTTGAAAAAAATGTATGTCTCTGGACGGTAATAACAAAGAAAGATCGTAAAGGCATCGAACTTGTATGATATTTTGATTTTATAAAAACAGTACTCGTAAAACTTTAAGGGTTTTTAGAATAATGTTATATTGGTTTTATTTTACTCGTCCAAATACGAAAACAAAGAATATATTGCAGTTGACTGGTTCATTTCTAAAACATTAAATATCGCCCGTGGATAAGTAATTTTCATATCATCGGACCAGAGATGGGAAAAGGAAACTTTCCAATGAGAGTTTCCGGAACGAAGTGAAGTTTTGATAAAAATGAAAGTTTCCAATAAAATATTCGAATATTTCGAAAGTTTCCAAAGGAAACTTTCTCGGAATTTTTGAAACTTTCAAATGATCAAATATTCAAATATTTTAGTGAAAACTTTCATTTTTATCAAAATTTCGTTCCAAAAACTTACAAATCGAAGGATTCCTTTACCCATCTCTGCATCGAACTCCGAACAACTATTACATTGTTCCTCTGTCTGTGCATCCATCTGTCTATCTGTTTATCTGTTCATCTGTCCGTCTGTTCATCTCTTTCTCTGCCCGTCCATGATGTTTCTTTTAAGCACAATACCTTAAGAACTAAAAGGTTTTTATTCCAACAAAGCAATAGTAGGACAATCTGGAATTGAACACTAAATTTAAAGGTGCCAACATCAATATATACAGATGGAACGTGAACTGAAGATGGAACTGGAGCTGGTGTATGCCCAAAAGAAAATGATGTAGGATATAGCAGCCTCGATAAATTAACGATATTTTTTTAAATTGAAATATATGCCATTATAACGGCTGGAACTCAGCAAAAGATAAACAAGCAGATCAAATATCAAAATCTTCTCAGACATCAAAACAGCATTATTACCACTGAAATCACACACAATACTAAACTGGTGTGAGAATGTAAAGAAGCCATTTTTTTATGGGAATGCAATTTGAATGTTACCAGGATGCTACAGTAAAGTTTTGTTCAATTTGGAAATGAAGAGTTTCTTCGAAATTAAGTTTTAATTTTGAACAACGCGTTTTGGTCTCGTTTTTATTTAATATGTAGGGTTCTGTTCATCGGTTCAGACCAAAAAAGAAAAAAGAAAACGCTTGTCAATAAACTATGAATAAAACTGCATGGGTCTAAATCCGATCTGTCGTTTTGTTTTTTTTTTTTTTTGTAAAATATAAAAACCATGAAAATCTCTAATTTTACATAAACCGAAATTACTAAAGAAATAATTAATCTTTTCTAATGAAACTTGGTGAAATTATAGGTCCTATGAGTGTAAACTATTGTGGAAAATTACAAATAAAAATATTTATTATTTTCATTAAAAAACGAGATTTTTAAAAAAATTTTGAAGCTTCATAAAAAACGGCCATTTGGTCACACTAAGATGTATTTTCTTTAGATGGTAGCTCTTTGAACAAGCTTTCCAATAGTGATAAAAATAATTTTTTTATATTATTTGAAAGTTTCGTTTCGTGCATTTTTGTAAAATGCGTTTTCTTGTAAAGCATTTTTTGTATCGAAAAAATATATCCTGCCAAATATTTTTGTCATCTGTAAAGACTGCTTCAAAAAAACGAACAATTAAAAAATTAGATCCTTCTACATTAATCAAAAGTTGATATATCGTATCTTTGGCGTTTCGTGCATTTATTTCTGTAGATATACATATTTTGAGCTGAAATTGGCACTAATTCTCTAATGTATGAGAACTTTAGTGAATGCATAAAATAAATTTTAGTTATTAATATACCTACAAACGCACGGTAGTTCATCAAAACCACGACAAGAATATTTTCCCCACTCCCGTTACCAAGGCTTTGAGATTCTAGGAAAACATGCGGAGATGATATCCATGCATTCTACTTACTCATCTAGAATGCTCAGACAAAATAAAACACGCTTCGCGAAACATCAGATAATGTAATTTTTTGTCGTTCCTGCTGGACCTAATTTTCGATTTAGAGTATGCAACTTACGATGAACTTAAAACTCCATTCTTGCTCCTTCGATATTGATATCGTACGGCCTTCCCACTCATGTATTGGCGAAGATCTGATCGTTTGAAAATTACGTGTTTTGCTTTCTCTGCCATAATTCATGGAATGCGCAAATGTTTCATGGCCATAGCGCAATAGCTACTAAAACCTATAATTAACTTTCTCTATTCCCTTTATACGTTCTATTTGTTTTTATCCTTTTTTGTTGCTTTGTCCTTTTTTTCCTAAATTCCATCTCGACCAAGAAATTCCCAAAAACCACAATATTTCGTACCACATCTTTTAAACTTCCACGACATTTTCCTGGTGGTAGGAAGACCACTAGGGTGGAATTTCTTCGAACGGGTTTTTTCATGTTTTCCCGTATCAGAAACCAAAATTAAAGAAAGTGCTCTTACCCAACTAGTGATAGTTTTACAGTGTTTTTTCTATTCATTAGTTTTAGGTCCTTGTGGACATAATTCCTAATTCAGATTTTAAGTCTGCCCACGGCGGATAGAAGTGCTAACAAAATATACATAATTATCGTTCCAGCCAAACCGGGCCCACCCCGCCCAACCATGCATTCACCACGACGCTGCGCGCCGTGGTTATGAGGTTAGCTCCGGACCGGGTCCCGACTAGGCGCATTATTGTAATTTGAATTTATAATAAATTGTTATTGATAAAGAAATTCGCGGTTCAAATCCTGAACATATAGATTTTTTTTTAATTTCTCAAAATGATACAAAAAAATATTTTTTATCGCCATTGAAAAACTCCTTCAAAAAGCTACAATGTAAGATAAAAAAATCTTAATGGGACCAAATGGTAATTTTTTATGAAGCTTCAAAATTTTTTTAAAAAACTCGTATTTTTAGAAGAAGTAATAAATATTTTAATTTCTAATTTTCCACAACAGATTGCACCTACAAGATCTATAATTTCATCAAGTTTCATTAAAAAAGATTAATTACTTTTTTAGTAATTTCGATTTATGCAAAATTAGAAGTTTTCATGGTTTTTATTTTTCTGTAAATAAACAAAATGGCAGATGAGATTATGCACCACGTAGTTTGATCCATAATATATTTACAAATATTTCGATTTTTTGTTTGGCCTGATCCGATGAAAAGAACCCGAGATATTAAAGAAAAACGAGACAAAAATACGTTTTTCAAAATTAAAACTTAATTTACAAAAAGCGCTCCACTATCAGATTGGACAATATTGTAACATCCTGATAACATACACATTGCATTTCCAGAAAATAATCGTTGAAATTGCATTTTTAATGGTTAGTTTTATTCGATTATAAATCACTTATCAAATTATTATTATAATGCGACATAAAATTGCAATTTATATATCAATTTGACGAAAAAATTGACTTTACACTTTTACAATTCTACTGCTAGTATTCGGAATGCTTTGTGTAACATAAAATGGACGCATCTATAATTTAAGGTAGGCAACGTTCCTCATTCTGACGCCTATTGACGTTTATAGGAATAATAAAATCAGTTCAACGAATAGCAAAGTAATAAAAAGTTTCAATCACTGAGTTTACTGTCTAGACGTTAAAATTAATAGATTGCCTCAGTGACTATTGTGTTTTTGGCATATTTCACATTTCTATTTTGCTCATACAGATTAAAAATTGTGCGTTATTGGGGTTGACGAAAATTTTAGTTTTATATTTTATATGCATATGTACAGGGTGGGCATTTAATATCTATAATTTTCTAAAATTGATATTTTAATTAGATTTTCATTATTGATTCAATGGATAGTTATTTTGCAAATATATTCATTTAAGGACTTATTAATTTCTAGCACAACTTGAAGTAGATTATCGAAAGAATTTAAAGATGTAAAATTAATATTTCCTTACATAGATTTTCTCTTGATTTTCCATACATTATTCTTTGTGCTATTTGTGAAATCCTATAAAAAATATTCTTTACTGTAGTAGCTATAAGAAAAAAAAAGATTTACTTTAAAACAATCATTTAAAGCTAAACCAAATATGTTGTAATGCTTTTTGGTTCAGATAAAATTGGATTTACCTTTACTGCGATTCTAAAACTTAAATTTTGTAAATAAAATTAAATATCTGGAATTAATTCATTAAATTGATATTTGCTTTAAAAATTATATTGCATTATTAGTAAAGGAGGCATACGTTTGCGGTGTGTCCCAGGATAGATGTAACAATAGGTGTAATGGACCAAACATTTTGGAATTTTGGAATGGTATTTGGGGATTGAGTCCTGCTTGTTGTAAAACTAAAGTATACCAAAAATGACTTGATTTGGTGTTCTACAGTGTGTTTTATAAGCAAAGTTGTGAAAATCACCACTAATAAAGTACCTTTATTTTTAAAAATATGAAAAGATTCCACTAAGAAAAGTTATTTAGAATGCAATTTTATACCTCTATACCAAATTTCAGGAATATAAAATTTTCTTGAAACTTCCCATTTTTTGCGAATTAAGAGTTAAATTCATATTTAAAGTTGTGTAGGAGCAAATGTTAATCATCTCAAAAAGTAGGCTATTGGTAAATAAAAAATTGAATATACGAGATGTAAGAAGGTATAATGTTAATCGAACTAATTGTAAAAACCTGTTATTATTATTATTATTATTATTATTATTATTATTATTATTATTATTATTATTATTATTATTATTATTAAAACAAGAAACAATTACTAACAGAAGATTAATGAGGTTTAAAAATTATAACAAGTAATAAATGTCAAAAACATAACAGATTCACAAACAAATTAATTATTGACCAATGCAAAACAATGTTTACAATTTTTTTATAATTCGACGTAGCTACCACCCACATCCACACACATTTCGATCCTTCGCCTGAAGTCCTTAAAACTATTTCTAATATGATCTAACGGTATGGAGTTTACGGCATTTGTAATTCTCTGCTTCAATACTGCTACATCGTTAGGAAGCGGTTCAGCGTAAACCAACTGCTTGAGACGACCCCATAAAAAGAAATCCAATATTGATAGGTCTGGGGATCTCGCCGGCCACTTGATCGGTCCATTCCTGGCAATCCAATTTTCTCCAAAATTTAAATTTAACCACCGATTAACCATTTCTGTGGAGTGGCCAGGGAAACCATCATGTTGAAAATGAACTAAAGGCATATCTCTTAAAATATTTAAATGTTCTTCAGAAAATCTTTCAAGAAGCTGTAAATAAGTGTGCTGGTTTAACCTTCCCTCAATGAAATAAGGTCCAATAACTCCAACGTGATAAGAAACGGCACACCACACATTCACCTTTTTATAATATTGTCTTCTACAATGAATTCTAAAATTTGGATTTTCAGAAGCCCAAAACCGACAATTCTGAGATGAAACAACACCATTGCGCATGGTTGTGAATGTGGATTCATCTGAGAAAATTATGAAATGATGAAAAAATCTCTCCATGATTTTTTCTCCACTGGTCAAACAAAAATCCAACCTACGGCCGTCATCTCCCTCTTCAAGCGTGTGTTTATAATTTGCTTTATATGCCCTAATTTTCTTTGCCTTGTAAATTCTTTGGAGTTCAGACTTGCTAATATTAATAAGAGCTGATCTCTCTCTCTCTCTTAGTGGCATCCTAGGATTTTCTATAACAGAGGCATGAGCTATAATAGCCCCAACATTGTCTTCATCATATGCTTCTATTTTTCTTTTCATGTTAAGAACAATACCAGTAGCCAGAAACTTTTTAATTATTCTCATAGCCTGAGTACGTGACAAAGCAGTGTTTGGAAATTTCAAATTAAATTGGCTTACCACTTCTCTTAGCGAGTTTTCACCGCCAATTCCGTAGCATTGCACAATATAAATTTTTCCATGCACTGTGGGTACCATTTTCACTTAATTTTTTATGCTTGGTTCGTTAATTTGAAACAGAAATTAAGGATAATATTGACTACGTTTGACAGATATGTCAATAATAAATGATAAATGTGTATCCACTGCTTTTCTTATAGCCTACTTTTAGCTTCTACATAACTTTAAATATTAATTCACAAAAAATAATTTCTATGCAGTTTTAATTGAATGGTTCAAAATAAAATACTAATTTACTGAAAAAATGGGAAGTTTCAAAAAAATAATTTTATATTCCTGAAATTTGGTATAGAGGTTATAAAATTGCATTCTAAATAACTTTTCTTGGTGGAATTTTTTCATATTTTGAAAAATAAAGGTACTTTATTGGTGGTGATTTTTACAACATTGCTTATAAAACACCCTGTAGAACACCAAATCAAGTCATTTTTGGTATACTTTAGTTTTACAACAAGCAGGACTCAATCCCCAAATACCATTCCAAAATTCCAAAATTTTTGGTCCATTACACCTGTTGTTACATCTATCCTGGGACACACTGTATATAAACATTAGTATATTCAATTGCAAAATGAGGAAAAAATTATGTAAATCACTAGTCCTAATATTACTTACACTGTAAAAAATTAAGGTAAATTTACCGTCGTTGCGTGGAAAATTTTAATGTAACTTTACCCGCAAAGAGAGCGTAAAATTCCATTACAATTGGGTGTAATTTTACACGCGAAAACGGTAAATTTACTATGAAAAGAAAATCCTGTCTGGATAAGTGGCAATTTTGTTACACCACGGACCACGGTGAAAGCAAATAAATAAAAAATAATTAACTGTAAAAATAAATCAAGAATAGGCTTGTAAATAAAGGATGAATGTTTCTATACTCTACTGATGAGAACTAACGAGTTCGAAAGAACTTGTACAACTTTTCTAGAGTTGAAATAGAATGTAAGGTTTAATAATTGTTGTGAATGACCGAATTTTAATAAGTGATTTAATTATTTTCAATATTTTTTTGCCTTAAAATGCTAGGAATCCTATCATGTAATTCAATACTTCGTCAGTATTAGCTAGAATAGTTGTTTTGATTGGTTATCCAACGATGAGTGTTTTAAAGTGTTTTCCTAAGTAGCATATTAGCGTGACCCAAGTAAGGTACCAATATACAGAAAGTAGATAATTTCATATTAAATAAAAAAAGTGTGAATTATTGAATTTAAATGAATGATTTAAGTATCTCCAATACATTTTTTTGCTTTAAAATGCTAGGAATCCTATCATGTAATTCAATAGTTCGTCAGTATTAGCTAGAAGAGTAGTTGTTTTGATTGGTTCTCCAATAATAAGTGTTTTGAAATATTTACCTGCGTTTAGCGTGCCCAGATTAGGGCAACAATATACAGAAAGTAGGTAATTTCATAATAAATATTAAAAAGTTGTAATTTGCTTAATATAACTAAATAATATTCTCTTATATTATTGTTACAAAATATTATTTTGCGTATTCAGCAGATAACTTTCAAAGAAACCATTCATTCCTTTCATATACCATTGATCTAAATCTGACCATGCTAGCATATCAACAAGAAGATCCCCTCACGAAACGATTTGTATGAAAGAAGTTGACAAGACGTTTCGTATCATGCATCATGCACGAGCAAGCAAAAGCAAAACTTGTCACTAAAAACCACCACATTCCATTTTTCATCCCACTGAGCTGCTACATTATTGTAATCTTGGTGTGGGAGATCAGTCAACAGTCGAGAAGATCTTGTTCGACGGTACACAGTTCATATTGTGGCTTGTCTTCTTTCTTCTAAATCATTAATTCGAAATAGATTGTGAAGTATGTAACCGGTTTTTCAGAGTTAATGGTCAGGGGCGATCATCCTAATATCCTGTTGTTTTTCGTAACTCGTCGTCCTCGATAATAATCAGATTATCGACCCCTATCAAACTCGATTAAATAAAACTTACGTACCTACGTATTCTAGGTATGGTAAGTAATCCAAGAAAACGACCAGATATATACAACATACAATTATATAAAATATACAATTGGTACGTCCATAATTATTACTCTTTATTTACAAATAAACGAAGACCACAAAGTCTAAAGCTGTCCGCTGTTTAGGATATCCATTTATCGATCAGTGTAATAATGTAACAATGATACAAAAACAACTTTAATAAACTTACCGAAAATGGAAATTTAACAAAAAATAGTAATTATGTCACAAAAATTAGATAAAATAAGAATATCTTAAAACTAAAAAGTATTATGACGTCAAATATAGGCAGTATATATATTTCTATAAAATATATTTGGTGTACGTATAAATATAAAAGTATATACTTTCACCCACATTTTCAATACCATATTTTAAGAGGTAAAGCTTCAGAATTTTGTAATATTAATTACACAGGCACACAAAATTAAAAAAAATGTATTTTTCTGGTACTCCATTGGGTAACCCATATGTATTTCGACGTGGTGAATACGAGTCAGGTGTCCGTTTAGCTCCATCGGCTACCATTTTTTTGTAAATCGCGAAAATAACCTAAAAAAACTCATAATTTAGGTTATTTTCGCGATTTATTAAAAATTGGTGGGTAACGGAGCTAAACGAATACCTGGTTCGTATTCAGCATGTCGAAGTACAGAGAGGTTAGAGTCCCAGAAACGGGTCACTTTTCACTTTTTTTTGTGTCGGTGTAATATATTTGCATACGCGATTTTCTAGAAAATAACGAAGGATCCGGTGATATTCATATATTACAGACACACACACACAAAAAAGGTCTGTTTCTGGGACTCCATTGGACAACCCATATGTTTTTGACATGCTGAATATGAATCAGGTATCCGTTTAGCTCCGTTACCCACCAATTTTTAGTAAATCGCGAAAATAACCTAAATTATGAGATTTCTTCTTTTATTTTCGCGATTTACAAAAAAATGGTAGCCAATGTAGCTAAACGGACACCTGATCGTGTTCAGCACATATGGATTACCCCATGGAGTACCAGAAAAATACCACTTTTTTAAATTTGTGTGCCTGTGTTATATTTAGGGTTTGGGAAGTCTCGACATGTTCAAAATCCCGGGACACGAGACATCGCAAGATCAAGGTCCCGGGACGTCCCGGGACTTCGAGACTTTTCAAAATAAAATTAGAATCGAGTTTATTTTTGGTGAAATGTATCAATCAACATTTACTGAACATAAAATCAAATTCTAACATTTCTAGATAAAGTCTAAACAATTCGTATGTTTAATTCTCATCCACACATTCATTTTTTGGAAATAAAATCTTATAATTATAAATCATAAAACAGACTTATTAAAGTAATCATACTAATCATCAATATTCGTCATTTAGTCTCTAGCCAATAGGGAACGTGAGCTGGGTTTATACCGTCGTGAGAAAGGTTAGTTTTACCCTACTGATGACTCGTAGTTGCGATAGTAATTCTGCTCAGTACGAGAGGAACCGCAGGTTCGGACATTATGCCTGAACGCCTCTAAGGCCGTATCCTTTCTAGTCGAAGGTGGCAACGATAACTCTTGGAGTTCCGAGAGTGGAAAGGCTCAAAACAATGTGATTTTACTAGGCGGTCGCGATTCGCCCGATCGTCGCACTAGCCCTATCAGTTAGTCTTTTTTCCTAATTTAATAAACTATTCTTTTAAAAAAATTAGTGCATTAACAACTTAGTCCGACAATCCGTTTCTGATTTTTGTAATAATACCTCCGCAAAGAGAACACTCCCTTGTTTTCAATAGATGTCGGTTTTATTGTATAGTAAGTTACGTACGTAATTACTCGTTAAAATAACAGATGGTGCTCAGTGACAGTGCGGGAAGCCTGAACTAATGAAGCTTATTATGATCTTTTGTTAATAAATTATTACAAGCGTGTCTCGAGTCTTGACCCGAAAGTCCCGGGACACGAGACAATTAAATTTGGGAAAAGTCCCGGGACTTCGAGACACGAGACATCCCGGGACCCAAATCCTAGTTATATTTTATTGTTATTAAATTGTGAATTTTTGTTCTATTTATACTAGAGGTGAAAGATTTGAAATATTTTTTAAATACATGATAATAACTAGTCAGGTTTCAGGTTTCTAATTATATAATTTGCGACAAATATAAAACTTCTATGACCTATGGACTTGTCACAAAATGGTGTAATATATTTTAATTTGTGTCTGGTTGCATGGGGATGATGAGTTAAAGTATCCTTATTGTTAAACTGGTGCAAAGCGACGGTATAAAATTATACCCGTCTACTATCTTAAGGGTGTTTTTTAGGGAAATAGAAATTTAAAATGAAATAAAACACAAAAAAATCTTGCTAACGCCCATGGTATTGAATTTATTGGAAATATAATTTTATGCCATTAATGCTTAAATATGATTTCGGACATGTGGGTGCCGTGGCTGGCTCGAATTAGGGCAATCTGGAAGTCCAATTTTCGATCACTTTTTCGAGCAGCTGGGGCCGTATATCGGTAATAACTCGTCTAATGTTGGCTTCCAAATGATCCAATATCTCTGGACTATCGGCGTAGACTAGCGACTTCACATATCCCCACAGAAAATAATCCAAGGCGTGATATCACACGATCGTGGAGGCTAATTTAAAGGTCCACGATGCAAAATTTTTTGGTGAAAATGAGGATCAAGAACAATTTTGTTTTCGGCCCATTCACCGAACGTCCGACGCAAATAATGGTCACGCGGCTTTACTTCGTGCACGAGCTGAATCTTGTAAGCTCGTAACCCAAGATCTTTCCTCAAAATCTTTCATAAGGTGGATGAACACGGCTCCAATTGCTGGGCACGACGGCGAATCGACTCATTCGGATCCTCCTCAACACTACGCTCCACAGCAGCAACAACTTCTTGGGTGCGCACTGTACGACGTCTTTGCGGATGTTCATTATCAATCAGAGTATGCGTGGTGCGAAAACGATTCATGGTTGTTCGGATGGACGATTATGTCGACCGTAAAATCGACGTAGCGCACGGTAAGTTTCGCGAACTGAACCATGATTTTCGAAATAAATTTGCACAATTTGCAAGCATTGTTCTACCGTAAGTCTATTCATGGTGAAATGGCAAAACATACTGAGCACAAATCAGCTGTCAGTTGTTAAATTAACTGTGTCTAGAAACAGTGTCGCCCATTAAAAAAACAAACTTCTAAAAAAAAAAAACACCCTTTACAATTTTAACATCTTTGAAGACATCATCGTAAAGGTAAGTATTCGGGTTTACTAACTATTATTTCTAAAAATATTTTTTGCGTTATTTCTTATTTGTTCGAGTGTTCTTGCATAGCACTGCCTCACGCAATAATACCGTATTTTAGCGAAAGGCCAATTAGTGCGTACTATATGGTTTTTAAAGTAGATGAATCTAAAATATTTTTAAGGCACTTTATTCTATATAGTAGGTTCCTTAAAGTATTACAAACATTATTGGAATGGTGATCCTACCTTAGATATCGATCTATAATAACACCCAGGTATTTGACTGTGTTTACACTTTCAGTTCTTGTTGCAGGATCATTTGCAAATGAGGAAAACTTGATCTGCTTGTTATAGTTATATGTTAGTTTTATTGAAGTTTATTGTTAATAATTTATAATCAAACCAATCTTTTACTTTTTGTAAGTCTAATTCTGCCTGGAATTTTAAATCTTCCCACATCTGATTACTGTATAGAATGGCCGCATCGCCAGCAAAACTTATGACCTTTCCGATGAATTTAGTTGTTAATAAATTGTTCAGATATATTGTGTATAACAGTGGATCTAAGCGGTACCTTGTGGGACGCCAAATTCAATACTACGATGCTTACTATTTGCCTTTACCTATTTTCACAAATTGCTTTCTGTTTGTCAATTAGTTTTTGAACAGATTTATACTAGGACCGCGAAAAGCAGCACGAGAAAATTACCAAATTTGAAATTTATATTCCGATATTGCATCATTGACTAAAATTCGCTAACCATTCAATAATTTGAAAATAGAATAATTAATAATTAGTGTTTCATTTTCTACGTCATCTACAATGTTAATTTATACGACGGACAAAAGTGATTATTAAAGCAAAAACTTTACTTTTAACAAAACTAAGTAATAAACATGGAGGATAGGAGACTACAAAAAAATATGGGAGCGAGCTCAGATTCGCGTTGACTATACTCATATCCTCGATACGAAAAGTTGAGCAGCTTTAATGGCGCTAGAAATTGGACGGAGGACCTCCAGGGAAATACAGCTATCTCGCCTCACTTTCTAGCGGCCTTTATATCAGCGTATGTGCAGAAGCTATGCAACTGAAGGCGAGGGTTGAGTAGTGGATATATCATCTTTCGAAGGGATTGTAAAATAGTAAGTGACCTGTCTATTAGATGTTAGGCAAGTGAAAAATCCGTACTCTGTAAAGAGAAAAGTTTCGGCAACATTTCCAGATTGGGGTAGCTCGTCTTCTGGTGTAAGTGGTTGACCTTAATCGAGAAAAATATCCGACGTTAAATAAATGAGTAAAAAAAAAAAAAAATAATTGGGTTTGTGCTAATAAAATGAACCAAGGTTAGCGCTTGGAAATTATAAATGACTTAAGTGAAACACCTAGTTTCGAGAAAAATGGCGAACCTAACTGTAGAATTCAATAACTGTAGGAACTCTTAAAACATTATTCAAAATTTGATTTTTTGAATGCATAATAAATTAAATTATATATACTCAGCATATTTCTGACGTCCGGTATAGATCCAACAGATTATTATTCAACGTGAAACGTCTAACTAATTAGGATATCGAAATGGTTTTAATTAAATTTGACCATCAACCTGCAGAATTTAATTGGATCTTTAATAATGGAGTTATACTAGACATTTTGAATATATTACACATATATTCCCCACTTCGCCTTACCTTAATGTAATGAGTAGTTTTACATTTAAAATAAATAGGGCAAAATTATTGAAATTATGCAGGAAAATAACAATTGTTTTCGAATTTTTAGCTAGTTTATTGGTTTATTTTTCATAAAATCTCTAATCTGGAACTGCTTCATGTATTTTTATGTAGACATATTTTTTAAATCCGATATTCTGGTAAAATTGATAATACAAAGTTCAGTTACTCTTTGTATTCGATATTATCCACAATTTGTCTTCGCCGATTGAAAGCTCCGATCGTCACTTTTTACTGCTTCCTCTTAATTTGCCATCGCATCGAATCGAAAAAGAGCACTCACACAAATTGTGCGTCTAGAGACTTTAATTCACCTCATCGCATCGGGATGATTCGTGCAATATGCTCATCATATTCATTAATAATAAAGCAATTTAACTGAATACAATGTAAGCACAACTTCTACCTATACAGGGTGTAATTAGTTTCATGTCATTAAAAAAAACTAGCAATGGGGACCGATTAGACAAGCAAAAAACCTATATGACTCTTTCCTCTAGGCGCACTTTGAAAAAAAAAACTGACCTAGGTCATAAATTTGAATATTAAGGTAGGAGGCGTTTGAGAACCACTGCTTTTCTGTGTCAATGGACGTATAGTTCCAAATCATAGCAGTTTCTTACTTCGTTTTAAAAAGTCATAAAAAAGTGTAAAGATTACCGAGTTGTGTCCTCGGAGCCGCTCGGTCTCAAAGCAAGAAACGCGACACTTTGATGAGACCGCTTTGAACCGAACCGAACCGCAGGGGTTTAAAGAGAGGATTTGTTTACATGTATGTTTTTTAATTTAAAACAGAATTTTTGGAGCTTTTATTGTTGTTTATAATTTATGAAATTTAAATGTGGTTTATTAACATTTGTAATGTAAATAGGTGTTCTCTGTTAAAAGCTTAAAAAAATTAGTATTTCATGATATTGAAATCATGAAATTGAAAAATGAAAAGTTAGACGTGCGAGATACGATAGAAAATAGTTATGCGTATTTTAAGTTACGGAAACTGTTTTTTTTTAACGAATTGCGCTCATAATTTTTTCCAATCAGGTATCGAAAACTAAAAATCGAGTCTTTGGTCTCTATGGAAATCAATGTAAATAATAATAAACAAATCAGAACAAAACAGCGATAATAATAATAATAATAATAATAATAATGCCTTTATTGTACAACAGGTAATACCCAATAACAAGACAATTCTTTTGAATTTGTCACAAAATCACAAAAGTTGTTCACAATAATAAAGTTTATACGAAACCCAGCAGCGATCTTGATTTGAAAGTACCGCAGCAATATGGTGGAGAGAAATCTAGAACTTACCAATATAGTATATTACGTAATGAGTGTTGTAAGAAGAATATTACGCACGAATGGAAAATTTACGCACGATGCGGCGCGGCGTAGCGGCGAATGCGTATTTCCATGAGTGCGTAATTGCTTTACAACTCGAATTATGTACTATACTTTACCTACGATCATATTCATTTATTTACTTGGTAAAATCTGAATTTAGTTTACTTGCCAACAATATTATTCAACAAATATTATGTCAGTTTGACAGCGTTTGAAAATTACGTAGACGCATTTGTTTTTTTAAACCCCGCGTCAGCGATATAAGCCACCTATAATTGCGTATCCCGTGCGTTTTGTTTACCGTGCGATTTATTTAGAGTGCGATTTGTTTACAGTGCGATTTGTTTACAGTATGTAAAGTTCAACTTACATAGATGGCAGGTAGTGCGTTTTCACTATTTATACTAGTGATCGTAGGTAAAACTATTATCGTTGAAAGCAATCGCATCTGTGAGCGATGTTGAAAGGCAAGGGATACAGAAAGCAGAGCCGGATTTAACTATATTGTTCACTCATTTGTTTTTCATAATATTACACTTACAATATCCCCCAAAGAACTGTCATAAATTGGTAACAAAACTTACTAAAATTATTTTCAAAAACACATTACCAAATAAAGAAATATAAAGTAATTATCGCATTATATCTTTACCCTGACAGTATAAGCTAGACTATGGTATCTGCGGCCTTGGATTAAACAACACAGTCAAAGGTATGCTCCCACAAGCCACGTCAGATAGCCGACATCGAATCGCCGGTATCTTCTCTCTCACTTAATGTAAAAGTGGAGTAAAGAAAGAGATCTAGTTGCCACCTATTAGTTCCTCTCACCCCTCATAACGGCTCACTATTAAGATTACTTCTATACCATACATGCATTATTCGAAACTCCATCTGCTTCATTACATATTTCGACACATCGAACTAAGGACATACACACTCCGTTCAACATTAAACTATCAACTAACGTTGTCAATAAAGAAAAAACAAAAGAAAAACCAAAGAGTAACACAAAATGAACGAACAAGTAGGTTGTGTCTGTACGTAACCAAATACTTAACGACTGATATATACTCCTGGTATAGCATTCCATGTTCCTGCGGACAAGTTTACATTGGAGAGACCAAACAGTATATAAACACCAGACTCAGAGAACACATTAGCAATGGAAAGGGAAATTCTGAAAAATCAGCAGTTGCCGAACACTCAGAGGGAATCGGCCATTCGATAAAATTCGACAAGGCAAAGAAATTAGCCAATACTAAGTGTTATTGGACAAGAAGCTACAGAGATGCCATTAAAATAAATAAACATCCGAAAAAAGTATAATCGTTACACCGGACTACAATTACCAATAACGTGGAACTCAACGTTCCATATGAGCAATGGTCCGCAACACGTCTCCTGATACCTGTATATATAAAGGAGCTCAGTCCAGCAGAGCTCACTTCGATTCAGCCAGATTATATTAATATAATTTTATGATCAATTATTTTCACATAGTGGAGTGCAAATATATTATCAAAGTCTTTTTCATTATGAGAGACTTGGATAGGAAATCTGGATGTGGAAGTAGTGATTTTTTACTTGTGATTATACATTACACGTTCTGATGTTTTTTAAATAAATTAAATTAGTTCATATGCCAAAAATTGAAATGGAATTCTTTTTCTAGAATGCGGTACATTTGATCAACTGATCACAAATCAGATATAGTGTTCAACACATTAAACAAAAATGATAACGAGTTATCTAAAATACTGATACAATATTTCACTAAAAACTCGGAACATAGTTGATACCAGAGAATTTGGATCCAAGCTTTCTTGCGGTGGAATAATGTCTTGTTCATATAAAGTATGTATTGAACTCAGTGGATTGTAATTTGTTTTGTTATGATGAATTAAATACTAACGTTAATTTTTATGATTTAATTAACTTTAATACATAAAAAATAAATTGTGTTATTATGACAAGCTCAAGTTGCGTAATAATGATAAAGCGTTTTATCTCTCTTAGCAGGTAGTTTTCCCACCACTGAACTACACACATAAGCACATACACATTACACAGGGTAATCTTTAAGTTTTCGACAAAGTACTAATAAGATAGGGAAATACTCAAGTTTTCTCGTGATATGCCAGATTACCTATTTGATGAAAATGCTGTGACTGATATTAGATTACACTGCCGAAGTAATATGTAATTTACTATTAACTGCGGATTATTGTATGATATTAACACAAATAACACAAACTGCATGCAATATAATAGATCATACGCCAGTCTCTCATAATAAAGTGCACATGAAGATAAACGGCTGGAAACGAGCCATGCACAGTTAGTTGCATATTTGCTAGAGACGCAACATAATTCACATTCTCGAAAGTGGCACAAAGAACATTTAGATGAGAACAAGGAAGTGTTTAACAAAGCCCAAGCTATAATCGATGCAACTGAAACTAATTTAATTAACGGGATAAGTAGAAACTATTTCGTGCCACAATGGACAGCAAAAGTTGGATAAAATTTTACAACTAGCACTTTCAATTATTCTGCTTCGAAAGGAAATGGTAATTTTATTAAAAGACTGATTTGCTGGCAGAGATATTTTCTTTTTGCTAGCCGTCCTCATCACCAGAAATATTACACATTGCGCCATTGAATATATTTAAAGAAAACAACTAACTAATAATAAATTGATCGTGATGGGATTTATTGTATTGTATTGAACAAGTAAGTTATAGAATTTTAGAACTCCAGCACCTTGGCTAGTTTTTTATCTTTTGTATTAAACGCGGTGTCGTCGCATATCCAAATGAAAATTTGTTCGTTTCGTATACCTGAGAAAAGATCAATCAGTTTCGCTGCTTATTAGTTGTTTATCAGTAAATTAACTTAAGATGTTATAACCTAGGTCAAATAGTACTCTTGAGTTTAATAAACCTAAAAAACAGTTCAAAAATAATTATAATAAATTAATCGCTTATTCACTAAAGATCTAGATTACTACTTCATTAATAAATTGAACAAAGATATTGAAATATTTCTTGTCAATACAAATAGTGAGAATGATAATGTTACTTTCCGCCATGGGTTATAAACCCATGGCGACCATCACCCAATTTTTTTTTCAATCACTACACGATTACCAACAATATCCAAATGGGCGAATCTCTGGTAAATGAATGACATACAGAAGCATTCTCAGGAAATGGACTACATCTACTATCCTACAGTAGAGCAATAGATTTTGAAATATGAAGTAAAATCTGAAGAAATGTGTGGTACATATGGCAAAATTAGGTTATGCCGAATATATCAGTGATTATGTGATCAACTAGTCGAATCAATAAAAAAAATAACTAGAACCAAATATAATTTGATTAATCCTAGTCAAAAAGCATTTTTTTTTATTCTAACACAAAAGATCATCAAGAGAAAGGCACATGGTATTATACTACATAATTGTGCAGTTTTACAGTTATGTTGATAATAATTCTTTAGATATAAAATCAATGAGGGATTATGAAAAGTTGTTTTTGACATTTCCATAAATCATTAATCATTCCCTGAGAAGAAAAAGACGATTTAAAATAAACTTCAAGATTTATAGCTTGTTCCTTTGACCCTTTTCTTGTCCATTTTTAATATATATGGAAAATAACTCAGAAGAGAAATTCAAAGCAGAGATTCAGGAAAATGAAAATTCTTTTATAATATATTAATAGGCAGGATAATTCACGCTTTCTAAATTTTATGAATTAGGTACAGTTTCTATTATTGTAGGTTGAGTATTAAATTGTTCTATAGTCTTTACAGATCAAAATATCTCAGAAAGTCTCTGCCCTATCTGAATAGGAATTTTCGTCCCAAATAATACACAAATAATCTACGAAACACTACTATATTGTACTATAAGTATTATTTGAATATTCTTCAGTATTATAATAAAACAAACCAATGGGGTGGTGGATCTGGACCCTGTTGGAATATTATATTACTGTATAATAAATGAGGTAATGTGGTGTCCAAAAAGCAAAAACAATAAAACTCTTTAGGTTTATGCCAGTGACGTAATCTTCACTAAATCTTTTTCTAAGGAATGTAACTATCAAAAGACCAAAATCGTGGAATTGGTAATCAACACTGCTAATAATACTAACGTTAATTTTTATGATTTAATTAACTTTAATATATAATATTAATAATGCAACAAAAACAAAAATCTTTTGATATAAAAAGAAGAAAAAAAGATGATACTAAAATCAAAACGCGATAAAACAATGACAGAACCAGCAGGAAATACTGTTGATGTAACTTTTTTAATAATTTAAATATTTCAAAATTTTTTTGTTATATACATATACAGGATGTCAATGAACCGATAGTAAAATTCGGGTGCTAATTCTTGATACTTAATATTTTTAGGTAAAAAGTTTATATGAACATGTGTCCCAAAATCATCTCCTGGAGTGTTACGACCCACAGAAGGGGTTAACTAAAATTCACTTTATGATTATTACCTCCGAGATGCTCCGTTATAATACAATAAAACTTGGTAATTTTCTGTATATATGTGAACAGTCATCATATGATGTAGTCGTATTGTAATCATCATCATCATCATCATCATGGGCGTGCTTAAAGAGGGTGAATTTTAATGTAACTTTTTTTAATCTTGATTTTCTGCTATTCTGATGACATAATTTGGTTGTATTATGTAAAACATACATAAAAAATATTTTTTTGGAACCGGACATTTTTTATATGAAAGATATCTTTTGACTTTTGTAGTGCTAGTGTATGTGTCGACAAAATGTATAAATTGTAACCGTATCTTGGAATAAAATGTATCAATTATGAAAATACAGAGTTACCTCTTTGAACATTAAACTTATATTACCAAAGAGAATTAAATGAAATACACGTACGTACTATCTACGGTTCAGACAATGAAAAGTAAACAGATACTGTGGCCATGATACACATTAAAGTAGCTGCCCAAAATGACATTTTTTTGCCCTCTTACCTCTCGTCAGGAATCTGCTTCTGATGTTTTTATCATTGATTCATTGACGCCCCGTATATTGATAATTTATTTCAACTTACATTTTTTATAAACTCCTATATTGTTACATTGTTAGACCATTATTGAAGTATTTGGCAAAATTTTAAGAATTAATAGAGGTCTTTTGTTTCAATAGCACTTCCTTAGTTACTGAAGTATTAAATCTGCAAATAAAGTTTAGCAAACGATAGAAACAGAATAAAGCACTTATCAATGGCAAAATTGTGATACATGAGGAAATAAGAATCTTTTCAAAATAAATTAAAAAATATCGTGAATGTATATTGTATAAGTCCCTGTTTATCAAATTTTAAAATTTGTACTGTTAGAAAAATATAATACTCTACTTAGGTTTTCACAAGAGGTGTACGAAATACCATCGATTGATTGCCATAATTGTTTTATCGGAAGAGATATATACATAAGTATAGCAATATTTTCTTAGAAATAAGATATATTACATCGTTTTTGATATTAATGTAATAATTTGCGTGTTTTAACTATTTTACTGTTAACGTTAAATATTCTAAAATAATGATAGCATTTCTAATTGAGTGATTTCTTCTGAAAATAAAAACCAGATTATTTTATCAATCACCTTGTTAATATATTTGTGAAAATGGGGCATAAAATAAGTAAACAACAACTGATTTTTTTGTTTTCCCTAGACTATTTTGTACTATGTGTATTTTGCCTATTCCTAATATCATATTTATTTGCGTTTCTTAACCAGTAGGTTAGTACCAATAATAAGTTTATTATTATTATTGCAACAGTATTAAAACAAATGCGAAGAAATTCTTTAAGGATTCTATATTACTTAAAAAAATTAGAAAATCGTAATACCTGATAAATCTTATACAACTTTCGTCTAGATAGCAGAAATCGAATAACCCCTATATTTTGAAACGTTACTTGAAGTGTTCCGTGCAAAGTATATAAAACGCTTAATTTTCATACTGGTCTTTCAGAAGGTTTCTTTAAACGTAGTTTTAAGCATAGGGATTTAAAATATTTTCGATGTTATGAGAATAATATGATAATTTAATAATAAAGATAAGACATAAATAAGAATATCGTCTTTATTATTAAACCTGGCAAATATTAATATGAGCCATAAAAACTCATACGTTTGTAATTCTTTATGATAATAATTACTAATTTTTCTAAGGTTGCCTTTTTTATATGTGCTATATTCTTGTAACAATGGATGTGAATTACTTACATTAATTAATACTATTAAATTACACTACACTATTTACATCTTAGGTGCAGCTAAAGAAACCGAAACGTAAGTGAATTAGTAATTTTTATTATAAAAACCGAAAATCCTAGAAGATATACATCAGTTTGTAAGAAGAATACAACGTTCATATTTTACTTTACTACTTTGTAAGTGGTGGCTTATGACTTATATGTTACTAATTTTTGGTCGGCCTAGCTCTATTGGTATATTAAGAGCAACATTAAATATAGTTTTCTGGTCGTATTTTCTTTAATACAAATGTTTCCAATTAAAATTAAATAAAAAATATACATGCAGAAAGCAAATGTATGAACGATTCCGGCTTCTGGTGGTGGGTGGTAGTTGACAACAGGGTAAGATAGTTATGCCATCTGGCCACTAGCCATACAGCCAACTGCTACCCTAAAAACCATTTATTCCAAAAGTCTGTTGTTTCTAAGTTACTAAGTTCTTATAGAACACACCGTGCATGGGTTCATTGATACGTTGTCTAAACAAATTTTCCTACTCGCTTTTATTTGGGGTTTCAGATGATTTGGCTGAAGTTCAGTGACTTACTCCAGATCAGGAAGATGCCCATCTCAACAACTGAGGTATCCATACGTCTTATGATGCTTCCGTCTGCAAGCAACGGTTTTCAGAGAATACCACTTTTGAAGTGGAAGGCTAAGCATGTCTTCTCAAAATTTCGTACCAGTGACCCGCGTGTGCTCTTCAATTCGCAGAATATTCTAAAGTTCACTCTCATCAGACGCCTGCAATTTAAGGTGATCTATGTAGGTAGAATAATTAATGCCAGTTGGATGGGTGGATGGCATTGGTAATCACGATTTTGGCAGAGACCAACAGATAACGGCAACAGTGGGATGTAATTCAGCAGAGGACTCAGAGAGTTTCTCTGAAAAATTCCTCTTCTGAATGCACCTGATATAATATTCAGGCGAGTTCTCCAGAGTGGCAGTAATTGTTCTGTGCATCTCATTAATGCAGTGCAAGACCTTTGAGTAAGTGTAACAATAATCCATGCCATGTTCTGTCATATATCTCATGGTAGTCCATCAGATTTCACTTGTATTGCACACAATCCCATGTAACACAACAATCTGCGAGAAAGCTGTTCAATTAGTCTGTCATGCCTTTCTTGTTTTATAATTCCTCGAGTTGAATAAATCTTCATTTTTAGTAACAATGCGTCTCTCAATAAATCAATCCCGAATCTCCTACCCCTTGGTCAACCATGTGTCATATACTTGCAACAGATGATGGTGGGCGCAAGGAAATTATTTTCGCCATTATACTTTGCTGCTCCACCCAGGTTCCAAGGACCAAAGTTCTTGATGCTAACAGTACCATTGGATTTTCTCCGTACTGATTGCCGGGCACACTTCTTTTAGCTTTTTACAGTTTCTGTGGTAAAGTGAAACGTGCTATTGCTGTAATGTTGCTATTGAACTAACGGGATGTGTCTTTTTATACATTGCTTTCCAAAAAACTATGACACAGGCTACACTTCAGATTATCGGCAACACGCTGCAATTGCTGAAATAGAGGAAAATGATTCCTGCGAAGCATTAACTTTTGCTCTATGCTCTGCAACCGTCTCTTTAGTTTCTTAATAGCCGTAAGTGCTATCAAGCTGTTAAGCTTGATTTTCTGTTAAATAATCTTAAATAAAACAAAAAGTAGTTTCCACAAACACCAAAACACTTGAACAATATACTATCATTCACTGCGAGTTTTATCAACCATCATGTGAAGATGATTCAACTAAAAAATCTCTCAGTTGTAATTGTTATAGACTGCTTAAAAGCATTAGGAATACACTCTTTTAAAAAACGTAGACTTATAATGTGACACAATGGATCTATTAGATAGGTGTGGAATTTTTTAAAAATAATAGCTAATACTCCATCCGGACCTGGAGATATGTTGTTTTTAAGATTAAAATTATTGAAACAATTTCCCTGTTACAGGGCGTACATAAAGAGAATCGTTAGCAGCTAAATCATTTAATAATAGGTCAGAGGTTGTTTTATCTATTTTACTCGCCATTCTCGCAGATATATCAACAAAGGAGTTATTAAAATAATTTACTCTTTTTTATTAGAAGAAATATGTTGGCTATTATCATTTACAATATTTAATTCGTGTATGTTTTCAGACTTAGTTCCCGTACTATTGGTTATACAACTGACTTTCTGCCAAATCTTTTTATAATTATTTTGTGCTTGGTTAATTTGATATTTATAATATTCGTTTTTGGTTTGTTTAATTAAGTTATTCAAAAAATTTATATAATTTTTATACTCGTTTATGGACTCGTCGGTGTTTGATATTGAAGGCGCGCTCAATATACTTTATAAGAGTTGGGTAGTTGTTTACCTCCGACATTTTGATTATGAATAGATTTTTTTAAAAATATTTCAAAACCAGGTATCATATAATTTTTTACGTCATCTACTCGCATTGATTCAGATAGAACAATAATATCTATATTTTTTTATATTGCAGAATTTAATGAATAAAAGAAATTCGTCATAGTTCTTGTTTAAGCTCCTGATATTAAAGCGACAAATATTAAAAAATTGCCCTCAAAATATTTCACGTAATCAGTTATATTTTCGCACACAATATTGTCTCTCCCTGATCATAATTCTCTATTTCCTCCAAAAACCCTATCATTAAACTTATACTAAATACAACTATAACTATTCAGCGAAGATTAATTAAAAAAAAATTTATATGATAATATAACAAATATTGTAAAATCATAGAAATATTGCCCCTAAAATAAATTATATTTTAAATATTCTTTAATACAGTTACAGTTTATATTGCAGAACATCATTCATTTTACTTATCTTTACCATGTGACCATCCAATTTGGCTTAAATTTGTGACCAAGTGTTTTTATCTCTAAATATAGATTTTGCAGTAGTTGATAGTTCCCTTCTGGTTTCAAAGAAATGCAAAAAAGTTCAAAGAGGTATTGCAGAATACCTCTTTGAACTTTTTTGCATTTTTTAGAAGTTGTATTTTGTAGTCATGATTTCTTAATTTTAGAATGGTAGGTCTAAATTTGTTTTCTGAACTAGACTGATTTCCTATTCTATATGGCGTGATTATATGATCCATTTTAAAATCTAACCCTGTATGCTTGTTTATCAGTTAAAAAGCTTCCATACTTAACGTTTTCATTATTTTTTTCTGGTAATCTATTAATACAAATGTTATTTATTTTCTCTTTTTGTTTTATACCACCATTAGATCACTTTTTCGTAATTTTTGTAACTTTCTTGAGATATATTAGATGTATCTTCGTTTTATGGTAGAACAACTAACTAAATGGCTATCTACTACACCCCATATCTGAGTACAGATAGATTTAAAAAGCGAGAATAGGTCATCGAAAGAACATTTAAAGTTATGGCGGAGGAGCCGGTGCTACAACTATGGAAAGGTAGAAAGCATATTATTATGGAACTCTCACTGGACGATTGTAAATGTGAGGTAAAGAATAGTGTATATTTAGTAGGCCTACCTTCTTAAATAGGATACCCGCTTTGATGCTTCACTCAACTTTTGAGAGAGAGGTAGATTGATAAATAAATAGTTTATTAGTACCAAAATGGACACTGTTTACACACGTCAAATAGATAGGTACATGATACAAGACGAGCAAAAAGAAAATAGTAAGATCTATACGACAAAGACAGAATAGAAATTAGCAAACATAATATAAGCGTAAATCAGTTATAGGTACAGATAATAAAATATGCATAAGAACACTGGTAACAAATCGCACTTCTAGAATGCATAAATTATCACATTGCGGTCATTTGTTGACAATTCATTTGAGCTATAGGAAGCGTCATTAAGTACATGATTACTTATTTTCTTTAAAGAAATATTGGGTACCATACCTCAGGAGTAAATCATTGAGAGACTTAATTCCCAGATACTTATTAAAATTATTTTTAATTTTAATACCATAATTATTATGAACTTGGCATCAAATGCGAAATGACTCTTTATTATTTTTTAGGTACGGAAGGTACTAAAATATGTAAGTGCAAATTATAGATTATGTCAACACAATTGGTGAAACGTGCTTCGAATGTAGTGATCAAGTGTTTTGGTGCCTGTGGAAATCATCTCAGAGTCATCATTACATCGAGCACTCCAACCCCGTCCAGGAATACGACTGTAACTTTATTGAGAAAATTGTCTTAGATTTGCCAGTTTTGAAACCAACAATAAAAACCGCTGCCCAAGGAATCACCAATTCCACATCCATATTATCTATCCAAGTCTCTCCCAACGAAAAAAATTTTGATGCTATATTTGCACTCCACTATGTGGAAATAATTGTTTATGGAACTTTAATAATATAATATTTGAAATCATCGACCCCAAAAAACTCATAAAACGATATGCCACATCGGTAGTGGGGGTGAGGGTGAGGGTGATGTTGGTGGTAGGGGGTGATAATGGGAGTGGATGAAGTAAAAAAAATTGTACACACACTAAATCACAATTTTTATATTTTTTCACCCTTTATAATAATGGGGATGGCTAATGCCAAAAATTTTTTTGAGACCTTAGTTTCTCTTATATATATACTAAATACTAATTTTATGGACTCTTACTGCTTTCAATAGAATAAAATCAAAATATAATCTTATTCCAGATCTCATTATTAAAATAGACACGTGTACCAAATTTCAAGTCAATATCTTAAACGGTTCCAAAGTAATCGTGCGCACAAAAAAGTTACAGACAAACATATAGAAATATATTTTTTTTTCAAATTTAAAATCTCTACGTTTCATGACATTCTAAGCCCATTTAAACAATTAAAATTTTCCTTTTTTTTTGCGTAACTACTTCCACTGCTTGTGGATGTAAAAATACACATGCGTAATTTTCATCTATTTTTTAATTTTGGATGAATCTGTCGAAAACAAGTGTAACAATTAATTTGCTTCAGCTGCTTTATGCGTATTATTCTAAAAATATAATATTTTACCAATAAATCTACATTCGGCTTCGAACAAACCTTAGGGACAAAAACATGCAGCAAGACAAATTCAATACCTATACAATATTTTTGGATAAATGTCACAGATATTTCGTACGTAAGATGTTCTTCTCTACGGCTTTAGGCTATAGAGCAGAATTTATGACATTTTGTTTGGCCTATATAAAATTAATAAAGGTGTTTTGTTTAGCTCTAAGGCTGATCGCTGTCTTATACGTAAGGTTCTCGAGAAATATTTATGTCGTATTTTGCAATGTTAAGGAAATAAAAACATATACTATTCATGTTACTTTGGAATATTTATTTTGTGAACCTCAGAGTAAGGTTCGCCCACATAATTCAAATTATTAGTGACGACGCGGGGTTGACATAAATATTGCCCTTCGTGAAGATCGCCTTAACAAGATTATAAAGGATGAGAAATTACTTGACATTTATGCCTAATTTTAATGATAATATTTTCCACTAAATATGCAGAGTGGACCAACTTTAATGGAACTAAAATGTTTTTGTTTAACAAAACGAAATAAGGTACAACTTTTCAATGAGTTTATTGACATTACGTGAACTGCATCGAATATTTTTGTATCATTCCCTTTATTTTAAGAAATGAAATAATCGGATCACTTCACATTCGAAACATTAATCCCGCAGACTAGCTTTTAATAATTTTACTAATAAATAAATTACACATGCCTGCAAGAAAAATTTTTATGAAAACTTTTTTTATTATTTAGGGTGATCTAACAGTTTTGAAGGGTGCTGAAAATGACATCAGTTTTTCTCCATCACCCACCGTTTTTCCGCAACTTGACCCAATATTTTGAGCCTAATATGTATGAATATTGCTATTTTGGAATGTAGAAATGTGTTTTACAAAATTTAAAAAAGGTTTTATTATTCCAAATTAAGTTGTTTACAACGAAAGACACTGTTAATGTATTTTCAATTAATTTAATCCACATTGATGGCCCTGTACTTCCTTTCCCTCTTCATAGAAAAGCTCCGATTGTTACTTTTTCTCTTGTGAGTAACACTTGGATTCTCTCGTGATTTATCAGTAGGCAGGCACTCCCACACCTTAACATGACTCTGGGTGAAAGTTGTCACAGAAATCTCATCTATGGGAACGGAGGGATCATTTTACCTGCCCTTTCTAAATTGATTACTCTGTCTGTATTTTAGACTCTTTTCATTGGAAGGAATTGGTGAGTTGGTGGACGGTATCATCATTGCTACATATGCCGCCATCATTTTCACAAATCCTGTCGTCACTTCTGCATCTTCCACATCTTGTATGATCTTAATAAAATACTAAAGGTAAAAAATATTGCTCGGTTTTTGTATTAAAAAAAAATCCACTATCAAACTAAAAGGGTAATAACTTGGAGGTTATTTAAGTTTCCCAAATACCATGGTTAAGTATTTCAGATCCCAATACGTCAGTACTTTGTATCGAATGACACTGCGATCGCCTTCCCGATAACAACTTGATGTGATGAACTAAAAAACCAGAATTGTATTTTCGAGCCTCTAGTATCATAAAATGTAATTGAACAAATGAATTCATAACACTATATTGCGCTATTGTTAAGTCAAACTAGTATTTAAACAATTTGCTGAGAGATTTTATGACATTAGAACTACCTTCATCCAGATTTCAATTCCAAATCAACCAAAGACTAAAATTATATTAACGTAAAATTAACACCAATGGAAAACCGAGGCTTCTCCAGAGATCAACATTCTACCCAGATCATTCGTGGTTACTTTATCAAAAATAAATATAAAATATGTTCAATTAGATACAATCCATAAGTCCAAAGAGAACAACAAAAACATATATCGTGAAATAATTATTGGATAATCCCAATGTCAGTATTCGAAAATTTACTCTACTTTACCTATTATTTGTTCAACTAAGATTAGGAAACCTCAAGCTACTGGGAAGTAACAATCCAAGGTGAAAACCAATATAATGGCCCAAGTTAAAAATGATAATAATAATAACACAGGCCCACAAAAAAAAAGTTATTTGAACTGGACATCTGAATATACTTTTTTTTAGTATTTATTCCTGCTGATTACGAATCTCAGAATGGAGGGTTAATGATCGCGTCTTTCACGGATACTATGGTTTTTTATGGATATCACGTTTTTTTCATGAATACATAGCGTGTTACGATGGCCTGCATAACACCTTTTTTGAGTAATTATTCCCGCTGATCACAAATGTTGAGTCAAATTTGAAGGTCAGTGATGGAAATACTGAGAAAAATAAAAACCGGGTTTTTTCATGGATGTCGCGTTTTTTCATGAACGCATAGCGTATTCCAATGGTCTGCATATACCTTTATTGAGTAATTTTTTCCGCTGATAATGAATCTCGAGTCCAATTTTGGGGTCAGTGATGAAAACACTGAACAAAATCGAAAAAACTGTCAAAAATCGTTTTTTTTTTTCAGGATACCCAATCATTATGCATGATATATAGTATTTCAATTTTATATGGGTTTTCGTTTTCGAATGCGCTTATCTTCAAACGATCTGTATAAGGGGTTTCTTCGTCGTTTCGTTCCTTTTGGTTTCACTTATCTTTGTAGCATCCAGCAGTAATCTGCTAACATGTAGACATCCCATTTACCCTGAAATCGACGTTCAAAATCTTTGAAATCTTGGTGGAATCTTTTTTCTTGCTCTTCGCTTGCTCTGAGAAAATAATCCCAGTCACAATTTTCTGTTAACCCTTATTCTTGAAGTTTTTCTATGGCATGGCATGAAACATTAAATCGAATACATTGCTCAGATCAGTAGAAATACCTATGCAGCTACTGTTTTTTTCAAACACGATGTTAAAAAAAATTCATAATTGCAGCGTTAGTTAACCTCCGTCTAATAAAACCATGTTGTGATTGAAGAAAAAACAGGTTATTGGCGTGACAAAATTTTTCCATTCTCCCGAAAATCATACACTGGTCTATAGTTTTCGGATTTCTCCCTTTTAAAGAGAGGAATGATTTTGGTTAATTATAGAACTGTTTTAAAAATACCGAACGAAAACAACGAGACAACAAAAAATGTTCTAGATATCTAACTGGAGCGACAATAAATTCAACAAACCTCTGTAATAAATTAGTTATATTACATCATCCGCAGAAATCAGAATTTTTTTAGCTCTAAAATTATATTAAATATTAACTGGTTCAAAAAATAAAATGTGTTCAACCTTAACATCCAGGTTAAAATTACTATTGGAGTTTAAATTTTTCTTCGATTGAAGAAGTTATGTGAGAGTCGCCCTATATAAACCGTATAATCTAGAAAATTCTGCTAGACTCTTATCTAGCTTCTTATTAAATGCTGACATCATATAATTATCTTATGCTTCCTTCATTCTAATGTATTCAGTTCTAATTTAACTTTGTAAAGAGTAACCTACAATAAAGATTTCTATCAACGTACATTTCATTGTTGGAAAATTTATCGTTTTTTATAAAGCAGTTTTCAGTGACGAGGTATTTAAGCATGTTTATGAAAATACATAAATAGAAAATTGTCAAGTCTGACATATATAAGCGTTTTGAACTTTTGATAACGAAAATACTATATTGCAATTCAAATGCCCAAAGCACTGCAGAATGAGCATGACAGTTGTCATGGGCGCCAGCGAGTGCCCTAGTCGTAGGAGTTTTGTAATGACTTTTTCTACGTGTGTATTGTATGCTAGCTTTCTATGGCTGTGAATTATAATAATTATTAAAATCGATATTTAAAAGGTTTTTAATATTTCAAAAGGAAATAAGTCAGTTAATTGTTTAAAGAAAAATTGCTCTTTGAAAGGTATTTTCGAGAAAATGTTTTTTCTTTTTATCTCAATAAATATTCGTTTTGTCGGAAAACTTGCTGGAATTTTTTGACATAAGAGAATGACTGACATTATTGATTGTAATTGCAATTTTTATTAAAAATACTAAAACATTTAAGAAAATCGCGAATATTTTAAAAAGTTGTAACTTTAATCCCTACAGTGCTTATACTAGAGAAAAGAGAATTTAATTTTATATAACATGATGTAAAAAAAATACAGGGTGTTCCATTTAAATTTAAAAAGTTTTTGAGGCTTGAATTTGACAAAACATAACGTGAAAAATGGAACACTTTATATACTATCATGGAATTTATTTTTAAAGTAGAGTGTAGCTCGCCTTGTGTTCTTTCTACATGCCAAATAGCAAATAAGGATTTCCTGCAAGAAGAAAGTTGTAACGGTTCTTGCAAACCGTTGCACCTGCCAATTTTTTTATAAAATGTCAAATATCTTGAAACCCTGGTGGATTGGGATCTCCGACCCATTAAGATATTTAATCAGGGGCCCAAAATATAGAACATGTCAAAAATCCAGCCAATTTAAAGGAAACCACTTTTATATGAGGATTTGTGCAGGGTCCTTTGGTACAAGTAAGTATTTTAACGAGATCTGGTACTGGATTATATTTTTATCTTATTCCGTTGAAGGGTTGGGGGGTAAATCGGGGTAAATGGGGGTAAATAGGTAAATCAAGTAGGTAAGAGACCATAACATTGGCATTTAGTATATACAAGAGAAGCTAATGTCTCAAAAAAATTTTTGGCATTAGCCACCCCCATCACTATCCCCACCTATTATAAAAGGGGGTGGAAAAAAAAGTGATTTAGTGTGTACAAGGCCTTAAAATATTTTTTTTACTTCATCCATCCCCACTGCCCCCACCCCACTACCGATGTGGGATATTGTTTTATGGGATTTCAAACATTATATTATTAAAGTTCCATAAACAATTATTTAATAATAATAATAATAATAAATGCCTTTATTTCCAGTAATATTGTACATAGGAGCAAAATAACAAATATAAAATAAATTTCTGGAAATCTCAAGGGGAAGTTCACAACAAGTGTGCTCTACCACTTAACCCTTGCAATACATTGAAAATAAAAATAATGCACTTAAGTAAGGGTACAAAATATGTAAGGTACTTAGTATAGAATATTAAAACAGTATATGCAGAAATAATACATAAATAAAGAAGTAGGTAAACGAACAAATAAATAAAAAAAACAAACAAACAAATAGGCACATATAACTATTCTGTCTGTCCTAACAGGACAGCTTTGAGATATTTTTTAAATTTCGCAGCACTAAATGATTTGGCATCAAATGAGACCTTATTATATAATTTATAAATGCAGTATCTGAAACCCCTCTCATAGAACGAAGTTCTATGCATAGGTGGACTAAGTAAACCTTTAGACCTGACATTGAGATTATGCACATCACTGCGAAAAGTTATTTTATTATAGAGATAAGATGGCGCCTTCGTTGTGATAATCTTGTGAAAGATACAAGTTGAATAAAAGTTTCTCCGGTCTTGCATATTTAGCCAATGCAGTTCTTTCAACTTATGTGACACGTGTTCAAACTTACGTATACAATAGATAAATCAAATACATGAATGTTGCACACGTTGTATTCGATTGCTACAATCCCTGTCCAAACAGGGACCATACACTGGGGCACAATATGTGAACTGCGACAACACTAACGTTTCACAAAGGGTCTTTTTAGTGTTTATACTTAAATAACTTCGGTGGGGATAGAGAAGTCTTAGGGCGGAGTAAGCTTTTTGTATAAATTTACGAACCTGTTTTCTAAATCTCAGAGTTGTATCTAAGATTAGACCCAAATTTCTGGCATGTTGCAACAATTCCAAACGATATCCATTTAATTCGATGTTAATTAAATTTTGGAAATTGGCACAATCGTGTTTCTTACCAAATAAAAGCATAGCTGATTTTGATCGATTTAAAATGAGCGAATGTTGTGTGAATATATCTGATAAACTTTTTAGGTCAGTGTTGATTTGTTTCACAGCAGCCTCATAATCCTTAGCATAAAAAGAATAATAAATTTGGGTGTCATCCGCGTACATATGAACCGAAAAGGATTTAACAAAATTTACAATTGTGAAGTATGGAAATGGAACCCTGTGGAACACCTTTACTGATCGCCCTTGATTGAGAAAGTTTATTGGATACTCTTACAATTTGTGAACGCCCGTCAAGATATGATTGGAACAGTTTACAGCCTCTATCATCAATACCGCATGATTTTAAAATTGTTATGAGTAGTTTATGGTCTATGGTGTCAAAGGCCTTTTCCACATACAAAATTTTTTCGTTGTGACATACTTGGGTAGCAAATCTGGATGTGGAATTAAGATTCTTTGGGCAGCGGCTTTTTTGCACATTTACATGAAATTTAATAGACCTCGTTATCAGAGAAACCTGAAATAATAATGAAAAAATAATAATAAATAAGATAATATTCTCTAATCATGATAAAAGCAAATAAATGGAAAATAATTAATTGTAGAAACCTGAAATTAGCATGTATCAAATTTTATGTAAATCTGTTAAATATTGAAGTTCTCGCAGCCATATCAGATTCGCCATTTTGAATTTCTAACTTTTGACATCAGATTCGCTGTCAGCTACTTTTATAATACCTTACTACCAATTTTAATGCAATTCTGACGGAATTTGAATTTTTTTTCACAATATTAAATTTTATGGAATTAAATTATCTCTAGCCACTTCGCCAAATTCTAAAAATCTTGTTTAGAATTTTTGCTGACTTTATGAAATTCATATGGAACCACCGCAAATCCATGTGAAATGATGGTTAAAAAGGAATACTCTGACATTTGTCGATATGTTCAAACCTTCAGATATTCAGATATTTCATTTTTCAGACAAACTACAAGCAAAGCGCATAAATATGATGCTTTTCGCGATTAAAAAGAATTAAGGGAAATTTCACAATTTGGACTTCAAATTCATGTACAGTGGTTCAAAATACATGCGAATGTGGTATTTTGATATCTGGAAGGAATATTTTTTAAATTTTGTGTACCTGTGAAATTAGTTAAAGTTCTGCTTGTTCCTGTAGCATAAAAAAACAAGAAGTTATGATGGAAACAATGTGTCTTGACATTATTTTAACAAAAAACCACCGGTTCGTTACTGTAACTGTCCAGTGACTAAAAGAAAAATGTCAAACATTGTTTTTCGTTGATATACAGTGTGTCCTCGGATGGGGTATCGCACTCTTGTAAACTTTTTTTATTTTTGATTTGCCGAGAAAAAGTTATTCTCTATAAAAAGAATGCTTGTCTTATAAAGTCATAAACAGTTATCAAACTTAAAATAAATTATACAGGCTATTCTAAAAATTAGAAAATAAGAAAACGACTTTAAGCAAGCTACTTTCTATTGAAAATTTTATTTTAAAAAGCTTTTTAATTATGAAGAAAAGCTTCAATACGGAGTTTAGTTGCAAAATAAAGAAATAACAACTGAGAAGAAATCTAAGGGAGCGAATAATTTTAATGTCTCTTCAATCACGATATATGAAGACTGAGAAATATTATGTCAAGTAAAGACGACTAACGAAATAATAAAGTTAACACCACATTATAGACGAATTCTAACGAGGAAAATCATTAAATTCCTTGTCTACTTATAGAGGAAGCACGAATAACTTTATTCAGAAAGCGGTGGTAAGATACCGGGTGCCCCATTATATTTTGACCCTTTTTAAACCTATATAAATTTTGAACTAGTTGTGAATGAAATGCGGTTTTCGCCAGTCTTCTTCTAATTTTGATAAGTTATTTCCTGAGTACCCGTCTTTTTTGCTCACTTCCGGTTTAACCGGAATTGATAATCTATTTGCGGGGATAGGGCAACTTTGTTATTTCAAATGGAACACCCTGTATATTTTTCCACAGTTGAAAATTCCATTGTCTCCCCTTTCGAAAAAATGTGATGATATTTATCATGGAAATTCTACGGAGTGATGGTTTTATAAGCTTTTAAAGTGAATACTGCGTTTTATCGAACGAAAAAAATAATGATTCACAAAGTAGACTATGGAAATAAAAGACAACAACACTTGTAAACGTCGAATTAGTTTATTGACAATTGCATGTTACTTTAATTGCTAATATTGAAAATGTACATATGGAACTCGTACTTATTTGAAGTTTACAAGTGATGTTGTCTTTTATTTCCATAGTCCACTTTGTGAATCATTATTTTTTTCGCAGCATTTCGATAGAACGCAGTATTCACTTTAAAAGCTTATAAAACCATCACTATGTATAATTTCCATGACAAATATGGACTTTGAGCAAAAAAAGATGGATACTCAGGAAGTAACTTATCAAAATGATAGGAAGACTGGCGAAAACAGCATTTCATATTCTCAACTAGTTCAAAAGTTATATAGGTTTAAAAGGGTCAAAATATAATGGGGCACCCTGTATAAGGATGGAGGCAAAAGGGTGTATTTTCGGAATATTGTATTTTGCCATTTTGCCATTATTGCTACGTGCAGGTCTACAGAGGCGAACTGACAACAGTTTAGCGGCGCTGGATCTTATCACCGTTCCAGTGTAGCCACCAGCAGGCGCCGGCCATCTTGCCAAGCAGCCGGCGCCAGCGGCGCACTATTGGAGCGGGTCACCGGGATTCGTCACGGTGTCCCGGTGGGCCAGTCCGCCCCTACAGGTCTACAATTTTTGTTGATTGAACTGATTCAATAATTTTTAGAAGTTAAATTGTTAATTCTTTACGATATACAATATTTAGGTGTTGATTTCTCTCATAGAATACCGAAATTCAAATTCTTTATTTACCTGTGTCCCATCATGTCACTGATTTAATTCTTTTTTGATAATAATGTTGTCAGCAGTATGTCAACGAGATATTACTCAGTGAAAACGCAAACTAACACATTCAGAATACAGGCCTATCAATCTCTCTTCGCAGTTCATCGATTACTTATATATTACATATTCTCACATGTTTCGATATGGGAGGCCTGAGTGCACTTACTATGTAGATTCTTAAAATATTTGTGATGTTCTGTTGATTAAGATTGACACTATTTGTTCTAATTAACAGGATTTGTTCATGACGAAATTTTATAAACAAAAATCAGTTGCATAAATAATATATAAAAGCGGAACTAAAACGGACCCCTGTGGTATTCCAATAAAAGACGACAATTTACGATACGGTTCACATAATAAAAAGCATCAGTTTAGATTTTATACTGAATTTGATGCGCTTACATAAACTATAGGTTTTAAGGAACCTATATCTCCATTAAAAACTGAGGCAACACAACGATGAAAAAATAATTTAGTCCAGAAAATAGCCTAATATAAATTGTGTCAAAGTAGAGTAGGTTTTAATTATTGAGAAGGAAATCTGCATGATATTTTGAAAGTAGATAAAAACACACAACGCTGAAATCTCTTCTTCTTTGTCTAGTTAGCCTCTCATTGCTGTATAGTACGTCTGACCAAATGACGTCATCTGTCATAGTTGCCTGTAGGCGTACGGAATTACAAAAATTTCTTCCCATCAGTTCCTTGATGACATTGAACCAACGTTGAAAGACATCTTCGCCGCTTGCCATCTAATTTTATCTAACTATTAATTGTTTTATATTGTCCTCTCTCCGATTGATGAGGGAGAACATGGCGCTAGCGAGTGGTTTTTGGTTTCGTATTTCTTGGAGAATAGAGTTTTTGGTGAGTCGGGCTGAAATATGTGGTTTATATTCAATTTTGTAAATGCTCTTTGAATCGCTGCCAACGTAAGGGAAAACATTGATCTCAGAATTGCTTATCTTTGACCTTGAATCAATTTGAGTGTATATTAAGAAATATCATTAAGAGGGCCCTGATCATTTTGCCTGCAATCGAATTTTTGTTGAAACAATTATCGACACAGTTATGTTAAATAATATTACCCTTAAGATATATTAAAACAACATTATGAAGATCTTACCCTTATATATAAATTAGTTGAGACAAATTTTTGTTTCCTTCTATTTGGATTATATTAGGGTGAAGCATTCATTGTGTAAATTCTGCAGTAAAATACCCCTAAAAACCATTAAGCATCCAAGGATAGACATTATCAAAGTTTGCATGGCCCATTTGTCAACACAGTTGGCACTGCATTTGTCGGGCCCAAGAAAACAAGGATCTTTGCATGTAGGATTTCCCTGGTTCTCCAATTGGAAGATATATGCACAAATAAACGGTAATCGATGAATTTAGTAAATACAAAATAAGATCAGATTTGGCAAGGCCAACATTACAGATAATGAATTGAAACTGAGGGGAACTTTATAGATAGATAGACAGCGTTTATTTAACCATATTATATACATGTTTGAATATTTTTAGCAAGTCAATAAAACAAAAAACAATAAATAATAAAAAATGGGTATTATATACAAAGTTTTTGTAATCAGTACATTGCATTGTATAAAACGAATGCTATCGAAACACTGTTTTAGTATAATTTTTTAATAACCTTTTTAAAGGGATTTAGCAATTTAACTTCAGGTGGTAGTTTCTTATACAGATTAACATTTGTTTCCTCAGTAAATCGGCAGATTTTGTTCTGTAATTGTGGATATCAGATATAGAACAAGATCTGCAGATTTACTAATTCTGTACATGTTCAGTAAAATTAGGCGTTATATAACGAGTTAGCGAAAATAATTCGGAAACTTTTTAAAATTTAAGATGTTTACTTTGACATTCTGAATAACACTTTAAATTTTAGAACGTTTAGAGATATCAATACAGCGGTTATTATGAAAATATAGTTCCAAAAAAGTCATACAATTTGTTTCGTTAAACTGACCGTTTTCCTGCAAATGAGCATGGAATACCACAATATTGTTACTTTCTCGAAAAACTCTTCTCCGTCAAACATATAGCAAAATTCCAGTAAGAAAAGTTATTCAGGTTAAAAAAAAAACTTTTATGCAAAACAAGATCTGCCTACTTTAGTGATTTTATATATGGTTTATGATATATAAACCTATATTTAAATTTTAGGTAAAAACATTAGTATGTCGATTTCGAAAATGTTTGATCCATGAAGTACCCAAAAACTTGCTTTATTAAATTTTTAAATTTACTGTTTTTAACATAACAAAAAAATTACATTTTAGATAGATCAGGCAAATATAGTAGGAAAAGGTTAAGATTGTCAAAATCATAATTGTCATAATTCTTATACTAACATATCTTTTTACATCTATAAAATTTCACTTAGTTGAAATTTTCCTTTTAAATAACTTGTATGTGTTTTGTATTTTAACTTCTTAACTTCAATTATTCTATACTGAACATTTATATAGTTTCGATTCCTTCTTAAAAATCAAAATATATACACATTTTTTGCATATGCCATATTCTATATTAAGAGTTAGATTTATGTCTATAGTCTAATTTAGTTTCAAGTTCATCAAAACACAGTATTCTAATTTAAAGAAATTCAATTGTGGAGATTAATTTAATGTCATCACGGGAATAAAAGAATGGTTTCTTTCTCACAACTTTTTTTGGCAATTTAATGTGCTACTAGTTTCCTGACTAAAAAAAGGACCAGATCCTAGAACTACCAGAACTGAATTGATAAATTCTTGTGGCTCATTCTAGTTGCCTGAGAATGTGAAATAAAAAATAAAAACAATTGTTTCTAGAAATAAACTATTTTTTTATTTTGTTAAATAAATTCTACTACTATTGCAGCAATATGTCAAGATAATATATTAAATTGTATCTAACATGAAAATCATAATTAGTGGTCTATTATTGTTGTGAATTTACCAAGAAATATAATTGTCCTATTAGAACGTATGAGATAAATATGTGGTCTCTTGTTTGCTATATTCTCACCATATTGTTAATTACTAACATGCTTTGGGTTAAGGTAAGAATATATTATATCTTTGGGAGTATAATATTCCGTTTTAGTGTTGTGTTGCATGTTGCTACTGAGACTGTTTCAGTGTTTGATTTAACACAAAGTGTTGCAATAAGAGCCGTGTATACGGAGTATATACCTAATTGTTGAGGGAATAAGTTTATATAATACTTGTTTAGGGTTAACTGGTAGAGTGGCTTTGTAGACCAATATGTGACCTATTTATTCAAATTTGCTGATATGCATTTATGAAATGAACCTTTAGTATTATCACAAAGAAATGATTTCATTTATGAATTTATAATTTGGCAAAGTCTAGTGCAGAATCACATTAGATATCTTCAGGTTGTATGTCGGATTTCCGGGTGTACTTCTCGTTTAGAATAAGATATTTTTATACAGGGTGTTTCAAAGTTAAGTGTAAATTGGACAGAAGACACCTTGATGGTTCTAAATCAGTCAGCATTGATGTATCTAACTTATTTGCTGAGATACAGGCAATTTGTTGATTTTGGGAGAATATCTCTTTCGTCATAACTTTCGCACCATCTTATATAACAGATTTATACTTGTTAAATGTGTTTCATTTATTTCACTTGACAAAATCTCATATAAACCAATATCGAAATCCAAGTCCGTTTTGTTTTTGACTTTCTGAAAATTTTATCTTCGATAAATTAACTTCTATATAAAAAAGTCTATTTGACAGTCACATTTTTGTCACTTTGACAGCGATAAATAAGGTGCATCGTTTTTATCACCGATAAACATGCCTGTTCCTCAAAAGCAGAGTACATCTAGTAGTCGCACGTCACTTTAAAATCTGTACTGTCAGCTATAATTGTTAAGTATTGTGGAAACTATACAGTACAATATGAGTCGTTTTGGGAAAATTTCGACTGAACAAATTACAAAAAACATAGAAAAATCTCATTAATTTATCTCGCCAAAAAACACTCGAGCTTTTCTTTTATGGATAAATTTCTTTTTAACTCAAAATTTTGCCAATCAGTATTTTTGCTGGAAAAACTGACATTTGACAAAATCACTCGACCCCCGGTCTCGCGATTTTTTCATGTCAGTTTTTCTTATAAAATCACTGATTGGCAAAATTATTTCGTTAGAAAGAGAAATTTATCCGACAAAAAAAAGCTCTTGCGATTTTACTGTTGATAAAAGTTGATGCATGTTCTCAAACAAAAAAGGGGCTGCACAAATGTATGTTACTCCTGGCGCTTAGGTCAAAAAATTTATTTTTTTGAAATTGTCCTAAGAGTAAACTACCTTTATTTTTGAAGATATCGAAAAATATTATTTAAAGAAGTTGCTTATAATGCGAAGATATATCCAGATATCCAATTTGGGTGTTCTATTTTAAAAATAATAATTTTCCACTTTTTTACGCACCTAATTCCTGAACTATATTTTTAAACCTTTTCATGTTATTAATACTTCTCTTTATTTATTAGTTTTAGTCTGAGTAATGGATGAAAATCCGTTTTGAAGAACTTTTAGCAGTACTTTTTTGACCAAATGAATATTTTGGGAAAAAATGCTGAATTTCTTGGTGCATAGTTGTTCTCTTTTTTTTCTAATGTTAACTTTCTCGAAACTTTTTAACATAAATGGCTAAATAAAACTCTTTTTAGGTGATTTACATTAAAAAATTTCGAAAAGTTAACATTTTAAAAAAGAGAACAACTATGCACCAAGAAATTCAGCAACTTCTTCCCAAAATATTTATTTGGCCAAAGAAGTACTGTTAAAAGTTCTTCAAAGTGGATTTTAATCCATTACTTAGTCTGAACTATTAGATAGAGAGAACTATGAATAACAGAAAAATATTAAAAAATATAGTTCAGGGATTATGAGTAAAAAAGTGGAAAATTTTTATTCTTAAAATAGAACAGCCAAATTTGAAATATAGATATAACTTCGCATTCTAAGCAACTTCATTAAATAACATTTTTCGATGTCTTTAAAAATAAAGGTAGTTTACTTTTGAGGCATTAAATGTTTGTAAGATAATACTATTTATACAATAATAGCTTTGTCAAGTTAGTACAGTCAGTCTACTATTTGACCCAAGAATAATTCCTACAAGAGATTTTATTTTTTTATATTCAATTGATATTTTCCACAAAAATGTAGGGTCCGCTACGAGAGCCATGTTGAAAAAATGACAGTTAAAGGAAGAAGAAAATTGTTTAAACAAATGATTTGGTAAATTTTATGATCTACAATATTTGTAATAGCCAGTTGCTACATAGGAGCAACGAGGACAGAGGTAATTGCAAAAATGTGCAGCGAAGCACAAATTTTCACCATTCTGAAGGCTGTAAATAGTAAAATATTAATAATAGAGAAAAACAGTTTAAATAAAAATCGAAGAAGATGCATTCAACAGAATGGAGACCACTTTGAACAGTTATTATACTCTTTGCAAATACGAAAACGAAGAGTATATTGCATTTGATCGGCACATTTCTAAAATCGGCAACATCGTTCGTAGACAAAAAAATTTCATATCATTGGGTTAGTGAACGAAATCTGAATGAAATATCCCTCTGTTTGTCTGTTCAGCCGTCTTGTTTTTGTAAGCACGATAACTTAGGAAAGAAAAGTACTTTTGCATTGAAAATTGGAAAGGAAGTTAGTGTTAGAAAGAGAAAGAACCCAATTCTTTTTTTAACAAAATCGATCAGTAAATAGAAAAGTTATTAATTATTTAAATTTGAAAAAAATGTATTTGAATAAAAATCAAAAACATTTTTGTTTTTTAGTTTTCGTAATTAAATAGAAATCTGGTGAAATGATATTATGAATGATTTTAATATCTATTTATATACAGGGTGTTTCTTAGTAACGTGTTAATATTTCAGGGTGTGATTCCTTAGATCATTTTATGAAGAAAATTTCATATGAACATATGTCCGCAACAGCTTAAATTTCTTGCAACAGGTAGAGTGTTGAATTCTTTAAATCATTATTTTTTGGTATGTGTTAATGTGATATAAAACCACATATTTTAGTTAGAAAAGTTATTTTATCGCTCCACCAGTGGCGTCCTCTGATATTTTTTACCAAAAAAGTGGTACGCCACTGACATTTTTCCATGCGGATATTTTTTTCTGATTACCCCGGTCAATTCTACATAACAACGGTCTCTTGTGTTTTTCTCGTCAGACGCACAGTTCTTGATTAAAGCAATGAAATTCAAATTGAAACTAATTTTATTATTAACATTGATAACACAGGCCTGCGGCCAAAAAAATTTTTTTAAAATAATAGGTGATCTTTATAGATTTTTGGGTGCTGAATCGGTTAAAAATAATAAAAAAATTCACCCTCAGTTTTTTTTGCAAATTTCATTTTTTCTGTATGAAATTTTTAGTTGAAAAATAGCCTCACACATATTTCCCTAGTTCTTTTTTTTATTGGAATATGGATTCATTGAAATGGGAGCAGTGCTGGATTACCCTATACGCTAATTACGCATGTGCGTCAAGCGGTAGATTTTTAGGGCCGTCAGACAAAATCCGAATAATAAAAATTCGCTCGACTGCACATCTTGCATTTATAACTGTGTAACTTGTAACCTATGAATGGATATAATTTTTTCCCTAACATTATTTTTAGGATTTGACAATAATAATTAATAAGTTTTAAGAAGTGTATCGTTCTCCTCAGTCCTGGGTGATATTATATACATAAAAAACGTCAGCGTCTTGAGTGGCGGTACAATTTGTACCGACATTCAAAGACGCTGACGTTTTTTATGTAAAATAATGACAAAATATCACCAAGAACTAAACACATACAGGTACATATATATTTGTATTTGAATATTTGTATTGAGGCACTGCCAGGTTTGCGTAAAGCGGCAAATACTTTAAGTAACAATCGAAGCTTTTCCATGAAGAGGGAAAGGAAGTACAGAGCCATCAATATGGATTAAATTAATTGAAAATACATTAACAGTGCCTTTCGTTGTAAATAAACTTAATTTTGAATAATAAAACCATTTTAAAAATTTTTAAAACATCTCTACATTCCAAAATAGCCATATTCATACCTATGAGGTTCAAAATATTGAGTCGAGTTGCGGAAAAACGGTGGGTGATGGAGAAAAACTGATGTCATTTTCGGAATCAGCACCCTTAAAAACTGTTAGAATCACCCTAAATAATAAAAAAAGTTTTCTTATTGAGATCGGCGGATCTTGCTGGCCATTGCTGAGGTCCTCTGCGACCTCTCCAACTATTAGGATAAACCACATTTAAATGATCGCGAACAATTATTACGCTGAAATGAACAGGAGCTCCATCGTGCATGTACCACATTTGATTCCTCAACACAATTTGTACGTCTTCAAGTAACACAGATATGCAGTATAGTTAGCAGTTAAAATTTGTATGACATATATCGTTGGAAAGAAAAAAAAGTAACACCATTTTGTCATATCCTGCCCTAAGATTCATTCTTTTTATTTTTGTACAAGAGTATATATGTCAAAAACAATTGCGTTTTTCGAATTTTTTTATACATATTATTATTCTTCGTCTTCGTCTTTGCTGTCAACTTTTCACAATTCACAGAAATTGGGATAGCTCTTAATAAACTTTTTTCTTCCACAGTAGATATTACGCAAGATATTTGGCGTGGCTCTGGTAAAATGAACAGACTGTATGTATGTAAAATATACTTCAGAAATCACGTTTTATAAACTGCGCCACGTGTTATTCTGTCTCTTCACCAGAACTCCCTAGACATTTGTATATTATAAAATGTAGAGCAATATGCCATACTTCAATATCCTACGCTGGAACTTTTAGACTTAAAACTAAATTTACCCATTTTGCTGCAAAATATTAGGGTTCTCTTTTAGATTAAATAGCATACGATATCATGCAAAATTATATATTCCTACAATTTATAGCTAAACTTTAGTTTAGTTCTATAAACTTTGTTCTATCTGTGTTAAGTTTAAGAAGAAATACTAAATTTAAGAAGGAATATTATGTTATTAAATTTTTCTGAAAAAATTTTACGTACGTGCAATTTACAGGGTACATTAAGTTTATTTTTGTAGATTTAAATACACTTTTTTGATAAAATGAATTTTCGTATGTAATATAACTAGTGCTTTGATTTTTCGGTAAAATTTTTTCAAGAGCTTTTGGAAACTTAACTAGAGAAAAAAATTAGAGATAAAATTTAAAAGCACGAGCGGTATTTGTGAAGAATATTTTACGAACAAATTCATTAAATACATAATAAACATATCTTTAAGTTTTGCCGTTAATTGCCTCCAAATGCTTTCTTGGAATTTTTGATATTTACTGACCTTTCGTTTTTATATCATTATTTATAGGGATTGCAATACCGGTTAACCGGTTAACCGGTTAACCGGTTATTGGGACAAAAAACACATGATGATAATTACCGGTTATTTTAATTTTTTACCGGTTATTTCGGTAAATTCTAAACTTACGATATGTCACGTATTCAACGTTTATATTTATGTCAGTGACTACTATTCACTAAATACAGAGTGACTGTCCCAACACTGAGCACTTTTAACAATAAATAAACAAATAATATTATAAAAAGTAAAACCCAGACACCAAGCTCTAAGAAATACAAGTAAGAGAGACATTGACAATATCGTGCGATAGGAAATTGAATATTTCACTGCCGTAAATATCCGTGGCATACATTTAGAAGTATGTTATTACCAATTCTTATTAACTTATCGACCCACCAATATCGATTGAGGAAGGACATCTTCAGCTGGTGGTATTCTATGCACAAATATCAGACAACTAACAGATATAGCTTTGAAAAACTAACCCTTTTAACAGGCCGTTTTTAAAAAATATTGTATTTTTAGATTAGGTATTCAGTAAATGCTCTATTTGAGTTTATGTTTATAATTTTTGTTATTTAAGTTGATATTTTTGTTATTTGCGGAATAATTATTTATTTAAATTTATTTCATTTATATTTTTTCCTTTTGATAAAAAACCTTTGGTTTGCTCATTATATTAAATTTACGTATATAATAGTATATTATTCAACGAACATATAATGATGGCTATTATTCACGAGGGTGAAGTTTAAGACACGAGCCGTAAGCGAATGTCGTAAATCACCAGAGTAGCCATTACATGCGAGTAGAATACTATACTTTGTCCACGACTATTAGATATTTTTATTAAATTGCTTACTGAAGAAATTAATTAACGAATTATTTATATTATTCTTTTTGAGTAATATGTAAAATTATTGTAAATAACGTTGACGTTTAAATTTAATTTGACATATAACGGCCTACTCAATCAAATTTTAAAACGAAATTGTATGCTAAAAGAGGGTTTGTTTCTGAAACGCTAAATAGTTATCTATTCATAAATTTGATAATAACAGTAAAATTGTTCACACAATTGTAGCTATGACAGTTAACGAATAATTAATTATATTTAAGGTTTCAGAAACTAGCCATAAATTCTACTAAAAAGTTGCGAGATTACACTCGAATTGAAAAAATACCTGCCCGTGACTTCTTATAAACAACTGACTGTCCTTATTATTCACTAATGAATACTGAAATCATTATTCACTGCAGGGAAAAATGGATAGCATTATCTTTGAGGAAACACATACATAATGAGTACATTATTTAATAGTCGTGGGCAAAAATTTTTTTTGTCAAATTTAGATAATTTTGTACATGGAAAAAGATAATTGCCATTTTCGCCACCCTAATCATTCATTCTAAAAATTACCGGTAAATACCGGTTAACCGGTTATTTCCATTTTTATTTACCGATTTACCGGTTATTAAAATTTCCGGTAAATTGCAATCCCTAATTATTTATGATTACATAATAGTTATTTATGCAACCAGTTACGAAAAACGCTATTTTGTGTAATGAGTGGAATTTGCGGGACGAGAGATGCGAGATTCCGCAAAATAACACGAGTTACACAAGATTGTCTTTCGAAACGTGTTACATACATGATTTTTTCTAATTTTAAAAGTCTAAAAACCCTTTAAACATACGTGAAATAGGTTTATTTAATGATCTTAAAAATTAAGTAATCTTTTTCATAGTTACCTTTGCTGCTATCACACATTATAATTTTAATGTCAAAATTGACAGACGTTATTTAGCCAAGTAATAATATTATTTGAAATCCTAATTTGATAACGTAAGGTAAATTATATTAATGAAAACGTTTTGTTAGCATATCTTGAAGGAAAGAGAAATTTAAAAGCTTCCACTTTATGGACTCAGTATTCCATTTTGTGTTGAATAAACATTGTTTCTTTTTCTTTTTGAGAGTTGTTTATCTTTCCTCATTGATGACATAACGAACTTTTCGTCACCAGTTACGTAAAATTTTACTTTTCATAACTGGTTACATAAAGTAGGTCGTTTTGATACTTAAGTCAGTTTTGAAAAGTGTCACTTTATGTGTCAAAATTAGACAAAGATATATTTCTTACGCGAGTCGCTCTAGTAGTAAAAAACAATGTAATTATAAGTATTTAACAAACGCAGCTGCGAAAACTTCCGAGAAATTCCACATATTTTAAATGTAAGGACAACCAAGAAACAAAATAATTAGTTGAAATCATATATATTGCAATACATAGACTGGCCCAAAGTCGCTCCAGAGTTCTCGCGCATACTTTCATTACATGACGAACTATATGTAACCATTATACTCTTCGCAGGATTATTGCACTTTATATATAATTGTTGAACATCCTATAGTATATACTCCTCGCAAATTTTTGAAAATAAGTTAAATTTTTTATGTGTAATTGCGCATCATCTGATGATTCTATCTTAACTAGCGAAACGTTCGTTAGTACACTATGCAGTATTTCTGTATTTGTAGAATCTTAGAAGATTACAACTCTCTTAATATATAATTTTTTCTAAAAATGTTTCATAACTCTTATATTTACTAACCGATTATTTTCAACAATAGGATTCCTGCTTCTGCCAACACTAATTTACTGTCCAAATTTCAATAAGATTGGACGTTTCGTTCTTCTACTATCGTGTTTACAAGAAACGTGATGGACAGACAGATGGAGAGACAGATACACAGACAGAGATTTTGAAAGTTGTTCAGAATTCGTTTATGAGCACAATTAAATGAAATTGTTTTTTCTACGAGCGCTATTTACGGTTTCAGGAATGTGCCGACCAAATCAATATACTCTTCGTTTTCATATTTGCGAGGAGAATAATAAGGACAGAAAGAGCACTACTATATTGACCAATGTTCCGTCCATAGACATTATGTGTCTATGGCCCCGCTGTCAGAAAAGAAAATGAACTATTGTTTCTGTGGTGCAATCTACTAGTTCTACCAGAACCATATTCAAGACAGTATCAGAGAACTTACATCACAGATAAGCGACAGCAAGGCTTCCCGCGTTAACCGTTTTCGTACGCGCATGTGCGAGACAGGTTGTGTAGTTGTCAATATATTATATTATTATTATTATCATTAATTATATTTAATATGTGGTATAGTAACATATTATACTGAATTGCTTTCAGTGTACATCAAACTTTAAAGTTCTCTCAGTGTAAGAGGTTGTGTTTCACTCATGTACAATGCCATTAGAACCAGGCCAGCAAATATCAAAAGAACCAACGATATTGTCGCTTCTTTGTGGTGTAAGTTCTCTGACAGTATGTACGCCAGTGAATGTTAAGAGTTATTATTATATTAATTTGTTTACTCGTATATATTTACCTATTTAATCCTTATTTTTAATTTAAGAAATTTAAAAATTAAGTTATGGCTGTTTAGTTAGTCGGGTACTCTCTCTGACGTTGAATAAGTTCTAAAAATTATAATGTACAGTGCATAGTTTTGAGATAATAACGTATTATTACTTTATGATGAATTAGTGCTACATTTTTCTCTTCTTCCCGGAGTCAATGCCTATGTTTATGTTAATTGTGTTTACAGATCTAAAAATTGACTTGCCTGCTTGGTAGGGATTTTTATTTAAATAGTTGCTGCAGCGATAATTATTTTATGAATTGAAGATATATTTAGCTTGTACTTGTATCAGATATATTACAACGTTTACATGTTATTTTTACTTGAAGAATCTTCTGTCTGATAAAATTATAAGAATCGAACTAACAAGTTAAGTAATGAATTTGAAATATAAAAGTGGAACAGACCATGTAACCGAAATTGCTATTTTATCATCTACAGGGTGTCATTAGTTTCATGTCGTTAAAAAAAAAACTGGTAATGTGGACCGACTAGACAAATAAAAACCTATATATGACTTTTTCCTCAAACATTTTGATTGTTAAAGTAAGAGATATTTAAAAACCACTGCTCTTCTGAACATAGAAGTTTCTTACTTACTTTTAAAAAGTCATAAAAAAGTTTTAAGATTACGTTTGTGTCCTAGCCGTCGCGTAGTCTCAAACAAAGAAGCGCGACACTTTGATGGGATCGCATTAGCGTGTTTGATGATCAAGGGTGCCGACATATGCGACGATACAAAGCCTACCCCAATATTCCAGCAGTTCTCAAACAATATTACTAAAAATTTTGAAAATTTTTTTCATTTTTTTCCCTCAAAACTATGGGTTTTAGAACTCGTGTTATATAAGATTTTTTTTGTTCATCTAGTCGTCCCCCTCCATAAGTTTTTTTAATGACATGAGGCTAATTACACCCTGTATATTAAATTAATAAATACAGACTTAACATTAAAAAATTATCATTTTTATACTCCTCTTCTTAAATACTTTCCTGTAGCAGTTTCCGCAAATATTAAAATTATAGTATATTAGAGATGATGCTAACATACCTGGTGAAGTGCGCACCGAATATAGTATTCGAGTGCACTATTCACTGTTTTGTTGAAACAGAAAGAAACAAACTTCGTTGTTATTTGAAACCAAAATTTTCAAAGCAACCTCTAAAATATTTCTACGTTGATTCCCTCATCGAGAAAGTCATGATAACGCCACTGAAGGAAGTTAAACGGCAATTACTGTTACTGAAATTGGAATTAGGGAACTAAGTTCAGGGATTTAACTATATCAAGTCCATTACCTTAATTATAGGTCCAAAAGTTGTATAAGGCTATCATCATTTATTGCGATCTGTCCTTTATTTGAAATACGAATAAATCTAATAATATTTAATGATTTCACCCCGCAGTCGTAATTAACCAGTTAGTCATTTCATATACTGGTCGTATTTTGTATTAATGTTAGCATTTAAATTGATAAATTATGCAAATAAACGATTAACGTGAACATAATTTTAAAGTGTTGTGTCAAATCAAATGAAAAAACAGAATTATTGAGTGCTCCGCTTATTCCAAAACCTTTATTTTCAAGAAAATGGCCAAACTGTAACTTACACATATCTGAAATCATTGACATGCAAGTTCAGACAGATGCGTTGGAGTTATTGAAAGCGATATGTATCAGAACCGTTGCTTTGGCACTATTCAGTAGTTGTATTTCTGACAAAACAATGTGTTGAGCTGAAAGACACATATAGTGAGTTGAAAAATAGCTAAATACGACATGCCACAAGGACCTCTATTATGCCAGAACTTTTAATATATATTTTAATGATCTAATTTCAATTTGAAGCAGTCAGAGTGGAATAATTATAACTTACACCGTAATATGACCAGGGCTCGGAAATTTTATCTCGGCACCAGAGACGGCTCTATATAGACATAATATTATACTGCAAACACCTACTGAAACATTCAGAAAAACGACAAAATGGTGAAATATTCATCATTGCCAGCTTCAATGTATTTTGGCAATTTTAACCTAAAAACGGCAATGGTTCTTACAAAAACATGTTATACGTATCTAGCAAATAAAACCATAATTTTGAATCAAACACATACCTGTTCTGTTTAATATATGTGGCGTGTTTATTATGCTTATTTTCATAATAATTAAATATAAAAACCCAATAAGCTGCTGGCAACATAAAACATTTTCTTCCCAATAATATAAACTATTTTTATATACTATTAAATCATACATAACAAACAAAGTTAAGGATTAATGGCATAAAACTGCCATGTACCGTGGGCAGCACATATGTACACAAAGTGATAAAGTGACTTATTTCATTTTAAAATGTCAATACGTAACCTACTTTCATCGTAAATCTACTACATTTGTGAAACGTATTTTTTCTAATTTTAGAAATTACTCTTCTAATGCCAATAATTTTAACATTAATTAACCTTAACAAATGTACTAAATTATTAAATTATTTTAATCTTTTTTATTTTAATTACCTAAAGACATAGTTGATTCTTTTACAATTGCAGTATTGAAGGCATTCGATCCTGACCGAGTGTCAACATTAGATGCCAGTGTACGGCGGTGCTTTTATATGTTTTTTACTAATGCAGTTTTATTATCTCCTTTTATTAGGCGACGCCGCCAAAATTGTGAAACATTGCTTTGACAAAATCCTTTTTACAATACCTATACTGTGATAATTTTGAGCATTTACGTCAACATTTAATAAAAGGAAAGAGTAGACCAGTACCATTCCATCCTAAAAAGTCCATATATCCGTTGTAGTGAAACATATTAAATCCCGATGACGTCACTTAATAACTGCACGCATTGTGCTTGGTCATTTCTCCCGCTCTCTCTCCGTCCAGGCTAGGAGAGCTGCCAGCGGAAATCAAGACACAAAGACAGTCCAGCCTACGTTATCACCGATGCACAGAAGGAATAGAGTTCCCCACTCTGGCTTTGGCGATTTTTGTTCTAGAATCCGACCAAACCACTAGCCAGAAACTTCAGTCCGTACCGACCGACCATCGTGACCACACGTGCCAGGAAGAAAGTGAGTAGTAAGAGTAATAATAATAATAATAAATAACGACTTGGCTGATATTAGAGACTTGTACTATTATTTCTGTTTATTTTTACTAATTTTTACTCTTTTACGGTTACTTCTTGTACCTGTGGGTATCTTGAGTCTTCTGGTTACTTGGGTATGTCGTGGGCATAAGGTTAGTGCTTCTGGGAGGACGAAATTGTTTATTTTCGCCGTTTTCACTGGTTCACGGTTAACTCGTGGGTCCTCGGGGTATACGGAGTCTTTTTGTTACTTGAGTCCATCGTGGGTTAGCACTTCTGGGATTTCTGGAGTCTTTTGATTGATTGAGAGATCAGTCCGTACGACGCGCCGTCCTAACTATACATTGTTTCAGACCAGGGGACAAGATTATTTATTTTTGCCGCTTTTACTGTTCTACGGTTAACTCTTTTGTTTTCGGGATACCCGAAGTCTTTTGGTTGCCTGAAAAGATCAATGCGTACGCCGTACCAATCTTACGGGGTTTCAGACCAGGAGTTGCAGAAAGTGTTTAACTAATCCTATGCATTTTCAACGCTAAGGGTAATACGTATTAGCCAAGTCTGACACATATCGTTAATATTTTGTTATGTAATTATCCATTGTATTGCTCTCTCTTTCATAATATGTAAACAGAGTTTGTAACCTAATCCATTCCGCCGCTTGCTCTGTTAACCTGTCACTCCCTATCATCTCGCACCGTTAGCCTTATATCACCGTCACTCGACCGTACGTACCATCATAACACCGCCTGGCTTCCGCCTGGCGCAGCCTAAACTCTAATATCACCGTGGCCAGATCATAGTCTGAGGTTTATAATTCCATGTGGCAACAATTAATTTTGTGTACATAATATATTTGGTTTTGTAGCATTAGTAAATAAAGGTAAATTGTAGTCCGAATTGTGTGTTTTACTGCTGTGTGTGAAAGTCTAATATTCCCTACTTTGACCCACTGGGTTAATACCCAGTAATCCGTTTCTCCGCTGTAATTACTCCAGTCCTACTGTACCGGCTGCGGCTGTTTGAGGGTAGTGGTGTGAGGTTTAAAAAAGAAACTGGCTCCCAAGCAACTGATCTATAAGTACCGCTGTTGCTAAGGTGCCAAAAGTGACACTTCTCGGTCTCACCGGGAAGTACGTCACAATTCATTATTGAAAAACTTGAAATAATCTTATAATTCATGTTTTTGAAGTCGTTGAATTCGAACCTGAAATCAAATTAATGTTTTTGACACTTGGGAGCTGTTACTGTACCTCTGCGTATGACGCATATATACGAATATTAATGTTATTAAAATACGCTTAAAAAATATGTGACTCAAAGGGTTATGGAGAACGGTATTTACTGGTTTTAGGGTTTCAGCCTATATCAATTTATAGGAGATATACTACACGCAAACAAAAAATTCGTCAAAGCGGCAGACTCCTTTGCAAGTATTTAAAAAAAAAAACGTTGACAGCTCAAAATTTTACTTTAAGAGCGATTTTTTATCGTTTCGTCACACTATGGCGATTATTGTGCTTTCCCAAGTAATGATTCAATACATTAGTCCATTTCTCAGATTATGTTTATCTTGAATGTTGTGACTTACTTTTCGGTGAGGCCGAAAAGTGTCACTTTTGGCACCTTAGCATCGGTTCGGTTGCTAGGGCGCCACCTTTACAATTTTTACGTGGGGCAAAGGTCCCACACTAGCCACTTAACACAGCCTGTTAAAGTAGGGCTGAGGTAACTACAGTGGAGAAAACAGTAACTTCCAGTGGGTCAATTAGGAAATTTAGACTTTCACACACACACAGTAAAACTCACAATTCGGTAAAAAACAAATATCTATTTATTTCTTATACTCTACAATGCTATGTACACTTAAGCTACCAACAGATTTTATATGTAAGGAACCAAAATATAAGGATCCAGGCTATGATACTATAACGGTTACGTGAGGTGTTACGATGAAATTGCGGTGTTACGGTGATGTTACTTGGACAGACGTTAGCAACGCAGCGGTATGGCAGTAGTGGCGGTACTATGCTAATGACATACGGTGACCGGGGCGGAACGAATGGCGGTGACAGGGACAGAGCAAGAGGTAGAATCGGTCTTGTTACGGACAGTAGTTAGATACCAGGAAGGAGTAAGCAAAAAGATGATATACAGTACAATGGCAACAAAAGGATGCCCTAGGCGTCAGCTTCGTCAAATACGCAGTAAAATTAATTAGAGTGAGCCAGTGGATAAAGAAAATGCAAGTGAATACCCGAGTAACAACTTTTATGGTAGATACGCTGGTTTCTCCGGACAGTGTAGATGAATCCGGAGCTACCAACGGTGCCTTTTCACATCCACGATATACCCAAGCAGGCAGTTGAACCTAGGTACCTCGAGAACACGAGAGTTGGCAAGATGCCAGTAAATACCGGATTGACAATTTTTATATTGAATACGCTAGTTTCCCCGAACAGTGCAGATGAATCCGGAGTTCCAACGTCGCCTTCTCACATCCACGATATACCCAAGCAGGCAGATGAACCTGGGTACCTCGAGGACACGAAAGTAGGCAAAATGCAAGTAAAAATCCGAGTGATAACTATATGGTGTATACGCTGGTTCCTCCGGACAGTGCAGATGAATCCGGAGACCCCAGTGATATCAAGTCTACTTCCACGACATATCCAAACAGTGCAGATGAATCTAGATACTTCTAGGAGGCGCAAGATGTATACATACAACAAAACAAGCGAGAATAAGTGAATGATACGTTATATACAGATACCTAACATTAGCCAAATCAATACCTCCGTTAAACTCTCTCCTGGTTGTGCTGGTCTGGGCGGTCTTACTGCTGGATTTAATTTGGGCAGAGCACGTCCGGTGCGGTTGGTCGGTCGATGAAGACTGGCTTACCGTCTCGCGTTAAACTGCTAGCTCTCCTCTCTAAACGTAAGAGTAGAGTGAGGATATGTGCGAGCGCGTGCGTATGAGCAGGTAGAGCGGCCTGGTTATAATTTTGTATAAGTTGTTGAAAGACTAAATATTTTTACCTATTTTGATGCGTTGTTGGGGCTGCCACACATCCACTCTGGTTGCCGAATCCCGTGGAACTGACTTGCCTTCGCGGTGGCCGCGGATAGTATCTGTCGATGCTTGCGCGCGCCTTTTACTACCTGGAGGTGTACTACAGCACTTACGATGTGAAAATCGCGGTTTGTGATTTTTAAAACATGAATATGAATAAACAACGGCGCGGCGCCTTAAATGGGTACACAATTTAGAAGTATCAAAGCTTGGGGTTTCACAAGTAATATAAAAATATATTTTAATGTAAAATTCGGGCTAGAAAATTGCTTCGTTACAATGTATTGTTTTTATATATTTTATATCAAGAACAGGTTTGATGAATTTAAATTTATTTAAAAATCTTATTAAGATCTCCAATGCTTAGGCACTTGCCCTTTAAATGCAATGTGAACTTATAAAACTGAATTTTAGTTATTTAATATCGAAAAGGTAATGTATTCTGTAAGTAATTTTATATAAAAAAATTCGTAAAATTTTGGTTTTTGAAAAACTTTTCTTGAAATAGTCTTTTATATTTTCTAAATCTAATTCAGCTATAGTTTTCAATTGTGCCCAAGAAGTTGCAGTATAATAAAGCGCTGTATCTTGAGTGAAATTTTTCTAGTTCTAATTAAAAAATCAGCTCAATATTATTACCTGCAAGTCAATCCGATTTGTAAACAAGGTAGGGCTCAAGAAGATCCTTTGTGAGGCACCATATTTCACAAACTATTATTTACTTTGTTTTCTATCACATTGGTAGCTCTTCATTAGCGATGCAGGCATATCCCTAAGTCTCACATTTTTTAAAACATTTATATGATGTGACAAATAGAATCGGGTGTAAATAGAAATCAAGGAAAACATGAATACTGTGTTTGCAATTTGGAACTGACCGATACATTTCCTTTGTTAAACATGCAATTGTATTCTGCGATGACTAAATAAAGGAAGCGATTTAAAAAATCTAAAACATTAGGTAATCTACCTTGACAAGTGGTATATTATCCAAGTAACATTAAAGTACTCAGCTAAATTACGGGTCATAGTATAATGAAGAGGCCATTTTGGTGATTAACTTTAACGCTACCTTTTATTCTAAATTACTTCGTTTTGTATTTATACCATTCATAATATTCATTTCAATTAACTCCCTCGAATGACAAACTTCTTCGTAGTTGCAAGCTCGACTTTAGCATGCTCGTTTAATGTTTCATTTTTGTCTCTAGTTAACACTAATGGAAAAGACAAAGAATTTTAGATAAGCCGTTGAGTTATTTAATTTGCATGAATAAATTATACACAAGATTTCTCAAAAGTGTCTCATTTGGTGAATCCAGTAACAAATATCAAATAAAATGATCAGTTTTATTTTTATACACTTACAATTAGTTTCAAGTAACAAGAATCTATATTTTTTATGATTTATCGAAATTTCGGCCATTACTTGCAAGTGCATCCGATTTCAGCTTGTCATTGATTGATGTATATCTGCCAAAACGTAGAATGCATATGAAAAATTGCAGTATAGTTCATAACTAGTTCAACTAGGAGTTCCATTTCGATGGGAGCATGATGCACGGGAATACAAGAACATAATTACATTATTATCTCTTCTTTAATATCCCATCCGCTTGGCGGCAAGCAATCGTGGCATTATGTCTGATTATTGACATTTTTAAAATATGATTTGTGGTTTGACCAAACCATACTTCAAATTATTAATCACGGTGTTTTTCTTCTGCTAGAGATCCTTTTACATTCGATATGGATGTTCTATGAATTATTAGGTGCAACGCTTTTTATATTTATCACAACTCAAATTAACTTGGTACGTTATGATGGCATAAGAATATTGCCATTTTCGCTATTATGATACACATGTCAACAAATTATATGGTACAAAAAATCACCGAGATACAAGCTGCTTTTGCTACATTTGGACCGCTGTTTCGGACAATATTGTTAAATAGTCCAAATCTCTTTAGGGCCAAAGGGGAATATTATTTTGCAGAATTAAAAAAAGATTTCTGGCAATCTGACATTATTTAACGACTAAAAGGTAACAAAAAAATCAAAGGTTCATGTATGCATATGACTGATCTTAAGAAAGATGATAATGTATTTTGTAAGCTGTATGTGGAGAGTCAGATTAGAAAGACAGATATGACAAAACTTTTTGATCGTTGTTCACTTTTAATAAGTGGGTTTGGAAGAAAACTGATGTTTTCTATTTACTCCATGGAAATCAAAGTGCTGAAGGAAAATGAGACGAAGATAGAATTGTCTGTTATTCAGCCTTGCTATAATTGTTATTAATTCCTTGAAGGCATACACATCAATGATACTTTCTGAGTAGCGCACGAAAGTATTTTTACTTCCCATAAACTCTCGTCTCCTGAAATGTGAAAGACATAGTGTTTGATGGGTACTTGTCAGATAGCCTTAAAGCCATACGATTCTGCCAAAGGTTTGCAGCTAGTTTTTATGAAGAGACACTTTTCATAGTAGATACTTATGTATTATTTGACAAGCCAGATGAAATGCTTGCAGACGAATGCTCTATACTCAAAAAAATCGAGCCGTGGAAAATATAGCTCGAATTGAAATGAATCGACATCAAAAATGAGCAATGCTTCAGGTGAGTATTTGGAGATAGCGCTTGCAAATTCAACTGGACATACCTAATGCGACCAGTTGGGGATGGAAGACATCAAAGTCGGTTGATGATGGACGTGGGATTAAAACTATGCATGCAGAGAGCTGCGACATGGCGATTTTGTTTTCTCCATTTGTTAAAAGAGACGTTAACATACAACAAGCGATCGGCAGCTGGATGTCTGATTTGATCCAAGCAAGCAGTGGGCACCAGCCAGTGCAAAACTGACAAGGGAAATTTAGAGAAGTACAAAACAACACGAGAATAAATGAAGTTGTTGTAACAATTTAAATAAATATGTTAAGTCTATATTATAACAAAGATAGTATTAATAAAAAATATTAGGTTTGCAATAAATATTATTTTAGTAAGAAGAAATGTATGAGTTAAAATTATATTGCTAACAAGTAAAAACTTTAATGATAAGGATTTAGCTTTAGGTAACGCAAAAATATCTGCAGATTTGTAAAATCTAGATGCGTTCATATATTCATAAATGATTAAATTGTAAAAAAATAAGTAAAAAATTCATCGAGTTACCTGAAGATTAATTTAAATTATATGAATAATCGCCTCGAAATGAGTACGTTCCACCCTCCCTTATAAACCTTATTCCAGAGATCCGTTCTGGCACAACACAGCAGAAGTGACAAGCAGAGAGCTCAGTAAAGTATGAAGGAAGGGATGACCAGAAAAAACTTACTTTAAACATTGTGACTCAATCACCCAGGAGACGGAAACTAGACGTGTTCATATAATCGTTTCGGGGGAGATCATTCATATATTTTAAATTAATCTTCAGGTAGGTCGATTAAATTTTCAATATATTTATTTATGGTTACAAAATATGTTTAAAAATTTTATTAATACGACCAATAAAAAATGGGTCAAAAACTTTATTTTTTTTAATTGCCTTATTTATTTTAACCTCGGCGAAGTTTAACTAATGCTATTCCATCAGGACGGCAAGATGAGACACGGTTACCCATCCAAGTGACGGACTCGTCCGGCGTGCCTTCACTTCGTCAATCGAGGTTCTTGCCACTGGAACCGGTACCGTACCTCACCTCACCTTATTAATTTTACACACTTCTTTAAATTAGCTGCTGTTCTTCTTCGATTTAGCAGACGTCTAAGCGGTGTAATAAATGTACTCACATGAATGTAGTACTTTGTTTATTTTTAGCTCATCAGATAACTTTACTGTATACTCCTAAGCACAATTCGTCACCTGAGAATTATAATGTTCTAACTTCACTTTTTGCCGTAATTGAGTTCATGTAAAATTTAGGTTTTGAGGAATTATTTTGTTCTCTCTGAATGTTCTATCTGTTGATTTTCGACATTTTAACTGTTTAATGAAAATATTAGTTTCACCTATTTGCGTAAAAAATAATGTTTTAGATTTTATTATTGTTCCATTTGCCTAACCAATTAGAACCTTTCACTTTTGCAGATAGAACATTATAATTCTTAGGTGACGACATCATTATTATTATTATTAAAAATAGTTGCATTCGGCTCTTCATATTTACTTTCAGTTATTTGGTCTTCCATGAATTTAACTTCAGATCTACTTCTATTGATTCGCGTTGGTGATTCTTGTAGCTCTATGCATTTCTAACTATGTCGGTACGTTTTTGACGTCCTTTATCAGGTCAGTCAGACCCCATTCGACGCCTCTCCGATGGCTTGCAACATAACTCCTGCCAGCACCTTCAGATCTGATATTTGTGCCTTTCCAACAGTATGCAACATGTCTCCATCCAGCACCTCCAGAAAGAGTGGCACCATGTGACACTCAAGTTCATTTTAATCTCTTCTTAGAGTGAGGGCGATGAAGCTGTTATCAGTAACTAGAACAATATCTTTTTCATAACAGATGTAAGAAAACGCATTTACGTAAAAATTTGGAAAACCTAATGAAAAACAATTTTTTTTGGAACCGCAATGAAATCTGAATTTTTTTTTCCAGAGGACGGTCCTTATTTGTAGACCTAAATTTTTTGGGAGTAACTCTACAGGTATAACTCTTGCATGGAACCCTGGTAAGGCTGATAATCTTTTATAGTATTTACACCAAATGCTCACCTCATCTGAAGGATTTCATATATAATTTATTTATATAATTTTGATAAATTTATAAATTGATAATTTGCTAATATTTTCGAAAATTTGTTCCAAACTTTATTCATGATCCGTATAACTCAGTAATCTTTACCAATAAATATACTATAAGTTTGGCATGGTTGAATTTGCAAAGACATGCTTCAATCAAGTACCGAAAAACCTACTGGGTGTTCCGTTAGAAAATGCCAATGATTGTTTTAATATGGTTCGCACCCTGTATGACTCAACCCTGTACTTTTTTAAATAACAATCGACCAGTGCGAGGACTTTTCTCGCAAAGAACCTTTGGCCAAATTTGTTCATATTGCAGAGTATTTTACGTTTTGGAGTCCTGATTAAAAGTCTCCGTGGGCACATTGCTCCGAATGCCTTACTTTTGAAGTTATGGATGCTTGAATGAATGCTAATAGATTGGTCTACAAAAAAGAGATCTCATGCCAAGGTTCTGAGTCAACTTTTCTGAAGTATTTTGACGCGCTGAATTCAATTTTGGACACAATATTTTTCTATTGACCCAGTTTTTTGCTACCATCCCCTTTTATGACCTAAAAATGGCAGAAAAGAGGTCTTATCCTAAGGTTCTGTTCTAACTTTTCTTTAGAATTTTGACGCACTGAAACCAATTTTGGGTACAATTTCTAAAATCTCATGTCTGCCCTTTTTATTTGGGGAATAAAAGGGAGTGGCAGAGGGAAACTGATACGATAGAATTTTTTTTATCCAAACTTGAATTCAGCGCGTCAAAATACTTCAGAAAAGTTAGATCAGATACTTAAGACAAGATCTTTTTTGTAGACCTGTGTATTAGCATTCAAGCGTTCGTAGCTCCAAAAGTAATGCATTTGGAGCAAACGTACCCACGAAGACTTCCGATCAGGACCCTAAAACATACATAATCCTGTAATGTAACAAATTTGGACGAAACGTGCGGGGGCCCTTTGCAACTAATTTTCTATAAAATCAGTTATTGATTTATCAACACATTGTATATGCAATAAGAGGAGATGTAAAGTCAATGATACAATAATAATAAAGTTAAAAGTTTAAAAAAATCCATGACTAAAAACCGTATATATCAATTTTAGAAAGGACAAAATAATTCAGCTAGCAAATTTGATTTAAGGCCCATATGTATCTTTAGGTATGTAACTACATCCTTAATTTACATAATTATATATAAAATACCTAGTCAATATAAAATTACTTATGTTGTTCACTATAAATATAATTTTAGAATGCTGTAAAATTCCACCTATTATTTTCCTAAAAGTTACATCATATTTAGAGTACGCACTTTATAATTTTCATGGTTCAAGAGCTGTGAAACCTATGTAATGCAATCGATCAAAGCAACATCTTTGATCTTCACATAGGTAACAGTTTTGGTTTAATTAGGTATCAAGTTAATTGGGGTAAAGCTGTTTAATTGCATATGTAGCACTCAAAGAGAGTGTTATCACCTTCATTCCTGTAATTTAATAATTAAAGTAGGGTATATGTGACTATTTCATACATGGAAGCACTGCTGTTTGTTAGTAAATTAAACTTGTTTATTGGTGGTTATAAAAGTTGCGTCAAAGCCCGCCCTCTTTAATTTGAAGGCATCAGTATCAAATTCACCCGTAAGTTTAATTTATAATATTTATTGAAGTATAGAACAGCTTGTTTTATATACACAAAAACAGTATCATACATTAAAAAGAGTCTATAAAAAATATAATACATATAGTCAGACTGAAGATGCAGTGAAGTCTGTATAAAATAAAATAGTGAGAACACATTTGGAAAAATAGTAATCGTAATCGAACAAGTACGTGTCTAAAATAAGTCATGAATCTCGTAACAGTTTTTGTTTAGTAATATTTTTTTAGTTTTGATTTGAAAATAAATAGACTCTGAGACAATTTAATATCATCATTAAGTGCATTGAAAAATTTGCAACCATTATAATAAAAATATTTTTTTGGTACAAAGCTGTTCGGTGCGATTGCGGCTGTAATAATCCCTTAAACCTTGTGTTGTAGTCATGGCTGACTTTATTAGCAAGAAACTTATGCTGATTCTTGTAAACAAATATACAGACTTCTAAAATATATATACTTACAACAGTTAATATTTTTAATCTTTTAAATGCAGTACGACAGCTTTCACGAAAGCCTGGACCTGCAATAATTCGTATAGCATACTTCTGCAGAATAAATACTCTATTTATATGTGCGCTGTTTCCCCAGTTTGTTATGCAATACCTCCTAATTGTTTGGTCTGATTCTTTCGGTGGCCAAAATAGGAATTTTAACGTTAATGTGTTTACATCAATTTTGTATGGCAAACAGTTGATTTAGAATTATTGATGGCAAGTAGAAGTTGAGCACTCTTATCTTAACTCAGTTCTAAATTTTGGGAAACTGAGCAGACATTTTCAAACTTTTATACTTCATAATCGGACTGAAATATAATAAAAGATGCCGACCAAAAAATTGTGTATGTGTTATATGGAACAGAATCTTAGTAATATAGATGAAATATCCCTAAATCTGCATTTATCTATTAAAAAAATATTATTGATAAATAATATGCTGGCGAGATAACCTTAAATGGCTACTAGTGGAATAATATGGAAACATTGTATATAAGGGTAGTATGTGTCATATGGAACACAATTTTAATACTATAGGCGAAATACCTCTGAAATTGCATCCATAGAAGAACTCTTAAGAATATGGAAACTGTTTATTTAAGGAAAGCCTGGACACATTTTTACCTTTCCTAAAGATAAATATTTTAAAAAGGGGAGTAGAAAATTAGAGAAAAATACAATTGCAATAACTACACTAGAGGAAACAGGAGAGTTGTCACAAGAAAAACCGCTACCTTGGGAATCAGTACTTTCACATCCAGATTTCCTGTCTAAGCCCCCACTACCACCACCACTACTACACCCACGACATTGTTAAAGAACGTGGCTAATGTAAAAAAAATTGAGACCTTGGCTTCTAGTAAATACACTAAATTCCAATTATTTGGACTATTACCTGCTTGCTTTACCTATTTGCCCCAATTTATCTTCCAAAACCTTGAACGACAAAATATAATCTAGTTCCAGATCTCATTATCATACATGCGTGTACACAATTTTAAGTTACTATAAACCGTTCCAGAGTAATTATGCGCACAGAAAAAAGTTACAGACAGTTACGTACCTAAGATATCGGCATTCTAAGCCTATTTGTACAAATTAAATTAATTAACAAACTTATAGGTTTCAAAGGGATAAATTAAATTAGCATATATAGTTTGTTATTAAGCGATCTTAACATATTTATCCACAAACTTGCTTTAAACTACATTTAGAGTTTCCTTGATTCTTCAGTCAAGAAAACTCTAAATGTAGTTTAAAGCATAGTACATTTAATATGCTAAAAAATATAAAAATTCACACTTTGTTATAGGATAGCAAGGCTTGTGTGAGTGCAAATATATCAATAAACAATATGTGTATAGAAAAATATTGAGTTATATTTAAACCATTATTATTCAAAATGTGTTATTCGGTACATAGCACCATTATCCATTCATGTCTTTAGATATACCAAGTTTTAGTTTATCACTGGCGTACTTCCAAATTTGCGAATAATATACTAGTAATATAAAAAAGTATACAGATTTCACCTAACTTTTAAGGGCCTGTAACTTTTTTAGCAAAAATGTTACTTAATCAGAGTGTTTCGTATGTTATAATAAGTAAATTTGGTGTTTCCTTACTCACTGTGTATAAAATGGACGATGTTACATTTGATAACAAAGCCTTAACTGATTTTCTGATATTTTTGGAATAAACTAGATTGCAATACGTTTTTCCATTACGTCACAGTGAGCTCATAAAGCTGACATGTCTTTGGTATAAATTCAGACATATCATGGTACCCAAACATCGCAGACCCATTAAATGGCCCATTGTTTGAACCATCTTGAAAGCGACAATTCAAATAATATATTCTGTTTCATTAAAAATAAAAACATAAATTTATGACGTCACGCTTAATTGGATCACATTTATGTTTCAAAATATTTTAAAATTACACACCATTGTGCCCTCTACCATCGCGTTTTTGAAAAATTTCTATAGATTTTGTAATATAGCCAGAAGAATATTTGCACGAAGCGAGGCTGACATTCTCTATAAAAACCGCTGCCCAAGGAATCACTACTTCCACATCCAGATTCTCTATCCAAGTCACTCCCAACGAAAAAACTTTGTATGTGAAAATAATTGTTTATGGAACTTTAATAATATAACGTTTGAAATCCTCTACCCCAAAAACCCATAAAACGATACCCCACATCGGTAGTGGGGTGGGGGTGGTGATAGGGGGGTGGTAGTGGGGGGTGGATGAAGTAAAAAAATATTTTGAGGTTTCTGGTTCCTGTACATACACTAAATCACAATTTTTTTTCATCCCCTTTAATAAAGAGGTGGGGGTGGTAATGGGGGTGGCTAATGCCAAAAATTTTTTTGAGACCTTAGCTTCTCTTGTATATACTAAATACCAATGTCATGGACTCTTACCTGCTTGATTTACCCATTTACCCCAAATTTACCCCAATTTACCCCCCAACCCTTCGACGGAACAAGATGAAAATATATTCTAGTTCTAGATCTCGTTAAAGTACATATGTGTACCAAATTTCAAGTCAATATCTTAAACGGTTCCAGAGTAAACGTGCGCACAAAAAAAAGTTACAGACAGACCGACAGAGAGACAGAAATTTTTCTTTTCGCTCAAACTTAAAATCTCGACGTTTCATGACATTTTAAGCCTATTTGGACAATAAAAATTTTTTAAAATTTTTTTGTCGTTACTATACTTCCACTGGACGTGGAAGTAAAATGTATTTTTTTTTTTCGATTAATTATGATTGTATCTGCCTTAGAAAACCTAAAGTTAGCTTAAAATATTATATTTGGAGAGTCAAAAGGCTTTAAGCTTCTGATATTGCAGTAAACTCCTGATATATTGCAAAAAGAATATTTTCTTTGCGAATTAAAAATTACACGGCAGAAGTTAAATCGAACTTGGATTTCAGCGCACCAAAATCCGTGGGAGTATGATGGCTTGATTTCTGGTAAAATAAATTTCATTATGTCTGGCCGTGTTATTTCGAGACATACTGTATAAAGAAATAAAATCTGGCTTTTAACCCTCTTGTGTTTTTCATTTTATTGTAGATTCCTTTGAAAAGAAAAAGACAAAGATATTTGATGATGCCCTTGTCCGTCTAGTTATTTACTGCAAATGAAATGAATATAATTAGTTTCACTAGTTTAATCTGCTTTAGTTTGCAATAGCAATGTAGAAGTTTCCTGCCAGAAGACAAAGTGTATGTATGTTTTTCGAATATAGTTCTAGTGAAATTGCGCCTTGGGAATTTGAGAGTAACGTTGCATGTTAGAGATGCATCAGCTAGCTGGATAATTAATCATTCTTTGAGAAGTTTCGCTAAGAAGGAAATGTCCGCAGAAAGGCGAACATGAGATATCGATATAAATTAATTAAAACACCGACTGCTGTTATTCGACAAACAATATCAAAGAGAAAACTTGTGTCACAGAGTATTGTTAATCAGGTCATAGTTGGGATTTAGGATTTCAAAATAGATTGAACGCTATAAAAAAGAAAAACCAGATTCTTATGTAAAATTTACTGTTGGATTCGTCAGTTTACTTGGAATTGTAAAATTAGAGATAAATTATTTGTTTAAAAAACTACCAAAAATATGAAAATACATATTTTATTATTTCTTACTCAATATCCCACTTGATATTAGAGATACTGAACTTAAATTTTAACGAAATATTCTTTCAACTGCTTCGTTAACTGTAGTCAGATGAATAGTTCTTTAGTGCGATTTTACAGAAATATAAAAACTGGTACATGTTGCATAATAATTGTAAAATTCTTCGTTCCCCTTTTCAGAATTCTTTGAGGTTTTCATCCCCAAAAAGGATGACTGAAACCCACTCGAGGAGACACCCAACCTGCCAATATCATCTTGCTCACAGATGAATTGACGTCTGAGGAAGGTGCTGAGATATACAATGAGAAACCCAGAGTTAAATCATCTTAGTACATTTGTCACGGTAATCCAGATTGAGATTTTCGGTTTTTGGTTTATGCACAGGAGAATATCCGCTCAGAATTGTAAACAGGCTCTCTCTGAACTTGCCTCATCTAATTGAGTCAAAGTTACTTGGGCACAGTGATATTGAGGGTAACGAGTAGACAGATGCTCTGGCTAGGAAGGGTTCTCAGCAGCTTTTACCAGATCCGCAGCCGGCTCTCGGTTACCCTGACCAAATACCAAGGAGGCAGTTGAGAAGTGAACTCGTTCTCAGTTCGTTGACTTCTGGGTCCCCACCCAGGATTTCGGCAAGGGAAATTCCTTATTTCAGGGTCCTTGTCGAAGAGAGCAGAGCAAATCCTACGCTTATGCAGGAAGCACGTCAGAATCACAGCAGATTTTTTCAGTGAACACGGCTCTGTTAGGAATCACCTGTACACATCAGGATGGTTGACAATTCCGGCTGCAGGATCTATAGGGGAAATGGAGGAAACTTTCATCCGCTTCCTAACTCCCTGCCTTGTCTTATGGTCTTGAGGCATGAACACTTTGGTATTTTTCTGTGCTGGAAAAAATAAAAAATGCCCTTACGGAAATAATTCTGGCCTATGCGTTAGAATTAGTCAAAAATTGGGAAATTGCTTAATTTTGTACTGAAGCATAATTGGTCACGATATGCAGCGATATTTGATCATTCAACTAATAATAATAAAAACAAGGCAATGTAAAATATAACATGCGACAAACTTTTTATTATTAAATCTAGAAGAGTGGTGCATGGAAGTAAAGTGGAGCTTAAAATTCAGAGAAACCTCGTTTTAAGTGATTATTCATTTTTCCACACTAGAGCTGGCAATGGAATGTAACCTGTAACGATAGTAGAAGAGAATTAGCAATTTGTAAAATAGGCTCATGAGATTTACTTGCATCTGCCTAATATGCCTCTTGATTGATGTAAATTATACAAAAACATAGTTCCGATACTAACCATGACAAATTGCCTAAAACTTTCAATTTATATTAATTTTATAAATGTAAAGCTTATAACTGCTATAGAAATTGTTGTTGCAGTACAGTAAAGTGCGTTGTGCAATTAGTTGCATCTATGAAGGGAAACATTCCCAGATACATTATTATTTGCATAAAGTATATAAGATTTTTTTAAGGCAAGTACATATAACCGCGAAAGCAAATATACTCAAACAGAAAAATAATTAGAATAAGGTGTTCAACTTGGAAGCCTTAACGCGGCTGCACTTAGGATTTTTAGGAAACGCTCTGTATTTCGAATTAACAAAATTTACTGTAGTGAATAATTTTTGACTAACTTTTTTTATTTTCATTAAACTGATTTACTTTCGAATTAAATCGCACTGAAATATTCCTTTGTGTTCCTCTTTCCATGGCTGTATTTGCATCATAAAATGCAGTGCATTCATCACAAATTACTATTTTATTCAATTCAGTCACTGTGTAAGCAGCATTGTTAAGGCATTTTTTTATAAAATTTCTAAATTAATTGCCACATTTTTGAATGCAAAATTACCAAATCAATGTTTCATTTATTCGTTGGACCGTTAAAATTTAAATGCAGTTTTATATTTAAACTGTACAAATAAAATTGGGGAATATTAATTTTATCTAGAGTATTATTGTGACATTGGCGATAATAGTAGGCAACTTGGCGCAGAAAATTGCTAAATAAGATGTTTTCGATTCATAGCCATAGTTTTTATATCAGATTCCATAGCCTTGATAAGGGCTCCTTGGTATAGCTATCTGCCCTTGGTTTCTCTTCACCAAGTTGTTCGAATCTCAGTCTGGCTAACCTTTCGCAATGGCACAGCACATGTACTGAGATTTCGTCTTCCTCTTGACAGAATCTGCATGTTGCACCTTCTGCCAGGTCCATTAGGCTCATGTGTCTATTAAGCCTACAGTGTCCAGTTAGAAGTCTATTATCTTAATAGCCTCTTAATCTATTTTGGCGTAGTAGGCCCTCTGTGAATTTGGCCGATCGTTCATTAATGAACTTTTTGGCCTATCTCTGTCGTGGAAACTCTTTCATCACTCTAGAGATTTATTTTGTACCCATTTATTAATGGATGTAATGTTCATATATATCGCTTAGCCACATCGCAAAAGAGTTCGGGTCCTACTAGGGAATTTGACGCGCTTCCCCAGCCTGTTTACCAGCCTTTTCATTTCCCCTGTTCCCTCGTGTCCTGGTACCCATGCAACGGTCACTTTGTACCGACTTCCTAGTCATTTATACAATCCCGTACTAGTCTTGAATCTACCTGCATGTAATCGAATGCCTTTAATGCTGCATGGCTGTCGGAAAGAATGGAAATTGACTGGCTAACAGTTCCCTGCCTCATTATTTACACACCACTGAATAGCGGCCACTTTAGCGTGAAATACTGTAGTCTGTATTCCTATACTTATCGAGATTTTCGTTGTCGAGCTTGTTCCGTAAACCCTAGCTTTGACTCCCTGTTCTATATTGATGCCGTCCGTATACCTGAGAGTTTGTGTCGATATTATAGAACCATTTTTCCAGTCTTCTCTGCCGGAATTTTTATTTTAAATATTTTATAGAAGTTATACCATAGTATCCTTGGGCATTCCCAGAATGGGATCTGCCTTCAGCCCCGAGTATAATTTTGGTCCTCTGTTCCGCATTGTTGCCTTATGGGCATTATGCCTTGCATTAGCCTATGTACACTGAAGCTTCCCCTTGGATAAATATGTGTAGTAATGTCAGGTCTAAGAGGACTTGCAATGCGGCCGTGGGAGCAGCATTTATGGCCTCAGTGGCGCACAGGAAAGCAAGTTTTGTACGCCGCTTAATAGCCTTATTGCTTCCAGTTGCAGTGTTTTGGTCTACCATACCACCGATCCATAGGTTATCATGGATCTTACAACCCTAGTGTATAACCGTAGGGTCATCTTGGGATTTGACCCCCAGTTCTCCCACACATCTACCTGCACTTTCTCAGGGCAATGGTTGCTTTCTGTGTGACTTTTTGGACGTGGGAAATCCATCTTAGCTCTTGGTCGAAAATAACTCCTAGGTATTTAACCGCGCTGGCAAATGGATTTTCCCGTTCGTTGAGCCTTAACGGTTTTAGACCTCCCAAGGCTCTTTTTCGTGTAAAGGTGACGACTGTAGTTTTCTGAATATTTATGGAAAGTCCTCACTACACCACCTGTCGACAATGTTTAGGGTTCTTTGCGAACACTCTGATATCGTGTTCGTAAATCGCCCCTTGACTAATATTGCTAAATCGTCAGCATATTCTAGGCAGTAAAAACCTTCTGCGGAAACTTTTTGGAGGAGTTCGTTAACCAAAGTTGCCCAATCTGACGTCAGAACTACTCCATCATATCACGGTTTTATTCTAACTTCAAAAAATAGCTAAGAATCCATAAAAAATCCACTGTTTCTTGAGGTTACAAAAAAACCATGGCGTGATGAAGTGATTCCAATATTAGATTCAAATTTAGTGTATCAAAATACACAAGAGTATGGTAGTCTAGTCCTTAGTACACGCTTTGCCATAGGCACACTATTTAAAAAAAATCGCTAATTCATTCTTAATATTATACTAGCCTTTAAGTCTTACATTGTTTATGTATAAAGACCATATCTGATCTAAATAGAATATTTCAATTTATTACTTATAATGATCGTTTCTTATTTATTAGGCAAAATTGAATCTAAAGAAAATAATTTGTTTTCTTTCTAATAATTAATTCTTTCCTAGGCAACAGTTATTTCGTACCCAATGCAATCTACGCCTCAAGCAGGCATAGCTAGTCACTGATATTAGAAGCAAAACTCCGTATGCAGCTGCGCATTTCATTAATTCTTTTAGGGTAGGTTATCTAAAGAATGCAAGGATTTAAAATTAATATTTCTTTAGACAGGATTTTCATACATTATTCTCTCTATTCTTTGTGAAATCCTAGAAAAAAATATTTTTTTCTTTTACCCTGGGTTAAACTAAGCAGCAAGAGAAAGCAAATCACTGGGAAAGACATAACAAACCCAAAAACTTCAATTTTTATCAATATACAACTGTTTTATCTTTAATAAAATGGAAGTTTCTTACTTACTATATTTTACCAAGGAATGAGTACAATTTTTTTTAACTCCAATAATAGACTCACTCAGTCAGAGGATGATCGGTGGCTCCCATCTATAGGTTCACTATTCCATATACAGTCCTGTTTCCTAGTCGAGATGACTTAGAAAGTGATAAAAGGCACCTTGTTATTCCGGAGGTCTGAAATGGTACACACATGATTTGAAAAATCAGGAGAGGGCCAAAGCAAACCAAGGGCTCTACTTGGTAAGTATAGAAGTGTATTAAAAGCAGAGTTATGTGCAGGGCTTGGGAATTTTATGTCGGCGCCAGAGACGGCTGTGATACAGACATAATATTATATTGCAAACACCTACTGAAACATTTAGAAAAATTATGAAATGGTGAAATATTCATCATTTCCAGCTACAATGTATTTTTGGTAATAAATTTAACCTAAAAACGGTAATGGTTCTTACAAAAACATATAATACATATTTAGCAAATAAAAAGACAATTTTGAATCAAACACATACTTTTCTGTTCTGTTTAATACGTGTGGCATGTTTATTAAGTTCATTTTCAGAATAATTAAATGTAATAACCCAATAAGCTTTCGGCAACATAAAACATTTTTTTCCCAATAAAATAAACCAGTTTTATATAATATTAAATCATACAAATAGAGTTAAGGAGTAATGGCATAAAACTGCCAAGTACCATCACAAATGTATAGTTGTCGCAATCGCAATAGTGATCGACGTACAACCTATCTAGGCGGTGTTGTCGAGAGGCAAGAGATACAGAACGCAGAGCTGGATTTAACTATATTGTTCGCTCGTTTACTTTTTATAATATTACACTTACAATATCCCCCAAAGCACTATTATGAATTGGTAACAAGACTTACTAAAACTATTTTCAAAAACACATTATCAAATAAAGAAATATAAAGTAATTATCGAATTATACCTTCAACCCGACAGTATAAGCTCGACTGCGGTGTCTAACTGCGGTCCTGGGTTAAACAATACACTCGTAAGTTTACGCCCACACGCCACGTCAGATAGTTGACATGGAATGGCCGGTATCTTCTCTCTCACTTAATGTAAAAGTGGAGTAAAGACGGGAGATCTACTTACGGGCCTATCTATTCATTCCTCTTGCCCCTCATAACGTCATAATCACGCTCACTATTAAGATTGCTTCAACTAGGTATACACAACATGATATAGTGAATTTTATTTCATTTTAAAATGTTAATACGTAACCTACTCTTATCGGACATCTACTACATTTGTGAAACGTACTGACAATTATTATCTAAAGACGTAGTTGTTTCTTTTATAATTACAGTGTTGAAGGCATTCGATCCTGGCCGAGAGTCAACACTAGTTTCCAGTGTATGGCGGTACTGTTATATGTTTTTTAGTAATGCGGTTTTATCATTTACTGTAATTAGGCGACGCCGCGGAAATTGTGAAACATTGCATTCATAAAATCACTTTTACTTTACCTACACAGTGACAATTCCGCGCATTTTCGTCAACATTTAATAAAGGGATCTGAGATAGCAGTTTCGCAATCCGTAGTACAAATTTAGCCATACGTATGTATGTATCTACAAACCTAGCGTGAAATTATACGTAGTCGACGGCATACAAAAATGTCTTCGTTATAAATCATGGAAAATTACATATGTGTGTGTTACTTTAAGGTAGTGAAAAATATATGTGTGTGTGTTAGTTCAATGTACATCCCCCAATACCTCCTCTTCGAGTCAGTGTTTATAATAAACTGACCATATTAACTTTGTATATTACGGAATTTCCTAAAAAAGTACAAGGTAAGATATATGTCATATTTACATAAAAATCTTTCCGCGTCAACCCTGATTTTGACGTCACAGGGATAAAATTCCCGAGCTCTGCTTATATCTGATCTTATTGTGCCCAAGCGAAAATCTCACAAGAGGTTTCGTAGACAAACATATTTATACAATATGTCCCAAAAAGAAGTGCTTAAACGAAAATCTTAAAAAGCGCAAGTCATTTCATCGACAAAAAAGCCTATATTGTTCAGGTCGGCTTAGTTTTTTTTTTCTTTGGTGGGCCTTTGAATTTTTCCCCATTGAGAATCTCATTAATTCTAAATTCAGTCATAGTTCTTAAACTATTTGGTCAATTTATATTAAAAAAAGAAAAAAATTGTTTCGCAAAGCTAATTAATACCATTTTGATATAAGGTTATAACATCGTCGTCAACAAATTATTTTGATTACAAAAAAAAAATAAAGTTTGTCATAATAAATTTCCTAGAAATCCTTTAAAATTCTAATTTTAAGCAACTTCGTCTGTATTTAATTCAAATGGCACAATATAATATGTCAAATTTAGGCTGTTATGTTTAGGAATAGATTAATAAACAAATTCAAAGATATCGTTAATAAATATATAATATTGAAAAGAGAGAGTGGAATTGCGAATGGAGAAATAATACAAACTACTTACTATTATTGTGGTGAGGATATATAAAAAATATAATAAATGTAATTTTCCTTGGGTTGCGAAGCGGTTTTATCGAAATGGAATTCTTTTGTTGGCTTTGAAGTCGACCAGTGTTATCTGATATAACGATCATGCCGTGCGCAAAACGTAATAGATATCAGTTTAATTGAAAAGCCTTTTTATAGTAATAAAAATACACAATAAAGGTAAATTTAATATCAAATTCATATAATATTTTGAGCTAAATTAGATTTTATGCCAAAAAATAATATACAATTTACAAAAAGTTTAGTTACTGAAGTGATAGCACAAATTCAAGAACATACTCCTTACATCAGGATCAAAACAAAAAGCTCTTGTGAAGACGGGTATGATAACTCTTAGTTTTCGAGATACAGGGTAATGAAGAGTTAACAGAAAATGCGCATTTCTCTCTTTTGACAAATAATGAGATTTTGAGGATGAATTGAAATAGTAAAATGATATATTTTACCATATCAAAAATCATCGTTTTAGCTCCATTGTCGTATTTTGGATTTTTCCATTGGTTTGGAGGTACTGTTTATTCTAAATCTAAACTCTATACCTTGTAACGGTAATTTTTATTTATAGTTATAAAAGCTCTTAAATTACGTTATTTTATATTTTTCGTGCATAAATTACCTATTTTGTTACCCTTTAAAAAATAAATTACCGCCGCTACTGTCGGATATTTGTTAATTTTATTTTAACCGCTATGTGAGGATGATGTCATGCAATAGCGCGACGTCTGCTTCCATATAAGGTAGCATTTTGAAAACTAGACAAATGATTGGTCCTTTCAAATGTTACGCTACGTCATAATGTTGCTCCCTCCCACCCTTATAAATATCGCGAAAAGCGTCGACCATGACATATCATCACAGTCATCACATTTTAACTTGAATTTGAGGAACTAAAGTAATAGTTCCAGTATTAAAATATTTAGTCTTTCTAAACTTTTATTATACTACGTTTATTGTCTTTTGTCTCGAGAATTTAACCATATCTTGTTAACAAGAATTAGTCAAGTAGTTGGTTATGTTTGTTTTTTTCGAGAAATAGAATATAATAATATTCTTATTTATGTAAAAACTACGTAAAAATGATTTAATAGTGTTGTAACCCTACGTACACTTTGGTGCCCAACTACAGAGGTGTGCTGCAATCCAGTGAAAGTGTTTTCTGTTTATCGGGAGCTTCGTAAGTAGAATTAACAATTTATTTCCTGTCCAACGAATCAACAATTAACTTTAGTGCAGTGTTTTCAGTTGCACTTACCGTTTTACGCGACATTGTGAAAACTACCTTTTATGTCTGTTTCGTTTTCGCATAGACACACTATTCTCATGTGATGCAATTTTAACTGCTTGACATAAATATTTGTTGTTCATAAAGAAAATATGTAACTAATGACTGGTGTATATACACCATATTTGTTTTTTAGTTAAGTTTTATTGTACTATCTTTGGATTCATCATTTGATAAATATTTTATTATTCATTCGAAAACAGTTCGTTTTAAAATTTCTTTTAGTAAGCGAGTGAACAATTTTATAACTGTTTTTCCTTTGAATAATTACTGAATTGGCCAATATCCACTCTATTGCTTTTATTATTTTGTTACCTTTTAAATATGTATATAATTTATTATTGTACAGTTATGTCTGTCTCTCCGTACATCTGTGCATTTGTTTGACTATTTGTTTGTACTTCTTTATTCGTTAGCACAAATTTATTCGCCCATACCCTGGATTATTCTCATTGCTCTACCATTTTGTGAATAAATTAGTTATTGTTAATTTCGTATTTTTATTTATTTAGAATTTATTTTAAATAACCCCAAGAGAGACAGGGCGTTATAATTCGGCTTCAAAGCGGGGCTTTCTTAAATAGCTTGTGTTTTTTTGTCTATATTTAATGTAGCAAAAAGGCTAAGTTATAACCTCATCTGAATGAGGCTTAGAATTTCATGGTGGAGACAAATTTTCCATTTCCCTCGTCACTGCTTATCCCCCTGAAGTCGCAGAGTCACAATAATCAATAGTATACGTTTTCCCCAGGAAACTATTATATGATATAAAAAAATTATATCAGAATTGACATTTAGCCACTTAAACAAACATGCAGAAAGTCTGCTTTGTGTGCATCAATTATTCAAATAATAAAGAAAGTAGAATTATTTCTGAACTCAAAAAATGTAATTTCCAATTTTAACGAAAAGTGGAACATAAAACCGAATGTCAGTGCGAGTAGGAATATTTACAATCTACATCGCAAAGTGGGCTAAAGCGTATATCTCCCCTATATTGCGATAAAAATTAATAGTGCAATATACCTATATTGCACATGTATTTTCTTTTTAATAATAATATTGGAATTATCCAATACAGTAAAAAACATTTATAGGGTGTTTTATGACAAATGATTGAATGATTGATTAATTTACAAGCGCACCGTAGGCACTGCTACAACTCCCGGGAAACATACCGCCGGGTTGGATTGCGTCATGCTTGTTGTCAGCAAGAGCCACATGATGCATGGTATAGGAATATATCAGATATTATTGCGTCGTAACTTGGAGTATTTATGCTCCTCTTCTTGTGATTGCTCTTAGAGGTCCTCTTCTTCTGGGTCTTCTGTTTTCTCTGTTTCTGAATCCGGTAGCAATTTCTTTTTGCGATATCTTTCTTCCTTTGTTGTTCGTTTCCAGTGTACTTGAGCCTTCTCTAGTTTGTTCACGATCCTCTCAATTATTGTTATCCATGTATTGCCTTCCTATTTAGAATTTGTTCTCATTCAGTTATTAGTGCTTTCTTCAGTAGATAAGTAGGGTCCCTTCCTTGAACATATTTCCAGTACTTCATTACGTATATTTCTAGCCTCTGTTATTATTTTTCTCTCCTATTAATGTTGACATTTCTTGTCGTTTCTTTGGTTTTATTGTTTTTGCGAGTAGTTGGACGACGTTTCTCTCAGATCTTTTCTTGATGGTGCTCACTGTACCTGTGTTTCTCCGTTAATTTGTCTTTGATGAATGTTGTTTGGTAATCTGATGGTTTCCCGTTTCTCGATGCGTCTCGCTAGTTATTCGAGCAAATGTTCCATTTTTAAAGGCTCACTGTTGTAATTATTTTGCAAATAAATTTCACAATTTGCATTAATTCTTTTTACTTTTAATGATCAACACTAGCAGTAAATATTTAGTTTAACAAGTTAATGGAAATAGTGCCCTATAAATATCCGTTAATATACACAGAAATTTATAATTGCAGAATCTTTACAGAATCTTTTACGCCAGGTCTTGGACTATATTACAAGTATATGAGAAAACCAGAGTAAATTCTCTTTGAAGTACCTACTATAAAATTCTGAATCCTCACCACTCACATGAATTATAGGCGACCCCATCCGTCGTATTTCGCTTATCTTATGAGATTCAACTTGAATTAAAAGATGCGTAGTTTAGTTATAGATGAATAAAATAGTAGGGGTTGTGCGGTTGAAAACTGAATAAAAACTTGTGCATGCTTATCCAATCCAAGACTTATTTTGCTAATTGTACCAGAAACCAGACTATCATACCTTCACGTATTTTGGCGCACTGGATCCGAAACTTAGGTACAAATTAACTTCTTCCCGATTATTTTTTTGCGAATTGCATAAAAGTGTTTATCGCCAATCGTCAGTAAAACCATACATTACCATAGCGATTTTCGGAAGTAAACAAACACTTTATATTACTGTAAAATAAAGTATTTTACCTGCCGCATATGCGGCAGATAAAGTATTTTTACCTACCGCAAATATTCATTAACATAGCCATGACTTTGACATTAAACAGAATTCGTTTGTCACTGTCACGCTTCTCACGCCTGTCACAGCTCCACAATAAAAGTTTTCTCAAAATCGCAAAGACGATTTTAGGCGACGGTCAAACTGACAACATAGTTGTTACCAATGATAATTCTACTAAAGAAGATTTACACATTGTTAACATAGATAATAATCCTCAAACATTTTCAATTGACACTCCTTCGACTTTAATTTTTATAATACGTCAGGGTGTACGTTCACGTTTAATATAACAAAAAATAAGTAGATTTGTTCAGTATTTGCTGTTTACTTTTTCATAATAAAATGTGATAAGTTATGATATCCCAATTTTTTTAAATTATAAATTTTTACGGTTGGCGATAAAATTTTGTATGCACTACGTCAGTAAAGTGTCTTTATCGAACTCACATGTTACTCGCCTCGCTCGCTTCGCTCGCTCGACTCATAATCTCAGACTTGTTCGATAAAGACTCACTTTACTGACTTGGTACATAAATAACTACTTTCTTCAAACGTCAGTAAAACATGACATTTTTAAACTCACTTTGCAACATAAAAGTTTGACTTTTCAGACGGCTCTGCGTTGCCATTAGCAACGGAGGCAAAAGTAGTTTTTCTGACGCTGTGAGCGGCAGTAAAAGTACGACTGATTGCTTATAAATAAAGATATATTAAATAATACAAAACTTATATGCTTTAATTATTAAATAAAAATACACCATAATTAAACTATTAGAACATTACTGCCTGGACAGCTGCCAAATTCGTTAATTTTACTTAAAATTTGAATTCAGCGACCTCAAAAAAATACAAAATTATTTCAAGTTCTCAAAAATTAACGGTAATTTGACACTGTTTTGACAGCTGTCAACTGTAAAAATACTTAATCTGACGTCAAATTTAAATACAGCAACCAGAAAGATCTAACATCATTTTTCAGTCATTATTATAGATTATTTCAAGTTTTGGAATTGTTAATGTTGACTTGATAGCAGGCTGCCAACTATGAAAATCGTCAATTTACCATTAAATTAGAACTGAAAGATTTCAAAAACATATACGGACTCCTTTCCAAGTATTTAAAAAAAAAATTAGTTATATATGAATTATATATGAATGTATACATCAAAACACAACATTTTAACGCAAACACATCATTTTTACTGAATTCCAAACTTAGACCATGATTTTATTGAATTATTTTTCCTTATTCTAAAATTTAGGCAAAAATTAGCGTGGTGGCAGATTCTTGACGCCTGTTCTAACAAAAGCCACCACTGTGCTCCGGCTGAAGATGAATTAAGAAAATTGCCGATAAAATATATCAAGTGGAAAAGTGAAACGGCGTTGTAGGATTTTTTACAAAAACACTGTATACCTAAGTGTATATGTATATTTAATTTTAAATAAATTGTCGCAATAAAGTTATAATAAATTTTGACGTGTTAAAAAAGAGTCCACAAGTGCTCTGATATACTTTCTTTAGCTTGTTTTTATCTATCCGGTAAATCAAGATATAAAGAGAAACCGCGAGGAAACGATCTTAATTGTCTTTATCTCTCGATAGGCTGTCAGTTTGGTGTAAATGTTATCGATGGCGTGTCCCAAGCCTGTGCGATGTATTTAATTGTTATATTGACTTGGATAACTTACTGACAATCCGGAAGGTAAAACAAAAAGTTCATTGATTTTCCACCCTTCGGTAGTTTCTGTTTCCAATTAAGTTACTGTCTGAGACCCATTCATGTTTAGCAAATGTATGAATAGTGACTGTACAAATATTTTGTTGTGAAAAAATTTAGAAGGAAATGAATGAATAAATAAAACATTATTAAATGTATTAATTTAATATTCGATGTTTTTGATACTAACAGCTCCATCTATGAAGGCTTCAATGGTATTACAAAAAATAGATTGTGGATTCCAAATGAATATAGCCAGGGTCGAACTGTTTGGTAGGGATCTATTAGGAAGAGAGTGATATAAAGCCCCTGGGGTTTTCACATATAACATTGTCAAATAATAAATAAAAAAGCACGATATAAGTGGAACAATAGTTCAAGTATAATATAGCAATAATCAAAGCAAACATTGTAATTGCCTTATTTTGCATATTAAAAAACCCATAGTTTTGCCATGTACCTTGTAAAGGAAACATTTTATTAATTATTTGTAATGTAATACAGCCAATCTGTCATTTGATCCGTGAATAATTTCAACAAGAATTCCATTTTGATAATGTAGGCGGCGGGCGTTGGCATAACACAGGCCGAGAAAAAAACAGGAGCTGCGCTTTTGATCAGAATTATCTTATCCTATGTTTTTTGACATGCTGAAACCGATTTTGATAATAAACAAAAATCTACCACATCCGTTTTTGTCTACTACCTCTTTTATCCTTTAAAAGGGGCAAAAAACGGGCTTGTCCGAAGGTTCTGATCTAACTTTTGAAGTATTTGATGTTCTGAAGCTAGTTTTATGCAAACAAATTCTATCGTGTTAGTTTCCCTCTGCAACCCCATGAGATAAAAGGGGGTTGTAGAGGGAAACTGACATGATAAAAAAATTTTTCTCCAAAATTGGCTTCACCGCATCAAAATATTTCAAAAAAGTTAGATCAGAATCTTAGAACAAGACTTTTTTTTGCTCTTTTTAGGGGATAAAAGGGGTGGTAGATAAAACTGGTAAGGGAGATTCTTATCAGAACTAATAGGAATTATTCACTAGTACCCCCTTTTTTGCAGATTGTATTAAAGGGCTGGATTGAAGTCTTATGATTTATTGGTCATTGGTCATCATATGATCATTTCTGTCATGTTTCCTAATGAAAATTCCTTTTTGGTTGTCCTAATATGAAGAAAATGTTTATAATTCACGAAACCGGTCTAGAAAATAAATAAATTAGTGTGAAATAGACACTTTATATTCCATTTAAATATGGAAAATACTTGTGATTGAACAAAATTATATGATGACTAGTGCTTTGAGGCTAGAGTTGCCAGTCCACACCTGAACGCATTTTCAAGGATTAAAAATAAAATTGGACACTAAATGATAAATCAGTTTGTTTGCATTATGAGAAATTTGATGCAAATAAAAATGTAGTTTTGATTTAACTTAGATTTTTTATAAAACACAGCTAATAAGCTTTATTCTAATTTGACTATCTTTTCGGAAGAAAAAAAACAAGGTTTACAGTTTGGATTACTATGGATCGTCAGTTTGAATCGCATCGATATATAAATATATTATAGACAATACAAGGGAATTACTTATTCATAAATCAATGATAACTAATACATAAAATTATTCTTATCACAATATATATTTTATAACCACACACATTAAGCCACTAGAAAATGTTCAAAAAAGATTAAATAAAAAATATTTAATAAGAACATACTGTACTCAACAGAGCTATTATTTCAGGAAATAAAATTATTTAACATAAGGCAGCTGTACTGCTACTCTGCCTTAGTCTATAAATATAAAAATATAAATATAGAAAGTCAAGTAAATCAGGATTATACTACGAGAAGCAAAGACCAAGGATTACTTAAAACAGACAAAATGGCTAAAAGTATAGGACATAAGTATTTTGGGTATATTGGAACAAAATTATAAAACAAGCTATATAAAAATATTAGAAATACCTTACATATAAATTTTTTTAAAAGACAAATAAAGGAATATTTGAGAACTCAAGACTATAATTTTGTGTTTTAGAAAACAAACTTTAGTTTAAACTTCTAAAGATAGGTAAAGTGTTTAATTTATTTAAACATTGTACTATAAATATTATCGAATATATTATAAATTGCTCAGTATTAGTAGAGAGTTAGAAATAGGAATTTAGGGTAGAATATAATATATTGAGATGGACCAGTGCACATTTGTCTAGCCCGAACTCCATGCCGACAGCTTGCGTGTACTCCTGTACCACCCTGAGGGACTGGTGTAGGTCCCTCTCTCCGAAGGCATAAAGTTTAAGGTCATCCATATAAAACCTTATGCCTCCTATCGCCGGGGGCACCGCAGTTGTATCCACGGGTTTTCCAGAGCGAAACTACAGGACCAGGTACCGCAAGACATCGGAGCAAGTGTACAATAAGCTCATGCAATGTCATGTCAAATGCCTTGCGGTAGTCGATCCAGGCCATGGAGAGGTTACGCTTATACTGCACGGAGTCCTGCGTCAATCAGCAGGTTCTCCTTGCAGCCAGCGATACCTCTCTTTGACCCTCGTTGCTCATATATCCGCTCGTAAACCGGTTCAACTGCGTGGAGCACTCGCATGTACAAGAGGCGCGAAAACACCTTGTAACATGCGTTTAAACAGGTTATCGGCCGGTAGTTCTTTGGGTTAGACAAATATCCGTTCTTCGGGATCAGCACTGCCCGCCCCTCGACAACCCAAGAAGGAATTTGCTGCTCCCCATTTAGCCATGAATTGAAAATTCTGGCTAAATGGTAGTGGGTACTGGATAATTTTTTCCACCAATAGTTATTGATCCCGTCGGGACCTGGAACAGCAAAGTTCTTAGAGCCCTCAAGAGCTCTTCGAACCTCTTCTGGGGTTATCGGTTGGCACACTGTTGTGGTTACTGATACCTTTGGCAAAAGATTTCAAAGTGTGCCAGGGCTGGAGAGTCTCTGTTGAGTGGAAACTTCTGTTCGTACAACGTTTTCCAGAAGTTTTCCACCTGATCTGCAGTCGGCGGATTTTCAGCAACAGGCTGAGGCGGTTCGAAAAGGTGCGAGGACTTTTTGCGGAAAAGTTGATCCGAAGTTACTACCACCTTCTCTTAAGTGAAAAATGAAGGGATATGCACAGGAATAACGATCATGTGCCGAAATAACCGTAAATCCTGGATAGCATGCTTTCTGGTTGTTTCTACCCGTTTGAAGGACGACGAGGGGTTGGAGCTAAAAATGAATATTTTTTCCATGATCAGCTACCCCGAAAACGGAGGGATACGCATTTGAACCGAATCATTTGAAAAAAAAATGATTTTCTCTCGCCTCGGGAGGGTTTAATCAACCACCTAGGCGTGCTGTCTGTATTCCACTTATTCTATAACCCCCTTCCATTTTATTTCAAGTATAACCCGTCGATAAATCACTCCCCAGACCCGTTTATATATGAAGACATAAAGGGATCCATAAAAGGCCGTTTATGGCCGTTTCAGGGGGTTGCGGCGGTCAGAAACTTCTCCCACCACTTCCATCGTATTTAGCACTCTTTCTGCCTTTATTACATAGACTACTAGTCTCGAAAGAACACGGACGTGATTTTCTTTCACCATGACGTAATGTTCCGACCACGCTGCGAAAATAGTAGATTGTAATACAAGTGTGGCAAGGGCTTCATTGCAAAACGATGTATGAAAGTAGGAACACGAGCGCAGCGAATGTTCCTATCATACGAGTTTTGCAATGAAGCTTGCCACATGTGTGTTACATACTATTTTTTCTACGATTGTGAAGTTATTTTCCTTTTTTAAAGTCTTTCCAAAATTTTAAATTTTCTGCCTGTCAGATTTTATTTAAAGTGACATTTTCCGCAGTCATTCTGAAGTTAGAAAATTTGACTTTGTAATTGCAATTTATGTGTAATTAATGTACATTTATAGAATTTAATTGTTATTACCAGTAAGTAATATAACGTTCTTTAAGATAAACACACAATTTTATTCCGGTGTGTGAAGATATAATCAAGGCGTGTGGCAAAATCTTTGCCGCACGGCGTGCGGCATAAAATAATATGGAATAATGAAAATTACATAGCCTACGGAAGCATTTAAGACTACTACTAGAAGTAAAAAAAAACAGGCAAAATTACTACTACTACCAGTAATTTCAAAAATATTAGAAATTGTTCTGAAAAACAAATCTGTGCATACTTTGAAGAAATCGCCCTGTTAATTGATAGTCAGATTGGTTTCAGAAAGAGTTCCTCAACTTTTCTAACTATTAAAATGAATATTGTAGAAGGATTCGAAAATAAAAACTACGTAGGATCTATTTTTTACGACATTAGATTGTATTTCTCACGATATCCTGTTAGATCAATTACATTTCTATGGTTCCAATGAGATTAGCTTAAAGATGATAACATCCTACTTGTCAAATAGAAGATAGAGTATACTTTTTAATAAAGTAATTTCCGACCTCTTATCAGTCAATCACGGTATTCCACAGGGATCTGAACTCTGACCGGCGTTGTTCATTATTTATATTAATTACTTAATTTACTCATATGTAAATTGTAGTACTATTATATGCCGATACCACAATCACTAAAGATAATAACAAAGTATTTACTGCATGATATGGCCAATAAATCAGTAGATTTTCAAGACTGGTTCACAGCAAATAAACTACTACTAAATAACGAAAAAAACAATAAACGCGGTATTTTCATACCTTAATTCAGACGGTGTAAAAAGCCCAGTCTGTATGAAACTTCTTGGAGTGTATTTAGATCCTCTCCTTACCTGGGAGCGCCTAATAGATTTTATGGTTAAAAAACCGGTGCCCAAGGAATCACTACTTCCACATCCAGATTCTCTATCCAAGTCACTCACAACGAAAAAACTTTGTATGTGAAAATAATTGTTTATGGAACTTTAATAATATAATATTTGAAATCCTCTACCCAAAAACCCATAAAACGATACTCGGGGTGGGGTGGGGGGGTGGTGATAGGGGGTGATAGGGGGGGGTGGATGAAGTAAAAAAATATTTTGAGGTTTCTGGTTCCTGTACACACATTAAATCACAATTTTTTTTCATCCCCTTTAATAAGGGGGTGGTGGTAATGGGGGTGGCTAATGCCAAAAATTTTTTTGAGACCTTTACTTCTCTTGTATATACTAAATACCAATTTTATGGACTCTTACCTGCTTGACTGACCTATTTACCCCAAATTTACCCCAATTTACCCCCCAACCCTTCGACGGAACAAGATGAAAATATAATCTAGTTCTAGATCTCGTTAAAGTATATATCTGTACCAAATTTCAAGTCAATATCTTAAACGGCTCCAGAGTAAACGTGCGCACAAAAAAAGTTACAGACAGACAGACCGACAGACAGACCGACAGACAGACCGACAGACAGACCGACAGACATACCGACAGACAGACCGAAATTTTTTTTTTCGCTCAAACTTAAAATCTCGACGTTTCATGACATTTTAAGCCTATTTGGACAATAAAAATTTTTAAAATTTTTTTTGTCGTTACTATACTTCCACTGGACGTGGAAGTAAAACTTAATAAGACATTATACTTAATAAGAAATCTTTTACTTGTCGTACTTATGCAAGTAGCAAAAACAGCATACAGTCCTTTTCATTCTGTAATCAGTTATGCAATCATCACTTGGAGTAATTCGGCACATACTGGTCGAGTGTTTTTTTTTTTAAATGCCTTATTTATATTAACGTCCTGGCGAAGTTTAGCTAATGCTACTCTACCACTTAACCAGGACGGCGAGATGAGTTACGGTAACCCATCCAAGTGATGGACTCGCCCGACCGTGCTTAACTTCGCCGATCGAGCCCAGTCACTGAAACCGGTACCGTACCTCACCTCACCTTTCTATACAGAGTCATGCCATTCGATCCATGTGTTTTATGGGTTTTAGAGTTTCAGAGGATGTTAGGGGGAAAAAGGATTTTTAAAATTTTAACTTTGCCCTCTGTGTATATTTAGAAATGTCTTTTGTTTGTTGAAATGAGCTTAAATCAATATAGTCTTCTAAATGATACACATTCTTATAATATCATAAATAATGGTCACATTAAAATAAATTATGTAAAACTAAACCACAGTCAGAGCTGGGCAAAGTACTCATTTAAACTACTTCAAGTATCAAGTACCAAATAGTTAGTTAGGGTACTTGTTGCATCAAGTATCAATTACCTTTCAAAAAGCAGAATACTTCCAGTATCAAGTACTTCGAGGTAGTACTTGCAATTTTGTGTGTAAGTATTACTTGTACTACTTCAATTAGTCATTTAATTCTAACTACTGTTTAAAAGTAAAACACTTACAAGTACATTCAACTACTTCAAGTACTTTAAATTTTTTATTTTCATCTAAACTAATCTTTATGTGTAAATATTTCTATACATTGACATATTTTTATATTTAGAGCATATTTAAATAATGATACAGTTTTTTGAAGTCGTTTTATTTATTTACTAAATGAGAAAATTTTGCTCCTAAAAAACACAACATTCCATTTCATTATTGTATTCTAAAATAACTAAAGGTAATAATTTTTAAATAATTTTTCAGATTTGACAAAATTTCTTGAATATTATAGTCTAGGAGATAGCTCGATATATGGGGAATGAGATATAACATGTTGGTATTGCTGTTGTTTTAGCAAGTATTTTTCTGAGTATTTTATCCCTCCCCGTTTTGGCGCTAGCTGCCCCAGAAAATATTCAATTGTGAAAGGGAGTATAACACTTTGGGGCTTGGTGCTAGTTGAAGAGGGTATATTGCCTATCAACATTCGATGTATGCCAACATTTTTTCTCCGTGCAATTGGTAGCACCGGCGACGTCAATTATGGCCAAAATTGGAACGTAGTAATAGTATAACATTTTCTGACCAAGCGAAAAATTTTCGTTGTCAATGCTCATATGCTAACATTTTCTGCTTGCCCATTTTCCAGATTTTTGGCAAAAAATCGGACTGTTGGCCGAAAACGCTAAAACCAGTTTTAGCCCGCTTTTCAAAATGTTGGTACCGTCTCAAACTTGTAGTTTTGGTACCAAAGAATACCCGAACACATTAACACATAATATCAACACTCTCAATATAGGACTACATGTTTATTACCCTCACACTATGTCTGTCTAATACAAACTAAAGGCAAATGCTCTTTTTAGCAATAACAAATAACTGCTTTTACCAGTCTCTACAGGTTTCAACTGGATTTTAAACTTACTTGCAGTACCTAAGGTACTTGAAGTAGTGATCAAGTACTTTAAATACTTGAAGTAAATTGTAACGTACTTTAAGTACTGTAATTTCGTTTAACAAGTTGTTTGTATATGTAACCATGCACGTATATTTTTTGTTTATAATTATGCACGTTTCCTTATAATATTGTATGTTTTGTATAATAATTATATCTTAATGTATGTATGTACCAATTTTTACTACATTATCATTTTAAACATTTTATATTATACTGACGTGCCTGATTGTGTAATTACACTGAAAAGGCAATTAAAGAATTTGAATTTAAATTTGAATATGTCCAGTATTAACTAACATTTTATTTTGTGTCGTATGCGTTTTCATGTGGGGGCAAGAAAAATATTTTTAACATTGTTCTTTCACAGGGTTTAACATGCGTTTAACAAAACTTTGTATAACATTTTCCAATAGGAAACATCGTCTCATTATCAGCATAATAATTCACAAATCCATTCAGAAAAGAAACAATTTATCACTGACGCGGACATTTGTCAACAAATTTGGGCCATTTCTTAGTCTTTCTCGTCGTTTGTTCACATAATTGAATCCTCCTATCATGGTTATTTTTGTTGAGTTGCCGGTGCATCTCTATTTTATAAGAAAACAATTTATTAGGATTTAGTACATGAACTTATGTCACTGACACTATGAACAGATTAATCAATGTAGACGCTTCGGATCCAGTTCTTTTTCTGTTCTGTTCTGTTCTTCGTTGCAGAACTTGCTTCCTTGAACTTACAACGCTATCGCATATTTATGAATGATGCATTTCTTTAGAATTATGAGCTTCGTAAATGAAAAACATTATAGAATAATATTTCACTTGTCGATATCGGATATCTTAAGGTAGTATTGTCGGTCTTAGAATTAATGTTCAGAATTTAATAAAATTTGGCATATTAGTAGATTATGGTAAGATAATGATCCAATTAAATTTTTGAAGAGCTACAGAGAACCAGTAAAAAAATATTTACATTTGAAATTTTATGCTTTTAACATTGAGAAATCACAGGTTTTATCATATTTTACAAAAAGTACCGTTCAGATTTCAATTAAAAAGGAGAAAACAAGAGAAAATAATATACAAAACATTTTAGACACATAAAAGTACAGCTTTAAAGCATGTGATAGAAGTAATAATTAGCGAATAAACATTGATCCCTTTGAGAAATCATCATATTTTACAAAAAGTACCGTTCAGATTTCGATTAAAAAGGAGAAAACGAGAGGAAATAATATACAAAACATTTTAGACTCTTTAAAGTACAGCTTCAGAGTGTGGGATTAGTAGTAATAAGCGAATAAATGTTAAAAGTCTACTTTTTATATCGTAGTTTATTGACGTGGCAACGTCGTAGAAGAGGTTACAATGCTCGCGAAATTTATAAATGCATGGAATATGAGAATGTAGGTTTCATAAAAGTTATTTATTAAAAGTAACATTAACGATGTTTGATTAGCATAGCCATATTTATTAAGTATAATAAAATATAAATGACTAATAATGTTACAGATAATAATATTTCATTTTTTTTTTTTTTTTTTTTTTTTTTTCAACTATTTAACGTCGGCCTATTTCCGCTACCAGGGCCTATCACCGACGCCAGCAATTAATCTTATAATAACGATTTCTTGGTTATTTTTTTCTCTTTATTTTCTAAAAAATTAAAAATTCTCTGTAATATTTTTTGCGTTTGGTAACTTTGACAACGCTGTTCTCTATTTTCCCTAAAATGTTTAATATACTATTATATTTATTTATTTTATATGCATCTTTAACCATTTCATCTTAAAAAATCATCTTTTCCAGAAGCCTTTGTTTTGTGGAGATTAATGGAGCATCTAGTTGATACATGATTTTAAGTGGACATCTTGTATGAGATCAATTTCAATTAATTACCGATTAATTACTACGACAAAATGGCCTAATTTTACCGGAAAACGAGAAGTTCCCAATTCCGCCCAAATGCTAATGGTAGTAAAAGATTTGTAGTGGAAAATACTCTTGTTTAACTTTATTTTTAATTTCGAGATGGCTCTCATGATTCCGGAGATATCTGCGAAAAATAGCAAAGAACATTCGCAAAAGAAAAATAGCAAAGAACAATAGCTCGCATTTCGGAACCCGAAAAATGGCAAAAACATGAGATCTTGACACGTTCATATTTTTGGAAAAACACCAGCGGGACGGCCGTACGATATCGCGACGTAAAGATGAGGACTTCTATTTAAACCTGAACGTAAATCGCACATCGTAATTGGAAAATTCGGCTCGGCACGAACGAATCGAAAGTGGCATTTCCTGACGTTTAATGATTTCGAAGGCAGTTGAAGCAACGATGTTGATAAATCATTGTCAATTCTCTCTCACTCCATCGTGACGTGGCCTAGTCTAAATACTGCGTAGGTCAAACGAGACAGTGTATACTTTTGACTCCTGCAATATCGACAGTACTACCTTAAATAGAGAAAAATGCATAGACAGGAGTTCAAAAACATTGCATTATTGCATGGCAAATATTAATTTTCATATTTAGATATAACACGTGAGGCAACTTTTTTAAGGATAGAATTTTGCAGAGTGAGAGGAAAATATGCGTTAATTTTCGATTTATTGTAAATATTTAAAAAAACAAACATAGTATAATACAGAGTGAGTCATGAGGAACTCTACATACTTCTACCCCAAGTAGAAGCACCTAAGACGAATACCAAGTGACCATTAAAAAGTGTTTGTTCCCTTTCTTTACTATCATACAGAGTGATGTATGAATTTTGTCCAAAAATTGTTTTGGTCATAACATTTTAACGGTTAATCCGGTTTGCCTCATTTTTTACAACAATGTACACTGTTGCCTAACAACCATCATACATATCCAAAATTTAAAATATTCAGGGACGGTTTCAAAAAAATTTGTTGGATTGCTTCGTATACGATAGTTCACCCTGTATATGATTTATCTAAAACTTGATATGAAATTTGTATAGGACACAAATAGGTGGTAAAACCTGAGTATTTGAAATTTTTGTCACACTCTCAACAATTTTTTTTTTTAACGATCAATTTTCAAGTCAAATGAAAAGTTTGTCAAAATGGAATATTTTAATGTATACTAATATTTATTAATACAAAAATTTAGCTAAAAAAAATATGCATAACTCGTGCCTAGGTTTAATAAGTACCATCATTTTAATCAATTTCCAGGCCAGGTCTTAAAAATGTGGCTGATGTGGTTCATCTAAAAAGTTGCCTCTGTATGTAATTTCTCCAATTAGTCAAATTGCTTCCAAAAAGGACAGAAATAAGTAGCCAAATTTGTGTTACCTAACTTTCCCCTATTTAAAGCGTCCAATCTAAATGTTCAGTTTAAGATCAATTTTAACGAAAATTGTAAATTTTTCGAAATATTTTTAAAAACCATCCTGTTCAATGAAAGCATTGAATTTAAAATAAATACAACATACGGATCTACGTCCTTTAGTGCTTGTTATTATCTAGGTACTTCCATTTTATTTAATTTTCAGACATTATGCATCCACTTTTGTTGAAATTATGGAGATCATAGACGTCTGTGATAATTTGATATTTTCATTGCTTGAAAATTAAATAAAATGGAAGTATCTACGTAATAACAAGCACTAAAGGACGTAGATCCGTATGTTGTATTTATTTTAAATTCAATGCTTGCATTTGAATATGATGGCTTTTAAAAATACTTCGAAAAATTTAGTTATCGTTAAAATTGATCTTAAACTGAATATTTAGGTTGGACACTTATGGGGGAAAGTTAGATAACACAAATTAGACTACTTATTTCTGTTCTCTTTGGAAGCAATTTGACTAATTGGAGAAATCACATACAGAGGCAACTTTTTAGATGAACCACATCAGCCACATTTTTAAGACCTGACCTGGAAATTTAATAAAATGATGGTACTTATTAAACCTAGGCATGAGTTATGTAGATATTATTTTTTTTTAGCTAAATTTTTGTATTAATAAATATTAGTACCTATACATTAAAATATTCCATTTTGCCAAACTTTTCATTTGACTTGAAAATTGATCGTTAATAAAAAATTTGTTGAGAGTGTGACAAAAATTTCAAATACTCAGGTTTTACTACCTATTTGTGTCCTATACAAATTTCATATCAAGTTTTAGATAAATCATATACAGGGTGAACTATCGTATACGAAGCAATCCAACAAATTTTTTTGAAACCGTCCCTGGATTTTTTAATTTTGGACATGTATGATGGTTATTAGGCAACAGTGTACATTGTTGTAAAATGGGGCAAATCGGATTAACCGTTAAAATGTTATGACCAAAACAATTTTTGGACAAAATTTATAAATCGCTCTGTATGATAGTAAAGAAAGGGAACAAACACTTTTTAATGGTCACTTGGTATTCGTCTTAGGTGCCTCTACTTACGGTAGAAGTATGTACAGTTCCTCATGACTCACCCTGTATTTAAAACTGTTTTAGATACTGGCTATTATTCTAGATAATACAAATATATATTTTTTATTGTAAAGTTTTTTGCTATGTTTTATGTGCAGTCTTAGAAGGGATATGGATCTGAAGCATTTGAATAGATCCTATGACACCATTCCATAGATAATGCCTGGTCAAAGTGTTAGTCGCGATGCGCTATATTGTTTCGTGATTGTTTTGCCGAAACGGTTTAGGTGTGCCGTCAAAACTAAATCGCTATTCTAATAGCATTTTTTCTTTACTTTCCGAATCCGCTAGTAATTTCTCAGAAATGCGATAGAAAAATGTACTTTTTTGTCAAAAAGCAGGAAGACAGATTTTTTTCGAATCCGGCCCTGGATTTTTCAAAAACAAGTAGGCCACTCTAAAAAGTCCCAGCTGAGAAATATTACTGGTAAATTTTATTCGATTACATCCAACCGTTGCAGAGATATAAATAACTCTTTGAATTTTCAGACCAAATGCATAAAACCCCTGTATCTTCTTAACCAGTGGTCAAAACATTTTTTTCGTTGGTGATTTAGACTCTCCTTGAAGTGCTCTATCTACCGTTAGGCTATGACACATTCGTCGCGTATCACCCTGTTAATGTCCAAGGGAGCAACATTTAGTAGTACAAAGAAAATAAATTTTGACCATAAAAAATTGGTTACAAGCTATGTATCGTGGTTCTCTTGACGCTTGTTTTTGTCATACTTATAGTCCCCATATGTCCATCTGCCAGATCCTCATCAAAATTTAACAATCATCTTGAAATTTCGTTTCTTTTCTTAATATATGTACACCGGTACCAAACCAAAATTTTGCGTTGTAATATGGTGAAAATGCAGGGCATGAAGAAGGATGCAATTTGACATACAGGCTCTCTCTTTTTTGAGGACCATCGAAGATGTCTCGCTTAATATCATCCGTACAAAAAAATATTTTGGCAAAAGAGCAGGAGCCAGCCGACCATAGGTTTACTCCCAAAATGTATGAATTGTTGTTAATTTGGGGTAGTAGAGCACAGAAATGTCCATGCCAGTCTTTTTTTTGGTACAGGGGCGTACGGCGGGCCCCCAAACGTGTAAGAAATATGACTTGTAAAACAAACAGTCACGAATAAGTCATAGGCTTACGCATGGGGGTTGGAGGGATATCTTAATTTACCCCAGAAAATCATGAATCCAGACTCCCATTCATTTTGGGTGGTACAGGGAGGCGCTACGCCCGCCCAATTTTAAATAAAAAGCCAGGTAAAAAAAATGATAAAGGACCACGCACATTTCTTAGGTAAAAGTGGTTTCGGTCAAATAATCTGAAATTCGAATATGTTGTACTTCTTGTCGTGGTGAACAAGAGCCTCAATGGGCGACCTCCGAAAATGGAAATTTTTTGAGCTACACTGTAAAAAGATAGTATGGATGATGGTGTGTATTTACTAAGCACACACTTGCTTGTTTTCCAGTGGTTATCTTATATTTGTCTAAACGAAAATTCTGCGTTATTTGGATTTTAGAATTAATTAAAAAATAATAGTGGGCCTATAGCCTGTCTAAAATTAAATGTTTTGACATTTGTAAACATTTTAATAACGACTTGTGTGTTTATTTGTTACAACTTTGTAGTCCACTCAAATCAGGGAAAACACGCCGTTTAAAAGAAAGATTTTGAACAGCAGTTTCTTTGCATAGATAGTAAGTACTCAACTTTTAGAACAATTTTTTGCTTATGCGCAGAAAAAAAAAGACATGATTTTTGAGATATATACATATATATACGTTTTTTCGTGTTTTTTTTTTTTTTCATTTAGACTTTCATATTTCGAAAAGTACACGTTTTTAAGGCCAAATGAACATGACTAAACGTGTTCATAATACGATTTCTTACAAAAAAGCTTCTATACATTTTCCCGATTATCCCATTGGTTTTTCCGGAAAAGCGACTTGAAAAATATATCTATGTGTTTTTTTATTTTGAATGCAAATATCTCGAAAAGCACACGATTTTAGGCCTAAATGTACATAAATAAACTTATTCAGAATGAGATTTTCTACAAAAAAGCTCTTATACATTATTCGATTATCCAATTGGTTTTTCCGGAAAAGTTTCTTGAAAAATATATATTTGCTGCATTTTTAAGGCTAATGAACATTACTAAACTTGTTCAGAATGTGATTTCCTACAAAAAAGGTTCTTTATATTTGAGAGACTTATACGTCAAAATGACAAAAAAAAAAAAAACAAGAAAAAGCAAATATATATATTCTTCAAGACGCTTTTTAGGAAAAACCAATGGGATACAAGGTCCTGATTGCCATTCATAAACTTATCATTTTTTTAAAATGTTTTCTTTTTCATAATTGATAAATTAGGAAATCCCTCCAACCTCCACGCGTAAACCTACGACTTATTTGTGGCTGTTGTGTGACTTCTGTGCTATACTACCCCAAGTTAACAACAATTCACACATTTTGGGAGTAAACCTATGACGCATAATTAGTGGTCAGCGGGCTCCTGGACAATACAGAATGGTTAAAAAAAATGTGAAATCTGTGTTTGTTTAATTCTTGCTTCATTTTCTCTTACTAATTAGAAATATCCGGATTCAATCTAATAATTTGAGTACCTATTTCTCCTGAAAGATATTAGCTCATTATCACGGAAAAAATAATTTCGTAAATTCAAATATACCCTTACAAGTAATAAGTTTGAAACCAAACAGGAATGATCCATCAAATATGAGACGTCAATAAAGACAATTTTGGCCTATCGCACTTCTTCTAATACGTCTAATTTATATGAACATAAATAGTTACTTTACCACCAGAGGAATTGATAAATTTTCAAACAATAGGCAATGCATCATAACCTTTAATGCGACAACTGGGAATACATAATCAAACAATTTAGGTGATTTAAAGTGATGTTAAACCGTTCAAATGTATTATCGTTTAGGGATAATCTGATAATGTTGGCAGCTTGGTCGATTTAACGCTTACATGATCAATCGTGTTTATCTAATATAATTCATTTCAGAAACTTGAAAGTACACATGAATATTTTACTTTTATATTCCCCATTATCCTACTTTCGTCTAGAACTATTCTAAATTTACAGGCGTATTTTAAAGAGAGTGCTGGTTTACCGTGATATTCTTTTAGCGCTCGCAGTAATTTATTCAATGATCTGTTTTTGGCAACACTATCCAAAACTTATATATTCAAATGTGAGAAGTAAAAACTTACAGTACGTGACTAGTAATATATTTTTTCAGTAAGTGAAGCTGAGAGCAATTTAGATTGTAAAGAAATGATATTATTTCAGGCAACTAAGAATAGCGAGTGGAATAAAATTCGTTATATTCGAACAAAGATGCTGGGATTAGGATTTGTAATTTACTGGACACTTAATTTAGCGATATTTCGGATAGATACATTGAAAGAATTGGTAATTGTCGGTAAATTCTTTTGTTACATTGTTGCATTTAGAAAATGTTATAATTATCGATACGAGAGGACTAAAGAATATTGTTGGGCGAGAACGTTTGGTCAATCTTGCGCTGGGCTCGATCTCCAGCCCTGACAATAGCAATGTCGGTGGGTAATGGATGTTGATCTGCGTTTTTTTTAGATTTCGAATAACTTGGCTATGGATTTGCAGGTTGTCTAATATTGTGTAGTATGTTACGCTATGTCACGTTTTATTATGTTATCAATATTTTCAGACTGGGAAATTCGTTTCTATTTTTTCTGTGCTTGGAAAATGATCTAAGTAACGTAATTATTTACTTATACTCATAATAATAAAATAAACTGCAGAGAAAAAACCGCTGCCCAAGGAATCACTACTTTCACATTCAGATTTTCTATTTAAGTCTCTCACAACGAAAAAACAATTTTTATGTGGAAATAATTGTTTATGGAAATTTAATAATATGATATTTGAAATCCCCTACCCCAAAACCCATTAAGCGATATGCCATATCAGTAGTGGGGTGGGGGTGGTGGTAGGGGGGTGATAGTGGGGAAGAAGTAAAAAAAATAAGGCCTTTGGTTTTTGTAAACACACTAAATCACAAATTTTTTTTCACCCCCTTTAATAATGGGATGGGGGTAGCTTCTTTTATATATACTAAATACCAATTTTATGGACTCTTACTTGCTCGATTTACCTATTTACCCCCATTTACCTCAATTTATCCCCCAAATCCTTCAACGGAATAAGATCAAAATATAATCTAGTTCCAGATTTCGTTAACCAAATACCAAAAAAGTTACAGACAGACCGACAGACAGAATTTTTTTTCTCTCAAGATTAAAATCTCGGCGTTTTCTGACATTCTAAACCTATTTAAAAAATAAAAGTTTTCAATTTTTTTTTGTCGTTACTATACTTCTACTGAATATGAAAGTAAAAATATCTAAACTGTCATCATTTCATCTGCTTTAAGAAAGTAGTTGCGTGAAAAGGTAAGTATATTTCATCGCTTTCTGCCAAGCAGCCAGCTGCTCTTACTAAGATATGGAACTTTTGAAAGACTTGTCTAGATTGTAGTGAATTATCTTCTTGCCAATCTGTTTATTAGCTTAGTACGTGAAGAAATTGAAGATGTCGACGAGTCAAACTACCTTAACGTACTAGTGAGGTGAAGAAACGAGTGCAAATAATATCAATAATGATACCGATTGCATAAATTATGACATAGGCAACTAAACAGATCATGATTCTAATACTATTGACGAAGATGTACATTAAACTTGCTGAAAGACTCAAACGATAATGTATACCGTGAATTAAAATTTTAAAGAATACCAAAAAAAGGGCTGGCATGGACATCGTGTTCTACTACCCCAAGCTCCACTACCCAAAATTAACAATTAACAATAATTCACACATTTTGGGAGTAAACTTATGACACACAATTAGTGGTCGGCGGGCTCCTGGTTTATTAGCTTTGTTCAATTTTTTCAGCGATTATTAAGAATATGATCCAATTTTCGCATAGCTTAATAAATACATCTAAAATTTATTCGGCTTAAATATCGAATATCATAATTCTATAAAGGGCGTTAAAAATATCAATGAAATATAACTACGTGTTACTACTATTGAATTTTTACTTTATTTCACCAATGGAAAAGATATGTAAGTAATTTCAATTTTTACCCAGCCCAATTCATTGCCAACGATTCCATATTACAGTGATACTTTAAAGCCATAATAAATTCCTGAATGAGATTTCGCTAGAGCGTTGTGAGCGTAGGAGTTCAGGGTAAGGAGTAAACACAATTTACTGCAATGAAGCACGAAAGTAACTTTTAATAGGCCTACATAAAATATTGTCGTGCGAAAGCAGTTTCTAAGATATACCATCCTGAACTACATATTACGTAATAATTAATTTAAGGTTAATTTTAAGTTCTTGTGGCAGGAAGTTAGCTGAAATTTACGAAAATACTTATCACCACGAGCCATGATACATAATACAAGTATTATGTAATTAATGTATGGCGCTGCATGGAGAAGTTTTGGGTTTAATTAATTCACTTTTACACCTAAAACATTGGGGGACGGTCTCTGTGGAAATGAAAGTTGATCGAATGATGGATGAAGACATACATTCGGAAAACTATAGCTATTCATACTCCCCATATTTTACACATTTTATTGTTAGATATTGTAGAGAAAGCAGAAATGCAATTAAGTATTACACACCTTTCTGGGTGTGCTGTATTTTCGCTCAACGCGTCAGCGTTCAGTTTGGCTGATAAAAGTCATTTTTAATTGGTTCATTTTTGCAAGGAATCGATTTTAATTATAGCTCTTTGAAAAATTATACCATTTTTACATTGATTTAAACTTTTATTAAACGCTAAAATTGCTGTCGAAAATATATATGCGTCTAGTTGATCTGTACATACGGATGGAAATAATCTTGATGTTTATCGCCTCGTCTACTGTCAGAATAGAGCTCCATTGTTAAAAAATATTATTTTGGGTATATTTAGTTCATCGGTATATACAGTGTGTCCCAGGATAGATGTAACAATACATCTCGTATACCAAAAATTTTGGAATTTTGGAATGGTATTTGGGAATTGAGTCCTGCTTGTTGTAAAACTAAAGTGTACCAAAAATGACTTGATTTGGTGTTCTACAGGGTGTTTTATAAGCAAAGTTGTAAAAATCACCACTAATGAAGTACCTTTATTTTTCAAAATATAAAAAAATTCCACCAAGAAAAGTTATTTAGAATGCAATTTTATACCTCTATACCAAATTTCAGGAATATAAAATTATTTTTTTGAAACTTCCCATTTTTTCAATAAATTAGTATTTTATTTTGAACCATTCGATTAAAACTGCATATTTTTGTGAATTAATATTTAAAGTTATGTAGAAGCTAAAAGTAGGCTATGAGAAAAGCAGTGGATATACATTTATCATTTATTATTGACATATCTGTCAAACGTAGTCAATATTATCCTTAATTTCTGTTTCAAATTAACGAACCAAGCATAAAAAATTAAATGAAAATGGTACTCACAGTGCGTGAAAAAAATTATATTGTGCAATGCTACGGAATTGGCGGTGAAAACTCGCTAAGAGAAGTGGTAAGCCAATTTACTTGAAATTCCCAAATACTGCTTTGTCACGTACTCAGACTATGAGAATAATTAAAAAGTTTCTGGCTACTGGTAGTGTTCTTAACATGAAAAGAAACATAAAAGCATATGATGAAGACAATGTTGGGGCTATTATAGCCCATGCCTCTGTTTTAGAAAATCCTAGGATGCCACTAAGAGAGAGATCAGCTCTTATTAATATTAGCAAGTCTTAACTCCAAAGAATTTACAAGGCAAAGAAAATTAGGGCATATAAAGCAAATTATAAACATACGCTTGAAGAGGAAGATGACGGCTGTAGGTTGGATTTTTGTTTGACCATTGAAGAAAAAATCATGGAAGAGAGATGTTTTCATCATTTCATAATTTTCTCAGATGAATCCACATTCACAACCAATAGTGTTGTTTCATCTCAGAATTGTCGGTTTTGGGCTTCTGAAAATTCAAATTTTAGAATTCATTGTAGAAGACAATATTATAAAACAGTAAATGTGTGGTATGCCGTTTCTTATCACGTTGGAGTTATTGGACCTTATTTCATTGAGGGAAGGTTAAACCAGCACACTTATTTACAGCTTCTTGAAAGATTTTCCGAAGAACATTTAAATATTTTAAGAGATATGCTTTAGTTCATTTTCAACATGATGGTTGCCCTGGCCACTCCACAGAAATGGTTAATCGGTGCTTGAATTTAAATTTTGGAGAAAATTGGATTGCCAGGAAGGGACCGATCAAGTGGCCGGCGAGATCCCCAGACCTATCAATATTGGATTTTATGGGGTCGCCTCAAGCAGTTGGTTTACGCTGAACCAATTCCTAACGATGTAGCAGTATTGAAGCAGAGAATTACAAATGCCATAAACTCCATACCGTTAGATCATATTCGAAACAGTTTTAAGGACTTCAGGCGAAGGATCGAAATGTGTGTGGATGTGGGTGGCCTCTACGTCGAATAATAAAAAAATTGTAAACATTGTTTTGTATTGGTCAATAATTAATTTGTTTGTGAATCTGTTATGTTTTTGACATTTATTACTTGTTATAATTTTTAAGCCTCATTAATCTTCTGTTAGTAATTGTTTCTTGTTTTACAATTAGTTCGATTAACATTATACCTTCTTACATCTCGTATATTCAATTTTTCATTTACCAATAGCTTACTTTTTGAGATGATTAACATTTGCTATTACAAAACTTTAAATATGAATTCAACTCTTAATTCGCAAAAATGGGAAGTTTCAAAAAAATAATTTTATATTCCTGAAATTTGGTATAGCGGTATAAAATTGCATTCTAAATAACTTTTCTTAGTGGAATTTTTTCATATTTTGAAAAATAAAGGTACTTTATTGGTGGTGATTTTTACAACTTTGCTTATAAAACACCCTGTAGAACACCAAATCAACTCATTTTTGGTATACTTTAGTTTTACAACAAGCACGACTCGATCCCCAAATACCATTCCAAAATTCCAAAATTTTTGGTCCATTACACCTCTTGTTACATCTATCCTGGGATACACTGTAGAAATAATGGTTATTTTCTTGTTTTTCATACTGAATGTTAGATACAGTAAGTGAATGAAAGAAGTTGATAAGTCGGTTCGTATTTTTTTGCCTTAAAATGCTAGAAATCCTATCATGTAATTCAATACTTCATCAGTATTAGCTAGAAGAGTGGTTGCTTTGATTGGTTCTCCAATGATGAGTGTTTTAAAGTGTTTTCCTTTCCCTGTAGTATAATAGCATGCCCAGATTAAAGCAACGATATACAGAAAGTAGATTCTTTCAGAATAAATAAAAATGTATATAAGTTGTGATATGCTAGCATGGTCAGATTTAGATCAATGGTGTATGAAAGGAACGAATGGTTTCTTTGAAAGAAATATAAGATACTTATTTTTTAAAACCAGACGAGCTATGGGGCTCTAAAAGAGTGAATGCTTTCCTGTCGGTTTTTTACATGAAAGTATTTTCATATTATTTTGTAATAAAAATTTTGTTCCAAATTGAAAGTATATCTCTCCTGATGAGTTCTAAAGAGAATTAAAAAAGTTGTGCAATGTTCAGAGGGACTTAATCAGTCGAAAGAAGAAGGAAATATTTTATTTATTAAGACATGCATGCGGTGAGTGAAATATACCTATTATCTTTATACTTTTTAGTAGTTCTTGACTTTGAAATGTAAAAAATGTTTGATTATAATGGAGTATTCTGTAGGTAGGGCTAGAAATGCTAAAAAGAATGCTCCGTAAGGCAGGCTTTTATAATATATTGGCACGATCAGACTTAGTTCATCAGTATATAGAAAGAATGGTTATTTTCTTGTTTTTCATACTGAATTTGTGCATATAAAAGAATACCCTGACTGACGACTGATTCATTGATTGATCTATCAACGCACAGCTCAAACAGCTGGGTCTAGAAACTTCAAATGTTGCATAGAGTTTCCTCGAATGACGTAGGCAATTACTGACAAGGGATTTTTCGAAATTCGACCCCCAAGAAGGTGAAAAAGGGGGTTGAAATTTTAGGCATTTTCGGAAACGGTTAGATCTAGATGTGTAAAATTTGGCAGAAATATTTTTTGTTGAAATCTATTAGATAGTTGTAAGACGCAATTTCGATTTTCACTTTTTGAGGAGGTGAAAAGGTAGATGGTTTAAAGCGCACGCGTATTTTTGAAATCGCGTGAGTCAGAAACTGATTATTCAAGTTATGGGCGCTTCTGACAAAGAGGTGAACGGGGAGGGGAAGGTTTTTAAACTTTTAAGCTTTACGGAAGCATTAAAAAAACCGCTGCCCAAGGAATCATTACTTCCACATCCAGATCTTTTATCCAAGTCACTAACAACGAAAAAATGTTGTATGTGGAAATAATTGTTTATGGAACTTTGATAATATAATATTTGAAATTCTCTACCCCAAAAACCCAAAAAACGATACCCCACATCGGTATAGAGGTGGATGAAGTAAAAAAATATTTTGAGGTTTTTGGTTCTTGTACATACACTAAATCACAATTCTTTTCATCCCCTTTAATAATGGGGACGGGGGTGGTAATGGGGGTGACTAATGCCAAAAATTTTTTTGAGACCTTAGCTTCTCTTGTATATACTAAATACCAATTTTATGCACTCTTACCTGCTTGATTTACCTATTTACCTCAAATTTACCCCAATTTACCCCCAACCCTTCGACGGAACAAGATGAAAATATAATCCAGTTCCAGTTCTCGTTAAAGCAGATATGTGTACCAAATTTCAAGTCAATATCTTAAACGGTTCCAAAGTAAACGTGCGCATAAAGAAAGTTACAGACAGACAGACCGACAGACAGAAAGTTTTTTTTTCACTCAAACTTAAAACCTCGTTTCATGACATTCTAAGCTTATTTGAACAATGAAAATTTAAAAAAAAATTTTTTGTCGTTACTATACTCGATGTGAAAGTAAATCTGTATCTCTCTCTATTTGGCACAATTTATTTTCCAAATATTATCTCCTTTTCGGCCAGCATGGTACATATCTTTTCATTAATAGTTTATCCCGTTTTCTTTTTTGGTAGGTAATTAAGTTGACTAAATACCAAAAAGACTAGTTTTCTACATCTTTCTTTACGCATGGGCCGTTACCGAGACAGAGAGAAGTCATATTAATGCTTTCGTATTCACCCGAATCCTTTCATTTTTCGCCACATTAATCGGATAGAGGATAATAGTGAACGGTTGACAGTTAAGGTAAAACTAGGTGGCAAAGGGCGAAGTAGCCGAGTCAATGAAGGTTTTTACTTTTAAACCCTCAAAAACAGAACCGATTCTCATAATTTTTTTTTAATGTTTGTTATATTTAATTATTCAAAATCAGAAACATTTCGGCTGGGGTTAATTTATAGGGGGCAAATTTTTCATTTATATTGATAGTCTTTAAGTTATTATGACTTGAAAATTCAACACGATTTTTGTCAAAAAATTCTAAAACTATTACATTGAGCGAAAACATGCTACAGACAAATAAGAAAGCTACTAAATCGGAGACGAATTTCGTATTTTTCAAATTTCTGGAAAATTAATGATTTCGGAGATATGGAAGTATAAAAATGACGTCCAAATGTTTATAAGACGAAGAATTTAATATTTCAGAAATTACGGCACGTACGTCAAACATGCTGGCAATCAAAATGAAAGACTATTAATTAGACTTTCAAACGATTTTTTACCTATTTCTAAAGCATAAAACCAAAGAAATTATGACAGAAACAATGTGCTTCCTGCCATTTTTTTAATAAGAAGCCGCCATTTTGTTAATGTAAGTAGTCAGTAATTAAAAAAATATATTCACATATATTGTTTTTCGATAATATACAGTATAACCTAGACGTTTATAACACTTGCTTCAGAAACAAATTGCATTTTAAACTATAAACGGATTTCCTAAAAAACGTAAAAAAATTTTTCTTAGCTAATATCTCAATAAATATTATAGTCCAGATGACAGAACATTTTATAGTCAAACCCACAAAAAATTCTAAAGTGATTATTTTTTTTAATGAGTTCGTGAAAGTGTATAGAATAATATTCTGAAAAGTTTACATTTCGCTCAGATGCAGAACATAAAAAAAGTGAAAGAAAAACAAATTTTTTATCCATTTTTTCAAAATTTTGAAATTAAGTCAAGCTAGGAAAAAGTAAAAAATACGGATGGATAGAGATCACTCATTTATGAAAAAAATATCCTAATAACATATATCGCTAAAGCCACGGTATTCCTAGAAAAAAATAGTGAAATAACTTTGTCACTCTGCGCGGCCAGCGCACGGTAAATGCATACTATGGAACCTCTAAAAATTCTTAGCTGTTCTATGGAGTAAAATAAAGTTTTTTCTCTTTCTGATTACACGTTTTAACATTTTTCTTAGTGAATAGGAGGATAAATAGTAAGTATGGAGGAAAAATGTATAATTATCAATGCATACACAGACACCACACATAGCCGCTGAATCGCTCGCATGAATTTTTACGTGCCTTTACTGTATTGTATTTATTACAGGTACACCTATCCACATTTCAGCTATATCCAATGGATTCCTTATACATTTGTTAATGTATTGGAAAAGTTCCAGAATTTATATTCAAAACAATCAAAGATATTTTCATAGTTATAAGAATAAGCGTGAAAATTGCAATTTCTTATCCTGAAATGCATATAAGTAAACGATTTTGTGTTTGAACTTTCGAAAAATATACATTTTTTCCGAAACAGTGATATTTTATTTTTTCCAATGGGTCAATTTATCGACAAGTTATAGCCTCCAATATATATATATTTATCAAAAAAGAAAATCATCAAACAAGGAAATTAAAATGATTTGAGATGTACTTTTTTTTAAATCCTCGTTACTACAACTTAATAAACCCTAATAATCATGAAGTCTACACACTTTTCAACAGTTCTCAATGAAGAAAGAATTTTTCTGAAGGACTTGGTATATTTTTCCCATCCATCTTTTGCTTGTATTGTTTAAAACAAAAAAGCATCAGAAAGCTACAATTTCCATCTTTTAAATGAACCAACACTTATATAGATTGAACAAATTCTGATTTAGTGACATGTAATTCAGTGCGTCGGTGTCACAGTCATGTGTATTCAAGCGGGTGCGCACATGGATCTCGCTCTGAGTTAACGTTACATTTGACTATTTTTTTCCGGGAAAACCGTGGCTTTAACGGTAAATTTTTTGTTCATAAATACGCGATCTATCCACCTGTATTTTTTATAAAAAAAAATTTTTTCACATTTTTTTTTATGTTCTGCATCTGAGCGAAATGTAAACTTTTCAGGATATTGTTCTATTCACTTTCACGAACTCATTAAAAAAAAGTTTGCTTAGTTTGAAAATTTTGTGGGTGAATACCTTCATCGACTGGGCTATTAGTTTAAGCGAAAAAAATATAAATATCAAAAATCAGTGGCGTCGCCACACAACTTGGCGCTGGGTGGCAATGTCGTGAGAGCGCGCCCACGACTAGGCTTGTTTTACTAATTTTTTATAAACACTAAACACATATGAGATACAGTGACCTTTATGTGACCTTTTTATTTTAAAAATGATTATAGAAAATGAGGACTAACATAAAAATTAAAGAAATCCAATTAAGATATATTTTTCGAAAGCTTCTTTTCCTTGCCTATTTCTGAGCAAAGAAATTAATTAAGTCTTCAATTTCTAATTTGTACGTTCATTTTCAATGTGTAAAAGGGATAAATCACTGAGTCTACTCTGAGAAATTTTGTTTCTCAAATTCGACTTAATTAATTTCAGTTTTGAGAATAATCGTTCTGCAGTTGCTGTGGTTATCAGAAGCGTTAAAAATAATATAATAGCCGTACCAACATCAGAAAATTTGTTTGATGTTGTGAAGTGCGTGCTCAACATTTTTGCCATGTCCTTAACACTGGTCCATAACGCTATTTCAATTTTTAATATTGCCATAACATCTAGCGATTGTGAGAGAAATTTTTCTGTTAAATCGCTGTCATATTCGTCACTCAACACTGATATAGAGTTCATCATCGTTGGCTTTTAAAATATATGACAGATTGAGTACCTTAAATGTATCTGTGTTATAAAAACCAGAAAGTCGATGTTTCAGTTAAGATGTTACAATGTCCATAACTGGATAGAAAGCAGTCAATCGCAAAATTTGCTTTATCTGAAAACATTGTATCACTACTTAGTTCATCGAAAAATGTCTTCACTTTTCGTTGTCTTTTAACTTTGAAAGTATTTTCGACTCCCCAACTGTCTGCTACAAAAGAATAGCTTCTTCCAGGGTCTCCATGGTATTTTGAACGCATTTCTGCAACTTGAGTATGGGCACTTTTAAGAAAATGTTGGGCCCACATGCGTTTAACAAAGAAATAAAATTTACATGAAATAAATCAGATAGCGGCGAACAAGATTCACATTGCCTAAGCCCGAGGCAGTGCCCATAAAGCACCTGCGCCGGGTGGCATTACCACCCGGTTTCTACGTCCCTGCAAAAATAAAGCTTATAAACTGAGAATGAACTTGTTTTACTTTAATATTTAGGTTGAATTCATAGTTTCGGAGATTTGTAAATTTATAGATGGCATTCGTAAGATTATAGGATGAAGTATTTAGTTTAAATGTTGAATATCTGAGAAACTATACAGATTTCTAGAAAACAAAATTAAAGATAATTAAAGAGTCTTTTAAATGATTTTTTCTCTCATAAAATATAAAGAAGTTATAGCCGAAGCAATGTGCGTTTGAACATTTTCTTTTACAAAATGTCATCATTTTGTTATTGTAATTGTTCAGCAATATTTTTTTTTCCAAAAATGCTGTTTTTTGTTAACATTTAGCGTCACCTAAACGCGCAATCTTTTTCATCCTTTTAAAACACTTACTTTAGAAAAAATTTCCATTTCCCATATTTTAGCAGCCACTTTGAAATGTATTATTTTGACTTCAGAAAATCTTTTTTGTCAATGTATACATAATCGGTAACCCCAAAAAACCTCCAAGCGTAATTTTTATTCGACAACTAAACATTTTTCAAAATATTTCAAATTTGAAATTCAAAAAATTATCTGCCCCATCAATCATGTTTCTGATTTTGAATAATTGAATATAACAAACATTTCAAAAAAAAAAAAACAACAAAATTGGATCTATTTTTGAAGGTTTAGGAGATGTAATGATTTTTGGCAGATGTCACCATGGAACTGATGGGAACTACGACAGATGGCGTGATGCTGTCAGATCTGCCATAGAGGAAAATTAGGCCAACCAGAATAATGCATGGATGTGGTCCATGCATTATTCTGGTTGCCAAGATGTTGCGTTGTGAATAAGAAGAATAAAAAGCCAAACATTATTGACCTCCGTCATATTTTTCTTATTAATTATTTTTTGTAGGGTGTTAATCCAGTATATTTTTATTAAAGGTATTTTAGTATTTTAGTATTTTTCTTCTCAGTAGCGTTAACAACCTGCCAAATATTATGTTCCTTCGTCAAATAGTTGTTTAGATACAGCACCAATAGACTAATAACAGACAGACTGACGGAATTGAAAATTCCTAATTTGCATAATCTGAAACGCGAAAATTCGAATCAATCTCGGAGACAGATTTTTTTATGATTACAATAGTCTCTTCGGTAAACGAGGGAAGTAAAGATCTTTATTCACATACATTTAATTGTATAATTAAGTACAGGAAAACCAAACTAAGCCTGTGGTCTTCCTCGAACTACGAATGTTTTATTTATAAACTCTAGATCTTACTCTCTAAAATATCAAAAATATTAATTTAAAGATATTTGAACGTACATAAACATATGTCTACCTATGATATATTAACTATATATCTTTGAGCCAATCTAACTCTCCTTCTTGGAAGTTTTTTTTTAGTTTTCCTATTAGTTCGAAAGCGAAGTATAGCCAAAAATAACGATGAACTTGATATTTTTTTAACACAACTTGATTACACATATGAAATAAACCCACATATGATATATTATATAACGAAGGTAATATAAATAAAAACGACGGTATATAAAAAATTGTGTATTGTGTATATAAAAAATTCTTTAGACTATGATCACAGTGTCATCAAATTTGGAAACATAAATGTATTAAATATAAAGATATGTTACGGTCAAAAATCTATAAATATATTAGCTGTGTACCGCTCTCCATCTACCGATCCACATCTGTTTAATAATGACTTAAAATCGTACATAAATAGCAACAGATATCAATTATCAGACGTAAATATTTTAATAGGAGACATAAACATAAACATCATATCAGAATTAGACTATGTGCAGGAGTATTTAAATATATTAAGCGAGGAGGGTTTCATATCCTTCATAAATAAATTTGCACGAGAAGAGGGAATAAGCAAGTCTCGTATCGATCATATATTTATTAAAACTAAAGAACACCATTCAAAATTTACACCTATAATTTTTGATACCCTATAGCAGTATTCTATGAATCGAAGATACCCGAAATCAAGAAATGTGACTCATATTTTAAAAAATAAATTGATTATAACAAATTAAAAAGTTATTTAAAATACTCAAATTGGCAGGATTTTTACCAAACTGTTGAACCAAATGTAGCAGCTGATATATTTATAAATAAATTAAAAAATCATATAAAAGAATGTACGAAGACAATTAAAATTAAAAAATCGGAAATAAAAAAAATCCGTGGGTTACTGCAGCAATAATGAAATCAGTTGAAACAAAAAACAGCCTTTATAAAAAGCTGAAAGTAAATCCGGATAGTAAAGAACTAGAAAATGACTACAAAAGGTATCGTAATAAATTAAACTTAATCATAAAAAACACTAAGATAGATTACTATAAAAACTAAATAAACCAAAATAAAAATTCTTCAAAAAATTACACTGCATAAACAAAATCAAACTGGAAGATGGCAACATAATATCAGATAAGTTTAAAATAGTAAATAACTTTGTGAAGCACTATACCAATGTAGGCAGAGATTTAGCTAAGAAAATAAAAAATACAACAAACCCTAATTTGAATGTGGACAGTAATAGTAAGTCAATTTATTTATCTCCGACCAACCTATTTGAAATTAAGGAAATCATTATGCAATTAAAATCAAGAAAAGCACCAGGTAAAGATGAAATCACTGCAGATATGCTCAAAAAAAATCAGAGATGTGATATCTGAACCCCTAGCTTACTTAATTAATTTGATAATAGAAAAGGGAGAATGTCCCAATGCATTTAAAATAGGATTAATAACACATCTCTTTAAAAATGGTGATAAGACTAAAGTAGTAAACTAAAGACAGTAGCAAAGGTCTTCGAGAAAATTATTAAAATAAGATTTAATAGTTTCCTCGACAAATATGAAATATTATCTAACATGCAATTCGGATTTAGAAATAAAATGTCAACAGAAGATGCTATAGCTTACTTAACAAACAATCTCTATCAGTCATTAGATAACTGTCAACTTACTCTATGTATCTTTATTGATTTGAAAAAAGCCTTCGATACCGTTAGCCACGAGCTATTATTAGAAAAACTAAAAAATATTGGTATATAGGGGTAATGCATTCAATCTAATGGAAAGTTACTTAATAAATCGAAGGCAGCAAGTAAAAATAGATGGTACCATAAGCGACTCGAGAAAGGTTGAATATGGCGTTCCCCAAGGTACGGTCCTGGGTCCATTATTATTTAATATCTATATAAACGATCTCTTAAAATTACCGTCAAAAAGGGAAGATATTGAGTTTTGCTGACGATACTGTAGTTATTTATGTAGCCAATACTTGGAATAAATTAAAAACTATGGCAGAGACAGACTTTAAATTAATCAAACAATGGTTCGACTACAACATACTCACCATAGATAAAGGCAAAACTAAATATCTCCCTTTTAGATCCTATCAAAACGAACTACCCAAGCTTGATTCACTAAATATAAAATTAGATAGTGATAGAAGTATGATGATTGAGGAGGCTGATTTTGTTAAATATTTGTGGATAATTATAGACAAACATCTTAGATGGAATTTACAACTAAATTATATTGTAAAAAAGTTAAGAACTCTGCTCTCTATATTTAAATATCTTAAACAATTTCTAAACCTCTAAACCTAAAAGAACTTAACATACTATACTATTCCCTAGTTCAGTCACAGCTAATATATGATATAATTGGTTGGGGAGGTGTAAGTAATAATTTCCTAAAAAACCTAAATATAACTCAAAAATGACTGCTTAAAATTATTTACGGAAAGGATATTACTTACAATACCGATAAACTGTACCAAGAAACAAACAAAATGGATATAAGACAACTCTATTGTGAAAAAATACTAATACAGCTATATAAAAACAAAAATCATGTCACATATACCGACCATACTTATAATACACGAAATAAACATATATTGACAACTAAACTCAAAATTAACAAAACAATTAGTGAAAGGAGTCACAAATTCATTGGCTTGAAAATTTATGACATCCTACCACCCGAAATAAAAAACATAACATCATCATGATTATCTAGGAGAAATGTTAAATTATGGATTCAAAATACTCCTAGGTTAGTAATACATCAAGTAATAGACCTTAAAAATACACATTAGTAAACAAATTAGTCAATAAAAAGAAACAAAGACAAAATAAGACAGAAGAAAGCAAATATAGTTATTATATGGGAATAGATACATATATATACTGTATACGATTTTTCATATCCTTTTATTAAAATAAAGAACGCCATTTTCTACTTTTCTACTACTGATTAATCTTGAATAGTTATATTTGGTAAATGCTCTCCCGTCAAGTACTTAGTACTTTTACGGAGTAAACCTGAATATTAACTTATTCTCGATCCATGTTAAGTTATTCAATATGTATGTATATCACTTTTTTATTCTTTTTATCTCTTTTGTGTTAAATATTTATTAATTTAATACCTATCTCGCATTCAAGTACCTGGTACTTCTGCGAGTTCCCATCTTGTTTATTTACAATATTTGTCCGTTGTCAACTATTCTGTTACATTTTATTTTGTATTATATTTGTCTGTATTTGTTGTATATTGTACTGGATTTAAATGGTAAATAAACTATATTATTATTATATTATTATTATTATTGTCTAAGAGAATGTCAAATTACAATTTTCCGGAACATCAAATTGATTTTCATTACCGAAAAAAAATTCTATGAATTTGAGGATTAATTTTTAACTGCATTTTTATGCATCACCTTGATTTACGACTGTATAACTGAACAACTAAAATACTAATAATAATTAAATCGGTTACTTTTCTGCAAAGATTTAGTGCACATTTAATAATAGATGCTTGAAATTTAAAACGCATTTACCAACCTGGCATGCAAGCACGTAAAATATATGCGATGAAGCTGAATAGAGGTTTTGCAATAAGTAACTTCTATGCAAATTTGATATCCCATTCAATTATTTACGAGCCTCATCCACTGATATTGTATTTTTAATTAGACAATTTGAAAATAATCAATATTACACTGAGTTGACTTAATATGACGATAGTTTAAAATTCAGAAATATTTATTTTACCTTTTTTTACTAAATTTAAAATTTAAATTTATAGAAAAAAATTAAGCCTCGAAAAGTATTACAGCCTTCTTGGCTTTAACATGCAAATAGCTTCACATGGAAATTTTATACTTAAGTTTAAATCATACCATACATATGCAATTTCGTATGCTGAATTTTAAATTCTCAACACAGCAGCTAGGCTATAAAGTGATGTCGTATTTGCATAAAATCGGACTTTTGACATGTTTCCTAATTCTAGCTACCCACCAGGAAGTATAATAATTTAGAAAAATTTGCCACGGATTTTAATAACGAAAAAAAATCGTTATTAAAACTTGGTGTAGGGAAAATAATAATTCATATTTACGCTAACCTTGTGTCTAATTGAAGTAGATATTGTGAAAATATGGGCTATATTTAGACTGCTGCATTTTTGGAACGGGATGGTTAATTTCCTTGCGGTTTGTGATCCTTAGCATAACTCTTTGAACGCCGACCGCTGTAAATAAATTTGTATACATAGTTGCTTTCTATCTTCGGGGTGATTCGCTAGACCCTTACATTCTTGTCGAATGTCATAGTTTTTCATATTCCTAAAGGATTTATTTTATACAACGTGATCTACCATGACATGCGGAAAATAAAATAGTGTACTAGTCTTCAGTGTGGTAAAGCCCCTGTAAAATTTTAGTGATCCGAGGTAATTTAGTAATTACAGTTGCATTAAAATTTGCAAAGATACGCTACTGAACCATGGAGTTTGGCTACCTTTAATGCTTTCAATTGTTTATATGCTATTTTTAGTTGTCTGAGGTCAGTAAATAGGGTAGTGACCTTACATGAGAAAGACCATATCGAAGATGTTTACATTTCCTTAATTGGCAGCCGGCGCGTGTGATCAAAGTACCGTGTTTTTTGCTTTAGGTCGAACGCCGCGGCAGGTACAAAGTACGGCCCAGTTTGGTGTTTTTTATTGATGGATTTAGGTAGATATCGGTTTGTTATTGTAGAGGCATGGGGTCAATGTGTCGAAAGACATTGACCTCATTAAAATTAAATTGTATTCGTAGTTCGCACAGAACAGTGCATTTAATGTAACATTTTCTTGGACTTTCCATTACTTTTACGTTCTGTGCCGTGCTGTATTCTACAAAAAGGTTTACGTGTTACGTCAGATTACGTCAAATTAAAGATTAAAGTCTTAAGTGGCGCATTCCCACAAAAAAAAATAAGATAATTTTTTGATCATATTTTTTTTAATTTTTCATTTTTCTAATTCCTTTCGGTGGGAACAACCTACTGTTAAATTTTCCGCATGTAGATCACGTTGTGTATGAACAGTACTGCCGAACCTATTTCGGAATTTTTGGCTTATTTCTGATATTAAACGAGATATAATTTGAATCACAAGTTATAACGTGCCTCATCTATAATGAATGAGTATATCTAAGGTAACAGCTGAGAGATTCATATAGATGAGAGTAGGCTAAAAAAAAGGGGGACAGATAAAAATTAATTAAATTAAAAATGTCAAAAAAATGATAGAGAAGATAATTCAAATATGAAAACGTAAGGTTTAAAATAAGAAGGTATTTGTATCTGATTAAACCATAAAAGCAGTAAAACATTTGGAGTTGTTAATGGAAAGTCTCACGACAAGAACTTGCAAGGCGACCCTGAGAAAGAGAAGCATCACATAATGGCGACCAACTAGTGGCATCAAGTGAGTAAATTTTCCATTTTAATTATTGCCGACACCGACGCCGACGTCCGAAGGCCGCAGGCGCAGAAGAGTTTATTTGTAATTTTGAGATACAACGTTGTTATGGGTAAATTGTGTTATTTCTGTTGAAAGAAAACTGGAAGATTAAGATTATTGTGACAAGGAGTATTTATGGGACATTATCAGATTATTAGACACTGAGAAATATTGTGACACTAAGTGTTTATAAAATGACATAAGTATTTAATATTATTTAGATATTATAGATGTAAGTTCGCATAGGAAATAAGTTCTGAGATAAGGTGTTGTTTTGCTTACTAATATATAATTAAAGTTACTGTTTTGTAAAGGAAAAACATCCATTTACTCAAGAAAAAGAAATATCTCGTAGTAAATTAAAAATACATTTAGAAAATGACAGATAAAAATAAAAAAACTAAACAAGCCAGTGACACGGTAGTAGAAGAATCGCGGGTCCATGATCTTGAAACTAACATGGAAAGTTTGACCAAAAATATAGCTACTATGCAGGAAATGATGAATCAAATAATTACTACTATAAACAAGCAAGGTACGAATGATTCTGAAAAACTTTTGACAACAGATGAAAACCCTGAGTCAAGTCAACAAAAATTAATGCATTCAGATAGGGAGTATATATCTCTTTGGAAAGACTTGGGGGGTAATACTATTCATTTTACACCTGGAGGGTCAATTCATCCAGTAAAATTTATGCGTAAATTAACTGTGGCATTCGACGATGCTTGTGTTCCAGCCTGTAAGCGCGCTCATTTGGCTGTGAATGGACTTCATGGCTCGGCTGCGACGTGGGCAGCTGCAAAAGGTGGTACATTTGCCACATTTAAAGATTTTTCTGATGCGTTTTTAAAGAGATATTGGAGTGTTGAGAAAGAAAGGGAAGCTTTTCTGAAAATTCAGTATGGGAATTATGAAAGCGGTTCTCTCAGTGAATATTTTTTGAAGTTAGTACGGGAAAATAATTATTTGACAAAACCATTAACAGAAAAAGAACTAATTAAATTGTTAATCAAACATTTTGATCAACAAATTAGACGTGGTATTTTAAATAAAGGGATTGATGAAGTAGATAACTATTTAAGAGAATTAGATACAACATATGAAGAGTTAAGTGACAATAGGGAGTATAGATATTACAACAGAAATAGAAATTATGAACGTTTTAACAGAAATAATAGAAATAATAGAAATAACGGAAATTTTGACAATTATGACAATTTTAATAGATATGATAGGAACCGAAATGAACAAAGTTTTGAGGAGAATGGAAATCGGGAACATAGTAATAGAGTGCGTGATGAGAATAGGGAAAATAATCGAGGAGATTCGGCTATGCATCTGATTGCACCTTCCGATACTAATGTAGTACAAGAGCAAAACTCGAAATTTCAACCCCCCACTTTAAATAATAATATTGAATCAGATTTATTAAGCGAACCAGAGGTAGTGGTAAACAACCATAACGGGTTACGATGGCCGTTATTATTGATTAAAGTTCATGAGCTTTCTGTTAATGCTTTAATTGACTCGGGAAGCCAATTTAATTGTATATCCGATGATTTTTTCCAAATTTTAAAACAGAGTGACCCACTGTTGCCTACATTTCCTGTGTCGGGGTTAACCGTAAAAGGCGCAGTTGCATCCAAATCGAGAAAAATTAACTCACAAGTTTTAATTGCGATAAAGTTACAGGATTTTCTCATAGAAGTTTCGTTTATTGTAGTTCCAACTCTTGCAAAACCAATTATTTTGGACTGTGACTGGTTAAATGATTACAAAGCCATTCTAGATTTTGAAAAACAGAAAATGAATATAATTCTTGGAATGCAAAGGTGTGAAATAGATTTACTTTCATGTGAAGACTATCAAGATGTAATCACTTTTATTACAACACATGAAAGAGAGGTTGAGCCACTACAAGTTGACAAAGAGCGTGTGTGTTATTCAAAGGAGGATCTATTTAAAATCGTGCAATCATCGTCTTGTTTTAGTGAAAGTGAGAAAGAAAAATTGTTGTGTTTATTATCAGAACATAAATATATTTTCTCTAATCAACCAGGTTTGACAGAGTGTTATCATCATGTTATTTTAATGCACGATTATTCTCCGTTTTATTTTAAGTCTTATCCGATTCCATATCAGCATAAAGCTGCAGCACGAGCACAAATAAAAGAAATGTTGGACTGGGAGGGTAATTGAATTTGCCCAAAGGGAATATGTCAGTCCCTTAGTTACAAAAAAAGATAAAACTTGAAAATATGAAAACGTAAGGTTTAAAATAAGAAGGTATTTGTATCTGATTAAACCAGAATAAAAGCTGTAAAACATTTGGAGTTGTTAATGGAAAGTCTCACGACAAGAACTTGCAAGGCGACCCTGAGAAAGAGAAGCATCACAAAGTTTGTTGAAATTTTAAATATCTATGCATACCGATCACTTTGTTTGGAATATTGGCGTACTACAAATATTTTCTGAAAGATCAATATCATCCACGAGTCCCAGTTGTGTCGTCGTAAAGAAAAAACAAAATATTTCCAATGCAAATGGTCCAAAACCTGAACCATATTATTGATGCCGGTACAATACCTCATACAGAGTACAAAAAACTCTATGTTGAAACCAATATACCTACCCAACAAGAAATTCCTGTAAGCTGACGATGCATGGTCCCACTCATAAAATAGAAAGATACAATGAGAAAGGTGCCATAGGGACCTTTCTAGACATAGAAGGCGCTTCTGACAACATCTCATTTGACTCGCTAGTTTATGCAGTGAAGAGAAAGGCGGTCAAGAAGTCAATAATAAGATGGATCGACTCAACACAGAGCAACAGAAGAGGTATCCGTGGCCAGAAGATGTCCACAGTGGGGAGTTTTATCACCCCTCCTGTGGTACCTGGTCATGGATGAACTCTTATCTCGACTGGAACAGTAAGAAGTGAACGCGCAAGGATATGCAGACGATGTCATTATCCTAGTAATAGAAAAATATGAGGCAGCTGTGTCGGAAATGTTGCAGAGGGCCCACTACACGGTGAGTACGTGGTATACCTAAGAAGGTTTGTCTGTGAATCCAGAAAGACATCCCTCGATTACTTCAATAAAAAAAGAGGAAACTCGGGAAAACTATTTCTACGGGGAAGGAATTACAGGTGAGTACCGAAATTAAATATTTTGGACAGATTCTAGATACCAAAGTCAACTTCAAAGCAAATCCAGACACGCTGAGTACCAAAGCCACGTAGTCCTTATGAGCCTGCAGAATAATGATAGGCAAAAATTGGGGACTACAACCAGAAATGGTACACTGACTGTACCATAGGATTGTAGTATCAATAATAAACTGAAACTAATTTGTGGCATAAAGTTGGAAAAGGAGAAAAAATTAATACAAGAGTAAGGACTAGCATATCTAGGGATAGCGGAAGCAATGTCAAGAACGTCTACCGTAGCCATGGAAGCACTACTTTGCCTACCTCCACTACATTTAGTCGTGGAAAATAGTGCACTGCTAGCAGCATACAAGTTGAAACAAACGGATACGGGACCATTCCAATAAACGAATGTCATATTGAAACTACTTAGAAAAGCAATTTTTAAAAGGTAAAACAACAGCAAAAGTTAATCTATTAATTAAATAAAAGATCCAGCTTATTACTTAAGGGAGAGAATAAATCCCTGTCCAGGATATCAAAAGGTAAAATTCGTAAATGAACTAAGGAGCTTTTGAAATAAAAAAATAACTATTTAACAATAACAAAATTTATTGTGAAGATAAATCTATAGAGAGAGTAATTGAGACACCTCAGGTTATGGGCAAATAAATTGTGCTTACGATTAATTTTACAAGAACTTATACAAATACAAAATACACAAGGAGAGACAGACATAATTATAACGTAATTATAAACAGTAATTCTTGAAAAGGTAATAAAAGAAATGTTGGCCAACTCAGATTATTCTACTCTGGATTCAGTTAAAAACAAACGAACGGTTCATCCGTCTAATATACGTATAACTATAAACAAATGAATAGGAATTAATAATAGATATTGCTAATGATCAGTAATCAAAGGCATAGTAATAAACTTAATTAAACTGTAAAAAAATTATGTGCTTATGCAAAAATTGACAATTTACCTATGTCATATAAAGAAATATCTACAAAAATTTTAGAGAAAGTACAAGGCACCCGCGAAAACAATCCTAGTTTCCGGAGTAAACCACAAACAGGTTTAAAAGTTAGAAAAGGAAAATATCCACAAGCAAGTGGAGTTACACAAAACCGCACTTCAAAAACGAAGACGACGCTGGAAACGTCGGTAGGACGAATTACACAGCTATTCTGGATGAAGGTAGTCAAGGGATTATAGCCCTTACAAACTGCCATAGTCTTTAGACACAATAGAAAAAGATAAAAGGTAATCTGCTGACAGACTCAAGTAAGCACTATTATAGCTACAAAATCAAACTTAATAGCTCAGTGTCAGGTCTACAACAACTAAATAGTAACATATATTCCATTATCAGGCAACCAAATACAATAGCTAAAATAACGTATCTTAACGTAGAAAACTTGTCTGGAATCTAATGCACTCCTGCACTCACGGAAACAAATAACTAAACCAACAAATTCTACAGGTAAAGTTACTTAAATATTAATAATAGAAAGTCAAATTCACTCTCATATTATAAATAACTCATCCTTGGAGCGAAAACTGCTCCAAAGCGGCCTTTTTCAAGGATTCGCCTCAGATCCTATCCCCGATTTTTGTCTCTACGTACTATTTATATGACCCCCCATAAGCGATGTGATACAGGCATGATATATTGCGAAAGCAATCGACGCGTTAGATATGGTGCCTATGGCAAGGTATTTAACTAAATATATTATTTACTTCTACATTACGTGCACAGAGTCGGACCGGAAATATTTTATGAAGGAAAATAAACAAAAGGTAATAAAATTTGGTTTTAACGAATACTTTCTAGAGTTCAAAAATAAATCGTTACAATATCGAGATAGTTTAATGAATAGAAAACTATACACCACTAAACGTGCAGCTAGATTGATTCAGCACAAGCCATAGACACCTTCAGGGTACACGTACCTTACAGGCAAAAGGAGGGAATAAGGCAACTGCGAAACCATCGAAACGATACCATATGGTATACTGATGGATCAAAAACATCAAAAAGAACTAGAGCGGAAGTTACGGGAAACAACCAGAGGCAGACATTAACCTGTGAATTTTATATCATACCAAGAACGGCAAACGAATTATAAAAGTAGTTGAAAAAACCGACATAAGAAAAATAATAGTCTACTTACATTTGAAGATGAAATAAGTTAGTTTTGCGTTTGAGCCGCTTATAAATAAGTAGACTAATATTTACTTGCCACATAAGGAGTATAAAAATTAACGAAATTTCTTAGAATAGGTTGAATGACATACAATGACTTGTAACGTAACTACTTTCGTTTTGAAATATATAGACTCTAACCGGCTGCGATACTCGCCTACAGTAAACGTTTGAAAGGTAAAGACAGTCAGTTTTAACGTTATACGTACCGAGCTCACTACTTATACTTATACCTCGCCGACTATATTTTTGTAGCCGATTTCGTATAGTAAAAATAAATCTTGTCTAGTCAAGAAGAATTTCATTCTTCTTCCATTGGTTTAAGTACCAACAATCCGAATTTTAAATTTTCAGCATTTAGTGACCAACTGTTTGTAATATTTTTAGTCCGGACGCATAGGTCTATTATAAAATTGTTTACTATCAGTAGGATAACTCAGTAGTAAACAAGTCGGGGTATAACTTCTTTTATTTCGCCGCAAACTGTTCTTACTATCAGCAGGATAACTCAATAGTAAGTAACACGTTCCTGTTATTTTCGACAAGGCTTGTCCGTTACCGAGAATACTTTCATTACTTTTGTTTGCAGCGATTTGTCTTTAAAGGAATAATTTGTCATAACCGTCCGTCCACACCACAAACGATAGTATTCTTCTTACACAACTTATGGTCACACTTCAGCTTGTTTACCTCATCATTCAGTAATTTTGAACCACTGTTTTATTGTTTCTTTTAAACTGATTGTTTTATTTAAGCATTGATCTCCTGGTCAAAACCATCTTCACTGACAAGTTGACAACTATCCTAGTAGCATGTTTCAGTGCTTATAATTCTGGAACTGGCGCCCTTTCGTTACTCAGAGGGTCATAAGTGACAGCGTTCGTCGAAAAGCGAGTCACAGACTCTAGTAGAAAAATAACAAAATAAAAGAAATGTATTCAACCGCATTCAAAAAACGCCGCTAAAAATCATGAAATAAAATTTCACCGTCGACCAGTTAATTGAACTTTATGTGTAGTGCTTAGCGAAAAGATCGTGACATATTGCAAATTTTGCACACTTCTTTTATACCCTCAGTACTATCAGTTCAGGAGGGGGGTGCCCGATTTCAGTGTCCGCCATCTTGAAATACGACGTCATCTTTGTTTTCTTTGGACTGTACCTATAAATTTTCGACTTTTATTTGGTTTTTACTAAATATCTACCCAACTTCTGGGTTTGTATCAAAAAGGATTTAATTTGCTACAATTTGAGACCAGAACTGCTTTTGTAACTTTAATATTTTGCGAGACACAGGCTTCCAGAGTTTGGGACTTTTTTTCAGGTTATTACGAAAATCTATATTTTTGTCGATTTTGCTAAATATTTCCAATGTAGTCAGTTTTACAGCAAACATTATTTTATTAATGTTTAAGAAAAATAAATAGGCTACAACGTGAGTAAGAAAGACATCGATACAATCACAATTTGCTGAGATAATGTATTGGACCATGTTACAAACGCTTCAATAAAAAAAAATTATAGAACAACTATTAAGAAACTAATCATAAAAATTATATTTATAATGTTGTTTATTGTTCACAATGGAATTTGCAATGCCAAAGAGCTGTGCAGGTAAGTGCAGCCTTGTTACAAACGCAATTGAGGTGAGGTACGGTACCGGTTTCAGTGAGTGGACATCGATCGGCGAAGTCAAAGCACGCCGATGCGAGTTCATCACTTGGATGGGTGACCGTAACTCATCTCGCCGTCCTGGTTAAGTGGTAGAGTAGCATTAGCTAAACTTCGCCAGGACGTTAATCTAAATAAGGCATTAAAGAAAAAAAAAAGAATTCTTAGAGCACTTGATTAATTTCCTACAGCTTTTGCTTGCTTCCGATAGAGACATCCAAATTGGTTGCCATGTCTCTTCGTTTTTTTTTCCATCCAAAGTTAGCCGGAGTAGGTGCATTTTGGAGTGATTTTAAACCGGTTAACCAGATACTGGGTTGATAGATGCAGCGATTAGTGTGTTGAATGAGGGCATCCTGTGAGGGCGTTAGACTTTGTATCATCTTTACTTTTTTTCCTTATGTGAAGAGATCCTCTCTGAGCTTGTTGATGCTGTCAAGTTCTGTTGTACCATCGTACAGAACGCATGTGAATCATTCTATAAGTTCAAATGTCTTTGTTTTAGCATCTACTGGATGAAATGGATGTTTTGCAGAGAAAATAAATCCTTCAGTGCCTGGAAGGTATACTTTCCATGTCTTCCATGCTGACTTTTTCTCACTACCAAAAAATTGTGTTGTAGTGTCTGAACCCGTGAAAGCATGGAAAAAGGATAATGCTTGCGACGTATTTTCTCCGACCTCTTGTCAGATGGCGTCGATATGATAATATAGGCAGTGTTTACCCTTACAAAATGCAATCTAAAGTTGAATATTAGCTTTGTAAGTTTATAGCTCGAAAAAGATGCCTACTAGTACCACGATAACATCTGTATCAACTGTACTTATGAGGATGTTGATTGCACCCTTTTGTAATGCATCCAATATATGAAGACACATTCTGGTATCAGCTTCTTCTAGTTAATTTTGGACAAGTGATGTATATTTATTTGCCTTTTTGTACGTCATAAGCTGCGACTGCATCACTTAGTAGGGTAAACAGCTCTGTCTTTTTCACTGAATTCTTCATTAATGTAACAAAGTTTTTGAAAGCTTGTATCTCGCAAAATATTAAAGTTACAAAAGCGGCTCTAGTCTCAAATTGTAGCAAATTTTGTTTAAATTAAATCCTTTTTGCTACAAACCCAGAAGTTGAGGAGATATTTAGTAGAAACCAAATAAGTCGAGAATTTACAGTTACAGTCCAAAGACAAGAAAGATAGCGTCATATTTCGAGATGGCGGACACTGAAATCGGGCACCCCCCCCCCCCCTTGAATTGATAATTCTGAGGAAGAACTCTGCAAAATTTGGCGCCTTGATCCAGCAGTCACGATGTAGTGTTTGCTCCAAGCCACCATCCAGCAGTCACGATGTAGTCTTTGCTCCAAGCCACCACACTATTATTATCTAACGACACTGAAGTCGGTAAAAAAAAATAGGCTAATAGGTCAAAAAGGGTGATTATGCTTAATTACTAAGTTGACGAAAATAAATAATTGACATCGATATTAATGGAATGTAACATGAAAGAAGAAATAGGTGTAATTTTCTATTATAGATTACATAATTAACTGCTTATGCAGTTTAACAAAAAATATTAAACATCTAGAATTCATTTTAACAGATTGTTAGTATGTAATTTGGTATTTTACTGCAGTTAAAACTGACCTAAATTACTTATTATGCAAATATCACTACCAAAACCCATTTTAAATTCAAATAAGTCTGTTTGTAGTAAATAAAATATAGATATAAATGGCTTTATAATTGGAAAGTCTATTACAATTTCAAACAAATCGATTACATAAGAAAACATTCGTATGAAAATTTATGATTTTAAATGTGGTAGTTTTAGAAATTTTACATTGTTTAACCAATACATTTAATTTTTGAATTGATTCAGCATTTTTCTTTTCTAGAATATTAGTTCTAGAAAAAAATTTTACGTTGTCCTTTAAACTTTAATATTTGAATAGTTAGTAAAAAACGAACATGCTTGGTTCGGGAGCAATTATCGCAAGCTCCTCTATTCCTATACACGCCTGAACATAACTGGTCTTACGTTACCAAGACTACGGTTATTGCAGTAGATTTACCGTTTTCAACGTCTAAAACAAAAAAACTATTTTTATAGCGCACATCTCTAAAACATTAATATGGTGACATTCCTACCCCCAGAAACATTTAGGAGCGTTCCCTCGAAGTTCAAAAAAGTAACAAGAAACAATTAAGCTAGTTGGTTGGTTCGGACATCGACCCAGAGATGGCGCATAGTGTCAGAGTCTGGAAGCTGTATAGAGCCTACTAGAAATTTCTCTAAGGAAGATGACATCATAACAGAATATTCTGGATCCCTCATCTTTGGGTATATAAAGGCAAGGACAAGTCTAGAGTGGCAGTTAACAGTTTTTAGTAAAGTACAGTTCAAGTGAGCAGAGTAGTTCGGAGAAAGTAAAGTGATCAAGTGACTGATTAATTGAAGTATAGTACTCAGTGTAATATTAGTTAAGTAATTAATTCGTAAGTTAATAAATTAGTGTTTAGTATTACCATGGTGTTATAATTTCCGGATCCCCGACACAGGGTGTTTACAAAAGGGGTGTAAACACGTAACTATATACTAACATTGAAATAAGTTTTAGATAATGTCAATTCATATAGCTTTTTATGGATCTCATACATTCAAATGTGAGATGTCTTTAACAATATTAAAAATAATCCTAGCAAAGACGTATGTAACATGAATATTAATATCATAAAAATCCAACAGGATATTATCATTATACTTTTCACTAAATTAGTTAATCTATGCATAAAAAACGAAGTGTCTTAAATCATCCAAAGTGATTCCTCTATTCAAAAAAGTTTACTTAAATGGTATCAACACCTGTCGTCCTATATTAGAGCGGGAGCTAGGTGGCTTTTTCGGCAGCTCATCGTTTTATGAACTTTGAGATATTTTTATGGTTTAATGGTTAACGATTCATAAAATCGACATCTGGCGGGGCACCTCCTGTCAGGTGCGTCACGAACATTGTTTAAAAATCAGTGAAATCATGTCATCGTTACAAGGCTCATTTTTTTTGTATGTACACATTTTATGTTTATAATGAATAAAATAAGATCGCCAGACAGTGTGGGCCGTCAGGAGGCGCAGCCAGAAAGGTAATAATGATACAATATATCTGAGGCACGGTACGAGTCAAGTTAGCCGAAAGTGTTAAATTCCTGTATATTTAAGAGCCTATGGTACTTTTGTTGACACTAAGAACTTTACGGGGAGGCTATTCTATTGTTGAAGGAGCTTATATTTACGTTTTAAAAAGGAGCTAGAACTTGTAACGTTGAGTTTAGAGTTCTGAGATGAAATATGCGAGAAAAAATTCCAATTTTCTCCAGAAATCCTAAACATTTTCTTTCTGGCTAGCTTACTGACGGGAGTTTCTTTCTGAGAATTTTTTTCTGTGTTCAAAACATTTAAATAAACATGCACAACCTTAAAAAAGTTTGGAACGATCATGTTATATAACTCCGTTGTTTTACCTCTTTGACCTTTCTGGTTGCGCCCCTGATGGCCCACACTTCCTGGCGATCTTATTTTATTCATTCTAAACATAAAATGTGTACACACACAAAAAAATTGGCTTTGTAACGATGATATAATTTCACTGATTTCTATATCTTGAACCATGGTCAACTCGACGGGCTGACATATGCCAGAAGTCTATTTTGTCGTTATTTAAGTTCGATAGAATTAATCAGCGCATATAAAATGCTCGTAACGATGAGTGACCGAAAAAGCCATTTAGCTCCCGCACCATATCTATCATACCCGCACTGGGAAAACTAATAGAAGCATATTGTGCAGCAACTGTTGAAATGTCATTTTCATACGTATTGCACACTATACCATTTCTACGAATGTCTTCAGTTTTCATATTTAAATAAATATATTTCAGAATTGAATGAATTGAAAACACAACGTATGATTTTTTCAAGCCGATGATTAGATAACTTTGATAATTCTGATAATATAAAGTATTTAGGAGAATCGTGAATGCTAACTTTGCTGGGATCAACAGTAGATTATCTGGTTAGTAAATAATTGTCCAAAGTTGTTTAACTGGTTTGGGATCTAAGAACAGAATTGCCTCTGGGTGTGATAAACAGGTTATATTTCAAAGTGGTTTTTCCTAAGCCATAATAACTTGGAGACCCTCAGCTCATTTAACCAGAATGTTTTCATTGCAAAGACGTGTTGTGAGAATATTGTTAGATTTACCATTTAGAGAAGACGTCAAGCAAAAATTTAGCTAGCTGAATATCTTGACTGTTTTTAGATGTTTCATTTTCACTGCTCTTATGCATGTTAAATAAAAATTAATAATTGTATTTCACACCATTAAATTCATAAAAATAAAATATTTAAAATAATATTTTATAAGATTAGAAGTGTCATCATAATACGAGGCCGTGAAATGAGGTTCGCTTAGTTTTTATCAAGTTAGAAACAAGTCAAGAAGCAACAATTACTCTGGCCCAAAGTTGATACTCAGTATCAGGATGAGAAAAAAATTCTGCTGAATGAAGCATCTGTTCATTTATCGTATAATTATATAATGAATTATTTTTCAATGTTTTTTTGCTCTTATTCTTTGTAATGGAAGAAGGAATGGAACTTAACATCGATACATTCCACATGTTCATCGACTTTAAATCTGCTTCTGATAGCATTATATGAGCTAAACTGAAGGAAGCCTCGTATAGCCTAGAAATCCCAAGAAAACTGGTTGATTCAGTAATGATGACAATGAAGAACGGTGTATCCCGTTTTGCTTGGAACCAACCGCCTATATAAAAAGTTTATTTTAGATCCGATTTAGATCGTTTTTATCTAAACGTAGGTCTCTGACTAGAGCTTTCTTGTGATATATTAAATTTTATTTTAAAAAAACCCAATCCAAATCGAACTTAAAATAAACTTTTTATGGAGGTGGTTTCAAGCGAAATGGGACACACTGTATATAAAATAGCAGATTGAAATATGTGTTTGAAATAAAATTAAAACTGAAAATAATTATATGCATGATTTAAATCATTCAGCAATCATCTAGTAGGTGAGTATGCTGGAAACATCTTTAACATACCATCACCTACCTATTATTTCCTTATTTATTGTTGTCAATATAATGTCATTAATGACATATCATTATTTAAAATTATAATTACCGACTCTATATTTTATCAGTTTCATTGTTTCAAAGGAAATTTCAATGAATTATAGGTTTATCTTTGTTAGTAAGCTATGACATTCATTAGTATTTACACTATAAAGTTTAGACAATAAAAGAGAAGAATAAATGATTGAAATTAATAAAGGCTCCTGACTTTACAAAAGAACGCTTATTAAAGTGATAGAAATTATAATGAAACAAACAATAGTTAGTTAATAACGCTTATTAAAGTGATAGAAATTATAATGAAACAAACAATAGTTAGTTAATAGTATAAAATTTCCTCAGATTTATTGAGTAATCGATCAAACAATAAGGGTTGTACAGAAAAATTTGAGAGGTATAATTATCAAATATTTTGATATAAAAAACAGTACTAAATTTTTACTGACAATCATTCATTCATTCAAGCTGCTTGATGGTTAGGAATATTGCAAATAAAGTATTAAATCAATATTTACACGTGCTATATTTTTTTGTATTGATATTCAAATAACTAATCTATTTACTTTGAATGAATTTTTTAGACAGTTCTTATATCAATTTATGATAAATGATGTAAATGAACTTTTAATGGTTAGAAGTATTTCGATTTTTTAGTGAACATGCTTGAAAAGTACTAAAATAGTTCACGTAAAAATGATCAACAAAATGTTTCCGAATTTCAATATAACAGAAAGCCAGCGCATAATACAATGGGCGTTAAATAATAGTAATTGCTCAGTAATTGCTTCTATTATAATTGAGGAGGAACTTATGGTCCCGTAAGATGATCAATCGTCGGATGTAATTCCACCAGATTTTTCGCTTTGGGACTATTTGAAAAATAATATTTACCCGAACTCAATAAAATTTCAATTCATCTTGAAAGACAATCAATGTTGTAAACAGCACTTCATGTAGCCAAATAGCAAATGGCCTCATAGGTGTTGCGTTGGATTAGGGTTTGGGCTGGGTGGTTAATTTACTGCGTTGGTACTGACGTATTCAGGATAATCCTTCACTATCCTGACAGCGCACCATCATAAAGTTATTGCCATTTGGGGTCAAACGAGATTGTATGATGTTCCGCATGAACCAATCGGTAGCCATCTTTCTATAATTTACTGCCGTAAACTCCGTGTGTATATAAAAATGAATATTTCCCTATACCGTAATTGACTCATGACTAAAACTTTCCTTTTTCTCGAACGTTGTCTACATTAAAAATTCCATCTTACTGTCTAACACATATGACCACCAAAGCCGAGCGGGCCTTATGGGTATACAGAAGAATAATAGACAACTACTAGCGACTACAATTAAAAATGGTAGACTACACCAAAGGTTTGTGGTACTAACAATAACCTACGATAATTTGTAGATATAGCACATTTTCTATATCCTTATCTTTTCCTAAGAGAAAACTTATATGTTTATCTCTAACGACCAACCACTCTTGGTATGGACATTGTTATACATCTATATTTGTTAGCCATTTATCTTTGATCTTGCCCGTCCTCAGTCAGTAAAATAGATCATTATGACGCGTTCATTTTTTGTAATTTTACTTTATGAAAAATATTTATTTTCCAAATGAAGAATAATACAAAGAAAGGGGAATGGTAAGTAAGTTTATATGTAAACACACGTATTTATATAAATGAATTCAAATTATACACCGATAAATAAACAATAATGTTTATACACATACATATTAAAACTTTTATGCATTTTTATAATAAAATATTCCATGTATGCAAACACTTTAGGTAAAGAAGGTTTATTTTACCTATATAAAGGAGAGCCGATAAATAGGAAACATTTTTGCATACAAATTTGTTTTGCTTTAAGATTTCCTATCTTATCCTATTCTTATATTTACTTGTGCATTATCTCGTTGATGTTTTTAAGAATTTTATGTAAATAATAGATTATCTAATGTACAGAACTCGTGCTAACCGCCAAGAGATCAGATGGATAGGTGAAACAGTTTACTGATTCAAATATTCGAATATTTATCTAGAATTAAGTATCTATTATAAAAAATAACACAATCAATCAAAGAGAAGTGCAAACATATAATTTTTATTCGGATGAAACCATTGATAGTCACAACTTTTCGAGCTATTGATATAATAAAATTGTCTGCACATATCTCACAAAGTAATTCTGAATTATTGTTGTTTCGTGCCACTTTATAGCTTTTGTTTCTCTTTTGCAGGACCGGATTATTCCTTTGGGAAACCGAAATACTATTGGTGTGGGAAGTCAGATTAGAAAAGAGCAAATTATATTTTAACTAGTATAGGTAAGGTCGAGAAAATACGAAAGCGCAGAGTAAAATAATACATTCCCGTAAATAGAAAACAGAAAACCATTGGAGTTTTATAGCAGCCTAGTTTCTAGAAGCGTAAAGAGATGAAAGTCTGAAAAATATAATTGGTAGCTCAGGATAGCTCCCTTAATAGTTAGCAATTTGGCGTTTTCCTTATTTCAGTATGACGTCTCTTTATTAAAATGTTAAAGTGGATTGTTGTACGTGTATAAAATGTTGAACGAAATATAGATATTTAATTTTTAGCTAGGTGTATGCTAAGTGGACGTATTTTATTAAATATCTCTAAATCCGATAATCATACAAAAAAATGTGTAAAATTTTATAATTGAGATAAATTATTTGATTTTGTTTTAACTCCATCTAATTTGTTGGCCAAGGTCTATTAAAAAAAATAGGACTGTATTTATTTATTTCAGAAAACGGTATAAAAGTTCATAAATTTAAGACATTTTTTTCATTAATATTCTAGAAATAATTATAAACAATTTAAGAAACATTTTTTTGAAAATTTAAAAATGAATTACATTATAAACAAAAACAGTATATATATATATATATATATATATATATATATATATATATATATACATATATATATATATATACATATATATATATATATATATATATATATATATATATATATATATATATAGAGATATGCACGGTCATATACAGGCCCGTTTCATACACTGAGCGGTTGTAGTGCAGCCCGATTTGACCTTGTGAAGCCCGGGGTCGGGCTCATCAACGTACCCCCGTGTATATCATCACTAAATAGTCACAAATCATGTTAGTTTCCTCCCTACAAAATTTTGAGGTGGGCTTCAAAAAGTCATATTTTCATGTTCCGAGATACACTTTTAGTTCAGCACTACTGAGTCAGGCGGCGCTGTTCCTGTATATCCTACACTCTTATACAGTTGATATCCATCGCTCGTTATATAGCCCGATATTTGGCATCGTTGCAGTGGCTCGATAACGTTCGATTCTTATTTCCTCTTAAATACTTTCTTTATGAAGTCACAATCGTTGAATGAAAGTTCTTTTTCATATTCGAATAATTTTTCTAAATTAAAAAATTTGTATATACGTTCAAAGAATTATAAATTATGTGGTACAGTGCTATGAAAGCAAAATAGTTGTTAGCATCTTAAATATATTAAAATGTTTTTTGAATTGTAATACATAATTTCAAATAGAGCGATAAAAGAAAAAAAATATTAAATTAAATTATTAAAATATTAAAAGAGAAAAATTATAATAAGAACAAAATATAAAATCGAGTATAAAATACATTGCCTTTGTCCATTTGTTGTACTAAATTAATGTTTCCATGTCCCTAAATTAGGTTTGTGGTTTTTTGCATTCATGATTCAATAATATTCCTCATTTTTATTAATTTTGGTGCTAAAATTTTCATGGAGAAATATCGGGACATTAAACAATAATTATGCAGAATGACGTTTTACGTATTGAACACATAAAAAACATAATAAACACACCACAGATAGTAGGCAACCCCCAAATCCAAAGCCAAGGCTGTGCGAAACGGGGGGTTACATATTTTGAAAAAACGCAGACATACATCCACACCCACCAATGTTGTCAATACCGGGGCTGGAGGTCGAACCCAGAGCGCGGTAGACAGTCGATCAGCATATTCGCCACTCAATACGCCTTAACCGATTGAGCTACCGCGTATTATAAGGATAGATAGACATTGTCCATGACGACTGCTGGTATTACTTCCACATCCACGTAGTTTAGTGGATAGTAACAGAAATAAAATATTTATTTTTTTTAAATAGGCTTAGAATGTCATGAAACATCGATATTTTCAGCTTGAATGAAAAAAAATCCGTCTGCAATTTGTTTTTGTGCAAACGATTCGAACTGTTCATGATGTTGACTCAAAATTTGGTGTGCTTGTGTATTACAACGAGATCTGGAAATAGATTATGTGTTGATCTTATTCTGTTGGGGGGGTTGGGAGGTAAAAGGGGGTAGATAGGTAAAGCAAGCAAGACTCGATAAAATTGGGTTTTAGGGTATGTACGAGAAGTCAAGTTCTCAAAAAAAATTTTTTTTTGATTGCTTACAATTTCATAAAATATTAGTCTTTAGTATTAAATCGGTTATAAATTTTGAATGGAACTGTTTGACTGTAGCTATTTTATTGTTTTAATTTGTTTTATGTATAAGTGCTATAGGCAGTTTTGTTTCTTGTATAATTTTAAAATTTATTTTTCAACAGTGAAATTTTCTGCTATTATCCTTATTATATCTGATCCTAGTAATCCTGTCACAAAAATAAAAATAGGGCATTGTTGGCAATGAGTTTTGAATAGGAATAGGTCTATGAAAAATCTTTCTGATAATTTGTTAATTTAAAAATAAATAAATAAAAACAACAAAAAAGTATTTTTTTTGCTATTTAAGAAACAACGTAATAATGAATCAATTTTAATGAAAGTCCTTTATTGAACTAAATTCTCGTGCGAAATTTTAACCCAAAATATTTTTTCAAACGGCTAAAAGCCAATAATAAATTCGAAATTTCCATCGCTTACTGCTTAACGGCATCGACTCGTAGGAGAAAATGTTTTTTTTTTCAAAATGTAGATTTTTGTGTTTTTTGCAATGGTATTAAGAAAAAAAATGATATCTTCATTTAAACCGTTTATTTGAAATTTGTTTATAATTTTCAAAATTGTAGTTGTAAACAAATTCAAATAACCCTGTGATCTTTTTTATCAAACTAAAAGCGGCAAACGAATATGAAAATACATGAAATATATAGCATTTCTTTAAAAAAAAATAATGGTCTGTTTGCATTTGAGGTCGAGAGTCGAGATTCGTCAGTTTTTGCGTTAAAGTCACTTATAAATAAACCATTTCTTTTTGAAATTTGGAGTGGTTGTTTTTCAAAGCTTACATCTTTGTCTCTGATATTTGAAAATAATCTAAAATTACAATTTTTGAAATAACTTTGAATAGAACGGTTATGAGAACATAAACCACATTTCTTTTTTATAATTTTCTTAATTTTTGTCGCGAAAAGGAGGAACCAATCTAATCTGAACCATGGACACAGCTTTGTAAAACTAATATCACCGATACAATAAAAAAAAAAAACAATATTCGCGGTCAGGAGTTGAACCCTAGACGTCCGCATCCTGGTAAAAATGTGCTATCGTCTAAAATACTAAAGTCTAATTTGTAAAACAGTAATATAACGTTTAGAGCTAATTGGCAATTATCGGATCTCTAACATAATTTCCAAAGGCCCGACATTCGGGCCTTTATATATTATCTTTTAAAAATTGTGCTTCTGATTTGTTTTCAACAAAATGAGACAAAAATATAGGTATTGAAGAATAACAGGTCCCAATTTTAAGAAGAAATATTAATTTGTTTATTTATAAGCGACTTAGTTACAAAAACTAACGTATCCTGGCCCCAAATGCAAGTAGATAATTATTTTTTAAAAAAAATGTTAAATGTTTCATCTATTTTCGTAATTCGTTTGCGTTTTTAGTTTTATAAAAAATCCACAGGATTATTTCAATTTGTTTATACCTATAATTTTGAAAATTATAAACAAATTTCAAAAAAACAGTTTAAATGAAGATTTTTTATTTCATAATACCATTGTAAAATACATTTAAAAACCTACATTTTTAAAAACAAATTGTCGATGCATTTAAACGCGATGAAAATTTCGAAATTATTATTGGTTTTTAACCGTTTGAATAAATATTGTGGCACGAGAGTTTACTTCAGTAATGGGCATAGTTAAACCAACTTTCGTTAAAATTGATTCATTATTACGTTATATTTCTTAAATAACCAAAAAAGGCAATTTTTGGTGATTATTATTTTTTTATAAATTAACAAATTATCAGAAAGTTTTTCATAGGCCTAGTCTTATTTAAAATTTTATTGCGAACAAATGGCTCTTTTTATTATTGCGATACGATTGCTAGGACCGGAGATAATAAAGAAAATAGCAGAAAATTTCACTGTTTAAAAATAAATTGTTAAAATTTTACAAGCAATGGACCACCGATTTAATGCAAAACTTCTCATACACTTGCTGCTATATATTATACTGGCAACAAATTCAAACAATAAGACTGCTGCAGCCAGATAATTCCTTATTCACCTATTTTGATGCTTAATTTGACTCCACCATTAGGGGTAATCAAAAATATCAAGATTTCGAAAATAATTTATATCTTTCGAACGGCTGGGCCGATTTAAATTCGAAAAAATGTGCAATAGAGAATTGAAAAAGACATTTGATAATGGGAACATTTAAAATAAAAAATTAATATAGTTTTCTCTTTTCATATTACATTGTTCTGACACACTCACTGCATGTCTTTAGTATAATCTTTAACTACTATATCATATTATCACAACATATATTTTTTGGATTCAATAACATAGATAAAATACATCATCAAAAATATGATATACTTATATTTCTCGATTTATTTTGTCCCCATATTTTCTTGTTGCTATTTCTGTAGTTTTTTTTATAAATCTTTAGGCACTAGTTTACAAAATATAATTTTTTGGTGCATATTGGCATGTTTCTTCCTACCGTTAGGTAATATACTGTCATATAACTCCATCGTGCTTCAAACAGGCCAATAATTTCAATAATTCTTTTGACACTTGAGACGCTTTGATTGTTTTATTGGGCTGTATTCAAGAAAGCATCATGTGTCAGACATTGTAAGATGTATTTAAGTTGAATGTAGAAAGGTACCAGAGAAAGGGCACCCGCTTAACTCAGCGGGGCGTACGGCAATAAATATAAAACAGGTCGCTTGGAGCGTCTGACCACGTGCTCACTGAAATATAAACAATTTTTTAACATCATTGTAATTATTTTTCACGTGAAAATAAAAATTCTGCCAGTTCCAATTTCATATCAAAAGCTCTATTTGTTAATTGACGAATGCATAAACTTATCGGCTAGTAAATTCGCAGATTTTTTTTTTGGATTGTTCATAATTTTATGACCCCGTTACGAGTAAAAATTTTTATTTTTATAAATTGATAGATGATGGTTAAAAATATATTTCTGTAAGATTATATCAAGACCCGAAAACCGCAAAATGCGGTGACAATAGGAAATATTTTTTTTTATTTAAATAGCAACATAAGTTTTAAAAAATCCGTTGTGTTTTGAAAAATGTTTTCTGGAACCTACAGATGATGTGTGCTTTTTCAGATTATTTTTAATTGCATTTTAAATGACTGAGGAGAGTATAAAAAAATGACAAGCGTCTCTGTACCTCATTTTTGATAATTTGGCGGCCGGTACAATTTTAAATAAATAAAATAAATAAATAAATGAACGTTTATTGTGTACAAAAGAATTTACACACAAAAGGAAAAGGTTAGCCTAAACTATCTTCGACCTCCCATATGCATTAGGAAAACCCGCTGCCCAAGAAATCATTACTTCCACATCCAGATTTTTTATCCAAGTCACTCACAACGAAAAAATGTCGTATGTGGAAATAATTGTTTATGGAACTTTAATAATATAATATTTGAAATCCTCTACCAAAAACCCATAAAACGATACCCCACATGGGTAGCGGGGAGAGGGTGGTGATAGGAGGTGGTAGTGGGGGTGGATGAGGTAAAAAACATTTTGATGTTTCTGGTTCTTGTACACACACTAAATCAAAATTTTTTTTCATCCCCTTTAATAATTGGGTAGGGGTGGTATTGGGGGGTGGTTAATGCCAAAATTTGTTTTGTCACCTTACTTTCTCTTGTTTATTCTAAATATCAATTTTATGAACTCTTACCTAATTTTTTGTCGTTACCATACTTCCACTGGATGTGGAAGTAAAAATATTACTGTAGCAGTATTACATTAAACTAAGAAAACCTATTACACTAAATTTTTATATAACTATTATTTATATTGTATTACTTATAATAATAGTAATTTAACTATCAAATGTGCAGTTGTTTTTATTATAACCATTATACTAGGGAATTTTATGCTCTGACAAAAAGGTACATATACAGTGTGTCGCACTTTTCATGAAGCCACCCTCATATCTCGCTCATTTGATATCCGAATATTTTGAAATTTTGGTGGTGACTATATACCTATAGAGTGAGTCTTTAGACGTAACCAGTAGACGGAGGCGTTCGATTTTAGAATGGAAAGAGGAGGTCGATTTTCAAAAAATATATATTAGCGATTTTTTCAGAAAAGAACTAGTAAGATATTCTTAATCAGCACTTTTGGGAACCCCTTTGTACAAAATTTCATCATAGTGGGTTCAAAGATGTTGGAGATAGGGGCCGTCAAAAAAAGTAATTTTTATCTTTAAAACGGATTCTCAAATGAAAAAAATGTATTCTTCATTTTTGTTCAGAATAATGTGTTGTAAAAGTATGAATTGATTTTACAACAAAATAATTATTTATTAAATAAGGCAAAAATCCTACCTACTATACCTACCATTTTTCTAACAAATAATCTTCAATAGAAACCTAAGTAAACCATGAAAACAAATGCTATTAGGCAATTAATTTAATTTAATGAATGAATGAATGAATTAATTAATTTATTTTTTATTTATTTTATTTTTTAATTTTTGTCTTATTAAATAAACAATTATTGTTTTGTAAAATCAATTCATACTTTTATAATACATTATTCTGAACAAAAAATGTAGAATACCTTGTTTCATTTGAGAATCCGTTTTACAGATAAAAATTACTTTTAGTTGAAAAAATAGTTTTTTTGGCGGCCCCTGTCTCAAACATCTTTGAATTCACTACGATGTAATCTTGTACAATTGGGTTTCTAAAGGTGCTGGTTAAGAACATCTTACTAGTTTTTTTTGAAAAAAAAATGCTAATACTTTTTTTTTGAAAATCAACCCACTTTCTCCATCCTAGAATCGGACGCCTTCGACTAAAATTAAATGTGGTTACGTCTAAAGACTCATTTTATAGGTATATAGTCACCACCAAAATTCCAAAATATTCAAATGGGCGAAATATGAGGGTGGCTCCATGAAAAGTGCGACACACTGTATATTGTCTCGCCCTATGTTGCTTAATTTCAGTACTATAAAAAAAATCTGACTTTTTTGTGTGCCGGTGTTTTCAAAATATTGAGGAAAAAGCATGTCTTGTTGCAATTAATGTTAGTAACTTTTGAACCAGAAAACAATACCACACAATTCCATTATTTTTTATGAGTGCCACCTAATGTCAGACATGTCAGTCATTAATGTCAGACACAAATATTTCATATGCTTGTAATAATAATGATAGTTATTATTATTATCAGTGCAAAGTGGAAGCATATAAAATTATTATAATCAATACAACAATATAATCAATACAAACATCATGCAGGACAAAATTAAAATTTTTGCTTGCCATACTTAAAAGGGAACTTTATGCTTTGTTGTCATTTGATATCAATCAATTTTTGGTCATATTTGACCCATATACTCGGAAACGAGGGTCATTTGTTGTAGACTCAACGAAAATAAGTACACTTTCCAAAGAAAAATAGCTGTAAGGGATTCTTTTACTATTGATACCTTATTTTACTGTACTATTAATACAATCTCTGTTAAGTAAATAAGCGTATTTTAATTTCTGATGATTTTCATCTTTTTATTTCAATGCGAATGAGACAATATTTTAAAAGCGGGAAAAAGATGAAGTCAATTTTTAAATATAAAACAAATTTTTCAAATGCAGACAAATTTAAAATATTTAAATACTTATGGCCTGCCACGGAGTAACTGCATTATCAATTATTAATATTTAATATGTAATTTGCATACAAAAATAACCCAATATTCTATTAGGTTATCTTTAATGTAATTTCAAATTCATAAAAATAAATTTAACTGTTATATTATTTAGGCGTTCAATGAATGGATATATTTCCTTTATTATCTGACCCTCCAATAGCGTCTCTCTCTCTACTGTAAACAGCAGTGATAATGGCGCAGTATAGCAACTATTTACTCCTAACCATATAATATTGTGCTTCTTGACAATGCAAGCATCAATGAAATATATATTATAAAAATATGACCTATAGAGGCCCAGTTGCATTGGCAACATCGCTGGGATGCGGAGCGAACGCTAGTTATATTCTTATATACAGTGGGCTCTGAAAGTACCTATAAATATATCCGGGCTCTGAAATATGCAATGTTTATATAATCAATGAAAAAATAATAATTAGCCACCCCTTGTCGCTTCCTATGAAAAGAGATGCACAATGATTGCCATATTTAATAAACTTGTTAAGATATACACTTGGGAAATGCCAGGCTTATGAACGACCTATCGATATATCGGGCTCATCAATATACCGTCTATACCTATATATATATATATATATATATATATATATATATATATATATATATATATATATATATATATATATATATATATATATATACATGCATTTAGTACTCATACACCTCCGAATGTTATATGGTTAGGTGGTGTTTGCCTCCGATTTTACGCGTTCGCCTCCGATTTCGGAGGCGGAGACGTTTTGTGTTGTTTTCATCGCGAATGTCTTGATAATTAGTAAATTCATGACTCATTATTATCAATAATGATCAGCTTTATTGGTGCGCATATAAGATTATGACAAAAAGGGAAGAAATAGAGAAATAGAAGCATTTAACGACACTTTTTTTGGAGGCGGAAAATACCTATAAACATATGTAAACATACACCATAGTCCACTACATTTTTTACTAGGTGGCGCTGCTGTTTTAAACACTTGATGTATATAGGTATTAAATGCTTCCTTACAATAAAGTAGCGATATCGCCTCCTAAACTTGGCAACATAGTAAAGAGGCATACTATTCCTAAATACATCTATAGATATGGTAACTAAAATTATCTTACTAAAAATATAAATAACTTTTATACACAGAAATAATACTTTCTAGAGATCAATGGGTTTTTAAATTTTTTCAATTTGGGAATAAAAAACGTTTATTTTGTTCAGAAACAAATATTTTCTCTATAGCTTAGAGCAAATTAAAAAAGGTATTTGTTTAAGGTATTTATTTAACAGGACACGAACATTCCTTAACGTAACTAGTTGCCCTTAATCCACTATTTGTCACTGCTGCTGGCCTTATATAGTAAAAGTAAAAAAAAAATTAGAAGACGATTTTTTATTGGGGGGGGGGGTCTAAAAAACAGAAAAGAAAAGAATAATAATAACACAGGTCAACATTTAGTTTAAAAAAATACACAGGACTCTACCTAAGTACCCAGGGGTTTTTGGGATCGCTGATTCCTATGCCGAGGTCGGTTAAGCTCTATCACGTCAGGTTCAAGGACATCTGAAGGTCAAACTAAGAAAAGGTGGTTGAAAAAATCTGAGAAAATTTACACATAGGTTTTTGGGGTCGCTGAGTCCGAATTCGGTGTTCGCTTACCCTTAAAAGGCATCCGGAGGTCATTTCAAGGTTAATTTGAGAAAAACGGAGAGGAAGCTGTTAAAAAAATCTGAAAAAATTTACATATAGGGTTTTTGGGTCGCTGAGTCTGTATCCGATGCCGGTTGACCTCTATCACGTCAGTTTCAAGGTCACTTGAAGGTCAAACTAAGAAAAGGTGATTGAAAAAATCTGAAAAAATTCACGCATAGGTTTTTGGGATCGGTGAGTCCGAATCCGGTGTTCGTTTACCCTTAAAAGGCATCTGGAGATCATTTCAAGGTTAATTTGAGAAAAACAGAGGAGAAGCTGTCAAAAAATCTGAAAAAACTTATATATAGGTTTTTTGAGTCGTTGAGTCTGCATTCGATGTCGGTTGACCTCTATCACGTCAGTTTCAAGGTCATTTGAAGGTTAAAGTAGGAAAAGGTGGTTGAAAGAATCTGAAAAAATTCACACAGGTTTTTCGGGTCGCTGAGTCCGAATCCATTGTTCGCTTACCCTTAAAAAAAAGAGGCACCCAGAGGTCATTTCAAGGTCATTCTGAGGTCATTTCAAGCCGGCATTCGTTCGCCAGCTTTAGCTGCATATGAAGATTCTTCGGCTATCTCAGTGCAAATATATTTAACTCAATGAATCACCTACCTATTTTCTTCTGTGAAAGGATGGCCTTTACGTATAGTTGCAGAAGCAGAGCGAACATGCAAGTAAAGAGTACCACGGGCGTTGGCTTCACTCACTTGGAGCTCAATCAGTGCTGGTTTTGCCTATAAGCTGAGTAAACGCCAGCTTAGGGCCTCGCATTTAGGGGGCCTCAGAACTCAGATTTCATAAGCAGATATGCACGTTTATTTTATTAGAAGAGAAAGCTTCAACGAAAAACATACCTAGAGCTTAGGGCCTCCGGTTACCTAAAACCGGCCCTGAGCTCAATCCTGTCAGGGTCAAAGTAATTTAATGGTTTCCTGAGTCAGACAAACTGACAAGGAGGCAGACAGACTGTCAGATAGAAACATTTAGTCATTCAGTCAGACAAAATTACTGACAGAAAGGCAGGATGTCAAATAGATGGACAGAGAAAAAATGCAGGCGGATGATAAATACAGACTAACAAGCAAACAAACGGGTGTGCAGGTATAAGGGCAGACAGATAAACAGACAATAAGTAGGCAGGTGAGCATTCGTATAAATTTTTTCTAGTTTTTTTCACCTCCTATTCTTACTTTAACCTTCAAATGACCTTGAACATGAGGTGATAAAGGTCAACCGACATCGGATTCGGACTCAGAGACCCCCCAAGAGCCTATGCGTGAATTTTTTTAGATTTTTTCAAAAACCTTTTCTCAGGTTGACCTTCAAATGACCTTGAACCTGACGTGATAGAGCTTAACCGACCTCGGCAACGGAATCAGCGACCCCAAAACCCCTGGGTACCTAGGTAGAGTCCGGTGTATTTTTTCAAACTGAATGTTGACCAGTGTAATCTTCCACCTTCCAAAGATATTTTAAAACCTAGATTATTCTGGAGCAAAAATGTAAATATTTCCCTCTAGCAAGAAATAAAAATGTTTTAAAAAGCATTCGAGACCAAAGCTCTAGAATATATTTGTTGGTTAATCATAAATTTTGCTATACTAATTAATGATAGTTTGTTGGAGTCATCTCAAATGCTTTTCAAAAATTTTTAAACAATTCAAAAATTTTTCTCTTGCTGGAGGGAAATATTTACATTTTTGCTCCAAAATGATTAAGTTTTGAACATTTTACTTCTTTAAGTATATCATCTCTTTGAAATATTTTATATTATTTTCTGCTTTTCTGCATTCCGTTGGTTCCAAGTTTTCTCCTCATCAAACATGAATTTGGAGAAATACTCTGTAAGAATGTTGACGTAATGCCTCGGATGTTGCTGGCAGTCTTCGTAGAATCCCGGTAGTACTAGATTGGCGGACTAACTTATTGAAGATAATGAATCTTTGATGATTCAAAGATGTAATTTCTTTTTTCGTTGAGCTACGGTTGTTGAATATACGGACAACCTCTTCGAGATCTTTTCTTTTATTGACGCATTCCACCGTTTGCATTTTTCCTTTACCAAAGAAAGCTGAAGTGTTATCGCATCCACTGAACGTGTGGTCATACAGCTTTTTAAAACTTCCGAGGACTGCAAGTCACGAGAACTGTAATCTTTATTTTTTATTTATCTCTGAGCCTCTCTTAAGAAACGGATATCTTTATCTTCAGGTGCGAGAGCGATAATCAATGCGAGAAGATCAATGTCCGAGGATGACCACTGTATCGTTTCCATGAGATTCGTTTAAGGCGGTTTGAACTATGAGTACGTCAACGTCGTCTACAGCAGTAACTGTTTTGATTCCCTCGTTTTTAAATCTCTCCACCAATTGCGAAATAAACCGTTCCTTTTTGTGAGATTGTTTATCATTTTGTTTTGCATTTCAGTCAGTGGCGTGTTCTCATGAAAAACAATTTCTGGTGACATGCGTTTCAAAAGACGCTGCTGTCTTTCGATGCTCTTCATACTGCAGTCAGCATATCCGTCAAACACTACAGTCACTTTTTGGCCGTAATGTTTACGAATAAAGCTGCTTCGGCCATACTACACGATGAATCAAATTGCCGCCATCAACAATGAACTGGCAATCGGAAAAATCTATTGGCCTCTCTCGTACAGCATTGAAAATATCATACAGACGATTTCTTAATTTTCCTCATTAACCCTTTCTTATTGAAGAGAAGAAGTGGAATTGAAGCAAGCTCAGAGTTGAAATATGACTCCAAATCTTCTTTTGTGTGAACAGTACAGATTATCCTCTAATATAATTGCAAAGAAGGGGAAAATGCATAAACTACTTGCGACAAAACCCTCTATATATGCATCTAATAGAGAAAATTCTGCTCAATAAATTCATTCCTGAGCATTTGTCTCGTTAAAGTAACCGGTTTTAAGATATTCGGAGTCAAACTTGGAATAGGATGGATCTTTACCTCTGTGCCCCAAACTACGCCTCTGTTCGGACGCTGTTAGCATGAAATAGGTGAGGATAAGCTACAAGGTTAATAGTACATTTTTTATGCAGAATTTAACATGACGATTTTTTTATTTCCTATACTTTTTCTTTTTCGACGAACGATTTACAAGATAAAAGTGAAAAACCAGCGTTAAGTCCCCGTAATATGGCCGAAGCAGCTCTATTCATAATCATTACGGACGTTTCACCCCTAAATTGTGGGGAACTATTCGGGTATCTATTTCGAACCCTATCTAGATTACGCATCCCAAATATTATTACTTTATAAATTATTTCTTCTAAAATATCTAATTTACGTGGACTAATATGTAACAATTGTGTTACAAAATTGAACTGATTCAGTGATGTCTTTTGAAAAGCATTTTAAATAGTAATAATAATTCCCTTAAGAACATATTTTCAATTACATACATTATTCTACAATAGATATTTAGCGTGAACGGTTCATTTTAAAACAGATAATCGCACATTATCGGGTAAAACACCAATGTAATCTGATAGAGTATAACTTACACAATATGAATCATCATAATAACAAACGCACACGATTGCATAGCGCAACTAATTGCGCAAGCGCTAGAGCATTTTACTTTATAGAAGTCTGGCAACCTCGAAGGAGGCAAAGTCTACCGTTATATATAACAGTTTTAAATACATTGAGTCAGAGAGGTACTATTTATATAACGAGGTGTAAACATACCAATCGTATGAACAAAAAAGTGTATGTAAAAAAAGATAAAAATCCTTTCCCCTCTCCGCGTGCCCTTGGTAAGTGAAATTTGGCGGTTATGTATATGTAAACAGAACTAATCTATCTATATTATTTCTAGTGGAGGTGCGGGCGCCACAAATTTGTAACGAGGCGGACACGATACAAATGCACATATATATATATATATATATATATATATATATATATATATATATATATATATATATATATATATATATATATATATATATATATAGGTATAGACGGTATATTGATGAGCCCGATATATCGATAGGTCGTTCATAAGCCTGGCATTTCCCAAGTGTATATCTTAACAAGTTTATTAAATATGGCAATCATTGTGCATCTCTTTTCATAGGAAGCGACAAGGGGTGGCTAATTATTATTTTTTCATTGATTATATAAACATTGCATATTTCAGAGCCCGGATATATTTATAGGTACTTTCAGAGCCCACTGTATATAAGAATATAACTAGCGTTCGCTCCGCATCCCAGCGATGTTGCCAATGCAACTGGGCCTCTATAGGTCATATTTTTATAATATATATTTCATTGATGCTTGCATTGTCAAGAAGCACAATATTATATGGTCAGGAGTAAATAGTTGCTATACTGCGCCATTATCACTGCTGTTTACAGTAGAGAGAGAGACGCTATTGGAGGGTCAGATAATAAAGGAAATATATCCATTCATTGAACGCCTAAATAATATGACAGTTAAATTTATTTTTATGAATTTGAAATTACATTAAAGATAACCTAATAGAATATTGGGTTATTTTTGTATGCAAATTACATATTAAATATTAATAATTGATAATGCAGTTACTCCGTGGCAGGCCATAAGTATTTAAATATTTTAAATTTGTCTGCATTTGAAAAATTTGTTTTATATTTAAAATTTGACTTCATCTTTTTCCCGCTTTTAAAATATTGTCTCATTCGCATTGAAATAAAAAGATGAAAATCATCAGAAATTAAAATACGCTTATTTACTTAACAGAGATTGTATTAATAGTACAGTAAAATAAGGTATCAATAGTAAAAGAATCCCTTACAGCTATTTTTCTTTGGAAAGTGTACTTATTTTCGTTGAGTCTACAACAAATGACCCTCGTTTCCGAGTATATGGGTCAAATATGACCAAAAATTGATTGATATCAAATGACAACAAAGCATAAAGTTCCCTTTTAAGTATGGCAAGCAAAAATTTTAATTTTGTCCTGCTTGATGTTTGTATTGATTATATTGTTGTATTGATTATAATAATTTTATATGCTTCCACTTTGCACTGATAATAATAATAACTATCATTATTATTACAAGCATATGAAATATTTGTGTCTGACATTAATGACTGACATGTCTGACATTAGGTGGCACTCATAAAAAATGGAATTGTGTGGTATTGTTTTCTGGTTCAAAAGTTACTAACATTAATTGCAACAAGACATGCTTTTTCCTCAATATTTTGAAAACACCGGCACACAAAAAAGTCAGATTTTTTTTATAGTACTGAAATTAAGCAACATAGGGCAAGACAATATACAGTGTGTCGCACTTTTCATGGAGCCACCCTCATATTTCGCCCATTTGAATATTTTGGAATTTTGGTGGTGACTATATACCTATAAAATGAGTCTTTAGACGTAACCACATTTAATTTTAGTCGAAGGCGTCCGATTCTAGGATGGAGAAAGTGGGTTGATTTTCAAAAAAAAAGTATTAGCATTTTTTTTTCAAAAAAAACTAGTAAGATGTTCTTAACCAGCACCTTTAGAAACCCAATTGTACAAGATTACATCGTAGTGAATTCAAAGATGTTTGAGACAGGGGCCGCCAAAAAAACTATTTTTTCAACTAAAAGTAATTTTTATCTGTAAAACGGATTCTCAAATGAAACAAGGTATTCTACATTTTTTGTTCAGAATAATGTATTATAAAAGTATGAATTGATTTTGCAAAACAATAATTGTTTATTTAATAAGACAAAAATTAAAAAATAAAATAAATAAAAAATAAATTAATTCATTCATTCATTCATTCATTAAATTAAATTAATTGCCTAATAGCATTTGTTTTCATGGTTTACTTAGGTTTTTATTGAAGATTATTTGTTAGAAAAATGGTAGGTATAGTAGGTAGGATTTTTGCCTTATTAAATAAATAATTATTTTGTTGTAAAATCAATTCATACTTTTACAACACATTATTCTGAACAAAAATGAAGAATACATTTTTTTCATTTGAGAATCCGTTTTAAAGATAAAAATTACTTTTTTTGACGGCCCCTATCTCCAACATCTTTGAACCCACTATGATGAAATTTTGTACAAAGGGGTTCCCAAAAGTGCTGATTAAGAATATCTTACTAGTTCTTTTCTGAAAAAATCGCTAATATATATTTTTTGAAAATCGACCTCCTCTTTCCATTCTAAAATCGAACGCCTCCGTCTACTGGTTACGTCTAAAGACTCACTCTATAGGTATATAGTCACCACCAAAATTTCAAAATATTCGGATATCAAATGAGCGAGATATGAGGGTGGCTTCATGAAAAGTGCGACACACTGTATATGTACCTTTTTGTCAGAGCATAAAATTCCCTAGTATAATGGTTATAATAAAAAAAACTGCACATTTGATAGTTAAATTACTATTATTATAAGTAATACAATATATATATATATATATATATATATATATATATTTATATAAGGTATCCGTTGGCATCCTACCTAATAACGTTCTCACTTGGCATCCACTAATATACACACTGATATACACAAAATTTATTTAAAGGCTAAGTTAGCATCCTACCTACTTTACGGTTTAATTGGTGTCCTTATGAATATTTTAATCGATGCGTAAAATGACACCCGAATATAAAAATTACAGGTTTAACTGACTTCCGGCGGCGTTGTCAGATGTATGCTATGCTGCTTTATCGTATTTGCCTAGAAGAATATTATCACAATCTGCAGTCTGTCGACGTATAAGTAAATAAGGAAATCTCATCCTGTGAGAATACTAATTTATGTCACAATTTAAGTTTCGAAACATGAAGTTCGCGTAAAAGTGAATTACTTTTTATTTGCTTATAATTGTTATAAAACATATTCTTTATGGGATTTGGCAAACAGTAGAAAAAACTGAACTGTATGAACTAAAAAGAAAATCTATCTGCAAAGATTGGAAATTAATTTTGTAGATAGTTTTTCTTTTTAGTTCTCACAGATAGTTTTGTTCTGCTATTTGTCAATTTATCAAATTTTCTGTACGAGATAGGACAGGGTGCTGTAAAGAAATATTATTCAGAAAAATAAAACTGAATTTGTTAAAATTTTGCTCACTTGCAAAGTGACCCTATGAGGGTAAAGTTGGAGTATCACGTATTTTTAACGTTTATTATTATTTATTTGAGTTCTCTTTTACACAAATTATTATTAATTAATCACCTTCTAGATTGTGTTAATATTTTAATGATTTTCAAGTGTATTAGACAATTATAATTTATTCAAAAAATTATATTTTGCTATAAATTTGTAACATTTCCAACTTTTTTTAAATTTCACAATAGTTCAAAGAATACGAATTAATAATTATTTTTTCAATTACACCCCCCATGAGGACTATTGGGCCTCAAAATGACCCCATAAGGACAAAAGTAGAGTATCATGTATTTCTAGCATTTATTGTTATTTATTTGCGACTCTTTTTGCAGAAATTATTTTTAATTAGTCTCAAGAATGTTCTTTATTTTAAATATGAGCAGAAAGTCGATGAAAAGTTCAAAATTTCTTAAAACCTGCACAACTCTAGCTCTATTCTGAAGAAAGTTGGCAATAAACAGGAATAAGTTGCTTAAATAATTTGCAGGTTTCATTAGCAAACTCTTAATAAACAAAATTGTGAAACTAAAAAAAGATGGAAATGCTACAAATTTGTAACAAAACGTAATTGCTTAAATAAATTATAATTATTTAAGTAAATTAAAATTGTTTAAACAATTTGAAAAACCTTAAAATATTAAGACAAACTGAAATCTGACTAATTCAAAACTATTTCTATAAAAAAATCTCATTCTGAATAATTCTTTCTAAGATTTTGTCCTATCTCTTACAGAAAATAGTATATTGTGTATTTAGGTGTGAAAGCAATACATTCCCGGACGACGATGCATCGAAGTTCGGGAATGTGCTTTCACACCGAAATACGCATACTATTTTTTCTGAAATCACAATCAATATTATTATAAATTAAGGAATTTGTATTAATGCATAAAATTTCTTCATTAATGAATAACATTTCTTCATTATAATCTAACATTTCTTCATTACATTTCTTCATTACAATCTAACTGCTTACTAATAAATGTAATTTTGATGTATGTGTAAGTGTAAATGTAAGTTTGATTGTTTGTCTGCGTGTATTTATTTACTGTCAAAAATATACATAAAAACCATACGGGAATGTTACTTACTGTATGTTACTACTACTGAAAGTAACATTCCCGTACGGTTTTGTTGATCGTTGCTTGGCAACGGATCTTTTCCGGTCTATTTTCTGATAGTTTCTTAGCAACGGACTAAAATACTGGAATTGTGCATTCTTCGATCTGAAATCGCGCCGAAAATGTAGACATTGCCGATCGATTTCAGAAAAAGTACTTTATAAATGAGAGAAATTACTTTTTTTTGGTAAATTTCCAAGACATATGAATTGCTCATTTAATCATGCGTCGCTCCCTGGTACACTGTAGATGCTTTCTTAGAAAATGTAAGGCTCTTACTGAAACGAGAAATTGGAGATTTTTTAATTTTTAAAACATAATAACATTGAAAATATCAACTTTATGAAAAAAATTATCGAACATTTCTTGTTGGAAATCGATAAAAAAATATTTAAAAACATAGTTTCATTGAAAAAATGTAATATTTCCTTTTGTTGTAAACAAAATTGTTTTAAACAATATCAGACCGGGTTACCGTCTGGTAACATGGATGCTCATAATCAGTAGTGTCTCCAGAACTGATTCCAACAAATAAACTGCGTCCGAAATGTATTCGAAACTCATACGCCCATACTGCCTGCTATATAACTAGACCTCCCAATTTTATAGACCAGTAACAACTTCGTAAAAAAAAAATGAAAATCGGCAAAGAGACCACGGTGTTTCATTTCTACATAAAAACTTTTAAAAAGTCAAAAACCTAAACGACATTCCAATTTAAAAAAATATAAATGACTAAGTTTTAAAATCTAAAAAGGAAGTAGCAGGACAAGCTTTATTTGAAAACGTTTTTATTGAAAATAAAATTATATAAAAAAAAGCATTTTTAAGAAAAAGCTTTTATTTGAAAAAACTGTACTAAAAAGTAAAAATAATTTTTTAAAATTCATACACCTGGAAACCAAAAACTTTGCGGACGGTCATATAGCACTATTGCATAGTTACTTTGCTCAATTGACCGCCCCCAAAGCTTTTGGTTTCCATGTGAATGAATTTTAAAAAATTATTTAAACTTTTTGGTACAGTTTTTTCAAATGAAGGCTTTTTCTTAAAAATATTTTTTTTATATAATTTTATTTTTTACTTTTTAGTCTACTTATTTTACAAACAGACAAAACCCTTTCATTTGATACAAATGGCAAGGGAGTCGTGAAGAAAGATAATTTGCCATCCTAGGGCGTCCGCCATATTGGATTTATAATGGCGTTACATAGTTCATCGTATTTTACTAGTCAAACCCTTTCATTTGATTCCATATCAAGGGGGTTGTGAAGAAAAAGGCGATCTGCCAGCTTGGGACGTCCGCCATATTGAATTTAGAATGACGTCACATTGTCTATCGTATTTTACTCGTAAAACCCCTTCATTTGATACCCATATCAATAGGGTTGTGACTAAAAAGCCGGTCCGCCATCTTGGGACGTCCGCCATATTGGATTTAGACCGATAGTGGCTATACTATGTTACATTGTCACCGGACTTATACACGTGTGCCAAATTTCAAAGCTTTAGTATAATAAGAACTAGTCAAAATTCAGCTTGCAAGATTTCACCAAACAAACATACATTCATACATAACACATTGCAAGTTAAATAAAAGCTTTTAAAAAAATGAATACAACACAAATATTTAGCATTTATGAAAATGTAAACATACGTATTTCAAACCAAAATAATACAATAATGGTAAAATGAAACAAAAACAGAACATCAACTCTTAAAAGGAAATTTATTTTCTCTGTCTATATAATCCCAGGATTATGTTATGTGTACTTTGTAGTTCTAACACATTATAGTGTAGGCAAATTAGCATTTTGACTAAATAGTTTATCGAATGAATGGATTTTCACAAAACTTTGTGGATTCTGTTCGTTTTGAAGTCTAGATCAAACTCCAAAAAAAATGGCCGCTAATATTGCCTCGCAATTATTATAAACAATGATCTTGTTGCTAATTTGTTAACTAGTAAAATTGAGGTAAATTTAAAAAATAATATGTCTTTTTAGATAATTTTATGAAAAATAACAACTTTTTACTCTCGTAAAATTTTCGAAAAATGCATATTTTCCGAGATATAGCGGTTGAATTTTTCCAAAAAGGGTTGAAGGTGGAAAAAAAAGTGACTGTCCAAGTTTCCTGGAAAAAACCGAAAAAAAAGGCCCTTATCCGAAAACGGAAAATATCGTAAACTATGAAATTTAATAATCTGGAAAAATTCAAACGTATATTCTTTACAATTTTGCTCTGTTCTAATTTTTTTGTGACGTACATATTTTCCGAGTTTTCAACAGTTTTTTACTATCAAAATGTATCTAAATTTTTTCATGACACAAAATGCATGTAATCTCTAAGATTGTAATTAATTTATATATATTTAATAGAAAAATATCTAATTTGTGAAGAAAAGAAAGAACGAAAAAATTTCTACTGCAGTCTCGTAAGCAAATATTAAACCACCTTTACCCTTTCAAATAGAAAGACGTAAATTGGACTGTAAGTCGATGAAGTCTACTTATTTTGAACAATAGACATCCTTTAAAATATCTGTAGAGAAAATGTTTATGAATTTAAAAAACAAAACATATGGTTGAAATAAATATATTTCGGAAATGGTTTCTTACAATAGAGGCCTTACCCCACAAGCGTTCATAATAAGACGCAATAAAACTGTCTTTCAGAACTAGCAATTCTTCATTTCAAAAAGACAAGTCAATTAGTTTCAGATACAACCCATTATTGTCTGTTTAACCGGAACTAGAATAACAGACTCCGAAACTAAAAAATTACCAAATATAAGCCACTTTTCGAGCGGCTTTTACACCGTTATTGTAAATACATTCTGGCGATTAAGTAAAATGCTAGAATCTCTAAAACGATTATTTTTTGTGTAATTTTATAGCAATGTGTTCCAGATCTTTTTATAATACATACACATAACAACTATTAAGTTAATATCTTAAACCGTCCCACAGGAAACGTGCGTACAAAAAATACAGACAAACCGATAGATACATTTTTTTTTTGCCCTCAAATTTAAAATCTCGATATTTCGACATTCTAAACCGATTTCAACAAAAAAAAAATTGAAGTTTTTTTTACGATTACTATACTTCCAATCCACTATTTGGATGTGGAAATAAAACTTACGACTCAAATCATCCAATGTCCCAAATTGGGATACAAATTGTGCGAAAATTATTATGTAATTATAAATACTGATTTAATGAAGCTAAAATATTATGACATGAGGGTTTATTGATACATCTGAAAGTGTATTTTAAATAAAAAGAAACATTTCTTATTATAAAAACACAATTTGTAATGTTAAATGTTAATAAAATTGAACATGCCTCAAGTTTAACAACAGGTAGTTTTCTTTATAGTAGTGTAAATATTATAAAAATTCTGAGGCTTCTAGTAGGTATACTTATTCACCAAAACTACACTAACATTTTTCTTTGTATGTCTTACAAAACATTTTTTGTAATAAATATAAAATGTTTTTTTCCATGATTTTATTTTAAGGATAACTAAATGAACTATATTTCACAATAGAAATATGAAACATTTCATTTCGTGTTTTTATTTATAACAAATTCGGATAAAAACATACATTATTTTTAATGAAAATATATGCCATTTGATTTATTACTTCCACATCCACGTAGTGGAGTGGAAAGATGTACAGGGTGCGCCACTTAAAACTGCCCATACTTGTAACTTTTTTATTTTTAAAGCGATGACCTTGTTGGGCACATCAAATTGTAGACATTTTTAAAGCCTTAAACACGCATACAGAGTGATTTAAAAAAAAATTGAAAAAATTGTTAAGATAGGAAACTTAATTTCTTTGAATATTTTTTTACCTCAACTTGTACATGAAATGTGTTAATGTTTTCTTATAAAGGTTTTAATTAGCTTCAATTCATGTTAAAAAAAAAGTTTTAAGAATAAAAATTCCTATTATTTAGTACATTTTAATAGAGTTTGTTTTTAAAAATATTTATTTCTTTTGTTTCTTGTTGCTGTTTTATTACGTTGAGGATTTTTTGTGATATGTCTTTTACAAATAAAGCATAAAATTATTATTTACATTTTTTCAGTTATTTTAAAAAAATCAGGAGTTGGAAGGAGTGTTTTTAATTTCTTTCTCTAAAACCAAAAAGAATTTCGGATATGACGTAATAAACATAACGTAAATTGAAGCTAATTAAAACTTTTATAAGAAAACATTGACGCAGTTCATGTACAGGATGAGGTAAACAAAAATTCAAGGAAATTAAGTTTTCTTTCTTAACAATTATTTTAATTTTTTTTTAAATCACTCTGTACACATGTTTAAATGCCTTAAAATTATCTACAATTTGATATGCCCAACATGGTCGTAGTTTAAAAAATAAGAAAGTTGCAAGCCTGGGGAGTTTTAAGTGGCGCACCCTGTATAGTAATCTTAAAAAAAATTCCAAAATGTTTTTTGCTGAAATAATAAATGTCATAAAACGTCGAGATTTCAAATTTAAGAGAGAAAAAAATTCTGTCTGTGTGTCGGTCTGTAACTTTTTTGTGCGCACGTTTTCTTCGCAACGGTCGTCTAAGATACTGTCTTCAAATTTGGCACACATATGTTCCATGACGAGATCTGGTACTAGATTATGTCTTGCGCTAATTCCGGTGAAGGGTTGTGAGTTAAATAGGGTAAATAGGGAAAGACAATAAAGCATGCTAATAACAGTCCAGAAACTTAATTTTTAAAATCTTCTATTTAACTTCATTTTAAAAGTTTTGTACGGTAGTTAGTATGTTTGGGTCAAATCGTGCAACCAAAATGGATCCTGGAGGTATTGTTTAATAGTGGATTCGGCGGCGCCCGGAAAGATTCGAATATGGATTCGGCGGCGCCCGGAAAGATTCGAATATGGATTCGGCAGCGCCTGAAAATTGCCTTGGTATTCGACATGGTCCGGAAGTCACCTTGGTGTTTAGCCGTTCCCGAATATGGATTATGCAGCGCTCGAATATAGATTCGGCGTCGTTCTAATTTGGATTTGGCAGCGCCTGGAGGTTACTTTGGAATTCGGCAGCACCCAAAATGGATTCAGTGGCATCCTAATATCGATTCGGCAGCGCCCAGAAATTACCTTGGTATTCATGCGCGCCCGGATATGGATTTGGCACTATCTTAATATGGATACGGAAACGCCCGGAATTTGCCTTCGTATTCGGCAGCGTCCGGAAGTTCTGGAGGTTTGGCTAGCATTCGGCAACGCCCTTTTATTAAAATTCTGTGACCAATTATTTCCACATACTAGAGTGCAAATATGGTCAAGATGTTTTCCTTTAAAGAGACTTGGATGGGAAATCTGGATGTGGAAATATTGATTCCTTAGGCAGCGGTTTTATTCCAAAAGCTACAACAAATTTTGAATGATTTATTTATTTTATCACAACTCAATTTCGATTTTCATAAAAAAAGTAATCTTTTAACAAATAGCCATAACTTTGACAATTTTTATTGTAGAAGAACCGGAATGTATTAAATTGAATTACCTTTCAACGTTGTAATAACCAATTTCAGACCCTTCGGTTTTAAAGTTATTCACGAAAAATACGTGTAAAAATTTGACATTTAGAAAGAGACGAAAAAACACAAAACCTTAAAAAAATAATATCTCGAACAATCTTTGAACGGGACTAATCTGAAATTTAAGGTAAAGTTAATTTCTTATGTTTCAAGTCGTACAAATAACAGTTTTTGACATAATTCGTAATTTTCAAGATATTTCCAGAAACCCATTTTTTAACGAATTGCTAGATACAACGAATCAAAAATCACGGTCATTTACATTCAAACTATACAAATTGCGCGGAAATATTAACAAAATTGTATGACTTTTATATCAACTTTATTATTCTAATTATAACATGTTGTTTGAGTGACCTATAATAATTAATATCATGAGAGAAATAGAAGTAAAAATTGTTGAATTACTTAAACACTATCAACGAAAAAACTAGCTCGAATTAAAACTAAAATATACTTTACGTGCAATATGTACAATATGTAAAAGTAAACTGCAATTAAATTTTAATTTTATTTATATAAATATATACTTTGGAAAAAACTTTGTTAGTTTAGATGAATTATAGTTTTACAGATATCTATGAACTTACATTTAAAATCACGAGGTGTAGATGCTCCAAACTGATTAATTTTGAAGCACAGTGGCAAGTGTAAAATAAAAAATATATTATAATTTAAGCTATCAAACTTTATCGTATAATTTTTTCCATCTTGTTAGTTTCAATTCGACAGCTTTATCTTTAACGGTGTCTTAGTAACTCTACAACTCTTTCAACCATGCATTTCTCTACAAGAGGTTGTTCTTGGGTCACCTACTATACTTTTCTTAAATAGAATCCAATAAGAAATCCAAAAATTTAAACAAAACGAATTAAAATAATCTCCAACATACACTAGTTCACAAGTTCAAAGACGTGTTAATTCTTGATAAAGCTTGTAAAAATGTGAGTGAGGGCACATTGGATTCGGAATGACGTCTAGAAAAATGTGCAAAACTTTCAAACCCGCAAAAGTTATAAACAAATTAAGATTGAAGAAATAACGAGCTTCGTTTTTTGAAAATAACTCGAAAACCATTAATATTTAAGAAATTTAAAAAAAAGATTCTTGAAGAGGAAGAAATTTCCAATAGAACAGTCAAAACTCCCGGTATTCTATCTCTATTATTAATAATTTTAATTTAATGTTGAAAATAAGGCTTCGTGCGGCAAACGCTAAGCCGTTACGAAATCGGCCGTAATAAGTAAAAATATTTTTTTATGTATTAAATATTAATTTAAAAATTTTAAAAAACTATGGTATTATTCAGACATTTAAAGAAAAAAAATCCAGATTTTTCATAAAATGAGCCTATTGTTAATTAACAATTTTTTTTAGTGCTTACGTTTATATTTCAAGTCGGATAATTGTTAAGCAAAAGCCACTAAAATTATTACGTTTCCTTTAGACCTTATATCAACTATACTCTACGAGATTATGACATGGCGATATTTTTAATTGTTATAGTCTATTAGTTATTAATTATTTAAGATAACAAAAAACTAAAAAATTTAAAAAAAAAGGTTGACATTTTTTTATTAATTTTAATTATTATTACTGGTTTTATATTCAAAAATAACATAAGATTACATAAACTTTAAATTTTTAGTGTTATTTGTTTAAACAAATTTTATAAATAGATAAATTACTTATTTTTGAAAAACGTTTTTTGCCATTTTATTTGTTATAAAATATTATGAATTAAAAAAAATTTTTCTTAAAAACATTTTTTAATTGTTTATAATAATTTTTTTCCTTTCTTCATTATTTAAACAAGTTATTAAGTAAAAATTTTAGTCTTAAAACCTATTATTTGCAATTCTCTACAAGGTGGAATTTTTTTTTGTTGTTAATTTATTTGTTTATTTAATAAATAATTTGTTATTAACAACCTCCGAATGTGTTTATATTTTTTTAGATAGAAAAAAAATTTAAAAAAAAAACAACCGTATACATAAACACATAAAAAAAAATGTTAATAATTCTTATAGAATTTTAAATTTTAAATATTAAAAATGTTTTTTGACATATTTATGTATACGGTTGTTCTGGATATTTTTTTCTATCTAAAAAAATATAAACACATTCGGCGATTGTTAATTAGAAATTGTTTATTAAATAAACAAATTAATTAATAACAAAAATTCCACCTTGTAGAGAATTGCAAATAAAAGATTTTAAGAATATTTTTTTTCTTAATAATTTGTTTAAATGAAGAAAAACGGGAAAAAATAATTATAAACAATTAAAAAAATGTTTTAAGAAAAAATTTTTTTTTCAAAAATACGTAATTTATCTATTTCTTTATAAAATTTGTTTAAACAAATAGCACTAAAAATTTAAAGTTCATATAATTTTATAGTATTTTTGAATATAAAAAAAGTAATAATAATAATTTTAAAATTAATAAAAAAAAATTTTCAACCTCTATTTAATTTCTTAGTTTCTTGTTAGCTTAAATAATTAATAACTAATAGACTGTAACAATTAAAAACATCGCAATGTCATAATCAAATAAAATATAGTTGACATAAGGTCCTCACAAAGCGAAATAATTTTAGTGGCTTTTGTTTAACAATTTTCCGACTTGAAACATAAACGTAAACTCAAAAAAAAAAATTGTTAATTAACAAAGAGCTCATTTTATGAAAAATCGGTAAAAAAAATTTTTCCAACGGGATATTGTTCCTTTAAGTGTCTAAATAATAACGCAATTTAAAAAAAAAATATATTAATACTTGAAAATATAAAAAAATTGTTTTGCTTCTTACGATCGGTTTCAGAGTATCGTAACGGTTTAGCGTTCGCCGTGCGAAGCCCCATTTTCAACATTAAATTAAAGTTATTAATAGTAGAGATAGAGTTCCAGAAGTCCAGACTTTTTTATTGGAAATTTCTTCCTCTTTAAGAACCTCTTTTTTTTTAATTTCTCAATTATTAATAGTTTTCGAGTTATTTGCAAAAAACGAAACTCGTCATTTTTTTCAATCTTAATTTGTTTATAACTTTTGCACATTTTTCTAGACGTCATTCCGAATCCAATGAGCCCTCACTTATATTTTTACAAGCTTTTTCAAGAATTAACACGTGTTTGAACTTGTGAATTAGACTAAATAAGATTCTTTTACATTAACATAATTTTGTAGTTTATCACGTATCTAAAATATTTTTGCTAATAACTTTTCTCTTACTTCTGTAGTTTAATTAAACTACAGAACACTATTTTACTTATAGCCTTGCTGAACCATCCTTAACAAAAGTTGTTTACAATCAAGAGGTACAAATTCCGTCCTCATTTTAACAGTTACACGAATTGTCTCCACTAAGTTTACTTTTCCTAGTAGTAATATATTCGAGCAAACTAAAACATCTGGATCAACATGTGGTATATAATAACCTACTTCCACGGTGTTGCCAGCTGACTAGATGCCATCTAAACCGCTTCTGTGGTCAGCAGGTATTCAAAATGAATATTTTTCGAGCGACAGGCACGGCAGCTAGTAACAAACCGCTGAACTAAAATATTCACTAGGGTGTTAAAATGGGTCACTTGACCTCCAACTTAAAATAAGTTTTAATGGCATAATACGACATCTACGATGCCCTTGCGTTAATATCTCTAGCAGGTCAGATGGCATCCGAATACCGGATGCCATCTGACTCGTGGATGCCAACTGAACCTAAAATTTTACATTGTGAGATGCCAACTAATACCTTATATAAATATATATATATATATATATACATATATATATATATATATATATATATATATATATATATAATGAAGGATAGTCACGTCCGACTAGTTAAAGAACAATCTAAATTTAGTAGGGTCCGAAGCCCTACTAAATTTAGATTGTTCTTATATATATATATATATATATATATATATATATATATATATATATATATATATATATATATATATATATATATATATATGTATATATATATATATATTGTAGTGAAATATAACATTATGAAGTAATAAATACAGTAATTGCGTACAGATAAATGAAATATTTGAAACACAAAGTAAACATACATGTGTGTTTGAATCAAATGTTAAAATAAAATGTTATTATTAAGAAATTGTTGTTTAATATAGGGTATTGATGATACTTTCAGTAAGCACGAATCTTGAGAAGTGCAAAATAATCTCAGAAATTGCTAAAAGCTGTTTCTCATAATAAAATTTACAATATTGTGCCAAGAACACATATAGAGACATAATCACTCTCGAAAAACATAAATTAAGTAAAAAAATTATTCAGAAAAATTAATTAAATTAAATGAAACACTAAATAAACTATGTAAATATCATATTGTAACACTTTAGATAAGATTTATTTAGGGAAAATATATCCCATAAACAGGACATAAAATAATAAAAATTCAGAGCGAGAAGCTTCGTCCAAAATCAAACTTTTAGAAAAAGTGATAAAAACAACAATCGTAATCTAACTAAAAGTGGTGTACTTTAAATATTAATAGGTTAACTTACTTTTTGTAGTGTGCACTCTAAGAATAATCTGTGAAAAAGGACTCACTCAGGTGAAAACATTGGGGTGACACTAGTTTTCTTAGGTTTTAAAAGATTTCAGTTCTCACTGGTATTGTAGTAACAAAATTTCACGTTGTTCTTGTGGACATTTATAAGGGACAACCTTTTAGTGTAGTAGTTTTGAACACAGGTTGAAGCTCACATAGAATGGGGCCAAAATGTAGTGCCTGCGACAGCCTGAAAAAAACATGTTGTGTTAGCAAAGTAAAATTAAGTGTAGGTTAAGTAAAATATATGCCAAAATGTTCATTAGAGTATGTAGATTCGACATGTATATGAAAATAATATGTAAATTAGCTTGTAAGAGAGAATTTTACAAAATTTAACCTAATTTCACATAACCGAGAAACATATTAAATAGGTTGTAAAACCCTAGGTATTGTATACCGAAATGATCTATGAAACATGCAGAATAAAACCCAATTAGCAAAAGTCATCAAATTTATTAAATAAGAAAGAAAAATTCAAATTCAAAAAAAATAATAAATGTCAATTAAAATCAAGTGGGTAGTAAACTTCAAAAATCAATGATTACGGCCAATTAAAAGCCGTAATTCGTAATTCAGTCATTAACAAGCATTTAAAGAGTCTATACGCGTTTTTGGAACGCGAACACATAACCTAACTTTTTAAAAAAGTAGAAAATGAGAAATTAATTACTAAGTTTGCATAAAATTAATAAACATAAAACGAAATTTTAATGACTCAACAATATTCATGGATATGTGAAAATAAGTTTATATTTCAAGTAAATTGAACGTGTTAAAGCTGTAAATAACAAAATTGTAAGAAGGCTTTGTAAACAAATTTCAACTGTGCAACGAAAATAAATGTCAGGTACTTACCTGTATTGAAAATAGTGCTTCATAAGTAAACGGATGGTATAGAAGAAAGAATTAAGTGTGGAAATTCCAAATATCGAGGTCCAAAGTAAACAATACATCTCAAGCCAGCGGTCTGGGGTGAAGTCGTGGAGTTTCAAGAGTGGCAACTGCAGTTAGAGATCTGTCAAGTGTAAAGGTGCGTCTGAACCGGTACGTGACACCGAACGCAACCGAATCTTTGGTAAGGTAAAAGCTTTTACTACGTTTTCGTTTCGTCTTCACAAAAAAATAAAGAAATTCTGACTTTTATTTTAAAATTGAGATCTCTATACATAAATTGCAATAGACAATATAAATGGCCAATAGTTTTAATTAATTTTAAGTAACTTAATAACAATTTTGTCAAACCAATTTCATAAAATATACAGGGAGTTTTTGATCTAGTGAACAAATTTGGCAGTAATAAAATAAAAATTCACTTGTTACTTTTCTCTTTACATTTGGTGTTTTATTGATTAATTAATTTTGGTTGACATAAGGTCACCTGGCGCTCAACAGAATAAATTTTCAATTGAACCAAGGAAAGTATTATCCTTCAAATGTATAATCACTCAACATTCACCCTGTTCGTCTGTTGAACCTACTCGAGACCCTGAGAGAGAGAGTTTAGTTTTCCTTTGAAAGTAAGTACAATAAAAATTTTTGATATATTATATAATAAAAATAATACAAAAAACATAACAATATATATACTCACTGATCTATCAACATACAGCTCAAACCGCTGGGTCTAGAAACTTCAAATTTTGCACAGAGGTTCCTCGAATGACGTGAGCAACTGGGATTTTTCGAAATTCGACCTTCAAGACGGTGAAAAAGGAGGTTGAACTTTTAGGCTTTTTCGGAAACGGTTAGATCTAGATTCGTGAAATTTGGCAGAAATACTCTTTATTGAAATTTATTAGACAAGAGTAAGACGAAATTTCGATTTTCACTTTTTGAAGGGATGAAAACGGGGGTGGTAGATGGTCTAAAGAGTACCCATATCTCCGAAATCGCGTAAGTGATATTCCAGCGACGGGCTCTCCTGAGGAAATAAGGGGACACGTAATCGACGGTTTTCAAAAAGAGACCCCCTGAACGGGTGAACGGGAATGGGGAGGTTTTTAAGCTTTTCGGAAACGGTTAGACCTAGTAGTAGCATGAAATTTGGCAGAAATACTACTTATTGGAATCTATTAGACACGAGTCAGACAAAATTTCGATTTTCACTTTTTGAAAACGGAGGTGGTAGATGTTCTGAAATCGCGTAAGTCAAAAACGTGATATTCCAGCGACGAGCTCCTCTGAAGAAATATGGAGACACGTATTTGACGGTTTTCAAAAAGAGACCTCCCCCGAACGGGTGAACAGGGAGATGGATGTTTTTAAGCATGAAAGACACATACCCGCCATGTGTTTTATTGTCGATTAAAATAATTATTTTTTAACACAAAAATAGAATAATGAATTGTTATCAAATTGCGATGCGCAGTGGGTTTCCCCGAGTACTATGGATGCGCAATGGGTTTCCTCGAGTACAATGGATGCGCAGTAGGTCCCGAGTGCTGTGGATGCGCAGTGGGTTTTCTCAAATACAATGGAAGCGCAGTGGGTTTCCTCGAGTACTATGGATGCGCAGTGGGTTTCCCCGAGTACCAAGGATGCGCAGTGGGCTTCCTCGAGTACAATGAATATGCAGTAGGTTTCCCCGAGTACTATGGATGCGCAGAAGATTTTTTTGAGTGCAATGAATGCGCATTGGATTTCCCCGGATACCATGGATGCGCAGTGGGTTCCCTCGAGTACCATAGGAGTAGTCAGTGAATATGTACTACTAATATGTACTACTTCTTTATAGGCATAAGTTAGTATGTCAAGATTCTTAATTACACGCGCAAGAAGTCATCCACGTGAACGAAGTCGCGGGCATCAGCTAGTTACATATATAAAATAAATAACAGAGAAGTAAAATAAATACAGTATATCTACAAATAAAATACGAACCAGCATAAACTCTTGGATAGGGTAGCAGTTTATTTCTAAAATAAATAATTTTACTGCCTTTTGAATTTCCTAATGGTTAGCATATATTTTACTTACGCAGGTAAACAGTTATACACCTTAGAACCATTTAAAAAGAGACTTTTTGATACAAAGCAGTATGGTCCTTTCGTGGTGAGAGTATGCTAGTACATGTGTTATGTAGGTGGAGAAAGCACTACGTCGGGTATATTATCGTATTTAACCTCCTAGACATAATCCGCAACAGTTACCCCTAGATCGTTTTGACCTACATGAACTTGTGAAATGCAGATCATATACACTTTAATTTTCATATATAAATTATTTAGCATTTTGAACTGCACAAAACTGTGGAGCTCGATAGACTTAAGAGTTTCTAGAGTCTCATTTTGCTACCACAAGGAGCTTAATATTCCTGCAACACGAACAAATATTTCCGTCTCAGATTTACAAAATTTTAGCTACATATCAAAATGTAGAAAACAGAACTAATATATTTTTCAATAATTTAAAACAAATAAATAGTGATTATATTTAATCAACATTACTAGTATGCTATTTCTTATTTACCAATGTGCATATATTAATTAGTATTTTTTTGTACAATTATAGTTTCTTGTCATTAAAATAGACTCGATGTGGGGAACGACCACCAAAACAAAAAACTTATAAAAATTTCTTCTTAAGGGACACTTTAAGTAAACTAACCTACGTCACTAATGTGAATAGTTAGCTACAAAAATTTGAGAACCTCTGCCTTCTGTATCTTAATTGATATAAGAGAAATTCAGAACTTACCAATAAGGATTGTTTATTTACATTAATTTTTTCAAATGATCTACGTGAGCACATGCTCCACATCATGGATGTTTGCACTCCATTCAACACATTGGGTAATTTACGATAATTTTGATATCCTATAATGTCCATAATTCATTTAACACCAGTGTCTTAAAATATGACAATAAACACTAATCTTAGTCAATAACACAAATAACTAACTTAAAATATAAAAGAATAAAAAAATATTTTCCAAATAAAAAGAAACAAAGACAGCACATAAAAAACTAACGGATAGGTCTTGTCTGTACGTAACGTCTGTACGTGACCGAGTAACTGACTTGAATAAAGTACTGTTTGACGAATATTCAGATTCACAACGAAGAGTATACATGAATGTAAAAGTATGCGCGAACGAACAACGAACGTCTGAAAATGAAACGTGATGTATTACCAGGCGGGTTAGTACTTGGATGGGTGACCCATCTTGGAAAACACAGCGATCTCGTCCCACCTTCTAGCGTCTTGTATATCAGTGTATACGCGGAAGCTATGTAATTTCAAGACGAGAATTACGTAGTGGATATACCATCCTTCGGAGAGGATGTAAATCAGGCGGTGACTTGTCTATTAAATGTTAGGCAAGAAAAAGATCCCTACTCTTTTTACGAGAAGAGGTTCGGCAAAATTTCCAGGTTGGGGGTAGCTCGTCTCCTGGCGTCGGTGATAGGCCCTGGTAGCGGAAATAGGCCGACGTCAAATAAATAGATAAAAAAAAAATTACCAGGTGTTTTGCTTTGCTCTGAAGGTCATCTTTATATTGGCGATCAAATGAAATTTCCGAACTTCGCAGGGAATGCTTGAGGAAAAAAGGATTCGTACAGGAAATGCAAGAAGGAACCTTCCTGAAGTAAATCAACAACAGAGGGAAGAGTACAAAAGCAGCAAAAAATGGCTGCGAAGTTGTATCAAGGCTTCTAAAAAGACATGCTGGACAAGTATGCGTGACAAACTAGACTCTGATATCTGGGAAGATGGCTATAAGATTGTGATAAAACAGATGCTTGGCTTTCCTCCAAAATCCCAAATGTCCGTGCAAATGACGGAGGAAGTGGTTAACCACCTCTTTCTCGTGCACGACCCCGTAAACCTTGACTGCGACAGAGCGGTGATATTCTTAGGTTTTACGGTAGAAGAATTGCATATAGCTTGCAATAAGCTGAAACCAAACAAAGCACCGGGACAAGCGTACATCCCAGTGGAAGTCCTGAAGGAAGTAGTTCACAATAAACCCGAATACGCACTAAGGGTCTACAACGAACTAGCGCGCAGAGGAGTATTCCCTGAAGACTGGAAGCAGGCTAAGCTTGTACTATTTAGGAAAGGAAATAATCCTCTGGGCCACCCGGCATATGCCTCTTAGACGTTGAAGGGAAACTTTACAAGCAGCTCATCTTAATAAGGCTCAGAGAAGAACTGGTGGACTGGCAGAGAGACAGTACGGCTTCATGGAAGGTCGACAAACGGTAGATGCTATAAACAATGTGACCCAAATCGCCAGAGAAGCTTCTGCTTACGCGCACCAGCATCGAAAACTATGTGCCGTAATATCCCTAGACGTGTAAAATGCCTTCAACAGCGCATCATGGCAAATCATCCTGGAAGACCTGCAAAGAAGAGGAATAGAAGAGAGCCTAGTCAGGGTAATAGCATCATACCTATCTCAGAGGAAAATAATCCTGGAAGCAGAAGACGAGAAAAAACCGTAGAAGTCAGCAGTGGCGTGCCTTAGAGATCAGTACTCGGTCCGACCCTGTGGACGTCCTGTATGATGATCTCCTAAAAATGGAACAGCCAGCGGGTGTTACATTAATCGGCTTTGCGGACGACGTAGCCACGACAGTAGTTGCAGAAACCGAGAACATATTGATGAACAAAGCAGACACTGAGAAGAACTACCGAGAGAGTGGAAAAAACAGTCGCAGCATTGACGCGCCTTATTCCCAACACAGGAGGGCCAAGAGCATCGAAAAGGAGAGTATTGGCAAGTGTGGTCCACTCTCAAATACTGTATACCAATCTGGCATACAGTAACTTGAAATAAAAAAATTAACAGCAAAGCTAGCAAGACTCGAACGGCTGGGGTCATAGTGGGATCATCTACATAGAAATTCTAATACAATAAAGGACAGAAAAATACAATGGAGTGGAGACCAGAGTAGCAAAAGAGAACGTTTTCACAAGATGGCAACAAAAATGGGAAAGCACACAACGTATGGGCGATGGACCTATAAATTGATACCTATCATTCAGACATGGATAAATCGCCCCTAAGGAGAAGTGGATTACTACTTGACCCAAGCTCTCTCAGGACACGGGTGTTTTAAGAAGTATCTCTACGATCGTAGAAGGGTAGAAACAGACAGATGCAGTTACAGCGAAAAGATGGAAGACGTAGAGCAAACCCTGTCTACTTGTATTAGATGGGAAGAGACCAGGAGGAATTATGCCCTACAAACTGGGTCAACCTTCAACTACATAAACATGATGGAAAGCTTATGTGCATCCGGAAAATCACGGCAACAAGCGTACGGAACAGTCCGTACAATAAGAGAGACGAAGGAAGTAGAAAACCGATAAAGGAAGTAAAATGGCGGCTCTCCACTTAAGTAATGCGAAAGCGGATTTCGGTGGGAGAAGCCAGATGAAGGGGGAGGGGTTTTAGTCAGTAGGAATCTGACACTCCTGACACTCTTTGTCGGAGTCTATGCAAGATTTCCCCTCCTCCACAATAAAAAAACTTATTTCAGAGTAGATTTACTGCAAATTAGATTAGAAACTTTTTATTAAGCAGAAAAACGGAACAAAATATTTTATATTACACTATTTATTACCATTTCCGAGATAATGTGAATAAAAAATTTTGGCTCGGCGCACAGTGGTACGAATCGTGGTTTTTTCATTCCCAATTATCTAGAGCACTTGTTTCGTAACCGATTCGGATAATTATGCTAATCGAAATTATGGAGCTTAGCCATAATGGTCATTTTTTATTTAAATCTTAATAAGAGAAATAAAAACTTTTTTCTTATCCAATTCACATAAATCTTTTTCCTTGGGGGGTTTTTGAGGTCGCTGAATACGAATTTGATATTGAAATTGTCATAAACCAACCTGCAAGATGGTGAAACCAATGGCGGCTATAAAATGCTAAAAAGTGATAAAAAATGAAATATTTTTGTTAAAGTTTATGCCGAAATCGGCTCTCTTACGTTTTTTCGAAATTAAATAACGAATATTTAAAAAAAAATTATCCCAATCGGTTGCGAAACAAGTGGTCTAGATAATTTTGAACGAAAAAATCACGATTCGTGCCACTGTGCGACGCGGCGCACAGTGGAGCGGGAATTCGAGAACGTGGCAATAATTCTGATTTCCGGAACAATCCCAGAACAAAAGAAATCATTTATAAGGGTAAGGGGTTTTGAGGGAATACATTTTAAATCTGACGTTGAAATGTAAAAATATAGACCTGTCCTATATAATATAAAGGTCAATCTGCCACCTTGGAAAAATAAAAAACACAAAAAATGGCCGAAGAAATCAAAATAAAACATTTTTTCGATAAGAAGGAATAATTTCATCAAAGTTGGCAAAAATAAAGCTCATCTATGGTCAAATATAATGCACTAAACCCGGACGCTCTAAGTCAAATAGAACGTCAAAGATGGCGGACGAAATAAAATTATTTAGTTCCTCGTCAAGTATCAGGGAGACGTTGTACGTCACTTTTTGTTTTTTTCTATTGTAGGTTCTTTTAGGTACATAGAGCGGAGAAAGTTAATTTTTTTTTATTTTCAAAAAAGTGTATTTTTTACAATTTTCAAAACTGCGCTTTCCCTGGCCCTCCCTTTTTTCATCCAATTTTCATCGAAACAAAATTAATACAGAAAATATTATATAATGCTTTTTTGCATTCCTAACGGTCTTCGAGATATAGGCCACTCCTGTCGCAATGACAGCCATGAGTTAATCATAATATGATCTATAACTTCTTTCGGGATGTTTCTGTCAAGCATTCTTGAATTATTATTAAAATATTTGAAATTTTGAACGTTATATGCTCTTGTTTTTTGTTATTTCAATTTTTTTCCATTGTTACTGATTTAAAATAGAGAACGAAGAATTATTAAAGTCAAAATCAAAAAAACCCTTCCTCTAGTTTTTATCATCTGATATACACTTTATTTATTATGAAACTCGTTTTACAAAACCCTTTGAAATATCAAGAAGAAATCATTGGTGTATCTGGTTTTTCTAAAACTTCAAAAACATTTATGAAAGTATCTATGACAATTCAAAAAGAAGATTAAAATGTTAATTTCCAATGTTAATTTCAGAGTAGACGAATTTTACTTTTCCCTTCTTACCTATTAAATCAATACTTATATTTCAACAATTTTGGGAAAATATTCATCACAAATACATGCATCAAAATTGTAATGTCAGCATAAAGTTACTGATTGGATACTCAAACAGGAGTTACAGCGGCACATGCTGTAAAGATTTTAATTAAATTTAATATTTTTCCGCGAGTCACTACCACGTGCGCTTTATACTATTTTATAACCCCTTATATTACTTGGGGTTTACAAAATTAAAACAGAAATAGTGTATTACTTTACAGTATCTCCTTTATTTTATTCCATAATCCGAGTTGTGGTTTATTGTCAATAGGTCCATTTTCATGTAATGTAACGTATTCGGTCAGCTAATTCTGTATAGTCATATATAATGGGGTGCATAAGTAATTGGAGGTTACATGAATTGATAGTTTACTTTAAGTGGGACTTTGCCATTATCGCGTTTTAATTCTGTTTTATTTTATTACATATTCGAATAAACAGACTAACCATTACGGAATATAAAACATACATCGTGACCAAAATATAGAAATATATAAAAAAGTATAAAATATAAAGATCATTTCATACATATAGAGTACGTAATACATACATGTGCATATGAATGATATTGATGCAAACGTAAACTTCTTTGTTTACAATTTAGTACAACTGCTTGATCTGTATGCCCCCCTTGTGACGTCTCTTGTTAACAAACTGCCTGCTCCCTGGATAACAGATATTATTAAAATTATGATGTCAACTAGAGACAAAGCTTAAAAAAATATATAAACAGTCTCATAATGATGCTCATTGGCAGTTTTATAAACAGATTCGAAATTTTACGTCATCTGCAATTAAAATAGAGAAAAAAGCTTATCTAAATACTAAAATTAATAATTCTGCTCCTAAGGAAGACTGAAAAATTTTAAAACGTAATAATATTGTCACACAAAATAAGATAAGTTACATTCCAGCTCACCCTGGCGATGTCAACTTAATAAATGATTTCTTTGTTAACGGCACTCCCCCAACAACTGTAACAAATGATATATTAACATTCTATAGAAATAACACCCTGCATAACCCAACCTTTTTATTTGAGTCAGTTAATGAGTTTACTGTTTATGAAACTGTCAATCAGATCAAAAGTAATGTATTAGGGTGTGGTGGGCTCATTATCACATTAATAAAACTATGCTGTCCGCACATTCTTCCATACCTTACTCATATTATTAACTTCTGCTTCACAAATAATATATTCCCAAGCATATGGAAGAGTGTTGTGGTAACTGTTCTGCCTAAAAAGCCTAATCCTGTGGAGTACAACGATTTGCGTGGTATCAGTATTTTGCCTGCGTTTTCTAAAATAATTGAAAAAATAATGGAAAAATAACTTGGGGCACATATAGAAGAAAATGATATCATACCAGCTGTATAGTCGGGTTTCAAGCCTGGCGATAGTTGCTCGACGGCACTCTTACATGTGGTTGACGATATCATGGGGGCATGTTATCAAGGTCAGTGCATTGTGTTAGTACTACTTGATTTTAGCAGGGCCTTTGACACTAAATTTTGAAGTGCTTAAAGCTATTTTATATTATATTGGATTAGAGGATACCACTGTTAAATTATTCAGTACTTACTTGACAAACCGTACACAAAAAGTGTCCTTAAATAATACAGAATCTACTTATATCATGCTAAAATCTGGCATTCCCAGGGCTCTATTCTGGGCCCCTTTCTATTCACTCTTTACACCAGTCAATTTATTAAATGCTACCGGCATGGTAACTTAGTCGGTTAAGGCATATTGAATGGCGAATATGTTGACCGACTGTCTATCGCATTCTGGGTTCGAGCCCCAGCCCCGGTGCTGACGACATCGGTGGGTATGGATGTATGTCTGCGTTTTTTCCAAATGTGTAACCCCTTTCCGGACAGCCTTGGCTTTGGATTTGAGGGTTGCCTACTATATGTGGTGTGTTTATGTTTATGTTTGAAATACTGTCTCAGTCACTTTTATGCAGATGATAGTCAACTTTTTATTCATTTTCTCCTAAAGTAGTAAATAATATCTGTGGAAAAATAAACGAAGATTTGTCTAATTTCATTGACACAGCTAGAGGCCATTGTCTGGTAATTAATGCGAGTAAATCAAAAACAATTGTCTTCTGTCCAAAAAAATCTTCGTAACATCGTAATATACTCGGTTAAAATTAGTCAATTGGAAGTCGTGGAACAGGTAAATTAGGTCTTATAGTAGACAATGACCTAAGGTTTGAGTCACATATAAATAAATTAATACAAAGATCGTATGCTACTATTAAATGAATCTATGGAAGCAGGCATTATTTACATCAAGAAACAAAAATTATGCTTTGTGAAAGTTTGGTTTTGTCACTTTTAAATTACTGTGATGTTCTTTATGGGCCTAATTTAACTGCACTATATAGACAAAAAAATACAAAAAATTCAAAACTGTTGTTTACGGCTCATATTTGGCATACGTAAAAATGAAAGAATCTGTCACAAGCTGAGAGAAACAGGGTGTTAAACATGGTTAATCGAAGGCCCTTACATGCATCGTGTCAGTATCATAAAATTATAATATTCAAAACTCCACCTTATTTATATCAGAAGATCACATTTAGAACGGATGTTCACTCCTTAAATGTTAGATTTAAGGGTCTGTTACACCCCCTGTACATCATACAGAATATTTTAAGCGATCTTATAGGTACCCAATCTGCAATGTTTATAATTCCATTCCAGAAAGAATTTGAAAATATCTCAATTTACTTGTTTTTTATCTTTTTTTGTTGTTGTTTTTTTCTTTATGTTAGCCCCTTGCAAATAGTCATATCCTTGCAATACGTATATTTTCATAATTGTATGTTCTTTATTCTAAATATACATGTATAGTATGTATAGTAACTGACAACAGTTACTATATTAAATAGTTCTGATCTTAAGTGCTGCACTATAGGTTCAGGTTAAGTGTAAGAGTAGCAATTTTGCAGAATCTAAACTTCGCCGTTTGTTTCACCAAACTACTTATTTCATTATTTGTATTTGTATTTCTGTATGACGAGCAATAAAGACGTTTATTATCATTATTATTATTATTACTACTATTATATAAACAGAAAATATCAGTATTAATAAGAAGGCTGTTTCTTATCATTAAAAAAAAACTGGTAATGGCGAACGACCAGGCAAACAAAAACTCTTATATAACATGGGATGTAAAATCTATAGTTTTGACAAAAAAAAAAAGCCAGTTGAGAAATTCTAGAATATTGGAATAGGCTTTTTTAATTCGTTATTAGTGTTTTCACCGATACACTCTTTCGGAAGTTAAATGTCAAGCAATGATTGTTGTAATTATATAGATATATAGGTTATTCCTACCGATTAAATTACAACAGCATAGCAAAAGTTGGAGGAGGTTACTCTGAATAAATAAATAAATTTCAGGTATATAGGTTACAGTAAAATAATAAATAATTGTAACATGATTAAAATAACAAATAGGCATAATAAATTTAAAAAGTGGTCACAATGTGGAGTAGGGCGGCCCATCTCTATAGGGGGTGAATTTTTTTTGCGTATTTTTTAAGTCTCACCCCACGAAAATATACTATTATACTAGGAATAATTTATGTCAAAATTTCAGATAATTCGGTTAACGGTAACCCGTGCCGCATTCAGGTAGAAATTTGTAGATAAGATTTTATTACGGTAACCCGTGCCGCATTCAGGTAGAAATTTGTAGAAAAGATCTTATTACGGTAACCCGTGCCGCATTCAGGTAGAAATTTGTAGATAAGATTTTATTACGGTAATACACTTAAATTTTACTTAAAATACAAAATACATAATGTTTTATTGGTGTAATTATTTCCTAGAAATTATTTGTTTTGGAAGTTTGGAAATATAATGCACCTACGGTAGGTTTTTATGTCAGTTTGCAATTGTGTTTTACAGTGGTGACATTATAAGTTCTAGCATACGTTCCTTTTTGAAAAAACATTTAACGATGGCTGATGTTAGATCCTTACGAAAGGATACTTTCATTTACTTAGTTGGACACTATTCGTCACAAATCATTGGCAATAAATTGCCGTCTAATAGACAAGTATTACAAGTGCTCTTTTATAACATTCGTGAAGTGAAGCTAAGTGTATATGAAAGTGCTAAATTAACAATAAAAGAGGTGTCAGTTTTTTGGGATAAAGCTCGCATTCCGACACGTCAGGATTTTCATTGTGTTAAACAACTAGATAATCTTTTTGCAGAGTGGAGGAACTTACAAAAATCGGCTAAAAGGGCCAGTGCGGGAGGTAAAGAAAAAAATTTCGTTGAAAAATTGGACGATCTCTTTGACATTTCTCATTCAAATGCATTGGAGTTGATGAAAATAGATGAAGATAAGCAGTTTTTAATTAACCAAAGAAAAAAGGGACGTCCTGGATTTATGCATGGTATTGATTACCAACTTGCTTCTCAAGAAAAATCAGCTGAGGAGAAATTACAGAAATTATCGGAACGAATGCAACGAAGTCAACAAGAAAAAGCTAGATTAGAGGAAACAGTCACCTGTCCATCATCAAGTAGTAATTCAGCCGACTCCAACGAAAATGAAGATGAAATAATCGAAGCCCAAGAAGAGTAACAACTCTTACAAGACCAGCCTGGCCCGTCACAGCCAAAAAAGAGGAGATTGTATGGAACATGTAACACCATCACACCAAAAATAGCCGCAGCATTTGATGCTTGCAAAATAAGCGACAGGTATGGAGTCCATATTTTGACGGCAGTAGCAGAAGCACTAGGACATGACACCACATCTTTGTCCATCAGCAGAACCACACTTCAGCGCTCTAGACAACGCATCCGCGAAGAAAGAGCTGAAATATTAAAAACTGCCTTCGGTAATTCTGAATTGCCGGCCCCAGTCATCCATTGGGATGGAAAACTTTTACCTTCTCTCACTGGAATGGGAAATATCGATAGACTTGCTATCTTAGTTACTAGTGGAGATATTGAACAACTACTTGGAGTACCAGCTTTGCCCAATTCAACTGGAAGAGAACAGACTGAAGCAGTTTATGATGTGCTTTGTGAATGGAATTTGGACGAAAAGGTAATAGCTTTGTGTTGTGATACAACAGCATCAAATATGGGTTATATAAATGGGGCAGCCACACTATTGCAACAAAAATTAGAAAGGGATATTCTATATTTTCCTTGTAGACATCATATATTTGAAGTGGTTTTGAGAAGTGTGTTTGACACAAAAATGCCTTCCTCATCTGGTCCAAATGTGCCACTATTTAAACGTTTTAGGGAATTTTGGCCTAAAATAGATCAAAATAAACTAAAAACTGGATTTCAGGTATCAAAAATTAAACACATTTTACAACCAGTTAAAGCCGAAATTGTAAAGTTTCTAAATGCAGCTTTAACTTTGCAACAGCCTCGTGATGATTATAAAGAATTTTTAATGCTTTCTAAACTTTTTGTTGAAGAAGAGCCCACTCACACGACATTCTATCAACCAGGGGCATTTCATCATGCACGTTGGATGGCCAAAGCCATTTACTGTCTAAAAATATTTTTTTTCCAAAATCAGTTCCAACTAACTAAAAAAGAAAAAATAGGTATTGAAGATATATGTCTCTTTATTGTAAAGGTTTATGTAAAGGCCTGGTTTACAGCGTCATTTGCTAGTAAAGCACCGCTTCATGACTTAGACTTTTGTAAATAACTCATTAATTATCAAAATATTGACAAAGAAATATCTCAAGCAGCAAGTAGGAAAATAGTGAACCATTTGTGGTACCTTAATTCAGTAAATGTTGGTTTATCTTTCTTTGATGACGATATTTCAGTTACCACTAAAAGAGAAATGGTTAAAGCTTTGAATAGGAAAGCACCAAATCAAGAGGGTATTAAACGACTTATGATTAGTAACATTACTGACGTTGAAAACAAGGAAATTCAGGACTTCATATGCGAGAACACTAAACAGTTTTTTCAAAAATTAGGTTTGTCTATGGAATTTTTGGAAAATGATCCAACAACATGGAGGGAAAATGAAAGTTATACCCGATGTTTCAATATTGTAAACAAAATTAAAGTTGTAAATGATGCCGCTGAGAGAGGAATCAAACTTATTACTGACTATAATGACATTTTAACAAAAAATGAAGGCTAAAAACAGTTTTTACTCCAAGTTGTAAATGATTATAAATCACAGTTTCCAAATGCAAAAAAAGAAACCCTGTCGCATGCTTTGGCCTAGTGCAAAAAATATTGTTTTTATTACTATATGTCTTGTAGATTTAGGATAATATTTGGTACTATGTATGAAAAAAACGTTTCATAATAAAATATACAAAGATAAAACGAGAGTTTTATTTCAAAAACTTCTAGTCTAGTTTTCTTAGACTACGAATTTACAGTAGTATGACACATGTCATAGTCACAACAGATAATGTCTTTGATATTTGTATGACTTGATTAGTCATTCTAAAGATAAATGTTGCTGATTAAAAAAAAACAATGCATCAACCAAAGAATGTAAATAATTCCATTTACTTTTATTATTGCATAATAATGCATTCTGCGGCACCCCTTGCCTTCAATTTGCCTCAATAATATTTTGAGGGGACTGTTTTTTCTTCAAATGGAACCATTTGCAGGGGTGAGAAATAAAAAATTTCGATTTCGAAAAAGATGGGCCACCCTAATGTGGAGGTCATCCATAATTTACTCCTTTCAAAAAAAAAAAATATGAGAACATTTTCTCAGTATTTCTTAGTTCAAGTTCCGAATATAAGTTGTGTAATTTTCATCAACAGATATTTGTTATATACTGGCGAGCATATGGAGCGTTCCCTCAAAGTGTACCAACATTTTTAAACCTTTTTTTAGTAATGAATCAGAATAATTTGTGAACTCTCCATATTAAGGTGGTTCCATGATAAATCTGATTTAGTATCTCTATGCATATGTGCGCCAGCTGCTCTATTTTCTTGTATACAGAGCGTGTCAAAATTCCCTTCACACTTATTTCATTTTTGAAAGGCTTATCTTTGAGCAACCTTTGAGTGGTTTATTTGACAGTGAAGATACTTTCTTTTTAAGAAACTATTAAAAATGGCGACTCGGCGACATCTTGATATTTGACATTTTTATATTCGATCGGCACTTGGATGAGCATTGGATGAGCATTATATTTTGAAATTTTTGGCCCATTGTGTAATTTCAAAATACCTTCAAGATAGCGCAGGGTCATCATTTTTAACACTAATATTGCCGTATCCTTCTAATAGAAAATATTTGTATCCTGAAATTAAACATCTAAATTTGGTTGCTTAAAAGTAAACTGTTCAAAAATTAAAAGATGGGGAGGACACTCTTGACAAGCACTATATAACTTAAATCATATCAATGACATCATCAACGCAGGTGAAGAAAGTATCTTTTTGTCTCTGATGTAGATATTCTGCTTAAGCTCGAAAAACCATTTCATTTGTTGAACAAATAACCATTACTTAGCAACTGTTTAATTGTTATTATATTTTAATTTACGTTATGTTTGTGTTGTTTTGTTATAGATATTTAACTTTATTCGAAATTGTTTTACGTCAGTGTTTCTTGTTCTCCACTATTTCCATTTTCCTTACTATGTACTATTTATCATGTAACTGCGTTTAACCCGTTCGAGACAGTACCGCAAGGAAATTAATAAAGCATAAATAAAATACATTCCTGTGCTTTTCAGAAAAAAGAAAAGCAAGATGATAACCGATAACGTTGCGTCCTTTTGCCGTTAAATTATTTTGCGAAACAATTATTAAATCGCAAGTAATTATCACATATACGCAGGGATAATTCGATAACAACCCTCATTTGAATCTAGCTATCTCGCGGGTAGGGTACATGATTTGAATAGGCAATTATATTTATGTAAACGAGGGATATTTATATTTAAATTGCCATTTCACTTTCATTAGTAATTGCAGATACTACACAGACTCTTGGAAAATGAAGTTAAAATTACTTAACAGAAATTTTCCCACTCCTACACATTGGTGTTGTGTGTAGAACCATGCAGTCATAACCATGCATTATGAGTGCAGATAGATAAATAGACAGAAATTAAAATTGTATATAAATTTTGTCATTATTAATGATTAATCCTGCGGCAATCAACACATCTCTGTTCAAGTCATTTATAATCTTTATTTGTCGACATTATTCTGCTCTGCCTTTTTGATTCTTCTGTATTTTTTATATTTAGATAGATCCCAAAGTATGTGAATCTTTTGAAGCTTCAACGTTTTCCTTCACTCTTAGGCCATTTTCATTCCCTCTTGTTCGCGACTTCATTAGTAGTGTCTTTGTCTTTTCTGTGTTTATTCCGAGTCCGATGTTTTTGGATTTTTCTTTCAATGCTGTGTGCATTTATATCGCCTCTTTCACTCTGCGGGACATCACGTTCATATCATCTGCGAATCCAAGCTGTATTGATTTATTTCTCAGTAGATTTGATCTTCCAACATCTATTTGGCTTATGACATAGTCGAGGGCCAAGTTAAAGAGTGTTAGGGCCAGCCCTTCCCTCTTATTTATTTCAAATATCTATGTCGTTGCATTTTGTACGCGTACTGTTGCCATCGTTGAGTTCATTGTTGCTTTTATTAGCCGGATGTATTTAGAAGGAATGTTGAAGCTGTGCAGCATCTCGTAAAATCGGTCTCTATTGATTGAGTCGTATGCTTGTTTAAAATCGAAGAATATGTTGTAAACATCGATGTCATATTACCAGGCTTTGTTTAATATTTATTAAACTGTGAAGAGCTGGTCAATTGTGTACTGACCTTACCTAAAACCGGTTTGATTTTCGCCGACAATGTCTTCGGTTTAGAGAATATGTGAAAAAAATTTGTAAGCTGAGGACAGGAGTATTGTGCCGCGGTAGTTTCCACATGTCAATTTGACCCCCTTTTTGTAAATTGGGCAGATAATTCTCATTTCCTAGTCGCTGGGAATGCTTTCTTCGTTCCATATCCCGGTAATCAATGTATTTATCTGTGTTGTTTGGTGCTCGCCACCTAATTTGTATAGTTCTGTCAATTCCTGGCGCCTTGCTCCTTTGCGCTCCGACTGCTTGTTTGATTTCGTCCAGCGTTGGCGGTTCTATCTCTTTCTCTTATTTCTTTATTTCCGATATTGCATGTTCAGAAACTGGTCATTTTGTGGTCCCAACAGAGTTTGGAAATAGATTTTCTAGATCGATTTTATTTCTTGTGAGTCACTTATTATTCGCCCTTCTGCGTTCCTTTACAGATTTGTCCGGGTTTTGTATCCTTCTCTTAGATTGCGTAGATGTTCGTACGCTGCTCTTAAGTCATTGATTCGAAAGTCATTTTCCATTTTATCTATTTTATCATTTTCGTGCTTTCTTTTCCGACTGCGGCATATTTTATCGAATTGCTTCCTCAAACGCTGCCCTTCTTTTTCTAGTTCTCCTCTTCACATATTTCTTGTGTGATTTATTTCTCTCTTCTATAACCTTTTTACATTCTTCATAATACCATTCTGTTCTTTTCTTTGCCTTTTTGTTACCTACTATTCGTGTTGCTGTCTCTGGCATGTCTACTTTTAGTTTGTTCCAATGTTCACTACTTAAGTATTCTCTGTTTGTTAGCATTTTTGTTAGTTCTCTCTGGTAATTCTGTTTAATTTCTTATTGCTTCAGTTTTTCGATATCCAGCTGTTCTGTTGCTTGTTTTTGTTTGTTGTTGTTTCTTGAGATTCTGCATCTGAATTTTATCTATACTAAAAGGTGGTCAGACTCACGACATAGCATTTCACATCTAGTGTGCTCATTGCTACTCTTTTATCTACTATTACATGGTCAATTTGGTTGGCAACTGCTCTGGCAGGCATAACACATGTCGCTTTGTGTATATTTTTGTGTGGAAAGGAGGTTGAGCTGATGATCATGTTTTTTCTGCTGGTAAAATTGGCGATTTTCCATTTTTGTTGATGTTTTCGTGGAGTGAGTGTCTGCCTACTGTTCTAATTGTGCATTCATGTCCCCTATTATAATCTTGATAAAACCTGCTTTTCGCAAATTTTGGCGCCCAGTAACTCGCAGAGGGTTAGTTCTACGAAAACCATTATTCCTGGGGGGGCCTGAAGTAGTTTCTACAAGAACCATTATTATCGTAACATCAATGACAATGACTGAGATATTTGCGTTTGAACCTTTCGCAAAGATTTCAGGTTAATATCATAAACCGCTAGAGTAATCGCGTCGATAAAAAAAAAGTTCCAGAAAAACAAATTTTTTTGCTCAAACTTGAAATTTCGACTTTTCAAGGCATTCTAAGCCTATTTGAAGAAAAAAAAATCAATTTCGTTACAATACTTCTACTTTACTACGTAAAATGTGTAGAATAAAAAATGTTGAGTACATTTTTTGATAAGATATACGCTAAATAACTGTATTCGAATTTATTGAAAGTATGTCAGCAATCAATGTCTACAGTTATTTCATTGCTATTAATGTGGTCTTCAATTTCAAAATAGAGAAAAACAAAATTCTTTATCATAAACTGGGAGTATAGTAATTATTATTGATCATCGTTTACTATGCATTTTCTTATACAGGGTGATTCATAAGGAATGGGTAATATTTTACCTGCAGAATATATAGCGGAAAACATTAATTTTTTGCTTAATAATTGGGGGTCAAATATTAATACTTACTGAGATACATGGTGTTACAGTTGTAAAAATAATTCGGTAATGTTGTTATATTATGTTATTAATGCTATTAATATTGCCCATTCCTTATGAATCACCCTGTATAAAAAAATGTGTTTTATTCTACAAACTCCAGGGCAGTCTCCCAGTGTCCAAATAAATGTTTACTTTTAATTTGATAAAACAATTATAATGTCCTCTATTAAAAATTAGCTTGCTTTGAACTATTTATTATTTATACCATCTTGATTTTTAATTTTTAAAAGAGTTTTTTATACTCCACTTATAAGACTTTCTGCAGTATATTGTGTCAGCTGTACACTGTACAGTATGGCTAATATCAATTGAGAAAACGGCGTTGATGTTTACCGCCGCGGTGCTTTGATAGGCGCCACAAATCAAACTTCGGCTTTGTCGGCCTTTTTTATGATTTTCCAACTAACTTTAGCCAAAGTGTGACACTGTCGCACTTGCAAATCAAATATCAGAGCACTTCGATGTATCAGAACCTCAAATCCAAATTGAGGTAGATCCAATATCTATCGAATTTCTTTCAGACAGTACAATTGGTGTGTGTTTGGAAGATAGTACAAAGTATATTTTTGAACTTGAACTTATTGGAGACAACTCAAGAACGTTTTTCCATGGACGTTCCTTCGAAGCTTGAGTCCATCAAGTGTCTTGCAAGAGGAGCGTCCTTTCCACAATGGGATTAAGTACCGTTCAACTGAGCAACATGATGTTGTTAAGTTCAGGAGAATGCAGAAAGAGAAAACTCTACTAGGTTAGAGTTTACAGCAGACTTTTGGTACCAAACTTACTCGGACAATTCGTAACATACAAGCAGCGGAACAGAGAGAAGAAAATTATCTCAGTCTTAGAAGTAATAAATACATTTTGCTTTATTCTATTCTTTGCTGCATTTTCAGTATTTTAAAAATAATTGCACTTTATTTAAATTTCAACATGCAAAATACGTAAACAATTAAATAAAGAGCGTGTATAGTATATTCATAGAATTAAATAACAATGTAATTGATAGTTAATTTTGTCGTCGTGAACCTCTCATTTAAATTCTTTCACATAAAATGATAAAGTGCAGAAGTTTAACAGCTTTAAAGTAAAGTTGTCCCTTGTTCAAAAGTACACCTTAAGAAGGTATTTTCGCTGTCATCTATTGTTTTTCACTTCAATGAATAATGCTTAGCTCAGCATTACCGATTCATTTTGATCTAATTAAATATGCTGTTGTTGACACGATCACTGAGAAGTTTGGTAAAGTTTAATGGAAATGGGAGACTTGATTAAAAGTGGTATTATAACTTTTTTCATTCCAAGTCAATTATTTTTTGTGGTGTTCAATATATATAGATGTTTGGCTATATACTAAGACATATAAATCAAAATGTAACAATGAATCACGGCTAATATAATGAAATGTAATGCGATTTTCTTTTATTTAAAGTTGTAGTTTTCTTGCTAGCGAGTAGTGAACTGATTTATTTAATGATCTTTTAGCTTGTTTATTAGTACAGGACCTACAGGTGGAAAATATAAAATGCAGAGATAATATAATATGTAGTGATAAATTTTTTTATGGGTAATTTTGTAGTAAAAGGTATCATCTTCAGTTTCCACATAGTCCTGATACCAAAGGAGCGTCCTACAGGACGAGCTAAAGTACATTTATTACACAGCGACGTACTTAATCCCGCCCAGTTGCAAACGAAATTGAGACAACCTGTATATAGTTATTGTCAATCTAGAAAATTTTGCGTTATTTTATACATTATCTTAGTGCTACCGAAGATATGCAAATCGATGCAGAATTTTATGCGAAATCTAAATATGTAATCAGATACAAGTGGCGTACCAGCGATTAAAAGTTGTGAACCAAGAAATATGGGTAGTAATACCTTTTTTTTTTTCAGAAACAGTGTGTTCTTCCTCCAGCTAACGTTAATTTAATGTCTCCAAATTTCAATACGATCGGCATTTTCATTCTTAAGTTATCATGCTTACAACAAACGTTACTTACGGACAGATAAACAGACAGACAGATGACCAGATAGAGTGACTTTTTGAAAGCCGTTTAGAATTCGACGACTAACTGTAATTTCTGACCTCTAGAAATTAATAGTTTAAACTACAAAGTTTATTAACTTTTATATGCATTCCGTCATAAACATATTTTAAATCCGACCCTTTAGTACCAGAACCTGTACGAAGGAATTTTACTCCAGCGCATAGAAATCATCTATAGTCTTTAAGCGGGAAAATAAAGAAAATGTTAGTCTGGGACAAGCCGTCAAGGAGGTCGCTTTAGGCGGTCTCAACTCAAAAGATGTGGAGTTTATAAAAATGCAGAGTGAATTTGACTCTCTAAAATCAATACTCGAATAACTACCATTAGAATTTGATTACGTAATTATAAAATAGTGAGTACATTTGATTTCCAGCACAAGTTTTCGACGACTAAATACGTTATTTTGGTCACTGTGTTTAGTTTCCCAGAATTTGATTCTGTTCACATCATAAGTAAATACGTCGCTTTTCCTGCATTTACTGTAAGTGAATTAATCTTATTCCCTTGTGGCCAACGGCTAATTGCAGTTTATAAGGGCTGTTTTCCCTTGATTTCCTTCATATATCATGGCGTCATTCATCTTCTGTGCAGGGCGGCTTCATTTAGTTCCACTTGTTTGTGGAGTTATAACTTTTATACCAGAACTTCGTCTAGAACGGTAAACAGATTTCTTCCGTGAGTACGTCGTTTTATTCCCTAAAAAAGTTATATAGCTATTTTTTTTGTTCAACATGTAAAGTATTTTACTGTGTACAAGCACATTATCTTTGTGTATGTAAAGTTTAGTTAAACATGCTACTATGCATTTAATTTCACTTGTAAATACTTTCACTTATAGAGATTTGTTTATTGATTTAAAGTATCAAAACATGTGGTTTGTTAGTATTATTTTGTTTAATGTTTTCTTTGAGTAATATAACGGTTGGTCAACTAATGATCCATTTTTTTGTAAGATTATGCTTTGATGTTTTTTATGTATTATGGCCTTTGAACAAACATTATCGCATTACATTTTTTAGATTACTTGTACAAGTACTTTTTATGCATGTCTGTTTCTCGTAGTGTACTATGCATTTTGATAAATTGTTTCTCTGAAATATATTATCGGTAGCACGTTTTATTTGCCACTAACTGAGATGCCTTGTTGTTCTACCAATCTTTATAATAAATTTTGTGATTTTTAAATAGTTATTTTTTATTATTTCAAAAGTCCCTTAGTTTATTTACGAATTTTACCTTTGGATGTTCCAGACAGCTATTTATTTAAGCTGTGTTTTAATTTAAATAGTAATTTAACTTTTGCTTTTAAAAATTAGGCTTTCAAAAAAGCTTAGTTTTATAACATAGTGATTCGATTTTTTTATAGCTACAAGCGATATTTACGGTTTTAGAAAGAAATGTGCCGATCAAATGCAACATATTCTTCGGTTTCATATTTGTGAAGAGTATAATCAACAAAAACATTGACCATAATATTTATATAAATAACTATCGAAACAGAATTTTGTGCACTGTAACTATACCACATCATATTTTTAAGTTTTATATCCTCTGTGAAGCTCGATAAGGGCAATATAAGATGATAGAGTCGATATTTATCTCTTATTTCTAAACTTGCTCGAATTTCTCCTGTAAACGCCTAAATAGTACCGAATAAAAGACGAAAACGTCGGCAATACGCTATCATGAAAATAGCAATTCTATCAATGCAGCAAGTATGCGGGCAAATTACCCCGTTGTCGACAACGTATATATGCATTGGAAACCATGAATAAACCAACTTCTGAAGTTAATGCTGATTCAATGCTGAATTTCCTGCTACTAAATAAGGCTTTTGGAAAGTAAATGGAACTTTTAGGACTTATTCCTCAGTTCAAATTAAATTAAAGTAAACGAGTAAATCCTTGGTTTCCACAATTAGCTCTTTGAGAATTTAAACTATTAAAAGTCCTATAATCATCGAGTTTTAAAAAATTACTCAAATATGAGTTTGTGGCATAAGCTAATAATAACACTGTTTTTGCAATATTCGTTATATTAAATAAATAAAACGTATTAGTTAAAAACGGGGATATTTCTATTTAAAAGAACCATCACTGCCATTGGGGGAAAATGTGAAAAAGCGGACAAACAATACATTTATGAATTATATCTTAAAGTTTTTGACGTTGGAATGACATAATGTATTTATTTATTTGGAATATAATCACCCAAAGTGATAAGAAATACAATTACTAGGTAGAAAATAACAAGCATTGTTACAAAAATTTATACAATATATACATATTGAAAACTTAAGTAACAATATAGTAACACAAATGTTACATTACAAATTTATGTAAATGTCACTTGTGGTCGCGGTGACCAAGGCCAATCAGCCAACTCCTTTTTCAAATCTAAATGTCACTTAAGAGGGCTAAGGAGGTCCGCCATATTGCCGAAATACTGGGTATAGAATTACGCTCCTTAGAAGGCATTAATTAAAAAAGTATGAATGGGGATCTGTCTATAATAATGTTTTGTATTCCGGAAACTCAGTGAAATTGTTATAAAACCGTTAATAAAGGAAAAAAAAATCATAATTTGATTTACCGAGAAAAATACGGAGTTAGCGAAATTCTTAGGTCGAATACCAAAACTTTTTCTAAATACAGCATTTAAAAATAATCAATATTAAAAGCCCAAATCTATACCCCGATGTTTTGGAATTTCTACTCTGGTATGTAGCGGCATCTGCGGCCCGATTTCTTAACTAAAACAGTTTGGCAACATTGTTGATGACCTTATAAGCCTAATAAATAAAAATGTAAGTAAATTGTTAAAATCTGGGAAGCAAGCGCTCGAAAGACAAAGACAGGAGCTCTTAGCTGAGAAAGATGGAGCGAAATATTCCTTAAAACAGAATAGACGTTTAAAATTTTAAATTATTTTATAGTTCTGACTTTTTGAGTGCCCGTTATATTTCAGTTTATTCAAGAGGTTGTTTAGTTTAAACTCATGTTTCTAGCAAGTGTATTATAACTTGGTGTAATGTGGAAAAACATTTTTAATTTATATATTTATTGTGGTGTACTTGTTATAAATTTTTGTGATAGGATACTCGACTTTGCGTTTGTTAAATTTTAAAGGAAGAAAGGCAGGTTTAATGCCTATATAGATAATACTTTTTAGCTATAATTCAGCATCTTACTTAATATTACCTTTAAGAAAAAATTGCAAATTAAATTTTTATTTTTAGTTATAGAGGTGTAGATTTTGAACAAAATATTGTACAATATATGGGTTATAGAAGAAAAGCAACAAAATTTAAAATTTTGAACAAAAACGTTATAGGTACACAATAAGAAAAAATCGAAAACTTTCCATTTTGAGGTAAATTATACTAAGTAACAGAGTTTAACATATATTGCATCGCATGTATAGTTAAGAAAAAATAAATGAAGAGAAGTTTGGAGTGAGCGCGAATTTTTGTATTGCCGTACCTACCTTTTATAATTTTTTTTCCATTACATGGGTGCAGATGCAATTAAGGGGATGAGAAATTTATATGAAAACATTTAACAAAATAGTCGTCAATGTTGAAAAAGAAGCGAAATGAAAACAAATGATCAGTTTTTCTCAACAAAAACAGTGATTTTGGTACGTGTACCTATTTTACTCATATTGAATATGCATATAGAGGCTACTCGATTAGAAACCCCGATAGAAGGCATGAGAACCTAAACTTTCTTATTATCACAATAAGGTACACCTAATTAAGTAAATAGTTAATAATTATTATTATCTTAGAGTTATTTATTTATTTATTTTGGAAATGTCTTCATTTAAAATAATATTTGTTTTATTTACTTATGGACGTGTAGAAATATTTTCATTTTATTTATAATAGTTTGGGAAAATCATATTTATTTTTCTTCTATTATTTAGAGATATATTTTTTTAAGTTTATGTATTTGTTTATTATCCACTTATTTTATGAGGTTTTTGCTTTGAAACTTTGTTTTCTTCAAAAATATCGAATGAGGTGCGCTTAAGAGCTCAGTTCACGACTGGCAACCCCGTTTCTACAGGAAGCCCTTACTAAGATATAGCTTTAAGTTTCAAGCCAACAAATCATTATTCATCTATATTCTCTGGTTGCTTAAAAACTCCTCTTTAGTGAGTTTAATTCCCAAACTTGTGTTTTTATAATGTTCTTTAAATCGATGAATAATTGAATAAATTATGTAAATTTTGTACATAGAAAATAAAGAAATATCATTTTGTTGATGGTTACTTATTTTATTTCAGAAAAAAAATCATTATGAAAGAAAACCAAAAGACTTTAACTCACTCAAGAATTTTTCAATAAAATTGACAAGGTTTGTCAAGAAAACATTGTACAACAACATAGTATAATTGGAAATTTGTAGTCTACTTATATAAGATGTACTTAATAAAGTACTATAACAGTATTTTAAACAAGTTCCGAAAACCAATCTTTTCACACGAGTGACAGTTTGGTGGAAAGAGCCGAAGGCGAGTTCCACAAGTCCAATGAGTGTGAAAAGATGTTGTTCACAATATTTTTTCTACGACTGCAAGAAAAACAAACAATTCCATAAGTAAACAGGTATTATTTATTTAACAAAACACTAAAAATTTAAAGGACATATATGGCACAATTTTAAGGTATTTTGACCCTCAGTAGACAATTTTGAAATTTTAACAGATTATAGTTTATATTATAAGAAGTAATTTTATTATTGAAAGAAAGTCCTAAGTGTATAGGGTGTATCTGAAAAGTTAAGTAAAAAATAGTGATTTTAAGATATCGCATATTTATTACTGGCGTCATTTCAATTATTTCTTTTCATTATACAACGTGCAGTACAGATTAAAACATGTATAGTTGCTATACCATACAGAGTGTTCCAAAATTATTATCATCAGGTTTTTAGTATTCTTATAACAGATAAAAAGGAAATATATTTTAATTACTATTTACTTAGTGGTATTTGAGTCCTATCTATTTATGTGGTGGTGTGTTTTATGTTATGTTATGTTTAGACAAAAATTATACAAGAAATAGTCCAAAAAAGTAAATATTATTAAGTATTTACTAATGGCCGTTTGGCTAAAAAATAAAAAAAAAACAATCTTGAATGTTGCAATAAAACTCTTATCATTGTCATTAACGGTGGCGGTCCCGAGCGCAAAAATGCGTAAAAACAAGGCATCATAGCTCGACAATTTCTCCCTTATACCTGATCGAGGAAACTTCTTTTCTATAAAACTGTTTCGAACGTTTTATAGAAAAAACTTCATAGAATGGTACCTGCCTATTAAAAACATTACAAAAAATAAAAATTATTGTTCATTTTTTATTTTTTGTTGGATTTTTTAATAGGCTATGCAGGTACCATTCTATGAAGTTTTTTCTATAGAACTGTTGAAACAGTCTTTAAATCGGATCAGGGATAAGGGAGAAATTATCGAACTATAATGCCTTGTTTTTACGCATTTTTGTGTTTGGGACCGCCACCGTTAATGACAATGATAAGAGTTTTATTGCAACTTTCAAGATTGTTTTTTTTTTCAGCCAAAAACGGCCATTAATAAATACTTAATAACAATTACTTTTTTGGACTATTTTGCATTGTTTTTCCATCACCAGAATGTTCCTCGGATAAAAATATATTTTTCTAAACGTGCTTATTAGGTAATCATTATATTTTTGGAACACTGTATGATGTAATACAATGTATAATTTTTGTCTAAACATAAAATAACATAAAATCCACCACATAAATAGATAGGACCCAAATACAACTAATTAAATATTAATTAAAATATATTTAATTTTTCTGTTATAAGAAAACTAAAAACCTATGATGATAATAATTTTGGAACACTGATGTATGGTTTAGCAACTATACATGTTTTAAACTGTACTACACGTTGTATAATGAAAATAAATAATTGAAATTATATGTTAGTTTTTATTTCTGACGCCAGTAATAAATATGCGATATCTTAAAATCACTATTTTTAATTTAACTTTTCAGATACACCCTGTACACTTAGGACTTTCTTTCAATGATAAAATTACTTCCTTTAATATAAACTATAATATGTTAAAATTTCAAAATTTTCTACTGAGGGCCAAAATACCTTAAAATTGTGCAATGTTCTTTAATGTAAAACTGGAGAAAGTTAAACAAGTCAGTTGCTTATAAATTTGAATAGGCTATCCTACTTCAAAAAATACAAATAAAAGGTGTCTGTTCTGTTTTTGACAGAACGGTGTGAAAAACATGTTATTTTTTTTGGATTATTGCACACATCGTGTGAAAAGAAACAGTTTCGAGTCATTTCGGTTATTGTGCGTTTTTTGTCATTTTCGAAGACAGTTGTTGAAAAGCTACTTTAAAATGTTTTTGAGACGAGGACAAATGGCGAACGTAACACATTGTCAACAGATCTCTTGTACTGTTCGTCGTTTGTCCTCGACTAAAAAACATTTTAAATTAGTTTATAATCCTCTTTAACTATATTTTGATACACGTAAAGAACCAGTAGACAACAAAATATTCAACGATTAAAGTAATCTACCTCTTCTGGGTACATTACTTTTGCGAAATTATTTAATTTAGTGCTACACTGGTAATACTTTATTAAATGAATCACTATACGCTTTCCTTAATTATAAAAAATATTTCTCATGTATTATTTTAAAAATGATCCAAATAACAAATGAGAGTCACAAACACTAAACACAGCATTAGGTCTTTAGCAACACGTACAAATTTTTAAAAATGTAGGTAGGAAAATACTGCAAATGACTCAAAACAAAATTCTTGCCACCTTATAGGTTATGTTTTGATTGTCCTCGAAGCTGAAAAATAACGTAAAATCGTTCATTTCACTTGGCCTGAAAAATATAAGATAAGAACTTTAACATAAAATTTTTCATTAAATAATCAGTTTATTTGTAATCCAAAAATCATTATATAAACTAAAACAATTCAAAATATTCACATTTTACAATAATAAAATAACCACAGACTCCTTGCAGAAGGCAATGTTGCCAGCTATATTTTGACGGAATAAAGGTACGATTAATACTCGACATTCCCTGTTAGTTGCATCACATTCTCTAGCTGAACTCTGAGAGCAACGGACTCTAATTACGTATTTCTGTGATAACGTAAGTGTAACTATGGGAAATCTGCGACGCGCGGGGAGTATTGGTGGCTTCGATAGGTTCGATCAGCTGATCCTTATCCCTCTTAAGTTTTGTATACGTCGCATGTTAGTCCGGCAGCGGAACAGTGTTTTATCCCTGAAGTGAAAATTTTCATATTTTTTTTTTTTTTTTAATGGATTCTCGTAGATTTATATGTCTATTTACCATATCCGACTGATGACAAGCTGGCACCTTTGAGCAACTTTGAGCAAGTACAGAGTGTTTCAAAACAATAAGATGATTGTATATGTTTTTGGCTTTACAATGCGTCGTACGGAAAAAGGTAATCTATGCAAAATAAAACATAATTAAATTTCCTACAAGAATGTCTATATTCATATTCTTCATGTGTTTTAGTTTGCGAGATATTCGCCAGCCAAACTAGATAATTAAAAAAATATTGAATATTTCTATCAAAGCGGTTTACCGTGGTCTGCTAATAAATCACAGTCACAAAACAATCTTTATTTTACAATATTCGACGTATTTACTAACGTAATATTTTGTCGAAATCTATACATTTCCTTAAATATACAGTGTGACTCACTTAAAATGAAGACGCCCTTATAACTTTTTTATTTTGTTTTCGATTTGAATCAAATTTTACTCAAGTATAGAACAAATTAGGATCTACTTATGACCAGAACAACATTCGCCTGCTACAAAGGCAAAGCCACCTGTGGTACCAAAATATGCTGAAAAAAAAATAAAAATCTTATTAATAAAATGATTGTATATGTTTTTGGCTTTAAACTTGAATACTACTTAGTTCTTAATTTTTTCTCATTTTTGTATGGTTAATTGTGCGTTAACTCATTGAATTTATTAATTTTGCAAAGTTTGACAGGAAATGGAAAAAATGTTACAATTTGGTGTATCAGGCTGCCAAATTTGTATCTGCATGCTAAAGAAAACTTAATTGCGAATCAATGTCTGAGGCTCGTGTGCGTCTGTGGGCTGAGAGAACAGCGTGCGGAAGGTCACAATTACCTTTTTTACGATCTCTTCCGCCAACAAATGCAGCATTTATTGAAAACGTGAAACGTGCCCACTTACAGACCTGCATTTGGAAAATGCGTTGCAATCAGACCTTCCAAGTCTACAGCCAACCAATTACGGTTTTTATAAAGATGTAAATGCCAAGTGTTTGTTTCCGATTACTTTACCAGAGAAAGTAGAAGTGGCACCTTCTGATGTTTTAAAATTAATTAGGTGCTCCTGTAGCAGTAACAAACAGATGTAGCTGTAAAAGCTCTAGGTTACCCTGTACAATGTTCTGCGTTTGCAGAGCACATGAACACTGCTTCAATGAACTAACCCCTACTGCCACTGTGAACGACAATGAAGGCGAAGAAGACGAATGTTCACTAATATATATAAAAATATAGCATACTTTTGGAACACCCTGTATTTAAAATTTTTTGTTTAAATTTTATATAAACCTTATTATGAAAAGCATATCATTTGTAAAAAACTCTTTATTTACGTAAAATTTACAAAGAAATTAAAAAGAGTGATATTTCACCTACTTACTTATCGGACACCCCATACCTGGAGTTGCTCAAGGATGACGCTTTGTCATCACTTGGATATCAAAACTAGGAGACCCTTAGATCCCAAATCCGTTTTGAAAAAACTTAATACGAAATTGTTGGGTTTTCTCCGTGGCTGCCAGACTATGTATGGATTTTAGACTATTTGGGTCGGGCTAAGCCTACTTGAGGAGGAATCCCAGCTGGATGCCAGCTATACTGGTCGTACTGGACTAGAAGTTCCCCAGTTTGGATCCTCTTCTCGGTGTGGGAGCAGAGAGCAGAGCAGTAACACAGCTCGGCAGCTTCGTCTTCTAGATTGCACCCTCTACCCTTGAGGTAGTCTATAACTCCTGGTGTATAAAGTTGCTTGTTTAGCTTGCAGTGTCCTATTAGTAATCTGTTAGTAGATACATAGATTATTCTTGGACATCTGAAGACAGTGTTTTCCTAGGTTATGATTGGTTGTGGTTAAAGCCGAACTTCTTAAACCATTGTAGCAGTCCGCATGGAATTTGAGAGCATAGTTTTTTAACAGGAAACTGTAGACTGTACTCGAGAGGACTATTGTATTTTTTGGATTATACAGGGTGATTCATAAGGAATGGGTAATATTTTACATGCAGATTCTATACCGGAAAATATTAATTTTTTTCTTAATAACTGGGGGCCAAATATTAATACTTACTGAGATACTGGGTGTTAAAGTTATAAAAATAATTTAGTAATGTTGTTATATTTCAGTTATTTTTTCACACATAAACATAAAAGTCGGTAAAATTAGGTTATTTGACGAGAGAAAATCGAAAAAGCTATCATTTTTGGTGTATCGCATAGAGGGCGCTACGTAAGCTATCTTGGTTTAACAGAATCCATCATAACTTTTTTGTACTTCTTTCATTTATAATCTCATTACAAATTTTTTATTTAACTATTTAACCTCTTCATTTGATATTAAAAGTTATTTTTGTTAAAATGAAGAATAGAATATTACGTAATATGCATTTTAAAGAGCAACGAGGGGATCGCAGCAAAAAAGTTAAAAGAACGTTATGGGTGCGCAGGATTTTCTAAAATGTAAATATCTCGACAATGTTGCATTTTCTGAAGACAAAAAAAGTATCCCTTTTTTGTTTCAAAATAATGGTTAAATAAAAAACTTGCAATGAGATTATCTATGAACGAAGTATAAGAAAGTTATGACGGATTCTGTTAAACCAAGATAACTTCCGTAGCGTCCTCTATGTGATACACCAAAAATGATAGCTTAATTGATTTTCTCTCGTCAAAAATCCTATTTGTACCGACTTTTATGTTTAAGTATGAAAAATTAACTGAAATATAATAACATTAGTGAATTATTTCAGTAAGTATTAATATTTGACCCTCAGTGTTATTAAGCAAAAAATTAATGTTTTCCGCTACAGAATCTGTAGGTAAAATATTCCTTAAGAATCGCCCTGTTTAGGGCGAGATCAGATCTCTTGTAGACTAGACCGTCCCCTTCCTTCTTATCCTGAGTTCCATAATATTCTTTCACTAGTCGAGGAAATATAACACATAAATAACCCCAACCTTTAATTTTTTTTTGCAGTACGTCGGATTGATATCGGGTTTTTTTGCAATCGCTTCGTTAACTCGTCTAGAAACTTTGTGCCATATTTTTGAAATTGCATTGCTGCATCGAAAAGTGGATTCTTACACTCAAAGAAATAGTATGGGTAAATTCAACAAAAAAAAATGGTTAACTAACAATATCGTTAATTTTGTTAAACCAAACTATATTGATGGTATTTTTAAACAAGAGGTGATTGTTATTTTAATTAATAAAAAGTTGTCGTATAACAAAACAAACATTAACTTAAAAAATAGATGAATAAGACTATTAATTTGTTCGTCTGACTATTATTTTGTTGAATTCTGTCAAATTAAACTAGATAATAGTATATTTTATTTTTAACTATTATCAAATTGTAATTCTAACCCAGTATTAGTTCGCTGTATTATTGTACTTGGTAGACAAACCAATATTATTGTCATCTTCTAGAAGTTCTAAAAGAATTACCATAAAATTTGCTTGCTTACCACGTAGTCTATTACAGAAATTATTCCCAGATGACGCCACATACAAATCACTGACAATAATCAATCATGCATTATCTTATTGTCGGAAAATATCAAAAATTAAATTAAATTATTGTATTTTACGTTAGAAAATAGAAATTATTTAAATCGTGTAATTATTAGAGACATAACTTCGTGTATAGGCAACGGAGGTAATAGGATATTTCCGTTGTCTATGCAATCTTTCACATATTTATTGGTGTTCTTCCATAGAGGCATTGCTCTAGCAATGAACTCGGCAAATTGCTGAGTAAGGAAGAGCACGAATAAGTATTGATGAAAGAAATTAGTAGAGAGAATTCATTATCGCGTTAGCTCCGGAAGGAGACGGTAGCCGAGTCAGTGAAGAGCAAAGTCCCGAAAGGGTGAAACTAATTATTGAAATTTTCTAAGTCCAGCCGCCAGCCGCCTACCCATGTTGAGAGTTCAGGGAAGAATACTCCTGTAAGTATAATCATTCTTTTGTGTACCAGTTTTCAAATAAATTGTATTTGCCGTTCAGTAACAGATAGTTTCACTTGTGTTCGTGTGTGTGGCCCTACCCCTTTCTGTTGAAGATACCCGGTTCCTCGGGAAAATTAAGTCGAGTACCCAAGCGAGTACCCCATTTTAAAAGGGGCCGCCCCCAGAGGCTCGACATATGGTGGAAGCGCGGGCAAATTAAATTTTCACATATGTTAATGTAATATTCTATAACTAGTAAGGGAGGTGCCATACTTAGCGAAGTTGTTTTAAAGGGCTGTTTGGTGAAAGCACCGAATTGTTAATTATTTAAAAAAAAATTTAAGTTACTGAACGACAAATAGCGGTAGCGTTAGGTTCTACGCATTTTTAATTTAATAAGTTACTGGGCGACCTAATTTGAAGTGATTTTTCTTTTTTTTTCTTTTTCTAAATTAGTGTAGAAATCAGGGATTCAAAGTTTTAGTGGTAACAAGTGATCTGTGGTACTGACTTAAATTAAATTTAAAATTACGCGTTCATTTAATTTTCTTTAACGTAGCTATCCTTTCTCTAAGCGCCCGTAGATCTGGCTAGAGACAGCGTAGCAATATTTTTTTTTTCTCCCGTTTTCAAAGCAATTGTCAGGAAAGTCTACACTTTTCCCGATCAGCCTGGTTCTCAGGCCGGGAAAATTACAGGACAAGTTGTAAAGTCAAGGCCCTTGACTATCGCCCGTATACCTGGCTAGTTAAGTTTGACGTCCAACTGCACTCCTATAATTGTTTGAAAATATATTTTTATTTATTCTTTTTATCATATGTTTATCATATGTTAGTAACCAGTACCTCAAGTCACCTTGTTTGTTAAAATTTATTTTTTGAATATTTTTTTTTTCTTACTTTAATTTTTATTTAAATGCCACGCCTGAAACCGGGCAAAAAAGAAAGGCAGGAAAGAAGGGAGGCAAGGAGGAAAGCTCTTGCGTCGCATTCATTAACCCCGATTGAAGTTGAGTTAAATCAGTCAGGTCTGCCTATAACCCCACGAATTGAGGGAAAAAATTGTGAGGAAAAGGAAAGCAATTATTTTTGTTTTCCGGAGGTTACAGTTGCTGCAAATAAACCCGTAAAAACGGAAAATATCGCGCTAAGTAAAGAAATGGCAATTAAATTTAAAATTTTATTTGGGGATGATGATGACATGCAGTAATTGAAATTTTGCATTTGTTGGGGGTGAACATTTATTTTCTTTTTGTACACGAATTATTGAGGGAGGTTTATATAAGTAGAAATACGGAAATATTTGAAATTTTCACTTGTCATATTCGTCTGACATAAAAAGACACATAGTCCCGAGGAGAAAAATTATTATTTCTTAATTATTTTTATCATTCGCATTTTTTTTTTTATTTATTTTTTGTTTAATTTCATTTTATTTAGTTATTATTTAATCTAATTTTAATTTAACTTCTTGTCCGACTTAATAATTATTTTTACTGATTTATCTGAGCTGTCTGCTTGTTATTTGTCATTAGTGTTTTTTTAAAATTATACTTAAAATATACCTATAACCAAAATAATTCATAACAAAAACAAATATAAAGATGCGGTAGAGTATGTCAGGAGGCGAGAAAAGACTAACAATACAAGTGGAACCAGTGCCCGATAGTTTTAATCCGGAATCCAACAGTACCGAAATACGTACTAATCAGACTCAGGACCCATTTCAAGCGAGTAATCGCGTAGCGAGATCACCGCCCCAAACGCCAATACCACACAGGCAAGAAAGAAAATTTTCATCTAGCTCGTTACCTGAACTATATGAAATAGAAAGAAGAGTAACTAGGGCACAAACTCGAGCAATAAAATCAAACAAAAAACATATACAGGACACCTCAGAAGAAACCACCAGCGACCCCGAGAGTCCGGATCACCACGAAATTACAATTGTTGATAAACAATTAAAGAAGGCACTGCAGCAGAGTAACATTTCCACCCCAACACAAAGTTACGGTGAAAAACTCGAAAGGAGAATAAATTTCGACGTGTCTGAGGAAGAAAAAGAACCTGCTAAAGAAAAAGGAAGAGAAGAAAAACAGGAGAGCGAAGCTCGTGATACTCCCAAGGAAAAGAAAAAGGAAAATATGGATACGACAATTTCAGAAGCATTAACGGCACATAAAAAGCCCGCAATTCCCACTTTCATAAGTCCCCAAACATTCCATCCAAGCAAGGGAAATGCGAGTAATTTTATTAAAAATTACGAAAGAACGGCGATTGCGAACGGATGGGACAACCCTTTAAAAATTTTCTATTTGGGCTCCTTTTTAGAAGGAGGCGCCAACTTGTGGTATAAAATATACACAGGTGATATCAAAAATGCACAAAAAACGTGGACACAAATTGTCGACGATTTCTTATTAGAATTTGAAGACCCAGACTTAATAGAGCATTTAAGGGATAGAGTCGAAAATAGAAAGCAAGGACCAAATGAGTCGGTCAAGGACTTTTTCTACGAACTAAAAACAATATTTCACGAATACGACGAGACACTTGACGCACGGAAATTCATAAAATTTTTTGAAAAAGGTCTCAACCAGGAGGCGGCTTATCACTATCACTGGCTGACACATTCCCCAAATCGTAAACCGACAACACTAGAAGAAGTAAAGGATCTGGCAACTACGATTGACAAAGCACCACGCAGCACGCGCGAATGCCAGGAGCAGATAACCCCCCAATGGCAACCCCCAATTCAAAGGAATTTTCAACCCTACCAACAAACTACCGACGTAAATTATGGTACCCTGGGATTGGTAAGAAACTCGTCACACGCAAGAGGAAATTTTGAAGCAAGGAGATTCCCTAGTCAGGACACCCAGTACAGACGAAATGGCAATTCGTATGACACAGGACGGTCCTATCAAAACCACCAAGCACGTCAAGTCCAACCTCCCACAATGAACAGAGAGTTCGTACCTACGACCCAACACGGCAGAAGTTACGGCCAGGCAAACGGATATGGGGAAAATTATAAAAGGAATACTAATTTACCAACAACACGGACGCCAGACAATAGGCCAAGATGCTATAACTGCAACCGGCCGGGACATTTCGCTGCAACATGCCCTAACGTTGCGAGAGGTTCCCCAAATGGCAGGGGGCGGCAAAATTAGAACTCCCAGCCGTCCTAAACACTAAGGGGGGGTATAGTACAGGTGCTAAAGCAACAACTATCTTACTTGACATAAAAATAAACAACCTTCCAACAAAAGCTATCCTAGATACAGGTAGCGCCAAAAATATTATACGTGCAAATTTGTTACCCCACTTTGTACCAAAAACGACATTTAAAAACTTAATTACTGCAGGGGGTCACCGAATACCGGTCATAGGTCATTTTACATTTCAACTACAGATTCAAAACTTAACGACATTATGTGAAGCTGAAATTATAGAAGAGTCACCATACCCACTAATACTTGGTATGGAATTTTTAACAAAATTTAAATCGATAATAAATTTACAAGATGACGTAATAATATTTACGGAGGGGCAAATCCAACATAGTCTTCCAGTCAACAAACAAGAAACTAACAACCAATTAATTACGACTTTTGAAAATAGAAAACAAACGCCGGAGCAAAACAAAACTTACGCACAAGAATATATTAGCCCCACAAACTATAAGAAACTCTATCATCAGAAATGTTTAGAAGAAATCTCGAGACAAATTAAAAGTCAACATGAAAATAAAATACCTTCGAAAAGAGAAGAAAACAACATAGCACCCTCGTACTCAGACTTTTGGCAGATGGTTAATAATGGTACACTTGTGGAGTCTACCACAAAAATTGAGGAAAAAAATATGGATATTTTTAACACAGCAGACACATACTCCCTAGCACACTGCGTATCAGCAGATTTGAGAATGGGACGAGGTATAGCCAAAAAAATGAAAGAAAAATTTCAGGGGGTAGAAGAACTTTTAGAACAAAATCAGGGTCTAGGGGGGTTGGCCTCACTAAAAAGGAAAAAAAGAAATATATACTACTTAATTACCAAAAAATTTTGTTATGATAAACCTACATACAATAACCTTTATAATTGCTTACAAAAATTAAAATCAAATATTTTACAATCTAACATTACACAATTAGCAATGCCCCGGATAGGATGTGGACTAGACGGCCTAGATTGGGAAATAGTTAAACCAATGATACAATACACGTTTTTGGGCACAAACGTTGAAATATTAGTATGTACATGGAATCCCACTCAAGGAGGATTAAAAATAAGGCATAACCCGTTAATAACGACAAATAATCATATAACTAACGGCCCATCTACTTCAATGGAAAATAATAAACCAGTTATAGCCGAAGTAGAGGAGAGGGCCATATTAACGCTAGAAAAATTTGAAGAAAGCTACGAACACGTTTTAAGAGACTTAGAAAACATACAGCTAAATCTGGGAGAAAGACAAGGAAAACCCACTAAAATTATGACCACGGAAAATTTCGTCATTGAACCATTGCAAGAGATATGTTTAGAATTAACCGCAACAATTTCACATGATAAAATAATTTTGCTTTTTCAAAACTTCGTTCTTAATGAAAAATTTTTATTATCAAAAGGTTTATTGACAACAACAGGGCTATATTTTCTGGGCTCACGCTTGTTTATAAATGTAAAATCGCGGGCAGCTTGCCCAGTAAAAATTTACAAACGATCAACTATAGGCTTTCTGATGGAGCCTTTAGAACTTGAGGAAGGAGAAAAATTATTACTATACATGGACCAAGAGGAGGATGCTGAAAAAGTAACATTGGAGGATCACGATTTGGAACATATCACGGACGGCACAACTAAGCAAAATTTACAAAAACTCTTAAACGAATATAATGACATATTCTCAAAATCAATGAGGTATATGGGGCGGACACATCTTGCGGAGCATAAAATAGATGTCAATGGGGCCACTCCAATAAAAAATCGCCCATACCGGGTGAGCCAAAAAGAAAGAAATATTATTGCTCAGCAAATAGAGGATATGGAAAAGTTTAACATTATTAAACCCTGTCACTCACCGTGGGCAAGTCCACTAGTTTTAGTACAGAAGAAAGATGGCGAAAAAAGGTTTTGCGTAGATTATAGGAAATTAAATGAAGTAACAACAAAAACTACTTATCCACTGCCAAATATCGATGATATTTTAACTTATCTCGGAACGGATACTGAATTCTTCTCTACATTGGACATGCATAGTGGTTACTGGCAGGTACCAATGGCCGAAGACAGTAAGCAATACACAGCTTTTGTTGCCCAGGGTCATGGTTCTTACAGTTTTGAAGTCTTGCCTTTCGGACTGTGCGGAGCACCTGGGACCTTTCAAGAACTAGCTGATAAAGTGTTTGAAGGGATGAAATGGAAAGATATCCTTATATATTTGGACGACATCATCATATTTTCAAAAACAAAGGAAGAACACATAGAAAAACTACAAAGAGTTTTCCAAAGACTTCGAGAAGCAGGATTAACTCTAAAACCTAATAAATGTGAATACCTAAAAACGGAATTAAAAATATTAGGGTATCATGTAAGCACCAAGGGTATACTTCCGGATGAGGAAAAAGTTAAGGCAATAAAGAACTTTGCAGTTCCTAAAACATTAAAACAACTTCAAAGTTTCCTAGGACTTTGTAATTTTTATAGAAAATTTGTAAGAAACTACTCTATGATAGCTCGACCATTACATGAACTAACAAAAAAATCTACGAAATTTACATGGGGTAAAGATCAACAAAAAACATTCGAAATTCTCAAACAAAAATTAATCGAGGCCCCAGTTTTACAGCATTTCGACCCAAATAAAGGAACAACCTTGCACGTGGATGCAAGCAGAACAGGAATTGGCGGTATCTTGCTTCAGGAGAACGAAACTGGGGAGCTGCATCCGATCGCCTACGTAAGCAGAAGCCTGCAGAAACACGAGAAAAACTATTTTACTATTTCCGAAATCGAAGGATTAGCCGTAGTATGGATTTTGGGCTACCTGAGACATTTAATTTATGGCCGTCCTATAAAAATAATTACTGACCACAGTGCCCTATGTTGGTTAAAGACAATAAGAAATCCAGGCCGCCTGGCTCGTTGGGCATTGAAATTGTCAGAGTTTGACTACTCTATAGAACACAGAAAAGGATGTCTAAATAAAGATGCGGACTGTCTGTCTAGGAACCCATTAACGCCTAAAGATTACATAGATAAGGTGGATACGGAAGATATCCCAACACTTCTGCTGGATATGAAAGATCTCGAAAAGGAAACCTCAGAATATGAAAAAGAAGAGTTACTATTATTAAACACGGAAGACATAAGTAATCTGCAACAAGAAGATGCAAACATTAGAAAAATACTAAATGCTATACTAAACCCCCGAGAAGCAGATATAGGGACAGCAAAAAGGGCTAAACAATTTACTGTAAAAAATGGAAATCTCTATAAAATTAATACGAGCCAGCAAGGTCTTGAAAACTTATTAGTAATTCCGAAAAAATTAGTGGGGGAAATTCTATTTCAGTTACACTCAGAACCGCTTAGTGGACACCTCGGACTGACAAAAACCCTACAAAAAATTAAAAGTCGATTCTATTGGGACTCAATGCAGAAGGATGTAGTAAAATATGTGAAAGGGTGCCGCGATTGCCAAACAAGAAAGGGCGGGAATAAACAACCAGCTGGCCTCCTGCAACCAATACAAATAGGTACCCCATTCGAAAAAGTCGGAATCGACCTATTGGGACCTTTCAGACGTAGCCAAAATGGAAAAACCATGATAGTAGTGTGTACAGATTATGCAACTCGCTACGTGGAAGCCGCAGCTTTACCAAATGGAAAAGCAGGACCGGTCGCAAAATTTTTATTACATAATATTATAACACGTCATGGCTCACCTAAATATATTCTAAGTGATCAAGGAAAAACATTTCAATCAGAATTGGTAAAAGAATTGCTAAGAATCATGGGCACCACAAGTAGATTCACCACAGCCTATCATCCCTGTTGTAATGGGTTAACTGAAAGATTTAACAAAACTTTGGCAGACATGTTAGCAATGTTTACTAACACAAATCAAACCGATTGGGACCAATACATACCTCATTGCGTATGGGCACATAATACATCGAGGCAAGCAACTACAAAATTCTCCCCATATGAATTAGTTTTTGCAAGATATCCAGTCCTCCCAACAGAGGCCAATCTATCACAAGAATCGAATTGCCTAGATGTAGAGGAAATTAGGCAAAGAGCCTTAGCAGTCAGAAATCTTGCAGTGGAAAATATAGAAAAAAGACAAAAAAGTGACAAAAGAAGGTATGATAGAAAACATAGACACGTTGAGTTTAAACCAGGAGATCAAATAAAAGTTTTTACCCCCATAAGAAAGAAAGGAAAAAGTGAAAAACTATTACTTAAATGGTTTGGCCCATATTACATTGTAAAGAAAATAGGGGAAGTCGACTACAAAATTAGAAAAGGACGAAAGAAAAAAGCCAAGACAGATGTAGTACACGTAAGCCGTATACTACCGTACAACGACCCCTGGTCTCCAACCTCAGAAGAAAAAGACGAAGAAGAGCAGTGGGAAGACGAGGTGGAAGAAGAAGAAGGACAGGAAGCAACCGCACAAACCGACGGACAAGATAAAGCCGAACAAGAGAAAGCAAATCAAAAAGCAAATGAAAACGAAAATATTATAGGATTAGGGTCCGTAAATTTGTTATGGCCAGAGCAAATAGAGAAAATTGAGCTGGCAAAAAATGAAAATAAAATGATATTACCAAAAGTGGTAACTGAGCTGCCAGAAAATGAAAATAAAATAAGTTTCTTAGGTAAACAAAGGGCGGAAGGCCATAAAACCCAGAAAATTGGCGGAAAGGACAATATACTTTCGGAACCGGAAGGTATTCTGACAAGTAGAGTCTGTGGCAGCGAAAGGCTGCCGTCCCCTAGAGAAAACGACACCAAAGCGAAAATGGTAGATGAGGGGTGCAAAGAAGACGAAGAAACTTACCCAGAATCCCTTATGAACAATGTGAAAATTAGAAATAGTAATAAAGATACTAATTTTAAAATCGATAAAAATAATGTGCAGAAACTTGCGCTTATTTACGCAGCACTGTTTATGTACAATTATTTGGCTACAGGGAAATGCAGAAATAAATAAGTATAATATAATATAAGTAGTTTAAGTAAAAATATGAATATAAGTAAATAAAACAAGATGGTATAAAAGTCGATCATAATAAAGTAAGAAATCAATTGGAATGTTTATTGAGTAAATATTGTTATAAGGATTAGCTTAGCGAACACCCGACATATGTAAACAAATTCGGGAAATCATATTAAGATCGGAGTTCAACAAAAATATGTTCTACTTGGACACATATCACCGGTTTGAACTATCACCTATAGGCGACAAATAGCAAGGATTTAAGAACCATATTTTCCCGCAGGTTGGCCACAACATTGCTATCTATAACGACTATATACACACAGCACGTAGAGGTCACAGCGGGCGCATTTTGGAAAACACTGCCGGATACCATCAGTTACGAGGCGACCATCCCTCTGACCTACTATGCAGATTGGTTAGAAGAAGAGGTAAGTCCCACAAGAAAATTTAACAGATGTAAAACTAACAATGTGAGGTGGAATAATTATTGTAAGCTTATAAAGAATATCGATTTAGTTAGTGATGCTTTCGAAACAGAATTCGACTCACTAGCACGATCATGGGGGACAGAAAAACTAAAAAATATAACGTCAGAAAAATCCGAATGGAGATTTAAACGAAGCTTGAATTTCCTGGGCGACGCGTTAAGCTGGTGCTGTGGGGTAGCTACTCAACAAAAACTAGACAGCCTGTATATGCAAAACAATGATCTAAGAAGTAGTATGCTGAGAATTAATAGTGCCTTAGATCGTACCCTTAGAGTTATTTCAGAAAACTCAAAGAAGTTTGAAGAATTAAATCAATGGACAGTCAATAGCTTTAACCAAACAGAGATAAGAATTAAAGAACTGGAAAAGTTCGTAAAAAATACCGAAAGTGAAATGATAGGGGAAGAAAATGAACAAAACCTCTTCATATGGTATGTTTTAAATTACCAATTTGAAAATATAAAAAAAAACAATAAAGATAACGAGGGCAATGAAACGGCAGGATATAATAAATTCATGTAAACAACATCACATACCCATATCTATAATCGAACCGAACACCTTACAACACGATATAGAAACTTTAGAAAATGAATTAGCAGCGGCAAATCAGGGATTGGCAATTCCAAGTTACCAACTATCCAAACTTTACGAAATACCAATATGTGACTGTACTTTCACAAGAAATAAAATTTTGGTACAAGTCAAAATCCCCATCACACAGAAAAATAGGAAATGGGAGCTTTTCGAGTTTAATTCATGCCCATTTAATTGGGGAAATACAACATGTGTGATTGAGCACACCACTCTTTACTTAGCGGTGGACAGAAATGAAATGGCAGGTGATAACATTAGGCAAATTTCAGGCATGGGACTGCATTATTGCAAACCTTATCAAGATAAATTATGTTACTTACCAAGATTCTCAGGAGACACGCTGCAAGGACCTGCTTGCGCCAGAAAATTATTCACCGGAGCTACAGTGCAAGACCTAAGCTATCACTGTCCATTCCGCTGTCACGAATCAACCCTAACGATCATCTCGGAAATAAACGAGTTCATTTATATTATCACAAACATAAGACCAGAAACATCAATATTTTGCAAAAATTACACGTACACATTCTCTGAGGAAACAGCTAAACAGCCGGGGGCGATAAAACTGGAACTACCTTGCAGCTGTAAACTACAATATAAAGACGAGGAATTAATACCAAAAAGATTCCCATGCTCTCTACAAAACGTTAAATCGGTGTCAATGGTACATGTCGTACCAGCAGCATGGACCCACTTAAAAACATTTGTCTTGCAACCATCGTCGCAAGAACAGCTGCCAACCTTTAAAAACTTATCGGAATGTTTAGACAACAAATGGCACCTAAATATCCCCCACATTAATTTAAGCACTACACGGTATGAAATTAACTCAATTAAGGAAGCGATAGAAGCTAATAAGATACCCTCGTACGCCGACGGATACGGTTACCACAGTGATACGTTGTTATTAATATGGAATACTATTTTATCCGTGGGATTAATTTACATACTACTACACCGAAATGGTCCGGTGGCAATATTGGCTACAACAGCCGCTCCCGTCACAGCCAGCGATACACACCCCGTGCATCACAGTACACTCATGGGTTTACTATACGCCATATTTGCTATACTGATGATTTACGTAATTATAAAAACATGTTGGTTGTATATAAAAAGAAGAAAGACACTAAACAGGAAATCTAAAAACGCACCTGTACCCCCTCTTAGGAGTAATTTACAAAAATCAAAATCGTACATTTTAGAAACGAGCGGCGACGTTGACATAATTACCCTCAAAGAAAAGAAACAGTTTGAGTGCGTTCTAAGGCAAATTGATAATCCGTCACAAGGTACAAGCAGTGAACGTGTCTAATCTAAGTAAACAATATGAACATTCCCAGAAAATTTTCTTTCTTTCTGACATAAATATAGTTATAAACTGAATTATTTTCGGTATTGAGGGTAGAGTATAGTGTAGATTAGCATATTTTGAGTCTATTTAATCGCAAAATAAATTATTATCTGTAGAAATATAAGTTAGATGTAAAGGCTATAATAAATATTTTTTACTTCTTTCAAATCGATGCTCAAATTTAAGATTTGAATTTATATGGAGCTCTGGTAAATTAGTCAAAAATAGTTGAGAAATAATGAGAGAAATTACTACCAAATAGCATCCTTTTGGGAACTTGTTAAGTTCGTTCATTCACCTGACTCACAAGAATTAGTGAAAAATAAGGAAAATATATAATCCCTCATTACGCAAACTGTGGTATAAGTAATTTATTTAAAAGTAAATAAAACATAATTACGACTGGAGGATAGGTGTGATAATCTCGTTCAAAGTCATCTGTGTTTAATGACAGATACCTATTAAAAATCCAAGAATCACTGATACCAATAATATTTCTAATTCACTATCATGTTTCAGATTTGTTATCCACCGAAAATAAAGAGTCCTATGATTTAATATATAAAAAATAAATCGCAGCGTGCACGTGAAATGAAAATATTTAATATTTCAATCCAGTATTATTTTCAGAGATACCGACCAAAAATGAAGAGTACTTATCATAGAATTTGTAAATATAAAGGGTGTGCCAGGAGTAGAATTAACACCCAACGATGCAACCAGATTGTTATTAAACTTTTTTTAAGAAAGCTACCGATCAGTATAGTTCGAATTTAATTACCTGTAGGAAATGGAAATCCGTAACACTTAGCAACTTTTCCACACATTGACCACAAAAACACTCGATGGAAAAACACACTCACTTTCACCATATTCACTTTCAGTTGTTAAATTTTCACAATCGGGAAGCTTTAAAATAAAAACGATTTTTTTTTTCGGGAATATGAGTTAAATTAGAGCCACATTAGATTCACGTCGGAACTCAACTGAATAGAAAGCCAGCACATACTTCTTCGTATGGCGAGAAGATAAAAAAAAGTGCGATTAGGAAATGCTGAAATTATACTTTGGTTATCTCAACGGTCTTTAAGGTCATTATACAACGGAATATTCTACTTCTGTAAAACAAAATCTCTTTGAGGCATATTACAGGGTGAACCAATTAATTGCGAATCTCATGCAGGGCAACCTCAGCAGAGAAAAGTGTTTAGATACATTTTTCTTAGATTAACAGACAGTATAAATTGTCATTTGAAAGAAATTTGTTAGTTAAAATTAGCATCAAACACTAGATTGTAAGCACTTAATTAAATAATATTTTAGTCTTGTTTCACTTTAATTATTATTACTTAATTAATAGTAGATAAATATTAGGGCCTGGAATGAGCTTATATTAGTTAGGATCAAGTAGATATTTTACCAAAATATATGTCAAATGTGGCGAAAAAATTCGCAGGCTCAGATGTTGACAAACTGTTCTTATCCATAGCCCTAAATCTAGTAGAGAGCTTCATTTCTTAAGATTATTATACAAAGTGGAGAAAATGTATTCTCTAATTCTTAGGTTGTATTACGGATAGAATTACATTTTATCAGTATTAAGAGTATATATCAGTATGTGCTAACACTGTTTTCTTTTATTTTCTATGTAAAATCCGGCGAACACGTTAAGCACAATAGCAGAAAATATCAACGGATCCCTCACCCCCCACATACAGTAACCAATCGAGCAAGGGGACAACCTGTGGACTTCTGGAGCCAGCCGTACAGATACCTAGATATAAAGAGAGAGATCCAGCCTTTTGTGGAAATCCAGTGAATTTGAAAAACAAAACCAAAGATGAATGCAGATGATTAATATGTGCCAGCAACGCCCCAGTATGGCTAAATGTGGATCACTCTGTACCTACCAAGGTATAGAATTACACCCCAAACATTTCCCAGTAAAATGTGGCTGAACTTCGAGAAAACCTTGAGAAGATATTCCTGTGACGGAGATAAGATATGAACTAGAGCAATGAAACATTCTCGCCGGTCACGTAATTAATAATATAATATAAACTATTATATTTCATTCGTAGCAAAACAAAAAGTGTAAGTGATAAGACATCATAATGGTACTTTTTAAAAAAAAAAAAAAAAAAAAAAAAAAAAAAACCTGGATCGAACTTCCATAATACAGGCGTGCCAAATAAACTCTCACAAATGAAGTCTTACAAATAAACTCTCATAAACTTAGTGCGGCTAGGGACTCTTACAGTTCATTAGGCAATCCCCATAGACATAAAACTTCCAGTGGCGTGTAAGAGGGTAAACGAAAACATTAACAAAATTGTGCGTGTTCCGTCGAGGTTATTTTAAGATGTTTAAAAATTGCAAAGATTTTAGGTTAAGTTAAATTGTATGTCAATTCTGATTTTGTTAGAATTATAAGGATTAGATTAAGTCAATTTTTTTTATCTTTTTTTTCATTCAATTTTTTAAATTGTACTTCATAAATGGACGGTGGCTGGCGTATTTGGTTTGGACCGGATTTGAGGAGAGACAAACACTGGCAACACTCTTCCCACCCAATATTAATTTTTCATTGTTCTTAATAAAAGTTGGCATCACTGGAGGGCCAGTGATCATTGCGGTGGTGGGGTAATGTCGGAAAATATCAAAAATTAAATTAAATTATTGTATTTTACGTTAGAAAATAGAAATTATTTAAATCGTGTAATTATTAGAGACATAACTTCGCGTATAGGCAACGGAGGTAATAGGATATTTCCGTTGTCTATGCAATCTTTCACATATTTATTGGTGTTCTTCCATAGAGGCATTGCTCTAGCAATGAACTCGGCAAATTGCTGAGTAAGGAAGAGCACGAATAAGTATTGATGAAAGAAATTAGTAGAGAGAATTCATTATCGCGTTAGCTCCGGAAGGAGACGGTAGCCGAGTCAGTGAAGAGCAAAGTCCCGAAAGGGTGAAACTAATTATTGAAATTTTCTAAGTCCAGCCGCCAGCCGCCTACCCATGTTGAGAGTTCAGGGAAGAATACTCCTGTAAGTATAATCATTCTTTTGTGTACCAGTTTTCAAATAAATTGTATTTGCCGTTCAGTAACAGATAGTTTCACTTGTGTTCGTGTGTGTGGCCCTACCCCTTTCTGTTGAAGATACCCGGTTCCTCGGGAAAATTAAGTCGAGTACCCAAGCGAGTACCCCATTTTAAAAGGGGCCGCCCCCAGAGGCTCGACATTATACTCTTATGAATTTATAGAAAATTAATAACGTGATTGCAATGTTCAAATTCTCTCAGGGATCATCGATATATTTGGATCGATCTTATAAACGATCTCTAATCTTTGGTTTGGGTGGTCTGATGTCTCAATACTGAGATTTTGGCTAACCAAAAAAAAACTTCATCATACAATAAAGTGTAGATCAACCTAAAAATTAGTTGGTGAACGAAAAACAAAGTCGTTGTACTATTTAATTGTAGACCAAATTGAAAATGGTTAGTGAACATAAAAAAATGTCATTGTACTATTTAATTTGTTACAAGAAGATATGATTATTAAACTACTATTTGTTTACAAAAACAAATAAAGTTGTATGACTATTCTTTACTGATTGATTTAAGTATGAAACTAGATAGGCGCAATTTCATATGCTCTTTTTGGTTGAATTTACCTATCATTTTCTTTGAATGTATAAGTGCATCTTTTCAAGTGATGAAGAAAAAATTCATATCTTCCAGAAAAAACTCCCGAATCATACGAATTTCAGTACCCGGGGGTTTTTTGAGTCGCTGGACCTGAATGTGATGTCCAAATGAGCCCCCTGTGCACTTGGAGGTCAGGACGACACCAGGAACGTCATCACCTGGAGTTCCCTGTAAACTCATGGAAAATCGATCGAAACTTGTTACCCGGGGGTTTTTGGATCGCTCGTCCCGAATCTGACATCGGCAACCTCCTCCGGAGGACCTGGTGCGCGCAACTTGACTAATAATAACGTCATCTCCTGGAGTTTTACTGAAATTACTTATCAAATCGATCGAAGCTCGTTACCCGGGGATTTTTCGGGCCGCTCGTCCCGAATCTGACATCGGCAACCTCCTCCGGAAGACCTGGTGCGCGCGACTTGGCTGATAACGTCATTTCCTGCAGTTTTACAGAAATTACTTATTAAATCGGTCGAAACTCGTTACCCGGGGGTTTTTCGGGTCGCTCGTCCCGAATCTGACATCGGAAACCTCTTAACTTATACAAAATAGGTATGAACCTACTTTATCACCAGAGTTGGAATAGCTGATTCAATTGAAACTATTCGAGGTATGGGTACAAATATATGCAGGCACAATTTCAAAAATATCTGAACTTTATAGTTCTTTTTACAAATACATTAAGTTATAAAAAAACTTTTCTTAATTTTACAGTTTATTCTAAATATCGCCCGCCTCATCAACTGATACGTTAGTACTTTCTTCATCGAGAGTGTCATTTTCGGCGGCAATTAATTGTTCCGTGGAATATTTCTCGATGTTGGTGCAATTTGAGCCAGCACAATTTTTGCAAGCGATATTGCAAATCAGGCCATTCTTCCTACACCCACAGGAATAACCGCAGTCGGTTTTACATCCACAGAATATCAACTTCATTATATTCGGTGGGCCAAGTGGTCGTGTCATCCTTATGGTGATCAGCTTATCATTCTCGTTTTTCCATCCCCAATCTGTTGGATCTAGGTGATGCTCTTCTCCAAACAACCAATTTTGTACTTGTAAATAAACCCGTTTAAGATGTTGAGTGAGGGCATCTACCGTAGAAATGATTTTTCCAATATCCATATTTTTCTTGCTGGCAACTGCCATTAAGTACATTCTCTACCTGAATATTTCTACTAACTGAATTCCACTGAGCTTAAATTGGTCGGGGACATTTGGCTTTCTGTATGTAAGCAGTGCATTGTACATTGCTAGATATAAATTTCCTCTACTGAAAGTCCAACTTCCTTGAACTTTGCAGCATGGGGTTCAAGGTCAGGGAACTGTTGGAATGTTTTAAAAAATTTCACCTTCCCTTGATAGTGCATTGCTGAGACAGTGTCGCATCCGGTAATAGCATGCAATAATAAAATAGTAGCGGCCACTGATGGCATATGAGCCAAACTCTTTGAAGAATATAATTCTTCGGGCTTATTTGGTCGAGCTGGCTTTAACAGAAAAAGTTCTACATTTGATGGTGTTAATGCAGTTAGTAATACCAGTATATCTCTATCTTCTGCTACAATCACCATCTTCTTGCTGATGCCTTTCGCAAGTTCTATTGCGGTGGTGACAATAGTCCTGTCAGCATCAGCTAGACATTGTATACAATTTATACCTGATTCAGTTAATTTCGTCCTCAACATTTTTATCAGGTTACTCTTATTTTTATTATTGTGAAGGAATTTTTCTTAGGCAAGTTTTAATGGCATATTTTCATTGAAAAAAACCGCTGCCCAAGGAATCACTACTTCCACATCCAGATTCTCTATCCAAGTCACTCACAACGAAAAAACTTTGTATGTGAAAATAATTGTTTATGGAACTTTAATAATATAATATTTGAAATCCTCTACTCCAAAAACCCATAAAACGATACCCCACATCGGTAGTGGGGTGGGGGGTGGTGATAGGGGGGTGGTAGTGGGGGTGCATGAAGTAAAAAAATATTTTGAGGTTTCTGGTTCCTGTACATACACTAAATAACAATTTTTTTCATCCCCTTTAATAAGGGGGTGGGGGTGGTAATGGGGGTGGCTAATGCCAAAAATTTTTTTGAGACCTTAGCTTCTCTTGTATATACTAAATACCAATTTTATGGACTCTTACCTGCTTTATTGACCTATTTACCCCAAATTTACCCCAATTTACCCCCCAACCCTTCGACGGAACAAGATGAAAATATAATCTAGTTCTAGATCTCGTTAAAGTACATATGTGTGCCAAATTTCAAGTCAATATCTTAAACGGTTCCAAAGTAAACGTGCGCACAAAAAAAGTTACAGACAGACAGACCGACAGACAGACAGAAATTTTTTTTTCGCTCAAACTTAAAATCTCGACGTTTCATGACATTTTAAGCCTATTTGGACAATAAAAATTTTTAAAAATTTTTTTGTCGTTACTATACTTCCACTGGACGTGGAAGTAATACATCAGTTGAGGCTCCATGATTTGAAAGACGAGTTCTTTCAGATTCCTTAGTTGTCGTCGTTCTGCCATAATAATATATTAACTAGCATTCATTAAAGCAATGTTAGAAAGTTTGATGACAAAATTTCAGTAAAACTCCAGGAGATGACGTTATTAGCCAGGTCGCGCGCACCAGGTCCTCCGGAGGAGGTTGCCGATGTCAGGTTCGGGACGAGCGACCCGAAAAACCCCCGGGTAACGAGTTTCGATCGATTTGATAAGTAATTTCAGTAAAACTCTAGGAGATGACGTTATTAGCCAGGTCGCGCGCACCAGGTCCTCCGGAGGAGGTTGTTGATTTCAGATTCAGGAATAGCGACCCGAAAAACCCCCGGGTAGCGAGTTTCGATCGATTTTCCATGAGTTTACAGGGAACTCCAGGTGATGACGTTCCTGGTGCCGTCCTGACCTCCAGGCGCACAGGAGGCTCATTTGGACATCACACTCAGCTCTAACGACTCAAAAAATCACCGGGTACTGAAATTTGTATGATTCGGGAGTTTTTTCTGGAAGATATGAATTTTTTCTTCATCACTTGAAAAGATGTGCTTATAAGAATGCACTTTTCGATGCAGCAATGCAATTTGAAAAAAGTACAATACCAAAATATGGCACAAAGTTTCTAGACGAGTTAACGAAACAAATGTAAAAAACCACATCTCAATCCGACTTACTGCAAAAAAAATTGAAAGTTGATTGCTATATTTGGTCGCCTACACCCAGTAGACCTGGACACACTTATTTATACGAACACATCTAAAGCTTTTCTAATTTACGATACCAGTTCAGAGTCTGACCTATAGTAGGGCAAGAAGGGCCGCTCTGCTTTCCGTTCATATGAGTTTTACCACTGGTGCTTGCATTGGCTATTTCTATTTCTGCTTGCAGAATTCTCACTAGTTGGAACTTCGAATATAGCAGTATGTGTGCCTAGCAATATTGTCGAATGTAGATTTAGTTATTCTGAGTAGACCCCAGTTTCTGACTCACAGTCGATTTTTGAACCATCGATGTAGATTGACACGTCTGGCTCATGATTTCTAGAGGTGTTCAATCCTACCTCAAAGTTCTTAAAATTATATATAGGAGGGATACGATCGATTACCAATTCCTAGAGGAAGAGTTGTGTTATAACCTCTTCTAGTATAATCATGGTGCTTTGGGCTTTAAATGTGATGACAAAGCGGACAGCTGACATTTGTAAATTACATCTAAAGTTTTTGATGTAGGAGCGAACTTATTTAGATTACAACTACCAAAGTGGCAAGAAGTACACTTACAGGGTAGGAGAGAACATTATTATAAAATTTTATACGATATATACTTGTTGAAAACTTAAGTAAGATTTGCCAAAATATGTATTTATTGTAAATGTTACTTAAGTTTTGTATGTGCTGCATGTGCAATTAATAACATTTTAAGTTTAAATGCAATACAAATTATTTAATAGTGGTATAAAATTATCATATTATAAATGCTCAGTTTGATTCGCAAAGGCGAAGATTTAAGTAAATTTGTGTGAGCTAGTTTAAATAAAAATAGTCATTTGAACACATATAGACAGTGGGGCCTGCTATTTAACAATACTGTTTAAATATGATTGTTTCAAATTTTTTATTAAAATACAGCCGAAAAAAATCTACGTTGGAATTCCATGTATTTGATATTAATTTAATAAGCCACATTGAGTAGTACCTCTTGCTGTGTAAATACCATCATTTTTATGCCGAAGATATTTACTGCAAATTCTTTGCGATTTTTTAAACGCTAGGCATATGTACGGCATATTATGGATTCCAAATTATGGAACCGTGTTCTAATTTTGATTTAACAGAAGCGTTAAACAACAAAAAGGTTAGCTAATTGCCAAAGATGACCCAATAGTCTTTAAATTGACTATAAATAGAAAAGTCAACATTATTTAACAAATAACTAAATTCAATTGTATTAAATTTTCTTGAAAATCCAACATGTATATACATTTTCTAATGTAATCTATTTTTGTCACACCATGTATTAATTTGTTGTATTCTTTTTGTAAGTTAACACAGTCATCTAAATTATTAATGGATGGATACAGTTTGTAATCATTAATTTACAGCAGGGTTGCTTTTTTATATCCATAGCTGATGTCATTTACAAATATTATCGATAACGAAAGTTCAAGAACGGTAATTTGAGAATCACCGGATGTTGCTACTATTCCAGCAGATTTGACAGTAAGTTTTTTTGTCAGATAGGTGAGAATAAAAAACCTCACCCCAGTGAGCGGGGGTGCGGTCAACTTTTGAAATTTTAATGGCACCCTCCATTTTTTATAAGGTATTTTGATTCTACGGAAGAAAATACATAACTTTTGTACCAAACCTCTCACCCTTCAAAAGTTAGCCTCTCTCCCCCGCTCATCGGGGGTGGAAAAATTTTCTTCTCAAAAGATGTCCCATTCCGAATGGAACAGCTTTTGTCTGAAACATTTTTCTCTAGTGTCCCTTTCTGAGAAGACATTGTCTAATAAAATCAATACTTGATAAGTAAAAAACAATTTTTGGAAGCCAACCTAAAGTATATTTTTTCGATTTTTAGCATCCAAATGAGTAGGAATTCAGTGGTCTAGGTCTTCGACCTTAATTTATTTTTGTGTGCCTGTGTTATCAAAGAATAGTCGAATATTTCCTACAGAGAGCAACTTCAGAATTATTTAAAATGACAGATAATATTATGCTCAGTAGAGGGATTCTATTGGAATTTTCACTGATTGAGCTTAAGTCGTCTCTGGAAGGAATAACGATTTACAAGCATTTGTAAAGAGTAAATCTCCCATAGTAGTTTGAATGCACTTTATCATTCATAGGAAGGCTTTGGCGACAAAATTCCTGGGTAAATAATATCTTAACAGTTATCGAACTAGTTCATCGTATAGAAACAGGTACTTTAGAATCACAATGAACTCCTTCAGTGAATTGTATAGATATCGTATTATGGCGGATTCAACTTTTAAAATATCATATCTTTGAATACATTGGTCGTGGAAGTTTATTCACGACTCGCTGTACTTGCTGGAGAGTCTAGTTTTCAGAAAATTATGGGTATATACACTATACAGGATATTTCGCATGAATGTGGAGCAAGCATCTGTAATCTTGAGTTCATTCAGAGTTGTTGGAAGGTTCACATATACAGTTTCTTTCAACATAAGTACCCTGTAGGAGAAAATGTAAAGATGTTAAATGCTCTGACACAAGTGGCCACCAAGCGACAATACTGTCGGTCCCATACATCTGTTTAGAAAATGCAATAATCTCTTGCAACTACTGTATTATGAATAGATGTATCACCCAGTTGAGTTAAGTATAAATTCGTTCTTTGTTGAATTACAACATTTTTTTAAACCTTAGCGCAATAAATAACAATATAAACCTATTTGAATATAATAAGTAGCAGGGAATTTTAATTTGCAAGAAATTTAAAAAAATAAAATTAAAGGAAATGAAAATAATAAAAATAAGCAAAAACCGATTTTGAGAAAATTTTTAAATATGTTTTAAGAGTGGCTAAAATGAATACACGATAAGTTAAAAAAATTAATGTCTAAATTTCGACATTAAAAAACGCATTGTAGGAGACCATGTTTGATTTTGATGAAACTTGGTATCAAGACACATTGCTAATTTGAGGCCGATGAAGGTATTTATTTACCTACAAAAACTTGCAAAATGAATAATTTTTTTTTAATGAGTTCGTGAAAGTGTATAGAATAATAACCTGAAAAGTTTGCATTCCGCTCGGATGCAAAACAGAAAAAAAGTGAAAAAATCGTTTTTCACCCATTTTTTCAAAATTTTTAAATTAAGTCAAGCTGGGAAAAATAAAAAACACACATGGATATATCACGTATTCATGAACAAAAAATGTCCTAACAAAATTTACGGTATTCCCGGAAAAAAATAGTCAAGTAATGTTATAATTCGAAGCGGGATCCATGCGGAAGCGGTTGAATACGCATGACTGTGACACCGACGCACTGAATTACAGGTCACTAAATCAGTATTTGTTCAATTTATATCAGTGTTAGTTCATTTTAAAGATGGAAATTGTAGCTTTCCAATGCTTCTTTGTTTTAAACAATACAAGCAAAGGATGGATGGGAAAAATATACTTAGGTTAGGAACAGACAAATGATAGTTGGTTACTGATCACGATTTGAAGGTGTAATTCAATGCAGGTCGGGGTATTTGCCCGCTGAGTAGTTGTTTCCTTCAAATCCTATTTCATAAACAGTGAGTATAGCCCACTAAGGCTAGAGTTCGCCGCTCTTGGTCCAGTGACATTTGTTCGACGTATAGTAGCATCTGACCATATGAGAGTTTACCTCTCACCGTCACTTCATTTGATTCAGTTTGTATAAGACTAGCAAGTTGACCACTATCATTCGTCTGTTCCGTGACATATGGCATACTGAGGAGAACATAATAAGTTCGAAACCGGTCTATGTCTGGTTAGGAACAGACAAATGATAGTTGATTAACAAATTTTCAGGTGCGTGTTGAGAAATGTTATGTATTAAAAAACATGCCTCCTGTTGTTTCAAATACAGAATATCTACATTTCAGCATCGATAAATGCATTACTTATAAAATACTTTGTTACTATTTGTGCATAATATGATTATCTAATATTTCATACAAATATGATAGCCAGCTCCTGATAGCCAGCTACGGCTAATTTCCTGTGCCTGCAAGGCGGACTGCGGTGCCCGGTGCGAGTACAGGAACTCTGGTCTGAACTGCAGCATCATGCGCCGAAGCTGTAGAGGATCCAGCTGCACAAACAGCCAGTCGTGGATATGAATGATGATCCGGACGACCCTACTTCCCAGTAGATCAATAATGTCAATTGTCTAGCCGAATAAAGTCATTTTCTGAGTCTGGCAAGTTAAATTTCATTCAATAAATCTTATAAAACACCAATAATATATAAAAAGGAATTCGCAACTGGTCTCATCAGCGCAGCCAGGTGACACTCAAAGTGGCGTAGCTTCGTAACGGGTGACGCTACAGAGAAGGTAGACACACCAATGGAAAGCCCAAAGTGCGAAGAGAAATGTTTATTCAGATACGTTTTCCCCTCCGAGTGTTCATTTATCCGCAATGGAGCCATTTCGACATTTTTTCAATTTTTGAAGTTTTGAGAGTACTAGAACTGAAAATTATGAAAGAAATATCCATAGAACATGTGCAATACGAACGAATATGCTTCACCTAATCTTTTATGATCATTTCGACCCAAATCGGACTAGTGTAGTAGCCTTGTTGGATTGACGAGAAAAACGAAACGAAATTATTTTACCAGATGCGCAGCCTCCCACGCCCTTAATCCCCGCGATTGAAGTAGCTGACACCCGATTCTTCGATAAGCAATGAAAAAACAACCTGTACTGAAAAAATGAGCTTTGTTGAAATGATGTAATTAAAATTGACGCAGCCTCCCAGACTCACACGAAACCCCAATTTATTATATTAATATAATTTATGAATAGATATACTGCCTTAACTGATAATTGTATTTAGACTCCGGTAAACACTGAATTATGAACAAAAAATGTCGTAACAAAATTTATCGCTAAAGCCACGGTGCGTGCCCGCGCTTGTATACGCATGACTGTGAAACCGAATTACATGTCACTAAATCAGAATTTGTTCAATCTATATGAATGTTGTTTCATTTAAAAGGTAAAAATTGTAGCTTTCCGATGCTTTTTGTTTTAAACAATACAAGCAAAGGATGGATGGGAAAAATATACTTATATATATTATCACTCCCAAACTCAATCGTCGCATTAAAAAATTTAGAAAGAAATAAAAGCCCTTTAAAAAAATTCTTTTTTCATTGAGAACTGTTAAAAAGTATAATTTTGTGATAAATATATATATTGGAGGCTGTAACTTGTCGAGAAATTGACCCATTGGAAAAAATAAAATATCACTATTTCGGAAAACATGTATACTTTTCAAACACAAATTCGTTTACTTGTATGCATTTTTTCGAAAATATGATCAATCCCACCATGGTCAGAAACAGCGATTTTCACGATCCTATCCTTACAACACTCTATTGTTTTGAGAGGCGGTGGAGTCTTATTAGCTACAAACAAAACAGTTAAATTGGATGAACTTAATTTAGATTTTATTCATGATGCCGTCCCCTGTATAGATATAGTCGGAGCCAGAATGAAATTACGCCTATACACATTCTTTGTCTTTGTGGTTTATATTCCACCTGGTTTAAATATAACCTTTTACAATCAATTATCCGAGTGTCTTGAAACCCTCGAACATATTTGTGAAGGTGATATCTTCTCTGTTGGTGATTTTAATATTCCCGAGTATCATGATTGTTGCCTACGTAATATTTACACTGATCTAGCATTGCTATTAAAGGCTTTCTCTAATTTCTATGACCTGAAACAATATAATAATATACTTAATCAAAATAACAGGGTGTTAGATCTAGTCTATCCAATAAAAATTGGGATGTAAAATCTAAAGATGTACTACTTTCTGAAGATCTTCATCATCCCGCACATAACATAGGTATAATTTGTAATGTATCCGTGAAGGATAATGTATTTCCGCTGAACAATACTGAAACTTTTAATTTCCAAAAAGCGGACTTTTTAAATTGATATACTCATTTAAACTCACTTGATTGGACGTTTTTATCTGAGATTCAGGACTGTAACTTAGCATGTGAGAAATTTTATGAGCTGCTGTTTTTGAATTATATGTCCCCAAACACGTGTCACGCCCCAGAAAATACCCACCTTGGTATACAAACAATATTATTTTGGACATCAAGAAAAAAGCGATTCTGTGGAGAGATTATAAAAAAACATAACAATGCAAAGTCTTATGACGGTTTTAAACAGTTAAGAGCAAAAATAAGAATCGATGTTAATAACTCCTACAAAGATTATCTGAATGGATTACAAAATAATATTAAATCAAACGCGAAACAGTTCTGGTCCTATGTAAATTCCAAAAGAAACAGTGGATCTTTGCCTGATCATGTAATATATAACGACCGTGAATACAGAAATCCCTTAGACATCGTCAACGCTTTTGCCTCGTTTTTTCAAACTACATACCGAATAACGCTAATTGGAACCCTGGTAATGTACTTAGCAGAACAAATTTCACGCATATATATATGTTTAATGAAGTAAATGTTTTAGAAGCCTTACTAAAACTGAAGCCTAAGTTCACTAAGGGACCGGATGACATACCGGCTTTTATTATTAGAGACTATGCGTACGCTTTCGTTTACCCACTAACGATTATTTTTAATTTATGTTTAAAATCCGGTGTATTCCCAGATAGTGTGTCCAATTTTTAAAAAAGGAGATAAAAGCTACGTTGCAAATTATCGTCCTATTACGATAACTTGTAATTTCACCAAAGTCTTTGAAATTTATTTATATGACCAAATTTATAATAATGTGCGAGGGCAGATCAGTATATCTCAACATGGCTTTATAAAGGGTAGGTCAACAGTTAGGCAAACAAGTTGACGTTATATATACTGATTTTTCCAAAGCTTTTGACAGACTTGACCACGGTATTCTCCTACATAAACTTAAAGTATTCGGTTTTTCAGACTTGCTAACTTCCCTGCTATCATCTTTTTTAACTGAAAGGAACCAATATGTAGAATACCGTGGCTTTAAGTCTGATCAATTTCTAGCCACTTCCGGAGTACCCCAAGGCTCAGTGCTGGGGCCTCTATTATTTATTTTATTTATTAACGATTTAGTGACTTGTGTTAATGTCAACTGCCTGCTATATGCTGATGACATGAAATTGTATTATACTGTTGATACTGACGAGGATTGTGCGTTGCTCCAAAGTAATTTAAATTATGTTAATGACTGGTGTCTTCTAAATAATCTGCCTTTAAATATCGTCAAATGTAACGTTCCATCTTTCTGCAGAAAGAATAATGCACTGTTATTCGATTATGAGTTGAACGATACCGTATTAAATAGATCAGATGAGTTTAATGACTTGGGGGTTCTATTCGACTCGAAACTAAATTTTAACAAACATATAGTAAATATTGTTCTCTCTGCTTATAAAAGTTTTTAGTTTTGTGATTAGAAATTCAAGTGGTTTTGATGACATTGAATTATTAAATCTTCTTTATTCTGCATTTGTTAAATCCAGACTTGAATATGCCTCACTTATTTGGAATCCAGGATATAATAAATATTGTAATTGCATAGAGAATATACAACGGCGCTACCTAAAATTCGTTCCATACAAAATTGATCATGTATATCCCGCTGTTGGCTTCGAACATGGACAGTTGCTAAATAGATTTGGTTTTCTTAGTTTACACGACCGCAGGAAACTTTGTTCTCTTTTGTTTTTGCACAAGTTAATCTTTAATCTTATCGATTGCCTTAACATCTTGAATATGTCAAATTTTCATGCCCCCTCTTTTGAGACGCGTAATCATAAAACATTTTATCTTCCCACTCCATGAACAAATGCTCTGATGTTCTCTCCCTTATTTTTTATGTGTAACACTTACATGTCAATTGAAGGACAGCTTGATATATTTTACTCGAGTATTTCAAGTATTAAGTGTATCTTTTCGTAGTAATCTGTAATTTTATTTTAATATGCTTTCAATCTGTTAGTGTATTATGCATGTATATAATCTGTTCTTTTTTCTTTTTGTCTGTTTGTATATTATTTACTATTAGGTTATAAATTATTGTATTGTGTTTTTTTTCTCACCCCTTAATTGGTTTTTACTGTGGGGTGGTGTAAATAAATAAATAAATAAATAAATATAAATTTTGAAACTTTTCCAATACATTAATAAATGTATAAGAAATCCATTGGATATAGTTGAAATGAGGATAGGTGTACCTATAATAAATATAATACAGTAGATGCAGGTAAAAATTCATTGGGGTTACGGCGCGACAGATCTGCTTCGATCCTGCGGCTGTGGTGTGTGTGTGTGTGTATGCGTTCATTTTTCCTCCATACTCACTATTTATTCTCCTATTCACTAAGAAAAATGTGTAATCAGAAAGAGAAAAAAGCTTTATTTTACTCCTTAGAGCAGCTAAGAATTTTTAAAGGTTCCATATTATGCATTTAACCGTACGCTTGGCCGCGCAGAGTGACAAAGTTACTCCACTATTTTCTTCCAGGAATACTGTGGCTTTAGCGATAAATTTTATTACATTTTTTATTCACACGTGGTCTATCTGCCTGTATTTTTTATTTTTCCTATCTTGAGTTGATTTCAAAATTTTCAAAAAATGGATGAAAAAAATATTTTTTTACTTTTTTATTGTTCTGCATCCGATCGGAATGTAAACTTTTCAGGATATTATTCTGTACACTTTCACAAACTCATTAAAAAAATATATTCATTTTGCAAGTTTTTGGAGTTTTCACTATAAATATCTCTGTCGTCTGGGCTACTTGTGAACGGAAAACGAACAATTTCTTCTGAAACGTGAACAGTATTTAATTCAGTTTTTAATTTTATGGTAGTAATTAACTAACAATTTTGTTTTAGTTTTAGCGCTTTTCAATTTTCATTGCTATAACCTCCAGTAGAAGGAACCGGGTAGAAAGATATTCACTATCCAGGCTGTCTGTGGTAAGAAAATATGGAACGCTTCGGATGAGTTTCCCGTTTTTTTTTTGACAACTTTGATATTTGTTTTGTTTGTTGAAATTTAAACTATTTACAATCTATATTTATCATGACCATTCCTTTTTCGTTTGCACATTCAGCGCCATGGCGGACATCGGTGTCTGATAAGCTATAGCTAGATCAGGCCATAGCGGTACCGATGTCCGCCATACTTACCCATTAGTATTGGTTAGCGGACACTCAAATTCGAAGAGTTCTTGTCATTAATTACCGGCCATGCCATATAATAGCGTATATATATCATAGGTTCTTAATAAAAAAATTTGTTTAGATTTTGAAAACTGTGTCCGCTATTGTGACCGCTGTGCCCTGCTGAGAATAACTTAAAATTATGTGTATTCTAGGGGCCAGGGCGGACACACTATTATATCAGTAAGAAACTAGATTATATAAACAAACATTTATTACAGGTATTACAAAAGAAATATAAACTTACAACTTTACAAACAAAATATAAACTTAAAAAACTATTCAAAATCAAAAATATGTCAAAATATCAGAATAAAATCATATACTATTTATAAAAAATAAAATGAAACTATTTATTGTGGGATGCGTTAAAACATTCCAAACAATACCGCGGTTGATCTGGACAGGTTTTACAAAAGGTGGTGACTTTTCTAACCTTGGTTTTTGGAAATTCATTGTTTAGTTTTTTTTAGTTTTTTTTTTTATAAGAGAAGTGTCTACTTTGTTAATCTATTTAAAGTGCGTATTATGCGGAATTCCGATGCATACTAAATAAGAATAACAAATGGCATGTCAATCCGTATCGAGAGCATAGCGCGGTGTCCGCCCATTTATTTGTGTCCGCTAAAGTGACCGCTGCGACCTTGGAAGTTAACCAATTTTTCGATAAATGTGTCCGCTATGGCCTGGTGTAATAGAAAATATGCATTTTTTTGGTACAGGGCCAGATTAGACACCGGTGTCCGCTGAGCTTGTCTTGAGGGTGGTCCCGTGCGTAGATTCAACAGTATTCGCATGGCGCTGAATGTGTTAATACGAGTTTCCTTGTCTCTATTTTAATAGTTTTTAAACTTTTCATAAATAAATCATAAATAAATAAATAAACTATAACTAGGAACAACATAAAGTAAAAATAAGATTATTAAAAACATCGAGAACCTACCAAAATTTCATCTCAAAACCCTGGTGAATGTGGTGCCTCACCGGATGAAACAGCTGATCACAGCGGTAAACCTAGAAGTTATTTAAGGTGACCGGCTAGATTTGAAATGGCTCGGTGGGAACCGGTTGAAATCGGTGTACTCACCTGTGAATATTGAAAAGTACTATTATTGAAATTAACATGGACCAAAAAACTACCAACCAAGCATACCATAAATAGGCAACGAAAAAAAAAATAACAAATTTTTGATCCCGTAGAGCGAATTGAATAACTAACCATTTATTACTTCCACATTCAGTGGAAATATAGTATGAAACGTCGAGATTTTAAGATTAAGCAAAAAAAATTCTGTCTCTCTGTCTGTAACTTTTTTTGTGCACAAGATTACTCTGGAACCGTTTAAGATATTGACTTGAATTTTGGTACACGTATGTATTTTACCGAGATCTGGAACTAGATTATCTTTTCATCTTATTCCTTTGAACAGTTGGAGGGTAAATTGGGATAAACAGGTAAATCAAGCAGGTAAAAGTCCATAAAATTGGTATTTGGTATATACAAGAGAAGCTAATGTCTCAAAAAAATTTTTGGCATTAGCCACCCACATTTACTACCCTCACCCTATTATAAAAGGGGCTGAAAAAAAAAATGTGATTTGGCGTGTGTACAAGAACCAAAGGCCGCAAAATATTATTTTTTACTTCATCCATTCCCACTACCATCCCTCTATCACTACCCCCATCGATGTGGGATATCGTTTTATGAGTTTTTGGGATAGATGATTTCAAATATTATATTATTAAAGTTCCATGGACAATTATTTCCACATACAAAATATTTTCGTTGTGAGAGACTTCGGTAGCAAATCTGGATGTGGAAGTAGTAATTCCTTGGGCAGCGGTTTTTTTAATTTGAAAGCAGAATATTTAATCAAAATAATTGTTTTATTTAAAAAAACACACAAATTTAACCCAATCAATTAACCTAACCTACCTACAACTGATGTTAAAAGACAATATTTTAGGTTAACTTTTCCTAACTTTAAAGACAAAATGAATGTGGCAACATCGAAAGGTGAAAAAGTATTTATTTTTATTAACTGTAAAAGTATATGACAAAAATCCATACCTCAATCGACTTGTAAGTAAGCATAGAATAAAACAATAATAAATGAAACTGTAACATCCGCTTATCTTTGCAGTACTTATAACGCACCAGCGCCAGCGCACAACTATTTTTTGTCTTTTTGCTGATAATTCATTTAGATTGAGTTTACGTTTAAAACGAAAAATAGCAGGAATCCGAAAATAATTTACATTATCACGACTTTTGTGTTACCAGAATTCACCACACAACGACATAACGGTATAATTTAAACAAATATTCGTATTATCAGCATAAATTAACACTTAGTATAAGAATAATAAGAATGTTTACACCACAGCAGCCATTTTGTTTTGATAGCGACAGCGTGACAGGTTTATTGAATATCGATGAAATTAGTCCAGTAGGTAGGTATTTAAGTTGACTAAAATAAGTGAGACTCAAAGGTTTAATTTTTTTAATTATATGGATTCCCATTAATCCAAGCAACGAATGCTCAAAAAAAGTTGTAGAGGGAAATGTTAGGGACATAAAATTTGACTCCGGAACTTTGTTTGGACTAGTCTGGAGATGAACATATCAAAAGTCACACTCCTAGGTGGTGAGCGGGGGGAAGGGAGACACTTTAATGGTCCCATTTTTGAGTTTTTCGTTTATATCTAGGAAATTATGCGTCGTAGCGGCTTGACAATTCTATACAAAATTGAAGCTGACGAAATTTGCTTCAGGAATCATTACTTACATTTGTGATATGTTGTTCTGTTCTCGAGACATCCACCCTCGAAATTGCGGAAACCATTTTTTTCGCCTCATGTTAAAAAATTTAAAAATTGAATGCTCTACAACTTCTTTTCTCACGAGTTTTTCGTGGGAACATTTGAAGAGTTATCTTAACATATAGAGCAAAAAACGTGAGGCGAAAAAATTGTTTTCCGCAATTCCCGAATTTTGAGGGCGGATATCTCGAGAACAGAACAACATATTAAATGTAAATAGAGATTCTTGTAGCAAATTTTGTCAGATTTAATTTTGTATAGAGTGGTCAAGCCGCTACGACGCATAGTTTCCGAGATATAAGCGAAAAACCAAAAAATGGGACCTCTCTCCCCCCGCTCACCACCTAGGAGTGAGGACTTTTGATATGTTCATCTCCAAACTAGTCCAAACAAAGTTCCGAAGTCAAATTTTCTGTCCCTAACATTTCCCTCTAAACCCTTTTTTGAGCATTCGTTGCCTGGATTAAATATATCGACAAATGTAAGTAGTGATTCTTGTAGCAAATTTTGTAAGCTTCAATTTTGTATGGAATAGTCAAGTCGCTACGACGCACGCATAGTTTCCGAGATATAAGCGAAAAAACAAAAAATGGGACCTTTAAAGTGCCCCCCTCCCCCCCGCTCACTACCTAGAAGTGGGGAATTTTCTGTCCCTAAAATTTCCCTCTATAATCATTCGTTGCCTGGCCTACATGTCAAGTAAAATAATAAAATATATATTTAAATTATTTGAAAATACGTTATTGCCTATTTATTTCTGAGTAATTTGTAAAACGCCTCTGATTTAAATTTTTTTAAATGAGATTATTTATTAGTTGAAACGATGTAATTTTCAATTTATGATTAGGTTTGCAAGATACTTCGTTGGTTTCAATTTCCATTGTACAATTCTCCTGCTGAGCATAGTAAGGAGGCGCACTAGACAAGAATTAATGATATTAACGGACTCGTCGAGGGTCCAATTATGGTGCAAAAAGTAGCGACAGTTAACTGATTCAGTTCGGTGATAAAAATGAAAAATGAATGTATAGCAGAAGGTAGTCGGACAGTTTCAAAAACTACTATATTTTAATGTAGTTTCTAAACTCTTACGGTCATTTTTCTTAAAGATGTGACATCACCACAATTTTTTCTAATAATAGGAAAATGTATGAAAAATATATTTTCGTAAAGTTAATCGAGCTATGTGGGATTAGAGCCATTAATTTATTATTTTTCTATTTATTTTCCAGCAGAAAGCTTTATATTTCCAACTAGGTGATTTCAGTAAGAAATCATGTTTTATTATTTCAGTTCCTTTTACTTCCACACCCAGTGGAAGTATAGTAACCCAAAAAAAAATTTAATTTTTTTTTTATTCAAATAGGCTTAGAATGTCATGAAACGTCGAGAATATAAGTTTGAGCAGAAAATGTCTGTCTGTCGATCGACCTCTCTGTAACTTTTTTGTGCGCACGATTACGCTTGAACTAGAAATTTGGTACACGTATGTATTTTAACGGGATCTGGAACTAAATTGTATTTTAATCCTATTCCGCTGAAGGGTTGGCGGGGGGGGGGTGGTAAATTGAGGTAAATAGGTAAATCAAGTAAGTAAGCGTCCATAAACTTGGTATTTAGTATATATATAATACAAGCTAAAAATTTGGCTTTAGCCACCCCCATTACCACCCTCACCCCATTATTAGGGGGGTGAAAAACATAAAATTGTGATTTAATGTGTGTACAAGAACCAAAGGCCTCAACTTTTTTTTTACTTCATTCACCTCCACTACCACAACTCTACCACCATCCCCACCCCCGCTACCAATGTAGCATATCGTTTTATGGGTTTTAGATCACATGTATGAGTATGATACACTCATAAAATGTTGAATCACGGATTCCAACCAAAAATTTAAGTTAATTATGTCTTTTATTTTGATATTTTCATATCATTGTAGACAAATCATGTGTGTAATTCGAGCGCAAAATATCTTGTCGCTCTCGAGTGTTTGACACACTTCGCTTCGAGTCGCACGTCGACAATGTCCTGCGACAATGTGGCATTTTGCGTTTTTAATACACAAAAAGCTATTATACCATTGTGTTAGTCATTAGAATGCTAAACGACTTTTATACAGTCCCTCGGTCTATCTGTCCGTGCGCCACATTTCTTGTAAGCACAATGACTAAAGAATTAAAAGTCCGATTGTATTGAAATTTGGACAGTTTAGTGTTAGCTAGAGGAAGAACTCTATTGTTTCGAAAAAAATTGATCAATAAATATAAAAGTTATGAGATATTTTAAGAAAAAAATGTAAATAAAAAGTGTTGTTAGAATACTATGTAGAATGTTTAACAATTATATAAAAACTTCAGTAAACTCGCGAATAGGCTTTACATCTTGTTCTTTGTACAAAATAAATACATCCGGTGTTCAAAAAATTGGTTAAATCTGTTATTTATACTATTGGAATTTGCTTCGTTTGTGTGGTGCCACATCACAACTGTGGCCGGATAAAAAATATAGACGATATAGTCGTAGCACTACACAAAAAAAACGTTTCAAATCGTGATAAAAGCAAACCGCTTGGCAGAAAGTTTACTTACATATAATAGGTCGATTTGGCCTGCAGCACCTTATCAGGCGTCAGATTCAAAATGGCGGAATTTTTAGAACTGCGCTGCTTAGCTTTTTTCCTATGGGACTAATAGGATTAAAATCAAATAAAATACCAAATCTGAACTTCTATAATTTAAAAGCTAAGCGATTTCAAAAAAAAAAAATCCAAAATGACGTAGTTTCTCACAAAATGGCGTCTTTAAAAAAAGATACATAGCATTTTAAGATGTTTAGTTTTAATATATTATGTAATACACCGTATTCAATACTATTAACTATGAATTGAAATAAAATATCTGTACAGAATTTTAGGTGACTATTCAAAATGGCGGCGTGACTAAGTCTATAAAGCAGGAATATAGATATAATAAGAAGGATAGTATTCCTTAGTCTTCCAAATCTTCTAAACTACAAAATAAAAAAAAAACAAAATAAAAATGAATGAAAATATTTAAAAGTACTAACTTTTAAATTATGTTGTTGGTGCATATGTCTTTGCAGGAAGTACATTGCAGAGTACATGGAAGGCCACTTCTTTTGCATTTACAGCGGTTACTGCTGCATCCAGTTTTACAAGATCATTTAGCTAGCTAGCTCTGGACAAGTCTACCATAAATTTGGAAGAACAGACCATATATGAGTCCAACCAAGGTTAAAAATACGCGTTAAATATTTACTTCGATATATTTTCGGTATGCCAATCGTAGTGTAGTGGGTAGTGGTGGTCTTGAGATATATATTTTTGAGTCGAACAGAAACAAATTTTTCGCATGTGGATAATAGGGAATTAGCCCGAAACTATTAATGGGTAAGTATACAATCTTTTTTTAATAATTTTAATAACATCTACACATAAAAACAGTTGACCCGTATTTTTTATTTTATTTTTTATATAATGTCTTATAGTAAAAAAAATTATGAAGTTTAAACTATGTTTAATCGGTTAGATATTGCCGCCAATTTTCGGGCTATTCTATTGGCTATGACGTAATAGCATAATCACCAGATTCTAATTTGTGCTTGAACAGAGAAACGAGTGCTACGTTGCCATATTTCGATAAATAATGTAAGATATTCTGTACTGCTATACGGAATCCTCTGTAATATTACAATTCTATATTAGCAAGTTATCAATCAGCATTAAAAATATATAAAATATTTACTTGGTGGGTATTTGAAACAGTGTTAAAAATTAATATTAAAATTTTTTCAGATAGTGCAGTTGTGCACATTCTTTTTTAGAAATGTGGCAACGTGCCTAGTTAGTGTCAAATGTAAAATTCCCCTGTTTTAGAGGTTATTACGCTATTACGTCACAAAATATCCGGAAAACTACCTTATTTTAAACTTTGTTTCGAATCCACCCTGATTTGAAGCATATTCATTTACAATAAAACCAATAATAGTCGGTAAAATTACCTTGAAATTATATTTATAACATTTTGGAGAGTCATACTATAATACTATATTATTAATATTGTCGTTTTCGTTATTACCTATTAGCCCATTAAAATAGGATTAAATGCCGTCATCTTGAATCTTATATAGTGTACTATTATTATTTTTAATATTATTATTTTTGTTATTATTATTTGATTTCAAAGTATATTTATTAAGTTAATCAATTAGAAAACATTTAAAATCAGTACTTTTCAAAATACGCCGCCATTTTGAAATTGACGCCACTTGAAATAAGGTGCTGCGGGTCAAATCGATTGTTTATGTATATAGACCGCCTGTACCAAGTGACTTGCTTCTATCATTATTTGAAACATTTTTCCTATATTTGTGTTGTACCACTACGACTAATAACAGTATTTTCGATAGAAATTTTATAATATTAATCATATTTACGATTTTTGCTGTTGAAGGCATGGAAAAGAAAGACAGTCTATATAATTTTAGTAAAGTAAAACAACAAAATGTATCAATAAATATTTTGTTAAATAATAACAACAATTATTTTTTATTTATTTGCTTTAATCATGATTATATAAGACATATTATTTAGGTATTAAGAGAATCACAACCTACACACTTCTTTATTTATTATGAAATTACCTACTTTCTGTATATTGTCGACCTAATCTGAAAACGCTAATATACTAGTTAGGTAAATATTTGAAACACTCATTATTGGAGAATCAATCAAAACAACTACTCTTCTAGGTAATACTGACGAAGTATTGAATTATATGATAGAATTCCTATCATCTCTTTGGTAACATCAGCCTTTGGAGAGCGTCCTCTTCACCTCTTGCCATTTGATTTCCCTGAACTATCAACCGTTCTATATTGTCCTTCCTCTGGTTGATGTGGCCAAAAAATGAGAGGATTCGGGAGAATACGATACTGGAGAATCGGTTTTAGGGACGTATTTCTTGGCGAATCAAGATATTAGTGCGATGGAGGCTGTTCAGGGATTTCGTAACAAACTTCTCTAGATCCACTTTTAGAAAGCATAAATATGCTGTCTGTCTGCTTCCCTAATGGTCCAGAGGCTTAAAGAAAGATGGATAAAACCAGGGCGTTAGCAAGTCTGATTTTTGTGCGCCTCGTGATATCTGTCATGCCAAATTTTGGTCATGTAGCAAGTTGCCGATCTTGCCGTCTGTATTCTTCGCCGAATTTTATATTTGCAGTCGCCAGTATTCTCCACAAGGGCTCTAAGGCATGCCATCTTGTTTGCCACCTCACAGTCACCTATCCTTACTATGTTTATGTGGTATCATTTGCTCGGTCTACAATCATAATTTTCGCTTTGTTATGGTTTACACTTAGACCATACATTAGCAGAGTTTATTGTCTGAAGCCTACCTAATAGATATATGAGCTCCTCCTCGCTTGCTGCATATCGCCAAATCTTAATTTAGAAATCTTGGTTCTGCCTATATCTACTCCACCGTGCCAGTAATAAATAGCAGATGTTTGGATGTCCCTATCTCCAATAATACAGTCCACAGTTTGTAAAATGCCACATTGTCAAAAGCCTTACGGCAGTCTAAAAATAAAGGTAAATAAAGTTACATAGGCCTTCTCATTAAATTTTCGCAAATTCAGTATATGGGACCGCGTACTATAATAATGCTTACTCAGGTGGTATTTGCCCCGACACACAGTGGGAAAAATATGCCCTTTTTTGGACAAAAATCTGCCGACAGTAGAGATTTCAATCAAATAAAATAAAATAATGGCAAATTCTCTTAAGACATTGCACTTTAGAGTAGTGCTGCGGCAAAGTGGCTTTGGATTAACCTAACCTAAAAGTCGCAAATATTACTTCCACATCCAGTGGAAGTATAGAAACGACAAAAAAATTTAAAAAAATTCTATTGTTCAAATATGCTTAGAACGCCATGAAACGTCGAGATTTTAGGTTTGAGCAAAAAAATGTCTGTCGGTCTGTCAGTAACTTTTTTGTGCGCACGATTACTCTGGAACTGTTTAAGATATCGACTTGAAATTTGGTACACATATGTATTTTAATGAGATCTGGAACTAGGTTATATTTTCATCTTATTCCGTTGAATGGTTGTGGGGTAAATTGGCGTAAATGGAGGTAAATAGGTAAATCAAGCAGGTAAGAGTCCATAAAATTGGTATTTAGTATATACAAGGGAAAGCTAATGCCTCAAAAAAAATTTTTGCATTAGCCACCCCGAATACTACCTCCACCCCATTGTAAAAGGGGGTGAAAAAGATTATTTCATCGTAGATGACCATTCGAAAGTTTATTTTAAAGAGGCAGATTAAATGATGTATTTATTAGAAATAAATAGAAAATTTTTTAAAATCCTGTACATAACCTCAAAATTTGCCAAAAATTCATTTTTTAAATAACCTAAAATATTTCAAAATCCTGACAGGATGGGCCTATTCTGAGGCCAGATTCGGATTCAGCGCGAAAAATTACTTCGGAAATTGGATAATGTTAGGTTAAAAGAAATTGAGGCCTTTGGTACTTGTACACATACTAAATCACATTTTTTTTCTCACCCCCTTTTATAATGAGGTGGAGGTAGTAATAGAGGTGGCTAATGCCAATTTTTTTTTTTTGAGACATTAGCTTCTCTTATATATACTAAATACTCTGGAACCGTTTAAGATATCGACTTGAAATTTGGTACACATAAGTATTTTAACGAGATCTGGAACTAGATTATATTTTCATATTATTCTGTTGAAGGGTTGGGGGATAAATTGTGGTAAATGTGGGTAAATAGGTAAATCAAATAGGTAAGAATCCATATAAGTGGTATTTAGTATATATAAGAGAAGCTAATGTCTCAAAAAAAATTTGGCATTAGCCACCTCCATTACTACCATATTATAAAAGGGGGTAAAAAAAAATGTGATTTAGTATGTGTACAAGAACCAAAGGCCTCAATTTTTTTTTACTTTATTCAGTTTTAACCCTAACATTATCCAATTTTCGAAGTAAATTTTGGCGCTGAATTCGAATCTGGCCTCAGAATTTGCCCATCATGTTAGGATTTTGAAATATTTTAGATTACTTAAAAAATGAATTTTTTGGCAAATTTTGAGGTTATGTAGGTATAGGATTCAAACAAATTTTCAATTTATTTCTAATAAATACATCATTCAATCTTCCTCTTTAAAATAAGCTTTCATATGGTCATATACGATGAAATAAATTTTTTCACCCCCTTTTATAATGGGGTGGGGGTAGTATTGGAGGTGGCTAATGAAAAATTTTTTTTGAGACATTAGCTTCTCTTATATATACTAAATACCAATTTTATGGACTCTTACCTGCTTGATTTACCTATTTACCCCCATTTACCCCAATTTACCCCACAACCATTCAACGGAATAAGATGAAAATATAACCTAGTTCCAGATCTCGTTAAAATACATGCGTGTACGAAACGGTTCCAGAGTAATAGTGCGAACAAAAAGTTACTGACAGACCGACAGATATTTTTTTTGCTCAAACCTAAAATCTCGACGTTTCATGACATTCTAAGCTTATTTGAACAATAAAATTTTTTAAAAATTTTTTGTCATTTCTATACTTCCACTAGATGCGGAAGTGATATCTGCGATTTTTAGGTTAGGTTAATCCAAAGCCACTTTGCCGCAGCACTACTCTAAAGTACAATGTCTTAAGAGTATTTGCTATTTCTTTAAATTAATTTGATTGAAATCTCTACTGTCGGCAGATTTTTGTCCAAAAAGGGGCATATTTTTCCCACTGTGCGACAGATAATTCTGAAGTGTAGATTGCTATACAGCATTATTTTACTGGCGTGTGATATTAGTGCCAGAAATCGTTATCACAGAGGTCTGTCGCTTCCTTTTTATGTAGTGGCACGAAGATTGAGATTCTCCAGTCATCGGGCCAGACTCACGTTTCCCAAATTCCTTGGCATAGTCTATGAAGGATTCCCACTCCGTCATCACCAACTAACTTAAGCATCTCAGCTGTGATATTATATAGCTGCCTCCACATCCGATTTAAGTGCTGAAGGTTCGTGTTCGTAGTTCTGTTATCAGTCATCTTCTACCTCGGGATGGTCTCTTTCACAGTATTGGTGCTAAATCTCAACAATCCGTTCCTTATCAGTTCTTAGAGTGCCGGTGGGGTCCTTAATTGGCCACGTTTTAGGTTTAAATTTATGTGAAATCACTCTCGCACTGTTCGAAAAAGATCTTTATAATGGGGTCATTTAGTCAAATTTCATGTTTCACTTTTTAGTACGTTTATGCGAAATAATAGTCGAATAATTATAACACTGAAAATTTGAGGTCAATCCGATAAATAGTTACAGAAATATACTGCTTTAAACATGAACCGCCGCGCTGAAAGTGCTGACGTCATTTAAGTATGTCTTGAAGTTGCGTTTACGTTGTTAGAACCCGGTGATTTGTCTATCTATCTCAGATGTACTTGATTATGGTGATTTGCAGACTATTGGCGTATTTTAACACAAAAGTATGCAGCATATAAGTGTCGAAAAGAGGAGAATGAAAATGCAACTAGGATTGATGATGTAACGCAGCGTCAGTGTTCTAGATTATCTTAAAAGCCTATAGAGATCCGTAAATATTCTGTTTTTTTGCATTTCGTTCTAAAATTAGGAGATCTTTTAGAAAATGTAATAAAAAAATAGCTAAATGAGCCCAATATTGTCGTCAGCATGTGACTAGTTCTTTACTGAAATCTTGCAAATAGGAATTCTTATCTCTTCTACAAATAGTCTAAATTCTTCGCGTCAGTCTGTTATATTCTTCCGATTCGGTGAGTTTTATATTTCATTATTACATAAAAAAATCTTTCGAGTAAATGTAACAATGCCATTCACAAAATGAAGGACTGGTAAAAAAATAACACCATTCACTTAAATCAAAATGAAACTACTTTAATGATTTTTAGCAAAACTTTTAATACCGAATCAGTCTAGATGCCAAATCTTTACAAAATTCTAAGTAACAAAATTTCTAGGATTAACAATTCAAAAAACCATGTCGTGGTAGGTCCATATTGATGGCTTGGTTACTAAATTAAATAGCGCAACCCATGTCTGCTAATTTATAACAGATGTCACTGGAATCTTTAAAAGTATATTTCCTTGCCCATATACAATCTTACTTGCACTATGGCCTTGTGTTTTGGTGTGCGGATTTATACAGCCACAGATTATTTTCAACCCAAAAAAAATATATACGGTGTATGTTAGGATTACCTAATCGTACACCATGCAAACCACATTTTATTGCTTTAGGTATATTATCCCTACCTTCTTTGTATATTTACCGCCTAGTAAACTTTGTTAATTAAACATGCATTTCTTTGTAAAAAACCGCTGCCCAAGGAATCACTACTTCCACATCCAGATTTTCTATCCAAGTCACTCGCAACGAAAAAATTTTGTATGTGGAAATAATTGTTTACGGAACTTTAATAATATAATATTTGAAATCTTCTACCCCAAAAACCCATAAAACGATAACCCATATCGGTAGTGGGGTGGGGTGGTGATAGGGGGATGGTAGTGGGGTGGATGAAGTAAAAAAATATTTTGAGGTTTCTGGTTCTTGTACACACACTAAATCACAATTTTTTTTCACATAATAGGGTGGGGGTGGTAATAGAGGTGGCTAATGCCAAAAATTTTTTTGAGACCTTAGCTTCCCTTGTATATACTAAATACCAATTTTATGGACTCTTACCCGCTTGATTTACGTATTTACCCCAAATTTTCCCCAATTTACCCCCCAACCCTTCGACGGAACAAGATGAAAATATAATCTAGTTCCAGATCCCGTTAAAGTATATAAGTGTACCAAATTTCAATTCAATATCTTAAACGGTTCCAGAGTAAACGTGCGCACAAAAAAAGTTACAGACAGAAAGTTTTTTTCATTTAAACTTAAAATCTCGACGTTTCATGACATTCTAAGCCTTTCTGAACAATAAAAATTTTTTAAAATTTTTTTGTCGTTACTATACTTCCACTGATTGTGGAAGTAAAATAATGAAATTAGTAAGAGAACTACTAGAGGTAGTAGTGACTTAAGGATACCACCACATTCCACAAGTACTTATCAAAAAAATGTAAACTATAGAGCTGTTAAAGCCTATAACAGCTTTCTTTTCGAATTTAAGACTATTCTAAGCGATAATAGGTATATTTAAAAGCAAAACTAAACAATTTTTTATAAGTAAACGTTTTTACTCATTTAACGAGAATATTACCCGACAAGACTAGAATATTTGTAATACTGGATATTGAAATTTTAGATTCCACCTTTCTGTACATGTTAGATTATATTTTGACGATAGCAATGTTCTTTTCCTTGCGAATTTATGGTAATAAAGATTTATTATTATTTTTATTTAAAAAATATTAAAAAATGAGTTACTTTACATATTTAGCCGTCTGCCCTCAACTCAGAATCGTGGAGCCAGTCCGCCTCCGGTATTTTCGTATTTTACGTGATATAAACAAGTTTGTTATTTACAGCATATGTTTTGTAGGAGTTATTGTAATTTTTTTGCACACATTTAATAGTGTTTACAGTATCATTTTATTCTCATGAGTATTATATTTATACAATACCTTTCACTTTTAATTTAAAAGATAGAGGGCGTCAAAACACGAATGTTAAGAAACTGTTTTAAATGAAACAATAATTTATTCATTTTAAATTGCAATGTTGTCTATTTAAATTTTAAATGCACCATTACTGCATTCTAGCAAATTTATCAAATAATCTTTTAAGATATTTGCTCGAATAGATCAAACAAGCAGTTATTATGTACTTGCACGTTTCAAGATGTGATACAACAATAAAACTGTTCGTGATTTCACGTAATTTAATACGAAAATAGGACAAGGAATACACATTTACGATTTGATAAATCCTGCAATTTATGTGGTCACAGCATTACACTCGTGGGAGAGCTTAAAACATAATAACGGTCGTTAAGATAAATGTTTGTTTTTGGAATCATTGTTAAAATTGTTGGCTGTAATGTACGTAACAAAATATTGTTCACCTTTAGCTGGTTACGTATATTTCTTTTTAATTTAGATAATTGATTTAAGAAAGTGTAACTGTAAGTATACAAAAATTTCTAAATGAGGTATTTGAATTCATATACTAGAGTTCGATAGGCATTGGTGCAACTTCCCTGAAACATACCGCCAGGCTGGATATGTCTATGCTGAATTGAATTTGCATTAGGCTTGTTGATAGCAACAAGGGCCACGTGAGGCATGGTACAGGAGTGTAGAGAGAGTACAGGAGTGTAGGATAAGTAGTGTAGGTGTTTGTGCGTGAGGTGAGTCATTGCATTGTATCGTGATGCTCCTCTCTTTGTAGTTTTACTTCTAGAGTTCTTCCTCTTCTGTTTCGTTCGTTTCTGATTCCGACAGGGAATATAGGGAATATATCATTGTAATTTTTTGTATTCATTTTTCCCTTACAATTCGTTCCCAGTGTGCTTGGTCACTTCCTAGTTTGGCCATGATCCTCTCAATTATTGTTATCCACATTTAGCATAGTCTCCTTATTTTTAGTTCGATGCTGTTCAGTATTAGCGCTTTCTTTAGTAAATGTGTTGAATTCCTTCCTTGGGCATATCCTCATTGCGTACATTTCTATACTTTTTGTAATTATTTTTCCTTCTATTAATGTTGACGTATTATGTCATTGCTTTATTATTATTGTCTTATAGTTGAATGATATTCCTCTCAGCTCTTCTCAGACTGTTTTTGTTGCCTTTGGTCGTTGCCGCGTTTTTCACCTCACATATCATTGTTGGCAGTATGATGACTCTGTATTGTACTGTATCCGTCCCTTGTTCAATGCTACGAGTTGTCAAAAATAGATTATTGTGTTGTTAAAAAGCACAAAAAAAGAAACTGAAGAGCGCTCAGTAGCACCAGAAAGAGATACTGATACACGACACTTTAAAAAAATAATAAATTTAACGTCAGATGGATTGTACCTCAAATTAGACAGTCAAGAGCACTAGACTGTCTAAAACCAGAGCAACAAGAATGTTTGCAATAGTGTAAACAGATCTCTCCCAGTAGTCGGTTCCTGTGAGTATGAAATTTGGTTGGCAAATAAAAAGAAAAAAACAGCAATTGAAGGAAAACCAAATTATACAGCCACAGCTAAGGTAATAATGTTCCAAAACACACATAAGACTAAGCTTCGTAAAATACCAGAGTGTAGACAAATATACGTAGACCAATGTAAAAGTGGGACCAAAACCATAAAAAAGTACATGTAAACGGTAAGGAAAGGATTTCACATTCCCCAAAAGATAGGCCAAAGGAAATAGAAGGTAAGTCAAAAGAAACAGCCCTGTAATAAAAAAGAACCAAGGTTACCAGTCTATTCCAATGTTACATTTGAGACATACCTGAGATGTAGGGTGGGCTAAATGAAGTCCTTGCTATTGAATCGTACCCTGAAGTCTTCCAGTGGAAAGCACCATTCTTCATGTAGGAAAACGAGAATAAAATAAAGTAAACAATCAAGATATTAAAAAAATTAAACTCACTGCTTCAGAAGATATTTTATTTAATTGCCTTAGTTATTTTAACGTGCTGGCGAAGTTTAGCTAATGCTACTCCACTACTTAAACAGGACGGCGAGATGAGATACTATAAGTAACTTTCTTTTACAATTAAATGCAACAGATTTGCCCGAATGCCAGAATACCGAATAACAATGACCTTTATAATTTGAATATAATACCAATAATTGATGATCAAATCTGGCAATTTTCAATTAAGAGAACAAAAGGTAGGTATCTATTAATAATTACTATCCCTAAATGTATAACCAAGAATATTTTAACCGACCTAGGCATGTGCTGGAAAATAAAAACTACTTAGATTTCATAGTCCGAAAATGTTAAAACACTATTACCACTGTGAGTCAACCAGTCATTTATCGAAAAGTGACAAAATGACCTGAAGGAGGCACTTTCGCTGTCGAAGTTGAATATTATGAAATATACGTTATAGCTTGGGAGATAAACAAAGATATATACAGAATGAAAGAAAAATTACTAAATATGAAAATAGACTGTAACATCACCTAAAGCACCTAAACCTTCAAATGTGGAATGGCAAAATTCACATTAATAATATACATTCAGTAGATCTGGAGTTTAGACAGATACAGTGACACAGCCTTTTATACTATGTAGTGCTGTGCATCTTTTGGGTATAATTTAATCGACGATTTTTTAAGTGAAAAATATGTCAGTGACACCTCATTTGAAAGATATCCACGAGGCCAATCTAATCCACGATATAAAAAAGGAATAAAAATTCGGATATTGAATTTAGTGACATAAATTACCCACAGAATATGAAAAAAATAAGGGTAAAAATTTAACTATTCGGGTAAATTTTTGATTTTTTAAAATATGTTCTATTAAAAATCGCCTCTGCAAAGAATATTCTGATTTCAGTTGTACATATTCATCAAATGCAAATTTTTAACAATCCTCTTTTTTTAAATTTTCAATATAATTCCTACTAATAATGTATTGTGCATTTTTTAATTACGCTAATGGAAAATGAACTATTCTAGCGTAAAATATTCACAGTAAAGCTTTGAAACCGACTTTTCAATTAAAAAACTACTTCTTCCATGTTTCATTATATAAGCTATGGTAACTTCAGTCAGTTCAAAAACTTAGCTTTCGTACTGATTAGCTATTATGTTTGTCAGGGTTTATACTTGTACAAAGCAGGTTGTTAATTTATAATTTTCATTAGCTCAATATTTGATGAAGCTGACATAAAACATCTATTATGTTGCGGTTCTTCTCGTATCCTCAACTTTTTAGATGTATTAAGAGTTGTGTTGTTAATCTCAGAGCATAGTAAATTGTATTTGATTACAGTCAGTGTGTTCGAGAACATATTAAATTGACTTGTTCCTGATTTTTTTTTTTTAAAGAAAGCATAGAAATCTAATGACAACACTTAGCAGTATTGTCGTTTTCAATTAAATAAGCTCATCATTCATTACTGTTCGATGAATAAATTAACTAGCGATGCTTAGATGGCCACGCTGTCTCTTAAGTAATCTAGTAATTAAGTTGGCAGTCAGAAAAATATTAATTTTATACAGTTGGAACTCCGTCTTAAAGAATTTTCGTTGTGAACAGGGATAAAAGGAATTATTTCGATTTCTGAACGACTTAGTTGAGCTCATAGTGATTTCGTAACAAAAGGTGTTAAATATTTAGTTCGGAACATACAGGTGTATCTGTGTAATCATAGAACAGAGAGGTAATTTTATTTTGCTATAATATTTAAAGTGTTAGTAGATTTCACGTTTGAGTTATATTTTAAATATTTCATATGTTTTTCTTCCTGAAATTGTTACGATACATGTTAATAGTGATTTCTATTTCTTTTCGAGACGATATAGTTCTCACAGTGATTTTTGTGCATTGTTACGATTACTGCGATATTCTTACGTATTCGATTTTGATTTTTAAAATGTATGCGTATTTTACATTTCACATATTTTATGATTTATAATTATAAATTATAAATTCAAATCAAGATTCTTTCAGGAGCGACCCCAAACGTTTGTAATTACTTGATTACAATCCAGAACCTGTTTTTTAATTCCTGAATTATAAATCAGCTATTGGAGTTTCCATTTTACTTCCACATCCAGTGGAAGTATAGTAACGACAAAAAAAATTGTTGAAAATTTTTATTGTTCAAATAGGCTTAGAATGTGAAACGTCGAGATTTTAAATTTGAGTGAAAAAAAATCTGTCTGTCTGTCTGTCGGTCTGTAACTTTTTTTGTGTGCACGATTACTCTGAAACCGTTTAGGATATTTTTCATTGACGTTTTTGAGAATAACGCAGGACGCGGAATATGTATTTATTATAGGACGGTGTCAGTGCATCATGACACGTAGCGTCTCATAGAAGGGCCTTTCCCCCTTCCCATGTTACAAGAGACATTCCATCTGCCCTTTTTCCGTCGTTTCTGCAACATCCAACTTGTTCAAGTATTCTGCCAAAACCATCTTTCGATGATGTCGTTGATAATTCCATGAGGTGATCACCTCCCTGTAATTTTACGGCATGGTAAGCCACGATGACCAAAAATATCTACGGGTTCACCGCAAGCACAGTTGTGAGGTTCGTAAAGGCGTTGACCAGTTGGTAAAGTAACGGCGATACGAAAAGGTGAGTCATCTAAGAGAGTTCCTATTGAAAGCAATGGTGAAGTATGCAGCCAGGCGCCAGATTCTTTTTGTTGAACTGCTCGCTTTGAGGTCTTGATTTTCAGCCAGTAGGTTGTTGAGTGTACGTAAGCATACTAGGTTACATCAATCTCTCTCATAAATGCTGGTTATTAGATCCGTGCAACTTAGAGTAGACCAATTAGCTAGAGTTTCATCAAAGGCTTTGTCAGATTACTGAGAGATGTAAAAGGGAAGAATCGAAAGTAGTAATTGTGAAACTTCATTTATGGATCCCAAAAAGGCGGATTAACATAATGCAGTTACGTCTTGAATTTCTAGACCACCTAACGCTACAGGTAATGTAGATTGAGGCCATGAAGTTTCCTTGAAAGTACAATTACAAATTTGTTCCATTTTTTTTTTGAGAAAATAATCATAATCAATAAGATCTTCATGGAATATCCAACAAGGAGAAGAGTTTAATAAGAAGATTAAGCGTGGCATTGCCAAATAATTTTTTAATAGAAAATAAGCTTAGTGGAAGTTTAAATCTTTTAAGCCACTGAAAAATCCTTTGAATGCTTCAATTTTCGACATTATAGCTTCACTAATACCTCCATGGGAGAAGGGGCATCCTAAGAATAAAATTTAATCAAAATACTTGGTTGAAATTCCAGGCGCTATACTCTCAAAATCTTTTAAAATTTCATATCTTACGTTTGGGTCCTCAGAAAGAATTAAAAGTTCACATTTTTGTGTTAAGTGATAAGCCAATTTTTGAAGACTCTCTGCTATAATTCTCTAATACCCTTATATAATTTTTTCAAAGTCATGTAAAACAATGTGATGAGTCTCAGCCAATGTTCCATCATCCAGATACCAAATGTTAAGTTCAGATTCTAGGGATGTTATCAATGGCTCAAATGCTAGACACAAACGAATGGACCCCAGTGAGTGTCCCTGTTGAACACCCATTTCCGAATGTTTGATTCCCGCATGGTAAAATTGTAGGCCCACTATAGCATTGCTTCAGAAAGAAGAGAAAGCCAGGCATTATTTCCTTTGCTCTACTGAGAACAGCGATCCTTGAAACCATATTAAAGGCATTGATTTAATCTGTCGTCAAAAAAACTTTTACCGAATTGAGGTAAAATGCCTCTCCCTACCTTTCAGCTTAGCTGTAAAGGTCGTAAGAAATTTTCAACGAGTACTGAAATCCGCTTACACGCAATTTTGGCGCATAATCTTCGTAGGCTACAGCCCACAGCGATAGGACCTCCGATGAAAGAACTTATATCTAGATACATAATTGTACAGATTTGTATGTTGCTGAGATAGTTACAATCTAAGGCACTTCTTCCCATAAGTTCTTGATTGGCTAGTCGACCTGTTCGCGGTCGATTCGGGCACGATCGGTTCAGTTCGATTATCATAATCTCATTTAGATACTTTTGACAGTGTCCGCCATTAATGTTAATAAGTGTTGTAACGAAGCTATTTTCGCCACCTATGATTACATACCGGCTTCGTTACTGGCCCGCATTTACATATAAAATCTACTCACACAAAGGTAAAGGCACACGACTTTAGCATTGAACACACCGGGCGCGCTACTTATACCTCACCGATTACATTTGCGTAGAGAGTATGGCGTATGAAAGATTAACAAGTGTTTAATCGAGCAGAACCTAGTTCTACTCCCGTACCAACAGCGCTAATTCTTAAATCAATCCTTTTAGTTTTCACACCAAGGAGTAAGTTATAATCTCGAATATAGTTCGAGTGTATAGGCCTTACTAGGCAGATCGTTTAGTACGAGTGGGAAACCCAGTAATAAACGAGCCGTAACAGTAAGATTTGTTTTACCGCGAATATCTATTTACTACAAGAGGGAAACCCAGGAGTAAATAGTCCGTCTCTTAGTTTTGGACACAGGCCTATCCGCTTTCCGGAATATCTTGCGTCTGCCGCGTTTTGCCCCAAGGGGAAACTCATAATTCCGTTATCAGACGAAGATATTCTCACTATAGTACAATTTGTTCATTTTGCTTTGTTTTGCTTGAGCTTAATCCCTAACCGCAATTTTTAACTTTGGGTAGTTTGATAGAAATTTTTACTTGCACGTTTTGTTTGCTTACGCCTGCCTTACATTTGCCTTTTGCTCATATTGCCTTTTGCTACTTTGCTCATTTGTTTTGTACATAGTTTTCTTGCTGTTTTCTTATTAAATAAATTTTATTTGCTATTGTTTTCGAAACTGGTTGTTTTATTTATGCACTGATCGCCTGGTCAAAACCTTCTCCACTGTTAATTACCCCGGTAGCGTGTTTCAGCGCTTCTAATTCTGAAACTGGCGCCCGAGTCCGTAACCTTCAGTTACTTTGGGGCGCCATAGTGACGACGCCAGTCAAAAAGCGCGTCACAGTGTTTTTCGATCAAAATGTGGTGAAGAAATCTTTTTATTTTAAGTTGTGATTTGCTTAATACCTAAATAATATTCTCTATTCATATTTACACAGTTTAGTGACAATATATTTAGTGCAAAATGTTGAAGTGCTGTGCCGTTTGCAGAAAGCAGTTTGGAAAAGAACAAAATCGATTGATCCATAGTCGTAATATGATGAAGTTCAGTTTACAGTTATAAAGTGAATATCAATTAAATTTTAATATCCTTTCAATACATATTTATCTTACTGCATTACCTTACTGTAATATCGTATGCCTATATCACGTTGTATAAAGCGCCGGTAATGCAGGAATTGCAATAATTCATTTTAATGAAAATATTTACCATTCTACACATTTTCTACACACATAACGCCACTGTTGCCTATGGGATGTGACGTTCATCTATTCTTTTTAATGGACATATAATGTGACTATGTTAGGAGCAAACAAGGTATATAGTGAAAAGATAGCCTGTTATGTATCTAGATATAAGTTCTATAATCGGAGGATAGGACGTATACCTCCATCTTTTTTACTTAGAGTGATGCTTCACAGATAATGTGACTAATTTCAAGTGGGATCAAGCCTTGAAATATTAGGTCGATAATTCCAACCAAAGAAGAAAGGAGTTTAGATGAAATTATTCTAAGTTTTTCCGAAATTAGATTTTTTAAGTGTTGTGGTTTCAGGGAGTCAAGTCCACCAGCTGACCCCGGAGAGAAAGACGTTATTACACTGCGAACTTTCATCATTACCTTCATTACCTTGTATTTTCTTTGCATACTTTTATATTATTCCCAGTTGTTTCAATTGTTAAAAATTCCATTCGTCATTTAACATAATTTGTACTTGTAATTGCATAACAGTTTTCTTTTATATTTCTTAATATTTCATTTTTCAGTTTATTCAAGCATTATTTTCTGACATCGAGTTTTGAATAATTTTTATTTTATCTTTGTTAAAATTTTTGTTATTAATATCTACCTTCAGACTCATCTGTAGGAGTCTGTTCTGGGTAGAAATAAGAGTAGGTAAAAATCAGAATTGGCTACAGGGTGGCGCCCTGTATAATTATCGTTACCATTTGATTAGCCTTCGTTCTCCCACAACAGATTACAAAGTGAGTACATTCATTAAGTGAACACGATATAACTTGTCTCCATTTACTGGGTATTGAATTCACCATGCTCGTTATCATAGCTAGTCGTAAGCAGAGCTTTATTCTGTCTCCTGTTTTTTGTTTGGTATTTATCCTGGACATAAAGGGGGGCTCAAGATTACCGAAAAGGTACATTCACCTCCATAAAAACACCAGGTGGGGCGAGAATGTGTTTTATCCAGAGTATTTTATCTTGTATTGATGATAAGCTTTACTACATCAGTTAGCCATGGACCATATGACTTGTTACTCTTGACACACTGAAGCGGAACATGGATATCAAATAAGCTGGTCAGATATTCAAGGAACACGTCCTCTATATCTCTAGCAAATATAAATTATGCCAGAGCAAGAATATAAATTATGCCAAAGCAAGAATCTTAGGTCACTATCGAAGTTGAAATATCTAAGGCTTTTGAATGAAATCCTATATTTTTCTAATTCTAGCCGACAAAAATGCAAGCTATCAGCTAAGTTATAAAAGTGATTTAAACTATTTTTGAGTTATGCCACACAACCGCATTGATGATTTAAAACGTTTAAAGGAAGTGGTAGGGTATCATGAACAAATTCGATGTGAAAACAAAAAGGAATAAGTCGAATTCAGGTGGTTACTGAAATTTCTAAATTACACTTTATTGTACTTTCACATATTTAACTATGCGATGAGCTGCGTATATATTATGTACGATATCTTTGTTTACATATTTGAATAAACAAGGATCATATAAATATATATAGGTTGTTAGTATAGAAAGCGATTGAATATGAATACAAACTCAAACACGAAAAATCATGTGGGCTGATTTATAAGTAAAATTCATGCTCATTATTTTCCAATACCAATATTTTATTTGTAAGCTCTATTGTTATTTTCGGTCTTCCTTATACTCTCAGACTACGTTGTGTAAGCAATATCACTACATTAATACTGTTGGAATATCTAGATACATATATGACTTAGAGCTCTCTTAAACGAGAATACAAAATTTGATAATTCATTGCGTATATTGTTTATAGTTTAATTAAATTTGTTTGTGGTGATGGGGGTTGGTAGTGGGGGTGGATAAAGTAAAAAATAATTTGGGGCTTCTGGTTCTTGTACACGCACTAAATAACATTTTTTTTTTCATCCCGTTTAAAAATGGGGTGGGGGTGGTAATGAAAGTGGCTAATGCCAACATTTTTTTTGAGACCTTAGCATATACTAAATACCAATTTTATGAACTCTTACCTGCTTGATTTACCTATTTACCCAAAATTTACTACCCCCCAACCCTTCGACGGAACAAGATGAAAATATAATCTAGTTCTAGATCTCGTTAAAGTACATATGTGTGCCAAATTTCAAGTCAATATCTCAAACGGTTCCAGAGTAAACGTGCGCACAAAAAATCGTTACAGACCGACAGACAGACAGAAATTTTTCTTCGCTCAAACTTAAAATCTCAACGTTTCATGACATTCTAAGCCTATTTGAAGAATTAAAGTTTTTTAAAATTTTTTTGCCGTTACTATACTTCCACTGGATGTGGAAGTAATTACGCAAGCCTAAGGAGCTGATAACTATTATTCGTAATCTGCAGAAGAGCTAATTTACAAAAAAAAATAAGTAATCGACTATAGTTATGACTTTTGTAAAAACATAATAAAGCGTGAATAAGTCAGGAAGAATAACTTTAAATAAAGAAAAGTGTGTATTTAGACCAGTCTCCAAGTCACAAAAATTTCAATTCAAACAAAATAGGTTATAACCTTATTATACGATATGATAATTGTAATTTAGACCAAAAATAATAAATAAACAACCTGTGGAAGACGTGGTAAGTAAATTACAACAATTAAAGACTATTTCTTGTCACCGGATCAAAAAAAAAGACGCATACTTAGGCAACATTGATGTACAAGCCGCATATTACGTCATGTCTATGCATGGATAAAGTAAAAAGTATTTGCTATTTATATTTCAAGAAAAAACCTACGAATACAATTGCCTACTATTTGGTGCACAAATAATATGCTTTATAAGATAATGAAACCCGTTACTTTCATTATAATTTCAATAACATATTACTATTACTAAAATGGCAAGCATTCACATCATTTTACTTATAGGTAAACAGGCACATAATCATGAATATTTAAAGCTCAAATGGAGCACAACCACAATTCTATTTGAGGTAATTAATAGACATTGTTAATATACACATCGATTTTACTTATCGGTAAACAAGAACGAAAAAATAGCACAATGAAACTCGCACCTAGCATAGACAAACAAATTTTCTTACTGAAATTGGATACACCAACACATATATCGATGTTTCTTACCTGAATCGGAATTCCTCGTGATAAAATAAAAAACCGCTGCCCAAGGAATCACTACTTCCACATCCAGATTTTTTATCCAAGTCACTCACAACGAAAAAATTTTGTATGTGGAAATAATTGTTCATGGAACTTTAATAATATAATATTTGAAATCCTCTACCCCAAAAACCCATAAAACGATACCCCACATCGGTAGCGGGGTGGGGGTGGTTATAGGGGGTGGTAGTGAGGGTGGATGAAGTAAAAAAATATTTTGAGGTTTCTGGTTCTTGTACACACACTAAATCACAATTTTTTTTCATCCCCTTTAATAATGGGGTGGGGGTGGTAATGGGGGTGGCTAATGCCAAAATTTTTTTTGAGACCTTAACTTCTCTTGTATATACTAAATACCAATTTTATAGACTCTTACCTGCTTGATTTACCTATTTACCCCAAATTTACCCCAATTTACCCCCAACCCTTCGACGGAACAAGATGAAAATATAATCTAGTTCTAGATCTCGTTAAACTACATATGTGTACCAAATTTCAAGTCAATATCTCAAACGGTTCTAGAGTAAACGTGCGCACAAAAAAAGTTACAGATAGACCGACGGACAGACAGACCGACGGACAGACAGACTGACAGACAGACCGACAGACAGACCGACAGACAGACCGACAGACAGTCCGACAGACAGACCGACAGACAGACCGACAGACAGACCGACAGACAGACCGACAGACAGACCGACAGACAGACCGACAGACAGAAATTTTTTTTTCGCTCAAATTTAAAATCTCGACGTTTCGTGACATTCTAAGCCTATTTGAATAATAAAAATTTTTAAAAATTTTTTTGTCTTTACTATACTTCCACTGGATGTGAAAGTAATATAATAATAATAAATTTACTTTTTTCACTTCATTTCGTAACCTGTCACTAAAAAAAATTATTAGTTATCGTTAGACCGTGATATTGTAAAATTTCTATAAATTTAATTTAATGCTTTTCACATTACTTCAATATGATTAATACTAGTGCTATGAAACAATTGAGTATCATAATTTCATAATAAATAAAAAAGTGTGTAAGTTGTGATTTGCTTAATACTTAAATAGTATTATCTAATAATGATAAGCAAATAAGTAAGCAAATAAATAAAAAATAATTAATTGTAAAAGTAAATCAAGAATAGACTTGTAAACAATGAAAGAATTCTTCTATATTCTACTGATGAGAACTAATGAGTTCAAAATCTTGTAGAATGTAAGGTTTAATGAATGATTGTTGTTAATGACTGAATTTCAGTAAATGATTTAAGTATTTTCAATATATTTTCTTGCCTTAAAATGCTAGGAATCTTATCATGTAATTCAATACTTCGTCAGTATTAGCTAGAAGAGTTGTTGTTTTGATTGATTCTCTAATAATGAATGTTTTAAAGTATTTACCTAACTAGTGTATTAGCATGCCCAGATTAGGGCAACAATACACAGAAAGTATATAATTTCATAATAAATATTAAAGTGTGTAAATTGTGATTTGCTTAATATACCTAAATAATATTATCTAATCATGATGTAAGCAAATAAATAAAAAATAATTAATTGTAAAAATCTATTAAAGTTAAAACAGCATCTCACTTATATCTAAAGCCTTATTACACTATTCATGACCCTGAGGAAAGCCGAGTAGCGCCGTGTCCTTTATAAAATTCTCCAGCAGTATGTCATTATCATTTACACATCTATTAATTTGTTCATAACCGGTTGTCTCAAGAATTTTTGATGTGACAGGTAAAATGATAAAATACTTAGTTTTGAATCACTCCACACCTTGCCACGCACTTTGGCTAACTTGTTGTTTTTGTAATATCAAATGGAAGACACTGTTTACTAGATGTCTAAATTTTCTTTACCTAACACTATATTACACTATCTTTGTAGACATCAAGAATACTCAAACATGGCAGAGTGGTAAAACTCATCTCCAGCTACCTGTTGTTTTCGTGCTAACGTGGATATAAGCACCCGCATCGCAAATTTGACCCTACTCAACTCTGAAATTTTTTATACTAGACCTCAGGATTATAACTATAATCTTAAATGAACAGATACAAATACAAATGAATAAAATTTCAGTAAGTTTTACACAATCACAGGACGGTGTTTTGAGAAATATTGCACCATCTTCCAAGAGAAACCAATATTTTATATGCAGTTGTACATGGCGTTAAGTCAAACAGAAAAACCTTGACAATGCTTTCAGATATTTAGTAATTTCTGTTTTACTGTTCATATTTTGAGTTTAATTTGGAAAAGAGCGCCAGGGCGATATGATATATAATAAATCTTGCTTGTCAGTTTATTGCCTCCCTTGACTTTAATTACATAATGAAAGAACAGTTAAACATCTTGGCTATCCAGTAAGACGCAATTGAAATTTGGGGTCGTTCATAAATTATAAATTGATTTGTTACATAATATTCATTCAATATTAGCAGCACAGAGAAGTTTAATTATAGCTAATCAAAATATTTATTCACCTCAGTTGCTTCAGTCCAACGAAAAGCAATAAAACCAAAGTGATATCAAAGACAAATACGGATATTAAATGTTAATATAAAAATTATTTTTCCTCTCCATTGGCTTTGTCCAGAATCTGCTCATTCTTCGTAAAACCCACGCCGCGCCGCATTGTTTTCCTGCTCAAGTACCCTTGCGTGTTTCTTAAATTATCATCTATACCCTTTCGTTTACTTGAGATTGCTTCCCACAATAAACCATTTAATAAACTATGCCCTATTAATATTAAAATTACAATTAAAGTCTGTTCGCTGATAGAATCCCGGTCGTATATTGTAAGGAATATTGTCCGGAGCTCTGTCCTTCCTTGTCTTTATTGAAATATTGTTTGTAACCTAATCTGTAACATAAGTTTTAATCTTTGTGATCAAGTTATGACCGACGTGCGGCATTTCTATTGTTCGACAGCAAACTAATTTCCGTAACGCGTGTCGTCGTCGAATGCGGCTGGCGATTCTAGAGGCGATTTTCTCAGAAGTCGGGTATAGCAGGTATAGTGACTTATTTCAATTAGTCACTACGAAGGCAATTGTACTTTTGTTCTATCGTTAAAAGAGTAAGCATGCATCCTGTTGAATTTTTAAATTCGCAATCACAGTTGTTGGTTTTGAATTTGTTGGAATATTTTCAAAAGGAAAATGAAAACGGTATACCTTTGTTGTCAATAAAAGCTGTTCAAAGGCGAGCGGGTGAGGCTTTAAAAATCGATGAAAAGACTCGAAAAATAGCTAAAAACGACAAAGAAATTGTGGAACCTCAAGCTTCGGTTAAACATAATCGTAAAAAGTCCACGATGCTGTAAAATATGAAATAAAAAATGTTATTTACGATATGGTCTGATCATGACTATCCTTTTAGAAGAGCTAAAATCTAGAGCAATAGTTGATATTGGCCGTACCAGTTTATACAAATTGATTAAAAAATTAGGCTTTTCCTTTTAAAAAATATAACAAGAGAAAGGTACTGTGTGAAAGACCACAAATTTATCTAAAACGGCTAGAGTTTTTACGCAAATACGTGAAAAATTTGAAAAGTAATGACCTCAAAGATGTAGTTTTCTTAGATGAAACTTGGATCTTTAGCAGAGGAGGATTAAAACGTTTTTGGCAAGATGAATGCAGTAAATCGAAAAGGCGTCGTAGAGTTACAGAGACTAAAACATTTTTAGTTGTGAAGGATCTATTCACGGCTTTTCTGAAGATGCGAGTTTTCTCCACCAAGAATAAGTCAGCAGTTTACCATGAAAACTTGAGCTCTGAAAATTTTGAAAAGTGGCTTGCTGGGTTACAAAATACAAGCATTATTGTTTTAGATAATGCTAAGTATCACTCTCGGGTTGAAGAAATACAATCAACCCGATCTTGGACGAAACAAAAAATACAAACCTGGTTAAAGAACAAAGTCTTTCGATTTCAGTGATACCGCATTTAAAGTCGAATTGCTCCGAATAGCTGGAGCTAACAGAACAGAGTAACACTATATTATCTACAATTTAATTAGAGAGCATGGACAGGGAGTACTGCGGCTTCCATCATATCACTGTCAGTTCAACCCAATAGAACTTGTTTGGGACATTTTAAGGAGTATTACAAGAAACACATCGGGCAAGATGGTTTTAGTGACGAAGCCGTTCTTGCTATGTGGAATGAGTATTGAGCTCAATTTGGTCCAAGTGTGTAAATCACACAAATAAATTAATTGATTTTAGAGACATATGATCGAGAGGTTGATACTGAAGAAGTTATGCCACTCATTATATGGAGATCAGTAGCAGGAGCCAACTGCTTGGGGATGAATGAGGGGGTCGGATAGCTTCTTTACCGCCGTCACAAGCACGGACCCAGTTGCGCCAGAATCCGTACTAAATAACATATTTTGCGGGTGCACAACTTGTTGCGTGGGCCGTTGCGGGTGCCGCAAAGCAGGCATACCCTGCTCGCTTGTGTGCGGAAATTGCCGCGCTTCGTGTATCAACGGCTCTCCAATCGTCAGCATCAACGGCGACGACGATGATGATCTTGTCGATGAACTTGACCAATTACTTAATATGGCTTTGTAAATACTTGTAATATTATAAAATTTTCTACTTGTTAAGCATTACCTCTCACAGTACCAAGTTTTTCCTTAGCGAAAAAATGAATAGGATCTTTTTGTAGACAATTTAATTTACTTTCATTTTATATAGAATGACCTTTTCGCTAGGATGCTTAGTTTTCTATATATTAACGAAAAACTTACAAATCGACCCTATCCACCTCCCTCCCGCCTAACGGTATGAAGCCCACGGCTAGGAACTTTTGGTATGTTACTCCCTTACAACTTAAAATAATAATCTGTTGAGCACTATTTATTTCCGAATTGGGGGATTTTTCGGTCTTCGTTTCCTGTACTAAAGGGATTTCTCACTATGATACAAACTGACCTACTTTTGTAAATGAGTAGTAATTCAATAAAAATAATTAAACATGGAGGGGAGAAAACGTAGTTTGGATATTGACATTTTATTGGATATCCCTGTACATTTAATTCAGCATTTCCGTAATTAAAATTAACTTTTCAGTAAATTATTCAAAATCTATTGAAAGAAAAAATAGCATCGGAATATATTTATATTCCGGTAGAAAATAAAATAGATATTTGAACTCATGAAACCGCAAAACAAAAATAAATCCAGTGTTATATGACCTGTCAGAAAAACAGATACCAGGCATTAATAATAAACACGGTCGATTTAGAGCGTAATGTTACAATTGGGAATTCTAATAGAAACTGGGCTTTATCTTAAGATAAGTTTTTCCGATACATTTACATTATGCATTAACGTTCCTTAGATTTATCAACGTAATATAATATAAGAAACCATGTTCTTTCATAAAATATTAAAATAAGGATAACTTATATAGCTTGTATATTTTTCTACTTTTTGCGTAAATTCTATTTTATTCAAATAATTATTTATTACAATACAATATACTCTAATTAATAGGTCAGTTCACAAGAGCATAATAAATAATTTTTAAGTATTGAATTTACAATTTAAATCTACCTAACATTTACATATTTTTATTATAAAGTTAATTTGATAATTCAATTTTTGGTCAATAAACGATCCTAATTGTTATACCTATGTGATTTAATCAAATAACTAAAGCCTGTTTGCTGATAGAGTCCCGGTGTGACGTCAAAAACGTCTGAACTAAGATGCCGTAGGCTCGTTGGTGTTTTCTAATGAACAATGGCGTCGCTTTCCTTTATATTTTACTTGATGTATTTAATTAGATTTGTTTAAAGGAAATTGAATTATAAACATTATAATACATCTATTGTAAATTTATACTTAGTAATTTAAGTTAAATAAATAAATTATAATACTGGATTGTTTTGGTTTCAAGCAAAAGATATGATAGAGCAAATATACAAAATAAATTATGACGCAAGAGTGATCTCCACGAGGGGAGTTTTATATTTACCTTAATTAAGCCTCTTTAGTCTCCAAGAATTATTTTTTTATTTTTGCCTGTCGGCTGCTCAGTGCTTTCGGCGGGTAGTGGGTAAGTCGTGATGTAAAATTAAATTGATAAATATTGCACAAATGATTTGTTATTAACAAAATGGAATTTATCAATTATATCATTAACTCGGTTGATTAGCTGTCTAGAAAGATGACTGTAGGTAAAAGATACTTTAAGCAATAAAACAATTTATTTATAGATAACCACAATTAATGCGTGCGCCAGCTGGTAATAAGTATATTAAGGACTCATTAACCGAAATTAACAAAGGCCCTCAATACCTCATTAACAACACATTTATATGCATCAATTGATAAGATAAAGATACGCAGAAAATTATAATTTTAGAAACCTTGGTTTTTTGGCTTTGGAAATGTCTGAGTTGAGAAATAAAAACAGCAAATTCCAAACAAGAATATATTACAAAAAATAATCAAAGAAAATATGACTTGTGAACAATATTTAATTAAATAAAATTACCTGATATCACAGATTTGGGAGCTGATCAGGCTTAATATTGCCACTGACCTCGTAAACAACTGGAAGCGGTACTGGTTGAGGGAGGTCTGTCTTGCTGGTGCCCCATACCATTTGAGGAAGCAAATCTTCCCAGCCTCTTCAACCTCGCCTTGAGTGAAGGAGGGGTTGTAAAAGATCACTGCCGCTTCCTTCAGTACAATTTTAAGAAGCCCACCTTGTTTTTCATTAAAGTTGAAGAGGTAAAAATCTGTTTTTCAAAAATTTTCAATTTTCCGGAGCGTGTAGCTCGAAAACGGTGGCGAATTAGAAAAAGGTATATGAAATGAAACTTTTAGAGAATTTTATGAGCTTTCATTTTGTATAAGAATATTTTTCCCTACGACCCACCATTTTAGAGATATAAGCGAAAAAACCAAAAGTGGGACTTTCGTCAGGACTTTCAGTATGTTCACTCCCTAAGAACCCTGAACAACTTTCTAAAGTAATCGCTTAGGTTCCTGCTCACGCACTCTACACCTCCCTTGAGGTCATTCGTTGACTGGCCTAAATCACCCGCCTCTGAAATCGCCAGCAGCATTCGACGACGACACGCGTTACTCAAATTGGTTTGCTGTCGAACAATAGAAATGCCGCACGTCGGTCATAACTTGACCACAAAGATTAAAACTTACAGATTAGGTTACAAACAATATTTCAATAAAGACAAGGAAGGATAGAGCTCCGGACAATATTCCTTACACTACACGACCGGGATTCTATCAGCGAACAGACTTTTATATTATAAACCGACAAACATTTTCATTAATGCTCGTAGAAAAAAATGTTGTATTGAAATCGGTTTCATAACATACCGAAAATATCAAATTATGTGTGTAAACTGTTTCTTGTAATCACCACAACTTCTGTCAGACTCAAAATTTTTATTTCAAATTTGGAACATATGTAAAATAGCACGGTAAAATACTCCGCACTGAAATTGCCATTATACAGCCAGAGGCATGTAAATATGCAAAGTTTATATTAGATACTATATTTTAATATAATTTTAGAGCAAAGCGTTCCTAAACTATGTAGATTACGAAAATTAAGGTCTCTCAGTTACCTCAGTCTGCCTGTCTGTCTATTCGTTGGTGTACTGTTGGCGCTATACCTACAAAATGATTAGTTTGAAAAAAATATTATTTGGTAGATAGGTGACTCTATTGACAATGAGGAAATGAACATATCTTTAGTGATATCTTTAGTGAAAACACCTTAGTGAACACCTTAAAAAAAAATTAATGAAAAAATGTGCCGAAGGACAATAATATTAATTATTTAGCTAACACAATTGCCAAGGAAGACATTTGCTGTATATTTAGTGGAAATTAGGTATGTAGTAGGAGGTAAGTAGTTTTTACCAGTGGAGGACGATTTTGCGCCCGAGCGTAGCGACGGCTGACAACACAGTCCGAGGCTCGTCAAAGTTACTTACCTCCTGCGTGGTGTATAACGTTTTATTTTTTCCCAGAGGTACGGTCCATAAAATTAAAAAAACACAGATTTTACATTTCTTGATCAATTTATTTTGACAGTAACACTAAATAATTTTTTTGACATTAATGCATGCCACGTAGTCTGATTGAAAACACTTATTTACCCAAGGGAGGTAAGTAGCTCACATACATCCCGTCGTTAATAGAAACTAGCTAGCCTTCCCCGGTAATATCAATTTACCTGCTTGAAAACAATATGTGACAATAGTCTACTTACCATAATGGGAGCAGATAAAAGTAATTAATTAAGGAAACGTTGAAGGAAAATAATATTTAGAATGTAGTTAACAATATTGCCAAGGAAGGAAACCGTATATTTTTTTAGTGAGAAAGATATACAGTAGGGTGGCCCATATTTTTCGAAATCGAAATTTTTTATTTCTCACCCCTGCAAATGGTTCCATTTGAAGAAAAAACAGTCCCCTCAAAATATTATTGAGGCAAATTGAAGGCAAGGGGTGCCGCAGAATGCATTATTATGCAATAATAAAAGTAAATGGAATATTGAAACATCGGGTATAACTTTCATTTTCCCTCCATGTTGTTGGATCATTTTCCAAAAATTCCATAGACAAACCTAATTTTTGAAAAAACTGTTTAGTGTTCTCGCATATGAAGTCCTGAATTTCCTTGTTTTCAACGTCAGTAATGTTACTAATCATAAGTCGTTTAATACCCTCTTGATTTGGTGCTTTCCTATTCAAAGCTTTAACCATTTCTCTTTTAGTTGTAACTGAAATATCGTCGAAGAAAGATAAGCCAACATTTACTGAATTAAGGTACCACAAATGGTTCACTATTTTCCTACTTGCGGCTTGAGATATTTATTTGTCAATATTTTGATAATTAATGAGTTCTTTACAAAAGTCTAAGTCATGAAGCGGTGCTTTACTAGAAAGTGACGCTGTAAACCAGGCCTTTACATAAACCTTTACAATAAAGAGACATATATCTTCAATACCTATTTTTTCTTTTTTAGTTAGTTGGAACTGATCTTGGAAAAAAAATATTTTTAGACAGTAATTGGCTTTGGCCATCCAACGTGCATGCTGAAATGCCCCTGGTTGATAGAATGTCGTGTGAGTGGGCTCTTCTTCAACAAAAAGTTTAGAAAGCATTAAAAATTCTTTATAATCATCACGAGGCTGTTGCAAAGTTAAAGCTGCATTTAGAAACTTTACAATTTCGGCTTTAACTGGTTGTAAAATGTGTTTAATTTTTATAACCTGAAATCCAGTTTTTAGTTTATTTTGATCTATTTTAGGCCAAAATTCCCTAAAACGTTTAAATAGTGGCACATTTGGACCAGATGAGGAAGGCATTTTTGTGTCAAACACACTTCTCAAAACCACTTCAAAAATATGATGTCTACAAGGAAAATATAGAACATCTCTTTCTAATTTTTGTTGCAATAGTGTGGCTGCCCCATTTATATAACCCATATTTGATGCTGTTGTATTACAACACAAAGCTATTACCTTTTCGTCCAAATTCCATTCACAAAGCACATCATAAACTGCTTCAGTCTGTTCTCTTCCAGTTGAATTGGGCAAAGCTGGTACTCCAAGTAGTTGTTCAATATCTCCACTAGTAACTAAGATAGCAAGTCTATCGATATTTCCCATTCCAGTGAGAGAAGGTAAAAGTTTTCCATCCCAATGGATGACTGGGGCCGGCAATTCAGAATTACCGAAGGCAGTTTTTAATATTTCAGCTCTTTCTTCGCGGATGCGTTGTCTAGAGCGCTGAAGTGTGGTTCTGCTGATGGACAAAGATGTGGTGTCATGTCCTAGTGCTTCTGCTACTGCCGTCAAAATATGGACTCCATACCTGTCGCTTATTTTGCAAGCATCAAATGCAGCGGCTATTTTTGGTGTGATGATGTTACATGTTCCATACAATCTCCTCTTTTTTGGCTGTAACGGGCCAGACTGGTCTTGTAACAACTCTTCTTGGGCTTCGACTATTTCATCTTCATTTTCGTTGAAGTCGGCTGAATTACTACTTGATGATGGACAGGTGACTGTTTCCTCTAATCTAGCTTTTTCTTGTTGACTTCGTTGCATTCGTTCGGATAATTTCTGTAATTTCTCCTCAGCTGATTTTTCTTGAGAAGCAAGTTGGTAATCAATACCATGCATAAATCCAGGACGTCCCTTTTTTCTTTGGTTAATTAAAAACTGCCTATCTTCATCTATTTTCATCAACTCCAATTCATTTGCATGAGAAATGTCAAAGAGATCGTCCAATTTTTCAACGAAATTTTTTTCTTTACCTCCCGCACTGGCCCTTTTAGCCGATTTTTGTAAGTTCCTCCACTCTGCATAAAGTTTATCTAGTTGTTTAACATAATGAAAATACTGACGTGTCGGAATGCGAGCTTTATCCCAAAAAACTGACACCTCTTTTATTGTTAATTTAGCACTTTCATGTACACTTAGCTTCACTTCACGAATGTTATAAAGGAGCACTTGTAATACTTGTCTATTAGACGGCAATTTATTGCCAATGATTTGTGACGAATAGTGTCCAACTAAGTAAATGAAAATATCCTTTCGTAAGGATCTAACATCAGCCATCGTTAAATGTTTTTTCAAAAAAGAACGTATGCTAGAACTTATAATGTCACCACTGTAAAACACAATTGCAAACTGACATAAAAACCTACCGTAGGTGCATTATATTTCCAAACTTTTTATTTTTAAGGCTGAAAAATTAATAAATCTTCTAATTTTATAAATAAATTGACGAAAATCCATATACATATGTTTTTGAGGTCACTGAATATGACTGTGAGATCAAAACTCATGAGGTCGCTGAATATGATTATGGGGTGAAAACAGGAAAAACGAAAATATTGAGGGTTGAAACCACCCTTAAATGATACAAAATTAATAATTCTTCTAATGTTACAACCATATTCACGAAAATCCATATACTTATGTTTTTTAGGTCACTGAATATGATTATGATTATGGGTCTAAAAAAATGGTCGATTAAACATGGTCACAAAAGAGTATATACTAATAGGTCTAATTTTATTAAAAATAAAAATTGTTATAAATAAATCAAAGTAATACAATTAAGTAAACTATTTAAATAATAATATTTTACATCTGCATGCTAAAGTGCAATGCAACCCGCTTTTTCTGCATCTTCTTTGAAAAATAGACAGCTATTTCTCGTATCTTTACCTACTATAGACATTTAAAATGCGCGTATAAACTGAAAAGTTTCAACATTATTTGAAACTGTCATATTTTTGGAACAGTTTATCGTAGGTAAAAAGTAAAAACCGAAAGTCATCGATTTTTGATAATCATTTAATTCTTATATCATGTTTTTATCAATCTTATAGTTTTTGAGACATTTCGATTTCAAATACATAATTTTCTTTTGTATGCGCTCAAGCGCAATCTTTAATCTTTTATATCTCTGGATCAGTTTGCCATAAGAAAATTAAAAAAAAAACAAACTATTCTTTTTATAAGCTTCATTTTTGTACTCTTACAATTTTTTATAAAAAAATATTTCTTAAGCAATTTTCAAAAACCCGAATTATGAAAATTGTCATTATTTAAAATGGGTACACAATGAAAAATTACAATTTTAAAAATTCTAAAAAATTTGAGCATGTTAGTAATAATATGCATTAACAATAATATCTAGAAGGATTTTTAAAAATTTTTGATTAATGAGAAATTAGAACAATAAGAGTAAAAAAAAGGTGCCCAAATTTTTTAAATGCGCTACTTTTTTGTTTGTAACTTTTTTAGTTTTCATTATAAAATATCGTAATACATCTCAATCGAAAGAAAATTTTAATACCTTTAATTTTTACAAGAATAAATATTTCTCTCATAGTTATAGATTTCGAGTAATTTTAGATTCTAACGTCGTATATTTATTCTGAACGTTTCTGCACCATTTTGAAAATGCCATATTTCCAAGATTAAACATCGGAGAAAAAAAAACAAAAACCATTCGATTTGTTTTCGTAAAAGCTTTAATTTTGCACCCTTTCGTTATTTTATTAAAGTCAACATTTTTCGAGTAATTTAAAAAAAAACATCTAGGAATACTGATTTAAGAGGATGAAAATTGCAATTTTCAGTTCGCTATATTTCGAAAAACATGAATTTTAGCAAAAAAGTGTATAAGACCTTTCTTTCTTATAATTTGATTATCTGATTATTATCTATCAGATTATGTGTGTTTTTTGTTTTTTTGCGACAACCCCCAAGACCAAGACAACCACCTAACCAAAAAGCAGGAAAAATGACAATATAGATTCTTATATACATACTTTATGAAGCATGTTGAAGAAAAAAAAATGGAAATTCATTACATCGTTTTCGGGCTGGGATTTAAAAGTTTCACCCAAAAAAAATACAATGATATGCTGGATCTTAAAACTGTACTATACACTGTGTCTCTCAGATTCGAATGAACTTCATGTGGATTGGGCCAATATGAAAAAAGATATACTTAATCTCAGAGGCATGAAGGTACGTAGGAGCGAATTGAGCAGAATATTAATCAAATAGATATTTGCAGACGGCAATGTCCTACTGTAACTTCTACTTGACGTTATGTTATCTGTTTATCTTGTGCGCATCTCAGAGGCCAGCCTACGATAGTTGACTAGTACACTTAAAAAAAGACTAATAGTAAACAAATGAAAGTTGCAGTCGGGTGCTACCGAATTATTAAACACAATAACTCCTGTTAGCCCCTGAAGAAATGTCCACAAACCCAAAATACTACACTAGAATACTATCACTCAACGCGCGTATCGCTAATCATATTGGCATCATCTGGAGAAGATTAAAACTAAGGTACAACTAAAATTATTCGTATGTTATACTATAATAATGTCACGGTTGAAGGCACTCAATCAATCATGTCCTGGTCGAAAAAATTTAGTATCATTTTAATTCCGATCAACGTGTGGCATTGTAAAACACTGCAGTATCATCCGTGAAACTAATCGAGGCTTGAAGAAAAAGAAACACAGTGAAGAAATATCTTGTTTATATTCATATTACTTTCACGTTGTTGTCACTTTATACGGCGAAAAAGCATTCTATTGTCTCTATTTCTCATGTGATGTAGCTGCGGGATAATATTTAAATGATGGTAAAATGTCGCAGAAAATAAATTTGTTACCAGCGTAAAGATATGCAGCATAGGATATAAATTAGACAAATACATTAAATACCACTAGCAAGATAATTTATAAAACTTCGCCTTCCATAATTTATTGTTAAATTTATTCTAGCCAGAGACAAATTTAAAGCCGTAGCTATAGGAAATAAATCTTTCCACAGTCAGCCTTTTGTTGTGTTCACTTGAGAAACTCTTTTTTACTATCGTTCCGTTGACTTTGAATTTTGTATAACGATATGTTCGTTGTAAGGTTGTAAGATTTAAACTTAGGTAACTGATGTTCCAATAACTCACAATTGGATTGACAGAAATATTTCAATCTTTAAAGTATGCAGCTATTTACTTTTATTTTCAGAAATGACCGAAATAATAGTTTTTAAAATTATTTAAATAATGTATGTTTATATTTGGAGGGTATATCTTTAACTAGCAAGTAATTAAACACCCTCAAATTTCATTTGGAGATGAGTGGACCCAAACATCCGATCATTATTTTTCGAAGACTATAAGAAGAAACTGCTCTGGTGAAAGTAGACAACATATGTTATATAATATTACACGCTATCTTATTGCGACTTAGCCATAATAAACCTTCACAGGTATATCGTATTTCACGATAACAGCTTCTCTTATTAATTGCTTATCTTCAAGATATCATATTACACCTTTGTTTCTCATAACTTGTGCAGACTGCAGAACTGCAATTCCTTTGTTATATATTTTGCTTACTCAGGTTCTGTATGTTATAAATATGACTAAACACGCTTTGTTGAATCAGTTATTAAACTCAGTTAGAATGCAACACTTCTAATTTATTATTATATTCCTTCTCCAAGAGCCAACGTTGGCTCCATTTAACTAAATAAATCTTTTTAAAAAGTCACTCATGTAAACCGTGATCTAACATTGGCGCAGTCGGTAGGATCCGTAAACATCATCAGAACAAGAAGCCTAACTGGTAGTGAAGCGCAAAAGAACAAGGACAACATCTGCAGAAGGTGCCTAACTAGTGCGTGTATATCTGCAAGAACAAGGAGACCTTCCTCACTGGTGGTGGCGGATCCCAATCCCTTGACGGACGAAGAACCTACTCATGGAGATGAAATTAACGTAAGTCATTTTAAGAATCATCTCGTTATTTCTTTTCATTTTTACAAATATTATTTATCACAATTATTTACGTGTATTATACCGCTAATACACTCGGCAAACAAAGCCAATTCTGTTATCAAACAAATCCTATACAAGCTACAACGCAACAATTTTAATTTTAAGTTATTTATTTTCGTATTCACGAAACGACTGTGTATTATACAGTTAATACACAATTCATTTACGACGTAACAAAACAAGCTAATTTTAATTTAATTTCCGTATCATACTGCTGATACGTAACCAATTTTAGTTCAAAAATCTCTAAATAAAAAAGCAAAATGCCTGATAGAGCTCAACCAGAGACTGTTCAACCAGTGCCACCGGCACCAGCCGAACAACAACAACAACAACCACAACAAATTGAGCCTTACAAGCTCTCTGAAATTTTTTCACTAATACCAGAATTCGATGGCAACGCCATAAATTTACAGACATTCCTAAACTCGTGCTCCTGTGCACAAAGTATGGCAATTCATGACCAAAAAATTCTATTAACCATGCACATCAAAAATAAATTAAAAGGCAGAGCCGCCGAACTTATAAATTCACGCAACCCTAGCACATGGCCAGAAATAAAGGCACTACTAGAAACTCACTTCGGAGACTCCCGAGATTTAACGTCCCTAATTCAGGACCTACAACGAATTCACCAATTACCTAGTGAATCCGCCTTAACATTTGTTTCGCGTTTACAAACGCACAATGCGAAAATGCACGCTGCAGTGCAAAAACAAAATTTAACTTCAGAGCAAAGAACCGCGCAAACAAACTTGATCGAAACTATGACATTAAATAATTTGTTAACGGGTCTAGAACCAAATCTAGGGAGAATAATACGTGCCAGTAACCCTCCGACTATAATGAACGCAATTATTAGAATTCGGAGAGAACTACAACTTTCGTATTTTGAACAACAAAAATTCCCCAAAAATAGTCCGGTCAAAAATCCAGTAATTCAACAAAAGCGACCACAAGGTCCCAATTTGCAACAAAAGTTTTGTTCCTTCTGTAAACGGAATGGACATGTAATAAGCGAATGCCGCACAAGGCAACAGTCTCAAAACTTCCAGAGACCAAGTTTCCAAGGAAACTCAAACTCACCAAATTTTTCTCATCAAAACTTCGCACAACCGAGTAATAATCAATTTAGTCAGAGGACATTCCCTCAAAATAATCAGCCAAATCAATCACAGCAAAACAGGCCCTCAGCCATAAGGCCGAACCCTAATTTTATGCAACAGCGACCATCAGCTATCCAACCTAACCCAAATTTTAATCGCTTTAACCAGCAAAAGGCTCATCATTTGAATTACGAACCCTATGACAATTATGATAATCAATGTAACTATAATCAATATAATGACTACTCACCCGATTATCAAAACGTAAGTGATAGTTATGAAAATTACGATTCAGGCAACGCTCAAAACTTTTCAGATAATTATACGGCTAATTCTCAATATTATGAGCAGTACGAGAATTATGCTGCTAATTCTCAAACACTACAGGAGGATTATACTGCTAATCCTCAGGATTTTCGCTTAGATCCGGAGTACCCCACGGATACTCCAACACAACAAATAGACCAATTCGACCAAATATCAAACCAAATACAAACAATGAATCTCAACGACAGTTTCGATCCAATGCTGAACTTCCCAGAACAGACGTTCATGTAAATACGCTTTCTCACACCCTATTAACCGTAAATTCAAAAAATCTTTATTACATCAAAGACGCAACCGGCAAATTTAAAATTTTGATTGACACAGGTGCAGGAATTTCAATTTTTAAACCTAAAACAGCTAAAAATTATAGACGTAGATCCCCTGAAAATGTAATTATACAGGGTATTACTGATCAAAAAATTTATATCAACGAATCTGTTCTCATCCCCTTTTCAGATGAGTCACACAAGGTTTATATCTATAACCTAGATATAGATTTTGATGGACTACTAGGCGCAGACTTTTTAGAACATTACGAATGCCGAGTAGATTTCAAAAATAAACAACTAGTCACAAATTTTAAAACCGTACCACTATTTAAAGTTACGGAAGAAACTACAGTAAATTTACCTGTACAACCAACTGGTAACTCTAACATCAAAAACCAAAATCCAAATTTAGGCAACATCAAAAATTTAATTTCTATCGAACCTCGCATGGAAAAAATCTGTAAATTAAAATGTAATCTGCAAAATACCGAGGCTATACTGTTAGCCCAAGAAATTGAAAAAGTACGCCTACCAAATGCTCTCGTAAAAATCGACAGCAACGGAGAATTTTTAACTTCGATCGTGAACGCTAACGCAATACCGAAAACTATAAATTTCTCTAACCTTAAACTAGAACCAGTACAAAAATTCAAATCAATTTTTAATTTAAATACTCAAAATTCCGACAAACATCCACAGACAGACAGATCCTTCGAAATTAGGAACGAATTGCGCTTGGATCATCTAAACGAAGAAGAGGCCGAAATAGTAACGCAGCTTTGTTTAGACTTTCAAGATATATTCTATTTGGAAGGAGACAATTTAACTTTTACTAACGAAATTAAGCATTCTATTGACACCGAAAATTCCCGACCGATATTCACTAAATCGTATCGATATCCTCAAGTCCATAAAGAAGAAGTTAAGTCCCAAGTATCGAAAATGTTAAGTCAAGGTATTATTCAACCCTCAATCTCACCTTGGTCCTCTCCTGTCTGGGTAGTTCCCAAAAAACTGGACGCTTCTGGTAAACAGAAATGGCGCGTCGTAGTCGACTACCGCAAACTCAACGAGGTTACAATTGGTGACAAATATCCTCTGCCCAACATTTCCGATCTTTTAGACCAACTTGGCAAATGCCAATATTTCACAACCTTAGACTTGGCTTCTGGTTTCCACCAAATTGAAATTAATCCCGCAGATATTCAAAAAACTGCTTTCACAGTTGAGAACGGTCATTATGAATTCGTGCGAATGCCATTTGGACTCAAAAACGCTCCATCAACTTTTCAAAGAGTTATGGATAACATCCTGTTAGGTATTCAAAATGAACGATGTCTCGTCTACATGGACGATATCATTATTTACTCTCCTACAATTCACGAACACATTTCTCGTCTAACTGAAGTCTTTAAACGCCTTCAAAAAGCCAACCTCAAAATTCAACCAGACAAATGCGAGTTTCTCCGCAAGGAAGTCGCTTATTTAGGACATCTCATTACAAAAGACGGCGTAAAACCGAACCCTTCGAAAGTTGACGCTATTTTAAATTTTCCTCAACCGAAAAATCCAAAAGAAATTAAATCATTTCTAGGCTTAGCCGGATATTACAGGCGCTTTATCCCAAATTTCTCCAAGATAACCAAGCCTTTAACAAAACTACTACAAAAAGACGTACCATTTCTCTTCAACAATGATTGTATAAATTCCTTTCAAAATTTGAAACAAACATTAACGACAACTCCGATATTAATCTACCCCAACTTTGATGAACCTTTCGTTCTAACCACTGATGCGAGCGCATTTGCCGTCGGCTCGGTGCTGAGCCAGGGGCCCATTGGCAAAGATTTACCCATTGCCTATGCTTCTAGAACCTTGTGCAGTGCAGAAACTAAATATTCAACGATTGAACGCGAGCTTTTATCCATAGTATGGAGTGTAAAGCACTTTAGACCATACCTGTACGGTAGAAAGTTCAAACTTGTCACCGACCACAGACCACTCACCTGGCTATTCTCTATAAAAGATCCAGGAAGTAGACTTGCTCGTTGGCGACTCAAATTAGAAGAGTACGATTACGAAATAATTTATAAACCCGGCAAAATCAATAAGAACGCGGATGCACTTTCCAGAATCAAAATTAATCATTTTTCTGAATGTTCCAAATTCTATTCAAAGGTTCTAGCCGCGAACGACGAAGAGTCAGACGACGATGAAAACCCAGACAATAACGAGATCACTGACGAACAAATTTCCCAAGAATTCGAAACTTTCGCCAACTTATATAAGACAACATCTTTAATTGACTATTCGAAAATCAAAGCCTCGAACAAACAACTTTTGTATCGAGAACACAAAGATATTATAACTTTCTTCCAACAAAATAACCTACAAGACCTCCATCATAAAATTATCGAAGACATATTCGAAGAAAACCCCGAATTTCATAACGATAAAATCAATATTGTATCGAGCAAAACAGTCAGACATAGGAGATATTTTATCATCCCTCTACCTTTTGATATCGAATCTGTAATTGAACATCTATTTTCGGTATTATTTAAAAATCAAGACGTCCTAGATCTCTCTAAGACATACTTTGTCGAAAATAACTTAGACCTCCCCATTCTTGAAATCCTATCATTCATTTTTGCGGAAAAAGACTTAAAAGTAGTAATTTGTCAAGATATCGTCAGAACTGCCGACGAAGATGAAATTCCAATTATATTGGAGCAAAATCATTCTGGTAAAAATAATCTACACCGCGGAATAAATGAAACGATTCGAAGAATTAGAGAAAAATACACTTGGCAAGGTCTAACTAAAGACGTTGAAAATTTTATAAAAAATTGCGAAACTTGCCAAAAGACTAAAGTATGCCGGAAAAACCTTAATAACCCTCTGGTAGTCACAGAAACCCCAAGAACACCATTCGAAAGAATCAATATCGATTTATTTGAATTCCCAACTCGAAATTACGCTTTAACTATTCGAGACGAGTTAACTAAATTTACACAAGCCTACGCAGTCCCGGACAAATCCGCAAAATCCGTCGTAAATACCTTGTTGTTATACTTTCAACATTACGGTACCCCGCTAAGAATCCATTGCGATTACGGTGGCGAATTTGACAACCGTTTGCTCAAAGATCTCTGCACCCTCTACGACATAAAATTAACTTATTCAAGCGTAGGACATCCCCAATCGAACGGATCCATAGAAAGATTTCATGCTACTTTAGCCGAAATGATAAGAATTCATAAAACTGAAAACCCGAACGAACATCCTTTTACAATTTTTACCATATGCAAAAATACGCTATAACAATTCGGAAAATAAAACACATGGTTTCACCCCATATGAACCTATCTTTAGTCATACATCTAATAGACCACCTGAAACTCTTCACAACCAAAAAGAGCTAATTACAAAATATGTCAGAGATTTAAACAATAGAACATCTCACTATTTTGAAATTGCCCGCAATCGAACACAAGCTCAAAAAGAGAAAGCGAAAGTTCGCTTTGACAGAAATGTTCCCCAAAAACGACCCGAGTACAAACTAGGTGACTTATTTTATGTAAAAGAATCACAAATTAAGAACAAACTACAAAACAAATTTAACAGTCCCTTTAAAATAAAAGAAATTTTTCAAAATTCTGCTACCTTAATTAAACCTCGAAACAAAACAGGAAACTAAAGTTAATTTGCCGCTGACCAGAAGTTAATTCTGTTTAGAAGCGAAGTCAAAACAGAGTTTAACCTTTTAACACAGATATCTAGTTCTGTAAAAATTAAATTTGACGAAGTCTTCTCAGACACAAAGAGATATAAACGCAGAATACTTAACGGTTTCGGAACAATATTCAAATCAATTACTGGAAACTTAGATGCCGAAGATGGCGAGTACTGCACTAACTGTATAAATAAATTAAATAATGACGAACATCAATTAGAAAACTTAATCAAAAATCAAATCTCAGTTACAACTTCTGTTATCAAAAATTTCAACTCAACTATACAAAAATTACAAATTGATGAGGAAACATTTAACAAAGATATCAAAGAAATCGAGCACACAATTCAAACTATGACTCAAACGATCCAAGCTGCCGAAATAAAACTAAAATTTCTATACATTTCCGAACAACTAATGGCCAGCTATTTGTACATCGAAGACAATCTAAACGATATTTTAAATTCAATAACATTCGCCAGATTAGGAATTATTCATTCATCAATCATAACACCTGATCACTTAGTAACGGCGTTACAAGAGATTTCACAGAGTTTGCGAAGGAACAATTTACCTCTTCCAATTAACCTATCAGCAGTTGCTCAATATCTGGATAGTATTGAACTAAAAGCTTTTCAACTAGATTCTAACTTAATATTTGTTTTAACAATACCTCTTATTGAACCTCAAAATTATAACACCTTTCGCCTATACCCCATACCTATACTTGATAACAGAACTGGTCTACATCACTTTTTATCTATTTCACAAAAGTTTATCGCGAGAGACGATGATTCTTTAATGTACATACCTATACAAAATTTGAAAGAATGCAAACCACTCTATTTTGGAACCAAACTATGTTCGAACCTGTTTGCATATCCTATCGACCAAAATGCCATTTGTGAGGCTAGAATATTAAAACCATTGCCGAAACTCCCAGAAAATTGTCAAACTTCCTTCATCATTAGTCAAGGATACAACGTCCAAGAACTTGAAGACAACACATGGCTAGTAATTAATTCCGAACCACTTCACATTACTATCAACTGTCCGAAGAGAGAATCCATAACAGAGCTAATTAATAAAAATTCCATCATAAAACTACAACCAGGATGTTACGCCTATGCAGGCATTACTCGAATACAAGCCAGTGTTAAAGACTTTTCCGAAATTAAGGACAATTCACATCCAATCCAAATTCCTTTTGAATGCTGCAATCACATGCCCGACAAAATCGAAATCCCAAAATTAAAACCGCTTAAATTAAACAGTCTCGACGTAGAAGATTTAGATATTGCTAAAAACAAACTAGAGAAATATTCCAAAGACCTAGACGACCTCATAAACGAACCTTTTGTGACCAAACATGTATCTTGGTTCACATACTTCATAATCACTCTCATCATCCTATTAGTTCTACTTTACATAACTTGTAAATGCAGAAGAAGAAGATGTGGAGCATTGCGAATCCAACCCTCAACGGATAACTCTCCTTCACTTCCTTCAGAGCGAAGCAGAGTATTTACCAAATTTCCTAGACTGATCCCTCCAAGAAAGCGACCCGGTATTAGACCTCAAGAAGAAGAGGACATCGAGTTAACATAGACTTTCATGTGGAGTTTTACCCTTGTCTATTAATTTAGACTATTGTATTTTATTCTTATTACGTTATGTAATGTTTTATTATCGCCTACCAATTTTAACTTTTACATTATTTTATTATTTTGCTTTGTATTCATTCAACATTGTTTCAATTTATTTTTGCATTATATTCATTTAACGTTTTAACAATTTTCAAAAGTTGCTGCATAACATCAACTTTTTTATTAAGGGGGAAGTTGTTATATAATATTACACGCTATCTTATTGCGACTTAGCCATAATAAACCTTCACAGGTATATCGTATTTCACGATAACAGCTTCTCTTATTAATTGCTTATCTTCAAGATATCATATTACACCTTTGTTTCTCATAACTTGTGCAGACTGCAGAACTGCAATTCCTTTGTTATATATTTTGCTTACTCAGGTTCTGTATGTTATAAATATGACTAAACACGCTTTGTTGAATCAGTTATTAAACTCAGTTAGAATGCAACACTTCTAATTTATTATTATATTCCTTCTCCAAGAGCCAACGTTGGCTCCATTTAACTAAATAAATCTTTTTAAAAAGTCACTCATGTAAACCGTGATCTAACACATATACTCCGACAGATGTCAAAGGTTTTAGATGGAGCTGTGTTCTGTTACCAATCCTCTTTTACATCCGTGATGTAACGTGTGCTTGAGGACTAACTGGGAAGAGTAGCTATATGAAAATAAAATTATATTATAGTTTTTCTTAAAATTTAATTTTTGCAGGGAAAAGTGCAAATGTAAACTATTTAGATAACTACATGATTTATTTCATCATACACTTCGTTAAAATAGTTCACATTATAAGGAAACATACACTCGATTTTATTGCATCTGAAAATTAATGACGATAAATCGCTTTCAGCTTGTAGCACAAACTGTCTTTATTCGTTATTTGTGGTTAGAAGTTTGTTTTGTTCTTTATCCCTCTCTGTTCCATCATTAACGAGCATATGCTTTCACTCTCAAATGGAAACGTGAAATATAGAACGAGAAAAATAGACCATAACAAGGAAGATAAATGCATTTACAATTTTGAAGTGAATATTTTTCATTGGTCAAAAAATTATTATTATTAATCAGATTATAATGAAAGCTATATATTAATAAATAATTGTTTTTCTCTCGAAGATAATTTGCTGAAACTGCCTCTTCAATTCTCAGTGAATCGACCCGAGATCTTACTGCCATAGAGAAAATGCATAGTGAAATGGAAGAAGCAGAAATGAGCCTTAGTTCATCTAATCTAAAAAACGTAATTTGGGATGCTGAAACTGAATATGATGTCAGAATTAGCCGATCAGTTAGGAATTTTGATATAACCTCAAAAAATACTTAAGGAATGCCCAAAAATCCAAAACAAACAAATTAAAAGCTTAAACTAAGAACTTTCAAACAAATATAACCTAAGGCAAGAGCATTACACCAAGAACTTTGAACCAAGAATTCTTAACCCAACATAACCTGAGACAAGAACTTTAAACCAAAAACTTAAACCTATTATAAATTAAGACAAGAACTGTTAAGTTCCTAAGGCAAGAACTATTAAGTTTAGAGTTGTTGGTTTAGAGTTCTTTGTTGTGTTCACTTGTGAAAAGTTTCTGTCTAGGAATATGTTACATTTAGAGTTCTTGGTGCAAAGTTCTTGCCTTAAGTTTTGTTAGATTTAGAGTTCTTGGTTTAAAGTTTTTTGTGTAAAATTCTTGCCTTGTTGTTAGTAAATTCGATGTCCCGAAATATCAAAAAAAAAATCAACGATAAAATGAAAAACATTTATCTAAAATGATATAGCATGGAAATAGTGGATAAAGGTTTTCCATGAACCCCTGCATCATATCGTCGCTTATCTGACAAACAGGCGTAACTCATATTTTACAGTTTTTCAGGAGAGCGAAAACAAGTTTTCTGCTCTACAAGTACTAGTATTATAATGCACGCATTAAATGCTTTCCTTCTTTTGTTTTTTTATAGGGTGTTTTGATGTTTCAATTTGACACCCACATACTGCATTTATAATAAATAGTTGTTTGTTTATGGTATAATCGACAAATAAACAAATGTCAAGATACGCCTGTTTGTCACATAAAATAGGTGCCTAAAGTCAGTTACTAATTAGACTTATGCCTTTTTATTGTTTTGTATTAAATAATAAAAATAATGAAAATGAACGACAACTAAACTTTAATATACTATTAAGTCAATAAAATAAACTGAAAATAACTAAACTAAAAGAAAAGTTTTGACTGCATTGTAAAGGCAAAGTCACCTCATCGGGTTTTTAGCAAAGAGGCGTGACTTCTGAATAGACAACATTTTATGCTTGCAGACTGGCGTAAATTAATATACGCCTGTTTGTAACATCACCTTAACTCATTCTTTGGTTCCTGAAATAGGCTTAAATCAATATAAGCCAGTTTGTGGTTGAGAATATATTGTAGATATGATTTACGTCGACATACACAATCGTCATTACAAGAAAACTATTTGACGTAGAGCCACCCCACTTTGTGAGATTAGAGATCAGTTTCTGTTGATCTTTTTAGTATGTAAAACTGAAATACACCACTTTATGAGTTACGCCTGTTTGTCAGATAAGCGACGATATGTTATACAATGTTGGACAAATGGAAAGAACGTTAAAAAGTAAAATATAAAAATCCAACAATATGGAAGGAGCTTGGAAACTGTGGAGAGTGTTATTTTTTAGCAATACAAATGTTTCCAGAATTCTTGCTAAAAAGGGGTTAATGGAAACTGATCGTTCCGAAAATCAAGAAGATGACAGTGAATATGAAGATAGTGATGTGAGTGTTGGATCAGAACTAAAACTCCCAATATTTGGTGAAATTATAAACTTAATAATGTTATTAGAAATCTTGGTCTATCTAATGGTAGGGAATATTTAGCGGCGATTATGGGAAAAGACAATTTAGTATCAAGTGATGTTCGTCCTAGCTCATACTTAAACCTATCATATATAGATTTTAGATAAATATTGTTTATTTTATCGGTGATTTTTTTTCGATTTTTCGGAACCTCGAATTTACTACAAACAAAACAGAAGGAATTCGCATTATTTACACAGTTGTGCAAATTTCTTGTAGCCATATACTCATAGGAAGCCAAGTTTCAAACTTCACTAGAGCTGTGGTGGCATGGTGACGACGCCCGTGGTCCCGCTTTCCCAACCTGACCGGCCACTGATACTGGGGTTTCACATCCCTGCATGTAAACTCTTTCTCTACTTTTGCCGTGAAGGCATTTTTTTTACCTAGGAACTTAGCCGGCACTACGTGGAAGTGCCCTAGTCGCAAAAATAGAAAATGGCATATAACAATCAACAGAAAAAAGAAAACTATTCAATTCTAAACAGATCTAAGAAAAAAAAGTAAAAAAACCATCAAAGGGGGGGGGGGTGTACGTAAACGTTGAGTCCAAACGATATTTCTCTCTCAATAGAGCAAACTTTGTCCGAGAAATTTTTCCTAAAAATGTCACTGTTCAGTAATATTTTCCTTTAGATATTTGAAAATTTAAAACTTATCTATCTCCACTTACTCTCTAGGAAGTTTGCAGATTGCGCTTTAATTCTGATTACGGTATTGTGTTCAGCTAGTGAAAATACGTCGGAAACTATATGTTATATTATGTAGAGCAAAGTCAATTTCGAGCTATGATTCATAGTCATTCTTGGGTGCGTTTTTATCCTAAATATGGATTTTACAAGATATTCGATCGTCGCGCATAAATTCTGACCTTAGGTTCGGTTTCAGTGCCCCAAATAATGTATAGATATAGTGATCAGTTCATGTTAGCTTTTTATTTACTTATTTGGGATTTTTCGGGCATTTTTTAGGTGTTTTTTGAGGTTATGTCAAAATTCCTAACTGATCGGCTAATTCTGACCTCATATTCAATTTCAGCGCCCCAAATTACGTATAGATATAGTGATCAGATTATTTAAGCTTTTTATTTACTTGTTTGGAATTTTTCGGGCATTTTTAAGGTGTTTTTTGAGGTTAGCAAAAATGCAAGAGCCAATGGGACAAAACGGACATCAGATTCGTGTTCAGCAGGTCAAAATGCATGGGAATACATAGGTCTGCCTTCTCGCACTCGACCTTTTTTTTGTGTACCGATGTTATTAATCAGATTGAAATATGTTGACATAAAATTGATTTTGAAATAGTGCAATTTCACATACGCGGTGAAATTTTACGTCAAATGCAATAATGAAAATAATAATCAAAACTGTTAATATAATAATAGAGAATCAAATTTTATCTATGTTGATTTTAGTGAGTGTTCCCTATTACTGAAAAATTTTTAGCAGTCTTAGATAAATGGAACATTAGTTATGGAGGTGCGGTACGCATTTTAATAACAGTGGCTGAGGCTTATATGATATAATACAAACACTTTCGCCTGTAAACAGATCATCGATTCATCGTTGTGGACTGAATTTGCGTCAATAAGGAGCGATTAACCTGAAAAACTAATTTGCAGAATCTGATTTACAAGCTTTTACAAGACTTTACAGCTGCTGTTGTTCATCGAGATGGGAAAGTACTGCCTGCTCAACAAACATTTATGTTTAGAATTATTTCAGAATATTTAGTTTACCAATATAATGACTTGCATATTTACTTCAAATTGTCCACGGATTTACCAATGTGGGGAACGAAATAAAAGTAAATTCGAAGTCCAGAATAGGCAAACAATGGTATTTAGTTCAAGATGTTAAGGAAGCGAAATGTTGCATAGCCATATAGTAAGGTAATTTGTGGTAATTTTAAAGTAAATGTTACCTATTCTTGACCCAAATAAAGACCAATTTTTATCACAAGATAGAATTGTATGTTCGTGAATGACTGAATAATTATTGGGATGAAACATTGAACACATTATGTCTACAATCATAATTACTGTTAGTGGGGCGAGCGTAGACGCGACTTCAATGTGAATATCAGTTGATATTCCGTTGAAGCAACGTCGAGCGCGGTTAGTACTTGGATGGGTGACCCATCTTGGGAAATATAGCGTTCTCGTCCCACCTTCTAGCGGCTTGTATATCAGTATATACGCGGAAGCTACGTAATTTCAGACGAGGATTACGTAGTGGATATACCATCCTTCGGAGGGGATGTAAAGCAGGTGGTTCCTTGTCTATTAAATGTTAGGCAAGTAAAAAATCCCTACTCTTCTTAAGGGAAGAGGTTTGGCAAAATTTTCAGGTTGGGGGTAGCTCGTCTCCTGGCGTTGGTGATAGGCCCTGGTAGCGGCAATAGGTCGACGTTAAATAAATAAATAAAAAAAAAAGTTACTGTTAGTAATAGGGATACCTAAATGAAATGATTTTGGTGTGTTATTCCCTTACGCGAAGAAGAAATTTAGTTGGAAATAAAAACGTTCTGTAAATATTGCTTATTACACTCCTAAAAAATTCGTGCCCTCGCGAAAAAATGCAATTAACCAAAAAAATTCAAAAACGATCATTATTTTTTCAAGTGTAATTTATAATCACAGGCCGACAACATTGGACGAAACTCCAGACCCTGAGACAAAAGTATACTTTTCCAAAGGTATTTGGTATGCTCAATCCGAATCCGACATCAGAATTGCTTCATCATATCAGGTTTTCGAGATATCCTAACCTAAAAATGCAAAAAACACGGCATTTCGCTATATTCTGGGTTATATTACACCGCGAATTAATTTTTCTCCACAAAACTCGTTGCGGCATAAGAAAGTACTACACTTCCCCATTAAAATGCTTTTTGAATTTTTCAAATATATTATTTCGTACATACCGTAGGAATCTGACATTCTCTTTCTATAGCGAGAAATTCGAGTTTATGGCGGAGTCGCCGGTGATAGATACATAAAAAGTCGTTATCACTACCATTTGAGTTTTAATAGGGTAGAATTAAGTAATTTCCAACCCGCCAACATGATTATGATCAATATTAGGTAAATTTTTACTTTGCAGAAAGCTCTAATTAGCCCGTGGACTCTAGAGGAATTTTTAAAAGTAAAATTTAAAACGTTAATTTTGACTTGTAAAATAACTTTATTTGTTTATAACATGTTAAGACATTTTTGAGCAAAGTTTTAGGTAATTTTTAGCAAAATAACGCACAAGGCCATTGTCTTCTGAATAAATCTTCTAGGTAAAAAATAAGTACTTTATAATAACTATAATTTCAAGCAGTTATGACTTTATAGTCAGTTACAAGAAATTAAAACATTCTCGACTTCATGAAATTATTCTTGTGGTTGTGGTTGGTCTATATTTCTTGTTTGCCGCTTATGTGTTGATATAAGAAAAGAGACTTACCAAAATTATTGTAAGAGGAATATGGAGAAAGTTTATTGTGAATTGACATTAGAAACTAGAACGGGAAAAGACCAAGCTGACGCGATTTATGAAACGTTGGTTCATTGCGGTTTGGTGAAAGTAGTAAAAACTGTTTCGTTATAGCATGAAACTTAGGCCATCTGAAAGGTGTCGAAATTTCCTGAGAACAAATTCTGTATGAACGTACCTAAATACGTACGGTCGTACGGAAACACTCTACAGGTCGCAACCTTTAATGGATCAACTTGATTTTTTTTTTCACTCGTCTTCGTCTATCAAAATGGAACCCTATTGAATTTCTTAACATTTCGTCGACTATTTCAATTATTATAAATAACACAGGTTTACAAAAAAAAAATGTCCGACCAATGGGATTCCATTACCGTACCCCGAAGGTTTTTGACGTGTTGAATATGATGCCGTAATCCGTTTTGCGCCACCATGTCCGGATATTGAGAAAACTTAACCTAAAAGTGCTAAAAATACCTTTTTCGTTCTTGCACAAATTAATTCACTCAATATTTTGGCCTGAATTTTGTTACTCGGGGTTTTGGGGTCGCTGATTACGAATCTGAAGTCAGAATTTCTAAATCCAAGATGGCGGATCCAATATGGCAGATGCTAAAATGCAGAAATTTATCAAAATTTGAATATTGTGGCCCAATATTTATTACTCGGGGGTTTTTGGGGTCGTTTGAATTAACTAATTTATGCACGAACGAAGGCGAATAGTATTTTTAGCACTTTTAGGTTAAGTTTTCTAGAAATCCTGACGTAGTTGCGCACAACGGACTACGGCATCGTGTTCAGCATGTCAAAAACCATCGGGGTACAGTAATGGAAGCCCATTGGTCGGATATTTTTTTTTTGTAAACCTGTGTAATTATTTTAGCATACCATTTACTCATTCTCGACAAGTTTTGAATAAATAAACAATTATTTTTCGTTTAACTTGCTCTAACTAAAAATCGGAACGGCAAACTGGTCCCAAATTTTTACCGTGTTATTGTTGCAGAACTCTGGAGAATCGATCTAACTAGAAAAAAGTTCCTTCTCATAAGACGTTTGATGGCAAAACGAGGTAAGTTTTTGGCATCTACGTAGAAATTTGACTTACAGACATTTTTTCACTTTGGACGAAGACCTGCGGTTTGACAGCTAAAAAATCGGAAATGCGCCGAAATTATTATGTAGTAAAATTAGAAATTACGCTCAACATGAAAGCCGCGTATAAGTTACATATTGCCATAGAAAACCTTTCAAAAGGCAAGTTCTGGTGAATCATATAATTACAATAAAGAACTATAGAGGTGGCCACGAGTGAACCAAAATTTTAAGTAGAAAATTATTACTATCAATTCAAGTTAAACTGCACTCGAAAATTGTGAGTCTTAGGGTCGGTACTTTCAATTAAGTATAAATAGACTTTATCCGGCAAGTAACTATCTGACGGATAAGATAACCAGAGCTTGGCTATTTGCAGGATAACTTGCATGTGTATTTTCATTCAAAATATTCCCTTTGTTAACTATCCGATAGATATGACTTTAGATACTTCCCAAAGTAAGTGTTGACAACTTAAGACACTGTAAAGTAAGTGAGTTTTATGTTTCAAGTAGATATAGAAGAGATTCCCCTACTGTAGTTTGTTGCCGGTTTGTGACGTCTGCCTCATTTTCATGATTATAGTTGTGTAACTAACATAAACTGAAATTTTAAGTTTTTTAAGTTTGTTTTAATTTTTAATGTTTGTTTCGCATTTTTAGCTTGCAGCCACATACTGGCTCTAGGCGAGCACTTAAAAAATCCACTCAAATAAGTTTTCAATATTGATGATTAATAAAATAGACTGATAATTATAGGGTAGGTTATCTTAGAAATACCGCATATTTATCTGGTGTATATCACTATTTTTAGATGAAAATGCCGATTTTTTGCTTATATCCGGTATAAAACTTATTGCAAGCAACTTTTAAAACAAGTGGCTGATGCAATAAAGCGTTTTCTTTTTATCGCATTTTTAATTAACTGTTAATTAAAAAATCTGCAACGCCGTAATGACTGAAATGGTTTTTCCGGATTTTTATTATGACGTGTTTACACTTTTCAACTTCAGTCACACAATGCAATCATATAAAAATTTCTGTCAGCAGCTCCCTAGCTATAAAATTGGTTCACATTTCTACGTATCTCGCTCTGTGTTGCCACTACTGCTCGTGTGATGTTCTCGTTTAGAGAATTGAACAGGACATTTGGATCTTCGTCATTATAGAAGCAACTTTTTTATTTCAAATTGTTTTTCTAAAACTGACAGTTTTAGAGATATGTGAGTTTATGATTTCCTCTTTGCTAATTGGTGGTAATGCAATTAGTTACTACTAGCTTTCCACATACGTCGTCATTAAATAAGTTTTGCATATGTTCATTCCACTCTTATATTTTGTTGGTTATTTGTTTAAAACAAAAAAAAATTACAACTAATTCAAAGAATAATAATAATTTGACCAATGAACTAATGTTATACACATGGCACACGTATGATACTACACAACTCGCGGGGTGTGCAGTTGTAGTTTTGTCAATGACTTTATGTTCCTCTGAAATAAACATTTTAAGTCCAACACAAGTTATCCTGTATACAAGAAATGATCTACACAAATACGCGCACATACACACATATGCAGACACACAGACTTATTTAATTTGATATCTGAGTTAAGAATGTTATGAAACGGATTTCTGTAAAAAAATTACAAAAAAAAATTTGTCCAGTTAGGAACACCGATTCGATTAAATCAAGTAAGTATAATAATATAATGAAGCAGAAACTTTCCATAATTTTCTGTAAAATTTAACTCATTCATATTAGAGAAGATTAGGCAAAATTAGTTAGAAACTCCATTAGAATTGCGTTCAACTTTTCAAATAAGCATGATTAAAGAACTTTATCTAGTCAATATTAACGGTTAGAACAGAACAAAAACTTTTCAAAGTATATTAGATATAAAATTTCTTCGTCTGTAAAATGAGAAGTTTATCAACTCAAACACTCCTCACACAATCAATCAGACGGTGTCAATAAAAAGTTGTGATTTATGAAGTTGAATAAATTTCTTTTCTCTTTTATTATCATTAATTATAATAATAGAGGGTGTTTAGTAAGTAAGTGGACATGATGATTTAACTTGTAAATTTCATAAAAATTCTATGATTTTGCAGAGCAGGAGGGCAATATGCGTTTATTTTCGGTTTATTATAAATATTTACAACATCATAAATGGTATAATCTTTAAAATGGTTACAGGTACTTCCCATTGCTCTAAAGCATAAACCATACACAGTTTTTATCATAAATTTCATTGACAAACTGCAATATTCAAATACAACAGAAATTTACAATTTAAAAAAATATATAGTTATATTTGTTAGAACAATAGAAATTATCTAAAATGGTTTAAGAGACTATGTTTGGTTTTTTAAATATTTATAATAAATCTAAGCTAAGGCATATTAGAATAGAATAGAATAGAATAGAATGTTTATTGACCATTTAAGATACAATTTGTATATATGGTAAGTCAAAAATTACAAAATCGTAGTTGAAATATATAAAAACAAAACAAAACCAAGAAGAGAAATGCATGTGTGAACATATATATGTAAATATAAACAGCAATCTATATCTATCTGTAGCACAATCTATTACTAACATAATAAAAACAAATAGACAATATATAAAATGACTGGATAAAAGAATAATACTAACAACTAAACACATCCATCACTTAAATAGTAAAAATAGACAATACAGCTTAAAAACTAAACATAATTTATCACAAGTTTAATAAGTTTGAATATGTAAAGTCTTTTATATCATAGAATGAATTAGAAATTAATAATTGTTTTATTTTATTTTTAAATTTATTATAATTTGCAATATTTCTAATTTCATTTGGCAGCACATTGTATAACCGTATACAGTTATAATATGGAGAATATTCATATCTCGCAGTGGTATGCTTAGGAATCGACAGTAATTGGCCGTGTCTCGTATCATATAAGTGATTTTCCGATCTAGTTTCGAAAATTTTTATATTTTTCTTAGTAAAGCATAAACATTTTAATATGTATATACCGGGTGTTGTAAGAATATTTTTATTTTTGAATATATTGCGACATGTTTCGCGAGGTTGTAAGTTATATATTAACCTAATAATTCTTTTCTGAGCTATAAATACTCTCTCTCTGTCCTTAGCATTTCCCCAACAAATTATATTATAAGAAATGTGGGGGTATGCCAATGCATAATATGTTTGTACTAATTCCTTTTCATCGAGTACATCTTTTAACTGGAGAATAGCAAAATAAGCTTTATTTAACTTTTTGCATACAGAGTCAATGTGCACGTCAAATGATAATTTTACATCCAGACTAGTTCCCAGCAGTTTACCTAATTCTGATAAAGTCAGATGGTCATAAATTATTGTAGATGGTAGCCGCCTCTGTAAACCAAAATTCAAACAAACAGTTTTTCTCTCATTTAAGATGAGTCTATTCCTTTGCCACCACATACCCAATTCTTCCATAACAGTATGAACTAGCCGTTCTACCTCTTCAGGGCTGTCGGCAGATACAGTTATTGTGGTGTCATCTGCGAACATCGTTACATGCCCACTTTTTATATAATTTGGTAAATCATTTACATAAAGTAAAAAAAGAAATGGACCTAGCACGGAGCCCTGAGGAACTCCAAGGTTTAAACTTTTTAAAGCTGAATATTCATTATTTACTTTGACTCTCAGCGTCCTTCCACGTAAGTAAGACATAATCCAATTTAATATATTTCCACGGAGACCCATATTGTATAATTTATCTTTTAAATAGTTTTTATTAACCGTATCAAATGCTTTTGACAAGTCAAACATTAGGGTTACAACATATTTGCCTTTATCTAAAGCTGAATAAACGTATTCTAGCAAATGAAAGCAAGCGGTGTCTACAGACTTACCCGATATAAATCCATGTTGAGATGCGGTTAACAATTTATTTACCTCACAGTAAGAGAATAGGCGGCCATATATTATTTTTTCTATGATTTTAGATATAGAACTTAAGAGGGATATTTGGCGATAATTGTCAATGTCTTGGGGATCTCCACTTTTGAATATGGGTATTACTATGGCGAGTTTTAGGACGTCAGGAAAGCATCCATTTTCCAAAGATTTATTTATTAAATATACCAATGGAATAATTATCTCATCCATGATCTGTATTATGATATTTAAACTTAGATCATCAAAACCTGCTGAGTGTTTATTTGTAAGATTATTTATTACACCCTGTACCTCATCCTCTGTTACTGGATAAATGTACATCGAGTTCTCCCTGTAATTATGTACAGTGCATGGTAATGACATATTCATTCCAAAGTGTAAGTTTATTTTATTAGTGGCAGTATTCGAAAATGTGGTAGCGAACATTTCTGTTAAAATTTTACTGTCCCATATTTTATTATCATTACAACTTAAAACGATGGTGTTAGCTTCAAATTTATTTCGCCCTAGCCTCTTGTTTATGATGTTCCATGTTTCACGGACTTTATTAGTCGAATTATTTACCTTATTTGAGTAATAACTTCGCTTGGCCATTTTTAAATCAGTTTTATATTTACTTTTATTTAAATTATAGATGCGTTTAGATTCAGCATTGTTTAAATTTTTCATTAACCAAAACATATTTTTGAGGGAGTTACTTTGAGCTACAAGTTCATTGGTTATCCATTCCTTTTTTGAATTTTGATTTACATGCTCTGAAATCGTTTTACAATATTTTTTTAAGGGACAGGAAGTATTAAAACACCATGTAATGGTGTCAAAGACATATTTAAACAATTCCTCTATGCTTGAATCTGGTTCATACAAAGGATACCACTCTATCCGAGACAATTTCACCCTGAAATAATTTATATTGTTTTCTGATAAGTCTCTTTTTTCGTAGCATATTCTTTTTGTTTGATTTTTGTTCTCTTCTTCTAACTTTATAGACAGTATATGAGCTAAATGATCTGCTATGTTAGGATTGAATATATTACAACTAATTAAACCTGAAGGGATATTAGTTACCATATAATCAATACAAGTACTGCTGGTACATCCGTGCACATTAGTGAATACTCGAGTAGGTTCTGAGTTAAATAAGGATAGTTCAAATGAATTGAAAATGTCACATAGAAGATTCGTATTAGGACATTGCTTATTTAAATCAATATTAAAATCACCACACAGTACAGTATATTGCGATGACTCATTAGCTATAACTAATGCTTGTGTTAATAAATTAAAGAATAATTTTATATCACCACTTGGTGGTCTATACACAATAATGAGAATAGTTTTTCTACCATTTATACATAAGCTTACCGCACACATTTCGACATGACATTCTTCAGATAGATTTTTTATAAAATCAACTTGCGTACACTGTATTGAGGTTTTTGCTAGAATGAGAGTTCCACCATGTATATGACAATTTCGTGAAAAGTGAGTAATTAATCTATAGTTTGGAAAATTAAGGTTACTTATGTTTTGAGAACAAATGAAATGTTCAGAAATGCCAAAAATATCTAAATTAGAACTTTCAATAAAAAATTCTATTTCATTTAATTTACTTAGTAACCCTTGTACATTAAGGTGGCATATGTTCATAGACCTTGTATATAATTCATAAGATTTATTGTTATTTTTTACGAGAGGTTTATTCGTCTCCTCGAAAAAATTTATATTTTTTTATTAATGTACCTGTTGGCCAATTGTCACTATCAAACATGTCATCAAAAAGATCAACGTCTAGCCCTACTTTAAAAGATTCCGTTGTGCCATTTTTCCATTTCGGCAACTTCTCAATAATAAAATCTCTCTTCGGAAATTTTTCTGCTAAATGGGCACGCATATTCTCATTACTGGTTCCTGGGGTAGCTCGTCCTACATAAACCCAAGTTTTCCTGATAACAGCAGAAAATCCAGATTTAGTAGTGTCCTGAGATCCTGATCCGAAGACAATCTTAGACTTTTGTTTTTGTCTGTAAGTCTTATCAATTTTACGCTCAGTATGCAAATTATGCCTTTCAGTATTTTCATTTCTATTATTTTCCATATTTTCATTATTTGGGTTAGATGATTGTTTATCTGCAATTTTTTTGGAATTAGTTCTTATCGCCGTTTGTTTTTTTTTTGTCCATATCTTTTTTCTTAGGATTAGTATCGATGGAATGTAGAGTTGGCCAGTTCGCAGCATTTGTATCTTGCAGGCTTTGTTTAGATAATTCTAATTTATTTAAACACTCACCACTAGTTAGTAATCGGATGAGGTCTTTATTACTTTCTCGCAACACCTTTACTTCATCGCGTAACGCAGATATAGTTTCGTTCAGAGTATGAACCTCACATTGCACTATTTGTTTAATAACAGATTTAAAAGACTCATCATTGAATGCACTTTTGATCGCCTCAGTTATATTTACATCACAATTATCTTCATTATCTTTAGATCTTAATTTAGGGGGAGGCATTTTATTAAAATAGGCTTATTATTTGTAACTTCAATAACGTTTTAAAGACACCAATTTATACGTGTTCACACTTCGACGGTCGACGTATATTATATTTCCCTCTCATTCTGCAAAATCCTATTTTTATAATTGAAAAAGTTTCAAAATAAAATGCTGCATACCCTGTAATATTAATAGATGGATGAAACTTTTCCATAAAACTGTATGCCTAACCCACCTCCGAGAAGTACCTGGTAATATATCAGTTAACCTCGGCTTACTGTCGATTAATGATCGTAACATGACTAAATCATATGCCAAATTGGAGACTTGTAGGTTCAACAGTTTTAAAAATATATTTTTTTTTTTTCGACATTTTAAAGGAGATATTGGAGGACTGTATCTTCTCAGGCATATAGGTAAGTTCAGAATCAGATTCGAAAAGGAAAACTGGGTGATTGATCTTAACTACTGTGATCCCCGCGGATCTATTGTGAACTTTGCAAATTCATTAAATAATCTTGACTCGAATTGTACTCCTTGATCAGTCGTTACTGACAAGGGAACACCGAAACGACAAACAAAGTTTTGAAATAAAGTACGTGCAACTGTTTCTGCTGTGATGTCGCGAAGAGGGTATGCTTCCGGCCACCTAGTGAATCGTTCAATCACCGTAAGAATGTAAGAGTTACCTTTGGATGGAGGTAATGGTCCTACCAAATCTATGTGGATGTGGTCGAATCTGATTTTCGGAATGGAAAAGTTCCCGAGAGCGCTTCGCGTATGTCGACTGACTTTGACAGCTTGACAGTTAATGCACGATTTTGACCATAAATTGCAATCTGTGTTCATTTTCGGCCAAAAATAGTTATTTGAAATCAACAGTCTAGTGGCTTTAATACCAGGATGAGATAAGTTGTGAAAAATATCGAATATCGTTCGTCTGTAAACAAGTGGAACAAAAGGTCTGACTTTTGCACGAGAAACATCACACCAAATAAAATCATTTGAATCTGGAATTTGTATCTTTTTTAAAATGAAATTGGTTTTAGTTAGTGATGATTTATCTGACAATAAATAGTTGAGATTTGAATCTTTCTCCTGAGCTTCACTAAGCAACTTTAGGTCAAAGTTAACATTAAGGAAGGGAGAATTTTTAAGTTGAAGTGGTAAAATATCTTGTTTTAAGGAAGAAGTGTCGTAAATACGTGACAAGCTGTCAGCTATTACATTATGTTTTCCTTTAACATGTTGTATTTTACAAGAAAATTGAGCTATGTATTCTAAATGACGTATTTGACGAGGAGATCTTTCTGCTTTTGTGAATAAAGCGTTGATTAAAGGTTTGTGATCTGTAAAACAATTAAACTTGCGACCTTCAAATATAAACTTAAAATGTTTAATTGCAGTATATAGTGCTAAAAGTTCTTTGTCAAAAACAGAATAATTGGTTTGTGCTGTGGTTAATTTACGGGAAAAGAATGCTAAAGGAGCAAGAAATCCCTTATTATCTTTTTGCTCTAAAACTGCACCCATGGCAAGGTTAGAACAATCGACTGAGAGAGATAAGATAGTATCGTCATTATTGCAAGGATGAGCTAAAACTACTGCATTACTTATTGCATCTTTGGCTTTCGAAAATCCGTCTAAACATTGATCAGGCCAACTATTAATCTTTGTAATTTTATCATGAGATAAACTGTTACAAAGAGAATATAGGGGAAGTAATATTTCAGCAAAATGAGGTATGAAACGATGATAAAAATTCACCATACCTATGAAACGTTGTAGTTGTTTGAGAGTTGTCGGTAAAGGGAAATTATTAATGACTTCGACTCTCTCAGTTGATGGTAAAATACCTGATGAAGAGATGTGATGACCTAAAAAGGTTAAATTGTCAACTCCTAAGATACATTTAGATGGTTTAATGTTAATTCCGTATGTGTCTAATCTCTTGAAAACCTTTTCCAAATGTTCCAAATGTTGTACATCTGATTGACTTGCGATTAATATATCATCCAAATAGACGAAAACGAAAGGTAAATTGACAAGTACTTCATTCATAAAACGTTGGAAAGTTTGACCGGCATTGCGTAGACCAAAAGGCATGCGGGAAAATTCAAACAGTCCAAATGGAGTTGTTATAGCTGTCTTATAAACGTCATTTTCAGCGACAGGTATCTGATGGTACGCTCGCACTAAATCAATCTTGGAGAAAATAGTGCAGCCGTGCAACTGAGAGCTAAAGTCGTGGATATGGGGTAATGGATATCTGTCTGGAATGGTAATCGTATTTAGTTGTCGATAATCTCCACAAGGTCTCCAGTCATTCTCTTTTTTCGCCACTAGATGGAGTGGAGAGGAAACTTGAGAAGATGATGGTTTGCAGATACCTAATTCTACCATGTTATTAAATTCTGTTTGAGCTATTTTAAATTTAAGATTGTCTAATCTACGAGGTCGTGAAAAAGGTAAATGACCTTCAGTAACTATATGATGTACAATAGAATGTTTAATAGGTAAATTGTAATCTGGGGAACTAATTAAATTAGGAAATTGTAAAAGTAATTTGTTATATTTATCTGTCAAAGGAAATAATTTAAGTGAATCTAATCTACAATGATCTAAAGGACTATTTTTAATAAAACAATTAACTGACAAATTAGTCTTGTTATCAATTATTCGAGCTCCTTTAAGATCGACAACTAAACCAAAATGAGACAAGAAATCTGCTCCGACTATCGGTATGTCAACGTCTGCTATATTGAAAACGAAAGAAAATAATCTACGTAAGTTTAGATTGACTTTTAACAATTTCTTACCGTATGTAAAAATGGTTGAACCGTTAGCCGCGGTTAATATCGTATCGAAATTCTTTTTTAAATCTGTGAAAGCATTGCGTGGCACCACAGATAAATCGGCACCAGTGTCAATTAGGAAGTTCAGGTTGTTAGATCTATCGTAAATAAAAAGTCGACGACGTTTGCTGTTAGAAATGTCAAAATCAGACGTCATAGAATTATCAAACTTCAGTCATCTTTGAGAATTATCAGATTTTTTACAATTCTTACTGAATTTGCACCATTCACCTCCACAACGATAGGCATTGGCACCATAAAGTTGATGGTAGTAACAAATAGTATTGTCTGTACGATCAAATTTATTGGAAACATTATTACGGCTGGGTGAACGATTGCGATTAGTGGTACGAGTTTGTGAATTGCTTCTACTTTTGCAATTGTTGCAGCATGAAGTAGAAGGTTGAGGCTCGAAGGATTGATTGAAAAGTCTGGATTCTAAAGAGTTTAATCGAGAATTAAAAATTTCTTGTTTTTGTAATACTTGATTAATTGAATCACGGAAAGTGATTGAAAAATTTTTGATAGTGGTAGTTAAATCTGATAACGGGGTGGACTCAGAGTCAAGAGGATTTTTGGAGTACGATGCAACCATTGAATTTTGACAGGACTCCCAGATCCGATCCGCAATATCTAGAATCTCTTTTGTGTCTGTTTTCCCTGAAGCTGTAATGGCAATATATACTGTTTGAGGTAAACGTCTTTTCCATAGCTTTATCAATAAATCTTGACTAACCATGCTGAATCCTCCAACCATATTCAGCATGGATCTATAGAAATTTGAAGGTTTCAGATCGCCCATTTGGGAACCTGATAACAGATCATTCAGACGTTTTTCCTCACTCGATGATAAACGTGAAATTAAAACTTTTTTTAAATTTATATAGAGATCCGTTTCCGGGGGATTAGATATTATATCGTATATATTATCTATCACATCTAATGGCAAATTAGCTATAACCTGATCATACTTTTTCTTGTCATTGACAATTTTTGCAACAGAAAACTGTGATTCAATCTGGGTAAACCAAATTTCTGGTTTTGATTTCCAGAATGGGGGTAATTTGACAGAGGTGACATAATGGGTTTGAGGAAAATCCTCGTCTGAAGGTTGTCTTTGCATAACTAATCGATTGTGATTGATTGATTGATTTACTACTCTCTTAGATAAAAAAGGAAATGTACTTTAACTCACTCACCGACAGATGACAGTACTTGTAATGTACAACTTCAGTTGATTGAATTAGGAAATTACCATAAATTATAGGAACATCTATTCAAATTTGGAACCTCTATTCAAAATTCATCGGAAAATTCTTCTCTTCATAAAATGGTCAATTTATAACGGTAGTTGATATATTGAATCTCTTCTGGTATATATTTATCACGTTGGACATAAAATTTTCACGTCTGGCATATATTTATCACGTTGGACATAAAATGATCACGTCGGGGTCACCAAATTTATAGCGTTATCGCTATAAATAAAATTAAAATCGAAGTTAATATACTTATATTGTTTTTAATACATGTTCATATTTTATGTGATATTAGTATTTTTTAGTATATTGATATTATATTTTTATATCGAATGTTTTTATTTTTCCTAGCGACTCCATGGAAACTTCTCCATTATGGATCGAGTTTTCCTTTTTGTTTCTTAGCGACTCCATGGAAACTTCTCGCTTTTGGAACTTCTCGATTTCCAGTGAGTGAGTCGCTATAGTCGCTATAGCGCTCCTGTTCTAATCTTACTTAGTTTTGTCTTTTGTATCAGACCCCATAACTTTGACAAAGCCTCCTTGATACAGCTATCTGTTCTTGGCTTTGCTTGCGAAGTAGTTAGATACTCAGACTCTATTAAGCCTACGGTGTCCCCAATTAGAAGAGCCACCATTATCCCAATGGCCTTTCTATTTAAACGTAGTAGGTCTTCCGTGAATCTGTTCGACCGTTATTTAATGAACTCTTTGGTCTGTATCTGCCGTGAGAAACTCTTTCACCATTCTAGGGATTTATTTTGTACTCATTTATTAATGAATGCTCGTATGCATGGCTTAGCCACATTGCAAAATGGTTCGAAATCTACTAGAGCCTTAGACGTGCCCACCCTGACCAATTCATCAGCCCATTCATTTCCCTTGTGTCCCTCGTGTCTCGGTACCCACGCCACGGTCACTTTGTTCAGACTTAGGTCAGTGAAGGCATTTATCTAATTCAACTTGCATGGGATTTATTGCCTTTAGCATTACTTGTCTATCGGAAAAAATGGCAATCGACTGGTCAACAGTTCTTTGCCTAATTATTTCCTGTGCACGTTACTGCAAAGCGACCACGTCGGTCCGAAATACTGTAGCGTATTTTTCTGGTCTTATCGGGCCTGTTGTTTTCAGTCTTATTCCGTAGCTCCGATTCCCTGTTCTGCCTTGGAGCCGTCCGTAGACTAGACTATTTGTGCCGATATTGGAGGACCGTCTTTCCAGTCCTCTCTGTCTGATACTATAATCTGATAATTTTTGCTAAAGCTATACTTGAGGACTATGGTATCCATAGATATTTCTAGAATGGAATCTACCTTCAGCTCTGAGTATAACTGTTTGTACTCTGTTCCGTATTGTTGCCTTATGGGCGTTGTACCTTGCATTAGCCTGAACGAGCTTCCTCTTGGATAAACACCAAAGTCCTAAAGTCCAAAAGTACTTCCAATGCAGCCATGGAAGCAGCTTTTATGGCCCCCGTGACGCACAGGCAAGCAAGCCCTTGTACGCCACTTAATTAGCCTTATTGCTCGTAGCTGCAATAATGACTTGGCGCATCATACCATCGAGCCATAGGTTAGCATGGGTCTTGCAATCGTAGTGATAGTATGGGGTTAGAGGTAAGTTACGTTTAATAGTTATATTTTGACCCGATCTATAAATAATTGCTCTACGTCCACTTATTTAGTACATACTGGAAAAGTCATTAAAATCAGTATATTATAACGTTTCACTCTTTACTGATATTATCTTCATATTTTCTCATTTATTATAACATAATAAGGTTAGAGTATCGCTAGATTATTATTTATGGAATTTAAACTCTTGTGGCCGTCAAGTTTTTGTTAAAAAGAAGTATCCAATCAGACGGTCTTAAAATATTGGTTTCTACAGTTAAAGATCCAATGTAGATTTTCAGATATAAGTGTATGATTAAGCATTAAAAATACTCCATTATTAGTGCGTGTTGCCGCATCTATGAAGAAGACTGACAACTTGCCAGTTGAGTGCATGAAATATCACACTGCTAACTTCTATGTTTTCTTTATATTTTACGCTTCCGAGACATGAACCGTTAAGGAGATAATTGGACTAAGTATTCAAGACGTGAGTTTGGAGATGCTTGTTAATGAATTCTCTGGACAGTGCATCTCGATTCTCCAGGAAATACATCTTCTATAGGGACTCAACAACGTCGTATTCTACCAACTCCTCCAACTTTTTGGCCTCATTAAATAGAGAAAGGACAGTATAGAGTGGTTGATAGTTGATTGATTGATTTACCAGCATGCGGTAGGCATTTCTGCCACTCCCAGGAAACATACCGCTGGGCCGGCTACGTCCACGCTGGGCTGGATTAGGGCTATGCATGTTGCCAGCAGCGAGAGCCACATGACGCACGGTAAAGGAATATAGGATGGGAAGTGTAGGTATTTATGAGATGCGTTGCCACATTGTGTCGTGAAGAAGCGTTTAAGCTATTTTTTTTGTGTGTTTTTGCTTCTAGACTTCTACGTCTTGTGACTCTACTGTTTCTTCTGTTTCTGAATCCGGTAGAGCATATATGCTTACAATTTATTTATAGTACACTTTTTTTTTCTTGCTGTTATTCCAGGATTTTGTTACGTCTTTTACGTATTTCCAGTTTCCCATATAGTATATTTTATGGTCTGTGCTTACCTCTGTTGTAACTCACGACTCCCCCCAGTTTAACGCCCTTGGCCCGCTCCCCCATTTCTCTGCCTGCCAGGATGTGATTATTCGTTCCTACATTCATTATTCGGTCATTTATTCTAGTGTGTATATATACCACTTCCTTGGGAAAACCCGTATCGCGTGCATTCCACTGAACTGCAAAAAAATTCTGTCCCCGGCGCGGTACACCCGTAGTACGCCACTGATCAGCTGGTCAGTTTATTACCCAGCTATGCCTCATCTCACTGGCTATCTGGCTCTTCCAGGGCATGCTTTAGTTTTAGTGGTTTTTGGGTAGAGGTGTGGTTTCTAGCCTTGCTCCGCTGATAAGTTCTATGGGTTGCTCCTTTGTGATTTTCGGTCCATAGTGCATTATTTTATTGTTTATTTTGTCTGTTCCAGGTGCATTTTATTAGTATTTCTTTTGCGCTACTTTTATTTCTAGCAGGTTATTCCTGGACGGTGGCTTATTGAAGGGCCTTCTTGTATTTATTTTATTCGTTCATTTTTTGCTTTCTCTTCTTCCTCCTATCCAATATTGCAGTGGCATGTATCTCATGGTGTACTTATTATCATTTATACTGTATTGTCCCCCCCCACTTTGATGCCTCTGACCCGCTCCACCGTTTCTCTGCCTACCAGGATGTGATCTTTCTTTTCTACATTTATTGTATTGTAAGAGGAAATTATTGCTCTGTAAAAACTTTCTTATTATTATAAACTGAAAAACGTATTGTCGTTTTTTTGTATATAGTCCGCTACTTGTTTTCGTAAATTCTTCACGGCGCGGCGTTGGTGTGTGGCTGAGTTCTTATGTCTTCTCCTTCTAGCTGACGGCTTAGTGCTCCATGTAGGTAATTCCCGTCAACATAATTTTTTTTGCGCCAGTCGTTGGTGTGTCTTCGTTACTGCGTTCTTTTATAGACTCAGCGTTCTTGTGTTTTCTAAAAAGGTATTATTTTTCTGAAAGAAATTTGTAACGCGCATATTTCCGCTGATGTGTTGGAAACATTAGTTTTGGCACGATATACCAATAGTACACGACTGGTTAGTTTTGGTTTAATTTAAATTCAATATTTACTTGAAGAATGATGTAAGAAAACAATTTATTACACCATTTTCGATAAATTATGTGATGTTGTCAGGCGTACCATACAGCAAGGCGAGGCAAACTAGAACAATGTGTGGATCACAAAGAAAATGTGTGGATCTGACAAGACGCTGCGAATTAGAAGAAAAGACGAAAAAGAAGGAACTTTTTCTTGCGAAGGGTTTCTATTAGTATTTTCTTTGTCGGCGTCGTACTGCGCCGTTTTGAAGTAAGTCGATTATTCCAGCCATCTTGATGTGTGTGATTTATCTTACCTTACTTTTTAGTATTTTCAGTTGAATAAATTTGCTGAACTCTTGGTTCGTCTGTATGCATGAAAAATAGTTGATGTTCATAAAACCTGAAAAATTAATTTGACCCCATTCTAAAATTGTCTTTATTTCAACATTTAATGTTTTTTTAAACGATTTCATTAAATTTATTTCACAAACATTTTACTGAAACATTAACAATTTTTAATTCCGAATGATGAAATTTAAAAATAAGGAATTTATAAATATTACAGTTTGGTATATCGACAATTTAATTCTAATGACTGATATTCACATTACCATTGCATGATGGGCTTAATGGCTTCAATATTGCTGCAGACTCGTATGCAAGAAAAGTTAATATCTGGCAAAACTCTAAAGGGTGAAAATAAAATAGATTTATTATTTAACTGACTGCTTACGAATGCCTGTGATAGAAACTGCTTGAGAAAGTAGAATGATTTTCTTGAAAGCAAAAGGCGCGGGTCATGAAGTGGAAAAATGATCGACAAAATTTGTAATTACAAGTCTAACGCATGTGCCAAATTGAAAGTTAATACAGGAAATTCATTTATGACCATATTACTTCCACATCTATGTAATGTAGTGGAAGTATAATAATCGAAAGCAAAAATAGAAATTTTTTTTCTTCAAGCAGGCCTAGAGAATCATGAAATGTCGAGATTTTAAGTTTGAGCGAAAAATAAAATTTCTGTCTGTCGGTCGATGTGTAACTTTTCCTTTGCGCACGATTACTCTGGAATAGTTTATGATATTGACTTAAAATTTGTGTGTATTATGCCAAAATCTGGAACCAGATTATAGTTTGATATTATTCCGTTGAAGGATTGTAAAGTAAATGATGAATGGGTGTAAACAGGTACAGCAAACAAATAAGACTCAATTATTAGTATATGCACGAGAAGTCGAGGTCTCACAAAAAATTTTTCGGCATGAGCCACTCCCACTATTAAAAAGAGTAAAAGAACAGAATTGCTTTACAAAAATGCTTTACATTTTTTTGGGTATCAACCACCCTCACTACCACCACCACCTCCATCCTCGCTATCAGCGTGGCATACTGTTATATGGGTTTTTGGGAGTAGATGATTTCAAATATTATATTATTAAAGTTCTATGAACAATTATTTTCACATTGTGGAGTGCAAATAGAGCACTAAGTTTTTTCCATTGTAAGGGACTTGGATACGAAATCTGAATGTGCAAGTAGTGATTCCTTGCAGTTTTTTTCTACATGAACGTGCGTCCGATTTTCACTCATTAATAAAATAAAAACCCGGTTTTAACTCTCATTAATCTACCCTTGCATTGTCGTCATATATGTTTTTGATTAATAATAATTAATCAATTGTTATTAATCTTCTATTTATTATTTTACTACTTAGTGTTAAATTTGTAACGTGATTTTCACACTCAATATTTTAGTGTACCTAAATATTTTTATTGTGATTGTATGACTTAGTCTAGTTAGTCGTTACTATGTTATCAGAATCGCCTATTGACCTGTTCTATATCTATATGTATATAGCAACGAGAGACCAATAGAAATTAATAGTTTAAAAAACTAAAATAACACGCTTTTATAAATACTGCACCAACAAGCAAAAAATAATCAACGAACCTGCTCTCTCTGTCGCTTTTATATTCAAATATATATCAAAGTATTGTATAGGAACGAAATTGTAGAAAATTTTTGCATGTTGTTTTTTGTGGAAAAAGTTTTTGTCCATCTTTTTTAGTTTTTGTGTTATATGACAAAAACAATATTGGCAACAGTTTTTTTAACATATGGTCGCCATTTTGAAAGTACAGCCAGTTTTTTTGAGGACATGTCTAAAATTGTTCTTTAGGCTTTACTTTTTATGAAAAACATTGTCCCCTAGGAGGGGGGGGGGGGAGTGCACCTACAGCTTGGGGGGGGGGGGTGCACCTACAGCTAAACTAAAATTGGTACAAACACGTAATTCCGATGGCTATATAGTTCATTCGATTTTGAGACACGTTTTACTACCCTATAGAGTAAGGGGGCACCTGCGTATATGCATAATGAAATTTGTAATGCTGACACGACGCCAGAGAAAAATCTCCAAAGGTATTTACATAAAACATCCGTCTCTATTTGGCACGCTTTATCTATGAATTATCTTTTCCATTGGATGACCTCCATGTATATTATTGTTAACTAAAAATGTACCAGGATTTCTTCCTGCCAATAGTGACAACTACATTCCAAATGTGGAGCATTTAAGTTGGCAAACAGGAATAACTTCAAAGTAAAGCATTTTTGAGAAAAATGTTACAGACAAAAGTTTCATCATTTCAAAGGTGGAATTTAATGGCTAAAATTCTTTTTAGTTTCAGATGGTGGACTTTTTAGTTTCAGAGGACGATCATTTGAAGATCAACTTTGGTTTTTTAAATAGAAATCCTGGTTTTTTTACAGATTCGTATCCTGCGTGACGAAATAAACAAGTTTTGCTTCAATCATTCTTCTTTTAGCCCTTCCGTAAGTGAGGAAAGTAAAACTGATCAATTCAAGGTCCTCTTGCGGCGTCCATTGGACATTTTTTTATAAAAAATTTTATCAATATTTTGCAGTACTTAGACAATAATTGTTTCTTCCACTAAACTCTTCTTTTGCAATTAATGTAGCTAAAATTATGACAAAGAAACAGTTATCTTCAACTTTTTATTGCTGCAAAGGATTAGTAGAAGGGATATAATTCATATAATATTAAAGAAACTTGTTTTTTATATTTTTATATTTAATATATGATCAGTTGTGAATACCTTTACTTTATACTTCTTAATATTCATAGAGTAGTTGTTATTATGTTTTTATTAAAAGAAACAAATGTTGTTTGTTAATCATTCGAAGCAATGTAGTTAAAAATAACTGGTAATACTTTACGGGGAATTATACATTGAGCAGAAATGTAATAAAGAGAAAGAAAGCTTTCATTTACCGAAATATTAGTGAAGTTTTCCAGAATATGTTACAAAAAACTTCATCTTGTGAGGGTTTCTAATTTATAGTTAATATGTTTATTTAATATTGATTGTCTGCAGTTCATTTCATTTAGTTCAGTTCACAGGCGTATCAATTTCTAAAGGTAACGTACTTGAACTGGCTTTCATTAGTAGTGCTTGTTGCTTTCTTTAATTTGCAAAGTAAATTAAACGGAAAATTTTATCAGTTGGGCAGGTTAAATCGATCAATATTTCTAATTATTGTGATTGTGTCTGGTTAAATTAATTAAAAATATTAAAATCGTGCAAAATGCATAAAATAGTTGTTGTGTAAGTAGTTAATTTCTTGAACATTCTCCAGTTAAGTATTATACTTACTTATATATTTAAACATACTTATGGATATAAACAAGCAGAGGCGGAGCTAGGCTACATGCAGCCCTGGAGCGACATACATTTTGAGGCTCCTATAGACAATAGTGATACGCAAAAACAAACAAAATATATATATATTTTTTAAATATCTAATTTCAAAAATAGGTTTTGCACCTATTTCAAATTGATACTAGATAATAAGGTACTGTTCCTTGCTGCTTTCCACTAATAGGTAGACAAATATTAGTAAAATTGAGTGAAATTTTTCTTACTTTTTAGAGATATATTTTAAAAATTTTTTGAAGGTGCTTTAAAAAAATATTTCAACCTCTTTTTATTTAACTCCTACATATTGCAGAAAACTATTGTGAAATTCTCTTTATGTTGGGCACCATGTGAATGTTACCAGAAAAATAATACCCTGTTGTTTGTGAACTAATTGATATTACCAGCGAGCCCGTCAAATTTCCGAATATTCTTGTAATACGAAGTCGGTAAAAAAAAATGTTTCCAACTTTTGGCTGCTGGTTTCCAGGTCTTCTTCCGCGTAGACTTTGTTGACTGCTTGACATTTCGACCGTCTTGTCGTGGTCTTCTTTTGAAGCGAAGTGAGCTCTGCTGGACTGAGCTCCTCTATTTACACAGATTATCAGGAAACGTGTTGCGAATCATTGCTCATGCGAAACATTGACTTCCACGTTATTTGTAATTGTAGTCTGGTGTCATGATTATAGTTATTCGGATGTTTATTTACTTCAGTGGCTTCTTTTTGGCCAACAGTTTTTAGTGTTGGCTAATTTCTTTGTCTTATCGAATTTTATCAAATGGCCGGTTTCTTCTGAGTGCTCGGCAACTGCTGATTTTGTAGAATGTTCCTTGTTTGCATCGCCAATGTGTTCTCTGAGTCTGAGTGGTATTTCTGACGTTTGGCCTCTCCGATGTAAACTTGTCCACAGGAACATGAAATGCTATACACTCCTGATGTTTTTAGTTCTTCTAGACTTTGGGAAAATGTTGTGCCACCTTCTGTTTCGCATTATATATTACTTTGACGTTCTTTTTCTTCAACAACTCTTCCGATATTATACGTATATCCTTGTATATATGATAGGTAAGCTATTGCCGTGTTTGCGAGCCGCTGAGTGAATCCAAACTCTTTCTATGCGAGAAACCGGCCTTGTGCATGTGCACTGATTTTTCCAAATTTTTGCTTATTGGCGCTACACCGTCTTTGTCAAAATCATCGGTTTCACCTCTTAGATGCATTGCATCGTTAAAATTTTATGTACATACTTTAGAACAGGCCATTCAATGACCGTACCTCAATGGTCAATGTCTTTGGTGGAGGAATAAAAATGGAAAATATTTTAATATTTTTTAAAGTGCATTTTTGGAGTACCTTTTAAACTAGCTTCGGGGTACTTTTGAAAAAATAATTTTCAAGTGCAAAATTATTCTCAAGTCCATTTTTGGCGTACTTTCAAAAATACTATTTTCTTCAAAGTCCAACTTTGTTGCAACTTTGAAAAATTATATTATTCTTAAATCCTTGCCTATATACTTTCGCTCTCATATCCTGAACCAAAACATATTTTCCTAAATGAAAATACGGTGTTTCTTCGAATTTTCACCTGGTCATTTCTAATGCCTTATAAAACTTATAGCGGTCCTGTGGCTCTGTAGTCCCTCAGACTCTCAAAAATGTCATTAAATAAAATTTTTGCCTAAGTCGAATTTTGATTCTGTTTTCGACTTAGGTCGATTCTGGAGGGTTCTGCAACATTAACAACGGACTGTTTTTGTGCTGGGTGGTGGTGAGAATTGGTGTGTAAGTATCTGTCGGTGTGGAGCACAATAAGCCCAGGAGGCTGCAGTGCCCTCGGAGTATTCTATACAGACGAGCTCTAAAAGGTGGGGTTTTAGTCAGTTGGAGTCTGACACTCAGACCTATTCCTAGTTGGGATAGGCAGCCCGTGTGGGTTTCCCCTCCTCGCAAAAAAAAAAAAATCCGTCGGTGTGCGTCGGTTTCCTGTATACCTTGGGTCCTAATCATCCATTGTCCTTCTTGAGCATGAGGATGTCCAGAAATGGGAATTCACTATCTGTTTCTATTTCCATGGTGAATTTGATCTTATGATTAAGTTGTTCAGCTAGTTATTGAAATTCTCCAGCTCCTCATGGCCATGTTGCCATATAATGATAATGTCGTCCACTTATCGAAACCAACATTTTGGTTTCAATTGGTAGTTGTCCAGGGCGCATATTTTGAATGCTTCCGTAAATAAGTTGGCTAGTACTAGTGATAAAGGCGAACCCATCACTTCTTCATCTTTTTGTTTATATAGGCTTCCAATGAAGTTTAGGTAGGTCGAGTTGACACAAAGCTCCATCAGGTCTGATAAGGTAATGTCCAAACTCTGTACCAAAAGAAAGGGTATTTCTGTGCTCTACTACCCCAAAATAACAACAATTCATGCATTTTACACATGAAATTATTATACACAATTAGTGGTCGGCGGACTCCTGGTCTCTCAGGTTTAAAATTCGCATATCAAAGCGTTAAAAAAATTCACTGTAACTAAGTTAATGAAAGTTTGTTTCTATGGCTTGTTTACAAATAATGCTAGAACTGGCTTAAAAAAATTCCGACGCCTCACAATGTGGCAGTACGTTCAAAAATCGCTCTGAGAGTCAACTTTTCAGCTATCAACTTTTTTTTAAATACTTGCAAAGGGGTCTGGAATAGTGAGTCACTGCCGCTTTAATAAATTTTGTTGTTTGCACCATTCTTTAAAGTTTTCTGTTCAACTGAGCAGTTTCATAATTTTTTTGGAACAAAGATAACGATGTGCATCCTTGAAAGCGATTTTCACTCCCCGGAAGGGGTGGAAAAGGGTTGAAGGCTGTCTAAATGTAAGTCAGATCATTCGACCGAGGTTTTTTGCCGTACTGAAAGATACAAATACTTTTTTATAGAAATATAGTTGTTCAATGTATACGAGCTTCGCGCGCTCTTTGCAAGCGAACGTTGCCTAAGTGGTCGAACATGCAGTAAAAACGTAAATAGCTGAATTCATGGAGAGGTCAATTTCTAACAAAGGATACCTTTCTGAAATTGTTGGGTGAGAGACACCCGAAAATTGATCCCAAAAATACTGGGCGTTAGCGGAACTGTTCAAAATACTTTTAGATATAAAAAATATTTTTGATATATAAATATTCCGAGAAATGTCTCTAAACAGTTTCTATGCTCGGGGACATTTCAAGGAACAGATTGTATTTTATAAAAAGAAATTTAACGATATTTTGATTTTTCATGGTCATTTGTTACTCTTTTCTTTCCTATTTTAACCTCCCCACAATCAAATTGTGGGAGGTTACTAAAATTTGTTCAAAATCGAAAATTGAGATAATATCAAATCTTCGCTTTTCACCCCTAACCCCGAAAAATACCCACCCCAAAAATGGTTTTGAGGTCCCAGGAACCAAAAAGTGGTTTTTGAAACGTGGTTTTTATGTTAGCACGATAGCGGCGAAACTACAACGGATTTGGATGAAACTTTGCATGAGCGTTTCTTTAGTGCTCCAGAAGAACTGAAAAGGTTTTGATTGAAATCGGATTACGTTTAGTGCCGTTTTGGCACAACAAGTTGTTTATTTTATGATTACTTACAATTTGTGTGAAAATCAGTAAAAATTCCGATTTCAACGATGTATCACACTTGCACCCTTTCGATTTGGTTTCTGTGAAAAAAATTAAAAAACAAAATAACAATCAATAGAGTCACGTTTCTTGTGTCAGATATATTTTATAGTCTAACTTAATGTTCGGTAGACTAGTGTGTTAAAGCGTGCAGGCTATACACGTGTTTTCTCTGAAGACTTCATACTAGTTGTGATATTTCGCGAAAAAAGTGCAGGTAAAGTTAGTGATAGCTGTGTAAGGCCTACACAACCCATAAGGAGCAAGTATGGTTACGGACGGTCCTTAACTAGGTCCAAAGTAAGTTTTTTGCAAAAAATATTTAAAGGTAACAGTGACATTAAAAGTGAGACACTTGAATCCATTTCCGTCAATCACAACCTAAAAAACATTAACATAACCTAAAAACCAAACCAAGTGAAATACCAACCTAAAAATTTTCGACAACTGTTAAAAAATAAAATCCCCAAGCAAAGTTTAGAACCAGAATTTTTGACAGTTGTCAGTTTGACAGCTTTCAAAAAATCTTCTTCTCCTGACACCTTTTGGTATCTGTCAGTTTGACATCTGACATTAGTGACAAGCAACCAAACAACAACCTTTCCCGACTGATTTAGTGAAAAATCGGTCGAGGCCAGAAGATAAAAATAATATTTATCAGCTGAAATTGAAACAGTCCACTATGAACACTTCACTGTCCACAAAGAATTATATGGTTTTTAAAAATAAATACAAAAATATAATTAAAAGAGATCGTTCATATTTTTTAGTGCTACTTTCGGCTTCAAAGATCCACCGAGTGGTGAGGTTCCAGCCGTTTTCCGTAGCTGTCGATTTTTTTACTTGTTTTTGATCACATTTAAACTAATTGTCGGACCCGGGTGAAGCTGAATACAATCTCTTCTCCATTTAAAGCCATTTAAAGCTTTAAACATTCAACTTCCCGATATCACCCTAAAGGCTATCCCACTCTATGTAAACAAGCAATTTAAAAATCTTTTCACCGTTTCTAACAAAATCCAAATAAATTTTAACTACTATTTATAAAACTTATAAGCATTAATGATATTTCAAAATTTTAAAAAAATTATGAGGATACTGTCGTGTCAGAGTTGTCTGAATCTAATATAAAAGATGTCTAAAAAGGTTACCATTTTTATAATTTTATTATTTCACGATCTTGCTTCATGTCATTTATATGCAGTTGTCCTTAAATTGAAAAACTTTGTATCAACCAACATACACCCTACTGAGAATGATACAGTGTTCCAATTCCAAACACGTTGTTTACGAGCTGCGAATATAAATTTACAAAACGAATTTCCGTTAACACAATATTCGTTTTGTTTTTCTTAACATCAGTTAACCAGTATGACAACGCAGAGTGCATTGAAAAGCTTGAGTAGTTTCGTCTAGGACTATCTTAAGAATTCAAAGCACATCCATTGTGTCGTGGGCAGGAGCAGTATGCCTTAGCATACTGTTGTAATTAGAACCAGATAATGTTTAAGACAGCAATATAAAAGATGCAAATAGAGTCAACAATATTTTAATTTATAAGCAATTATTTTCAGATTTCCAATGCAATAGCTGTATGTTCAAGATACATGAGAAGAATATTTTAAAATGTATTACTTATGTGTGGGTTATTGCGTATTGTAATATACCGCACTTTTATGAATAAAATACCTGACATTTACATTATAACCATTATTATTGCTCTTATTCTCACTCGTGTTGGATACATACTGATTCATTGTGCTTTACAATTCTCAATGTTTGTCTTTTTGCCATTTTCATGAGACTGATATTATACAGGTATATACGCTTATTTTGCTTGTTATAATAATAATAAATATCTTTATCGTAAATATACAAGTTGCAAAATTTACAAATGGCGAAGTTCAGAAATAGTTACAAGTAACCTTCTGCTCTTCCACTTAACCAGATAATTAACCTAATCTCTACTACTTATTTAAGATTTAAAATATACACAATAATTAAATGCATTACAAAGTTTGAAAATAAATCCCTACAAATAACATGAATTTATTGCAAAATAATATTGGGCGAAAAGAAAAAAAAGAGATCAAAGTAATGAAATTTACATGTTACTGAAGACTATTATTACCAGTGGCTTCTAATAGTATTTTTCTTAATTTGTTATTGAATTTATAATGAGAAACTTCTATGAGATGGGGTGGTATTTTATTATACAGTTTGCAGGTATTATATGTAAAAGATTTCTCAAAAATTCCAGTGTAATGTTTAGGGGTGGTTAACATATTTTTAAATCTTAAGTGGATGTACGAAAGCTAATTTTTTTGGTACGTGTAAAACGGACATTTATATTTAATTACACAGCCACACAAAAAAATGGTATGGCCTGCGGACCAGACCAGTATATCCTTATGTATTTGGACCTGCTGAAACCGAATCCAAAGTCAGAATTGTCAGACTGCTTCTTTTTTCACCTCTAACCCCCAAAAAAACACACCTCAAAAAAGTGGTCTGGCCTGCGGACCATACCAGTGGTATCCTTATGTATTTTGACCCTCTGAAACCTAATCCGAAGTCAGAATTGTCAGATTCGCTCGCTTTTCACCCCTAACCCCCAAAAACACCCCCAAAACAAAAAAAAGTGGTCTGGCCTGCGGACCATATCAGTGTATCCTCATGTATTTGGACCCGCTGAAATCGAGTCCGAAGTCAGAATTTTTCGATTCGATCGTTTTTGACCCCCCAACCCCCAAAAAACACGCCCCTTCCCCAAAAATGGTCTGGCCTGTGGACCATACCAGTGTATCATTATGTATTTGGACCTTCTGAAATCTAATCCGAAGTCAGAATTGTCAGATTCGCTCGTTTTTCACCTCTAATCTAAAAACAAATTTGGATTAAGTCTGGTCTGCGGACCAGACCACTTTTTTTGTGTGGCTGTGTTATTTTATTATATAACACTAACACGCTTTTCCATATTTAGCCACCCAATTTCGCGTTTTTTTTAGACATACCTGCTTGTTTTCTTCTAATACCACAAATAAATCGGATGCATGAATTTTGCATCAATTGCACTCGATTTGCGTCATATCTTGCCAGACAAGGTCCATATATCACAGCACCATAGTTAAAATGGGACAAAACCAAGGAATCACACAGACGCTGTTTAAGTTTAGGATTGAGAATAGAACGATGACTGTAAAATAATTTTAAATTTAGGAAAGCTTTTCAGTAAAGCGCAAATCAGTATCGATAACTATTCCAAGCTTTTAACTAAACTGACAGTATTTAATTTAATATTGTTTGTTTTTATATTTAGAAGGTGTTCACATTTTAATTAAGATGCTTTCCTACCAAAGATAATTATTTTGGACTTATCTCGATTTATGGACAAACAATGCGGCTCTGACGCTTTCAGTAAGGCGTGCAGATTCTGATAAATTTTATCACTGGCTGTGTTAGCTTCGTTTGGTTTAAATGAAAATTAAATTTGTGTATCGTCAGCATACAGATATGAACAGTATTTGATACATGATATTAATTCACTCGTGTATAGTGTAAAAAGTAATGGTCCCAGAATTAATCCTTGGGGAACTCCACAAAATATATTTTTTGATTCCGAAAATTCGTCCTTAAGTTTCACAATTTTATTTGTTGTCAGGAAAGTGAGATAGTTTCTCATTAATTTTATAGAATTTATGGTACATCCATTATATTTTAATGTGGCCAGAAATAAGTTGTGATATAGTCGATCGAAAGCCTTAGAGTAATCCAACAGAATCAATACTTCTTTCATTTTTATCCACAGCTAACCATATGTCATCTGTAACTTTAATTAAAGCTGTGGTGCAACTATGGTTAGGTCTAAATCTAGACCGTATATCAGGAAGTAGTCGATATTTATCAAATTTGCATATTTAATATTTTTTCTAACACTTTAGATAGTGTGGGCAGTATACTAATAGACCTTAAGTCCTTATAATGCGTAGCCTCACTTATTTTAGGTACTGGTGTAATATGAGCCATTTTCCAAACTTCAGGAAATACGTGGTTTTCTATGCAGAAACTTACGATGTGTGTTAAAAATGAAAATGGACAGCAATGAAACAACATAGTAATATTTATACCATCAGGCTTAGTGCCCTTAGATTTAATCACTGACGGTTTTACATTCAAAATCTGATATATTATCGTTCTTTTTATTATCATTGTAATGATTTAAAAAGTCTGCACTTGGCACACCGCTGGATTGTACAATGTTAGAGAAATAATCCTCTATTTCACTAACATCACACAACTTTTCAGGTATTTGAGGTTGAGGTTTGGAATGAATATCTAATTTTCTTAACATATTCCAGTTATTTTTTGAATCATTTGTGTGAAGAGTGAATTCCAAAAATGCTTTCTTCTCATTTTTAAAACAAATATTAACGGAATTTCTTAGCTCTTTTATTCACTCCAACCATTTAATTTTTAGTTCTTTTAAATCGATTTTAAATAAATTTAAATTTAAATCAGTTTACTTCTTTTAAATTTTCCTTTTCCCATTTTTGGACTTCTTACGCCATAAATACTTACTCTTTCCTAATAATAGTATCTTAGTAACGTACAAAAGAAAATAAAATTATGCTATATATTACAGATGCTTCTACACCACTTTTGCCTCAATCGAAGAGCTGGAACGTGTTTTCTTATAAATAGAATAAAAAAAGAGCAAAAAATTACAACCTGTTGATAACTTTTCCACATGTCGTGGTAAATCACCCTGTATATATTTTTTAAATACAATTAAAAAATCAATTGCTTCCGTGATATAACAATGAAGGTTGTTTTTAAATGGAAAACCCTGTATGTTTTTACATATTCTTTTAGATCTTTTTTCCCTGACTTCAAATATTACGAACTTGGCTTAAAAAAAACTACTGTATTCTTCGAAAATTAAGATGTCTCAACATTTAAATATTAAAAACCAATTTTGGTACCATTTAACTTTGAACTGAAGGTTAAGATTGATTCTAATTTTGAACAGCCGATGATGATATTGTACTCACTATTGTACTCACTAGTCAGAGTGAAATTAATTAAGGTTGTCTGTAGCTTTAGAAACCTCCAGAAATAGACTTTTTTTATTGTTGGCGAGGGGGGGAAATCCACACGGGCTGCCTATCCCAACTAGGAATAGGTCTGAGTGTCAGGCTCCAACTGACTAAAACCCCTCCTCTTAGGGCTCGTCTGTATGGAATACTCCGAATGCACTGCAGCCTCCTGGGCTTATTGTGCTTACCCTGTTTTTTAGTTTTTAGTTTACACTTGTCCATTTTAATATTCCTGTGTCACTGACAAGGTGATACAGGTCTGAAAATGGACGGGTCTTGATGATTTCCGGGTATGTTTGTGTTTGCCCGTAGATATTATACCTTCTGCGGACCAATGCCTCGCAGTCATGTATAGTATGTTCTACAGTTTCTGGTACCTTGCCGCACAGTCTGCAGTTAAGGTCGCCAGCAAACTTTCCAATTAAATGCAGGTACTTCTTGACGGGAAAGTGTCCCGTCAGAAGACCAGTTATGATTCTCAGCTGAATCTTGTTCCTTGTGAGTAGTACTTCAGTTTGTTTTGAACATGGTCCATTGATAAGTGTTTTCCCATGTCGATTTCCTGGAATATTTCTCCAGTAGTTGGTGTGTTTACTCTTGACCCAGTCTTTGATTACCCTTCTGGCTGAGCCTTTTGTGATACCCAGCGCAGGTTCTGGGCCATAGAATATATTCGCTGCTCCTTGTCTAGCAAGTTCGTCAGCTTTTTCGTTGCCCTCTATACTGGTATGTCCCGGCACCCAGAGAAGTCTTACTCTGTTCCGCTCACCCAGAATTTTGAGCTCTTCATGGCAGTCTCAAACCAGTCTGGAAGACACTTTGTTAGAGGCTAGTGCCCCAAGTGCCGCCTGACTGTCTGTTGCGATTGAGATCTGCTGGTTCACGTATCGTCGTTTAACATTCTCGCGTACACACTCGAGTATAGCCAGAATTTCTGTCTGGAATACAGTGGAGTGCCGTCCAAGAGAAAGACTTGATCTCTATTAATTTCTAAGAAACAAGGTAAAAAAAAAACAAGAAAAATCTAACTACTCAACGTAAAGCCAATGAACTTGTTCACGTTTTTCCAGTCTCCTAATTTAAACGTATACCAATCTAAGCATGCCTTAATCATTGTAGTAATTATTTTTAGGTATTTAATTGCTTCCAAATTTTAATCTGATACATAAGTACATGTCAATTTTATTGTCGTATTAAAATACTTAACTTCCAATATAGTTTATTTTATTCCACTGTATGTATAAGTTTCACTTCATATACAAATGACGTGTCCGATCAAGGTACACATAAAAAAAGTAGCAAATATGAATATAGCTAAACAACATAATGTAAAAATCAATGAATCCATTAAGGTGAATAAAATCTAACATCCAAATTTTACAGAGATAAAGAAAATAGCTATTTACTTTACATCCATCATTACAGTCTAGACTTTATTATGAACTAATTGCTTATTACGTCAAATTTCATAGAAACGGCTCTGAAGAAAACAATAAGAATATCTTGCGTCACTCTTTCTTGACTATTAATAACGTACACAGAGCACTTATACGTCCCTACGTTAATAGCGGATAAGAAAGACGCTTGGTTTTTGATTCCGTGGATACCTACTTTTGAACTAAAATGAATTACTTTATCAGAGTTGTTACGTATGTATTGCAAATTACAAATCTATTTGTCGTAAGAAAATTGTCAAGTTCATAAGGACATTTATAACATGCTGTGTAGAATGTCTATTTCTTAAAACATAAAAGAAAGTTATTTTTCCACGGCCTTGAGTGAGTAAAGAATAAAAAAATCATTATTTTCAATTTCACAGGTGCTTAAATTTAATTATTTTTCCGACTGCTTGCGCGTTAAACTATTTTGTGCGTCATATCTATTAATTTATCATGGTATTTAAACCGTATTTTGAGAAAAAATATCTAGCGAAATAACGATTAACGTGTAGAGTGGGGTAAATTTCTTTATGGTAATGGGGAAATTATTGAACATGATTATGAAAATATAGTGTAGTGAATCCCTAAAAATGCATTTTTATATCTAGGAATATGTAACCCATTTCCAATGGCGTGAAGAAGATTTTGATTTAACTTTGTAAAACTTAATAAATTACACAGCCCCACAAAAAAAAATGTTCGAAGCAGCGAACCAGACCCATGTATCCTATGTATTTTCGGTCGTTGAATCCGAATCCGAGGTTAAAAAAAATCGTACACCCCCAAAATCATTAGCTAGGGCCAAAAAACACCCCTGGAATGTGGTAAAAAGAAGATTAAGCTACGAGAATAGTTGTTACATTTTAATCAATCGAATTATAAAAATTAAGGCTAAACAGCAGCGTATATACAATAGATATGAAACACACCCCCAGGGAGGAGCGAAAACTAGCCCCCATATATAAAAAAATCGATCCAAAACAGCAATGACCGCTGAAAAAGCTCGAAATGTTTTGTTAAAGTAATAAGAAACTGCATCAGGTCCGACGTAATTTTCATAAACTGCCCCTATAGGGTTGAACAACCACCCTTAAGTTTAAAGGACACGAGAAAAACAAGAAAAAACGTAAAATTCAACAGGATTTCTATTTTCATGGATGCTACGATTGGCTGAAATTGTGTAGTACTCTAAAATAGAACTAGAAACTTACGTACCATCAACGTCTTACAGTGTCAACCCTCATAAGGTGTGAAAACTACCCCCTATATAAGATTTAACTATAAAAAGTTACAGTGACCTCTATAAAAATTCGAAACATCTGCGTTGTGTGGAAGTGAGAAGAAACTAGATTATGTTCGACGCTGTGTTGAAAACCACTCCTACGGGGTTGCGAGATGCTGGAAAAACAGAGAGAAACTAACCGGATTTACATTTTTATGGATACTATGACGTTTCGAGTTTTTTCAGAAGTCACTGTAGCTTCTTATAGTTGTTTCTTACACAGGGGATAGTTTTCACCCCCTAGGGGAGTGTATTTGAATAACAACAGTGGTACGTGACTCTCTAAGTCTAACTCTAAGTACTACGCAATTTGAACCAATCATAGCATCCCTAAAAATGGAAATATTATTGGATAAATGATTTTTTCTTGTTTTTCTTGTGTCATTTAAGATAAAGGGTGATTTTTGGCAACGCCGTTGGGGTAACTTTCAATAATTGAGCCAACACTACTGCCGACTCTTCTCATTTTTACAAACCTCCGGAGTTTCGAGCTTTTCGAGGGCCAGTGCAGCTTTTTTCAAGTGAAATGTCGAATGGGGGTAGTTTTCACACCATCTGAGGGTTGACACTGTAGGACACTGATGGTGCGTAAGTTTATAGTTCTATTTTAGAGTCCTACGCAATTTCCTGTCGGATTTTACGTTTTTTCTTGTTTTTCTCGTGTCCTTTAAACTTAAAGGTGGTTGTTCTCAACCCTATAGGGGCAGTTTATGAAGATTACGTCGGATCTAATACAGTTTCTTATCACTTTAACGAAACTTAGACATTTCGAGCTTTTTCAGCAATCATTGCTGTTTTGGATCGATTTTTTTATATATAGGGGCTGGTGTTCGCCCCTCCCTAGGGGTGTGTTTCATATTTATTGTAAGTACGCTGTTGTTTAACATTAATTTGTATAATTCGATTGATTAAGATGTAACAACTATTCTCGTAGCTTAATCTCCTTTTTACTCCATTTCAGGGGTGTTTTTTGGCTCTAGCTAATGATTTTTTTAAATCTTGACTGTGTTATTTTTAATAAGTAACACATTTTAATAAAAATGCACTGGCACTGTTAACGAATGTTTGTTTTTGAAAATGTCACTGAAATATGCTCTGGGTTCAAAATTAAATATTAAACGTAACATTTTTTATTTTTTAAGAGACAAACACTATCAGTTGCCATTTCCCAATGCTACAGTCTTCTCAATATGGCTGAATGCTAATGAGTAATAAACACTTAATAGACCGCCATGGTCCAAAGATAACTTTAATTGTAAAATAACAAAAGAAACGCTATTAATTTTGAATAAACATAATCGAAATGTTTGTTCCAAGACAATATTTCATCAATCCAAAATCTTTAAAATTTAGAGATCTGAGAAAACTGAGAAAACTCAGGATTACCACCAGAAACTCTAATTATGGTATCATCAGAAAACACAGTAACATTACTCATACTGATCTGGCATATCGTTAACATACAATATAAATAATTGTGGGGCCCAATACTGGATCTTGAGGAACACCATGTATAAGATCTATTTACTGCGATGTATGACTTTCAGTAGATTACCACGTACACCGAGCATTACAGGATTTTTATGTTAGTAGTTCTGCAGTATCAAGTGCTTGGATAAATCGGACATTGGTGATACGATACTACATATTTTTTATTATCAATCTCGGAATACACAAAGTTTAAGAAAGTGATAAGTAGCCAATTCTATTGATTAAATAACTTATTCTAGACTTTAGTATTATACTGAATAGTAGCAAATCATTAATATAAAGTTATATCACATCTATATACGGTGTTTCAATATTTTATTTGTGATTTCAGACAATGAAAAAACTCGCAAAATAATAGGGATTTGCTATACAAACTTCTTTTCAGGACCGCTGTGAAATTCGAGTGAAATATAATATAATTTCCAAATGTTGTGAATATATTTTGTGCATAAGAAGAATTATGTCAAGATTGATAAACTGGATGGTATTTTTCCTCAACGTGATCTCTTTCCCCCTTCCGATTTTTTTCACTGCGCAACTACGAAGACGTCGGTAAACTGTCCAATATCATTACATTACACCGAAAATAAAGGAGTCCCAGGATACCTCACATAAGTATATCAACTCTATAAATTGGTTATTAGATCTTTCCTTCATATAAGTAACAAATTGTTTTTTGCCTGTCCAACAGGAGTTATTTGAATTATTTTTCATGCACCGTTATTATAAATAACGTTTTTATGATCTACATTGCCAAATTATTAAATAATGAAAGAAAGTGTGTGTTTTATTCAATATCCCAAATAATAGTATTATTGTAGACTTTTACATCGCAAACTATGCCCATTTGGTGATAAAATCATATAGACCAGTCGGCAGGAATTAGCTTTAACCTTATTTGATTAATTCCCAGAAAACACATACTAATTTTGCACCCTCTAACAGGTTCAGCTTTTGTCTCCGTTATGAAAAGATTGCGGAAAATATTTGTAAATATATCAATATATATAAACTTTAGACAAGAATATGTAGTTACCATTCTGGAAGATAAGTAAGAAAAATGGTTGTTTTTTGTATGACCGCCCATTTCGGAGATTTAGGTGCTTAAATATTTAACATATTTGGTAAAGCACGTTACGTTTCTGCTTTCGTCCAATTCCTTACGATGAAAACTTTATTTTCAAATATACTTTTGTGAACATATCCTGTTATCTGCTGCCTATCAAGATGATGTTTTCACAACGAATAGTAATGACGAATATTGCCTGCCATCGACATGCAGACGAACAGAACCTTGAGGCACATTTAATTTGTTGGAAATAACGAATTATTTTATAAAAAATAGCACATGAACAGAACCTTGAGGCACCCCTGACATATTTAATTTGTTGGAAATAACGAATTATTTTATAAAAAATAGTACATAAACAGAACCTTGAGGCACCCTTGGCATATTTAATTTGTTGGAAATAACGAATTAATTTCATTTAAATTCTACACGAAATGATGATTTCCCTGGATTTGGACTCACCACTTTAAGAAGATTTAATTTCAAAGGTAAGACCTGTTTAAAAAAACATTATATTTTGAAGAACCACCCTTATCAAGGTACTGGCTGATGGTTCATCTAAAGCCAAGAGGAAAGCGGTTACTCTAAGAACTCAGTTATAGTTTATGAAGGATACCCAGAGGATACTGCACTAAACGGCACTAAAACTGCTGAATGTATTCGTTTCTTCAAAATATGTTCATCTACTTTGGATGAAAGCATGATGGAAACCTTTATCCCAGGAAAATATTTGTCTAACAAGAGAAATAAATGCCGAATGATGACAATACAGTCTACATGGCTATTGAATCAAGCGGCTGAGGATGGTGACGCTTATAGTTACAAATGGAATTGAAGCATTAAATTACAACAAATCGGCGGTTATTGTTGGAGAGTCGGATATTAATATTATTATGACTGCCCCGTGTGAATCCCAATTGAACATATTTCTTGCAGCCGCAGCCGGGTAAAGGAAAATCTGAAAGCAAGACATATTCATTTTCATTTCGAGACAACATTTTATTCTTGCACGCAATTAGTGAATGCGATATGGCCTACGCATTATTCAGACAGTGAGAAATGAAATATATCAAGCTTCCACAGAAAAAAAATTACAGGTTAATGTTTTCTAGGACCCGAATGCATATATGAAGATTGCATTGCAAGTGTAGAAGAAGAATTTCTTCTTCACCTCTATTTGACAACAGACCTGTGAGTTGTTGGACAAATATAGATAGAGTCGAGTAAACGGCATGTGTATGAGTTGGTAACACAACGTACGATTGGGTATGCGATGCGCACTGAGCCATTGCGATGACGCAGAGAAAAACTAGTCATGTATGTCCAATCCTCTTAATTTATATGATAATGGGACCTTTGGACCTTCCAAGGTAAAATTTACTCGACTATATCAATGATTTGTCTATAATCAAGAGTCTCCCAAACTTAACATCGTTACCACTAACGATACACTCCTTGAGCACCTACTACCAAATCCACCAATCGTATGGGAGTGAAAAACCAGCTTTGGACCGGCAATGGAAAAAAATCAGTAAATGGATTGGCACTTATTCCAACTCTTCAGGAACCAGCCCTTCAGAAATCATTAAAGCATAATTTGTGGATTTTGCAACGGAAAATCTAGTTTAAATATTGTGGAAGTATATGAATTGAATCAAAATCACGAAGACGATATAGATGCTGTAGTTGAAAATGCTATGGATTATGAATCAGCTTCAGAAGGAAAAAAGTATGCAACAAGTGAAAATAATGACGACAAACCATCCACCTCATATAATTTATAAACAACTTGAAGATTAGGCCTCTTGGGAATACCACGTTAAAAAAGCGCATCGTATAATCTACCTCAATGTTGTGCGGGAATGTATACAATAGAATACATTGGAATAAAAAACATACAGGGTGATTCAAAAGGAAGTACATTAAATTCAACTGCAGATTAGGGTGCCCCAGAGATGGAAATTTTCCTAATAAATTTTTTTCCTACCGCGCCTCCTAACAGAGTTACAGCCCCTTAAGGTGGATGCCTGGCAACCAGTTTTCTCCTAATAATCTTCAGACGGATTGACGTACGATGATCAAATTGTGGATCCGGCTCTTCATTTTGACAGGCTACATGCCCATTAGAGCAAGTTTGTACTGACATGCAAGATGTGTTCTATACAGGGTGGTCCGGTAAAATTCAAGGTCAAATATTTTTTATCTTGTGTTAAATTAAGAATTTTGATTATTTGTTGGATTTATCAACTTTTTTTGTTCTTGTGATTTTTCATCCAGTTAGGCCGGTTTCGAGCAAATTGCAAAAAAACAGAGGCACGCTGAAGCAATTTTATTGACAATTTTATTCAAAACAAAGGTACATTATCTAGGAGCTCCGGACGATTTTCTTCCAAAAAATGCAGGTATTGTTCTCCATTCACTCTACCAATAAAAAAAAAATGGTCCAAACAAGTTATCACCCAAAATTCCTGCCCGAACATTTACAGAAAATCTTTTTTGGCATCTAAACTTTTCGATGTTAAATGGATTTTCTTGAGCGCATGTATGACGATTACGGGTATTGAATACACCGTTCCGAGTGAACGTGGCTTCGTCTGTCCAAAGAATCTTCTCCAAGAAAATGTTGTCAAGGCGATGTTTTTGTAATAACCATTGGACAAAATTTACTCTTGGTTGGAAGTCTTTGGGTAATAATTCTTGCACACTAGTGTGGTGATAAGGATGCAACTGTTGATCATGTAATATTCGCCACACAGAGGATTGGCGAAGTCCCAGTTTTAGATCCCATCTTAGAGTGCTAATTTCAACTGCCTCCAATACCGCCTCTTCAACCTGTGGAGTTCGGATATTCCTTGGCCTTCCTAGTCTAGGCGATGCCAAAAAAAAAGAAGCATATCGGTATAATCTTCGGCAGTATAGCGCACCATTTTCACATCAATAACTCTCAAAAAATTGCACTACTTTAATTAGACAATTCAAAATCTGACAAGTCAGAATCTGACAAACGCTGCCTCAGTTCTTGAATAAAATTTTCAATAAAATTGCTTCAACATGCCCCTGTTTTTTTGCAATTTGATCGAAAGTTTATTCGTAATCAGCGACTTCAAAAACCCACCGAGTAACAAGATTTATGTAAATTGGATTAGAAAAAAATTTTTTTTTTTAAGTTTTATTAAGATTTAAATAAAAAAATGGACATTTTGGTTAAGCTCAATAATTTTGATTAGCATAATTCAAAAATCGACTCTCTTACGTTTTTTTGAAATTAAATAACGAGTATTTAAAAAAAACTTATCCCAATCGGTTGCGAAGTGCTCTAGATAATTTTGAACGAAAAAATTACAATTCGTGCCACTGTGCGCCTTATGAAATAGATATTTACGTAACAATTATTTATATTTTCATTCAATTTCTCTTCTAACAATAATTCCAATTCATAAAATATTGATATGTGTGTCCCATGTCAAGTTTATATCCTTATATGATGTAGTGCTAGTCGAATTTTATTTTTTTTCGAAGTGTTGCACCAACTTTTTTCTAACGCAACTTTTATGAGTAATAGTGCATATAAAGTATTACAGCATATATTATTTCAGTGATTGTAAGTCACAGAGAACACGGAAATATTAATTATTATATTTTTTATTTATTTTTTAATGTTGTGCGTAATTATTCTAAAAATTCAAAAAAATATAAAATATACTCTTTAACGTTACCTGAAACTTCCCATTGGTTTTATCCCTCTAGCTCAAGTAGTTTTCGAGATATGTCTCTTTGAACGATAGTCATGCATGTGCTCATTTTTTTCCATATCTCAAGGTCAAAGCGAAGTACGGCGGCAAAACATATAAATCGCGTTCATACATCAAGTCGATATTAAAACATAAGTTTCGATATAGGTTGCCATTTGGGGACCGACTCGTCATGCTTATCCGGCTAATAAGATATTCAATGAATAGTCAAAATTCTTAATTTGACACAAAAAATAATTGACCTTGAACTTTACCGGACCACCCTGTATAGGACACATCTCGCATATCAGTACGAGCTTTCTCTAATGAGCATGTAGCCCATCAAAATAAAGAGCCGGATCCACAAATTAATCATCGTACGTCAATCCGCTTGAAGGTTATTAGAAGAAAACTGGTTTCCAGTCACCCTATTTAAGGGGCTGCAACTCGGTTAGGAGGCGAGGTAGAAAAAAAATTTACTAGGGAAATCTTTATCTCTGAGGCACCCCAATCTACAGTGGAATTTAATGTAATTTCTTTTGAATCACCCTGTATAATGAGGGAGAACCAGCAGGGACAGAATTGCGGGGGGTAATCAATAGAGAGCAAAATAGGAGTCTGTATGCTTTGATAAAAAATGTTTCGACGTTTATTACTCCGAAACGGGTAATCGTACGATAAAAATGTAAACCACGCTTTCTATAAAAAAAATGATCGTCTTTACTTTTGAGTACTTGATATTTTTTCCTGAAATTAATATTAACTGAGATATTTACGATTATTTGAAAAATTGTCATTTTCAGACTATTTTTCCAGGATAGCGGCCAAAGCCGACTTTGTCAGAGGGTGAAGAAATAAAATGAAGTCCAGCTTTTTCGAAACTATTTCCAATCACGAAGTACTTGCCGACTGGCCTATATTAATTTGCAAAACTGTAATAATTTTATTAGCGATAACTTTTCAAATTTTACATCAAATACACTTCAAAATAACTAATATTTTGAAGTGTATTTGATACAAAATTTAATCCATCAAAATGATGGGGGTGTGTGTTCTGAAGCAATATTTACTTGCGTTATCAATAAACCACTAGAATGAGTGCTTGATGAATTGAGGTGCAGGAACGTCAAAAATTATTGGTTTAGGTAAAAAGTAAATAAAGGATATGAATATAAAAAAGATGAATTTCGCCCTAATTTAATTAATGTTTATGAGAGGAGCTTGACGTAACCGACTACCAGACGTTAATTAACTCAGGTTTTTATGTTAAAATTTTAGGCCCTACTTTAAAAAACATGCGCGATCTGAATTTTAAATATGTAAATAAAATTACATTTGTAGATTTTGTTAGTGCCCATTATGATTCTCTTTTGTTAATTGAATTCTGGAGATCAATTCAGCAATATTATGGATTCAATGATGATAACATGTTTTAAAACTAGACAGAAAAAATTTAAACAATAAATGCCAAACAACACACTAAAGGAGTCAATAGAGGTTTTCACTTCAGAAAAATTCCGGGAAGCGGTAACTTTTGAGAATACATTTCTGAACATATCAGGAACAACATACCAAAAGTTATCAACAATAATCCTTGAGCGTAATTTGTTATTAAACAAATTAGTTGCAAAATACCAGTTTTTGTCAAACATATCTTAAAATAATTTTTTTCTTTCAAAAACTATTTACGTCATTCGAAAGTATGGGAAAGTTCACATCAAAAATGTATATGAAATTTTTTTGTACGATCAAAAATGTAGGGTAGGATTTTCTTGGTTACGGCATGAAAATGAAACGTGGCGACACGTAAATACGACGCGCAAAGCGCGCACGGCTTCGGGCTCGCTACACTTTTGTTGTAACTTTCGAACTAATTAATGAAATTGACCTCATCAAAGCTTAAATGAAAGAAGAAATATGTAGCTATTGAATCATTATATTTTTAAATATAAAAATGAATGTATGTAGGAATAGTACATATAGGAATTAGGAACGTGAAGAGATTTGCGATGAAATCGGTAAAAGCTCTACCATTTCTAAAATTTTTAAGATAAAAACCTGGGTCTTCCACATTTTACTCTTGAAGTAATATATAAAAAGATCCGATGAGTGAAAAAAATCTCAATAATTTATTTTTTCAAAATTTTGAGAAAGTGACTAACCAACTTTAACCACCTATTATTCTGGTTTAAATCGCGTTATTAGGTCTCTTTAGGTGCGATTTTTAAAACTTGAAATATGTACTTTAAGATGCTTCGAGGGGATTTACCTTAAAAATTAAATTAACACTTTGCTAGAAAATTCGTGAAATTGTAGGTAAAATAAACGTTAATAACTTTTGTAAAAAAAATTATTTTGCCTATCTATCTAGCATACGTTTGTAGTACGACCTTAAAATAAGTAAATCTGATGCAGAAAACATTTTTTTGGAATATAGATAAACCTATACTTTTCACGAAATATTGAAAAAATCAAGTTTTTTCGGTTCAATTTTCGATGCAATATCCAAACACAGCCGATTTGGATCCACCGTGTGGGGAGGTTCCGGCCGCTTCCAGTAGCTGCCGATTACTTTTTCCTCAATAATTTTTATATACAACAATAAATTATTTCATTGTGCATCAATTTGTTAGTATTTTAGGTAAAACTTTAAAGAGAGATACGTAATGAAATCAAATGTTTCATGTACATATGCAGGTGAACATACCTGGTTAAATGATCAATTGGTAAATTTATTCTAGTTTTAAACTTGTTATCTATAAATCATTAAAATAGTTAGTAAAATAATGTATGCCCTACGTCTTAGATGGTAAAGTTCAGGTGGTATTTTGTTCGGTTTATTCAATAAGATTAACCCTCATGAAATGTAAATAAACAATAATATAATTTCAGTATCCATCCGTCGAACTGTTTGGAAACCGTAGGCTGATCACTTCATATTTACTTCAAAACTATCGTCAAATTAAGCAAACTAAGCTGAATAACAGATATAAGCACGCTTTTCAATTCAATCCTAAGTCTACATAGAGATCGTGAGAATCTATTATTTTAGCGATCAAAATAAACTTTACATATTTAAAGAAAATATTCTAGTTATTCAAAACTATTTATAACAAATATGCATTAAGTGTGACGTATATCTGAATGCACCACAATAAACAAGTAAACACATTCTTCAATGCTTGGGCAAGTTATGATTCAATTGCAAAAACAGCTTGCACCTCTGGTAAATTTTTCCATGCCTTACAAAGAGGCTATTAATCCAAACTTTCATTAAATTGCTTAGCATCTCTATTGCAATGTTCGATGCTGTAAACATTTCTAAAGTTTGTTCATTAATGATGAAAACAGCAATGTATCTTATCATTGAATATTAATAAAATTGATATATGATATGCTACATGCAAACTAAAGCTAACAGCACCTTAAGAATTCGATCAAGACAATGGTCCGAAAAATGTAATGATCCACTTTATTAAAAATAAGCAGATTTTGATCACAGCTAAAGTCTATTCGCTGATAGAATCCCGGTTGTATAGTGTAAGATATATCGTCCGGAGCTCTATCCTTCCTCGTCTTTATTGAAATATCGTTTGTAACCTAATCTGTAACGTAAGTTTTCTTTGTGGTCAAGTTATGACTGACGTGCGGCATTTCTATTGTTCGACAGCAAACCAATTTGCGTTACGCGTGTCGTCGTCTAATGCGGGTGGCGATTTCAGAGGCGGGTCGATTTTTTCGGAAGTCGGGTATAGTTCACTTATTTCCATTAGTGTCTAAGGGGGCAATTTTAGTCTTGTTCTATTGTTAAAATAGTAAACATACCTCCTGATGAATTTTTAAATCCGCAATCACAGCAGTTAGTTTTGAATTTGTTGGAATATTTTCAAAAGGGAAATGAAAATGGTGGACCTTTATTGTCAATAAAAGCTGTTCAAAGACGAGTGTCTTAAAAAGAGAAATAAAAGAGAAACTTCCAGAAGCGACAACTTCAAAGCTGATAGACAAGAAAGTCCTTCATATTAAGGGTCTAGACGAAGTGGAAACAGTCCAAGAAATAACAGACGCAATTTGCAAAGAACTATCCGTCCAACCTGAGACTTTCAAAGTCACAGCTTTAAGACCGGCATATGGATATAAGCAAAATGTCACCGTCATTATACCTGCAACAAATGCGGAGAAACTTATCCAGATGGAAAAGATTAAGATCGGCTGGATGAGATGCAGAATCGTGGAGAGGGAAGTGGACAAAAAATGTTATAGGTGCTGGCAATATGGACATGAGAAAGCCCAATGTAAAGGCCCAGACAGAGAACGACTATGCGTTAAGTGCGGAAAAGAAGGCAGCCGTGTGTCAAAACATCCCATACTGCGTTCACTGTAACCAATAGGGGCACCAGTCCGTAAGTACAAGGTGTCCGAAGAACAGGAGCAGAAGAAAGAGAACATCCGCTGAAAATTATCAAGAAAGTGAAGTTTTTGCAAATTAACACAAACAGGAGCCGCCCTGCTCACGACCTGGCTCTAGCTACTGCCAACAAGATAGACGCAGGGTTAATCGCGATAAGCAAACCCAATAAAAATGCAATTAAAGGTAGAAATAAACAAATAATAAATAAATAACACACCACAGATAGTAGACAACCCCCAAATCCAAAGCCAAGGCTGTCCGGAAGGGGGTTACACATTCGGAAAAACGCAGACATACATCCACACCCACCGGTGTTGTCAATACCGGGGCTGGGGGTCGAACCCAGAGCGCGGTAGCGAGTCGATCAGCGTATTCGCCACTCAATACGCCTTAACCGATTGAGCTACCGTGCCGGTAGAAAAGACTGGATATCTGATGAACACCTAGATACCACTATAAAAGTTCTGGATAGACGCCTAGTAATCAAGGGACGGGGCTACGGACACGGTTTCACTTACGCCGATACCGCCTCTTTCACAGTATACAGCTGCTACGCCTCCCCAAATAGAGATTTGGATGATCTTGAAGAAATTCTTTTCGAAATTGGAAGGAAAATAAGGACCAACAAAGAGAAGGCCATAGTTGTGGGGGACTTCAATGCAAAATCGATACAATGGGGTATGAACGTCACCGATGAGAAAGGCCGCGTCCTAACTGAATGGATGGCAGAAAATGACTTAATATGGGTAAACGAGGGAAGTGCACCAACATTCTAGAGAAACGAATACTCGTCCGCACTAGACCTAACTCTGACTACCGACGACATTAAAACCAAAGTAGCTAAATGGGAAGTGAGTGGAAAGGAAACCCTCAGCGACTATAACTATATAATATTCGAAGTAAAAGACGAAGGGAAGAAAAGAGCTATGGTAACGCAAAGCAAAGGGTGGCAGATGAAAAGTTTGAACAAACAAAAGTTGCAAGAGACACTGAACGACGTCGGCATTATTCAGGAGGAGGGCTTATCTCCTGCAAAAGACTTTTCCCAAACCCTCACGCAGATCTGTGACAGAACTATGTCGAAAAGAAAGTACAATTCAAGTAGGCCACCTTTATCTTGGTGGTCAGACGAAATTGCCGAACTTCGCAGGGAATGCTTGAGAAAAAAAAGGATATGTACAAGAAATGCAAGAAGGAATCTTCCGGAAGTAAATCAACAACTGAGGGAAGGGTACAAAAGCAGCAAGAAAAGGCTGCAAAATCGCATCAAGGCTTCAAAAAGAGCATGCTGGAAAAGCATACGTGACAAACTGGACTCCGATATCTGGGGAGATGGCTATAAAATTGTGATGAAACAAATGCTTGGCTTTCCTCCAAGACCCCAAATGTCCATGCAAATGACGGAGGAAGTGGTGAACCACCTCTTTCCCGTGCACGACCCCGTAAACTTTGATTGTGACAGAACAGTGATATTCTTAGATTTTACGGTAGAAGAATTGAATATAGCTTGCAATAAGCTAAAACCAAACAAAGCACCGGGACCAGCCTACATCCCAGTAGAAGTCCTGAAGGAAGTAGTACAAAATAAACCCGAATACGCACTAAGAGTCTACAAAGAACTAGCGCGTAGAGGAGTATTTCCAGAAGACTGGAAGCAGGCTAAGCTTGTACTACTTAGGAAAGGAAATAAACCGCTAGACCACCCAGCATCGTATATATATGCCTCTTAGACGTAGAAGGGAAACTGTACGAACAGCTCATCTTAATAAGGCTCAAAGAAGAACTAGTACGCACAGGTGGACTGGCAGAGAAACAGTACGGCTTCATGGAAGGTCGACAAACAGTAGATGCTATAAACAGCCTGACCCAAATAGTCAGAGAAGCTGCTGCTTACGCGCACCAGCACTGAAGACTGTGTGCCGTAATAACTTTGGACGTGCAAAATGCTTTCAACAGCGCATCATGGCAAATCATTCTGGAAGACCTGCGAAAAAGAGGAATAGAAGAGAGCCTAGTCGGGGTAATAGCATCCTATCTATCTCAGAGGAAAATAATTCTGGAAGCAGAAGACGAGACAAAGACCGTAGAAGTCAGCAGTGGCGTGCCTCAGGGATCAGTACTCGGTCCAACCCTGTGGAACATCCTGTATGATGATCTTCTTAAAATGGAACAGCCAGCGGGTGTAACATTAATAGGCTTTGCGGATGACGTAGCCATGACAGTAGTTGCAGAAAACGAGAACATACTGATGAACAAAGCAGACACTGCCCTGCAGCGAGTTGCAGAATGGCTGGAAGGAAGAAAACTAAAGCTGGCACCAGATAAATCGGAGGCAGTTCTCCTTACCACTAAAAGAAAAATAGCGCCGATCACTTTCACCATCCTGGATACTTCGATCAGACTGAGCAAGGCAATAAAATACCAAGAGCATCGAAGAGGAGAGTAATGGCAAGTGTGGTCCACTCTCAAATACTGTACGCCACACCAGTCTGGCATACAGTAACCCGACACAAAAAACTAATAGCAAAGATGGCAAGACTCCAAAGGCTGATGTCAATCAGAATCGGCAGTGCATACCGCACCATTTCAACCGAGGCAGTGGGGGTCATAGTGGGAGTCCCACCTATAGAATTTCAAATACAAGAAAGGACAGAGAAATATAATGGAGTGGAAGTCAGAGTAGCAAAAGAGAACGTTCTCACAAGATGGCAACAAAAATGGGAAACCGGAACGTATGGACGATGGATACCTATCATTCAGACATGGATAAATCGTCCCTACGGAGAAGTGGATTACTACTTAACCCAAGCTCTCTCAGGACACGGGTGTTTTAAGAAGTACCTCTACGACCGTAGAAGGTCAGAAACAGGCACATGCAGCTACTGCGACGAGGTGGATGACGTAGAGCATACCCTGTTTATTTGTATTCGTTGAGAAGAGACCAGGAGGAACTATACCCAACAAACTGGGTCAACCTTCAACTACATAAAAATGATGGCAAGCTTATGCGAATCCGAGGAATCATGGCGACAAGCGTATGGAACAGTCCGTACAATAATAGAGACAGAGGAAGTAGAAAGTCGATAAAGGAAGTTAAGGGCCGGCTCCTCACTGAAGTAATGCGAAAGCAGTTTCCGGTGGGAGAAGCGAAACGAAGGGGGAGGGGATTTAGTCGGTAAGAATCCGGCACAACGTCTTATGCAAGATTTCTTCCACAAAAAAAAAAAATTATATAAAGTGATTAAAAAATTAGGCTTCTCTTATTATCTTCTTATTATCTACAACTTATTATCTACAACTTATCCTTAAAAACAGCCGTATTTCCAGATTGTTGGAAATTAACTAGATTATGTCCGATTCTCAAGTCTGGAAATACATCTGAAATAAGTAACTACAGAGCCATAGCAATTCTATGCAACTTTGCAAAAGTCTTCGAGATTTCATTATATACTCGCATCTATCCCTCTGTAAAATCTTTAATATCACCCTTCCAGCATGGTTTCATGGAAATGCGGTCCACTGCAACTAACTTATGCTTGATAACTCAGTTTATATCGAAAGTATTAGACTCACAAGGCCAGGTAGATGTGATATATACTGATTTCTCTAAGGCGTTCGATCGGATCGACCATGAGCTTCTATTAGGTAAGTTAAATATGTTTGGCTTTAGCTGTCATCTCATAGCATTTTTGAGGTCATATTTATATCACAGAAAACAGTACGTAATGTACTATGGGTATGAATCTGAACTATTTATAGCAACTTCGGGTGTACCTCAAGGTTCCAATCTCGGACCACTACTTTTTCTGCTGTTTATAAATGATCTCATAGACATAGTACAAAGCGACAAACTGTTATTTGCCGATGATATGAAGATCTTCGCAGAAATAGGTAGTGTGGATGATTGTGAAAACGTTCTAGCACAACTAAAAATAGTAGAAAATTGCTGTAACCAAAACAACCTCCATTTGAATGCGTCAAAATGTAAAGTTGTTTCTTATACAAGAAAATCTAAACCAGTTGTGTTTGACTACTCCTTAAATTCCCAAGTACTTGAGCGTTCTACAACAGTAAAAGACTTGGGGGTAATATTTGATCAGAAACTTACTTTCTCGAACCATGTGGCGCAAGTAACATCATCTGCCTTGAGAATGTTAGGTTTTATTGTTATTCTCCAACGAGTTTGCTCTAAAAACACTCTACTATTCATACGTAAGATCCAAACTAGAATACTGCTCGATAGTCTGGTACCCGCACTATGCCTGTCATAAAAACGCCATCGAAAATGTACAGCGAAGATTTCTGAAATTCTTATCATTAAGAATTGACGGTTTCTATCCAGAAAGAGGCTACCAACACTCCTTATTACTTGATAAATTTAATCTTACTCCTTTGGAAATGCGGCGTGCAATAAATAGTTTGAAAATGTTATATAACCTGTTTCACAACAAATTAGACTGTTCATCGCTTTTAGGTATGTTTTCTTTCCAAGTTCCCCGAATAACCTCACGTCAGACTAATACGTTTTACTGCGAGACGGCCAGAACTAACGCTCTTATTAGATCCCCAATACATGTTATGTGCAATAATTTCAATAAAATATCAGATGTGTGTGATATCAATTGTAGTACATTCTCGGAGATTATTAATGCTTTTAACATAACTTTTACAGCTACTAATAGTTAAGTGTCACTACAATTGAGTGTCACTACACCATATATTATGTATACCTATGTTTACATGAATACTTATGTTCTTTTCTTACTACAATCTTCTTTTCGATAATTTTTTCCATCTTATTACTCAGATATTGACATCTTCTCTTACTGTTTAAAAATATACTACTAACAGATTTGTAACTTATACTACTACCATACCCAAAGTATAATATACTTTATTAGTTTTTAGATTTTAGTTTTTAATTTTCAGTTTTTAGCTATTAGTTGTATCTTGTTCATGTTTGTCCTGTAACTGGATTTTTTTATCTGTTGGGCAATAAATCATTATTATTATTATTATTATTATTATTAAAAAGAATGACAATAGAAAAGTACTGTGTACTGTGTAAGACCACACATTTTTCTAAAACGGCTAGAGTTTTTACGCAAATATCTAAAAAATTTGAAAAGTAATAACCCCAAAGATGTAGTGTTCTTACACGAAACTTGTATCTTCAGCAGAGGAAAATTAAGACGTTCTTGGCAAGATGATTCCAGTAAATCGATAAGGCGTCCTACAGCTAAAGAAGGTAAAAGATTTATAGTTGTACATGCAGGATCTATTCATGGCTTTGCTGAAGATGTGACTTTAGTTTTCTCCACTAAGAATAAGCCAGCATATTATCATGACAACATGAATTCTGAACATTTTGAAAAGTGGCTGACAGAGAGACTTTTGCCGGGGTTACAAAATCCAAGCATTATTGTTTTAGATAATGCTAAGTACCACTCTCGAGTTGAAGAAAAACAACCAACCCGATCTTGGACGAAAGAAAAAATACAAACCTGGTTAAAGACCAAAAACATAGATTTCAGTGATACCGCATTTAGAGCCGAATTGCTTCAAATAGCTGGAGCTAACAGAACAGAGCAACACTATGTTATCGACAATTTAATTAGAGTGCATGGACATGAAGTATTGCGGCTTCCACCATATCACTCTCAGCTCAACCCAATGGAACTTGTTTGGGGAATTCGTAAGGAGTATTACGACAAACACATCAAGAAAGATGGTTTTAGTGACGAAGCCATTCTTGCTATGTGGAATGAGGCTTTATCTTTATAAGTGTCGAGCTCAATTTGGTCCAAGTGTGTAAATCATACAAATAAATTGATTTTAGAAACATGATCGGGAGGTTCATACTGAAGAAGTTATGCCACTCATTATAAGTGTTAATAATGGAAGCGACGATGAGGACACGGAAGAATTGGATATTGACGAAGAAAACTAAATTTATTTATTTATCTTATACTAGGTATTTGTATTTTACTGCCATTTTTATTTTACATGGGGTTCGGCATAATTAGTATTAAGTATATATTTTTATTTTAAAATTACATATACTCTATTAATGAATAAAAAAGATTTAGCTGCAACTATTTAAGTGTATTTATTTTGTATATTTGCTCTATCATATTTTTTACTTGAAACCAAAACAATTTAATATTATAATTTATTTATTTAACTTAAATTACTATAAATTTACAATAGGTATATTATATATGCTTATAATTCAGTTCCCTTTAAATAAATCTAATTAAATACATCAAGTAAAATATAAAACAAAGCAACGCCACTATGCATTCGAAAACACCAACGAACCTACCTTAGTTCAGGCGTTCGTGACGTCACACCAGGACTCTATCAGCGAACAGACTTTATACATAAATTCCTAATGAGGCATACTAAAACAGAGAATTTAAAACCGTTCTGAAGATATATACCAGTTCAGTCAACATCAATTAACTAGTTTTCGCCATTGTATAAATAATGTAAGTCTAATTGTGGTAATTTTTACCTAGGAAAACCAAGGTCTTTTAATAAATTACTGTACATTGGCAGGAGGAAGAGAAAGAAATAATACATTGATAGTAATGTTCCGAAAGGACGAAAGATCAGTTGAAGCAATAAATTACATTAGTTGGTCTTACGCCCCAACTTTAAATCTCGAATAGAAAAGGTTAGAAAAATGATGCAAACAGATATGGCATTAAGATCACCGGAAGCCAATCGATTCTTTCTATTAATGACAGGCAAAGCGCCCTTATGAGATATTATTTTAACTGGAATGTATTAATATGTATAAGAAGTTCAAAAGTCAATTCTGTTTCACCTCTACCGGGTGACCACGAAATGACGCTCGCCCATATATCCTCTCGATCTTACAAGATACGAATTTCAAAGGATCTAGCCGTACTTCCATGGCGAAACTGCCCCCGATAGGGACCTATATCATAACTTATGTTGTATTGTAGAGGGCGCTAATAGTAGTTGATCGAGTAGATATTAGCTCTATATCTTAGTTAATTGAGGAGCTATTTGAAAAAAAGTGTCCGGAGACGACTTTTTTTCAAAGCGATATATATTAGTTAATTTTAAAGCTCGGAAAATAAAACTAAATGGCAGTGTTATGGTACACTTTACAGTTTATTTTATAGCATTTCCTATGGGCGAAGCCTAAATAAAAGTATTTAAAAAATGCAAAGAAAAATTTAGTCAATCGATTTCTATCAGATCTAATTGAATTACCACTTTGAAAAAAATATATAATAATTGTCTATGTCTTGCCTAACAGCATGCTAAGTTTCATTAAAATCCAAGAGGTGCAACATGTCGAAAAAAAATTTAAAGTAAGTGGACCGCCACCTTACGACCACTATGTTGTCGCTTTTAATTTGCATTACATTTCAATAATCTTTGGAAAAGTTGCGTTTTGACAGCTCATAAAAAGTATATCAACGGTTGGTGGTGTCAACTAGCATATTACAATGTTTTTTTGATCCACTTTTATAGTGACTGTAGTCGGTCTGAGTTAAGAATGCAGTTGTTTTCGTTATGAGCGGAGCACAGTTTACACAGGATATGGGAATCCCCAAGTAAGTGGAATCCCCCCATGGTCGACTCAAGTCAGTTGGTACATAAAATAAAAATTAACGGTTTAAATTGGCTTCTGTTTGGCATTTGGCTCTTTTATAAATACATTGAAATTATTTAATTCATATTGCAGCATATTTTGTTTAGATTAATGAAAGCTCATTATAGATGTAAAACCTATAAAAATGTCAAGTATTATAAGAAATAGGTAAACCTACTACTTGCTTGTGCTCGATATCAGGCCAGCTGTTCTTGTCTCTGCCGTTCTGAACTGAATCTTTGATCTCTCTCGCGCAGCGCACATCGCACATCGAAGTTTATTTTATTGTTTTATGATATTTATGAATATTAATACAAAAGAAATTGTACCAATTGTTCATACATTGTTCGGCTATTTCCTTCCATTTTTATTAAAATCAGACTGCTTCTAGTTATATTTATCTCTTTTGTTACAAATAAGGATTCACAAACAACGGTATCGCCTGTGCTAAACTCTGTGCGATGTGCGAAGCTCAAGTTGTTGGTTTCATCACTCTCATTTAAAAGCATGGCTATATTTAATTTTATTGTGCGATGGGGGCGAGGGGCGTCGGTATGGCCACTCTCATTTAAAATAATGGTTTATTTAATTTCAATGTGCGATGTGCGAAGTGCGGTGCTATGTGCGTTGTGCGGTGCGCCGACGTGACGACGTGGTCATGCACGTACACGGAGGTTATGATATTTGTGTACACTTTTTAGACAGGTATATGAGAGAGATCAAAGATACAGTTCAGAACGGCAGAGACAAGACCAGCTCGCCTGATATCGAGCACAAGCAAATAGTAGGTTTATCCATTTCTTATAAATCTGACATTTTTAGAGGATTTACGCCTATAATGAGCTTTTATTACTCTAAAGAAAATATGTTGCAATATGAATTAAATAATTTCAATGTATTTCAATTTCAACGTATAAAAGAAAAGTGCCAAATAAAAGCCAATTTAAACCGTTAATTTTTATTTTATGTACCAACTGGCTTGAGTCAGCCATGGGGGGATTCCACTTACTTGGGAATTTCCATATCCTGTGTAAATTGTGCTCCCGCTCAGAACGTAAACAACTGCATTCCTAACTGAGACCGACTATAGTCACTATAAACGTAGATCAAAAAAACATTGTAATATTCTAGTTGACACCACCAACCGTTGATATACTTTTTATGAGCTGTCAAAACGCAACTTATCCAAAGATTAATGAAATGTAATGCAAATTAGAAGCGTCAACATAGTGGTTGTTTAAGGTGGTCCACTTATTTAAAAAAAATTTTCGACATGTTGCACCTCTTGGATTTTAATGAAACTTGGCATGTTGTTAGGCAAGACATAGACAATTATTATATATTTTTTTCAAAGTGGTAATTCAATTAGATCGGATAGAAATCGCTTGACAAAATTTGTCTTTGCTTTTTTAAATACTTTTACTTAGGCTTGGCCCATAGGAAATGCTATAAAATAAACTGTAAAGTGTACCATAACACTGCCATTTAGTTTTATTTCTCTAGCTTTAAAATTAACTAAGATATCTGGCTTTGAAAAATAGTCGTCTCCGGATACTTTTTTCAAATAGCTTCTCAATTAACTAAGATATAGAGCTAATATCTACTCTATCAACTACTATTAGCGCCCTCTGCAATATAACATAGGTTACGATATAGGTTCCTATCGGGGGCAGTTTCGCCATGGAAGTACGGCTACACCCTTTGGGCACGTTAAATAACGGCAAAATATGCATTCATTTGACTGATTTATAATCTTCTGTCCCTTCCAGTTTCACCGGAAATAATGGAAATTTTGGATTTTTAAATGGAGCACCTTTTATATTTTACATTTTTTTATTCAGGAGTTCATTTTGCATACAACTATGGCATATTGAAATAAAAGTATTAATGACTGACATTTTTGTGATCAAATTTAACTTTTCATCACGGTCACGGCAACCTAGACTTCAAAAAATATTTTGTTTTGCTTCAATAAATAATAAAAAAAAATCCAATTATGACATTAGGTTATATGATATTTCTGTTATAGGCTCCTAAACATCTCGGAATTCCTTTTTCCAGAATAACTCATTTTTTTTTCAAATGGCACCATATTGGCTCTACGTTATTTCAATACATTTTATTGCCGATAACCTGGACTAAATACTGTTTATTCATAAAAATAATACATGCGAATTATGATAAATGATAACAAATGAACGAATTAAAAAGCAAACGAATTTAAACTTACTACATTACTTTATCACATTATCTAAAAAAATAGCAATTGTTCAAAATGTTGAAAACCGACATCTACACAACCACTTATTCTTGCCAAAGTTTCTCTCATCACATTGGTGAGATGTTCCTGTGATATAGAATTTATTTCCCTCCTAACTCGATCTTTCAAATCTTCGAATGTAGTTGGTACAGTTGGTACTGTTGAATATACACGTTCTTGAATGTGTCGCCATTAGTTCTTATCCATTGATCCCCGAAACGACCATTTAAATATTCTTTAAAAACTCTGGCAATATGGGGCGGGGCACCATCCGGCTGTAAATACTCCAACTAGTACTGATTTAATGGTAAATGTTCCAAAAGCTCTTCAATATCATTTCTCAGAAAACTTAAATAAATATCTTTCTCCTGTCAGTGGATCATAAAAAAAATATGGGATCTATGATACTGTTACCCATAATGCCTGCCCAAATGTTAAAACCAAACTGTTCTTGAAAATTGTCTTGTTTCAAAAGTCTTGAATTATATGGCACCCAGTACCTCAAATTATTTATATTACATACCGTTGTTTGTAAAACGAGATTTGTCGTAGTGAAAATTTGGAGACCTAATTTCACTGTCTAAAAGTTATGTGCAATACTGAAACCCAGCATGAAATCGTTTCCATATAATGCTTGGTGATGCTGGTAGTTGCAACTTAACGTAAATTGTGTGTGTTTTTTAAAAATTTTTCTTCCACTTTCTCTTCCTATGTCCAAAACACTTGCAATTTCTCGTATTGAGACACTAAGGCTGATTTCCACTGAAAATAATATATTAATTTCGGTGTCTTCATTGATAATTGGTATTAGGTGTTCTTGAGCTACTCTCTCTTGTCTCAGCTCCCGTTCTACTCTAAGAAAATAATGTCTGCCAGGGTGATTTCTTAGTGGATGGCGCTTTGCATATAAATCGCGGACTGCCCGGATATTTCTGCGACATTCCCCGTATATCAGCAGCATATCAACTTTATCACTTTGTGAATAAACCATGATTTTTTAACACGCACCAAATAATTTCGGATTCTCACAGAACTAAATATCATTTAAGCGGTCCGATTCATTCATTTCTTTTGTTACATTTCAAAGACACTTACTTGATCCACTGTTACACTTACACCTATCTTATTGGATATCAATATTATGTGCTTTCATGTATTATAATACAAATAAATAGTGGGGTGCTAGGTACCAAGTCATCGGTAATAAAATATGTTATTGGAATGTTGTATGTTGTTGAACTCTCCAAAATCGTCCTAAGTTGAAGACAGAATCAAAATTCGACTTAGGCAAAAATTTAATTTAAAGACATTTTTAAGAGTCTAAAAAGGCACAGATCAGTCCATATAGACCAGGCAAATCTCAGTGAAAATGGGTTTGGCGTGAACTATTTGGGGACAGTTATTTGTTGATTGCAATGGATAGCTCTATTAATGTAGGATAAGTACATAAATCCGCAAAAAATCCCGACGTGAGCTAAAGCCGCCATTTAGAAAAAATGACCGCCAGAGACATTTTCTTTAAAATAATCTTAGTAACCGTTGCTCCGATTTTAGATTTCTTTTTTTTGTTCCATTCCTCACTTCACATTTTACAGAAAGTTTGATTACATATTTTACGATAAATTAAACGATAAACTTAGGAAATTTAAAAATAATTTAAATATTACGGAAATTTATACTTTTGTAAATTCGAGACGTTTGTACTGAAATTTCTAGTCACCTTTTGAAAAAATAATTTTAATAAAAGTTCTAGAGCACACAATTAGGTTTCATTTGTTTTTTGGCCGATGATACTAACTCAAATATTAACGGAGTAATAGTTATTTATATATAAAATTGTAATCATTTTTAATAATGTACATTAAGGTATAAAGGGTGTCCAGTCAGTGTTCTCTCGGAAGATTGTGCAATACGGCTAACTTTATAAAAAAACTTTCTTAACAAAACTTACAATGATTCGTCTCTACTACAATTTAAAATTATTTTCAATTATACAAGGTGTCACAAAAACGAGTCACACAAGAAAGTATAATTTTTTTAAATAGAACAGCCTGCATTTCCTTAACGCCAGTTAAGCCTCCAAGGGCCCTGTATTACACCCCAAAATATTTTGCCAAGTTATTTTTTTCTGTTTTTTTGGGCAGTTTACAAACATTTTTGACTGGCATATCTCCGCAATTTATTAATCGTTATTTGTAAAAATGTGGGATGTTGTTTGATAATGATATATATACTAAAAATCATTTTTGAAATAAATCTTTAGTATATCGGGTGTCCAAAATATTTGCGTACATTTCTTGATATTTAATTATTATTTTTCCCATTTTTTTTAAAATGGAATGCCTAGGTATACTTTTTTTTACATGAATGAATAAAACATACAATTCCTCACATTTTAATATCTCTTTATTTTTATTTCAGACGTTTTTTGAGATATGATTATATCAAATAATTTTTGCTTAAATTAAGGTGCTCTTTATTTTAGCATTAAAATCTATATTTTGTTTTACATTTTTTTTCAATTTTTTTAAATGGAATGCCTATATATTTTTTAAATGGATGAGTAACGCTTACAATTTCTCACATTTTGATATCGTACACTTTCTTTTATGAACGGTTCTTGAGCAATACTTTTTTTTCACGATATTGAAACTAAGCTAACAACTGCTCAGAAGGTCCACCATTTTGATTCAAGTAACACTGAGGTCTCTTGATAAATGAGGACCTTACACAGTGTAACATATCAACATTTATACGATTGAAACATCGACGAATCCTTTCCATCATATCTTCTCGAGTCGTTGGTTCTACTTTATAAACGTCTGACTTCACAAATCCCCAAAGAAAAAACCCACTGAAGTCAGGTCGGGTGACTTTAGGTGGCCATGCAATGAGACCTAACATAATTTAATAAAATAATAAATTAGATATTATTTAACAGTTTATTAAAATATTGGACCTCCTCTTCCTATCCACCTTTCAGGAAACTGATTACCAATGGCCTGACGAACATTTCTACTAAAATGTGGTGGTGCACCTTCAAGTTCAAATCTTAGAAGGATGAATAACATAATCATGTACAATTCCTTCCCTTACATTTAAACTCTGGTTCTGATTTTTCTGTGCAACATGAAGGTTGTCTCTGGCATAATAATGGAAATTGTGCCTATTCACAAATCCGTTGCGAAGAAACGTTGATTCATCCGTGAACAATACAAATTTGAAAAATTCTTCATTTCTTCCAATTTGGTTTTGGGCCCACTGGCAAAAATTTAATCTACGATTTAAATCCACATCGCAAAGCTCTTGATGCATCTGAGCTCGATAGGGGTGAAACATATTTTTACGAAGACATAGGGAAACACTAGATTCACAGACCTCTAAATCCCTATTTAAGTCCCGAACACGTGCCGTAGGATTTTCGATTACCGCTAAAGTTATAGCCAGCTCATTTTCTTCATTACAATACATTTCGTCGTCTCGTCTTCTTTTCATATGCAAAATTTCCAGTACGTTCAAAACGTTCTTTCAAATTTTCTAGAGACCTCACATCAGGACATCTCCTATAGGGATATTTTTGACCATACATTCTTGATGCCAATAAACAGTTTCCATCATATTCACCAATAACATAACATTTACCATAGATATTAAATCTTATTGACAATAATTATAATTCGTATTTTTAAATATTAACAATATTAATTCAACTTAATCACGATAATCTTAAACACATTAGAGAAATATCATAGAATAGAGTGAAAAACAAGCGCAAAACTAAAGACCATACTAGATTTTAATGCTAAAATAAAAAGCACCTCAATTTACGCAAAACTTATTTGAAATAATCATATCTCAAAAACGGTTTGAAATAAAAAAATTAAGTGTATAATATTAGAATGTGGGAAATTTTATGTGTATTCATCCATGTAAAAAAAATATAGGCATTCCATTTAAAAAATTTGAGAAAAATAATAATAAAATAACAAGAAATGTAAACAAATATTTTGGACACCCGGTATAATAATAATTTATTTCAAAAATGTTTTTCAGTAAATGCATCATTATCGAATAACACCCTACATTTTTAGAAAAAACAGTTAATAAATCACGGAGATATGGTAGTCAAAAAAATGTTTGTAATTTGCCAAAAAAACAGGAAAAAAATTATAACTTGGCAACGCTGCATCAGATTGGCAAAAAATTTCAGAGTGTAATTGAGGACTCTTAGACGCTTAACTGGCGTCAAAAAATTAGAGAGTATTACATTGAAAAAATTATACATTCTTGTGTAACTCCTTTTTGTGACACCTTGTATAATTGAAAATAATTTCACGTTATAGTAGAGATGAAACATTGAAAGTTTTGTTAAAAAAGTTTTTTTATAAAGTTACCCGTTTTTGCACAATCTTCCGAGGAAGCACTAACTGGACAACTTGTATATTTCCAAGAACTTAAGTCTTATTTTCTTCAGTTATCTTCTATTTTATGCCCAAAGATGTAATAACACTTTCGATTGTACATAAAAAGGGGAAGAGAGTAAAAAAAAGAAATCTAAAATCGGAGCAATGGTTACTGAGATATGTCCATCTAAAAGAAACGGTTCTGGCGGCCATTTTTTCTAAATGGTGGCTTTAGCTCACATCGGGATTTTTCGGGACTTTAATATCCTCATTATACATGAATAGAGCTATCCATTTCGATAAAGAAATAGCTGTCCCCAGATAGTTCATACTCAAAACTGGATTTGCCTGCACTAATAAGGACCATTTTGGGTTCTATAAGGCGTTGGAAATGACCAGGTGAAAATTCGAAGAAACACCGAATTTTCACTTAGGAAAAATGTTTTTGGTTCAGGATATGAGAGCAAAAGTATATAATGACAAAGATTTATGAATAATTTACTTTTTCAAAGGTACCACTAATTGGACTTTGAAAAATAATATTTTTGTAAGGGCGTCGAAATTTGGCTCAAGAATCGATTTATCGAAAGTACGCCAAAATTTCACTTGCAGACTAATTTTTCAAAACAGCGTTGAAATTTGGCTTGAAAATTGATTTTTCAAAAGTACGCCAAAATTTCACCCGCAGATTAATTTTTCAGAACTACCTCGAAATTTGGCTTGAAAATCGATTTTTCAAAAGTACGCCAAAATTTCACCCGCAGATTAATTATTCAAAACTACCTCGAAATTTGGCTTGATTTTTCAAAAGTACGCCGAAATTGGTCAAAAGTACCACAAAGTCAGTTTAAAAAGTACCATGAAAATATACTTTGAAATATTTTTTTTTCATTTTTTATTCCTCCACCAAAGACATTGACCTTTGATTTACGGTCATTGAAAGCCCAATTCTAAAGTATGAGCATAAAATTTTAGCGATGCACTGCATCCAAAAGGCAAAATAGAAGATTTTGACAAAGTCGGCGTAGTGCCGATGAGCAAAAATTGATAAAAATCAATGCACATGTACAAGACCGGTTTTTCGCATAGAAAGAGTTGGGATTGACTCAGCGGCTCGCAATTTGGTCGAGCGCGTTGAGTGGTCGAGACAAAGCAATGGTAGGAAAGCCAATAGCAGGGCTTTCCAAATGACAAAGTTACAGAGGAGAACGCCTTGTGCATAAAAAACCAAAAATTCAATTTTGCCTAAAAGTCGCTCGAAGGTGGGTTGCTGCCATATCGATAATATTGAACAACTGCATAGGAGCAAGTAAATCGTGGACTGATCGAACGCTGTTAAACTTATGCAGTTATAAGTCCTCACGAATGTGTTTGAGTACGTGAATTTCCACGATACAAGAACTTTAAAGCTAAGTAGTCTCTAGCGAAACTAAATTCATTCAGTAAAACTTTTTTAAGTTAATATCAGTCAGCCGTAATTATGAAATTACAAATAGTCTCAAACTTCTCTAAAAAGCTTGCATTTTGATTCTGAGAAGGTATGCATGAATCTTTTCTACCTAATCGATCGTTAGCGTAAGCGCTCTCGCTTGTATGGTCTGAAAGCCATTACCTTGATTGGGGAAGGCACGATTCTTATCTTGAGAATTTTGTATAACCATATCTGTTAAATAAACGGATTCTTTGAACTATTGTTTCTTAATTGATCTTGAGGCCTGTTGACGGTCTATAATCCTTGGAACATTCGTATCGAAAACCGGATGTGTCGAGTTAATTCACATTAACATTCGACCTTCTGGTTGCTTTACGGAGGTTCGATAGGGATTTTTTTATGCGTATTTTGAGAAATCCCTGAGGGGTAGAATCCGTTATTAGCAGATCAAAACGTGGATACCGCGTACAAAAATTAATTCCTCCGCAGAGAAATTCTTCGGTTGGGATTTTTTTATGCAAAAATTCAGGAAATTAAGAAATTAAACCCCTAACGAGGGAATTCAGGTCCAGAGAGAGCGTCATTACCGATCTGTGGTAGTGCAGCCTTGGTCCATTATCCGACTATCGAAGTGCATATTATTTCGAACCCGCCTGGGAGGTAGAAGAACGGGGTAATACGCGACTGGCGCCCCCTGAGAAATAAATTGGTGTCGCGTCATTTTGACGCCCGGTAGTGCGTTCTTCTACAAGTCAATATAGTGCCATTTAAAAAAAATGAGTTATTCTGGATAAACATTTTCCGAAATATTTAGGAGTTTTTAACATAAATTACATAATGTCATGATTGTATTTTTTGATTATTTATTGAAGTAAAACAAAAAAGTTTTTGGGGTTACGGCCGCCTAGTTGAAAATTTTTTTAAAAAGTTGAGATGCCACTAAAAATATATTTCGTTAAATTTCGTGTTCCAAGATGAATTGTTGTTTTGATGAGATATGTGTTTTATTATATTATGGGTCTATATGTGCTCTTTTATTAATGTGTATATTTTATTTATATCTTTTTTTTGTTTCCACAATATCCCCATCTTTTTTAATATATCATTGTTTATTTATTTGTTACAGTTCTAACCTCTTTTCTTTCTTTTCACTGGATATGGGATTTTTGATATGAAGAAATTCCTTATATTATTGTCAATTTTAAGAAAGCTCTGCTTAAGTGAAGGTCGATTGTGGTAAAAATTTTCTTTAACTTCCATAGTGAACACGTGGTTTGACGTATGCTGGATAAGTGTTAGCGTGGAATAGCTGTAGGAGGAAAGAAGATATCTAACTTGAGATTTGCAGATGACCAATTTAATTGCAGTAAGTGAGGGTGAGCTCATACACCTACTGGACAACCTTCAAACAGTAAGCTTTGATTACGGTTTCAGTGTTAATTAAAACAAAACGAAAGTAATTATTATAAACGGAGTAAATAAAAACCACCCAGTCACGTTAAAGATAGATGACTGCGAGGTAGTAAACAAGATGGTATACATTGGAACCCTTGTAGACAATAATACCGGCAACTAATATTGCGTAATTGAATATTTGCCGTTACCCATCTTTTGGTGCAATTTATAATTTTTAGTTTCACACACCTCCCATCCCCAGCCACCCCAACTTTTTTTTCAAATAGCAACCTACCCTTAATGATACCTCAAAAGAAAGGTATTGTTAATAAGCTATTCATATCTCTGTGGTTTGTGGTCGAGATCGGACCTGTATAGAGAGCTCTTCGGTCTTATTCCTAAACTAGTGAACAAACACGTGCTTAAACGTCGGTGTTTTGTCGGCATTAGATTTCTCAAGACGTTGAAGTGGCTTCAACATCTGGATTTTATTACTATTACCCCCAGGGGATAGTTTGACGGTTATGAATATTAACATTCTGTGCCATAAAATTTATTATATTTATGTTAGTACTTAAGAAGCCGAACAATGACTATTATTTGTGGTGTTTGTGAAAGATCGATATCGAGGAATCAGCCCAGTATGTCTTGTGCCAGTACGTGCCTTGAGCAATTTCACGCGGCATGTGTTTACGCTGGACCAGCAAATCTATGGAGCTTATTGAAAAAGGTTCCTGGCCTTTCCTGGAAATGCCCCGAATGTACCACCATGTGTTTATCAATTAATGAACTAAAGTTGAATGAAACTATGGACAATAAAATTTCCATTGCTGTATCTAGTCTAACCGCTGAATTTAATTCCTTTAAAACGGAATTTTTAAAAATTGCAACTGAAACTTGCTCTGTCAACCCCTCCAGCACTCCATCCATGAAAATCGCCGAACCAGCTAAATATTCATATATTTTAAGAAACAAAACTACGCCTGCTATTGTTATTAAACCGAAGAATTCTGAACAAGGGACCTCTCAGACCAAAGCGGATGTTTTACAAAATGTTAATCCCGTGCACAAAAACATTCAGATTTCGAAAATTAAAGAGATAAAAAATGGAGGATTAGTGGTCGGATGTAAAACTAAGGAAGAAAATGCGAAATTTAAAAGAATTGTGGAAGAAACCCTTACAGATGCGTACGAAGTAAAGGAACTGCACAGAGTCAACCCTAGAATTTGAATTGTTGGCATCACCGAAAAATTCAGTGAGGATGAACTTACCAACTACATTATTAAAATGAACAGTGACCTTATCAACCCTGACTGTAATCTAAAAAAAATGTAAATGTGTATCAGGCTGTGCTACAGGTGTATAAAATTTCCTAAGAAAAAGTGATGAAAGCAGGTAACTTGCTTATCGGTTATGATAATTGTAGAGTCTATGACGCAGTTGATATATACAGATGTTTTAACTGTAATGAGTTTCATCACTAATCTAAATTGTGTAAAAATAAGGTCTCCTGTCCTAGATGCGGAGAAAAGCACTCAGTCAAAGAGTGTAAATCCAAAGCCTTAAAATGTATAAATTGTGTCTCTCTTAACAACGCTAAGAATTTCAGTATATCTATAAGCCATGCAGCTTGGGACATCAACAACTGTACTGCGTATATGCAAGCTAGGGATAGGTTGAGAGATCTGATTTAATAAAATAGCAATCACTCACATTTCCAAGCATTCCATCTATCACTACCTTACCTACAACTCAAGACGTGACAACTAATTCTACACTCAGTCATTCACGTTATAACATGGATATTTACTATCAAAATGTTAGAAGCATCAAAAACAAAACGCTCGAATTTTACAACTCGGTAGCCGCTAGTACATTTCCTATCATTGCATTAACTGAAACGTGGCTTGACTCCTCTGTTTTCGACAATGAATTATTTGATCACACTTATAATATTTTTCGATAGGATAGAAATTTTACCGCCGCTAATAAAACTAGAGGAGGAGGAGTATTACTTGCAATCAACTCCAACTTACAGGCCGAAAAATTAAATTTACATTTTAGTGATTTCCTTACTATCCAGAACATTGATATAGTCGCTGCCAAACTTACAATTAATCGACAAACTCTATTTGAATCAGTATCCTCCTTAGATTATATCCAGGACAGTAATACACTTATATTAGGAGACTTCAACATGCGTTTGTACACTCCTCACGTTTTGAATAGTGTCAAATGCCCTAAAGTGTCAACACTTAACAATTTTCTAAACTTTCTCAACTTGCGTCAATACAACTTTGTTTTTTAACAATAACGATAGACTTCTAGACTTGGTTATATGTAGAGAACATTGCGTTGTTGAAAAATCAACTAAGTTATTGGTTTCAGAAGATAGACATCATCCTGCTCTTATTATTAGCTTTGAAGCTGGGGCGAGCGTAGAGGCGACTTCAATGTGAATATCAATTGCTTCGAACGGGTTTTTTCGTTGAATTCTGTTTTCCCGTGTCAGCAATCAAAATTCCAAAGTGTTCGTCTGTGCGCGAACCCCTAGTTTTTTAAAGTGCTAATTTTAATTATTTTTGTGTACTATTATTTATCCAAATTGTTAATTTTAAGCTTTATTCTTAGGCAGGAGTTTTAACCTTTTACACTCAGGTTTAGCCAAACCGGACCTGCCCCGCCCAGTCCGACACCCACCACGACGCTGCGCGTCGTGGTTTTTGTCTGGCTGGCCCTCTGATTCCGGGGAAGCACATGCATGTACTCTAATTTTAATAAACTTGTTATTGATTTATTGATTGATTGAATATCAGTCGATATTCCGTTGAAGCAACGTCGAGCACGGTTAGTACTTGGATGGGGTCCCATCTTGGGAAATACAGCGTTCTCGTCCCACCTCTAGCAGCTTGTATATCAGTGTATGCGCGGAAGTTACGTAATTTCAGACGAGGATTACGTAGTGGATATACCATGTAAAGCAGGCGGTCCCTTGTCTATTAAATGTTAGGCAAGTAAAAGATCCCATAATCTTCTTAAGGGAAGAGGTTCGGCAAAATTTCCAGGTTGGGGGTAGCTCGTCTCCTGGCGTCGGTGATAGGCTCTGGTAGCGGAAATAGGCCGACGTTAAATAGTTAAAAAAAAAAAGCTTTGGAACTCAGTTTGTCAATCCAAATGTGAAATTTCCAATAAAGTCAACTAACTCCTTTAATTTTCGCAAGGAAAATTTTCCCTTTCTGTATGAACAACTACAGCACCTTAACTGGTCTTTTCCAAATGATTGGGATGATGTCAATATCTGTGTTGACTTATTTTATAATAAACTAACTGAAGTTTTTTATGAGAACATACCCATGTTCAAATCTCCTAAAAACAAAAGACAGTTTCCACCTTGGTTTAACGGCGAAATTATAAAAAATATAAAGTTAAAGCAAAAGAAATTGATGTTATTTAGACGCTATGGTAATAACGAATCACTAACTGCCTTTCGAAGACTGAGATCACAAATCAAGTCGGATATTAAAATTGCATTTCAAAATTATCTAAATCGAAATGAGAACAATATTACATCTAAACCAAACAAATTCTGGGCTTACATTAATGGAAGAAAAGGAACAACTAGTATACCTAAAGACATGATCTTTAATAATGAACCTCTCGGGCCCCTAATGATATCGTTGATGCCTTTGCTGATTTTTTCGAGCGATCTTATTTCCATGACATGTCGGAAGACCCAGTAACTAAGTCTAGTAATCTCGCGTTGGACTGTTTGGACATCAAACGCTTTTCCGAGGCTGAAGTCTGTAAGGCGTTAAAAAGACTTAAATCTAAACTTACTGCGGGTCCGGATGGAATCCCATCATTCTTATTAAAAGAGTGTGCCAATATTTTTGCATATCCATTTTGCGTAATTTTTAATTTTTGTCTTAAGAAATGCTACTTTCCTGATACTTGGAAATACTCTAAAGTGTGTCCTGTCTACAAAAATGGCAAAATAAATTATATCACTAACTATAGACCAATAACAATCATATGTAATTTCGGTAAAGTCTTCAAGTTCCTACTGCATGATAACATTTATTCACATGTTCAACAGAATATATCTACGCAACAACACGGTTTTATGAAAGGTCGCTCCACCGTAACAAACTTAATCTGCGCCTCACAGTACATTGCAAAATCAATTGACTCTCAAATGCAGGTTGATTCAATCTACACAGACTTTTCCAAGGCGTTTGATAGACTAAACCACAGTAAACTTCTTTGTAAACTTGACAAATTTGGAATATCTGATGGTCTAATTCAATTTCTTGAGAGTTACTTAACTAATAGAGTTCAGTTCGTTTCGTATAATGGTTACAAATCTGTTGAATACCGAGCCACGTCAGGAGTACCCCAAGGACCTATCTTCTTTAATATTTTTATTAACTATATTAGTGATAATTTAGATGTGTATTTTTAATATATGCCGATGACGTCAAAATGTTGCACAGGATCAATTATTCTACCGACTGTGAACAACTTCAAAACAACTTAACTAAGTTATCGGCTTGGTGCAATGAAAACGATCTTGACTTAAACGTTGGAAAGTGCAATATCATGAGTTTTACAACCAAGAAGTCCCCAATAATATAGTGTTAATGGTGACGTGCTGAACAGACCTCCTACGTTCAAGGACCTAGGTGTAAACTTTGATAATAAATTAACGTTCACTAACCATATAGATGCTGTAACATCGCATGCATACAGAATGTTAGGTTTCATTTTACGTAACAGCCGTGATTTTAATGATGCGGAAACTTTAAAGATGCTTTATTTTGCTTTCTCGCGATCTAAGATGGAGTATGCTTCACTTGTCTGGCAATCTGGCTGTAACACCCATAACAGTATATTGGAAAACGTTCAGCGTCGCTTCCTGAAATTTTTAAACTTGAAAACTGAAGGTACATATCCGCCAATTGGTACTCCTCAAAATCAATTACTCGAAAAATTTGACATCACTAGTCTTCTAGAAAGGCGAGAATCCTCTGCTTTGCATTTTTTAGATAAAATTATGCATAATAAAGTAGATTGTAGCCAAATATTAAATCAACTGAACTTTTATGTCCCACGCATTAATTCTCGTCATTCTCGTAACTTTTATTTAGCCGCTCCTAGAACTAATGTGTTAAAATTTTCCCCTCTGTCTAATATTTGTAACAGTTATGAAACTCATTGCAGTGAATTGGACATTTTTGCCTAGCTGCTGGAAATTTTATTTACTATGTTCTAGTCTAAATGACTTCATATTTTCTATTGTACTTCTTACTTAAGTTAGGTTAGATAGTGTAGATTAGATTTCCACCCTATAAATGGTCTTGTACTGTTGGATGCTGTATGATTAAATAAATAAATAAATAAATAAATAAATTCAATGGCGTAAAGAAAATCGAAATCCGTCTATTCTTCATGCCTCAAAAAACCCGATTAGTGACCTTTCATCCCGCGTATTGCAAGAACTGTCCATTTTTCGGTCTTCCACTCATAAGAACTTTTGATCAGGAGGTCATAAACTGACACATAAAAAATTTCACATATTTCCAGCGAGGTCCAAAATTTTGTGCGGAGTCCTTTATCACATAAGTATATGCATTAAAGATGCACTACTACATGTTTATAAATAAACTACATTTAGAGAGTCTTTATAGGTTTAATATTATGTGCTTTATCTAAACAATTGATAAAAATATTCTTATATTATAGTTCAAAACGATGGATGAATCAAACTGTGAATACTTTAGATTGTATTTACATTCATTACAAGATGAAGTAGAGCAGAAAATTTGGAAGCGTTTGAGAATATAAAAATGAAAATGGAATTTGCGACTCTCTCACAAGGCTAAACAAATACAAAGCTCTCCATTTCCCACGGACTACGGACTTTTATTGGATTCCTGAATAGAGTGTGGCACTAAAGTTCTCTAAAGTCTTTAATTCGTGTGGCCCTTCTACTAAGTGGCGCAGAGGGATTGTCAATATAACACAACTTTTCTTGGAGGTAAAGTCACGCACTGTTAATAAAAAATATTTCAACTAACTTTTAAATTATTACGTGATGTCACTGATTAAATTGACTCTAGAAATATTGTTTTATACAGGGTGGAATTAGCTTCATGTTATTAAAAAAAACCGCGAAAGGGGACCAACTAGACAAACAAAAAACCTGTATGACTTTGTCCTCCAGGGGCACTTTGAAAAAAACTGACCTAGGTCAAAAATTTGAATGTTAAGATAGGAGACATTTAAGAACCACTGTTTTTCTGGGCCAACGGACGTATAGTTCCGAATCAGAAGTTTCTTGCTTACTTTTAAAAGGTCATAAAAAAAGTGTAATATTGTCTTCAGGTCTACTAAGCACTCAAAAAATGTTGGCGTCTTTGACCATCAAACACGCCGCACTGCACCGCCAAAGACGCAGATTTTTTTTACATACTTAACAAATGTGTAGTCAACTTTAAAGATTACCAACTTGTGTCTCACCGCCGCGCGTTTCAAAACAAGAACAGGCGCAGGGATTTAAACAGAGGATTTGTTTTCATGTGTGTTTTTTAATTTTGAACAAAATTATTAGAACCTTTATTGTTTTTTACCTACGATCACTACTGTAAATAGTAAAAAACACACTACCTGCCATCTATGTAAGTTGAATTTTACATATTGTAAACAAAACGCACTGTAAACAAATCGCACGGTATCGCTTGTATCGCTGACGCGTGGTTTAAAAAAACAAATGCGCCTACTTAATTTTCAAACGCTGTCAAAACTGACATAATATTTGTTGAATAATATTGTTGACTAGTAAAGTAAATCCAGATTTTACTAAATAACTAAATAAATACGATAGTAGGTAAAGTATAGTACATAATTCGAGTTGTAAGGCAATTACGCACTCATGGAAATACGCACTCGCCGCTACGCGGCATCGTGCGTAACTTTTCCATTCGTGCGTAATATGCTTCTTGCATCACTCATTACGTAATATACTATTATAATTTATAAAATTTAGATGTGATTTATTAACATTTGTAACAAATAATTGTTCTGTATTAAAAACTTAAAAAACGAGTAATTATTTCATGAAATTGGCAAACGAACAGTTAGACGTCGTTAGACGTCGACGAAAACTAAAAATTGAATCTTTGGTCTCTATGGAAATCAATGTAAGCAATAATAAAAAAATCATAAATTATTGTTGATTTACATAAATTGTTCTAAATGACCTCCATCTTCATCAATATATATTTCGGCACCTCGAACTAAGGACACATGCACTCCGTTCAACACATTTGGTAAATTAAAATAATTTTTTATGGTTTCTATGCCTTTTTTTATGCGTAATGCGCTCCTGTCTCACAGCAGCTATGGAGGCAATGCTGGACTTACTTCCTCTGCACTTGCATGTAAGAAGAGAAGCAGCACTTGGTACCTTAAGAGTGCATTAGGCACTTAAATTCAGACCAGGCGACCTGGATGGTCACTTAAAGATTCTGGAGCTAATCCAAATCGAATCCATGACCAAACGCACTGACCCAATGCCAACCAAGCCTTACTTTGACTGCCCGTTTGATGTGCTGATTGAAAGCCATCAGGTGAGCAGGGTCGAAGTACTGCGGTTGGAAAAAGAATCACACATCTGATATACAGATGGATCCAAGATGGATGAAGGGGTTGGTGTAGGTGTAGCAGGGCCTAAATGCAGGCTATCTAAAGTCCTTGGTAACACCCCAATCATCTTCCAGGCATAAATCTATGCTACAGATCAGTGTGCCCAGGAATGCCTAAATAGAGGCACTCGAAGGGCAATGATGTATATACTTTCAGATAGCCAGGCAGCACTAAAGGCTCTCAGGTCCTACACTATCGAGTCTAAAATTGCCTGGGAATGCGGACAATCCCTGAAGCAACTAAAAAAAACAAGATTACATTGATGTGGGTGCCAGGGCATGAGGGAATAGAAGGCAACGAATTGGCTAATAGCCTCGCAAGAAAAGGGGCTGAAGTCCCTTTTTTTGGACCCGAGCCATTCTGTGGCTTATCTAAGGGACACAACGGAGGAGGATGGGAAAAGGAATAAAAGTCCTACTGGAGGAGTACTCCAGGCCAAAGACAAGAGAAAAGGTTTATAATCTATTCAACAAAGAATGCCACAATGCTTTTTGAACTTGAAAAGTCCGACTCAAGGCTGATCACAAGCTCTCTAACTTGCCCCTTAAAATATCATCTCAAGAACATGGGCACGGCAGAAGATGACAAATGCAGATACTGTGAAGCAGCAACTGATACTGCGGAATATATACTTTGTGAATGCAAGGTACTAATCCGCATTAGGCTAAAGCTAGAACAGGCGAAATAAACGCCTGAAGACATAGGGAAATAAGCTCCCAGGAAAATCACAAGCTTTACAAAAAGTCTTGGAATCCTGGACAACAAAAAACAAAAGACCTTTTAGGTCGAAGTGAAGAAAGGCCAACTCAGGGCCAAGCGACAATCTACAAACAATCTTCAATGGTTTCTATGCACATTAAAGCACGCTGCTGCAATTGTTCTAAAGAGTTAATTGGATTACGTAACCAAGTATTTAATGACTTGAATGGTAAGTCAATAAAATAAATCTTAACTATAAATACAGTGGTCCAAAATACAAAAAGAACAAAAACAACATAGAAAAAGAACGAACGAGTAGGTCGTGTGTACGTACTTAACCAAGTAACGACATAAACTAAAATATTGCTTGGTAATAACACAAGGGAGAATATCATTCACGACCAGAAGCGACCAGAAACCTAACCTAATATTCCAGCAGTTCTCAAACAATGTTGTTAAATATTTTCGAATTTATTGTTTATTCTCATTTATCCAAAACTATGGGCTTTAGACTCCATGTTATATAAGTTTTTTCGTTTGTCTAGTCGTTCCCCACCACCATTTTTTTTAATGTCATAAAACTAACTGCTCCCTTTATTATGTGTATTATTTGAGTTGATTTACTTCAATAATTGCAATGGTGTCACTTTAAAATATGTACATTGCAAGTTTTCAGTCACGATTGTATATTTACAAACAAATACAGACATGAATGTATTAGTCGTAAGGCTTATGTTCAAAATACTAAGTCATGGCACAGTGGGGCCAAATTCCGAAAAAGTTAGCCAAAATTCACAACATTCAGTACGTACACTAAAATTAATATCTCTACGCTTTTGGACTCGCTGATTGCAAATCCGATGAAAGAATTTGTCAATACACATGATGGATTCAACATGGCGAATTAAAACCTTAAAGAAATTATCTAAAAAATTTAAAATTAAAATGGTTCAATACCCAATATATTTTAGTTAAGAATTTGATATTATAATTTCCAAATATAAAATAGTAGCTTCAGTATGTCGAACTGAAGCTTGTTTTTAAATTATTATACAGTCCACAATATTGCTAAGGGCGGTGTTTACCATAATTGCAAGTTAATTCCGTCCGTCGCCTAGACCATGAGATAGGAGCACCGGATGGCTATTTGAAAAATATAATTTCATGCCGGAAGGCGAATTTTGAATTTTAAAGGAGGTTATAGAAAATGCCACTTAGCCCATAAAAAATTGTTATGCGAATATCTCCATAGCGGAGCCAAAGTGGACTACACTTTTGGGTTGTATGTCGTTAGTACTTTAATGTAAGAAGTGGGAAATCCTCCTATAATTCATATATTGCTGTAAGAAGCCTTTCAAATAATAAGTTGTAGCGAATGATAAAATCACCGTTTGGAACTATTAACAAGTGAACCAAAATTTAACAAATAAGCGTTCTTTTAATACACTCTTAATTAAAAAATGTATAACTCTTATTTGTTTATACAATTACCTGAAATTTGGTGACATAAGGTTTTTGGGGTCGCAGATTACGAATCAAAATCAGTCTAAAAACAAAATGGCGTAGAAATTATAATTTTTTATTTTATTTTTTTTATTTTTATATGTCTGGGAATTTTTGGGGTAGCTGATTACGAATTTGACATTAAAACTAAACTAAAACAAAAAAGGGTCAATTCTTTTTATTCGGATTTTATTTCTTGTATAGAGGTTTTCTGGGTCGCTGATCTCAAACTTTCTGTTAAAATGTATCCCAAATGGAAAACAGTGTCTGAGAAATCGTGGAAACAAATTATAGAAGAGCTAAATGAATATTAAAGATATTATATTTTAATCGATTTATTAAAATTACTACACCCACAAGCTGGCCCGCAAGCATTTCTGCAGTTGCAAAAAATAATTTTTAGGAGGTTATGAGGGGAGTTCTTGTGTCATTGGGACTGGAAAATACTTTCCAGTATCAATATTTCCAACCCCAACCTTCCGCTGAAATATCTTGGTTTCCCAGCCACAACTGTGTTTGCAAATACACGCGCTTTAAATGTTGTTCTACTGCATCCACCGTCGGACACAGTGATCCTGAATTAAGCCACTATTTTAGTAGACGCCTTAATAAAAGAGTCAATATTGAAATTCAAAATGTTTTTATTCAATAAATAAATACGTAATAATAAACTTTAAATAATTTAAGTATACCTGTAAGGTTTAAGCAGTTATTTTTCTTGGCACCATACTTTGCAAGCATAGACTTTAGGCCAGCAGCGATGACAGCTGGTAAATCAACATCTTTTTTTCTTTCACAGCCTCTTGTAAATCACTGCTATTTTTAAATATTTTGGAAAATTTATTCTTTCCTCTGTTAAAACATAAGTTGTGTCACATCCAGTTAAAGCATGTACAAGAAGAACATACCCACTATAAGATAAAATTAAATTATGGACGTCATTTTAGATCGATTTTGAGGCCAGATTCGGAATCTGCGATCCCAAAAACCGTATGTTATCAAATTTCAGGCAATTGTTTAAATAAATAAAAGAGTTATAAATTTTTTAAATAAAAGTATTAAAAAAAACACTTATTTATTAATAACAATTGAAAAAATAAAAACCTCATTTTCTCATCTATGAGGAACTTTTCTATAAAATTTTTCCGAAACTAAAAAAATATATATCGAAATCGGTTTTGAGTCAACGTAGTTAGAACTTTAGCGAATTTTTAGCATTTAGAAAATGGACTAACATTGAAATGAAAAAATACATTCCATAAAAAAATTTCAGAATTAAAAAATCGGCAGCTACTGGAAGCGGTTGGAACCTCCTCATAAGGTGGATCCAAATCAGCTGTGTTTGGATATTACATCGGAAATCAGAGCACTGAGCAAACAGATAAATTACACCTGACTTTGGAGCCATTTATTTCATGAACAAATATCGAACAAACTGAAGTGGACTACAAGCAATCTGTTAAAACATAACCTCTCATGTTTGTTTATGTTGCATGTTAATCAATTTCCGGATATTATAAGGGTATTAACAGATAACGTTTCGAAGATTTTGTAGAACATTGAATGCGACTAAAAATAATAATACAGAATTTAGCCCAAGTGATACTCTAAAACCTCAACAAGTCTATAACATTATGGACAGTTGAAGCAGACTACGCATACGTCAAATTAAAATCTTCTTGCTCGATCAAAAAAGTCCGAACAAGTCGAGCTTCGTCCGAGTCCTTTATTTTGTAATATTCGAACGTTTCAGATTTAGCTCGGTTAGCTAGATTTGCATTAAATGAACGATTGTGACGCGTCCTATCAATCAGACGTATTATCCGAACACGGCCATAAACAATTATTACCTTTAAAAACACCAACTAAAATAAGTTTTGACATTATCAAAAACATTTGGGTTGGTAACCTTTACGAATGTTGATTTTTAGGTTATGAAATATATTTAGGGACATATCTGCATCATGTTTAAGTTTTTCAAGTTTATTCTCATTTTTAATATTTGTATACGCATTTTTAGCTTGGAGCCACAGTGTCTCCAAGCAAATATTTAAAAATTCACGCAAATAATTTTAATAATTTTTTGGTGATTAATAAAAATAGACTGCTAATTGCAGGTTAGATTTCCAACCTTCAAAAAGTGTCCTATTTTATTAGGAGAAAGTATTTAGAACTTCATAAACATTACACTGTACCAGATTTTAGTTGAAAGTACGGGAACCAGGCAGAAATTTTAATAATAGCTATGTAATATTCTTATATCTTAAGAAATCAATATTTTTCAGATTAACTGTGACGTCACGTACCATAACCTATAAATCAACATTCACAAAGGTTACCAACCCAAATATTTTTGATAGATAGCAAAATACATTTTCCCCTAACAATAATACCAATAATATTTTTTGGATGCTGTCATGTGTGCACATATAACGAATTCTTTTTACTTTTTTTAACGGAAACGAAATCGAAAGGGTGCAAGTATGATATATCGTTGAAATTGGAATTTTTACTGCTTTTCAATGGTTCAATTACAAATTGTAATCATAAAATAAACAACTTGTTGTGCCTAAACGTAATCTTATCTCAACCAAAACCTTTTCGGGTCTTCTGAAGCACTAAAGAAACCATCGTGCAAAGTTTCATCGAGATCCGTTTAGTAGCTTCACCGCTATCGTGCTAATATACATGTTAGATCACGGTTCACATGAATGACTTTTTAAAAACTTTTATTTAGTTACATGGAGCCAACGTTGGCTCTTGGAGAAGGAATATAATAATAAATTAGAAGTGTTGCATTCTAACTGAGTTTAATAACTGATTCAACAAAGCGTGTTTAGTCATATTTATAACATACAGAACCTGAGTAAGCAAAATATATAACAAAGGAATTGCAGTTCTGCAGTCTGCACAAGTTATGAGAAACAAAGGTGTAATATGATATCTTGAAGATAAGCAATTAATAAGAGAAGCTGTTATCGTGAAATACGATATACCTGTGAAGGTTTATTATGGCTAAGTCGCAATAAGATAGCGTGTAATATTATATAACAACTTCCCCCTTAATAAAAAAGTTGATGTTATGCAGCAACTTTTGAAAATTGTTAAAATGTTAAATGAATATAATGCAAAAATAAATTGAAACAATGTTGAATGAATACAAAGCAAAATAATAAAATAATGTAAAAGTTAAAATTGGTAAGCGATAATAAAACATTACATAACGTAATAAGGATAAAATACAATAGTCTAAATGAATAGACAAGGGTAAAACTCCACATGAAAGTCTATGTTAACTCGATGTCCTCTTCTTCTTGAGGTCTAATACCGGGTCGCTTTCTTGGAGGGATCAGTCTAGGAAATTTGGTAAATACTCTGCTTCGCTCTGAAGGAGGTGAAGGAGGGTTATCCGTTGAGGGTTGGATTCGCAATGCTCCACATCTTCTTCTTCTGCATTTACAAGTTATGTAAAGTAGAACTAATAGGATGATGAGAGTGATTATGAAATATGTGAACCAAGATATGTGTTTGGTCACAAAAGGTTCATTTATGAGGTCATCCAAGTCTTTGGAATATTGGTCCAATTTGTTTTTAGCAATATCTAGATCTTCTACGTCGAGATTGTTTAATTTGAGAGGTTTTAATTTTGGAATTTCGATTTTGTCGGGCATGTGATTACAGCATTCAAAAGGAATTTGGATAGGATGTGAATTGTCCTTAATTTCGGAAAAGTCTTTGGCACTGGCTTGTATTCTAGTAATGCCTGCATAGGCGTAACATCCTGGTTGTAGTTTGATGATGGAATTTTTGTTGATTAACTCTGTTGTGGATTCTCTCTTTGGACAGTTGATGGTAATGTGAAGTGGTTCGGAATTAATTACTAGCCATGTGTTGTCTTCAAGTTCTTGGACGTTGTATCCCTGACTAATAATGAAGGAAGTTTGACAGTTCTCTGGAAGTTTTGGCAATGGTTTTAGTATTCTGGCTTCACATGTGGCATTTTGGTCGATAGGATAGGCAAACAGGTTCGAACATAGTTTGGTTCCAAAATAAAGTGGTTTGCATTCTTTCAAATTTTGTATAGGTATGTACATCAAAGAATCATCATCTCTCGCGATATATTTTTGTGAAATAGATAAAATGTGATGTAGACCAGTTCTGTTATCAAGTATCGGGATAGGATATAGGCGATAGGTGTTATAATTTTGGGGTTCAACGAGAGGTATTGTTAAAACAAATATTAAATTAGAATCTAGTTGAAAAGCTTTTAGTTCAATAATATCCAGATATTGAGCAACTGCTGATAGTTTAATTGGAAGAGGTAAATTGTTCCTTCGCAAACTCTGTGAAATCTCTTGTAACGCCGTTACTAAGTGATCAGGTGTTATGATTGATGAATGAATAATTCCTAATCTGGCGAATGTTATTGAATTTAAAATATCGTTTAGATTGTCTTCGATATACAAATAGCTGGCCATTAGTTGTTCGGAAATGTATAGAAATTTTAGTTTTATTTCGGCAGCTTGGATCGTTTGAGTCATAGTTTGAATTGTGTGCTCAATTTCTTTGATATCTTTGTTAAATGTTTCCTCATCAATTTGTAATTTTTGTATAGTTGAGTTGAAATTTTTGATAACAGAAGTCGTAACTGAGATTTGATTTTTGATTAAGTTTTCTAATTGATGTTCGTCATTATTTAATTTATTTATACAGTTAGTGTAGTACTCGCCATCTTCGGCGTCTAAGTTTCCGGTGATTGATTTGAATATTGTTCCAAAACCGTTAAGTATTCCGCGTTTATATCTCTTTGTGTCTGAAAAGACTTCGTCAAATTTCGTTTTTATCGAACTAGCTATTTGCATTAAAAGGTTAAACTCTGTTTTAACTTCGCTTCTAAACAGGATTGATTTTTGATCAGCACCATCGAGGGTGTTCAAGATTCTGTCTAAATTATTTTGATTCTTGTCAAAAGATAGTTTGAGGGATGAAATATTTTTATGCACTAGTAGAGTCCATTTGTCATTTGTCACCACGATGTCCGTGTCTTGGTGATAGTATACACCAACAGTGTTATTGATCGGGATAATTTTGTATTGACAGAGTGCTGATCCGAACAGCAGGAGAAACCTGAAAATAAATTTAATTTTCAGTATATGGTTTCATTCTATCAAAATTTACTTTAGTCTCTTGTTTCGTTTCGAGATTTAATAGGGTAGCAGAATTTTGAAAAATTTCTTTTATTTTAAAGGGACCGTTAAATTTGTTTTGTAGTTTGTTCTTAATTTGTGATTCTTTTACATAAACTAAGTCACCTATTTTGTATTCAGGTCGTTTTTGGGGAATATTTCTGTCGAAGCGAACTTTTGCTTTCTCTTTTTGAGATTGTGTTCGACTACGGGCTATTTTATAGTAGTGGGATATTCTATTGTTTAAATCTCTAACGTATTTAGTTATTAATTCTTTTTGGTTGTACAAAGTTTCGGGTGGTCTGTTAGATGTATGACCAAAGATAAGTTCATATGGGGTAAAACCGTGTGTTTTATTTACCGAATTGTTATAGCATATTACTGCATATGGTAAAATCGTGAAAGGATGTTCGTTTGGGTTTTCAGTTTTGTGGATTCTTATCATTTCGGCTAAAGTAGCATGAAATCTTTCTATGGATCCGTTCGATTGGGGATGTCCTGCGCTTGAATAAGTTAATTTTATGTCGTAGAGGGTGCAGAGATCTTTGAGCAAGCGGTTGTCAAATTCGCCTCCGTAATCGCAATGGATTCTTAATGGGGTACCATAATGTTGGAAATATAACAACAAGGTGTTTACGACAGATTTTGCGGATTTATCCGGGACTGCATATGCTTGCGTGAATTTAGTTAATTCGTCGCGAATGGTTAAAGCGTAATTTCGAGTAGGGAATTCAAATAAATCAATATTGATTCTTTCGAATGGTGTTCTTGGGGTTTCTGTGACTACCAGATGGTTATTAAGGTTTTTCCGGCATACTTTAGTCTTTTGGCAAGTTTCGCAATTTTTTATAAAATTTTCAACGTCTTTAGTTAGACCTTGCCAAGTGTATTTTTCTCTAATTCTTCTAATCGTTTCATTTATTCCGCGATGTAGATTATTTTTACCAAAATGATTTTGCTCCAATATAATTGGAATTTCATCTTCGTCGGCAGTTCTGACAGTTCTGACAAATTACTACTTTTAAGTCTTTTTCCGCAAAAATGAATGATAGGATTTCAAGTATGGGGAGGTCTAAATTATTTTCGACAAAGTATGTCTTAGAGAGATCTAGGACATCTTGATTTTTAAATAATACCAAAAATAGATGTTCAATTACAGATTCGATATCAAAAGGTAGAGGGATGATAAAATATCTCCTATGTCTGACTGTTTTGCTCGATACAATATTGATTTTATCGTTATGAAATTCGGGGTTTTCTTCGAATATGTCTTCGATAATTTTATGATGGAGGTCTTGTAGGTTATTTTGTTGGAAGAAAGTTATAATATCTTTGTGTTCTCGATACAAAAGTTGTTTGTTCGAGGCTTTGATTTTCGAATAGTCAATTAAAGATGTTGTCTTATATAAGTTGGCGAAAGTTTCGAATTCTTGGGAAATTTGTTCGTCAGTGATCTCGTTATTGTCTGGGTTTTCGTCGTCGTCTGACTCTTCTCATTCGCGGCTAGAACCTTTGAATAGAATTTGGAACATTCAGAAAAATGATTAATTTTGATTCTGGAAAGTGCATCCGCGTTCTTATTGATTTTGCCGGGTTTATAAATTATTTCGTAATCGTACTCTTCTAATTTGAGTCGCCAACGAGCAAGTCTACTTCCTGGATCTTTTATAGAGAATAGCCAGGTGAGTGGTCTGTGGTCGGTGACAAGTTTGAACTTTCTGCCGTACAGGTATGGTCTAAAGTGCTTTACACTCCATACTATCGATAAAAGCTCGCGTTCAATCGTTGAATATTTAGTTTCTGCACTGCACAAGGTTCTAGAAGCATAGGCAATGGGTAAATCTTTGCCAATAGGCCCCTGGCTCAGCACCGAGCCGACGGCAAATGCGCTCGCATCAGTGGTTAGAACGAAAGGTTCATCAAAATTAGGGTAAATTAATATCGGAGTTGTTGTTAATGTTTGTTTCAAATTTTGAAAGGAATTTATACAATCATTGTTGAAGAGAAATGGTACGTCTTTTTGTAGTAGTTTTGTTAAAGGCTTGGTTATCTTGGAGAAATTTGGGATAAAGCGCCTGTAATATCCGGCTAAGCCTAGAAATGATTTAATTTCTTTTGGATTTTTCGGTTGAGGAAAATTTAAAATAGCGTCAACTTTCGAAGGGTTCGGTTTTACGCCGTCTTTTGTAATGAGATGTCCTAAATAAGCGACTTCCTTGCGGAGAAACTCGCATTTGTCTGGTTGAATTTTGAGGTTGGCTTTTTGAAGGCGTTTAAAGACTTCAGTTAGACGAGAAATGTGTTCGTGAATTGTAGGAGAGTAAATAATGATATCGTCCATGTAGACGAGACATCGTTCATTTTGAATACCTAACAGGATGTTATCCATAACTCTTTGAAAAGTTGATGGAGCGTTTTTGAGTCCAAATGGCATTCGCACGAATTCATAATGACCGTTCTCAACTGTGAAAGCAGTTTTTTGAATATCTGCGGGATTAATTTCAATTTGGTGGAAACCAGAAGCCAAGTCTAAGGTTGTGAAATATTGGCATTTGCCAAGTTGGTCTAAAAGATCGGAAATGTTGGGCAGAGGATATTTGTCACCAATTGTAACCTCGTTGAGTTTGCGGTAGTCGACTACGACGCGCCATTTCTGTTTACCAGAAGCGTCCAGTTTTTTGGGAACTACCCAGACAGGAGAGGACCAAGGTGAGATTGAGGGTTGAATAATACCTTGACTTAACATTTTCGATACTTGGGACTTAACTTCTTCTTTATGGACTTGAGGATATCGATACGATTTAGTGAATATCGGTCGGGAATTTTCGGTGTCAATAGAATGCTTAATTTCGTTAGTAAAAGTTAAATTGTCTCCTTCCAAATAGAATATATCTTGAAAGTCTAAACAAAGCTGCGTTACTATTTCGGCCTCTTCTTCGTTTAGATGATCCAAGCGCAATTCGTTCCTAATTTCGAAGGATCTGTCTGTCTGTGGATGTTTGTCGGAATTTTGAGTATTTAAATTAAAAATTGATTTGAATTTTTGTACTGGTTCTAGTTTAAGGTTAGAGAAATTTATAGTTTTCGGTATTGCGTTAGCGTTCACGATCGAAGTTAAAAATTCTCCGTTGCTGTCGATTTTTACGAGAGCATTTGGTAGGCGTACTTTTTCAATTTCTTGGGCTAACAGTATAGCCTCGGTATTTTGCAGATTACATTTTAATTTACAGATTTTTTCCATGCGAGGTTCGATAGAAATTAAAGTTTTGATGTTGCCTAAATTTGGATTTTGGTTTTTGATGTTAGAGTTACCAGTTGGTTGTACAGGTAAATTTACTGTAGTTTCTTCCGTGACTTTAAATAGTGGTACGGTTTTAAAATTTGTGACTAGTTGTTTATTTTTGAAATCTACTCGGCATTCGTAATGTTCTAAAAAGTCTGCGCCTAGTAGTCCATCAAAATCTATATCTAGGTTATAGATATAAACCTTGTGTGACTCATCTGAAAAGGGGATGAGAACAGATTCGTTGATATAAATTTTTTGATCAGTAATACCCTGTATAATTACATTTTCAGGGGATCTACGTCTATAATTTTCAGCTGTTTTAGGTTTAAAAATTGAAATTCCTGCACCTGTGTCAATCAAAATTTTAAATTTGCCGGTTGCGTCTTTGATGTAATAAAGATTTTTTGAATTTACGGTTAATAGGGTGTGAGAAAGCGTATTTACATGAACGTCTGTTCTGGGAAGTTCAGCATTGGATCGAAACTGTCGTTGAGATTCATTGTTTGTATTTGGTTTGATATTTGGTCGAATTGGTCTATTTGTTGTGTTGGAGTATCCGTGGGGTACTCCGGATCTAAGCGAAAATCCTGAGGATTAGCAGTATAATCCTCCTGTAGTGTTTGAGAATTAGCAGTATAATTCTCGTACTGCTCATAATATTGAGAATTAGCCGTATAATTATCTGAAAAGTTTTGAGCGTTGCCTGAATCGTAATTTTCATAACTATCACTAACGTTTTGATAATCGGGTGAGTAGTCATTATATTGATTATAGTTACATTGATTATCATAATTGTCATAGGGTTCGTAATTCAAATGATGAGCTTTTTGCTGGTTAAAGCGATTAAAATTTGGGTTAGGTTGGATAGCTGATGGTCGCTGTTGCATAAAATTAGGGTTCGGCCTTATGGCTGAGGGCCTGTTTTGCTGTGATTGATTTGGCTGATTATTTTGAGGGAATGTCCTCTGACTAAATTGATTATTACTCGGTTGTGCGAAGTTTTGATGAGAAAAGTTTTGTGAGTTCGGGTTTCCTTGGAAACTTGGTCTCTGGAAGTTTTGAGACTGTTGCCTTGTGCGGCATTCGCTTATTACATGTCCATTCCGTTTACAGAAGGAACAAAACTTTTGTTGCAAATCGGGACCTTGTGGTCGCTTTTGTTGAATTACTGGATTTTTGACCGGACTATTTTTTGGGAATTTTTGTTGTTCAAAATAAGAAAGTTGTAGTTCTCTCCGAATTCTAATAATTGCGTTCATTATAGTCGGAGGATTACTGGCACGTATTATTCTCCCTAGATTTGGTTCTAGACCCGTTAACAAATTATTTAATGTCATAGTTTCAATCAGGTTTGTTTGCGCGGTTCTTTGCTCTGAAGATAGATTTTGTTTTTGCACTGCAGCGTGCATTTTCGCATTGTGCGTTTGTAGACGCGAAACAAATGTTAATGCAGATTCACCAGGCAATTGGTGAATTCTTTGTAGGTCTTGAATAAGAGCTGTTAAATCTCTAGAGTCACCGAAGTGGGTTTCTAGAAGTGCTTTAATTTCTGGCCATGTGGCAGGGTTACGAGAATTGATTAGTTCGGCAGCTTTGCCTTTCAATTTATTTTTAATATGAACAGTTAATAAAATTTTTTGGTCATGAATTGCCATGCGTTGGGCACACTGACATGAGTTTAGGAAAGTTTGGAGGTTGATGGCGTTACCATCGAACTCCGGAATTAACGAGAAAATTTCTGAGAGTTTGTAAGGCTCTACCTCGTGCTCGACTTGCTCTGGTTGCTCGGCTGTCGTCGGCACTACTGGTTGAACTGGTTGAACCGGCTCTGGTTGAGCTCTGTCTGGCATTTTGCTTTTTTGTTTGGAAATTTTTGAAGCTAAAATTGGTTACGTATCAGCAGTATGATACGGAAATTAAATTAAAATTAGCTTGTTTTGTTACGTACGTAAATGAATTGTGTATTAACTGTATAATACACAGTCGTTTCGTGAACACGAAAATAAATAACTTAAAATTAAAATTGTTGCGTTGTAGCTTGTATAGGATTTGTTTGATAACAGAATTGGCTTTGTTTGCCGAGTGTATTAGCGGTATAATACACGTAAATAATTGTGATAAATAATATTTGTAAAAATGAAATAAAATAACGAGATGATTCTTAAAAATGACTTACATTAATTTCATCTCCATGAGTAGGTTCTTCGTCCGTCAAGGGATTGGGATCCGCCACCACCAGTGAGGAAGGTCTCCTTGTTCTCGTAGATGTACACGTACTAGTTAGGCACCTTCTGCAGATGTTCTCCTTGTTCTCTTACGCTTCACTACCAGTTAGGCTTCTTGTTCTGATGATGTTTACGGATCCTACCGACTGCGCCAATGTTAGATCACGGTTCACATGAATGACTTTTTAAAAACTTTTATTTAGTTACATGGAGCCAACGTTGGCTCTTGGAGAAGGAATATAATAATAAATTAGAAGTGTTGCATTCTAACTGAGTTTAATAACTGATTCAACAAAGCGTGTTTAGTCATATTTATAACATACAGAACCTGAGTAAGCAAAATATATAACAAAGGAATTGCAGTTCTGCAGTCTGCACAAGTTATGAGAAACAAAGGTGTAATATGATATCTTGAAGATAAGCAATTAATAAGATAAGCTGTTATCGTGAAATACGATATACCTGTGAAGGTTTATTATGGCTAAGTCGCAATAAGATAGCGTGTAATATTATATAACATACATACACACACACACACATGCACAGACATTTTTCAAAAACCCTTTTTTGGGTTCCTGGGACCTCAAAACGTAAAGATTTGATGTTATCTCAATTTTCGTTTTTGGACTAAAAGTAGTAACCTATCACAATTTTATTGTGGGGAGATTAAAATAGCATACAGCTATCACAATTTCAAAGGTTCTTTCATCAAATAATTATTTCTCACAGCTGCTGACGCAGTGCCCTAAATAACAATATACAGAGTATCCATTAAAGAATGGGTCATATCTCAACAGTAAATTTAAAAATAAGTCGTTTTAGCTACACTTTTACTTCCTTAAACATTTATGAGACGTCAAAGTCAACTTTTTTACATTTTATTTTTTTTTAATTTCCTTATTTCTATTTTAACTATCATTCTAAATTATTTTACTGTCAAATTTAGCCCTATATCTACTAGATTAAAATAATTTAAATTTAACATAATTGGGTATTGGTATTTTGCCGCAAGAAATTGAAATGCATGTTTCTCGAAAACGATGCATATTACAGATCTAAAACAAGTGTACCCTTTTTTAAGCAGAATTAAATACTGCATTAAAAAATATATTACTTTATTAAAAAGTTTATCCTCAAAAAAATAATGACCAAAACAAAAAAAGTGACGTTCCCAGCGCCCTCTACGTTAATCGTCGAAATTATTAACACGACTGCTCTTAGCATTCCAAAAAGACCCCTACATACCAAATTTGGATCAAATAGCGTAAACAGTGACAGAGATAAAACAAAAAATAAATAAAAGAAAATCCTTTGACGTCCCATAACTTTTTAAGGAAGCAACTCTGGTATGTTTAGCTAAAACGACTTATTTTTACTCAAGGAACCTACTGTTGAGGTATGGCCCATTCTTTAATGGACACCCTGTATGTGTATCTCGATAACCCTTTTGTAGATTTCAAGTAATATCTTTGGTTTTGACATTATTGGTCTGTATAGTTTCAGGTGAACAATTTTTGTCATGTTTTTGCTACAGTTTTTGGATTTATTTATAAAAATTTCGCTTCTTTTAAAATATAATACTGTCAACGTATATTGTAATAAATTTTTTATTTGTTTTTACGGTACAAATATTTTGATAGGCAAAGGAAGTTGTTAGCTTACGGCTTTACGTAGTTACAAAAGTTTGATTATTTCTCGTTTCGAACGGGTTAAAAACGCATATCTGAGATGACCAAGAAGTGACTCAATTTTGTAAATTAGACCATATCGCAGGTTTCACCTGAGATATGGTCTTTCACTTTGATCATTCCAAGACACGAAATTACATAAGTCCGCCAACTATATAATAAAAAACAACAATATAATAAAAAGAAAACCGATTTTCTCAAAGTATCAAAGTATTTGTTTGGATTATGTCTGGTCTCAAATCTCCGTACTAAATAATAGCATATTATTGTAAAACTCGTGCGGAAAGGGTCGCTTTGAAATAAGACTGAATATTGCAGCCTGAGGTGTAGTAAAGGGCTACAATCACATAAGCATTGCAGACTCTTTCAGCACGAATTTTACCCGTAATTTTTTCTATGGCCGCTTATACTTTTCTTCCTTTGTATATTTGCCTGAGCGGTTACAATTTTTTGCTATACTGTTATATTAGAAACACTGATCCTATTCCAGACACTGACAGAAAATGGGATTTGTTGAAATTATGCAGACATAACACTAATATAAAATTTGTAAAAGTCAATATGATTTTTAAATAAGTACTAAAAGAAAAATCGTCTGATAGAAATTACTAATAGATATAGCTAATAAACACAGAGTTCGTTAAAAATTGAAATAGAAAATAGTATATGATAAGATAAACATTTATTATTTATTATTATCTAAAAGCCGCTGCCTAAGGAATTACTACTTCCATATCCGAATTTCCGGTGGGGGTGGCTGATGCGAAAAATTGAGGCCTTTGGTTCTAGTATACACACTGAATAACATTTTTATTTTTTAAAACCTTTAATAATGGGGTGGGGGGTGGTAGTATTTAGGTGATGTCGAAACAAATTTTGAGGCCTTTGGTTCTTGTACACACACTCAATCTCAATTTTATGAACTCTTATTGGCTTGCTTTACCTTTTCCCCCACATTTACCCCCAACCCTTAAACGGAATGAGATCGAAATTTAACCCAGTTCCAGACAGACAGACATATTTTTTTTCGCTCCAAATTAATATCCCGAAGTTTCATGACATTTTAAGCAGATTTGAACAAAAAAATTTCAATAACTTCCACATCAGCGTTACTTCGTAACGCAAAAAAAATGTTTGAAAATTTTTATTTTTCAGATAGGCTTAGAATGTCATGAAACGTCGGGATTTTAAGTTTGAGCAAAAAAAATTCTGTCTCTCTCTGTCAGTCTGTCTAACTTTTCTTTGTGCGCACGATTACTCTTGAACTGTTTAAGATATTGACTTGGTGTTTGGTACAAGTATGTATTTTAACGAGATCTGGAACTAGATTATATTTTGATCTCATTCCGTTGAATGGTTGGGGGTAAAATAGGTAAAGCAAGTCCATAAAATTGATATTTAATATATATAAGCGAAGCTAAGGTCCAAAAAATTTTTTGGCACCCCACCACATTATTAAAGGGGGTGAGAAAAATAAAATTTTGATTTAGTGTGTGTACAAGAATCAAGGGCCTCAAAATATTGTTTTATTTCATTCGATATCCAATATCCAATAACGAACCAGGCTGTTTGGATTACCTCACAGTCCATACACAACAACTTTCCAAAAAATAACAATAAAGGACCGAGTGGCTCGGATCCATTTTATGAATTGTATAATGTGTTGTACATTTCTGCAACAAAGAACCAACAAACATAACTATGTTTGTTGGTTCTTTGTTGCAGAAATGTATAACCCCTATTTCAGCAAATATTTAGACTGTAAGATTTCGTTCTCAAACTTTATGTTTATACTATATTTTACTAACCCTCTATTTTTTATTTCTAAAGAATATCAACCAGCATTTGTTATTATTCAATTTTAAATTATGTGAATTAGATAAGGTGCTAATTTTATGAAGATCTTCATTTGCAGACTCCTCAGCGTCACTAAAATTAATTATATTGGATCTGTGTATCGTCCGCAAATGCCTGAACTTTACAATGTTTAGTAGATCTCAATATGTTACTAGAATAAACTGAAAATAGGAGTGGCCATAATATGGGACCCTGAAGTACACTAGGTATAACAATTTTTTGGAAGGAATTCTGTTATTTAAATGTACTGTCTGGGAACGTTTCTCGAAATATGAACTAATTAGTTTTATAAAAATTAAATAATACAGTATTTTAACTAACTGCATACGAGTTGTAACGGTCATTTTTATTCATAGGCATAAAAGCCCTTAAATTACATTATTTCGTATTTTCCGTACATAAATTACCTATTTTGTTACCTCTTAAAAAATAAATTATCGCCGCTACTGTAAGGTTCTAGAAGGTAACGTAACCGTCGCCTAGTACTCGGCTTTACTGGTAGACATTTGAAAATAATGCCTTTCCTCCAATGAGAAACCATAGTTTAAATTCGCGGGTTTAAGGACTAGAGGTATTTTGACTACTAGTGGGGGAAGAGATAAATACCGAACCAAGCGGCAGACATGACAGAGAAGGACTTCTACGGCCGCCTTGAGCGAGACACAGTCAATCTTTTAACCAAATTTGAGTGAAGATATTAAAAGTTCCAGAATTTAAATGGTTTAGTTAAACCATAAAAATTATAAATTAATTATTTATTTAGTCTCTTTCCTTCGTTTAAGCTGGTTAAGGAATTTGACAGCCAGATTATGTGTGCTTTTGCGAGCTGTACATTTCGAAATAAGTATTGTTATGTGTAATATCTACCTAAAAGTGGCTAAATAATAGTGCGTTCAATCTACGTTTTCAACTTTAAATAGGATTGCAGTTTTATGGGTAATGTCCAAAGTGAACTTATGTAAGTACCGATCTGAACTTTATATTTTCCTGTTTATGCACGAGTCATCAATTTGGGAAGATTTGAGCCAGTAGTTTATCAAGTTGGTCACAGTGTAATGCGTGTTCGTTACCTTTACGTTTTCGTGAACACTTCAAGCAAGCTTAATTTGTACTTGCTAATTTTTTATCTCGACTAAACACTCAAATTTACTTTTGGAGTGCTATATGTTTAATATTAAAATTTATCTTTACGTATTTCGTTCGAGGAATTATGTAAATTTTTGTGGGTGTATAAATACTCCCATTTGTACCTTTTAGTTAAGTCTTCTAGCTTGTTTTTGCCTTTAAACTTAAATAAATATTTAATTGCTCATTCTTGGATAATTTGCTCGGAAAATAATTCTGATAAGTGAATGAACAATCATTTATTTATTATTAATAGTTTTTTTTCTTGCGGAATTGTCCAATCTCCCTTTATTACGTTTTACCTATTTATCTTTTGTATTTTATACCATTATGTCTGTCTCTCCGTATATCTGTGCGTTTGTTTGATTATTTGTTTGTACTTCTTTATTCGTTAGCAAAAATTTATTCGCCCATACCCTGTAGTGTTATTCTCATTTGCTCTACCACTTGTTAATAAATTAGTTTATTGTTAATTTCGTATTTTTATTTATTTAGAATTAATTTTAAATAACCCCAAGAGAGACAAGGCGTTATAATTGGCGGTGCCAACGTGGAGCTAGGTCTGATTAAAAATTTTAATTAGAGAATAAAATTTGTGCTTCCGAAAAATATTTTTTCAGGTTACCTATTTGTGATTTTTGTGTATGTACCTATGTAAATTTTATGTTCCGTTTTTGTGTAAGGAAATTGTATTGCTCAAGTTAAAAAAGCAAACATAACCTTGTCGTAAAATTCCGTTTTTTATCTTTGTCTTGTGTTGAAAAATAACAAATTACCTAAGGTTTTCAACAGTAAATTAATAAGTACCTTTTCAGTAAACATTACGTATATCTTTTCGGCAGAAAGTTTTTGTCTTTTCAATATATTTGTATGTAAGCCTTTCCGGTAAATTTCGTGTTATATTTTTATTGCGTTTGTAAGTTTTTTTTGTCTTTACATGATGTAAAAGCAGATATCAGGATAACAGAAAAGCGGTTTCCGTCGCGTAATAAATTCTTTGTTGGTGTGTTTCGTTTTTTTAAAGAAATTAAATAAAATATCGTAATTTCGGTATGGTACCTACCTATATGGTAACATTAAATTCAACTTATGTAGTATGGCTTTAAGTGGCTAGTTTAATTATTTAGTTTTTTGTTCAATTTTTCTGGCAACTTTGTGCGTACCTAGTTAACTTTTTATATAGTTTACCTTACCTTTTATATTGAGTAACTAAAGTAAATTCTGTTTGTTATTTCAGTAGAGTCAGTGCAGTAGAGTTATAATTAAATTACATTTAGTTCAGTCTCGGTTTATTGTAGGATTAAAAGAATTTGATAATTTCTATATATGGACAGAGGCGGCTCTGAATTTTTGAATTTAATTATTAATATTTTTTAACGTTGTTTATTAGTATCTTTTCTGGGTTCTTTAAAATTTTTAAGGACTTATTTGTTTTTGAGTACGTTATTTGTGAAATTTTAAATTTGCCTTAACTTTAAAATTTTTTATTCCTTTACCTACCTTTTTGTTTAATTGCCTTACAAACTTTTAAGAATTTTTTGACTTTCGAAACAGATTTGAGCGTATATGTGAGTGGCTCAATGGTTTCGCCGTTAGCTTAGGAATTTTTACTTTTGCACTTAGTACATTTTTCTGGTTTTTCGTTTGATGCTACCGTACCGATTTTATTTTTTAGTGATTTTGGTGTCTTATATGTTTATCGATTTTGAGTATTTTTCTAGTATGACTAGTTGTCAATTTTGTTTTACGTATCCATTTTATGTCTCCCTTGCATTCTTTGGATTCCCTTATATTTTTTGTTGTTTTGCATTTCTTTGGTGTTTCTGTGATTCAGTAGTACTTTTCCGGTTTTACTTTTTTGTTTATGTTTGAGTCTATGGTTTTTGCTATATTGACGCACCTTGTTTACGTTCATTATTTGAGTACAGTAGCTTACGTCTTATGTTAAAAATATTTTGGTAAAATATTCATTTTTCGTAATAAATTTAAAATGAAAATAGAACTAAATTATTAAATTCATTTCGTGCGTTATGTTCAGTTTAACGATTTCATTTTTTGTGCTTATGCATTCTAGTAATTTTGTTGAAGATTACCTTTTTACAATTTAATTTTGTTAGAAATTAAATTATATCTTTTGGCTATTTCAGTAAAATTAGTAGTAGAAGTTCGGTTGGATTTAATATCTTTTGAGTTTAGTCTCAGTTTATGTGAACTTTATGGAATTTGATAATTTTTATGTGGACAGAGACGGCTTGGGGATTTTTGAATTAAATCATTAATATTTCTGACTGTAGATTTTGTTTAATTTTGTTATTGTGCCGTGTTACTGTACCGATTTTGTTTAAAGATTTTGGCATCACCTTACATTTTGAATTTATTTCCTTTTTTTGATGTCCTTTATATATTTTTTTAGTACTTTACATTTCTTGATACCTTTTACATTGTCTACATTGCTTTTTTGGTGTATCTGTGAATAAGCAGTGCATTTTATGTTTTACCTTTTCTTAAAGTATGAGTCTATGTTTTTGGTATCTTGTAATGTGTTTTAGTGTACATTAATTTATGTTTAGTTTCAGTGAGTAGTGTGTGACGTCATGTGACATATTTCTTTTCGTTCAGTTTATTACCTTAACCTTTTGGGGTAATTTAAACTTTGTTTCAGTCCAATTCGTACATCTTTTAGTATCTTGTTAGTTGGCAAATTGTTTGTTTCCTTTCTTCGTTCAGTCTTAGTAAGTAGAGGTTTAGTACCTTACTTTAGTTTTTGCTGTACATCTATGTTGAATTAAATAAGCACATTTTGTAACTTATCTACGTTTTGAATTTAAATCTGGATTTGTCCAGTGTATACATTTTTACGTATTTCGTTGTGCTTTGGTGTTTTTACGATTTTGTTGTGTTCAGTCTGGTAATTAAATTTTTACTATTTTATTACGTTTCAGTATACATATTTTGCGTTTGGCCTGGCAATACATTTTTGCTGTATTTCGGTTATATTGCGTTATCTTATGATAATATGGATGTAAGTAGCAATTTTTGTTAGTGTTTGGGTCTTGTTGGCTTGGGTACTATTTTGGATATAATTTGGTCCTCTATTAGTGCTTGAGGCAGTTTTAGATTTTTACATTTTCTTAAAGTTCGAGATTCCATGTCATATACATTTTTGAAATTAAGTCTTGAGTCTTTTACGTTACCTTTCGGTTGGTGTTTCCCCTTAAAATACCTGGCGCCCTTCATTTTCTTTTTGTATTTTACCTTTTCATTTGTTTACCTTCACATGTGTTTACCTTTCTAGTTTGTATTTTTCTGCCCTTTTGTATATTTTCTATTTTGCCTTTTAAGTACATTTTACAGTTTTGGTAACCTGAAATAATTAATATGGTTTTCTTTGTTATGTTTTATGTATATACCTTTTCTGCTTAAACTTATATTTGAGCAGGGCTGCGTTTAGTATTTTTGTATATAGCTTACGTTTTGTACCTTTTTGTTTAGCGTTTTTCCTGGATGGCTAAAATTAGCACAGGATGCTTTTATCTTTTTGTATAGTTATGCGTTGTACGTTTTGTCGTACATTTATCTGTATATAGTACCTTTCACGCTTGCTGTGTGCAAATGTGGAGTTTATTTTGCTCTATCTTTTGGTGTACGTCAGCTTATCGTACATTTTGTTACGTATCTTATGTTACCTTTCTGGTTTTCTGTGTGTAAGTACAGAGTTATGTTTTATATTTGTTACCTTACGTTACCTTTTCTGGCTAATCTAAGCTTTAGTTCAGATTTACTTTTCTTCGTGCGATACGTTACCTTTACCTTTTTGCTGGCTAAGTTTTACTTAGTGCAGGATAATATATGTTTTACCTTTACCTTTTTACTGGCTAAGTTTTACTTAGTACAGGTTATCTTGTCGTGCATATGATATGTGCGATTACCTTTGTCGTACGTTTTGTTTTCGTGCGTCATATTTACGTTTACCTTTACCTTTTTTTGGCTAAGATAATAATTAGCACAAGAATATACGTTTACCTTTACCTTTGCCTGGCTCAAAGAGTTGAGTGCAGAGGTTAAAAGCTAACAAGTTGTTTTCTGCATATAGTGTTATTTTCCTGATTGGAAAAATTTTGTTGCTTAGCAGACTGAGTGAATTTGTCTTGGTTTATCTTTGCACCGCTTTGTTTTTGTATATTTGCTTTAATGGTCTTAGTTAAGAAATTTTAAAACCAAATATTTTTGTTGTTACTCTATCTATGTATTAGTCTCTGGAGGTCTTCAAATGACTTGGTTCTTTTCTATAGATCTACTTCCCTTGTCATTTGGAAACTTTTGTGTCTGGTAAATTAAATGAATTTGTTTAGTTTATTCTAATACTATTTTATCCCGATTTAGTCCCTTTATTGGTTTTTATCAATAAACTTTAAAGTTAAAATTTTATATTTCCTCGTGGGTTCGACTTTGTCCATATGTTCGTTTTCATTTTGATGTGGTTCATTTTTATTCAGCTTTGTTTTTAAATTTAATACAGTTAATTACATTCTTCTTCTTACTACGTTACCTTCTATATTACCTTATGTTTCCCTTACCATTCCTGTGTGAAGTATGTGTGAAATCCGAACGTCGAGTATTTCGTTGTGTTGTTCCTCTTTTTAGCTTGAGATGTATTGATGTATGTGACGCGAATGTAGTATGTTTGAAAAGCTAAAGAGATATTCCCTATTATTTTCCTATACCTTAGTTATTCCGGTCTCCATCCTTTTGGGAAGGATCCCGCTAGTAAGGAGAGGGAGAGTGTAACGGTCATTTTTCTTCATAGGCATAAAAGCCCTTAAATTACATTATTTCGTATTTTCCGTACATAAATTACCTATTTTGTTACCTCTTAAAAAATAAATTATCGCCGCTACTGTAAGGTTCTAGAAGGTAACGTAACCGTCGCCTAGTTCTCGGCTTTACTGGTAGACATTTGAAAATAATGCCTTTCCTCCAATGAGAAACCATAGTTTAAATTCGCGGGTTTAAGGACTAGAGGTATTTTGACTACTAGTGGGGGAAGAGATAAATACCGAACCAAGCGGCAGACATGACAGAGAAGGACTTCTACGGCCGCCTTGAGCGAGACACAGTCAATCTTTTAACCAAATTTGAGTGAAGATATTAAAAGTTCCAGAATTTAAATGGTTTAGTTAAACCATAAAAATTATAAATTAATTATTTATTTAGTCTCTTTCCTTCGTTTAAGCTGGTTAAGGAATTTGACAGCCAGATTATGTGTGCTTTTGCGAGCTGTACATTTCGAAATAAGTATTGTTATGTGTAATATCTACCTAAAAGTGGCTAAATAATAGTGCGTTCAATCTACGTTTTCAACTTTAAATAGGATTGCAGTTTTATGGGTAATGTCCAAAGTGAACTTATGTAAGTACCCCGATCTGACCTTTATATTTTCCTGTTTATGCACGAGTCATCAATTTGGGAAGATTTGAGCCAGTAGTTTATCAAGTTGATCACAGTGTAGTGCGTGTTCGTTACCTTTACGTTTTCGTGAACACTTCAAGCAAGCTTAATTTGTACTTGCTAATTTTTTATCTCGACTAAACACTCAAATTTACTTTTGGAGTGCTATATGTTTAATATTAAAATTTATCTTTACGTATTTCGTTCGAGGAATTATGTAAATTTTTGTGGGTGTATAAATACTCCCATTTGTACCTTTTAGTTAAGTCTTCTAGCTTGTTTTTGCCTTTAAACTTAAATAAATATTTAATTGCTCATTCTTGGATAATTTGCTCGGAAAATAATTCTGATAAGTGAATGAACAATCATTTATTTATTATTAATAGTTTTTTTTCTTGCGGAATTGGCCAATCTCCCTTTATTACGTTTTACCTATTTATCTTTTGTATTTTATACCATTATGTCTGTCTCTCCGTATATCTGTGCATTTGTTTGATTATTTGTTTGTACTTCTTTATTCGTTAGCACAAATTTTTCGCCCATACCCTGTAGTGTTATTCTCATTTGCTCTACCACTTGTTAATAAATTAGTTTATTGTTAATTTCGTATTTTTATTTATTTAGAATTCATTTTAAATAACCCCAAGAGAGACAGGGCGTTATAGAGTTTATGATTAATGATGTCAAATGCCTTGGAAAAATCCAATCAAATTAAAGCTGTTACTTGTTTTTTGTCAAAAGCAGTTAGAATGCCGTCACATACATTCATAAGAGCAGTTGAAGTACTGTAGCCCCGTCTAAAACCGGATTGGCATTCTGGTATCACATTGTGATTGGTTAAATTTTTGGTAAGCAGTATTACTTTTTCTAAAATTACTGATATGGCAGATAAAATGCTTATTGGAGGCAGATCTGAATAGGCAGCTGGGATATTAATTTTAGGCAAAGGTTTTACTACAGCTTTTTTCCATAAAGACGAGAAATATATATTTTCTATACAGCAATTTATAATGTGTGTAATATAGATATTAATATACCGGCTATAATACCTCAGCATGCTTATTGAAATATTGTCCGACCCATAGGCATTTGACTTAATATTATTTAAAATGTCGTGTGCATCTTCTGTCGATACCAAGGTCAACTCTAGTTTTTTGTCATTTCTTGCAAAGTGTTTACATTCATAATAGCCAATTAGATGTTGATCAATTGCGGTATTCACATAAATAGAAGAAAAATAATCATTAACATCAACTGTGTTATCCAAGTGGTACGGAATAGTTGGATGTTCCTTATTTAAAATGTGATTATTTATTCCTTTTTTTTGCTGCATTAGAACATAAGGTGAATTTAACTGAACGACGCGATAGCGAAATTTTATTTCATAATTTTTAGCGAGAATCTTTGAAGGCGGTTTAATTAAAAAAAACATTATTATTCAATTAGATATTGGCAGTCGGCAACGCCTGACTGCACATTTCATTCATTTTGTAATAGAATTAAAAAAAAATTAAAAAAAATAGTAGTTCTTGGTTTTGAAATTCAACAAATGTTTAATTACAATGAAGCATCCTCTAGGTAGAGTCAGAGATACTAGAAAGAATGCCTTGTAAGGGATTCTTCTTATAATATATTGGCATGATCAGACTTAGATCATCAGTATATAGAAAAAAGTAAAACTCGATCCCTTGATATTTAAAATCAATTGTCATCATAACTTTGGCAAGACCATGTATCTCTAACACAGTGTTTTTCATAAAAACTGCCTTATTATTGTCCAGACATGAAACTAGCCCTGTAGCAATGAGTGGGCCGAAGCTGGGCATACATTTCTTCGGTGGACCAGGGGATAAGAGTTCAAATATTAAGTACTTTAGAAAATTTACTCAGCTCGTACAAAATAATGAAATATCAAATATGTCGGGGTGAGCCACCGTAATCTTGGCCCCATCGTAATTCCATGCCTGTTATTGTAAATATATTAATAATTAATTTCTACTAATGTGACAGTAATATATTATTGGGACTGGCAACAGTTCCTTTCTCGTAAATTAAAAAAATAATAACCCTATATTTGTTGTATTTGTTTGCAATAATTGTGAATTGATGCTTGCAGATAAATACTTTTTCCGTTTGATCAAGTTAATAATCGATATAACTTAACTCCCGTGTACAAATCACTTGGGCAATGGTCCAAGAAAGATAAACGACCTATCTCTATTTATCTACAATAAGTAAACGGAAGACCGACGTTACTCAGAACACCAATTACGTATTGTTCTCCTCACACAACAAATAGTTCGCAAACTTGCTTTGTAGGGATATACATAATTGATAGGATACAAAATACTAAAGATTTCCATAACGACAGAACCATCAGAAATAGCTAAAGGTCTAATAAATTATACAAGAAGGTAACTTAATATATTTGCATCTTAAAAGCTTTTTGAGATCGACATTGTCAAAGAGGTAAAGAACTACTTACACTAATACCAAATTTACAGTATTTTAATGTATTTATTATAAACTAGCTTTAAATGAGATCTAACAATTTTGCGCATGGTTTAATCGGTTTTATTAAAATTTGAATGAAATTAATTCGTTGGTTTGCCCATTTCGCGACACTGGGTAGTTTTCCGACATCGACACTCTCTAATACTACACGGTAAGAGAAAACAACAAACCAAGGCTGCTTTCCACATTTCATAAAGTTTGTGACTGTAGATATAAGAATCGTATGTGGACGAAAATTCCCTCCTGCACGTAGCTTGCCACATAACCTGCCAAGCACAGCTGATATTTGGCGATACGAATTGACAGTTCTAACAGCTGTACTTCTCCGAGTATACCAATTACTAAGTCGACCATTTTGACTGAGAAACAACTCGGAATCAGACTCCTTCAGGACAATTTTATTTTGACGGACAAGTGCCGATGTGAGATAAATAGGACAGCAAAAAAGTTTAATTCATGAGCGATTCAGGCGTCTGACAGCATTTCCTGCATTTGATGTTACTGCCTCACCTATTACGTTTAAACAAAGTGTTTCTTTACCAATTTTATAAATCATTTTGCAAAATATAAACATTTAATTAAAAGAAGCTGTTATTAAATAATAAATTAACTGGTGATAGTTTTCCACAATTTATTGGTTTGAAATCTTCAAGTTGTAGATTTTGTTCTATAATATATATACTTCTATTAGATTTGTTATTTAACTTGTTTAATTTGTTATTTATTATTCTATGAACAATTATCAATTCAACAATTTTTATCTTAAATCCTCTACTTACATGCATTGTTCTTTGATAGTTTCCGCTCTCTGGAATATATCAAATAATCACAGGAGACGTTTGTAGTAAAGTCATCTACGGATTAGTATCAAGTTTCTTGGCTCTCATCAACGTAGAGTACATTGATCGAACTTTAACCAGTGCTTGCAGATGCTTGAAGTAACCCACTTTAGGTGCTTTCTTCAGATTACTATGTTCTGAACTACCTACCTTCGGTGAAGCTGATTTTGCATTTCTAAGGTTGAAGCATTGGCAAGTCGTGTAATCAGTTCTTGTTAATTTAGTGGTGGGTTGAGATATACGAAGGAATATTTTGTGTTTTTTTAATGAGAAGTGCAGGGACGCATTTGTTTGTTGTTGATAAGTCTTGTAGTATGCTTGCTGATGCTTGAGACTTTCCATCCATAGATGTTTATCTCGGTCTGTTTGATATATGTAAGAGTAATTGAGGCTAAAAGTAGTTTTCTGGGTGAATATGTTTTAGTAGGAGCTAGGTGGCTTTTTCGGCACATCATCGTTTTATGAACTTTGAGATATTTTTATGATTTAATGGATAATAACGATTCATAAAAACGACTTCTGGTGGGGCACCTCGTATCAGGTGCGTCACGAACACTGTCTAAAAATCAGTGAAATTATGTCATCGTTACAAGGCTCATTTTTTTCGTGTGTACACATTTTATGTTTAGAATGAATAAAATAAGATCGCCAGAAAGTGTGGGCCGTCAGGAGGCGCAGCCACAAAGGTAATAATGTTACAATACATCCGAGGCACGGTGGAAAGTCAAGTTAGCCGAAAGTGTTAAATTCCTGTATTTAAGAGCCTATGGTATTTTTGTTGACGCTAAGAACTGTCTGGGGAGTCTATTTTCTTGTTGAAGGAGCTTATATTTACGTTTTAAAAAGGAGCTAGAACTTGTAACGATGAGTTTAAAGTTCTGAGATTAAATATGCGAAAAAATCCAATCTTCTTAAAAAATCCTAAACATGTTTTTTCTAGCTAGCCTTACTGACAGGAGTTTCTTTCGGGAAACTTTTTTCTGTGTTCAAAATATTTAAATAAACACGCTCAGCCTAAAAAGCTTGTAACGATCATGTCATATAACTCCGTTTTTTACATCTTTGACCTTTCTGGCTGCACCCCAGATGGCTCACACTTTCTGGCGATCTTATTTTATTCATTCTAAACATAAAATGTGTACACACACAAAAAAAATTAGCCTTGTAAGGATGATGTAATTTCACTGATTTTTATATCTTGAACCATGGCCAATTCGACGGGCTGACATATGCCAGAAGTCTATTTTGTCATTATTTAAGTTCGATAGAGTTAAAAAACGCACAGAAAATGCTTGTAACGATGAGTTTCCGAAAAAGCCACTTAGCTCCCACACCATTTGGGGTTAAATTATTTAGTTAGAATATAATGCTTGTTTGGCTGAATTGTTGTGGGATGTGTTGTACATAGGTGTTTGGCTCTTTTGTTATTTTTCTTATTTGTTTGCTTGGTAGTATGGCTCTTTCATGAATTTCTGATATAATAAATCATATTATAAGTGCATATTTTTTTGTTAATTTTGTTGACCTTCGTTTTTAAGCTATTTTTTGTGTTTCTTAGTTTGTTTTATATATTTTTTTTGGTGTTCTTAGATTTATTGTTTTTCAGGCTCTTTTTTATTTTCCTGTTTCTCTTTTTGTATTTTTGGTATATGTATTTTTTTCAAATCATGTTTACAATATAATTTTTATGGGATATACAGATAGTTAAGTGAAGGATGTTTGAGAGCTGTGGCAAATTTAGATGCGAGTTTTTAAAAATGGGATTGGTTGAAGTGACTAAGGTGTTTGCAAAATTTGAGAGGAGTCTGTTTAAAACGAAGTTAGATATGGTAGGGGTACCAGAAAGGCCATATCGAAATTGTGGGGAAGGTTATTTGCAATTCTCAGTAATTTGTTCTGGACAGTTTGAATTTGTTTCTGATAGGTGGGGGCTGTAATAGGGTACCATATGGGAGATGCGTAAATGGTAACCTTAAGTATGATTTATATTTGGTATTAGCAATATTTGGTGGTGAGGTTCTGAGAGCAGACAATAATTGAGAAATACGGCATAAAGCACTTCCCCAGTATAATTTTAGTATGTGGCTTGAACGTAAGTCTACTGTCTAAAGTGACCTCCATAATGTAATTTCTTCTTCCAATCAAGAAGCTGTCCTTGAATATTAATTTTGGAGGTAACTATTGCTTTACGCTTAGTAAAATAGATTGGTCGTGTTTTTGCCATGTTAGTTATTAACCCCCACTTTTTATAGAAGTCAATCGTTATATTTATATCTATTTCGAGTAGATTCATCACAGTGTCAGCTTTTTTCGATTGTTCTACGGTCGTGATCGTGGTATGGTATGTCGTTCGTGTACATGTTATATAGGACTGGGCCATCCCTTGGGGGATTCCGGATAGGATGGGTTGTGAAGGAGAGCACTCACAAATGACTGTTGTTGAAAATAAGTGGTAGATGTTAGTGACTGATACCAAGCTAGTTTTAAGGCAGCAACACAAACATCAAGTAGATAGCCCCATCTACCGTTAATTTCAGGGGTCATCAGGTGATTATCTTTGAGAAAATTGTGCAAACTATTAAAATAAATGACGACAAAGAGATCATAAGTGTATGTCTTCAAATTATACAATGTCTAGCTACGGCACTGATATAATTAGATTAGATTAGATTAGATTACTATTGTTGTATGGTGAAAATAAATAAGTTGACACTCAGAATTTACCTGAACATAGCAGGATAAGCATATATATGCTGCCCCTGCACAAATCTGTTTGGGATTTTAAGCACAAGTTGATAGTAGTGTGAGATGAAATTTCCCAAAATATTATAATTGGAAAACCATTTTTAAGGGAGATATGGGGCAAAAAGGAAAATAGGAAAAACATTTTTTCTCAAGTATGGATAGACCGATATTTAGGAAAAAGAATGCGTTATGGATTTTCATGGCACAAATGTAGAAAAAGGTTATTGATTTCTTATGTCGGAAAAAAGTATTGAAAAATTTTTTAAAATAAAAAAAATTATGGGATGTTCTCGAGGCACCCCACCATTTCATTTCAAATAAATGTTCAGATACCTCTTTAAAACATCTCCAATTTTAAAGGCGATCGAAAGAGTAGAACGCATTAAAAAAATTGATAATTTTGAGCGTAGTGCGTGCGGCGCGGTTTATTACTACATCTTACCACGGTCACTGACGGCAATTACACCCCCACCGTTCAAATCAGTATTAACCTTCAAGAAGATATTTTCAAAGTCTCTGACGTCAACAGTTGAGTCAAACAAAATCTGGTTTGAAAATCTGAACATTTTGCAATGATTACATCTGTAGTCAGCATGCGAAAAAACTATAGTTTCCAAGGTCAACCACGTGGAGGTTACAGTATGATTTTGGATCTCTTATTATGGGGTGTTTGTTTATCGTGAGTCCCCTTCACTTTCACTAGTCGGGGTGCTTGTTTTTTTTTTTATCTATTTATTTAACGTCGGCCTATTTCCGCTACCAGGGCCTATCACCGACGCCAGGAGACGAGCTACCCCCAACCTGGAAATTTTGCCGAACCTCTTCCCTTAAGAAAAGTAGGGATCTTTTATTTGCCTAACATTTTAATAGACAAGGTACCGCCTGCTTTACATCCCTTTACATCCCCTCCGAAGGATGGTATATCCACTACGTAATCCTCGTCTGAAATTACGTAACTTCCGCGTATCCACTGATATACAAGCCGCTAGAAGGTGGGACGAGAACGCTGTATTTCCCAAGATGGGTCACCCATCTAAGTACTAACCGCGCTCGACGTTGCTTCAACGGAATATCCACTGACATTCACATTGAAGTCGCCTCTACGCTCGCCCCTGGGTGCTTGTTTATTGTGAGTCCCCTTGCCTCTCACAATTCGGGGTGACTTTTGCGTGAGTCCTGTTATTTCTCACGAATCAGATTACTCTACATTAATGACACTTCTCTTAGTCTTCTTCGCTATCGTCCTCAATTACAGGAATAATGTTATTCCGAGTGAAAATATCACTGAACATTTCAGCTGGCTTCAGAACTTTCGACAAATACCTTGCATGGAACAGATAGTATACAATTACGTCAATGGACACAACATTTTTGGCCGCTGCTCGCATATTACTGCGTTATACCACATATAGTATATGTCCCATGCAAGGTATTCGTCGAAAGTTCTGACGCCAGATGAAATTCTCAGCGAGTAATATTATTCCTGCAATTGAGGACGATAGCGATGAAGATTAACCCTTTCAGGACTGATAAAAAGCGACAAGGGATACGTTTATAGCCGTTATGAACCTTATAATTATCATCAATGTACGTAAGGATGTCTACCCTTAGAGACTTCTTGTCTGAATTGAAGAAAAAAAAATTCATGGGAAGGTATTGTCTACCAGTACTACTATCATTATCCAATTTTATTTTCCAATGGATAGTTTTGGATTCAAATATGTTTTACTAATGGGTCTTCAGTGCTGCGTACCTCTACACGTAGACATCGTCGAATACATAAGATCAAACAACATTCGACAAACGATTCTCAACATTATTTCATATAATGAAAAAGAAGATAAGTACATGTTTTTGTCACAAAATTCACATAATTTTATTATTTCATTAATTCGTTATTTGTCTTAAGTTCATTTTTGCGTACATAAGGTGGTTCCACAGGATAGCCAGTAGTCCGCAAAGGGTTAAGAGAAATATCATCAATATAGAGTAACCTGATTTGTAACAAGCAAGAGAACTCACGCAAAAAAGTCGCCCCGAATTGTGAAAAGCACCCCGACTAGTGAGAGGCAAGAGGACTCATGAAAAACAAGCATCCCGACCCGCGAGAGGTAAAGGGACTCACGGTTAATAATAAGAGGGCCAAAACCGTATTGTGATCTCCATGTGATGGACCTTAGGAACTACAGTTCTTTCGTAGGCTGACTATAGACATCATCATTGCAAAATGTTCAGATGTTCGAACTAGATTTTGTTTGACTCAGCAGTTGACGTCAGAAATTTTGAAAATATCTGCAGCACACTCCTTGAAGACTGATACTGATTCGAACGGTGTAACCGCCGTCAGTGACCATGGTAAGATGGAGTAATAATCCGCGACGCACGCAGTACCCACGCTAGAGACTATCAATTTTTTGAATACGTGCTTCCCTTCCGATTCATAACCTTTTTTTTCATAAATATCAGTTTATGTTCATGAGAAAAAAAATTCCTATTTTTTTTCTGACCCTTATATCTCCCTTAAGAATGTTTTCCAATAATAATACTTTGAAAAATTTCATCTCACACTACTACAACTTGTGCTTAAAATTTCGACCAGATTTCTGCGAGGGCAGTGTACACATGCTTATCCTGCTATACCCTTTGTTAGCAAGCGTTTATAAAATCGCAATTTTAATGTTACAAAATTTTCTGTAAACCCTTTAAGCAGTTGTTCAAAACTAATTGTAAATAAAATGGTAACAAAATATACCAGTTGTTGTAACATGTTTCCAGATTTTAGCGAAATCTTGTAGTGTGCAAATAAAATATACAATTAAAATGTAAATACCGCATGGCGTTTTGTTTGAAATTTTACAATTGTTTTAAAAACTTAGCAAAACCTTACTACAACGTTTTACAAAATTTACCAAAACGATTTATATCTGTGAGATAAGAAATTACTCTCGTCAGACAATCTAAAAAAAGTTTGTATGAAAACTATAATAATATTTTTTTTGTTTTCTTATAAATTTTAAAGATATCTAAATAGTTAATTTAACGGAAAATATCAAATAACATATTTACATAAATTTAGAATAATTTCACTTTCCACATCATATAACTTTAATGAAATAAACTATTTTGGGCAAGCCATCGCGTCGCGTGTTTAGGATTATATTCTATAATGGGAAAAAGTAAGTAATCATATACGGTGAATTGGATGGCCGTATAATGGATATTCCTTATCCAGCTTATTGGTAAGTATTTCAATGAAATGTCTGCCGTCTGAAAATTTGATATCATCTAGTAGTCCTTCGGCTACAATATACTCAACGCCAAAATCTCTATATTAACTTTTGTAAGTTGCTTTGATAATATTTAGGGTTATTTTTAGTTCAGTAACCACGGGTTTTAATTTGGGAATAATATCATATGAATTAAATTTGTTATATAATTTAAAGGTAAATAAATAAAAGAAACGTTTCTGTATTGTACATGGGCTTGTTAATTTATAGGGGGTGCATGCCACCCCTTTTCAGGGGTGGTACCCAGAAAAATAAAAACAACTGGGACGGAAAGAAAAAAAAACTTTTGAAAAAGGCACGTTGCAATTTTTAATATACATTTAATTTATAACCACTTGAGAATTGCGATTTTAGCTTGTATCTCGAATCGGTTTTCGTCGAATAACGAAAATTATCACATTTAGCAAAAAAATGCTAGAGACCACTAATAAAGTTTTTAAACTGATGTTGAAGTTTGTTTTTCTCTTTTTCTAATTTCCGTAGAATTACAGTTTATTATTTATTTATTTATTCTTATAATTTGAGAGATTTGGAATTATGTAGCTTTTTTCAACTAAAACACCATCAGTGGCAATATATTTCTCAATGAGTTTTTCTTTATTCCTTTATTACTACTCGTCGTAGTTCTTGAACGTTAATTTCTTGGTAGGCTTGATCAATTCTCTTACAAAGCTCGTGCTTACTTAAGGGCCTCGTTTTTTAAACTATATTTTAATGGTGCCTCAAAAATAAAAACCGCTGCCCAAGGAATCACTACTTCCACATTCCGATTTTCTATCCAAGTCACTCACAACGAACAAATTTTGTATGTGGAAATAATTGTTTTTGGAACTTTAATAATATAATATTTCAAATCCTCTACCCCAAAAACCCATAAAACAATACCTAACATCGGTAGTGGGATGGGGGTGGTGATAGTGGGGGTGGATGAAGTAAAAAAATATATTTTGAGGTTTCTGGTTCTTGTACACACACTAAATCAAATTTTTTTTTCATCCCCTTTAATAATAGGGGGGCTAATGCCAAACATTTTTTTGAGACCTTAGCTTCTCTTGTATATACTAAATACAAATTTTATGGACTCTTACCTGCTTGATTTACCTACTTACCCCCAACCCTTCAACGGAACAAGATGAAAATATAATCTAGTTCCAGATATGTGTGCCAAATTTCAAGTCAATATCTTAAAAGGTTCCAGAGTAAACGTGCGCACAAAAAAGTTACAGACAGACCGACAGACAGACACAATTTTTGTTTTCGCTCAAACTTAAAATCCCGACGTTTCATGACATTCTAAGCCTATTTGATCAATAAAAGTTTAAAAAAAATTTTTTGTCGTTACTATACTTCCACTGGATGCGGAAGTAAAATTAAGCGGGGTAACATCCGGAGATTTGAGAGGTCACTCGATTAAAGGGCTGTTTCTTCCTATACATTTTTGAGGAAAATGTACATTCAACCATCGCTGGACAACTATCTAGTTGTGAATTCGATGCTCCATCTAGTTGGAAAAATATATCTCTTAGCAATGCCAGTGGAAAACCATCATTACCTCCATTAATGTATTATTAAAAAGTGTAATAGTCTTACAGCATTTAAAGTTTGAAAGAAAAAGAAAGTGCCTATTATCCTTCCACCCAAAATTCTGCATAATACGTTCACTTTTTCCGAGTACTGCCGCTTTTATTTGATTACCCATTGCGGGTTCTCTATTGCCCAATACCTACAGTTTTGCGAAGATACTACATCATTGATGGTAAATGTCGCTTCATGAGTGAACATAATTTTTTCAAAAAATGTCTATTATTAAGAGAATTGCATTGAGCCTAGAAACAGTATTCCAGCCTTCTGATGTTATCACCTTACTTCAAGGTGTGTAAAAACTTGGGTTTGAATTGACTTCAACTTGTATCGACGAAGAAACTTCCAAATTTTGTTGAGAGTCAAATTCTAATGCCATATCTCGTATTACTACGAGAATTTTCATTAAAAGCGTCTAAAATTACTTGGTTTACGTTTTGCTGATTATTTTTTCTTTTGGTTTTAACTAGGATTGCAATTTACCGGAAGTTTTAATAACCGGTAAATCGGTAAATAAAAATGTAAATAACCGGTTAACCGGCATTTACCGGTGATTTTTAGAATGAATGATTACGGTGGCGAAAATGGCAATTATCCTTCTCCATGTACAAAATTATCTAAATTTAACAAAAAACATTTTTATATACGTATATTTAATGTAATGAACAAACAAAAGGTTTTTTATCAAAAGGAAAAAATATAAATGAAATAAATTTAAATAAATAATTATTCTGTAAATAACAAAAATTTCAACTTAAATAACAAAAATTATAAACATAAACTCAAATGGGGCATTTACCGAATACCTAATCTAAAAATACAATATTTTTTAAAGATAGCCTGTTAAAAGGGTTAGTTTTTCAAATCTATATCTGTTAGTCGATATTTGTGCATAGAATACCACCCCAGCTGATTGATATTGGTGGGTCGATAAGTTAATAAGAATTGGTAATAACATACTTCTAAATGTATTCCACGGATATTTGCGGCAGTGAAATATTCAATTTCCTGCCGTAAGATATTGTCAATGTCTCTCTTGTATTTCTTAGGGCTTGGTGTTTGGATTTTACTTTTTATAATATTATTTATTTATTGTTAAAAGTGGTCAGTGTTGGGACAGTCACTCTGTATTTAATGAATACTAGTCACTGACATAAATAGAAACGTTGAATACGTGACATATCGTAAGTTCAGAATTTACGGAGGTAACCGGTAAAAAATTAAAATAACAGGTAATTATCGTCATGTGTTTTTTGTCCTGATAACCGGTTAACCGGTATTGCAATCCCTAATTTTAACTACAGTACTGCTTTGGTTGAAAAGTCTGTTAATTTTTATAATAAGTGATTTTCAGCCATTGTGCAAGAGAAAAATTTAAATACAGATACACGTTTAACGTTTTTAATGATAATTTTCATAATTTCTTGATTCCACGGCAATCTTTGTTAAAGTCTGTGTACAATTTGAATAGTATGCAACTCCAAAAAAAGAAATATATTATGTTTCAAAAACGAATCAGCAATACTTTTTCAGATATTAAATTATTCGATTTAGAGGTGGTTTTCACCCTTTGGAAGTAGAAGCAAGTGTCGGAACCACATAGAACTGAAGATATATTTTACTACTAAAATTCCATTTAAAAAAAATTAACAATACATATGACATTATTTATACATTGTGCATAATTCTTATCTCTGAAGTGATAGCTGTCTTTCAATGTCTTATCAAAATAGTCTTTAAATTAGATTTGAAAAAAATGTTTTGATAGTCTTTGCGTTTAAGTTTAAAGTATTTATAAAATTTTAATCACCGGTGGAGAGGCTCAGACTTAACTATTTACTATTAATCAGTAAACGTCATAAATTATATGCTTTCCAGCACAACGCAACCAATTTTTAAACTATAAATATTATGTATCACCAAATAAAGTGCAATTTTAAATTTGCTAGAGCGAGAGGAGTATAACATATTTTAAGCGTATTTTAACTTTCCCCTTGATAATTAATTAATACTAAATCTGTAAAATACTTTTGAGTGTGACAGTTATAGGCCTTTATTTGGTTCATAAAATACGACCTCTCCCATTGTAGGTTGGGCGTCGTCGCAACGCTGAGAAATAATATATTTTCAGTGGTTGGAACTGAAATCACTGTAGAGTGCGATTATTTATTATCGGTACAGATTAAAATATACATGTTAGTTAAATTATATATTAGATATTTAAGTTTAATCCATTGTAACAAAAGGTCAAAGTGGACCCCATAATATCATTCTGCTTGATTTTATTTACGCGATTTCAGGAAACATATATAAAGTAATTGTTAGATTTGTTGGATAAAAATATGTACGTACGACAATGGAGTCCTTTTTTTCTGCTTAAGTTTAGCTACGCTTCACGTACAAATCTAAGTTGTTTCTCACGAGGTATCGGAAACCTCCAATTCTAGTAATTCATAGAAGAGACGAGTACCGCCATAAACTGTCACTAATAGTCCATTCATGGAATCACGAAAAAGCTATAAGATTTGTTACTCCAATATAACGATTTAAATATTAGAAAGCAATAACTGTTAGAGAGAAATTTTTACAACAACCTAATATTCGGACGGTTAAAAAAACCCGCGCCATGAAACGGTAATAGGACCGTCAATTTATCATAATTAAAATTAACTGAAATTCCACGGAAATGGAACAAGACGGGCATAACCGAAATTGTCAAATGGGATCATCACAGAATGCATACTTACTCACTGAGTTATTTAAAGAGAACATAAGTAAGGTAATTGATTCGGAAAATTCCAAGACATTGTTTTAGAAAATAAGTTAGGTAGGGACTCTGTAGTACCGACCTAGGCTTTTTCACATATAAAGTAGGTCAATACGTCAAACTAACGTGTTTTCCCTAGGTAACGATCGAGAATGTGGGTCTATAGAGCTATAGATAATAGGTTAATTAAGTTAATAGTATTTTTGTATCACCATTTTGTCAGTATAGATCACTTGAGTTTAAGTATAATAAAAGGGAGGAGTGTCAAATCTTATTGGTCAAAGCCCTTCAGGCAATAACTCCCTCCTCATTTCACCCAAACCGATTAGGTTAACATTTTTGAGTAAAAATTCACTTTTCGTTTAACAACCCGACTGGTAACATCTTCGTGTTTTCGGTGTGGTAAAGAAATAAGTATCTTGTGTGTGTGATTCTATAAAAGTGTTCAAAGTTGTAGATTTTGTTTTCCAAATTGATTATAAAGTTTAGTGGAGAATTTCAGGACGTTTATCTATTTCCTGGAATTCCGACGAATATAGGCGGCTTAACCGCGCTTTTGTTAAGTAATTTATCAAAATATTCTTGTCGCATCACGACAATATATGCGTATTTCTCACTGACAACTCACCTCGTTCTAGAATATTTGTCTTAGTAAATAAGCCGTTTTCATTGTTTTATTTCAATTGTACATTATTTTTTTTTTGTTATATTATTTTTGGCTTCTTGTAAATATAGTTGTAAGTGTTTTGAGAAGGGAGTTGTTTTATTTTAAAGTTAATAATAATAGAATCAGAAATAGAGTGACGGTGTAAGCAATGGAATCAGTGAGCAGGACCACCGAGACGTAGATGAATAGTAGAGGCCAAGAGACAAAGGGTTAAAGTGTTAACTATAGTGAGTGGGGCCCTGTGAGAGGCCGCAGATTGACGATAATTTCTTGGTAGTGATACTTGTAGGTAGATTAGTAAAGAATGTTGATAGAAAAATCGCGAAACTATATCAATGATATGGTTGGGATTAATGGGGTTGATAATAATTAAAGTAACCCTGGCGGTTACACCATCTATAAATATATTTTACTCTGATATAAGAAAATATAACAGTTTCGTGATATTATAAGATACTTACAATACATACCAATATAAAGAAAATTCTAAAAGTATTTACACAAAACTCCCTTTCTATTTAGCATCTTCTATTTATGAATTATTTTTCCGTTGGATGACCCTATATTTTTATCAACTAAGAGTAGGTATATCAGATTTTTTCTGGTAATAGTGGCAAATACATTCCAAGTATATTTTCCTCCGTCGCGTCGTTTCGTAGTTAATAATTTTTTTAGATTAATCATTCTGTATATTTTTCACTAGAAGTATAGCTGATTTCTACTTTGATAGTTATGTTAACTACATGTTAAATATTATTATTAGACACATGTTCTACATTATTTATCTTTTTAAGGTGTCCATCCCTGTTTGTGAATGGGCTGTATACTTTTAGCTGTTAAAATGAAACCACTTGTTTCTAACGGGATTTATATTTAACTAACACAAAACTTTAACAAACAACTATACATTAGAGATGCTAACATCGTTCTGCCCACATAAGGGTAAAAACACGACTCTTTACCAACCACGCGGGGTTGCCAATTTAGAAATTTAGAAATATCGTAAGCAAGTAAAATAAGTGTACAAATACATACTAATTAATTATTATTAATATAATGCGTAAACAAAAAACGTAATTGTCAATCTTGAACATGCCCCCGGCCTTGAAAGAAGACACTTTCAACAAACTTACACTAACGTTTGCACAACACCGATGTCAAGGCTATTAGTATATGGGTAATGGACATATCTTTGAAAAAGTACGTTGCTCAGTACCATTTGAAGTTTTTAAGGTTGCCACTCGGCTTATACCGTCTGCACCAGGATGAAGACGCACTACACGCCCCATTCTCCAATGGATGGGAGGAAGATTATCCTCCTTTATGATCACTAAGCTGCCCTCCTTTAACTGATGGGGGTTGGTTTTCCAACGACGTCTTTGCTGAAGCTCTGTTACATATTCTTTACTCCAACGGTTCCAAAAATGCTGTTGGAGTTGCTGGATTCTTTGGTACTGTGAAAGTCGATTTTCCGGTATTTAGCGTAAGTCAGGATCGGGTACCGAAGTCAAAGTTTTCCCAATGAGGAAGTGAGCGGGCGTGAGAGGAAATAAATCATTTGGGTCTGACGAAATTGAAAAGAGGGGACGGGAATTTAGAACTGCTTCAACCTGAAGAAGCAAAGTATTTAGTTCTTCGAATGTAAGGCTTGCTTCTCCCATAACCCTTTTTAAGTGATGTTTGGAACTCTTTACGCCGGCTTCCCAAAGGCCTCCAAAATGTGGACTTCTGGGAGGTATAAAATGACACTCTAACCCCTCGCGAGATATTTTGTCTACAAGGTGATCTTTGTTAGATATTAGATAATCTCCCAAAATTTTAAGCTCTTTATTACCTCGTACAAAATTTGTGCCGTTATCTGAGTATATGTGGGCCGGTTTGCCACGACGAGATACAAAACGCCTTAATGCGAGAATGAAAGCCTCGGCGGTTAAATCGGATACTAACTTTAAGTGGATACATTTGGTTGGAATACATATGAATAGGTACATGTAGCATTTAGAAATTTTAGCTTTCCGTCCCTTGCGATCTTTAATAAAAAATGGACCAGCATAGTCCACGCCTGTTATATTAAAGGGGCTCTCTGAAAGGAGTCTACTACTAGGCAAGTTTCCCATAATTGGAGTAATATTTTTCGGATTAAATCGAAAGCATTTAATGCATTTTCTAACAGTGCCTTTCGCTAGATTTCTAGTACCAACAGGCCAAAATCTTTCTCGAATATTAGACAATAATAATTGAGGGCCAGCATGAAGCAAACGTAAATGCTTACTAGTAAATATCATTTTCGTTAGCTTATGCTTTGAACAGATTAACAAAGGGTGCTTTTTGTGATAGTTGAATTTCGAATTTTCTAAGCGCCCACCGACTCTCATCAAACCATCTTTATCCATAAATGGATTGAGGCTTAATATTTTGCTTTTTTGACTAATCGATTTGCCCTGAATTAAACAATTGTATTCATGAGGAAATGATTTTATTTGTGATAATTTGATTAAAATGTCAAAAGCATACCTGATTTCGCTTTGTATTAAAAATACAAATTGACGCTCTGATTTGTTGACTGTGCAATTATTTTTGAAACGTATTATAAATGCTACAACACGCTTAAGTTTAGATAAATCGATATTCCGATTCGAATAAAATATTTTCGTGATTTTGCACTAGCAAAGATACTCGTTTCAGTGCACAAAACTCTGGTAAATCTTCGTCTGAACAAATGAGACTTAGCCACTCAGAGCAAGTTTCATTGAGCCAGTTTGATCCATGCCACCACAATGTCATGTTTTGCATTTTTGCAAATTTTGTATTTCAGACACTCGATTACTTATAAATGTTTTTAGAAGATGAGGACTGATTTTTACCCACCCCAGGACAATAGTGGAATCTGTCCAGAATATGCAGCGCGAAAAATTTAGGTTTAGAGATTTGAAAACTTTGTCAGCTAGTCTAGAAAGGACAAGTGCTCCGCAAAGCTCCAAACGTGGCAGAGTTAGCGATTTAATTGGAGCCACCTTTGATTTAGCACATAGCAAATAAACTTTACCCGCCATATCTATACTTCTCAAGTAAATACATCCACCGTAGGCGACCTCCGATGAATCGGAGAATCTATGCAATTCTATTTCGACCGATTCCTTGCATAAAACCAAACGTGGTATTTCAAGTATGTTTAAATCGGGTAATTCGCGTTTGAATGTAATCCAGGCAGAATGTATGTGCGCAGGTAGCGACTCATCCCACGTCAACTTTTCTAGCCACAATTTTTGTATCATTAATTTGGCAATAATAGTACATGGGGACAGAAGCCCTAACGGATAAAAAATTTGGGATATATGGGAAAGTATAGATCGTTTTGTGATGTTTTTAGATTCTGCAGTTGTGTCTATTGTGAACATCAATTTATCTAAATTACAATTCCAAATTAAGCCCAAAGTTTCTGCATTCTGATCCGCCCCAAAATTTAAAACATTATGAGAAAGGTTTGATTTTTCAATATCGTCCAGAATCTTTGGTTCATTGGAAAAACATTTTCGCAATTCGAAGCAACCTTCTTTTAGAACTTTAGACACATTTTTACAAATATAGGACGCCTCTTCGATACTATTGGCTCCCGTGAGAAGGTCATCGACGTAAAAATCGTGTTTTATGATTTTCGGTCACAGGTACCCTAGCCGTCAAAACAAGTAGTGCTGTTGGCTTGGCACGCTTAGTCGGAACTCGGGTCGGAAGATATGCGGCGGCCCACTCTATTGGTTATTGCTGATCTTCCCTCGTTGTACCATAACACTGGACGCGTGCGTCTTTTTACAATGTTAAATTACTTTATTACTTATTTATTGCTGACTTTACACACACAATAATCCAGCTCGAAGGACCAAATGTTTGTGAATGGACTGTATACTTTTTGCTGTTAAAAGGAAACCACTTGTTTCTAACGGGAATTATATTTAACTAACACAAAACTTTAACAAACAACTATACATTAGAGATGCTAACGTCGTTCTGCCCACATGAGGGTAAAAAATACGACTCTTTACCAACCACGCAGGGTTGCCAATTTAGAAATTTAGAAATATCGTAAGCAAGTAAAATAAGTGTACAAATACATACTAATTAATTATTATTAATATAATGCGTAAACAAAAAACGTAATTGTCAATCTTGAATAATCCCATACATTTTCCACTAAATGTATATCCCATGTTTTCGTTAACATCAACTACCTACCAAATATTATTTTTTTCCGTCAAATAGTCTTACAGTTATAGTGTCAACAGACAGACACTAGGCGGACAACGTGACTGAGTAAATTGAATGGCCTTAATTATTGTAATATTGTCTAAAATGTGAAAGTCCGGAAAGTGATTTTTTCACGATTACAATAATTCTCTTTTAATTAAATATTTATTTTAACAAAAATAGTGTCATTTTTTTTAATGTTCGGGGCAGCAAACCATTTGATCAATTTTTAGATAGGTTGAATCCTAGTAGAAGAAAATATTTTATTTATTAAGGCATGCATGCTGTGAGCGAAATTTTAAATTCCTTTTCAGTGTGCTTTCTAATAATGCATGGACTTGAAAAAATGTCTTACTTTTGATGAAAAATGTTTTAGGTAGGGCCAGAGATAAGATGTCTCGCAAGGGAGATATCTTATCACTATACTAGCATGATCAGATGCAGATCATCAGTATATAGTATAGAATGACTTGTTGTTATTTCGTTTTTCATATCGAATGCCAGACATTAAGTGCATGAAAGAAGTCGATAAATCATCTCGTAAGTGAGATTTTTGTTGATATACAACGTCGATTAGACTTGAATATATGGAAAAAAATGGAATGGCTGCTTTGAAAGTTATCTGCTGAATACCCAAAATAATATTTTTCTACTAAGAGAGAATTACCGAAAAATAAATTAATATATTGTTATATGTAGTGAAAAGCATCCTTAACACAATATTGTAACATTTATTCTCAAGGAACTAGGAAATGTAGCTATAATTATATTAATAATGTATTATGGTCTCCTTAGACAGTAATATACTGAACACGCTTTCGCGGATAATAGCAGTAAATAAAAATGGTGACGGCTGCTTATTACTATAAATCTTCCGACATTATAAGACTGACATAAATGAGAAGCCATAAGCGGTAAATCAGTTCAGATTAATATCCTGGAAAATATCAAAACTTGGGATTAAAATCTACAGCTGTTCTTTATTTTCATTATCAGTTACCTTCATATATATATTTTGTTTTTTATTACCCTGCGATATTTAATATCTACTTAGATTGAGCACTATTATTATTATAAATTGAAATATATGAATATTCATAAATATTTACAAACACATTTGACCTCCCTAAAGTTTCTCCCTCTCCATTTTTAAAATTTAATTATTTTACAAAGCGAATCATTTGCTCGTCATTTGTTCGTGATGGCTTGTCAGATTTCTTCATTTGTTCTTTGTTGTTTGTAGAAAGATCTCAGAGGAGATTGAAATTGATAATAGCTTCCTTTCTTTTCAATTCCTTTACATTCAGTGCTTAAAACGTGTGCTCATCGTTTACTCGTATTTGCTCGTTTATTATTTCTCTTTGCTTGTCATTATTTACAATTACAAAAAATTAAAAGGCGAGGAATTACCTAAATGTATCTGGCTACCACGTTTCTTCTTGCAATTCATTTGTTCGTCATTTTTTCATTTCAAAAATGACCATAAATGAGATGGGGTGGAGGCAACGCAGTTGAAATGTTTTCAAGAAACGATTTATTCCTGGCTAATAGTTTTCTCGTAGTTTGCTCGTCGGCACTTGTGCGCTTTTCTCGTTTGCTCGCTATTTTTTAATTGCAAAATTACCACAAACGTGGGTAGGTGGAGATGATGCAGTCAAAACTCTTTTGAGAAGTGATTTTTTTTAACTAATCGTTTGCTAGTCATTGTTCGTATACTCTTTTAGTTTGCTCGTCATTTTTTAATTGCAAAAAATGATCAGAAACTTGAGAGGGTAGGGCCGAAGTAGTTAAAGCGTCTTCCAGAAACATTTTTTTCTCTCTAATCGATTGCTTTTTGTTTGTTCATCACTACTTTTCGTTTGCTCCTTATTTTTTAACAGCAAAAATGTCTAGAAAGGTAAGTTGGTGGGAGTGATTAATATTTTTTTGGATATAGTATTTGGAGAAGTATTTTTTAATTGTACTTTTGGTGAAACAAAAAGTTATTTATTAAACATGACTGATTTGTTTTCGTTATGGTCAGAAATATTTTTAAATTTTTGCAATGTTGTGGAGTCCAACAACAATATATTGAGCTAGATTTTTTTACACTGAAGGCGATTTATGTAGTGATAAGCTTGTATCCATATAAACATTAAAGTTGTTTTTAGTCATTTTGTATACTAAGAAACGAAAAGAATGCACGAGTAGTAACGAGCAAACAACAAAAATTGATTATATTGAATCAAATCGCTTTTCGAAAGCGTTTTGCCTGTATTATCTTTACCCGCTTACTTCTCTGGTGATTTTTGTAATTAAAAAATTCCGAAGAAAATGAAACTAGTGTACTAGCAGTGACGAGCAAACGTTTAGCCAGAAGGAAATCGTTTTTCGAAGGCGTTTCAACTGCGTCACTCCACCCACTTACGTTTATCGTTATTTTTGCAATGAGAAAATGACGAGCAAATGAAAAAAGCGCATGAGCAGAGACGAAAAAACGACGAGCATACAGTTAACCACAAGGAAATCGCTTTTTGAAGCCATTTCAACTGAGTTACCAACATGCATCCACCAACACATTTATGGCCAATTTTGCAACGAAGAAATGTCAAGCAAGCGACAATAATAATGCACGAGCAATGACGAGCAAACGAATAGTACGAAGAAACTTACTAGTCAGATACATTTAAATAATTCCTCACCTCTTAATTTTTTATGTTCCATTGTAAACAATGGCAAGCAAACACAAACAATAAACGAGCAAATATGAGCAATCAACGAGTAATTGATTTGGGCAGTAAATGTTGAAACATTCAAAAGATCAAGCTGTTATCAATTTCAATCCCCTTTGAGATTATTCGAAATAAAAACGAACAATATAAAAAAAAACTGATGAGCAATCACGAGTAAACGATTCGGATTGAAAAATGTTTAAATTTTGAAAATAGTAGGCAACTGAACGGAAGTACACACTTGTAAAATCTCAAGTAATAATTACACAGGCACACAAAATAAAAAAAAGTATAAATTTTCTGAGGTTTCACATATATATTCCCATGTATTTTTGACCGCTGAACACGATCCCGATGTCAGTTTTGCTGCATCAGGTCAGCATTTTTTTAACCACGAAAAACAGGAGAAACAGGCCAGAATGGGGTTTCATATATAAATTAGAGGTTTTAAATAAGTAGACCATGTATTCTATGTATTTTTGACCGCTGAACACGATCCCGATGTCAGTTTTGCTCCATCAGGTCAGGATTTTTTTTAACCATAAAAACAGGGGAAAACAGATCAGAATGGGGTTTAAAATATAAATTAAAGATATTAAATAAGTAGACTATGTATTCGATATAAGAGATAAGAAATTCATCACTACAATGTCAGATACGAGAAAGGGAGCTGGCAGAGCTTTAAAGAAGTTGTTGATAAATTTTTAGAAAACAATAAGAACGAAGACTACAAAGAAATAATATCCAACATGGCAGGGAAATTCAGAAAATTAGGTTGTCTAATGAATTTAAAACTGTATATCCTGCATTCTCATATATACCAGTTTCCAGAAAATTTTAGGTGATTATAATGAAGAGCATGGTGAACGTTTTCACCAAGACACAAAGGAAATGGAGCGTAGATATCAAGGTCGATGGGATGTTAATATGATGGCAAACTGCTGTTGGACATTGAAAAGGGATGTGAAAATGAAAGGAATAAAACGAAAAAGAAAACCATTACGCAATTATTTGAAGACAAAAGAGTACGGTACCACAGGCAAGAATAAATCAGGATAAATAAGAAGTCATGACCTAATTGGTTGCAACGGACATCGATATCGTGTTCAGTGGTCAAAAATACATCGAATACACGGTCTTCTTATTTAAAATCTTTATATTTTAAACCCTACCCTATGGATTTCTATTACCCTTAATAACAGAAAGCTAGCCCTTGGTGTAGGATATCGTCCTCCTTTATGTAACATTACATATTTAAACAACTTAGAGGAAGTTCTTAGCAACATTTCTGGCGTAGTCGATGATATTATCTTTGTTGGAGATTTAAATATTGACTTTTACAAAAAAGATACAACTCAATACAAATATATTAGTAATATATTGAAATGCTTCAACCTTGTGCAACACGTTAATGAACCTACTCGTGTAAGTGACACTAGTTCAACACTTATCGATATAATCTGTACAAATACAAAAGATAGAGTTATAGAATGTAGCACACTTGATATGCTCAACATGTCCGATCACAGATTAACTTACTGTAAATTAGATTATAATATTGCAAAAAATTTACCTCGAAAGGTAACCTATAGAGATTATCGCTTTTTTAATCTAAATGAATTTGCAAAAGATGCCTCTTCCGTGAACTGGAATTACCTAAACACATTAACTCATATCGATGACAAAGTTGAGTTTCTTAATAAAGCTATTATAACTCTATTTGATATACATGCACCATACAGGACGGTTACCTTCAAACACCCACCAAGGCCCTACATCACTGACACCATTAAACAAATTATCCGGCTTAAAGATCGTGCATATAATAAATATAAAAAAACGAAATTAGAAAATCACTTACAGACTTTCAAGGATCTCAAAAATTATCTATCTCTGGCAATCAAAAATGAAAAGAAAGCGTATATTACCCATCAAATAAATTTAAACAGAAACAATCCGAAAAAACTGTGGAAAGACTTTGCAAACTGGAATGTACATAGTAAACCCCGTAATGAAATTTCCCCTGATATCAACAACGCTAATGAGATAAACCAATTCTTTACAAATATACCAGCCGGATCCATAAATAATGACACATAATGAGGAAGTAGAACAAACTCTCAAAGAGATTAAATCATTCGCCTTCGGCTCTGATAATATCAATTTGGAAATGCTACGCCATGTTTTTCCATACTGTAAGAATGCCATAACACATATTATAAATACATCATTTGAACATTCTACTATTCCTTCCATTTGGAAAAAATCGATAATAACCCCTCTTCCTAAAGTTTCATTAGCCACCGAACTTAAAGATCTTAGACCAATAAATGTTCTGCCACCTTTATCAAAACTTCTAGAGAAAATAATGAGTAGAAGACTCACTGATCATATCATGAGCAACGACGTACTTCCTCCTATACAATCTGGATTTAGAAAGCACCACAGCACTACAACAGTGCTAATGAAAATCACCAATGATCTTATAGGAAATATTGACAAATCACAAACCACATTCTTAGTGCTCTTAGATTACAGCAAAGCGTTTGACGTAATCAACCATGATCTTCTTATCGCCAAACTCCATTATAATAATATACATCCCACAGTGTTAAAATGGTTTGCTAGTTATCTGTCTGATCGTACCCAAATGGTGAAAACTAATGATATCCTTTCTCTTGACTTGCCTATTACAAAAGGCGTACCTCAAGGAAGCATTCTCGGTCCGCTTCTATTTATAATATACACCAGCGATCTGCCAAAAGTGTTATCTTCCTTGTGTACTATGCATCTATATGCTGACGATGCGCAGCTTCAAATAGCAAGTGATCCACGAAATCCTGATCAATCAATTGCAGTGTTAAATGAAAACTTAAAGCGGGTATCTGAATATTCCATGAACCATGGTATGGTGATTAATCCAACCAAAACAGTAGCTCTGTGCATCGGAAATAAAGTGCTGTGTGCCAAAACTAAACAAAATGTGACTCATGACATTTTTTTGGATAACAACTGCATTAATTTAAGTGATGCTGCCAAAAATTTAGGACTTATCATTGATCAAAACATGAATTTTGAAAAGCAAGTGATAAACAAATGTAGCATAGCATATTCTAAAATTAAATATATTTATAAATATAAGTACATTCTGCCCTGTGATATAAAATGGAGATTAGTGAATAGCTTAATATTAAGTCATTTTGATTATGCCAGTAGTGTATACTTTCACTTTCTTAGCAAAAACTTTCAGAATAAAATTCAAGTTGTGCAAAACTGCTGCTTTAGATTCTCTTATAACATAGATAAAAAGGACCATATAACACCACATTATGTCGATAAAAATATTTTAAAAATAGAAAACAGATTTACTTTCCTGTACGGTACGCTCCTTTATAATATTGTTACCAATAATACACCCCAATACTTATCTGCCTTTCTTGAACGCAGATCTAATACTCATAATGTGAACTTAAGATATATCGATAATTATACCATTCCAAAACATAATACAAGTAAATTTGAGGGTTGCTTTTCTTATCTTGCACCTAAATTGTTAAACAAGCATCTTAGTATATTTATGTCCACAAATTCTATATTTCAATTTAAAAATAAACTCAGGAAAGAACTACTAGACCAGCAGAAAAACATGTTAGCGTAATTTACTTTTATATCATTTGTTTATAGTAACTATAAGGTTAAATATAAGAATTCTATTACCTGTATTTTCACTCGGGGGAAGTTGCAATAACGATACTTTCGATACTTCCTCCCATTTGATTTGTATATGTATTTATATATGTATATGTCAAATAAAGATTGTTTATTATTATTATTATTATTATTATTATTCTGGCCTGTTTTCCCCTGTTTTTCGTGTTTAAAAAAAATCCTGGCCTGATGGAGCAAAACTGACATAGAGATCGTGTTCAGCGGTCAACATACATGGAATACATGGCCTACTTATTTAAAATCTTTAATTTATATTTTAAACCCCATTCTGGCCTGTTTTCCTCTGTCTTTTGTGGTTAAAAAAAATCCTGACCTGATGGAGCAAAAATGACATCAGGATCGTGTTCAGCGGTCAAGAATACATCGAATACATGGTCTACTTATTTAAAATCTTTAATTCATATTCTAAACCCCATTCTGGCCTGTTTTCCCGTTTTTCGTGGTTAAAAAAAAATCCTGACCTGATGGAGCAAAACTGACATTTGGATCATGTTCAGCGGTCAAAAATACATGGGAGGATATATATGTGAAACCTCACAAAATTTACACTTTTTTTATTTTGTGTGCCGGTGTTACTAACTAAATTACCAATTGAGCCAAAATAAAACGTGTTTAAAAAATCAGTGAAGTTGTTTGTAACTTTGTAATATTCCATTATAACAAATAATGAACACAAAATTTCCTCCGACCGAGATATAGAGAGTTGAAGGTTATATCCCCATTAAAAACTATATCTTTTTGGGAGTTGCGAGTGCGGTGAGTATCTATGCGTGTGCGTGTGAATCTCAGAGTGTATGTCTTTTATAAAATATTAATATTGTATGATATATATACAGGGTGTTTCAGCTAAAAGTCCCCGGGTCATTATCTCGTAAAATAATGAAGATATTTAAAATTTGTAAATCACGAATAATTGACAACAAAAAAGGTCTTAAATAACTGCAGTTAGAATTGTTCCTTCACAGTACAGAGATGGCGTTGCGGTGAGAAATTATTTTTCAATGGCTGGGACCTTGAAACACGATTCATATGATTAATGAATAAATTGTGAATAATTTTGATTATGTAAAAAATTTTGTAAATACCAGCCGTTTTGGAGTTACATGAATTTTTTCTCCATTTTTTTGTCTCTGTAAATTTTGAAAACTTCTGTAACTTTTCTGTTTATCATTTTAGAATGCCAATAATTTAGAACTTTTATCTTATTATATTCCACACTTCTTATATTATTACATATTTTGAAAATTTTTATAATTTTCAGAATTTTTCAAATGCAACTAATTTTTGAAATTTGAAATTAGTAAAAATTTTCAAAATATGTAATAATATAAGAGGTATGGAATATAATAAGATAAAAGACATCAGGGCGATAAAGTAGCATTTTCTAACTCATCATTAAGAAGGGTAAAATTTCAGTTATTCAAGTGTTTGTAAATTTCAATTACTTTTAATATACTTAATTTTATAGATTTTGTTGAATAATGTAAAACCTCCAGTTTATCTATTGATAGAAAAATATAGTTGGATATAAAAATGAGTTTTGAAATTTGAAAGTGCCCTTCCTTTTTGACCGATATAACAGCTATTGCAATCCTTACAGCCCCTCGTTTTTTTCGTATAGTTCTGTTTTGCATTGTAAAAAATACTTGACATTTCGGCTAGGTTTAAATGCTATTTGAAGGTTATGACTTGATGACACGTTATGAAGTTATTTCTGACAAGGGGCCAAAATATTCTAGTTACACAATTCTTTCTAGATTTTTTTTAAATTTTTAAGGTAGATTTTACTAATTGTAATATTTTCGTGTTTTTTGCGACAAAATAATCCGTTATATTTACTGAAATATCATTGTTAGTTTCCGTTTCTTTTATGATTCCTAGTTCGTTATTCAGGTGTTCTTTTGCAAAGGTTCCATTAACCATAGATCGATATGTAAGTATTTTATGAGAAAAAGGTAAATTGGAAAACCTTTAGCCTCTAAGGAACTAGTGACACCTTACTTCACCATCCTTTCAAACAGGCACCACCGCATCAGCTGACGTCTTACTCTGACAATATTTAAAGTACTTGACTTGCCCTTTTCATTCTCAAAATACTTAAACACACAATATACAATTTGCCGTATTTGGATATGTAAAACATTTTTCCGTTTTTTACATCTTTCTCGACTTGGGATGCAAACTTAAATGTATAGTTTGATGTATGTATAGCTTTATTATCTATGGGAGCAATAGATATAAGGTGTTTTTTTTTTTGAGAGTGCGTGCTTTGGAAATCATTCGGACTAAAACTTTATATTTTTACGGTCTTGCGAAAAGTTTTATTTTCCTTTATTTTAATTTAATTCGTTTCTTAGTTTCATGCTTTTACAAATCTGTTTAAAAAAACTGCAATATTATAAAGCTGTCTCGAAAAACTGTCGAAAATGCTCCACTTTAGTGGCTACAGCTCGCAAACTATTGAGATTAAAGTTCTGTTTTATTTTACATTTATAAAAAAAGTATATTTTAACTAAACTTTGAATTACTTTTACGTATGGCCATCAAACACTCGCAGGTATTTAAAGATATTTGAAAGGCCAAGAATAAAAAAAAAATAAAACTATTTTTTGGAAGAGCGTATTTTAGAAACTATTAGAAATAGAATACCATTTTATTGCAGAATTTTATCAGCTTTATTCTTATTAATCTGTTAAATAATTTCTTTCATATTTTATAATAAATCTATGAGACACCATTTTTATTTGAAGAGTGAAGACGACCAACACAGGTGTATAATAAAAGAAATAGTATAGCCTCCACGGTTTCATTTAATGAAATATTTTGTTGTATAATATACTATATTTGAAAGAGATTTAATATTTACCAACACTACAATGGAATCTTCTTATTATTAGTCTTTCACGTCACTCGAAAGCTTGAAAATACTGAAGATTTGATTAATTTCCTAAAAGTTCACAAAACATCAATGATATGTCTCATAACTATATCATCCCTTTAATATAGTTTTGTTAAGTTATATAAGTGAAATAATAGAGACTTTGTCTACTCAATTAATTTGACAATCTAAAATTCAGTTGACGTTCTCGCTATTTCTCTGTGCTCTCCGATTTATAACTTGTTTGAAACAAGTATATTGTATTTCCTGAAGTAAGATACTGATTGCATGAGTATATAACATATTTAGAATGTATGAATATCTATTTCAAATAAATTAAGTATTAATTACTGAATAGACATTAATAATTAAAAACAGTCAAAGTATTTAATATTATCCCTCCCTATATTAGTTTTAGTAGTGGATGTGAGGAGTCGGAAGAGTAGGCAAAATCGTGCTATGAAACCTGTTTCCCCCCCCATTTCGAAGCTGTTAAACAGGAATGACAGGGTGAAAAAGTTTTTAGTCATGCGCACCCTCTCAAGTGGCCAAAAACCACCCTTTTATTATTGCTTATTTCTCATATTACACCTCTATATCGACTATTTTTGCAAGGACTCTTTGTTTTTTCATGGGGATATATCAGATGGTGAAAGGTGGTGTCAGAAAGTGGACCACAACCGCCTTTAGGGGTGGAAACTAACCTGTCAGGGAGTGTAAAATTGTTTCCTTGTTTCTTGTTAAAGACGTTTACCCCTCCGTTTTCGAGGATGCTGATTAAAAAAGAAATGGTTCAACCCTTCCTTCACCATTAAACGGACGAAAATCACTCCTTTCATTCGTTTCACGATATCAATGCTCGTCAGGGCATTCTTGGAGGGGAATGACCAGAAATTTAGGCAGAGTTTATTGATAAGCAAGGGGCAATGGTAAGAGTGAATTGTGACAACCTCAGGGGGTTGGTCTCATCCCCCACGTAATGGAATTTTTTTTTTATTTTCTAATTTGTATATTGAGTGCGAGTGGTTTCAAAGTCATCATTTATTTGTCCATTGGACATCCTTCTATCCTCGCAAGAATTTGAAATTCATGTTTCTTAAAACTGACAGTCAATCAGATATACTTATTGGAGGGCAGGAAGAAGTAAATGCTTTTATTTTTATGTTTTTCTTGATTAGCATCCTCGAAAACGGGAGGGTAATCGGTTAAAGCAGAGAGAGAGAGAGAACCAAAATCAATTTTCCACCCCCTGGGAGAGTGGGACCAACCCCCTAAGGTTGTCACTTTTACCACTCTCCTTTGCTCATCAGTGAACTCCGCCTAAATTTCCGGCCATTCCCCTCCAGGAACGCCCTGACGAGTATTAATATCGTGAAACGTAAGAAAGTGCTGGTTTCCGAAAGGTTTAATGGTCAAGGAAGGGTCGGACCGGCGCAACACCATTTTTATCTTGATCGACATCCTCGAAAACGGGGGAGGGGTAAACGTCTTTAAGAGGAAACAACAAAGGGAACAATATTACATCCTCTGACAGGGTATATTCCACACTTGAAGGAACGATTCACTACCTGACATCACCTTCCACCATATGTTATATCCTCATGAAGAAACAAAGACTCCCTGCAAAAAGAGTCGATGCCAAGCTATCATATGAGAAATAAGCAAAAAACGATGGTTTTTGGGCATTTGAGGGGGTGCGCATGACTAAAAATTTGTTTCACCCTTTCATTTCTGTTCAGCAACCTTGAAAACGAGGAGGGAAATAGGTTTCATAACTTTAGCACGATTTTGTCTTTTTTTCGACAAAATCCTGACTCCTCACATCTACTATATATCTATTTAAGTTGTACAATACGTACAATATTTATTTTATGTATTTGCTGTAGTTCACGTCAACTTATACCTATTTATTTTCCAGTGATATTTGAATCAGCAACATTAAAAATTATTGTGAAAATCAAGACCAATTTTGTTTCACGATTTTAATCTCCTCACCCAATATAATGTAAGTATCAAATTTTTATAGCTAGTAAAAATATAAATAAGAACCCTCTGTATATTGTTTTGTCTCATTTAAATAAATGTTCTACTTTTATAAGCTCCCCTTTTTCTTTTTATCTACTACATCTGTAGTGCGACTGTGACTTTGGAAAAGCATATGCGTAAGAATATCATTGTAGTGAGTAGAGGTGAGGTCACTCAATGTTTCGGAGCAGTGAGTGCAAAATTCTTTTAATCACGAAATCAGCAAATATCGAATAAACTGAAAGGTCAGATACAATAAAAAATCTCACCACAGTTGCTCGTTTCCCTCCTTTTCATTAAAACTGCACATTTTACGTACATAGGTAGAACCTCTTTCCAGGAAGGTTCATTTATCGTCCATTTATATGCTGACATTGGTTACAATTTTCAATATTTTGATCAAGGCACAACCTCAAATTATAATACTTAACTAAAAAATAAATAGACGGTATCTCTTATTCTAGTTGACTTCTTTTTGTTGTATGGAGTGTTTAAGAGCATCAAGCCATGTATCTCAGTTACCCAATTTATTTTCGCAACCACCCATTTTTTCTAAAATGTACGAGTGAAAGTAAACCAGAAACATTACGGCCGAAATGTAACCGTGAAGAAATTAAATTGACGCATCTCCAGTGTATTTATAGAAATATTGTATATCCAAGTTAGAGACTTTATTTCAGTCAAACTTTCCACATTGTATATTGTTAGAATTTCTGTTATTGTTTTATCTATAAAAAATATTTAACGGAAACTTAGAATATAGGCTGTTCCATGTTTGTATTTGTTTAGTATTCTTTCTTATTGCCGATCAAATATACGTGAAATTATTAATATATTATCATATATTTCCATGTTCTCCATTTTGGAGAATATTTATTTAGGCCGAAATAAATAAAAAAATATATTCAATACTATATTTGATGAATACATCAGTAACATGAATCCATAGTTTCTAGAAGCAACTAAGTTTCCAAATTTCATTAACCCTATTAAACTTGAATGATGTTTTACTTACCTTCACTAATATGACGTTAACTTACATGTCCATTGTCAAATAAATAATCCCACAGCAAGTACGAAAGTTACGTCAGTTTTAGAACAAAGGAATATGGGAGTTATCATTGACGGAGGCACAAATCCCCATATACGCTTACGAACGCCTAAATTTTAGTAGAATAATAATTGTCAAATTTCAATTTGTCAATTTTTGTTTCAGTCGATTCGACGTTCCGATTTATATTTTAATCATCCTGAGAACTATTGAGGTAAGTTATTCGCGTTAATATTAAATACCATATTGTATCAATTGCGAAAAAGCATTGTAGACACAAAACAAAAACAGATTACACAGATTATATTGAAGAAATTTATAACTTTTATCTAATTTTCTGTCGAGGGTTTTCATACAAAATCGTTATTCTAAATTATTAATATAATGTAGTAAAATATACAAACAAAAATAAACAAATTTTCATTCTTTGCAGTAAATGTGTAAATATAGAAACGAGGATAAAAATATTAATAGTATATTACACCTAGTATTAAGCAAACAAAATAATGCATACAAATAAATTCTTACTTTTATAACACAGCAATAAATATAAGTACCTAGGGTACTTTTATAAATACTAGTAGGTACTGAGTACATAAAACAGGTATAAATTTTTTTTTTCTTTTAAGGCCAATTAAGGTATTGCCACACCCCGCAGAACACTGCGATAATTTGTTGTGCTTTCATGATTCGATGTATCAACTTTAATCTGTTGAAATATAAAAAATAAAATAAAATACTTGCATACTTATAATGCATGCTAATAATTATTACCAATATCGCTAGGCTGAAGTTCATCTTCATAAGAATCCCTGATTTCGTTAACCTCATCATCATTCATAAATCCAATATGTTCAATAATTACTTCATTCACACTTTGGATTTGACTTAGAATCGTTTATTCATTATCGCTCTTATCTTATCCATAGTTTCCTCTACTTGATTAACATTAGTTGTCATTGCATTTTTACTAACAGCTCCATTATTTTCGGTTTCATTTTGACCTTGTATTTTTTCATCATTACTCTTTGGAACATCAGTAGTTTCTTCAACTTGAATTTTATTAATATCGGTTGCCACTTCACTTTCACAAACAGCTCCATTTTGGTTTCATTTCGAATTTGTTGCATTTCTGGCTCATCACAATTTATTAAAGTTGTATGGTAGTGGTTGTCTTTTAATTCCAGTATACAAAGATATTATTTGCAGATACTTACGCGCATAAAAATTGTTGCTCACAATCTTCTTTAAGTGTACGTCGTACATTTTCTTTTTGAATTTCCTTTTTTGGATTTAAAAACCCTATCACCTTTAACGCATGCTAGCCACATATGATAATATTGAAGAGATTTATTAATGTTGTCAACAGTTTCGATTGTTCTAGCATTTTGTATCCAAAATTCATTATTCACACTTTTTTTGTACTCTGTTAATGCACTATTGAACTCTTCATATGAAGAAAATTCGACTCCTACTTTACAGCGTATACCTACTCGATTGCTGTTTACGGTTTATTTACATGTTTTAACATGTAACTGACAGCCGGCATCGCCGAAAACAATCCGTTTGGTTTTACAGAAGCCGGCGTCGGCAGCCATTGGTTGGCAGCGGAGGCACTGCCTATAAATTAATCGCAAGTGCATGTATACTCGCAAAATGTATACAAAAAATTGAATACTCCTTATTAAAACTCGACACTTGTTTGAACATTGCTGCTAGGTTAATGTTTTATAATGGACTCTATGTGGTCATTTCAAACAAAATTTGGGTCTACTATCAAAAATGTTATTAAAAAAATTAGAATTGTTTCGCACGCTTCTTACGCAAATCTTTTCAAATGTGATGAGGTACCTACATATAAGAAAGAATGTACTTACCTTGCAAGAACGGAAGCATTTTACACATAACCTCTCCAAATACAAAGTCTCTGAGAAGCGCTCCAATAAGGGTAAATGGCATACATAGAACGCCCAGAAGAAGGTCCGAAACTGCCAAGTTGAGAAGAAATAAATTTGTAATGGTCCTCATCCTCTGGTTCTGCACCTGTAATATAAAGGAATCTCAATAAAGAAATCAAACAGAAAATTAGACTTATGTTCTTTGGCTAGTTGTTTTGTTAAAAGGTTCCATAGAGCTCTATTACTCTCGCTCGCGGATCCCTCTGTCTGTCACCACCTCCTAACTTTTAAAGTAAATGCATCAAATTTCAATTAATTTATCTAAAATAATGATCGAAAATTCAGAGAGGATTTTATTTTGGAAAACAGTTAGAGGTGATCCCAGTTAGAAAAGAAAAATATATTTTTTCCGAATATACCCATGTGATATTATTGTTATTGATTATATTTTTCAAATTTCAAATTTTAAATATGCGCTTGTGGTGTAAAAAAAACAGTAATACAAGTTTTAAAGTTTATCAACGATTATTTATCTTCAATTGAATCTCTCAAACAATTTAAGAGAAATCACATTTTTACTTCCCTCTCTTACCGAAGGAAAAAAAGCATTGTAATAGTGAAAAAAATCACCCTCCGAGATTTATCCAAATTTTCACGTTTCAGAGTATGTAGATTACGAATGTCAAAGCTATTCTAGTCTACGTGTCTGTCGGTCTGGTGTCTATCTGTCACAAAACCACTTGAACGAGAAGAATAATATTTGATAAGTACTTGAAGCTACTGCCAGCGAAGAACTGGGACTGTGGTGAGGTTATGAAAAAAAATATAATGAAAGACAGTAATATTTGACATGTAGTCAACACAACTGCCAAGGAAGGAAATATGAAAATTATAAGGGTGGCCACTATAAAAAATAATGAAAAAAATGAGACGCAGGACAATAATATATCACATGCAGTTAACGCAACTGTCAGTGAAGAAAATGTGGTACATATATCTTGCAAGGAGGCATAATACATACAACTCATATAAAGCTGTAAAAACCGTAATTGTCAAATGCCTAGATCTACGAATGATAAAATCACATATTTGGAACTTTTGAAGCTAGAAAAATTTCAGTTAATGTATTGTTGAAATCGGTCCCGTGTCAAGTAGCAATAACAAGAACTTCTAAGAAATTATGAATCTCTTTGTGTCAGTTGATTGATGCTGTTATTCTCCATTGCATGTAGTTGCGATAACGTGAGGGATGCGCCTGTCCTTGTCGTATTTAGTAGGCAGATACCATGAAATAATTTATTAGCTAGATACGCTCTTCATAACGTTTATTTTTATACATTTGTACCCAAGTAGCACAAGCAGTTGTATTTTGGTCATCATCATGTTACAATAGCTAAAAATGATGGCTATTTAGTTATACTGGCGATTATTAAAACTGAATTATTACGTTCTGAAGACGTACTGGTGACGAAAATGGGGAATCATATCTTGGTCATCAAAACGCAACTGGAGCCAAATGGCCATAACCCATAACGCATGCGCAACTTATTTGGCTCTCTTTTTGATTTTTGTGGCTGCATTATTACCTACTAGTTATGAAATGGCTCTTATAGCGAAATCTACTTCTCCGTGATTAAATCATGACTTTTAGGCATAAAATAAAACGAGAACACTATTATGGCCATCCTTTGGCTTTAAGCAGATGTTGTTTAGATAAAATGGACGTATACTTTGTCCATCTTTAAAATTATATGAACATCATAATTGCATATATGGTCAATCAAAAGGGTTAAATTTTATCAACGCACGAATTTTTTCTGTAAACTTATATAATATACTCATAAAAACAAAGGTGCCTCCAGAAATCCCTAAAGGGTATAGCCGGATAAGCATAGTGAAAAATGCCCCTGAGCCAAATTGGACTTTGCATACATGGCTTGTTAGCTCTCTATTAATAAACAATTTCTGCCGAGTTTTAAATCCGTACCCCTACGGTTGGGCCAGTTATAGAGGGAGACGTGATTTTCAGTTTCTATTTAATTTCGCTTTTCTTGTTGCATTGAAAATTCTGAAAAAAATCAGGATCCATACAGTCTTAAGGGTGCATGTCACGATTTTTTTTCAGATTTTTTGGCTTAAAATTCGGCTTGTTAAAAATTTTTGAAATTTTGAAAAACATTTTTTTTTAGGATTTTATCAAGTGACTACCTTTATTATTTTACAGTAATAACTACTTCATATGCTTGTTGGTTAGTAATTTTTTCAGATTTTTTAAAGTGGTGGGCCATGGTGTAAAAAATTAAATTTCGATTTTGAGATGTTTGGGCTCTTAATCTTTATTCTTGAATATATTGTAATTTATAACATCAAAAAGTTTACTTAGCATTTCTCGCCTAACTCCTCGGAAACCAACGGAATTTGGCTCATAATCAATAAAACACTTTATAAGTTCTGCTACTAACATGTTGCGACCTCACTTCTACTTTAATTATATTATTATTGTCTTTAACAAAAACCATAATAACTGATACGATCCAGTGAATAAAATTTTCAAGTCGTTCTGTGTCATTTCTGGGAAATCAAGGAGGTATGAGGATTTCAACTGTTGAAATGGAACTTTTTGCCTAGTCCAATGTTTCATCTCGATCTCTAAAGTTAAAGTATTCTTCACAGTTTGCTGCGATGTCATTTGGAAAATAATGTTTTCGAAAAGACTAACATCTAAAAGGCGTTTTGTTTTCCAAATCTATTAATTAAAAAACAAGCTATCCGAAAGTATGCACGGATTCTAAGAAGCAATTTGTTATCCAACTTCTGATGAAGTAATCGGTACTTCTGTCCGATTACACCGTGAATTGCTTCAGCGACCCAGCGAACTTTTGTTACTCAGCGTGAGTTATTGGATTCGGCTGTGGTCAGCTGACTACGTTTGCCTTTAAGAGCAGCCATAAGTACTTTATATTTTCATCCGCATCATTCTGCGTTGGGTGAAAAGGTCCGAGCAATTCGACAATGACTTGCACCACGATTTGCACCACAAACGGCTATATTGTCGAAATGCTCGGACCTTTTCACGCAACGCAGAATAATGCGGATATCATGAAAATTGTCTTGCAAGATCCGAAAGAGTTGCAAAATCTTCTGAAGGAAGGTGATATTTGTATCGTCGATCGAGGCATTCGCGATGTAAAGGACCATTTGAAACAACGAGGTTATAAAGTACTTATGCCTGCTCTTAAAGGCAAACGTAGTCAGCTGACCACTGCTGAATCCAATGACTCACGCCGAGTAACAAAGGTTCGCTGGATCGCTGAGGCAACTCACGGTGTAATTGGACAGAAGTACCGACTACTTCATCAGCAGTGGGATAACAAATTGGTTCCTAGAGTCCGTGCATACTTTCGGATAGCTTGTTTTTTAATTAATAGATTTGGAAAACAAAACGCCTTTTAGATGTTAGTCTTTTCGAAAACATTATTTTCCAAATGACATCGCAGCAAACTGTGAAGAATACTTTAACTTTAGAGATCGAGATGAAACATTGGACTAGGCAAAAAGTTCCATTTCAACAGTTGAAATCCTCATACCTCCTTGATTTCCCAGAAATGACACAGAACGACTTGAAAATTTTATTCACTGGATCGTATCAGTTATTATGGTTTATGTTAAAGACAATAATAATATAATTAAAGTAGAAGTGAGGTCGCAACATGTTAGTAGCAGAACTTATAAGTGTTTTATTCATTATGAGCCAAATTCCGTTGGTATCCGAGGAGTTAGGCGATACTACTGCGAGGGTGCAAATGGTAGACGCCCAGTCGGGTGCTGTTCACACATAGCTGCAATAATTTATTATTTATCTCACGCTCGATATATTTCCAAAATTGTAGAACCTGCAGAAATGCTAAGTAAACTTTTTGATGTTACAAATTACAATATATTCAAGAATAAAGATTAAGAGCCCAAACATCTCAAAATCGAAATTTAATTTTTTACACCATGGCCCACCACTTTAAAAAATCTGAAAAAATTACAAACCAACAAGCATATGAAATAGTTATTACTGTAAAAAAATAAAGGTAGTCACTTGATAAAATCCTAAAAAAAATTTTTTTTTAAAATTTCAAAAATTTTTAGCAAGCCGAATTTTAAGCCAAAAAATCTGAAAAAAAATCCTGACATGCACCCTTAAGACTGTATGGATCCTGATTTTTTTTCAGAATTTTCAATGCAACAAGAAAAGCGAAATTAAATAGAAACTGAAAATCACGTCTCCCTCTAAAACTGGCCCAACCGTAGGGGTACAAATTTAAAACTCGGCAGAAATTGTTTATTAATAGAGAGCTAACAAGCCATGTATGCAAAGTCCAATTTGGCTCAGGGGCATTTTTCACTATGCTTATCCGGCTATACCCTTTTAGGTATAATTAAATTAATTTGAAATATATACATATACACATTTTGTCATTTCAAGAAGCATAATAGATGGTAAGGTTATTAAAACTTATTAAAGTATTGAATTAGTAAATCAAAACGTTATTTTATAGGTAAAATTAATAAAGTATTGAAACTGAACGTAATGGCCGTCTTTCGGGTTCTTCTTAATTGATAGAAAACATGACGGCAAGTTGTCATCATTTGGCATTATGCTTTCGCTAATGATGCTAGAAATAGGCCAGAATATGACTGCTAAAGATCTAATAAACTTTTTTCGTCAAATGGCAAATTTAACAGATCATATTAACCAAACTATTACCAGAAAATTGGTTGAAGTGCTTAGCGAGTTTTCGCATCAAAATGCGGCTAACATAAGACATAACCTCTCTTTTTTATGTTTCTTTAGATTGCCTTGGTGTGGAACGGGTTACTTTTTATTTTGACCTTTATTTCTCCAACGTTTTTACATTTCCGTTCTCCAACCAAATTAAAATTTGCTACTAAAGTCCCTGAAAATGTATTGCGTGGACGAAACCATAGGGGAGCAAATTTGCCTTAGTGCAGTTCTTTCAAGTTGTGTAGTGTAGGTAGTAAATAGCCAACTGTACTGGTCAAATACAAAAGCATACATACATTTTTAACTAATACGCAATCAAAACCAGACAAAGAATGCTCCCAGCAACCGTGTACAATAAAAAGGAATAATAGTAAAATGTTAATGAAAAATCTTAGACACTGATGCATAAGATAGGTTGACGCTTTCACTTTAATAATCTAAATATTTATACCTATTAATGCATAAGCTTTTATAGACACAAACATCAACGAAAACAACCCGTGAAAAGCGTTTATGTCGCTATATAAGTACCTACTCTTTGAACTTACTTTTAGGCATTCCATTCTTATTTTCCTGTGAAAACTTATTTGCGTATGTATACACTTTTCAACATTATTAATAGATACTTGTTTTTAGGTTATATTTTTATCTTGCCGTTTGGCCTCAATTTAGATTTTAATGTCTACAAAATTACTTCTAAAATAGTCATTTAATAAGGATATTTTTTCATTATTGTTTCAGTCATGATTCGGTAATAACAGCTAAGAAAATTGCCAGAATAGAGCCTAACTAATATAGTCATATTTAGGCTAATTTCTTAGTAATAGTTTGGATATCAACACTATATTAATAACAAAAACCATGTCAACATATTCTAGCCATTTTTATAGCTAGAATGGCAGTATTAGGATTTAACATTGTTGCTATTTAATTACTTGCCCATATAGTCCAGTCAATGGAAGAGTTGTAGAGAACATTTAGGAAGGGAGAATTTTTCTCTACAGGAATATGTTGGATGTAGTTAGGAGGTAAACATACTAAAAGTCTCCGCCCCTAGCCCCACCGATTCAGGGGGAGAGAGGGTTGGAAATGTTCCTTTTTTCGATTCTTCGCTTATAACTCGGAAATGATGCGTCCTACGAAAAAAGCTGATCTATGCAAAATTAAACGTAATTAAATTTCCCATTTTCTTCCTATGTGTTATAGTTTACGAAATATTCTCCAGCAATAATCGATAACTAATAAAAAAAATCAATTATGTACTTGAATATTTCTATCATAGCGATTTAGCGTGGTCTGCGAATAAATCACAGTCACAAAACAATCTTTATTTTACAAAACTGGACGTACTTACTAACGTAATATTTTGTCGAATTCTATACATTTCCTTAAAAATACAGCGTGATTCACTTAAAATGAAGACACCTTTATAACTTTTTCATTTTGTTTCCGATTTGAATGAAATTTTACTCAAGTATAGAACAAATTAGTATCTACCTATGATCAGAAAATCATTCACCTGCTATAAAAGCAAAGCCACCTGCGGTACCAAAATATGAGGAAATAGATTAAAAATCATATTGACGGGTCTTGACGAATTTCACGTAGCCACCACAAATTTCGGAAACTGAGGATCCCCTTGGCCAGATGAGCTTATGTATGAGAAATTCCCCATCAATAATCAAATCAAATTTTGGTGTGTGTACGCTTGTGACACCGATCGGATGCATTTTTTTGAATTTCTAATATACAAAATGTTTTATTTTTTTCAGTATATTTTGGTACCGCAGGTGGCTTTGCCTTTATAGCAGCCAAATGTTTTTCTGGTCATAAGTATATTCTAATTTGATTCAAATCGGAAACAAAACAAAAAAGTTATAAGGATATCTTCATTTTAAGTGAGTCACACCGTATATTTAAGGAAATGTATAGATTTCGACAAAATATTACGTTAGTAAATACGTCGAATGTTATATAATAAAGATTGTTTTGTGACTGTGATTCATTAGCAGACCAAGGTAAACCGCTTTGATAGAAATATTCAATGTACATAATTGATTTTTTTTTTTTATTATTATAACACATAGGAAGAAAATGAATATAAACGTTCTTGTGGAAAATTTAATTACGTTTAATTTTGCATAGATTACCTTTTTCCATACGATCGTTTTCGTTGCGAGTTATAAGCGAAGAATCGAAAAAAGGAACCTTCCCACCCCCATCCCCCCCTGAAGTGGTGGAGCTAGGGGTGGAGACTTTTAGTATTTTTACCTCTTAACTACCCTCAACACATCCCTAAAGAGGAAAATTCTCCCCTCCTAAATGTTCTCAACAGTCCCCTTTTGGGCATTCATTGATTGGACTAATATATGACCAGTATATAGCTAAAAAGAGTTCATCATGACTATTTCGTTTTTAAATTTTACGCTAAACTGCGACTAAAATAAGATGACCAAAATATAACTAAACAAAAGCTGTTGAAACATTTTGGTTATTTCAGCTGAATAGCATATTTGTGCTACTTGGGTATGCTTTATCTACTATAAATGGTATTACTGAATTCGTGATTTTCTTGATTTAATGATTAACTTTAAGTCATGCGAGTTAAGCTGGACAGCTGCCGAGATAAGGCAACAAAAACGCTATGTCAGCCACCTCAACCCGTCCGCTCCTATGCTACCAGAGATAATCTCAACACGAAGTTAAATGCATTAAAAAATTTTGTTAAAGTAAAAATCCAGTTCAAATTGGCCATTTTGAGCAAAAACAGCTTTTGCGGCAATTTCTTGATAATTTTGGGCCGCTTTTTTGGCAATTAAATGATGAAATATCTATGCTTATCAATTGGTAATGAAAAAACATACTATTAGCTTCAAAATGCCGCCCGAAAGGATTAAAGATTTTTATGAAAATAGTACGAGAGGTATATTTATTGAGCTGTAAATTTTTTTTTAATTACTATGTTTCTTTTAAATATACCATAGTACCTACCTTTACGTTCAAATTATTTCAATTTTCTGTCGCGAGTATAACGTAAAAAAATTACTAAAAAAACGTACATTTATTTAGTTTTTTCAAATTTACTTAAAAACAAAATTTCATAGAACTTAAATTGAAGCTTATGAAATTTCATATAAAGGTCTTTGCTTCAAATTATTTTTTTTATGTATTTCCAATATCATTATCAAAGCGAGAAAATTTTTAAAAATTTCATACCAACTTTAATCGGGAATAAAACGTATTTGCAAATTTTGTATTTAATCATGTATTTCTTTTACAAAAAAACAATGTTGCCATTTCTTGGATTCCGGGTGTAATCGTAGATGTACTGTATACCTGTACATTTTTCTTCCGATTTTTTAAAAATATTTTTAATGGTAATGTTTTTTATAGTAATTTTTCATGCATTAAGTTCCTAAAAAAAAATTCAAATTTCAAGTCAACCATACAATTAAAAAACGGTTTTCTCAATGAGTTTCAAGTGTAACAATCAATTTTTCAGCACTAACTTTTAATGAGCGAGATGGCCGGAAAATTCAATAAACAATTTTAAAGAGAATAAAACAATGAACAATTTGGCAAAATAAAAATTTTTTATCCTTGTATTATTTAAATATGTTCAGTTATTTAACTTTCATACTTGGGCAATAACAAAACAGTTTTCATTCAAATCCATTCACTCTATTTGAATTCCTATGCGTGAACCCCCATTTTTTTTGCGGTCTAATAATATGAGGGAATTTCCATTCCCAGATGTATTTTGTCTTTATATGGCTCTGAGAATTTACTATATACAACTGGCAAAGCTCTAGAACACCTATAGAAAGTACACTTACAGATGTAGATATGGCTGGGCATCTTACCTCATCTCATCCTGTGTGTGTAATTTTCATTCAAAGCTTTCCAATGGTTTTTAAACTAAACTGGTATAACAATTATGACTGTTTGTTTCCCTTAAATGAATATTTACCGAGTGAATGTGTGAAAACGTAAGTGAAAATATTCTGTTAGGAATTTATATTTCACTCCTTCTTAATAACAGTCAGTATTCAAAAATAAATTCCGGCATATCCAAATCTACACTTTCGCACTAAATCTCGGGGTATAAAAATAAGAGCATTTAGACTGAATATGCGTCGGAAAAAAAATAGAACTCCATTTTTAAACCAAAGATCGGTTTTAATACAGTAAAGTTTGTGTCCGGAATTGACCTCAGGGCACAACATGTCAAGTAATAGGCACTTCAGCAAAGCTTCGGGTCGAACCACATCTCTTGGCATAGACAGCAAAGTTTTTTGCAAACAAGCATTTCTCGGTGGTATGATTTCCAGCAGAAAATGTACATTTGCAGTTAACTACAGACCACTTTTTGTACATTTTCTTTGTAATAAAAAACTCATTAATATACAAGGAGTATTATATATTACCTAGTTCAGTTATAAATGATTAAGTACATTTTTTACCTTCTAATAAATATTGGCCTAAAGAATTAGAAATAGCCCCTTCTACACCTCTTCGCAAAAATATTGATTTTATTTTGTTTCTGACGTATGGTGCAACATATTAGTGCGAACGGCTAGCTAAAATGGCATTGGAGCCGCGGGTTGTAGGTAAGAAAAGCAACTCAAATAAATTGGTTTAAAAACAACTGATCTCACAATGCGAAAAGAATTAAGATTGATTTCAAATGAACACTATTTATAGCTAAGGTTAGTATGCCTCTATTTCCACCGTTGTGAGACGGGTTTCTTTAGATAAATCACAACATAAAATTGTATATTTACAAGTAGTGGAGCGAAAAAGAGGTAAAATTGTGTCGTTTTTTTTTATGAGCTTAGAACAAGATCAGACTCAGTGGGTATTACCAACAACATCATTTTATATATAAAAACACAGAATACGACATTTTTTAGAGGTCACAGATATTCTTATTTAAAAAAAAAAAATGTAAAATTTAATTTTTTTTTAAATCATGTTTTTTTGTACATCCATTGCCATATCTCAAAAATGAATTGAGCTATCGATGTGAACTTTTTTTTGTTATAAAACACACACTTAAGCGCTTCTCTCTATTCATAGAATTGCTAATAAAAAAAAAATGTAAACATGCCAAAAACGTAGATGACTCTGAAAGTTTAGAAAATACGCCATCAAATTTTCACTAAGCGAGGAAATTTTTTGTTTTTGAAAATTTTGTGTAACATGCTGTGAAGAAAATGAAGTCAATAGACTAAAAAAGTTTTCAGAAAAAAAATGTTTTCATTATTAGCAATAGTTTCCTAGTTACGAATTTTTTAGTATGGAGGAATTGTCGAAGCGTACGCGTGCCGTACTTAGAATAATAATGATTATGTATTGTGTGTAACGGAACTTTTCATTATTATTTTTTTATGTTTAGGACTGTTTTATCACGTTTTAGGATCTGAAAGGATAACTTATTTTTTCCAGTGACACATTAAGGACTAATGTTGAAGGCAAAAAGGAATTAAAAATCTTAAATGGAGTATGCATTGCATTGGGATCTCGGAAACGGTGAAAAATAATATTATAGTAAAATGGAAAAAATGTTGCGCAACTAGGGGGTTAATAAAATCCCATAAACAGAAGTTTAGGAAAAGTAACAATTTTGGAGTGTTTTGATAAAAAGTAAACTATCGAGTTTTCCTTTTCTTGCGTTATTATTGGAGCTAAATAAAAAAGACAGTTTCTTAAAGCACGTGGCAATCTTAATATTTGTATCCGACATTTCCTCTGTCAGAGTCCCTATCCGAAACTCCCATGCATTGCATTTTTACCCTAGATCCACACAATAACACAGGTCGACAAAAAAAAAATCTACTCCAAGGACTAAATCTATCATGCCTTAAGTATTTTTGTATGCTGAATCCGAATTTTCTACTTACATTTCGAGCAAACGTCAAACATTATCAAAAAATCGTATTTTGACGATAAAAATCGGGATATACTCGAAATCTACGCGGTAAAAAAAATTTTAAATTGAAAATTCGGATTCAGCACACAAAAATACATAAGGAATGATAAGTTTAGTCCTTGGAACAGAACTTTTTTCTTGTAGATCTGTGGCACAGGTGCACTTTGTACACAGGCCTACAAAAGAAGAAATTCTGTTCCAATGACTAAATCTATCATTTCTTATGTATATTTGTATGCTGAATCCGAATTTTCAATTAAAAAAAATTTTTACCGCGTAGATTTCGAGTAAATCCCGGTTTTTATCGTCAAAATAAGGTTTTTTTTGACAATAAAAACCGGAATTTACTTGAAATCTACGCGGTAGAAATTTTTTTTAATTGAAAATTCGGAGTCAGCACACAAAAATACTTAAGGCGTGATAGGTTTAGTCCTCGGAGAAGATTTTTTTTTTTTTTTGTAGACCTGTGAATTGAGTAAACGTGTTATTTTCGCCTAAATTAGGTAACAAAAAAGAAAAAAACATCCTAAATTAAGTCTTTTTTAATTTCCTAATTATAGTCTCTAAACTCTGTTTCCATGGCTTGTGCACAAGTTTATCATTTTCCTCTATTACTACGCCACATAAAATTCATTCCATTTTACAATGAAACTTAGATTGCTTATTTATCTTAAATATTTTTTAAGTAGCTAATCCACGCACAATTCGCACAATGATCATACGTTCTACAATATAATACAAGTGGTAATAAGAGAAAGAATATCGTTACACATTTTACCATTTAAATAGGCTTAGAATGTCATGAAACGTCGAGATTTTAAGTTTGAGCAAAAAAAATTCTGTCTGTCGGTCTGTCTGTAACTTTTTTGTGCGCACGATTACTCTGGAACCGTTTAAGTTATTGACTTGAAATTTGGTACACTTACCATGTATTTTAACGAGATCTGGAACTAGATTATTCCGTAACAGAGTTGGGGGTAAATGGAGGTAAATAGACAAATCAAGCAAGTAAGAGTCCATAAAACTGGTATTTAGTATATATAAGAGAAGCTAAGCTCTCAAAATTTTTTTTTGGCATTAACCACCCACATTACCAACTCCCACCCCATTATTCAAGGGGGCGAAAAAAATAAAATTGTCATTTAGTGTGTGTACAAGAACCAAAGGCCTCAATTTTTTTTTTACTTTATCCACCACTACTACTACTCCCCTTCCACCACCCTCAGCCTCACTACCGATGTGGCATATCGTTTTATAGGTTTTTGGGGTAGACGATTTCAAATATTATATTATTAAAGTTCCATAAAAAATGATTTCCACATTCAAATTTTTTTCGTTCTAAGAGACTTGGATAGAAGATCTGGATGTGGAAGTAGTGATTCCTTGGGCAGCGGTTTTATAATTTGACCTTCAACGAAAACGAATAACGTTGATAGTACACCGCCCTGAGACTAGTTAGTTTTAGTGGACGCGGGCGTATTAATATTCAATTTTTGCAATTCGCGCGCTCTAAAAAAAATCACTGTACCTAAACTATAAAAGACACAATAAAATTTATGCTATCAAAAACTTTTCTTTTGGCTTTATTTTCTTTGCAGCATGTTATACAAAATTTCCAAAAACAAAAAAGTTTGTAGCTTAGTGAAAATTTGACTGCGTATTTTCTGAACTTTCAAGGTTATCTAAGTTTTTAACAAACTTAAAAATGTTTTAGTTAACAATACTATACACAGACAGAAGCGCTTAAGTGTGTGTTTTATAACAAAAAAAAGTTCATGTGCATAGCTCCATTCGTTTTTGAGTTATGGCGTTAGATGTTCAAAAAAACATGATTTAAAAAAAAAAAAAAATTCACACCTTTTCCAAAATAACAATGTACGTGACCACTAAAAAATGTCGTATTTCATGATTTCTAATGAACGTCGACCTACTTAATGAAATGGTATATATCTAGGTTTGTTCTAGGATTAAAAAAAAAACTCGAGAAGGAAGCGACTTTTCCCCTGTTTTTTACTCCACTAAAGTATAATTTATGAATTGTAAGATTGCTTCTGTATGTATACTGAGATTTTAAACTTCAACCATAGTTAATTACACTAAAGCAACCATTGAAACAATAATTATAGAACATAACGAACCCATAATTCTACTTTATGACGTACTCATTTAAAAGAATATCTGATTCAATTAAAAGGTTAGGTCGCATAGAAATGTACTAGATGATAAACTCTCTAAAGTTCACTTTCAAAAAGAAACAACATTGCTTCACTTGAATCGAGCGAAATCGATTCCTGAGTGCCAAAGAAATACGCCTAATAACGACTGATTTGTTAAATCAGTGGATTTAATAAATTTTAAAATTAGATATTTTATGCCTACCGGATTTGGCATTTCTTTGACATTTTAAACTTTACATGCAAATAATTATTTTTGAAACATTTTTGCATCACAAAAGTTAATATTGTTAAAATCTACGTTTTAACCTGAATCTTTTGATATGGGCCATCTCTACTTTAATTAAAATATTGTCACCTAATCATAAGATGTGCAATTTAACATAATTGCTTAAAACTACCTACCTACATAAAATTTATTCTACATAATCAATTAACATGCTTAACTACTTAATTCCTATCTTTTACTTTAACAAATCTACTCTTATTTATGTTACTATAACAAAGTTTATATTTTAGGGGGCGAACATCCAGTTGAAAGATATCTGATGTTGCAAAGAAAACTTTTACATCCCTTGCCTTACAAAGTTCAAATAGGATGTAATGTTTCACCACCGCTTAGAATTACAAACCCTATCTGAATATTTTAGTTTAAATGTCCATAACATCGTTGCACTGTCATTTTTATCAAATGAAAAACCTTTCCCGAAGCATTAAGTTACTATATAAGGATTAATCTGTATAACTTTATTTGGTGAGTACTTTCACATATCTACCTATTATTTTACTTGTTACACTTATTTAATGTTTATTCTCAGTATTTATGTTTTTAAGTCTCGTTAACTTAACAACATTTACCTCATTTTTCATATTTAATGTTTATAGTTTAACTTTAATCAGTTTATTTTGTCTTTTTCAGGTAGTCGGATGAGGTTTTATTCGATTAGAAGTCCTAAGAATTCACCTTATTAAAATGGATAATGTTGGTATTCCAAATCTATCGTAAACCCACGTTTTATGCTATTACATTTGGTAATTATTTTCTTTTCATTCAATTACTAATTTTTTTTACAATTGCTTTATATCTAATGACAAATACTTATCTGAATAATAACAAACACATTTAAAATAGTTTAATTTATTCAACATCTCTTTATTTTTCAAACCACACATGGGTGTGAGCTACGCTGGCTACACACAATGGTCAGATTTTCATGCTACTACGTTTACGTATTGATGATATTATAAATCATTTTGAATAAATAAAATTGTGAATGTTAGAAAAATATATTACAAAATTCGGTATAATTAAGAAGATAACTGTGTAAAATACTGAATTTATAAGAAGAAACATTTTTATCTTCATTTTTACACAATACAAAATTGCAGTAATATGTCCAAATCAAATCAAATCAAATCAGTTTTACTTCATATTTAAAATACAATTTCTTCTTGACACTTGTGTGTCGCTCCGCGGCACTTGAAGGGCTGGGCAGGAACGAGGTCGAGACAGAATAAAATAAATTAACACAATTACCCTACTCATACCTACCTAGTAGGTTCATTAGGGAAGTAAAATAGTCTTATGTCTTACGACTTAACATAACTGAAAAATTTAACAAATATAAATAATTGTAGAAAAAGCACATGCACTATTTTAAATTTGCATTGTAGAGAGAGGAAATCAACTCACTGAAAATACCTGCTGTAGATAATGACACGTAAAAAGAGAAAGGCTATGCCATGCCGTAGAACATTTTGTAATTATTAAGTTTTGGTACCAAATGTTTTTGAAATTTTAAATAATTATATATGTTTTATAAGTTTTCAAATTTGGAATAATAATTTAGAAACAAAAATAAATAAGGGAAAATTTTTTGGCTATCTGACGAGGACCTTGAATTTGACCTTGGCCATGACTTTCAATGTAATTTGAAGGTCAAGTCGATATTTTTAAATGGAACCCCTACTTTAAACCCAGGAAATGAAACGAGCGGAAAATTTTACATTCGAATATGATCTTCGGCACTTACAAAATTGATCTCTAAAGGTCATCCGAACTTCTATTTTGTATGTGCCGAAGGTCATATCCGAACGTAAAATTTTCCGCTCGCGCGCGTTTCATTTCTGGGGCTAAAAGTGGGGGATTCCATTTAAAAAAATCGGCTTGACCTTCAAATGACCCCGAAGGTCATGCTAAAGGTTAAATTTAAGAGAATATTATTTAGGTATTATGCAAATCACAACTTACACACTTTTTAATTTATTATGAAAATACCTACTTTCTGTATATTGTTGCCCTAATCTGGGCACGCTAATATACTAGTTAGGTAAATACTTTAAAACACTTATTATTGGAGAACCAATCAAAACAACTACTCTCCTAGCTAATACTGTATTAAATTACATGATAGGATTCTTAGCATTTTAAAGAAAAAAAATATTGAAAATACTTAAATCATTTATTTACATTTAGTCATTCACACTTTTTTTATTTAATATGAAATTATCTACTTTCTGTAAATTTAAGGTCATCGTCAGATATCCAGGGAAATTTCCTACAAATTTTGCATCTAAAGTTTGTTTCTAGGATTCGTGTTTTTCAAGTTATCCTGCTGTTGTGATGGCCTTTAGAGGCCAATTTTGTAAGTGCGGAAGGTCACATCCGAACATAAAATTTTCCGCTCGTTTCATTTCCGGGGTTAAAAGTAGGGAGTTCCATTAAAAAAAATCGACTTGACCTTGAAAATACCTTGAAGGTCACGGTCAAAGTCACATCCACGGTCACCGTGAGATAGCCAGGGACATTTCCTACAACTTTTGTATTTAAAATGTTTTCTATGATTCGTATTTTTCAAGTTATCCTGCTTTTCCCATATTTTTATGCTACTCTGTATATTTTTCTATTGTTTTAATCCCTTATTTATAATTTAATCTTTCTTTCCTCAAAATTGAAGCATATATTAATTACCTGAAGAACATTCGTGCGTTTTTTTAGAATTCGTTGCAATTCCTAATTAAATGATCATTTAAATTTGACTTTAATTTCACTGACAAATGAAATTTAAATGAGTACTATGGTTTAATCTAATTAACTAATATATATTACGATGCTTTGGAATCCTGAATGCATTTAATACTACACCATTATATACTAGGAATCTTAATTGATCCAATCTATGAGACGCATATTTTAGTGGAATTTGTAATTACGGGAAGTACTTTCAGAGACTTTGGGAGATTCAATTTCATATAATTAGAGTGATAGCTGAAGTTCCAGTTACATCCGCGTTTAATTCGACTTTAAGCCAATATTGTTTTGAAACTAAGCACTTATCCTGTATTTTATAGCTATTATTCTCAGAGAAAATAAATCATTTTGTGGCAATTAAGTAGTAGAAGTTAATGAAAATTTCCGCAGCACTAAAAGTTATTTTGTTAGAAGCTCACATTCCCTTTAAAAAACGAGTTATTGTCTAATAATTTGAATTTATTTGGCTGTTTTTGATGTTTGAATACAACTTTAAGCATGTCTTGCGAACAATACGCTTTAGAGTGAGCAGATAGAATGAATATCTTTGATCGACCTCTGATGCACAATTTTCGAGAAAAAAAATTGTCAAAAACTCCTTTTTTTAAGGAAAATTAATTAATCAATCTGGTCAGTTTCAACGAGTGGAACTAGTGTGAAAATATTCGAAGAAATTAGGCCAGCACAGTTCTTTGTACTTTCTACAAACATATTTTGTTTGTGTTTCTAACATTTTTAACATAATCGTTCAATTTAGGCCAAAAACCAACAGGATTGCCTGTTGGCTTCTTCTGGTGACTGGTGTACTGGAGCCCATATTTTTAGTATTCCTGGGGAAGTGGAAGGTCTATAGTTATTAATGCGAGCTTTAAACTTCAAGAGATCAACGGTAGCACTTGTCCTTCTAAATAAATAATATGCAAAATACAACCACTATACCGAATTTAAGTTACGACAAACTTTCCTTGAAGAATCTTCAGAGTATAGTAAATGCATTTACCCAATACCTTAAATTGCCTTTCATTACATAATCTACATAGGAAATAACCGAATAACCGAAGGCGACTAAATGTAAAGTTTTTCAACTTATAATTCCAATAATTAACGAAGAGAACGTTCTGAAAGCACCAAAAAAAAAATCAAAATAAACTTGCAACAGGATCTAATGACGTCCTTATTAAAAGACCTTATTATGTTCAATTATTTTTAATTTAGCCCCTCAAACCACTACATTTCCTCTTTGGACTCAATAAAAAAATTGTCCTAGTTTCCAAAATGGTCACAAAAGACGTATTGAAAACTACAGACAATAGTTGTTTTGTTTAAGTTTGGTACACAATTTGAATTAATCTTATACGATATAACTTCTTTTCATGTTAAATCTCAAACATTGTGTTATCAAAACGGGTTCATAGTGGGTAGATATTCAACAACTAATTTGGTAAGTATTACACATTTTGGTAAGAATACACTGGATCATGGTGGACAAGTAGATGTAATTTATACAGACTTGTCAAAAACATTTGATAGATGACAGTTTCGATATCCACTACAAACATTGTCAAAATTCGGATTTATTTTAGATTTTCTAGTTTTTTTTTAATCCAATCTTGGTAAAAGAAAATTAAATATCTAGTATCATTGCTTTTCATTTATCAGGAGTTCCGCAGGGTTCTGTTCTGGGACTACTGTTATTTATTCTATTTATGAATAAGATATAGATCGCAAATGAGACGAAGTTTTTGGTTACGGTAAAGTGTTTCAACAACGGTGGACAATTCGACAATTTCGACAACCTGTAGAAAACTTTACAAGTTACAACTGAAAGTAACTAATTTCTTAACAAAGGATTGTATCGTATAGTCTATAACATGCAACATTTACTAACGTTGTTATAGTACTACAATTTTTAAGAGCGCCAGGGCCGGACTGCACAGGCGGGCTAATGGAAATTCCTGCGGAGCCCCCTTATCGGGAATGGGTAGTGCTCTATTGTAGCTCAGCATACCAGCATTCAGCTTTTCTGATATCTGTCATTTTTATTTGGTTAATTCTGCAAGATTTTAATTATTCTCGAAAAAATTGTACCTACCATTTTCATACTGATTTCAACTTTTATTAGGTCCTAAAATTGCAATAGATATAATGGCAATATATGTAAGCAGAAAACAGATTACTAACAGAAGCTGCGGGAACTTTTTTTTACAAATATATATATTTATTTATAACCCAGACATCATTTATAACCTAGTCACCATTTGAAGACTTAACAAAACAAACAAAATTCCTGAAATGCGCGCACGACATTGATCAATTTCCGTGTTACCAACATTTCCAAAGCAATTTTGTAATTGTTTATCTGAACGCGAATGGACGAAAGTTTGTTATCATTTTCAAAGTACAGAACTGTTCCTGCAACCATTTTTGTTCTAAAGAGTAGAATGGTGTTTGAAATTTGGCGACAATCATGTACAATTTTCTTTTGAAGAAAAAAACGTTGTTTACGCAAAGGCTTAATTATCATTATAAATTGCGAAAATGAAATATAATTTCAAGTTTAATTATGAATTAAATTGTGAATTTTTTATGATAATAATCATTATCATAAAAAAATCACACAAAAATTATACACACATTTTTTTTTAATGAAAAATATAAATTAAAAATGGTTGTTAAGTATATTTTTAAGGCCCATTTAAAATATCAAAGTATTTCAGGAAAATAATCAATAAAATTTTTGCTCCCTACCTAAAGGCCAAACATCTGCGAAAAATTACATTCATAAATAAGTTTTCATATTTTTATCATGTTATTTATTATTTTATACCATAATATATTGTTTCCATACTGAAGGGTAATAAAAATGCAATACTGAAACAACACATATTGAAATAATAATACAATTTTTTGGAAATGAATCAATATAAAATATTATCAAATATTAGTAGATATGCTTCTAGAGGGCAGAATATTTACTAGTGAAATATTTTGTCGAACTCCTCTATATGTTTCCTTAAATATATAAGGAATAAGAAACCAGACTGCAACCAACAGCTATTCTCCGGACTAATGCCCCGCCGAGCGCTGAATTACGAATTACAAGCCTGGCCGCGTTAAGTGCAATAACTATGTACTGCCACAAAACGCTAAGTTTCGATTGAATAGACACCAGCCGAAAGACTTATTCCCATTCAAAGGAGCTCTCGTGCCAGCCACCCCATACCACCTGCAGACTGCAGTTTCGAGCTATTGGCTCTCGTCAGTGCAAGGTAGGTCTGAGACGGCTGTAACGAGGCATTTGTTCACTCTTGGTACATAACGAGATTTATAAAACCACGACATGCAACAAAAATGACAGGCTCCATCTAGCGGCTGATATCCATTACAATCGAAACAGCAGTAGCCCTGACATGGGCACAGTTAGTAGATATGCTTCTAGAGGGCAGAATATTTACTAGTGAAATATTTTGTCGAACTCCTCTATATGTTTCCTTAAATATATAAGGAATAAGAAACCAGACTACAACCAACAGCTATTCTCCGGACTAATGCCCCGCCGAGCGCTGAATTACGAATTACAAGCCTGGCCGCGTTAAGTGCAATAACTATGTACTGCCACAAAACGCTAAGTTTCGATTGAATAGACACCAGCCGAAAGACTTATTCCCATTCAAAGGAGCTCTCGTGCCAGCCACCCCATACCACCTGCAGACTGCAGTTTCGAGCTATTGGCTCTCGTCAGTGCAAGGTAGGTCTGAGACGGCTGTAACGAGGCATTTGTTCACTCTTGGTACATAACGAGATTTATAAAACCACGACATGCAACAAAAATGACAGGCTCCATCTAGCGGCTGATATCCATTACAATCGAAACAGCAGTAGCCCTGACATGGGCACAGTTAGTAGATATGCTTCTAGAGGGCAGAATATTTACTAGTGAAATATTTTGTCGAACTCCTCTATATGTTTCCTTAAATATATAAGGAATAAGAAACCAGACTGCAACCAACAGCTATTCTCCGGACTAATGCCCCGCCGAGCGCTGAATTACGAATTACAAGCCTGGCCGCGTTAAGTGCAATAACTATGTACTGCCACAAAACGCTAAGTTTCGATTGAATAGACACCAGCCGAAAGACTTATTCCCATTCAAAGGAGCTCTCGTGCCAGCCACCCCATACCACCTGCAGACTGCAGTTTCGAGCTATTGGCTCTCGTCAGTGCAAGGTAGGTCTGAGACGGCTGTAACGAGGCATTTGTTCACTCTTGGTACATAACGAGATTTATAAAACCACGACATGCAACAAAAATGACAGGCTCCATCTAGGCGGCCAGGCTTGTAATTCGTAATTCAGCGCTCGGCGGGGCATTAGTCCGGAGAATAGCTGTTGGTTGCAGTCTGGTTTCTTATTCCTTATATATTTAAGGAAACATATAGAGGAGTTCGACAAAATATTTCACTAGTAAATATTCTGCCCTCTAGAAGCATATCTACTAACTGTGCCCATGTCAGGGCTACTGCTGTTTCGATTGTAATGGATATCAGCCGCTAGATGGAGCCTGTCATTTTTGTTGCATGTCGTGGTTTTATAAATCTCGTTATGTACCAAGAGTGAACAAATGCCTCGTTACAGCCGTCTCAGACCTACCTTGCACTGACGAGAGCCAATAGCTCGAAACTGCAGTCTGCAGGTGGTATGGGGTGGCTGGCACGAGAGCTCCTTTGAATGGGAATAAGTCTTTCGGCTGGTGTCTATTCAATCGAAACTTAGCGTTTTGTGGCAGTACATAGTTATTGCACTTAACGCGGCCAGGCTTGTAATTCGTAATTCAGCGCTCGGCGGGGCATTAGTCCGGAGAATAGCTGTTGGTTGCAGTCTGGTTTCTTATTCCTTATATATTTAAGGAAACATATAGAGGAGTTCGACAAAATATTTCACTAGTAAATATTCTGCCCTCTAGAAGCATATCTACTAACTGTGCCCATGTCAGGGCTACTGCTGTTTCGATTGTAATGGATATCAGCCGCTAGATGGAGCCTGTCATTTTTGTTGCATGTCGTGGTTTTATAAATCTCGTTATGTACCAAGAGTGAACAAATGCCTCGTTACAGCCGTCTCAGACCTACCTTGCACTGACGAGAGCCAATAGCTCGAAACTGCAGTCTGCAGGTGGTATGGGGTGGCTGGCACGAGAGCTCCTTTGAATGGGAATAAGTCTTTCGGCTGGTGTCTATTCAATCGAAACTTAGCGTTTTGTGGCAGTACATAGTTATTGCACTTAACGCGGCCAGGCTTGTAATTCGTAATTCAGCGCTCGGCGGGGCATTAGTCCGGAGAATAGCTGTTGGTTGCAGTCTGGTTTCTTATTCCTTATATATTTAAGGAAACATATAGAGGAGTTCGACAAAATATTTCACTAGTAAATATTCTGCCCTCTAGAAGCATATCTACTAACTGTGCCCATGTCAGGGCTACTGCTGTTTCGATTGTAATGGATATCAGCCGCTAGATGGAGCCTGTCATTTTTGTTGCATGTCGTGGTTTTATAAATCTCGTTATGTACCAAGAGTGAACAAATGCCTCGTTACAGCCGTCTCAGACCTACCTTGCACTGACGAGAGCCAATAGCTCGAAACTGCAGTCTGCAGGTGGTATGGGGTGGCTGGCACGAGAGCTCCTTTGAATGGGAATAAGTCTTTCGGCTGGTGTCTATTCAATCGAAACTTAGCGTTTTGTGGCAGTACATAGTTATTGCACTTAACGCGGCCAGGCTTGTAATTCGTAATTCAGCGCTCGGCGGGGCATTAGTCCGGAGAATAGCTGTTGGTTGCAGTCTGGTTTCTTATTCCTTATATATTTAAGGAAACATATAGAGGAGTTCGACAAAATATTTCACTAGTAAATATTCTGCCCTCTAGAAGCATATCTACTAACTGTGCCCATGTCAGGGCTACTGCTGTTTCGATTGTAATGGATATCAGCCGCTAGATGGAGCCTGTCATTTTTGTTGCATGTCGTGGTTTTATAAATCTCGTTATGTACCAAGAGTGAACAAATGCCTCGTTACAGCCGTCTCAGACCTACCTTGCACTGACGAGAGCCAATAGCTCGAAACTGCAGTCTGCAGGTGGTATGGGGTGGCTGGCACGAGAGCTCCTTTGAATGGGAATAAGTCTTTCGGCTGGTGTCTATTCAATCGAAACTTAGCGTTTTGTGGCAGTACATAGTTATTGCACTTAACGCGGCCAGGCTTGTAATTCGTAATTCAGCGCTCGGCGGGGCATTAGTCCGGAGAATAGCTGTTGGTTGCAGTCTGGTTTCTTATTCCTTATATATTTAAGGAAACATATAGAGGAGTTCGACAAAATATTTCACTAGTAAATATTCTGCCCTCTAGAAGCATATCTACTAACTGTGCCCATGTCAGGGCTACTGCTGTTTCGATTGTAATGGATATCAGCCGCTAGATGGAGCCTGTCATTTTTGTTGCATGTCGTGGTTTTATAAATCTCGTTATGTACCAAGAGTGAACAAATGCCTCGTTACAGCCGTCTCAGACCTACCTTGCACTGACGAGAGCCAATAGCTCGAAACTGCAGTCTGCAGGTGGTATGGGGTGGCTGGCACGAGAGCTCCTTTGAATGGGAATAAGTCTTTCGGCTGGTGTCTATTCAATCGAAACTTAGCGTTTTGTGGCAGTACATAGTTATTGCACTTAACGCGGCCAGGCTTGTAATTCGTAATTCAGCGCTCGGCGGGGCATTAGTCCGGAGAATAGCTGTTGGTTGCAGTCTGGTTTCTTATTCCTTATATATTTAAGGAAACATATAGAGGAGTTCGACAAAATATTTCACTAGTAAATATTCTGCCCTCTAGAAGCATATCTACTAACTGTGCCCATGTCAGGGCTACTGCTGTTTCGATTGTAATGGATATCAGCCGCTAGATGGAGCCTGTCATTTTTGTTGCATGTCGTGGTTTTATAAATCTCGTTATGTACCAAGAGTGAACAAATGCCTCGTTACAGCCGTCTCAGACCTACCTTGCACTGACGAGAGCCAATAGCTCGAAACTGCAGTCTGCAGGTGGTATGGGGTGGCTGGCACGAGAGCTCCTTTGAATGGGAATAAGTCTTTCGGCTGGTGTCTATTCAATCGAAACTTAGCGTTTTGTGGCAGTACATAGTTATTGCACTTAACGCGGCCAGGCTTGTAATTCGTAATTCAGCGCTCGGCGGGGCATTAGTCCGGAGAATAGCTGTTGGTTGCAGTCTGGTTTCTTATTCCTTATATATTTAAGGAAACATATAGAGGAGTTCGACAAAATATTTCACTAGTAAATATTCTGCCCTCTAGAAGCATATCTACTAACTGTGCCCATGTCAGGGCTACTGCTGTTTCGATTGTAATGGATATCAGCCGCTAGATGGAGCCTGTCATTTTTGTTGCATGTCGTGGTTTTATAAATCTCGTTATGTACCAAGAGTGAACAAATGCCTCGTTACAGCCGTCTCAGACCTACCTTGCACTGACGAGAGCCAATAGCTCGAAACTGCAGTCTGCAGGTGGTATGGGGTGGCTGGCACGAGAGCTCCTTTGAATGGGAATAAGTCTTTCGGCTGGTGTCTATTCAATCGAAACTTAGCGTTTTGTGGCAGTACATAGTTATTGCACTTAACGCGGCCAGGCTTGTAATTCGTAATTCAGCGCTCGGCGGGGCATTAGTCCGGAGAATAGCTGTTGGTTGCAGTCTGGTTTCTTATTCCTTATATATTTAAGGAAACATATAGAGGAGTTCGACAAAATATTTCACTAGTAAATATTCTGCCCTCTAGAAGCATATCTACTAACTGTGCCCATGTCAGGGCTACTGCTGTTTCGATTGTAATGGATATCAGCCGCTAGATGGAGCCTGTCATTTTTGTTGCATGTCGTGGTTTTATAAATCTCGTTATGTACCAAGAGTGAACAAATGCCTCGTTACAGCCGTCTCAGACCTACCTTGCACTGACGAGAGCCAATAGCTCGAAACTGCAGTCTGCAGGTGGTATGGGGTGGCTGGCACGAGAGCTCCTTTGAATGGGAATAAGTCTTTCGGCTGGTGTCTATTCAATCGAAACTTAGCGTTTTGTGGCAGTACATAGTTATTGCACTTAACGCGGCCAGGCTTGTAATTCGTAATTCAGCGCTCGGCGGGGCATTAGTCCGGAGAATAGCTGTTGGTTGCAGTCTGGTTTCTTATTCCTTATATATTTAAGGAAACATATAGAGGAGTTCGACAAAATATTTCACTAGTAAATATTCTGCCCTCTAGAAGCATATCTACTAACTGTGCCCATGTCAGGGCTACTGCTGTTTCGATTGTAATGGATATCAGCCGCTAGATGGAGCCTGTCATTTTTGTTGCATGTCGTGGTTTTATAAATCTCGTTATGTACCAAGAGTGAACAAATGCCTCGTTACAGCCGTCTCAGACCTACCTTGCACTGACGAGAGCCAATAGCTCGAAACTGCAGTCTGCAGGTGGTATGGGGTGGCTGGCACGAGAGCTCCTTTGAATGGGAATAAGTCTTTCGGCTGGTGTCTATTCAATCGAAACTTAGCGTTTTGTGGCAGTACATAGTTATTGCACTTAACGCGGCCAGGCTTGTAATTCGTAATTCAGCGCTCGGCGGGGCATTAGTCCGGAGAATAGCTGTTGGTTGCAGTCTGGTTTCTTATTCCTTATATATTTAAGGAAACATATAGAGGAGTTCGACAAAATATTTCACTAGTAAATATTCTGCCCTCTAGAAGCATATCTACTAACTGTGCCCATGTCAGGGCTACTGCTGTTTCGATTGTAATGGATATCAGCCGCTAGATGGAGCCTGTCATTTTTGTTGCATGTCGTGGTTTTATAAATCTCGTTATGTACCAAGAGTGAACAAATGCCTCGTTACAGCCGTCTCAGACCTACCTTGCACTGACAAGAGCCAATAGCTCGAAACTGCAGTCTGCAGGTGGTATGGGGTGGCTGGCACGAGAGCTCCTTTGAATGGGAATAAGTCTTTCGGCTGGTGTCTATTCAATCGAAACTTAGCGTTTTGTGGCAGTACATAGTTATTGCACTTAACGCGGCCAGGCTTGTAATTCGTAATTCAGCGCTCGGCGGGGCATTAGTCCGGAGAATAGCTGTTGGTTGCAGTCTGGTTTCTTATTCCTTATATATTTAAGGAAACATATAGAGGAGTTCGACAAAATATTTCACTAGTAAATATTATCAAATATGCTATACTGGATACATAGTCCAGTAAATGAAAGAGTTGTAGAGAACATTTTGGAGGGGAGAATTTTTCTCTTCAGGAATGTGTTGGGGGTAGTCAAGAGGTAAACATACTAAAAGTCCCCGCCCCTAGCCCCGCCGCTTCAGTAGGAGAGAGGGGTGGAAAGGTTCCTTTTTTCGATTCTTCGCTTATAACTCGGAAACGATGCGTCGTACGAAAAAAGGTAATCTATGCCAAATTAAACGTAATTAAATTTCCCACAAGAATGTTTATATTCATTTTTTTCCTATGTGTTATATTTTACGAGATATTCGCCTGCGAAACTCGATAATTAATAAGAAAAAATCAATTGTATACCTTGAATATTTCTATCACAGCGGTTTACCGCGGTCTGCTAATAAATCACAGTCACAAAACAATCTTTATTTTACAACACTCGACGTATTTACTAACGTAATATTTTGTCGAAGTCTAGACATTTCCTTAAATATACAGTGTGACTCACTTAAAATGAAGATACCCTTATAACTTTTTAATTTTGTTTCCGATTTTAATCAAATTTTACTCAAGTATAGAACAAATTAGGATCTACTTATGACCAGAAAATAATTCACCTGCTATAAAGGCAAAGCTACCTGGGGTACCAAAATATGAAGAAAAATATTAAAAATCATATTGATTTTTAATTTTACGAACGATGAATTTTACGTAGCCACCACAAATTACGGAAACTGAGGACCCCCTTTGCCAGATGAGCTTATGTATGAGATATCTCCCATCAATAATCAAATCAAATTTTGGTGTATGTACGTTTGTGGCGCCGATTGGATGCATTTTTTAGAATATCTAACATTCAAAATGTTTTATTTTTTTCAGCATATTTTGGTACCGCAGGTGGCTTTGCCTTTTTGCATTTGAATGATTTTCTGGTCATAAGTAGATCCTAATTTGTTCTATACTTGAGTAAAATTTGATTCAAATCGGAAACAAAATGAAAAAGTTATAAGGGTATCTTCATTTTAAGTGAGTCACACTGTATATTTAAGGAAATGTCTAGACTTCGACAAAATATTACGTTAGTAAATACGTCGAGTGTTGTAAAATAAAGATTGTTTTGTGGCTGTGATTTATTAGCAGACCACGGTAAACCGATTTGTTAGAAATATTCAAGGTACACAATTGATTTTTTCTTATTAATTATCGATTTTCGCTGGCGAATATCTCGTAAAATATAACACATAGGAAGAAAATGAATATAAACATTCTTGTGGGAAATTTAATTACGTTTAGTTTTGCATAGATTACCTTTTCCCACACGATGCATCGTTTCCGAGTTATAAGCGAAGAATCGAAAAAAGGAACCTTTCCACCCCCCCCCCCCCTGAAGCGGTGGGGCTAGAGGCGGGGACTTTTAGTATGTTTACCTCCTGACTACCCCCAAAACATCCCTGAAGAGAAAATTCTCCCATCCAAAGTGTTCTCTACAATCCTCTTTTGGGCATTCATTGATTGGACTAACAATGTCGTGAGCTACAAAGAAGTATATCTCTACGTCATCACCAGTGCGAATTCCCCTACTCTAGCTTTGATACTTTCATTCTAGAGCTCATCCAAACCGCCAGACAGGGAGTCAGTCTACTTATCAGCCAGACGTGCCAAGGGCAACAGAAAGTAAGAGTAAAAATAATAATAATAATAGGTAAGGACTTGGCCGGAACTTATATTTTTCTTTGTGTTTATTTATTGATTTGACTATTCTATGACCTACTCTTGTGTTCTCTAGATATTCGTAGTACGTGTTGTATGCGGGTATGTTGTGAACATAAGGTAACGTTTCTGGTATCTCCGTAGTATGTGTTGATGCGGAGAAATCAGGGCTAACGTTTAACATCTGTATCACTATTTGTGTTTACTTTGCCGTTTATTGTTTTCCGTTAGCTCTTGTGTGCACAAAGTTTGCGTAGTATGTGTTGATGAACTTACGTTGTGGATGCAAGTCAAACGTTCCTGGGATATTCGGGGGTGTTGAGTCGGAGAAATCAGGACCTTCACCGAATTTTAGGTCCAGGGTACGAGCTTAATCCAAGGTGCCAGCATTATTGTTCTTATGGCTAGCTGTTGTGTTCACAGGGTATTCGTAGTATGTAGTATGTATGTATGTATGTATGTATGTATGTCAGATGCGGGTACGCTGTGGATACTAGACTAACGCTTCTGGGATTTCCGTAGTATGTGTCAATTTGGAGAAATCAGGAAGTAAGCCGTGTTATTTCCTAACATATTTTCAGGCCAGGAGTTGCAGAAAGCGTTTACTAATCATACCTCTTTTCAGCTCTAGGAGTGCTGCCAATTCTGACGCCTACAGTAATTTTATTGCTGCATTATTTGTTATTTGCTTGCTCCTTCCTGGTATCTAATGACTGTATATAACCTAACCGTTTCCGTCGCCTGCATTGTAATCTGTCTCTTTATCACTCCGCACCGTTAGCACTTCATCATCGTCAATATACCGAATTCAGGTCACACCGCAGCTTTGCTTCCGCCTGTCAGTAACATCATCGTAGCATCACCGGAACATAAAACCGTAGCATCACCGCCACTGTATCATAGCCTGGGTTTTATTTTTGTGTATATATAGGTAAATTTAGTGTAGATATATTATATGGTTTTGTAGAATATAGAAAATAAAACATATTGTCTTCCGAATTGTGCATTTTACTGCTGTGTGTGAAAGTCTAATTTTCCTTATTTGACCCCCTGGAATTTACCGTTTCCTCACTGTAGTTACTCCAGCCCTACTGTACAGGCTGTTTTAGGGACGTGGCGTTTCCCCACGTAATATAGGAAACTGGCGCCCGGACAACCGAACCGTAAAAACCGCCGTTGCTAATGTGCCAAAAGTGACACTTCTCAGCCTCACCGGAAAGTACGTCAGAAAATACATAGGAACAGTCACACTTGTTAGAAACGTTCCTTAAAATGCTACTTGGGTTACTACTATAACTAATGACTTAACACCATGACTGAGTTTCACGGACCATTTATTTCATCTTCGGCATCTATTGGATAAATAATTAAATAAAAAATTATTGAAAAAAAGAACCTTGAATTGATTTCAAAACTTTACCATCGTATCGCTGCATATAGACTAAGAGCCAGCGACGTATTTACTTATGTTATTTTAGTACTCATAAGAATGAGTAGGCATACCTTTTTTAACACACTAGACACGAAATGGGAGGTCTGGCACCCCAGAACGGCCGGGTTTATTAAACAATGCAAATTCAAAATTTTTTCCATTTCCAACCTAAAAATTATTAAGTGACGCAGGCTGTCAAATTTAAACCTTTCCGTTTCAAAGACCTTTTCCACGACCGGTCTGGTTGAAACCGGTCGAGACCTCAAATTTTTCCCAAATTTTTATAAAAGACTAATAAATATCACAGATATGTAATGGAACATTACCAATATGGACTGTCAACAGTCGTAGAATATTTTTATACTATTTTCATAATTACTTGCATTTTTTTGTAGATTTTTTAACATTCTCTAAAGCAATTTCAACAAGGTATCAATGATGCTGATCTTGACGAAGATGAAAAGGAAAATGAGGACGAAAATGATGAAGACGATGATGATATTTAAGAAAACTTTTCCTCTTTTTTAAACTATATCTATAAAAGAATACCCTGACTGACTGACTCACTCACTGACTGATTTATCAACGCCCAGCTCTAACCGCTGCGCTGGGTCTAGAAACTCCAAATATTGCATAGAGGTTCATCGAATGACGTAGGCAACCACTAAGAAGGGATTTTTCGAAATTCAACCCCTGAGGCGGTGAAAATAAAGGGATTGAAATTTTAGGCTTTTTCGGAAACGGTGAGATCTAGATTCGTGAAATTTAGCAGAGATATTTTTTCTTGAAATCTATTAGATACGTGTAAGTCGAAATTTCGATTTTTACTTTTTGGGTAATAGATGGTTTAAAGCGCACCTGAATTTTTGAAATCGCGTAAGTCAAAAACGTGATACTCTAGCGACGGGCTCTTCTGAGGACATATGGAGACACGTATTCGACGGTTCACGCAGAAAGTTCACCCTGAAGGGGTGAACAGGGAGGGGGATGTTTTCAAGCAAGAAATTTGACACCTACCCGCCCATATGTGCTTTATTGTCGATTGAAATAATTATTTTTTCGTTTAACTTGCTTTTACACAAAAACAGAATAATTAATTGTTATCAAATTGCGACGCGCATTGGGTTTCCTCGAGTACTATGGATGCACAGTGGGTTTCCTCGAGTACAATGGATGCGCAGTAGGTTTCCCCGAGTGCGTTACTTAATATTGGGTTTTCTCGAGTGCTGTGGATGCGCAGTGGGTACCGTGGATGCGTAGTGGGTTCCTTTGAGTGTACTTCTTGAGTACTATAGGAGTACTCAGTGAGTATGTAGTACTTCTTTATAGGCATAAGTTAATATGTCAATGTTCTTAATTCCACGCACAGGAAGTCTTCCACGCGAACGAAGTCGCGGGCATTAGCTAGTAATTATATAGGGGTCGTAATTATCTGCTGTGTATGTTGTAGTGTATGGCAAAGAAAATAATTTGAGTTATCATGTATAATATTAATTTTATAAGTAGTTTTTACAAGTATATATTTCATGCATGCAATTTATAATAATATAATATTGCAAAGTATTTTAATGCCTTCTGCTATGTAGAAATAATGGATGTTCACTGGACATGTCAATAAATAATAATGCATTATTGCACAGTGTTTATATGATAATTTTGCTCGATAGAAATAATGGATGCTTTGTATATGTATCAGATAAACAATAGAAACAAGAATAGATGTTTTATAATAAAAAAAATGAAAGCACGATTTAGGAAAAGCAAATTAATTTACTGTTTTTGGAAAAATATATTGTTAAAACAGGTAATGTGAATAAACTGAAGCTTGCCACTGTTCCTCTCTTAATTTGACCTTTTTTACCATCAACACCAACTAAGTTATTTTTGAAAGAATAGCTCCAGGTCTCTACATGAAGAATAGCTTGTTCAGAAGATGTTCGCCCTTCATACACTTTCTCTAACTGTTACTGGTTGTCTACTTTTTTAAGGAGTTTTGTAGGTAGTTGATTACTTTCACTATCCTCTTCTTCCGAAGAGTTGTGTTCTGATAGCACTGACACTTCTGAGACAAACCAAATAATATCATAAAATGAGGGAAAACATTTAACCTCAATTAATTAAGGATAAAGAAATACTTAGATGGCCATTTGCTGAATTGTTCATATGATGTAATTGTACAGTTATCATTAAAAAATCAAAGAAAGGAAACAAGGTTTTGCCCAATTACTATCCGTATATCACAGAAAAGAATAAGACAGATACTCATTTGATGATTTTATGCTATACTGATAATAAACTAAAAAACAGAGCATTAAATAACTTATTGAACATCCATTATATCTACCTAACAAATATTTATGCTACTATGAATCAATTATATTTACCGTGCATCTAATATTTCTATCGAGCATTTCTATTTCTCTTACTTGGAGATATGGATATCAACTTAGCTTAACATTAAGAAACATAGAAAAATAATTATTTACTATGACAAATATTTAAATACATGGAAATGAAAAGCTTTAAATTTGACAGCCTGTGTTACTTAATAATTTTTAGGTTGGAAATGGAAAAAATTTTGAATTTGAATTGTTTAATGAACCCGGCCGTTCTGGGATGCCAGACCTTCCATTTCGTGTTTAGTGTGTTAAGAAGGATATGCCTACTCATTCTTATGAGTACTAAAATAACATAAGTAAGTACGTCGCTGCCTCTCCTGCTAATATTTGTTGAGAAAATGTGTTAATATGAATGTCAAATTTTGCTAAGTGCAAATTTTTTTTATGCTATATCGATAAAATCAATTTATAGGAGTAAGTACAGCAATGTTAAACCTTTTTATTTTTAGAAATAGAAACAAACTCTTTTATATTGAGAATAAGTAAACCTGAAGATGAAGGCAACTTTTTTGCCTGATGGAACCCATCAAGGCCAAAAATTGGAAGAAAAAGAAAAGGCAACTTTTTTATTTAAAACTTAGCAGAATTAGAAGTTTTCGAAAAAATCGCATGTGGAAATATTGTCTCGTGGTAAAACGACCCAGAAAACAGTGTAAAGTTAGTAGACATTGAGCGTAAACTTGTACTCGCTTTGAAATCGAAACGCGACGTTGTTGGCAAATCATAGATAGCAGCACTCTAATCGTGTAATAATTTAGTGAACCAGTAATTTATGCATTCATATTTAAATTTGTTTTACATATTAATGTAATAGCATTCCTGTTCAAATTCGATAAATTTCTATTATAAATTTATTGACAGAATTTCATAATGTTATGTTTATAACAAAAAAGTTAACCATAACCTTAATAAATAATAATAATTTGACCAACGATCCAAAGTCATTATTAGCACAGTACTTATTGGAAAAAACAACTTATGGAATGTGCACTGTTGATTTTCTAACGATTCTTGGTATATTATGATTAAATTATTGCTTTCCTGATTTGCTTTTTAATTTAAAAAAAGCAATATATGACAAAGTGACGGGATAGCTATATGAGCCTCTTCCTACAGATAAGTTCGTCCGGCTCTGAATATAGCATTGGAAGTAATGAATTAATTTAATTGATAGGATATATTCATACACCCAAATACTATGGAAGTTATACTTAAGATTTGTACTTTTTGGGAAAAATATAAATAAATAAAAACAAGAATCGCATGTTACAAATGTAGGTCAATAACTTTTTAATGTAATTTTGAATGAGTTTTTTTCGACAATATGCGCAAATTTTTTTATTGTTGAACGTACTTAAATTTATTAACTTTCAGGATTCGTCATTTTTCATAACCCATTATGTGCAGAGAAATTGGTAGTGAGACTAGGCTTTTATATTAAAAAAATAATAATATTTCTTGAGCCAGATATGGTTTGTGAATGATATCTGATTTATGATGCACCATTTTCTATACAACATTATTTTTAAGATTTAACGTCTTGACAAAGGCCTGGCTAAAGTGAAATTGAATGGAACCTCCCACTGTGATTTGATGAAGCATGTCTTCGATCCTATAGTAATACGCTGATTTGTGTAATATTTTATTTCAACAAAGGGACATATTTTATTTACAATATTTTCCTAGTTTGCTGATAATTTGTTTCAGCAGCACCACGTTTTAAAGAATGTGTCTATTACATACAGTTAGATGTAACATAAACAAAAAGTAAACAGCTGACCCACAGTTTAAAATATGGTTTTATTAAAAATGCGACCTCAATTTTATTGAAACTTTTACCAAAGTTATTTCCCAGTAGATATAGCATTTAAGAAACGTGAATTCAAAATGTTATTTAAGCTTCTTTTACATTATGCAAGTTTCACTTGAGCCACTTTAAGTACCTGCAAATATTATTTAATGGGTCAAATTACATAGGTGGTGTAGATTTAGTGCCAGTGAAGCACTTTGGAGAAATACTTTAGTAAGATTTTCGTCATCGCTTGCTTTTCGTTACATGGTCCTTAGTTTGAAATACTAATTTCGAAAAGACTTTCCAGAATATATGATTTTTTCACCGAAAAACCTTTATTTTTTTTCTTTTGATTCAGTATATTATCGGATTCTTGCAAAGGTAATTCATTACAATACGTTTGTTTAATGAAAGGCAAATGAGATACATTTCGCCTTAAAACAAAATAAATCCACTCAGCTTCAATCTAAAACAAAATGGTACAAATTAATCATCCATCATTCGAAATTTGTCACGTGACACGAAACATTTACCTATTATTGGTTTCACGTTATGAATAAGTAAACAGATGCACGTTCGCGGAGCTCTAAGCCGCTGCAAGCTGAAGCAGCAATCTACATTGTATAACTGTTTACGTTCTGCTTTTCGTGGATCATTTGACTACATTGTATTAAAATGAATACGATTTAATAACACTGACTGATGAAGCTGAACGGATAATCTTGAAAAAGTGGTTTCACTGCTGAATGTTTCGCAAGTCCTCTGCTTGTATGCATCAGCTCAAATATGTGTCATGGAGGGTGGTAGGTAGGTGCTTATTTATGTAATTGTGATAATTGTATAAGTGCACAATTAAAAAAAAAAAGAAAAATAAATAAAACACTCATACTTAGTTTTGAGAAAAATATACGTAGTTGCACTCGGTTTAGGCATAATTACAAACATTTTAAACAAATGGCGGCTAAACGACAAGCTGATCTAATGCGAGTGCTGGGTTCATGGGTTCAATTTTTATCTGAATCAGAGGGAACCAATAATTTCACAGGTATTTGTCCAACTAGTTTGTTTTGTGATCGAAAAGGGAGCAAAAATACAGATATTAAGAAATAGGGTGCCACCCACAGAAAATTTGATTATAAAATACCCTCTTTAATCACAAAACTCTCTGCTGTGAAAAAGGTTGATGACACTAGACAGACACAAACAAATAATTTAAAAAAATGTAAATTTTAAGATAAAATATAGCATTTATTAACCCAAGATCGGTCGCTCCACGATCAAAATGACCGACGATACCTTTAAATAGTGACGGTTTTCTAATTGCACAAATGCGAACTTTCTCCTTCCATCTATCTTCCTAAATATCGTGTTGTTTTACAATCATAAATCAGTTGAAGCAAAAATTGCAACGAGTCACAAGTTAGATGCATTTCACCGCTCCGCAACTGATAACGGTTCAAAATTTGTGGTGCTTTTGACCGTATTGCGACTATACCCAACATTAAGTAAGTTAATGTATCGCATTTACAAGTTTATACCAAGAGAACTGTATCTAAGAGCTTGTCAACATCTTGGAATCAAAGAGGTTCAACTCAACGTCCAGGAAGATGTGCTTTTAGTTCAAGCAAAAAGAACAGGAAAACATCAAGTCGTTGTTCTATTTGTGACAAGGGTATCTGCACATGAAAATGTGTTGCGAGTGCTCTTCACAGCAAACTGAATTTGTAGAATAAGATTTTCTACCACAAATTCAATTTTCTTGTTACGCGCACTGTTTATAAATATATCAAAATTGTAAAAATGATAATACTTGCCAACTTTTTTATTTGAAAAAAATATGGTCCTTTTGACCGTATGTGCGACTGATAACGCAGTATGTTATTGTTTTTTGTGTTTTTATTAATAACTCTTTATGGCCCATATAAAAACAATTCAAAATAATTAGAGGATACTCTTTTTTGCTAAAGTACCTACCATATAGTGGGGATAAATATGTTACAATTTCGATAAAAATGACCACGAAGCGAGGATCTCGTAAAAACACATCCATCTATCTGATTTCGGGTTAAGTATACGTTAAACGTGAAAATTGTTAATTACAAGAAAACACTAACTAAATCAAATAGTAAACATATTTAGGACATGTGACCAATAGGGTCCAAATGATCATGGAATAGGTGCATAAATCTTGAATCGCAAGTTGACATGACAATTTTCGACTAAATATTTAGTATTTAAAAGTCCATACTCGCTACAATTTATTTGTATTGATCTCGTGACTATAAATACATTGATACTCGATAACTACTCATCTCCAAATAAATGTAAGTTGGTTCAGTTATAATTGCCAAATACTAAATGGATTGCCCATAATCTAAAGAAGTAAATTAAACAAATTTAATTACCGTTTTCTTTTGTGTGTTGCACTACGTAAATTTAGATAATTATAAAAGTGATACGGTATATATCTATCGATTATCTTAAACTTGAATATGACTTTATGTTGCGGTTGCAGAAGTGGAAATAATAACTTCCAGTCTACACGTCTGACAAGAAATAACCTCTAAATCCTACTCTAATTTCTACGTGAACTACCATTTAATTAAAACAGAAAGAAAACTGAACATATACGGTATAGGCAACCCTACATACCACTATGTGTACAGTATTTCATATAACCTTTATCCACAATTGATACTAAGTCAATTTGTTAGCACGACTTAACATAAAGCTATGTTCCTTTGTGTTATATGAAAAAAAAATTGTTAAGAGCTGTAATAAAAAGATAAAGGCGGTTTAAATATGAATACATAAAAAGGCATAACTTACATCTAAACACAATAGCTCTTATCAAATAATTAAATGCCTGGACATTATTTATTTACGGATGGTAAATATAAGTACAGGATTTATCAAAATTAAGTGTGTTTTAATATATTTTAATTAAAAATGTATTTTAATCAAAGCGGAACGCATACAATGATATTTACAACAATTTGAATTGTAGGATTAGTTTGAGTTCCAGTTTTCTTGATGCGAAAAACATATAAAAGATTATGCAATATCACAAAGAATCTTAACATAATACTGTTAGATCTAGTAAATTTAATTTAGTTGTATCTGTATAGTAGCTTAAAAACTGTTAATTCTGCTAAAGAAAATATTAATTATGTGTATCATGTATTGTAATGAGTGAAATAACGTGGACGAAAAATTAATGCAAATAATGCAATTCCTTATGTGTCGAATTGAGCAAAACAGAAATAAAGTAAATCTTCATTCTACTACATTATTACTTGAATAATCGATTATAGAGCGAGTTACGTCACTGAAAAGTTTTAATTGATTTAATTATTATTATTCAGTTTAACTACCAAGCGTTGGGTTAGTGTTAAATTTGTCAATGAAATATTCAGTCTGCTTTCGTGAAACTTGATACATATTCATTAAACTAAGTTAAAAATTTTACAGTCTAATTTCTACCGGTTTGATTATGGCTCTGCGGTCTATTATAACTATTTAACTCAGATAAACAATGTGTTGGTAATACGATTGACATAATGATTTTTAACAACAAAAGAAAATCTTTAAAGCCATACGAAAGGTGCATCATGCCATTTTTTCCCAAAAATTAATAAACTCTTTGACATTTATATTAAAACCTTTATCGCCCGAAAATGTCTGAATATAACAACACTGCTTAATAACGTTACGAACAAGTAAACAATCCTTCGCGCATTAGCCTGTCTATGGACCATAATAGCGTGAGGTTTCTGGAGAACTATCTGACACAATTACTATTGAATCTACCTGAAAGGGTTCGAAATAGGATGTGATTTCAGAAAGATGGTGCTCTTCTGCATTATTTAAATGCAGTAAAAGATCACCCAAATAATGTCTACCTGCTTCAATGGATAGAAGAAATGGTCTTACTAAATGACCTGCTAGACCCGCAGATTTTACAAAAATGGATTTCATTCATGTAAACTGTAAATACACCAAGTGCCAGAGCATTTAAAAGCTCGATCCTTATATAACTGATGAAAATAACAAACAGTATTATTAGAAGGATCGTAAAAACTACGATTGGGGGAGCGAGATGATGAGCGGTTGTTTGAACGAGATCGATTCCTGGAATTTCGACAATTTTGACAATAATTACTGTTAGTAAAAGGAGTTGAGCAAATTAGAGGAGGAATCGTTGATGGATATTTTGGAGTAGTTTGTAGTGCAGACATTGCTTGAAGTGTTTGTTGTTTTTGAACAAACTGATTCAAAGTAGTTTGAAAATTTGTAGAAAAAGTATTAAATTGAGTAAATAAATTCGGTAAAATATAGTTATCTATAGCCTGGTCGAATATTTTAAATATTGCTGTTCAAAGTTATTAAATTATATAGAGTGAATATGAATATAATGGTTGAATTTTGAATAATTATAATTGTTGTAATTTAGAAATAAATATTAAATATTGATACTTTGATGTTGTGATTAAAAGAGCAATGAGAAATAACAGTAGGCACTTACAGGGTTACAATATAAATAATATGCAGAGGGTAGTCTCTGAGCGTATAGTAAAGTTGTGCTCTTTTTAACCATTTGTGCGTACGTAAGAATAGGGCATCCGCTTCTTCGCTGTTGAGGATTTGATTCAGGGGAATGTTGGGAATATCTACTTCCAAGTCGACGAATTTGGACTCGTCTGGAATATCAGGAGCTTTGTTGTTGTTTTAATCTTCCAGGTTTTTAAGAGAGATTTCTTGTCTGATCTGAATAGATGTAATCCATAGTTTATTTAAATTTGCGCGAACAGACCTTTTGCTTTTTAAAATCTTTCAACTTTTTCAGAGCTTCTCTGGATTTATTTGTTGGGGTTGTTCGAACTCTTTTAGCTTTTGTTTAATTTTCTCTAGTCTAAGAATTCTGTTATACTTCTTACTCTTTATTTTGTTCTGTCGTCTTGCTGTTGCTTCGTTATAACTCAGATTTCTTTTTAATTTTGTTGTCTCCTTCCGTTGTTCTCTAAGTTCTTATAATGTTAGAAAAATTTCTGCTTATCTTCTGTATTTATCATGTATTCTTCGACTTTTGGTTTTAACTTATTTAATTGCTGTCGGAGTCACCAATCACGTGTCGGTCACAAAATTATAGCGTACGATTAAAGCTTTAATAATAAATATTAAAATATCGTTCTAAAAATGATTTGTATTTCAACTTTTAAAAATATAATTTTTTATATATAATAAATTTTGGTTATATTATTAAACTATGGTAACAGAGTTTTTTAATAATATGAAGGCAAGTGCGCTACAAACTGCTTTTAGATCTACCTGACTGGCAATTTTAAGAACAGTAGAAACCTCAGTTCAAAAGCGCATAAAGATGCGTGTCAACCAAAATGGGCAACATGTGGAACACTTATTATAGTATTTTCTGTTAAATTGTCTGCAGAAATCTCCATCTTTTTTTAGTTTAGTCTTGAACTTTGTACTTATTGCTCAATAAATTGAAAATGGTTCTAATAGCTACAGGGTACATACAAAAAAATATTCGAGAATATTGAATTCAAAAAGTTCGAAATTGAAAAATCATTTTTGGACACCCTGTATATTTTCAGGAAATGAAAATGATTCAAAAACAATAAGTAATGTCTCGTAACTAGTATTCGTATTATTTTTTCTTAAGACACATAATTGTGACTAGTGATTTTTTCAATATGCATCTGCAGATGGCATTATTTTTAAAAAAATTCATTACATCCAAGTTATTGGAAGATAGTCAGTAATAATAAAAAGGCACTTGATCCTGTAGAATTGGCTCGCCCTGTATATTCGAAAATAATTTCCGGTTATAGACTTTTTTATTTAGTTTATTTATGAATATTTTTTAATTCCTAGCTATCATAGAATTCGAGCTATCAAAGCCCGATGCACCATTGCCCCACTTTGTATATCCAAATTAAAAAAAATTACTATTAACGCAGAAACATTCACGTCTGGCAACTGGATTTATATCAATATTATATTAAGTTACGTATGTTAAAACAGTACCAAACGCGAACAGATGATTTTTATTTTTACACTTTTAATGAGCTATTAATTTATAACGCAGCGGTAACGTAATTCCAGAAGTGGTCATTAGTGTTTTTTATTGTTAGATCTTAACTCTTTTTAACTTCTGGCACACGAACAAATTATTCAAAAATTCCTGCCACCAGCAGCTTTTTCTATTTGCTCACAAAGTTTAAATAACATTAAAAACATCAACCTTAAAAACGATGCACATATCTAAGCAAGTCAGTAAAGTTATTTAAATATGTCAAATGATGATCACCTACATATGTGTCATTAACAGACTTTAATTAAATTTTAGGCGTTTAAAAAACCCTTAATTTTTAATTAACTTCAAATTGTTGTTGCTGTCTCGCTACCCATTTCTGTCAGAATTAATTAATGATTCTACGTGATTGGAAACAAGCTATTATTAAAGTTTTCAAACTTCCTCAGAAATCAAATCCTCGACTCATCAGTTTGCAACAAAACACATCAAATACAATGTTCTCGATCGTTTAACGTAGATGAATGTGTCCAGCAAATAAAAATGATTTGGTTCCATAAATCTTTGTTTGTCAAGAGGTATTCGAAAGACTATCAACAGTTTAAAAATAAATAACTTGTGTTTCCGCTTACATCATCATTAAAAAACACTATTTTGGATATTTAGCAGATAACTTTCAAAGAGACCTCTCGGTTCTATCAATAGTTCTGTTAAAGAAATATGCACGTTTTCTTAGATGAATATTTAAAATGATAAACAAAGAGTTGCTCAATAGTATATTACGTAATGAATGTTGTAAGAAGCATATTACGCACGAATGGAAAAGTTACGCACAATGCCGCGTAGCGGCGCGCGAGTGCATATTTCCATGACTGCGTAATTGCTTTACAACTCGAATTATGTACTATACTTTACCTACGATCATATTTATTTATTTGTTTAGTAAAATTTGGATTTAGTTTACTAGTCAACAATATTATTTAACAAATATTATGTCAGTTTGGACAGCGTTTGAAAATTACGTAGGCGCATTTGTTTTTTTAAACCCCGCGTTAGCGATATAAGCCACCTATAATTGCATGTCCTGTGCGTTTTGCTTACCGTGCGATTTGTTTACAGTGCGTTTTGTTTACAATATGTAAAATTCAACTTACATAGGTGGCAGGTAGTGTGTTTTTTTACTATCTACAGTAGTGATCGTAGGTAAATATATTTACATCGATTTATCAAAATCTGCTTCTTAGTTTTTTCTAAATATTCTATGTTGAATCTATTGAATTGGGCGGACAAATATACGCCGGATATTTAATGTTTTTTAAATAAAACCAAATTATCAATTACAACAAAAGAAAATAAATATTTGTACTGGTTTTACATTAAATATTGAAAAATATACGAGATAACATACACAGAATATTTATATTACATCATTTTAATATAATTGTAAAAACGAGTAGAAGTTGCGGCTCGGCGTGGTCGACTTGCGAATACCGTGATTAAAATTTTACTCGGATGCGGCACAATTCACTGTGGCACGTGGTGTATACTCAATACCATTTTAATGTTTATACTACTATAGGTAGGCAATTCCCAGCGGTAACTTTCAATCATATATAAAAAAAATATTAATCATATTCTACATTTTGTGAAAGAAGTATGAAATTTTACACGGTTGTTCTTTAGAAGATTCTAAACTTATGATGCCTATTTTAAAGAATGGCGGACAGAAATTTCAAATTATATATCGATTTTGGTGCTTAATATTTTGACTCCGACACAAGAAGTTTACCATAAATCAGAACATATAGAGCTATTTGCACCGAGACCGGGAGTACCAGGGCCATCACAACTGAAGAAAAAAGAGCACGCCGTGAAATAATCACCCCAAAACTTGTTGCAGAGTCTGATAAATGTCGAATTAGTGATCGGGATCCCGTTTATATTTTATTCGCGATCGCGGAGGCATTTGGAAAAGATGTGCAGGACTTAGTAGTAAACAGATCCTCTATTCATCGCTCTAGAGAATGTCTGCGTAAAGAATGAGCTGGTAATCTTAAAAACAAAAAATAATCGATGTTACAAGCATGCGTGGTTCATTGGGATAGAAGAATGCTTCCGCACTGACAGGTAAAGAGACGGTTGACAGGCTTTCTGTTATTGTTATGTGGAGACTTTGAGCAAATACTTGTAGTACCTGCATTACAAACTGGAACCGTAAAGGAGCAGGCTTCCTTTATTTATGAAGTACTCGATGATTGAGGTCTCTTAGAATAATAAATAAAAAAGTGTAAGTTGTGATTTGCATAGTACCTAAATAATATTCTCTAATCATGATAAAAGCAAATAAATAAAAATAATTAATGGTAAAAAATAAATCAAGAATAAGTAATGAATGAATGTTTCTGTACTTTACTGATGAGAACTAACGAGTTCGAAAAAACTTGTACAACTTTTCTAGAGTTGAAATATAATGTAAGGTTCAATAATTCTTGTGAATGACTGAATTTCAATAAATAATTTAAGTATCTTCAATATATTTTTTTTTGCCTTAAAATGCCAGGAATCCTATCATGTAATTCAATACTTCGTCAGTATTAGCTAGAAAAGTAGTTGTTTTGATGGGTTTTCCAATAATGAGTGTTTTAAAGTGTTTTCCTACGTAGTATATTAGCATGACCCGATTAAGGTACCAATATACAGAAAGTAGATAATTTCATATTAAATAAAAAAGGTGTGAATTACTAAATGTAAATTAATGATTTAAGTGATTCCAATATTTTTTTTTTCTTTAAAATGCTAAGAATCCTTTCATGTAATTCAATACTTCGTCAGTATTAGCTAGAAGAGTAGTTGTTTTGATTGGTTTTCCAATAATGAGTGTTTTAAAGTATTTACCTAACTAGTATATTAGCGTGCCCAGATTAGGGCAACAATATACAGAAAGTAAGTATTTTCATAATAAATAAAAAAGTGTGAGTTGTGATTTGCATAATACCTAAATAATATTCTCTAATTAGTATACTATAATTGTAATGATCCACCAGCTGTAACAACTGCCATGAATTTATAGAACTCACTCACACCATTAGATATCTAGGAATACATATAGACAGATTTTTAAAATGGGGCGCTCATACAGATATTCTAACGGGTAAACTGAGGAGGCTATTACACAAATTTTATCAACTGAAACAAATTCTAAAAATAAAACAGCTAATCAACATTTATAAAGCCTTGGTGGAATCACTATTGACATATGGTATAATAATATGGGGTGGGGCCTACGAAACTGCACACTTGTAAGAAATAAGTTTATTATTTACATTCAAGGAAGACTAATTCCTATTAGTTATTATTCTGAGTAATTAAAGTGCAGACTGATTATAAATTTGTATTTAATTAGGGTGGAAGGGCCGGTTATGGCCACTTTTAGCAAATTCTGAACTTGACAAATTCATATACCGAATAATACTTATTAAATACCTTTGCAAAAATTGACAAACCTCTCCAGGACTATGATCAATTAACATACTTAAAGGTCATTTTTATAACTTATGCAGGAAATAAGGAAATAAAACATGAAAATGAGATTTCACCACTTAGGACCATAATATCCCTAGTTATGGGCATAGCTTTTCCCTACTTATGGCCACTAACAGAAACCAACAAATTGATATAAGTTAATGCCATTAGATATATGAAACGAATAAATGAAATAAATTGAAAAAATATTCAAAGGTGAAACTTAACTGCCTACATAGCTAAATATTGTATTTAAGCACAAACAGAAATATAAACTTAAAAGTTAAACATACGAAATAACATCATTAATAGGCAAATAGGTACCGGAAAATTATTATTTAAATTATTATTATTGAATATTTTCTAAAGAAAAATCGACTGGGAATTCGACTTTACCTCTACGGTTGGTTCGGGTAGGAGAGACACAATATCTTGATTTGAAGTTAGAATCGTCAATTTCAGGAAATTTGAAAGCTGAAGTTTTTACAAATTTCCCGATTAATTTTCTTGCAAATTTTATAAAGCATTCATTCATTGGCGAAAATTCTTTAATTTGACCCATATAATGTTTTTTAATGTAAGTCTTTTTTGTGGCGAATTTGACAAGTACCCAATTTCCAACTTGTTTATTTATAATGTCTTTTGAGAATTTTTGAATGTCCATTTCCTCTTCTTGTTCTCTCATTAACAATTCCTGCATTATTTCATTATCGCTTTCATGTAAGCTGTATGTTTCACATTCATCGGAGGAATCGCCATCGACAAATTTCGTTGCTTTCTTTGCAATTCTCTTCTTTTCTTGCAGATGTTTGTATCCAATGTTTGAAGAATGCTTACTTTCTTTTTCTTTCTTCTTTAGTTCCCTCTCCATCTTATATGTTTCTCTTTTAGTTCTTGCTGTTCTTTATTTTGTTGATCTTTTAATTCGTTGTACTGAACTCACTTGTCAGAGGTAATTACACTTGGAGTGTATTCTTTTTTTCTTTTGCCAGCGGTAACTTTCTGATGCGGCCACAGAATAACATCATTAAATATTTCTGAAAAACACTGCTTAGGTGTAACGGCAATAGATGATGTTGAAGGCGTGGCAGCAACGTCTTCCTCATTGTGGCTCTTTTGGTGTAAATTCAGTAAAAATTGAAGCCTGATTTTGTAATAATTCAGGAGGAGAAGTAACGTGAAGAGGAAAATCCCTGGGAGTGTCAGTGCCTTCATTACTGGTTCCTACATTAGTACCCTTCTGCATTAGTACCCTCATCAGTCTCTTTAGTTACCTGGAGCCAGAAGTCAAATATTTCAGTCCCAGTCATAATCGTTAAGTTTGACATCTTTAAACTGTGCTAGGACATTTTAATCGATTTTGCTTTCAATATATTTTAGATGATGTCTCATCTCATGAACATTTACATTATTGATTGTTAAAGTGCCTCTAATAATAACTTTTGAATAGTCAACGTTATTGGCATCAAAAGTATGCTTTAAATCCGAACTTGATATTTTTGGGCTTAGCAGAATCATTTATGAGCTCTGATAATATTACTGGCACATGTTCTTTGGAAATTTCTTTTCCATCATGATCAATCCGCCATTTACAAACAGTTTTCTGTCCCATTTTTTTGAAGGGTTCAAACACAGCCACATCAAGCGGCTGGAGAATGTGGGATGAATTTGGGTGGAGTGCTATCAGTATTAATTGATTTTCTCGACCGAATCAGCTTAGTTCTAGAGTTATATGTAAGCAATATCCGTCTAGAAAAATAATGACTGGAAAAAAACGCGACAGATTTTTCTTTTAAGGACACAAAGATATTTGTAAAATATTCAAAAAACTTTCTAACGTCATTCACCCATTTTCAGTTTTACTAATGCCCCAGCCGGATGGAGCTGTTGCAACTAAGGCTGCCGGAAGACGTTCGTATTTGTACAATGTAAGTATTGGGGCAACCTGTCCACTTGCAGATTACATAATTCATTGTATACAGTTTGTCCTTTAGGTCCAATAATAGACCCTCTTTTTGATGCCAAGTAGAAACAGGTTTCGTCCATGTTGAAAATCCTACCGGGATTATTCAATATTTCAACAGTCTCTTCTAATAATAATGAAACCTCAGAAAACCAGTTTCTTATTTTTGTTATGGAGGTACGTACAGAGCTGGAGGTACGAGCTCTGTGTACATATTCAGCGTGTTTTTAGGCTAATACTGAATATAGTAAAAAAACGTAGTACCATTTTTTTCCCGGTCTATTATTGATAAAGGGTGTTTCAATGGTGGATTTTTCTATCTTCTTAACGGAATCGAGAAGCCCTTCTTTATTAATGGGAAATCCCATTTTTGCGCATTTTAACAGCTAGTCGACCAACAACTCTTCATTTCTTTTCTCCAAAATTGATTCGGTTCCGCATTGTTGTGATGACTCAATGGGGTCATCTCTCATATTTTTCTTATTTCAAATTATGAAATTTCGTAAAAAAATAGATCACAAGATCAAATTCTAAACTCATATGCCCACTCCGTTCCTTCGGTGTAAAAATATCTAATTACACCTACAATTTAGCGTACACTCCTTACAACATTATTTCAGTGTTTATATAATAGATATTTGCGGATTATATATGAAATTGTTTAACGATATTTTTCAACTTAAAACTCACACAAATTACACATGAGTTAGGAAACGAGCCCTTTAAATAAAATATTTGAATTTATTGAAATGCAAGGAAAATAATTGAAATATTTTGCTTATGTCAATGAACATATATGCATTGTGAAATGTGAAGTGTGCATTTTAGGGCATTGCAACGCACAGTGGCTGCATTTCGAAGCAATGCAATATTTCGCGGATGCATTTCACGTGAATTTCAATGCTTTGCAGATGCATTTTTGTGCATTGCCATGTCTCAGCGATGAATTGCAATACTTAATAATGCATTTTGGTGTATTTAAATACTTCAGCAATGCATTGGGGTGAATTGTTATGTGCAATATGTGCATTGAAATGCACTTTAGTGTACAAATTCTGGCCAGTGGTTTACCCCTCAGAGATTCCCGTTCGAGGAAGAATCATTAAGTGGTGAAGGTACGAAACGAACAGAAATAAAAATAAATCATACATTCTGTGGAAGAGAAATGTTAAACATTTTGTTTTCTAAAAGATTTCAGATAAATCATGATTTCCTTCAAACACATTCTTCATCTTGGCCCAACAATGGCAGCTTTAGCAATGGGTTGGATATTGTTAAAAATATCCGTGTTGTTAATGACGCTGCAGAGAGGGGTGTTAAGTTAATGGCAGACTACAATAGTCTATTGAGAAAAAATGAAGAACAGGAACAGTGTGTCTTGTAAATTGTAAAAGAGTATAGAACGCGGTTTCCCGACTTGAAGAAAGAGATCTTATCCCAAAAATTATAATGATTTATTGTGTACTTATCGTGAATAAAATGTTATCAAACATATCTTTAATTTTTCTTCATTAAAAATCTTCTTGTCAGTGCCAACTTTACAAACAAAACTTATCGCATTTTATTAGAATTTACTCAAAATTAGAGATTGGGCAGCACAAAATTCAAAGAATTCAAAATTCTTTATTCTCAAAGACAAACATTTGTAAAGAAACGTCAAAATTTTAGACCTACATTACATCAAATAAAATGCTGGTGAAGTGTTCAATCAATTAAAATACTCTGCAGTATTGTATATGCATTTATCAAGCAAAAATGTCTTAATTTTTTTTAATATATATTCCTTGTCTAGAGATTTTATAGTATTTGGAAGCCAATTAAATATTTTTGCACCTATACGGCTGGGAGCTTTAAAGGTGATATTTACTCTAGGAAATGGTATATGTAAATCATTTGTTTGGCAGTATTTACCTGATGATAAGTACTATTAGTCAAAAACTTATCTTTATTGTTGAAGACAAATAAACGAATTTCGAAAATATATAAACCATATAATGTCAGTATTTTAAAGTTCTTAAAAATATCTTTGCATGTGTGAGTGCTCGATACGCCAGCGATACACCGCAATATTCGTTTTTGTGCTACAAACACGTCATGTGACGGGGTTGAGGAGGTTGAGTCCCCAAAAGCAGATACACGGGTTTTAAATTTGTAAATAAAAAATAAATGGAGGATAATTTTGAAGATAGGCACGTTTTCCCATTATCCTATTGAGCCCAAATTTTGCAAGAAACATTTTTTTACTAATTGGAATCAATCTAGGGTTGGGGCTAAAAAAAGTCGAAAAATAAAAACCACCTTAATGCAATAGATTAGAGAGAACCCAATTGAAATAAAACATGAATAATCGAATACCTTAACATTTTACTCAAAAATTATAATGAAACAGTTTATATAACATATAATAGTTTTCAAACCTTTTGTAATCATCCTATATGACAGATATGGCTCAGTTTCAATAGCATATCTTCTACCATGCTTCCTTACATGCTTCTTTGAAATAACAATTTTAGGTCTAACATCAGTTACCACGTTTAATGAGTATTAGCAGAGGACAATGATGCACTGCAACTTTTATTCATTAAAAATACCTTAATGACATCTTAATGTATGGTTGATATACCATATGAGCTTAAACGTGAGAGATACACTATATTGCAGTTTCGATATCTTGTATATTCCTTTTGTATGTCCTCGTGTTTTCTTAATATAATAATATCTTGCTCCAAAATGATAACAAAACATAGTTTATATAAAATATGATAATTTGTACTCCTCTGGCGATCACCCTGTGTGACGGTTGTGTCCCAATTGCAATAGAGACTACGCTATTTTACATATGTTCATTTGAAATAAATATTTTAAGCGTAATGGCGATTTTCACGTTTAATAACTATTCTCAGTAGACTGCAAATGTACCACAAAGCAACTCCAAGCATACCGATTTGGATCTCGAAATTTGCACAATAATTTACTTTTGTTGAGTTTTACTTTTTAATTAATAATACATACTCAGCTCGGAGATAATGTTAATGAGATCTCATTCCCAAAGCCGAATTAGATGACACAGATATCATTTACTCCAAATATACCTCATTAAAAAACTTATACACTACCTTTGATGACATTATAGTTTCAATGTGGTTTGAATATAATTTCAGATACCTACTAAGCAATGGAAACTTTGCGTGACAGGATGCTATACTCTGTCTGGAAAGGGGAGAGAATAATAAATCACTCATACAAATACCGATCATGAAAATGACACCGAAAGATTATAAGGTATACATTAGTAAAAATTCATTCCTTGGTACCTTATGGCTAAGAACTTACAAAGTAAATCTATTTTATAATAAATAAACATGTGTTGTTTAATTTTTCCAATTATTTCCAGTTTTTAGTCTTGCTTCCAATAACCCCCTAACATGGATATGATGTTTAAATTAAATGCCGGATTATGAAAATTTGTTACGAGAGATAACTGAGAGAAATTAAAAATACGGCTATGGAGTTTTTAAAATCCAAGCTGGTAGTAATTTATCCAAAAGCTATCATAGTATTCCAATTGTAAGCCACTATAAATATCTAGGTATGATCCTGAATGATATGGAGAAAGCACATTAAATATATAAAAGTTAAATGTATAAATATGTTAAAATCTTTATCCAAAAGTGAGTAAAGTTCAGATGCAATGATTTCACTAATGTTTTGTAGGTCCTATATACGATTTGTGAGTGTTTTATATGGATCAGCATCTAGTATAAGTCTTCTAATTCTGGATCGCATCCAGGAGGAATCAATTCAGATATGCCTTGGTATAATGAAGTCATCACCATGTGATGTCATTCTAAATGAGTCATAAGAACCTGCTTCAGCTTTACGCAGACAATTTTTGGCTAATAAAATGATAGTAAAATTAGTTTTCATAATACAAGCGGGAATATCATAAATAATATGTATATTCTTGATACTCAAAATCTCAGAAACAGGTACTGAATACTTAAAAATAGTCTCCCTTTAGTAGATGCTTTTATTAAGAGTAATTTGTGAATTCATAAAAGTCATAGAAAACTGTCATAGGGCCCAGGGCCCAAAGACCCAAAAAAACTTAAAAATTTTATTAACATAAATTATCGCTTATTTTATATGGTTTCAACTTCCTAATAATCTAGCCAATATATATAGTTGTAAATTAAAATATAACTTTCATCTTCTTATTAACCGGCCATCAGCCAAATAATAATAGGATATCCTTGCCTGACGGCACACATAAACAAACATTAATTTCATAAGAGCTCCACGATGTTGACAGTACGACTGCTGTCAAGAAAAAATGACTGAACGTCACTCACTGTCAGTCGAATCCAGGCAGCGCTCATGTGTGGACGTAATTAGTACATTTAGCTTTTGCATTAAAACTTTATTATTATTCTCGCTGCCTTTCTCAAGTTTAGACTATTTGCACTTAAAATTAAATTATTTCTTTTACAAAATTAGGGAAGTAAGGTACTCTCGAGATTTGGTGTGTTACAAAAGCACACACCAAATCATTTCAAATAAAGAAATCGTTAAGATACTGACACGGCTGTAGCCTTTTACAATATTGGCCCAGGTGCCTACGGGCGAAGCAGAGGATAATGTGAGGAAGAAGAGGACATCAAAGAGGAATCGTATGCTCACACCCAGCAGACCTAGCCATCCAATCCAAACCCAAGTGCCCAGTGTTCCTCGTCCTCCAGTGCCTGAACCCTGACCTAGACACTTCCAACGCCGTCCTAATTTCTATTCCAAACACCGCCATCCCAACGTCAATTACCAGTTCCAGTCCCAGTAGTGTCCGCTTCCGAGGTCACCCAATTAATCCAAACCTCTCTTTCCTCAGGTCCAAGCCTCACCCTCTCGAGGGTGAGGCGGTGATTCCTTCTGGGGCTCACCAATAACCACGTCCTGGTTATCAGTGTCCTGGTGGGAAGCGTACCACGTCGGGTGTAAATGCGGTGAACAAGGGCGAGAACCTTTGAGACTGGCTTGTAAGCCATTGGGGTCCTCAGCCGAGTTCACTAAGACCGGGTATTGTGCGACAGACGAGGTAGAGTCAGACGGTAGGGAAAGATCAAATTTAGTTAGTTAGGGACCGACAGCCGGACGTACCATCGCACGCGGCCTTCAGCCGCAGGGCGTCCGTGACAGGACTTAGTTTCTTCCATTTTGTCGGCACAGCCGTTTCTAGGCCCGGCTGTGTCACCACAAGCAACATCTCATCTCAGGTATCTCAACGACGCTCCATGGACCGCTCAATGGAATACTCAACGACTACACTACCCCCACATCCATGGGAGGAACTACTAGCTACACCACTGCAGACAAGTACAGAATTTATGGTGCCCAACGGAACCAACCCGTTGGTACCTAACCATGTCAACAACCCATTTTCCCCTAGACCTGAGCCTCACTCAGGGCTATGGACACTGCCACCAGTGGGCATAGTACGCTTGGGCAGGCCCCAAGACCAGCACGTCCCCCAGCCTCCGGCGTCGCTTCACGACGTCGCCGGGGACGTTCCAGGCCTTGCCGGGCCCAGCCCACGTGGACAAAAACCCCATTTTTGGTCTTGATTATGCGTATTGATGTTTAAGACAACAGTAGTATCCCCTCTTGTTTCGACATTCCATCGATTAATAAATATCTTATGAAATACATCTTAAACATATATAATAAAGAGTAGAGATTTATATCGACGGATCAAAAATATATGGTTGATTAGGCTGCACATTCTATGTTTTAGACAAAACCAAACATATAAATTTCATCTTAACGATTCCTGCTCAGTCTATACAGCTGAGAGCTTTGCTATACAGCGTACCTTGATTTGGAAAAAAAAATTGAAAATGGAAGATATAATTATTATTTTCGATATTCGAAATCTGTTTTGCAAGCTGTCAACAACTTTAGTTAAAAAAATTACAAGAATGCTATAACATGCAATATTAAAATACTGTTAATAACCTATGTTAAAATCAGGTATCATTAACATTTATCTAGGCATAGGGCCATTTTGGAATAACAAGGAATAACATTGTAGATCAGGCACCATTATCCCCAGCACAAAATGACTGGTCTCAATTTCTTGACTCAACATCTATTAACTTTCCTTCAGAATGAACAGAGACTTAGTAATAAATCCTGTAAATTTAGTGGATAAATTAATTAGGAAGTGCAGATTCAAAGTAACCTTTTGGAACTCCTCGACATTTCAAACCGAAAGGAATTCAAAATTGGTGTTCCATATGAACCCAGGTTTATCCGTAGTCTAAGCAGGACTGTTTAAAACTTACTTATTCCTTCATAGGGAAATAAATTGCAGAAACTTTTAGGCAAAGAATAAAATCGAATCAAATGGTTTACGAAATTAGTTTTGAGGATTGTCATTTGAAGTATATTGGACAAACAAAACGCCCAATCAAGGAACATATGGCACTGGGAAAACTGAAAAGTCTACTGTTGCCCGACATGCCTTTGATAACGATCATAGAAAAGATATCAGTAACTTAAAATTAATTAGAAATTTAACAGATGATAGAGAAAGGCATATCCCAAGTAGTCTGCTTTATTTATTATTAGGCCACGGTTCCTCGAATCGAGACAGAGCTTAGGTGAGGATGACAAGATTGGTTGAGTACATTCAACTATGATATTATTTCAGTATAAATATCGGAATAATCCATTCCGAATCTACCGCTACTAACTTAACCTGTGTTACAATTTATCTGTCTGAATTTTTTAACTCTAGGGAACAGGTGGATATCATTTTTACCAACTTCTCAACAGCTTTTGAAAAATTGAACCATGATATATTTCTGTATAAGTTTAAAAAATGTGGTTTCTTAAATAATTGTATAGAATTCTTTCCAGCTACTTATTACATAGGCGATAATTCGTTCAGTACCAAGGCTTTCAATTCTGTTACCTTCACATTATCTTCCGGGGTTCAACAGGAATCTATCCTGGGTTCCCTATTTTTTATTACCATTATTAATGACATCAACCTGGAGCTCAATTGTGAACTGTATGCCGGTGCGATGATGTAAAAATATTTAAAAACATACATTCAATCTTTGAATGCGATATGCTTCAATTCAACCCTAACAAACTTGGTGCCTTCTAAATAAAATACTGTTAAATGTAGGAAAGTGTAATGTCATATCGTTTGCCAGACAAAAATCAACAACTGAGTTCAACTTTCAACTAGACAACACAGCATTAACTCGCTTAACATCAGTAAAAGATCTAGGAGTTATTTTTGACAGCTTATTTTTATTGAAGAAATAGATTTATTAGTTTCATCCTCATTTCAGTTATTAGATTTCATTATTAGAAATTCTCGCGGTTTCTCTGAGAGTTCAACTCATATGACATTATTTAGTGTTCAAAACTCGAATAAGCAAGATTGGTTTTGGAGTCCATGTTGTGAAATTCATATTGCCAGTATTGAAAATACACAGAAAATTTTTAAAATATTTAGCATTTATTAAACAGAAAGTTTTTAAAATATTTAGCATTTATTAAATAAGTCTGTGAGGTTTTGTTGTCGGGCAGATGGGGGTCATTTCCCAAGTAATTTTTCTCGCCCAATCTGAATCTGGCCTCAGAATTGGCCCATCACGTTAGGATTTTGAAATATTTGAGGTTAAGTACTTAAAAAAATGGCTTTTTTGGCAACTTTTGAGGTAATGTATAGGATTCACCTACGATGTTTCCTCGCAAAGTTATAGCCATTTTAAGATGACATGAATTTGCAGGTGACCTTTTCAAAGCTTATTTTAAAGAGGAAGAATGGTACTAAATGACGTATTTATTAGAAATAAGCTGAAAAAATTTAAATCCTATACATTACCTCAAAAGTGGCCAAAAAAGTCATTTTTTTAAGTACTTAACCTGAAATATTTCAAAATCCTGACGTGATGGGTTAAATCTGAGGCCAGATTCGAATTCAACGCGAAAAATTACTCAGCTGCCCAACAATATTCATTATTCGCTAACCCAACCAAGAAACCTAACTTAAAACTATTCAAATCCCCCAATTCTAGCTTTATTCGCAGACCTGTGTTATCGATCACATTTATCCAGCTGTTGGCCTTCAACATAATTTGTTATTAAATCGCTTAAATTTCACAAGCCTACAAGAACTAAAAGATCTTTTTTTATTCCCTTATGTAAATTTGCTGTTTTCTGTACAGTCTGTAGAATGGATAAGTAGGAAATTCCAGTTAACTGAACGGATATATTTCATATCAGTTCTAGGATGGATATGAAATGAAACCGACCAATCACAGTTCGTGTATTAAGTACATAGACAACTATTAGTTTTAAAATCAAATTAGTGCGTAAGCTGTCAAAGTAACTGTCAGTATATACTGTCAGTGTGTATTTGTGTAATATATTAATGTTTAATAAATTTTGTAGCTGGTCGTAGAAAAAGTATTCTGTACAACTCGAGTGGATTATCCATATCGCACTCAAAAGATTTGAAGCACTCAGCCTACGGCGTCGTGCTCAAACTTCTTTATCGTGCGATATGGATATCATATCCACTCTTGTTGCACAAACTACTATAACAGAGTAGTATTTCAAGTTATTAAACAATAAGATTAGCCACTTATTGGAAAAAAATAAATTTCATGTCTCTTCAATACCAACTTAAACCACGTCATTAATATATTTAAAAAGATCCCGAACAAATGTTTTAAAATGTTCACCTGTATATGAAATGTACAGAAATTTGAACAGAGTAGAGCACAATATAGACATTTCTTTCTGTACCATCAATAAAATAAAGTCTAAGTGGAATAAATTAGAGGAAGTAGTTAGGTATATTAGTTTTGTATATACAGTGTGTCCCCGGATGGAGTATCACACTCTCGTAAACTTTCTTATTTTTGATTTGCCGAGAAAAATTCATTTTACTTTCACATCCAGTGGAAGTATAGTAACGACAAAAAAAATCGTTGAAAATTTTTATTGTTGAAATAGGCTTAAAATATCATGAAACGTCGAGATTTTAAGTTTGAGCGAAAAAAAATTTCTGTCGTTCTTTAGGTTTGTCTGTAATTTTTCTTGTGCGCACGATTACTCTGGAAGATATTGACTTGAAATTTGGTATACGTATGTACTTTAATGGAATCTGGAACTAGATTATATTTTCATCTTATTCCGTCGAAGGGTTGGGGGGTAAATTGGGGGTAAATAGGTAAATCAAGCAAATAAGAGGCCATACAATTGTTATTTAATATATACAAGAGAAGCTAAGGTCTCAAAAAATTTTTTGGCATTAGTCACCCCCATTACCACTCTCACCCATTATTAAAGGGGATGAAAAAAAATGTGATTTAGTGCGTGTACAAGAGCCAAAAAGCTCAAAATTTTTTTTTTCATCCACCCCCACTACCACCCCCACTCCACTACCGATGTGAGATATCATTTTATGAGTTTTTGGGGTGGACGATTTCAAATATTATATTATTAAAGTTCCATGAACAATTATTTCCACATACAAAATTTTTTCGTTGTGAGAGATTTGAATAGAAAATCATGATGTGGAAGTAGTGATTCCTTGGGCAGCGGTTTTTTATAAAAAATTTTGCTAGTCTGAGGAAGTCATAAACAGTTGTCAAACCTAAGATAAATTATACAGGGTATTCTAAAAATTAGAAAATGTGAAATGAATTTTTAGTACAGTACCTAGAGGTAAGAAATATGCAAAATATCGGAATAATGTCATATTGAACGGATTTCGTTCATTTTTGGCAGTATAATAGTAAATGCTTCACAGAAAAGTTTCTATATTGTGCGGGGGCTTGCTAATTTATAGGGGGGTGGATGCCACCCCCTTCAAAATATGAAGATTTAACCTGAAACACTTAGATAAAATGTGCCTCCTTACTGAGATACAGGGTGTTAATTTTTTTTTTTTGCAATATCTCAACTACCTCTTAACCGATCTTCTCCCAATTTGGTAAGGAAACATTTTTTAAGCTAAGAAATGTAGTGGCAGTTTTGACTAAAAAATCTCCTGCAGGAGTAATTTCTACGTAAAAAAGGCACACTTGATAGAACTTGATAATTTAAAACCGTTTTCGAGAAAACTGCCTCATAGATCTCAAAAATTCTTTGAAAACAAACCCAATTTGAAAGGGGAAAATTGTATTTATTGAAAAGTGTGCTTTGGTGACGTCTTAGTTCTATCAAAATGTCAAACTAATGAAATTATACGTAAATGACAGAACTAAAACGTCACCAAAGCACACTTTTCAATATATACAATTTTTCCTCTTCAAATTGGGCTTACTTTCAAAGAATTTTTGAGATCAATGCCGCAGTTTCCTCGAAAACGGTTGGAATTATCATGTTTTATCAATTGTACTTTTTTTACGAAAAAGTGACTCTTGCATGAGATTTTCTAGACAAAAGTGCCACTACGTTTCGTAAAAAAAAAGCCGCTGCCAAGGAATCACTACTCCCACATCCAGATTTTCTAGCTAAGTCACCCAAAATTTTGTGTGTGGTTATAATTGTTTATGGAATTTAAATAATATAATATTTGAAATCCTCTACCCCAAAAACCCATAAAACGATACCCCACATCGGTAGTGGGGTGGGGTGGTGATAGGGGGTGGATGAAGTAAAAAAATATTTTGAGGTTTCTGGTTCTTGTACACACACGAAATCATATTTTTTTTCATTCCCTTTAATAATGGGGTGGGGATGGTAATGGGGGTGGCTAATGCCAAACAGTTTTTTGAGACTTAGCTTCTCTTGTAAATACTAAATACCAATTTTATGAACTGCTTGATTTACCTATTTACCCCAAATTTACCCCATTTTATCCCCGATAGAACAAGACGAAAATACAATCTAGTTCTAAATCTCGTTAAAGTACCAAACTTCAAGTCAATATCTCAAACGGTTCCAGAGTAAACGTGCGCATAAAAAAAGTTACAGACAGACAGAAACTTTTTTCGCTCAAACTTAAAATCTCGAATGATGACATTCTAAGCCTATTTGAACAATAAAAATTTTTAAATTTTTTTTCATCGTTACTATATTTCCACTGGATGTGGAAGTGAAAGATAAAAAATATTCATCATCAGATATAGCTCACGAGGCGCCCTTCACGGGCTAGCGTGATGTAATACATAAATTATTGTTTCTTAGCTTAGAAAATGTTTCCTTACTAAATTGGTAGAAGATCGGTCAAGAGGTAGTTGAGATATTGCAAAAAAAATTAAAAAAAACTTTGACATCCTGTATCTCAGTAAGGAGGTACATTTTATCTAAGTGTTTCAGGTTAAATCTTCATATTTTGCCCAAAATGATAGTGAGGCGCTTATAAGAGAATGGTCGGTAATGCAGTTTCTCGTTTTTTAAACTATCTTCCACATTTAAAAAAAAAATGAAAATAATTTGAGAATAGGCCTTGATAAATGAGTAATTTACGATGAAAAATTCAGAGTGGCCGTCTTTCTTAAAGTGCCAAAAGATTGTATGCAAAAATTTGCAATTTTTTTTGCATACGAAATTTGCATTATGAAAAAACATTGGGTAAATAGTCCAACATGTAAGTAACAACTGTGAATTTTTTCGGATTTTTTCGTACAACGGTATCCGAGAAAATTTTAAAAAACGAAAATCAAAAAAAAACACACCACTCCTTCAATATGACGGCTGCAGTCTTGAAATTTTGGGAAAATCATATTTAGGGTAAGCTCTTTCAAATAGTTGATAACAAATAAAATTTTGTTTGGGGGCAGATTTTACATGCTTATCCTGCTATGCCCTTTCTTTTAATTTTCTGTAATTTGAATCTTCTATGACCGATAGAAACTTTTGAAGACAATCCAACTTCACACACATATACAATATACACTCAGCTGTTGTAGTACGGGTATTCCGAGTAAACTTTTTCTAAAAATAGAAATAACTCATATAAAATATAAATAAATATTTTTCTTGTTTAAATAGCTGAAATGAAAACTAAATTAAATAAGTGCTAAACCATGAACATACGCTAGGTAACCGCGAACAGACTGGAGACAGGTAATCTGACTTTATTTTGTATGTTATAAATCATAATACATAACATATAATTACTTATAGCCACTGACCACTTTTTAGAGGATTTGGATCTTTAATGAATTTTAATGACTCTCACTCTTTTCCAGAGAGAGTATAGAGTGTGATTCTTAAGTGACAACATAACAAACGATACAACACTAGACGCCTTTTTATTATATATCCATGTTAAGTGTCGTTGGCGTAAATTAATTGGTCTTCGGATTTAACGCCTCTCAACTTTTTTCTGAGTGGCTACCCAAAAAGTAAAGTTTTCATGACACGTTCTAATGACACCGAGGGCGTGACGAAACGCGTTAAAGATAAATTAAACGATTTTGACGAAAATGTGAGACGAATGTTATACCACAGTGTAGGCTGAACATTTATTGAATTAAAAATGAAAATTGTTTTTATCTATTAATTTGTTTGAAGTTGAAATTTTTTATTGGTTAAACAATTCAGGATTATTTAAATATTTGATTATTACTATATCTTGGAATCTAAGCCTCCTAAGGACACTTACTGAATAAAATTTTTATAATTTAAAGTATTCAGCGCTTAAACCTGTAATATGCTTAACTAGGCATATTAATAATATTATTAATAATAAAATAATGCGTTGACCTTTTATTAAACATATTTTATTAATTGATTCCTCACATATCCATAACAACTATCATGTTACTAGAACTATTACACTACAAAACCCTTTGTAAATTGTAGGGCTGAAGCAAGTTGCTTCTTAATACCTAATAAACCGTTATGCGACACATTCCGTTGCTGCAATTGTTCTGGTGTTAATACTCTAGGGTTTCGCCTGAACTGCTTGAAGTATCATTTTCCTACCGTCTAATTGTTGTTAAATCGCGTTCCAGACAGTCTTCCAGCTTCTACATTTATATCATTAGCGAGCCCGTAAATAAAATACGTATCTACCAATATTTCAGAATAGTAAATCATTTTTAAATATAAATCGACAATTCAGGCCAATAAAGTCATAAGCACGCTAATAACTAAACACCGCTTGACAGATTCCTACTTGTTTTAGTAAGGTAAAATTTATTGGCGAATTTAATCCAACAATAAGTGAATAGTATTTCACTTTACAAATTTTCTACCGGCAAAAGCTATGCCACAAATTTAGGAGATATTTTTTTACTTCCCTCGCTTACCGAAGGACATTGTAATCGTAATCCAAGATTGCTTAACATTTTCACATAGTGGATTGTGTAGATTACTAAAATTAAGGTTTTTCCAATTCCATCTGTCTGTCTGTCGGCTTTGTATTTCTCTCCATCTCTCTTTCTGTTGGTGCTATATCTACAAAACTACTTGGTGGAGATAAATAATATTGGGTAGATGGTTGACGCTATTACCAACGAGGAAACGGGATCATGGTGTGCTACAACCAAATTTAAATCAAAGTTGATGCCACTCGGAATTTTTTTAATTTTTCACATTCTTGGATGTACATAGAACCAATTTCCACGATATTTAAAATCATTCATAGCAGAAAATTTTTTTACAAGTATTTTACTTTTTTTGTTTAATGGCACAGCCACACACAAAAAGTGGTCTGGCCTGCGGATCAGATCAGTAAAACTTTATGTATCTGGATCAGACCAGTGTGTCTTTATGTATTTGGAGCATTTTTTTGGTAGGGTGTTTTTTGTGGTAAGAGGTGAAAAACGAGCCAATCTGATAATTCTGACTTTGGATTAGGTTTCAGCGGGTCCAAATACATAAGGATACACTAGTCTAGCCTGCAGGGCAGGCCACTTTTTCTTGCGTGGCTGTGTCAATAAACAAAAAAGTAAAATACTTTAAAAAAACAAAATCTGCGATAAATGATTTTAAATATCATGGAAATTGGTTCTATATAATACATCCAAGAATGTGTAAAAGAAAAAAATTCGAGTGGCATCAACTTTGATTTAAATTTGGTTGTAACACATCGTACTTTTAATGAAAAGTGTACAGGGTAGACAATCTGAGAAAATTATTAATGAAAGAAATGTGATGGAGGATCATATTTGGCACGTATATAACGCAACTATTACGGAAAAGATCTGGTATACTTTTAGTAAACAATATACAGGATGATCACTCTAAAAAACAATTAATTAAGAAGACGGTGGAAAACAGTATTTGGAATGTAGGTACTATTGTCAGGAAGAAAAATACTGTAATACTTTAATTTTTAAGGAAATATACAAGCTGATCATTCTACAGAAAAGATAATTAATAAATAATAGATTCCAAAGAAAGAGGGAAGTTTTATACAAATATTTTCACAGATTGGTATTCAAAATTAAATTTACATTGAAAAAATGAAAAAAATATATATGTTCTTTCAATGTTGTCATAATTATTGGCGAAAATGTAAACAGTATACTCCATATCTACGCTACTGGTAAAAGTTGTGCACTAATTTTTTAACACGCTCCTATTAACTTGATCTGTAACATTGTATGCGAATCCTACAACTTACTTTTCACCCGCTTCTAATTGTCGTATCGGTGTATCACCCGCACAGTGGTGCTTTTCTAGAAAACAGGAAAACAGAGGTCAAAAATCGGCAACCTAGCTAATTTTCGATAAAAATATAGGAAACTTGGTAGAGTTAAGTATTTGGATATGCTAAGTTCAGTTTTGCTGCCGAATTTTTTTTTTCAATATGCCGGCTTCAAAATTTGGGTCAGAAAGTACTCCTGATGTACAATCCTAGGGTTTTTGAGGTTACTGATTTCAAACTTCAAAATTCCAAAAGCCAAAAATTGATTCTTCGAATCGAATCGAGTAAAATAAGGGTTGAAAGAGGCGTGAAAATGAAAATACGTAATTTTCATTCTAAACTTATATTTCTAGGGGTTTTTGAGGTTGAAGCCAAAAAATCATTCTTAGGGTGCATATCGAGTAAAATGGGGGTTCAAAGGGGTGAAAAATGAAAATTTGACAAAATAGGGAATTTTCATTCCAAAAGTATATTTCTAGGGATTTTTGAGGTTGCTATTTCAAATTTCAACATGCTAAAAGCCTAGAATTTATTCTTAAGTTGAAAATAGAGTAAATTAGTGGTTGAAAGGGGTGTAGAAATAAAAAGTTGAAGAAATACGTAATTTAGATTCTGAATTATATTTTTAGGGGTTTTAAACTTGTTGAACAAGTTCGAATCCGATCTCAGAAAAGCCCACATGCCCTCAAAATTTTGAGCCTTTAGCGAGTAAACAACCCTAAAATAAGGTAAATCATCCCTGATTTGTGCTTACAATAAATACGTGCAAAAAGTAGTTAACAAGCGCAAAAGTATTGTATTTAAATATAGATTTTTGATATATGGCAACGGATTTTCTACTCAGAGGTGGTTAAGCAACCTAAATAGAGGAAAACCACAATAATATAAAAATAAAGTTCATGAGAGGGGTTAAAGTCACTGTAGTTTCTGTTCAAAAATTTATAAGAACTTCCACATTTTCCATATTTTAATGATAATTATGTAGTTTATTTTTATATAAGGGTAGCTTCTACACTCATATGTACTTTATAAAAAGGGTGAACTTTAAGGGCCGGTTTATCAGTGCGCGGTTAAATGTTCCTGTTACATAGCTGCCAGTCAACTATAGCTGGCTGTTAAAGTCTCTGTTAAATTAAAAAGTGTTTATCCTGCCTTCGACCAACCGGCAGTTAGAAAACCGTCAGCTACATAAAATATAAATTTGGCAGCAGAGTTTCAGTCAGATGGGATGTAGGCAATGTTGCCGGAAAATCTAATTTGTAGCATGTTTAAAAAGTATGTACCTGTTTATATTTTGCGTTTCATGTATTTTTTAAAGGAAATTGTTTAAGCAGGTTAAAAATAATACTTAAAGAAAGTTATTTTGCGAGTAGAAATATGTTTTCCAATTCAGTAACTAAAAAAAGATGAAAATGTAGACGTGATAAACCACCGAAGGAAATAGATATTTGTAAATAAGCAACAATGTAAATTCATAATTTCTAACCCAAGATTTTCGGTTATTTTTCATCCTAATTTGGTTGATACTTTTTATTCTTATGTCTTTAATATAAATGATAACTGTCTCTGGGTCCTCAGTTTGTGATAATGGAAAATAGCAATAAAAAACTAAAAAGGTCTGCAAATTTTAGTCCTTTGTTAGTCGAAATCTTTTATGAAATTCTATATTGTCTAATTCTTCAAAAGAATCGATTCTTTCCTTATAGTGGAGTCAATAGAGATTTTCACTTCGGAAAAATTCCGGGAAGCGGTAACTTTTGGGGATATATCCCTGAACATGTCAGGAACAACATACCAATAGTTACCAACAATAGTCCTTGAGAGTAATTTTTTATTAAACAAAATATTTGCAGAGTACCAGGCTTTGTCAAATATATCTTAAAATATTTTTTTTTTTCAAAAACTAATTGCGCCATTCGAAAGTACGGGAAATTTCACATCAAAAATGTATATGAAGTTTTTTTGTGCGATCAAAATGTAGGCTCCAGATTTTTTGTTTAACGCACGAAAATGGAACGCGGAGACAACTATTTAATGAAATTTACCTCACAAAAGCTTAAATGAAAGAAGAAACATGCAGTTATAGGATTATTATATTTTCAAATATAATTATGAATGTATGTAGGAATAGTGCATATATGAAGTAGGAACATAAAGAGATTTGCGATGAAATAGGTTAAAGCTCTACCATTTCTAAAAATATAAAAATAGAAACTTGGGTCTTTTACATTTTACTCTTGAAGTAATAAAAAGATCCGATAAGTGAAAAAATCTCAAAAAGTTATTTTTGAAAATATCAAAATTTTGAGAAGATGAAAAAATTATGTATATATAACTAATATATAACTTTAACCACCTATTTCTCTGGTTTAAATCGCGTTATTAAATCTTTGTAGGTGCAATTTTTAAAGCTTGAAATTTGTAATTTAAGATGCTTCAAGGGGATTTACCTTAAAAATTAAATTAACCCCCTTTTTTTACGAAAATGGGTGAAATTATGGGTAAAATAAACGTTAATAACTTTTATAAAAAAAATTATTTAGCCTACCTGTGCAGCATATGTTTATAGTAGGACCTCAAAATAAGTAAATCTGATGATGAAAAAATTTTGGAATATATATAAACCCATACTTTCCACGAAATATTGAAAAACTCAAGTTTTTTCGGTAAATCGACTTAATGTTGATTGTTTCTACAATTTTTATCCTGTTTAAAATATCGACAACATTTTAAAAATATTCACGTAGTACAGGGCTATGAGTCAAATTATAATGCTTGAATAATAGAAAGAGATTGAAAGTAAAACAGCATCTTCGCGGTAAGCGGTACGTATCACCTGCCCCACACGCTGTGCTGTGTGTGTGCCCGCAGAGCAATTTAAAAGTATTTTGGGCACTTTTCCATAGATTATCCAGTAATGCTATGTACAATAACACTTTCTCAGCTTCTTTTTAAGTTTTTATGTGAAAATTTAAATTGTTTGAATGGAATGGTGTATTGAATTATTTTATTGCTTGATACTCGGCTATATTGGATCAGCCAATTTGAATTACGATTTTTTGACATCATAATCTGTTTCAGCGACCTCGACAACCCCCTTATATGTCAATTTGAATTAAATTTTTTTAAAATTTTTCAACTTAATAATAATAATAATTTTGTTAAAAAAAAAGTTTCTTTTTGTTTAAATAATTAATAAACAATTTTCTCACGATTATATGTTTATCCCTTTGTACTATAGGCTATGTAAAAGTGATATCAAAGGGTTTTAGGAAAATCGAAGCTTCCCGTAATTATTCCGAAATAATGCATATTTTCAGCCTCTATTGACTCCACTATTAACTGCATAAGGTCTTCTCTCATAATCAAAAAAAGACCTCATCTTCCTCACTAACGTCGATTTCTTCAAAATACATTTGATTTTTATATTTTCTTGACACAAACACGAACAAACGGTTTATAACCTTACTTTATCCATGTAAACAACATTGTAGCCTCCAGCTATCTCCATAACAGGCAAAAAAAGCGTCTGTTAAAGTAGCCGCGACTTTGCCTTACGGTTTGGGTTAACCAGAACACTAATAAACAGTTTGACGTTAATATGACCGACAGCTAATTCTTGATCAACGGCTAAAGTACATAACCGTGCACTGATAAACCGGCCCTAAGTCACTCTAGTCTACATAATTCCAAACTTTCAAATCTTCATTTTTTATGTCACCTTTTAGCATTTATATACTCTATGCTGGTATGATGGTATATATTCTTTGCAAGAACAGGGGTATTTTTTAGCCTAATCTAAGAGTAGTTATTCCACCATTATTTAGGGAAATGACTGCTAAATATAAAACATAACCCTCTCCCCTGTTTTGACATTCTTTACCATTAATTCACATCAATTTATAGATCCTGAAATGTGGGTTAGTTTTGCCTCGTTTTAGGGTGGCTTCCTTCTGTTTTGGGGGTTCTTTAGCCACCTCAGAGTAGAAAATCCTTTGCGATATACCAAAAATATATATTTAAATACAATGATTTTGAGCTTGTTAACTACTTTTTGCGTGTATTTATTGTTACCACAAATCAAGGATGATTAACCCTGTCTTAGGGTTCTCTATTCGCTAAAGGCTCAAAATTTTGAGGGCACATGGGCTTTCTGAGATCAAATTCGAACTTGAACTCAACAAGTTCAAAATCCTTGAAGTATAATTTCAGAATCTAAATTACGTATTTTTTCAATTTTTTATTTCTACACATCTTTCAACAGAATAATTTACTCTATTTTCAACCTAAGAATAAATTCTAGGCTTTCGGCATGCTGAAATTTGAAATCAGCAACCTCCAAAACCCCTAGAAATATACTTTTGGAATAAAAATTATGTATTTTGTCAAATTTTCATTTTTCACCCCTTTCAACACATATTTTACTCGATTTTCACCCTGAGAATAAATTTTTGACTTTTGACATGTTGAAATTTGAAGTCAGCAACCTCAAAAACCCTAGGATTATACACTGGAAGTACTTTTTGCATGTACTTATTGTCATCATATATGAGGAGTGATTTTGCCCAATTCTAAGGGTGTTTTTTCGCTCTAGCTCAAAATTTTGAGGGTGTTTGGTCGGATTCGAATTCAGCGTCGGGCACTTGGCTCAGTTTTCAGGATCAAGACTTTTTTGTGGCTGGGTGATTTTATTGAATTTTTTATCTTTTTTGCATCTTCTGACCAAAATTTTGAAGCCGCCATATTGAAAAAAAAATTCTGCAGCAAAACTGAATTTAGAATATCCAAATACTTAACTTTACCAAATTTCGTAATTTTTTGTCGAAAATTGGCTAGGTTACCGATTTTTGACGCCTGTTTTCTAAAAAAGCACCACTGTGCACCGGCGACTCCGCCATAAACTCGAATTTTCCGAGACAAAATAAATTATAGTTTAAAAAACTAAAGAACACGCTTTTATGAGTAGGGCACTCAAAGGTTAAAAATAATTATTAGGTAATTACATTTAAAAGCATGGGGCGCACTTATATACGTAGGTAGGTAACTACATTACATTTTGCTGATTGTTACTAGACCGCTATATACTACAAAACTACTTGGTGTAGATAAATAATATTGGGTAGATAGTTGACGCTATTACCAACGAGGAAACTGGATCATGGTGTGCTACAACCAAATTTAAATCAAAGTTGATGCCACTCGAAATTTTTTTATTTTTTCACATTCTTGGATGTACATAGAACCAATTTCCACGATATTTAAAATCATTCATAGCAGACAATTTTTTTACAAGTATTTTACTTTTTTTGTTTAATAGCACAGCCACACAAAAAAAAGTGGTCTGGCCTGCGGACCAGATCAGTACAACTTTATGTATCTGGATCCGCTGAAACCTAATCTGAAGTCAGAATTTTCAGATTGGCTCGTTTTTCCCCAAAAAATGGTCTGTCCCTCGGACCATACCAGTGTATACTTATGTATTTGGACCCTCTAAAACAAAATACGAAGTCACAATTGCCAGATTTGCTCCAAAACAAAAAAACAGTTGTCTGGCCTGCGGACCAGACCAGTGTATCCTTGTGTATCTGGACCATTTTTTTGGTAGGGTTTTTTGAGGTAAGAGGTGAAAAACGAGCCAATCTGATAACTCTGACTTCGGATTCGGTTTCAGCGGGTCCAAATACATAAGGATACACTAGTCTAGCCTGCAGGCAGGCCACTTTTTCTTGCGTGGCTGTGTCAATAAACAAAAAAGTAAAATACTTTAAAAAAACAAAATCTGCGATGAATGATTTTAAATATCGTGGAAATTGGTTCTATATAATACATCCAAGAATGTGTAAAAAAAAAAATTCGAGTGGCATCAACTTTGATTCAAATTTGGTTGTAACACATCGTACTTTTAATGAAAAGTGTATAGGGTAGACAATCTGAGAAAATTATTAATGAAAGAAATGTGATGGAGGATCATATTTGGCACGTAGATAACGCAACTATTACGGAAAAGGTCTGGTATACTTTTAGTAAACAATATACAGGATGATCACTCTAAAAAACAATTAATTAAGAAGACGGCGGAAAACAGTATTTGGAATGTAGGTGTTACTATTGCCAGGGAGAAAAATACTGTAATACTTTAATTTTTAAGGAAATATACAAGTTGATCATTCTACAGAAAAGATAATTAATAAATAATAGATTCCAAGGAGAGCGGGTAGTTTTATACAAATATTTTCACAGATTGGTATTCAAAATTAGATTTACATTGAAAAAATGAAAAAAATATATATATTCTTTCAGTGTTGTCATAATTATTGGCGAAAATGTAAACAGTATACCCCATATCTACGCTACTGGTAAAAGTTGTGCACTAATTTTTTAACACGCTCCTATTAACTTGATCTGTAACATTGTATGCGAATCCTACAACTCACTTTTCACCCGCTTCTAATTGTCGTATCGGTGTATCACCGCACAGTGGTGCTTTTCTAGAAAACAGCGGGCAACCTAGCTAATTTTCAATAAAAATATACGAAACTTGGTAGAGTTAAGTATTTGGATATGATAAATTCAGTTTTGCTGCCGAATTTTTTTTTTTTTTCAATATGGCGGCTTCAAAATTTGGGTCAGAAAGTACTCCTGATGTACAATCCTAGGGTTTTTGAGGTTACTGATTTCAAACTTCAAAATTCAAAAAGCCAAAAATTGATTCTTCGAATCGAATCGAGTAAAATAAGGGTTGAAAGAGGCGTGAAAATGAAAATACGTAATTTTCATTCTAAACTTATATTTCTAGGGGTTTTTGAGGTTGATGATTTCAAATTTCAACATTGTACAAGCCAAAAAATCATTCTTAAGGTGCATATCGAGTAAAATGGGGGTTCAAAGAGGTGAAAAATGAAAATTTGACAAAATACGGAATTTTCATTCCAAAAGTATATTTCTAGGGACTTTTGAGGTTGCTGATTTCAAATTTCAACATGCTAAAAGCCCAGAATTTATTCTTAGGTTGAAAATAGAGTAAATTAGTGGTTGAAAGGGGTGTAGAAATAAAAAGTTGAAGAAATACGGAATTTAGATTTTGAATTATATTTTTAGGGATTTTAAACTTGTTGAACAATTTCGAATCCGATCTCAGAAAAGCCCACATGCCCTCAAAATTTTGAGCCTTTAGCGAATAAACAACCCTAAAATAGGGTCAATAATCCCTGATTTGTGGTAACAATAAATACATGCAAAAACTAGTTAACAAGCACAAAGGTATTGTATTTAAATATAAATTTTTGGAATATGCCAAAGGATTTTCTACTCTAAGGTGGTTAAGCAACCTAAATAGAGGAAAACCACCTTAAAATAAATTAGGGTGAGAGGAGTTAAAGTCACTTTAGTTTCTGTTTAAAAACTTATAAATCAAAAACTTCCACATTTTCCATATTTTAATGGTAATTATGTATTCTATTTTTATATAAGGGTAGCTTTTACACTCAAATGTACGATATAAATGGGGTGAACTTTAAGTCACTCCAGTTCTAAATAATCCCAAACTTTCAAGTCTTCATTTTTTATGTCACTTTTTAGTATTTATATATTCTATGATGGTATGATGGTATATATTCTTTGCAAGAACAGGGGTATTTTTTAGCCTAATCTAAGAGTAGTTTTTCCGCCATTATTTAGGGAGATGACTGCTAAATATAAAACATAAATTCTCTCCCCTGTATTGATATTCTTTACCATTCATTCACATCAATTTATAAATCCCGTGGGTTAATTTTGCCTCGTTTTAGGGTGGCTTTCTTCTATATTGGGGGTTGTTTAGCCACCTCAGAGTAGAAAATCCTTTGCGATATACCAAAAATATATATTTAAATACAATGATTTTGAGCTTGTTACCACAAATCAGGTAATGATTTACCCTATCTTGGTTGTCTATTCGCTAAAGGCTCAAAATTTTGAGGGCAAACGGGCTTTCTGAGATCAGATTCGAAGTTGAACTCAACAAGTTCAAAACCCTTGAAATATAATTTCAGAATCTAAATTACGTATTTTTTCAATTTTTTATTTCTACACATCTTTCAACAGAATAATTGACTCTATTTTCAACCTAAGAATAAATTCTAGGCTTTCGGCATGCTGAAATTTGAAATCAGCAACCTCAAAAACCCCTAGAAATATACTTTTGGAATAAAAATTATGTATTTTGTCAAATTTTCATTTTTCACCCTTTTCAACACCTATTTTATTCGATTTTCATCCTGAGAATAAATTTTTGACTTTTGACATGTTGAAATTTGAAATCAGCAACCTGAAAAACCCTAGGATTATACATTAGGAGTACTTTTTGCATGTACTTATTTCCATCATATTGCCTTATTCTAAGGGTGTTTTTTCGCTCTGGCTCAAAATTTTGAGTGTTTGGTCGGATTCAAATTCAGCGTCGAGCACTTGGCTCAGTTTCCAGGATCAGGACTTTTTTTGTGGCTGGGTGATTTTTTTGAATATTTCATCTTTTTTGCTTGTTCTGACCAAAATTTTGAAGCCGCCATATTGAAAAAAAAAATCTGCAGCAAAACTGAATTTAGAATATCCAAATACTTAACTTTACCAAATTTCGTAATTTTTTGTCGAAAATTGACTTTATTGGAAAATTGGCTAGGTTACCGATTTTTGACGCCTGTTTTCTAAAAAAGCACCACTGTGCACCGGCGACTCCGCTATAAACTCGAATTTTCCGAGACAAAATAAATAAATAGTTTAAAAACTAAAGAAATACGCTTTTATGAGTAGGGCACTCAAAGGTTAAAAATAATTATTAGGTAATTACATTTAAAAGCGTGGGGCGCACTTATATACGTAGGTAGGTAACTACATTACATTTTGCTGATTGTTACTAGACCGCTATATACAGGGTGTCCCATAAGTAATGGTGCATAAAGCAATGGCAGATTCCTTACGTAAAAATATTACGATTTAACCAAACTTACCTTAGTCCAAAAGTTGATATTAACAGAGATACAGGGCGTCAAATTTAAATTTTTGTTTTGGTTTTTTTTTAAACAATTTCGTTAAAAATTGAAATATTTTAACAAAATTTGGTGAATGGGGATTTTATGAGGCGAGGGATTCAAATCTATTCATACTTTTGCTGTTATATATAGAGGGCGCCCCCTACAGTAGTTTGCGTGTCATTTATATGTCATATACTTTTGGCGATTTTTTTTTATCGTTTTAATATAAAAATTCATATTTTCCTGTCTTTTTTATGTAAAAAAAGGTATACCTGCTAAATGTCACTGCGAGTAACCGTTTCCGAGATATTTGGTTTTAAAATATTCAATGCAACCAATTTAAATCAAATAAAATATCATACTATTGTTTGATTTACAGGATAATTGATAGTGAAGTGAACAGTATAAAATTAAATTCACTTTTTTCAATTGTTTTAAATTTATTACATTCCAACCCTAGCAAAAAAATGTACGAAGAACAATGACTTTCAAATAAATAAATTTAAAATTTGAGAAACAGTTTTTATTTGAATACAAGTTTCATTTAAAAAATAAATAAATAACAATAATTAATAAATGTTCGAAGTGACTTCCGTTTACTTCAATACACTTTATGCTGCGTTTATTAAACGACCTCATTATTTTAAATAAGTGTTCGTTTTGAAATGATTCGATTGCATTTCTAATCCTCTGCAATAATTTTTTATTATTTATTGCATCTTGATACACAAGAGACTTCATGTACCCAGATATGCAAAAATTCAACAGATTAAAATCGGGACTCCGAGAAGGCCAAGGCATATTGCTCCCACGACTTATCCAGCGACCAGGAAAATTTGTATTCGGGTAGTTTCTGGCCGGTAAAAAAATGCGGTGGAGCTCCATCTTGCATAAAAAACATATTATTTTGTCTTAAATATAGTGGTACATCATACAAGAACTCACCTAGCTGAGTTTGTAGAAAATTTAAGCATTATGCACCGTTTAAATTAGGTAATAACTCATACGGTCCAAAAAAATAATTATCTAAAATTCCACACCAAATGTTTATTATACCCTTCGCAAAAACGAAAAGTATATTGTGTTTGATCGGCACATTTCTAAAATCGTAAATATCGCCCGTAGAGAAAAAAAATTCATATCATTGTGTTAGTGAACGAATTCTGAACAACTTTCAAAATGTCCGTCTGTCCGTCCGTCCGTCACGTTCCTTGTAAGCACGATAACTTAAGAAAAAAAAATCAGATTGTACTGAAATTTGGACACTAAGTTAGTGTTAGCTAGGGGAAGAACCCTATTTTTTAACAAAATCGATCAGTAAATAAAAATGTTATTAATAATTTAAATTTGAGAATTTTTTAAAATTTTTATGTTTTTGTAAAAATTTACATTTTTTACATTTTTTTACGTGTTAGGTCGTTCTTACGCTTTTGACTCGGAATCCAGGTTCGAAACCCACATGGGGTATGGTATGGTTTTTTTTTTAATTTTTACTTTATTTTACACTTCACCAACTAAGTTCGTACTATAAAATTAAAAATGTTTAAAACTAACATTATTTACAAAAAAACTGCGAAGAGTATCTTATTGAATGTGTAACAATTATATAAAAAGTTTAATAAAGCGGCGAAGAGTACGTTTTTAGCTTGTTTTAAATCCACATTGAAAGCTACGTTCGAACATTTGTTGCCGAATAGAGATTTCTTTTTTTAATGAATTATTGTTATTTATTTATTTTTTAAATGAAATTTGTATTTAAATAAAAACTGTTTCTCAAATTTTAAGTTTATTTATTTGAGTCTTTTTTCTTCGTACTTTTTTTGCTGGTTTTGGAGTGAAATAAATTTAAACAATCTGAAAAAAGAGAATTTAATTTTATGCTGTTGGCTTCACTATCAATTATCCTGTAAATCAAACAATTGTATGATATTTTATTTAATTTAAATTGGTTGCATTGAATATTTTAAAACCGAGTATCTCGAAAACGGTTACTCGTAGCGACACTTAGAAGGTATACCTTTTTTACGTAAAAAGACAGGAAAATACGAATTTTTATTTAAAAAAAATAAATAAAAATTCGACAAACATATATGACATATAGACAACACGAAAACTACCGTGGGTGGCGCCCCCTACAAATAACAGCAAAAGTATGAATAGATTTGAATCCCTCGCCAAAATCCCTAATCACCAAATTTTGATAAAACATTTCAATTTTTAAAGAAATTATTTAAAAAAAAACCAAAACAAAAATTTAAATTTGACACCCTGTATCTCTGTTAATATCAACTTTTGGACTAAGATAAGTTTAGTTAAATCATACTATTTTTACGTAAGGAATATGCCATTGCTCTATGTACCATTACTTATTTGACACCCTGTATAAGTGCACCTGATGCTTTAAATTTAATTACCTATTACTTATTTTTAACTTTTTTATACGCTACTCATAAAAGCGTGATTTTTAGTTTTTTTTTAAACTATAATTTATTCATGTTGAATGCCACTTTACTGATGTGTTATATATATGAAATTCCATTCCAATATCTCCTTTTGTTCAAGATATTTTAATAATGTTTTATTTGTTATTTTATTTTTAAAAAAGTGTGTTCGTAATACAAAAAGAGCGTAAGTCAGTTTTTCTTTGATAATGTTTTCGGGGCTGGGGGTATCTTCTAAGTATTTTGCCAAATTGACAGGGTCAGCGGTGGTTGGTTGTAGTCGCCATCTTTGCGAAAATTGAACGTAGATATCTCGCGAACCATTCAAGTTACGACAAAAATGGTAATAACTCGGGTAATAACGTCTTTTGTTAGCACTAAATTGTCTACAAATTCTTTACAGGCTAATTTTCCTAGGATGCAACGTTTACAAGTTATAGCGCATCAAAGTTGTCAAAAATTAGTTTTGCGGATTATTTTATAAAATAATGATTGTACATTAAAATGTCAAATAGAAATCTTAAAGGCTATAGCGGGATAAGATGATGAAAACTGCCCCCACCTGGATTTTTATTTCGAATTAGCCATTCGAAAGGACATATTTGAAAACCCCTTCAGCCAAATTTTCAGCCCCCTAGGTGCTAATGGGGTGCTCCTATTGTAAAAAACGTGTTTTTTCGAAAAAAATTTCTCCTGCTCGACTATTTGTTCCAAAAAAATCTGAAAAAATTTATGGACGTGTGTTTTTGAGAAAGAAAACACCCTGATTTTTTTCAGATTTTTCGAATCAAAACAATATTTGAATTTTTCAATGATTTTTTAAGCATTGAAGGTCATATTTGGCAAACTTCTAAATAACAATTTTTTGTGTCCTTTTTCCCGTACTTTCGAATGCCGGTGTCATAATTACCATTTTCAATCCGGAACATGCTCAAAATTTGAAAAAACCGTTTTTTCCGCATGTTAACCACCCCACAATAAAATTGTGGGAGGTTACTAAAACTGGTCCAAAATGGAAAATTAAGATAACATCAAATCTTTACGTTTTAAGATGCCTGGAATCCGAAAAAGTGATTTGAAAAATGCCTGTGTGTATGTGTGTGTGTATGTGTGTGTGTATATGTGTATGTATGAAGCACGGTAGCGGCGAAACTACTAAACGGATTTGGATGAAACTTTGCATGAGGGTTTCTTTAGTGCTCCAGAAAATCTGAAAAGGTTTTGGTTGAGATCGGATTATGTTTAGTGCCATTTTGGCACAACAAGTTGTGTATGTTATGGTTACTAACAATTTATAATCGAACCATTCAAAAAGCAGTAAAAATTCCGATTTCAACAATATATCACACTTGCACCCTTTCGATTTGGTTTCCGCGAGAAAAATTAAAAAACAAAATAACACGCTTCTTGTGTAAGATATATTTTTTCTACGACTGTTTTCGAAAACCACAAATAACGCAAACCACAAAAATGACTCGAAACTGTCATTTTTCGCACGATGCGTTCAAAAATTCAACAAATACGGTTCTGTCATATTTTTTACACAGTCCTGTCAAAAACAGAACTGACACCTTTTATTTGTATCTTTGAAGTAGGCTAGCCTATTCAGTTTCATGGTAACAGACTTATTTAACGACTAAACATCAGTTTTGGAATCTTCAAACCACACCACTTTTAAAGAAGTTTATTAAAAATAGTTGATTCTGCAGCCGTAGAAAAAGTATTGTAAACAACACGTTTGAAAACATCTTTTCACACTCATATTCGACTTATGGAACGAGCCGAAGACTCGTTCCACCAAACTGTCTCACTCGTGTGAAAAGATTCGTTTTCGGAACTTGTTGTTTAAAATATTATTATAGTCTAACCTAACATTCGGTAGTGTGTTAAAGCGTGCAGACTGCCATACTCGTTTGTTTTAAGAACGTTAAGCCAATTGTTTTTTTTTTCTTTTTCGAGAGAGAAGAGAAAGTTTAAAGCCGATGGTAGCCGGTGGTAGTAGCCTCCATAACCCATAAGGAGCCCTTATGACTCGGACAGCCCTTAACTGGGTCCAGAGTGAGTTTTTCATCAAATGATAATAAAAGTGACATTGACATTAAAAGTCCAAAAATTATTAACCTATTTCTGATGCATCGTCGGAAACATTTCCGTTAATCATACCCTTAAAACTATATAAACAATCATAACCTAAAAACAAAGTGCAATACCAACTTAAAAATTTTTGGACAACTGTCAAAAAATAAATTTCCCCAGGAAAGTTTTGGAACTAGAATTTTGACAGCTGTCAAAGTGACATCCCCCCCAATAAAGTTAGTGACAAAATTTTTTGACAGGTGTCAAAGTGACAGTTCTGTAACTAACAACTTTTAGACGCATTTTATCTGACAGCTGTCAAAAAATCTTTCGCGCGAGAAAGTAACTGACACCCATCAAAAAAGATTTTTAAAATATATAGTCCCTAACCAACACAATTGGCTTGACGTTCTTAGAAAAAACATGTATGGCAGTCTACATGCTTTAATACACTAGTCTATCGAACGTTAGGTTAGACTATAAAATATATCTTACACAAGAAGCGTGTTATTTTGTTTTTTCGCGGAAACCAAATCGAAATGGTGCAAGTGTGGTATATCGTTGAAATCGGCATTTTTACTGCTTTTCAATAGTTAGTAATCATAAAATTAACAACTTATTGTGCCAAAACGGCACTAAATGTAATCCGATCTCAACCAAAACCTTTTCAGATCTTCTGGAGCATTAAAGAAACCCTCATGTGAAGTTTCATCCAAATCTGTTTAGTAGTTTCGCCGCTATTGTGCTAACATACATACACACACACACATACATAAACAGACATTTTTCAGAACCCACTTTATTATATTCCTAGGACCTCAAAACGTAAAGATTTGATGTTATCTCAATTTTCGATTTTGGACAAATTTTAGTAACCTCCCACGATTTTATTGTGGGGAGGTTAAAATGCGGAAAAAACGGTTTTTTTAAATTTTGAGCATGTTCCGGTCTGAAAATGGTATTTCTGACACCGGCATTCGAAAGTACGGTAAAACGGACACAAAAAATTGTTATTTAGAAGTTAGCCAAATATGACCTTCAACGCTTAAAAAATCATTGAAAAATTCAAATATCTTTCCTGACTCCAGTTTTGATCCGAAAAATCTGAAAAAAATCAGCATGTTTTGTTTCTCAAAAACACACGTTCATGAATTTTTTCAGATTTTTGGAACAAATAGTCGAGCAGGAGAAATTTTTTTCGAAAAAACACGTTTTTTACAATAGGAGCACCCCATTAGCACCTAGGGGGCTGAAAATTTGGCTGAAGGAGTTTTCAAATATGTCCCCTGGCCAATTCTAAATAAAAATCCAGGCGGGGCAGTTTTCATCATCTTATCCTGCTATAGCCTTTCTCTATAATTTATGGCACCAGCACTATTTTGTAGAACTAATAGTTTACGAGTTACAGCCGCTGAAAAGTTATAAAATACATTTTTTTCAACACATCTCGTTAACTATTTACCGAATATAAAAATGCGTAATTTCAAACTTGTAGAGCACGAAATCGTGGAAAATTTGGTGCTCTGCAAAATTGGTGATAACGTATTTGAGTGTACGATGAATAGTTTTAAAAATAAAAAAACTATTCTAGATAACTTTTGACTGGCTGTATATAGAAAAATATTAGTCCTATAGAATGGAGTCTATCATATAAATTGTAGAGAATTTAATGCTCTGCAAAAAACTACTTTTTTGCCTGCCGCTATCTATATAAAAATTATATCAAATATGTTTAGCGATATCGACATAAAAATTTAAATGAGTGCAAGGTATGCGCGAGCATTATGAAGAAATGAAACAAAAATTTATCCAATTCATTGAAACAATTTGCGCACGATGTTCAATTTATTTTACGATTTTTAATGTTTGCCACTTGCAGCACGCACTGTATGAAAAAGGATTATAAGTCATAAACCTTCATTACTGATCATTGAATAAACAGAATTATTCTTGCTGTCCGCTTGGACGGTTTACCACCTTTTTGCATAATTCAGTTTGAGCTTTTTATTGCAGTAGTTCATATTTTTAGCCATCAGAATATGTCTCGTCTACAAGTCTACGGCATAACTTTGGAAGATTTTACAATTGCACATTGTTCTACCCACATTTGTCACGCTTGAAGTTGTTCAATCCGAATGACTGAGGCCTTTTAGTGATGAATAATTTTATGCTCAATTAAGTTCTCGCAATGCGTATTAAGCACGAGTAGAAAAGTATAAAAGGTTAATAATATTAAATTTCACTAGTACCATGGTTGGGGCGAAGTTTAGATCAGATTATATTTTAAAGTCGGCGTTTCATCTCTTTTCGTTTCATGCTACTTGCGTAATACCGGGTGATTCTTTTAACATGAAACTTTCAAATATCTTGAATAATAAGCACACCACGAAAAAAATGTCCATAATCAAAATTTAGTCATTCCGCGAAAAAGTTCCTACAATTTGACCCCCACATTTTACTTCCCCTTTGTTTTATTTGTGATAGTATATTAGAAGACGGAAGTAAAGTGACTGTAGTCAAACAAAAGCGGTTAAATACATTTAGTGAAGCAAGTAAGCAAAGGAAGGATGGAAAAGGAGTCCATTTGAATGGAAAAAGATCAATTGAAGTTTACGAAAAATGCAGAAAATAGTACGTCAATAAATAAATAATTACTGCCCATGTCAAGAGAGCACAACAGAGTGGTCAAACGCTTCAATTATGCTCGTCTGTACCTGGTCTTGACTTCAAAGATCACTGTTTTTTGTGTTGAATGCTGATAACACCAGAGCTTATACAGGAACAAAAAAGGCTTTCTGCTTCTAAGCGAAATCCTGTGTATAGTGTTAGGCAGTTAAAAGAGAAAACGTTATATAACTCGCTGAAAAACGTAATGATGAATATGGACGAGCCATACTACGACGTGTTGGGCCAGTTCCTAACTTAATAACAGCTGATGGACAGTATCATCTCATGTGTATGAAAAAAATCCCGAGGAATGTGGGTGGAAAACGTTCCAGAAGCCATATTAAATCACATGCAAATGTAATAAAGGCTGCCGAGGGAATTGTGGCTGTAGAAGGGCAGGTCTATATTGTTCGCAAATTTGTTTAAATTGTGAAGGAAACTGCGACAACTTGGAGAAAGCTGATATGGACGAGGATGAGATCAAAAACTTGAAGCAGAATAATCCAAAGGTATTTTTAATACTACTTTTACGAACGCAAATTTGCATTCTTCAATATCCTACTTCCGATTGGTTTATACCTTAGTCACATTTTGATAGAATTATATTGAATTAACAAAATTGTTCTACATATTTTGTTCTTTTTCAGGCGAAACAATCAGAAGGTATTTTTATTGATAACATTTAATTTGCGAACACAACTATACATATCTTCTTTAATATTCCAATTGCCATGGTTTTATACCTTAGCTTTGATACAGTTAGGTTGACCTAGCATTACATTTGTTTACGTCTTTTTCTAGGAGAACGAAATTCTTCGTATGAAGAGAACAAAGACTTCGGACAGCCCGGACCTTCTGTGATAAAGGGCCAAGACGATTCTAATAATGTGTTTATTACATAGTACACATTTCTCTTGTATATTATATTCTTACACATTTAAGAAAATTATTAATAATAATATTCTCTGCTTACTCTCTGTATTTTGTATTTGCAGGTACTAATTTTTCTCGAAAAGTACATAAGTTTTCATGTCATAAGGAATAAATCAAAAAAGGACCTTTTTGGGTTTCTTTGAGATTTTTTCCGGAAATTGTCGAATTGGCAAAGTACAAATTAGTAATCAACACCCCGAAAAACATACAAAAACAAAAAATCAGGACTTTAAAAAATGTTTTCAAAAAAAGAAAGAAAAAAGAAAATAGGCTTTTTTGTTTTTTTTTGCTTTGTTTGACATTTCCCGAAATTTTTCGAGGTGGAAAAGTGAAAATTCGTAATCAGCATACCAAAAAACATAAAAAAAGCCAAAAGTCAGAACTTCTCCAAAACTTTCCAGGTAAAAACTACCAAATGATTGGACTATTATCTGTAGAAATGAAATAGCTGGCGAATAAACTACTTTTAGCGTAGCCCAGGAACAACGACGTGGACATAGTAGTTTTCTGTTCCCTTCGGGGTGCTTGATTTACTTGAGTCTCTTCGTCTCTCGCTTAACACAGTGCTTGATTTACATGAGTCTCTTCACCTCATCATCTTTCAATTAAAGTAAGTGCTCAAAATGGTGACCCTCGACTTCAATACATTTATTAATCCGCATTTGAAATGACTACACAACTGAGAAGTGTGTCTGCTTGAATTTTGGCACAAGCATTTCGGATTCGATAAATTATATTCCCACGTGTTGTTGGTACTTGTTTGTAAACTTTGTCTTTGAGATATCCCCACAAAAAGAAATCTGGCAAAGTAAAATCTGATGATCTAGCTGGCCAATTTACCGGACCAGCTGTACCGATCCAGCGGCCATTAAAATCACGATCAAGTACTTTACGTGCTACCACCGAATAGTGTGTTGGACAACCATCATATTGAAACCACATGTTCTGTCGCACTTCTAAGTTCAAGTCTTCAAGTAAGTTTATTCTCCAAAATGCCTCGGTACAATTCACCATTCAAGTTGCGTACAATACTGTGCGGGCAGATGAGTTATCAGTTATTTCACACCACACGTTGACAGTCCATGGACGCTGATATTCAACTTTGCGAAGTCAGTGCGGATTTTCAGCACTGCAGTAATGCATGTTGCGTCGATTAATAGTTCCGTGGTTTGTAAAAGACGACTCGTCGGAAAACAATATGTAACGAAACAAATTGGGGTTTTGTTGTATTTGTTCACGTGCCCACTGACAAAAATTTACCTGATTTTGGAAATCATGAAGATCTTGGTCTAAAGGCACATGATATGGATGATATTTATAACGCTTAAAATTTTTCCAAATACTGCTCTGGGACAATCCGGTATCGTGAGCTATTTCTCGTGTACCAACATGAGGATTAACCCACTGCAGCTAATACTGCAATTGCATTAATTTCTTCAGTGACTGTTGTTCGATGGGTTCCTTTTTTCGGTTGAACGTTTCCGTCAGTAGTAGATTGTTTGACAGTGCGATAAAATGAAGCACGTGGCCGGGTTCTACCCAGACAACGTTGAGCGTAGAGATCGACAGCACCATCTAGACTCCTGTCAGCTTCTCTATAAACCAGAACCATTTCAATTTTCTCTTGTACAGTTAAATACTTCATTTGGAGTAGTATCAACAACCTAACGTTTGTTTGCAAAATAATCTTCGAACTGAGTAAAATGGTTGTTCCTTAAAGTTATTTCTTTCTTTTCGACGTTTAAAAAACAAAAAAAAAACATGAAAAACACGAAAAGAAAAAATAACACAGACGTTAAATGTGAATATAATAAAACATGTTTGTGAAAAGTATTTTTAACATAAGAAATGGTATTTTTAAAATAAACTATAAAAAAATACATTAATTTGAAAACAGATTGAATCAAGCACTCCGATAAGTCATAAGCGAAGAAAATCGCGTTGACCAAGTATCCCAAAAAGGATGCCTATTTCTGGGTTACGATAATAGTAGTTTCTTGACAAGTAATTTTTCAGTAATTGAAAATTTGAGTTTTAACATTTATTTTTAAGACGTTTTGATTATTTAGAATGAAAATGTGGTATTTTTTTTATTGCAAACGTATTGCAGAATCGTATGGATAGGTTCTCAGTAGAAGAAAGCAAACAAAAATTAAATTCGTCGATTACAGCGCCATCTATCATGAACCGAAAAAAATGTCACCTACTGCCAACTTGGACATTTTGCCGAACCTCTTCTTTGTCGAAGAGTAAGGATCATTTACTTGCCTAACATTTAACAGACAAAGCGACTGATTTACGTCCTCTCCGAAGGAGGTTATGTATAACTCCTATGTATACGTCGAAACACAAGCCCTAAAAGGTAGGATAAGATCGTTGTGTTTCCTCGGGCGGTCACCCATCCAAGTACTAACCATGACGGACGTTGCTTAACTGAATGTATCAATATACGCTGAAACTGAAGTTATACAAGAATTTGTTCATATTAGATATTACAATTATACGCCTCCCCATAGCCTGGCCCGGAGCCAGCCAGATAACGACAGTGCACAATACCGTGGTGAATATGGGTCTGGATGGAGCTGGTTCGGTTCGACTTAAAGATAGTAAGTTTTTGAGCCGACGCTCCTGTTTAAAAAGTAAAAACTTAACATTAACAATAAACAAGTTAAAAATAGTATAAGGATTCTTAAAAATAATTAAAATAAAACTTCTTAAAATTAATTGTTGCACACACACACACACACCAAAAAATTTGGATTGTTGGCACGGGAAAACAAAACTCTACGAAAAAAATCCGTTGGAAACAATTCCACTCTGGTGTTCTTCCTGCCGTCAGGAAGATGTGGTGAAATTGAAGTTGTCTTATAAAATGTTCAGATTTTAAGGAAATGATTAGTTAATAAAGTTGAGGTAAAGATCAAAGGTGGGGAAATTATAGGTTATGGTATAGGAAAGTATGGCTAGGGAAGAGGTTGCCGGAAAATAGGCAACGCTTGGTATGGTACGGGTTGTCGAATATCGACAAGGAATACATTATGTTGTCTGATTCGGGCTTTGTTGTGGATGAGCGGACGATCGCCCAGTTTGAATTGGTAGAAATTTTGAGATATTTCTTGGACGTAGTCTGCTGGTGAGGTTATATAAATCTCTGAGGGAGGTCAATCTGCCGGAATCAGAAATGAGGCGCATTATTTAATTTTCGAATTATCGTGACCGGTCTCTGCACCACACCGGCGCGCTGAATGACGCGACGCATATGTGATGACCAACTTGATCATCATCGTGTACACCAGTTTGTAACGGTTTGTTGTCGTGTAGCTGGTTTGGAGATTAATCAGGGTCCATATTAGTTAATAAGACAGCCCAAAAAAATATAAACAATTTATTTACTTCTTCAAACAGGTATTGTATGGCAGTGTTACTTAACATACAGGTACAGGTTATTCAGGTCCGTATCTTTTACGGTTCTTAGGATAACATTTTCTGTTATCTGAGAGAGAGGGAGAGAGCGAGTGTAACGATGCGATGCGACGTTAGTTGCTGCTACTGGAGTGGCATCGGGCGTCGCACAGTGGCGAGAAATGCCAGTGTTCCACCCAAATTACTCTAGAGGTCGTAAATTTTAAGTTATTGAGACGTTCTTTTTTTAAATGTTCGTCTTGAATTTACCTATCGATCCCTCTAGCCGGATTTTGAAATTTCATTTTTCATTTTTTTAAATTTTATATAGAAAATCATATTTTTACAAATAATACTGCTTTTTTCTATTAAATTGATTCTAACGGGCCGTAAATTTGAGTTTTCGTAACAATTTTTTTTTTAATCTTCGTCTTTTAATCAGCTATTGATCTGTCTAGATGAATTTTTGATTTAGTTGTTGACAACTGTCAAAATTACTGTCAAATATAAAAAAATACGATTTTTAGATAAATAATTCATACAATAACAGGTTGGTGTTCAGAAAAATATATATAGTGTTTTCAATGTACCTGGTTCCGAAGTTGACAGGAAAATATGTATTTCTAAATTTGGCAGCTGCCATAATTGTTGTCAAATTTCCAAAGATAGATGGAAGAGCTTATTAATTTTGAAAATACCCTGTAAATGTATAGAAAAATAGATATATATTGTTTTTGATCTGTTTGATTTAATAATTGGCAGGAAAATATGAGTTTTAAATTTGGCAGCTGTCATAATTGCTGTCAATTTTCAAAATATAATTTTAAAAAATGCACTATAAATGTATATAAAAATAGATATATATTGTTTTTAAACTGCCAGATTTAGTAGTTGACAGGAAAATATGGTTTTTAAATTTGTCAGCTGCCATAATTGCTGTCAAATTTCAAAAAATAGAAGTTAGGGCTTATTAACCTTAAAAATACCATGTGAATATATAGCAAGACGGATACAAATTGTTTTTAATGTACCTGGTTCCGAAGTTGGCAGGAAAATATGATTTCTAAATTTGGCTGCTGCCATATTTAAAAATAATATTTTCCTGTCAATTCATAAATTAGGAAGATAAAAAATAATATATACCTATTTGTCTATACATTCAAAGGGTATTTTTGAAATTAATAACTTCTAATCTGCACACCTTAAAACTTGACAGCAATTATGGCAGCTGCCAAATTTAAAAATTATATCTTCCTGTTACTTACGAAGTCAGATAGATCAAAAATAATGTACATCAATTTTTCTATACATTTATAAGGTATTTTTAAAATTAATAAGCTCTTACTTCCATGTTTTGAAAACTGACAGCAATTATGTCAGCTGCCAAATTTAAAAATGATATTTTCCTATCAGTTACGAAATCAGACAGATCAAAAATAATATATATCTATTTTTCTATACATTTATAAGATGTTTTTAAAATTTATAAGCTCTTATTTTGAAATGAGACAGCAATTATGACAGCTGCCAAATTTAGAAATCATATTTTCCTGTCAACTTCGGAACCAGGTACATTAAAAACAATTTGTATCCGTTTTGCTATATATTCACAGGGTATTTTTAAAGTTAATAAGCTCTAACTTCTATTTTTTGAAATTTGACCGCAATTATGGCAGCTGACAAATTTAAAAACCATATTTCCCTGTCAACTACTAAATCTGGCAGTTTATAAACTATTACTACTCTATTTTTATATACATTTATAGTGCATTTTTCAAAATTAATAAGGTGTTACCTCTATATTTTGAAAATTGACAGCAATTATGACAGCTGCCAAATTTGAAACTCATATTTTCCTGCCAATTGCTAAATCAAACAGATCAAAAACAATATATATCTATTTTTCTATACATTTACAGGGTATTTTTAAAATTAATAAGCTCTTCCATCTATTTTGGAAATTTGACAACAATTATGGCAGCTGCCAAATTTAGAAATACATATTTTCCTGTCAACTTCGGAACCAGGTACATTGAAAACACTATATATATATTTTTCTGAACGCCAACCTGTTATTGTATGAATTATTATCTAAAAATCGTATTTTTTTATATTTGACAGTAATTTTGACAGTTGTCAACAACTAAATCAAAAATTCATCTAGACAGATCAATAGCTGATTAAAAGACGAAGATTTAAAAAAAAATTTGTTACGAAAACTCAAATTTACGGCCCGTTAGAATAAATTTAATAGAAAAAAGCAGTATTTTTTGTAAAAATATGATTTTCTATTAAAAATTTAAAAAAATGAAAAATGAAATTTCAAAATCCGGCTAGAGGGATCGATAGGTAAATTCAAGACGAACATTTAGAAAAAAAGAATGTCTCAATAACTTAAAATTTACGACCTCTAGAGTAATTTGGGTGGAACACTGGCATTTCTCGCCACTGTGCGTCGGGCGAATATCGTCAACTCAAGAAGTTTCCCAGCTCAACACGCTGTAGGAGGTGTCCAGGTCAGGCTCATCCGCTCTGGTTCTGGCGGCGAAACGGCGTCGAGGAATGACTATCAACTCGAGGGATCCCAGCTCACCACGCTGAAGGATTCCCTAGGTCAGATTGCATTCGTTCCGTCGTGTTTGCATAGTGAGATGCACAAAACTATAATATGTCCAGCTCACCACGCTGAAGACAGATTTCCCCACACTGAATTTGTTGATTTATGGCCGGGCTTTTATATCTGAGAATCCTCGCTTACGGTGACGTAGAGCTGCGTATAGTTTGGTGTCGCGTACAAATCCGTGCCTCTAGACGGAGCTTGGTAATTGTCGTGCCGTATGCACATTGGTAACGTGTGTAAATCCGGAATATTAGTAATGGAACATGAATTTATGAATGCTTCATTACAAGTTTCTTATTTGTCCTGTTAAGTCCGCTACCCCTGACCAGGAGCAGGTACAGACATGGAATAGACCTTGCGTACCCTCTCGTTAACGTCAGTGTTAAACATCAGTCGTTTGTCTAAGTTCACCCCCAGATACTTCACGCACAGTTTAATTGGAATTTGTTGCCCACCCCCCGATCTAAATTTCTTTGTGAAGAGGATCGACTCAGACTTCTCGGCTTGATCCGAATCTTCCACTTGTCGTAATACGCCGTTGCACGGGCCATGTGCACCTTCAGCAGCATATTAGCCACTCGTGCGTTGTGCGAATGCGCATACATGACCGTGTTGTCGACGTACTTGGCAAGGTTCGTATTCGAGAACTCCATACTCCGTACAAGTTGTACAGTTTCGATGACAGGCACGACTCCTGGGGGACGCCCGTGCGAATGTCCCGTCGAGTTGGTAGTTTATTATTGACCCTGACCTGCAGCGATCTATCTGTCGGAAAAGAGTGAATAAGTTTGGTTCTGTGCATGAGAAAGTTCAGTAGGATTAGTTTGTGTAGCATCCCCGGGATCCACACGGCATCGAAAGCTTTCTCAATATGGAGGAGCACCATGACGGTGCTCTTCCCGAGGTTGCATTGCACCTTGACGTCACTCACAATCCTGACGACCTGCTGCACAGTGTCTTTGCCCAGCATGAAGCCGAACTGGCACTCGTCGTTGATGTGAAGTTCCGGCTGAGCAGAGTCTAATCTGATCAGGACGACCTCCACCAACTTGGAGATCGCCGACAGTAACTAGATTGATTGATAACTAACGGTGAGCTTCCCGTTTTTTTTTTTCGGCTTCAAGTTTGGCTCGAACACTAGCTAGGCCAGTGTTGCAATCGCAGGATCATGTTGACAATGTACGTTAATTTCACAATACCTTTTCGCGGGAGATATTTGAGCGGCTTGTATTCGATGCCGTCTAAACTCGGGGTTTTGTCATTCGCTAAGGTCTGCATAGTAAAAACGACTCTATGCTCGCCCCTCTGCATTTTCAGGTGTATTTCGACATAAATGAAGTGCATGCAGACTTTCTGACAATTCGAGGTGAAAATTTACTAAAAATGGCAAAATGTGTAATTTTTTTCACTTTTTGTGTATGACTTGAAAACAATAATATCTCGCAAAAGTATAGAATTTTTTTTTTCTATTTTATACCAAAAAAACTGAACACCGCTGTTTCTTCTCCTTACGAGTGCCTTCGGTGCCAAAACCCCGATGTACTGAAGTTTAAGCTTATAAGCTTATTGTATCCCATCGTCATAATCATTGTAAAAAAAAAGGTCTTCTCAAAAAACGCACAGGTTTCTGTTTTTCGACAGGACTAATACCACAAATGATATTTTGCCAGCAAAATTTGCTAATTGTCCCGAGTGCTGGTTGCCTTAGTCAAGTGGCATTGTCAACAAAATCACGATCCGTTAAACTAGTAATTTTGGGACAATGCAACGAGCTAAATAACTTACAAACAACCAACTAGAGTATAACAATAGGCAAATTTTGCCGGAATATATAACATCGCGAACAGTACTTGTCACGAGTGTTTCACAAATTAACGAAACAGAGCAAAATGCAGATATTAAATTTTAGTTTAGATATACCGTGTGTGTAATTTCCCATTAGGCATGTACATCCACGTAGCGCGATAGATATGACAACATAGCTGCCGTAAATTCCTCCGTCGAGTGAAGCATTCCATTCTGTTATTTCATTTCAGCCACCTGGCACGCGCGATGTTGTAATTTTACTCCCTATGCCTAGCGTTCGGCTACACGCACTGTATTCAATAATAATGTAGTATATCAATTTACGCAAATGTGAAAAAATATATGAAAATTTACTTTTAATTGTTGTCTAGCCCAGTCGCTGAAGGTATTTTCCTACAAGAATTTGCAAACTGAATAATTTTTTTTTAATAAGTTCGTGAAAGTGTATAGAATAATATCCTGAAAAGTTTACATTTCGTTCGGATGCAGAACATAAAAAAAAATGAAAAAAAATTTTTTTTCATAAATTTTCTCAAAATTTTGAAATTATGTCAAGCTAGGAAAAAATAAAAAATACAGATGGATAGATCACGTATTTATGAACAAGAAATATCTTAGCAAAATTTATCGCTAAAGCCACGCTTTTCCCGGGAAAAAATAGTCAAGCGTAACTTTATGCCTTTAAGCCCTTCAAAAAAATTGTTTCTTCATTAAGAACTGTTTAAAAGTACACTTTATGATTAATTATGGTTTATTAAGTTGTAGTAACGTGGATTCAAAAAAAGTAGATCTCAAATCACTTTAATTTCCTTGCTTGATGATTTTCTTGATAAATATATATATTAGGTTGTAACTTGCCGAGAAATTGACCCATTGAAAAAATAAAATATCACTATTTTGGAAAAAATGTATACTTTTTGAATGTTCAAACACAAATTCGATTACTTTTATGCATTTTTTCGAAGATATAATTAATCAGATCATGATAAGAAATTGCGATTTTCATCTTATCCTCATAACTATGAAAATATTTTTGATTGTTTTGAATATAAATTCTGGAACTTCTCCAATACATTAACAAATGTATAAGGAGTCTATTGGTTATAGATGAAATGTGGATAGGTGTACCTGTAATAAATACAATAATACAGTAAGGACACGTATGTGTGGTGTCTGTGTATGCGTTCATAATTATATATTTTCCCTCCAGACTCACTATTTAACCTCCTATTCACTAAGAAAAATGTTAAAAATGTTTAACCAGAAAGAGAAAAAATCCTTACTTTAATCGTTAGAACTGCTAAGAATTTTTAGAGGTTCCGTAGTATGCATTTAACCATGCGCGTGACAAAGTTACTTCACTATTTTTTCCAGGAATACCGTGGCTCTAGTGATAAATTTTATTAAGATATTTTTTGTTTAGAAACATGTGATCTATCCACCTATATTTTTTGTCTTTTTCTACCCTGATTTAATTTAAAAATTTTGAAAAAATGGATGAAAAAAAATTATTTATTTTCACTTTTTTTTATGTTCTGCATCCGAGCGGAATGTAAACTTTTCAGGATATTATTCTATACACTTTCACGAACTCATTATTCAGTTTGCAGGTTTTTGTGGGTTTTGGTTGGTTTCTCTGTCGTCTGGGCTAGTTAGGAATATTGAAATTACAATTTTGCTACGGAATTTTATGATGCTTTTTGACATCTTCTATACCTATCTGTAATCTTGGAGGATGTTTACAGACCTGCAACTTCTGTTTCGGTACCCGTCGTCAAAGAGTAAAAAGCAATAAGGCCAGACAGCCGGCGAATTGTCTTTGATCCTTTAACAATGACTTTCTCGTCACTTCGTCCTTATAAATCGGAGTTATCGCAGTGTTGTCGGATATAACTTAGTTTCAACATCAGCAGCTTGTTGCCTACGCACTGTCATAAAACAATTGTGTTTGCATATCCGACAAAACTCGAAACATTTTCGACCTTATGCCGCATCTACGATCTGCTTTCTGCACTGTAAACTGTTAAATTGAAGTTATTGGATTACTAGTAGAGGTAATAAATACGTAAAATATAGGAATAATCTCATAATATTATGCAATGATACATTTTTCTTTATGTGTTGTGTTATTATTGTAATAAATGGTGACATGTAGTAAAAAAATGTGAAAACGCACATTGTTTCGCCCATAACTTCTCTACTTTTATTATACAGGCACAAACAAAAAGCATTTAAATGATTGATTAATTATGTTTAATTCCTTAGAATTTTTGATGGAAGCGTCATACATTCAAGATATTCAACATTTAAACTAAATACTTCGTCCTATAAACATTCGGATGCCATCTATAAACTTAAATATCTCCTATGTTCTATAAATATCACATGAATATAAAAAAAATAATTCATTCTTGGTTTATAAGCTTTTTTTGATGTCCACCATTTTCTCGTTAAAACTAATATTTATTGAGATATTTGCCAAGAAACAAAAAGTTTACGTTTTTTTTTTCGAAAATCGCTTTATGGTTTAAAATGCAATTTTTTTTCTAAAGCAAGTGCTGGAAACTGATGAGAAAATTCGAGTGTTTAGGTTATACTGTGTTAACAGTATATGAGAACACATTTTTTTAATTACTAGCTGCTTATATTAACAAAATAGCGACGGTTTTATTAAAAAAATAATGTGACGGAGTACATTGTTTCAATCATAACTTCTTAGTTTTTATGTTATAGAAATAGTCAAAAAATCAGTTGAAATCCTAACTAATAGTCTTTAGTTTTAATTGTTAGCATTGTTGACGTAAGTGCCATAATTTTTGAGATATTTAACATTTAAACTGAATACATCTTCTGATAAACGTTCGGACACGATCTTTATACTTCCAGATCTCCGAAACCATTTATTCTACAGACAGAAAACGAGGAAATTCGTCCTGAATTTAGTAGCTTTCTTATTTACCTGTAGCGTGTTTTAGCTCAATGTAACTCTTTTCGAATTATTTGACGAAAATCGTTTTGAAATACCTCATTTTACTTCCACATCCAGTGGAAGTATAGTAACGACAAAAAAATTTTTTAAAACTTTTATTGTTCAAATAGGCTTAGAATGTCATGAAACGTCGAGATTTCAAGTTTGAGCAAAAAAAAAATTCTGTCTGTCGGTCTGTCGGTCTGTAACTTTTTTTGTGCGCACGTTTACTCTGGAACCGTTTGAGATATTGACTTGAAATTTGGTACACATATGTACTTTAACGAGATCTAGAACTGGATTATATTTTCATCTTGTTCCGCCGAAGGGTTGGGGGGTAAATTAGGGTAAATTTGGAGTAAATAGGTAAATCAAGCAGGTAAGAGTTCATAAAAGTGGTATTTAGTATAGACAAGAGAAGCTAAGGTCTCAAAAAAAATTTTGGCATTAGTCACCTCCATTACCACCCTCACCCCATTATTAAAGGGGATGAAAAAAAAAGTGATTTAGTGTGTGTACAAGAACCAGAAACCTCAAAATATTTTTTTACTTTATCCACCCCCCACTCCCACCCCCTGTCACCACCCCCACTCCACTACCGATGTGGGGTATCGTTTTATGGGTTTTTGGGGTAGAGGATTTCAAATTTTACATTATTAAAGTTCCATAAACAATTATTTCCAATTACAAAATTTTTTCGTTGTGTGACTTGGATAGAAATCCAGATGTGGAAGTAGTGATTCCTTGGGCAGCGGTTTTTTAAGATAAAATCCCAATTTTTGGGTCGTTAAAACTTAAAGACTATTAATTTTTATGATAAGTTGCATACAGCATTTTCTTCTCGAAATTTTATTCTCTTTCAACTCCAATGTCTTTGTTTATTTATAGGTGCCACCCCCTGAGGGGGTGGCATTCTCTATAAATTAGCAATCCAGCGCATTATATAGAAACTTTTCTTTGATTCATATCTCTTGTATGTACGCTGCTGTTTAACCTTAATTTGTATAATTCGGTTGATGAGATGTTACAACTATTTTCGTAGCTTAATCTTCTTTTTACCCCATTCCAGGGTTGTTTTCTGGCTCTAGCTAATGATTTTGGAGGTGTACGATTTTTTTTTGACCTCGGATTCGGATTCAGCGACCGAGAATACATGGGGATACATGGGTCTGGTTCGCTGCTCTGAACATTTTTTTTTGTGGGACTGTGTAATAACACCACAGCTAATACGACCCTCTCTGAAAGGGGCTACAAATTTAGAGACAAGGGACACTCCTAATACTAGAAGTACACTGAGATTAATTTTGTCTTCTGAAAGAATTACAGTACAGTACAGTAACTTGTGTGTACATTGTTTGTTTTCTCAATATCGTATCTCGAGTTCCTTTGATACTTGTTTCTGAAAGTGAGTGAAATGAGATATTTCAAATCACATATTTCGTTCTCTTTATATGAGACAAGATTGAATTGCTCCAATATTGGTTTGGCGTTGATCCTTAGCAAGATTACTGACAGTTCAATATTCGAGGCCTGATTGGCGATTGAGTTATTTCATTAGATATCCAGAAACCTATTCAATTCCAGCCAATGTTATTCTTTCCAGAGAAGCATGTTTTCCATCTCAGTACTCAGTAACCAATTTCACACTTTCTTCCCTGGAAAGGAGAGAGGGCCGGTTGTCAGCCGGAGCACGAAGCCTGTCCAAGGCACCGCTAGCGTATGTGTCCACATATTCTCGTTGTGACAAACGTTAACGCAGTAGTTTTTCATTGCTGTCTGCACTTTTAATGCCAGCTGCCGACTCTTGGTCAAACGCTGGTTGTAGCAGTCCACTTTGGGTCAGAAGCTACTCTCAGTTCGCGGTAATAAAGTAATTAAATTAGGTGCAATTGTGCTCTTGGGAATTTTGACATTGAGCCTTTATAAAATTTCCTCAGTGTCCTCGGGCAAATAATAATGGTGGTCCTGCTGCAAGCTATCATAAACGGCGAGTCTGGTAAAGGCTATAGGTTGCTATGTTCCGGGCCAGGAGGGATCTAGAACTTGCATGAGCAGAGACGCTCATTTCCCTAAAGTATGATTGTCTTCCAAGTTAGTTTTCCAGAGAACTCCTATTCACAATCCAGACGACTATAGAATGTTAAATGATGATGATCCAAACACTGAATCTTGGGAAACACCTGATGCTGCAGAGATATCGGTAGACCAAAACTCATGGTGTTGTCCATCAGTCGTTTATTCATTAAGTAGAACTCGAGAAAAATTAGAATGTGTTTTTCCAAACCTGGACAACTTATTATTATTATTATTACATTATTACATAACCTCATCAACCTCACCATTAGCATCCAGATCCCAACAAGAAAAACAGAAAAATTAAGAAAATACCGCAACCAACATTTAGACAATATTTAGCATCCAGATATTTAGAAAAAAGTAACATTTTATAATTTTTGAGTTGCTGAATTCCCTTGGGCAGTCATATTTATATGTAAGAGTGTATAGTCCAGTCAAATTGTAATTTGACATGGCGGAAATAGATAACTACGATTTTATTGTTTTAAGTTGATGGGTTGGACATCCAAAACAAGCCCTTATAGCGTGCCAACAGATCTTGGTGCTAAGTGGCTGCTGGTTTCCTGGTCTTCTTCCGTGTGAAGTTCCTTCGCACTTCGCTTCAGAAGAAGACCACGACAGGATGGTCGAAACGTCAAGCACTCAACCAAGTCTACGCGGAAGAAGATGAAGAAGACACGGAAACCAGCAGCCAGAGTGCCAGTAAAGTTGAAAAATCGATTTTTCGCATTTAAATAGAAGGTTAATAATCTGAGTGGAAAGTTCAAATGGGAAAGTAAGTAAAGGTATTAAAAAACCTAAACCGAACTTAAGATAGCTTTATTAGGTCAAGAGTAACTTCAAAGAAATGGAAATTTTGAAAAAAAATTGAATTTCAGGAAAATTTTACAAAAATTTGTGAAATTTTACTAAAGTACGTGTTATATAGGAGGGAATATCTGGTAAAAATTTATTATTATTTTTAGAATGTAACACAATTTTGCAAAATGTAATTGAAATTTACTTTATCGTTTAACAATGAATGCTAAATATTTTATCGTAATACAATTTGTTAATTATTATTATACATGGCACTACTATTGTATTATTATTATTACATTTAATTGTTATTAGCCTTCTATTTAAACGCGAAAAACCGATTTTTCAACCCGCTTCTTTATCTGGTATGACATCTATTGGCACGCTATAAAGGCTTGTTTTGGATGTCCAACCCATCAACTTAAAACAATAAAATCGTTGTTATCTATTTTCGTCACATTTTAATTACTATTGGTGACAATTCGACTGGACTAGTAGTCAATGTTTTTTACTTTACACGCCACCGAGAGAACACATGGTTAGTTCAGATTGTTAAAAAAAATATGAAGTACTTTCATATTGGAAGCAATCTTGGATTTTAACTTTCCAATGAAAAAGTTCGATACTCGAGATATTCAGAATCAGTTCACTCAAATTAGCTTAACATTATGACTTTTGATAGTGCTATATAATTTTCGTCTTACAAAATATTTGTCTAAAATTATGCCTAGACTATTAAGTAAGAAACTCCTTTCAACAGACAGCCGAAAACTTACCAGGCCAAAGATATATCAAGCGTGAGGTTAAACGTAAGTTTCACAAACTGTTTTTATTGATTATTTGAGTAATTATTCTGGAACCAGTCATTTATTAGGATCCCAATGGAGTTTAACCTTGTCAACAATATATAATAGATGTTCCCATATCATATTTATGATCTTAAATCTAGATGTAGTATGGACTTATTTCACCAACTCTGGATCTGAATTATAAAGAGTTAGTTAGGCACTGTTGATTATTTAATAAATTATGATTTGTATATCAGCTATAATGACACGACTAGGATAGCAATGAACCTGTTGACATGTTAATAATGTTTGATAAATGTCGTCAAAATGCTGATTTATCATATTATTATCGTGTATACGTAGAACGTTTCTCATTGAGATCTGGTTCTGTCAGACTCGGAGAAGAAAAGAGTCAATTGACTATGCATTTCATTTAAAATAATTTAGTTGAAAACAATATGCGGTAGAAAATTTAGAACAGGTATATTAAAATTTTCTTACAAAACTGCGTAAGTTTATAATAGAGAGATATGGCAGACAGTGATACCGCACGACGTTCGCTAATTACGTTACGTTATTGAAGCAAATAACGAGACTTTGTTTCAGACTTATGGCATTGCAGTTCCATTCTAACATAACTAGGTTATCTTCTTCGATCGATTTATTAATAATAGATTTAATTAAAACTAAATAAATAAACTAATTTCTCATCTATTCTCTAAAATTGAAAAAGAAGTAGTAAATAAACCTTCAATGTATTGAAATTATCAACTTAACCTCAAAAATTTCTAAAGAAAATAATGAACGAACTCGAAACCAACTAACAACTGACATAAATACAGATCGGCTGATTTCAAGATTTATGCTCTACAAATCTTGGGCTTCCCAATTTTCACCGAGGTGAGGATAACGTCGTTTACTCGACGTACGCTAAACGTACGAAAATTACGTCAGGCGCTAAGTTATTACCGCATGCCTTAACGCAGATTAAATGTGCGCATGCTTAGATGTCAAATAACGCGATCCTGTAATAGCGCATGCCGTTATCTGACAATGCCATATCTCTCTAATATAGCTAATTTTGTATTAAGAGCGCAAAGTGCCACATTGTCACTCGATAGGGTAAGTTGAAGCGCAACACGAATTACACACGATTTAGTTTATCTACAATCATTTGAAAGTATGAAAATAAAAGGAATAATTAAGTTGAATTTTGACTGGAAACGGCATCAACATATTATGAGGATGCCATGCATATGTGATCAAAATAATCAGACGAACACAACACAATCATTTTATTTAAATATTATTAACTACTATAAAGTTCGTATTAATAATAATAATAATAACAATAATAAAGAGACTTTGTTTTGTAGTATCGTAATATACAATACTTATTATGAAAATGAGGGCGAAGTCTAGCCGAAGCTACTCTACTTGACCATACTACAGGAAAAATAATATATAGTCTAAAAAATATTAGAATATGAATATTAAAATATGAAATACAAAGTAAACATCTAATGTAAAAAGAGCAGATACAGAACAGATGTGAAACTATTAGTGGATTGTGTGAGTCGGACGAAAACCCGACTGATGCAACCAGATTAGTCCTTCCCCCGTTTTCGAGGATGCTGAACATCGTGGTGGTGGCAGAATTTCTTGTTGGGGGTGACCCACCACGCAAATGGCCAAAAACCATGCCCAAGCGGAGGTTAACGCGTATTATAGTAGTTTGAGGTGATCCCCCGTTTTCGAGAATGCTGAACACCGCGGTGGTGGTAGAATTTCTCGTTGGGGTGACCCACCTCCACAAACGGCCAGAAACCATCCCCAAACGGGTTAATGCATATTATAATTGTTTGTTTACTTGGTGATCCTCCGATTTCGAGCATCCTGAACACTGTGGTGATTGTGGAATTGCTCTCCGGGGTGACCCACCTCTATAAATGGCCACCTCCAAAAAGGTGAGAGTGCGTTCTCAGCATGCCCCCGGGCAAAATTAAAATAATAAATTAATTTTATTATTTTAAATTTATGTTTTACGTTCTTTGAACCCGTGCACTCTGTATGAAAATTCGAAGGGGTATTTTTTGCCATAGAGGAGGTGAACGGGTGTCAAGCGCTCGATTCGTGGTCCTCTCCATGTTCGTTATGCTTGAAAATGGGAGGGGAAACCTTTTTGTCCAGTGGTATGATCTCTCTCACCCCTTTGGAGGGTGGTTATTGGCCACGAGACCAACTTTTCGCATAAGTAAGGGGGTAATGAAGTAGAAATAATACGAAACACAAAGACAGCCAAGTGATATTTACACAAGTTTTCTATTTTGAGTCAACGTAGTTAATTAATTTTTGACGTAACTCTATCAAAGTTTTTAAGTCCAAAAATAAAGCGGCAACAAAAATTTTGCACCTTTTGAAGTCTACATTTTGTAATATTGTCCAGACAAGGAAAGTATAAAGTGATGCCATAATTTAGTTTAAACAAAACCAGCGTTTCGGTTAATTTCTTGCGTAATTTAAAATTTAAAATGCTAGCGTTACAATACAGCAGTTTTAGGGCAATATACGATGTTTTTACCGGAAGGGAGACATATTCTTCAAATCTTAATTTGGAATCAAATATAATACCAAGATTTTTTCGCTCTTGACCACGTTTAGAGTCTGATAAATAACTAATTTCATATTATTATTTAGCAATTGATCTGCCGATTTTTGACAGAAGATAGGGGCGTTACATTTTGTAGCATAGAGTTTTAAGTTATATCTCACAGAATGTTCATGAATTGAAGTTAGATCCTTATTTATAAACTCACAGACTGAATTCACCTGGTTTGGGTCAAATGATTGATATATCTGTGTATCATCTGCAAAACCTTGAATATTTGAGTGCTTCATTAGAAAGGTCAGATGTATATATAAGGAATAGTAAGGGCACCAATATCGATCCCTGCGGCACGCCTCATGTTACATAAGCTGGCTCCAAAGACAGTTCATCAACGATTACCTTTTGGCACCTATTAATAAGATAAGAACTGAAGAACTGTACGGCTATATCATTAAATCCAAGGTAAACTAGTTTAGCATGTAATAAGCAATGATCGTATAAGCAAATTAGGTAATTAATTGTTACTCTTACTCTCATTATATGAACAACAGTTTTGGGGCATTATTATTTCATAAATATACATTGTCAATTTTGTTACCAAGCTTGTTAAGTGCAGATGCACTGAAGCGTGCGTCAAAATACTTTGCCACTCGTTGTCATGGGAGACGTGCGGCAAAGTGATAAAGTGATATTATTCACAGCTCCTCGGTAAACTTTGCGCTTTCATAATGTGAGCGAGAAAGCCTACTTCAACTTAGGTCAGTAAGTGTTCTTTACTGGTTGAGGTTATATTTGAAGATCGAAACGAAGTCGAGATTTCTAAAACATCTGAAACCAGTAAAACACTTAATGACTGCAGTAAACTTAATAAACTTAATTAAAAACAAAAAAAATAATATTTTAAAGATATACAAAACAAGTCGTACATGAAAAAGTTTTCGCTTTGGTTACTATGAGACCGAATATTTATTGTCAAGTGACATCTGTTGTCATTAGAAATTAAGAGATAAGATAAGATTTTTGCCACAACTTCAGATTCTTGTAAGTTATGATTCAGAAGAAACCGTTCTTTTAAACCGAATTCTATTGCTCCAATAAATTTTAATAATTGTATTGTTCCCTGGTAATTAAAATAACTTTGCATTTACGTTTATTGAATTAATTTTCTTTTTATCTTAAATAATGAATTTCCATTCTCACTAAAGTTACCGTTTAGTGAATTTAACGCATTCCAGGTACTTATGCGTATGAATCATTTCGAGTGCGAAGAGTATAAAATATTAAAACATTTTATAGATTTTCTGTCCTCTGGACATGGGAGTACCCCTTACAGACCAAGGATCTACCACGACGTCAGTAACGTCAGTAGTTAAGAAAATAAAACATTTGCAGTGATTTTTGCTCTATGAAGTCTTCTTCTCTACTTGGAGGTACCTCTTATAGAAATCCTCCCGTATTTCCAGTATAAAAGTTCTATATAACATCGGCGTTTAAATAAATCGCAAAAATGACGTACTAAGTTCCGACTCGCATCATTTCAATTGAGAACAGGCTTGTCCTTACCAGGGTTAACGAGGTTTCTTGTCGTTTACCTTAAAGTTTTAGTTATTAAAGTGAGACTATGTTTTTAATTCATTTTTAACTGCGATAACTTTTATTTCAAGCAAAATTGGCCCTATCAATCAAATGCTCCAAATTAGATATTATTTAATCTAGACTTTCCCAATCCGTCTGTCTGTAACTCTGTCAGAATTTGAAAATTTATAAAGTAACGTATATAATTTCCCAATACCTGTATGTGTCAAGTCATAGCACCATGCCATAGATTCAGTATTCCACGTGTCCGTTTCTTTTATTTGTTTTAATTATGAATTCTAGGATTAATCACTTACTTTATCAGAGTCATACCTGACAATTTATCGTAGTTTAGTCGTGCATTTAAAGTACCGTAGGTTAGAAAGGAAAAAGAACTTTCCTCGAAGAAAGAAGAAGAGTAGTTGTTTTGTTTGGTTTTCCAATAATGAGTGTTTTAAAGTGTTTTCCTAAGTAGTATATTAGCGTGACCCGATTAAGGCACCAATATACAGAAAGTAGATAATTAAATAAAAAAGTGTGAATGATTAAATTTGAATAAATGATTTAAGTATTTTCAATTTACTTTTTTTTTCTTTAAAATGCTAAGAATCCTATCATGTAATTCAATACTTCGTCAGTATTAGCTAGAAGAGTAGTTGTTTTGATTGATTCTCCTATAATGAGTGTTTTAAAGTATTTACCTGACTAGTATATTAGCGTGACCAGATTAGGGCAACAATATACAGAAAGTAGGTATTTTCATAATAAATAAAAAGTGTGTAAGTTGTGATTTGCATAATACCTAAATAATATTCTCTAATCATGATAAAAGCAAATAAATAAAAAATAATTAATTGTAAAAATAAATCAAGAATAGGCTTGTAAATAATAAATGAATGTTTCTATACTCTACTGATGAGAATTAACGAGTTCGGAAAAACTTGTACAACTTTTCTAGAGTTGAAATAGAATGTATGGTTCAATAATTGTTGTGAATGACTGAATTTCAATAAATAATTTAACTATTTTCAATATACTTTTTGCCTTAAAATGCCAGGAATCCTATCATGTAATTCAATACTTCGTCAGTATTAGCTAGAAGAGTAGTTGTTTTGATTGGTTTTCCAATAATGAGTGTTTTAAAGTGTTTTCCTAAGTAGTATACTAGCGTGACCCGATTAAGGCACCAATATACAGAAAGTAGATAATTTCATATTAAATAAAAAAGTGTGAATGATTAAATTTAAATAAATGATTTAAGTATTTTCAATATACTTTTTTTTCTTTAAAATGCTAAGAATCCTATCATGTAATTCAATACTTCGTCAGTATTAGCTAGAAGAGTAGTTGTTTTGATTGATTCTCCAATAATGAGTGTTTTAAAGTATTTACCTGACTAGTATATTAGCGTGCCCAGATTAGGGCAACAATATACAGAAAGTAGGTATTTTCATAATAAATAAAAAGTGTGTAAGTTGTGATTTGCATAATACCTAAATAATATTCTCTAACAAACAGATTTAGTAATAAAAAACAGTGCGAAATTAAAGACAACAGAGTTTAACTTGTTTAAAATGTCTGATACAATTTTCACCCAGAAAATACATGATTTTGTGGATTATCAATTTCCTGGAGTTGCAATTTGACGGCACAGAACTGTATTATCTGGAAGTACAAAGTAACATAAAATTTGAAAATGTTTTGACAAACAATACCAGATGTCAAGTTTAATGTACGTTTTAACGGCAAGGAAGTGGAATTTTCTGCACAAGATATAAATGTGGTATCCAAGAACAAATTTAAATATTTTTGGTATGCGTAAATTACATCTGTCGACGTTGAACAGTCTTTCACATAATACAAATGGATTTTTAATGAGAGCCGACATAGGTTAACTTTGGAACATTTACATCTAATATTAGTAATATATTTACACGTGCGTGTAAGTGTTACATTCACCAACTCTTTTAGCCTTTGCTTTAGATGTTACCGAATTCGCTAAAATAACCACAAGATTTTTGCAATTAATTATTTTTTATTTATTTACTTTCTTCATGATTAGAGAATATTATGTTGTGATTTGCTTAATACCTAAATAATATTCTCTAACCACAAGATGTTGTTATGTATGCATGAACATATTTACGCGATGATGCGCCACCTGTCGCCTCTGATTTTGACGGCATTTATAGGTGTCTCCGACCTTTAGCTATTAGTTGTACTGTAAGATCACTACTACTACCCGATAGCCACCAAATCTCATCGAAATTTGGTACCCCCCCTAGCGATAGCGACTCACTCACTCACTCACTCGCTTTCTTATTTCTACGGAAGACAGAAGTTTCTGTGGAGACCATGAAAAACAATATATAACAAGAAACAAAAATATTTTTATATGTACATGAAAAAAAAAACGATATTATAAAAACAACTGTAATATACGTATATTCCAACAAAATTTTATTTTATTATAGCTTTTGCTATAAATTGTAACGGATATCTGTCTGGAATAGTAATTGTATTTAGTTGTCGATAATCTCCACAAGACCTCCAATCATTTTTCTCTTTTTTGGCTACTAAATGAACTGGTGAAGAAACTCGAGAAGATGATGGTTTACAGATACCCAATTCCACCATGTTGTTAAATTCTTTTTAAGCTATTTTAAATTTAAGATTGTCTAATCTACGAGGTCGTGAAAAAGGTAAATGACCTTCGCTAACTATATGATGTACAATAGAATGTTTAATAGGTAAATTGTAATCTGAATTAGAAAACTGTAAAAGTAATTTGTTACATTTATCTGTTAAAGGAAATAATTTAAGTGTGTCTAATCTATAATTGTCTAAAGGACTGCAATATTGAAAACGAAAGGAAATAATCTGCGTAAGTTTAGATTGACTTTAAACAATTTCTTTCCGTATGTGTAAATAGTTGAACCGTTAGCCGCAGTTAATATCGTATCAAAATTCTTTTTTAAATCTGTGCAAAGATTACGTGGCACCACAGATAAATCAGCGCCGGTGTCGATTAGGAAGTTCAAGTTGTTAGATCTGTCATAAATAAAAAGACGACGTTTGCTGCCAAAAAAGACGGTTTTCTTAAGTTAAAACGGGAAATGTACGTTAACTCACTTACCAGTTTTCTGTGTATTCTTCTTTATATTCTTATTTATATTCTTCTTTAAGTGAAAAAGTTAACATCATCTGGACTCAATTTATAGTAGAATTATAATGGTTTCAAATCTGGGATGTTGATGTATGTCAATTTATAGTAACCAAATTATAAAATAAGTTTTAAACGTTTCTTTTTGCTTTATAACTTCTTTCAATAGGTTGGGAAAATTCCAGAATTCTCGAAGTTGGTTTATTGGTTAACAGGTATGGATATTCTTTATCATTAGAATTAATGTTACTGCTTTATTCTAATTTCATTAATTAATTTCATCACGTCAGATCAGAAGATTGTGTGCTCGCCGGGGTCACCAATTTATAGCAAAAGCTATAATAAAATAAAATTTTGTTGGAATATACCTATATTACAGTTGTTTTTATAACATCGTTTTTATTTCATGTACATATAAAAATATTTTTGTTTCTTGTTGTATATTGTTTTTCATGGTCTCCACAGAAACTTCTGTCTTCCGTAGTAATAAGAAAGCGAGTGAGTGAGTGAGTGAGTCGCTATCGCTATACACCCTATACAAAAATGAAAATCAGGATGTAGGCTCTCGGTATAAATACCTGATTAACTAAGTAACAAGAGACTTGTAAACTGTAACATTAATGTTCTCTTAAGCCACACTTCGTCAAACTTTGAAGTAAAGTTTCACTTTCGTCGAAGAGAAATTAATGGTGCTTCTCTACCTGTATGAGTATTGTTATGTATAAGTCTCAGTCAATACTCTGGTTCCTGTCATTCTTGTGCCACCTTTGGATAAATAATTGAATTCAGACCAAAACTCTTACATTTAACTGAGGTTGCCTTTCTCATTGTTTGACGGCATTAATTCAGCCAAATTAAACTGAGAGCTTAGAAAATGATTTATTTATCATAGGAATACTACCCACAAATGAAATACTTTTTTTGCTTTCGCACATAATTCATTTTCGCCACGCGACGGTCTTATAAAAAGTTCGGAAGTAGATTAAATTTATTTTTGCACGATATGATTATTTCAGTAGCAAAATAAAACAGCTGATGTAGCCGGTAGATAACTTTCTTATATAGAACTCTAATGGGATAATCGATAATAATTAATTTAAGTACAGCCAGTGTTTACCTCTTTTATACCGCGACAGAGCGAAATAATAAAATAAAAACATTTCTCGTATATTTCTTTTATAAGAACAAGCTTGTATCAAATTTGTATAAATTGCATTGAGCGTAAATTTTATCTGTGCGTATATGAAACAATTCTTGGTTTAAAACTGGTTTAAATTTTGCATATAGCCAGGCACGGAATTGGAAGTACAAAACAATTTGGTCCCAGCCCGAAACTGGCCCCGAGAGAAGGAACCCAATTTTTTTTATGAGCGGGGGAGGAGGACACTGCGGCGTCACTGCATTTGCAAGAATGCAATTTGCTAAAATGCACCACTTCACTTTCTAATGTAAAAGTATTTTAAGGGCACAAGCACAGAACTAACTGTGCAGTACTGAGTAGACGACCGAGGCTGGGCTAGGAGATGGGGGTTAAAACAACTTCACACAATCTTATCTATTTAAATACTTTAGAGATTTACTCAGTTCGCACAAAAAAAAAGTTAAATTTTTAAATCTGTGTGGGCACTAGGGTAGGCCATGGCCCACCCTGGCCCCACCGTAGTTCCTTGCGTGCATATGACATATGATACAATGGGACGACGCAAGCATTGGAAAGAGAAGCGATAATTGAGCTTCCCAAACAAATTCTATTGACGCAATCCATTTGTCGGTATTTTCGTCAGTTCGTTAATTGTTTTAACCTAACATTCTGATATAATATCCAACAATTTAACTATACTTTTTTCACGCATTACGATTATTGTGCTGTGCATAGATAAGAGACCATATGGGGAGTTCTGTGTGTTGTGTAGTCGAGTAATTTTATTAGCGACATGAATAAATGAGGTCGTTCGGGAATATTCAAGCAGAACGACAGGAGAAATCATTACCTCATTTAGATTTATTAGTGATTAGTGTGAGCATGTAAATGATAAAATCACTATTAGGAACTTTTAAGCTAGCCATAAGCGGATTAAGATTTAAGTGAATATATTTTTGCCATTAGTCTCAAGTCATTCAGCAAAAACATAAACTTCTAAGACATTGTGAATATTTTTGTGGCAGCCGATTAATATTGTTATTCTCCATTGCGTGTAGTTAAGATAACACTTCTTAAGAGAGGCGTCTGTCCTTGCCATGTTTGGTAGGCAGACGAACCAAGAAATAAATTATTAATCAGATAGGCTCTACCACGTTTATTTGTAAACATTTTGAAATATGTTTACGATAAATGGTATTATTGAACTATTGAAATTTCTTAATTGAATGATTTGACTTTAAGTTTAAGCTCTCAGGTGTTTGCGTGGGTTAGGTTGACAACTGAATGTAAAGGATTCTTTTTAAATAATCAAGTCAGTCATTCACAATATCGATCAGAGCTCGAAAATTAATGGAAGGAATTCTATAAAAGTAATTAAAATATTAAGAAGTGACTAGAGTAATAAGTAATTTTCAGAGATAAGACAAGTGAATCATTAAAAACATATTAGAGAGAGCAGGAAGCAATCAGAGGTAGGTATAACTTTAACCTTTTCTCATCCATCGCAGTACTCCGGTCCTTGGTGTTTCATATAAATTTAACCGAACCCCACTGACAGTAAGTAAGCCACCCTACATTGAAAGAGGAGCGACTTGGCGCCCTTGGTAAAAATAAAATAAATTTAGTCAGGCCTAGGGGCGTATTTTTTCTTGCGTTCGACTCTGGAACAGACTTTGTCGAACTCCACTTCTTGTTTATTTCGTAGATTCTTTCAGTACTTACACTTGTAAGCCAACCACACCCATAATGACTTGTTTTTTCTCAATGGGTGAGAGATGCAGTGACGTTTGAATAGTAACCAAAGTCGTTTCAAGAAAGTTAAAATAAAAAAAGACAAATATGATATTTTTGATTATAGCATAATATATGTATATTTTTAATACATTTATTCGACCATATTATGTAGGATACATAAGAATATAGTATGTCTATATGTTTATGCCACTGTTATATATAAACAAGCAGGGCGAAAGTCGACACTTTAAGAAACGATTAATAAATTAAGCTACATGGTATACACTGGGATAGGGAGTGTCCAGATATTTCTGACTGGAGAAGAAACGATAATTTGACTTAAGAATTTTTCAATGGATAAATTTGCTACGATATTCCAGACTGAGATTTTTGCTATTTTGGTCTGTGCACAGGAGAATATGTGCAGGAAATATTCTAACAAATATATATGCATATGTAGTGATAGTCATGCGGCTCTTAAGGCACTTGCGTCAGCTAGAACCAAGTCCGTACTGGTCCAAAACTGTAAACACGCTCTCCGTGAATTTGGCTCATCCAGCGGGGTCAAACCTCTCTGGGTGTCTAGACACAATCACACTGAGAGTAACTAGCGGGCAGATGCTCTGGCCAGAGCCCCCTACTGTGGTTATCCTAAATCAAATGCCAAGAAAGCAATATAGAACTGAACTTACTCTCAGTTCTTTGACTTCTGAGAGTCCGACCCAGAACTTCGGCAAGTGAAGTTCTATCTCAGAACTGTTGATGAAGCGAGCAGAACAAATCCTGTGACTGACTAAGAAGGAAACATGTGAGAATCGTGGTCTTTTGACTAGACATGGCTTTTCAGAAAACACCTGCACACTGTTGTGGTGGTTGATATCCCCGACTACAGGCTTTGCGAGAATGAGGAGTAAACTTCCTTCCATATCCTAACGTCCTGTTCTAGTCTTATGAACTTGAGGCACAAACACTACGGCACTGGTTCTCCGATGCTGGAGGAAATAAGGAATAGGAAGGATTTTGACCTTTGGGTTAGAATTCGTTCTGAATGGGGGAATTCCCTACACTTGTAGCGAATTCACAATGGGCCACGAATTTTAAGTGGGGCGACCTTTCATTACCCCATAAAAAAAAATAACAAGAAGAATGGTTTATAAATTACTAATTGTAAAGTTTTTCATTTCGGTTGATAAATTATTATAAATAAAGCCTTTTGTTTAAATAATTCTTCTCCAATTTCTGGAACCAATGTTTATTAGCTCTGTGTAAGTTGAGTTTAATAACTGTGCATATCCGAGATTTTATTAAAAGTAAATGCATTTCTGTGAATTTCTAACAGCGAGTAATAACCATACAGAGAGGGTCAGATTCCTCGCTATTCTAGTGCATAATGGCATACTTTGAAAATAAGTTTCAGATATGGTACAATTATATATATTCAACTTTAGCGGTTTTAACTATAACTCTGTAGTTTTGTTGCCAACTATCTAAGCAGGTCCCTTTGTCTGAACGAAGTCAACTTATCTGTTTGATGTATTTAACTTTGTAACTTTTTCCAGGATGTTTTTTATTTTTTTATATTTCTAGTAACGTTTACACAGGTTTGAAATAGTGACTAGGTCAGATTGAAAATTAAATATAATGTTTACATAGCGGGGGTCCAAGCTCTTTTGTCCATTTTCTATGTGTTTCACCTCAAAAATAAATGTGTAACTAAGTAAATTTTGTACACACTTGTGGTGTTTTATTTATGGAATAAGATACAAAAAATCAGAGGTAGGGTCCCCGCTTTGTCCTAAAAGTCGCTAAATATTTGGGTAATTTATTTACTCAACGAAATTTTTTTAATTATATATCAGTAAAGGATTTTACTTCAGGAATTGTAATAACTTGTCAACCGCACGCCGGAGGGGGGTTATGCTTGTCGAGTTCGGTTGGCGTTATATGCGGATAGCTTAGTAACCATGCAGCGGTGGTTCAGTGGATACTCTGCCTTTTTTATCGAGGTGTTTTTAAGTCCAATGATTCGTATGCAATTAAGGGGGCGACGGACGTTTTTGCAACCACTTTGATATTCGACGATAGTGGATTTCTCTGGATATAACTTGGTAAAATCCTCGTTGAATAAATTTCGGCAAACATCATCAACCATAAACTGAAAACCACGCGGTCGAACAAAGACTGTAACTGCACCTGAAAATGTTGAAACTGTATGCCGCCATAGTTCGAAGATCAGCTTTGCACGTCTCTAAGTCGTCTATTCTTCGAATTTTGAAAAGGGACTATATTTCCATTCTTATAAAATCCAGTTGGTTCACAAAGTAACCGAAAATGACCACAGAAAGAGGCAACACTTTTCAGAGTTAATGATCGACAACTTTTTTGAGAACAACAAAATCGATAACATTATTTTGTCCGTTGAAGCTTACTTTTATCTTTGTGGTGCCGTAAACAAGCATAATTTTCATTATCGGACATCAGAAAACTCACGGAAGAAGCATAAAAAGCCATTACATAGCCCAAAAGAGGTTTGATATGCAATGTTGGCAGCGAGAGTTAATGACCGGTATTTTCTTCAAAATTCACGCGGCGCTACAGTCACAGTGAGCGGTATTGTGCAATGCTCCAGGATTTTTTAACACCAAAGTTAGAGAGATTTCGAATATTTAATGGAGAAACATGGTTTAGCAGGATGGGGTAGCTGCACATAGTGCTAGGATATCTATGCAAGCCATGAGAGCAGTATTATAATAAGGTTTGGAAACATCAATCAACCAGCTAGGACACCTAACCTCAGTCCTATGACCTTTCTTGTAAGGATATCTCAAATCAAAAGTGTACGTCGAAACTCCTGCAACACTGAACTAATTAATAGACAGAATCACAGAGGAAATCACTGCAATACCAGCAAACATGTGTAGTTTTCCCCAACTCAAGATCCGCATTAGAGGAGTGTTTGGAGCGAACACGAAAACATAAGAAATGAAGTCGGCATATTTTTTCTGTACTTAGAGTAGAATATATATTTTTAGAAATGTTTCATGCCATTTTAATACGTGTTTAACAACTGAAATCCATTATGCAGTGCCGTGTTAAATAATATATATTTCGAATTGTGGATTCATAAAATTATGTTTTCGTAGAATTTCTTCTACTTGTGTTAATAATTTAATACCTTGTAAATCTGGGAACACAAAGATAAGTGTACAAATTTTCAATATATAATATGAGCTTTGCGTCTAATTATTTTGATATAAAGGAAATTGGTTTCGAATAGGAGCAAAAATGATGGGGAAAGCGCCCCTCGTTTACCTGCTGGAACTTGTAGTGCTGCGCGCATTTTATGTGCTTGCTATAATTTTGCTTGTGCGCGTGTAAGATTGCATTAGCTGTTATTTTTCTTCATATCGGGGTCTTTCAATTTCGAGTTTCTCTAATTTTACTTGGATTTTTAATTACATAATTATGTTTAAAAATTAGGTATAAGGCATTTGGTACGTAATTATGCATGTGAAACACGACCAATAGTGACTTTTTTTTTGTTTGGTAATCTATAACATAAAGGAATTCTCATCTGTGAATAAAATGTGGTAAAACCTATTAGTTTGATCATTACATCTACTAGAGATTGGCAAACAAAATGTTGTCGTCTTACAAAGTCTCTAAGCGACAAATATTTAATATGAATTTTATAGTCTTGAAATTTATTAACTTTCAAAACTCTTTGTGTCACACTGTATTTTAAATTGAATTCTATTGAAGCCTCTTATAGCGACTATAGCGACTCACTCACTGGAAATCGAGAAGTTCCAAATGCGAGAAGTTTCCATGGAGTCGCTAAGAAACAAAAAGGAAAACTCGATCCATAATGGAGAAGTTTCCATGGAGTCGCTAAGAAAAATAAAAAACATTCGATATAATATAATACAATATCAATATACTTAAAAAAAATACTAATATCACATAAAACATGAACATGTATTAAAAACAATATAAGTATATTTACTTCCATTTTAATTTTATTTATAGCGATAACGCTATAAATTTGGTGACCCCGACGTGATCATTTTATGTCCAACGTGATAAATATATGCCAGAAGTGAAAATTTTATGTCCAACGTCATAAATATATGCCAGAAGTGAAAATTTTATGTCCAACGTGATAAATATATACAAGAAGAGATTCAATACATCAACTACCGTTATAAATTGATCATTTTTATGAAGAGAAGAATTTTCCCGATGAATTTTGAATAGATGTTCCTATAATTTATGGTAATTTCCTATTTCAATCAACTGAAGTTGTACATTACAAGTACTGTCATCTGTCGGTGAGTGAGTTAAAGTACATTCCCTTTTTTATCTAAGAGAGTAATCAATCAATCAATCAATCACAATCGATTAGTTATGCAAAGACAACCTTCAGACGAGGATTTTCCTCAAACCCATTATGTCACCTCTGTCAAATTACCCCCATTCTGGAAATCAAAACCAGAAATTTGGTTTACCCAGATCGAATCACAGTTTTCTGTTGCAAAAATTGTCAATGACAAGAAAAAGTATGATCAGGTTATAGCTAATTTGCCATTAGATGTGATAGATAATATATACGATATAATATCTAATCCCCCGGAAACGGATCTCTATATAAATTTAAAGAAAGTTTTAATTTCACGTTTATCATCGAGTGAGGAAAAACGTCTGAATGATCTGTTATCAGGTTCCCAAATGGGCGATCTGAAACCTTCAGATTTCTATAGATCCATGCTGAATATGGTTGGAGGATTCGGCATGGTTAGTCAAGATTTATTGATAAAGCTATGGAAAAGACGTTTACCTCAAACAGTATATATTGCCATTACAGCTTCAGGGAAAACAGACACAAAAGAGATTCTAGATATTGCAGATCAGATCTGGGAGTCCTGTCAAAATTCAATGGTTGCATCGTACTCCAAAAATCCTCTTGAATCTGAGTCAACCCCTTTATCAGATTTAACTACCACTATCAAAAATTTTTCAACCACTTTCCATGATTCAATTAATCAAGTATTACAAAAACAAGAAATTTTTAATTCTCGATTAAACTCTTTAGAATCCAGACTTTCCAATCAATCCTTCGAGCCTCAACCTTCTACTTCATGCTGCAACAATTGTAAAAGTAGAAGCAATTCACAAACTCGTACCACTAATCGCAATCGTTCACCCAGCCGTAATAATGTTTCCAATAAATTTGATCGTACAGACAATACTATTTGTTACTACCATCAACTTTATGGTGCCAATGCCTATCGTTGTGGAGGTGAATGGTGCAAATTCAGTAAGAATTGTAAAAAATCTGATAATTCTCAAAGATGACTGAAGTTTGATAATTCTATGACGTCTGATTTTGACATTTCTAACAGCAAACGTCGGCGACTTTTTATTTACGATAGATTTAACAACCTGAACTTCCTAATTGACACTGGTGCCGATTTATCTGTGGTGCCACGCAATGCTTTCACAGATTTAAAAAAGAATTTCGATACGATATTAACCGCGGCTAACGGTTCAACCATTTTTACATACGGTAAGAAATTGTTAAAAGTCAATCTAAACTTACGTAGATTATTTCCTTTCGTTTTCAATATAGCAGACGTTGACATACCGATAGTCGGAGCAGATTTCTTGTCTCATTTTGGTTTAGTTGTCGATCTTAAAGGAGCTCGAATAATTGATAACAAGACTAATTTGTCAGTTAATTGTTTTATTAAAAATAGTCCTTTAGACAATTGTAGATTAGATTCACTTAAATTATTTCCTTTGACAGATAAATATAACAAATTACTTTTACAATTTCCTAATTTAATTAGTTCCCCAGATTACAATTTACCTATTAAACATTCTATTGTACATCATATAGTTACTGAAGGTCATTTACCTTTTTCACGACCTCGTAGATTAGACAATCTTAAATTTAAAATAGCTCAAACTTAATAACATGGTAGAATTAGGTATCTGCAAACCATCATCTTCTCAAGTTTCCTCTCCACTCCATCTAGTGGCGAAAAAAGAGAATGACTGGAGACCTTGTGGAGATTATCGACAACTAAATACGATTACCATTCCAGACAGATATCCATTACCTCATATCCACGACTTTAGCTCTCAGTTGCACGGCTGCACTATTTTCTCCAAGATTGATTTAGTGCGAGCGTACCATCAGATACCTGTCGCTGAAAATGACGTTTATAAGACAGCTATAACAACTCCATTCGGACTGTTTGAATTTTCCCGCATGCCTTTTGGTCTACGCAATGCCGGTCAAACTTTCCAACGTTTTATGAATGAAGTACTTGTCAATTTACCTTTCGTTTTCGTCTATTTGGATGATATATTAATCGCAAGTCAATCAGATGTACAACATTTGGAACATTTGGAAAAGGTTTTCAAGAGATTAGACACATACGGAATTAACATTAAACCATCTAAATGTATCTTAGGAGTTGACAATTTAACCTTTTTAGGTCATCACATCTCTTCATCAGGTATTTTACCATCAACTGAGAGAGTCGAAGTCATTAATAATTTCCCTTTACCGACAACTCTCAAACAACTACAACGTTTCATAGGTATGGTGAATTTTTATCATCGTTTCATACCTCATTTTGCTGAAATATTACTTCCCCTATATTCTCTTTGTAACAGTTTATCTCATGATAAAATTACAAAGATAAATAGTTGGCCTGATCAATGTTTAGACGGATTTTCGAAAGCCAAAGACGCAATAAGTAATGCAGTAGTTTTAGCTCATCCTTGCAATAATGACGATACTATCTTATCTCTCTCAGTCGATTGTTCTAACCTTGCCATGGGTGCAGTTTTAGAGCAAAAAGATAATAAGGGATTTCTTGCTCCTTTAGCATTCTTTTCCCGTAAATTAACCACAGCACAAACCAATTATTCCATTTTTGACAAAGAACTTTTAGCATTATATACTGCAATTAAACATTTTAAGTTTATACTTGAAGGTCGAAAGTTTAATTGTTTTACGGATCACAAACCTTTAATCAACGCTTTATTCACAAAAGCAGAAAGATCTCCTCGTCAAATACGTCATTTAGAATACATAGCTCAATTTTCTTGTAAAATACAACATGTTAAAGGAAAACATAATGTAATAGCTGACAGCTTGTCACGTATTTACGACACTTCTTCCTTAAAACAAGATATTTTACCACTTCAACTTAAAAATTCTCCCTTCCTTAATGTTAACTTTGACCTAAAGTTGCTTAGTGAAGCTCAGGAAAAAGATTCAAATCTCAACTATTTATTGTCAGATAAATCATCACTAACTAAAACCAATTTCATTTTAAAAAAGATACAAATTCCAGATTCAAATGATTTTATTTGGTGTGATGTTTCTCGTGCAAAAGTCAGACCTTTTGTTCCACTTGTTTACAGACGAACGATATTCGATATTTTTCACAACTTATCTCATCCTGGTATTAAAGCCACTAGACTGTTGATTTCAAATAACTATTTTTGGCCGAAAATGAACACAGATTGCAATTTATGGTCAAAATCGTGCATTAACTGTCAAGCTGTCAAAGTCAGTCGACATACGCGAAGTGCTCTCGGGAACTTCACCATTCCGAAAATCAGATTCGACCACATCCACATAGATTTGGTAGGACCATTACCTCCATCCAAAGGTAACTCTTACATTCTTACGGTGATTGAACGATTCACTAGGTGGCCGGAAGCGTACCCTCTTCGCGATATCACAGCAGAAACAGTTGCACGTACTTTATTTCAAAACTTTGTTTGTCGATTCGGTGTTCCCTTGTCAGTAACGACTGATCAAGGAGTACAATTCGAGTCAAGATTATTTAATGAATTTGCAAAGTTTTTAGGTTTTCATAGAATACGTACAACTCCATATCACCCAGAAGGCAACTCTTTAATTGAAAGGTTTCATCGCTCACTTAAAACTTCCTTGTTAGCTAGAGCCAATACATCACATTGGACAGATGAATTACCCATCATTTTATTAGCATTTAGGACAACTCCCAAGGAAGATCTGCAATGTTCACCTGCTGAACTCATATATGGTCAAACCCTTCGTTTACCTGGCGAATTTTTCGTTGAATCGTATAATTCCCCAGATATTCCTTATTTCATTGACAAATTACGCATTTATTTTAATAATTTAAAATTTGTTCCTCCAACTTCGCATGGCAATTACAAAACTTTTGTTAGTTCAGATCTTGCCTCTTGCGATTTTATTTTCGTTCGCATTGAACGTTTAAAACGTTCATTTACTCCTTTATATGAAGGACCGTTTAAAGTTTTATCTCGTTCAGATAAGTTATTTACCTTTAAGAAAGGAGACAAAGTCATAACTGTCAATATTGATAGGGTTAAACCGGCTTTTGTATTAGTTGACAGATGTGACACTTTGCCTACCCCGATTAAAAAAGTACGTTTTGCAATCGACACGTTGATTGATTGACTATTTTCTTTTTTAACGAGGGGGTGTATATAGCGACTATAGCGACTCACTCACTGGAAATCGAGAAGTTCCAAATTTACTTCCATTTTAATTTTATTTATAGCGATAACGCTATACCTCTCTTGTAGATGCTCCATGGTTACTTTGAAAGTAATTTAAAATAATAGCTAAATTCGTCTGTTCCTACAGTTATTTGTCTCATATTGCTTTTGTCATTTTAACGCAGGTTGCTTACTAACGTGGAGATTATTTTATGTTCTGGATGGTTCTGGATATCAAATTGCATACCAGGTGGCTCAGCCGATAGGGACACTCTTGTACCTTTTGGATGGGCGAATGGATTTTTTTCAAATTTAGTGTGGTTACATGGGATAAAATTTCCAATTATATGATGTAAATAACCAAAATGGCCGACTTCCGGTTTCGAGGAAATTTACAAGAAAATCAAATTTTAAAATGGGACAACATGTATATTTTTGCATGTTTCGATCCTGTTAGCCAAAATACATATGATCTGACCCTCAAATATTATTTTGATTTTCAAAAAATATTAAATAAAATATATCAAAACATTTCTTTCTTTAATTACAAATTTAGTACAAAAAGAAGGTAGACATTGGGCATATCATTTTCTTAGTAATTTAAAGATCTAATTAAATAACAGGTTGTCCCATAGGAGTTTCGTTTTAAAAAAAAATAGTTTTCATTGCAAAATCAATATCGTTGAACTTAATGAAGAATAAATCGTGTTTAATATTAGTATCTGAATATTTTAAAGGTACTTTTGGACTAATTTTTAATAATTTTGGCAAAATCGCGGCCTTCTATGATTAAAACTAAAAATTAAAAAATCTATATTTTTTTTGGGAATCAAAATAATATTTAAGGATAAGATCATATGTATTTTGGCCAGCAGGATCCAAATATGCAAAAATATACAGGTTGTCCCATTAAAAATTTTATATTCATGTCAATTGCATCGAAACCGGAAGTCGGCCATTTTGATTCTTTAAATCATATAATTGGAAATTTTAACCCATATTATTACACCAAATTTGAAAAAGTCCATTCACCCATTCAAGAGTTACAAGAGTGTTCCTATCGGCTCAGCCACCCGGTATAACTTTTCTTCATCAAGAGCATTTTCTCCGGTTCTACATAAATTAGCAACATATCCACCTTTTGACTATGTGTAAACATTTTATAACTATTTTCTTCACTTGATCTTAACTTTCACTAAATAACTACAGCACTTAAATTCTTTAAATTCTTAATGTAAGTGACAGATAAAAATCGTTAACAAATGACATGAGCATATAGACATAATATTATACTGAAACATTTAGAAAAACGACGAAATGGTGAAACATTTATCATTGCCAGCTACAATAATTTCTTACAAAAACATGTAATACGTATCTGGGAAATAAAAAAAACAATTTTGAATCAGACACATACACTTTCCTGATCTGTTTAACATGTGTGGCTTGTTTATTATTTTCATAATAATTAAATATAAAAACCCAATAAGCTGCTGGAAACGTAAAACATAAACAATGTTATTATTAAATCATACATAACAAACAAAGTTAAGGATTAATGACCATAAAACTGCCATGTACCGTGTGCATCACAAATGTACACAACGTAATAAAGTGAATTTTATTCAATTTTCAAATGTTAATATGTAACCTACTTTTATTGAAAATCTACTACATCTGTGAAACGTGCTGACAATTACCTAAAGACGTAATTGATTCTTTTATAATATAATATACTTGCGTAAAAATCTTTCCTCGTTTGCCTAGAAGCAACCCTGATTTTGACGTCACAGATAAAATTCCCGAGCTCTGGACATGAATTATTTTATTCAAAGCCAAATTTATTTTATAGAATAATGTTTAGCTTGATAAGAGAAGCGACACCTACCAATAAAAATATTTTAAAAAGTAGTACGCATAATATAAATAACATAGCCTAAATCATAAATTTTAAAAAGTAAACATAAAAAAGAACGGTAATTACAAAAACAACTCGAAATTAAAAGACCTTTCAATGACGTAATAAAACTGGTATGTTGCTGGGAAAAAATGTTTTTGTTTATTTTTTAAATATTCTACCTTCATTTTGATTGGCAGGTAGTAGGAATATTAATTACACTTTATACGCAATATAAGTTTCTTCAATAGTTTACAAAAAAAAACGCTTATCTCTTGATGAAAGAATCACCCTATATAGTGATGTTTAATTTTATATTATTATTTTAACATGGAGTTCATATATTTCTTGAACTAATTATCAATCTTTACAAAGGTAGTGGCAATATATCTATATAAATAAAATACTCTTATTTCAAATTGAAAAACATGCGTAAAGCTAATTAAATATTTACATTAAAGCAATTTGCCAATTCAAAAGGATATAATTTCTTATGTTTGTTGGATATTTTGCCACTGTAAAAATATTTAAACATTTTTATAAAATAAACCTCTGCGCCAAAAGGATCAGACAGAGGCTGGTTTTAATACTTCTATTACAAAATCATGAGTGTGCCACAAATAATAAATTATAAACAATATCAAAAAGAATATAATTTACATTTATATTAATTTATATATTAAATTGCTACAGGTGGAACCTGTTTTGCGTATAATATGGTATAAGTACAGTTTAAAAGAAATTCAAGAGCAAACAGAAATCGTCGATGGTGATAATGAAGAATGCAATTACTAATGTTTGATATTTTTTAACGAACTTCATAAAATTTAAAAAAGGGGGAGGTTCTCAATTTGACTCGAATGTATGTTTTTTTATGTATATATTTGTTCAACGATTACTCTGGCGTAGCTTAAGCGATTTTTGTCAAACCTGCTGTCTCTGGACCGGTGGTGGTCCCACACTAAATATATCAAGCTACATCTAGTGTGCGGTGAACAAAAATTGGAAACAATTTTTTTATGACGAGAATATTTGAAGATTTGGCGGAGGCGCCGGTGATATCAATTAAAAACTTAGTTCTCGATTTATAATAATGATAATTTTTCACAATTACTTCCTATCAACTCACATAAGACAATAATATGAACTGAGAGTTTTATTGAGAAACGCTCCCGTTGAACAATTTGCTTGTACAAACTAATTATACAGCATGCTCTCGCTCATGTCGTTGTTTTCAATGCTGATGACGAATGGCCATGAATGATGACGATTTCATTGCATGATGGTTTTCAATTGAGATGCGATAATGCCGACAAATTTTTTGTAGATTTACGTGAAACCTGGTACAAATGGCGGAAACTGAAAAGTAAACGACTATTTGATATTGTATACTTTGAACTAAAAGTATATTATTATAAGAAACTAAAGTGAGGTTATCATGTATTAGTTGTTTATCCTCCAGGCAGGCACCTTTAAATATGTGAAGCTACGAAAAAGTTTGAATAATTTTTTTCTAAATCGAACCGTTTTCAAAAAATATCTCTAAAAAGTAAGAAACAAAATTTGTGTACCTATTAGTGAAAAGTAGCAAAAAACACCGACTTCAAATTGATATTTGGTAATAAGTTACAGTCCTTTGCTACTTTCCACTAATAGGTAGACAGATACTTATAAAACTGAGTGAAACTTTATTAGTTACTTTTTAGAGATATTTTTTGAAGACGGTTCAATTTTTTAAATTACAATATACAATTATAAAAAATATATATCATTTTGATTATTGCTTTTTAATGATTCGTTAACAAATAAAATGTTCCCAAAATACATTATTTTAAAAGTTACTTAAAAGAAATGCCATTTAGACTAAATTACCTCATTCGGACGAATTTCAGGTAGACGCTACGTCAGTACTTTACCCCTGGAGACTTTCTTTTATTTCAAGCTCTAAATACTAGTTGAAAACAAATGAATAATTTAGTTAGCTAATTATAGAATTGGCTGAGTTGTATTTCTTGGAAATTACACTATTTTGAAAATTACATAACCAATATCTGACATACGATTTTTGACATAATTTATAGAAACTCGCGAGTGTTATCTGAATGTAGAAATAAGGCATTTAAAAATTAAGTAACCAAACTTTTATAAAATTTTTGACATCAGACTTACATGGAAAGTTACGAATACAGCCAGAAACACTGAATTTTTGCAAGTTATCGCTCACCACATTAACTAAAATATGCGTATCATACATCTTTCTTAAAATGATATGATTTTTTTGGCGCGATCAGATCAACTTCTATGAGTTACGTCATTTTTTTTCTTTTATCAATACAAGATTTGTTTATATTTTCATGTTTCATAGCACGTAATTGACATAAATTAGATATTATCACGCGATGTAAGCTCCCGCTCCTATTTAACACCAGCTAATTGTTAAAAGGGTAGCTAAAAATAAATAAATCCAAAACTGGAGTCTATACGTTGGCTATGTTTATAGAAGGTCATAAAGAAATGCCTCCTTACGGTAATATGTTTGAGAAAAACTTTTTATTATGTTAAGATTATTTGAAATAAATTTTAAATCTGGTTTTCATGTGCTCATCTTGACATGTTCATATTAATATCTAGTTATTGTTGCCTTTCTTTCTTACTTTATTACCACAGTTCTTATGTATTTTTTTCATAACTGAACTTATGTAGAAATACGTATAATGGAGCGAGGTATGTAGCGCTATCCTTTGTCGGTAGCTTTTATCGGCTGTTGCTGCTTTATCGGCACGCTTTTCTATGACCCCCTTATCTCGCCGGATCATTCACAATATCTGTTCCCGCTACTTTGCTTATAAATATAAACATAATGGTTGAGAGAGAACAAAACAATCTTGAGACCACTTATGCAATCAGGGATTCGTCAACGTGAAGCATAGCAGTAAATCTTTAAGATTGTTTTATTATGGACGGAATTATGGTTCTTGTCGTTTTTGTCGGAAAATACGTAGTCAATAAAAGAATATCAAGGAAGGTCTTTTGAAGCATATAGAATTTTCGTTAATTTGTCTTTTTTTGTTGTGCGATAAAAATTGACCGAAATAACATAACTTTTAAATGACATTATTTTGTTTTGATGGTTTAAACTGTATGTTTGTTGTAATTCCTTTTTTATGTATAATGAAATACATGTTCAATACCTTTATATTACATTATTGTAAGATTGCAATTTTTTCAACTAATAAATGTTAAATTCCAGTAAATAATAAACATAATCATGGACGCCTTAATCTTTTTATAATTGTATGTAATACATTTCGAATTTTTAGCAAGAACTATTGAAAATAACCCAATTAATTATTATACTAATTTGGTTTAGTTCCTGACAAACATTTTTAATAATCATCGTAAACAAAATATTGTATAAAAATCAGTTTCATAACAAACTGAACTCAAATATCAAATAGAAAGTCTGTGTCTATATGCATGTGTCTATCTATGTTTGTATGTATGTAGACCGTTTCTTGTAGACACCATCTGTTAGGGACAATGTTTTTATTTCAAATTTGAAACGTTTATACAATAGTTTGGTAGAATAGTCCTTAGTGAAATTGGGACATATCCGTCATACAGGGCGATCGGCAGAGAAAAGAGGGAAAGAAACTGTCATTTATTATATAAACTATGTTTTATTATAATTTTAAGCACACAAAAATATGAAGATGTTCAAGATATTTAAACTGCAAATACAGGGTCTCTCAGATTCGAACCAATTGTGGATTAGATGATATATCAATTTTACTTTAAAATATCATTAAGATACTTTTAACGAGTGTAGAAATTAATAAAAGTTGCAGTCGGACGTTGCCGACTGCGAATAGATATTAAATATAATATTCTCTGTTGAACTTAATTCTTTTTTGAGAACTTGAAACATATATAAAATAGCATAGCAGAATACTTCCCATTAAAATTGAATCATATCCGTTGTACAGGATGATCCTGAGAGGTGAGCAAAATCATGTGTATCATGTTTTATATGGTTTTTTTATCATGATTCAACAAGCAGCATACTTCAAAGGTGTTTGATTAAGACATGGAAAATAAAAAAGTATACAAGATATGTAAACTGCAATATACAGTAGGAACGTATTTCAGGTTCGAGAAAGCTTATCGTAGGTTAGACGATAGAACCATTTTACCCCAGGTTATTGACTTATTTTTAATAAGACTATTATGAAACGAAGAAAATTTTCAGTTGGGCTTTCTCAAGTAAGACGCCAAAGATTATTTTTACCATAGTAGACAAAAAATTGCTGTATTTCGTACAGCAAAAAAGAAGCAAGTTAAAGGAACTTTACTTTCAAAAATATCCTCAAATGTTTCTTGATTTAGTGAGTATTTTTGAAATATTAGACGAAGAATCCCAATTCCTCTCATAGTGACATTTTTAAAGGCTGTTTCTCATAACATGCAGTTAGAGCCTCTTTGGACACTTCAAAGATAAGCATTTTTATAGTCGACTAACTTTGTTGTTCCTTGTTGAAACAAATCTTCATCTATTCTACCTGTACTATTTATAAAACAAATAAAGAGCGCTCTTTTATAGTATCGTGTTAATTACTTTTGCTTCAACTAAATCACCACTTAGTAATTTACATTTTTCAGTCCATTTTCTATTTTTATCTGCAACTTTTCGCAATCGTTCTGTTGTAACTTCCCGATAAGCCTGAATTATTCTAATACATATATTTATTAAAAATTTGCTGGCTAGTTTTTATATAATTTATCCTTGATGGTTTCCTATAAATAAAAATCTAGGACATCAGGTCAGAGTCCTGACGTTAGAAATTTTACTAATAACTTTGCTTTTTATTCCTTTTGGGGAAACATTAACAAATATTCTATTGTTTCAAAACGACTCTGAAAATTTTTTTTTTACTGAAATGTAAAATTTATGTATATGCTACACATCTAATTTTTGTAGTCTGCTAGACAAGCACAAAAACATATAATAACTACAATGTTAAAACTTAAGGACTATTAAAAATTACAATTGTTAATTATTAAAAATTATGTTTTACGCTTTCACAGATTCGTATGTAGTTAACGCGGAATGTTTGTACATTGTACTCACTATATTACCTGAAATTGCTACAAAGCCTTATGTTATCTATTTGCTGAAGGTTTTCAATATAGGAGAATATTTGTTATGTATTCTGCAATTCGTATATGAAATTCCGGAAGAGGATGCCAAATATTTGCTTCGATGAAATGCAAAAAAGTTCATTTCTTCCTTTATGGCAATATAATACAACAAAAATCGATGGTAAACGAGATAGAGCTATTGGTGTAACTTCGTTATATCCTATTTTATTTGACTTATCTCCTGCAGTATGTACTTCTGAATATATGTATATTCAGAAATTATAATATATTATTATAACTACTACTAAGCATCATTCACTTCATTGCTAAAGTGGTCAAGGGAGTGGTCAGAGTACATCTAATAAATGCGTATACTAGGATAAAATTTTCTAGTGAAACTTTGAGTTCACGACCGACGTAAAACTCAATATCTTTAAAACATTAGCAACTATGTTTACGTCTAAACTACCAATCATACAATTACTTGTAAAAAGTGGAAATATAAATCTGTGGCTTGGTTCTAAAAGGGCCAATGTCACTTTTTCTTTAAAATGACTTATTGACATCAACGAACTATATTCGTTCAGATTGTATCTTGAAAAAAAACGCCAATGTCAAACTCTCATAAATGACTGAGAATTTTAAGTTTCTAGGTAAAATGTAAATTTGTAAAAAAAATTTTGTAAAAGAGATAAAAGGGCCAATTGTAACATAGACTGTATTAATAAGGTATGTTTCGTTTCTAGAAAGCCCAAAGTAGACTTTGGCAGTTTTATCATAATAACTTACACAAATAATAATAATAATATAATTTTCCATAAAAATTTTAAACCTCATTTCCTCAAATTGTAAATTTTTGATTTTGGCTCTTTTAGAACCAAATGCTTGTATTCACAGTTTCTCCTGGAAAACTTAATTTCATATTCTATTCGAGCAGCGATAAGCAGCAGTAGGCAGCTATCTGTAAGAACCTGAAAATGGCAGATGTGATTAACTTCATGTGTTTGCAGTTATTGTTTGTAAACAGTATCATATTACTATTCGCCTATCGACCAATCTCTCACGTCAAATATAGCAAACATTTTTGATAAAGCAATAACAGTGCGATTATATGAATATTTTGAAAAATTCAACATATTTTCAAATAATCGATTCATATTCAGACTAAATATATATACCCAGGATGCTATCACGGCATTGACAAACGAGATACAGTGTAATGTAAATAAAAGTATACTAATATAACAGTCAACGTTCTAGTTCTACGAAATTATTTAACAATATTAGCCATGTAAAGAACTACTGTCTTGTGAAAAGAAGTTCTTCAACAATTTCTTATAAAACAAATAGTTTGATTAGTACTTGAATGACTATGTAATCTATAGACAAAACAACGGCTAAGTTTTCATATTGCTACTTGAATTAAAACGACATACAGAGTCACAAGGACTATTTTACCTATCATCCAAAAAATTAAACTACCATGGAGCCTGAACAAGAAAACATACATAGCCATCAGACGAAATCTGGGAAAAGTTGAAGGTACATCATCCAACTACTTGAAAAACAATGAGGCTAAAGCAACGACATAAAAGTTCAACATTAATACGAGGGAAAACAATTACGAAAAGGACCGAAACGTAGTGAAGTACTGGGGACAATCTAAAAATCCGGAGACAGTGCTACATCTGGATAAAAACAATTGAAAGAATTATGAATAAACTAGGCAATGACCAAACACACTTAGAACAAACAAGACGAAATGAAGAAATGAATATCAGAAATAAATTGCATTGATATATGATCTGCTGGAGTCAGAAAAGGAGGAAGGAGAAGACGCAGAAAAGCATAACTGTAGAAGCAAAAACACACTTGAGATGCCCTATTGTTGTTGTGTTAGATCATGGTCCGATTACTGCCAAGTTGTTTGATTCCCTCACTGTAATTTACATAATAACAATATGGAATCAGTTCAACACAAAATGAAATTTTTATATTTTAAACTGTGGTAATCGAATTTCCACAACAAGACATAGTTGATATATACTCTTTTAATAGTCTGAGTCGTAGACATGACTGCATATTTTAATTTTTTTTGTACAAGCTCAATAATAATTGGTCTCTAAATCAATTTATTTCATTATCAGAATAACTTCCCGTTACAGTAATGTATTTTACCTTCCTACACTATGCGCAACTTCTTCTGGTACTAGAGCCCATGGTGAGCCTTGGCCTTCTCAATTGCATCTCTTCAGACGTGTCTGTCTAATGCACGCCTTCTCCATGCCCTAATTCCTATTTTCTACAGATCTTCTTCAGCTGTATCTATAAGTCGTGTTTTTGGACTTCCTCTTCTCCTTGCACTCTCTGGCCAGCTGAACATTGTTTTTTTTTACTGGGCCCTTTTCCTCTCATCTCATGACATATCCAATCCATTTCATATGGCTAATTTTAACAGATTGGGTTATGGTTAGTTCTTTGTATATTCGATATAGTTCAATGTTGTATCTCTTTCGCCTTAACCCATTCGGACATACTGGTCCATACGTTTTTCTCACCAGTTTCCTTTCAAAACATTCCAGCCATCGTGCTTCTTTTGCATCGTGGGCCAAGTTTCAGATCCGTACATAAGAACTGGCTTTATGAGGATTTTATAGATTTACAGAAAAATGATGGGTGATGGAGCTAAACGTAATTGATTCGTATTCAATATATCCAGTATGATTCGTATTCAGTACGTCGAAATACATATGAATCACGCAATGGAGTTCCAGAAACAGATAACTTTTATATTTTGTATGCCTGGGTAATTAATTATCCTGATCGGTTTTAGGGATTGCATTACCGGTTAACCGGTTAACCGGTTAACCGGTAAACAGGACCAAAATCACACGACGATAATTACCGGTTATTTTAATTTTTTACCGGTTATTTCGGTAAATTCTGAACTTACGATATGTCACGTATTCAACGTTTCTATTTGTGACTAATATTCACTAAATATAGAGTGACTGTCCCAACACTGAGCACTTTTGGCAATAAAAGAATAATATTATAAAAAGTAAAACCCAAACACCAAGCCCTAAGGAATACAAGTAAGAGAGACATTGACAATATCTTGCGACAGGAAATTGAATATTTCACTGCCTCAAATATCCGTGGAAAACATTTAGAAGAATGTTATTACCAATTCTTATTAACTTATCGACCTACCAATATCGATAGAGGAAGGGCATTTTCAGTTGGTGGTATTATATGCACAAATATCAGACGACTAACAGATACAGCTTTGAAAAACTAGCCCTTTTAACGGACTATTTTAAAAAAATATTGTATTTTTAGATTAGGTATTCAGTAAATGCCCCATTTGAGTTTATGTTTGTAATTTTTGTTATTTACAGAATAATTGTTTATTTAAATTTATTTCATTTATATTTTTTCCTTTTGATAAAAAAAACCTTTAGTTTGTTCATTATAATAATAATAATAGTAATAATAATACATTTATTTTACTCAAAGTAAAAATGGTACAAATTGAAATGTAGAGCTCTTCTTCCATTTGCCCAAATACAAATAACCTAAATCTAAGATTATAAAAAGGTTATTAAAAAATATTAATACATATAAATCTAAAATTTCAAGAAAAAAATAATTATTATTTTATTTGTTAATATTCAGTAATGAATTGTAATAATCTAACAAATGTTATATTTTATAATAATAACAACAATAATAACAACAGCAGCACTCAGACATGCGAGCAGGCAAGGGGAACGGGCAGACCCCGCGAAGCGAAGCAAAAGGTTAAAAGTAAATAAAATTATATCGGAAAAAGAAAAAGAAATATACGCCCATCCACAACGCAGCATCAAGTCTCCTGCTTCTGATCAGCCAAAATGTAATTTTTGACAACTTTAATAAAAAAATTTTTTGATTTATATTGTTTATATTCATTTGGAAGTTCATTCCAAAGATGAGATGGAAAATGCGTACATGATCTTTGAAAAATCGCAGTTTCATGCTGAGGCACCAAAAAATTTTGTATGTATCTTGTATTATACAAGTGATCTCGTGAAATTAACTTATTTTTTAAGTACTGAGGTTCGTCATTATGAATTATTCGCCAAATAAGTGTGAGCATGTGTAAACGTCTGCGGTTTTCCATGTTTAATATGCTATGTTTATTTAGATATGGTGATATATGTTGTCTATATGGGATATTGTAAATATAACGCATACATGAATTTTGAAGTTTTTGAATTTTCTTTTTTGCTGTCGCCGATAATAACTTTCCATATACAACATCACCATAATCAACTAAAGATAATACGAGTGAATCACAAAATTTTGATTTACACTCTCTAGATATGTCTTTCGCAAAACTGTATAATTTTTTCAATCGACTGTAAGCGAATTTTAATTTGGAAAAAATATGTTTCTCAAAGCCTAATTATATTAATTATACGTATATAAAAATGTTTTTTGTTAAATTTAGATAATTTTGTACATGGAAAAAGACAATTGTCATTTTTGCCACCCTAATCATTAATTCTAAAAATTACCGGTAAATACCGGTTAACCGGTTATTTACATTTTTATTTACCGATTTACCGGTTATTAAAAATTCCGGTAAATTGCAATCCCTAATCGGTTTGTAACACGTAATAGAATATTCTTTATTAACACACGTAGCAATTTGTAGCAATCTTACGCCGAAAATATTTAATTTAGAAAAAACGATACAGTCATAATTTACAGTATATTTCCTCTAGTTTAATACTCCTAACGTAAAATGGTCTGAAAAGACATCTTTTATCCAACTAATTCCCCTGTTCAGCACGTAATTCCCGGGTGGCGTAACTTTTCAAATATTTCATTTACATAAGGAATTAACACTGTCTAACAATTTTTGTCGTACTTGATTGTGAAGTCTATTTCCATTATTTATTAAAGTTAAGTTGACAAAGACTACGGGGTATTGATTGGTTATTAGAACATTGTATATAAAATATTATATTTGATATTTCGTTATAAGAAGAAATAATTTCAGCCCTGCCATATAAGTAGTTCATAAAAATTTCAATACAACTTTTTACTAAGAGACTATTCATGGTAGGGATCAAAGTACAGCAACAAATTCAATTCAATTCAATTCAATTCAATTCAATTATAAGAAGAAATTTATGTAGAAGTCTAGTTGTCACGGTGATGAAAAATGTCTGGCCTCTTAAATATTTATCTTGGAAACCTATGATTAAGAACATCCGGAAATACCAGGTGATCATGAAATGCATATCCTTAATATTTATCAAATCCATTTTGAATATAATGTATAAAATAGTTATTATGAATTTAAGTACGCGTCAAATATGATCTACGATCCATCAACTAATAACAGAATGCTGTCGAAACTCTAATCTGCATAATATCTGTGATTTAAATTAATAAAAATGTGAAAATGAGTATATCACTCTTAGTACTCTGCAAAGCATTACTTAGACGTTTTAAGGAGCAGTACATTGAAATCTGATAAACACATTTTAAATGATTAAAGAGTACACAGGATGTTCCTTAAGTAATTGTCTGTAGCTTAATGGACGAGGTAATGTATATAACGATTTAAGAATAATACATTTTATTTCTGCTTACATAAGTATTGGAAAATCTTATTTTGGGTATTTAGCATATGACATTCATATACTTAATTTCTAATATTTTATATGAAAAAACAAGAAACCACATTCTCTTCATATTATGCGCATTATACAATTAAAAAGTAGGTGAATTTTAATAAAAACTTGGAAGTTGCTCGTTTTTGATATTATGGCGGAGGCGCCGCTGCTAATATTCAAATAAAGTATTTGCTCATTATTTGAATTGAATTTTATCATTTTTTTTCAATTGGAACAAGCCGTATCTTTTTTGAAGGTACTTTACATGTTGCCTATTATTATAAGTAAAATACAGGTTGAACAAGAAAAAATTGGTCCCTTTATGAAGGTATTTCTCGGATGGGGGGAGGGTGGGGAATTATCGAAAATCAGAAACATAATAAAATAGGCAAGTGGGGCGTCATTTTCTAGGTTTTTTTGACTGTTGAATCTAATAAAAATAAAATTAAGTCGATAAATCCAGCCTGCGTATAAGAAAATAATATTTTATTGGCATAAAATTTGAAAAATTTGTGTAACAAAAGATTTAGAAAATAATTGACATAAATGGATCTATGAATGAAGAAAAAATATTGTTATTGTTGATCGTTAACATCATCAGTAAGTTCACATTCTTCTTCATCATAGTCTTCTAAGTTGATTGCTGAGTAGTTGTCAGGAAAAGTTTCTGAGTCTGTATTAACACAGGTTAATTCTTCACATGTTCTTCAAAGTGATGAATGTTTTACACCACTTTTTGCACATGTGCACAAAATTGTGGAACAATTTCTTTTGCAGGAGCAAGATATCAGTTTCATGATCGACATAGTTGTTTGCTTTGGCCTCAAGTCACCGTGAAGCCTTTTCTAACCCCCAATGCTGTAGATTTAACTTATTTCCAAGCCAGGTAATATGTGCGGAAGGAGTGCTGTGCAGCACTGGCCTCAGTAGGTGGGAGTGATTCCAATTTTGATGACGTTATCTTCATTGATATCTGAAACATTATTAACCGAAGTTCATTGAGAGAGTGGGTCCCATCTTTTGAAGAGTACAAATACGGAAATATTGTTTCTCCAGCTTTCTGGACTTCGACGTGAGTAGCATTCATGTTATTGAATGTTGCTATGCTTTCATTCAAACCTATTTCTGTTTCAAACAGCTTCAGTACTTGCTTTTTCGCTTTTCCATAAACTGCGCTTAACGTGTCACAACCACTGAATGCATAGGCTAAAATAATGAAGTTTTTAACAATTATATGCTGTCGCTGTAATGAAGCACAGGAAAAAACTTTTTGTTTGGTTAGATCGATTTTAGATTTCAACATATGTACATTCTGATTCTCAGTGACCAGAGCAGCCATAAGAACCATAATGTCTGTATCTTGAGCAACAATGGCAGCGGAACATGTATACTTATTATTGGATAGCCGTTTCCACTATAAGCTTGTCAGCATCCCCAAAAGACTGTTTCGCTTCATTGTTGTTGCAGGAAAATTGAGTTTTCAACATAGTTATAAGTTGCTTTTTGTTCTCCAAATTAGACAGAAATTTTTCTTGATTAGGAAAAACTTCGGGTCGCCATATCCATCAAATACGACAACTGCACACTTATCACATATATGTTGCATACATCTTGGTTCTGTTGTGTATTCCATTTCACCGGGTGCAGCAGGTGGCCCCCATCTACTATGTAGGTGTTCACGTTATTCAAAAAACTCTCTTCTACACTGTCAAACTCTTCGTACAGCGCGGATTTGACAGTTTTCCGCATTCCCGATTCCGAAAACAGTGAAAGAGGATAAGGTGCGATTTCATACTTCCTTCTCTTAAATAATCTTACTTCTATCCAAGGTAGCCACAACACGTACTTTTATTGCTCTCATAATACTTGGATTACATTGGTTTCATTTCACTCAGCAAGCAAAGGAAGAAAGAGAGAAAAAACGTTTTTTGCTATAATTTCAGGATTCAGGAGTCTTCCGTTGTGTAACAATACAATGTCTTTTTCATAAACACAGGTTAGTTTTATCAACTTAGTTTTGCTTTTATTAGAATAAGCAGTCAAAAAACCCTAAAAAACGTAGGATGTCGCTTTCTAGAGTTTTTTGACTGCCTATTTTGTTAAGCTTTTGGTTTTCGATAATTCCCAGGGACCAATTTTTTCGTTGTTAATGTGCTTTTAGAGGTTATTTTACCTGTACTATATAAAAACAGCATGAGTTGAATTTAAGATTTGATTTTTCTGTGAAGTCTCTTGCTTATCAATTATTTTTGGTATTTGTTTTCGACAAACAATAAAATCTCAGTTCAGTATCAATTTTCTTTCACAAACGTAAATTTATCACAGTTATCGGTTATCAGTTTTCATTTGTATCAATTTTGATGTACTTACTGACTTTTAACAAAGAAGAACTTTCAGGCATAATTTTTGTATTGGGTGAGAAGGAAAGACATCGTTTGGTTACCAATAGAATTTATTACTAACGATACTCTGAACGAATTGTACCTGAATTTGAAAACCAACACTTGCTAGAGATATTTGTGGAAACTGGCAAGGTACAGTGCCCGAAAAGTGAACGCTTAAAAAAATGAGTCACCTATAGTGCTGGCAACGATTTAGGAACCTCATATTAGTCAGAGAGAAGTGATCTCATTAGTAGGAATACTCAGACGTTGGGTGGATCGAATCTTGAAAAAAATTTTCATGCATATCACAATGTTTTGTTTACTGATAAGGCAAGTTTCAGAAAAATATATTTGTTAACAGCCACAATTGCCATTCTTATTATTTGAAAAATTCCCACTTTTTCAGATTAGCTGAGCTGAGTAGAGCTGGTTCATTCATATACGTTTGATGATGAATAGGTCCACATTTTTAGGAGGATCGACTGAAGCTATTTATCTTCATTTTTCGGAGAGCTATCACAATTACTGGTAAGGCATGTGTGGCGATCAGTTCACTTGCTGGGTAAATATAAGTCACCAACCCCAGGCTCAAGTAACCAAGGATCCAGGAAACAAAATATAATACAATAACAAATTTAACAAAAATTATAATTTTAAAATTTGAATACAAATATTTTGAAACCCTTTTCGAATCTTATTTAATAGCATCACACCGCTATATTGAATGTTGTTATGTTGTTATTGTATTATATTTTGTTTCCTGGATCCTTGGTTACTTGAGCCTGGGGTTGGTGACTTATATTTACCCAGCAAGTGAACTGATCGCCACAGCATGCTCAAAGGACCCGAAATAGTATGTTCCTTCAACAAGATGTTGCTCCACCACATTACTTAAATGTACTAAGGAACCACCTAAATAATATCTACTTACTCATCCGCAGATCTCACAAAATTGCATTTCTTTTATGATATGTGAAGCAAATTGCTTATAAAGATACACCAACCAGAGTACAAAATATAAAGTAAAAGAGAATAAATACTTTTTGAGAATAAATAATTTATATCACGCCAGTAATTTTAAGAACAGTAGAATCCTCATTTCAAAGGCTCGATAGGTGTTAATCTAAATGGGCAACATCTGCAGCATTTATTAAAAAAAAAAGCGCATCAGAAAAATATAAAATAATTTTGGTGGAATTTTGGTTATAAAATTTGGTAAAAAAACACACCTTTCTTTCACTCCTTGTAGATAGTAACGTGCTCCAAAATAAAAGAATCGGGCAATACTCGCTGCTTCACAAATAAATTATCTCTTAAATCCAGAAAACCGCACACTAATATCTATACTCTTTAAAAAATTCTCTTGGTCCGTATGTTTTTGAATCAAATTTATAGCTTTCATAGAATTCGAGACATTGAAGTCGGTCTCAGTATTTCCCCATCCTGTATAGTAAATTTATTTTATATAACTATTTGGAAATGTCCGCTTCAAGCTTGTCACAAATAATATTCATTTAAGCTACTTACCAATGTGAGAATAACAAGGGTATTTCCGATGACCGCTAGCATGAAGATAACTGCGTATAAAGGAATTTGGATACGTCCAGATTCATACCAGGGCCGCCAACTTCCGGTGGTTTTTGCGGTGGAATTGTCGGCTTCCGAGGTTGACAGTACCAAGCTAACATTGGTAATGTTAGGAATGAAAAACGCGGTCACTGTTTCATTCCACTCCATTTTTTGCTAAATTTGGTTAACTATTCACTGCGTTGTTATAGGTTTTATGAAGCTCGTCATGTGAAAACGTTTTCCATTCTCCTGCATCTATTCCGAATTGATGGACCTCAAGAGAGACACTAACGAGTATTTGATTAAGTGATGGCACCTGAAAAACAAGAAAACACGTAAATCAACTATTAGATTGCCTGACTATCAACACTAAATTTGTAAAGTCAGATTGACTTTATAAGGGATATTCCGCTTCCTTTATAGTCGGGGAGCCCTTCCTAGCTGTACGTGCACCCCCCCCCCCACCCCCGATCCTTGGGGACAATGTTTTTCATAAAGATTAAAGCCTAAGGAACAATTTAAGACATGTCCTAAAAACTGGCTGTACTTTCAAAATGGCGGCCATATGTTAAAAAAAACTGTTGCCAATTGTTTTTGTCATTTAACACAAAATGGACAAAAACTTTTTTCACAAAAAACAACGTGCATAAAATTTTCTACAAATTTGTTCCTATACAATATTTTGATAGGAGTTACCATTTTCCAGATAAATGAATCCAAAATTAAGAAAACATGGAAATTCATATATCGGTAAATCACTTAAAGGAAATAACTGTGACAATCATTGTAAGGCGTATAACATAACTTTATATCATTAACATAACAAAAATAAAATAAACTGAAAAAATTAATAATAATAATAATAATAATAATATAATTTGCAGGCATTTATCTCGATAACGGTAACAATGGTATCTGGAAAATGGTAACTCATATACAAAATAAATATTGTATAGGAACAAAATTGTAGAAAATTTTATGCACTTTGTTTTTTGTGCAGAAAGTTTTTCTCCATCTTTTTTAGTTTTTGTGTTAAATGACAAAAATCATATTTACTATTTTGAAAGTGCAGCCAATTTTTTTTTTTAGGACATGTCTTGAATTGTTCCTTAGGCTTTAATCTTTATGAAAAACATTGTCCCCAAGGATGAGGGGAGGGGGGGCACGGACACTTAGGGTGGGTGTGTCTCCAAATAATGCGGATTTTAATTTTTGTAAGCTACTTATAAAACTTTAGTGCTATATTTCAGTTGCACACATACAGGTTAATCAATTTTCCACGCCACAACTCTACAAAAAACTCTTTTTTGAAAATAATTTAAGGTTAGAAAAATATTTTTAATAAGTTAGTTAGCAAAGACTTTAATTCAAACGCAAAAACAGTTTTGGTAATAAAAATTTAAATTTTAAAATTTTACAGATGTAAAACAGAAAGTCTACAGAAACATAAATGTGCAGAAGTTGTGAGTAACGTGTATTTACACACCATCTTGTAGTTGAGATTTTTGCTTATCTTTCTTTAACCATTGGAGATATCGAAATTATGTTTCCCATATAAAATAAAGCATATAAAATTATCTACAGAAAGTGTAATATACATTTTTCTGTATCTATTATTATAATCCTTGGAAACCAGAAAAATTGCATTTGCATTTAGTCGACCGTAAATATCACTCGAAGAGAAAATAAAATTCATATTATTATGTTAGTTCTAGAATTCGGAATAATTTTAAAATGTCCTCCTATGTCCGTCTGTTTTTCAAGCTGTCCATTTGTTCGTCTGTCCCTCTGTATGGCACGTTTTTGTGAGTAAGTAGTTGATTTAACCAAATGCACCACTTCCTCCTCCCACCACTTTTCTGTGACGTACAGGGGTGGGGAGCAGGGGCGTGACTTGTGACGTCGTGGGGTAATTAAGAGTAATTAATGGATGTAATTAAGGATAAATAATGATAATTAGTTACCCTTAATTATCCTTAATTAAATTCGCTAATTGCCCATAATTACCATTCAAAGAGTAATGAAGGGTAATTAACGGATATAAGTAAGGATAATTAAGGGTAATTAATTATCTTTAATTACCCTTAATTATCTCATGACGTCACAAGCCACGCCCCTGCCTCCAACTATGTGACGTCACAGAAAAGTGGTGGGAGGAAGAGGTGGTGCACTGGTTAAATCAACTACTTGAGTAGGATAACTTAAAAATCAATAATCCAATTTTATTGAAATTTCGGCAGTAAGTGTTAGCTAGTAAAGCTTAGTAAATATAAAAGGTTATGAAACATTTTATGAAAAATATGCGTATGAAGAGTGTTATAACACATTTGTTAACATTCTGTAAACACTGCACAGTATACTGACCAACGTTTCGACAATCAAGATGGTATTTAAAATTGCAAATAAGGCACCTAAACCTACAATCTTATCAAAGATTACAAGACTTCACATGTATTCCTTTAATAAAATGTTTCATAACCTTTATGTTTAGAGATCGATTTTTTTTAAAAAACGCTGGAGTTCTTTATCTAGATGGAGCCTGACATTTTTATTGCATGTCGTGATTTTATAAATCTCGTCATGTACCAAGAGTGAACAAGTGCCTCGTTCCAGCCATCTCAGACCTACCTTGCACTGACGAGAGCCAATAGCTCGAAACTGCAGTCTGCAAGTTGTGTGGAGTGGCTGTCACGAGAACTCCTTTGATTAGGAATAAGTTTTTCGGCTGGTGTCTGATGCAATCGAAACTTTAGCATTTTGTGTCAATACACAGTTATTGAACTTAACGCGGCCAGGCTTGTGATTTGTAATTCAGCGATTGGCGGGGCATCAGTCCGAAGAATAGCTGTTCGTTCCGGCCTGGTTCTTTATTCCTTACATATTTAAGGAAACGTATAGAGGAGTTCGACAAAATTATTTCACTAGTAAATATTATGCCCTCTAAAAGCCCATGTCAGGGCTATTGGTGTTTCGATTGTAATAGGCATCAGCCTCTAGATGGAGCCTGCCATTTTTGTTGCATGTCGTTGTTTTATAAATCTCGTTATGTACCAAGAGTGAACAAGTTCCTCGTTCCAGCCATCTCAGATTTTCCGTGCACTGACGAGAGCCAATAGCTCGAAACTGCAATCTGCAAGTGGTGTGGAGTGGCTGACACGAGAGCTCCTTTGATTAGGAATAAGTCTTTCGGCTAGTGTTTGATGCAATCGAAACTTTAGCGTTTTTTACCAATACACTATTATTGAACTTAACGCGGCCAGGCTTGTAATTTGCAATTCAGCGCTTGGTGGGGCATTAATCCGGAGAATAGTTGTTGGTTGCAGTCTGGTTTTTTATTCCTTACATATTTAAAGAAACGTACAGAGGAGTTCGACAAAAATATTTCACTAGTAAATATTCTGCCCTCTAAAAGCATACCTACTAACATTAATTTATTGTACTTTCAATCAAGCCGGGCCTTTCTCCTTTAAGTTGTTTAGCCTAAAAGAAACATGTCGGAAGGAGAGGCAGGTGGACACACGAACAGACTGACAGAAGAACAGACCCATGATGGACATTTTGAAAGTTGTTGCGAATTCTATAACAACAAAATAATATGATATATTTTTTCTCTACGAGCGATATTTACAGTTTTTGAAATATGTCTATGAAATACAACATACTCTTGGATTTCGTATTTATAAAGAATATGAAAATAGATACGAATAAAATGCATATAACATTTTTTGTAGAGAATGTTATAAGCTTTATTTCTTGTATAAATATAATTTCGATGTCGCTAATTGTTAGAGAGATATAAGCAAAAAACTGAATCGAAGCGCCCTTTTTCTAAGATGGCTTTTCGAGCGCAACAGGACTTTTAATATGTTTAACGGTAAATTTTAATGAACATCTTTACCAAGTTTCAAAACTATGTCAGTTTTTTTTCGTCAAACGTTGAAATTTAATTTAATTTGACTAGGGTATAACAAACCTAACTAGGTATCTATACGTTGGATATTAGACCAACGTTCTATTATTTGCATTAACAACATTATGATGTGATGTGTCGCCTATGAGAATGAATAATTGTTATCAAAGCTGCGTGTAACATTTTGATTAATTTCATTTATAATTCAAACTTTCGTAATTAGCAAATTACTCTGATTGCTATATAGTGTGCTTTCTAACATATTAAATAATCTACATTCATAGGTTAGATGTGAAGCCGCGGGTACATACTTATTTATTTATTTACAAACAGCCACAGGTGCCTAATTACTTAATTTTTAACAGAGTATAATTGCGTCTATATCTCGCATATCGGTAATTTTTCATTTTATGGTGTAACTAAATGGAACCTTCACCATATTGTAGGATTTAAATTTGATTTCTCGAAATTGATTTTCTTAACTATTTTGTAATACAAAAGTTTGTGAAATCAATTTTTTCCTACAGGAGAATTAATTTAAAAAATGTGTTTTTTTAGTTACGATTTTGAAATTTTTGACAGTACAAATATTTGTAACTGATAGATACCTATCAAACTAATTTTAAAGCAAATCTAGAGTGACTACCAAAGCTACGCGGACCTATAGAGAAGAACCTTAGGCAAGTACTGGGGACCACATCCAAAAATTGTGCATTGACTTTACCAAAAGATTGTGGCACTGGTAATAACCTATGTCCCTTGATCTGGTGGCATAATACCGGAAAAAGGTAGATGTTGGGAAAGCTAAGACATATGCTGATGACCTGAAATTGTATTATACTGTTGATACCGACGAGGATTGTGTGTTACTTCAAAGTAATTTAAATGATGTTAATGACTGGTGGCTTCAAAATAATCTGCCTTTAAACATCGCCAAATGTAACGTTTTGTTCTTCTGCAGGAAGAATAATCTATTGTTATTTGATCTTTTTATGCAATTTTAATAAATATATAGAAAATATTGTTCTCTCTGATTATAAAAGTTTGGGTTTTGTGATTAGAAATTAGTGTTTTTGATGACAATGAATTGTTAAATCTCCTTTATACTGCATTTGTTAAATCCAGACTTGAATATGCTTCACTTATTCGGAATCAAGGCCATAATAAATATTGTAATTGCATGGAGAATATACAACGGCGATGTCTAAAATTTGTTTCATACAAAATTGATCATGTATATCCCGCTGTTGGCTTCGAACATGGACAGTTGCTAAATAGATTTGGTTTTCTTACTTTACGCGACCGCAGGAAACTTTGTTCTCTTTTGTTTTTGTACAAGTTAATTTTTAATCTCATCGACTGTCCATTTAAAACGCGTAATCATAAAACGCTTTATCTTCCCACTCCACGAACAAATGCTCTGATGTTCTCTCCCTTATTCTTTATGTGTAATACTTACATCTCTATTGAAGGACAGCTTGATATATTTTACTCGAGTATTTCAAATACTAAGTGTAACTTTTCGTAGTAATTTGTAATTTTATTTTAATATGCTTTTAATCTGTTGGTGTATTATGCATGTTTATAATCGGTTCTTTTCGTTTTTTGTGTGTTTGTATATTTTTTATCACTAGGTATAAATTATTGTTTTGTACTGTTGGATGGTGTAATTATACAAATAAATAAATAAATAAACAAATAAATAAATAAATACCACATCGAAATCGTTCAACAACTAGAGATGAATCAACTACACAACTTCACAAAAACCCTCAAGATATACGTTTCTGACAATGAAGAGGAAGGAATAGGGCAGCTGCGAAGATATCTAAACGATACCAAAAACTTTAAAAAGCACCGAAGCAGAAATTATAGGGAACCAACCAGGGACACATATCAGCGTGAACCTGGGTAGCACCGCAACTGTGTTCCAAGCAGAAGTCGCAGCTATAGAATCCATGCACGAGAGTTGTACGGAGGTTATACAATGAAAAGAGAATCCGTATCATTTCTGACAGCCAAACAGCTCCAAGCGCCGGATGCGGTACATATATGGCCCAAATTAGTAAAAGTCTGCCTGCTTCCCTGAAAGAACTGAAGAAATACTGACAAAAACGTACCACTGGAGTGGATGCGTACCAGGTCAACATAAATAACAAAAAAAAAACAGATAAATTGCCCAGAGAACAGCCTTAGTGGAATCCAAGCCAACCTGTGGGATATCACACGACACTGCAAGGGAATTGGTTCTAAGTACTAAGACAGAAACAAAACGGGGGTACCAGGAGTGTCACGGATACGTACGTGCTTTGATGGTAGACCATCTAAACACAAACAAATTGCTAAACCTGAGCAGGAAGCAGCTGATATGTGCAGTGGTATATTAATAGGATACTGGATAATAAACCAATATAAGGGTGAGTGATACAACCCAGAATGTAAGATGAGTGGTAAAGATGAGGAGGAAATTCCTCACCGCATATTATGTGAATGACCAGCCTTAATGGCTGGAGGACTTTTCCACTTCGGGAAGCCACCTATATCCCAGAAGAGCAAGCTGGTCGACCATATACTGGCATTCATGGGAAGAAAGAGGCTGATCTTATTAAATTTTAGGCATTCATTATATTTGGTATTAACAATTCAGGTATATACTGATTTTTTAGTATCTATTTGGCTCATTAGTACTTCTCTTTTATAATTCTTCCGGAGATCTCAAGATTCTCAGTGTATTATATCTATTTGAAATTTACAGATATCGTTAATTTTACCCACTCTAGGTAGAGAGACATTCAAAATTAGAAGAAATACTAATACAAAGTTGTTTATTGTTTATTGTTTACTATTTAGAAAAATACGAATTCTTGTTGACAAACTTTAAAAAATAAAATAACAAATAAGTAAATAGATAATAAGTAACATAAAAATTGTATAAAACATATAGAATACAATACATAGATAAACATTCATATTACTATAACATTATATTTAAGATATTAACCGTTGCTGCGCATTTATGAAATCACTTAAACTCTCTAAGGAGCTTGTGCGTGATTTTCACAAATAAAGCAGCAACGTAACTGGATTATAGTATATGTGGAAAATTTTATATACATGGTAAGAATTAGATTAATACCTACATTTAAAATTTATTTTAATTATTATATAGTGGTGTGAGAAGGAGGATACTATATTCTTAATTTACTAGTAAGTGGGGTAAGTTTATAAATATGCTTGTAATTATTATAGATATTGAACATTATACTACTGGAAAATTACTTTTATTTGTTGTAGTTTTCATTTAAAAATAGTTTGAGATTTTTTTAAAATTCTTGCTTGATTTTTATGCTTTTTAATTTTGCGGGTAACAAATTATGTAGTTTGGGTCCATAATAGAAAATAAATCGCTGGGTGTGCATCTTCCGGTATATCGGCACTTGTATAGAAAGATTTATATTCCAGCGGGTTCCATAGTTATGGTTTACCACAATTGGTGGTGATGTAAATATGTACAGTATATACTCATAAGCATACAATTTTCTTACAGTAAACATACTTATTTCGTTATACAATAAATCTGTGAGATATCGTTTTTCTTTATTAAATATTATTTTTAGTAAGGAATTCTGGACAATTTCTAAATGTTTTAATGACTTGTTAAAGAGTCCCCCCCAGACTGTAATACCATAACTAATAATAGATTCAGCTAAAGCATTGTACGTAATGATTAGATTTTTTCTGTTAAGAATGTCTCTTAGTTGTTAGAATTTGTATATAAGTCTTTTTAGCCTTTTCACAAGATGTTTCACATGTACATTCCATCTCAGGTGATGATCCACCATTAGACCAAGATATTTTAAATTATTAACTTTGGTTATGTATGGACAATCACACATTTCCACATTTTTGCACTTATCATTATGAATTGTTAATGTATCTTTTGTCGGTTGGTCATCAGCTGATGTGGTAAGTGTTAAAAATTTTGTTTTATTGATGAGGCTCAGAAGGCTTACATTTAACCATGCATGTATCCTTTTTAAACTGGTTTCTGCATTAGTATATACTTCAGTCCAAGTTTTGCCTTGAAATACAAGGGCTGTATATCATCAGCATTTGCTACAATATCATCTTCTGGACTCAAAATTTCTGTTATATTGTTAATATATATTTAAAATAATATTGGGCCTAATACTGTGCCCTGGGGAACACCAGTTGTAATTATTAACGGGTCACTCAATGTTTCATTTATTTTTACTTTTTGCTGCCTGTTCGTCAGGTAATCTTTAAATATATCCAATGCAGAATCCCTAACACCGGCTTTCTCTAATCTTTTTATTAATATTTCCTGATCAACCGTGTCGAATGCTTTGGCTAAATCCAAAAATACAGCAAGGCATTTTTTGTTATCTAAACCTCTAATAATATTTCCTATTAGCACCATAGTTGCGTTTTCCGCACTCATATTTTGTCTAAATCCAAACTGCTTGTTTGATATTATTTTATTTTTTCTAGAAAATCGTTTAATCTTTATTTTAGACACTTTTCAAAGATTTTTGAGAAATTATTAATAAGGGAGATTGCGCGATAATTTGTTAATAATTTATTATTGTCTGCTTTCTACACAGGCGTAACTATCGACTATTTCCAGGCTAAAGAGATGAGTGAACTGGTAAAAGACAAATTTATTACATGACATAATGGTTTAGCGATATTATGATGATATTTTTTAATAAAATCTGCAGACAATCCATCTGGGCTCGGTGCAGAATTGTGTTTTAATGACACCATATGGATAATAATTTCATTTTCTGTTACAGGTCTTAAATTTAGTGAATTTCTTGTGTCTGGTTTATGTATTTCCGTAACTGGAATGTTTACTTTTATGTCCTTTGCCATGTTTTTTCCAATATTTATAAAAAAATTATTAAATAGATCTGCTTTCAATTTGTTATCAGTTACTACATTGTCGCTGGAATATAATACGTCATTTATTTCAGTACTTTTGTAACTGTTTTTGTGTAACATATTACTAATTATATTGTGTGATCAATTTCTATAAAATAATTGTTTCGTCAAAATATATTTTTATATTTATAATGTTTATATACCGGTGTTATTGTTATTAAAATACATTTCTAATTTTCAATTTGTTCTTTCCTTTCTTGGTCATTGTAGACCTGACGGTCAATTTATCTAAACCTACACCCTAACCAAACAGCCTAAGCTAGACAGGGTCAGTAGTGTTTGATTTTGTTCCCTGATCAATGTAAATTGGCTGAAAATTGGAGGCAAACAATTACACAAAGAGGATGAATTTATCAATTAAAACTTTCCCTATATTTAACAAAAGTGCTTAAATCATGTTTAACAAGATTAATGGTGGAGTAAGCCTACCGGGAAAACCAACATTTCTACGTCATTTGTGGTATGGAAAATGTCTATAATGTACCTGCATTGGTTCGAAAAGAAAAATCTTAAAAATTTCTGAAATTGCTTTCAGGCTCTATTTCAGATATGTATATTTTTATCGAGAAACAAGTAATTGTCAAATATATAGATGAGGAGCGAGTAAAATGAATTGCTGACGACGCTCCACATTTCACCCTTGTTGTGCGATAAATGTAAGTTTCATTCCACATGTATATTGTATACAGAGTGTCCCTGGATAGGGTACCGCACTGGTGTAAACTGTCTTATTTTTGATTTACCGAGAAGAAGTCATTATTTATAAAGTTTTGCTTGTCTTAGGAGGTTATAAACAGTTGTCAAACTTAAGATAAATTATACGGGGTATTCTAAAAATTAGAAAATATGATATCGACTTTAAGCAAACTACCTTTTTTTACATTTTTATCAAAAATTTTATTTAACAATGTGTTTTCAATTATGAAAAACTTAAATTTTCAATAAAAATGTAAAAAAAAAACGTTTGACAACTGTTTATGACTTCCTAAGACAAGCAAAACGTTTTATAAAGAATGACTGTCGGAAAATAAAAAATAAGAAAGTTTACACGAAAAAAGTTTACACGAGTGCGGTACCCGGTAGCATGAATCTTTTCTACCATCCGGGGACACACTGTATATATATTTCTTATTCAAAATTTAATTTCCTACAAATTTTCGCTGGTACACTGTTTGAGGCACCATTACAAGATAATCCTGCTAAGGTGCTCATTTAGGAGTATTTTTAGAAATTTAGTGGATGAAGCAACTATTTTACCAGATACGCCTCAACAGATCTTTGATTGTTGAGTACTTAAAAGTACCTGTTTTAAATAAGAAAACTGTTTAATTCAGTTGGTAGTGTAGCTACTAGATAAATTGTCAAATTTTTGTTTATGATTATTGTAAATTATTCTTTATTGTTTTTTGCCAAAGATTCTGTTTATGAGAAAAAAAATTTATATTTATTTCACGAAAAAAATTTCAAACTCGTGTATCCAGTAGATTATTTTTAAAATAGTCCGGAAGAAATAAGAAAAATAAATTAACTAAAACTGTACAAAATAATTGTAAAAAGTGTCTTCTGATTTAAACCCTATTGATTATTTTATTTGGGATTATTTTAAGGAAATAGTTTACGCCAGAGAAGCTTCAACTGAAGTAGGAAAATTGCAGTAGCAATAAATCAAGTAGAGGAAAACCGGCATGTATTGATCCGAGTAAAAAGAATTTTTTTACGAAGATGCAGATTATGTATTTCGGTGGGGGGGATGGGAGGCAGAGTGTTTGACAATTAAGGATAGGATTTTGCAGAGTGAGAGGGAAATTTGCGTTTATTTTCGGTTTATTATAAATATTTAGAAAACCAAAAATTGTATAATCTTTAAAAGTGTTTTAACTAATTGCAATTGTTCTAACGAATGAAGCTATATTTTATTTTGTTGTTAATTTCTGTTGTACTTGAATACCCGTAGTTCATCAATGAAAAAAGTTCCTAATTTCATTATTAGAGCATGGGATTTAAATATATACAAAATTTATGATAAAAACTGTATATAGTTGTATTCCTTAGGGCAATGTGAAGTATCTGAAACTATTTGAAAAATTAAACCATTTAAGATTTTTTAAATATCTATAATAAACCGAAAATAAACGCAGATTTCCCTCTCACTCTGCAAAATCCTATCCTTAAATGTAATAGGTAATTAATTAACATATCTTTGATTATTTGCTGTTTAATTTGTCCTATCGTTCACTTTGATTAATTATTTTGTGCAGTATATTTAATTTAATTTTTTTCGTTTTTCGGACATTTCGTGAACGATGACTGTTTTAAAAATGTTTCAATGGCTATATAAACTTAAAACTTATTTCATGTAATTACCAACTAAGGCAGTTTTTTATATTATGTTCACGTCATCGTCGAAAAGTTGTTTTACGATACTCGTTTGGAAATTGAAATTTTTCTCATAAACAGAATTTGTTTTTCTTAACGCCTTATTTATATTAACGGAGTTTAGCTATTGCGATTTCACTACTCAACCCGGACACACACATACACGCACCGACAGTAGCACAACAACCACTCCCACCGACATTGCCATCTGCCGCAGCTGAAAGTCGAAGTCAGGAGACGAGAACGACTAGCCCATGCTGTCACACAACCGCAGTCTAGCCCACTGCTACCGTCTCGGCGACACGTCAAAAATGGCACTAGAGATCCATGCCCTAGCCAGGATTCGAACCCAGGACCTCTTGGTCGCAAGCCTAGCACTGCGCCATTGAGTCGGCAAATTTTGACAAAAAAAAATTATGTGCATTAGTAATAAATACAAATTCTACACTTTATCTGATTGCTACATTACCAATGTATATTTGTAATGCAATAAATACTACTCTATCAACTTTAGAATGGCTAAATGTGTGAGATAAATTCTAAGCGCAATGATATTCATTTATAAGGAACTCCTGCCCAAGGAATCACTACTTCTATATCCAGATTTTCTATCCAAGTCTCTCACAACGAAAAAAATGTTGATACTATATTTGCACTCCACTATATGGAAATATTTTTTTATGGAACTTTAATAATATAATATTTGAAATCATAAACCCCAAAAACCCATAAAATGATATGCCACATCTGTAGTGGTGGTGGGGGTGGTGGTAGAGGAGTGGTAGTGGGGGTCAATGAAGTAAAAAAAATGTTGAGGCCTTTGGTTCTTGTACACACAATTTTATTTTTTTCACCCCTTTTAATAATGGGGTGGGAATGATAGTAGGGTGGCTAATGCCAAAAATTTTTTTGAGACCTTAACTTCTTTCATATGTACTAAATATCAATTTTATGGACTCTTATTTGATTGATTTACCTATTTACCCCCCAACCCTTCAACGGAACAAGTTTAAAATATAATCTAGTTCCAGATCTCATTAAAATACATACGTATATCAAATTTCAAGTCAATATCTACAAACAGTGGTTGCTGATTAAGCGAACAGAAGCATTTTGGACTACTTGGGAGGAATTGCCCAATTGCAAGTGTAAATAAATTATATTTTATAATTTCTATGTTACTAAATTTTGATAATTTTTTGGATGATTATTTTCTTATGTTAACCACACTTTTAGTGTAACCTCTTTTTCATGGTGAGTCTGTTTCTATATTGTATCTGTAATTATTATTATTTAGGTTGGGTTAGGTTAGAGTGTGTATACATGACTTTTTTTTTAAAACGTGTCCAATGTTACACGTCCTATTTTAACGCGTCAAATTGTCGCACGCGTCTAATTGTCACACGTGTCCAATTGTCGCGCGTCCAATTCGAGCACAAAAAAAGTTACAGACCGACCGACACAGACAGACCAACCGATAGACAGAAATTTTTTTTGCTCACGTTTAAAATCTCGACGTTTCATGACATTTTAAGTCTATTTGAACAATACAAATTTTCCAAATTTTTTTTCGTTACTACTTTCACTGGATGAGGAAGTAATTGTGAATAAGCTATACTTCGAGCACAAAGTATTGAAGTAATGCAAGTTGGGATCTCAAAAATGAAGCTTTGGGATTCGTGTGAACTGTACGCGGATGTCAATTTTTTTTTGCACGCTGAGTTCACAAATTCGTTTCGCCAAAAACATTGTTACTGTGTAGCGTAGGCTAAGACATTAAAAGTTATGTAAGAATAATTGCTTCGATATCTTCACTATTATGTTCAGCCGTTCAGGAGATATTGCAACACTCATATAATTACTCAATTCTTAGTAAAGACGTAATATCGCTGCGCCTTTGCAATATTCTTTTTGTTTTTGCTGCCGTATATTTTAGCTTATGATCGTAAGCTAAATATGCTAAACAAGAAAAACCTCTTGACTTTACTTCTCTGCAAAGTGTCGGAAGCACAGCCCTAGGTACACACACCACACACTGACATGGTCTCACGCAGGCAGGCTTACATACTAGTTTAAAATAAAATTCTATCATTAATGAAAAGCTCGGTATCAGTTTAAAAAAATCGCAACTACAGTCTGTCGTTGTGAAATTTAATTAACAAATGTTACGTTCTCCCAATTTGCGTAACGGCAATTGTTTTGGAAAATGTTTCTTTAATATTGCCCATTGAATGTTCGCGGTGGAATTTTAAATAATTGTTGAATGCTTGTCACATAAAACCGTATTGTCGGAAGCTATTATTTCAATCTCTTTTGTTCCTCCATGTCTCGCTCTTTTTTACTGGTTGGCAGCTAGCAAAATTGAATTTATTATCGTACATAATAATACCCAACCTAGTAAAAACTGAAACAATATTTCTTTCGTAAAAGACTTGTTGCTACATCAGAACGTTTAAGTATTAGGGTGAACGCCTATATTTATCCGTGTGATATAAGTTTGCGGTATTTTTTATTTTGTTTTATAATAATAATAATAATGTCTTTATTAACCATAATTACAATGTATATACCAAATATAGATAAAATAAAATATATATATATATATATAACATAACTGCAGTCAATTGGCGAAGTTCACTTGAAGAAAGTGCTCTTCCACTTAAGAGTGTGCAATGCCTATGCTTTTACATGGGAAACTTTGTGATTTTTTTCAAAGCTCCCTGTCCCACAAAAAAATAATTTAAAAAGGAATAAACATTTAGAAGTATGCGATGCACAAAATATGATTTTTGTTGTTTTAAATAAATCATGCATTTACCTAAAAACTACGGAAAACGAAATAAGTCAGTTCACTCATAGTTTCATAGATGGCGATACCATGACAATTCAGATCTGCGGATCTACGGGTTACAGGTGTTGATTTAATTTAGACCCCCAACAAGTAAATATATATAATATCTAATTCGTAACGACAAGCACAATATTTTTCTACATCATAAAATATGTTTTCTGTATTTTTTATGCAACGCATTTAGTAATAAAAGGGATAATACGAAATATATAAATAACTCTCTAGCCACGCCTACTTCCTTACCGTTTGCGATTCGGCCAGCATACACTGGCCAACAATTTCAAGGGACGTTTTATGTTTAGAAATTCAGCTGTTTAGAGAATATTATATAGCGGAGCGCATCTGGTTTTGAAATGAAACCAACTTTTTTTAATTTCTTTTTTTTTTTTTTTGACAATTCGGTTACACGCATTTTCATTTATCATGTTATCAAGTTAGTTCAGCTTAATCACACAGAGTGGGGGAGGAATTCGCATTTAAAATTCGCAAAAACACGTTTCCACGATAATTTTGTTATTATTGACTTGACGAAAAAAAAGTTAAATAAAAATTTGAAGATCTCGCGGAAGCCCTTAATGACTTGAAATTTGGTATACGTATGTATTTTAACGAGATCTGAAACTAGATTATATTTTGATATACTTCGTTGAAGGGTTGAGGGATCAATTGGAGTAAATAGGGGTAAGTAGGTAAATCTGTAAAATTGGTATTTACTATATATAAATGAAGTTAAGGTCTCAAAAATTTTTTTGGGTATTATCACCCCCATTATTAAAGGGGGTGAAAAAAATGCGTGTATACAAGAACCTAAGTCCTCAAATTTTTTTTTACTTCATCCATCCCCACCTTCACTACCAATATGGCATATCGTTTTATAGGTTTTTGGGGTAGATGATTTCAAATATTATGTTATTAAAGTTCCGTAAACAATAATTGTGAAGTGCAAATATAGTATCAAAATTTTTTTCGTTGTGAGAGACTTGGATATAAGATCTAGGTGTGCAATTTTAAGATTTATAAACACCCTACAAGTTGCATTGTAATTCGAGTTCTATGAACAAACGAACATCAGCGCAGCGCGCCTGCCTGTCAAGATTATTTTAGCAGATTGCTAAATTGACCCCAATGTTTCAAGGATACATGAGGAAATAGCGTCAGAGACGCGTCATCGCGTGTGTGTCTAGCTTCTACGATTGCAAATTAGGATACCATACAACCTGTACGGTGTTTATAGATCTTCTATTATTTTCTTGATTCTATAATAACTGGGTTACCTCGAGTAGTGTGGATGCGCAGTAGGTTTCCCCAAGTATTATGGATGCACAGTGGCTTTCCTCGAGTACCATTGATGCGCAGTAGATTACCTCGAGTAGTATGGATGCGCAGTGGCTTTTCTCGATATTATAGATGCGCAGTAGGTTACCGCAAGTTGTATGGATGCGCAGTGGGTTTCCTCGAGTCAAATGGATGAGCAGTGGCTTTTCTCGAGCACTATAGATGCGCAGTAGGTTACCTCAAGTTGTATGGATGCGCAGTGGCTTTTCTCGAGTAAATTGGATGCACAGTGGGTTACTTCGAGTAGTATGGATGCGAAGAAATTGCTTGAAGTCGTGGAGTGCAAATATAGTATTTTCGTTGTAAGAGACTTGGATAGGAAGTCTGGATGTGGAAATAGTGATTCCTTAGGCAGAGGGTTTTTCAAACCTGACGGTACTTTTTCTTGATTTTTTTTTTAAATACTTACGCGTTTTTTTGCCGTAACACTAATATACAAAAAAGGAATTACTTTATTTTTACGCATAAAAAAGTAGTTAGGGGGATGAGATTTTTTTGAGGTAGGCGAAATAGATAAGAATTGATGGAGCCGGAGGATGGGGTGGTGGGCCAATTGTGGGAGGGGAAGGGGGAGGTATGGAAAAGAAAATCATTAGACCTATAACTTTTTTCCCTGTTGTGCTATTTTGAAAAACCAAAATGGAGTTTTTTCGTTATTACTTCTAGTATTTGAGTGATTAATTTTTTTTATTTTTTCAAATAAACAAACTTGTGGAGGGGAAAAACCTTTTGCATTTTTTTTTAAATTCGTTTTCGAGTACGAAGGAAAGAGTTCAGAAGAGAATTTTTTACATGTGAGGATTTATCTTTAATTTTGAAGAGTATATCGCAATCCAAACAATAGGAGGGAAGGGAAGGGGCATAATGCGTTTGTGGGAATAAAGGGTTAAGTAAAAGGGATAGGGACCTCGGACCTTAATATTCGGCAATATAGATCTTTTTTCCACCTTAATATTTTATCAATCTACCCTTTATCAAATATTAAACTTATAAATAATTATTTAACACCATCACGAGTTTTCGTGTCTATTGGATTTATAAAACTATTATTTTCCGTTTAACTCGCTCTAATTCGAAAACGGAACAACGGATTACTCTTAAATGTTCATCATGCTATCACTATATATTTGTTAACAAAACAGGTTAATATGTAGGTCAAATTTTAATAAGTGTAGAAAGCATTATTTTTACTTCCACATCCAGTGGAAGTATAGTAACGATAAAAATTTTTTTTTTAATTTTTATTGTTCAAATAGGCTTAGAATGTCATAAAACGTCGAGATTTTAAGTTTGAGCGAGAAAAAAAATGTCTGTCTGTCTGTCGGTCTGTCTGTAACATTTTTTTGTGCGCACGTTTACTCTGGAACCGTTTGAGATATTAACTTGAAATTTGGTACACATATGTACTTTAATGAGATCTAGAACTAGATTATATTTTCATCTTGTTCCGTCGAAGGGTTGGGGGGTAAATTGGGGCAAATTTGGGGTAAATAGGTAGATCAAGCAGGTAAGAGTCCATAGAATTGGTATTTAGTATATACAAGAGAAGCTGAGTTCTCAAAAAAAATTTTAGCATTATCCACCCCCATTACCACCCCCACCCCATTAGTAAAGAGGATGAAAAAAATGTGATTTAGTGTGTGTACAAGAACCAAAAACCTCAAAATATTCTTTTACTTCATTCACCACCACTACCACCTCCATCACCACCCCCACCCCACTACCGATAAGGGGTATCGTTTTTGGGGTAGAGGATTTCAAATATTATGTTATTAAAGTTCCATAAACAATTGTTTCCACATACGAAATTTTTTGTTGTGGAAGTAGATGTGGAAGTAGTGATTCCTTGGGCAGCGGTTTTTTTCTAAGGCTACGTCGAAAATTTGCATTCTCAAATATATCATGCTGGAAACTTTTTTATCTTTCGAAATAGATACCAAGTGTATCGAGAAGAAACTAAGATAAAAGATGGATGTAACTTTTTTATTTGATACTTTTCTTTCTAAGATTAGCAGTTTTCGAGAAAATTACAAATAAATGATTGTTGTCCAGATGCTGCAATTAATTGCTATTAGATTTCCACGTTCTTTATGATTTCTTTGTTATTAAATAAGTTTTGCATATATTTCCTCTTCAATCTCTAAAAGTGTCATTTTTTCACGGTTGGTGGCTATTAGTGAAACAATCTTGTAATTTGGTATATTGATTTCTGTCATTAAAACGATTATTTTTCCGAGCAGCGCCAAATCGGAAAGCCACTTTGGTTTCTGGTTTCAATATGGCGGCCGATTTGGAACATTTAAAAGAACGAGTTTTATATCTAAACTATTGATGTTACAAAAAAAAGTTGTTAAGAAAAATTGTTCCAAATTAAAATCTGAATAAAAAAGTTTAATACATCTTTTTACTTAAAGCTAAAAATAAAGGCGGTACATAAAAAATATAAAAAAGTTACTTTTTATTTATAATTTAAAAATTTTTCGACTAAATAATTACTGTTACAAAAAAGTGTTAAGAAATATATTCTACATTAAAATTTGAATAAAAACACATTTTACAATATGTTTACCTAACACTAAAAATAAAGCCGCTACACGGAGAAATACTAGAAAATGATTTTATGTATATTTTACAATCTAAAGCAATAATTATAATGTTCTTGTTGAGTATTCCTTTACGAGAAACTAAAGGCACATTATTTTTCAACCTAAAAATAATTTAATAAAAATAGGTAAAGATTTTTTTAGTTAGACTTACATACCTTTTTTTAAGTTAGTTGAATTCTCCTTTAGAACCTTTACAATTTGTGCAAAAGAACGTGCATTACAAGTCGGCTTTTTTACAACCACATTTGGTTTCAATGACATGTATCCTTTTTTTGAACTACATTGAATTAATTGTCTAAGGGCTTTAGATACCTCAGGAAGTGTTGACGATTTTGGCACCGAAACATTTTCGGACGGGCACCATCCCCATTTTTCAAGATTAGGCAAAATCAAATTTGATGTCAGAGGCTGTCCCCAAATGTGCGCACTTTGGAAGCTAGCCCGTAAAATGTGTTGCTTTAAAGCATCCATAATTTTTACTTTTAGAAAAAAACTTATGAAAACTTTTTAATAACTTTTTTTTATAAAATCAATAGTTTAGCTAGAAACGTCGAACTTTTAAGTTTTTTTAAAACATCCGCCATCTTAAAACTGGACGCCATTTTGATTTGGCTCAGCTCGGAAAAATAGTCGTTTTAATAACAGAACTCATCAGTACCAAATTACAAAATTGTTTCACTACCTAATAGCCGTTTTCTAAAGAGTTTTACTCTGTTTGCCGCCTTGCTAAAATGCTACTTTACTCTCATGTAATCTTTTCGGTAGATAGTAAAAAAAAATTGTAAACACTCTTGATGTTAAGTATAGAAAATTGGCACTATTTTAAAATTCATTAGTTCCAAGAAGCAGTATAGTAACTATATTTATTTTTAATAATTTATATTCCAGTAAAGAATACTTATGTTTTATAAGATTTCGCAAACAGCAGAAAGAACAGTGTATGAAAAAACTAAATATAATCTATCTAAGAAAATATTAATTTCAATTTTCAATTCTTTGCATTATTTTGATCACCTACTTCTGGGGATGCTGAAATTAAGAAGACCTAAAATTTATTCATTTACAAAATAACTATCTATTCAATCAATAATGAAAATCTTATTAAAATATCAATTTTGAATCTTTGTAATTCTCTGACAACCTACATCTTTTTATGCTAGAGACAAAGACAAAAATCTATCTTAAAGTTTTTAATACAAGAGGACTTCAATTTTTATATATAAAAAAATTGAATTCCTGTTTGAAATATGGTGGCTTTATGTCTTTCTGATGAGGATCAAAACAAGGGCGAAAAATGGATTTTAAAGGCTATGCTGCGAAGAAGAATTTTAGAATAATATTTTAATTTTTCCAGGTAAGTTCTGTTCTATTCAAAACTAGAAGTAGATTATCAAAAGGATGTAAGGAATTGAAAATTGAAATTAATATTTTCTTAGATTGTATTTAGTATTTTCTGCTGTTTGCGAAGTCCCATAAAAAATGTTTTTTACTGCAACTATAAGCAAATAAAATTATTTAGTTTAATACTTACATGTATTTTCTACTTTTTACTGCCTTAAAAAAATAAGTTTGTTTTATTTTTTATTTTACAGTTTCTATTTAAATCTAATTTTCCTTTTTTACCAAGTGCTTCAGTATGCCCTTTCACAATTGGTTACACAATTCTAATTCAGTTATATGTTATTTAAATATATCGTTTGTAATATATAAATATTTATAAATAGTTAGATTTGTTAAAACAAAGCAACTGTGAATTATTAAGAAAATATAAATATAAAGAAACATCTCAGATCATGCTATCATGACGAACAGTGTATTATGCAGTTGCTTGGCTAATAATTCGTTTTATGATCTACAAATATCTCGAGATAGTCTGAAAGGCCACGCCCATCATCCGTATCTCCCTTCACCCCACTTCCACACAGGTGAAACTATATTACTGGCATTTCTCGCTCTTAACCATACAATATAATAATGAAACATTTAAGTAATAATGTTGACATATGACTTTTTTTGTCTTTGTCTTTGAAAACACAATATACAGGACATACAAATACAGAATATACAAATATTTTTAAATAAAAAGTTGATAAGTATGAGATAGGACGGTAAAAAACGGTATCTGCGACAACTTAATTTAACAAAGTTAAGTTATGTGGCTTGCGTTCGAATTATTATATTAATGATCATAATTCATATCCATTATGTATTTTTTCATTTCTCTTTTGAAAGAATTATATTTAAGAATCTTTATTCTCTGTGGGATAGGGTTATAAAGCTTAGTGATAGTTTATGAGAACGATCTCTTATATAAAGCGGCCGTGTGCAGTGGGGGGCGTTAACAAATTTCTATTTGTAGTATTTACTTGTGTACAGTACCTTGTGGTACTATTTTATCAAATAAATACTGTGGGATCTTGTGCTCCAGTAGTTTGTGGTAGAAGCAACAAGTATGGAATATTCTTCCTTGATGCATTGTCATCAATTGTAGTTCCAAAATCTTGATATGGAATCATATCTATTATAATAATATGGAAACGATAGTTCACACTGTACCTAAAGAAAAGAGGCATTTTGGACCAACCCTCATTGGATCTTTTTTTAATTTTGACACTGAGTTAGTGCCATATAATATGGCGGCAAAAACAGTAAAACCCTTAGAAAACGGCTATTAGTGAAACAGTCTTGTAATTTGGTATACTGATTTCTGTCATTAAAACGATTATTTTTCCGAACAGCGCCAAATCGAAATTGCTTCCGGTTTCAAGATGGCGGCTGTTTTAGAAAATTTGGAAGATCGACGTTTCTAGCTAAACTATTGATTTTATGAAAAAAAAACTATTAAGAAAAATTGTTCCACATTAAATTTTGAAGTTTTTTTCTAAAACTAAAAATTAAGACTCTACTGGGTAAAATATCAGTCAGTTTCTTCTGATATTTTATAAAATCCACCAAGTAATATTCTATACTTGTCATAATAATTATCTTTTGACCATAATGTAACAATCAGAGTTGAATTATAGAATAAATTAAAAGACTATGAGATATAATATTAACCGAATCGCGTAGACAAAATATACAAAATACACCATTATCAACTGAAAATGAGACAAATATTATACCGAAAAGTAACTACGGCTGCCTAATTTCTAAGTCTTGCAAGCGAATCACGTACACAAAATATACAAAATATATCATTATCAACTGAAAATGAGACAAATATTACACCAGAAAGTAACTACGGCTAATTTACGACGGCCCCGCTTTAGTCTATCTACTTTCGTCTAAAGAAGTTTCGAAGAATATTCAGAAAGAAACGTGTCGACATAGTATGGAGTGGTACAAAAAGGACAGTTTAAAAAGTCATACGAGAAAAACTAAAGGACTCGGAATAAGACGGCAAGTCCGTAGTAACAATATACTACCAAAGAATTGGTCAAAATTTCGGCAGACAATAAAACAGAATTAATTTGTTTATTGGCAAATGATATAAAAACATCTAATAACTTTAATTCTGTCGAAATTGTGTCAACTATTGGCGAAGAAATTGCAAAAATAGTTATTGTAATAAAGCTCTAAAATTCTGCAACCTAGAAGAAGCAGATACAAGACTAATATTCCATATTAATGATTGTGTTCAACAGGGTTGGAAGGACATTTACATTAGAAATGTAGACACTGACGTAGTATTACTGGCGGTTTCATTTTTTTACTGTTTGTATAAAGAAGGGCTAAATAGTTTAAATATACAGTTTGGGGTCAATAAATATTTTAGAGTATTAAAGGTGCATGAGATAGCACAAAAACTAGGCGAAAGCAAATGTGATGCATTACGAGGTTTCCACTCCTTAACGGGATCGGATACTGCTTCCTTTTTTTCTGTAAAAAGAAAAGTCACCACTTGGAAGACATGGACGATATATCCAGAAGAAGCAGAAGTTTTCACGTTCATTTCGAAACCTCAAGAAAATATTCCTTATAAAACTTTAAACTTATTCCAACAGTTTGTACTGCAATACTTCTGCTTGCACTGCACAAGTAAATCAAACACGAAAGTAACTGGTTTCTTCCAAGGATGCTTTGGAGCAACACATTCTTTGAACTGGCTTCCAAAGTGGGCACATTTGGGGATAGTTTCTGACATCAAATTTGATTTTCTCTAATCTTGAAAAATGGGGATGGCGTCTGTCCCAAAATGGTCAACAGTATCTAAAGCCCTTAGACAATTAATTCAACGTAGTTGCAAAAAAGGATGCATTGAAATCAAATGTGGTTGTAAAAAAGCCGGCTTGTAATGCACGTTACTTTGCACAAATTGTAAAGGAGAATGCAACTAACTTAAAAAAGGTATGTAAGTCTAAGTAAAAAAAAATTTTATCTATTTTTATTAAATTATTTTTAGGTAGAAAAATAATGTGTCTTCAGTTTCTCGCAAAAGAGTACTCAACGAGAACATTATAATTATTGCTTTAGATTGTAAAATATACACAAAACCATTTTCTAGCATTTCTCCGTGTAGTGGCTTTATTTTTAGTGTTAGATTAAACATATTGTATAAAGTTTTGTTATTCAAATTCTAATGTAGAATATTTTTCTTAACATTTTTTTCTGTAACAGTAATTATTTAGTTGAAAACTTGTAAACTCTTAATTTATAAATAAAAAGTAATTTTTTTATATTTTTCTATGTACCTCTTTATTTTTAGCTTTAGGTAAAAAGCTGTATTAAACTGTTTTATTCAGAATTTAATTGGGAACAATTTTTCTTAACAACTCTTTTTTGTAACATCAATAGTTTGAACAGAAGCCTCGTTCCTTTAATTTTTTTAAATCGGCCGCCATCTTGAAACCGGAAGCCATTTTGATTTGGTGCTGCTAGGAAAAATTGTCATTATAATGACAGAAATCAGTATACCAAATTACAAGATTGTTTCACTGGTAGCCGTTTTTTTCTAGGTTACGGCTCTACTAATAATCTTAAAATTACAAATAACGAACACAAATTTATTTTTTTAATATCGCTATATTTTTCTGTTTGCAACTACACTTTCGTAGTATCTAGTATACATTTTCAAGCACAGTGAACTGTTAATTGAATTGTGAGGTATTTATACATTACAAAAGGATTATGCTAATTAGCTATCATTAAACAGTGCAGGTAGGCCTATTTTACAACAGGGTGGTAAACATTGTGGGATTTGCTGTATCTAACTGGTCATTAAGAAGAGTAGCATTTGGATTATTTCTATGTTTGTAAATTTCAATTTCTTCTAATATATTTAATTTTCTAGATTTTGTTGAATAATATAAAACCTCTAGTTTATCTGTATGCGCAAAATTATGGTTCGCAAAATTTGAATTACTTTTACTTTTTTCAAATGATTATGAATATTCAGATTATCCAATATTAAATGCCCTTCCTGTTTGACCAATATAACACTACTGCATTCTTCACACGATTTTACTTTCTTTTACTTATATGTGTTTTCTGTTTGGCATTATAGAAAATATTTGACAATCTTTGGCTAGGTTTGAACGCTATTTGAAAGTTATGATTTGATAACACATATGAAATTCTTTCTAAGAAGGGCCAAATTATATTAGAGGCAAGATTTTTTCGGAATTTTTCTTTAATTTTAGGATAGATTTTACTCTTTGTAATATCTTCGCGTTTTTTGCAACTAAGGGATCTATTTTATTCACTGAAAAATCGTTGTTAGTTGCTATTTCTTTTATGACTTCTATTTGGTTATTCAAGTTTTCTTCTGACAAGGGTATGGCGAAGGCTCTATGAATCCATAGAACGATATGCGGCTATTTTATGAGGATGATTTGAATCTGCCCGTATAGTGGCATCTCAAAATATTGGTTTTCTGTAGATGTTAAACAAAATTTCAATTTCTTCCATCAAATTCTACCACAAGAGACTCAGTGAGAAACCCATTGCTAGGCCTTGTTTTTGTTTATAAAATCTGTTGTCAAACTGCCTTATAATTATAATTTTTTTTATTTGAGATTACAGTAATAAAAAAAAGATTTTTGCATTTGTGGATTAACATAATAACTAATAAAAATAAAGGCAACATTGTTCTTAGTTATATATATGGATACAGTGTGTTATGCAGGTCAATATAAACCTTCTAGGAGCTGATGGAATACGCCATTTAGAACCTATTTAGCCACACATATTTTAGTACAAAGTCTTACGATTTTCGAACTATTCGCCAATTTGAGTTTTATTGGAAAAATCTCCTAGATCCATACTTATACGCTTATTGTGCGATAATGAGAAGTGTATTTTTATCTCAGGTTGAAGTAGATATTAATAATGCTATTATAATTTTACTAATGTTAATGTTATGGCAAGTTGTTCTTTCAGGAATGTTTGCGAAAGAAATACAGCACTTAATGTGTTCAAATAGCTTAAAAAACTTCTGTAGTTTGAGCTCTTTCGAATGATAAAAATTATCCCAATAATAAACGATGTGTGAGACACGAAAATATAGGAACTAATTTAAGAAGTCAATGTTATCTTATCTAACTTACAAATAAAACAAGGTTTACATTACTAATAACTTTATTAACATTCATGTTCAAAATGAGAGCCCTGGTATCTGCTACATGCATGAACCCTACGTCCTATTTCTGTTGTAGTTACTTTTAATATAATTTTTTATTTTATTTGGTCGAAGGTTTCATTGATTATTCTAATCAAATGGTCTCGAGTTTGTATCCCTTCAGTGTAGGCAAGAACTTTAGCATATCCCCAAACGTAATAGTCCAATGCTGCTATGTTTGGTAACCTAGCGGGCTATGGTACTGGTCCACTTCTGCCGATTCAGCTTTCGGGGAAAGTGTCGTTTAAATAATTCTTGACAATAAGATGGAAATGCTTTGGGTAACTTGTCACTTTGGAAAATAATAGGCCGATCAGCCTCGAAAATTGGAACATCGATAATAGATCTGACATTTCATTTTGAAGAAAATCTAGACAATTAGTGTTATTTAGAATTTATTCCAGAAAATGTGGGCCTATTAAACCCCTGCCATTAACACCTGCCCATCTATTCATTGAAAACTTTCTCTAGAACGGAACAAAGTTTATTTTTTCACATGCGGGTATTTTTCCGTATCTCTCCAGTGATTGAGGTATGAACATTATTAATATCGAAAATACACATCATGTAGACCAAACTTGCCCTGTTGACAAATTCAGATCGCAAGTTACTTTTCTGAGCTGATTTTAGGATTATCTTCAAATTGCAAAACTCTTTCGCCGGTGTCTGGATAATGTCCCTTCAGTCCCAAATCTTCGAGTAAACGGCAATTCTCGTGGGAGTGAGCGAGAGATGCACTAGCAGAATATTTTGCTATTGGATTAGTTTTGCTATGTTTCTGTGAATCGTCTTTGAATTGCAACTGAAAAATTTTTCACGGTACCTTCGTGTGACATGTTCAAAAAAGCACAAATTATAGACGATTTTTAAAGTACTTATTTGAACATCTTACGTGGCCGTATTTTTTTCTGAAAAATCTTAACTTGCCATGATATTAACATATTTTTCAAAATTAAAATGGCGTTGTTAATCTTTATTTCATCTTTATATAAACGTTAACATATTGAACAGAAAAAACATACTAGAACAAGAGAAAAAACTTAATGAATAAAGTCATTATCGCGTAATTGGCGTATAACAATGTACCTACTGAGTTTAAAAAAAAACTCAAATTGGCGAATCGCTCGAAAACCGTAAGACTTTGTACTAAGGTAGGTGTGGCTAAATAGGTTCTAAATTACGCATTCTATTAATACCCAAATGTTTGTATCGACCTACATAACACCCTGTATAGAGGCGATAGGGAAGTATTAACACTGTATGTGTCTAATTAAATAAAAATAAATATATTGCATTCTAAAACATTATCAACAAAATTTAGGAATGAAATGATTGCTCTATAATGTAGTACTTATTCTATTTACATATTAGTGTTTGTATCTATACAACTATAAACGAGTATCCTTAATGATGATTCCTGAGTATTTCTTGCATTTGTAAATGTATGAACAACACTTATTTACTTACTTATTCAGAGTTAAAGATTCAAACTTATCATAATTAGTTAACTTCGATAAGACCTAAAATAGTTATTTTAGTGTTAACTGTGGAAAGCATCAACAATCGTGTTCTTATAGAATAATCCTTATAGAAGGATTTACACAACTTTTCAAGTTGTATCATTCAGGAGCATACGAGACCTTTATTTTATTCCCTTTGGCGCTCGACTATTATATAGTTTCGACATAGATTTACGCTCACTGGTATTGTAATGACTATGCGTTGATGTTTTCACATTTAACTATTAATTTGGTATGTTTACATTGCTCTATAATATTCTACATATTATGTGGTAAATGATTATTGTAAATATGTATATCTAGATTTTCATATTATATGATAATATTTTGCCACACAATAAAAAAGCTTAATAATAATTATTATTATTTTATAGCACGGATAAAGCAACTATTACAAATCTGTTTTATACTGTGTAATATTTGCTTTAACTGTGACCATTATTTAATTTAATTTTAGAGGTGATTACATTTTATTTCCAGTTGTCATTCTCTAATGAATTTTAACAAAATATATAACTTCAATAATTTAAATTACAGATGCTTTTTTTATTCAACACGGAATATGCCCACTTCAATGTAATTATATGCAGAGTTAAAGGTTGATATCCTCAAAAATATAGCGCAGTCACTAAGGGTGGAGTCAAGAAATATTTCAGTACCTGAATTCTAGGTTTTGATAATACTAATAATAATTGTCTTTATCGATGTATTGTATTATTTAATATTACATTAAGATATAATACAATAACAATACATTATTAGTTTAGCTATTAGAGCTATTGCATCACTTACAGCCAGTTTCACAATCGTTGGTTAAGTAGTGGTTAGAATTTGACCAATAGCACAGGTCTACAAAAAAAATAAAATTTTCTGCTTCAAGGACTAAACCTATCATACTTTAAGTATTTTTGTGTGCTGAATCCGAATATTTAATTTGAAGAAATTTCTACCACGTAGATTTCGAGTAAATGTAAAAAAATGTTAAAAAACCATATTTTGATGATAAAAACCGCGATTTACTTGAAATCTATGCGGTAGAAAATTGTTTAAATTAAAAATTCGGATTCAGCACAAAAATACTTAAGGCGTGATAGGTTGGAACAGATTTTTTTTGTGTAGACTTGTGCACAGGTCTAAAAAAAAATATGTTCCAAGAATTAAAATCTATCATGTCTTAAGTATTTTTGTGTGCTGATCCGAATTTTCAATTAAAAAATTTTCTACCACGTAGACTTCGAGTAAATCCCGGTTTTTATTGTCAAAATAAGGTTTTTTGGCAATAAAAACCGGGATTTACTTGAAATCCAGGCGGTAGAAATTTTTTAAATTGAAAATTCGGATTCAGCACACAAAATACTTAAGACATGATAGGTTTAGCTCTTGGAGCAAATTTTTTTTTTGTAGACCTGTGTAGTTTATTATAAAAATCTGTGATACTAACAGCCAGTTTTACAATTGTTGGTTAATTAATAGTTAGGATTTGGCCAATGATTTATTACTATAAAGGTAAGAATGTCTGGTAAAATTGTTTTTACAAATAAGTACAACTTTCAGGTTCTGGTTAGTCAACCGAACAGATAACCTACGATTGTGAAACTAGCTGTTAACCTGTAATATAGAAACAGAAAAAATATGAAAATACACATTTCTTTAAGCCTGTGAGACATGGACCATTAGGGATGCCAGATGGTATTTTGATGCTTTCGAGATGTGAGTCTGGAGATGTTTGCTATGAGTACCCTAGACAGACCATCGCACCAATTGCTCGATTGTTTAAGAAATACGTCCTCAAAATAGACCCTTCAGCATTGTATTTTCCCTAATGCCCTCATTTTTGGTCACATCAATCGGTGACAGGACAATAGAACGGTTGATGGTTCAGGGAAAATCAGATGTCAAGAGGCGAAGGGGACGTCCTCTTAAACGTTGGGTTGGCGTCACCAAGGAGCTGATCAGAAAGAGCTTTGGTGATGTTGCGCAGTTGCGCACCTAACAGGTAACCACGACAGACGGCGTGATGCCATCAAATGTGCTTATACAGCCAACAGCAACTAGAACTAGATTAATTTATGGGTGACAAAACGTCTGGCAAACGTCTGGAAGAAAGAAGATATCCAGTTTTCTTCCTGACAATAATGACAACTACATTGTAGATATTATTTTCTCCGTGGATTCTTAACTAATTTTTAATTAATATTGACCACCCTGTATATTTTTCACCAAAACTATAATAACGGGTTTCCTCGTTGGCAATGGTAACAAGTACATTTCAAATATTTTTCACCAGTGTTTCTTAATTAAATATAAAGCGTGTCCCCGGATAGTCTACCGCAATCTTGTAAACTCTCTTACGTTTGATTTGTCGAGAAAAAGTCATTTTTTATAAAATGGTTTCCTTGTACTGGGCAGTCATAAACAGTTGTCAAACTTAAGATAAATTACACAGGGTATTCTAAAAATTTGAAAATATGAAATCGACTTTGGCGTACTACCATTTTTTTACATTTTTATTGAAAGTTTTAGACATATTACTAATTTCAGATAACTCGACAACTTGTGTTTTGTACTTTTTGATTCGATTTTAGAGAACATATCGAGATAGAGATAATAATAAAACCATCATGTCAGATTAAATTTACACTGATGAATAACAATAGATAGTCATTAGCATATTCAGTAATAATATTTGAGATGCGTATTCTAGATAGGGTTAGGAATAGTTACCCGATTACCCCCCAATTTAGGGGTGGAACGTCCCTTTTTTGCAAAAAACCACCTCTAACGGGACTTAACGCTGATTTTTCACTTTTATCTTGTAAACCGTTCGTCGGAAGAGAAAAAAGCATAGATAATAAAAAAAATTGTCGTTAAATTCTGCATAAAAAATATCGTATTAACCTTGTAGCTTATCGTCACCTATTTCGCGCTAACAACGTTCGAACTGAGAGGTAGTTTGGGGCGCACAGGTAAAAATCGATCCTATTCAAAGTTTCACAGCGAATATCCGGTTACTTTAAAGAGAAAAATGCTCAGGAATGAATTTATAGAGCGGAATTTTCTCTATAAGATGCATATATAGCGGTTTTTTTTTCACAAAGCTGTGTTTTTTCAATTTGTAGCATTATGTCTTGCTTATATTCTTGTTGTTTTGTTATTTAGTTATAAGTGACTGTAGCGTTTGACGGATATGCTGCCAATGCCTGCAGTACGAAGGGCATCGAAAGACAGCAGCGACTTTTGAAACGCATTTTACCGGAAATTATTTTCAATGAGAACACGCCACTGACTGAAACACAAATTAAAATGAATAACAATCTCACAAACAAGGAACGGATTATTTCGCAATTGGTGGATAGATTTAAAAACGAGGGGATCAAAACAATTACTGCTGTAGACGAGGCTGACGTACTCATAATTTAAACAGCCTTAAATGAATCTCATGAAAACGATACAGTGGTCATCGTCTTCTCGCATTGATTATCGTTCTCGCACCTGAAGATAAAGATATCCGTTTCTTAAGAGAGGCTCAGGGAAAAATAAAGTTTACAGTTCTCGTGACTTGCAGTCCTCGTAAGCTTTAAAAAGCTGTAAGGAGACAGTTTTGTTTGTCCACGCGTTCAGTGGATGCGATACCACCTCAGATTTCTTTGGTAAAGGAAAAGTACCCCCCAAAAAATCGTCAAAACCTTATTATGTTCAATAAGTTAGTCTGTCAACCTAGTACTGCCGGGATTCTACCAAGACGACCACCAACATCTGAGGCATTACGTCAACATTCTTACAGAGTATTTCTCCAAATTCAAGCTTGGCGAGGAGAAAACAGAAAAAAACGGAATGGGGTTGGAATAAAGGCAACATTTTAGCCTCCGAGTTACCAGCACCAATTTCCACCCTAAAGCTAATATCCTGCAGCTGCAAAAAGAGTTGCGGAAAACGATGCAGCTGTGTTAAAGTTGGATCGCGCTGCCCAACAATGTGCTCTAACTACCATGGGCAAGGATGTTTAGATTCTGAATTCGAAGAAGAGTTCGTCGATGAGGAACCCCTTAATGAGTAAAATTGGAAAGAATTTTAGTGGAATAGGCCTACAGGGGAAACCACCTTTAAAAAAAACGCACCGAGAGCTCTACCTCGAGGGTTGTGTGGAAACGAGCTCAAATTGAAAAACGGCTTTGTGGAAAAAAGGGGAAAATACATAAAAATTACTTGCGTCAAAACCCGCTATATATGCATCTCATAGAGAAAATTCCATCCTATAAATTCATTCTTGAGCATTTTTCTCGTTAAAGTAACCGATTTTAAGATATTCGCTGTGAAACTTCGAACAGGATCGATTTTTACCTGTGCACCCCAAACTACCTCTTTGTTCGGATGCCGTTAGCGCGAAATAGATGACGATAAGCTACAAGGTTAATAGGACATTTTTATGCAGAATTTAACAACAATTTTTTTATTTCCTATATTTTCTTCTCTTCCGACGAACGGTTTACAAGATAAAAGTGAAAAACCAGCGTTAAGTCCCCGTTAGGGGTGGTTTTTTGCAGAAAAATGGCCTAAATTGGGGGGGGGAACTTCTAGGTATCTATTTCTAACCCTATCTAGGGTACACATCTCAAATATTATTACTTTATAAACTGACTTACGTCAAGTAAGTACGAGTTAGAAAATTTAATAACATATTTATTTGCGAGTGATTATACTGTCACCTACCACAATCAATAATAATAATAAATCAGGCTGAGGTTCTCTCACATAATAGTGTATTACTCAAGCTGTTCCCAGCATATTTTTTATGGCGGCATTTGAAACCCAGTGTTTAGGCAACACAGGCGGCAAATCTTGAAGATCTTTTGGTAGAGTATAATTACACAGGCACACAAAATAAAAAAGTGGACTGTTCCTGGAACTCCATTGAGTGAGCCCCATGTATTTCGGTGCGCTGAACATGAATCAGGTTGTCCGTATAGCTTCATCCCCCTCCACTTTTTTGTAAGTAGCGAAAATAACCTAAAAAAACTCATAATTTAGGTTATTTTCGCGATTTACTAAAATTTGGTGAGTGATGGAGCTAAACGGACACCTTATTCGTATTCAGCATGTCAAAATACATAGCAGCTACCCAATGGAGTCCCAGAAACAGCCCCACTTTTCACTTCTTCTTTGTGTGACTGTGTAAGATTTTGAATAAGCGATATTGTAGAAAATGGCGGAGGAGCCGGTGATATTCACATATATAACACAGGCGCGCGCACGCGCGCGCGCGCACACACACACACACAAATGTTTATTTCTGGGACTCCATTGTGAGTTTTTTTAAGGTTATTTTTGCGATTTACAAAAAAATGGTGGGTGTTGGAGCTAAACGGACACCTGATTCGTTTTCACGTCTAAATACATAGGGTCACCCAATGGAGTTCCAGGAACAGAACCCTTTTTTATTTTGTGTGCCTGTGTTACTATTATTAAAGAACGTTACTTAATGCCACAGGTTTTCACAAATGTGCCTTCTCACTTTCAAAGTAATTTATGTTTATTTTATTTACTTATTTGTTTATTTAGTTTACATCTACCCAACAACAAAAACCAGTTACAGAGTAGAAAATGACAATAAGTTTAAAAATAATAATAATAACAATAACAACAAACGAATATGTACAAATATAAAAGAGAAGATTAGAAGAAACATGTCATCAACTATTTAGTATTTGGGTTTTAATTTTAATCAGAGAAGTATTAAAAATATCAATATAATCTTGCATTGATATATATGCACTACAGGTACAGATTCTGAATAGTGGAAATTCCTGTATTAAGCGAGTTCGTGGGGTAAGCAGTTTAAATGTACTTAGTTGTCTGGAATTCAAATAATGTCGGTACAATCCAGATTTTCAGTTTTAAATATATTAACAATTGAGCAAGTAAATTGGCATGTATTCAGACTATAGACCTTAAACTCGCTCAACAAGAAGTTTTGGGGGTAGACTATTGCCAGATACTGTCCATCAACTCTAAAAAGCACACTTTAGATACTTTCTTGCAAATCTTCAGGCACATTAACATGTGTCTCATATTTAGGATCACATAGTATAATGGAGAAGTATTATAGCCGTGAACAAACAAAGTAGTAAGAAATAGATAGTAGTGTACAAGATGGCATTCAACAGATACGTGAACGATGGGAAGCGTGAAAAGTAAAGGTTGACAAAAAAATGATTGGAAAATCTCTATATTATTATTATCATTTTAATTTCGATCTGTCATGGCAAAATAATCAACAGAATATTTTTTAAAAAGTACAAAATGGAGGGAAGGGGAGCTTTAAGGGGAGTTTCAAAAATGTTACTAATTGTTATAATGTGGCGGGGAGGGGGCGTTAATAATAGCCATTTTTTGCGGCCGCGTTTGTTGAATGGCCCCACACTTTGTTTGGTATTCTATAGTATTATAAAAATCATATTTTTTTATAGGCTTGCAACAGTTGTATAGGTTAACTATTGACTATTAAACGATAGCTTGGGGTTAAATGTAACACCCAACCCATTGAACGCACTATTGTGTGCCAGTTAACTAAGGTTATTTTGAACAGTTACATTAAGGAAAACAATTTGTAGCATCAAATAAAAATAAAGACAGTACAGAATATTTAGCATTTTCCACCGATTTCAAATCTGAAAAAGTGAATACGATAATGAATTCTCTAAGTGGTCTTTCAAAGAATGTACCACCAATTGTGTAATGCCATTTGAAATTTTAGAAGAAATGGATGTTGATGACACATTTCTAGTTTTTACTTAGAAAATGCCCCGTTGGTACTTTGTTGACATGTCTCTGTAATTTTCAAATGAAAAACAAATATGATGTACTTGAGAGACTAATTTGTTGAAAACTGTATGGAGAAGAGCAATTTTTCAAAAAAATACTGTAAAAATATACATTTTTGTCAAAAACTGTGATTTGTTTAAAGGACTAAAAACTCACAATAATCCACCTTGTATATGTCTTATGTCTGGTATTATAACTAATTTGACTAACAATACATTTCAGACCATCCTAAGCTTATTCAGATGAAACTTGTCGTCATCTTCCTTTTGTTTATTCGGCAGTGAATAAGAAGAGAACAGTAACTTCTCGCTTGAATTTAGCACAAATAGCATGACAAAGTTTAGCAACTTTATGTAAAAAATAATTAAGTACGATCATCGTTGTACTTAAGTGTGAGTTTTGTTATTAGTAATAATATATATAGTACTTGGTGATATCTTAAACCTTTCTTGTACAAATTATACTTTTACTTCTCATAATATACAAATCTTCTCAATGAATTTTTAATAAATGTCTAATTATTTAATTATCTGAATGCTAAAGCTTCTGAAACGCTCTGCATTAGGATTTAAGGATTCCTGGTGTCTGATAGGATACAACATAAAACCTTTAACTTGTTAAAATCTGACGGAAGCGTCAGTAATGTTTACGTTAATGCTTGCCAACTTAGCAATTACGTTTTGTTCACATTCTGCTTTAATTTTCACGGAAAAATATATTACAAGCTAATGAGAACATTACGTTGATGTTAACATACGAAGAGGAATGTCTGTTGTATACTATGGATTTAACACTTTCTATAAATTGAGAAAGCACTACATTTCTGGAAACAAAAGTCCTAATTTTAAAGTTCTTAGGCCCAAGGAAATGTTAAAAAAGATCAGCTGAATATTTCGAAATACACAGGGTCTTTCAAGTGGAGGAGCTAGGACACAAAAAATAAGTCGAATCTTGTCTCACTTGAATCATTTGTGTTCATTTTTTACATATTTCGTCAAGTTTTTATTTAAACATTTTGATTTGTAGAATTGGGGGGAGGTAATTTCTGCCTCGCTTTACCATACCTTTATTACACATTAATACCAAAAATTAACCCTGTTCAAAATTTCATTTCATCCTCAAAAAAAAAAAACACTTTTTTGTGATGAATATATTGGTACCCCAATACCCCATTATTATAAGGCAAATGAAGGGAAATAGCTGATCAAGTCTTGAAACTTGGCAGAAATATTCATTAATGTGTGCTATCAAACATACTAAAAGTTCTGAAATAAATTTGTTGAGCTTGAGCCACCATCTTGGAGAAATGGTGTTCCAAATAAGTTTCTCGCTAACCTTTAGTGATATCGAAATTACGTTGTCAAATTCTCTATAAACTATGTTAAATATATACATTTTTTCATCATCAAATGATTAAAGTTGCAAGTAAATTAAACCTTCAATCTCATCAACGATATCATCTTTTAAACTTAAAATTTTTATTTCAAATTCGGCACATATGTAACATAATATGGTAGAATTCTCCCTATTGAAACTGGATCCATATCCATCATATAAAATGATCACCAGAGCATGTAAACTTTCACGTTTGAAATAAACTGAGTTATATTATAATTTTAGAGCAAAATGTTATTAAGGTTTTTGATTAAGTACACAAAAATATGAAGATGTGCAAGTGTCGAAACTGCATAATATACAGTGTGCTTCTGAGGTTCGAATAGTATGTTATTCAGGAAGCATGTAATGATCGCTATTACTCACGAGGGTGATGTTCACTGCACGAGCCGAAGGCGAGTGTCGTAAATCATCCGAGCGTGTAATAGCCATTATACGCGAGCAGAATACTATACTTTATCCACGACTATTTTAATTGTTTAATCGTCTAAAAGTGAAAAAATAAAGTTAGTTCACAGTAAAAATTTGTTTGACGTTTTAAACGTCAAACGAAAACATGGACTCTCCCTTGGAAGAAATTGTTAATTGTGAAAATTGCTAGTTCCTGGTTGGTAAAGGGTGCGTTATATTATGTTCATAATATGTTAGGTTGGAATTATGTCAGTTGTTACATATATTATAATAATAATACGTTTATTTTCAACAGGTTGACACCCAATTATAGAAAATAAAAAATAAAATATATGATATGTAAACATTTTGTATGTTCATGTAAATAAAAAGACATTTATTATTATTATTATTATTATTATTATGAGATGGTAATAATGAGACATAGTTATAATGAGATACATAGTGCTGATGAGAATTCTTAATCTAAATGAGATTATAATCAGACTTATTAATTATAAACCTAATATATAATATAGTGATAATAAGACACAAATAGTGAAAATGAGAATTCTTAATCTTAGTGCAATTAGAATCAGTCTTAAACTATTACATGAATATCTTGTATATATTAATACTATAGTTTGGAAACATACTAAGGCTCAATAATAATACAAAGCATATGAAATAGCAATAATGAGACATATGTAGTGTTAATAAGAATTCTTAACCTAAGTGAGATTGTTATCGGACCTATTCGATTAAATGAATATCTTTGTACATAGTGATAATATGGTTTAGATTATCGTAATTGACGTCACACAGGTCGGCGACTTCGTTAAATACCTTACACATGTTAAATATTGGAGATTTGACCTGAATGTTAGTTTTGCTCATATTAACGTAAAAAGCATTATGTTGCCGAGCATTCGGCCTTGGTACATGAAACTTAATTCTATTTATTAAATGCATACAATCTATTTGGTTGTGTAGTATTTTGTATAATAATTGTAAAGCTGTGCAATTTCTTCTAAGTTCAAGCGAGTCAAAATTGAATGTGTTAAGTAGGATATTGGGATCAAAGCCCCGTTCGGGGTAGATTTGAGAAATATATATTGAGGAAACCGTATTTGTATGGACTCAATTTGCATTTTAGAGTTTTGATAAATAGGTGACCAGATGACAGATGCATATATTCAAGTTTGCTTCTTATAAATGACACATATATTAATTTGATGAGTGATGATATCTGTAAAGCTGCCCCAGTTTCTGATATAATACCCAAGTACTTTGGAGGTAATAATTGTGCTTATATGAGCAGAAAAGCTAAGCTTGGGGTCGAATGTTACTCCAAGATCTTTAAAATGTGTACATCTTTCAAGAATGGCGTTATCTATCGTGTATGCGAATAGCACTGGTTTTCTGTTATTGTAAAAGGACATTATCTTTTTTAAGTGGTTGTTTTCGTACCATTCATTACCAGAGTCTAATGCGATTTGTAAGGCAGAACAGTCGTTGAGCTTGCTTACTTCAGAATAGATTTTCAAATCATCTCCGAAGAATAAGTGTGTAGAAGTCATGGCAAGGGATAAGTCATTAATAAATACTAAAAATAAAAGTGGCCCCAGGTTGGATCCCTGGGGGACTCCGGATGTTGCAATAAAGTTGCGAGAATTATACCCTCCATATTCTACAAGCTGTAAATAGCTGTAAATAGCAAGGATTATACGACAGAGCTGGGCAGAGTACCGCACTAAAGTACTCAAGAGTACTTCACAACGAGTGCCTTTAAAAAGTACTCGTGAAAACTTGAGTACGGGTACTTGTTTTTGAAATAATCTAAAAATGAGTACTTTTGAAAAATTTGGAGAGCACTCTTTTAAAAATGAGTAATGAGTACGAGTACTTCGAAAGATACCAAATTGAAATAGGTAATAGACAAAAAATTAGAATACCACTTACACCATTATCAGTAAATAAAAGTAAATCGGCATTTTAATTGCATTTTTAATAATAATAATAATAATAATAATAATAATAATAATAAAAGATCTTTATTGGTCATACGTAAAGTCATAAGTAAACAATACAAATATAACCAAAAGGCCATCGACTGAGATCCTTCAGCCTGTCCATTACATTATTTAATATTTATTGCAAAAATTAAATATAGTGAAAAGTAAGATCAATTTCAGTGTAAAAAAAAGAATATTTCATAATACAATAGAAAAAAAAAAGAATATTTCATATTACAATTTAAAGTATAAAGTATATGATGATTGAAAGCAAAAATACAAATAGGAGAATATCAAAAAGAATGTGTTTAATTAGCTACTTGTAAGGAAATCAAAATTTCTTGAATAGTTCTCTCGGGAAAACGACACCTTGGCATCTGAACTGTTCGTGAGAGTATCAGGAGAGTATTTATAATCTCTAAATTTTGAGGACTTCATGCAAATCTCTGGGAAACTATATTTAGTTTCTCCTGGATAGGATTGACTTTCAACTTGGTATAAAGATAATTATTATGTGGAGTGGATTCCTCGGATGGCGCATCTTCGTAACTAGTCTCAAATCGAAGGTTTCAGCAACTTGGATGTTTCTTGTGATTGATTTACGGCAGTTCAGATATAAAGTATGTCCATAATCTAAAAGAGGTCGGCAAATGGATTTGTATATTTCGGCTGCATTTTAATTAATTGTTAATTAAAAAATCAGCAACGCCATAATGACTGAAATGGTTTTTCCGGCTTTTTATTATGACGTCTTTCTGCCACCAGCTGCCTAGCTATAACGTGATACATGAATCACCACAATTTTTTGATTTTTTTGGTCAGTTCTTATTTTAAAAATCCAGGTTTATTATTACAAATCTGAAGAACTACAAAAGTTAACAAAGCCTAAAGCGCCAACTTACCACTTCGTGATGTTTCGCGCGTCAAACGCTACTTCTCGCCTGACTGACACTGACTGCCCTGCACATTTGTATGGAAAAAGACAAGCTGAGACGTGTTACACGTCGGTACTCGTACTCGTTACTCGTCAGTTGAGGCCGCCAAAAGTACTCGAGTAAATAATAATGTAGAATACTTGAAAATTTCGAGTACAGAGTGCCAAATAAAAAAACTCGCGAGTACTTGTTACTGAGTACTCTAGATACTTAGTACAGTTAAGAGTACAATTTGCTCGAGTACTGCCCAGCTCTGGTCGTGGATAAAGATTTTATGTAGATGTTTTAATAAGACCATTAAGAAACAAATGAAAGTTGCAGTCGGGGGCTACTAAATGCGAATATCTATTAAACACGATAATTTGTGTTAGACTTAAAATTTTTACAATTAATTATTTTTTATTTATTTGCTTTCATCATGATTAGATTGGATTATTTAGGTATTAAGCAAATCACAACTTACACACTTTTTTATTTATTAATTACCTACTTTATAATGCTAGAAATCCTATCATATAATTCAATACTTCATCAGTATTAGCTAGCAGAGTAGTTGTTTTGATTGGTTCTACAATAATTTTATTAATAAAAAGTGTGTAAGTTGTGATTTGTTTAATACCTAAATAATATTTAAAAAAATGTATTTGAAATTTGGAATAATTTTAGCAGGGTAGAACGCTACCTATTAAAATTTGGTCATACAGAGTGGTCGCCCGAGGTATACTCATTTTTAAATAAAATATATTTTATAGTAATTTTAGGGGAACGTGTTACTGACTTCGATCAAAGATCTTATCTCTAGATATATAATGTGTATTGGTTTGTTTGTTGCTAAGATAGTCACAGTCTAAGGCCCTTCAGTTGCAAACATCCCATAAGTTAATAATTGGCTACTTGATCTATTCGTAACGTTTCGGACACGATCGTTTCAATTCGATTATCGTAATCTCCGTTTGATGGGTCCGTCAGTAAAAGAGCTTAGAAAAAAAGTAAATCGATCGTTTCATATCATAAGAAAATATATCATAGTCGTAACATGACAACATTATAGTTGTAATAAGGTGAATAGCAATTAAATTTTAATATCCTTTCAACTTTCAATACATAATTCTCTTAATATAAAGCATGTGTACTCTCTACCTATTATATTTGTTAAATCCGCGGTTATGTACAGGGTTATTCATTATATTCAGGCTACCCTTTATTATCGTTATTATTGGAGATAAAAAAAAGTTTCGGACGACAGTTGTAAGGCTGTAACTGAAACAAACCCTTTAATAAGTTAATGGAAACACAGTGGCGTGCAGAAATTGAGAGGTACAAGAAGCAATAATATATTTTTAATGGAACGACCTGTGTATTGTTGAATTTTTGAATTATCTTTTTTTCTGATTACAAAAATATGACATATAATAGTCTTTAACCATTTTTCAGTTATTGAACACTGAAAATAGTATTTAAGCTATTTATTATACGAAGGGAAATTACAATTATTAAAGTAGTCTATAAAAATGACAAGTATTCTGTTATTATATGAAACGCTGACAGATTTAATCAATCAATTTCTGCAAGCCACTGTGCCATTAACTTCTTAAAGGGGTTCAGTTATAGCCCTACAACTTTCGTTCGAAACTTTTTTTTCTCTTTCCAAAAATAACGATAATGAAGGGTCGCCTAAATATAATTAATAACCCTGTACATAGACGTTATGGAAATTTAACCGACAATTATTACATAAAATAGATACAATATTGCCATTATTTTACTCTGGAATTGTTTAAGATATTGACTTGAAAATTTGGTGCACCTATGTATTTTAACGACATTTGGAACTAGATTATATTCCGATTTGTTCCATTGAGGAGTTGGAGGGTAAATTGAGGTAAATGAGGGTAAATGGAAAATCAGGCAAGTAAGAGTCCATAAAACTTGTATTTAGTATATATTAGAGAAGCTAAGGTCTCAAAAAAAATTTTGGCCCCACCCCATTATTAAAGGGGGTGAAAAAAATAAAATTGTGATTTAGTGTGTGTACATGTGCTCAAAAACTTTTTTACTTCACCCAGACATTCTTGACATTGAATTTGAGGATTGCCTGGTTTGTGGTGTGTTAATTTAATATGCCTTTCAACAGTGTAGAAATATAATGAATTATAATAACCAACATTAATAAAAAATATTAACAATATAGCGTAAATATGTATAATATTTACCCTCTTATTATATTTCAACTTTCAGAAATAATAGACAAATGTAATTTTAATGAATGATGAGACATTTTGTAGATTTGTAACAATAGATATGTGTATTTCAAAGTTTAGGTTAATTAAATTTGAAGTATATCATCTTACTGTAATATTGAATATCTAACATCATATTGTTGTATAAAGAGCAGGGAATACAGGAATTGCAATATATATTTTTTTATCTATTTATTTAACCCATTAAAGCCTGAATTATTTTTTCGTTCAAATTTCGTTTCTTTTGCACATAATTTTATTAAATATGCTTGTATAAAGCCTTTTATACCAGTCAAATATGAATTTCGGCCTTTTTTTTTAATTTACAGGCCGTTATATATATGGCACACTAGGCATATAAGGTCTGTTCAAATAATGTTTCAACATACATTTACCTCAATTTATTTTAAAAGTTTGAAAACAAAAAATTAAAATCAGAAATGTCAGAAATATACGTAATTATGATTTTCGGTGAAATTCTGAAAAACATGAAATACACAAGCCCACATTGCACTTTTTGCATTGTGCACGAACTGCACTTGATTTTCCAGTATGTGCAACACTCGCACACCGGCGCGGTTTTTCGTCTGGTACATACTAAAATATATGATCCATACAATCAAATCGTACATTATCATGCACCCTGCTGTGTTTGGATGCGGCTAAGGGACAACCGGCACCCCGATATTTTGTTAAATAACATTGAGCTATTTCTCTCCGAAATTGGAGTTGAGAAAGTTTATGCCCGGTGCTGTTAGCAAGTATCTATGCATTTTGTATGCTCGCATCGATCAGCCAGGTAAAAATAGACCACCGCCATTTTTTACCGCTTACGTCTATTCTGTATAAATTTATGTTGGCAACCATTTGATCCGTTTCTCCGATAAAATTGTTGTACATGCTAATACAATGAGGTCTTGGTATACCAACTTTTTTTTTTGTGCGGCAGAATATCTTTGCGCAGTTGTCATTGGATGTACCCCGTGAACATTTGAGGCAACTGTTACAACGGAATTGTCCTTCCACCTTGCCACTATAATTGAATCCTTTTTTGTTAAAGCATATTCATATGTTCCACGACTAGCTATCTTCATTTCTTTGACTGATCGAAGAGAACAATTTTTCGGGACCCGAATTTCTCTTACAGTACCTGTAGCACCAAAATTTTTGGACTTCATATACACCAGCAGATTCATTGAAGTAAAAAGGTTGTCCAAGTAACAGCGAAATGGAACAGGCGTTATTTGCGGACCCAATTCATCAATCAATTGAATCAATGGTGCTGTAGCTTTTCCATATAACTTTTAGTGGTTTCATTTGATATTGCCTTTGCACCTTGATAAACATCGAAATTGATCAAATATCCACTTTTTGTATTGATACACCACACTTTGTATCCAAAACGTATTGGTTTTCCACGGATGTATTGCTTACATCCGTGGCGACCAAAGTATTCAATCATACTCTCATCATAATCGATTTCCATCTCAGGAACAAAATGTCGAATAAAACGCTCTTTCAGCATGTCCATTAGAGGCCTGAATTTGGCCATTTTATCAGCTTTGTCTAGCTTCGTATTATCGGCGCAGTGTAAGAATCTCATAATTTGTTCAAAACTGTCGCGACGCATAGCCTTGTGTACCATTATATTTCTAACATCTTCTCCAGCATCCCAAAACATCCTCCTAGATGGATGAGGACAATATCCAGAAACAATCAGTATTGACAAAAAGCACTTTATTTCATCATTCGTTAAGTTTGGGTCTGGGCAGTTGATATATAATGCATGTCTTGTAGATTCAGAGATAATGAGATTTATAACTTCTTCATCTAAGAAAAGTTCTAAAATGTCAACAACATTCATGTCCCGAAATTTAGAATAATTCTTAGGTGGAAAAATGAGTGTTGATGGTCTGACTAGATCTTCATCTTTCTTTCCACTCAAATCTCCATTCTTTATGTGTTTTTTTTTACATGTTTCTTTCGTAGGTTTTTCTATAGTTTCGCGTTTGTTTTTGTTAAGTTTTCTTTTACAAAGCGAGCCAATGTGATATTCATTTCTTCATCTGATTCTTGTGTATCTTCACCTTGTTCTACATTTTTATTATATTCATCTCCCAATACCTTTTCCTCTACTACTACTTCGGCATTTAGCATAGCTATATCTTCTAGCGCCCCTTCACCTTTTTCTACATTCTCGTAAATTCCCACATCGTCAACCTCTTCATTCTCTAATATATATCCTTCGATGTTTATGTCAGCATTTTCGGAGTCTAGGAAGTCGTCAAATTCACCCCCAATTCTCTTCCCACTGGTTGTCTTTGCTTCTGCTTCAGCTTGCAACTGTCTGCCTGAAAGGTTGACTGTAAGACCTCCTACATTTTCGTCAGCAGAGTCCTCATCTGATAGATCATTAGGGTCAGGGGGTGTAATATATATTCTTTCTCTGAGGTCATCTTCCCAGAAATTCTCTGACTCAAATAACTCAGCGATATCTTGCACTGTATACCTAAAAAGAAAAACATACCTTGTAAGCCTAGCGTTCCATATAAGGCACAGCATCGTAAAACATGACGTAAAGAGGTAGGTAAAACTTCAGGTGAATCGGTACATATGTTTCCACATAATATATAGTATTATTTAACAAACTTAGTAGTTGGAACAATATATAAAGTCGTATTTAATAAAATTTATACTTACATTTGTTTTGATGTCATTTCTTAGTCCTAAGATTTATGCACTCTAACCTAAACTGACACATATCGACTTTTGAGAATTGTCACTAGAATGATGTTAAGTACAGAAGACATAGGCAATAGTACTACCTAGACATGCATACAGTATAATGGTCCGGCCTTCATTGGTCCTAATAAAATTTTATGATTTAGAAGTAATTTACCGTATCATGTATGGTACACTAGACGGTTTAAAGTCGGCCTATTTCCGGTACCAGCGCCTATCACCGACGCCAGGAGACGAGCTACCCCCTGGAAATTTTTGCCGAACCTCTTCTCGTAAGAAGAGTAGGAATCTTTTACTTGCCTAACATTTAATAGAGAAAGGACCGCCTGCTTTACATCCCCTTCGAAGGATGGCATATCGACTACGTAATCCTCGTCTTGAAATTACATAGCTTCTGCGTTTACACTGATAAACAAGCCGCTAGAAGGTGGAACGGAATCGCTGTGTTTTCCAAGATGGATTTCACCCATCCAAGTACTAACCGCGCTGCACGTTGTTTTACTGGAGTATCGAGATACATACACAGTGAAGACGCATCTACGCTCGCCCCTAATTACAATAATTCATTTTAGTGAAAATATTTACCCTTCTACACATACCCGCCTTTGTTACTTATGGAATGTTATGTTTATCTGTCCGTTTTAATGAACATATAATGTAAGCATATTAGGAGCACACAAGGTATGTACTGAACAGATAGCTGTTATGTATCTAGGAATAAGTTCGGTGATCGGAGGTTAATGAGGATGTTCATTAACGAAGTTGTATATTGAAACTTCGATGTAGAGTTTGTCCTATATAAATGTTGGAACAAAATCACAATAATATGAAAAATATAATATCTCTTAAATTGTTTGAAATCTCCAAATCAAAGTTATTGTTACTTATTGCGCTATTGAAATTGCCTCTGTAGAATTTTAAATTCTATCATAAATGTAACTAAAATCTGTGAAATTGTGAAATAAATGTTTAATGCAAATTTCATTGTTAAAAGCATTGCAAAAATTTAAAAGGTTTTTACCATCAACAATATAAAAAATATGATTGAAATATGTAGCACATACAGTAATCACGCTAGCATCCCTTTATCAACATAAAATATTTTATACACGATCCCCAATTACACAGAATTCTTCAACAGAGGATTGATTTTTTTTTTAACTTTAAATTTTATCTGTTGTTCAATACATTTCTCTGAAAAATTCCACTCGGTATCCTTGTGGAAAAAATATATAATAGCTTCTTTCACTGAAAACCACACAACTGAAAGAAAATAAATATGTTTTATAGTTAGCAAGGTTTCTTATTCAAATATTTAATTAAAAATAATTCAGTTCTCAGTTCTTTTATCACAAATATACTCGCATACATTGGTTTATAAATTATTTCACACTGAGTTAAATTAAAAGTACCAGAAAAACATTTTCAACATAAACTGTTTCCACTTATTGTTATAATATATGTATTTCGTTTCAAACTAAATTAACATTTTAATAATTTTAAAATATTTTATTCACAGTTATACAGAAATAATCAAATTGTCTTACATGTCAAAAGTTGGAAAGTATGACATTTTTACTTCATTCGACAATTGAACTGAAATGTGATATTTCAGGTTGGAAAGTGACATTTGCAGGTTCGAAAGTAGCCACTTTCTTACCAGTTTTCGGGTTGGAAAGTGAGCATTTGCCAACCTGTGTTCTTTACTTTTTTACTTTTTTCTGGCAATAAATTTTCTGTTGCTCGCTCGGCAACTTCCCTGAGTTTAGGAGAAGTACATCCCATTTCACTATCGGTATTATTATCCTGCATTTTCTATAAATAGAGGCAAGGGACAAACACAAACGACTTTGACATTTGTCGTCTGACATAAGAATTTTTTGTTCATTGCCTGCTTAATAAATACATAAAATGCTATTTAAAAATTTAGTAAACGATTTTTTTGGCTTTTTGTTCTTTAAGGGAGATGATTGTGAATAAAATAGTATACATACCTTGGTGAAAAATTTCATTGCTGTTTCGAGGATTACTTGACCTGGCCGCTGCTCGCCTCTCTCAACTATCTTATCTCTCGACAACAATGAAACACTTTCCACCTTGGTATGTAATATACTATTGTTATGGGGATAATTACACATACAGAACAGAGGTCTACAAAAAAAGTGTTGTCTACGGTTCTCATCTAACTTTTCTGAAGTATTTTGATGCGCTGAAGTCAATTTTGGACAAAAAAAATTCTATCGTGTCAGTTTTTGTTGATCACCCTTTTATCCTCTGGAAACTGCAAAAGAAGGTCTTGTCCTAAGGTTCCGAATTTTTCTGAAGTATTTTGACGTGCTGAAGCCAATTTTGGACAAAAACACATTTCTATCGTGTCAGTTTCCTTTTGCCTACCCCTTTTCTTTTTATCTCCTAGGTGTGGCTGAGGGTACAAGATATTATTTTTTTTCTTGTTCAGCATCGGCTTCAGCGCGTCAAAATATTTCAGAAACGTTCAGAACCTAGGACAAGACCTTTTTTTTTGAAACTTTGGATAAAAGGGGTGGTGGAGAAAAGTGACATGACAGAATTTGTTTTTGTATATGAATAAATATTTTGTATATTATTTTTAGTTAAATAAATAACATTCATGCAAGAAAATTGCAATCGAATCCTTAAATTGTCAGAAACATGTTTTATGAAAAAAGCCACTTTCTAACTTTAACCCCCTATATAGTCCAATCAATGAATGCTCAAAAGGGGATTGTAGAGAACATTTTGGAGGGGAGAATTTTTTTCTTCAGGGATGTGTTGGGGGTAGTCAGGAGGTAAACATACTAAAAGTCCCCTCTCCTAGCCCCGCCGCTTCAGGGGGGAGGGGGGTGGAAAGGTTCCTTTTTTCGATTCTTCGCTTAAAACTCGGAAACGATGCGTCGTGTGGGAAAAGGTAATCTATGCAAAATTAAACGTAATTAAATTTTCCAAAAGAATGTTTATATTCATTTTCTTCCTATGTGTTATAGTTTACGAGATGTTCGCCAGCGAAAATCGATAATTAATAAAAAAAAAATCAATTAAACATATTACAATACATTAAATATTATGAACAAGGAACAAGAAAATAGTCTTGATTATAATACATTTAACATAATATAGGTTTGAGTAAAGAAGGTAGGCCTTTTACTGGGCGTTTAATAAATATTTTTTGTAATTAAGTTTAAATGTCGTAAATACTGAACTAAAGTCCAGAAAATTGAATTTTATCAAACCATTGACTTAAGCAGCAACATTGTAAGGAAGCGACTTCTTAAAAATTTTCTTGTGGTGTCGTGGTGTGGTAAGTAAATTTCTTCGACGAATGTTAATATTATGGACATCTCTTCTGTAAGTTAATTTGTTATGTAAGTAAGAAGGTGACTTTGACTTGATTATTTTATAAAAAAGACATATCATATGAATTTTGTTGCCTATTATCGATATTGACATCTCAGTAAAAATAAGAACAAACTAACTATTCAAACTTATTATTACGCCGACCTCAATATTGAAATTAGGGAAAACGTTTAAATTAACTGGGTGTCGCGAATATTTTTTCATAATTTTTTAGCGAGCTTTTTTGAAGGCGTATAAATTTCGTTCAATTTTTTTTTTTTTTTTTAATAGAACGCATCGGATAGAATCTTCTCGTACCAGCTTGGTACGTATGTATCGAAACGGCAGCACTGAATTAATGATAGACTTTCTTGAAAAGAGGATGTGAAAATTCAAAATTCTTGTCCGCCTTGAGAGGAAACTGTGTTCCGATTTACATGTGCGTGCATGTGTACGCGCGTGCGTGTTTGGGTATGTGTGTCACATGTACGAGAGGGTAATTAAAGAGAGAATAATTGAAACTAAAAGAGACACTAATCAGAAAAAGACAAACTTTGTTATAATGAAAAAAAACTTATTATAGTGCAACCAGGCGCCTAGACGTTTCAACTCCCCTTGTACCACTTTTCAAAAATGGTGAATAAATTTTCACACTCAGGGGGTTCATATTTACCAAGTTTATGATTGCCAGTCGTAAATTTGTGATACTCATCGAATCACAAGGGTAACTAGTACATGCGCTAGGAACAGCCGATACGCCGTCAATTATCGTGAAAGGCAAGACGTTCGCATCACTTTTCAAAGATGGCGAATGTCTTTTCGCACACAGGAGGTTCATACTTACCAGATACCTGATTGCCATTCATAAACTTATCATTTTTTTAACTGACTTTTTTCCAAATTTGGGCTAGCGTGGCGCTTCCTTGTATCGCCCAAAATGAATGGAGTCTGGATTCATGATTTTTTGGGGTAAATTAAGAAATCCCTCCCATGCGTAAACCTATGACTTATTTGTGACTTTTTTACTTTTTAAAGTCATATTTCTTACACGTTTGGCCTGCCTTACGTCCCTGCCCTAGAAAAAGGGGCTGGCATGGTCATTTATGTGCTCTACTGCCCCAAATTAACAACAATTCACACATTTTGGGACTAAACCTATGACACCCAATTAGTGGTCGGCGGGCTCCTGGTCTATTTGGCTTCAGCGCGTCACAGAAAAGTTTTATCAGAACCATAGGACAAACAAGACCTTTTTGCCCTTTTTGCATCAAGATACTTCAGAAAAGTCAAATGAGAACATTATGACAAGACGTTTTATCTTGTAAATCTGTATTATTTATAAATATTTATGACGAAAACTCGAAGTAGTCTTTATGGAAATAAAATTTTTTATATTATTTGTCAAAATAAGGTAATTGAAGATAAACATCACGTTACTGAACTAGTAACAGTGTGTAAATACGTTTGCATCATATAAATACATATCAAAGGGAGGTGATATTCAATATAGAATTATAATTATTCTCCTTTCCGTAATTTCATATTTGCATTGATTACTAAAATATGTATTTGTCGACAAATTGAAATAGGTTACAATCAACGAATCGTCAAATTGTTGTTTATTTACTAGTTGACAACCTAGTCAATACAGAAAGTATTCGAATAGAATAGAAATCAAATAGAAATAACTTTACGACAAATCTAAAACAGAGTGAGAAAAAGTTTTAATAAGGTAAATTAGAGAATATAATGAATGCGAGATTAAATTCTGTACGACAAAACTTCCTTTATTAGGTTATGCTTTTTATTAAAGTATTTCTATCTATTGTTGCAGACTTGGCATGAAAACTATAAATCAGAATAAGAATAAACCTTTAAGAAACTACATTTTTACACAAGGCCTCAAACAGGCATTTTAATAATCCCTGAAAAGATTTCAAACCAGAGTGTGTACGTTTTAAACCTTTGAACTAATACTTTAAATGAATCTAAGAATAGAATTTAAATCCAAGCTAGAGAAAGGAAGACTCAGAAAATAAAAATTCTTCGTTACTTCCTATACTAAAACTGCCCAGCAGAGCATGTGCTAGTTATTATTAACAGCACTAGAGACATTGGCATTGTTTGCGATGAATATCGGTGAAAAATTTACATTTATTTTAGGAATTCTAGTTGCAAATAAATTTCTTAGCGTCCTTATTAGTAATAATATTTACTTAGATGCATTTTCTGTGAATTCGTTTAATATACAGTGTGACCCATTTCAAGTGGACACACCTTCGTAACTCAGTTATTGGTCATCCAATTTCAACTTTTGGATCGGTATCAAAGACCTTTATTATAGGCCGTTGGAATTCATAAAAAAAGGTGATTTTCAAGAAGTTTTATCTCCAAAAGATTTGATTGCATAGAATGCATCTTTTAGGTATAAGAACTTGAAAAATCATAGTCCGTATAAAAAGTGCACTTTTGCTGTTTTTGTGCATTTTTCAAGGGTTTTTCAAAGATATTCATTTAAGATTCATAAAACTTTGAGAAAAATGGTTTGTTTTAGTATTATACAAGCCTTAACTTGTTCAGAATTGTCTAAAAACCGTAAGTCCAAAATTTAATTAAAATATAAAAATATATAAATTTTGATTAAAATAATATCCAAGTCCGAAAATATCATTTTATTGAGTTTTTTGTTTAGAAAACTGTACTATGACAATTTTGTTTGAAATTAAACACAAGCTGTCAGGTAGTTGTCAAGCGATTTACAATTTTCTTTTTAATAATTATTTCTAAAATTTTTGAAATATTAATTTTTCATTTTTTTAATTTTGATTATATTTTGAACATAAGGTTTTTGGACAATTCTGTACAAGTTTCATTAACAAAATTTTCCGATAAAAAAATGCCTAATATGATTTTTTGACTTTCTCCGCATATTTTGGTACCGCAGGTGGCTTTGCATTTGAAGGAGGTGAATGTTTTTCTGGTCGTAAGTAGATCCTAATTTGTTCTATACTTAAGTAAAATTTAATTCAAATCGGAAAAAAATAAAAAAGCTTTAGGGGTGTAACCATTTCAAGTGAAACACACTGTACATACAAAATACCAATTTTATGGACTCTTACTCACTTGATTTACCTATTTACCCCCATTTACCTCAACCGTTCAACGGAATAAGATCAAAATATAATCTAGTTCTAGATCTCGTTAAAATGCATACGCGTACCAAGTTGCAAGTCAATAACTTAAACGGATTTAGAGTAAATGTGCGCACAAAAAAAAGTTACAGAGAGAACGACAGACAGACAGATATTTTTTTTTCTCAAACTTGAAATCTCGATATTTTATGGCATTTTATGCCTATCTGAACAATAAGAAATATTTAAATTACTTTGAGTTACTATTTATACTTCCACTGGATGTGGAAGTAAACGGTCTTAACCCTCATAAGGGTAGGCCCTTTTACTCTAGAAGCTGATTTATGATAGTGTTAAGGATGTTGTTGTAGCAAATAGATTTTTCAAGGCATTTTATAAATAGTTTTACAGCACCCTAGAAATTTTTTTGCTAAGGTTTTGAACGAAGGCATGGCTTTAAGATGTATCGAAGATTGATTAATTTACGAGACCAACAGCTTTTAATTAACGTCAGAGTTTATTATGTCCAAGTGTAGTGTTGTAATGGCAGAAGGCCAGTTATCGAAAGCTTCTGGAACGTCAATAAATATGTTAATTTTGTATTTAAATACTGGAGGTTGAAATGTCTCCATTAGGGACTCGCGCACGCCTCGGTCAATTACATGACGAGTATTGAAAGGAAGAGCATTAGTACATTTGACCAGTATTCCGCTCATGGATATATATGTTCATGGTACCCTGGAAGATAGAAATGTGAGAAGTTGTTAATGAAAATTGAATTGGAGTGCATTACTAGATCTCTATTCCCAGACAATATGTTCGCCAATGAGCGATACAGGAATAATTATTAGATTAAAGTGAATAATATTTATTTACGTCCTTACCTTATTTTTACTTTTACAAGTTTGAAAATTAAGTTATGGCTGTTTAGTAAAGCAGTGAGTACTCTCTGAAACCTTGAATAAGTGCTGCGAAGTGTCATGTATCGTGCATCGCTTAGAATCATTGTAAAATGTACTTGTGGCAAAAGAAAGACAATTTTGTGACGTACATTTTTACATTATTTCTTCCCAGAGTATACCGGGTGGCTCAGCAGATAGGGACACTGTTGTAACTTCTAAATGGGTGAATAGATTTTTTCAAATCTAGTGTAGTGATATGGGATGAACCCAATTATATGTTGTACATGATTGTTATGCATCTATGTTTTTAAGTTATTGAACTTGTTTGTACATATATGTTTGTACATATCATTTTTACCTGAAGGAAAGGATCATCTGTCTGATTAAATTGTAAGATTATAAATCTGTAAATAGTGTAGTAATAAATGTACATGAGCAGCGCATGCATGGAAACCTATTGGCATTTGAATTTGGAGGGAATATAATTCAAATTAAGATTTACAAAAGCTTATAAAATCAACGTCGCTCTGTTACATGTGCCGCTTAGTACTGTTGAGTATTGTTTGTCACTATCCTTCTTATGGATTTAGTATAGCTAACAACTTATGAATTTACAATATAAAAGTAACAGAATTGAAACAGTTACAGATCTGTATATTATTATTATGGCTATGCAGTTTACAACGATAACACTGCGTGTTGATGTTCAGATGGTGCTGCCAAATGCCGATCTAGAAATGATGTTTGATTACAAAGGCCTCAACTAGAGATCCATCGGCTACTATGTTAATGAATGAAATAATCAGTATAAAACTGCAACATTTAAAATTTCATGAAATATAATTGGTTGCTCTCTCTGTTTGAGGAAATAAAAATATAAAAAATATTAAAATAAAATTATAATGAAAGAATCATGTTTCTTATTGATTTATATTCACAAAACAATTAAAAACTTGCTGCCCAAGGAACTACTTCTTCCACATCCAGATTTTCTATCCAAGTATCTCACAAGGAAACAAATTTTGTATGTGGAAATAATTGTTTTAGAATTTTCATAACCCCAAATACCCCATTACCCCAAAAACCCATAAAATCATATGCCACAACGGTTGTAGTGGAAGGGGTGGTAGTGGGGTTGGATGAAATAAAAAAAAATTGAGGCCTTTGGTTCTTGTACACACACTAAATCACACTTTTATTTTTTCACCCCCTTTAATAATGGGGTGGGGGTGGTAATGCCAATAAAATTTTTGAGACCGTAGCTTCTCTTATACAACGTGATCTACCATGACATGCGGAAAATTTAACAGTAGGTTGTCCCCACCGAAGGGAGTTAAAAAAATGAAAAATTAAAAAATAATGAACAATAAAAATTTCCTTATTTTTTTTGTAGATATGCGCCGCCAATGACTTTAACCAATCTGACATAATGCGGTACAACCATATCAGTTTATCAGACTTGGGATTGACACTATTGACAGCACAGCTGTAGAGAGTAGAAGTGACTTTTTGTTTTAATTAAATCACACTACAAAAATAGCGAAATAAATCGAAAAGACATCGACCTTATGCTAGTGAACTCTGAAATAACAAGTAGATATAAGAGATATTTAGTTAAGCACGTCAATAACACGCCGCACAGTGGGACAACAAAGCTTAAAACGTGGCCAAAAATCAAAATATATAATAGAGTTAACACGATCGCTTTTTTGAGCTACATGTAGCCAACACCTTTACACATAATAAAACGAATCGCAATTGGCCATTAAATGATTCATTTCAGCGCCCACACCAGTTAAAACCGAGTAGTGCAGATAGTGTGGTGAATTTTAAAGTTTTATTATATCTTTGTGCTTGTTTATTCGTTTATTGCTGTATTAAAATTCGAGTTTTTTGCTATGAAGGCTTCAAGATCAGGTATGTATTACATTTTCTAGTACTTATAATTTTGTGATAAACAGTAATATTTTTGTAAATGCCAATTTAAAGTCGTCAATGTAAAATGTTAATTGTTCCTAGTAATAATGAAACATTTAGTTTTGTTCCAAGTGCGACCAAGACATTTTTCTTAAATGGGTGTGTTCTTTATTTATTAAATAAATATATCACGTTTGAAATTTATGCCCATATTTTGCCCTCCACTTTTAAAATTATTTCTAGCCTAAAACGCTTTTTAACAAGTATATAATAAGTATTATATTGGAATGTTTTTTTCGATACTTATAAAACCTTTATACGTTAGCTTTTGTAAAATATTTTTCCCATTACTAGCATTACAGGATACATAAAAATACAAAATTTCGTAATTTTCTGTTGATATAATTTTTACATTCCCTATTTTGGGAAATAATTTTATTAATTATCTATGATTATCTGACCCTATTTTTGGATCATTAGCCAAGTTTCAGATTTTTGGCCAGATTTTCGGGTCTCCTGCCCCACTGTGCGCCGGTGTTCTGATTGTTCGACCGAAAGCAAACGGCACTTTAACCACACTCGCCAGCTTCACTTTTTATGCCAATTAAGGAAATGTAAACAACTCCAATATGTTCTTTCACAAGTAAGTTTATCGCCCTATTACTGACCTAGTCAATAACAGTAATGTATCTTCGCAAATTTACTAATAATATACTAAATTACCTCAGAACACTCTAAAATTGTGCAGAGGCTTTCCCACATTGAAGACTAGTACACCATTTTATTTTCCGCATATCATGGTAAATCACTTTGTATATACTAAATACCAATTGTATGGACTCTTACTTGTTTGATTTACCTTCATTTACCCCAATTTACGCATACTAAGATCGAAATATGGTAGTTCCAGATCTCGCTAAAATACATAAGTGTACCAAATTTCAAGTCAATATCTTAAACGGTTCCGGAGTACAAAAAAAGTTACAGACCGACAGAAAGATAAACAGAATTTTTTTTATTCAAACTTAAAATCTCGACGTTTCATGACATTCTAAGCCTATTTTAACAGTAGAGATTTTCAATTTTTTTTTTGCGTTACTATATTTCCACTGAATGTGGAAGTAATTGAATATAGTTATTTTTTATGCTAGGTATCGAAATGCTATTTGTGTATTTGAGATTGAAAGTTTTTTTGCGAGCGATAGCAAACAAAAAAAACATTACAGAATGCAAAAGAATTTTGCAATCGAATATCAAACAACATTTTTTCGAAAACTGTATCCCACAGTTCAAAATTACTAAAAATGTGAAGAGAAAATTTTGATATTTGCAATTAATTTATTTGACATGTATGTCATCTACAATTTGCCGCACATATTTTAATATCAAATATTCTTTGGCGCGTCAGTAAAGATAGCAATGAAACAAACAAGCTTTAGTAAACAATCAACAATTCTATTAAGAAAACACGCCTTTTTTAAATCTTGAGTTGGTGCCAGTTTATTCAATAATTTTCCCATTGGAATTAAATAAAAACATAAAACATGTTATCAGAAAGTGAAGTGTCCGTGTCATGTGAAGTGTCTGAAGCAGCGAAAAGTGCAATTTCTATGAAGTTTTTTTGAAAACACGTCAAATTTTTTCGAAAGGACGTCAAATTCTTTTGGGAGGTACGCTAAATTTTTTCGAAATTGCACCAAATTTTTCGAAAGTTTGCCAGAGTAGGGTATTATAGTCGGTCGTAAGCCTCCTCTCTCCGCCCTTTTTGAGACGTCACGGGGGGCATGGCTTGGGAGTAATTAGTGGGGATAATTAGCGGGTAATTAATTGTAAATACTGGGACTAGGTGGGACACAGTACGTCAAGGTTGGACGAGGAGGGGGATAAAACATGATTAAAATGTTGATAAATGGGGATAACCTACTATTTATATTTGATGTCATACTGTGAAATGGTAATAGTATATTACGTAATGAGTGATGAAGCATATTACGCACAAATGAAAAAGTTACGCACGATGCCGCGTAGCGGCGAGTGCGTATTTCCATGAGTGCGTAATTAACTTACAACTCGAATTATGTACTATTTATTTAGTTATTTGGTAAAATCTGGATTTAGTTTACTAGTCAACAATATTATTCAACAAATATTACGTCAGTTTTGACAGCGTTTGAAAATTAAGTAGGCGCATTTGTTCTTTTAAACCCCGCGTCAGCGATATAAGCCACCTATAATTTCGTGTCCCGTGCGTTTTGTTTACCGTGCGATTTGTTCACAGTGCGTTTTGTTTACAATATGTAAAATTCAACTTACATAGATGGCAGGTAGTGTGTTTTTTACTATTTACAGTAGTGATCGTAGGTAAACATGTTTACATGCAATATTTGTAATGCAACGTTCACTTGGTCTTGTGGGCTCATATTCATAAAATTCATAAAATAATTATTTCTATGAATTATTTTCGTTATGAGAGACTTGAATATAATATCTGCATGTTGAAGTAGTGATTCGTTGGGCAGTGGTTTTCTACTTCCGTGGTCTTGTAGCAGTTTTTGTGACAAATATAATCTATTTCCAATTCTATTCTACAAAGATTACAATATTCTCTTATTTAGATTATTGATGTTTTATATTTACTAGATTCAATGGAATATTTTAATATTTCAAATTATTTGGTAACTACATGTTTTTTGGCATCGTCGTGTAAAAAGTGTGAAGTTTTTTAAACTAAATTACTCACATATAACTCTGCATGGCGCGCTGTTTTTCCATTTTGCGCCTAACCTTTTATCCTCTTAAGCTAAACCAAAATGCTAAAATGACATAAATATCCAACAATATTTTATTCCTTCGTGAAACAACTGACGCTTCAGCCATTTTTGCAGACAGCTTAGGAAAAGAGCGTCGGTGGCTGTGTTAATAAATTTTGACGAACAAAAAGTTTGTGTCTGAATTGTGAGTTTGTCAAAGAACTTTTATTTTATACTAGGCGAGTTGTAGCATGTTTTTCGTACATAAATCGAAGTAGACTGTTGAAACTGTCTACTGACGAGCCTTGAGGTGGGTGTGGAGAGATTTAACATAACGCGATTATGTCGGACAAATTAACGAGAACAGCATACAGGCCGTGATAGAATTCAGTTGCCCTTATAGTTGGAGAGTGGACTATGCAACTCGCGAACATCCAAAACTGAAGTTATATTTTTATGTAAAATTGCCTGCCGAATCCGCAATTGCGTGATCGGAAAATCGTACTTTTTTTAAAGTTTCTTGAAAATAAACATTTTACATTTCTCATATATCTTTATAGTACAGTCGATTAAATTTAAACCCGTGAAATTTTATTCTTATATATTCCTATGTATTATGACCTCCTGATTACGAAAAAAATATTTGTGCCCAAAAATTCCTTGTGGGTCAAAAGTTATATGTACTTTTTGACGCGCTTTGGTGGATTTTCAACTTATCTGTTTAATATATCTTGTACTAGTAATCGGATGGGAATTTTAAAAATAATGGCTTATTTGAAATAAAATTCTTAAAAAATAAGTTTCATTTTTGCCAAGTTTGGTTAAACTACTTCTTCTTATAGGAAAGATATTCAATTTTTATTTTTTCAGCTATTCTTGGTGTTTTCTATTTTTTTCCAAGATGGCGGATTGACCAATACAAATCGTAAAGCTCTATATTTTTAAGAATTTTATTTTAAATAAGTCCGTATTTTTAAAATTCCCATACCCCCCATTCCCATCTCTAATATGTGCCCTACGAACTTAGAATAGGATACTGATATATGCACGATGGAGTTCCTCACCATTTTAATATTTTCGCCCCGGAAAACTTAAGCCAAGAGTACAGAGAAAGGTGGATAGGACGGGCTGGACGGGCCTCCCCGTTCTCCAGATCTTTACCCTTTGAATTATTCTTATGGGGATATTTGAAAACAATAATATATTCTGTGCTAATTGAAAACGAAGATCAGCTTTTAGAACGAATAATAAATCAATGTGAAGTAATTAGCAGACCCAGGCTCCGAGGTAGTTATGTCAATACCAGAATCAGCGCTAGGCGATATGAGCACTATGACTACTTTCTCGCACAGTAATACAATAGCTTACCATGTAATTGTATCTAGTAAATTCCGTATTGTTTAAAGTATTATCGTTCCTAAAAGGTTTTAAACAGGCCATACTGTGATGTATTTATTGCTGGTGTAGCACTAGCACAAACACAATCACTTGCTAACTACGCATTATTAGAATAACAAAAATAATAATAGTCTTTATTAATAAATCAACATATACACAGGCGATATTTATCTAGAAATGTACTGGGTGATTTACCACAACATGCGGAAAATAAAATGGCGTACTAGTCTTCTATGTGGGAAAGTCCCTGCAAAATTTTAGAGTGATCCAAGGTAATTTAGTAATTTTTATAGCATTAAAACTTGCAAATAAACGCTACTGTTATTTGTCTGTGGCTAGTAATAGGGCAGTGAATTTACTTGGAAAAGAACATATCGAAGATATTTAGATTTCCTTATTTGACATATAAAGTTAAGCTGGTGCGTGCGGTCAAAGTGCCGCATTTACAAAAGTACCCCCGATGTTTGGTGTTTTTGTGTTATCGACGGATTTAAGTAAATATCTTTTATATCTGCTTGTTGTAGAGTCCACTGGCATTGGATCCATGTCTTTTCGACTTATTTCGCAATTTTTGTAGTATGATTCAAACCAAAAAGTCAAGGTCAGTCATAAAATAGTAATATTAACATCATCTTTAAATATTCGTTATTACATTGAACAGAAAAAATACAAGTATAAGAGAACAACCTGAAAGAATAAAGATAACACCTTTCATTATTGCGTAATTAGCGTATGACTATAGATCCACGGGTTAAAAAAAAACAAATTGGCGAATAACTCGAGAAATTAAGGTAGATGTGACTAAATAAGTTCCAAATGACGTATTCTATCAGCTTCTGAATGGTTTGTATCGACTTGCATAACACATGTATACACTAACCTTCACATAAACAGCTTATGGAACTTGAGCATGACATTTGCTATTGCACAAAAAACATGATGCACTACAAATGAAGTATTTGCATTTGCAAAATTGTTGATATTTATAAAGCTCGGTTTCGCATTTACTGTCATCGGAAATAAAACAACCGCAATTATTTTCAATTATGCAATTCCGAATTAAATCGCTACCTTAAGAAAACCGCTGCCCAAGGAATCACTACTTCCACATCCACAAAAAAAAAAAATTAGCCTGGGCACTACACTACTATATTTCCATATATCCGAATCCGAATCCGAGGTCAGAATTGGTAGATATATTTAAGATAGTCTTAAAAAAATAGTTAAATACGGTTCCAGAGTAATCCTGACCACCAAAAAGTTATAAGATCAACGGACAGACCGACGCAGAAAATGGCATGACAAATATGTAAAAATCATTGTGTGTTGTGGACTACACGATGGAAGTAAAGTAAAGCTTCTACTTCAAGCATTTTCTTCAAGAAAACCTACTACGCATCCACACTACTCGAGTTAATCCACCGTGCATCCAATTTAAGGAAAGCCACTGCGCATCCATAATTCTCGAGGAAACCCACTGCGCATTCATACTACTTGAAGTAACCCACTGCGAGTCTATAGTACTCGAGACAAGCCACTGCATATCCATACTACTCGTGATAACTTACTGCGCACCAATGGTACTCGAGGAAAGCGTCTGCTTATCAATAATACTCCGAGAAACCTACTGCGCATCAATATTACTTGTGGTAACCCACTACGCATCCATATTACTTGAGGTAACCTACTGCGCATCTATAGTACTCGAGAAAATCCAGTACGCATAAAAAATACTCGAGGAAACCCACTGCACATCCATACTACTGTGTGGTGGTGGGGATGGATGAAGTAAAAAAAAATTGAGGCCTTAGGTTCTTGTATACACGCTAATGTACAATTTTCACCCCCTTTATTAATGGGGTGGAGGGTAGTAAGGGGGTGGCTAAGCCAAAAAAATTTTTTAAACCTTGACTTCTTTTATACACTAAATATCGATTTTACGGACTCTTATTGCTTGAATTACCTATTTACCCCCATTTACCACAATCTATCCCCCAATCCTTAAAATCAAAATATAATCTAGTTCCAGATCTGGTTAAAATACATACAAATTTCAAGTCAATATCTTAAACGGTTCCAGAGTAAACGTACGTACAAAGAAAAAATTACAGGCAGACCGACCGACAGACAGAAATTTTTTTTGCTCAAACTTAAAATTTCGACTTTTCATGACATTCTAAGCCTATTTGAACAATAAAAAACTTCAAAAATTCTTTTTGCGTTACTAAACTTCCACTGAATGTGGAAGTAATAGCTTTTATGAGGTATGTTAACATGAAAGCCGTATGTGTTTGTATGTTCAGGAGTTGCATACCATATGTTGAGTTGAGGAGTCTCGTTCTTCTGCTACGAGTTGGGTGTGGAACGATTTAAAATAACGAAATTATGTCGGACAAATTACAAGCAGCTTTAACGAGAACATCATGCAGGCCGTGATAGAGTTCAGTTGCCCTTACATCTAATAAAATCACAGCGAAATTCATTACGTTTCTAATTTACAATTAAGCAGCGATTAATTAAATGGATTTGCGAAAGCACTAAAAGCGGAGGAAATTCACGGTCAAAGTTAAAATATTGCCAACGCAAAGTTTCAAATTATATAGTTCAGAATTATATTTAAATAAAAACGGATATTATCTGCTTTCTATGACAGAAAATTTTCCAGACTAAACTAAAGTACAGCATCTGGCGAACACATTGCGCTTAGTGGAGAATAATGATTTACTTTTTTGCGAATATGAAAGTTGTTTTGTCTTCAGTTCCTAATAGTCCACGCAAATTAGACATTTTAGAAGCAATAATTCATAAAACAATAATATTTGAGATGCGTACTCTAGATAGTGTTAGAAATAGACACCCGAAAAGTTCCCCCCCCCCCAATTTAGAGGTAGAACGCTTTTTTGCAAAAAAAACACCCCTAACGGGGACTTAAATCTGGTTTTTCGCTATTATCTTGTAAACTGTTCGTCGGAAGAGAAAAAAGTACAGGAAATAAAAAAATTGTCGTTAAATTCTGCATAAAAAATGTCATACTAACCTTGTAGCTTCTCCTCACCTATTTCGCACTAACAGCGTCCGAACAGAAGTAGAAGTAGTTTGGTAAAAGTAGGCAAAAATCGATCCTATTCGAGGTTTTACAGCGAATATCTCAACCCATTACCTCCAACTGTACTTATTTAAGTACACCGTGAATTTTTGCCTCCCAGCGACATATATTGAGATATTTCTACAAGCATGTCTTGGCAGGACTCTACAATATGTAGGAAGCGAGTAGTTTCAAGGTTTTTTTATGGATGGGGCATTTGTAGTAAATAACAACTTAAGAGACTGAGAAAACAAGTTGTGCTAAAACCTGTACTTTCAGGAATTAGTTTTTATAACGTGAGAGTTAAAATATTCCATTTGAGGTGGTAAATTAGGTAGTAAGGTATGTATTTTAGTTGTTTATAATATCGGGACACACCATTTTGCATTATTTCAAAAAAAAATTAGAGAAATGGCAGTGTACCCATTTGAGTACAATGGGAAGATATGTATAAGTAAATTCGGAATATCTTTTCAGAACTTGCTTCGACATGGATTCTGAATTCCAGCCAATCACTTCCAAGAGTTCTAACAGCAAACGTTTCAAAACAATGGTAGAAGCAATGGAAGAAGTTTCTTCTGCAAAACACGACCCAGAAATAGTTATTATCCCGCCAGAGGTAGATATGTAAACAGATGGGTATTTTCAACTTTCCCAGCGATATTCCTGGAGAAGTAGAACTTTACTATTCCTCAGATGACGAAATTCCCTTATCTGAAGTAACTGCTAGAAATTGGGAACCTGTAGAAAGCGATTACGATAGCGATGACGACGTGCCGTTATCGGTTCCATTTACTAAAAAAATTGGAAGTTCAAATAGTAATAGTAAAAAGGAGGAGCCTAAGTGGACAAAGAGTTATTTATGAAGATATTAGTACGAAGGATAAAACTATGGGCTACGAAGAAAGACTAAGGACAATGATAGAAGATGTGAAGAATAATAATCCAGTTCAAATGTTTGAAAGATTGTTTGACAATGAGGCTATAAAATTGATCGTTGAGCAATCAAATCTTTATGGATCATAAAAAAATTACCATGGTTTTGCGATGGGAGGCAGAAATAAAAGTATTTTTAGGAATTTTGTTACTTTCTGGCTGCCATAAATTACCCCGTGAATTCATGTATTGGTACGTTGACGAAGATGTTTCTGTACCTATCGTAGCTTCCAAGTCTAGAAATAAATTCCATAAATTCCAGGAAATCAAAATTGCTGACAATACCAAACTTGATAAAATATATAAGCTACGCCCACTGATGAACTTGCTAAATACCAATTTTCGTCAGTGGGGTTGACCTGCTCGACCAAGCAGTAAATAACTATAAATTATCTAATCACGGAAAGAAATAGTGTTGGTGGTCATTCTTTCGTTAAACATTGGAATAGTAAATGCATGGAGACTGCACCTACTAGTTGATAATGATAAAATTGATTTACCTGATTTTATAGAGATGTTGCTCGCCATTACCTAAAATCTTTTGGGAAGTCGACTTTTTCGAAAAGGCGACCAGTTTCTCATCCAAGAAGTATCGCGGAAGACGGTGAGGGTCATTTTCCGAAAAAAATCGAAAAACAACTAAGGTGCCGTCAATCTCACCTTCGACCAAGATGGAATTGTCTAAAGTGTGACGTCACTTTATGTATTGAGCGTGATTGTTTCATAGCATTCATTCAAATAATTAAATAATATTCATCTGTAATGCATTTTTACAACAAATAAAAACTTTTTATGACTTTCAAAATGTTGCGCTATTTTCTTATACATTATCCCATTGTACCCATTTGAGTACACCATTTTTTTTTTTCAAAAACTTGCAAAACAAAAATTTTTGTAATAATTTTTCTAGTGTAAGTGTGCGTATGAGTGGCCATAAGAATAAAGAAAAAATATTCGTGGAAGCTAATGGGTTAAAACGAGAAAGATGCACAGGAATGATTTTTTTTATTTTTTTATTTTCATTTTTTTATTTGTTTTATTTATTTATTTTTATTTATTGAAAATATCATACAGAGATAAGATATCCGCTGTGAAACTTCGAATAGGATTGATTTTTACCTGTGCGCTCCGAACTACTACCCTTCTGTTTGGACGCTGTTAGCGCGAAATAGGTTAAGGTTAAGCTGCAAGGTTAATAGGACATTTTTTATGCAGAATTTAACGACAAATTTTTAATTCCTATACTTTTTTTCTCTTCCGACGAACGGTTTACAAGATATAAGTGAAAAACCAGCTTTAAGCTCCGGTTAGGGGTGTTTTTTTGCAAAAAAGGGACGTTCCTCCCATAAATTGGGGGGGGGGGGGAACTTTTCGGACATCTATTTTTAACCCTATCTAGAGTACGCATCTCAAATATTATTACTTTATAAATTAACTCTCCTATTCAGTGTTTTTTAATCTAATTTGCCTGTACCTTTTTTGAAACCACATTTAATAACACGGGCTATAATTGAAGTTTTAAAAGTCTGTAAAGGTATTTATCAATTATTGTTTCTATTGTATAACCAATCTGTATAATTTTTAACTAGAAAATAAGCTTTCAGATTACGTAGATTACGAAAATTAAGGTCCTTCAATTCCGTCAGTATATCTGTTTGTCTGTGTGAAAAATAATATTTGGCATTATTAATGACGTATAGTCGATCTCAAATAAGAATTCAGTGTAGATAAAGAGAGAAAACCTGTGTCCTTATCTATGATAGGCATTACAAGCCAAGTTCACACAGGGAAGAATTAATAAATCAGAACAGATTTCTTGCCAGGTTCAAAAAATAAATTATAAGTAAAATTAAAATGAAATATTTTATTACGAATATTTCTATATACAGTGTGTCCCATTTTCACGGTAACACCTTCGTAACTAAAAGTTACATATACCTATTTAATTTATTACATAGACATACGAGTTAGGGAGTTAAATTAGACTCAATTTTCAGGTAAATCGTGTTAGAGATTTTTTATCAAAAAAATATTACCATTTAGAGCATCCTTTAAACCCCATTGTGCCAAATTTTGTTGATATAAAAAATAATTAAAAAAATAATAAAAAAACTGAATAATTATTATTTAAAACAGAAATTATGACAGAAAGGAACTACAAAGCATTAAGCTTCTAATACTGTCAAGTTAAAAGTTTTGTTTACTGTTTCAAAGGTGATTAGATTTAAAACAAGTAAACTGGGAAGGGTCCGTGTAAAAGAGAGATAATTATGACCTTGAAAAAATGTCATATTTTACTGTTTAAAACTCTAAAACCACTAGAGATATTTTTTGACACCAAGGGGTTCTAATCAATGGGGTAATACTTTTTTTATAAAAATATCCCCAATAAGATTTACCTGAAAACTGACCTCCTTTTCACCTCCCTAATCCACACGTCTATGGAATCAATTGAGTAGGTACATTTTAGTTACCTTGGAGAAGTGTACAACTTCAAATTCAAAATAAATTTATTTATTATTAATAATTGAGCTATGAATGTGTTGCCGCGGAAATTGGGACATACTGTGTATAAAAGATTGGGTAACAATGTTTGTTATTTTTCTGTCCGGTGAATCAATTGAGGTACTTCCCGATAAGCTAGGAACTTGAAAGGCCATGTCAGGTTAAGATAAATGTCCGCGCCTTTGCAACTTTTTGCGTGTGGTTCCATCCAGTGATGTATATTTGCGTGAGATACTACCACAAAAAGTTTTGACCTCATAAACTTCATAATATCTGGGTTTTTTTTCGAAAATTTTTTTCTTAATAAAGTGAACCAATTTGTTTGTATTTCACATATATAGTAAATCTACTCGTGAAAATTTATTAATGATATTTTCAGAAAATCTTTTCATGAAAAAAAAAATGTTCATCTACAATCCTTCCCACTCCGTTTAAACTTAAAAATAAATTCTGTTGAATGATTGCCACGGGAAAACGATATTGTATTGTATATATAAGTTATTTTTCATTTTTTGTGAGAAACCTCCACTCTGAAAGCGAACGTATTTCTTGAAAGGCCATATTACAATATATCATGAACTTCAAAATATGAAAATTAAAGACATGTTGTTACACCCGGCGCCTCCGGCAAAACCTCGAATTATCAGTTCCATAAATTCCTTTTGTGCACTATTTATTAAAAAATTAATTCAGAGCGGAAAATTGAACAAAATAAAACGTCAAAATATCTTTTAAAGGCTTATAAACTGAATTAAAGCTAAAAGCTTCATAAAGTTCTTCATACGCCCATGGCATTAAAATCCTTTTATGTTCCTGGCATTATCTTCTCCAATTTGAGAGTTCTCCAAACTCTATCCTTCGATAGAGTTTTCTTTTGTAGCTTATTGTATGGTGTATAATTAATTTAAAAAAATGGTAGGTGTCTCTAACTTGTAAGTACGTATTTAAATTTTTCTTAAAATTCAAAAGCATCAATTCTTTTCTTCATGAAAAATATTACGACGCAAAAATGAGAATTCTGTAACTCAACACATTTCAATAATTCTAGTATTTTTACCAGGCCGTCGAGTTATGCTATTCACCAATAGATGGCGAAGACTACAACAAATTCTAATTATTTAATTTTTGCTTAATTTCATTTTACAATATGACAAGTATAATTATTTTGGGCAACAATATTTTTGCGTACTGATTGTTAATAATTATTATATATATATAGTGAAATATGATCAAAAGTCCATAATATAGATTTAGTTTTTATAATCCAGAGGTTGGCAACGGTGAAGTTTCACGGTGAACTGTCAAGAAAAGGGAAATGATGGTCGTTCTTCCGTAATTATTTTTTGTGAAAGGCAAATTCTATAAATGCCAGGCAAGTAGTAATACTCGCCCTTTTTCGATCAAGAATTGAGATTAAAACCTTACTAAGTGTTAATTAGTCAAACGGCACACGTGGCTACTCGTTATAGATTAACGGATCTAGGCTAATTTTCAACACATTGTTCAATTAAATTTTGGTGTATTTAATTGGGGTCGATATTTAAATCGGATTTTGTTTGGCAAGTTACGTCCAGAATTTTCTGGGTAAGTTTTAAATTTCCTTGATCTACGAGCAAAACACGTGCTCGAAATTAGGTTAGAATTTGTGAATAATTTTTGGTAATTTATTGTAGACGTTTTATGGGATACGGAGTAGAACAACCAACAGCCTTATCATATACCTTTCTGGGTCATTTTGTGTAATTTTGGATATTTTTGGACTTGGATCATATGAAGGACTATTAGTTACGAGTTAAATTTATGAAATAATACCTTGCGATACAACCTAACTGTAACGGAGAGTTACCTACGACCAGGAACTGTAATTTTGGTGATTTTGGTAATTTTGGTATTCTGTAAATTTGGAGAGTTGGAGATTATTTGGAAGTTTTTATATTGCATTCAACGCAGGAGATTCCAGGCAATGGTCTTAACCTACCAGTAATCGGAGCCCTCTTGTGATCAACTGCTGCTGGATTTCGGGTGTTTTTTTTTAAAAGATAAGTTGTACTATATTTTATATGTAATCATAAACATTTTGTTCTCTGATATATTTAAAAGTTAAACTATTTTACCCCTAGCTTCAGTATAACGATTGTTAGGTACTATTGTAAGACTGTGTTATATCTATATCTTCTAAATTGTATGAAAATTTTCTTGATTGTTACTCAAAATTGTACAAGGAATAAACTGAAATTCTTATATTTTGTTCTTTTATTGCTCTCTCTATCTCTCACTAAAAGGATTTGTCATACCTGGGACCATTTTATTTATTTGGGGTTTTGAGATCGTAATAAAAATTCTCTGAAAATATCATTAATAAATTGTCACGAGTAGATTTACAATTTAAACTGGGAAATTCAAAATATCCACCCCCCCATATGACAACCTAAAGCTAGGAAGGAGGTCATTATTTGAATAGTTTGGTTTTTGTTTGATAAACATTGGATGATGGTGAAAAATACATATTTGTGTGTGTTAGTTCAATATTACATCCCCAATATCTTCCCTTTGAGTGAGTGTTTATAATAAACTGACCATATTAAGTTTATATGGAGCGAGCATAGAGACGTCTTCATTGAAGCAACGTTCAGCGCGGTTAGTACTTGGATGGGTGAAATCCATTTTAGGAAAGACAGCGATCTCGCCCCACCTTCTAGCGGCTTGTATATCAGCGTATACGCGGAAACTGTAATTTCAAGACGAGGATTACGTAGTGGATATACCATCCTTCGGAGGAGATGTAAAGCAAGAAGTCCCGTGTCTATTAAATGTTAGGCAAGTAGTAGGTCCCTACTCTTCTTACGACAAGAGGTTCGGCAAAATTTCCAGGCCCTGGTAGCGGAAATAGGCCGATTTTAAATAAAAAGTAAAAAAAAAAAACTTTGGATATTACGGAATTCCCTAAAAATAGTAAAGATATATTCTATCATACTTGCATAAAAATCTTTCCCCGCTAACCTAGAGCCAACCCTGATTCTGACATCACAGAGCTCTGGTTACAACAAGATAAGCTTTCTTGTTTATTTTTGTCCAAGGAACCATATCCCGATAAGACAATCATAAAAAAATATGCATAAAAAAGCTTGAAGGCAACCTTTCACATTTTGTTCTCCCATGATAGAATTGACCCTTGATGGGTTACATAAAATAATAATCTTTATTGATAGCTGGTCATGTGCAAAAACTGGTGAATGTATAGGGTTCCTGAGATATTAAGTAAAATCCCCCATTAGAAGGTCCTGGCTCCCTTAATGGACCAGTCCCATGTTTACAAGAAATATTGTCAATATTTCTTTGCCGTAAAATCACCCCTAAAAATTAATAACTGCATACCTGAAACACCCATATGGTCTTGAGCTATTTTCATGAAAAAGGACGATATATCTCTTTTGAGGGAAGTATTTCACAAATCTAATATCATGTCATGGAGAATATGTCATCGTGCCAAAGTTCAAGGTTCTAAGTGGCAGTGGGTGAAAACTAACTAAAAGTCACAAAATAACAGGAAAAGTGGGATAAATGACAGTGTGTAAATAATAATCAGATATGTTGTTTTATGAACTTGCAAAGATTTCATCGTTTATAATACTAACAAAACACGAAGGTAATAAATAACTATTAAACGGACACTGCTTAGTAAATGACATTTATTACAATTGAAACAATAATTTATAGCCATTTCCCGCTACAAAATATTGTTTAGTGAAATACATTTTTTAATTAGAGTAATTAATTGCAGCAAATGTAGTGTAATAATAATAATTGGATGTTAAAATTAATTAAATATTCTGTTAGAATAAATAACGATAAAATATTGTTTTGGTAAAATATATACAACTCAAAGTATACTCCACCCCGCCATTAGACTTTTGCTTCATTCATCTGCGACATCATAAGATTATTGTACAAAAGAAATTTGATTAGAAAATCATGTATGCAAAATAGATGTCGGCTTTTCGTCTAGAGGATTATCCAGTCTGCACTATATTTCAAATATAATATCAATATATCAATGAACTGAAAAAAGTGTGGAAAGGTAAATTTCAGATTTTAATACAATCAAGTTTGGTTAAAAATAGCACATGATTTATATTCAATGAAGAATGCCACTTCAAAGACTAAAACTTTGTATACACTGAAAAAGACAAAGTTTTAGGTTTTAAAAGTATTAGGCATATATCGGGTGTCAACGAGATCACTTTACGGCCTCCTTTTTTATTTTTAAACGGATTGAGATGAAACTAGGCATGTCCTACATGTTAACAAAACGACATTTTTTTATCTATCTGTCAAGTTTTTATGACTTCTCGTTTCGCCGGAACTACTATTGATTTTTAAATGGAACACCCTGTATATTTTATATTTTTGGTATTTAGAGGTCTTTCCGTATATGACTCCGCAAATATCATGACTTGTTCCGACATTTTGAATTTTTTCAGCCAATTTAAATTTTCAATCTAAAATCCCATGATCAACCAGAAATTGACTCACCAGGATGTATTGTGATACATCTTTAGTAGTATAGTACCTAGAGATACAAAATATGTAAAATTTCGGAATAATTTCATATGTAACGATAATTTTTCTTTATGGGTTATTATTGTAGTAAAATGTATCGTCTTCAGTTTCTATATGGTCCGGATATTTGCTCTTACAACTCTAAATTCAAATAATCAAAATTGGAAAAAGTGTTACTAATTTATTTTTGAAACGTAGGATAGTTATGTTTTTGAGATCGCTGATTACAAATCTTAAGTGCACACAAAAAAATTTAAATGGCGGCTCTAATATGGCGGATGGATTTTTTTTTCTAAAACAAGTGTTTTAAACGTATACAGAAAATTGAGCATCTAAGTGATGATATATTATCAAAAAATAGTATTAAAAAAAGATAATTACTGAGTAATTACAATAAAAAATGGCAACGTTTTGTAAAAAAAAGATGTGAAAACGCACATTTTATCGGCCATAACTTCTTTATTTTTTGTGATGTGGAAACAAACCAAAAATAATTTTAAAGGTTGATTAATTACATTTAAGTTCGTTCTTTAGAATTTTTGATGGTAGTGTGTAGCGCCGCCTAGCGTCAATGACAAAACAAAAAAAAATTAACCTCAAAAAAAAAATTTTAAGTTAGGCAAACATATATATATATAAAAAAACAATAACGATTAACCCCCTTTTGTGACCTTCTCTGGTGGCCGCCAGCTACAGTTGGAGACGGGCTGGGTATATAAAATATTGATAAAAAAAAAATGGGCGCCACGAGGTTTACACCAGAGAGTCAGCGAGTAACCACCCTAAATACCCCGAAATGGTGATATACTATTTAATTTGGTTAGCAGAGGTGTCGTAGCACACAAAAAAATACAAATAAAAAAAAATTATGCTTCAAATTACACCTAAGTTTATTTAATAAAAATAACAAGAGAATGAAGTAAAATAGTAAATTGACTAAGTAATCATTTACTTTAAGGATCATGGAGCACATATGCTTTCCAATTTATAGAGAAAGATATTTAAAATCACATACCCCCTTCATGGGGCTGGTTTTCGTCACGGATATAGACCTATATCGTGCGGCTCACAGCAGATAAACTAGTGGATATAATTAGTAGTACTATATCATTTATAATTACCTAAGTATAAATCATTATGGTAAAAGAGATATATAACATGTATAAAAATTAAAAAAAAACTATTTGTACACTAGACCTCTGTTTGTGTCTCTAAGAAAACAACCTGAGTTTGATTTCTAATCTCAGAATGAGATACAAAATAAAAACTAATAGGTATCAGCGTGAAATAAAAAAAAAATGCCCAATATATTTCAATAAAAAAAAATTAAACCCGCTATATACACTAAACTATCGGATCGCGAATTTCTTTCTATGAAAGAAATATGGTAACCCAACCCAGTTAAAATTAAGAAAAAGATATCAGAAAAAACAAAACTGTGTGTAAAACTTGCGTGTCACGTCGTAGCTATCGTCTCCCTGCAGCTGACTGGGCTGGTCCAGAACTTCAGTGGATTAATGACAGCAAATCCACCACATAAAGGTTGGCTGGCTGGGCGGAAAACACAGACTAGGCGACAGCAGGCAGATGTAGCACCAGGAGGGGGAATTTCCCAAATTACGTCCCATAAAAAAAACCCTAAAGAAACCACAAATAGTAAGGCATTTGCCGAAAATACCAGCGTGATTGGACACTAACACACAGAATATTTTTCCTAGATTACCCGACTATAAGTACTAATATACAAAGAAACGTTACCTTTTCCCAAAGGGTTTTCCTTTCCTCAATAGAAATAAAAAATCTTCGAAAATTTGTCGAAGAACGTGGTATTTATAAAGTTGGCAATTTTATCCCAAAATTGGAGCGATTTTCACTGGACTATTAACAATATATCACAAAGCACCATAAAACAGGTTGAAAATCACTTTTAAAACGGTAGAAGAATATATCCCTTAATGGATGATCGCAGATCAATTTGCCTCTTCTCACCGTCAAGCCGAACTTTAGAATGGCGAGTATCTACCTGGAAATATTCAAAAAAACTACCCTACCCAAGTATTCCCTGGTAACCTAATAGAGGTCGTTCTACTGAGATTATGAAAAACTTTGCAACAACTCGAAAAATTAAAAAGCGACTTGAGAAGTACCCACAAGGAAGTTGTATGATAAATAAAAATCTTCAACTAATTAATTATAAACAAATAACGTTAAAATTGCGATAATAGAGAGATATGGCATAGTCACGTAACGGCAATCGCTATTAGAGGATCGCGTTATTTGACATCTAAGCATGCGCACCTTTAATCTGCGTTAAGGCATGCGGTAATAACTTAACGCCTGACGTAATTTCGGTACGTTTAGCGAACGTCGAGTAAACGACGTTATCCTCATCTCGGTGAAAATCGGGAAGCCCAAGATTTGTAGAGTATAAATCTTGAAATCAGCCGATCTGTATTTGTGTTATTTGTCAGTTCGTTCCAGGTTCGTTTGTTATTTTGTTTATATATTTTTGAGGTTACGTTGATAATTTTAATATATTTGAGGTTTTTTTGCTACTTTTTTTTCAATTTTAGAGAAAAGATAGGAAATTAGTTTATTTATTCAGTTTTAATTAAGTCTATTATTAATAAATCGATCGAAGAAGATAACGTATATACGCTATAATGGAACTGCAGTGCAATAAGTCTAAAACAAAGCCTCGTTATTTGCATCAATAACGTAACGTAATTAGCGAACGTCGTGCTGTATCACTGACTGCCATATCTCTCTAATAATACCGAGGAACGTAGGTCTGAGCGGACGAAAATGCCGCTATTACGCGATAGATGGCTTCATACCGATAGCCGTAAATATATTTTATTAAACTATCAAAAATTCGTATTACCCACTAAACTTAGCCAAATATCGATTATAAATGTCCATAGCCAGTTACAGTAATTTCTAACAATTATTAACAGAAAAATTATATCGTCCCCAAAACACAACCAGGTACGTATGTCTAGCTGCCATCATACGATTTCGTGCAGTTGACAGCCGACCGGCCGGCCAGAAAACAAACATGGTCTAGAGAATATTTTACTTATTTCCAATGCTACATATGTTAAATGCACGATTACAGTGACCTGAATCCGCAGAAAAGATGATAATTTATCTGTGTGGAAGGCATTAAAGGTAGGAAAGCTTTGTTGTTTTATTTGAATAATTGTAAATTCTAACCCTAGATTCGTAGGAATGATTTGGTGCCTCCAGAAGACAAATAAGTTAGGGCGATATTCTGTGCCAACAAAGACAACTACTGAACCTCACATTGCCATCATATAAGCCATAAGACATGAGTTAAACCACATACAAAATCCGGAGTAAACTATTTCAAACTAACGAGCTATGGAAAAAGGTAAGTAAAAATATAACAAACATACACAAAGATGTGCCCTTAAAGACTTATACTCACTACTAAATTACTAACTAAACCTACTCAATATACAATATTTACATAAGGCTCACTAATTTTTATATCGTGGTTTTCCTACATTTTCAGATAACTGCAAAGGCCAAACCAAAGGAATTTTTACCGAACCTAACACGCCAAGAAGCATGGAAAAATCGAAAATTAATAAGCATTTCTTACTTTTGTGGAATACTACCAGTAAAACATACTACTCAGTGATAATAAATGCTATACAAAGTTACGTCCATAGTTTTCATAACAAATTAGAAATAGGTTACAAATATATCCTTTTTTTTCTTGCGTAAAAATATACCATAACAAAAATTGTCGAAGGAATTAAGCTAAATAAATTGCCATAAATAAGGTACTTGTTTAACACTTATTTCTATGGGAAAATCTGACTGCAACAAGTGTCTTCACCCTAAACGGTCGGATGTCATCTATTAAACTGAATATCTCCGAAACTATCAATCATACACAAATATATAAAAAAGCAAATTCATTCTCAGTTTGTAGGCTTCATTTTTGGTTTGTTCGCTAAAACTAATATTTATTGAGATATTTGCAAAGAAACAAAAATGTTACGTTTTTTCTAAAATCACTTTACAGTTTAAAATGCAATTTATTTCTAAACCAAGCACTGTAAGCAGACGAAAAATTTGAGCATCTAGGTCATACCATATTTTAACGAAGAACAGAATATGGAAATATATTTTATTAATTACTGACTACTTACATTAACAAAAGAAAGGAAATGTGAAAAAATACATTGTTTCTGTCTGTCTGTTAATGCAATTCAATACTTCATAAGTATTAGCTAGAAGAGTAGTTGTCTTTTTATTAATTTATTTATATACCCAGCAGCCAAAAAGGCCATTTACAGGAGTTCATAATGAATAAGAAAATTTACAATACACAGCTTAAAGACAATAGATTACAATCAAAATTAAAATAGTGAACAGGACAATAAATAGATAGAGTGACAAAGACATGCGACATTTCTGGACAAGTAAATTTATTAATTTGGAAATAAACTTAAAACTTTGCTTTTAAATTGCCTCATACTGTTAGAAAAAATGTCTACATTATTTAAGTTATTATAGCTTTTACACACACAGTTAATAGGGCAGTGAAAATGATGAAACCAGTTTGACATCAATACATGGAAGGTATTACAATTTCTCGAAGAAAAACGTGGTATGTTAAAGTATAAACAGCTGAGTAAAAAGGGTGAGTGGATATGATTGTGTATAATTTTATATAAAGTTAGTAAACCTCTCAACTCACGTCTTTTGCGAAGTGAGACAAAATCAAATTCGTTTAGAAGAAGTTTCTGATGGGGTAAAACCCACGTTTCATATAATACAAAAATTTTAGGAATATTTTTGTACATTATCAAGAAGTGATATACCTTTCATGGAACGGATTCCAAATTGTGCTGCAATATTCCAGTTTAGAGCGTACCAAAGTTATGAAAAAATTGCTGATTACTTCGACAGAGGAAAATTCTCTGCTGTTTCTAATAACAAAGCCTAACATTTTAATTCCTGCAGATACAATATTATTAATGTGAGGCGAAAAGAATAACTTTGTGTCGATCGTAACTCCAAGATCTTTTGCTTCTATGACACGCGTAAGTAGGACGTCGTTTATATTGTAGTCAAATACCGTTACGGTAAGTTTGCGTGTAAAGGACATTACCTTGAATTTTTTTTATGTTGAGTGCTAATTGATTTTCGTAACACCAATTGCTTAGAGAAGCCAAATCAGTCTGCAATTGTTTACAATCATCAATGGTTCTTATTTCATTAAAAATGTTTAAATCATCAGCAAACAATAATGTAGGGGAGACTATGCGATCACACATATCATTAATAAAAATTAGAAATAAGAGGGGCCCCAAGTTGGATCCTTGGAGAACCCCTGAACTGGCCATGAATGCCTCAGATTTGACCCCTTCATATTCTACAAATAATTTACGGTTGGTTAAGTAAGATGCCAATAAATGTAAAACACTATTGGACACATCATAACTATTCGATTTTCCGTGTACATAATATCTACTTGATACCTGGAGTCTAAAGTACTAGAAACATATTCTGTAAAATGGCATAAGTTAGATGCTGTACCAAGTGCCTTTACGAAACCATGCTGTTGTTCCGAGAGTATCGGTTTGATGTGCGCATAAAGTGCCTCCTTCAAAATGATTTCAAGCAATTTTGAAAAAACAGAAATAAGTTCCACCGGTCTATAGTTTGTAATGTCTGTGAAAGGATCTGATTTGTAAACTGGACAGACCCTGGACAATTTTCATAGATCAGAAAAGGTACCCGTTTTTATAATAAGATTGAAAATAAACTTTAACGGTAAAAAAATATTGAATACAATCTTTAATTACAAGAGGAGGAATATTATCCAGACCACTAGTTAGTTTGCCGTTGAGTTTTTTTAGCAGCATTTAGAATTTGACTGTCCGAAATTTCGTTGAGAGTAAATGCGTTATTTATTTTTCCTAAATCACTTGGTGTTAAATGATTTATCGAGATTTGGTCATTATTTGGAAGAAAGACACTAACAAAATGATTAGCAAAAGCATTAACTACACAGGCCCACAAAAAAAAAAGTTATCTGCGCCGGGGTACTGACCATACCTACTTCTTGTATTTTGAGACGCTGAACACGAATTTGACCTTAGTTTTTCCCTTATATGTCAGGTTTTTTTTTTAACAGCAAATAAGTATATAAATATCACGATTCAACAGACTTTTTTTGCTTTAAAAAAAACCGGACGTGTAGGGGAAAAACTAAGGTCAAATTCGTGTTCAGCGACTCAAAATACAGGGGATAGGTGTGGTCAGTACCCCCGCGCGGACTACTTTTTTGGTTGCCACTGTGCCACAGTCAGTGTGGCACAATCCCACAAAAAAAAGTCATCTGCGCGGGGGTACTGACCACATCTATCCCTTGCATTTTAAACCGCTGAACACGAATCTGATCTTAATTTTTCTCCAGCACGTCAGGTTTTTCTTTTAATAGCAAATAAATATATAAATATTAGACTTTTTTGCTTTAAAAAAAAACCTGACGTATAGGGGAAAAACTAAGGTCAGATTCGTGTTCAGCGGGTCAATAATCAGGTATGGTCAATACCGCGGCGTAGGAAACTTTTTTTTTGTGGGCCTGTACTATTGAATTAGGCGAAGTTAAAGTTTCACCATTATGTTGCATAGAACCTGGAATTCGTGATTTTTTCTTTTTCGAGTTTATAAAGCTCCAAAAACTAGAAGGGTTATGCCACAAATTATCTTCACATTTTTTTATATAATTTTTTTTTGTAGGCCGTGTTAATTTCATTTTTAATTGTACGTCTAAGCGATTTTACTCTCTTGAGGTAGAAAATCAATTTATGTTTCCGATACATTTTTAAGTAATGATTTTTTGACTTAATCCTATAAATTATTGTTTTGTTAAACCAACGCGGGTACTTAAATGAGGTATAGTTTGCTTGAGGGACACACTGAAGTAGAATATTCTGTAGATTTGAGTTAAAATAGTCACAAGCCTGGTTGACATCGTTCAAATTAGTAAGATCTGTCCAGTTAACATCACTTAACAATTGATACAGCATAATATAGTTGGCTTTCTTAAAGTTGAACCTAGCATTTGTTGATGTAAAGTTACTACGCTTACCAGATTTTAAGTGTACCTTCACAAGGAGAGCAGGCTGATGTACGTCAATCGGCACTAATGAATCAGGGTCTTTATCAACTTCACACAACACATCCTCGGAGAAATTACTGAGTCAAGCAGTCTATTGTTGATGTTAGTTATTTTAATATGTTGAACGAAGCCACATAAGTCTAGAAAACTATTAAAACGACAAGTTGATCTTGATAAGTAATTTTCATTGTAGAATTTTTGTAAATCGGGTAAGTTGAAGTCTCCTAAGATTAACATATTATCAAGATCTTGTTGGTGTTCTAAAAACTCCAGAAACTGTTCGAACTCAGCATAACTGATACTGGGTGAAATATATGGTACCATTAATAGTAAAGGTATTTTGACGAAAAATTTTGACCCAAACAAAATCTATTTTTACAATAGGGCATAAGATATTACATAATTCGGATTGAAGGGAGTTGTCTACAGCCAATAAGACACCACCTCCAAAATTTCCATAACTTCTATCCTTTCTATAAACAACATAGTTATCTGGAAATAATTCGTTGTTGAATACTCCATCTCTTATCCAACTTTCAGTTACAGCAATTATTGTATGGTTGTGCGCTAGCGAATTTTTTAGGATTATGTGGGTCTTGATTAGTTCTCCAATAATGGGTGTTTTAAAGTATTTACCTAACTAGTATATTTGCGTGCCCAGATTATGGCAACAATGTTCAGAAAGTAGGTAATTTCATAACAAATAAAAAAGTGTCTAAGTTGTGATTTACTTAATACCTAAATAATATTCTCTAATAATAACTTTATTCTATGATTATGGTGATGTTTTAAGATATATTCTTTTTCTTTAATTTAATTTTATTCACCGACGGTTACCACGTATTTATTATAGTTCAAAAGGTATATAGAACTTGATTCCTGTACTTGCCACGCGAGACGCACTACACAGGGCATAATTATGTTTGTCACAGTCTGTCAGAGTTTTGTGATTGGCTTTTTGTTTTTGCCTTTCTAGATATAGATAACTTACGCCTTATTTGAAAATGTATCAAACTTTCAGCTTGGACGAAATAATAATAATAATAAATCATACTCTTTGTCTGTCGCCACCTTCTGCAGAACTTATCGCTTTACCAATTATATACTCGTAGAACAGAAAAGAATAATGCTTTAAATTCAAAATTTCAAATATGATACAAAAAAATTATTATAATACACAGTAAAAATATTAGCATTTTACGTCACAATAAATATGTATTCTAGCAAGCGTTTTTGCCATGCTATATTATCAAAGTTTTACGCATTGTTGCTTGAAGCTATAGCTCGATTAGAGTATCTCCCGTTCCCCTTGCAAGGTCACTATCAGCAGCATGTCATGCGAGATGCAGTCAAATGCCTTATTGATGCCACACAGAGTTTTGCTGTGTGTGAAACTTTCTCGAGGGTCTCAATAGTGAGTCACATTCACTGCCTGTATTGTAGATCGATTTCCACGGACTGTTATATGGGAGAAATATTTTTTCAAAGAAATTTTCTGGTTTGGGTTTATCATAATTTTCAAAATTATTCCAAATATTATTTGTGCTAAAAATTTTTTCTAATAGAAAAGTGTATAAAGAATTCTCAAATAGGCAACGTAAAACAATATGGCGTCATCTAAAAAACTGTATTTTTGAAAATAACTGTTCAAATACACAAAATACAAAAATATTCGTAGAAATAAAAATCGCAGAGCACAAAATTCAACACAAAAAGTATCGCTATAAAGAATTTCGCACATGTAATCGTTAAGAGTTTTCCGGAGTCGATAGCGTCATCACTAGTTTTGTATATATCTCAATTGTAAATATCTTCACGTTAAACAAAGGGCTACGTTGTAGATATTTCATATCAAATAATGTGTTCCCATTAAATGAGTTTTACGACCTTCCTTTATGGATTTTTTAGTTACTTAATTGCGCGTCCCGAGAGTTTTAACTGTTTTCAATAAGTCATAGGCGTGTTATATCTTGTAAAATATGTATTAGTATCAGTCAAATTATCAGCAGTATTAATAATGAACACAAAAAGAAATTATATAAAGCAATTAAATAGTTAGTAAAATCGGTGTTTTATTGTTATCGCAAAACGGGGTTTACATATGAAAAAATTCTTTAAAAATTGCGCTGTTGTGTTTAAAAAATAAATGGAAACTAACAGTAGAATTAGGTTATATAATTATATACATATAATAATAAATAACATAGAATAATTAATAAAGGTATACTATTAAAAAAATATTTAATAAAAGAATTAAATATTATTTATTTCTTGAACTGGATTTTTATTTCCAAACGTTTTAAATAACATGGGTCTATTTACTCCGGTAGGAGGCATTTTTTGGGAAATGTTAATTTGGGCCACATTATCTTCTAAAGTAAATGTGTATATACAATCGTTGGTACAACTAAAATGCACACCGTAAGTTGTTTTATTCAATAAGCGCTGTGCGTATAGTACACTGGTCAAATTATTGTTACTTTTCGCAAATACAAAATCGAAAAGTATATTGCATTTGGTCGGCACATATCTAAAACTGTATGTCGCTCAGAAAGCAGATTTTCATATGTGTGATAGAGAAAAAATACTGAACAACTATTAAAATGTCCGTCTGTTCGAGTGTCTGGCTGTCCATGCGTTCGTCTGTCCATTAGATCCGTTTTTTGTAAGCACGATAAGCACGTAAGTCCGACTGTATTGAAATTTTGATAGTAAGTTAGTGTTAGATAGAAGATGAATTAGTATGATGATTAGTAAATGAAAAAGGTATTAATCATTTAAATTTAAGAAATTTGGTTTCTTAATTTTTATTTTTTATAATGGAATGAAAATGTTGTGGAACGTTATCTCCTGCCATTTCTTTTATATATTTTACTAATATACATTTCATAATAACATAATATTCAACCGTCGATACGATTTTCATCTAGATATGTTGAAGTTTACAATTAATAATAATCTAAGCAACAGTGGATACTCTTGCCAACATAGACATTTGAAAAAATATATATAGGAATATTTTTACTTCCCTCGCTTACCGAAGGGAAGTATTGTAATTGTGAAAAAATCACCTTCCGGGATTTCTCAAGATTTTCACATTTCAAACTAGGTATGTAGATTACGAATTTCTTTTTTATTCCGGCTGTCAGTCTGTCTGTATCTCTGTTGGCGCTATACCTACAAAACCATTTGACGAAGAAGAAAAATATTTCGTAGGTAGTTGACGCTACTGTTAGCTAAGGAAAAAAGTGTGACGGAAGACAGCAATATTTCGCATGCAGTTAACACAACTACTGTCAAATAAGAAAATACAAAAAATAATTAAAAAAAATGTAATGGTGGGAAATAATATTTCGCATGTAGTTAACACAACTGTCAAGGAAGGAATTTATAAAACATATACAGGGTAATCACTTTGATGTAAATAATATTTGGACTGCAGTTGACACAATTATCGAGGAGGAAACCTGACATTATTTTAATGAAAAACAGAGTCAGTTTAAAAAATAAGAAACGACCACTACTGCCAGCACAAAAACCGATCTGGTCTAATAATTTAAGTAAACGAAATATGCAGGGTGGTCATCCAACTGAAAAAGTTATAAATAAAGTATGCCAAACAGAGAGGAAAGTTTTTGTGTATTGTAGGGGGAAAGCCTTCATTAAGAATTCGAGTTTTAAATCTCGTACGTCAAGGACATTTCGATATCTGTCTGAATAATTAAAACATGGGCATCTTCAGCAGCTTGACGTATTGTGAAGTTGGATTCCTTGAATATATTTCTTAGCATTATGATGGATGTAATTGGCGAATAATAATTTATTATTCAGCGAGAGTGAAATTATGGCTATTAGCTCATACGACAGCAAAAATGTGCCTCCCTCAATTTCTTGTTGTCTGTTTGTCAGTAGATGCAGGAGGAGGGGGTGAAATGGGGGTTAGATCTCTGCGCGGTTATGTGACTTGTAAAATTCAAATTGAAATTTGACATAGTACTTTTAATGATTTTTTTTTCTGGCCATTTAATACATGTTTTAAGATGACCTAAAAAATTCAAAAATACCCTTGACAACATTTTTCGTGGTCAGATCTGGCATCCAGGCCCAACTTCCAGAAATTTCGAAAAAACGGCTCCAAGTGTCATGAACGTGGCGATTTTTTTTTTAATCGAGATATTGCGTAAACGTAGTTTTTATAAAGCTAAGATACTATTGACAGCATTTTTTTGTGTCATAGAGAGAGCAAAAATGGGTTTGGCCAGGTTGTCCAAAGGAAGCTGTGGTTTGCAGAGAATGTAATATCAGAACTAATGGTCTAAAGGCGTTTTTACTCTAGAAATATTTGTATGGCTGTTAACTAAAATGTTTTATTCTTGACAGCAGTTTTCTTTGTAGGTTTTATTTAAACAAATTGATGTCATGAATTTGGCTATTTAGAAAACATTTGTTTTAAAACACGTTGTGAATATAATGTGAATATGTGAATGGGGTAAAACCAATACATAGAAAAACCGTTTTTTGCATATTAACCCTTTCTATGACACAAAAAAAATATGTCAATAGTATCTTAGTTTAAACAATATCTAGATTTTTGAAAAAAAAATCACCACATCCATCATGGCACTCGGAGCCGTTTTTTCGGAATTTCCGGAAGTTAAAAAACCAAATGAAACATTATTGATTAAGCTAAAAGCCCTTTTTTAAAAAACAAAGTAAGTCGATACAATGTGCCTCTTCGCATTTTTTCCGAAAAATCTCGCAATTTGTCACAATTATTATTTTCGGCAAATTTACCTTAAAGCGCAACTTCCTGTTGAGTAGTTGTAGAAAAAGTATGGTATTCTACTCACGTGTAATAGCTGTTACTCACTCAGTGAATATCATCCTCTTGAGTAATAGCCATCATTCGTTGAATAATATACTATTTTCTACGATTATTGAATGATTCGTTTTTATAGACACATTTTGAATAAGTAATAAGCTCATTACTCACGGCCTTAATAATTCATTACTCATTGTGCTAGAACCAATTCCAAGAGTTCATATTCATTACTCAATACTTGTCTATCACAAAAGACGCTTTATAGTTCAAAAACATCGTGCATGACACGACTCGATTCAATCTGTCGTGCACACATTGATTTCTTGATTTTAAAATTGCTATAATGTTTTTTTAATAATTTGCACTTTGTTGTGAAAATATGATTTCAAGCGAAGAGAGGTCATAGATAAAATATAGTATTCTATTCGCGTATAACAGCTCTTACTTGCTCGTTGAATGAAATACTATTATTACCCACGGTAAGCAATGAGCCGCATTCAAACGCATCTATTCGTTCAATAGTAGATAAATTAATTATTAAACTTTCGCGACGTTACTTTCAAATCATTAATCGCTTCAAAAAAATTACAGTTTTCGATAGCTTTATCGTCTACCAAATTCATAATAATAAATACTTTTTCCGTACAATCAACAGAAGGGTTATTCCGAACAAATGTATGACAAGATGTCGTCAATAAGGTAGCCCCACCTGAGGATGAAAACTTGGATTGTTAATGAAGAATCCCCCTGCAATACTAAGAAAAAATTTAATGTTTTTTTTAACGCCCTACAAATGTACAGATTGACTGGAGTAAATTTTGACTTGAAATCGAAGCAAAATACAAATAGTTTGGATCTAGTCATTTATTGTATACAGACGAGTATTTCATTCTTCTAAATTTGCATAATAAAATAAAACAAGCTAGAAACGTACTCTTCGCCAATTTACTGACCTTTTTATATAATTGTTACACATTCTATAGGATACTTTTCGCAGTTTTCTTGCAATTAATGTTAGTTTTTGGACATCCTAAATTTCGCGATATCAACTTTGTTTTTTACCATTAATTATTTTTATTTATTTGCTTTTATCATGATTAGAGAATATTATTTAGTTGTGATTTGCATAATACCTAAATAATATTCTCTAATCATCAACTTTGTTGTAAAAACAAATATATGAAAAAAAAATTGAAAAAAAATACATCCAACCTGTCTGGGATTCACACAAGATCTTTGGATTGCAAGGCAAAACTTTGAACCATCACACATTACTACAAAAATTGAATGTTTGTAATATATATCTTTCGAAAATCATATTTCAACGCATTGGATATATCATTATAAAATATAATATTAGTAAAATAAATAAACAAAAAATATATATATAGATAACATTTCGCAAGATTCCTATTTAAGTACAAGCGAAAAAAATTAAAAAAATATATTTTTTTAAATTAAATGATTAATAACTATATTATTTACTGATTGATTTTCTTCAAAAACAATAGGGTTCTCTAGCTAACACTACTTTACTTTCCAAATTTCAATACAATTGGACTTATATGACATTTTTTTCTCTACGAGCGATATTTCCGGTTTTGGAAATGTGCCGATCAAATGCATTATACTCTTCGTTTTTGCAAAGAGTATAATAAAAATGCCTAAAATTAACATTCTTTACAAAAAAGCTCCTATAAAACATACAACAATTGTATGAAAAGCTCAGTAAATCGACCAGAGTATAATGTTTACTCTGGTTATTTCTCAAAATTTTTGGTTAATTTTTGTTATAAACAATTTACCAACAATGAAGGAGTGGCACTATTCAATTAATTAAAACTATTTCCGAATTTGTTTATAATTTTAAAATTTCTCGCCTCACATTTGCTTTGCCTTTTTTGTACCTATATTATTAATTTTACAAGTTTTTAATAAATCTTTATAAATTTTTTAGAAAACTTCTCTAATTATAGTCTATGATTTTTTCTTTTGCTGATAATGTTAAAATATATTTGAGATCCTTCGACGTCTTAATAATTCCTCCAACTTTAAAAAACGAAAAATTTATACAATGATACACCACACAAACCTAAAAAGTAAACGTACTACGTAATTATTCGCACGTAAAATATAAATATGTTTCTTATATCAAAATTAAAAATAAAGCGCGTTATCTCTAAGGGTTCGCTCGGTCCGCCTATGACTAGTAAATTGTAAACACATTACTTTTACAGCTACTCGCGATCATCTTGTACGTTCTGCGGCCAAAGGATTCTCTTCGAGGGAGAACGATAAATGAAACGGACAATCTTGATTGTAATTCAACAGCAAACATTCCTTGATATATTAGGTTGCAAATTAAAAACATATAATTTATTTTTTTTAAATTCTGTCGCAGGGATAATTCCTAAATAAATTATACCTTTCATGGAAACCTAAAATTTTCTCAAAAAAAAAAAAACAAAAATGAAGGAAATAAATGCATATATATATTTTTTGAATTATCTTCCTCATTTTCCACAATTCTAACATCTCAAAAGAAATAATAGTGAAAACCAAATTTTAAAATAACGGTTCATATGACAGTAATTACGATTCGCAATTTTCCACACTCCGGAGCGCTCTTAAAGGCAATACGCTTTGAATACTGAATTTTCAAATTAATTTTAATGTACGAAATATATTTATTAGACTATTTCCAGAGCAAAACATAGAACAAGAAATATTTTACTTCCACGTCCAGTGGAAGTATAGTAACGACAAAAACATTTTTAAAAATTTTTATTGTCCAAATAGGCTTAAAATGTCATGAAACGTCGAGATTTTAAGTTTGAGCGAAAACAAATTTTCTGTCTGTCTGTTTGCCGGTCTGTCTGTCTGTCGGTCTATCGGTCTGTCTGTAACTTTTTTTTGTGCGCACGTTTACTCTGGAACCGTTTAAGATATTGACTTGAAATTTGGTACACATATGTAATTTAACGAGATTTAGAACTAGATTATATTTTCATCTTGTTCCGTCGAAGGGTTGGGGGGTAAATTGGGGTAAATTGGGTAAATCAAGCCAGTAAGAGTCCATGAAATTGGTATTTAGTATATACAAGAGAAGCTTTCATTCCCGTGTCCCAATTTTTAAGCGGATTTATTTAAAAATAGAATTTTAAAATTATTATTTTTTATGAAAAAACCCAAAATATTTAAAAAGTAGGTAATTAATTATGTTCCTTTTGCTTCTAAAAGCATGCTATCTAATAATTAAAAAAGGGAGAAAACTTCGATTTATATTAACTCAACAACTGACGTTTTAGCTGTCAAGCCCAGTACAATTTTCGTATGTAATATCACTAGTGCTTAGAATTTTATCTGTAAAATTTTTGGAAAGCTTTGTTGCCTGATAATATAAAGAGTGTAAATTTGCAGTTTATTATCTGATTAAATCCCGAGCACTTTAGCGGTGGGATTTAATCTTTGATAATAAACTGCCAATTTACACGAATTATATTACCTTTTGGAAACTTAGCTTGAGAAAAAATATATAGATAAAATTTAAAAGCACGAGTGGTATTTGGGGAGAATATTTCAGGATTAAATAATTCATTAAGTACATCTCCAATATTATGTTTTGTAATTAATTGCCTTCAGACGTTTTTTAGTCACTTTTTGTAGTTTACTGACCTTTATTTTCAATTTTATCATTTACGTCTTATAAAAATGCATTTCCAAAGCGACTCATCTAATAAAAAACAAAGTAGGTGTAAATGATGTAATTACAATGAAAATCAAGAAACATAATACACGTTAAACCGTAGGTATTTTAACTCATAGACTGATCTCCACTGTAAAGAGTTCTTGGGTACGCTTCGACCGATCACACTATCACACTACGAATAAAGCCAGACAATATTGCATTTTACCAATCTCTCGCTTTTACGTTTTAAGGTTGCCGACGTCAGATGAAATGGTATCGCCATCTAGTAACGCTAGCTTAACTTAACTCTGTATACAGTGAATTTTTCAAGAATTATTATATTAAAGTGTTTATTAATGTATATTGATGTATTTAATCCTTATTTTTAATTTAAGAAGTTTAATAATTGGGTTAAGATTTGCTTGTTTAAGTAGAGAGAACTTTAAGTACAACGAACTATAATGTAGAGTGCTAGTGCACAGTTTTGATTTTCCGTATTGAATAAGGTGTTATTACCTACTTTGTGATGGATTACCGTATGTAAGTACATTTGTGTCTTTAACATGAAATAATTGATTTGTCGGCTTCGTAGGCATTTGTATTCAATTTTAGTTATGGAAATTATTTTGTAATTACGTTAGGTACTATATGCCAACCTATATAGGTTCCACACAGCCTTGGATTTGAAATTGGGAGTTGTCAACTTATGTGGTGTTTTTAGGTTATCTTTATATTATTATAATACTACGTATATAATACAATACTACAATTTACAATTTGCGTTAACAATTAGCAATAAACTAGAGAAGATATTTATACATAAAATGTAAAAGCACGAATTGTCCTATTCGCTGAAAACATTTCACGAAACAAAATATCAAAATATTATCGCGATATTTGTCGACGCATTGAGACAAAAAATTAGAGCGATAATTTTTTCGTGTTGGTACTCTCAAAAGCCGATCTAGGTTAGTTTACCACTAATAATGACATTTGATTGGTGCAATGTTGTCAAAAAACGGGCTCTCATTGGCAAACACTTTAATGAGTGAAGTAATCGCTATAATTTTATGTAAAATTTTTACTTGGAATGCAATTTTTGCTGAAAGTTTATTCTTATTGGTCCAAATTTTCAAAATTTTGCTATTTCGTTGGTTCCTATAATGTGATTGAAATAGTCCGAAAATATAAATGTATTTCCTGTATCGAATACTTACAAATTTTGTTTTCAATCAAAACTTCCAGATCTAAAAGAAATATTCGTTCTTCCCATTGTATATAGGAAAATTGTGAAGCGTTTGAGACATATAATGAGTAGGTACAAAGTTTCCCCGAAAATTTATACATAATTCAAACTCGTAACGGTTTCTATACGAGCCGCCCGAGGCGGAGCGCGCAGCTCCACGTTGTATTTTTTCGTTTTGATATATTTTGATATTTTTACCGGATTCTTTAGTCATTTTATATTGAAAATCATTGTCAGTAATCTCTACAGATTTGTGAAAAAGATATCTTCTGCGCGGAATTTTTTGTTCTTTAATGTTCACCTCTACGATTTTTTTTTGCATTTTGCTTGTTTTAAAAGTAATTTCAAAAAAGAAAAATAATAATTTTTGAGAGTTTTGATACCACTCTGTTCTATGTTGCAATCATAGTAGCGCAGCATTGGGAACATTCTTTTATAGTTTTCTATTGCCAAAAAACTACTAGTATGCAAAATTTCATACAAGGATTATTTTATCTCAGCTTTTGCAGTTATTTTTCTCTGGAGGATGGGCTAAAGGAAATCGATTTAAGTTGGTACACACAATATTTGATCTTGCATGAATTCAGTTACATTATATTACATTTTTCTCTTCACTGGCCCATCAACTACCATTTCAAGAAGAAAATTAAAATATGTTGTTAAAAAGTTTTGAAAAGAAATGCAATATCGCGCGAATTAGTCGTTGTTGGTGTAATTACCGTAAAAAATTTAATAAAAATTTCATTAAATAATTTTAATGAAAGGTTGTATTAATTTTAAGGAACCTCCCAAATTAAAGTTTAGTAAGTTTTATTAAACCTTTAATAAATTGAAATGCGTCGCATTCAAATGACATTCAAAACTAATGGCCACATTCCAACAATAAGTTTAATATTAATAAGAAGCCATAATGTAAATTTATGAGGTTGAAGTTGCACTAAATTAATTCACCCCTTTGATTACATTGAATGGGTAAGTGCAGAAGCATAAAGTTTGTAATTGGATGGATATTTTTTGCGGTGACCGGAAGTAATAAAGATGAAGTACTGTGCACTTCGCCAATAACTAGACTGTTATTAAACTACGTAAAAACCCTTACAAAATCAAATGGGTAACTTAAACATGTAGGGGAGAGTGTTCTACCTTAAGAATAATGTAGGTACCTTGAAACATACACAATTTTGATACATGTGTCGACATCTAACAAAACCTCAGGTAATTAGAGTGAAGAGTAGATAATCAGTAATGGTCGTGGAATAAACCAAGTGGCATTATTTATTGTGTGTGTTGTTCTCTTTAAGGCAGGAGCACACTTAAGAGACGTCATGATATGGTCTATCAACACAGTACGGTCCATCAACATGCATGTGCAGACGAAAAGCACTACGTGGACACATATGTAGCGAGCAACATGAAGAGACTGCAATATGAAACTTTTTGTTACCTTTCACTTTCAGTCTTTTCATTAGATTCGAAACGGATATAAAGAAGTGTATTTTTCTAGAATATGGTTGGGATATGTCTATGATATATTCGCAATATTCGATACGAAGGTTGCAGATGTAGACCATTTTACTTCGAAGTTAAACAGCCGTTTTACTTCAGTAACATTTATATATGAAGTAGAAGCCAATGAGCGACTACCATTTTTAGATATATTAGTGAATAGGTACAGTGAAAATAAGTTACAATTTGATATATACAGGAAGGACACCAGTAGTATAAATTATATCCCTAATGACTCACACCATTTTCCCCCAAACAAAATAGCTGGTCTAAATTTTTTGATTCATCGTGTATTAAGCTTACCTCTGAATAAAGACATAATTGAAAAGAGAAAGCATTAATTAAGAATATAGCTAATTGCAATGGATACAGACTAATTAGAGAAAGTAGACTTTCAAACCGAGCGGAATTCAAAACCCATATCAATTCCACATGAACCCCAGTATTCCTGTGGTCTAGCAGGATTTTTAAAAATGTAAATATGATATCTGTTCATCCGGGAACTAAATTGCAGCAATATTTTGGCAACCCAAAGAATAAAATTACGTCCAACGAAAGGTCTCACATTTACAAAATTAGTTGGATTGTAATTTGAAGTATGTTGGGCAAACAAAACGCCCAATTTTAACAATATTTAAGGAATATATGGCTCACTTCAAAAGTGGAACAGTTAAAAAATCTAGTGTTGCCAGTCATAAGATTAATTAGAAATATAACAAATAACAGAAGCTGGATGATTTTGAAAGATTAGAGATTGCAAAATGTAAAAATAGTGTGAATAGTGGGCCGAAAACCCCCTTTTTTAAATTTTTCTATCGCTATACCCTGCAAAAATTACCTACGCAAAATGAAAAAAAAAAATCAAATTAAAGATATCTTCCGTTCGCGCATCGCACTCAGTTTTAAAATATGGCGAAATATTGCTATTTTTTCGTCAATAGGTAAACAAAATTTTTGAGGACTTTGGTTCTTCTACACACACTAAATGACAATTTTTTTTCACCGCTTCTCTTATATACACTAAATTCCAATTTTATGAACTCTTACTTGCTTGATTTGCCTATTTATCCCACATTTACCCCAATTTACCCCCCAGCCCTTCAACGGAATGAGATCAAAATATAATCTAGTTAAAATACATACGTGTATAAAATTTCAAGTCAATATCTTAAACGGTTCCGGAGTAATCACGCGCACAAGAAAGTTACAGACAGACTCAAACTTAAAATCTCGACGTTTCATGACATTCTAAGTCTATTCGAACAATAAACATTTTCAAATTTTTTTTTGTCGATACTATACTTCCACTGGATGTGGAAGTAAAGTGGTCGTAGTTCGTAGCCCTTTGACCTTTTCGTTTGTGAGACTTACTAAGTAAAATGGCGCCGAGTACAAGCGGTAGTGAAAATGCTCCCTCGTGTAAACGCTGCAAATCTAAAGTAATAAATGGAATTAAATGCCTAAACTGTTCAAACTGCTTTCATACTAGTTGTGCTAAGTTATACAATAATGTAAAATTATCAGAAGATAAAACATTTGTTGTATGCTGTGGAAGTGATAATGTGGTAAATGTGGACCCCGACTCGGAATTTTATGATGCTCTAGAAGAAATGACAACCAGTGATAAAAAGGTAGAAAATGCTCTATTTTCTTACATTATTAAACAAAAAGATATAATAATAAAGGAACTTCGTGATAAAATAGACCTATTGAATAAGCAAATTGAGTTGATGAATAACGCATACGAGATAAAAACTGTAGCACAAAAACCAAATAGTATAAATTCAAATGCAAAAAATGCTATCAAAGAAATTCCAACGCCGCATATAGCAAAAACTAATAATAAGGCAAACGCTCTAAACAAAGACAAAAACACAGGTCATTCCCCCATATTACAAAAACAAGTATCAGCTGATTTAATGGAAATACAAACAAAACAAAAATGCACGGAAATAATAAATCTAGTAAACGAGAAGAAACAGGCAACTGTACCTTATACTTCTCAAAACCCTATCCAAAACTCAAAAGATGGAGAGTGGCAAAAAGCGCACCAAAACCGGAGAAGGAAAATGATAGTTGGCAAAAATAGGGAGACTCGTGTCAAAGGAGTACCTAAGACGATTGATTTACATGTATACAGGGTGGATGTTAATACCACAACGGCTGATCTTAGACAAATACTAAAAGAAAACTTCCCTGAGGTAATGTGTGAGTCTATTATACCGAAACATCCAGACCTTTATGCATCATTTAAAGTATCAATATATGAGGAGAACTTTAAGAAGGCAATGAATCCAGACGTCTGGCCTGAAGGTGCCTACGTAAGCAGGTTTTTTCACATACGCAAGAAATTGGCAGTGAATCAATGATGTTAAACCCAGACATCGAAAATAATATCCAAATAATGAACTTAAACATACCTAGCATCCGGAACAAACTTGACATGCTAAATGTGTACTTACATTCTCTAAACTATCCAGAAATCATATGTCTGATGGAAGTATGGCTTACACAAGAAGAAGCAAAAGTGTTAAAAATTGACAAGTATAACATAGCTGGCTGCTACTGCAGGTCATCTTGCCCAGGTGGAGGGGTAGCCATCCTAGTGAGGGATGATTTAACATATGAAGAAAGGAAGCTGCCAAGTGTTGAGTGTATTGATCAAATGTTTGAAGCTGCCTCAGTAAACATAAATCTAAATAAGGTAACGATAAATGTAAGCTGTATATACAGGTCGCCTGGGGCAAGTGATGTACATTTTATTTCTACACTGGAAAATCTACTACAGGTAACAAATAAAAGCAAATGTATTAAATTTATATGTGGCGACTTCAATTACAATTTTCTAGACCAAAATAGAAAATCTAATGATATTGTAAATTTGTTTGCATCCTATGGGTATAGCCAACGTTTCCATGATTTCTCTCGCACACAAGGTGCTTCGAGCACCCTAATTGATAATGTTTTTTCTGACATAACACTGAAAGACTTAAAGACAGAAACACTCCACAATACTCTATCTGATCATTGTACTCAAATAATAAAACTTAAACTAGACAGCTCTATCTCCTCAGCTAGGAAATTACGCAAACGATTCTTTTCTGACGAAAATAAAAAATACTTCTCACACTCACTTTCAAATGAAAACTGGCATCAGATGTTTAACGAATCTAACTATATAGCTAAATTCAATATATTCTTTACCACCTTTTTAAGTATTTTTAATATGGCCTTTCTCCAATCAAAAGTACAAATATAAATAAAAAAACAGAAGCATACACCCTGGATAAACCCAGAAATTATCGAGGAAGGGCGACTACTTAAAGATATGTATCTTGTATATCAGCATACAAGCGAAAATGAAGTTAAAATCAGATACAACATACTAAAGAAAGTCCACGAGGCAAAAATCAAAAAGGCAAAAAAGATCTACTTTGACAAAAAATTTAATGATTCTGAAAATATATCACAAACTGCTTGGAATGTCATCAAATCAAATACGAATATTAATAAAAAATGCTCAAGTCTACCTAAAATATTAAACTTAGACAATAAAAGTTACACAGATAGAGACGAACAAGCTAACATGTTTAACACCTACTTTACTGATTCCATCAAGCAACTAACTAAAGAGTTAAACAACAGTAACATCGAGCGTGTCAACACTCTAAAAAACGGTATAAGTAAATCAATATTTTTAACACCCTTAAGTCATAGTGAAGTCTATGATATCGTCTTATCAGTTAGTAACAAAAGATCAGCAGGACCTGATGAAGTTCCATGCGACATACTTAAAATGTGTGCTGAATTCCTCATCGTCCCCTTAACATACCTAATCAATCTATCTTTCGAAAAAGGTTATTTTCCCGAACAATTAAAATCTTCTATGATTGTTCCTATACATAAAAAAAATGATCACAGTAATATTGAGCACTATAGACCTATAGCTCTACTCTCTGTGTTTTCCAAAATATTCGAAAAAGCTTATAAATCAAGGCTTTTGTCCTTCTTGGAGAAGCATGGTCTGCTAACTCCCAGACAGTACGGTTTTCGTAGGGGTTGTTCTACACAAGATGCTATACTTTCCTTCTACGAAAAAATATTAAATGGTTTTAATAACAAACAAACGTCAGCGGGAATTTTCTTTGACATGTCACGTGCCTTCGACACCATAAACCATCGATTATTACTAAACAAATTACATTCATATGGTATTCGCGGACCGGCTTGGGACTGGATAAAGTCATATTTGTCTGGGAGAAGCCAGACTGTGCGAATCTCTGAAAACGGTAAGAGTTACTTCTGTGACAGTGTTGATGTAAACACTGGAATCCCACAGGGTAGCGTGCTGGGGCCATTGCTGTTCATCATATTCATCAATGATATAACGACGTATATCAAAGATGGTTTTTTAACATTATTTGCTGATGATCTTTCTGGATTAATTACCGGAGATAACGTAAACGAAGTAAGCAAAAGGCTAAATAAATTAGCAGACCAAACCAAGACTTGGTGTAACAGTAATGACCTAGTACTAAACTCAAAAAAAACTGACCTACTTTTATATACTCCAATTGGAACAAAGCCTGACAGCAGTTTATTAATAAGATCAGGCAGCAATACACTTCTTCAAAAAAATCACGTCAAGTTCTTGGGTTTACAAATGGACAAGCATCTATCATGGGAGGTACACATCAATGATCTCTCATCTAGGCTTGCAACGAAGAACTTTATAATCAGGCGATTAAGAGATAGTATTAGCACAAACACTCTTAAAACATTTTACTATGGTTCTATAAATTCTATCTTATTGTATGGAATAATATGTTGGGGAAACTGTTCGGGAATAAACCAAATCTTTATTCATCAAAAAAGAATACTGAGAAGTATGTTAAAATTACCGTACAACACTCCATGTCGACCTTATTTTAAGCAGGATGGTATTCTTACCATCCCCTGCATGTATATTCTTGAAAGTGTGTGTTATGTAAGGAGGAATATTAATGATTATAAAACATGCGGAGATGTAAATAAATACACTACTAGGTCCGCCTCAAAACTATATGTAACAGCGCATAGAATAACACAAGTAGAAAAAGGACCTTTTATCTCATCGATTAAAATGTACAATCACTTGCCTGAGAATATAAAAAATGGTGGCAGCTTCAACCATTTTAAATGTCTAGTCAAACAGTTTTTAATTGAACATTGTTTCTATTCTGTCCGGGAATATAATGAATATTGTGATAATCTATGTGTATAATAGTCCATTTATTACCATTGTGATTGTCAAAGTCTATTATTGTATAATTGTATTTAATTTACGTAGTATAGGTACCAACCTAGGTACATTTTATTTACTCATTGACAATTCCTATACTTATAATTGTAAGTCTTATGGAAATAAATATTATTATTATTATTATTATTATTATTATTATATAAATTCTGCGAATAAAAGAACTTAAAATAACAGAGTATTCGGTACTCTAGATTTTGTTACATACATAAAAGGGCCCAAAAATTACCACTTTCGGCCAAAAAATGGTCATTTCTAAAATAATTTGGTACACGGTTTCACATTCAAAAGTCATAATAAAATATGATATTGATGATCTTCCAAGGAGTTATATATGAACTAACAGTGTCTAGATTCTGAGTTTTCACATTTTTTACATTCTTTTGACAGCTGTCATGTGTCAAATATAAGCTGGATTGCAATTTTCGCAATTCTTCATTAAAGTTCTCAGTATTACCAAAACTTTGAGCCCAAATAGATTGATTTTGGTTGAATTACCAAGGAGTTGAATTTTGACTTAAAAGACTCGTAAATTCCATACTGTGTGCCCTCCATGGACTAGCGTGATGTGATACATAAATTATTGTTTCTTAGCTTAAAAAATGTTTCCTTACCAAATAGCGAGAAGATCAGTCAAGAGGTAGTTGAGGAATAAAAAAGAAAAGAAAAAAAATCACAATTTTGACACCCTGTATCTTTTTCCACAGCAACAATTTACTGAAGCATGTTTTCTTATATCCTCATATTTTGATCCAAAGAATCTACCCTTGAACTATGGTCTATTATTAATGGTCCACCCTGTATATTAACGAAAAGAAGTGTTTGAGAATTTTATTTTATTAATTTTTTGCTGATTATAGAAGCAAATGGCATCGTTTTTGTTTAAAAAGTGTTTCATTGTTTCGGTCTTAACTCTTTGTTTTACTTCCACATCCAGTGGAAGTATAGTAACGACAGAAAATTTTTAAAAAATTTTTATTGTTCATATAGGCTTAGAATGTCATGAAACGTCGAGATTTTAAGTTTGAGCGAAAAAAAATTTTTCTGTATGTCTGCCGGTCTGTAACTTTGTCTTGTGCGGACGTTTACTCTGGAACCGTTTAAGATATTGACTTGAAATTTGGTACACATATGTATTTTAACGAGATCTGGAACAAGATTATATTTTCATCTTGTTCCGTCGAAGGGTTGGGGGTAAATTGGGATGAATTTGGGGTAAATACGTAAATCAAGCACGTAAGAGTCCAGAAAATTGGTATTTAGTATATAAATGAGAAGCTAAGGTCTCAAAAAAATTGTTGGCATTAGCCACCCCTATTACCACCCCCATTATTAAAGGGGATGAAAAAAATATGATTTAGTGTGTGTACAAGAACCAGAAACCTCAAAATATTTTTTTACTTGCACCCCTGTACCACCACCCCCACCCCACTACCGATGTGGGGAATTGTTTTATAGGTTTTTGAGGTAGAAGATTTCAAATATTGTTTTATTAAAGTTCCATAAACAATTTTTTCCATATACAAAGTTTTTTCATTGTGAGTGACTTGGATAGAGAATCTGGATGTGGAAGTAGTGATTCCTTGGGCAGTGGTTTTTTTTATGCTACACAAGCAAACAAAAATCTTTTAAAGATCTCACTATCTTTAATTTGGGTGTTTATTTTTAGCGAAATGCCAAAATTTCTGAGATATTTAACATTTAAATTAAATACTTTTTTTCTATGAGTTATTAACCATGGAACCAGTCACTGAATTTAAAAAAAAAAACCGCTGCCCAAGGAATCACTACTTCCACATCCGGATTTTCTATCCAAGTCACACAATGAAAACATTTTGTATCTGGAAATAATTGTTTATGGAACTTTAATAATACAATATTTGAAATCCTCTACCCCAAAAACCCATAAAACGATACCCCACATCGGTAGTGGGATGGGGGTGGTGACAGGGGGTGGTAGTGGGGGGTGGGTAAAGTAAAAATATATTTTGAGGTTTCTGGTTCTTGTACACACACTAAATCACATTTTTTTCATCCCTTTTAATAATGGGGTGGGGTGGAATGGGGGTGACTAATGCCAAAATTTCTTTTGAGACCTTAGCTTCTCTTGTCTATACTAAATATCAATTTTATGAACTCTTACATGCTTGATTTACCTATTTACTCCAAATTTACCCCAATTTACCCCCCAGCCCTTAGACGGAGCAAGATGAAAATATAATCTACTTCTAGATCTCGTTAAAGTACATATGTGTACCAAATTTCAAGTCAATATCTTAAACGGTTCCAGAGTGAACGTGCACACAAAAAAGTTACAGACCGACAGACCGACAGACCGACAGACCGACAGACAGACAGAAATTTTTTTTTTCGCTCAAACTTGAAATCTCGATGTTTCATGACATTCTAAGCCTATTTGAACAATAAAAATTTAAAAAAATTTTTTTGTCGTGACTATACTTCCACTGGATGTGGAAGTAAAATAACCTCAATAAACCTAATCCAATCATAAATAATAATAATAAATGAGAAAAGAGTTACATGACCACCAAAGTTATAAATTTGCCGTTTTTCAATTATTACATTTACATTAACTGAAATGAATCTTACATTAAAAACATCATTTCTAGATTTTAATGGGCTATATTTTTCATTTATTGTTGAGGAAAAATGTTACATAGCATTACACTTTTTGTAAAAGCTTGTAAATGCAGTTACAGTTGTTATATTCGAGTATAATTCACGAACTAAACAAACGGAAGAATGTATATATTTCTAGGTGATTACCTTTCGTTATTCTATCTTGAGTATAATTCACGAACCAAAACAAACAGTACAATGTATATATGTCTAGGCGATTTTCATCATTCGTTATTCCATCTGACATATCTTTATAGGTTCTTTTAATGAATAATAAAAACTACTCTCTGGTGATATAGCATAGAGACATTACGATGTATTATCCAGTAGCTTTTACAGGGTGATGGAGATACGTTCTCCTACCGTTACCGAGTATTTAAATAATGATAATACATACGACATTTAGCAGTACTGCTTTACGAGCTGAACAATATCCTACGATAATATTAGTAAAGTGAAAATAAATTTGTAAAAACGTTTGAGGAAGGAAATTCTGTTGCTGAAATCTGTACACATATGTGAAGTATGACCACAAGTTTTGGACTTCGGACGAGCTCGGAAAGATATTCGTTTTAACAATTGAAATAGTAAAATTTCGTTTTTACAGGGTTATTTGCAAATACTTCCGGTCGCTTTGGACGTATTAGAAAATTAAAAAATTTAGATTTTTCCCAATAAAATTTCGAAGGGATCCAAATATTCAGGACCTATATTAAATGTGTACTTAACCTCAGAAAAAAATTGAAATAATGAATCGATTTAGATGAAATTTTGGAAGGGAAAATTTCAAATAAAATTATTTATTTAACATAAACTGTTTAAAACTTTGCACCCTATTAAATTATGCCACGAAGTCATACAGAAGCATTTTCATTTTTTTTTATTTATTTGAATGCTTGCATCTTGAATTTTTTTGCAAAATTAAAATGTTTCAAATGATTGTAAAAAAGCAACAATTCAAAAAAGAAATAGTGCGCTTTTATATTAATTGGTAGCCCAGATATGGTATTTTTTGCATTAAAGAAATTTTTTAATACAGAAAAATTGTTAAAGTAAACAAAAAAACTTCATTAAGACCAATCAAAAATACATTTAAAGACGTTGAGTTTTTTTAATATTTCTCTACGACTTTCATAATTTTAGGTGGATTCAAAGTTTCAAACATTTTTTATTCGTTTAGAAAAATAATTTGAAATTTTCAGCATATTTTATCTAAATCGACAGATTATTATTGAAACTATATTAAATTGTTTAAAAAAGTTATATATTGGAATTTCACAGGCATAAAAAAAGGTCATGTACTTCTTTACCGATTATCATATCTAAATGTAACTTAAGGCGCTGAAACCGAATCCGAGGTCAGAATTGTCACACGTCAATATTTCCATGTAAGCTCAAAAAACAGCTTAGAAAAAGCGTGAAATCGGGTAAAAAGCAAATTGGAAGGTTAAACGAATTAACTCATGTTTTTTTATATATTTTGGAACGCTGAAACCGAATCCGCGGTCAGCATAGTTCACATGTCATCAATGTTTTCATGTAAGCTCAAAAAACAGCTTAGAACAAGCCCGAAACCGGGTAAAAGTAAATTGTAGGATTAAACGTTTTTATACATATTTTGGGGTGTCGAAACCGAATCCGTGGTCAAAATTTTTACACGTCATCAATGTTTTCATGTTAGCTTAAAAAACAGCTTAGAACAAGCCCGAAACCGGGTAAAAAGTAAATTGTAGAATTAATCGAATTGACCTGTGTTTTTATACGTATTTTGGGGCTCTGAAACCGAATCCGAGGTCAGAATTTTCTTATCATATCAGGATTTTGACATAATCTCCGAATAATCTCATAAATGGTCAAAAATGCATTTTAACCCTTTCACTGCTCAAAGCGTGTATACGCGCGAAAAATAAATGGGGCCACTCTGCTCCAAGCGCGTTAACTCGCCTGTCGTTTTTAAATTGGTTCAGACTGCTCAAAGCGATTTAACACGCGTATATGTACTATTAATACATTTTTATATATTTACACAAGTTTCTGTTGTAGAGTGAAATTACTTAGAGAAGATAACATACTAAAACTACTAAGTTTATTATTTTCGTTTATTAATAATATTGGACAGTCGCAATTAAAATAATTTTCATTTCATCTGTTCTATTCATAGAAATGGTTGAATATTCACTACAAATATATAATAAATACCGAACACGGCCTAGACAATCGGCACGCGCTTGCGATATCGATTTGTGCGGATGTTATCTTCTCTAAGTAATTTCACTCTACCTTAATGTTTTTGATAAGAATGTTGTTTTGTTTTTATGTTTATGTTTACTTGTACTGTTTTTAACCATTTTTTAAAAATAAATTATTATTATTGAAACTAGAGCACTTGGTTCTTGTTTTTTTTTCAATTTTATATATAATAATAGACTACGCATACAATAAACCAAATCAAATAGTAACGTAATATCGAATCTGCGTGATCCAAGCGCGCATACTCGCAAGCGGTCAATTTATTGCGCATTACATGAGAATTACGTGAAACCGCGCTGCGCAGCAAAGCAAATTTAAAAACTAAAAATGACCAAACCACTTTACTTATATGAATTTTGAAATGCTGAAACTTAATTTCAGCTCAGAATTCTCATATTAAACTTGGTCTTATGAAGCAATTTGTTAAGTACTTGAATAAGGACGGTGAAACCTTTAGTTACCTGAAAGAAAAAATTCCAGCCATATCTGAGGCAAAATTGAAAGAAGGACCACAAATTCGGACTATGCTAAGGGATGAAGTATTTGTTATCAAGATGAATCATGTCGAAAAATCTGCTTGGGTTAATTTCAAAAACGTCGTGGAGAATTTATTGGGAAATGTAAAAAGTTACGACTATAAACGTGTAGTAGCAGAAATGGTTGAAAACTTTCAAAAATTGGGATGTTTAATGAATTTAAAATTACATTTCCTAGATTCTCATGTTGATTACTTCCCAGAAAATCTCGGAAATTATAGTGAGGAGCAAGGAGAACGGTTCCACCAAGATATAAGAGAGATGGAGCGTCGCTACCAAGGAAAATGGGACGTAAATGTGATGGCCGATTACTGCCGGATTCTTAAAAGAGACTTGAAAGACAGCAGAAAGAAAAGAAAGAGAAATCCACTTCGTAGGTATTTTGAGTCAAAACGAGTACGATATCACAGGAAGAAATAAATAGCGATTTTTTACGAATTCTCAAGGGTCGAGATTTTCTCGACCTTTATCTTATAAACGTAATTTGGGTTAGTCTTCACAGTTCTTTTGAGCCTGCGTCAAAATGTAAACATTTTAACGTACCAATTCCATTTTGACACATATTCGATTTTAATGACCAAAAAAATACGTGCTAGTATAATGGCTTGCTCATTTAAATTTTTTTGTTTTACCTGTATATGCATTTTTGACCATTTTTGAGGTCTTTTTTGAGATTTTTTTGAGGTTATGTCAAAATCCTGACATGAGACACCTGCAAGAGAACCTGAAGGACCAAGATACCCGCGAGAAGTGAAGACAGCAGTTCTACTGCTGCAGACTGACATTAACTCCGCGTTTGAAAACAATTGTCCTTTGCAAGTAAGCAAAGGGGAAACTAGCACCCCATGGTGGAACAAAGAACTAAATGGGTTGCGTAAAGAAACGCGCAAGTTGCTCAATAAGGCAATGCGTTCAAAAGAACCAGCTGACTGGGAAACTTGGAAACTGGGACAACGAAGGTATAAAAACTTGATTAACGAGCAGAAAAGAGAGAGCTGGAAGGCCTTCTGTGATATCATTGAAGACCTAGCGGCAGTAGATAGACTACGCAAAGCTGTCTCAAAAAGCCCATCATCTCGGCTTGCTTGCATGAGGCTGCCAGATGGATCTTATACAAACAATGACCGGGAGACAATTGAGTGTCTTCTTGATGCTCACTTCCCTGGGTCAAATGTTCTGGAAACAAACCTCTCGACGACAGAATTCAGATCGGAGACAACTGCCACCGACTGGAAAAAGGCGTCAGAGGTGATAACATATGAAAGACTAAGATGGGCTGTATCAACATTCGACCCATTTAAATCGTCAGGACCTGATGGTATCTACCCAGCCCTTATACAAAAGGGCGCTGAGGTACTATTAGGACACTTGTATCACCTACTTAGATCCTGCCTAGCCCAATATCCTGGAGAAAGGTTAAAGTGGTCTTCATACTAAAGACAGGTCGTACTATATACGACCAGACTAAGGCATTTAGACCAATAAGCCTGACATCCTTTCTTTTAGAAATATTAGAAAGGTTATTAGAAAGGTATATAAAGGCTGAGGTACTGGTGCGATCACCAATTCACCCCAACCAACATGCATACCAAGCTGGGAAGTCTGCAGAGACGTAAGAGCTGAGAAGGCGCTGGAGCAGAAAGAACTAGCCTTGGTGGTGTTTATGGATATCGAAGGAGAATTTAATAATCCTACTTTCGATTCTCTCTGTCAAGCAGTTGCGGACCACGGCGTGGACCGTACCATAGTTAGATGGATATCATCCATGCTGAGAACCCGCGACATTGAAATTACGCTTCGTAATGAAACGATCAGGGCCAAGGTGGGGCGGGGGTGTCCGCAGGGAAGGGTACTGTCCCTGCTACTGTGGAACCTTCTGCTCGACGGGCTACTGGCCGAATTAAACGAAGCTGGTTTCTATGCACAAGCATATGCAGATGATCTGGCTATCATGATAAGAGGCCGATTTGAAAAGACTATTGCAGGGCTCATGCAAAGGGCTCTCAATATAGTTCAGGAATGGTGCAACAGACACGGGCTCTCTGCCAACCCTGGAAAAACAGAGCTAATGCTGTTCACTAAAAGCAGAAAAATAAGCGATTTCCCGCTTCCTTCTCTCATGGGAACGCGTTTGAGTCTCTCCCGCAGAGTGAGATATCTACGGTAACCTTGGATTTCAAACTGTCATGGTAGGACCACGTGGAAGTTCAAACGAGGAAAGCGTGCGCATCTCTATGGATGTGCAAGCGCATCTTCGGTCTTAAGTGGGGTATAAGTTCAAAGACTACTCTCTGGGCTTACACTGTTGTGGTAAAATCCCTCATTACAAACGCGGCACTAGTGTGGTGGCGCTCCCTAGAGCGCTCCACAATCATTGCTCGCTTATGCCAAGTTCAAAGACTATCGTGTCTAGGTATAACGGGCGCAATCAGGACCACTCCAACGATTGTGATTGAGACCATTCTTGGACTCACTCCTTTGTAAGTTGAAGTGGAGCTTGAAGCTAGGAAAGCAGCAAACAGACTATTCAAAAATGGAATGTGGAACATGACAGGCCAAGGGCTAGGGCACACAAAGGCTCTGCTCTACCGGTAGGGGACCAGGTTATAGCTCAATCAGGTGATGACCGGTGTCTCCTCGTGTACTCTTTCACAATTCCATATACCGTCGTGTTTCCCAGTCGAGACGTCTGGGAACGCGACAAAACGCATCTCCTGAGTCCCGGTGGTCTAGACTGGTACACAGACGGATTCAAGACTCAGGAGGGAACGGGCGCAGGCATACATGGATGTAAACCAAGGGCTCAAATATCGGTGCCACTTGGTAGGTACCCTAGTGTGTTCCAAGCAGAAGTGTATGCCATATTGATACCCGGACATAGTGCTGTGGAGGGCAACGAAGAAGCAGATCGTTTGGCGGGAGAAGCAGCAAAAACTCCCTTCCCTGGCCCTGAGCCAGCCTTAAGTCTGCCAAGTAGTCTGATTCACTCAGAACTGCAAGACTGGGCTGCAGCACAGTTTAACAACTATTGGGCTCCGGTTTGAGGTATGAAGAATGAGGAAGTCGAGGCTCCACATAAAGGGGCCCTCGGCTGCCTCTACCGTAAAGTGGTTGCTTGGGCTCGATAGAGAAAAAATGAGACGGATGGTGGGCCTAATAACAGGACACTGTCCTTTGAACAATCACCTACATACGATGAGGTTGAGAGATGATCCAACCTGTCGGATGTGTGGAGTGGAGGATTAAACCATCACACATCCTATGCAGTTGCGCCCCATTAGGAGCGTCAAGGCATAGGCTCCTCGAGAGGTAATTCTTGCATTAAGAGGAACTACGGGATATCCCTTGGAACAGACTGCTTTCCTTTGTGGAAAGCACTGGTCTTTTCTAAGGGATCCTACACGTCGCAAACGTGCAATGGGCCGACAGGCCTGAGCACTGCGGATTTCGACATCTGCTCGCGTTCTCTAATCTAAATCTAATCTGACATGATAGGAAAATTCTGACCTCGGATTCAGTTTCAGCGCCCCAAATACATAAACTCGTTTAATCCACCAATTTACCTTTTACCAGGTTTCAGGCTTGTTTTAAGCTGTTTTTTGAGTTTACATGAAAATATTGACGACACGTGACAATTCTGACCTTGGATTCAATTTCAGCGCCCAAAAATACGTATAAAAACATGGCTCAACTCGTTTAATCCTCCAATTTACTTTTTACCCGGTTTCAGACTTGTTCTAAGCTGTTTTTTGAGCTTATATGAAAATATTGACAACATATGACAATTCTGAATTCCGATTCGGTTTCAGCGCCGAAAGATACATATAGATATAATAGTCGATAAAAATGTACATGACCCTTTTTTTTTGTGTGCCTGTATTTTCTTTAGGCTTAGCAAATTCTTAATAGAGGTATTGTATAACTAGAACAGTTCGAAATATTATTGCAAATCAATTTCATTTTAACTTCCCTCGCTTACCGAGTTGTAATTTTGAAAAAATTACCCTCGATTTCTTCGGTTTTCTAAATTTCAGACTATGTAGATTGCGAAAAGTAAAGTCATTCAATTCTGCCACTCTGTCTATCTGTCTGGCATGCATTTTTCTGTTGGCGCTATACCTTTCTATAAAACTTGACGAAGAAAAATAATTAAGATGGAAGAAAATGATACTTGGAATATAATTGTCATCATTGCCTGATATACTTTTAGTTATAAAATATACAGAGTGTTCACCTTAAAAAATAATTAATTAGGAACCAATGATGAAAAATAATACCTGGAATGTAGTTGATACTATTCCCTAAGAGGAAACCTAATATAATTTTAGTGAAAAGTACACGGGGTGGTTACTTTAAAAAATAATTATGATGCGACGGGAGGAAAATAATATTTAGAATACAGTTGTTACTATTGCAAGAAAGACAAATTTATATACTTTCGTAACTTTAAGAACCAATGCTGAAAAATAATACTTATCTGGAATGTAGCTGACACTATTATCCATTAGTGTCACTATTGCTAGGAAGAGAAAATGATACCTATACCTCTAGTTTAAAAAGTATAGAAACATAAAAAATTTATAGAAGCGGAGTTGGAAAATTTGGAACTATCACTAAGGAGGAAATCTGATATATTTTTAGTGAATATATATATATATATATATATATATATATATATATATATATATATATATATATATATATAATCACTAAAATAAAATTAATAATTACGGAGACGGAGAAACATAAAAAAATACATGAATTGGTCATCCTAAAAAATAATTAATTAAGAAACGATGGTAAAAAATCATATTTGGAATATAATTGACACTATTACCGAGGTTGACACCTAATATACATTCAGTGAAAAGTATACAGGGTGGTTACTCTGAAAAATAATTAAGAAATAACGAGGGAAAATAATATTTGCAATGCAGTTGCACTATTGTCAGGAAGAAAACGTGATATATTTTTTGTTAAAATAAAATAAAATACAGTAGAGTAGTCATCCTACAGAAAAGATAATGAATAAATAATAAAAAGAGGGAAGTTTTGCATAAATGCCTTTACGGATTTATTTATTTCTACAACGTAAGTACGACTGGATATATTTGCATGAAATCGATATTTTGCTATTTCAATTGTTTAAATCGACATGGTTCACACTTCGCCCGAAATCAAAAACTTTCAGTAATACTTTTTTATGCGTACTTTAGATTTCAACAAGAAAAATCCCTCCCCAGAGACCCTCTTTATTTCGATTCTTAGCTTTATTTTTACTCCACTATCTAGCACTGAACGAATTATTTAATCTTCGTCGATATTGTTTACACCTATGAATCTTTTTGACAATATTTCACGTAATCTTATTGGGAGTAATAGTAATAATAATAGTTTTTAAAGAACATTATTAATATTAATTCAGGATATTAATATTCATATCTTAAATGCTAAATACTTACTAGCTATTAATAATATCTTACTAACGATATATTCTTAAACCCTACTATGCTCAAGAAATTTACGTTATTATTGTGACAATGCGAAACAAAAAATCAGCTGGTTTAGATGAAGTAACCCATTTATTTAATTAAAAAGGGCATCGTAAAAATTTTGGAATTTTGGAATGGTATTTGGGGATTGAGTCCTGCTTGTTGTAAAACTAAAGTATACCAAAAATGACTTGATTTGGTGTTCTACAGGGTGTTTTATAAGCAAAATTGTAAAAATCACCACTAATAAAGTACCTCTATTTTTCAAAATTTAAAAAAATTCCACTAAGAAAAGTTATTTAGAATGCAATTTTATACCTCCATGCCAAATTTCAGGAATATAAAATTATTTTTTTGAAACTTCTCATTTTTTCAATAAATTAGTATTTTATTTTGAACCATTCAATTAAAACTGCATAGAAGTTATTTTTTATTTAAAATTACGTAGAAGCTAAAAGTAGGCTATGAGAAAAGCAGTGGATACACATTTATCATTTATTATTGACATATTATTTCATCTCAGAATTGTCGGTTTTGGGCTTCTGAAAATCCAAATTTTAGAATTCATTGTAGAAGACAATATTATAAAAAAGTGAATGTGTGGTGTGCCGTTTCTTATCACGTTGGAGTTATTGAACCTTATTTCATTGAGGAAAGATTAAACCAGCACACTTATTTACAGCTTCTTGAAATATTTTCTGAAGAACATTTAAATATTTTGAGAGATATGCCTTTAGTTCATTTTCAACATGATGGTCAGGGCACTCCACAGAATTGGTTAATCGGTGGTTGAATTTAAATTTTGGAGAAAATTAGATTGCCAGGAATGGACCGATCAAGTGGCCGGCGAGATCCCCAGACCTATCAATATTGGATTTCTTTTTATGGGGTCGCCTCAAGCAGTTGGTTTACGCTGAACAACTTCCTAACGATGTAGCAATATTGAAGCAGAGAATTACAAATGCCGTAAACTCCATACCGTTAGATAACATTCGATACAGTTTTAAGGACTTCAGGCGAAGGATCGAAATGTGTGTGGATGTGGGTGGTAGCTACGTAGAATAATAAAAAAAATTGTGAACATTGTATTGTATTGGTCAATAATTAACTTGTTTGTGAATCTGTTATGTTTTTGACATTTATTACTTGTTATAATTTTTAAACCTCATTAATCTTCTGTTAGTAATTGTTTCTTGTTTTACAATTAGTTCGATTAACACTATACCTTCTTACATCTCGTATATTCAATTTTTTATTTACCAATAGCCTACTTTTTGAGATGATTAACATTTGCTCCTACACAACTTTAAATATGAATTCAACTCGCAAAAAATGGGAAGTTTCAAAAAAATAATTTTATATTCCTGAAATTTGGTATAGAGGTATAAAATTGCATTCTGAATAACTTTTCTTAGTGGAATTTTTTCATATTTTGAAAAAATAAAGGTACTTTATTAGTGGTGATTTTTACAACTTTGCTTATAAAACACCCTGTAGAACACCAAATCAAGTCATTTTTGGTATACTTTAGTTTTACAACAAGCAGGACTCAATCCCCAAATACCATTTCAAAATTCCAAAATTTTTGGTCCATTACACTTCTTGTTACATCTATCCTGGGACACACTGTACATATAATTATTTTTTGTAAGAAATATCTCCTAATAAATTAAAAATCAATAAAACAATTCAAAGGGCGATAAGAAAAATGCTGAAAACTACCGCGGCATATTAATCTCACTATATTCCTCAAAAATTATCGTGGAAACCATTTATAACAGAATTATTTCTTTTTTTTTCTAAATACAAAATAATTAAGGATTGTCAGTTCGGCTTTATGCCTCATTGTTCAAGAGAACAGGCCATTTATCAATCAGTATTTAAAATTATTCCTGCGCTTGGTTTAAATTTAAAGGTAGCTTGCCTCTAGTTTGATATTTATTGATGTATATTTAATACTTTTAATTTATTTTTATAGCTATATGTATATGTTTCGTTAAAATGTAATTTATTTATTTCCAGTTCTGGTGACAGTTTGAAATAAAGACTAATATTGACTACACTCCAACCATTTTATTATATAAAAAAAACGTAAACATGTAATTTAAGTGAGATTTTAATAGCTTTGTCCAAAAGTTAATAAAGAACCGTTGCACAAGGAATCACTACTTCCACATGCAGATTTTCTATCCGTCTCTCACAACGAAAAAATTTGTATGTGGAAATAATTGTTTATGGAACTTTAATAATAGGTATAATATTTGAAATCGTCTACCCCAAAAACTCATAAAACGATATGCCACATCGGTAGTGGGGGTGGGTTTGGTGGAAGAGGGGCGATGGTGGGGGAGGATAAAGTAAAAAAAAATTGAGGACATTGGTTCTTGTACACACACTAATGATAATTTTATTTTTTTCACCCCCTTTAATAATAAGGTGGGGATTGATAATGGGGGTGGCTAATGCCAAAAAATTTTTTGAGACCTTAGCTTCTATATACTAAATACCAATTTTATTGACTCTTAATTGCTTGGTTTGACTATTTACCCTCATTTACCTCAGTTTACCTCCCAACCCTTCAACGGAATAAGATCAGAATATAATCTAGTTCCAGATCTTGTTAAAATACACACGCCCACCAAATTTCAAGTCAATATCTTAAACGGTTCCAGAGTAATCGTGCGCACAAAAAAGTTACAGACTTAACATCTTGACGTTTCATGACATTCTAATTTGAAGAATACAAATTTCCAAAAATTTTTTTGTCGATACCATATTTCCACTGGATGTGGAAGTAAAATTGTGTAACAGGCCATAATTCCCCTAGTCAGTATGAAATACAACGTAACTATTCAAAGTTTTTCTGATAAAAAATAATTCTTTGACAAAAATTATGCATACTCTTCCAGACATCTGATGGATCTTCCCTAATGAGGTTAAAAAACCGCTGCCTAGGGAATCACTACTTCCACATCCAGACATCCTAACTAAGCCTCTTACAATGAAAATGCTATATTTGCACTCCACTAAGTGGAAATAATTATTGTTTATGGAAATTTAATAGTATAATATTTGAAATCGTGTACCCCAAAAACCCATAAAATGGTATGCCCCATCAGTAGTAGGTGGTAGTGGGGGTGAATGAAGTGAAAAATATTCTTGATGACTTATTCTTGTACACACACTAATAATGGGGTGAGGGTGGTAATAGAGATGGCTATTGCCAAACATATTTTTGAGACCATAGCTCCTCTTATATTTACTAAATACCAATTTCAAGCACTTTTAATTGCTTGATTTACCTATTTACCCCCATTTACCTCAATTTACCCTTCAACTCTACAACGGAATAAGATCAATATATAATCTAGTTCCAGATCTCATTAAAATACATACGTGTGCAATATTTTAAGTCAATATCTCAAGCGGTTCCAGAGTAATCGTGAGCACCAAAAAGATACAAGACTAGCAGACAGACCGACAAATTTATTTTATTCAAACTTAAACTTAAACTCAAAATATTGACGTTTCATGACATTCTAAGCCTATTTGTACAAAGAAAATTTTCAAAAATGTTTCTTGCGTTAGTATACTACAACTGGATGTGGAAGTAATACGCAGAAAATAGCATGACAAAGATATAAAAAATCATTTTTTGCCGTGGACTACACGATAGAAGTAAAGCCTCTACTTCAAGCATTTTCTTTAATGAAACCTACTACGCATCCATACTACTCGAGGTAATCCACTGTGTATCCAATTCACTAGAGGAAAGCCACGCATTCATACTTCTTGATGAAACCCACTGCGCATCCATTTTACTCGAGGAAACTCACTGCTCATCCATACCACTTGAGGTAACCTACTGCTCATCTATGCACTCGTGGTAACCTACTGCGCATCAATGGTACTCAAGGAAAGCCACTGCGCATCCACAATACTCGGGGAAACCTGCTGCGCATCCATACTACTCGAAGTAACTTTAATAACATGATATTTGAAATCACCTACCCCAAAAGCCTATAAAACCGTATGCCACATCAGTAGTGGGGGTTGGGGTGGTGGTAGAGGGTGGAGGTGGGGGTAAATTAATTAAAAAAAAATTGAGGCCTTAGGTTCTTGTATACACGCTAAATTACAATTTTATTTTTTTCACCCCTTTAATAATGGGGTGGGGGTAGTAATGGGGGTGGCTAATGCCAAAAAAATTTTGAGACCTTAACTTCTTTTATATATACTAAATATCAATTATATGGACTCTTACCTGCTTGATTTACCTATTTACCCCCATTTACCCTAATTTACCCCCCAACCCTTCCACGGAATAAGATGAAAATATAATCTTGTTCCAGATCTCGTTAAAATATATACGTATACCAAATTTCAAGTCAATATCTTAAACAGTTCCAGAGTGCGCACAAAAAAAGTTACAGACAGACAGAATTTTTTTTTTTTTTCTCAAACAAAATCTCGACGTTTCGTGACATTCTGAACCTATTTGAACAATAAAAAGGTTTAAAAATTTTTTTGTCATTACTATACTTCCACTGGATGTGGAAGTAATTATTTACAATCCGGTCCCAAAGTTCTTGCATTCTGGCTGCTGGTTTCCGGGTCTTCTTCCGCGTAGACTTGGTTGAGTGCTTGACGTTTCGACCATCTTGTCGTGGTCTTCTTCTGAAGCGAAGTGAGCTCTGCTGGACTGAGCTCCTCTCTTTATACAGGTTATAACCTGAATAAATAGAGGAGCTCAGTCCAGCAGAGCTCACTTCGCTTCAGAAGAAGACCACGACAAGATGGTCGAAACGTCAAGCACTCAACCAAGTCTACGCGGAAGAAGACCCGGAAACCAGCAGCCAGATCACCAGCTCCGCGAAAGCCTTAGCACCAAGATTCTTGCATTCTGGTTGACGAAGAATAAAATTTATGCTTCAATTCTGTAACTTTTCACTGAAATGCTCAACGTTTTCGTTGTACTAGAAATTATCAAAACTAATCCAATCCGAAATTTCCAAATACCGTCCAGTATCATCCAGAAACCTTGTCATCACGAAGTGGGATTACCTGACGTCAAATGGGGCATCTATGTTTTTTAGTAGGTTGTATAGGATTACAAATTAATGTTAAATTCAGGTTTATGACTTCTGCAGACCTCCGGGTCTTGGCCAATAATAAAAAAAAAAATGCGAGATTTTTTACTTTTTTTCAGTTTATACCGATTTTGACCCTTTAGGCCCACTTTTTGGTAAAAATAATTTCGTACTTTTTAAAAGTAGACCAAGTTTAATATAAATTGGTGCCAGAACGGGCTCTGTAGACCAAATAGTATTTGAGATACAGCTGTTCAAACTTTTGCAATGTTTTCATATTTTGGCATTTATAGCAATTTTTAACTTAAAAATCTCTGAAATACCTACTATTTTACCAGAGTCCAGAAAATTCTTTTTACCCGAGCCCAAGCCCCAAATGAGATCCGAGGGGGCCAAAAATATCCCCCCCCCCCCATATATAATACTATTAATTACTGAATGGATCGGAAAACATGGAGGAATATTCTTAAAAATTAATAAAAAATCAGTTATATACCACCAGGTAAAAATAACACTTATAAATATTTATATCTTTAATATTACAATTTTTACTGTACCTTTCAGGCACAGAAGTGGTTGGGTGTGGAAAAGAATCTTGTTGCTTGTGACTGGGTGCGCACGTCCCAAGACCTGACTCACAACATAATGTCCAGAGATGAAGCATCTCAACAACTCTTGCACTTGATATCATGCAACTACAAGAGGGGCTGTAGCAATGAGTGTAGTTGTAAAAAAGCTGGATTAAAATGTTCGACGGTTTGCACGCCTTGCAGTGGACAGTCATGCGACAATGTTTCTGATTTAACTATAAACATACACTCCTCAGATCTCGACGAAGAATCAGATGACGAGGCATTGGATAATCTCTTCTTGGCTCAAGAAGAAAAAAAAAAGTAATAAGAGAAAACAGCGACACAGATGACACAGACGATACTCCCGGACCGTCCAAGAGAGCTAAAGTTGTTTGAAAAATATAAAAGTTGTTTATAACTGATTTATTTTAATTTTTTTAAATAATATTCCTTCCTGTTTTCCGATACATTCAATTTAATAATACTATATATGATGGGAGTCATTTTTTTGGCCGCCCTCGGACCACACATGGGGCATAGGCTCGAGTAAAATGAATTTTCAGAACCCCGGTATAGTAGTAGTAGGTATTTCACAGATTTTTAGGTTAAAAATTGCTAAAAATGGCAAAATATGAAAACTTTGCAAAACATTGAACAGCTGTATCTAGGATACTATTTGGTCTACAGAGCCCATTCTGGTACCAATTTATATATTTATATATATATTTAAAAAGTACTAAATTATTTTTACCAAAAAAGTAGGCCTCGGGGGTCAAAATCGACTAAAAAAAAGTAAAAAACCTCGCAGTTTTCTGGATTCTCGACCAAGACCCGGAGGTCTGCAGAAGTCATAAACTTGGATTTTACATTGATTTGTAATCGTACACAGACAACATATTAAAAAAACATAGATGCCCGCCCGATTTGATGTCAGGTAGGATGTATAAAGTTACTGGACGTAATAATAAATAATTTTGTTAAAAGATTTTAGCTTTTCTTGTACCATTTCATTTTGAACCATGTAATAGGTGCATCAAATATCAATAGCTTAACACTGACTTTTCAAAGGCCGCTCAAGAGTTACCAACTGAATTAATATTACACAGTTTATTTCTGATTCTATTGATAAGAGTGCACACTGAGTCCAAAAAATCTGGAAGCGGTCAAATATCTCGTGTGGGGGGGGGGTTATTAAATTTAACACCATTGAATGGCTTTTTCAAGAAAATGAACTCGTACTTTATTATTTTTCATTTTTCCGTAGAATTTTTTAGAAATTACGAAAAGAAATATTTTTGCGATATAGCGCCATCTGTCACAAATCGAAAAAAACATTTCAGACAAACTTGACGTAATTTTGTCCGTAGAATTCGATTCTGCAATAAAAAATGGGGGTACCCATTTAAGGTTTTAAAGTTGCCCCCGCCCCACTCCAAGGAGTGGGGGGTCGCGTTTGGTATCATTGGATAGCCCTTTCAAAATTATGTGTATTTCTCGAGATATTTGACCGTTTCCAGATTTTTTGGACACCCGGTATACCGACTTTTATAAGGCCTTAAGTAGATTCAACCACTTACACAAATTTGAATTGTATGTCTTTTCGGATAACCTTATTGCACTTTTAAATGCTGCCTAACTGATAGAAAATAAGATGTTGTACACCATAGTGTTTTAGATCTAACGAAGTTCCGCAAGAGTTCCCCAAGCTTCAACTTTAAGTGCACTTTTCAATTTGTTTGTAAACGACATAGTAGAAAAGCTTAATATTAACTACCTCTTATCCGCGGATGAATTAAAACCCTTTTATAATATTGCGTGTGAAAATGATTGCTTTGAAATGCAAAATAATATTGATTGTTTTAAAACATGATATATGATAAATAAATTACTTTTAATTGAAGGTATATGTGTCGCTATGACATTTACAAACAAAACCAAATGTTATTATATTCGATTACAAATTGTACCATCATACACTTTTCCATCCCACACTTTTTGTTGTCGTAGGTTGGGTCGTTTAATAAAAGGCTAATTTTTGTAAGTCACATCAGACTTCTGCCTCTAGTTATCGAACACTGGATTTTATGATGAGAAACTCCGCACATAAAAACTTAAATACATTAGAGTACCTACATACTACTTTTGTTGGACCATATCTTGAGTATGCCTGAAAGATATAGCGTCCAGTTTATAAGTTCACGTACAAAATTTGGAGAAATTTCAGCACTGTTTTTAAAAGTATGTCTTTTAAGGCTGATGAAATTTATCCTGCTATCGGTTACCCACATCAAGTACTCATCACTATGTTTTCCCGTCTAGAAATCTGGAGACACCAATCATATGCTTTTCTTTTATAAGATTTTATATGACAAAATCGACTGTGGAGATATTATACGTATGCTTTAATATTTTTTCAACTGTCAATATCTCCAAAACTATTCATTTTAGGCTATATGTAGTTTAGTACTTCTTTACGAGCAATATGAAGCATAAATAGATGTGATTTTCTTTTTTGGGATATGAAGCTCTTTCGAATTTGGAAAAAGAAAATGCCACTTTATGCTAAGAAAAATCAAAATGACATTAAAACGACCTTCTGAAGATTTGCACTGAAAACTTGAGTTCGGTGTCATACCTTTAAAATTTTAACGGTACTCTAGGATAATCATCTTTTAGATCATTAATTTAAGGAAAATAGGTGGTCCTTGATGACAACTTAATTAGTTTCGATTACCGGAACCAGAACTAACGGTTAAGAAAAAAATCAGCTTGTTTAGATTTCATTTTTAAAACAGGAAGTTAGTGGTTAATAAACAAAGAGTAGAGTTTTTTTCGTCCTTTTGTCCTAGTTTCAACAATGAAAACTGCTCGCTTATTTCAGATATTCAAATATTTCTACATTATTCATTTAGGCTTATTTACATGCAACTTAATGAAATTTTAAACTTCAGAAAAAATATGTAAAACTTCCTTCCCTCTTGGGAAATTCTTAATTGCTAATTATTTTTTCTACAGGATCATCACCCAGTATATTTTTTTTACTAAAATTGCATCAGATATTCTTTCGATAGTATTGGCAACTGGTAAATGGTAAATATTATTTTCTTCCGTCGTTTCTTTATTTTTATTAATTATTTTTTTTTTAATGACCACAATGTATATTTATAAAACTATATCAAGTTTTCTCCTCGGTAATAGTGTCAGTGTTCAGATATTATTTCTACCATAGTTTCTTAATTAATAATTTCTTAGGTGTATATTTTTTTATAAAAGTATGTCAATTCTCCTCCTACGTAATAGTGTCAACTACTGTCCGAATATTATTTCCACCATAGTTTTACTTCCACATCCAGTGGAAGTATAGTAACGACAAACAAATTTTTAAAAATTTTTATTGTTCAGATAGGCTTAGAATGTCATGAAACGTCGAGATTTCAAGTTTGAGCAAAAAAAAAATTTCTGTCTGTCGATCTGTCTGTCGGTCTGTAACTTTTTTTGTGCGCACGATTATTCTGGAACCGTTTGAGATATTGACTTGAAATTTGGTACACATATGTACTTTAAGATCTAGAACTAGATTATATTTTCATCTCGTTCCGTCGAAGGATTGGGGGGTAAATTGGGGTAAATTTGGAGTAAATAGGTAAATCAAGCAGGTAAGAGTTCATAAAATTGATATTTAGTATAGACAAGAGAAGCTAAGGTCTCAAAAAAAATTTTGGCATTAGCCACCCCCATTACCATTATTAAAGGGGATGAAAAAAAATGTGATTTAGTATGTGTACAAGAACCAGAAACCTCAAAATATTTTTTTCCGACAAATGGTTTTGTAAGTATACAGTCAACAGACAGACAGACACTCTGACAGAATTAAAAAATTTTAATTTTCGTATTGTTCATAGTCTGAAACGTCAAATCCAAAGGAATATCGGAGGGTGATTTTTTAACGATTACAATACTTCTCTTCAGTAAGTGAGGGAAGTAAAAATGCACCATTTCATAAAAATATAAGTTCACTTCAAATTAATTTAATGACCTTGAAAGTCCTTGTAAATATTTTTAGAAAGCCCAGTATATTTGCAATATTTAAATTGTCATCCACATAAATACAAATTTATTCTGGGATTAATAAAATTTTAATATAAATAGTAGTTGAGGGAAGATATGCGGAGTGCTAACAAAAGTATTCAGGTAGATCAGCCCAATGATAATCGGAAAAATTGAACAGGTAGTTGACAGACTTAAATTAATTCCAAAAGCGTTTCATACAATGATTAGATCAAACCGGTAGGTACTCTCGATCAAATTTTATTTTTTGTAAAACCGCAAGAAATACAAATAGCTTAATGCATACCGACAGTTTTTCGTAAAATAAAGATTTTTTTTAAACAATATAATCAACCAACTCCAATCATACTCTACGATTCCCTATCTGTTTTCAATGCAATAAATAATACAAACATATTTAGTTATAAAATTAATCCATATATTCTCGAGGTAAAAAACATCATTCATCAAATCCACTTAACCAGGAAAAAAGTTAAAATCGTTTGGGTTAAAGCACATATAGGCATAAAACACAATGAATATGTTGATAAACTGGCTAAAGATTCACACTATAATACAAAATTAGTTTAGCAGACGTGTATAGTGTACTTGAATTAAACTTGAAGGACCCATGGAATTACCAATGGAATGAATATTGCTTTAATAACCCTACTAGGTATACAATGATACACCCAATATACCGGTGTATAAAAATCTTCAAGTATCGAGAAAGTATGTAACATCTCTCATACGTCTAAAATTTCGCCACGCATGTTACCTCGCGCACTTACATAAAATTGGTATTTATACCTCACCAAAATTTGATCAATGTAATACGACAGCTGACTTCGACCATATCTTTTTCAGATGTACAAAATATCGAAATGCCTCTACTACATGAGTTAAAAATATTACAAAGAATTGCGATTTATTGACTGTAGGAGCTGGGAAAATTTATACGCATATTATAGGATTCTTAGAAGCTGCTGTTGTCTTTGTTACCGTATGTTTTTCCTTATGTTATTATTCCTACCAACCGTAGTCTTCCCTGTCAAATTTGAGATCCTGACAGACCCCAAGACGAGAAGCGTGTGACCCTGTTATAACCGTTTATGTCTTCTTTTATGTGTATCTCCTCTCTCTCTCTTATTTTAGGTCTGGGGCTTTCAAGGCAAATTATTAAGTCTCCAACATTTTCAAAGCAAACGTTTATAAAAAAAGCTACCCACAGTTTATCCGATAAAATTCAAAGGTCTCGAGATATAATGTGTGAATATTTACATGCCTGCCAAATGTTTGGTAATTTTTCAATAGAAATTCTTGGCCTATGAAATTTGAAAGCATCGATGACACTTAGAGGTAGAATTTAAATAGAAAATGAAGAATGACTTTTTTTTATAAAACAATTCGTTTCAAAGTTATTAATTACACAGTTCCACAAAAAAAAAGTTCAAAGCAGCGAACCAGACCCATGTATCCCCAGACCCATGTATCCCCAGACCCATGTATCCCCATGTATTTTCGGTCGCTGAATCCGAATCGTACACCCCCAAAATCATTAGCTAGAGCCAAAAAACACGCCTGAAATGAGATAAAGAGAAGATTAAGCTACGAGAATAGTTGTTACTTCTTAATCAATCGAATTATACAAATTAAGGTTAAACAGCAGCGTACGTATAATAGATATCAAACACACCCCCAGGGAGGGGCGAAAACTAGCCCCCATATCGATCCAAAACAGCAATGACTGCTGAAAAAGCTCGAAATGTCTGAGTTTTGTTAAAGTGTTAAAAAAATACATCAGGTCCGACGTAATATTCATAAACTGCCTCTGTAGGGTTGAGAACAACCACCTTTAAGTTCAAAGGACACGAGAAAAACAAGAAAAAGCGTAAAATCCAACAGGATTTCTATTTTCATGGATGCTATGATTGGCTGAAATTGCGTAGTACTCTAAAATAGAACCAGAAACTTACGTACCAACAACATCCTACACTGTCAGAGGGTGTGAAAACTACCCCCTATGTAAGGTTTAACTATAAAAAATTTCAATGACTTCTATAAAAATTCGAAGCACCTGCGTTGTGTGGAAGAAAGAAGAAACTAGACTATGTTCGACGATGTGCTTGAAAACCGCCCCCACGGGGATGCGAGATATCTGTAGGATCTTACATAGGGTGTAGTTTTCACATCCTCTGAGGGTTGACGCTGTAGAATGTTGATGGTACGTAAGTTTCTGGTTCTATTTTAGAGTACTATGCAATTTCAGCCAATCATAGCATCCATGAAAATAGAAATCTTGTTGCATTTTACGTTTTTTCTTGTTTTTCTCGTGTCCTTTAAACTTGGCGGTGGTTGTTTTCAACTGTATAGGGGCAGTTTATGAACATTACGTCGGACCTGATGCAGTTTCTTATCACTTTAACAAAACTTAGACATTTTGAGCTTTTTCAGCAGTCATTGCTGTTTTGGGTCGATTTTTTTATATATGGGGGCTAGTTTTCGCCCCTCCCTGGGGGTGTGTTTCATATCTATTGTAGGTACGCTGCTGTTTAACCTTAATTTGTATAATTCGATTGATTAAGATATAACAACTATTCTCGTAGCTTAATATTCTTTTTACCCCATTGCAGGGGTGTTTCTTGGCTCTAGCTAATAATTTTGGGGGTGTACGATTTTTTTTGACCCCGGATTCGAATTCAGCGACCGAAAATAGATAGGAATACATGGGTCTGCTTCGCTGCTTTGATTTTTTTTTTGTGGGGCTGTGTTATTTAAAAAATATAAATTTAGCGTAATTCGATAACCATAAATCAAAATGTCGTTAAATTTTGGACATAGAGGATCTAAAACATGCTAATCGATAATATTGCATTCATTTTTTAATAAAAGAAAAACGAATATAGTACCGATCCTAATTTGGTTGAAATTGGATGACCAATAACTGAGCTACAAAGATGTGTCCGCTTGAGATGGGTCACACTGTAATTATTATAATAAAATATTTATAGATTATCTATCTTTTGAATAATAATTTAACCTTGTTTTAAGAAAATACTTCAGTACTTAGAAAGCGTACGTTAGCAGGTAGATCTCCCGCAGAGAGGGTTAATAAAACAATTTGGAATTGCCTACTGATGCTTTAGTTTTAAAATCAGCATATTATATTATAATAAATATTGATTGATTTTAGGAAACTACCAAAATAATGGTTTTGGGGGCTGGAGAAGGGTGAGTTTTAAATGTATTTATATCTTTGTAAATGTATTATTTCAGACAAATATTCTCATTTACTTGCAAATGTTGATCAGTGAAAAATGTGCGATTTTGGTGATAAAGATAATATGGTGCTCTCGTTTGAGGTTAACATGCTTGACGATGATCCTGTGTTTGACCAAGGTAGGCAACATAAAACTTTAAAAATTTATTTACGATTACAGATGATTCATGTTATACTTTGACGGCGGAACAGATCAAATGTCGTTTCTTTGTCGGCCTTTTTTAACGATTTTCCAATTTGAAGTTAATATGAAAGAGTATGTATGAAATTTCAGTTTTAAAAGTTCATGCTAATATGTAAATGTATGTTGTTAAAATCGCCCACGAATTTAGTGTCATTTATAAAAGAAAACCGCTGCCCAAGGAATCCCTACTTCCACATCCAGATTTTCTATCCAAGTCACTCACAACGAAAAAAATTTGTATGTGGAAATAATTGTTTATGGAACTTTAATAATAGTTGAAATCCTCTACTCCAAAAACCCATTAAACGATACCACACATCGGTAGTGGGGTGGGGGTGGTGATAGGGGGTGGTAGTGGGGGAGGATGAAGTAAGAAAATATTTTGAGGTTTCTGGTTCTTGTACACACACTAAATCACAATTTTTTTTCATCCCCTTTAATAATGAGGTGGGGGTGGTAATGGGGGTGGCTAATGTCAAATTTTTTTTTGAGACCTTGGCTTCTCTTGTATATACTAAATACCAATTTTATGGACTCTTACCCGCTTGATTTACTTATTTAGCCCAAATTTATCCCAATTTACCCCCCAACCCTTCGACGGAACAAGATGAAAATATAATCTAGTTCTAGATCTCGTTAAAGTACATATGTGTACCAAATTTCAAGTCAATATCTCAAACGGTTCCAGAGTAAACGTGCGCACAAAAAAGTTACAGACCGACAGACAGAATTTTTTTTTCCCTCAAATTTAAAATCTCGACGTTTCATGACATTCTAAGCCTATTTGAACAATAAAATTTTTTTTAAATTTTTTTGTCGTTACTAAGTATACTTCCACTGGATGTGGAAGTGGAAGTAATTTTTTACTTTACTCGCTTAGTGGAGGACCGGTACGGAAAAAAGTACGTTTTTTGGGAAAAGGCACGGATTTGGCTTTTTTTTATAGGTTCCTGATATTAAATACTAAAACCCCTACAATTAAAAAATTGCAGCTATTGCTCAAAAGACTAGGGGAAAATTTGGAAAATTCCATTGTGGGCCCGTTTATCAATGTAGGGTTAAATTTGCCTGTTAGCTAGCCCTGGGCTAACTTTAACCTCGAGGCAAAGTGAGTGTTAAAGTCACAATAATTTACCCACCACATTTTAAAGCTTTTTACAGAGTTGCCAGCTCTAGATTGATTGTGATTGGCCGAAAAGAGTAATTTTTTTGTTTGTTAGTTTTTTAAGTTTGTGTTAAAAGCATTTGCTTGTTTTCATCGAAAAGTTACCTGGCGACGAGCAACAGCAGTTAATCCAGTCAATGAAGACCAAAATGGCCGATTAGTCCTGACCGGTGGGTGGTGAGCGGGGTTGGGGGGGTAGTTCAAAGATCCTCTTTTCGCGTTTTTCTTGAATAACTCGAAAAATACAACCTCTAGCGAAAAAGTCTCAAAAACAAGCTAAGTAAAATTTTCTACAAATAAGTTCTTATTCATTTTTTATCTAAGATCAATACTTTACGAGATATAGATGGTGGAAAAATCGCGAAATTTTAAAAAATCATGTTTTAATGTTATAAAATGAAAGTTTGATGAACAACATCTAAATGCAATAGTGCTGAACAAAGTATGTTTAGGAGACCAGACATAAACACCTGGAATAAATAATATGGAATCCACTGTAGCGTTATAGATTATTGTCATATTTTATGGGTTTTTGGGGTAGAGGATTTCGAATATTATATTATTAAAGTTCCATAAACAATTTTTTTCACATACAAAGTTTTTTCGTTGTGAGTGACTTGGATAGAGAATCTGGATGTGGAAGTAGTGATTCCTTGGACAGCGGTTTTTTTATTAGGAATAAAAGTGATAATTTTGTGACGAGTCTGTAGGTTTGCCGGACGAACGAAGTGAGTCAGGCAATTACAGATGAGTCACAACAAGTGGCTTTTACTCCGAATGCCATTTTTTCTTCAAACGTCGCGTCGATTAGCTAAAAATAAAATTAAATGTAAAAAAAACTTTTTTAAAAACAAGCTTGTATTATTTAGGTATACTAAAACGAAAAAAATAAAAATAAAAGAAATTCATTGTCTTAAAAGCTTGTCGCGTGAAGATTTTGACAGAGGTTGCAAGTACCTAAGTAAGTTTTTTATATTTCTATTCACGCGCCAAGCTTTTAAGACAATTATTTTTTTTATTTCGTTTTAGTACACCTAAATATTAAAAGCTTGTTTTTAAAAAAGTTTGTTTAACATTTAATTTTATTTTTAAATTTTTAGCTACCGCGTCGTTCCTATCCGATATAAAACTTATAGTTTAAACCGGATCCTTCACCATTTCTTAGAATGCAACGTATGAGCGAATACACTATACGATCAAATTATAGTGTTAAAATTAAAAAAATGTGTCCGCCATTTTGGGGCGTCTGCCATATTGAATTTGGTGTGACGTCATTTTATTTTCGTATTCTTCTCAGCAAATCATTTTATTTGATACCCATATCATGGGGGTGCATAAAAAATAACTGGTCCGCCATCTTTGGGAGTCCGCCATATTGGATTTAGAATGACGTCACTTAGCTAACCATATTGCATTGTCATCCAAACTAAACTTGTATGCAAAATTTCAGCTCAACCGGTTGGGGATAACTGTTTTAAAATTGACTTGTAAGATTTGAACTAAACAAACAAACTAACATACATACAAAGCAAGTTAAATAAAAGCTTGTAAAAAAAAGATAAAAATATCGAATTTCACCACCAAGCGAGCATTGTGTTAATTTCGGGTGTATTTAAAGATCTGAAAAATTAAGTAATCTTTTTCATAGTTACCTTTGCTGCTATCACACATTATAATTTTAATGTCAAAATTGACAGACGCTATTTAGCCAGCAAGTTATAATATTATTTCAAATCCTAATTTGATAACAAAGGTAAAACGTATTAATGAAAAAGTTTTGTTAGCATATTTCGAAGGAAAGAAGAATTTAGAAGCTTCCACTTTATGGACTTAGTATTCCATTTTGTGTTGAATAAACATTGCTTATCTACTCTTAGTAGGTTATATACTAATTAATGAACTGCTTTTGATCAATTAATAGTATCCATAAACAAACAGCATGAGTTATAATGCGTGAGTTATTATAACTCACTAGGTACAGAGCCAATCACCTTTATCTTCATGCCTAGCTTGTCCAATCGACGTAACACGAAAACACGAAGGTGGAGCTAGGGAGGTAGTGACAGATTAATCGCGTTAATATCTATAAAGATTTTCTGAAATTTCACAAAATGCTACTTTTGATTCGATCGTGCCGAGCCGAATTTTCAAATTTCGCCGTGCAATTTACGATCAGGTTTATCTGGAAGACTTCCTCTTTACGTCGCAACATCGTACGGCCGTCCCAATGGTGTTTTTCTAAAAATATGAACGTGTCAAGATTGCATGTTTTTGCAATTTTTTCGACTCCGAAATGTAAACTGTTTTTTGTTATTTTTCGCAGATATCTCCGAAACGGTGGGAGTTAGCTCGAAATAAAAAACAAGGTCAAACGAGTATTTTCAATTACGAATCTTTTGCTACTATCAGAATTTTGATTTTTTTTTTTTTTTTCGTTTCGGGGACAACTACTGAAGTGTTGGCCATGTACGGCAAAAACTCGCAAATTTTGAGCTTCTACAGTTGGCAACTTTCTAATCTTGGCTCCTACGCCAAAAGACTACTCTAGTTAACTTAAATAGCATTAAATATGCTAAAACTCGTTTTTTTATTTTTTGAATTCCGACAAAAATGAAGGAATTAAAGGGAACGGGATTTGGGACGTTTTTTTTTCGGTAAAATTTCTCCATTTTGTCACCGTAATTAATCGGTAATTAACTGAAATCGATCTCATATACGATGTTCACTTATTACAGCCATATGCACCATTACTCAGTTAAATCCGTTGTTAACTATTAAACTGATAAAGGTTATCAGTCAGCTAAGCGTAATTCGTATGCACCATGTGTTTGACGGTTTCAGTTAGTAACCAGTTGGATTAGTAAAAGTTACCAGTAATATTAGGTGGGCTCTACTGATGTGACTAACTTCACTCAGATTTAAATGTTCATTTAACCTTAAAAATAATTGTTGTCTGTGTAAGTCTTTCAATATTAGTTTAAACAAATATGGAGAAAAACAAAAAACGTTCCCCAAATTTTACCGACCGGTAAAAAGAGGTCATCATTGCAATGGTCAAAAGCAATATTCACATAATAGAGAACAAAAAACAAATACGTCTCATCTCATTTAAACTGTTGTTCATATAATTCATCAAATAAATGGTTTCTTGATAGAACTGTTCGTACTCGAGGTATTTCTACTACATCATCATGAAGAAGTTAATAAATTAATATTCACTCTCTCCATTATCTAATTAACGTCTTTTCGTCTTTTTATTTCTTGACCTATCAGACTGATACGATTTTAACAGGCCAAATTTGGTTTGTTAAACTATCCGACACTTTAACAGTTTGTTAAGTAACTTTCATGTATGGTGCATACCAAACCTTACAGTTAACAGACTGTTACAAAGTTAACTCTCTGATAAGGGTAAACTAAGGAATGGTGCATACTTCTGTTAATACCATACATTACTTTGACGCTCCGTTAATCTTGGCCCTTCGGAACAAAGGTTTCTCAGAAAAATTATTTTTTTAAGATTTACATCATACACTTTATAGGAAAACGTCTAATTTCTTACATTTCTTCGAATATTTCGGTAATTATCGTTTTTGCCGAAAAACTTGTAGACAGTTTATGTAAAGAGAATTGATTGAGCTTTCCGACGCTTTTTTAATTTTTTTTCTAGCATGAAAAACAAGGCTTTTGACCGAATATGCGCCCCGGGCTATTGCAGTTCGCGGAGAAGTTTTGTATTTTCCGCCGCGTAATATTAATCTACAAAGCTGATTTTTTGTCTACAAGCAGTTTATGCACTATTTCGATTAAAAATCACATTCTGCCTCCGCTTAAAGGTGGCTAAGTCTTTGAAGACAACAAATATAAAAGGGTGAACAAAAATTAAATTTTACAGTTAATTTTATTAATAAACAAACTGAGTAATTTAAACAAAATTTTCTCAATTTAGTATTTATTGTTATAATAGTAGATAAAGTATAGTATTCAACTTGCAGTAATGGTAATAACTCACTTGATGAATTACAGCGCTCGCCTACGGCTCGTGCTGTAAACTTTCATCTGCGTGAGTTATTACCTACATTACCGCTCGTCGGTAAGAGTTGTTTATCTTTCCTAATTGATGACATAACGAACTTTTCCTCACCAGTTACGTAAAATTTTACATTGCTTAACTGGTTACATAAAGTAAGACGTTTTGACACTTACGTCAGTTTTGAAAAGTGTCACTTTATATGACAAAATTAGAAAAATTACTTTTACCGCCGTTGTTACTGGCAACGCACAGCCTTCTAAAAAGACAAACATTAATGTCATGAAATGAGTTAAGAAATATTTTTCTGACATTTAGAGAAAAACACGTGTTTAAATCTATATAATGTAACATTTTCCGGTTCGTAGAGAGTGAAAGTGAATTAAAAAGATAATAACAATAATATAGTTTTTCTGTTGGTTTTTAGTATTAACATTTCATTTATGTCATTAAAACTCGATATTTTTTTAATTCGCGATTTTTCCACCCTTTATCTTGTAAAGTATTGATTTTGAAAAAAATGAATAGAAACTTGTTTCTAGGAAATTTCATCTAGCTTAATTTTGCATATAGACTCTTTTTCGCTAGAAATCGTAGTTTTCGAGTTATTCAAGAAAAACGTGAAAAGGGGACCTTTAAACTATTGACTTGAATTAAAGCTCGGGCTCTGACCTTGGCCTAGGGTTACTTTTAACCCGACTTGATAAACACTTTAGCCTGAAGTTAGCGTTAAGCCCCAGGGTAAACTAATCTAAAGTATTGATAAACGGACCCTGAATCGAAAAAAAAATTTAGCAACCCGATTTTTTTAAAGTATACCAAAATAAAGTGGTTTTAAGATTTCTGTGTCTTCAAAAACTATGACAACATTTTGAATAGTATTTTGGTAGCATTAGCGACTTTATTAGACATGTAACTAAAAAACCTGACACTGACGAAAGTCGCAGTCTCAGGTGACAAAAAATCTTTGCCTATTTCAAACCTTCATCATCGCCTCCACGCCAGCTATTTTTTATTAATAATATAATAGCTTATATCTGCATTTTATTCAAAATTTATATCTATTTCTATTTATTTATTGACCACTTTACATGCATTTAGAGTCACATATATGAGAACAGTACCTACTGAATGCAATAGTCTAGAGTAGTTTATGTAATACAACATTCAATTTATTATTTCAACAGGCACAGAACTAGAGGTACAACACTTGGTGGACCCAGCCTGAAACTGGCCTCGGGGTGGGGCAGAGTGTCACTGCGGCGTCACTACATGCACCACTTACCTAATGTAAAAGTAATCTAAGTTTATTATGGACACAAACACGGAACTAACTGTGTAGTACTGAGTAGCCATGGCCCACCCTGGCCCCACTGTTGTTCCGCGCCTGTATTACCAAGCACTTACAAGTAATGCAAATCCTAGAATATTGTTGAACTATATTGTCTGCGTTCCTAGTATAGAGTGAACAAATTTATCTGCAGGTAAATTTGCAATAACGTTTCAAAAATGTGAATACAATGCGTTTTTTATAAAGTAATTGGCACGGAGTATCATAAGCTGCACCTTTAATAGCACGAACAGCTGCATTTTGCAAAATACATAATTTTCCAAGTGTACAGAAGGTAGGTGATTATGTATTATCGCAAAATACCCAATACTTAAATCATCACAACGTAAAGTTGTTTTAACTGACATATGTAGAAAATTTGAGATGAAATTTTAGAACAGAGGTAGTTCACTTGAGGCAACTAATTTAAGCTACTGTCAAGTATAATCCCAAGCCATTTAGATTCATTGCGCCTATTTATCTGAGATAAAAATCATATTTTGGATCTCCGATTCGTTTAGTTTTAGTTTGCTGGAAGAAAACCAGCTTTTTGCAGAAATTTGACTGCCTCATTTAAGTTAATAGTTGGTAATTATGATGGTGTCATCTGCAAACAGTATACACCAACTCTGACCGAAAGAGAAAGGCAGATTATTAATGCAGATGAGGAATAAAATTGGTCATAGAACAAATCCCTGTGGAACACCATTTTTAATAGATAATAATCCCGACTCATTACCGTTAAAACTTACGTATTGCTGCGTATTGGATAAATAGATAGAAATCAATTGTAGCATATTTTGCGTTATGATATAGCATTCTAATTTATGCAACAGTATTTCTACATTGACGCAGTCAAAAGCCCTGGTGAGGTCGCACGTTGTAGCCATTGAGCTTGTGCGCTTATCAAAACTCTCGACTACATATTTTGTTCATTACCTCAATATTTCCTTTATTATAGGAAGAAAATTCTCCCCTTATCAATTTATAGTCATCAATTATTTTTTTAGTTAAGAACAGTAAAATCTAAGTTAATTTTAAAATAACTAATAATAATAAAGTATTATATTTATATGTGTACATCCAACTAGTAAACTGTTCATCTAGGTTAATGCGCGCACGAGCAGTTGTTTTTAAAATCTCACTTGAGTATTTGTTGCCTCTGTGTCTACTTAGTTGGAATTTTATTAACGTATTTGCTTTATTCGCAGATTTCGTCAAGAATTTTCTGGAGGAGCTTGAAATTGATAATAACATGGAGACCCTCCCTGCAGTGGACGGAGCGTGCGAGGAGATACTTGGAACGCCTCCCGTATACCCAACCAGGACAGAGTTAATCGAAATAAGCAAGAATAAATATGTTAAAATCACGGACCATGAGGCTAAACTGCGCCACTCCATATTGATATGCAATACAATCAAATCGTTACAAAGGGAGGCACATGAGGAAGAATTACAAAGGCACTTAAATTTGTATGACAAAGAGAACTCCATTAATATAAGGAGCGAGTTACTGACAACTGAATTCGTAAAAGAAACGAGTGTAAATAATTTGGTTGTGGAAAACGGATTCAATGCCGAATTGTCCGCAAAAGTAAATGGAGTTATTGAAAATATGGATGTGTTAGGTAATCTAGTGGGGGAAACTTTGAACGGTCCAAGTTGTTCATATAAAAAGTCAAATGGGGTCACAGAAAATCATAGATTTATTTCACAGTGGTCTTTTTTTGAAGACATGGCGGAGTGCAGTTTAAGGAGCGTTCAGTCACACAATGAACTACTTAAACGATTGTTCGAAGATGATGAAAATATTACCGCGGATGTTGCAGTGCCTATACCAAAACGCTTTAAAGAAGAATAATAACCTGTGACAATATTGAGAAATATTGAAAAATCAAATGGAATCACAGAAAATGATATATTTGCTTCACAGATGTGATTTATCGGACGACTTGATGGGGCGCGGTATTCGGTATCTTTCAACACACATCCATGTGAAGCTTAAACAACACATCGAGGATAATGAAGATACTGCCGCAGTTGATGCTAAACCTTTACCAAAGCGCTTTAAAGAAGGATAATAGCCGTATAGAGCAAGAGCTAACCTCACTCATACCCAACATCAGTGTTTGTGTCAGCTTCACTTCGAAACGACGAAGCTGCTTTTGATAATCCAAGATCACCGGTAAGATGTTATTAAAGATTTTAAAATCTAAAAAATCTTGTCACTGACGAATAATGAAGAAAAAACTGTAATTTAATTGCCGCTTTGGGTTCAAATGTGTGGCGCTTAATTTTTTTCAAATTACCTTGGGCTTTTTTCATGCATTCTTAGTCTTTAAAACCTGCCTTTCATATGCACCTACGCCTAAGATCTACAGTGTGTTTCAAAGATGTTATCAATCATTTATGGGTATAATTTTGACTGTCGCAGAGTTGACCGTATTGCTGATCTAGGTGGACAAAATTCATAGCGCCTCATAAGACTAATATACGGCTTTTATATGATTGTATTGTATTTTACACATTATAATTGTTTATTGACTATAATTATAAACTATAGGCGTACATAAAAATTGAATTGGTTGGAATTAGTAAAAGTCGATATTTTTTATTACTTAAAATGTATTGTTTTTTATCTTTATAAAGAATACGTTCCAAAATAATAAATTACATTTAGCAAACTAATGTTTCCCAAGGAGTTAAAAATACTGACATATGGATCAGAATCGTCGGTGTCAATATCATATTCTATAAAATCCTCTATAGTGTATTCGTCCGTGTCTTCAAAAGTGGATGGATTATTGGCATCAGATTCTGATGGAATACTTGGATATGTTTGAAGATTTAAGACATCAGAGGCCATTGTTCCTGACGATTTTTTAGAAAGGGTTCGAAAACTATTTATTATAGGATCGGAAGTTACTGAAAGCATTGTGAGTAAATCTGTTTGTGGTAATACGAGATGTTTTTCTGACGTGATTCCCGAAACCTCCTACAATCTTTATTTCTGGCTTCCTGTGCCTCGACTGATAATTGCCTTATGGGTAAAACACTTCTATTGATAATGGCGACACTATGCATAAGAAGTTTGTGCACGTGCACAGTAACAGGCATATAATACCGTGAATAGAAACATAAATACATTTCCTTAGTTTCCCTAATATATTTTTCAAATTCATCAATATTTATTTTATGGTCCGATGATAATGCTTGAAGTATAATCCCAAATCTACTAATAATGTTTTTATCCAATCCCGTAATATCGGTACTTTTTTCGGCATTTACAAAAAAACGTCGAGCAGTATTTCCATCATTTGGGGAGCCAAAACCTGGTTTTGGTCTATCTACTATTAGGCCCATGTCTTCTTTAAATCGATTTTGAATATGTAATTTTCTTTGCTTGACACTTGTTTTGTCAGATGCATCTTTTATTTGTAATTTTTTTACGTCAAGCCAATAGCTAATATGTAGGAAACATTCGAAACATCTGATCCAACAATGTAACGTAGATAGGCCAAAGCTATAATGTGCACGTTTGTCTTTACTGATATCACATTCATTTGTGGCCCCACAAATATAGCAAGATTGGCTAGAACGATGTTCCGTTAAAGAATTACAAATTTTTCCGTTAATCATTGTTAACAGCATCTATCTGATCATGGACATTTATATCTGGATCTCCTATAATTATTTTGGTTGGTCGAAAATGAACTATTTTATTTGGTTTTATTTAATCGTGTTTCACTCCGGCTTAGTTCATCGGTTTCTTTGGGAAATAAAAACTTTATTGGACGACACAATCTCGTTGAAGAAGATCTTGTCTTTTACCACACACTTATAATTTCATCGTTTACTGGATTTAATTTAATTGGAACAAAAGAATAAATGAATAGGTATTCATTATCATTAGTTGCGTCAGAAAATTTTTGTTTATAATGACTATGGCCCGAACATCGCAACTCCATTTAATAAAGATATTAGTAATACCTAATGACACTATACGTTTGATTACATCTTTTTAAACACTGAAAAGTCTGTGGACAGTTAAATCTAATATAGCTTGAACGAATACTTCAGCAGTACAACAAGCTCTTGCTGGTTTTTTCAAACTATAATACAAAGGATAAAGAAAATTATCTACATTCATAGCCGTTTTCCTCGGTAATTTATAAAAATGCTTAGTTTGCTTACCATGAACATATATAGCAAGTGCCTCGTCGCTACTCAATGCACGCATTTCATTTTTTTGAGATCGCAGTGTTTTTGTACTCCTGCTCTTATAGGAGAAGCTGAACATAACTCCTTAATAATATTTGCAGCATCCGTTTTACCTGAAGAATGAACACACACCTCAGCTGCATAAGTCAATTCGATATACGAACTCAAGCCTAACAAATATTTTCTTCTCTTAGTTTTCTCGCTAGATTCCCAAAAATTTTTACTGGGCGACCAGTGTACCACTAGATATCGATGACTGAACATCATAAGTAACTACTACGAATTCAATGTAATCACCACCTAACCAGTCGCCGTATTTTCTAAAATAATGTTCAATTTTCGTGATAATTTTTCCCACCGTTCCAAAATTTTTGAAAACCACTGTATTATATTGGCTTTTCATACTAGGTAGATAACCTTTCAACACCACAATATATGCTTACCTTTCTATTTCATGCAAATTTTATTGTTGAGGCTATTAAATATTATTAAATATTTAGATAATAAATATTTTATTCATAATAAATTAGGAATGTATCGGTACTGCTTTACTAATCATATTTGATGTTTTTAGCTTTGTTTACGGGACTCTTTTAATTTACGTTATTGTGTTTTTATTTAGGTTGCTGCTAAATGAATTCTGGATGTCAGGTCGGATTTCGGCCGCGTTGGCACACTCTGTCTACGAAGATATGCTACTCCTACAGACGACAGCACTTTCGACGAATCTTTTAGTATACTTGTCATACTAGCCCAGTCCAAGTCATGAATTCTTTTTTCGCCAACAAAACTTGCAACAGGATCGCCGAAGCTTCGTAGATAAAGATAAAGTAGAAAACTATTTAGAAATGAAACAGATACACACATACAGAAGCAGCGGCATTTAAGAGGTCTCATGCATCTAGGGTGTACGAAAGCATTTTAGTACAACGTTTGGGACCCAGTTGGTACCACAGGAAATTGTCAGTTATCATCAGTCAGTTAAAGGATGTTTTACCAATAAAATTGATAAACCTATATCCTGACCTGTAAAATCATGAATAAGTTAGAAAACATAATAAGAAGGAATAAGAAAACCAAAAGAAGTTCTATGACAGAAGACATAGACCAAAGCTGCTATCTTTGGAATGGGATGACATGGTATGGATTATGACATAAATCGATGGTAATGCAAGACAACCAACTTCGTATCAACTCGAAAATGAGGATGGACAACTTCTTACAACAAGAAACTCATTAAACAAGCTACTCAAAAGAGGCGAATGCATTCCATGACATGAACAGAACACAAGTTAGTAGTATAGTGAATAAGAACATCAAAAAATGTATCAAGAGTAATAAAGTAAGTGAAATGGAAGAAAATAATAAAGCGGAGAAACGAGGAGTGAATAAGACATCGAGCATAACCAGGAAAAGAAAGAGTAAAATAATTATCAAGAATCCCAAATGGTATCAAAACAATTGTAAAAAAAAGATATGTATATTAGTTAGTAACAATATTCAGGACATCAGTTGGTACCATGATAAATCACAAGCTCTCATTAGGTAGTCTGTCTAATGTCAATAACAAAGTATTTGAATGTTGTATTTATAAACCCGTTTAATAAAGTTTATTATAGTATAACGTGCTTGGTATAACAACTAAGAATCCAATCACAAACATTTCTGCAAGCAGGTGTATTAAAGAAAACATAAAAATTTTGTTCCTTGCGCTTTTATGCTACTATTATCCATCGAGCTATGCACGAAGTAACTTGATCTAAAAGTGCAATCGATGGAAGCAGATTACATTCCACTAACTATAAAGGGAAGAAACCGAATAAAAGTTCGATTTATAGAACAACGGGATTTTCTAGGAGTCATTATTTGTGCAATTGATTGCGCTGATATCGCCGTTTTAAAGTCACCAGGAGATTAATATAATTTTACTAGCAGGAAAGATTTCCATTGTTAAATGAAGGTGTAGAGGATAACAATTAGATGGTAGAAGTTGATATTTCCCCAGTAAATAACTGCTGGACTGCTAGAATTTGATGGCTAGATCCTAGAAAATTACAAATTACTAATTTCCAAGAGAATCATCAATAAAATATTTTGTCTCCAAATATATTTATTTATTTGTTTGTATCTTTAAGTAACTATGACATCCTGGAGGAGACTGCAATCCTAGGTGTGACGCTACCTCTTTCCCCGACAACCCAAATATTTGAATACTACTACTCGACGCACGTTTCGAAAATCATGTTGACATCATCTAAAGACGATTAAAACTATGGTAGTACCTAATACACATATTCAGAACTAAAGTTAATTCTATTACCATAAATATTATAGTTCCTTTATTCATTATTCATTATTAATTATTTTGTGTTAGTCAAATTCAGTGAAAGAAGACACATTCGGGTAATTATGACATAATCGGGTAAGTGACACACAGCAAGTTTATTATGAAATAAAATTATTTATTTGTATTTTTGATAATTTCACCCAAATTTTTATATTTTTCTCAAATAAATATAAATTATTTATATTTTTCAATTCATTGGGTAGGACAGTGGCGCAGCCAGAAAATTCATCTAGGGGGGGGGGGGGGGCAATAGAACCGGCCTCCCCAGAGGATGAGGAAAATTTTTCAGAAAGTGGTTGAAAACGGATGTGTAAGTAGATTCCTCTATTAGATAATATTGGCATTAATTACAAAATATTTATTTCAAGGGATAATTTAGATACTGCATTGAACTGCTTTATTTTTTGGCTCATGGAAGACGGCTTGGGGGGGGGGGGGGCATGGCTCCCCACCTGACTGCGCTCATGGGGTAGGATGTTGAATATTCTGGTAGTAAGGTATATATAGCATTTCCGACCAATGGTTTTTTACATCTAGGATTAATAAAATTATTTTCTTTAGTTCTAGTTTCATATTGGTGTTCAATTAGCAATATATTATTCTTATTTTTAAAACTAAGGGTAAGTATATTAATGCAATAAAGCTGTCGCAAATCAAATATTTCACATATATGATTCTTAATAACCATTTCTGAACAATAGTTCATTTTTTTTAGATAGCAGTTGCACACTCCACCCCAGCCTATTGTACCATATGTGAGTTGGGATTATATTAAGGCATAGTACTGTCGGGCGCAAAAAAAATGGGACAAGTCTTATAACGTATTTTTGCTAAAATCTAATTGTGTACATCTAACTTTAATTTTTGTGACATTGTCAGTTATTTGTCAAAATTCATTGCAAGTGTGCAAAAAACTAATATGCCCCATATAAGCGATTTAATTACAGCTGGAGTTATAGCTAAAGATGGATGGTCAATGAGACAAATTGCACTGCGTTAAAATATTAACAAAAATTCGGTGTGTAACATTTTAAAAAAGTGGAGAATAAACGGTACGATTGGTAGAAATCTTGAATCAGGGCGACGAAGGATATCAATTCAACAACAGGATTTGCAATTGGTAAATACATTAGTAGAAAATCCATATTACTCAGTTATTCAGGCTGCTGAAGAAACGAATTTTCCTGGATCGAGTAGTACTGGTCGCCGGCGAGTAAGAGAATAGGAGCTACGCTGTTATCCAGCAGCACAGAAATACTTATTTAAAGCTGAGCATAAAGAAGCTCGACTAGGATTTGCGCTTGAATTTTTAGTGCATGATGTAAATTTTTGGAACAATGTAATTTTCACAGACGAAAAAACTTTCCAGTCAACACACAGCGGTCGTATTCGTGTTTACCGACCTCCGAATACTCGATTCGATGAGAAATATATATCTAACAATGACAAAAGTAGTAGATTTTCCGTTAATATGTGGGCTTGGATATTTGCACGTGGTCCTGGTGTTTTGTGGCATATCGAGGAACGATTTAATAGTGAAATGTATATTAGGATTTTAGACAATATTATACTCCCTTCTGTATCACAATTATTTCCTAATGATGAATTCATATTTCAACAAGATAATTGTTCCGTTCATACTGCTCATACGGTAACTAACTGGTTTCAAGATAACAACATTAATGTTCTTAACTGGCCCAGTCATAGTCCAGATCTTAACCGTATGGAAGACGTATGGGGACTACTCGTAAGAAGTATCCAAAAACTAAATGTGAGACCACGGAATCGGCACATTTCTAAATCAGAAAATATCGCTCGTAGAGAAAAAATTTTCATATCATTATGTTAATGAACGAATTCTGAACAACTTTCAAAATGTCCGTCTGTCCGTCCGTCCGTCCGTCCGTCCGTCCATTCGTCCGTCTGTCCGTCTGTCCGTCTGTCCGTCTGTCCGTCTGTCCGTCCGTCCGTCACGTTTCTTGTAAGCACGATAACTTAAGAAAGAAATGTCCGATTGTATTGAAATTTGGAAAGTAGCGTTAGCTAGAGGAAGAACCCTATTGTTTTTGAAAAAAATCAATTACTAAATAAAAAAGTTATTAAAGATTTAAATTAAAAAAAATTTTGTTCATAATTTCTGTCATTTGTATTTAAATAGAAATCTTGCGAAATGTTATTCCCTATAATTTTTTTTTGTTTTTATATTTTACCAATATATATATATTTCATAATAATGTATCTAATCCGTTGAAATATAATTCTTGAACGATATTCATGCAAGTTTTGTGGTAAGATGAGATAGCCCAATGGCTAAAGCATTTGCATTTATCCCCTTCAGGCCGAAACTTATCCAAATCCTAATTTTTTAAATCACAGCTTTTATCTTTCCATCTTACCTTCCTTGTCGGCGATGAGACCGCAAGGCCGTCATTTGTTCGAACGGGTTTTTTCGTTCAGTTTTCCCGTGTCAATAACCAAAATTGTGTAGTGCGCGTTCGCCAATGTTTTTAGTGTTGTGTTTATCTTTAATTTACTTTTAGGTCCATGTGGACAATAAAATATTTTAACCTAGTTTTTAAGTCCACCTGCGGTGGACAGGAGCATCTAGCCCCCCACTCGAACTATCTCTAAGCTGAGTCGGGCCCACCCCGCCCAGCCCCACACCCACCTCCACGTCACCTGTCCTGGTCGTGTGGCTGGCTCCGGGTTGGGCTCCGAGGAGGCACATATTGTACTATTAATACTGAATAAATACTATTGATTGATTGATTGATTGCCTTTCAATCCAAAGGTCTCGTGTTCGATCCCTCACATGGCGATTTTTTTTTCATATTTTTTTTTTTCACAACAAAGTTGGTATCACAAAATTTAGAATGTCCAAAAACTAACATTATTTACAAGAAAAATGCGAAGAGAATCCTATAGAATGTGTAACAATTATATAAAAAGCTCAGTAAATCGGCGAAGAGTATAATGCTTCCACTAGTTTACTATAGCAATAACTACAGCATTACAATAAAAAATAAAATAAAAGTGCTAACTGTTTTATTTCGTCTACTCATTACATATTAAAATAGAGAACGATTTACATTCGAAAAAAATAGTTGTCCTATTTTTGTTTTGCTCACGACAGTACAATATTTTTAGTTGCTTAATGATTAGATAAGGTTCCTCTAATTTTTGTTACTACATTATTAATTTGTAGGTCCCGACGTAAATGTCTATCAAATACTATCTCAAAATATTTGATAGATGTTGATTCGGGAATTTAATAGATTATCGTCTACTTTTAATGGGCCAAATGTGGGTAAGTTATTGCTATATGAGGTGAAAAGTATATAAAATGTTCTATTAAAGTTGACCGTCAATAAATTATAATCAAACCATTTTTTAATGAAAGTGAAGCCCTTTTCGTCAGATTTTTTAAAATTTTCCCACGTACTTTCTTTAAAAAATACTGCCGTATCGTCGGCAAAGTTCAGAATCTTACAATTATGGTTATTTGCTTTTAAAAGTGAATTAATATATAAAGTAAATAAGATAGGATCTAGCACTGTACCTTGCGGTACTCCGTACTGTATTGTCTTGGGCTCACTAAGAGCATCATCAATTTTCTCGTATTCGGGCGTTCAACCATGACATTATTTTATTACAGGAACGTCTGTGATTATACGTTGGTCTTAATAGTCTCCAGATGTTGCCAATATGATTGGCGAAATGCGCGTCGAGTAATAGTATTCAAGTGTTGGAGTTTGTGGAAAATATGTAATCCCCTTGGCTTTTGACCCGGGGGTTCTCTACTATATGTGGTGTGTTTATGTTGTGTGACTTTTACGTCAAAGGATCAGTTAGAGAGTGATTTTTGACAAATAATGAATAAGAACAAAAATATAAGAATGACGTATTTTGCTGACATTTCGGAAAACGAATCTGTTTCCTTTCACAAAGCGTATTATATATAATGTTTGTGTGCTGTGAATATTAAATACACAGCTTTAAGAATATGTTTCTTATATTCAGTATCCATAGATACTTACTGCTTACACAGAACTGTTGATATATCTAGTTGATAGTTTTATTTTAAACAATGTTGAGTTTGTCAAGTTCTTCTTTTAACATCGGCAGCGAGGTTGTGCAAACATCTACGGAACAATTCGATACGCATTTATCCTCATTCAATAGTATTATAGCCGCTTCTTTAATTTTTTTTTTCTTGCTATCTGTCTCTTTTGTTAAAATTTTTTCCAGTTCCCAATTGAGTCCCAGTTTATTCTATGTCCGTTCTCCCAAGCGTGTTCGCAAATCTTCGATTCTGGGGGAGGGAGAGATTTTTGAACTTTGTTATGTTAAAAAGGACAATTTATCGGTCATTACTCGCTAAATGTGTCATTTTAGTATCCTTTTTGGCATAATAATACATATTATATACAAAAACTGCAAGTTTGAAAAAGTGCCAACTTTTTTTTTAAAGCACCAGTTTTGGCCCATTTTTGACAAAAAGTCAAATTTTTGGCCAAAAGATGGCTAAAAATCTGGAAAATCGGGAAGCAGAAAATGTTGGCATATGATTTTGCAGCAATGAGCATTGACAACGAAAATTTTCCGTCTGTCAGAAAGTGTTATACTACGTTCTAATTTTGGCCATAATTGATGTCGCCAGTGCTGCCAACTGCACGGAGAAAAAATTTTGGCATATATCGAATGTCAACTAGCACCAAGCCCCAAAGTGTTATACTCTGTTCCACAACTGAATATTTTCTGTGCGCTAACGCTAAAACGGGCAGGGGGGGAGGTCTGACTCAGATAAGATAAAACACTCAGAAAAATATTTGCTAAAACATAACAACAATGCCAACATGTTATATCCGAGGCCCCATATATTATGAAATAAATTTCTGTACAATTTGCTTTGGGATGATTATTAAAACTTTTATTCGGTTAAATATATTTATTCGATTAAATCAATTAGGTATAATAATAAAAATGAAATATTGCAGTTATATTGACACATTCAATTAATAAACTATTCAGACCTAGAGTGGTGCGTCACTTGTATGAAAAGGAAAGATAAATATTTACTAAATATGAGAAGTTAAAATTGTACTAGAGTTTTTTGCAAGTGTGTCTACCTAGATGAAATTTTATCAATGTATTAACTTTCCTTGCAGATTTCATCAAGAATTTTCTGAACGAAATTGATAATAACGTGGAGTGCCTTCCCACAGTAGATGAAGCGTATGAGGAGATACTTGAGTTAACCGCCACATACCCAACCAGGACAGATCTAATGAAAATGGGCAAAAATAGATTTATTAAGATTGTGGACAGTAAGACTAAACTATGCCTATATTAGTATTTAATTCAATGAAATGATTACAAAAGGATGTACACGAGGAAGAATTACATACTCAGTTACATTTTTATGACATAAAGAACTATATTAATATAAATAAATAAATAAATAAATAATGACTTTATTTAAGGCGGGGCTCAACCACAGGCTGCTTTAGCCCAACCTAGAAAGTTTTACAAATTTTAGTAAGATACAATATTTTATATCTATACAATAATTAATACAAAATTACATATACATCATTACTGTGTAAAGTAAACGAGGATAAATTGATTTTTTTATATATTTAAGGGTAGAAGTAATCATTGATGACGATGAAACTCTCTAATGTTATTATTATATTAGTGTTCGCTAAAATATTCTTTAATTTTTCTTTTAAAATTAGAATAACTTTTTATATTTTTTATGGAATGTGGTATGCGGTTGTAAATATTAGCTGAGAAATATGAAAATGAGCCCTTGAACGAAGTACTAGAGTGAAGAGGGATGTGTAATATGTGTATATTTTGCATGTTACGATTGTGGATATCTTCTCCAAAAATAATTTTGGATCTAAGGTATGACGGGTTGCTGGTGTGAATAATTTTATGTACAAGACACGAATAGTGAATATCTCTACGCACATGCATTTTGTTCCATCTATATTTAATGAAGAAGGGGGTAATATGTTCTCTACGCCTAACATTCGCAGCAAATCGCATGCACGCATTTTGTACAACCTGTATCCTATGCACATCGTAAGCTGTAAGGCAAGGACCATAAACAGTGTCACAGTAATCAAAGAGAGATAATACTAATGAATCTGCGAGTTTTAGTTTGACATTTGTGCTGAGTACATATTTATATCTATATAAATATTTCAACCTACCATAAGCTCTTCTGATAACATCATTAATGTGTGGTGAAAATGACAAATTATTATCAATAGTAAGACCTAGGCTCTTACAACTGTGTTGAAATTTTATCGAAACATTATTTAAAATAATTTTATTTTCCACGTCTACTGTATTGCGCTGCTTGGTGTTCCCAATTAATATAGCATTCGTTTTCAATGCGTTTAAAGGCAATGCATTTTTAACTGACCACGTATTTACAGCAACCAAATCTTTATTTAATTTATCTATTGCTGCCTGTTGATCTTCGGGATAAAAGGACTCATACATTTGGGAGTCGTCGGCATACATGTGCATATTTGAGTTTACTTGACTACACAGATCCGAAGTATATATAACAAATAACAAATTGACCCTTGTGGGACACCTCTTGCTATATCTAATACCTCTGAATATATCCTATGTCCACCAACCGAAATTTTAACTTGTTGCCGACGACCACTGAGATACGCCCTAAACCACTCCAAGCCTGTGACTGACACTCCGTAATACTTTAATTTTGCCAATAACAAATTATGATCTATACAATCAAAGGCCTTGGAGTAGTCAAGAAAAATATCAATAGTTACCTTGGATTTATCAACAGCTTGCAATACATCATCGGTAACACCAAGCAGTGCTGTGGTTGTGCTGTAACCAGATCTAAAACCAGACTGTTTCGTGGGCAGTATATTGTAATGTTCAATATGCTTTTTTAATTGAGCGTATACTACCCTTTCTATTATTTTGGATAGATATGGAAGAATGCTTATGGGCCTTAGATCGTTAAAAGATGTAACTTTGTCCTTTTTGGGTACAAGAGTAATAAGTGCATGTTTCCAGAGCGACGGCATGACGCCATTTGCTAACGCGTAATTAATAATATGAGTTATAGCATCTATACAGTATGGAATGCAAAGTTTCAACATATCGGCAGAAATTTCATCCACTCCCATGGCATTGGTTTTTATGTCATTAATAATATTTTGTACATCTATAGAGTTAACAGGTTGAAACTCTAAAAACGTGCTAACTTCTGCGTATGTACTATTTTGAAATTCCTCTACAGTTGTTAAGTCAGCTATAGTTTGATTTACTGAATTAATGAAATGTTCATTAATTTTGTCTGGCTCTAATAAATCGTCTGGTATGCTAATCTTTTTTGATTTCGAGTGAATGTTTAGCTTGTCCAAAGTTTTCCAGAGAAATTTTGAGTTATTATGGTTATTATTTAAAACATTTTGCATATATGCTTTTTTTTCACGTCGAATAGAAGCTGTAACAAAATTTCTTAATTCTTTATAATAAGTCCACTTGGCATTAGATTGGTCATATGTTGTAATTATATTTTTTAGAGAGGTACGATATTCAGACAATGCTTTATCACGTGTCCTAATCATTTGTTTAATATTCGGTGTTATCCACGGGCTTAATTTTTTTGTAATTTTAATTTTTCTCAAAGGTGCATGAATGTTAAAGAGTTGAATTATTTTATTATTCAAATAACCTACCTTATCATCAATGTTGTCTAAAACAGAAATATGTTCCCAATGAATATTTCTAGCATGAACTTCAAATTCTGTTAAGTTTATATTTTTTATGACCCGATGCAAGATAAATTGAGCTTTATTTTTTCTAGCTATAGGCATATCTACTAAACAAGTTGGGGAACATTTATTACATCCGAATTTAGAATGATATTCGGATTATTAACTATGACAAAATCTATGAGAGTGCTACTTTCTTGAGTCACCCTTGTAGGTTTATCTACAACTTGTTTTAAATTAAACGTTTCTAATATCGATTCAACATATTTACATTCCGGAGTCGTTTTATTTAAATAATTAATATTAAAGTCTCCTAGGCAGAGCACATAATCGGAAGATATTAAACAGTCAGCTAATATATTTTCCAATATCTGTAGAGATTTATAATTTGAACTAGGTGGACGATATACACAACCCATACAAACCTTATATCCATTAATTTTCGCTGAGATCCAAATACTTTCAATATCTAAATTAATTCCAGCATGCATAACTTTTACATTTTTTATACTATTACACTGCCGTATATAAATGGCCACTCCTCCACCTCTCCCAGTACCCCTGTCTTGGCGGTAAATATCATAGCCTGGAATATCTATCATGAAATTTAATACGTCCGGTGTTAACCAACTTTCTGTTATAAAAAATATATCAAAATTTTGTGACAGAATATAAGATTTCAAATTTTCTAATTTATAGCACAAGGATCTTACATTAAGAGAGATATGCTTAAATTGGGCATTGAGGTTTCATCATCATCAGCTATTACGTCATATTCTCTTAAAGTTTCAGTAGTCTGTTTAGTGCGAATTTTTGTTCAAGCTCCCTAAAAAGTGAGAGTAAAAATATCATAATTGACTAATGGCAAATTTACATAATTTTCACAAATTCTTAAATAGTGAAATCACATTTTAATTCGAGTATAATTATTTAATACATAATGCATTACTAACAAAAATAACATTTTAAAAACAAAACACACTTATTTTTTTTTTTAAGACCTTATGCCTTACATGTATAAAATTAATAATTCCTAAAAGATAAGTTGTTTTTAAAGAACAAAAAAGGTACCATATAAAGAAATAGATTTTATACTTTGATAAGAAATATATGAATTTATAGTATAGTTCTACCAGTTCGATGAATAGGTGAAGTTTAATAAATATCTAAGATACTTTTAATAAGACGTTTTTGATTATTATTGGATGCGAAAATTTTACCACCTGAGGTCCAAACATTTGTCTTCCCATATTCTTTGATAGCTTCTTTCAGCAAATTAAGACGGTCTTTGGTCAGATCTTCTCTTATTACAAAGCCTGTCTTCTTTAACATTTTCTTCTCATTATAAATTGCTGCTCTTACTTTAAACGACAGGAACTTTACAAAAATCGGGCGATACGTACTATCGTTATAGGGACCCAGTCTATGGGCCTTTTCTATGTCATTTTTAGAAATAGTAATTTTCATTTTATTTTTTAAGAGTTTTATTAACACTTCTTCTACATCTTCTCCTTCAAGCTCTTCAACACCATAAACTCTTAAATTATTTAGTCTATTAAACTGCTCATTTTCATCAAGTTTCTTCTCTATCATTTCAATTTTATTTTTGTTTTCAGTGACTTCCTTTACATATGCATTCAAAGTAATTTCCATTTGTTCAAACTTCATGTTAATTTTTTCAAGTATTCTATCAGCTTGCCTTTCACATATCTTGGCTACTTGATCTTCTGTTAAATTTTCTGAAGACATACCAGAAGTCGACTGTGAGGTCCCCTGATTAGCAGGTTTTCTAGTCATACCTTTATCAAAGTGGTAGTACTTTATATACAGAACTCCAACAATTTTAATCTTTAATATTATGAATGCACTGAAATGCACAAATCTCTGCACTGCTTTAAATTTTTCTTTATGTGAAATTTGACCTATTACTTCTATCCGGGATGTAGGCAGCTTTGTACAATTTTTACTAGAATTTTTACCAGATTAATTCACTATTATTTAGGGAGCTACTGAACACGTGTTCTCACTCTGACATATCTTTACACATAAAATAAGGCGCGAATTTATGAAAAATGAATCCACAGATGAAACAAAGCTGAATGTGAATGATTGGGTCGAATTTGTCGAAACATTAAATGAGATTATTGACAAAATATGAATGTGTAATATAATGGGAGAAACCTCAAACGATCCAAGTACTTCCTATGACAAAAATTGTAGATTTCCTTCACAGAGGTGTTTATTGGATGATATGAACATTTGTTTTTTGTATAATTATTATAGACAAATTCTTTTGTCAAACAAATTCTCTCTTTTTCATTTGTCTAAATTATCTGATATGCTGGTTTATATGACCTGGATTAACATCCACTTTAATTGTTTATGTTTTGCATTCCGTAAGTTCGCGAATCATAAACCCACATACATAATTCTCTTAAAGTTACTTGGTACCCATATCATCCGAAAGTAGCTGATGTATCTTTGCCAAAGAAAAAATTATAATAACACTTTGGTGAAAAATTAAAACAGTCAGGTATATACGGGAATCCTACAATCGTTAACCTCATTAATGGTGTCCCTATATTCATTCAGGTAGATATTTGCTATAATTATGGTCACACAGGAGAGAAATTTATACTGGGACTCATTGCAATCAATTTGTTCTATATTGCGCATTTTGAAAAATCATGAATTATTCAATGTGTTCTGCAATAATACATCATTATTTAAATATAGAAAAAACTAACTACATATATTTGATATATCCTTATTATACCCCATTTCGTTTAAAAATAGCTATATTACAATTGGATAAAAAAACTTTAATTATAACACAATCTTTGAAAATTTTCTTATTTAAATAAAAAGAATGGTACTCACTGGAGTTATCAAATATAAGTGCTATCCGATAACAGAATTTATAATTAAAATACACAGTGAACGCAATACTTAATATATATTTTGCAAAAAGAGGCATAATTAATGATGTTTTAATGCAAATTGAAATGTGCCTCTTGATTTGAAACATACATTGACAACAATTAATCTTGATAGCAACTTCAATTTCAAATACATATCGAATCGAATTTAGTTGCCATTTTATCGGTCTCCATACGATGGTAATTTATAATCTTGTGGCTGGATCGTTCGCTCTGCCCTACATACCCACTCGCGATAACGACATGGAGCCACCAATTGAGTCACATTTGAAATTTTTACGTACATTATTGTATAAGCCAGTTATTAGAAAAATAACTTAGCACTGTTTTTTACCGTTAAACCCTTTATTTGTGTGTCCGAAAAGGACTGAGTTTTTGAATTTTAACGACCTCCAGACCCCAGAAATTTTCTTTAGAAAAATTGCATGAGCAGGATGATATTGCCCAATCTACGTAAAATTCGTAATTTTTTTTTAATTTTATTTATTTTTTTACACTTAAATAAAAATAAAAGCTTGTTTTTAAAAAGTTTTTTTACATTTTTTTATTTTTAAATTTTTAGTTACTGGTGCAGTACCTAGAAGTAAAAAGTATGTAAAATTTCGAAATAATTTCATATGTAATGATTATTCTTTTATGGATTATTATTGTAGTAAAAGGTATCGTATTCAGGTCCGAATACTTACTTGCTCTTACCTTCAAGGGATGAAAACCACCCCTAATTATAAAAATTGAATATTTGAAAAAGTGTTACTAATTTATTTGTGAAACGTAGGATACTTATGTTTTTGGGATCGCCGATTACGAATTTGAAGTCAAAATTAAAAAATTCGAAATGGCGGCTCTGATATGGCGGATGGAATTTTTTTCTAAAACAAGTATTTTAAACGGATAAAATGAATTGAGCATCTAGGTGCTGCTATACATTAACGAAAAACAGCATTTTTGATAAACAAAGTAATTACGGAGCAATTTAAAAAAAAATGTGAAAACGCACATTGAATCGGCCATAACTTCATAATTTTTTGTGATATAGAAGCAAACAAAAAATCATTTTATAGACTGATTAATCATCTTTAATTCTGTTCCTTAGAATTTTTGATGGAAGTGTCAGTTTCTAAGATATTCAACATTTTTAACTAATATAAGCTTCATTTTTGATGTCCACTATATTTTCTCTAAAATTAATATTTATTGAGATATTTGCAGAGAAACAAAAATGCTTTTTCTAAAATTTCTTTCCGCTGAAAGCGGACGAAAAAATTTGAGAGCCTAGGTCATACTATATATTAACGAATAACAGTATATGGGAATATATTTTTTTAATTACTAACTACTTACATTAACATTAATGTACTTACATTAGCATTAATAAAATGGTGACGTTTTTCTTAAGAAAATTTGAAAATGTACATTGTTTCTGTCATAACTTCTTTGTTTTTTGTGCTATAGAAATAGACAAAAAATCATTTGATAGCCTAATTAATAGCACAGCCACACAAAAAAGTGGTCTGGCTTGCGGACTAGACCAGTGTATCCATATGTATATGGACCTGCTGAAACCGAATCGAAGTCAGAATTGGATTCTCTTCTTAAAGTTTGATTGTCTTTCAGCTCCAATGTTTTTTTTTTTAGTTGCTACCCCCTGAAAACAGTGGCATCCACCCCGTATAAAATAGCAAGCCGCCTCATAATATAGAAACTTTTCTTTCATACATTTACTATTAAGTTGACAAAAATGAACGAAATCCGTTTCATATGACATTATTCCGAAGTTAGAACTTCTAATTACTGTACTATACGTCTAAATTAGTTCTATATATTTATTGCGTCGTCCTTGCTTAAAACCGGATTCTTCGCCATTTCTTAGAATACAACGTCTGAGTGAATACACTGATCAAATTATAGCGTTGAAACTGAAAAATACATTTTTTGGTGTCATATTATTGTATTGTCAGCAGATCTACAAGTGTATGCGGCTCAATTGACGTCATTAAGTGGTTCAAAATTGACTTATAAGAATCTTCCTAAACATACTAACTAATAAACTTACTAACTAACATACAAAGCAAGTTAAAAAAGAGCTTGTAAAGACATGACAGTTTAAACGCCTGTGGCGATCACTGTGTATAGCGGATATAGCCCCATTTCAACAGAGCGTATTTTACTATGTTATTTACATACGAGTTTACATATGTACCAAATTTCAAAAAAAAAATAAGTTGTAAGAGTAGTCATCATGTATACATGAAACGGTTTATAGACATAGGTAAACATGTAAAAATACTTAAAAATTTTGATGAAATAAACACTTTAATGTTATCATTTAATAAGTAGTGATTCCCATTCAAAATTTTCGAGAAAATTTATGAAAAATAATATTGATATTTTAAACAATATCTAAAGTGTATCCCATTTTGTGACAAATTAAAAGTTTGGCAAAATTAATTAAAAACTAGTAAGAAAACACATTTTGTTTGTGCTTGACTTAGACCAACTTCCGGAAAAACCGGAAGTGGTATTCAATTGTTTTTTCATGGAAGATATGAACCCCCAATAAGTAATATTTACAAACCTAATTTCAAGAACCTTAAAAGACAATTAAATGGAGCCTTGTAAAACGAATCCGTTGTTACCCGATATGCTCCAAAGAAGTTTAGTTTTTATTTTATACACTCATGGACAAAATTTTTGTTATCACTATTATTTGGATATGGTTTCAAATCGTCGTTGTAAATTTATATATGTGCTGATGTTATTCATCTAGTAGGTGAATATATTCAATTGTTTTAAAATATTTTGACGTTTAATTCATTTTAATGGCGTATATTTTCTAACGCGCGTTTTGTCATTTGAAAATTTTTACACAATTCAAGAATTATAGTGAATTGAGTTATTTTTAGTGAATTAAAGTAAGTGTTTTTGATTTTTATTTGTTCTTTCCTATATTTAAAAAAAATATATGCCACCAAATATATACTGCAGTGAAGCTGAAGCGGCACAAATTGTAACTCTATATGAGGAAGGATATAGACAAAAAGATATCGCACGACGTCTTAGGAGAGGTCAATCTACAGTATCGAATATTTTAAAAAGGTATCGAGAGACTGGAAATTTTGTTCGAAGACCCGGCCAAGGGCGCAAACGGTGCACAAGAGCAATTGATGACCGGTTTTTGATCTTTAATTCTACCCGAAATCGCACACTGACATCCACACATCTCAGAAATGAGTTATTAAATGTAAGACAAGTGAACGTTAGTTCGAAAACGATTAGATGAAAATTAAGAGAGGTAGGTTTAAAGCCAAGATGGCCTACCAAAGTTCCACGTCTTTTCAATATCACAAAGCTCGTCGATTACAATTTGCCAGAGCACATATTCGGTGGAATATCGAGAATTACAAAAATGTTCTATTCATTGATGAGACTAGAATACAGTTATGGAAGCCAGATGGACGAAATCATGTCTATAGAAGAGTTGGGGAACGATACACTAGTTCCAATCTCGTACAAACTGTTAGTTTTGGAGGTGGCGGCATAATGCTTTGGGGAGGTATTAGTTGGGAAGAACGCACCGAACGCGTGGAAGTCGTTGGACGAATGACTAGTAACTGGTATATCTAAAACATTCTCCAAGATCATGTTTTGCCATATGTGGGCCACATTGGATACGATAGGTTCGTATTTATGCACGATAACGCTCGACCGCAGCTGGCACAGTGACTAGTTACCTTGATGCTGTCCAGATTCAAAGATTACATTGGCCACCGTATAGTCCAGACTTGAATCCCATAGAACATATGTGGGATCAGCTAAAACGTCGTATATGACAAAGAAATCCTGTTCCAAATACCCTAGAAGAACTTCGAATTGCAGCACAATATGAATGGAATGCAATTCCTCAAGAATACATTCAAAATCTAATTAGTAGTATGTCAAGAAGGATGCAAGGAGCCATTAGAGCTCGAGGTGGGAATACTCGTTATTAACCATGCCCTATTCTAATCAACAGACTAATTTGCTTAACGTGGTAGCATTTAATTTGAAACTAATTATTCTTAGTTTTTATAACATTTTGCATTAATTTTTTTAAGCATTTTCTGCTAATGAAAACTTAATTAAAATGTGTGAAATAAACTATTTCTTTCTTGTGTAATGCGTTTCTTTCATTAAAATTTATAAATACAAAAGAATTGGGAAAATTTAAAATATTCGACAATTTTGTCCATGAGTGTAATTTTTAGATCAACATGCAAATAATGTCATTAACGTTTTACATGTTATGTTCATAGATATACAGATTATTGTGCATTATTATGATTTTTGCGTCCTGAGGATGATAATAAACATAACGGAAACGTCAACAAATTAATTAAACGTGTATTAACTAAGAAGGATCTAACCTTAAAAATCATTTTGGAAATAATTTCAAAATATATAATAATAGTGAAGAGATTTTAGTATCGTGATATACAATACATATTATAAAGATCAGAGAGAAGTCTAGTTGAGGCTACACTACTTAATTCTACAGAAGAAAAAATAGTTTATTCAAATATAAATGTAACGAAAAATTGTGTAAAATAAATGCTAATGAAAAACTGTATGGTACATATTATGTCTAAATCAGATGCCTGACTATGTGGTCAATTTGGCAAATCTCAACCAAAAAAAAGTTAATTTATGAACAATTGTAAGTATTGTAGCGTTGTATAATATATAATACCTGACGAAAAAACAGCCATAAAATCGAGTTGGTGTAATGAGCGCAAAAAATTGTTTGTTTAAGGAAAGACAAACATAAAAAGTTTTGTAATAAATTGGTATAAACCTTTCCATAAAATATATGTATTCTATTTTGGGGTTTCATTTTATAATTATACACATATTAAAAATCATAAATAATTAACTATTTAATTATTTATATTCAATTTTTAGAGATTTCAGAAGCTGACAGACAAGTAAATAAAATGATACAAAAAAATGCGATATAATTTTAAGGACAGTCCTGTATGCACATTTAAAGTAATTATCGATATCTGAAGTTTTTATTGCCGTAATCCTTTTGGGTATAATCTGAGGCAGTCCTTATATCGACGTCGGTACTATACTTGAATAATTTGGCAACATTTAAATTATAGGAATTGATTAACTGTGAACCAAATAAAATTCAATTAATCCTGGGTAAGAAAAAGTATTTGATTATAACACGAAAGCTTTCCAGGGAAAAAAATATTTCCTCATCAATATTATTATATTTTTTAACTACATTATATGTGAAAGATCTAGTTACATGAAGTTAGTATTAAATTAAGAGTGAAATAGTCAGTGATAATTGAATGTTTTAACATATACCAGGTGTCCGAAAAGTCTGGAAAATATCGAATCACTCGAGAAATACGCTTTGGATTAAAACATAGAAAATTGCATTACCTTCCCCACCCCCTGGGGGTGGTGATGGGAGTAACTTTTAAATCTGAAATTTTAAACCCCATTTTTATCGCAAATTTAAATACGTTTAGGTTTTAATGAAAATAATTTCTTTGATTCTACAATAAAAAATGGGGATTCCCATTTGAGATTTGAAAGTCACCTCCCACCCCACCCCGAGGGGGGGGGGGTCAACTTTGGTGTCACTGCATAGCGTTTTAAAAATACTGAACAAGCATTTTTTTATTTTTAGATACGGGGTGTGTATTTCTCGAGTTATCCAAGTAATTGAAAAAAAATTTTCGAACAAAACCTACGTAATTCGGTGTGTAAAATTTGAATCTCCAATAAAAAATGGGGGTTCCTATTTGAGATTTGAAAGTTTACCCCCACCCCACACCCTGCGGATGAAGGGGATCAACTTTTTAAAACTTTTTAAAAATTTTGAACATGTATTTTTTTATTTTTTCAATTCGAAGTGTATTTCTCGAGTTATTCAACCATTTGCAGACTTTTCGGACACCTTGTATAAAATATATATTTTACTACATAGTTTTAAATGCAGTCTTGCCAAGAACATAATATAAAATTTGAGTGATATTAACTGATCAACAGTTTCTTACCGAAGTTACACTCATCTTTAACTGTATATTCTTAAATCCTACCAAAATAATTGCCACAATAAAATATATACAGTGTGTCCCCGGATGGGGTACGGCACTCTTGTAAATTATATTATTTTTGATTTGCCGAGAAAAAGTCGTTTTTTATAAAAGTTTTGCTTGTCTTAGGAAGTCATAGATACATTATACACGGTATTCTGAAAATTAGAAAATATGAATTCGACTTTAGGCAAACTATAATTTTTTACTTCTTTATTGAAAATTCTATATATCAAAGTTTTTTCAGTTACGAAGAAGAACTCAAATACGGAGTTTAATTGCAAAATAAGGAAATAACAATTTTCAAAAAAAAAAAATCCATTCAATCAACTCGAAAATTGCACATGCAGACACTACTAATACATATTTTTCTAATGTTTTTCTACATTTTTCATAGACAGCTCATAGACATATTCATTTATCATCCACAATTTTTTGCTTTAATAAGTAATCTATGTCGTCTTGGAAATCGTTTGCGTACAGTTTTTGCTTTAATACTACCATAAGAAGTAATCCAACGGGTTTAGATCTGGTGAACGGGCCGGCCATGCTCTTGGTCTATAGCGATCAATCTACCTGCCGTGGAAGTGATTGTCTAACCATTGTCTAATTAGAATTGTAGAATGTGATGGGTACCTTACTGAAAAATATTTTCTTTCTAAATTCTAACATTTCATTGTCCAGTTCGCCCAAAACAAAATTATTCAAAATTTCTAAATAAGTATTTTGATTTAAATTTTCATCCATAAAATAAAGACCGATTATTCTGTAATGCATTATGTTGCACCAAATATTTACTTTTTTAAACTTTTATAAACTAAATAAAAGTCCAACCGACGAGCATCATCTCCAACTTGAAGTTTGTGAATAAATTTAGGTTCGAATGCATAAAAGTTACTGACTAAATCCTCTGAGTATGAGATTTGCTAATACCTAGATTTATTGATCTTTTCCTTAACAATAATCTTGGGTGTTATTATACAGAGTCTAAAGCTACAAGAGTCATCTCCATTCAATAGTGTTTTTGGTTTTTTTTTTATATATTTTATATCCGCAGTGGAATCAAATTTATAAATTAATTTACGTACTGCTTTGCGAGTCACTTTAACATCTGGATACTTCTCATTCAAATTTTCTATTGCATATTTATAAAAAACATTTCCGATTCTATAGCATTTGACCAAGTAAATTCATTGTTCCAGGGTTAGCGTAATTCAATAATCAGTTAACTGCCTTCGTTTTAATTTTTCAATTTATCATTTAACAATTTTGTTTCAGTTTATATATTTTTAGGTGTGAGACATTTTGTAATAGAAGTATAAAAACCAGCCTCTGTCTGATCCTTTTGGCGCAGAGGTTTATTTCATCAAAATTTTTAAATATTTTTACAGTGGCAAAATACCCAACAAACTAAGAAATCAAAAATCAGTAATTAATAAATATTTTTATAGAAAATACAAAATAGGAATAAATATTTATTACACTGATATTGACATTAATCCATGGCATTAGTTGATGTAATCTCGTCTGTCTATGAAAAATTTAGAAAAAGATTAGAAGAATGTGTGGTAGTAAGAGGTCTACATATGGAATGGTTTTCAACTTAATTGAATAATATGTTATTTTTTTTTTAAACTGTTATTTCCTTATTTTGCAACTAAACTCCATATTTAAGTTTTTGTTCATAAATGAAAAAAATTGTATTTTCTAATCTTTAGAATACCCTGTATAATCTATCTTAAGTTTGACAACTGTTTATAACTTTCTAAGACAAGAATTACTTTTTCTCGGCAAATCAAAAATAAGAAAAACAAGAGTGCGGTACCCTATCCGAAGACAGACTATATAAAAAAAGAGTTAATTTATTTTTGCATTTCCTCTCCAGAGCCTAAATAAAACAATAAAACGTACATGAAAAATAAAATTTGAAGCATTCCTTGTGTTGTCACATTTAGTAATATATTTTATTATGAAAAGCATTGCAGTATGTTTAAAATGTTCTTTTAAGTTGTATATTAGCGTGTTCAGATTGAGGCAAGAATATACAGAAAATTGTATAATTTCTTATTAAATATAAAAAGTGTCAAAGTTTCATTTGTTGAATACCCATATAATATTCTAATTTATTAGACTTGTTGCATTTGTTAAAATATTAATCTTGCACATATTAATTTTTAGTATGCTAAGCTGATAGAAACTAAAACGATTATTAAAAATAGAAAAATACATGAAGTTAGTATTAAATTGCGTACATATGGTCGACATTAGTTGTCTGTTGTAACATATTACAAAATACAAAAATATGCATTTTAGTAAATCTTTCTTAATATAAGATGGGTTTGACAAGAACAAAATTAAAATGTTAATTGATCAAGAATTTCTTACTGGACAAGTTCACAAGTCATGTTTATGTTCTCTATATTATTTCCCGTCCACCAAAATGATTGCTCCGTTTTAAAATAATTAAGTCAATGGGTCATTTTTGCAACTCCGTTCTAAAGCCTTAAAGAACCATTAAAAATGCATGTATTTAATTTGATATATTCCTTGCGTTACTAATTTTAGTAATATAATTTTATAATGAATAGATAAATAAAAGATCAGTATGAAAATATTATTGTGTGCTATAAAATGTTGTTTTAGGTTGCTTTTACTTAATTAACATGTTAGCGCATAAAGCAATAATATACAGAAAACTGGATCATATTAAATGCAAAAAGTATGTAAGGTTTTCTTTTGTTTAATACCAAATCATATTTTTTATTTATAAATTGTAAATAAATTTTAAAAATGTATATTTCCTCCTTAATTGAAAAAGATATACTCTGTTAATTTTAATGACATGATATGATTACATCTAACACACGATGCAACGTTCTTTTTAAACTTCCATCGTTGTCATTTTTTTATAAATATTTAATTACTTACTTTTTATTCGACGACAATTATCAACAATTATTAACGGCTCTATTAAAAAGTAACAGTCTTTATGAAATTAATTTTTCGTTTTGGTAAATTTTTAAATTCGCGCCCGCCGCTTTCCGCTGCACTCAACAGTTTGGAGGAAGCATCAGTTTGGAAGCGAAGAACGTACTGAAACTGAAAGCAGAGAGCCATAGAGACGTCGTGACGTCGAGCGTTTGTTTCATTCAGAGTCGCATGTTCACCAGCAGTCAGACACTTCTTCCCTGACCTATGCTATGTGGTTTCTTGCCATGGTAGGCATTGTTTACCCAAGTATGCCTATGCCTGAATATTTTGTGTTATCAATACTATCATTGGTTTATCAGTAATATAAAAACAAGCAAAAACAGAACGTTATTTCAAATTAAAATAACATGTGCTGGATACTTAATTTTACTAATTTACAAGGTGTCTCGGAAGTAAATAAAGAAAGAGCGATAAGGTGGTTCATAGCTATCTTTGACCAAATAGTTGTTTTCATAACATGGTCGAGAAATACTTTCTAGAATAAGTGCGATTTATTACGTAATGAGCGGCAGTGACTTCTGCAAATCACACAAATATACTGTAATACCTTTCTCGACTACGTTATGAACAAGATTAGTGATGAACTGATGGACGACTTTATTCCTGCCGAAACTTAGAACGCTGTTGATGATATAACTATAAGTTTATTATCAAGAAAATCCAAGATCAGATATGAAACTTTGCGAGAGAAGAATGAAAATTTTTTCGGATACGGTAGTTCATACATATTTTGAAGAGAAAAACTAAGATATTTCAAAAAATCTACTCTTTCTTGATTTCAACTAGTGAACAGTTTTACACCAAGCTAGCTTTTGCTAAAATTTAACAGCGATTAAATTACGTTTAGCTTTTAAATGCATATAATTGATTTAATTTACTCTCAGTTAGACTAAAAACAAAATAAAACATATTACAAATTCAAGAATTATTATTTATAATTACTACTCTGTGCCAACGGTGTATTTATGCAATTTTATAAAAGTATTTTTAATATCAAGCTAACGCAAACTGTCAGATTTACAATCACGATCGCGTAACAAATAGTTATTTATATACCAAGGATCGTAAGTTCACGTTTTTTCGACGAGAGTATAGTTTGCAATCCGAGGCTCGTAGGGCCGACGTTTGCAAGTATTCGAGATCAGAAAATTGTACCGTACGACCCGCGGTGCATATTATATTTTTCGTCATACCCATGAATCATTAAACTAGAAAAAATCTTGAGAAAATCTAGTGGAAAACTATAATATTTGAGCAAGATTTCATATTTGCTAAGCAAATAGAAAAGGTAGCGATGCTTGGAATATCCATGGCAACCGACAATAAAAGAAATTTAGGATGCGGCTTCTATTCAAATGACAACTAAAAGATAAATTAAATCATATTATTATAATAGCAAGGATTGTCTGGATTTACTACCAAAAAAATTAAAACATTTAATTTAATGCTTGTTATATAAAAGAAAAAAAAAATCCCAAAGGGTTTAGCCGGTTAAGCATGACGAGTCGGCCCCCAAATGGCAACCTATATCGAAACTTATGTTTTAATATCGACTTTATGTATGAACGCGATTTATATGTGTTTTGCCGCCGTACTCAGCTTTGAACTTGAGATATGGAAAAAAATGAGCGCATGCATGACTATCGTTCAAATAGACATATCTCGAAAACTAATTGAGCTAGAGAGATAAAACCAACGGGAGGTTTCAGGTAACCTTAAAGAGTATAATTTACATTTTTTTTTGAATTTTTAGAATAACTACTAATTAAAAAATAAATAAAAAATATAATAATTAATATTTACGTGTTCTCTGTGACTTACAGTCACTGAAATAATATATGTTGTAATATTTTATATGCACCACTACTCATAAAAGTTGCGTTAGAGAAAAGTTGGTGCAACACTTCGAAAAAAAATAAAATTCGACGAGCACTACATCATATAAGGATACAAAATTTACATGGGACATACATATAAATATGTTATGAATTGGAATTATTGTTAGAAGAGAAATTGAATGAAAATATAAATAATTGTCACGTAAATATCTATTTCATACGGCGCACAGTGGCACGAATTGTAATTTTTTTGTTCAAAATTATCTAGAGCACTTCGCAACCGATTGGGATAATTTTTTTTTTAAATACTCGTTATTTAATTTCAAAAAAACGTAAGAGAGCCGAGTTTTGAATTATGCTAATCAAAATTATTGAGCTTAGCCAAAATGTCCATTTTTTATTTAAATCTTAATAAAACACACAAAAACAAATTGTTCTTATCCAATTTACATAAATCGTGTTACTTTGGAGGTTTTTGAGGTCGCTGATTATGAATCTGATATCCAAATTGTCATAAACCAACCTGCAAAATGGCGGCTATAAGATGCTAAAAAATTATGAAAAATGAAATATTTTTTTATAGTTTATGCCGAGAAGTTTTGAATATTTCTGATAAGTATTTTTAAGTTAAAATAGACTAAATTTTAAGTTTCAGGAAGAAATTCAAGATGGCGGATCCAATATGGCGGCAACAAGATGATAAAACTAACTTAAAAATAAATTAAATGCATTAAACTAGATAGGCTAATCCTAAGAACTATTAAAAAATTTAAATAGGAACAAATTTTCTGAAATTTTCAAATATATCCAATATGGCTGCCATACATTAATTATAAATCATAAATATGCGATTTAGTCCTCTATTTATATAAATAATATATTTAATTTTTAAATTATATTTAATATACTATATGTTTAATATAATATAAAAATATAAAGAACTTTATCATTTAAATGTATTTAGGATAATCAACAGTTAAAAAAATAATCAACTCAATAGGAGTATTAATCTTATTTAAACAACACAGATTAAACAGAGAAATTTAAAATTTAAATAATGACAAAATATTTTGCACTAAGTTAGGTTAAAAGTTCATGGTGTAAGACTCTTGCCTTAGGTTATGTTAGATATAGAGTTCTTGGTTTAAGGTTCTATTAGGCTTAGGTTATGTTAGGTTTAATATTCTTGTTTTAAAGTTCTTGGTGTTAGGTGTTTATTATATTATTAGCAGATAAAAAAAATGAATATTAATATGACCTACTTGGGGTTATGTTCAATTAATGGAGGACTGAATCGCATATTTATGACTGATAATTAATTAATTAATGTATGGCAGCCATATTGGATATATTTGAAAATTTCAGAAAATTTGTGCCTTACATTTTTTAATAATTCCTAGGAGTAGCCTTTTTAATTTAATGCGTTTAATTTAATTTTAAGTTAGTTTTATCATCTTATTGCCGCCATCTTGAATTTATTCTTGGAACTTGTACTTATCAGAAATATTCAAAACTTATCGGCATAAACTTTAACGAAAATATTTCATTTTTCATAATTTTTCAGCATTTTATAGCCACCATTGATTCCGCCATCTTGTAGGTTGGTTTATGACAATTTGGATATCAGATTCGTAATCAGCGACTTCAAAAACCCCCCGAGTAACAAGATTTGTGTAAATTGGATTAGAAGAAAATATATTTTTTTAAGTTTAATTAATATTTAAATAAAAAATGGACATTTTGGTTAAGCTCAATAATTTTGATTAGCATAATTCAAAAATCGGCTCGATTACGTTTTTTTGAAATTAAATAACGAGTATTTAAAAAAAAATTATCCCAATCGGTTGCAATGTGCTCTAGATAATTTTGAACGAAAAAATTACAATTCGTGCCACTGTGCGCCATATGAAATAGATATTTACGTGACAATTATTTATATTTTCATTTAATTTCTCTTCTGAGAATAATTCCAATTCATAAAATATTTATATGTGTCCCATGTTAAGTTTGTATCCTTATATGATGTAGTGCTCGTCGAATTTTATTTTGCTTCGAAGTGTTGCACCAACTTTTTTCTAACGCAACTTTTATGAGTAATAGTGTATATAAAGTATTACAACATATATTATTTCAGTGATTGTAAGTCCACAGAGAACACGGAAATATTAATTAATATATTTTTTATTAATTTTTTAATGATGTGCATAATTATTCTAAAAATTCAAAAAAATATAAAATATATTCTTTAACGTTAGGTACCTGAAACCTCCCGTTGGTTTTATCGTCCTAGCTCAATTAGTTTTCGAGATATGTCTCTTTAAACGATAGTCATGCATGCGCTCATTTTTTTTTTTCATATCTCAAGGTCAAAGCGGAGTACGGCGACAAAACACATATAAATCGCGTTCATACATCAAGTCGATATTAAAACATAAGTTTCGATATAGGTTGCCATTTGGGGGCCGACTCGTCATGCTTATCCGGCTAAACCATTTACTTTATTTCCCTAGGGACAGTATGAAAAATAACGACCCGCTACCATGCCAACAATTATTTGGTACATAAAGCATCACTTACGATCGACAAAACAATGGAATTAGAATATACTTACGAGGGAGGTATGACGAAAAAGTCAAATAAGCACCACGTCCGTTTCCATGGGTACGAGACTAAAGTAGTTTATAGAACGAGCCGCCGTCAATTAATACAATAAAATAATAATAACTATTACTTAACTTATATAAAAAATGTGCATGTATCTATAAATAAAAACTTGGGTATAAAAGTATGCAAGAAATTTGTTCATTTGGGACGTAATCTTGACATATATATACCCCTCGAGCTCTAAATTTTATCAAACAAACTTAATAATTTACACAAAAATTACTCGTCCTTCGGTCTCGGGTTTTTAAGGTAAATTATTAAGCTTCGAACATTTTCTAAGCAAAATTTTACAACGAAAAGCTACCCGCATTTATTCGATAAAATTCAGTGCCCTCGGGATATAACCTAGAATTATTTTTCAGAAAATTGGTAGGCATGTAGGAATTAAAATTTTTTCCTTATTAAATAAAATTATTTTCTTGTAAAACCAATTTAAACTAATACAAAAAATGAAGAATATTTTTTTTCATTTGAGAATCCGCTTTAAAGATCAAAATTATTTTTGTTGAGAAAATTGTTTTTGACGGTCCTTATATCAAGTACCTTTGAACCCACTACGACGTAATCTTGTACAAAGGGATGGCTAAAGGTGCTGATTGAGAATGTCTTACTAGTTTTTTTTCTAAAAAAATCGACCACTTCTTTCCATGCTAGAATCGGACGTCTCTGACTAAAATCAAATGTGGTTACTTCTAAAGGTATATATTCACCACCAAAATTTCAAAATATTCGGATATCATATGAACGAGATACGAGGGTGGCTCCATGAAAAGTGGGACACACTGTATATACAAAAACCATCTGCATATTGTAATACATTTTCTTTAATATTCATGTTATGCAAATCGATGATATATATCTATTAAACATAAGAGGACTAGTTCAGAGCCTTGTGGTACAGTTTTTCCCTTCGAGTAAGATGTTATCAAATTTTATTTCACATAATTATAATTTTTCAGTGTATTTTTTTTTTTTCGATTCCGTTTAAAAAGATATATATTTCTACACTTTTAGTGGCCTACTATTTATTTAGCTTCTACACAGTAAGAACATCTGACAATCCGCGAGTCGAATTTTAAACCCCCTCTTTCTTAAGTCGGTTAAACATTAGAATGTAATGTAATATAATTTCGTAGTTGAAGTATCAAGTTCAAAGTTCTTTTACAAAAATTTGCACCAGTTTTCCTTTTGTTTTCATTGTTTGTTGAAAACTACGTAATAATATTATTTTACCTCTTCAAATTACCTGTTTGAATTTGATAAGAGCTATAAATTTCGGTCAAGTTAATGACTTAAATAAATGGGAGTTCCAAGCTGGATTCGTGGTCAGGTAGGATAAAACGCAAAGCATCCAAGCCGATAATCTAATTAACAGATATTTCAGATTAAATGAAAATTTATTTCCAATTTACTATTGATGGTAATGGATTTTAGAAAGTTTATTTCAATTTCTTAATTCGGAATCTGACATGCTTTAACTGATAAATTACATGGTTCCAGTTTCTAAGGATAACTAGAATTATCCCAGTGTTCCATAATAGGATGATTCTTAACTCCAGGCCATGTTTTAGAAGTTGATACGAGGCAGGAGATAAGTTTCATTTTTTTATATGAATAATAACCAATATCTTTGGTATAACTTATAACTTAATGGAAGCCTACTTTTCATTATTAAATTGAAATAACAAATTGTAATTTTATTCAGGAATGAAATGTAATAGAACATATGTTTGGGTGGGCACGGGCGTCTTGAAATTATCACCTATAATACACCTAGAACATTGATAATACCGAGATAATTTTATCATAGAGACTGCTGAAAGCGTTTTGCTTGAAAAAGACACCGAGGCCGTAGGCCGAGGGTTATTACCTTTAAGCAACATGCTTGAAGCATTCTCTATGACAAAATTTTGAGTATTTATCAATGCTCGAGGTGTATAAGATAATTTTTTACTCTCCATACAATTCGTATTTTCTGAACGAACAAAATTCTAATAAATGGAGAGCTGGTGGCCGCGGAGGTACTACGATATTACCTCCGGCTGGAAGTGGTTGGGGGGACCATCAGGAAGTGCCATCTGCAAGGATTTTGCACAAAACCCCTGCAAAGGACACGTCAAACGACTCAAAAATGAAAAAAAATTTGCTCAAAAAATGATCATACCTCCGGCTGAAAATTTGCCAATTACCTGTTTGAAGGTCACAGATAACGTATGTAAATCATCAGACGCCTAGATAGCTGCCAAAGGGTTGTCAGATGCCCTCAAAGTTGTCATTTAAAAAAAAAAAAAAATTTCTTACCTCCGTCTGACGCTTTAACATATTGCAACAGAGACCATTCTAAGCACAAATTAAAATCGTCAGACGAAAATGCCGCTGCGAAGCCCCCCTACAACGTTCACAAAGTTCCAGCCCGCCTGAGAGGTATACTTTTTTTTCGAAAATTTATTTTCGTTACCTCCGTCTGACGTTTTTACATATTATCCTAGAGACAATTTTAAATACGTCTGTAAATCGTCAGACGAAAATACCGCTGCAAAATCCCCCTGAAATATCGCGAAATTCCATTCCGTTCCGACGGAACAAACAGTTTTGAACAATGTTCATAAGTTTGAATCGTCTGGATGTGTAAAATCTTGCAGAAAATGTAATAATGAAGGTGGTGACAATGATGGCAGATGAGCGACGCACGGAAACAGAGGGAAATAAATGTGTGTAGTTTTGCGGAGGCACATGCCCCCTGTTAGTTCCAGCAGGCAAATCTCTGCCGAGCTCGATGTACGTGACCGCACGGTTCGGGCAATTTTAAAACGTAACAAATATCATTGTTATAAAGTTGCCGTCAGACTTCGCAGTGGCATTTTCGTCTGACGATTTTAATTTGTGCTTAGAATGGTCTATATTGCAATATGTTAAAACGTCAGACGGAGGTAAGGAAAAAAAATTTTTGAAAAAAAAATGACAACTTTGAGGGCGTCTGACACCCCTTTGGCAGCGACCTAGGCGTCTGACGATTTACATACGTTATCTGTGACCTTCAAACAGGTAATGTGCAAATTTTCAGCTGAAGGTATGATCATTTTTTGAGCAAAAATTTTTTCATTTTTGAGTCGTCTGACAGGGTCCTTTGCAGGGGTTTTGAGCAAAATCCTTGCAGATGGCACTTCCTGATGGTCCCCCCAACCACTTCTCAAAATTTCAGCCGGAGGTATTATCGTAGTACCTCCGCGGCCGCCAGCTCTTAGTCTATAAAGACATTTTCCACGTATACTTTTTACTTTTAACGGTATTTTTGGGTGTACTTTCCAATACAATTAGATTAATTGAATTGTCTGAAACCTTTGTGACACTTTTTAAATTGATTTTCAATTTGACATTTGTTGAATTTCAATCTGACATTTGAACATATCATTTGTGCCTTGGCTGATAATGTTGTAGAACTCTCCAAAATCGTCCTAAGTTGAAGACATAATCAAAATTCGACTTAGGCAAAAAAATTTCATTTAAAGACATTTTCGGGAGTCTGCAGAGGCGCAGATCAGTCCACAAGGACCGTTTTGGGTTCTATAAGGCGTTGGAAATGACCAGGCGAAAATTCGAAGGAACACCGAATTTTCACTTAGGAAAAATGTTTTTGGTTCAGAATATCAGAGTAGAAGTATATAATGACAAAGATTTATGAATAATAAACTTTTTCAAAGGTACCATAAATTGGACTTTGAAAAATAATATTTTTGGAAGGGCGTCAAAATTTGGCCCAAGAATCGATTTATCGAAAGTACGCCAAAGTTTCACTTGCAGGCTAATTTTTCAAAACTGCGTTGAAATTTGGCTTGAAGATCGATTTTTCAAAAGTACGCCAAAATTTCACCCGCAGATTAACTTTTCAAAAGTACCTTGAAATTTGGCTTGAAAATCAATTTTTCAAAAGTACGCCAAAATTTCACCCGCGGATTAACTTTTCAAAAGTACCTTGAAATTTGGCTTGAAAATCGATTTTTCAAAAGTACGCCAAAATTTCACCCGCAGATTAGTTTTTCAAAAGTACCTTGAAATTTGGCTCGAAAATCGATTTTTCAAAAGTACGCTGAAATTGGTCTTAAAATGGATTTTTCAAAAGTACCACGAAGTCAGTTTAAAAAGTACCACGAAAATATACTTTAAATTATTTTTTATTTTTTATTCCTCAACCAAAGACATTGACCTTTGAGGTACGATCATTGAAAGCACAATTCTAAAGTATGAGCATAAAATTTTAACGATGCACTGCATCCAAAAGGCAAAATAGAAGATTTTGTCAAAGCCGGCGTAGTGCCGATAAGCAAAAATTGATAAAAATCAATGCACATGTACAAGGCCGGTTTCTCGCATGGAAGGAGTTTGGATTGACCCAGCGGCTCGCAATTTGGTCGAGCGCGTTGAGTAGTCCAGACAAAGCGATGGTAGAAAAGCCACTAACGGGGCTTTTCAAATGACAAAGTTATAGAGGAAAACGCCTTGTGCATAAAAATCCAAAAATTCAATTTTGCCTAATAGTCGCTCGAAGGTGAGACGCTGCCAAATCGATATTATTAATCGACTGTGATAAGGGTTAGTAAGTCGTGGACTGATCGAACGCCACTCAACTTATGCAGTAATAAGTCCTCTGAATGTGTTTGAGTACGTGAATCTCCACGATACAAGAACTTTAAAGCTAGGTAGTCTCTAGCGAAACTAAATTCATTTAGTAAAACTTTTTTAAGTTAATTTCAGTCAGCCTTAATTATTCATTTACCCAGAGTCTGAAATGATTCTAAAAGCTCGCATTTTGATTCTGAGAAGGTACGTATGAATCTTTTCTACCTAATCGATCGTTAGCGCGAGCGCTCTCGCTTGTATGGTCTGAAAGTCACTACCTTGATTGGGGAAGGCACGATTCTTTCTTGAGAATTTTGTATAACCAATTCTGTTAAATAAACGGATTCTTTGAACTAATATTTCTTAATTGATCTTGAGGCCTGTTGACGGTCTATAATCCCTGGAACTTTCGTATAGAAAACCGGATGTGTCGAGTTAATTCGCATTAACGTTCGACCTTCTGGTTGTTTTACGGAGGTTCGATAGGGATTTTTTTATGCGTTTTTTGAGAAATATATTCCGTTATTAATGGACCAAAACGCGATTTTCGCGTACCAAAACTAATCCCTCCGCAGAGAAATTCTTCGGTTGGGATTTTTTTATGCAAAAATTCAGGAAATTAAGAGGTGCCTAAACCCCTAACGAGGGAATTCGGGTCCAGAGAGAACGTAGTTTCCGATCTGTGGTAGTGCAGCCTTGGTCCCGCTTTTCGGCTACCGAAGTCATCTTATCTCGAACCCGCCTGGGAGGTAGAAGAACGGGGTAATACGCGACTGGCGCCCCCTGAGAAATAAATTGGTGTCGCGTCATTTTGACGCCCGGTAGTGCGTTCTTCTACATGGCGCCCAACGTGGGGCGTTGTTAGTCAGCAGGGCTTTCTGGAAAGGATATGGATGAATCAACGCCTTTCCAGTTTTACGACGAGCCGACATCTGTGATGGACAACGTCTCTAGAGGGTTAGAGAGGCCGTGCGCGGAGGATGTACTGGGTAGTTCGGGGGTTGGCCCGAGTACCACTGAAGGAGTCATACAGCCCTCCTCAGAACAAGTGTTCGCCCAAATGGCAGCAGGTCTTGCCAAAGCTCTAAGCGAAGCCACGCACGAGCATAAGTATCGGTCGAAGCATCCAAATGCGGAATTTCATGGCTTCGAACACGAAGACCCTGAAACCTTCATTTATCAAATGGAGGAATTTTTCGTCCGAGTACGAATTACGCAGGATAACGACCGACTATATAAAATATCAGAACAGCTCAAAGATGATGCTAAGAAATGGTTCGAACAATATCGAACCCTAATTACCACGTATCCTCTATTCCTCGAGCGGTTCAGAAGCCGTTATGATTCAGGTGAAGTACTCACCGAAGCAGTAGCTAATTTATATGGCAAGAAACAAGATGCCGAGGAAAATACGTCAGTATTTATTTCAAGGAAGGTATGCCTCTTCAAGAGGATCGATCCGTTTAAGCCGGAGGCGATGAAGGCGGCTACCATCTTCAATCAGTTGAGACCTGATATGAAAATGCTCCTAAAGAGTGCCGTCATACTAGATACAAATACACTAGTGACGATGACCGAACAAATGGCCAAAATCATGGATGAGAATAAAGAATTCGAGATTCTGCAAAATGCAAAGAAAAGCAAAGACCGAGAAGCGTCCACCTCTACCGCTTCAGCTCAAGGGAATCAGCAATCGAGCAGTAACTGGAGAACGGAACCCTCCGCATTAGCGAAGCCGTCCTCCAGTTCCTTTGGTGCATCTAGGACACCATTCAATGGATCTCAAAGAAGAGATAATCCGCCAGCACCAAGGGTGCATTTTGCAAATAATATTTCCTCGCTGCCTAGAGGGGATATACCGAGAAGGGGTACTGGAGACGTAAGGAACTCCCGAGTCCCGTATCGCCCTTGCAGATATTGCCCAACGGAGCAGTGGCATTTTCATGCGGAATGCCCAAACAATCCCTATCGTAATATGAATACGGGAAACCAAGCGGGGGTCAGAGGCGATGGCCCAGGCCGAACTGTACCAGCCCCGCCTACCAGGCCCCAGCAGGCTCGAAGCGACCCTCGGGGAAGCTCCGAAGCAAGAAGTTTAAATTAAAAAACTTCGATGACCTTCCTGACCTTAATTACCTGTTTAAGGATCAAGAAGTCAACCTATCTCCCCACCGATTCACTCCATTAGAATCTATCAATCAAACCAACGACGCTTTCCCTCTGCCTCGCATTAAGATTATAATTAATAATCGAGCGGTTAACGCTTTATTGGATACAGGTTCGACAAGGAATATTATCCAACCGAAATTTTTGAACGACATTGATCAACTTATAGCTCCCCAAACTTTTGTTATGGCTTGTGGCGATGGTTTAGTAGAATCCCTCGGGACTACGACCATAAACGTTAATGTACTAGATGTACCCTTTCAGACCACGTTTCAGGTCATTCAAAATTTAAACGAAGAGCTCATTCTGGGAGCCCCCTTTTTATATGCTCACAATGTCGTATTCGATTATCAACGTAAATGTGTCTACGTCGGCACCGAAGAGCGAATAACCGTCTTCTGGAATCAAGCGGCACATCAGGCAAGGAAGCAATGCCGGCTTCCCGAAGAACTGATCATCGAAAACGATAATTTAAAACCTCTATTCGAGGAATTTGCTGAATTGTTCACCGCGGTGCCTACCCAAGCTACCACGGTGACAACAAAACATAAAATAAAAATTAAAGATGACCGCCCGTTCAATATCAAACCCTACCCCATGTCTCCTTCTAAGAAAAAAGTTATGTACGATCAAATTGAAGAGATGCTGAAAGCCGGGGTCATAGAACCGAGTACCGCTCAGTACAGTTCGCCTCCCATTATAATTGAAAGGCCCGGCAAGAAGCCTCGCTTCTGCATTGATTATCGTCACTTAAATGAAGTAACGGAAGACGAAGCATCCGTCTTACCAAAGATATACGAGAGTATAAAGGATCTAGGAAACGCCAACATATTTACGGTGTTGGACCTCAAGAGCGGATATTGGCAAATCCCTCTTGAGGAGTCGTCAAAAAACTATTCTACGTTTACAACATTAGATGGAGCATCTTACCGATTTAACGTGATGCCTTTCGGATTGAAGACCGCTCCATGTACATTCCAAAAATTTATGGCAAGAGACGTATTGACCGGCTACTTGCATCATTTCTGCAAAGTATATCTCGATGATATTATCATCTACAGCGAAAATATAGAACAGCATGTAAACCATCTGAGAGCCGTCTTTGAACGCCTGCGTTTGCATAATTTAAAGGTGTCACCGGAAAAATGTGTGGTAGCCACGTCAAGCATAACCTATCTCGGGCATCAAATAAATGCCAACACCACTCAACCATTAGAAAAACACATATTACAGATACAAAATTATCCGGCCCCTACGACAAGGCGCCAGCTTCAGAGTTTCCTTGGTCTATGTAATTGGGTACGTGAATATATCCCTAATGTTGCAATAATTACAAAGCCCTTGACCCGACTACTCTCGAAAGACTGGCGCTTCAAGTGGAATCCGGAAGCCCAAGAAGCTTTTATTTTACTAAAAGAAGTATTGAATAAACCTCTAGGACTGCACCGGCCAGATTTCAATAAAATGTTCATACTGCAGACGGACGCATCCTTAATAGGATTATCTGCAGTATTATATCAATTGGGGGATAATGACCAGAAGCACATCGTCTCTTATGCTAGTAATACGTTATCTCCGACGGAGAGAAAATACCATATTAATGAATTGGAATGTTTGAGCGTCGTTAATTATATAAGAAAATACAAAATATATTTGGCAGACCGTCCATTTATAGTCAAAACCGACAATCGAGCTTTACTATGGTTAAATAAGCATAAGGACGAGAAAACGAAATTTACTCGTTGGTCATTATTACTTCAGGAATACAGCTTCACCATAGAACATTGTCCCGGCAAGGAAAATATATTGGCTGACTATCTTAGCAGGAATCCTCAAGGCCCAAACGTCGAAGCAGACGACGAAGAGGAGAGAATGTACCCACCAAAATTCTCGTACAAGGAACGAATATCAGTGATTACCACATTGGAATTAAACGATCAGGTCAGAGAAGCGCAAACGCACTCCAGAGATATCCAAGACCAAATTGAACGATGGAATACTCTAGTGCGACAAGCAGATAAAACCGAGGCAGAGGTGAAATTCGTCAATACAAGACAAGTGATAGGCGGCACACTTTGGACGAGAGGCGAAAATGTTATAGAAAAATTATACGTACCAAAACGTATGGTCATGAGAGTAATATCTCATTTTCACGACCGACCGGAAGTAGGTCACCCCGGCCGCGATGAAACTGTTAGAATCATCTCGGGCCGCTATTATTTTAATAATTTGTCGAGACTAGTTAACAAATATTTAAATGAGTGCATTATTTGTAATTCCGTAAAAAGCAGACAGTCACAACCGAAGGCTCCTCTCAGAAGCCATGCTCCATCGCATCCGTTCGAAGTTCTAAGCGTCGATGTAATCGGACCGCTTCAGCGAACCAAAGATGCAGATAACCGATATATATTAATGGTAGAGGATGTATTTAGTAAGTGGGTCGAAGCCAAGGCGTTCACCCAAGTCAGTGGAAAAACAATAGCACAATTTATCGAAGAGGAACTAGTGGCGAGATATGGCGTTCCGAGGGTCATCATTTCCGACCAGGGAGGCCACTTCAATTCCGGCTTTTACGATACGTTCTGTACACGTAACAATATTGAAAGATTCTTCACAGCAGCTTACCACCAACAGGCCAATCCAATAGAAAGGAGGGTGCAAGAAGCTAAGAAGATCTTAAAAACCTTATTATATGGTTCACCCAACGACGAGTGGGATCGACATGTTAGTCAGATGGCATATATCTTGAGAACAAGAAAAAACGCCGCTACGGGGCATACGCCCAGTTTCGTAGTGCTCGGCTATGAATTACCGCAGATTGGTGATTGGAATATGTTCGCTTATAGACAAGAACGTCGTAATCAAGCGGACGTTCCCCGCCTTGAAAGAGTCAAGGAAATTCGTAAAAATCAAACAAATTACCAATGGCGTTACGCGCCCAAAGTGGCGGTAACGCCGGTCGTATATAAAGTGGGAGATATGGTAATGACTAAAAGGATCAGGAAGGATCATACCTTCACACCATCGTGGAGTGGGCCACACAAGGTTTTAAAGAGATTGTCCAATGAAGTTTACCTCATTCACAAGGGGGTAACTTCGACGAGGTTACATGTCGATGCCATCAGGCCGGCACCTAAGGGAGACCCTGATGTTGAATTGGAATTGTCTGAAGAATCAGAAGATAGTCCGGATGAAACTCATCTTAGTGACGACGCTTCCTCATCAGACAATGAGATCGCGCCCAGGTCAGAGCGACGTAGCGATACCACACTAGTTCAAATCAATGTTCCCGCAAGTGCTCAAGATGAGCCGGATGTAATAAGTCGAGATCCCGAAGATGCTCGAGATGAGCCAGATATAGAAGAGTCACCTCTAGATATTTCTGAGGTCGACCACGGCTAATAGCCGTTTTCGCTTTTTTTTTATATTTTTTCTCAAAATTCTAAGTGGCGATTTTGACCTGTATGCGGTCGAATCGAAAATTTAAAGTCTACCCCATGAGCAGACATGGAAAGACGGCGAACCCGACGCAAGAGCGCGATCCGGTAAGCCTAGCTTCTCAAGAGCGAGAGCCGCCAAGTTCGAGTAATGGACGTAGGCATAAGTACGAATCAGTACGAGTTTCGGAAGCTGTTTTTCTTATGCAAGAAGACAACTTCAATTTTAATCATTTTAAGTCAACAAAATTAACGTATACCCCAAATGGAAACTACGAGACGAGTTTCAGAAGCCGTTCTTCGCTCAAGAAGACGCTTCAATTTTTTTTTATATTTTTTTTACAAAGTAGTGATGACCGCACGAGTATCGTAAGCCGATTTAATCTACCTTACGAAGGAGAAACTACGAGACGAGTTTCAGAAGCCGTTCTTCACTCAAGAAGACGCTTCAATTTTTTTTTATACTTTTTTTCACAAAGTAGTGATGACCGCACGAGTATCGTAAGCCGATTCAATCTACCTTACGAAGAACCAATTTCTAACCATTATAAGTTAACAAAATTCATGTTAGAAAAATATTTCATTAAAAACAACACATTGTGTTTGTTAGTCGACGCGTTCCAGTCGACGACTTGCTAAAAAGTCAATCTAGTTGCAGAACTGCATTTTCCATGTGCAAAAATGGAAAGATGACCCAGCCTGTCGCAAGGGCGCGGCATGGTGAAGTCTGGAACTCAAAGGCGAGGACCGTCCAAGCTGCGGCATGGAGATATAGACAGCCTCTTCTAGAAAGGACCGAAGTTAAGTAAGAGCGAGACCAGGGCAAAAAAGCGAGTGCAACGAGTTAGTGAGAGTGGACGCTAATCAAAATTGTGCTACGCTTCGCTTCGCTTCGCACCTCGACGCGGGTGTAATTAAGTTGATAAAAATGTTGTATCAACTTGTCGTATTGTTTAAAAAATGTATTTATTTTAAGTTAGATAGGCGAATCAGCCGTCTGCCCCAATTAAGGCCGTTATTTTTAAAAAACATCTGTACCATAGGTCAGACCGTCAAATGAAGGCATACAGACATACAAGTGAATATGGAAATTAAAGGCAATCGATGAGTAGAAAAGATTCAACCAAAGGAGGGGAGTGTTGTAGAACTCTCCAAAATCGTCCTAAGTTGAAGACATAATCAAAATTCGACTTAGGCAAAAAAATTTCATTTAAAGACATTTTCGGGAGTCTGCAGAGGCGCAGATCAGTCCACAAGGACCGTTTTGGGTTCTATAAGGCGTTGGAAATGACCAGGCGAAAATTCGAAGGAACACCGAATTTTCACTTAGGAAAAATGTTTTTGGTTCAGAATATCAGAGTAGAAGTATATAATGACAAAGATTTATGAATAATAAACTTTTTCAAAGGTACCATAAATTGGACTTTGAAAAATAATATTTTTGGAAGGGCGTCAAAATTTGGCCCAAGAATCGATTTATCGAAAGTACGCCAAAGTTTCACTTGCAGGCTAATTTTTCAAAACTGCGTTGAAATTTGGCTTGAAGATCGATTTTTCAAAAGTACGCCAAAATTTCACCCGCAGATTAACTTTTCAAAAGTACCTTGAAATTTGGCTTGAAAATCAATTTTTCAAAAGTACGCCAAAATTTCACCCGCGGATTAACTTTTCAAAAGTACCTTGAAATTTGGCTTGAAAATCGATTTTTCAAAAGTACGCCAAAATTTCACCCGCAGATTAGTTTTTCAAAAGTACCTTGAAATTTGGCTCGAAAATCGATTTTTCAAAAGTACGCTGAAATTGGTCTTAAAATGGATTTTTCAAAAGTACCACGAAGTCAGTTTAAAAAGTACCACGAAAATATACTTTAAATTATTTTTTATTTTTTATTCCTCAACCAAAGACATTGACCTTTGAGGTACGATCATTGAAAGCACAATTCTAAAGTATGAGCATAAAATTTTAACGATGCACTGCATCCAAAAGGCAAAATAGAAGATTTTGTCAAAGCCGGCGTAGTGCCGATAAGCAAAAATTGATAAAAATCAATGCACATGTACAAGGCCGGTTTCTCGCATGGAAGGAGTTTGGATTGACCCAGCGGCTCGCAATTTGGTCGAGCGCGTTGAGTAGTCCAGACAAAGCGATGGTAGAAAAGCCACTAACGGGGCTTTTCAAATGACAAAGTTATAGAGGAAAACGCCTTGTGCATAAAAATCCAAAAATTCAATTTTGCCTAATAGTCGCTCGAAGGTGAGACGCTGCCAAATCGATATTATTAATCGACTGTGATAAGGGTTAGTAAGTCGTGGACTGATCGAACGCCACTCAACTTATGCAGTAATAAGTCCTCTGAATGTGTTTGAGTACGTGAATCTCCACGATACAAGAACTTTAAAGCTAGGTAGTCTCTAGCGAAACTAAATTCATTTAGTAAAACTTTTTTAAGTTAATTTCAGTCAGCCTTAATTATTCATTTACCCAGAGTCTGAAATGATTCTAAAAGCTCGCATTTTGATTCTGAGAAGGTACGTATGAATCTTTTCTACCTAATCGATCGTTAGCGCGAGCGCTCTCGCTTGTATGGTCTGAAAGTCACTACCTTGATTGGGGAAGGCACGATTCTTTCTTGAGAATTTTGTATAACCAATTCTGTTAAATAAACGGATTCTTTGAACTAATATTTCTTAATTGATCTTGAGGCCTGTTGACGGTCTATAATCCCTGGAACTTTCGTATAGAAAACCGGATGTGTCGAGTTAATTCGCATTAACGTTCGACCTTCTGGTTGTTTTACGGAGGTTCGATAGGGATTTTTTTATGCGTTTTTTGAGAAATATATTCCGTTATTAATGGACCAAAACGCGATTTTCGCGTACCAAAACTAATCCCTCCGCAGAGAAATTCTTCGGTTGGGATTTTTTTATGCAAAAATTCAGGAAATTAAGAGGTGCCTAAACCCCTAACGAGGGAATTCGGGTCCAGAGAGAACGTAGTTTCCGATCTGTGGTAGTGCAGCCTTGGTCCCGCTTTTCGGCTACCGAAGTCATCTTATCTCGAACCCGCCTGGGAGGTAGAAGAACGGGGTAATACGCGACTGGCGCCCCCTGAGAAATAAATTGGTGTCGCGTCATTTTGACGCCCGGTAGTGCGTTCTTCTACAATAACACCACATGTATGCATGTTATCTTGCGTCTTTGGTCTTATAGACCCAGTCGAAATAATTTCATATGCAGTTGAATTGATTTTCTTCTGTTACAACATCCTACCGGAAATTTTATTGTTGATTCTTATGTATTATGACGTCCTGATTACGAAAAAAATATTTGCGCCCAAAAATTCCCTGTGCGTCAAAAGTTATATGCACTTTTTTTCGCGCTTTCACGGATTTTCAACTTATCTGTTCAATATATCTTGTACTAGTAATAGAATGGAAATTTTAAAAATACTGGCTTATTGAAAATAAAATTCTTAAAAAATATAGACCTGTCCGATTGTATTGGTCAATCCGCCATCTTGGAAAAAATATAGAACACCAAGAATAGCCGAAAAAATCAAAATTCAAAATTAAAATATTTTTTCTACAAGGAGTAATTTCACCAAAGTTGTCAAAAATAAAACTCATGGTCAAATATAATAGTGGAAGTAACGGATTTTTCCTAAAAAGTGCAAAATTGTGCTAAAGTTATGAATTATTATCCCCCCCCCCGTTTTCAAGTGAAAAAACTTTTTAGTCACGCGCACCCCCTGAAACAGCCAAAAACTACCCCTTCTTGCTTATTTCTCATATAACAGCTTGGCATTGACTATTTTTGCAGGAATTCTTTATTTTTTCATGGGGATATAACAGATGGTGAATGGCGATGTCAGGTAGTAGACTGCAACCGCCCTTGGGGTTGAAATCTACCCTGTCAGAGGGTGTAAAATTGCTTCTTTTTTTTTGTTAAAGACGTTTACTCCCCGTTTTCGAGGACGTTGATCAAGAAAAAAATGGTTATATGCTGTTCGACCCTTCCTTCACCCTTAACTGTCGGAAACCACCCCTTTCATGATAATAATAATAATGGTAATGACTTGCCTGATATTAGGGACTCGTTCTATCATTTTATTTGTTTTTGCCTGCCGCCTTTACTGTTTTTTGGGTAAATCACGTGTCCTCAAGGTATCCGTAGTCAGAGGATGAAGACGACGAACCAAGCATAGAAACACACGAATCCGATAATAGTTATGACAGTGCTGTAAACTTCCTAAATTTTATATCCGAAGTGTATATTTCCGATTATGAATCGGAAACGGACAATGCGTGCGATGAAGGAGGCAATAGCATTAAATGTAGTGTTCATTTCGAGGAATATGAATCATGTAATTCTCTTTGTAAGCGCCCTATCCCGCACCCTATATCCCGCTTTAAGGAACATGAATTTCAAATCCTTACGAGGATGGGTTCATTTTTGATATAGATTAAAATGGACAAATGTTGACTATGAAAACACTCCCACTCAATATACAAATTAGAAAAAAAAACACCCCCTGGGACCAACCCCCCGAGGTTGTCACAATACACTCTTACCATTGTCCTTGATCAGCATCCTCGAAAACGGGGAGTAAACGTCTTTAACAAAAAAAACAGATGCAATTTTACACCTCTTGACAAGGTAGATTTCACCCACAAGGCGATTGCGGTCTACTACCTGGCATCACCTTTCACCACCTGTTATATCCCCATGAAAAAATAAAGAATCCCTGCAAAAATAGTCGATGACAAGCTGTTATATGAGAAATAAGCAAGAAGGGGTGGTTTTTGGCCGTTTCAGGGGGTGCGCATGACTAAAAACTTTTTTCACCCTTTTATTCGTGTTCAGCATTCTCGAAAACGGGAGAGAAGGGGGACAGGTTCCATAACTTTGCACAATTTTGCATATTTTCCGACTCCTTACTTCCACTATAATGCACCATATGTCAAATAGAACGGTCAAAGATGGTGCACGAAATATAATTTTTAATTCTTCGTCAATTACACAGGTCAACATTTAGTTTAATAAAATACACGGACTCTACCTAGGCATCCAGGGATTTTCGGGGTCGTTGAGTCCGATGCCGAGGTCGGTTAAGCTTTATCACGTCAGGTTCAAGGTCATTTGAAGGTCTAACTAAGAAAAGGTGGTTGAAAAAATCTAAGAAAATTCATACATAGATTTTTGGAGTCGCTGAGTCCAGATCCGGTATTCGTTTACCCTTAAAAGGCATCCGGAGATCATTTCAAGGTTAATTTGAGAAAAACAGAGAGGAACCTGTCAAAAAATCTGAAAAAATTTATATATAGGTTTTTTGAGTCGCTGAGTCTGCATCCGATGCCGGTTGACCTCTACCCCGTAAGTTTCAAGGTCATTTGAAGGTCAAAGTAAGAAATTCACACAGGTTTTTCGGGTCGCTGAGTCCGAATCCGGTGTTCGCTTACCCTTAAAAGGCATCCGGAGGTTATTTCAAGCCGGCATTCGTCCGCCAGCTTTAGCTGCACATGAAGATTTTTCGGCTATCTCAGTGCAAATATATTTAACTCAATGAATCACCTACTTATTTTTTTCTGTGAAAGTTGATGAGCTTATATTCACCACATAAATCCTGTGGAACGCAAAGGCTGGCCTTTAGGTATAGTAGTTGCAGAAGCAGAGCGAACATGTAAGTAGAGAGTACCTTGAGTATTCGATAGATGGCGCATGCCCACCGCAATTGAGTTGGGTCAGAAGAGGAATATAAGTTCGGCGCGAATCACGGGCGTTGGATTCACTCACGGAGCTCAATCATGTCAGGTCATGTCATGGTTTTTTAAGTCAGACAAACTGACAAGGAGCCAGACAGACTGTCAGATAGAAACATTTAGTCAGACAGGAAGATAGACAAAATGACCGACAGAAAGACAGGTAGAAAGGCAGGATGTCAGATACATGGACAGAGAGAAAATGCAGGCGGACGATAAATACAGACTAACAAGCAAACAATCAGGTGTGCAAGTAAAAAGGCAGACAGATAAACAGACAATAAGTAGGCAGGTGAGCATTCGTATAAATTTTTTACAATTTTTTTTCTTACTTTAACTTTCAAACGATCTTGAACATGAGGTGATAGAGGTCAACCGACTGAGCGACCTCAAAAACCTATGTGTGAATTTTTTCAGATTTTTTCAACCACCTTTTCTTAGTTTGATCTACAAATGACCTTGAATCTGACGTGATAGAGCTTAATCGACTTTGGCATCGGAATCAGCGACCCCAAAAACCCCTGGGTACCTGGGTTGAGTCCGGTGTATTTTTTCAAACTAAATGTTGACCTATGTTATCAAGGAAGTCATTGACGTGACTTTTTCCGATTATACGTTATTTTATGTACTTTTAGGCTATAGAGTTCACTTTTTTTTTATTTTCAAAAAAGTGCATTTTTACAATTTTCAAATATGTATTTTCATCGAAACAAAATAAAATATACTATATTATTTTCATTACTGTCATATACCATAGTTTCACTGCATTACTTATCGATAGCAGATTAATCAAAGGTAGAAGAAGCATTGGCACAATTATTTGCTTTACAATAGACACATAGAATAGAACATTATATATTTAGTTTTCTACAGGTACGATAATTATTTTTACAGACATTCTTACATTTACAAGAAATATCACTTAGTAGATTTTTAGGAAAAGCATTACTTTCACTCATAACATCAGGCATTAAGCCGTCCTCAGCTTTAAGCCACCTGAATTGTAACGAATTTTTCTCAGAGCCTGGACCATTTCTGGAATTTGAAATAAACTCTTAAACAGTGTTTTTTTTATTACTTCTTCAGTAGGTGGAATTGCAAATAATTCTATTTTCATTATAATGTTTGTCAATTATTTTATTAATCTTTGGTTTGTAAAAATAGATTTTTTTATGATGATTCCATGCTAGTTGAGTCATTATAACCAAGAGGTCAACATATTCAGTAACTATTATAACTTGTCTTCGGTTTTCAAATTAATAGCAGTTTTAACGAATGTAGTACGTTAAAGTCATTATCTCTTAACTCTTTGCGCAATAATTTTATAAAGCTGTCCTTATTTTTACTATTAGCTGGAAATTTTTTTTTGACTAACCGATGATTTCATAATGTCACTTGTGTTTGAAATATCTACGAAAACATTTGTTTTTCTAGACGACGAATGCGCTCATTATTCTTAGTGCTATTTTGTTCATCGGCATACCTATCAAAAATAATACTACTCTAGTCTTGACTCCTTAATCATCTATTCATATATTATTATTATTATTACCATGCATATGCTTAATACATTCCCTTTTCAAATTAATGAAGTTTCATTTTGTATTAAAATTTTTAAAGTGATTCGAGACTTTCTATAGTATATTTAATTTTGTTTCGATGAAAATTGGGGGAAAAAAAGGAGGTTTTTGGGCGTGAAGAAGAAAATACATTTTTGAAAATTGTAAAAACGCACTTTCTTTTGGAAATCAAAAAAAAAATTAACTCTATCCCCTACAAGTATAAAATAACGTACAATCGAAAAAAAAGTGACGTACAACGCCTCCAAGATAACTGCCGAAGATTTAAAAAATTTATTTCGCCCGTTCTATTTGACATTAGGGGGGGGGTTCTGAATTGGTGCATTATATTTGATCATAAATGAGTTTTATTTTTGCCAACTTTGGTGAAATTACTCCTTCTTATAGAAAAGATATTCTATTTTAATTTTTTCGGCTATCCTCGATGTTTTCTATTTTTTTCCAAGATGACGGTTTGACCAATACATATCGGAGAAGTCTATATATTTTAAGAATTTTAATTCAAATAAACCAGTATTTTTAAAATTCCCATTCGATTACTAGTACAAGAGATATTAAGCAAATAACTTGAAAATCCATCAAAGTGCGTCAAAAAATGCATATAACTTTTGACGAACAAGGAATTTTTGTGCGAAAATATTTTTCCGTAATCAGGACATCATATTAAATAAGAATTAGCAATAAAATTTCAGGTGTAATTAAATTAAATCAATTCGACTGTACTATAAGTCTACTTTACGCTCAAAAAATTTGAGCCTAACGATACGAGACACCTTGTATGTATAGTGAAGACGTACCTAGTGAATCTTTCTCGTGCTTACTGCATAAAATATTTTCTAAAGATTAAACCCTGAGTATATAATAACTCAGAAGTACGATATTTAACTAGAAACTTAGTAATTTAGTTAAGAATATTTTCGTTAAACTACCTATATTTATTATCCACACTGCAGTAGCCTGCTACAGAGATTAATAGGTACAGAGCTCAACAATGCAACTATATCCATCCGGAAACCTAGCAGGAAACAAATGTTCATTTGAAGAAAGAACGCTACAGTAGAAAATTATGAAGTACATATTTTAGAGTCTAACTCAAGCCACAAATATTTAGCATAAAAAAATAGGCACCCGAGAAGGGTTCTTACTTATCTTAATTCTTTTATTTTCACGCTAAAAAGATATTTTATCAATAAAGCTCGCGAGATGAGCTTGAATAAAGAAAAGAAGGTAGTAGTCAGACGATTTATTCAAATATATAAAATTTCTAGAAAAAAAGGGCAAGTAAAGCATAAATTAAAATTGATTTTAATGAAACTGAGATTTTCTCAGGTCTGTTTTAAAACATCGAGATTTGATTTTCCTTTAATGAGGATTTATATTAGCTTTCTAAAGAACGGGATAAAAATAAAATTGCTTGGAAAGTTTGAAAACACCCTTTTGTTGAATTGCCTATTATCGCCCATTGATTTTTGTCGCCGTTAAAGTCAGTTGTAGTTTTATGTCGGACTCTTATAGCGATTGTATATTTTCAATGAAGCGAACGTACAGAAAAATAGGAAAAATATCAGACACAAATTCTTGGTTGTAATGTTGGACTGTAGCTAGAAGACTGGGATATCTACTTTAAAAGCAGAGTGAGTACTAGAGCAAATAAAGCTAAAAATTCGTATATCTCACTTAAAGTGGGCACAAGCCCAAAGAATATAAATTTTTTAGATAATCGAACTTTCTTTGTTATTTATTATACGGCAAGCCGCATTTTATAATCATTTTGCCGGGTTCTAGATGTTGATGGGTAGCTCACAACGATTTTTTTTAACCCTCAATATTCGAGAAATCATGTTAGGGATTTTTTTACTCAACGACTGACGTCATAGCATTAAATATTTCGAAACGGCTTTTTACCAAATTTCATTTAAATACATCAAGGGGCATTTATTTTATTACAGTTGGAATTAGCGCCATTTAATTTTCTAATAAAAACCTAAGTCAATCTTGGAAAAAATGGATTATGAAAGAAAATAGTATATTGTGTATTTAGGTGTGAAAGCCATACATTCCCGGACAACGATGCAAATTGTTGGCCAAGGCGCTAGCCGAGGTCAACAAGCATCGAAGTTCGGGAATGTGCTTTCACACCGAAGTACACATACTATTTTTTCTGAAATCACAACCAATATTATTATAAATTAAAGAATTTGTATTAATGCATAATATTTCTTCATTACAATCTAACTGCTTACTAATAAATGCAATTTTAATGTGAGTTGTTTTGTCTGCGTGTATTTATTTACTGTCTAAAAATATACATAAGAAACCGTACGGGAATGTTACTTTCCCGGCCTAGGCCGGGAAAGTAACATTCCCATACGGTTTTGTTGATCATTGTTTGGCAACGGATCTTTTTCGGTCTGTTTTCTGATAGTTTCTTAGCAACGGACTAAAATACTAGAATTGTGCATTTCTCGATCTGATTTCAGAAAAAATGCTTTATTTTGAATAAGAAGTGAGGAAGTTATTATTTTTACATGCATTTTTACGAAAAACCCCTATATGTTTATACCTAAGAAAACGAATCAGTTTTCAAAAGGGTTTTTCATAAATATGCATAAGAAAACAATAACTTTTGTCATTTGTTCTTATTCAGTATAAAAATTTTTTTCTTTAACACGTTGTTCTTTCTAAAGCTTACTTAGCTTTTTACTAGAAAATTAAATGCTACTTACATCTCACAATAAAATAAATGCTCTTTGACGCATTTTTTTTTTAAACTTTCTAATTAAAACGCCAGATTTTCAATAAAAATATGATTCCACAAATTTTGGGGTTAAAATATCTTAAAAAAGTTTTATAGCAAAATTGATATATCCCCTAATTTACATAAAGTTCGTTTAAAGCCGAGAGATACACCGTATATTGCAGTTTCCATACTTTCTAAATATTCGTATTTTTTTCAGATTAATTCAAAACCTTGGTAACATTTTGCTCTATAATTTAATAAAACATGGTATATAAATAATGACAGTTTATATGCCCCCGGTCTTCACTCTGTATAATGAATGTGGCTCAATTTCAACAGGAAGTATTAAACTATGATACTATATGTTACAAATGTTAAATACTAATTTTAAGTCTAACAAAGATGTTCGTGTTTACGTGCGTCTACACACATGCACACATATACAAGTGTGTAGCGTACTTACCTACATATTAAAAAACTCTGTTATTATTGAGAATATAAAAAAAAACAGAATACAAGAGAATGACAAAATTATATTTTTATCTACTGTTAATTGTTATTGTTAAATATATTTTTCTTTAAAAGTTGAAATTTTAAATTTATTTTATGGAATAATCTCCATACGTGTATACACTAGACCAACTCAAAAAAAAAAAAAATCTTGTCATATTTTATGTCTCACCCTGTAAAAATGTTCCTTTTTATGTAAAAGAAAAAAATGCTCTTTTGATTAAAAAAAAAAATGAATTTTAAAATTTGCTATCACGCTTTAAAGTACGCTATTTCAATAATTTTGAGTTATTTACAAAAATTAGGCTGCGGGCTTCATCTAATAAATGTTTTTTAGTGCCAAAGTGGTTTTTCACTTTAAATATTATATAAATAATTGAAAATTATCGAGTAAAATTTTTTTGTAAGAAACCCGATAAAAAAAATCTACTTTAAAATGTTAAAAAATGGACAAAAGGAAAATCTCATATAAATCTGCTTTAAGCCTGCCGAAAATACTTTTTCAATATGTTCCAAAACATATCTAAACCAAAATTTACTATAATTACTTGCAAGCGAGCACAAACTAGAGTGCGAAAATTAAAGTTTTTAGGGTGTATTTCACAATTTTACTAATAAAAGCACCAAAAATATATCATTAAAATTGTAAATAACTAATGAAGTTACTTAAATAATATTTTTTTTCCTGGAAAATTATATTAAATATAGAAAATGTTGTTTTTTGATGCCCCGGGTTTTTAAGGATAGGCTTGAATTTGTTTAACTTATTCACTATTGTAAATAATTATTATTAATAATAATTTTTTAATTTATTATATATATTTTTTGTTTTTGTACATTTCTTTGTTTCTGCACTTTGTGTTATCAGTAAAGCTTGTTTTTGTTCTTCATCTATTGTAATAACATTATTAAATCGAGAAGTCAACGCAATTTGACATTCAGCAGAATCACTGACAACTTTAAGATTTATGCATAAGTACATTTTTTCCATACACATAAAGATGGCCTGAATTCCATAGATCTGGATTTTTCTTTAAAGAGTCAACGTTTATATTTGTAGTTTTAAAAAAATTTAAACTTTTCTTTGATATAAAATCGGATAAACAAATACACGAATCATTTTTTTTTTTGGATCTACAAAACCTCACATTACTTTGCGGCACCCGTAAACTTTCTTTTTTTTAACTTTTGTATCATTTTTATTTTTATTTCATGAGTCACTTTATCATCAAAAAATGCAAGACTTACGGGTTCCTCCGATACCAGAGGTGAATTTATTTAATAAAAATGGAGACAATTTTTTATTTATTTTTTCATATTCATATAAATATTCTAATAAGCTCATGACGAGGACAAGAAATATTATTATTATTAAATAAATTCACCAATCACTTCTGTTATCTTTCGGAGGAACTCGTGTGCCTTGCATTTTTTGATGATAAAGTGACTCATGAAATAAAAATAAAAATGATACAAAATTCAAAAAAAGAAAATTTACGGGAGCCGCAACGTAATGTTAGAGGTTTTGTAGATCCAAAAAAAATGAATCGGGTATTTGTTTATCTATGGAATTCAGGCCATCATTATGTGTGTGGAAAAAATGTATGCATAAATTTGAAAGTTGTCAATGATTCCGCTGAATGTCAAATTGCGTTGACTTCTCGATTTAATAATGTTATTACAATAGATGAAGAACAAAAACAAGCTTTACTGATAACACAAAGTGCAGAAACAAAGAAATGTACAAAAACAAAAAAAAATATATAATAAATTAAAAAATTATTATTAATAATAATTATTTACAATGGTGAATAAGTTAAACAAATTCAAGCCTATCCTTAAAAACCCGGGGCATCAAAAAACAATATTTTCTATATTTAATATAATTTTCCAGGAAAAAAAAATATTATTTAAGTAACTTCATTAGTTATTTACAATTTTAATGATATATTTTTGGTGCTTTTATTAGCAAAATTGTGAAATACACCCTGAAAACTTTAATTTTCGCACTCTAGTTTCTGCTCGCTTGCAAGTAATTATAGTAAATTTTGGTTTAGATATGTTTTGGAACATATTGAAAAAGTATTTTCGGCAGGCCTAAAGCAGATTTATATGAGATTTTCCTTTTGTCCATTTTTTAATAGTTTAAAGTAGTTTTTTTTTGTCGGGTTTCTTACAAAAAAATTTTACTCGATAATTTTCAATTATTTATATAATATTTAAAGTGAAAAACCACTTTGGCAGCCTAATTTTTGTAGATAACGCAAAATGATTGAAATATCGTACTTTAGAGCGTGGTAGCACATTTTAAAATTCATTTTTTTTTTAATCAAAAGAGCATTTCTTCTTTTACATAAAAAGGAACATTTTTGCAGGGTGAGACATAAAATATGACAAGATTTTTTTTTTTGGGTTGGTCTAGTATACACACACATATATACCGGGTGTCAACCAGATTACTTTCCTGCAGCCATTTCTTTATTTTTTAACGAATCGAATTCAAACTGGACACGTGTCATATCTTACCAAAATGACACTTTTTTGTCCATTTGTTAAGTTTTTGCGATTTTCGGTTGCACCGAAAGTGGCTTTTACTTTTGATTTTTAAATGAGACATTGTATGTTTTTGTGTTTTTGAAATCTAAATGTTATTCTGCATATGACTGTGCTAATTTCATGACACTTTCCGTCATTTTGAATTTATTGCAGCCATATTTAATTTCTCAGTCTAGTGTGCCGCGAACCACCAGAAATTGTTCAAATATTCATAGATAACACAGCCACACACAAGAAAAAATTGTTTCTGTTCTGGGGGTCTGACCATGTTTACGACATATTTTTGGGATCGCTGAAACCGAATCCGAGGTTTATTTAACCCCATCAGGATTTTGCCATAACCTCAATTAAGCTATTAAATGCATATAACCCTAAGAATGAAGTTGTAATCTGAAAACCCAAGCTCTTAAACCCCATAACCACATAACCCACTCATGACCTCATAATCCACTTAAGCCCATAACCCCGAGAAAGAAGTCGTAATCTGAAATTGACTTCACAGCCACACAAAAAAAAAAGTGGTCTTGCCTGCGGACCATCAGACCAGTGTATTCTTATGTATTTGGAGCCGCTGAAACCCAATCCGAAGTCAGAATTGTCAAATTGGTTCGTTTTTCACCCCTAACCCCAGGAAAACACTCCCTCAAAAAGTGGTGTGGCCTGCGGACCGTACCAGTTTATGATCATGTATTTGGACACTCTGAAACCGAATCCGAAGTCAGAATTGTCAGAATCACTCGTTTTTCACCAACCCCAAAAAACACCCCCAAACCAAAAAAATAGTTATCTGGCCTACGGACCAGATCAGTGTATCCTTATGTATTTGGTCCCGATGAAAGCGAATCCGAAAGAATTGTCAGATTGGCTTGTTTTTCACCTCTAACCCCAAAAAAACAACCCCAAAACAAAAAAAGTGGTCTGTCCGGCGGACCAGACCAGTGTGTCCTCCTTATGTATTTGAACCCTCTGAAACCGAATCCGAAGTCGGAATTGTCAGATTCGCTCGTTTTTCACCCCCACCTCAAAAAACACCCCTAAAACATAAAAAATGTGGTCTGAACTATGGACCAGATCAGTGTATCCTTATGTATTTGGAACCGCTGAAACCGAATCCGAAGTCACAATTGTCAGATTGGCTCGTTTTTCACCCCCAACCCCCAAGAAATGATCTATCCGGCGGACCATATCAGTGTTTCCATATCTATTTCGTAAGAATACACTGGTCTAGTCCGCCGGACAGACCATTTTTTTGTTTTTGGAGTTGTTTTTTTGGGGGTTAGAGGTGAAAAACGAGTGAATCTGACAATCCTGACTTCGGATTTGGTTTCAGAGGGTCCAAATACATAAGCATAAACTGGTATGGTCCGCAGGCCAGACCACTATTTGGGGGGGGGGTGTTTTCTTGGTGTGGGGGGGGGTGAAAAATGAACCAATCTGACAATTCTGACATCGGATTCGGTTTCAGCGAGTCCAAATACATAAGGATACACTGGTCTGATCCGCAGGTCAGACCGCTTTTTTTTGTGTGGCTGTGAAATCAATTTCAGATTACAACTTCCTTCTTAAGGTTACGCATGGGATTAAGTGGGTTATGAGGTTACGGGGTTAAGTGGGTTATTGCGTTATGGGGTTTAAGAGCTTGGGTTTTCAGATTACAAATTCATTCTTTGGGTTATATGCGTTTAATAGCTTAAATTATGGGTTTATTGAGGTTATGACAAAATCCTGATGTGATGGGGTTAAATAAACCTCAGATTCGGATTCAACGACCCCAAAAACATATGTAAACATAGTCAGACCCCCAGATCAGAAACAAAATTTTTTTTTGTGTGTAATAACAGGGAGGCATATCAAGTGATTCCGAACAACTTTTATTAACAAAATTTTTGTCTATCTCTAAGCCTACTATGATTTCTCGAAAATTGCTATTTTCTTTTTATCGCAGTAGGTCGGCGTTTTAGATCTAGGCGGCATTTATGTGTTGAATAAAGTCGTCTTATGGAGTTGTATGGCTGATAAAAATTTGATATAAATTCGGTCACAAATAAAAAATATACAGGGGTGTCTTCACGAGAAGTGAAACAAAAAAATTTTTTTTTAAATATTCCGATTTTTACAAAATTTTACAGGGGGCATATCAAGTGATTCCGAACAACTTTTATTAACAAAATTTTTGTCTATCTCTAAGCCTACTATGATTTCTCGAAAATTGCTATTTTTTTTTATATCAGTAGGCAGGCTTTTTAGATCTAGGCGGCATTTGTGTGTTGAGTCAAGTCGTCTTATGGAGTTGTATGGCTGATAAAAATTTGAAATGAATTCGGCCACAAATAAAAAAGATACAGGGGTGTCTTCATGAGAAGTGAAACACACTGTATACACAGACATTTCTTATTCTATATTTGTGTCGGTGTGTTATGAAAGGAGATGCTGTATTTTTTTTAAGGAAGTTTATTGAAAATTTTTGGCTTATACAATATACCCATATCATTAAATAGGTAAAATAAGAATAATAATGTACTAAGTTATTAATAAACCTTAAACACATATCAGACATTACACTATAAACATATAATTATGTTTTTGCCAAATTTTAGAAATAGTAATTTAATTTTCAAACTTACAGCTGGGAAAGCCTGCAAATTAACATCACTCCCCAATTACACAACCGCACTAAACACTATGCAAAGCACAAAAAAACACTACTAAAAATATATTGGTAACAGTAATTCTTAAGAGTAAAATAAGTAATAGCAGGTTATCCAAATCAAAATGTTCTGAACGATAACAAATCTATACAACATTAAATCAGTAGAGCCAAACCAGCGTTTTTGTATCCCTAGTTTTTATTATATTTTATTATTCTATTTGTATGTCTTTATACTTTTTAATGGCAAATTAAAATAAATTGCATAATCATTTGATATTTCAATAATTGTATAGAAAGTAATTAAATTATAAATGAAAATAAATAAATAATTATTATTTGCTGTTAACAGGGCGTTTCATGTTTTAATATTAAGATTTTTAACATAATAAAATAAAATAATTTTAAGCTGAAAAGGTTTTATAAACTAATACTCTTATATTTCGTAAGTAAGCTACAGTCGTTAAAAAAGGCAAAAAAGAAAGTGGTTTTCAGAAGTCATTGCTTCATTATGTAGTTAAGGATCAGTAGGGTTAGGGGGAGAGAGGAAGTCAGTACTATTAATAAGAAAAAGTAACCCTAATAGTACACGATGTCCCCCGGACGTTTTATGTCCATTTAATGTACTGACGTCCATGGACCTAAATTGGACGTCTTCGGGACGTCTACCATCGGATTTACTTTGAAATTGTACGGAATGTACGTCCTCTGAATCTCCATTTTATGTACGGGAAGTATGTACATTTTATGTCCATATAGAGACAGGAGATGGACGTTCATTTCGTGTCCGTTGATTTAAATATTATATTTTTGTAATAAATGATAATATCTCCATACCGCTTTCTCTCCAACACGTTTTCGAGATATTTATATCACACTGAACGTCCAACATATGTGCCGCAACGAATGTGCCCTGGATGGCCAGCTTATGTTCAGCAAGTACGCACATTTTAGGTCCCTATAGGGACAGCAGCAGGACATCTAATTAATATAAAAACAAAAAAACGTTAACAAAACTGGTTTTTCAATTTTACAATGGTTTTGTTCATATTTGACCGTTATTTCTGTAAAATATGTTGTTTACTTTTTACAGTAATTTTTATAATTTGTCATTAAAAATTTAATTTTAACCTTATTTTTGTAAATTATTAATGATATTATTTGATACTAAATATTTATTAAACATTCAAATACTTTCTACATTTTGAAAAGCTATAATAGTCTAAGACCTACTTTTAACCGTACAACATTTAAATAAGTACTAGTATACAAGTTTAGTGGCTGAGTGAGTTAAAGCGTTGACAATATTTCACATAACATTACACACTTTTAACTGTCCACGACATTTTCCTGGCGTCAGGAAGACTACCAAGGTGGAATTGGCTCAAACGGTTTTTTTCGTTGAGTTTTGTTTTCCCGTGCCAGCATTCAAAATGTTTAAGTGTTCGCGTGTGCGTGAAATCGATAGTTTTTCAGTTTTAATTATTTTTAAGTACCCTTATTTTTAATTATCTACTACGTTGCACGATATTGTTAAAGGACCCCGCACAAAAGTATAGGAAAAGGCCTTTCGGTTAAATTTTTGGAATTTTTGGGTAAAAGTTCTCCTGGTTATACCGGACAAAAGTTCTCATGGGCACAATGCTCAAAATTCAATAGTTCGGCTGATAGTAGCCTTTGAAATCTAAAAATATAAAGCTCTTATGTAGTCCTTTGAAATAAAGCTTTGACCCCCAAAATTTCTGTAACTGAACCGCAAGATATTTACTCCCCCATTTTCGAGGGTACACGATGATGACAATGTTTCCGACCTAAACTTCATTCACTACCCTTAAACCGGAAAATCCACCTCTTTTTCGGTGCTAGGCTTGTGAGGTTTGTCGGATCGGGTTTTTTGTCAACTCGAATACAATAACTCTATATTGACCACGGGTGACCTAACCCACCCCGGGGGGGTTCAAACTACTTACACCCACAATAACGATATGCCACGAATACATGGAAAATTAGCTAGAAAATGGTATATATTGAAGGCGGGAATCACAATGGTGACGATATTTCTTGATCTACCTTTCACTCACCACCCTTAAATCGAAAAAACCACCTCTTTTTAACGATTTTCCGGTGCTAGGCTTGCAAAGGTTTATCGTATTGCTTTTTTCGTCAATTCGAATAAAATAAGTAAAAACTGACCACAGGTGACCTAACCCAAATGTAACATGCGGGAAACTTCTTTATTTTTCGAAATAGATACCAAGTGTATCGAGAAGTAACGAAGATAGAAGACGGACGTAACTTTTTTATTTGAAACTTTTTTTTCTAGAATTAGCAGTTTTTGAGAAAAGTGCAAATGAGTGATTATTGGCCAGGTACTGCAATTAATTGCTATTAGATTTTCCACACGTTTGCAGTACCTAGCCAACAATCACTTATTTGCAATTTTCTCGAAAACTGCCAATTCTAGAAAAAAAAGTTTCAAATAAAACAGTTACGTCCATCTTTTATCTTCGTTACTTCTCGATACACTTGGTATCTATTTCGAAAGATAAAAATGTTTCCCGCATGTTGCATTTGAGAATGCAAATTTTCGACATAGCCTTAGAAAAAAATAATGCTTTCTACACTTATTAAAATTTGACCTACATATTAACACATTATGTTAACAAATATATAGTGATAACATGATAAAAATTTGAGAGTAATCCATCGTGCCGTTTTTGAGTTCGAGCGAGTTAAGCGGAAACATAATTGTTATATATATCCAATACACAAAAACTAGAGAAATTCTCCGCGAAAACTCGTGACGGTGTTGAATAATTATTTATAATAAGTTTAATGTTTGATGGAGGATAGACTGATAAAATATTAAGATGGAAAATATATTTATATATCCGAATGTTAAGCTCCGAAGTCCCTATCCCTTTCCCTTTATTCCCGCAAACGCATTATGCCCCCTCCCACCTGTCCTATTGCTTGGATTGCGATAATTTTTTTTTTTTAAATCAAAGATTAAAAAGATCTCTCTTACCTGTAAAACAATTTCTCTTCTGAGCCCTTTCCTTCATACTCAAAAACGCATTTTTAAAAAAATGCAAAAGGTTTTTCCGCTTCCACAAGTTTGTTTATTTGAAAAAAAATTAAAAAATTATTCAGACAAATATTAGGCGTAATAACGAATAAATTCCATTTTGGTTTTTGAAAATCACACGACAGGGAAAAAGTTCGAGGTGGTTGAATAATTTTCATTTCCCTACCTCCCTCCCCTCCCCTAATTGGCCCACCACCCCAATCCTCCGGCTCCATAAACTCTTATCTATTTCACCTACCTCAAAAAAATAACTTCTTTTTTCGTAAAAAAATTAAGGAATTACTTTTTTGTGTATTAGTGTTAGGGCAAAAAAACGAGTATTTTCAAAAAAAAAATTCACGAAAAGATACCGTCCGATTTGAAAAAAAATTGACAAGATTATGCGCTTCCGCAGGCTCTTCAATTTTTTATTTTACTTTTTTTTCGTCAGGTCAATAATAACAAAGTTATCGTGGAAAAACGTGTTTTTGTGAATTTTAAATGCGAATTCCTCCGCCACCCCGTGTGATTAAGCTGAACTAAGTTGATAACATGATAAAAGAGAACGCGTGTAACCAAATTGTCAAAAAAAATTTAAAAAAAAAGTTGGTTTCATTTCAAAACCAGATCCGCTCCGCTATTCCACTTCTTATAGAAAATACTCATAGGGCAAATTTTAAATTAATTCTTAAAAATTCTTTTAATTCCTCCAATATACAGTGTGTCCCATCTTAAGTGAACACACCTTTTTTTATCCGACAGATCGATTTCAAATTTTTCTTAGATATGAAACTTTTCAAGGCGCATTTTTATTATATTTTAAATTGTCACACCAACACACTGTATCTACTCACAAGTGCGTTAGAGATAGAATAAAATTTCATAAAAAAAGTTGTTCGGAATCAGAAAATACACCTAGACACCGAATAGTATCCATAATCCGAATTTTTATCACTTTCAAAACTTTTGCTATAATCTAGAAATTTGCTTTTTAAATTGTACAGAGACTTTAACAAATATTGCCTTGTAGCCTTTCTCAACTAAACCACCATCAATAGCGATACATTTCTCAATGCGTTTTTCCTTATTCCTTGCTACTCGTCGTAATTCTTGAACGTTAATTTCTTGGCAAGCTTGACCAACTCTATCACAAAGCTCTTGCCTACTTCGGAGCCTCCTTTTGTAAACTTTATTTTTAATAGTGCCCCAAAAATAAAAATCAAGCTGAATAACATCCGGAGATCTAAGAGACCACTAGATTAAAAGGCTATTTCGCCCTATCCATTTTTGGGTAAATACTGTTACCTGTTAACACCTCTTTTGTAAACACCCTGTATCGTGGATCCGGAAATTGTTACACCAGGTAACATTAAGGACTATAATTCATTACTTTAGTCACTTGATCACTTTACTATCTTTTTGATCTTACTCAACTTGCTATCAGAACTAAACTGTCCACTCTGTGCTTCTCCATGCCTTTATATACCCAAGGTAGTTCGCTTCTGGATTATTCCACCAGACGTCACCACGTTCCTCGACGTTTCTCGTTGTTCCTAGACCACGACACCGCGCGCGCCATCTCTAGGAGAACAACCAAACTACTACTACTACTACTACTATTTACTGTCTTAATTTTGAACTTAGAGGGAACTCTCATAGATGGGGTAGGGAAAATCATCAATTACCTCCATTAATATATTTAAAAAGTGTAGCAGACTTACCGCATTTAAAGTGTGGTAGAAAAAGAAAGGGCCCATTATCTTTTCACCTACAATTCCGCACCACATGTTCACATTTTACGAGTACTGCTGCTTACAGTTGATTACCCATTGCGGATTTTCTATGGTCCAATACCTTGCTTCATCAGGGAACATATTTCTTTTCAAAATCAATAGGAAATTGTCTTGAGCTTAGAAACAGCATTCCAGCCTTCTGATATGATCACCTTCCTCCAAGGTGTGTAAAAATTTGCTTCAATTTGTATCGACGAAGACACCTTCAAATTTTGTTGCTAATCAGATTCAAAGAACAATGTTAAAATGTGCCGTTTTTTGCCCCCAGAGACCCCATTAAATTCTACAGACACAGATACAAAAACCCATTAAATTCTACAGATCTTGAGCCACTGAACTCGGCTATCTTATGTAAAAATGTTAAAAACTTCAGGAACATTATGAAATTAAAGTTTAAACTGCTAGTTTGAAAAAAAAAAAATCTTTTTGAGTCGGACATTTTTTTGAAGTATATTTATAGAAATTTAATCACCGCCTTTAAGTTTTGGGATCAGCGGAATCAAATCTAAAATCAAATTGACGATTTTAATACTTGGCAGTCGTGAACTGGCTGTCAAATCATCACTAAGTATTAAAATTAAATTAAATTACAAATTTTAAAAAAACCGACACAAAAATATCGACTAAATAACTAATATGAAAAAAATAAATTAACACAACTTTAAAGATTATGAAATAATTTTGATTCCATATACGAACTCTTATGATTTATTTAAATCCAGCTTACATTTTCTTTATGTCCTCGAGATTAGCTTTCTTACACGCATGAGCTGCTGTTTTGAATATTATCATTTAGTAGTTCGTCTTTACAGCAGCCTCCGACATATTCATGCGTATAAGGAAGCAAATCTCGAGGACATAAAGAAAATGTAAGCTGGATTTAAATAAATCATAAGAGTTCGTATATGGAATCAAAATTATTTCACAATTTTTAAAGTTGTGTTAAATTATTTTTTTATATTAGTTATTTAGTCGATATTTTTGTGTCGGGTTTTTTTTTAAATTTGTAATTTAATTGTATTTTATACTTTTTAAACTAAACATATACATACAACATAGCGTATTATTATATCACGAGTCCCATCAGAACCTTTAAGCCGACGCGGTCCAATTTTGTATTCTACTAGTCGCACACGATATACTACAAGACCGGTTCTGTTATAAATATATTTATCTGTTATATTTAATTTTAATAAAAACTGCATCAAAATCGGATCTCCCGTTGAAGAAATATAAAGCCACAGACAGACAAACAAACATACAAACATAAGAGTCAAACTTATAACACCCCCCCTTTTTGGGTCGGGGGTTAAAAAATTGAAAATTTTCAAAAACTCCCGATCAATGTATCTAATCGTACCAGTTTCATATGACATGGCGAATTCGAGATGGCGACCAAACATCAAAATCTAATATGGCCTAAAACCTTCTCGACAAAATACTCTGTCAAATAAATAAAAAGTGCATTAAAATCGGATCACCCGTTAAAGATATATGAAGCCACAGACAGACAGACAAACATACAAATATACGCATCAAGGTCTTTTTGGGTCGAGGTTAAAAATGAACTAACTTCAAACTTTTGGTTGTTTTTTGGTGGTGCGTTAATTTCTTGGAGAAGTGTATATTCATTGCGTCGTTCCTATCCGATATAAAACTTATAGTTTAAATCGAATCATTCACCATTTCTTAGAATACCACGTATGAGCGAATACACTATACGATCAAATTATAGTGTTAAAACTAAAAAATTTTGTCGGCCTTCTTGGGGCGTCCGCCATATTGAATTTAGTGTGACGTCATTTTATTTTCGTATTCTTCTCAGCAAACCCTTCCATTTGATACCCGTATCATGGGGGTGCATAAAAAATAACTGGTCCGCCATATTGGATTTGGAATGACGTCACTTAACTAACCATGCATTGTCATCCAAACTAAACGTGTATGCAATATTTCAGCTCAATCGGTTGGGGATAACTGTTTTAAAATTCAGTTGCGTTCGCCATATTGAATTTAGTGTGACGTTATTTTATTTTCGTATTCTTCTCAGCAAACCCAATCATTTGATACCCATATCATGGGGGTGCATAAAAAATAACTGGTCCGCCATCTTTAGGAGTCCGCCATATTGGATTTGGAATGACGTCACTTAGCTAACCATGCATTGTCATTTAAACTAAACGTGTATGAAAAATTTCAGCTCAATCGGTTGGGGATAACTATTTTAAAATTCAGTTGCAAGATTTGACTCATAAGAACAAGGCAAGTTAAATAAAAGCTTGTAATCAAGATGGCGACCAAACATCAAAACCTAATATTTCAAAAACTTTCTCGACCAAATACTCTTTCAAATAAAAAAAAGGGCATCAAATTCGGATCACCCGTTGAAGAGATATGAAGCCACAGACAGACAGACATACAAACATATGCGTCAAACTTATACACTCTTTTTTGGTCGGGGGTTAATATTGTACTGAATATTTTATGCTTTTATTTTACATTTATATATTATATTTATATATTATCTTCATTCATACTTTTACATAATTTACTTATATTTTTTTAATATTTAATTTTGACTTCCAGATAGATTTCTTGCAAATGTCTTAACGCCAATAAATATCCTTTCTAGTCTATTCAGTTCTTGAAAAATTCCATAGCTGTCGAATAATACCCGAAATATCAAGGTGTGTTCACTTGAATGGGACACACTGTAAAATGTTCGAAATCAAATAAAATTTAAATTCACTAAACAAAAAGAATATACGCTCGACGTTTGTTATTTCGTTTGAAAAAAAAATTCGTGCACCCAGTGTTCTTCGCGCGATTGAGACGAATCTTTCAACACCTATTTTCCAAAATTAGTTTATTCTTTTAGGCCTCTACAAGTAAACATATTCGCATACGTACATACATATATACATGCAGACACGGGAAACACATTACTTTCCCTTGGGTAGTGTGGGCGTATAGAAGGCTACAGACCTGGGAAGGACATCACAACTTTTCCTTTTTATTTCCTACAAATGTCTCACGTATAATCTCGATGTAGTTTTTACTGTCTCCAAGATAATTCATGTTAAATATTACATATTTTCATATCTCAAATAATTTGTCAAAATAAATACCAGCGGCTTAAAAATAAACTATTTAACTATTTATTTATAGCTTACTCCTACTAGGAATAAAAAATATATGATTGTAAACCTGTAGATTAATATAAAAAAATATCGACTAGTAAATCTTTGGTCTGCCCTTTAGTTTCTAGACTTTTTTTTGAGCAAATTTCACGCTTACTTAATGTTAATGTTAAATAATCGTCTGCGGTGAACTAATGGAGTAAGTGCATTCCCTAGTTGTTTTTCTTTTTACTAATGAAAGAGAGGTACGACGAACTTTGGAAATGTAAGTAAATTAAGTCATTTGTCAATTTAAGAGCAAGATGTTGACTTTTTTGATGAGTAGTAAATGTTAGTATGATAGAAAAACTTACTCCAGTATACAGGATACGTGAAATAGTCTGGCAAATATTCAGCTGTTCAGGAGAAGCAATTGTGAAACATCTTTAAATAGATATATAACCAGAGTAAACATGAAAATGTTTCTTTCTTTAGGCAAAAACAAGGAACAGTGTAAAAATTGCTCACTGATCATATTACAAATGAGGTACATTTAAATGTTGATGTTATTTTATTAATAATATAAAAATAGTCCATCACATGCCTTAACTTGCATTTTGAAAATACCTTATACAGGGTGAGACACATTTTTTTAAAAGACGTGGCACTAGAAAGCAAATACTGAATTGGCGGCAACTTATCTAGAAAGCAAGAGACAATTACGTATCTAAATACCTTTGTTTCGTAGACTACCGTAAGGCTTTTGACAATGTGAAATGGGACAAACTATGGGCTGTACTCTTGGAGATGGGGATACCCAAATACCTGGTCTTTATTATTTACCGAATGTATAAAGAAGACATAGAAAACGTATTGAAAAGTATGACAATATATATGACTAATATAGAATCAAAATCAAAAATAGAAAATTCCAGGAATACAACTTCTATTTCTCGGGTTAGTTTTTAAAAATTCACCCTGTAACATTTTTTCGAATTCTGATACCAAATTACGAAACTACATACAAAAATGTGTGTGAAACTATAACTATTTGTTGTTTTTGTAACCACACAGCAATACTTCAATAAACGCAATATTAAAAACAATAAACTAACAAAATTTAAAATTCTGCAAATATATTTCAAACGGAAACCCTTGTGTCCTCAAGTTAATTATCGCTTTTCTAATACCCAAATGAATATTGCTGTTTTTAAAAATATACCACAAAAATAAAACATTTTTTATTTTTTATTACAATTTTAATATGATCATTATGATATTAGAACATTTGAACCTCCCTACCCATATGAATGGGCAGTTGCCGCAACTCGCTCTAAATAAAAAATTGAGATAACCATAAACACACCTCATATAGCAGACAACCTCCAAATCCAAAGCCTAGGCTGTCAGGAACGGGACAGCAGAAAGAAAGAAACGCAAATCTACCGGCGCGGTAATCAGTTGACTAAAGCATATTGTGTGGCATATATGCTGGTCTACTATCTATTTCGATCTCCTGACATTGACAATTCCGGTGGTGTGAATGTATATCTGCGGTTTTTCAAATGTGCAACCCCCTTCCGGGCAGCCCTTGCTCTGGACTTGGGAGTTGTCTACTATATGTGGTGTGTTTACGTTTATTAGTTCATACCCAACGACATTATCAATGCCAATGCTGGGGTTCGAACCCATTACACAGTAGACATTGTGGCCAGCACATTAGCTACACAATATGCTTTAGCCGTCTGAGCCACCGAGCCGGATAAGACTAAGTCTTTAAGTTAAGTCCACAAGAAAATTAAAAAAATGTTCTTATTAATGTGCGTATGTCTGTTTGTGTATATGTATGTATGTGGAAACGATCGCGCTGAAACCAGCGAACCAATTTTGTTGTAGTTTGGTATAAAGGCAATATTTTACCGTACATTAGCAGAAATTTTCGTGTAAATCGGATAACATTTAGCAACCCTCTGGCATATAAACTAACTTATGCTATCTTATTATACTCTTCGCAGATACGAAAATGAAGAGTATACATTGCATTTGATCAGCACATTTCTAAAATCGGAAATATCACTCGTAGACAAAAAAATTTCATATCATTATGTTAGGGAACTAATTCTGAACGTCTTCCAAAATTCTCTTCTGTTTTAAGCACGATAGCTTAAGAAAGAAAAGTCCGATTGTATTGAAGTTGGACAGTAAATTAGTGTTAGCCAGAGGAAGAACCGTATTATTTTTTAACAAAATCGATCAGTAAATAAGAAAGTTATTAATTATTTAAAATAACTTTTTTTTGATTTTTATGTTTTTGTAATTGAATGGAAATCTTGTGAAATGATATTTTGAATGATTTTAATGGCTATTTATATTTTGATAATATACATCGCTTATAATGTAAAAACATACATTTTTTCACATGGCAGTTGGTGGTGTAGTTCTCACGTTTTTGGGACCCGGGTTCGAAACCCACGTAGGTTTTGGATGTACATTATTTTTTACTTTATTTTATACTGAGTGTTTCACCAACTAAGTTCGTATGATAAAATTAAATATGTCTAAAACTAACATTTACAAACAAAATACTGCGAAGAGTATCCTATGTAATCTGTAACAGTTATATAAAAAGTCCAGTGAATTGACGAAGAGTATAATGCTTCCTCTCGTTTCAACATAATATCCATTATCTATTGTACCATTCGAAAGTAGACTTCTGATGTCATCAACAATTACACTTCACTCTTATCCGAGTCTTACGACGGTAATAGTTAAGTGTAAGCACGGAGGTCAGTATAAAATGTTTTCATTCAAATAAAAGAATGTGTAGTTTTGCTATCCATAAAAATGAGATTACAATAGGAGTACAATAAGTAGATCCTAATTTATTCTATACTTAAGTAAAAGTTGATTCAAATCGGAAACAAAATAAACAAGCTAAAAACGAAAGTACTGGTACTCTTCGCCAATTTACTGAGCTTTTTATATAATTGTTACACATTCTATAGGATAATCTTCGCAGCTTTCTTCTAAATAATGTTAGTTTTGGACATCTTAAATTTTGTGATACCATCTTTGTTGTGAAAAAAATTATATGAAAAAAAAAAATGAAAAATAAATATCCAACCTGTGTGGGATTCGAACACGAATCACAAAAATTAAGAGAATATATTTTTTTAAAATAAATAATTAATAACGTTTTTATTTATCGATCGATTTTCTTCAAAAACAATAGGGTTCTTTCTCTAGCTAACACTAACTTACTTTCCAAATTTCAATACAATCGGACTTTTCTTTCTTAAGTTATCGTGCTTACAAGAAACGTGAAGGACGGACGGACAGACGGACATTTTGAAAGCTGTTCAGAATTCGTTCACTAACACAATGATACGAAAATTTTTTCTCTAGGAGGGATATTTACGTTTTTAGAAATGTGCCGATCAAATACAATATACTCTTCGTTTTTGCGAAAGTGAATCGTACTGTATATTTAAGGAAATGTATAGATTTCGACAAAATATTACGTTAGTAGATACGTCGAGTGTTTTAAAATAAAAATTGTTTTGTGACTGTGATTTACTAGTAGACCGCGGTAAACCGTTTTGACAGAAACATTTCACATACATAATTTACTTATTTATTAATTATCAATTTTAGCTGGTGGATATCTCGGAAGCTATAAGACATAGGAAGAAAATGAATATAGATATTCTTACTTATAAGCGAAGAATCGAAAAAAGGGACATTTCCACCCCCCTCGCCCTGAAGCAGCAGGGCTAGGGGCGGGGACTTTTAGTATCCCCTAACTACATCCAACACTTTCCTCTAAATTCTGCCCCCCTCCATGTCCTCTACAACTCATTCGTTGACTGGACTATACTCATTTTACTGGAGAACACGTTGATATGATATCATCTGGGGGTATTGTAGTACATTCAATTTCCTGTTAAATAAGGCAGTACTATCTTTCCAAGCATGGATGCCTGTTCAAAATTTTGTGGTGTTACTAACGAAAGGTATTCTCTCTATTGTATTTAAAAGACGAACGAAATTAACATAAATTTCATAGAAAAGGGCCTAGTTTCAGTAAATATGACCTAAACCTTTATATCGTCTAGCCAAACTCTAAACGGCTCATGAGGTCTCTTACTTAGCGGTTTCTGATCATCTCGTTATATCATCATATCGAAAAATAGTACACTAATTTGATTTACTATAATGCTAATCAAATGATCCTCACAGGGATTTTATCGACACCTCTCAAATTTAAAATATTTAATGTAAATTCAACAGTATTAAATATACAATACTGTCTTGCTTGTTACACATTTTACATTGAATATAAAATGTTTCATTTCTATGGTTACAAAATTCACTAACTTAATGATAAAAAGATGCAAAGGTGATGCAAACTTTTTTATATACACTGTGTTTCACCTAATACTACACAGACAAATAACTTCAAAACCAAAGATATATTTGAAATCAGCAAAGAGGGTTATAAACTGACACACTATTCAAGGCATAAATAAAGTCGTTGTTGCAGTTTTGGCGCAAAACACAGATGAATAATTAGTCGATGGAAGGAACTTTGAAATTGCTATAATTGTATGATATTATTGATTCTAAATTTTTTCTCGTTTAATTCAGTATTTAACTTAATGTATAGAAAATATTATTTAGGTATTAAGCAAATTACAACTCGGACACTCTTTTGTTTAATATGAAATTACCTACTTTTTGTATATTTTAAAGCAAAAAAAATGTATTAAAAATACTTAAATCATTTATTTAAATCCACACTTTTTTATTTAATATAAAATTATCTACTTTCTGTATATTGGTACCCTAATCTGATCATGCTGATATACTAGTTAGGTAAATACTTTAAAACACTTATTATTGAAGAACCAGTATTAGCAAGAAGAGTAGTTATTTTGATTCGTTTTCCGATAATAAGTGTTTTAAAGTGTAGTATATTAACGTGACCAGATTAAGGTACCAATATACAGAAAGTAGATAATTTCATATTAAATAAAAAAGTGTGAATGACTAAATTTGAATAAGTGATTTAAGTATTTTCAATAAATTTTGTCTTGCTTTAAAATGCTAGGTATCCTATCAGGTAATTCAATACTCTATAGTGTTAGCTAGAAGAGTAGTTATTCTGATTGGTTCTTCAAATGAGTGTTTTAAAGTGTTTACCTGATAAGTATATTAGCGTGACCAGATTGAAGCACCAATATACAGAAAGTAGGTAACTTCATGTTAAATAAAACAGTGTGTGAGTTGTGATTTGCTTAATACCTAAATAATATTTTCTAAAGACGATGAAAGCAAATAAATAAAAAATAATTCATTTAACTTAATAGTAAATAATCGAGCTACTTTGTGTTAGCAATCTATAAATACCACTTACAAACATGATGAGTATACAAAAATTGAATAGTTACTATTTTCTAAATAAAAAATGATTTTTTTATTCAAATGTTAGAGCCCAGAAAGGTTTGTGAAAAGTGACTAACATAAAATATGTGTTTTTATATGCCATACTGGGAACGAGAAAAAACACGTGATCTAAAAGGATAACATCGTTTTAATCTGAATTCAACATATATGAACCAATAACTTGGATACTAAACGCCTGAAATTTCGTATATCTAAACAGCTGTTTGCGTTATATAACAGGATTTGTCCGTTTCGAAATGTACATCACATAATTTCCTTTAATAGTAACGTAGCATTATAAAACTGGCAAATATGGAATAAAGTATATATGATAATAAATTGGAACAGAGGAAAGCATTATGATACTGTAGTTTCCTATATTTATTAAATTTTCCTGTACCAGGAAAAAATAATAAGCAGCTTAAACATGGCTCTCCTGTTCCTATTAATTTAATTTAGTTTAATGAACCATTGAATATTAAATTGGAATCTAAATATTTTCAGTACACAAATACGACTTAATGCGGAAGAAATATAATATTTTCAGAAGTATTAAAATCATTATTTAGTTCTGAGAACAGGGAATAAAAGGGATGAAAAGGAAAATTTTAATTGTATTTAAATTAGAAAGAGCTGAAATTTAATTAATTAGGACCCTCCTATTACGTTAAAAAGAAATACTTTTAGAAAATTCTGTAGTCTATCCACTGAGATGAAACAATGAATGTAATAAAGTATTTAAAACAGTAGTAGGCTTCTGGAATTAGTTTACTTAAATTATAAAATTTGCGACGAACTGATTCCAAAGGTGAATGAAATTATTCAAACAGAAGGGATACGTAGCTGCTAGAGAAATAGTATAATTTAGTTGGGAATCTACATTCTCAAAAGACGTTTCTAAAATTTCAAACCCACCTCTCGAACGTATAATTTTGGAAAAATGTGTACATTATCTGTAAGTAAGCCTATTCCGTGAAATCACTGTAGAGAAATTTTCGGTTAAAATTATTCGCGAAATCAGTATAGGAAGACCCCTGAAACATCAGTAGATACTTATAGTGAGCTGATATGTTAAAATATTGACTTCGGCTCAGATGACGTGTTAAAGTTGATCTGCTTGTTTTGCAAGATAGAGTATCGTTTAGAGAGTGAAAAATAACTTATCGCCAATTTTGACAATCGCGAGGTATTTACGAAATTCAATTATATTATTTCCGTGCTAGTGGTAGGTGAACAATTCAGTGCTATAAAAGAAAATTTTTCAATAAAACTTGCATTTTGTGAATTTAATTATTTGCATGGTTGAACTACTGAGTCTCCATATAGTACAGTAAGTAAAGCTTTTAAATCCCAGCCCGTGATGAATTTCCAAATTCTTTTTTCAACATGCTTCATAAAGTATGTACATAAGAATCTATATTGTCATTTTTCCTATTTTTTGGTTGGGGGTGATTGCCACTCCTTCTTGGGGGTGCAAAAAAAATACACATAATCTGATAGAGAATCAAATTATAAGAAAGAAATGTCTTATATACTTTTTTGCTAAAGAGATATTTCGAAGTGAATATTGCAATTTTCATCCCCTAAAATCAGTATTCCTAGACGTCTTTTTTAAATTACTTGAAAAATGTGGACTTTGATAAAAAAATGCAAGGGTACAAAATTAAAACTTTTACGAAAACAAATCGAATGTTTTTTTCTTTTTTCTCCGATGTTTAGTTTTGGAAATATGGAAATTTCAAAATGGCGCCGAAACGTTCAGAAAAAACATACGACGTTATAATCTAAAATTACTTAAAATCTACAACTATGAGAAAAATTTTTATTCTTGTAAAAATTAAAGGTATTAAAATTTTCATCCAATTGAGACATTACGTCCTTTTATAATGAAAACTAAAAAAGTTACAAACAAAAAAGTAGCGCATTTAGAAATTTAAGTGCCATTTTTTTTTAGTCTTATTGCTCTAATACTTTATCAATTCAATTTTTTAATCCTTCTAGATATTGCGAGGGGGCAACCGCTGGCGAAATCTTGTACACCTAATACCAATTCTAAAAAAATATCCTTTGTTTCCCCTTTAATTCCTTGTAATTCCCCTAATTCCTCAAATACGTTTATTTCCTCCTAATACCTTAATATTTTCTAGATTATCTCGGGAACGGTGCACTTTTTGATAAAAATACCTATATACAAAATTGTTCCTTATAAAATTCTCTATTAAAAATGTCTACACTTTTTCCCAAAATTAATAGCACCGTGGGAAATAAGGCGCACACATAAGGGTTGGTTCCGGTCAAAACAATAAATTGTAATCTTTACTATAATCTACTTTAAAGTTCAATACTTAACGCTAAAGCAGTCCGCCTAAAATTAAAATAAATTCCTCTCACCCCTATAAAATAACGCAATTTTTGATGAAGGGAGAATATTTTATACCGGGTCGCTCGGCCGATAGGGACAATGTTGTAACTTTTGAATGGGCGAATGGATTTTTTTCAAATTTGGTGTAGTAGTATGGGATATAATTTCCAATTATTATATAATAATAATAATAATAATAATAATAATAATAATAATAACACGTCTTTATTATTTTTCATATAACATGACAATTAATTATACAATTCATAATAAAATAAAACATGAAAAATAAATGGCGAAGTTAAGCGGTCACAATCCACAAGAAATCATGCACGCTTTTCTTACACTTAACCACAAAATAATTTACAGTAATTTAAACATAATTGCAAACAAAAAAAAAATAGATAATGCTGAATGAACGAGTGATTTACATATTTCTATTATATACATATTTTTTTATTAATTTTCCATACAAAGGGCTATAACAATCCTGTACATTGACGTTCGAACAAGTGTGTCTTATATATCTTTTTAAACCTAGTGATTCTGTTCTCTTTTAGCTGATTAGTCAAACCATTATACGTTTTACCAATAACTAAATGATCTCTTGAACAATTCAGTACGATGCTGTGGTGGAGTTAGAAGACCCTTAAATCGAATATTCAATGTATGTACATCAGTGCGAAATTTAATTTTTTGATAGAGGTATATGGGAGTCTTATTTAATATAATTTCATGAAACAGACAGACTGTGTGATGCAACCTTCTGTTATACATATTAAGCCATTTTATCTCTTTGAGTTTGTGAGAAATTCTCTGATTTCGATATATTCCATAAATGAGTCTGAGACAAGAATTTTGTAATTTCTGTATTTTCCTTGCATACAAAGTAGTTATGCAAGGGCCATATAAACAGTCTGCATAATTTAAAACAGATAAAACCAGAGTTTCACAAAGAAGAACTTTTATTTTATGTGGGAGGTAATGACGATTACCATATATTAATTTTAAAACAGAATAACCTTTTTGTAACATTTTATTTACATGGTCCTCAAATCTTAAATCACAGTCTAATATAACTCCTAGACTTTTTGCCTTGTCTACTTTTTCCAAAGAATCGTCACCGATTTTAATATTTATTTGATCTTTAATATTGTTTCGTTGGTTTTTAGGACCAAAAATGATAATATTAGATTTAACGGGATTAATGACAAGACAATGATCATTTGCAGTTTTTACAAAATTTTGAAGATCTTCATTGACAAATGTACAGGCGATATTAGCATATAATGTAAAGAACCAAAATGGCCGACTTCCGGTTTCGATTTTAACCGAAAGTGGGTTTAAAATACCCGGTTTTTGCGTAAAATCCCGCACATTGGCAACCATGAACAGTAACAGCGTTTACAGCAAGCTCTAAAATAATGCAGTGACCTTGGGTCGTCTGAGATGTAGTGGGAGAAATTGAAATTTTTTACATTGTGGTGGTGTATAGATATTTATACTTTTTTCGCGTAGAGACAGTTTTAATTTTAGGAAAAAAGTTTAGAGAAGTTTTTATAGAGAACTTTATAAGGAATAATTCTGTATATAGGGTTTTTTATGAAAAAATGCACCGTTCCAGAAATAATCTAGAAAACCTCAAAATGGGGGTGGAAACGACGTCCTCTAGGGGATGAAGCACGCAATTTTTGAAATTTTATGAATTTTGTCCCATATATTACAATTTTAACTGTTATATTACTGAAGTATTACAAGACATCGTGAAAAATTTTAATAATGAAAAAGCTGGTTATGGAGAAATTGTAGACGTAGGAGAGCGTTTTGTTCTAGCTTTATACAACTCTACCTCCGCAAAAAAAGTCTAGATGTATACATATTCATGACTTTTAACAAACTTGTGGGTAAAGCGAACAATACTGTAATATTACCAAAACTACCAACAACTTCTGCTGCTGCTCGGCAACAATTATATCGCGTTTTTTACCAAATTCAAACATGGAAATACGTTGCGCTAAAGGCTACTGATTGGGGATGGAAAAAGTTGGCGGTATATTAACCCGAAATATGACAACAATAGAACCGGCTCCCGAATCTGTTATAACACTAATTTCTTGTTCTTGCAAATTAAGGTGCGAAAACAGGTGCAGTTTCAGAAGAGCAGGCTTACATTGCTCCACAATGTGTTACCATTACCACGGACAAGCATGCATGAATGTTGAATCTATGGAAGACGATGAAGATTAATTAACGTAGGTAACCTTTTGGTAATTAGTGGATTCGGCCTACAGGGGACACCACACGCCAAGTACTTTACCTCTAGGGTGGCGTGGAAACAAGTACAATATACAATATTCTCGTTTTTTTAAAAATCGCGTTATCTTATAGAGGTGAGAGGGTGGAAGTGATATATTTATTATAATTTTAGGTGGAGTTCAGTAGCTACTGCTTTAGCGTTAAGCATTGAACTTTAAAGTAGATTATAATAAAGATTACAATTGATTGTGTTGACCGGAACCAACCCTTATGTGTGCGCCTTATTTCCCACGGTACTATTAATTTTAGGAAAAAAGTGTAGAAACGTTTTTTATAGAGAATTTTATAAGGAATAATTGATCAAAAAGTGCTTCGTTCCCTAGATAATCTAGAAAACCTCAAAATGAGGGTGGAAACGGCGTCCTAGGGGATGAAGCACACTATTTAGGGGTGGAAACTTTTCGGTTTAGTAATTCTTGTGCTATCCTTAACATGTCTACCAATTTTCAAAACTTTATGAATTTTGTCCGATATAAATCTTTATATTACTGAATTAGAAGTCCATGGTATCATCGGTAGTTTTATTAAATTAAATATTTTTTCTTTACTAGATATTTTTAGCGCTAATCTCTACGCTGATGTTTTCACAACACTGACGTCCTTTATATAAGAATTGGTATGTAATTCTTCAAGATAAACATTCCATTTCAATATTTTTACCCTCTGATTCCCTCCTAATACCTTTTAGTTCCTCTTAATTTCCTTCTAATACCTCGTAATAATATTTCTTTCCTCCAAATTCCCCTGTAGTTCCCTTAATACCTAATAATTCTTTCCGAAATACCTTCAATTCCTTCCTAATTCCTTCGATTTGTACAATATTTCCCCTCAGCGGTTGCCCCCTCGAGATATTGTTAATGCATATTATTATTACCATGCTCAAATTTTTTAGAATTTTTAAAATAATTATTTTTCATTCTTTCCTACCCATTTTCAATAATGAAAATTATCATAATTTTTTTTGAAAAATCGGATTTTTGGAAATTGCTCAGAAAATATTTATTTATAAAAAATTGTAAGAGTGCAAAAATGAAGCTTATAAAAAAACGAATAGTTTGTGTTTTTTTATTTTCCTACGACAAACTGCTCCAGAGATATAAAGGTTTAAAAATGGTGCTTAAGCGCATACGCAAGAAAATTATGTATTTAAAATTGAAATAGCTCAAAAACTATGATTTAAGAATGAAATGGAGTTTATAAAAAAACGAAGAATTTGGGTTTTTATTTTTTTTCCTACGACAAACTGTTCCAGAGATATGACAGTTTGAAATAATGTTGAATCTTTTCAGTTTGTACGCGCATTTTAAATGTCTATAGTAAGTAGAGAAATGAGCAATAGCGAAGAATACGCACAAAAAGCGGATTGCATTGCACTTTAGCATGTTTTAGAGTGCAGATTAAAAATGTTATTTAATTAGTTTACTTATAGTACGGCAGCCCGTTACCAAAAACTCCTGTCATAACAGCGAGCTCTATCGCAGGGAAACTCTACAGATTATGAAATTCTAAGACACTTTTTCATATGACAAAAGTTCGAAAAACGATACAGGCGGCTGGCAAACGACTTTCCGCCTCACAGTGGCACGAATCGTGAATTTTTCGTTCAAAATTATCTAGAACACTTGCTTCGCAACCGATTGGGATACTTTTTTTTTAAATACTCGTTATTTAATTTTCAAAAAACGTAAGGGAGCCGATTTTTGAATTGTGCTAACCAAAATTATTAAGCTTACCCAGAATGGTCATTTTTAATTTAAATCTTAATAAAAAATTTTTCTTATTGAATTTGCATAAATCTTGGTACTCGGGGGTTTTTGAGATCGCTGATTACTAATCTGATATTTAAATTGTCATAAACCAACCTGCAAGATGGCGGAATCAATGGCGGTTGTAAAATGCTAAAAAAATATGAAAAATGTTAAATGTTTTGTTAAAGTTTATGCAGTTTATTCTCTTACGTTTTTTAGAAATTAAATAACGAGTACTCAAAAAAAAAATTGTCCCGATCGGTTGCGAAATAAGTGCTCTAGATAATTTTGAACGAAAAAATCACGATTCGTGCCACTGTGCGTCTGTCGAAAAAAATGTCGTAATTTTTATACAGCGGCGAGGCAGTTCTCGATTAATTCTCATTAAAAATGATGAACAAGACATGAATTAATCGAGAACTGCCATTTTTTATTGGCCTAAGTTCCAATAATATCAATCAAAGTTGTATCATACTGGAGGCTAAAATAATCAAAGCAGCGAGGGTAAAATTTTTTTCTATTTATATAGTGGGTTGTATAAAACGGTAAAAAAATGCAAACTGCCGTGTCCTGTTGGCCGTAGCTACGGGAAATCGATATAAAAATTTAAGAATTTTAGTAGAAATCGATGTGGATCGGGTTCAATGCCAAGATCATTCTTGACCAATCCCCGATATTATCTGCCTCCAATTAACGAATCTCCAACCAAAGCCTCTACTGTCTACCAAACTCTTCAAATGGTATTAAAAATAGCAGATGAATGTGAATTACCATATACCGAAGTCACATATGATCTCGCGAAACGATTATCAACGGGAAGGTTCAGGAAGTCAGATTACAATAGAACATTTTTGGAACATTGCTCAGTCTTTCTCTGAATGCCCAGGTTGATCTGCAGTTTGCTCCTACTTTGTCAATATCCCCCGTTGTATTTTCTTTTTGTCACCCTAGCGGAGCACATCACAAGACCGAGAAAGCGACTCTGCTTCGGCTGTTGGAAAAGAGAGTGGATTCTGAAGGCCCCGATCCTCCGGGTATTATAATCATTGATGTTTTTTTTTGCTATATTCGTTGAAACATGTTGGTAGCACATACGGCGATATTTCAAAAAGGATACTTCGCCTCTTAGCAAGTTACTTTTTTGATATAAGTTGACATATTAAATGATAAAATTTCAATGCGCCCTCAAAATAACCTTTGTAATTTTTTGCAAAAATAATTTTAAAAGGCAAGATTAAAAAATTTAAATATTTATTAGGGAAACATTTGGAATACTCTCAAAATCATTTTTCGTAATAAAAGTTTATGATAAAATATTAACGTAACCGTTGTCTATTTTTGATTAAAACCAATTTTTTTTTCTAAAAATTTTAACAACAACTAATAATGGCCGATTTTAACAAAGGTACTATAAAGTTAGGCCCTCCATCCATTTTACCTGTAAAAGATCTGTGACTTTGGTGACCCAATAGCAACTATCCTGATGTGACTCTATAGTATCAGATTCTATTTTGGAACTGTAAAGTATCAACAGGAACTATTTCGCTACCCATGTTGCCACTAAAATGCCACGATACTTTAAAGTTCCAAGTGATGGTCACTGGAACTATTCTGGAACCTAAATTACCTCTCTATGTACCCAGTTACTTTATTTAGGCATCATAGTGGCACTGGTGGGTGGCAGTAACTGATTCACTGGTATTATATAGTTTTTGTCACTATAGAGTAACAATAAAATTATACTAGCTAGTTCCAGTAACTACCCAAATGTTACTTTGAATTTGGGTGTTTACAGTTCCAATACATGGTATCGGTGTGGTAACAGTTACTTTAAAAAACCATATAAAGTAGCCTTACCCAATAAAATAGCAATATTAGTACCAGAGTGTACCCCTGGAATTAAGGCTTCGCAGCAAAACCGAAACCGAAAGGATTTGGTACCATGTGTGTTACTTGGGATGTTCAAAGCCCGATTTGAACCCTTTAGGATAGGTAAAAAGTTCCGTCACCCTGAACTTTTCTTCTGAGCTCTCCCAGAACTGATGAGAAACGCTGGAATTATCTTCGCTAAAGTAACTCGAAAATCTTGGTAACGGGCTACCGTACTATTAATTGTATTAATTTGATTTATTTAAAACAATCTGTATTTTTAATAAAATTAGGCATATTACTATACTCTTTTGTGACCATTTTTAATTCACCATTCTTTTTAATAAATTTAAACCTCATAATCATATTCATCGACCTAAAAAACGTAAGTATATGGATTTTTGGATTTTCGTGAATTTATTTGTAACATTAGAAGAATTATTAATTTTTCAGGTTTTAAGGTTTCAACCCTTAATATTTTCGTTTTTCCTATGTTTTGACCTCATAATCATATTCAGCGACCCCAAAAATATAAGCATATAGATTTTCGTGATTCTATTCGTAAAATTATGAGACATTAATTTTTCAGTATTTAAGGGTGATTTCTAATTAGAGAATATTATTTAGGTATTATGCAAATCACAACATACACACTTTTTTATTTATTATGAAAATACCTACTTTCTGTATATTGTTGCCCTAATCTGGGCACGCTAATATACTAGGTAGGTAAATACTTTAAAACACTCATTATTGGAGAACTAATCAAAACAACTACTCTTCTAGCTAATACTGACGAAGTATTGAATTACATGATAGGATTCTTAGCGTTTTAAAGACAAAAAATATATTGAAAATACTTAAAACATTTATTTACATTTAGTCATTCACACTTCTTTTTTATTTAATATGAAATTATCTACTTTCTGTATATTGGTACCTCAATCGGGTCACGCTAATATACTACTTAGGAAAACACTTTAAAACACTCATTATTGGAAAACCAATCAAAACAACTACTCTCCTAGCTAATACTGACGAAGTATTGAATTACATGATAGGATTCCTGGCATTTTAAGGCAAAAAAATATATTGAAAATACTTAAATTATTTATTGAAATTCAGCCATTCACAGGAATTATTGAACCTTACATTATATTTCAACTCTAGAAAAGTTGTACAAGTTTTTTCGAACTCGTTAGTTCTCATCAGTAGACTATAGAAACATTCATTCATTATTTATAAGCCTATTGATTTATTTTTTACAATTAATTATTTTTTATTTATTTGCTTTTATCATGATTAGAGAATATTATTTAGGTATTATGCAAATCACAACATACACACTTTTTTATTTATTATAAAAATACCTACTTTCTGTATATTGTTGCCCTAATCTGGGCACGCTAATATACTAGTTAGGTAAATACTTTAAAACACTCATTATTGGAGAACCAATCAAAACAACTACTCTTCTAGCTAATACTGACGAAGTATTGAATTACATGATAGGATTCTTAGCGTTTTAAAGACAAAAAAATATATTGAAAATACTTAAAACATTTATTTGCATTTAGTTATTCACACTTCTTTTTTACTTAATATGAAATTATCTACTTTCTGTATATTGGTACCTCAATCGGGTCACGCTAATATACTACTTAGGAAAACACTTTAAAACACTCATTACTGGAAAACCAATCAAAACAACTTCTCTCCTAGCTAATACTGACGAAGTAGGTATTTTCATAATAAATAAAAAAGTGTGTATGTTGTGATTTGCATAATACCTAAATAATATTCTCTAATCATGATAAAAGCAAATAAATAAAAAATAATTAATTGTAAAAAATAAATCAAGAACAGGCTTATAAATAATGAATGAATGTTTCTATACTCTACTGATGAAAACTAACGAGTTCGAAAAAACTTGTACAACTTTTCTAGAGTTGAAATAGAATGTAAGGTTCAATAATTCCTGTGAATGGCTGAATTTCAATAAATAATTTACGTATTTTCAATATATTTTTTTGCATTAAAATGCCAGGAATCCTATCATGTAATTCAATACTTCGTCAGTATTAGCTAGGAGAGTAGTTGTTTTGATTGGTTTTCCAATAATGAGTGTTTTAAAGTGTTTTCCTAAGTAGTATATTAGCGTGACCCAATTGGGGTACCAATATACAGAAAGTAGATAATTTCATATTAAATAAAAAAGAAGTGTGAATGACTAAATGTAAATAAATGTTTTAAGTATTTTCAATATATTTTTTGTCTTTAAAACGCTAAGAATCCTATCATGTAATTCAATACTTCGTCAGTATTAGCTAGAAGAATAGTTGTTTTGATTAGTTCTCCAATAATGAATGTTTTAAAGTAATTACCTAACTAGTATATTAGCGTGTCCAGATTAGGGCAACAATATACAGAAAGTAGGTATTTTCATAATAAATAAAAAAGTGTGTATGTTGTGATTTGCATAATACCTAAATAATATTCTCTAATCATGATAAAAGCAAATAAATAAAAAATAATTAATTGTAAAAAAAGGTGATTTCTAACCTTAATATTTTCGTCTCACAATCATATTCAGCCAGACCAAATACATGTGTATAGATTTTCATTAATTTATTCGTAAAATTAGAAGAGTTCTCAATTTTTCAGTTTTCACCCTTAAAAATAAAAAGCGGATAATGCAACAATATAGATTTCGTTCTTTTACGTATTTTATAGCGCATATTGCAAAAAAAAAAATAAGAAAAGTCCTTTCATCGTTTTCGGGCCGGGAATTTTACCATTTTTACTGCTTCGCTTACTGTATTAATAGCCTCGCTGCTCTGTAATTATTTTTATTTTATTTCCACATCGTGGAAGTATTAGTAACCAACTGTAAAAAAAATTGAAAAAATAGATTTTTTTGTACGCACGATTACTCTGCAACGGTTTATAATATTGTCTTGAAATTTAGTGCAGGTATGTATTATAGCGAGATCTGAAACTAAATTATATTTTGACCTCATTCCGTTGCAGGCTTGGGGGGTAAGTAGGTAAAGCAAACAAATAAGAGTAAATAAAATTTACATCAATTTGACATCAGCTACCCTATTATTAACGTGGTGAAAAAAAATAAAATTTTGATCTAATGCGTGTACAAGAACTAAAGGCTCAAACTTTTTTGGCATTAACCACCCCAACCGGACATTTAGATGTCAAAGTAGTGATTTCTTAAGGCAACGTTTTTTTCTCAGTTGTTTTGAATAATTTTAATTTAAGATAAATTATATATTTTAATTTCGAATCACGACAAATTTCCCATACCTCACTTCCTTTCGCGTATTTACTGTACTTTTCTTTGAAGAGACAAGACCAACTTGAGATCAAATTATAATGAAAAAGTGACAATTGATAAATTTTGAAAATTGTTATTTTGCTTGAAGCGTCGAATATAAGTTCAATCTCTATAACAAAATACAAGAACTTTAAGGGCACTAGCCAAGAATTTATGATATTTGTGGCATTTGCAGCTGGAAATATAGGTAGGAGAGCACACGAACACGAAAATGTTGGATACCAGATCAAAGAGTGACCCAAAATTTCACCCCTTTTGGGGGACCTCATAAATTCGATTCAAAAGTAGTCTAAATGATAGCTTATGATGATACTTTAAAGTAGGCAAAATTTTAAGTTGAGCATAGTTCGAGTCGAACCTGTTAGTTGACCTGTTCACAGCAAGATGAACCCAACACTCTTGGCAATCTCGTTCATTATGTTCAAGATTCTCAAATACGCAAAGTGTATCATTTTCTATGTAAAATCTTTCGTTCTTTTCGAATCTATCATTATATTTTATCAAAAACGTTGTTCAAGTGAGGTATAGCCGATTTTAGAGAAAAAAATCAGAATTTTTGCTGATAATATTCGATTAATCGGTATTTTTTATACTGGAGACTTATCAAATCTCGATAGATAAGTATATAATATAGCATATATAATATAGCATATATAAATTCATCGAGATTTGCTATGTTTTTAGTAGAAAAATACCGATTGATCAAAGACGTTTAGCAAAAATGCTAATTATTTTCTACAGAAATATTTTGTAAATTTCTTGTACTATATTTCTGGTAAAATCTAATAAAAGATTAGAAAAAAAACGGAAAATTTTACGTTAAAAATGGTACTGCTTGTATCTGTTGAGAATTTTAAGATAACGCAAGAGATCACCGAGAATGTCGGATTCGTCTTGGCGTGGATGAATCAAATAACCAGTTTAACTCGTCATTCTCCAAAACAAAAACTATGCTCAACTTGAAATTTCGCCTACTTTAAAGTATCACCATAAACTATCATTTAGACCACTATTAAACAAAATGCATGAGGTCCCCAAAAGGGGCGAAAAATAGGACTTTTATGGGTCATTCTTTTCCACCGGAAGCTTGATTTAAAAAAAGGCAAGGTAATATCCGCACTTTTTAAGACACTTCTCGATTTGACCCATATGTATGTCAGAAATAAGTGAGGTGAGGTACGGTACCGGTTTCAGTGACGAGACCTCGATCGGCGAAGTTAAGGCACGCCGGGCGAGTCCGTCATTTGAATGGGTGACCGTATGTCATTTCGCCGTTCAGGTTGAGTAGTAGAGTAATATCGATAGTGAGGTCGGTGTAAAAATGAACAAATAACAAAATCAAACATATTTTTAACAGACTTCAATATCTAGATTAGGTAATAAGATTCAATTAACTAGGCGACAGTGAAATATTTACATACGTTCATATTATATATTTGTACGTAAAAGTTGCCTCCGAATTTTATTGGCGGCGCCCTATCACTGGTTATTAAGATATTCTTAGAAATACTATAATGAAGCGAGTGAAAATTGAAGTCGGGCATTACTGATTGTGGATACCTATATGAATTTTAAAAATATATTAACTGTGTACTATCATATTAGAATTCAAAGGAGAAAATACTAACAAGCCATTGTTAAAGAATAAAGTTATTAACAAAATTGATTTTAAAAAAATAGACAGTTTACTAGAGCAAGAAGCCTGGCCAGAAGTAATAAATTGCACCCAAGCTCAAACTAGTTACAACAATTTGTATAAATAAAATTCACACTATAATAAAAAGCTCATCTAAATCTGTAAATGTCAGAAATAAATTCTATAAACTAAAGCCATGGATTACTAATGGATTAATAAACTCAATTACGCATCGCGACTACGTGAAAAAAAGATTGTTAAAAAACCATTCACCTGAACTGAAAAGCAGTACACAGAATATAGAAACATGGTAAATAAACTAATAAAGAATGTCAAAAATCGATATTATAAAAATCAACTTGCTGAAGCACAAGGTAACTGCAAAAAGGTCTGGGAACTAGTAAATAGCGCATCAAATTCAACGACAACACATAAGCAAATTAAAAATATAAACATAATAAATGACGCAGGAATAGAAATAATTGATAATATCACAAAAGCTAACACCTGCAACGATTACTTCGTAAATATTGGCACAAAAATGTCTCAAAAAATAGATAAAATTGATAACTTGCCTGAAGATATTTTAATAAATCATTCAATGCAATTATCTATATTTCTTAAACCGATAACAAAAAATGAAATAATTGAAATAATCAGTAGTTTAAAAAATAACTCGTCTGCTGTACCAGACGGAATATCTGTCAAACTAATAAAATCCATGCACTCACATATCACTAAACCATTACTACATATAATAAATTTAACAATTAAAACTGGGTTTATACCTCATCAATGGAAGGAGTCAAGTGTGACTCCCGTGGATAAATCTGGTGATAATAAAAATTTAAATAATTACAGACCTATTTCAGTTATCAAAAACTTTGCTAAGATATTTGAAAAATTTCTTAAAAACAGGCTGGTAGAATTTTTTGACAGATATAACGTGATCACAGACAGACAGTTTGGCTTCAAAAAAAAAATACAAGTACAGAGCACGCAGTTCTGGACCTAATAAAAGAAATTATATTAAATTTAGATAATTCAAAAAAATGCATGGCTGTATTTCTCGATTTAGCAAAAGCCTTCGATACCGTGGCGCACCAAACCTTATTAGACAGACTTCAAAAAAATGGTATACGTGGTCCAGCATTACGTCTCTTAGAAGATTATCTCTCTGACAGAAAGCAATGTGTAAAAATAGATGACGTATATAGCGACCCTCTCACTGCCACCATAGGCGTGCCACAAGGGACAGTACTGGGTCCAGTATTGTTCCTCGTATATATAGACAGCATTACAAAATTAAAAAACTTTCAAGGCCATATAGTATCATATGCTGATGATACTGCAATTGTGTTTGTGGAAAACTCATGGGATGAGATGTATAGAAATGCGGAAGGAAGTTTAACTCTGATCTTTAAGTGGCTAAATAACAGTTTACTGAATTTAAATATACAAAAAAGCAAATTTTTAACTTTCACGCTGGTAGCTAACGATCAACCTACAAATGAAATTCTACATATACACAATAATATATGTCATCAAGAAAAAAATTGCAGCTGTCCCAAAATAGAAAAAACTAATAAAATAAAATATCTAGGAGTTACGCTCGACCATAATTTAAGATGGAATGAGCATGTAACTTATATCACAAAAAAAATGAGACAACTCACGCATAAGTTTTTCATTCTAAGAGACATACTCTATAGGAATAATTTAATGCTAATATATAAATCACTAGTAGAGTAAATAAGTAGGTATTGTATTATCATTTGGGGTGGACTTTATAATAATGTACTGAAAATCTTACAAACATCACAAAATTGTATTCTAAAGATAATCCTAAAGAAAAAAAAAACTTTATTCCTCCACTGAGTTATACAAAAGAGCAGACGTATTTAACATAAAGAACCTCTTTATCTATCATTGCTTAATACACATGTTTAACAAAAACACTTTACCAGCCCATATGAGCCCATATGACACCAGGTTTACAGAAAATAAATCTATAGCCATACCGCGGGTTAAGAAAAGCCATACTCAAAGATTTGTTTTCTATCTCGGTTCAAAGTTATTTAACATAATACCACTCCATCTAAAAAGTATAAGAAAATTTAATAAACATAAAATTGAAATAAAAAAATTTATCATTCAAAATCATAACGTTATAAAAAAACTCTGAATTAAAAGTGGAAATTGATCTTTAGCTATTTTATACCTATAAAAAACTAGTTTAAAATCCATAGATTGTTACAAGTGTATAACTATACTAATTCGGTAGTTGTAAACTACTCAATTACTTACTAAGAATTAATGAACTATCCTGCAAGCGTTTCCTAATTATCCAATTAAAACATTGTAGCACCACGTGCTGCCTTCTGTTATTGTTATACCTCATCGTTTATTTTTTGGTCTGTTATTCTACAAATTTTACCTCACTCTATTCATATTCTTTTGTATAATTTTTAGTAAAAAGTGCTCAACCTACAGTTGATATGGAATATCGCAAGACAAGCATTTCATGCTTAGGTGTTTTCATTTCAACTTTGGGATGCTGAATTTTAGGCAATACTTACATAATACCGTTTTATTTTTGTTAAAATTTGTTAGTTTATTATTTACTCTGCTTTGAATTATGTACTTTACTTACTTTGAAATACATTATTTACTTACTTACTATTTCTCAGCTACACCATTAATTTGTGTGATTTATGCCGAATTCTAGCAAAATTTTAATCAATAGATATTCGCAATCGGCCACGTCTAACTGCAAATTCTACTTTTTATATATTTGAGTGCTCTGCTGTATTGAGAACTTAAGAAAACAGTTACCAGTTTGAAAGTAACATGTCAGTCTGTTACAATTCCTAGAGTTTTAACATATCCAAAGTTCCGAATACACACCGAAAGCGCACCTACGAGTTATTTGAATAAATTAAAATTGTATTTTGCTTAAGATTGGAAAATGGTAGAATAAACTTAAAGTCAAATATAATAGTCGACTGACTAAAGCAGCCTTATTATAAGAACTAACTGTACCCGTGACTACGTCCGCGTGGAATTTTGACATTAGCTAAAAAGCTTCTTTGTAAACGAAGTTTGAGCTAGAATCACCATTCTGGAATATTTCAGAAAGCTTATAAATTTTCTGGAATGTTACAGAGGTTTAGTCATGAAAGTAGTTAAATTATTCACTCCGAAAATAATCTTTTTAAAAAATAACTTTATTTCGTTAAACAAAATTAATTATTGAATATTGAGTATATTCTACAACTATCGGCCACAAAGCTACAAAATAGACTGACTAAATGAATGTTACACATATACGTTAGAATTACAAATAGGTAAAGTCAGCATAATGTTATCGTTAGAGATAAGTGTGTCTTGGGAATATAATTAAGTATATGCAGTGCAAATACGTTTATTGTAGAGATCAAGCTGTATATCCGGCTCTAAACAGATTTTCATAAAACTTGGCTTAAACTAGGCCGATTTCGATGAACTAAAAAAATAAATATTACACCAAGATTACATGAATGTACCAGTGAAAATCCCACTCAAATTGGTTCAGTAGTCTCTACGTGATGCGCGTTCAAACAAACGGGTAAATAAACAAAAATTCCAAAAAACTATCTTAATGTATTTTATTACCCATCTTACATCCCCCCAGATCAGTTTTTTTGGAAGTATTTTCAATGTAACGGGTAGGCAACTGAGAATGGAGGCCGGCCATATCTCAGAAACTAATCATCGCACAAGTTTAGGGAAAAAAATTACCTTTAGAAGTGACCCTGAAAAGTCGCTGGAAAATATTTTCGAATTTCTAAAATGGCCAATACGGGGTCGTAACAGCCATGATCAAATAAAAAATTAGGTTTTGTGGTATTGAAAATATATGCATCGTAATTCTGTGATAATTTCGAATCTTGTTAGTTTTTCATTTTTGTATCTTCAAAATAAAGTGGTGGGAGATGCCAATTTTTTTTTTTTAAATGTCGATTACTCCGATTAGTCTTAACAGAATTTAACAAACTTAGTCTCGTTACAAAGGGGTTTTTTTCTTAGTCTATTGAGAGCGCCTTGCTCTGTTTTCATTTGGTTATTGCCGTCGCAGCTAGAAGGCGTTATCTGACATGTCAAGAATTATCTAAATTTTCTAAAAAAATTGAAATGGAATGGTATGTTTATTTTTACAAGGTAAAATAGAAAATTAAAAGCTTTAAGTGTCCGTGAAAACCTCAACTCGATAACTATTTTCAAACAGTAGATATTAGCAACAAAGTTGAAATTATGAATTATTCACTTCGTGAAATCTTATTTTTATCACGTTATGGTGTATCAATGCAGGACATCGGTACCTATCGCTTCTAACCACCTGTGCATTGTAGGTAGTGGAAGTGGATACGTCTTTCTTTTCCTAATTTATCTGTTTTCTTTCTTACGCTCGTTTATCTCAGGACCAGTTACAAAGTTTATAATATTTACATTTTAAAGATAATGATTTGTATGGTATAAAATTCATAACAAGGAATCTTATAGTTTAATAACTAGTGGTCAAGTAAATGAAAAACAAAGCAGGGAGGGAACTTTGAAAGTAACAAGAAACACAAGATTTTCCGAAAAACAAACTAATAATCATAGAGAACTAGAAGCTGCTCAATTAAATATAATGAATGATAACGAGACTGAACTAACAGTAGTAAGAGATGAAAATAGTCAGGATGAGGACGGTTTCAGATTCCAAAAAAGAAAAGATAGAAACAGTTACAACCAAAATCAAGATAATAAAAGAGGTGATAGAGGAAATATGCACCAGAGGAGAAAACAAATTGGACAAGCGACACAGGAAGAAAACCAAGTGTTTCGAGGTGCACAACCCAAAGTGTGGTTATACTAAAGTTGGAGAGAGTGACATAAAAAATATATATAATGAAAAAACTAGGAAGTTCAGAAGAAGAAAATATCATGGTTAGGGAACTGAAAAATGGAAATCATACAAGGCAGTGTTTCATGGTGGCTACAAAATTTGAATTAAAAGATAGACTATATGATCCTGGGTTCTGGCCAAAAGGGGTTGGTTTTAGGAGATTTAATTTTAAAAAGCAGTGGGAATACAAAGACCAGGAAAATGAAACAAACAGAAATTCTTTTTTAGCTTAATAAAAAATAAAACAAAAACGCAAGCGAAAGCAAATAATAAATCTTTCAGACTCTTTTACAAAAATCTACAAACTATCACAAATAAAATAGATGAGCTGGCTATATATCTAAACAACCTAAATTACAATATCGATATAATTGCTATAATAGAAACATGGATTAAGAATAACGAAGAACATTTATTTAAACTTAAGGACTATAAGATGGCCTCATGTTTTACAAGGTTAAATTCCATACACGGGAGTAGCTGTATATTCGTCTACAACAATCTGCAGTTCAAAGAATTGGGATATCTAAAACAAAAAAGCATAGAAGCAGTAATAGAATGCAGTGCTGTAGAGATTCTAAATTCTAAAATTATTATTTTAAACATATATCATCCTTCAGTTCCTTCTAAAATGGAAGAGTTTATAGATGCCCTTGAAGACATATTATCTGATGTAATAATCAAGAATCAAAATCATACCATAGCTGTATGTGGAGATTTTAACCTAGATTTACAAGCCCCGCTTGAAAAAAATGTAAAATCTTTCATTGACTTAATGGCATCATTTAACTTAACACCTGCTATAGACAAACCATAGAAAAACGATTGACAATATATTTGCAAACATCTCAGAATATGAAACTATTATTGACGGAAATGGATTTAGTGATCACTTTGGAATACAAATTATCATGCCTCTGAACTACACTCAAAAAAACAAGAAGACGAAACTAATGAGAAGACTTATTACTGATGACAAAAAAAACATATTTAAAACGCAAATTGGGACAATTGATTGGCACCAATTAGTGATTGAACAGGACCCAAATACTAGTACAGACATATTTTTAAATATAGTAAGAGAGACTCTGGAAGATATATATCCCAAAAAAATGCATAACTGCCATATTCAAGAAAATGGAACTTGGATAAATGAGGAAATAAGAACAAAGAGCATAATTAAAAGACAACTTTATGATGAAATGCTAAAGGGAAATGTAACAAAAGAATATTATAGACATTATTGTAAAGATTGTAAGAAGTTAATTAATGAAACAAAGAAAACATCACATTCAAACTACATTCTAAATGCAAACAATAAAGTCAAAGCAACCTGGAACCTAGTAAAGGAAATTACTGGTAAGGAGATGGATACAAAATTTGAGATTGGAAACCTAGAAGGGGATGAGAACAAAAGCAAAAAAGAAATAATATATGCGATAATATCAATATGAATGTTCCAAAAATTTTTGACCATGTCTATAAAAATGACCATATGAAACAACGCCTACGGAAATCTTTAATATAATACATGCCCTAAAAGACACCGTTTCTGTTGGAGCTGATGAAATACCAACAAAACTTATTAAACATTGTGCTGAAGACCGGCACGGTAGCTCAATCGGTTAAGGCGTATTGAGTGGCGAATACGCTGATCGACTCGCTACCGCGCTCTGGGTTCGACCCCCAGCTTCGGTATTGACAACACCGGTGGGTGTGGATGTATGTCTGCGTTTTTCCGAATGTGTAACCCCCTTCCGGACAGCCTTGGCTTTGGATTTGGGGGTTGTCTACTATCTGTGGTGTGTTTATGTTTTATGTTTGTTAAGAACTTTCAAAACCACTCTCATATATAATTAACTTATGCTTTCAAAAGGAATATTCCCTGATGAATTAAAAAAAACTATAATTAAACCAATACATAAAAAAGGTAGTAAAACAGAAATCTCTAACTATAGACCTATAGCTCTTATATCAATAATAGCAAAAATTTTTAAAAAGGCATTACTAAACAGAGTACTGGATTTTACAGAAACAAATAAAATAATAACAAACATGCAGACTGCATATATTAAAGGAAGGTCAACTATAAGAGCAGTATATATCGCTATATGTGAAATACTGGAAGCTGTTAGCTTTAAAGAAAAAGTTGTTTCTCTGTTTATGGACCTGTCAAAGGCCTTTGATAGTGTCGACCACGTCATACTATTGGAAAAACTGGAAATAATAGGTTTCAGAGGAAATGTACATGATATTCTCAAATCATATCTAAAAAATAGAAATTAGTGTGTAATGACAATAGATGAAGGAGAGGAGATTATTTCAAATTGGAAAACACCAGAGAAGGGGGTACCGCAAGGCTCCATCTTAGGCCCAATTTTATTTTTACTGTACACAAATGACTTGCCTGATATCATAAACCATATAGTAAACCTATTTGCTGATGATAATTCACTTGTAATACGAGCAAAATCTGAATAAGAATTAAAAGAGAAATTATCAGCACGATCGACAGAACAGAAAATTGGTATACATGCAACAACTTAAAAAAAAATAATATTGAAAAAACTCACCTTATGAAGTTTAGTTTAAGGAAAGAAGAGCCATTCACAATAGCTTATAATGATCATATCCTTACACAGAACACACAAAATTCCTAGGCATTGAAATAGACTCCCAATTAAATTGGAAAGAACATGTCCAGTACCTTTCCAAAAAGATAAGCTCATTTACATATGCACTACGCATTGTGTCCAGTTCTGTTAATGAAGAAGCAGCACTTAGCGCATACTACTCCTACGTAAATTCCAGAATTACATATGGAATTATTTTCTGGGGCAACTCTGTTGATTCTCCCAGAATTTTCAGGCTACAAAAATCCTGCATCAGAAGTATCTTCCATCTAAAAAAAAGAGAAACCTGTAAAGCAACTTTTAAAAACAAAAGCATACTTACCTTATCATCCTTATACATATACCAATGTGCATGCTTTGTGAAACAAAACTATGAAGAATTATTCACTAGATATGAAACCAATCACGCTTTCAACACCAGGGGCTGTGCAACATCAGTGCTAAGTCAGCCACAAACCACTTTTACGCAAGTACAACGAAACGTAGTAACACAGCTAATCAAGATTTATAACAAAATACCAAATCAGTATAAAAATTTGTTAACAAAGGAGTTCAAAGTGAAATTAAAAATGTATTTAAGTCATCAATCCTTTTATTCTGTAGTAATAAGTAATATTATTTAGTCGTAATATGTGTTATATATTTAATTGTTTATACTTATTTGTCTAATTTATTTTTTTTATCTTGCTATTTTGACCTGTTCTACACTATTTTTATGGTATAACTGAATAAAGTTTCTTATTATTATTATTATATAAAACTAGGTACATTTTTACCGATTCTGTATGTTAAAAATATTCAACTTTTCATTGTTGCTATTTTGTGTAGTATTTACTTTTCAAATTGAATTTGTTTTCGTTTTGGAATTAATTTTTAAAATTATAATGATTCTTAGATATGAAGAAGCATTTGACCTGCTAGCGATTTACTTCGAATGCATGAGAAATGCATGCCAGAGTCTATGTGGTGCAGTACTCTGAATGGCGTCATTACGGTGAAAGAGTTTTTATTCGACTGGTACATCGTTTACATACGACAGGGAGACACCGTAGGGGTCGCATCGAGGAAAATGTTATAAACGTATTAGCGTATGTGCAGTTTAATCCTCATTTAAGTACTAGATCAATGGCCAGGGACTTGAGAATATGTCGAACCGTTCGAAATATTCTGAGAGAACATAAGTAAGTTATTTGTTTGCAATTAATTAGTTCATTATAATTAGATACGTAGTGGAGTTACAAAGTTTAATGATTTGTATGGTGTAAAGTTTTTTGTTTTACGGCTATGTGTTGCTGTTGTAACTCGGAGTTGTCAACAATATAGAGCAAATATGGAAAATATGTGACATGTAAAAACAATTTGTCATATATTGCCCAGAAGAAATTTTACATAATAAAATAGATTTGTTTGATTTATAATTTTTTTAAATTGCATCCATATCACATTGTCCTCCATCAAAGTTTAAATGCTCGCGATTTCGATCAAAGACTGGATTATTATAACTGGCTGTTGCAAATGACAGAGGAAGATCCTGGATTACTTTCATGTATCTTGTGGTTAGATGAAGCTTCATTTAAGAGTGATGGTACTGTAAACCGGCAAAATATGCACTACTGATCTGAGACGAATCCGCGCTGGATGCGAGAGGTTCAATCTCAGGGTCGTTAGTCTATAAATGTGTGGTGCGGAATTCTAGGTGGTCAAATAATTGGACCTTTTATTTTCAATGAAACTCTTAATGGAGAACGTTATCTAAATTTTTTAAGAAACGAATTGCCACTTCTTTTAGAAGACATACCTCTTGCAATTCGTCGTGATATGTTTTCCTGAAGGTGGACGTGGAAGTCTATCTCATTGGCCAGCCAGGTCCCCAGACATGACTTGCCTAGGTTTTTATTTGTGGGGGCGAATAAAAGATCTCGTTTTTTCCACCAGACCCACTACAAGAGACGACATGACCAAAAGAATAAGAAATGCCATTCAAAGTATTTCGATGGCAGAAGTAGACACTTCTGTTCAATTAACTCTTTAGAGAATGGATTCTTGTATCGAAAATGATGGACGACATATTGAACATCTAGGGCGCCACTATATTCTAAATTTTTTAATGTGTTATAATGTGTTTTTGCTTTTACTTTTTGGACGCCTGATTTACTACAATGTGGAAAGTGGAAAATGAGCTCTAATTGACCCACAGTGGTCCCAATCTGAGTTTTTTGGTTAAAAAATGGCTAGAGGTTCTCATTTTGAACCAAAACACTCAATTTTGGACCACTGTGCGACCGCCTCAGGGAAGCAGACATGTCGAGCAAGTAAACCAGAGGAAGTAAGTAATAAAGGTTATGGTAGGTTCTTGTAATATTAGGAGTAGGTTTGTACATAACAGGTTTTAATATTAATAAATATTACTGTCCCGAATGTCCCGAATTGGGAATTTTACTGCTGTGTGTGTGAAAAGTCTAATTTTACCTTTGACCAGTTTATACTCTGTAGCTACTCAAGCTCTGTTTCACTGGCTTTTGAGGGTCCCCTTGATTAGGTACCGGCAAACTGGCAAACCGTACCATAATTACCGCCATTGCTAGCGTGTTAAAATGACACTTCGCAGCTTCACTGGGAAGTATATCACAACACCATTTTTCTGCGTGAGTTAATTTATATTGTAGTTTAACTATGATTTTCCACGCTTAATATCAAATAAGTACATTTAACGACTTTGAAGCTAAGCAAAATTACTTTCTGCTGTCGCACGTGTTATGAAGCAAATAGAAGTCTACTAAAATAATATAATTCATGGATAACAAAAATCTGGTACTTTAGAGCCATTTCTAGTGCAATCGATGTTTTTAAAACCGCAAATCGCACGTCTTTCAAACTCGATTTTATTTTAACTGCTGAAAAGGTATATTTCTGAAAATTAAACAATATACCCTTCCGGCAACGTCATATCTCAAAGATATGGTAGCTGATGAAAATCAAAATACATTACTGAATAGATTGCAAATCTACAAAAACATTTATTAAAATTATCTTTGAATCCCACTTTCATTTTAGGCGAAACTAATGTGTTCTTATATATTTTCCAGCTCCGTATATAGTCGAGACACGTGAAAAATGAAATAAATATTTACTCACAATTAAAAATAATTAGGTCAGATTCATTCACTTTTTATTTCCTTAAAGATTTATCCATTACTTTTAAAATTAACTCTCAGAGATAATGCAAAATTAATAAAATGAAAAATTAGTCTAAAAAAAATTAAGAATTCATTGTTATACCGCACAAGCACTGACACATGCTGTTTTTTGTAAAGAGATTTGAAGTGTTTTGTGAGTCATTATCCTTAGAGTTAGTTATAATTCAGCTACAGATTTTGGGATATGAAACGCTGGCTGGTGTAAGTGGGAAAGTTCTTCATTAAATTACATCCAGACAATGCCAACTGGCTCTCTTTGGTCTGGATTGCAGTGGTGAGTAACAGATAGAGAGAGGAAACTGAGGATTCGGTATATTTGTTATGCCATACGGCAAAGTGATTATTCACCATTTCGTATATTTATCAAACGGTTGTTTGACTTATGTGGTTTTCAGATGAACTGTAATATATTCTAAAGCTAAGAAAGGAAACACCTTATTGTTCTCAAGGATTATGTTTTAAATTCATTAAATATAATATAAATTATAATTTAGTAAGGGAAATATAAAATTCTTAACTTTTGCGTGAACTATTATCCTGCCATGCTGTTTCTGTTTATTAAACACAAAAGTTTCAAGATAAAAAACAAATGAAAATGATGAAAACTATTTATTAGTTGCAAGTACGGCATCGTAGCAGGGTTGGCACAAAAACCCACCACTGGAAAAAAACCGGTTGATAAAATGTGGGTTTGTGTTGTTGTGGGTTTTTAATTTTAGAAAAGCCCATCTGGGTTATTGTTCGATTTTCGTTCTTTTTGCAGAAAAAAAAGCAATTATTTTAAAAAATTTTATTTTTGCCTCACAAATAATTGAACAAAACGGTAACAAAAATGTAACGTGTCAATATATTAGTAAACAATAAAACAAGCAAATAATAAACTTGAGAAAAATAAAAACATGAAACAAATAACAAGAACTTAACAACTTTTCCTCAAACTGGAATGTGGAAGGCAAAAGATAAATATCTTTTGAAAAGATATTTATGTCTTATTTAAATATCTATAAATCTTAACTAGTTTTGACGCCTTGTCAGCTCCAAGCTTATTGCTTAGTTTGCTCCAAAAAGTGGCCGAATGTAGAAAAAAATTTTTCTACTGCGGCACTAGAAGCGGGACAACTTTATAAAAATCATTCCAAACAGTAGATTGTCTTCGACCTCCACCTCTATTAGTACCTTTTGGGCACCCTTTTCTTTTTTTGTATATTCATTTCAGTCTTATCCTTATCCATACCTAAAAACAAATTTCAAATTTCGTTTTATTATCCTGTAATAATAATACCTAGATAACGAATGCCAGTAAACATTTACGTAATTTCTTACTTACTCTTATGTCTTTTTATGCACTAGTAATACAATTAGATTAGAATATAATAAATCAAAATCACTCTTCAAGTTTTACATCACATCACATCAATCAGCCCTAAGAATGCAACTACAACTGAATAACTAAGAATATTTCCAACACAGTCCCGATGTTGTCACATGCCAAGATTTGTAGAGTATAAGGTTCTCTAATATTCAGCTTTTAGGCGAGACGTGAGTGCGGCGATGAAAAGTCAGACTATTCTTGTTCTTCGAACTCGCAGTAGAGCGCAGTTATCTCTTTCTAGATAGACGGTCCGTACTGACCCGAGATATGACTAGAAGCATAACACGAGTGTTACATTTTACAACTTATTCTGATTACCACCATGCAAAACAGTGACTCAAAATACGAGAATAATTACTCCCAACCTTAAGCGGATGTTCCAACCATCCCTTGCAACCTTGCACTAATGAGAGCCAATAGCTAGAAATTGCAGTCTGTAAGTGATGTGGAGTAGCTGACACGAGAGCTCCTTTGAATAGGAATAAATCTTTTCCAAAGGAAACTTTAGCGTTTTGTAGCAATACATAGTTATTGCACTTAATGCGGTCAGGCTTGTAATTCGTAAATCAGTGCTCGGCGGGGCATTAGTTCGGAGAATAGCTGTTGGTTGCAATATGGTTTTTTATTGCTTATATATTAGAGGAGTTCGACAAAATATTTCACCAATAAAGCATACTTACTAAGTGCGTGTTTATGTCTACTTATATTACTTTCATTGAAAATTGACTCGTTGCTCCAAAGAATTTTATAAAGAAAAATTCGGTGTAAAAATTAACAAATAACGAACTCAAACGTATTTAATGTCTATATTAGGTAATAAGTTTCAATTTACTGGGCAATGGTTAAATTATATTTAATAATTTTTTGCGATCTTTTTGAAGGTGGTTCCATTTTTTTTCAATTTTTCTTTTTCTAATTTGAATAAATTCCATACATTATTATGAACGTAACTCGTTGGAATGTAAAACGTCAAAATTATTTTTTTTTTACTTTACACACCATGACACATTCGTTAAGTATTGTTGTAATATAAACAACAATTGTCAAATAATGGTCACACATCAAAATTAATTCATTTAAAGTCAATTCTATACTTTTTTTTAAATATTATAGAAAAAATATTATTTCGGCACAGCCATATTTGTGATGTAAATCATTGGCCATAGCCTATTATAAAATACATTAAAACATTAAAATTGAAATATTTTTAAAGGACTTTCTTGAGCAGCTCCTTTACTAAGTTTTCATAAAATCTATATATACAGGGTGGACCATTAATAATAGGCCATAGTTCAAGGGTAGATTCTTTGGACCAAAATATGAGGATATAACTAAACATGCTTTAATAAATTGTTGCTGTGGAAAAAGATACAAGGTGTTGAAGTTGTAATTTCCTTTTCTTTTTTTTGCAATATCTCAACTACCTCTTGACCGATCTTCTCCCAATTTGGTAAGGAAACATTTTATAGGCTAAGAAACAATAATTTGTGTATTACGTCACGCCAGCCCGTAGAGGGCGCCTCATGAGCTATACCTGATGATGATTAATTTTTGTCTTTTTTTACTACAAAACGTAGTGGCACTTTTCACTAGAAAATCTCATGCAGGAATCATTTCTACGTAAAAATTTATTAAAAATTACCCAAAGTTTTATATGGGTACCCTTTTATTACTATAATGATTCTATACCTGTTTCTGTTCGGCTTGTAAACACAACACACTGAATTCTGGGAATATTGCAGGTCCAAATGTCACTTTTCCTCTGTTGATTTGTTAATCCAGAAACGTCAAAACAAACGTTGGAAATTCCTCTTAAACATGGACACCGGAACCGCTACAACCAATTTTATGACGTATCCAATATGGAGCACCTCCTCTATATCCAAATTAAGTCACCTTTCAATATCTATCTCTTTTTACACCTTCATTGCGTGGCAACTCGGATCCGACAATCAGTCAATTTTTCAATTTTACAAACTCCAACAGTTTTCCTCACCATTGTATTGTTATTTCCACTTTACTCCGGTCTTCTTACAATCCTATGATTTACCGTTACAAGATATTTATTTTAAAAATAATTCCCAGATCAAAACGTCTTTACTGGACGGAGGTTGATAAGATACTCGCTTCCTTTTGCAAAAAATGTCACCATCCTTGTCAATATTTATTTTATGTCAAAAATTATGTATTTCAAAATAATGACTTTTTAATAAAATGGGATTTTGAATTAGGAATAGTTTTCTTATATTAATATTTAATGTACAATATGTACTTGAAAATCTTACAATTAAATAACAACTTAACCTAATGTTTACTATATAATTTCACACATCGGCAGTACAGTGCAATCTGTCTGTTGATATTTACATTTATTTTTTTTATCACAGATCGTATGGCGCCTAACTTTAAAAAAAAATGGTTGTGTTTCCGTAAAATATAATCGTAACTTTTAATCATTACGTTTTGTTAACTTTTCATATACTTTATATACGCGGAAATATAACAATTAATGGCAGTACTATAAATGCGCAGTAAGTTTCCACGAGCACCATGCAGTGGGTTTTCTCGGGTACTATGGATGCGCAGTGGGTTTCCTTGAGTACTATGGATGCGCAGTGGATTTTTTCGAGTACAATGGATGCGCAGTAGGCTTCCTCGTGTGCAATGGTGGGAAGTCGGCTTCCGTAAATGCAATGAATGTGCAGTGGGTTAGTATCTCAGTATTCTTAATTTCATGCAGACGAAGTTCCACGCGGACGAAGTCGAAGGCATCAGCTAGTAAATTAATTTTCAAACTCTGAGAAAAGATGGACCCAATTACTTAAATTTGTTTATTTTGAAAATAAAAGGGGACAGAAAATGTACCCAAGTTTTTTAAAATTTTCATAGAATAGAACACAAAAAGAAATCATCTCGCATCCTGGGCGAGACTAGGAGATTAAAAAACTACTTCAAAATTAAATTAATTAAATAATGCGAAAACGGAAACAGATAGTTGATTATCTTATTTACATCACTGAATTTGTCTTGAGGAATTAGCTTATGTACTAACAATTTTGTTGTAGGATCACTGCTTATTCCCCACAACCCCAAATACTATATTACTTACCTTATTTTCTACATATAATACCATATGCTTTTTATATACTTACTTTCAAATTGAATACCCAGCAACTAATATAATATCAATTTACTGATTAATATGCCCGTATCATGCTTAGTACGTATAAAAGCGCTGCATCTATAATTTATAAGGAACTTCATTTCCCTACGGAAATTGGTTTTGTACATCCAAAAATAACTAACAATTTATGGATTTAATCATTTTACACATTTTAATTACAGAAAATAAATTTTCAAAGTTCCTACTAACGGCGTGATCGTTGAGCGAATGTATAGCTATGTACACTATAGTACCTCTCTCCCTTTTTCTCTCTTGTTGCAAGTTTTTTACGTGGATGAATAGAGCATTAAATTCTCCATATTTTAATATCATGCACTTTATTTTTATTTCAAATGGTTTTTGAGATAAGTATCATTATTTCAAATAACTTTATTTTAGCATTAAACTCAAGTATGGCTTTGATGTTTTGTTTTGTGTTTGATTTTCACTTCATGACATTTCTGTAAGGTGTTTAAGATTATCGTGATTAGGTTGAATTAACATTGTTAAATAATATTTAAAAATATGAATTATAATTATTGTCAACAATATTTGACATCTATGATGTACGTTATTAGTGAATGAGATGGAAATTGTTTATTGGCATCAAAAATATCCCGATAGAAAGTGTCCTGATGTGAAGTCTCTAGAAAATTTGAAGAAACGTTTTGAACATACTGGAAGTGTTGCATATAAAAAGAAGGCGAGACGACGAAATGTATTAAGTAAAGAAAATTAACTGACTATAACTTTAGCGGTAATCGAAAATCCTACGGTAAGTGTTCGGGAGAAAGTGAGAGGTCAGTGAATCTAGTGCTTCCCTATGTCTTCGTAAAAATAAGTTTCACCCCTATAGAGTATAGCTGCATCAAGAGCTTTTGGATGTGGATTTAAATCGTAAATTAAATTTTTGCCAGTGGGCTCATAACCAAATTGGAGAAAATGAAGAATTTTTCAAATTTTTGTTGTTCACGGATGAATCAACGTTTAATCGAAATGGATTTGTGAATAGGCACAATTTCCATTATTATTAGAGAGAAAACCCTCATGTTGTACAGAAAAATGTTTATCAGCACAACTGGAGTTTAAATGTTTGGGGAGAAATTGTACATGACTATGTTATTGGTCCTCACTTTTTTTTATTGAAATGTGAATGGAGCAGTTTTCTTGGATTTTATGCAAAATACTGTGGCATGCATATTGCTGCTTCATAAATTATAAAATAATTTAACTCAAGCGTGAAAAATCGCGGAAGTTTGAATTATTCTTTTTTAAATTTACTTCATAAAACAAACACAACGGTATGCAACCAGAGTTACGTCTAAGCTGTACTCAAGGTAGCTGGGTATTCTAACTTAGCTTTAAGAGTGGAAAGGGTAAAGAGGCGACACGATTTACATACTACGAGAAAAGGAAGGTCAGAACGAAATATTTCTCCGTTACAAGAAGTTTAGAACTTCGCAATTATCAGCTAAATTTTTGAATAGTGATGTGTCTTCATTAAGTTTCTTTTTACGACTTCAACATCGAAAGGGTTGATAGTCCCTCTTCTTTAACATGAAGCAGGTCTAATTGTTTTTCACCGGTTTAATCCGTAAGTAATTTATAAAGAAATAATTTTTTTTGTAACTTAGATTTGGCAACGGCCATTTTGCAGCAAGCCACGCTTACACTTCATTTCTTTCCAGGGTTTTAAAGTTAGACGCAAATCTTCGAAAGTTAGATGCAAATTTTCTAAAGTTAGATGCAAATCTTCTAATATTAGATGCAAATCTCTTAAATTTGGATGCACATCGTAGATATGCATTTATTTTAATTTGGGTTGGAAACTTAAATTTTTTTTTAACCATCCAATGGGGTTGTCTTTCTTCTCCTCTACGTAATTAGAAGATGGAATGTACATATTAGTCTAGGACAACTTTTTACGGAGATCGCGATGATAGTATGGTAGAATAGATGTGATTTGTCCTTATGGAATTTCTGGAAGCGTCGAACATGGTACTGGGAACTTCTTGACTTAGTCAGCGATTACGTCAATGTGGGTTGGATTTCACCATCATCATCCCTCACTTGGAGTCACTACTTTAATTCACTAAGAATTCCAGATAAGTGTCGCAAATAAAATTTTTATCTGATTTTTTATATATATATCTCATATTTTTATGCTTTAACATTTTTAGAATGAAGTATCAAATTGCAAATGTTTTTTTTAAACTATTTCCATTTTCAATTTTATCTTTAATATGTTTTCAACGAACAGTTAGTATTTTCAATTATTATTAAGATGTAAATTATCGGCGTAACGTCTAATTAAAAACAAATATACAAAAAGTTCTGTAAAGACTTTGTGATCACAATTTCTACGAAACGCTTATATTTAAATAATAAATTTTGACCTTTAAACACCATATTGTCGGTTCATGTTTAAGACAATATTTTAAATAATATCTACATAACATATTATCGTCCATTTGTTTTCTCCTTTGTACATAAATTTGTTTAATTTTTAAGGCCTCAGTTTAGTCGTTTTCTAACAAAAACACATCCAGTTTGATTGGTTTATAATAAAATCAATTTTATAATCACATTGTCCACTTATTTCAGGTATTTTGAAACGAACTATTTTTAAACAAACTATTTTGAAACAAACTATTTTGATACAAACCATTTTGATAATATCTTTAGGAATATTAATTTACACTCTTTTTTTTAGTCAACAATTTATACTTTCTTTATAATTTGATTAGTTTATCTTTCTTGTAATCAAACTCCAGTTTTAGTGTAAATTACAAATATAGAAAGATTGGCGCCCCACCTCTCTGGGAAAATTATCTTTATACAAGTCAAATTAACATCTCTATAAAAACATCTGTCATATATTAATTACAATCTATAAAATACGTAAAACCATTTGTAAAATAAATAAGGTTCAGTCTAAATCTCGAACACGTTACAAAAAAATAATTAATTTATTAAACAGCGAGGAAATAATGTTATAATACGTTTCCACAAGTGATCAACCATATTTCCGATTATATTACAAATAATATGTAGTTAAAACTTGATGGTGCACCACCACATTTTGGTAGAAATGTTCGTCAAGCCTTTATTATTTTATTAAATTATGTTAGGTCCCATTGCATGACCGCCTATGTCACCCAACTTGACTCAAATAAATTTTTTGAAGTCAGACGTTTATAAAGTAGAAACAACGACTCGAGAAGATATAATGGAAAAGATTCGTCAGTGTTCCAATCGTATAAATGTTGATATGTTACACAATGTAAGGCGTCCTTTTATCAAAAGACTTCAATGTTGCGTGAATCAAATTGGTGGATATTTTGAGCAACTGTTTGGCTAGTTTCAATATCGTGAAAAAAATTATTTCTCAAAAACCGTTCATAATTATTAAAAGAAAGTGTATGATATCAAAATATGAGAAATTGTATGCGTTATTCATCCATGTAAAAAAAACCGTTGCCCAAGGAATCACTACTTCCACATCCAGATTTTCTTTCCAAGTCATTCACAACGAAAACATTTTGTATGTGGAAATAATTGTTTATGGAACTTTAATAATATAATACTTCAAATCTTCTACCCCAAAAACCCATAAAACGATACCCCACATCGGTAGTAGGGTGAGGGTGGTGACAGGGGTTGGTAGTGGGAGTGGATGAAGTAAAAAAATATTTTGAGGTTTCTGGTTCTTGTACACACACTAAATTACAATTTTTTTCATCCCCTTTAATAAATGGGTGGGGGTGGTAATGGAAGTGGCTAATGCCAAAATTTTTTTTGAGGCCTTAACTTCTCTTATATATACCAAATACCAATTTTATAGACTCTTACCTGCTTGATTTACCTATTTACCCCAAATTTACCCCAATTTACCCCCCAACCCTTCGACGGAACAAGATGAAAATATAATCTTGTTCTAGATCTCATTAAAGTACATATGTGTACCAAATTTCAAGTCAATATCTCAAACGGTTCCAGAGTACACGTGCGCACAAGAAAAAGTTACAGACAGACAGACATTTTTTTCTCTCAAACTTAAAATCTTAGCGTTTCATGACATTTTTGTCGTTACTATACTTCCACTGGATGTGGATGTAATTATAGGCATTCCATTAAAAAAAATGGGAAAATGTAATACAAAAGACCAAAGCCATACTAGATTTTAATGCTAAAATAAAGACCACCCTAATCTACGCAAAAATTGTTTGAGATAATCATATCACCGTTGGAAATAAAAATAAAGTATATCATGTTAAAATTTGAGAAATTGTATGTAAAAAAATATGTAAAAAAATTAGGTATTAAGATTAAAAAAAATTGAGAAAAACAATAATTAAATATCAAGTAGTGTAAACAAATATTTTGGACACCCAGTATATAATAAGAATAATAATAATTAACGTAACGGTTCAAAATCGAACGGTAGAGGCTCCTTGAGAACGAGGGAGATTAGGCGCGAAAAGTCTGGTTGCACCAACTATGAGCAGATGTTTGTACTGTTGTAGTTCCATGGTCATTTAGGTTGTGTGCAATCAACATAATCAACATGTGTTGTGCCACAGACATCAAAACGGTAGTAAATTTTCCATCAAACACGATTCAACTCACGTGTAGTTATTGAATTCACCGCTTCAACAATTCGATGTCGCAGGTCTTGAAGAATAGCATGCATAGCTGGAACAAGTATCTCATAGATAAATATCACAATAAGTAAAGGTAATGTCTGCTGACCTGAGAGGCCACAAACGTTGAACAAGATCTTGTTGTCTACTTCTTTCGATCCATCGTCCTGCATAATTTTAGCTCAAAGTTGAAATATGTGTGGCACTGAAAAGAATTTCTAGGGATACTTTTAAAACTTTTAACCTTTCTATTCAGTAGTGTGCTGAGTGTGATTCTATCATGTACAATTTATTTCAAATAAAATTTGGAGAGGGAGATAGAGAGAGAAATGGAGGATTCTTTAAATAACACAGGATTTACTGCTATAATGGCTAAAATAGTTTGGATTGGTCCAGTGGGGTCTATATAAAATAGTAGAGTTCTTTTGACATTATATACTAAATACAATCGTAATAAACAAATGCTAATTTCTACCGTTGGCTCCTGCAGGCAGATATGAAAAATAAACAATTTTAATATCGTAGTGGTCTGTTTGTTAAACAATGTATACTTATTCTTTACTTTCTTTAATAAAAAAAACCGAGCACCCTATGTAGTCTTCCTGTTCTTTTTGGCAGTTGAACACTCGCCATACAGCCAACCGCTATCTTAAAAATTATTATACTTATACCGACAAAGGAAAAACAAATATTGAAGATGAACAAAGGAGAAAAAGAACATGCTTCTCGTTCTGTACTCTATAAGAACATTTACTTTTTATAAATTACGTACAATGCAGTGTTTTCTCGTATTCCTCTTAATTTCCTAATATTATTATCAGGATGCGCAGTGTGCACTCTGAATGAAATTGTTATCATTACTAGAAACGTAGTGCTTGTAACAAATGTAGGTGAAGGGAACTATTGTCAATTGAAGGAGCCACGCTGCTTCGGCAAGTGTCCATAGTCATTAGCGGATCGGTTTCGAACTTTTTGGCTCTCCTCAGCGTGAAGCAGACTCAGACACCTTTTTCGCTGCGAGCTCCTTGCTCTTGATAAAGCAATACAAAATCCGTGATTTGTAAATAATGTGAGTAGATGCCTCCAATTGCATATGCTGTAAACACTTAATAGGAGCCCCGACTAGGCAAAATTACAAGTAAAGTTCAAATAGAGGAATAGTAGATACATTATGCACAATGCAGGGTTTTGTCGTATTCCTATTAATTTTCTAATATTATTATTAGTGTGTGAGTTCTGAATGAAATTATCATCATTTCTAGGAACGGAGATTGCTTGAAACAAATGCTCATTGAAGGGACTATATTTAAATTAAAGGGGCCCCGCCTCCTCTTAAGAACAGAGGAAAAGCAACAGAAGACACCAAGCATTCACTCACAAAATTCATAGTAAAATTTTCGTTTTTTCAAAAAACCGATGGATATAATCAAAAATTTGTTTTTTATTTTATCTGAGAAGAGAGAGTGCATTAAAAGGAGATTGAATATTACAATTAATAAGATTGTTATATAATCTGACATTTGCTGCTCTGTATTTAAAATCCTGGAAGAAATAAAATTTTAATATAATTTTCGTGCATAAAATTAGATGGGAGTTCAGGATGAACTTCCTGTTCTTAACGAACATGATTTCATTATAAAAAGGGACGCTATCTATGAAAAAGTTGCCAAAATTTGAGACAGTTATGGTTAATCCGATTATTAGAAGGAAACCAAAAATGCAAATGGGGTCAAATTGGTTCCGGCGCATTCGCCATAACTTTAAAAATAGGACGTAGAATATTTAATGCTAGACAAAATTTCTTATTATACCTGAAACCCCCAATACGAAAAGAATACCTTTCAGTCTGCAATTAGTCATTTTTTGGCGATTTTTTTAGTAAATTATGAAATTAATCTTTAATGGATTTATACAGTTCATCTCTGACAACAGAAATAGACATACCTAAAAAATGTCTAAGAAAATACTGTAAAAATAAAATAAGGTACTACAAGTATATAGGGTGGTTTCTTAGCGAAAAGATTGTGACCTGCTGGATTAAAGCTCCAAATTTTGCACACTTCTTATATACCCTCAGTGCTATCAATTCAGGGGAGGGTGCCCGATTTCAGTGTCCGCCATCTTGAAATACGACGCCATCTTGGTTTTCTTTGGACTGTACCTGTAAATTTTCGACATTTATTTGGTTTTTACTAAATATCTCCCCAACATCTGGGTTTGTGGCAAAAATGATTTAATGTAAACTAAATTTGCTACAATTTGAGACCAGAGCCACTTTTGTAACTTTAATATTTTGCGAGATACAAGTTTCCAAAGTTTTGGACCTTTTTCAGGTTAATACGAAAATCTATATTTTTGTCGGTTTTGCTAAATATCTCCAATGCTGGCAGTTTTACAGCAACCATTATTTTATTAATGGTTAAAAAGAATAAATAGGCTACCACGTGAGTAAAAAAAGATGTCGATACAATCACAATTTGCTGAGATAATGTATTTGGCCATGTTACAAACGTTTCAATAAAAAAAAATACAGAAAAGGATCATAAAAATTGTATTCATAATGTTGTTGTTTACTGTTCACAATGGCCTTTGAAATGACAAAGAGCTGTGCAGGCAAGTGCGGCCTTGTTACAAACTCAATTCTTAGAGCACAGAGGCTCAGCCTTACATCCGCACTTGATTAATTCCCTGCAGCTTTTGCTTGCTTCCGGTATAGACATTCAAATTGGTTGCCATGTCTCTTCGTTTCTTTTCCATCCAAAGTTAGCCGAAGTAGGTGCATTCTGGAGTGATTTCAAACTGGTTAACCAGATGCTAGATTGATAGATGCAGCGATTAGTGTGTTGAATGAGGACATCCATTGTGGGCGGTAGACTTTGCATCATCTCTACTTTTTTTACTTGTGTGAAGAGATCCTCTCTGAGTTTGCTGATGCTGTCAAATTCTGTTGTGCCATCGTACAGGATGCCTGTGAATCGTTCTATAAGTTCAAATGCCTTTGTTTTAGTATCTATTTAGTATCTATATACCAAATACAATCCGGTTTGTAAGTTTGTAGCTCGCAAAAGATGCCTACTAGTAGCACAATAACATATGTGTCAACTGTACTTATGAGGATGTTGGTTGTACCCTTTTGTAATGAATCCAATATATGAAGACACATTCTGGTATCAGCTTCTTCGTGGTCAGTTTCGGACATCGGTGCACTGCTATTTTTTGAAATAACAGATGTACCATAGGTGATATATATATTTCTTTACCTTCTTGTACGTTATAATCTGCGACTGCATCACTTAATAGGGTAATCAGTTCTGTCTTATTCTCTGAATTCTTCAGGAAGGTAACAAAGTTTTTGGGGAGTGTGGTTTCTCTTGTGACTTTTCTCCTTTCTCCCTTCCCTTTCTTCACACGTGTAGTTTCCTTCAGACTGTCTAGCTTGTATATGTCCCATACAACATCGATTCTTATGCAATCTTGAAGTTGTATCTTGATCCATGGTAAGAAGTCCAATCATCATATAGTCTAAAGTTGTAGCAAATTTAGTCTAGATTAAAATTGATTGGAATAGTGTTGCTGTAAACCCAACTGATTTTCGTAATAACCTGAAAATAGTCCAAAACTTGGGAAGCTTGTATCTCGCAAAATATTAAAGTTACAAAAGCGGCTCTGGTCTCAAATTGTAGTAAATTTAGTTTAAATTAATTCCTTTTTGCTAAAAACCCAGAAGTTGGGGAGATATTTAGTAAAAGCCAAATAAAAGTAAAAAATTTACAGTTACAGTCCAAAAAAAACAAAGATAGCGTCATAATGCCAGATGGCGGACACTGAAATCGGGTACATCCTGGCTGTATACTACTGTACACGGCACAAATGACAACCAAAAAATTGTTTATTTCGCGGTAACAACTTGTCGTCGAATTCAGTGATTTTGTTTGGTTGTAACAAAGAAAATAAAATATAAATATTGAAAAAATCATGTTGTCATGTGGTGATTTAAGGGTGAATATGATCCAGAAGTCTACAATTGTACACAGGTATATATTTTATAATACAATTTTTAAAGGTTGGTTTGATTGTTTTGTATTAGGGGAAAATAGAACAAACAATTAATAGAGATTGAATTGTTGTAGTGAATGTACATACAAATTCAATAGAGGAAAATTTCTTTAATAATCAAGTTGCGGACTATATTAACGAAGCTGGTCCCTCAAGGAAGTATGCTGATACAGACCCACTTACATCAGATTTAGATTTCGATCAAGAACGCATTGTCAATGAATTGGGAAATTTCTTGGGAGATTCCGACTATTCCGTCCAGGATAAGGACTACGTCTCTGAATAGGAATCTTCAGATGAAGGTAAGATTATACTAGTAGTAATTTGTGTGGCGTTCGCTGATATGAGTTTGTTTTTATTTTTTAGATAATATTATCATGGATTACAGTTCGATAAAAAATACTCTAATAAACTCTACTAAAAGAAGAACCCGTTGGAAAAAAGCTGAACCAAGTCAATGAAAAAAGAATCAACTTAAACGTCAAAAAATTGAAGCCAATGCACCTAAACCTATAGATTGTTCAAAATGTCGTTTTAAATTAACAGAAAAAATTTCACTAGGCACTAGGCTGCTGATTTGCGAAAACTAGTGGAGTTGTGATTTTGGCAGCAGAAAAATTTTGTTTTAAATAATGTCGAGAGTATTGTTCCAGAAAGACGTAGAGCAAAATCTGATAGTAAGAAGAACCCACGTTTAGATTAAAAAAGCTACTCTTTCGTATCTTCTGGAAATAGAATACAAGTGTGTAAAAGCTTTTTTATTAAAACACTGTGCATAAGCAAAGAAGTAATTAGAACACGCTTTTAAGCATAAAGGAGAGGGTAGGTTGTTTAGTAGTGATGACAGAAAGGGAAGAAAGGAACCTCATAATAAAACCGAACCTTCTGAAATAGAAAAATTCAAATATCACTTTGATAGTTTTCCTGTCATGGAATCTTACCACACATGGAAATTTACAAAACGACTATATTGAGACTATAAATTAAGCGTAGCAAAAATTCATTCCCTCTACAAAGAGATATGTGAAAGGGAAGGGTCCAAACCAGTCTCTCTCATCACGTACAGGAAAATATTTTGTACTAATTATAACTATTCATTCTATAAGCAAATAAGGAGCTATGCCAAATTTGCATGTTGTACAAAAGCGGCGATTTTGAGAAAAAAATAAATAGAGAACAAATACCAAAGTCATATTTTCTCAATATTGCCAAAACCAAGGGCAAAGAAAGGACTTCAAAAGAAAATAATTTTGTGCTTTGCACAATTGGCTTACAGTGTGCTTTGAATATTCCAAGTAGTGACGTAACCTCAATGTATTATAGAAAAAAAATGCACATATAATTTAACAATCTATGGGATAGCACCACCAAATAATGCATTTTGTTATGCTTGAACGGAGTTAAACGGGAAAAGAGATATCTTGGAAATTTATTATATAAATTGTGCAGTTACAGAGTTGTCATTTTTTTCTGACACATGTGGTGCCAAAATAGAAGTCAAAACCTTAGTGCCAAAAAATCCAAATATACCAGTTATAGAACATAAGTACTTGAGAAGTGGTCACAGTTATATGGTGGTAGAGAGCATGCATAGTGCAATTGAAAAGACACAAAAGTTTATGCCAATATACACAGTTCACGGCTTGCTAAAAATTTTTGGCATGGCTAGAACAAGTAGATCAAATAAAAAAACCTTATGACTCAAAAGAACTAAAATTTTTAGATTTGGAAAATCTGCCAAAGTTAATAATGCTAAGGAACACTCATGGTGAAAACATAAATTTGCTAAAAATCAAGTGTTTCAGATATTTAAAATGTAAGAGTTTTTTAGTACCTATATAACCATACTTCCGAATATCTGAAAATTAACGTTCTTGCCCTTTAAATCGAACTAAGTTCAAATTGTAAAAGGCTTACAACAATCTTAGACCAATTACCATTAAGAAAAAACGATATTTAATAGTGTTTTGTAAAGACGAAGTTTTTCTTGAAGATTTCCACCATTGTTATAACTCTTTACCAACATCAGAAGAGGAAACTGATGAAGTTCCACAGCCCACGGTTCAAGACAGTGACTTCGAGACTGAAATCTCCAATGATTAAAATAGTATAAATTATACTACTAAAATAAGTGCCAAAAAAATTTTTTTTTATACTTGGAAAGTCATATTTTATCAAGAATTATTATATCTGTTGCCTTATTTGTATGGAAATATATGTTTCAAAAGTGACCCTTAGTTCATTAAAATGGTTTTTGCCTTACCCCGTTTTTAATTGCCATTTTTTTTTTTAACTGTTTAACGTCGGCCTATTTCCGCTACCAGGGCCTATCACCGACGCCAGGAGACGAGCTACCCCCAACCTGGAAATTTTGCCGAACCTCTTCCCTTAAGAAGAGTAGGGATCTTTTACTTGCCTAACATTTAATAGAAAAGGGACCGCCTGCTTTACATCCCCTCCGAAGGATGGTATATCCACTACGTAATCCTCGTCTGAAATTACGTAACTTCCGAGTATACACTGATATACAAGCCTCTAGAAGGTGGGACGAGAACGCTGTATTTCCCAAGATGGGAACCCATCCAAGTACTAACCGCGCTCGATGTTGCTTCAACGGAATATCGACTGATATTCACATTGAAGTCGCCTCTACGCTCGCCCCATTAATTGCCATTAAATGTTTCAAACTCAATTATCTCAAAACTATATCTGGTTTTTGAACCCAACGATACTAAATAAAACTATTGTGTAAGTGATTCACTTACCGACGCCAAAACTGAACAGTAAGTAAAATTAATAAAATATATATATTATTTCACAAAAATACGTGCAAAAAAGGAAATTTCTATTTATTTAAAGAAGAATAACATTATTTTCTGCATGATCGTATTAGATTACAAAAAATATTTGTTTATTATAAATATATACAACAAAATGTTTTAATTTCATTTTGATACGATTATTCTCCACATTCAACGCCGATAGCAATAATGATTTTCGTTTTTGCTATAATGAATTATGGTAAATAGGTCACATTAATTAAACGTCAAAACTTTATTTTGGCTATATTTTGGAAGACGATTAGAAAAAAGCTTATATGAAATGCGAAATTGTCTTTGTATCACATGGTGTATTGTGATAATCTTCACGTTTAGTAACAAAAGGTACCATTTTTATTTTTCCTTGTTTTATAAATAGCTCTTTCAAAAGTAAATTATGTTTTAAGCTTTGACTTAAATGTTCATAGAATTATTTTGTATTGACACTACGCGTGAAGTGTCTCAAGTACTTACGTGCAGCTGTACAATTTTAATTCGATAAGTAGTATGTACCTAGACTAAATATTGAGTTAATAAATATACTTGTACACAAGGAGTGTGAGATGAAAATAAATAGTAATATAAATCCAAAGAAATTAAGAGGCATAAAGCAAAAGTCCCTTAGCATATCGGAGATAACGGGTTGCAAATTATGGTCCATTTGCTAACAAGATAATTCGATAAACACGAACAATCTGGACAAGTCCAGATGTCTAGACGCTCTTCCAAGTTATGAGCTGCCAAGTAGACAATGCAATAAGGATACAGATATCATTAAAACTAAAGTCTAAAATGCATTGCTCTCTATCGAGAGTAATTTATGTTCCCCGATACTGATTTTCAGAAACGGAAGCAACGTGCCTGTATCTAATAAAAACTAAGATAACAATTGATTGTCTAGCGTTGCTCTAAATAATGTTGCGCGTAAATATATCTCATCCAACTTCGCGGTGGTCCTGTGATCGATCTTACCTGAGAGATACAACAATAATTATAAAGTAAGTGCACCAGTCGTGCATATTACAACGTTTTGTAGTTTTTTTCACTTTCACAGCAAATTCCTAGACGGCGGATGAGAACTTTAGCCTTGAAATTGACGAATAAGAAAAAGTCTACTTAACTTAAATTAGTACTGTTAATCTAGTTCGTTTCTGTGTTGTAGTCAGAGTCCTGAACATATAGGAACAAAGTGAAGATCTTTAAAGATCAGTTGCAGATTCAACCCACAGAATCGTACAAGATATTAAACTTAAATAGAAGGAGTTCCATGGCAGGCTTGAATTAAATTTATACATATATCTCTGTACTTATGTGTGTAGGAGATCTTTGAATGACAGATTTGAATTTGTGATTGATTAACTGTGCTGATTTGAATCCAGTTGAGTTTAGTAATCACTTGGTCTCCAGATAGCACGAAGACTATCAAATTTATAAAATTACCTACACACAATCAGACAGACATCTTCAGCATGATTATCCGCACACAGCGAATTGACTCTGCTCAGGGTTGAATTCGGTTCAATGCTCAAAGTCAGGAAGCAAAAATAATACACAGGTTTTAAATGATAAAATGTGAAAATAAAATTTTATTGAAATAAATTTTAACCTGGAAATGGTTTTTTCAAATTTTTGGTGAACAATATTCTTAAATTATTTATTTAACCCGGTCAAAACAGACATTCAAGGTTACAATAATTCGCATAAAGCTGAAAATTGGTACGAATGTTGGGAATACCATTATAAATGAAATGTGAGAAGTCCTCATCGATCCCACATCTGCAAAAAAAATTATTCAAGGTCAAAGTTCGCAAATATGGTTTTTTTGCATTTTTCAGCCAAACGGTAAGTTTTATCAAAATAGGTCAGACAAAAATTGTAGATCATGCAATTATCTATAAAAATTGTTCTTACACTTTTTTTCTTAAGAATCACCATTTCTGAGATATAGCGATTCAAAAAATTGAAAAAGTTGTGTTCTCCATAATATGCACGAGTACGCACCTATATACATCACTGAACCCGTAATACAAGTAAAAATATTGGTGTGTGTGTAACTTATACGTACAAATTGTACGATTCTGGGAATATAAACACAAAAGAAACCCAATCCCTCATTTTATATGCGCAACATCTGTTTGCTATTCAATTGTCCACGTGGCAACGCTCGTATACCTGCTCCGTGTTGAAAGAGGTGATGAATTTTCGGAATACCTGAAAGACCAGCAATTTGTGACCATTCAGTTGCAGTGTCGTAAAAAGTACACTGGAAAGAATACTATTGCTGTAGTTAAAAGACAACACGAAGAAGAACAAGCCAGTACATCTAAAATAAGTCCTCCTCGTACTAGAGCACGCGTAAGTGAATCAGCTTTTTGTGTTAAACAATGTTGCTTATTTTGCGGCAATGGATTGAATGAAGAGTATGAAAAGAAAAAAGCACTGGATTCTCGGCGTAAAATTTTTAAAGTAACTACACTTTCATTCAAAGAATCTATTCTGAAAGTAACTCAGGCTCATTCTGATGATCTAGCAAAAGCTGATACTGCTCTAGTTGGGTTTGAATATGATTTAGTTGGTGTTGAGGCTAAGTATCATAATGATTGTTACAGTTCTTTCTTGAGACCGACCACTGGGGGTAAAGTCGGTCGTCCTCAAGATCAAGCCACGAATCTTGCAATGGAAGAAATATTTACATACATTGAAAATAGCGATGATTGCCAGTTTACATTAGATGAATTAAAAAATATTTGCAAAAATTCAGCTTTAGACAACAGAACCATTAAGATACGATTAAAGTTGAGGTATGGCGATAAAATTATTATAACTGAAAAACCAGGAACATCAACATTCATATATATTATTGATAATCACCATGACATTCTTAATCATGCTTGGTACGAAAAAAAAAATCAAATGAAAAAGAAGAACGATTTAGGGTCCTGGAAGCTGCGGCAGCAATCATTCGAAAAGACATTCAATCTGCAGTATTTGATAATTCTAATTACCCCCCGCCAGGCCGTATGTTTGAAGATGTTAACAGTGAAACTCCAGAGTTACTGACTTATTTTTTGGAGCGAGTTATTCTAAAAAATAAACGATTAAATTTAGAACATTTAAAATTAGTATGCACAAATATTAGACATACAATTATGACTGCTGTTCGTCCTAAGTCTTTCAAATTCAAATTACAATTACAATTTACTTGTATCCAGCAGGAAGAAGAAGGAAGAGAAGAAGAAGAAGGAAGAGGAGAAGAAGAAGAAGACATTACACTTGAAGTTCCATTAGATAATTGTCAATCAGACGAATAGTTTTCCCCAATTACTCATAATTCACACCGCTTTCATCATTTCCATTAGTACCATTTTTTATTTAATACAATATTATTTAACTAAACAGGACCACAATAGGTCATTGAATAGGCCTACCGGGGAAACCACGTTAAAAAAACGCGCCAAGTACACTACCTCACAGGTGGCGTGGAAACGTGTGCATATTATGGAGAACACAACTCTATAAAAAGTGATAGTCTTCCTATACCTGCACGTTTGAATATCGGCTGACCCCCTTCTCAAGTCTTTTTGTGGAAGTAATCACGCTGTTTAGTGAACTAAGGTATGTAACTTTATGTTTTAATACTTTTTATTCTATTGGTATCCCAAATCATAATTCTGCTTTTACATCAGCTTTTGTTGCAGTTTGGAAGAACTTTACTGAATTAGATTTCGTCGATTTTGCTGAGTTGTAGAATGGTCAGGTCATTCATTCCCTGTAGTGAGGGAGGGTTATAAATATATTAATCAGTAATTTGTCACAAACTATAAGTTAGTTGCAGATGCATACATAATAGTAACTATTGATTTATTTATAATTTATTGATGAGTGACAAACATTTTATTTTAATTTAAGAAATAAGGATTACAATCACCATCAATATTTAAAATGAAGATACTCATATTGCTACCATCCTGTGTAATTGATAATCATGTAATTTATCGTAACTACTATATCTTATATATTTATGCTCCTGATGGTAATATTAACAATATGATAAATAGCTTTCTCAATTCAGTACATACAATGAAATTATCTTTGCTCAAGTTACTTCATCAGCGTGATTGTTGTGTTTCAAGTCTTTGCTTTGCTATATTGTGTTTATCGTATTCGAGAGGCTTGAACATAACAGAGATATACCCTGCATTTCCTACTCTCGCTGTGTATAGAGTTTGCGGTATATGCGAAGAGATATAGATGAGTATCGATTTGTTTAACTAACACTTTTGTACCTGCTTCCTTTCCAGAAGTAGGTAAATTACATTACTTATCTTTGAATCAGGGACCGAAACGGAAATTAATTTCGGTTAATTTCGGTTAAGGTTAAATAGCGTATGCCATTTTCAGTTTTCATAGCAGCGCAAATTTGGTTTTCATTTACGGTTTCGGTTGTCAAGGCAGCAACAATTCGGTTCCCAGTTATGGTTTCGGTTTATAGATCCGTGGCATTTCGGCTTCTGTTAGAAAAAATTAGTAATTACGGTGCGGTTTTCGGTTTCGATTTCGGTTTTTGGCTTTTTACTTGTAGCCCAGTCGACGTAGGTATTTACCCACAAAAAATTGCAAACTGTGTAAACTTTTTTCTAATGAGTTCGTGAAAGTGTGTAGAATAATATCCTGAAAAGTTTACATTTCGCTCGGGTGCAGAACATAAAAAAAAGTGAAAAAAAAATTTTTTTTTCATCCATTTCTTCAAAATTTTGAAATTAAATCAAGCTAGAAAAAAATACCAAATACGGATGGATAGATCACGTATTTATGAACAAAAAATATCCTAACAAAATTTATCGTTAAAGCCACGGTTTTCCCGGAAAAGAACAGTCAAGTGTAACGTTATAACTCGGAGCGAGATCCATGCGTGCACGCGCTTGAATACGCATGACTGTGACACCGACGCACTGAATTACATGTCACTAAATCAGAATTTGTTCAATCTATATGAGTCTTGGTTCATTTAAAAGATGTAAATTATAGCTTTTTGATGCTTTTTTGTTTTAAACAATACAAGCAAAGGATGGATGGGAAAAATATACTTATATATATTATCACGCCCGAACTCAATCGTTGCAATAAACAATATAAAAAAAATAAAAGCCCTTCAAAAAAATTCTTTCTTCATTCAGAACTGTTGAAAAGTATGTATACTTCATGATTATTATGGTTTATTACGTTGTAGTACTGAGGATTAAAAAAAAGTACATCTCAAATCATTTTAATTTTCTTGCTTGATGATTTTTTTTGACAGAATATGTATTGGAGGCTGTAACTTGTCGACAAATTGACCCATTGGAAAAAATAAAATGTCACTATTTCGGAAAAAATGTATATTTTTCGAATGTTCAAACACAAAATCGTTTACTTGTATGCATTTTTTCGAAAATATGATCAATCAGATCATGATAAGAAATTGAGATTTTCACGATCTTATCCTTATAACTATGAAAATATCTTTGATTGTTTTGAATACAAATTCTGGAACTTTTCCAATACATTAACAAATGTATAAGGAATCCATTGGATAGAGCTGAAATGTGGATAGGTGTACCTGCAATAAATACAATACAGTAAAGGCACGTAAAAATTCATGCGAGCGATTCAGCGGGTATGTGTGGTGTCTGTGTATGCATTGATAATTATATATTTTCCCTCCATACTCACTATTTATCTTCCTATTCACTAAGAAAAATGTTTAAAACGTGTAATCAGAAAGAGAAAAAGCTTTATTTTACTCGATAGAACAGCTAAGAATTTTTAGAGGTTCCATAGCATGCATTTAACCGTGCGCTAGCCGCGCAGAGTGACTAGGTTACTTCACTATTTTTTTCCAGGAATACCGTGGCTTTAGTGAAAAATTTTATTAGGGATATTTTTTATTCAGAAACACGTGGTCTATCCACCTGTATTTTTATTTTTTCCTGCCCTGACTTAATTTAAAAATTTTGAATAAATTGGTAAAAAATTTTTTTTTTCACTTGTTTTTTTAAGTTCTGAATCCGAGCGGAATGTAAACTTTTCAGGATATTATTCTATACATTTTCACGAACTCGTTAAAAAAAATTATTCGGTGTGCAACTTTTTGTGGGTTTCACTATAAAAATGTTCTCTGTCGTCTCGGCTATTGCCTTTTACCTTATATAAACTTTATAATGGACGAATCGACTTAGATATGGTTTTCACCATACAATTTAGTATTTCTACATCATGGTTTAAAGATTTGAATCTTTGATTTCAACTTTAAAGTCGTAAGTACGGTGCGGATTTTGGTTTCGGTTTTGGTCCCTGCTTTGGATCATGTCTTAATACTATATAAAGAAATTAGGTTGAAAGCTGTGTTTGTAATGTTCTAGTCATTTGTATTTTGCCATGAACTTTACGTCAAAATCGAAGCAAGATACCTATGCTCTTTAACTATGATTGAAATAACCGAGCGTAACAGAATTACGTTGTTAATGATTGCTACCTTAGAATACTACTGGATATGTCTACAAGATGTATGCATTCTATTGAATACAACATTCTCCAAAAAAAAAAACAAATGCTGAGAATTCAACAATGTAGAGGGTTGTGTGGGAAATTTAAGAAACAAGATGTTAAAAAGTCGGCCAAAATCCTGTTAAAGTAAGTCGGCAACAAGTGACGAAAAGGCACTTGACATTCTTCCGCGCAAAAATTTCCGCATCAAAGCTGGCCTTATGTCGCAATATCAGAAAAAGATGGGTTAAAAATAAATTTCATCTGTCTACAAGTGTATTTGGTCCATGAATTAAATGAAAATAATATCGATGAAAGGATGCAATTTTGCCGGGAAATAAAGGACGTAGCTCAAGGCTAACTTTGTCAACAGCATAGTATTTCTGAGGAATCAACGTTTCTTCTTAATTATTCTGCAAATCGGCATAACTGTCGGCATTCGGCTGATCAAAATCCTAACTAGATACCTTCAAATATTAAATATTTAGTCAGTGATAACTAAAAGAAACATCACCGTACTATTATTTGCAAAAGAAGATTTAAATTCAACTTGGTATTTAATACTTCTGTCTTAATCTGCAAATTTAGAACAACTAGCTATTAATAGAAATCTAGTATCAACAAAATAGAGCTCCATCCCATTGCGGAGTTATGTACTGCAAAACCTGAGTGAAATATTTCCACGGAAATAAGTAGACGGAGAGGACATATTAAATGGCCATCGCTGTTATGAGATTTAAATTGTTTAGACTATTTCCTTTAGGGACATTAAAAATCATTTGTCGATCATTGTAAATCCCAATCGTTAGAAGAGATGGAGACCAAATAGGATGGTTAACAGAGAAATATCCCGCGTATTATGTAAAACGCCTTAAGGGCTTTCGTTGGTTGATTATTACGTCTTCAGGCAACCGAAAGTTTGAAGTTTGAACATTTATTACGATTCTTTCTCTCACAGTATTTACGTGTTGAAAAATTTGCATGAATACATTTTTATTTCACTATTTTATTGATTATTTTTTTAGCCGCAAATCGTACCCTATTATAAAATTGTAATTGCTGAAAATATATCTGAGAATAAAAAATTACAGGGTCATCACTTTAAATAAACTGCCGATGATGTCATGGGTAAAAAAAATACTATTGCTGTTGAAAATCAATACGTCACTCACTGAATATACTAAAAAACCTACAATAACTTTCATCAAAGTTATTTCTTAATTACAGCCATATATACAGGGTATCTCAGCCTCGGGTCGTCCAAATATCCTGGTTCTCGTATAAAAGATATCGAAAATTTTCAAGAACGGGTTATAAGTGGGCAGAAGAGTGTATAGTTCAAAAATATTTTGAAATGTGATCGATTCAAGTGTGGCACCATAAATTGATCCAAAATTTTGTATACCAGATTTCCTTTTTGATGAAGATTACACAGATTTCCTCGGATTCCGTCCAGATTTTCTTGGAATTCCTCCAGATTTCTTAGCATTACCATCTATTTTCTTTAGCTCCATGATTACTATCTAGACAGATTATCAAGAAATGATATTGAATATGAACAATAAAAAAGTATAGGTCGAATTTCGGTATGAGCAACGAGACATTCGACAGATGGGAAGTAATTAGACTCAAATAAGTGCAAATATAATCAAAAATATATTTTAAGAAACATAACGTAAGTACTAAAATACAGCAAAAAAAAAAAATTCCTACAAGCTTTCTTTAAATTAAAAATTAAGGAGTAAATTTACTATCACCGACAACTTAAGCTCCGCACCAACTTATACCGGACGTATCACCAGGTCCAGCCGTGTTGCGGCGTTCAATTGGATCATCGAACATGAAGAAAAGTAAGAACCGGTAACATTTATCTGGTTGACGCAACGGAAAATCCTGCTCCCTTGTTACTATGCATACCATAAGACGGTACATCTTCGTGCATGCTTTATTTTATGTGAAGATTGCGGTGGACAAACATACGAGGACGTGTCAGAGACTCCAAACAATGCTTTTGATGTGAAAAAGAGGATCTGGCATCCATAATGAAGAGAGGATCTAATTAAAGCCAGCCTGAACCATCAAAGAAACCCAACGTACATTAATAGTTCGATCTTTTGCAGTTGTAGATCATGCTAACAGGATGGTGGTAAGTAAATATACCACCTCATGCACAATAAATTTCCGAGCTAATATGCAAATTTTGTTGACTGCAAAATTAATAATTAGTATTAATGACTTCGGACTTGGAGTAACGGGGCAGACACGTTTCCAAATCTGGAGAAAATTTTTGAAATTCTGAGCCGCTATAATTTTGGAACCGTGGAAGAAAATGTTTTAGGCAATTTTATAACCTACAATACAAGTACTAATTACTACTCAGGACCAACTGGAACAGAGATATTTGCAAAAACTTCAATGAAGCATAAAGTTTCACTTGTCTGACGCTGTAAATCAGAACGTATTAACAATGGAGACAATTTGTTTAAATAAATGTTGTAGTCTTTTTTTCATTCAATACAATATTTGGAATAAACAATTTTAGAATAGAACTATCAAGAAAAGAGATAACTGAGAAAAACCTACTTTGACCTTCATTTTTAACGTGATATTTTTACAGAAAAATTTAATTAATGATTGTGACAACCTCCTCTATATTATAAAAAAGACAATTTCTTTTAATACAATACGGGAGATGTGGGAGAGTTGGGACAATTTTCAAAAATTGATTTTTAAAATTTTTATTTTTGAAAATTTAAAAAAATTAACAGCACAGTAATATACCTTCATATATTTGACCACTTGTTGCAAATATTAGTTAAATTTACTTGGTAAATGGCGATATGGAAAAATATTTTCTAGTGTCATGTATTTGTCTCAAATCGAGTTGGGAGTAGCGATGGGGAGATTTGGGACATGTAATTAAATCTTCACAAATGGAAACATATTTTATTATTGCAAAAAATAACAAACAATGAGAAATAATAAAAATAATTAAAAAATCTGATACATGCTCGGAAGAAAGAAAAATATATTGGAACAAACGAAAAAAAAATTTTTGCCAATGCAAATCGCTAATGTTGCAAAAATATTTACCATAATTTTTGGAACGACAGGATTGTTCTTTTTTCTCTTGTAATGCAACGGCATACTTAAAAGCGATCCAAATAATATAAGAAAATTAATTCATACATGGAATGGATGAGATATAGAATGGGCCAACTCTCCCTTAAAATAACGTCCCAACTCTCCCTCACTACTCGGTGTCATTAAAAGTGACCAGACTTATTTTTAAGTGAAAGTGAATCATGAAATGACCTCAACATTTAATAGCTAAAAGGTCGGTCGTTACATGTAAAATAACTCTCCAGCAACATTTGAACCCACAAAGCAATGAATTGGATAATTTGAACAAAAAAAGTTACTTTTCAGACATAAAACAATTAAAATTACCTTAGATTTGAAGTACGCAACATATGGGCGACATACGGCAGTTTATTTACTTCTCTCACAAATATACATAACCCATATAACACACAATATTAAACTACCACTACATCTCCCCTAATCTGTTATGCGAATAAGAATAAAATAAAATATATATTTATGCTATTTTTAAGAATTATTGATTAAGTACAATAAATTATTCACGTGCTGAAAGACTTTAATAGACGACTTTAAGAATTTATGGGAACAACAACGAGGACAAAAAAGTAGATTTCGCATTTCCTGATTCACCCGGTAAAAAATGTCCGATTTGCTTAGATCTGATAGCACCAGCGTAAACTAGAGGCTTTTTGACAATTTTTGGTGCAAGCCAGATCTCAAAATGCTGTTTCATTACGTTACAGTGAGCTCACAAAGTTGATTATTTTTGGTGCAAATTCACCCATATCATGGTACTGATTCATCGCAGACCCACAAACAGTATATCGTTTGAATGATCTTCAAAAGGAGAATCTAATTTGTAATAGTATACCAGGTGTTCCGTTTAAAAAGAAGAAAGGAAGTTTATGGCGTCACCCTGTTTACCTCAAAATAGTCTTAAACTATACATCTTTGTTTGTCCTACCACTTCGATTTTGAAAATTTTGATTATCTTTTACAGAAGAGATCTAACTTGTATTGGACGACATTGAGACACCCTGTATGACACAAGAACATCTATCATAAATGTTTTTTTAAGTAATTTTGGCGATAATTTCAAAAAGGGGCATGGTCCTGGTAGAAAATACGTGTGAAAAAATACCTTATTTCAGAATCTTATCGACTGTTAACAAGTTTCCCTAAGAGAATAATACCAATAGTTAAATAAGTGAAGGTTCTAATAAAATAAGTTTGAAGTTTGAATAATATCAGGAAAGGATTAAGTTTGATTAACACGAATACCTTATGATTCAGTCAAATGAAGTAAAACCACCTAAGGCAAACTAGATCTACGATGATACGGTGTGCAGACAGGCCGATAAGAACGTTAACTATTCTAATTTTGAAATGTTGAAGCCGGGAGTATATTTCCCAAGGGAATATTGCCCAGCTGAATCTGATAACCATCCTTAATAGATAAAATCAGCATCCATAAATGTTAAAATTTATCTAATATTCAAGGGGATATGAAGTTTTCCAAGATAAGTTTAATTACATATGAAATTTTAGTTTCCAATTTAATATAGTTTATTACAAAAATGTGCTACAAATAATAATAATATATAATGAAGTTCAATATATTACATCCAGACCCACGTGCTCAGTTTTTCTTTTACATACATCGATCAAGGGAGAAAATAATTAGAAATATTTTGCCTCTAAAGTAGTTTCCACAAACACCAAGACGCTTGTACACGAATACCATAACTCGATTCGAATTTCGCCAATCATGTTGGCGTCATCTAGAGATGATCAGTGGTATTCATCTATAAATACATGATACATGTTCAGATGTCTATATTGGGTCCACAATAATTTGTTATCTTTATTATCAATATCGTAGGTTCAATAGATATACCATGCCTGTTAGATGCTGATGGTTAGGGTTATGTTCTTTGAATGACTATGAGAAAATATAACTTAAATTATATTTCAGGACTTGCGTGTTAGTAATATTGTGTCTCTAATTGCAGCAAACTCTAAAGTTGTCTCTTACCATTGAAAGAAGCATGCTTATAATTTAAATAAAATAATTCTTGGGTGTCCTAAATATTGATGTGATATTTGATTATAATTTAAACAGGCCCATAAAAAAGTGATCTGTGCTGGAGTACTGATCATACCTATCTCTTGTATTTTGAGTCGCTGAACACGAATCTAACCTTAATTTTTCCCGAGCACATCAGGTTTTTGTTAACACCAAAAAAGTAGATCGTAATATTGCTTACCCAACTCATTTAAATCATATCCCAAAAGTGATTCAACTTTAAAACTTCATCCTACTAACATTATGGTACATCAGTTGACCTCCTAACTCAAATAAACTGTAAAACTCCATAACTCCTCAACGCCATAAACCCTCAACCCCATAACTCTGAGAATCCGATGAAAACAGTGGGGAATCTTGATTGGGGAGTTAATGAGATTATGACCTCGGATCCTTGTGCTTGAGTGACATACATGCACAACCTCATGATTTCATAACCTCAGCATCTCATTACCCCGTAACCCTATAACTCTGAAGATCCAATGGATAAAATGAAGATTCTAAGGGGAATTCGTGTCATTGTAACATTAGAATCTTGGAATTAAGCATCCTATGGGGCCATACCTCTTCAACGGGATAACCCCACAACTCCGAGGATTCAATGAAAAAAATAGGAGGATCTCGATTAGGAAATCAATTATATTGTGCCCTCAGAACCTCGTCAACTATTCCAAGTAAACCTATAGCGATCCAGCAGCAAGCTCTTCTAATACATAACCCAGTAATCGCGTAAACCCATAACTGCATAACTCTGGAAATATAATAGAAGAATGTGAAGAATCTGAACAGGTGAATTCATGAGACTGTGTTCTCGGAATCTTGAAATTGAGTAGCTCGTGACCCTTTAGCTCTTGAACAGCAAAACTTTTAGCCATATAATCCCATGATTCTGGGTACTCAATAAAAGCAAATTAGGAAATTTTAATTGGGGTTCAATGATAATGAAATTTTGGAAGTGAAGTATCTTTTCAGGTGATTCCTATTTAGGTGACTTCATTTGATCTCTTGCTCTTGCGAACTTTTTATCTCTCGATCAAGGCAGGTGGGATAGTCATATGTTGGCAGTTTTTTGTTGGATGTTGAAGAGGGAATATGTGATGTAAAGTAGAAGAAATCGGTTACATAAGTCGTTAGAAGATAAAAAAATTCGCAACAGCAAGAGATCAAATGAAGTCACCTAAACAGAAATCACCTGAAAAGATACTCCACTTCCAAAGTTAGAATCTCACTGAATTCCCAATTAACGTTCCCTAATTTGCCTTTATTGAATCTCCAGAATCACGGGGTTATACGGCTAATAGTTTTGCTGTTCAAGAGCTAAGGGTTCACGGGCTACTCGATTTCAAGATTCCGAGAACACAATCCCATGAATTCCCCTGTTCAGAATCTTCTCATTCTTCTTTTATCTTTCCAGAGTTATGCAGTTAGGATTTACGTTTACGAGTTACTGGGTTAGGTAGTAGAAGGGTGTCTGATTTAGATGTTACGACCCAACAGACTTTTTTGGTGTTAAAAAAACCATGACGTGATGGGGAAAAAATAAGGTCAGATTCGTGTTCAGCCGCTCAAAATACAAGGGATAGGTATGGCCAGTACCTCAGCGCATACCACGTTTTTTTTGTGCGCCTGTGTTATTATTTTAAAGCACATTCAAGATATTATGACTTTGGTTTTGTTATAAGAAATTTATATGGTTGCAGACATTCGAGTTCGACATTACGCACTCTTTTAACGCTTTTCACTCCAAGAATGCTATTTCCGTTCGGCTTTTGGCATTTGGGCATTACGGGGTGTAGTGAAAAGAGTAAACTCCTTAAGTCCCAACTCGTGAAGCCAAAGTTCGAAAAATAAAGTAGAATTTCACATTTAAGTAACTTGACGTGATTTTGGTTTGGCGAATGTTAAATGGGCGTACGTGTATGAATTATTATCCAATTTAATTAATGCTTGCAAATATGGAAAGTATTTCACCAAATATCCATTCTTCATTCACAGATAAAGGTGTTGTTATCAAACATAACAATTTAATATTATTGCAAAATGGTACCAGTGAGTTTAGATTGATTTCATGGAGGCCTTATTATTAATGTTAATTCTTTTACTTATTTACATTTATTTTACATGAATATTTTTATTTATAATTATTTATTTATTAACATTACTGTATCAAACCAAATTATCGAAACGTAAAGCTCTAAAATTAATGACTATTACTTCTAATCAATACATAATATCACTAAGTTTTAATAAAAATTAAGCTAAAATTCATATGGAAAACAATATTTACTTTCTGAATTATTTCTTGTTCGCAGGCTTTATTAATTAATGAATTTTTACGTATTTATTCCAAAAGTTTCGCTATAACTGCCATCTTCAATGGACTTATTTATAAATCTAAATCGTAGATATTGAAGGTTTGGCGAGAAAATACCTTTTGACAGTAGTTGGAGTATTTCGCCTTCGAATAAATATAATTCGCAATTTTTACTCTATGATCACGTGATGAAAATCTATTCCCACTCCACTCCAGTACCGTGTATACAAGCCGAACTCAGCATATACAATATCGGAAATTGTACGTATTGGGTTGGCAATAAGAGCAGGCGAGAGCGCGGCAAGCGAGAGCGAAGCATGCAATCGTGTACATACATGCCTCTTGATGAGTGTGTCCACTCTTTACTGCTAGAGTACTGGTAGACGTCTTTATTGTGGGCGGTCGGTTAATAGCGCAATGCCAAACGAAGAATTTTCTGAATCTGTATACTTTGACACATTGACATTGACATTGACAAATTAGAACATGAGAACTTAATTTGGTACCCATCGTATGTTGAATATAAAGACTGTATTGAAAATGTACAAGAAAGATTCTTGAAATGTCTTTATCTGAAACACCACATAATATACTCCTCGGAGATTCTCAGTGCTCAGCCTGGTCGATCGTAGAAAGCTTCAATTTTTAATATACCTTTTTAAAGTAATACACATACAGTAATTTTATCAGTCTTAAGTTCTTGCGTACCGATAATCTCAACTAGATTTGAAGAAATCTATCTTTTAAATTCTCGTAGTAATTTATTCAAATATTTTTCGCCGAGTGTAGAGGCGTCCTGACTGTACATATATTTCGATATATAAAGTTAAGCAACGTTCATCGCAGTTAGTACTTAAATGGGTGAACCGTCTAAGGAAACATCTTCCACCTTCTAGCAGCTTGTAAGAGATGAGGATTACGTAGTGGATCTACCGTCCTTTGGAGGGGATTTAAAGCAGTCGGTCCTTTGTCTATTAAATGTTATACAAGTAATGTTGTGCAAGTCTTCGACAGAGAAGAGATATGGCTCATCTTTTGGCGTCGCGTCGGGAGATAGGCCTTGGTAGCGGAAATGGGCCAACGATAAATAAATACGTATAAAAAAAATAAAATATTCTCCAACTAAATTATGAGTAATTACTATAACATCCTACAAAAGAGATATATTCAATTGCTATACAGGGTGTTCCTTAATGATATCTAATATTTCAGGGCGTGATTCCTCAGGTCATTTTATGAAGAAAAATTCATATGAACATATGTTTGCAACGGCTTAAATTTTTTGCTAATGTAAAATAAAACCACATATTTTAGTCAGAAAAGTTATTTTATCTCTCCACCAGTGGCGCTCCTGGAAACATGTCCTCTGATATTTTTAACCAAAAAAGTGGTACGCCACTGATATTTCTTCATGTGGATATTTTTTCTGATTAGCCTGGTCAATTCTACATGAAAACGGTATCTTGCATTTTTCTCGTCAGGTGTTCTTGATCAAAACAATTAAAGTCAAATTGAAACTAATTAATATTAACATTGATAATGATAAATGTTGTTTTATAGAAATTGTTGAAAAACGCTTTTTTTTTCTGTTGGTCTTTTTGATCCGGTTGACTAGTCTTCCATATGAGGTTGCTGAACACTTTGTACATTTTAATCTAACCAAATTGACGTTACAGTGGGTTCTTCGTTCAACCACATCTCATTTAAATAATAGAATTTTCTTCCCCGTTCACGAGTACCTTCAATTGTCCGAATGTAATTTCTTGCCAATAATTTTAAAGCTTAATTATTATTTTGGTTGTTAGCATGCTTGACGTAAGTAATAATATTATTTATATTTAACATTTAAACAAAATACTTCGTCTTATAAACTTTCGGACGCCATATTTATACTTCCAGACTACTGAGATCATTAATTCTATACAAATTAAGAAAAAACGAAATTCGTCCTCAGTTTATTAGATTTTTTATTTATTTGTAGCATTTTTTCGCTAAATGTAATACTTTTTGAGTTATTTGACGAAAGCGGTTTTGTAATACCTTTTTTTTCAAGCTAAAATCGCAATTTACATGTCGTTATAACTTAACGACTATACATTTATGTGAAAAGTTGCAGAGAACTTTTTCTTCTCAAAATTTGATTCTCTTTCAGTTGCAATATTTTTGTTCTTTTTTTAATTGCCACCCTCTGAAAAGAGGTGACATCCATCCTCTATAAATTAGCAAGCCCCCGCATAATATCAAAACTTTCTATGATACATTTACTATTAAATTTCCAAAAATAAACTAAATCTAATTTATATGATATTATTCCGAAGTTAAAACCTCTGGTTACTATACTTTACTCACCAACAGATTCTTAACTGATAATTCCTCTGAATTATGTCAATTTTTCTTACGTTATAGTCTGTTATATTTATTATTTAATTGGCACTAACCGCTTATTGGTAGGTATATCCTAAATAAAGAAATAGATAAATAAACTAATTAATTATCGAAATCGGTGTTTAGATTTAACGCTGTGGAGGACGAACGATATTGAGTCCTAGCAGTTTCAATTTATGGATTTTTGTGAGTCTCGTAGGCAAAAAATATCTTATTTGCGTGGTCCATAAATAAGAGAATATAATTATGGTATTTCGCAGAACTTTGTCTAGTTCATATTTTATAAATCATGTTTAGCTAACAGCTTTCATAACCAAGACGATACACGGCCACTTTCAAAAACTTAAAAAAGATTTGTGTGAAGTTTTCTCCAACTAAAATAATTATTGAGATTTAAAGTTAGACAGATTGCACAAATTGTATTAAAAAAGGTAAAGTAACTATAAGTTCGGAATAAAGTTACTGGTGTGCTTTCGCTTTATCGTTGTTGTGGCACAGCGTAATTGCATTAAAACTTTTAAGGTGTATAATATAAGAAATCTTAAACGTTTTAACTAATTAAGTACAGAACTGCTTTGGTCTTCTAATTGTCTTTAAAGTTTTATTAATGAAGTTAGGAAAACAATTTGTTTTCATTTACTTGCTTCATAAACTATTTATTTAGTGAAAGTCGTATTCGTAATTCTGCACTATATATTTTTTTTCTTTTGGCCTTCAGCTAATTGCCATTAGCCACGGAAAGTTAGCGCACTATATTAAACATTCATACAACCGCCATAAATCTTCTCATGTTATAACTACCATTAACTAATTAATAATATACGAAGTGACATTAATTTTTGTAGTTAGTAAACAACATCTCTACAGGAAGAAACGGTCAGATTTAAGGCCAAAAGTGGGTGTCCACAAGGTGGGGTTCTTTCCCCATTCTATGACCACTGCTTGTGGATGACCTTCTGGCCACTCTCTTTGTGTGAGGACGAGATTCAAGCTTATGCGGACGATCTAGTCATTTTGGTTATACTAAAATTTGAGAAGGTATGATATCTTCATATCTTTCAAGACATGCTAGACACAGTTCATATTTGGTGTGTCTATAATAGCACCCTTTACCAAAAAAAGAAGGCTGGGTAACTTAGAACCGCCCTACTTAGTAGGTGAAACTATTCTCTTTGCGTGAGAATGAAATGGTGTTACACTAGATAAATCCCTTAACTGGAACTTGCATCTAGAAAAGGCGATTGACAAAGCAAGACTGTCCTTGTGGACATGACATAAAATTTGTGGCAAATCCTGGGACATTGATCCCAACATATATATATTGGTTATACGTTACGGTCATAAGACCAATGGTAACGTATGCCTCCATAGTTTAGTGGTGCAATAAGTGAGACACCGCCAGCTGCTCTGGAAAGCCTCCTGGATCTACCCCCTCTCCACATCTATTTGGAGAGAGAGGCTAGGTGGGCAACATACCGACTTCAACAAGCGGTCATTAATACGCCGCAGGCTAGCATCACGAAACGCAACAGGCTGTCAGATGACATAGATAGTTAAGACATCCTGGGAATTCTTTCAGATGTGGTGCCTACCACGACCAACTGAAAACTGCCTTTTAATGTCTTGTTTCCTGTAAGAGACAAAGAGACAGAATAAAACCGACCTACAAAAAGCGGACAGTTGTTGGTTCACAAACGGCTCCAAAACCAATGAAGGAAATGGCGTCGGAATATACAGTTGCAACTCAAAGGTAGGAATAGCTTCGAGCCTGGACGAAATTTTACGCCATTGAACTGTTTGCAAGGAAACTTGAATAGATGCATCCTGGACACAGAACAATAGCTCTTAAAACTCTTGGTTCATATCGTTGCAATTTTAAAATGATCTGGAACTGCCAAAAGGCTCTAATCAGATTAGGCAGAAACAACAAGTTGATTCTGGATTGGATATCGAGCCACTTTGGCATGGAAGGCAATAAAATAGCCGATTCTTTAGCCAGGTGTGAGGTATCGAAATCTATCGGACCAGACCTGCGAAGACAACCATCTTGGCCTGGACTGAGAAGAAAATCTTCCAGTACTGGTAAGAACTATAGGATTAGTTCATTCAAAGGAGTTTACTATATATCCTTTGAAATCAAGAACTAAAAAAGTATTAGAGTTAAATAGGTTACACCTGAGAACTCTAGTCGGCCTATATACCGGGCAGTGCAGACTAAATCACCACCTACAGACTTGGAATAGCGGATAACGCTGAATGTCGACTGTGTTTGGAAGAGGTAGAGCAGTTTTTAAGTACCTGTTCCGCTGTAGAAGGACCCAGGCTCTCACTCTTTGGTAAAGGGTAACTATTGCCAGAGGACCTGGACAATCTCTCACACAATAAGGTTATAGATTTTATTAAAAAGCTGAACCTATCTGGTGAAATATAATTAGGACTGAGTTACAACAGATCAGGTGGTCGCAGTGGAAAATCTGTATATTAGCCCACTAACATATTAACCTAACCTAACCTAACCCAGTAAATTACTTCCACATCCAGTGGAGGTATAATAGTAACGACAAAAAATTTTTTTTAAATTTTTATTGTTCAAATAGGCTTAGAATGTCACGAAACGTCGAGATTTTAAGTTTGAGCAAAAAAAAATTCTGTCTGTCGGTCTGTAACTTTTTTTGTGCGCACACTTACTCTGGAACCGTTTGAGATTTGACTTGAAATTTGGTACACATATGTAGTTTAACGAGATCTAGAGCTCGATTATATTTTCGTCTTGTTCCGTCGAAAGGTTGGGTAAAGTGGGGTAAATTTGGGAAAATAGGTAAATCAAGCAGGTAAGAGTCCATCAAATTGGTATTTAGTATATATATTAGGAGTGAAAAAAGAAGTAATCTGCCAATTCTGACTTCGGATTCGGTTTCAGCGCGTCCAAATACATAAGGATACACTGATATGATCCGCAAGCCAGACTACTTTTTTTGTTTTGGGGGTGTTTTTTCGGGAGAGGTGAAAAACAAACGAATCTGACAATTCTGACTTCGGATTAGGTTTCAGAGTGTCAAAATACATAAGGATCCACTAGTATGGTCTGCAGGCCAGACCACTTTTTTTGGGGGTCGTTTTTTTGGGGCTGGGGGTGAAAAAAGAAGCAATCTGACAATTCTGACTTCGGATTCGGTTTCAGCGGGTCCAAATATATAAGGATACACTGGTCTAGTCCACAGGCCAGACCACTTTTTTTTGTGTGTGGCTGTGATATCCTGGTTCTCGTATAAAAGATATCGAAAATTTTCAAGAACGGGGTGCTAGTGGGCACAAAGGTGTGTTGTTTAAAAATATTTTGAAATATACAGGGTGATTCATTTAAGTGTGACACCATAAACTGAACCTAAAATTTTATACACCAGATTTCCTCTTTGATGAAGATCACACAGATTTCCTCCAGATTTCCTAGAATTTCCACCTATTTTCTTTAGCTTAATGATTACTATCGAGACAGTTTATCAAAAGATGATATTAAATATGAACAATAAAAAAATATAAGTGTTTTAAGGAATATAACGTAAGTACTATAAGACAGCAAGAAAATAATAATAATTCCTACAAGCTTTCTTTAATCTAATAAACTGGGAGTTTTACTACCGCCGACAACATAAGCTGCCCGCCAACTCATACCGGACGCAAATAGTGACCCCAAAAATAGGCTAAAAATCACCCATTTTCTAGCCCTCAAATTTTATTTCAAGCTTAGTGCTAAAATATTGTTAATAATGAGAACATCTTGAATACAAAATTTCAAGATGAGCATATGTTTGGTTTTTGAGATATGAGGGATTGAAATTTTGATATGCGTGATGCTATCAAAAAATACATAGCCCCACAAAAAATAAATACTCATCAGCTATGGCAGAGCAATCAAGATATTCTTAGAATATTTTGACCCAGAATTCATACCTAATATCGACGAATCCGTATATCCATTGATTAATTCAGAAGGGAAAAAAACATCCCCTATATAAAGATTAGAATAGGGAAAAATGATGCTATGAACAGAAATATAATATAAGTCTATTGGCTAAATGCATGAACGAAGGTGTTGACTAGGGCTCACACAAAGTAATTGAGACACATCCTTAAAGAGAGTGAAAACTACCCCAATATTATATAAAACTGCATAAAAGCTCCAATAACTGGCGAAAAACTTAAACCCTCTAAACTTTATTAATAGGAATGAACCATGAATCTGTTACGACCTAGTACACGAAAACAATCCATTACAGGGTAAGAAACTTCCCCTTATCTTGAATTATGAACTTGTGTCAGGGAAAAAGTAGTGAATGTATATCACATTTTGATTGCAGTAGGTATGAATGTTTGACGATAACTAGAATTTTTTGTAACTATTTTATGACACACCTACGATTGGGTAAGAGAACAGGACGAAAACTTATTGGTAGGTCTTCACCCCCTAACCCTCGTCGGAATCATTTGGGGGATGAAAAGGAATCAAGTGGCCCTTACATAATGGAAAAGCACTCTTGGAAACCGCTACATAAGTATTTTTTATGTAATGCAGCGATTACGAGATTGCTCCGATATTCATCCCTTCCCCGTTACCCTCTGAGGAGGTAAAATCTACTTGAGGGTAAAAACGGACCTATAGACTATGGCGTTCGAGAATGGGATACTTACCTTTATGTTGAATTTTTTTCCATACAATATAATGACTGTAAATTTCCACCCTATAACCCCTGTGAATTTCTCGAGAGCGATGAGAAAGAATCACAAGGCCATTACATTCCTAAAGAGCACTCCTGAAAACCCTTGCTACAGGATTTTCGCTAATGCGATTCAGCGATTGCGATGTCTCTGATATTCACCCCCTCGGACCTTCTTATAAAATTCACTTGAAGTTTGAAAACAGACCATTAGGACATTAATTTTATGGAAAGCTCCCTTTATTATCCTTGTGACAGAATTTACTTTAATGTAATATTCTCACAGCGAGATCGCTTATATAAATATGCGTTGTTTTCTCATAGGTGTGTAAAAAAAATATTGTGGGAATATTGGTTATCGTTCCAGATCCACACTGTAATCAGAATGCAATATCTATATACATTCACTATCTTTTCACTGACTCAAGTTCATAATTCAAAATGAAGGGTAGTATTGCACCCCGTGATGGGTTGTTTTCGTGACCTAGGTCATAACAGATTTATGGTTCATTCCTTTTTAAAAAGCTTAGAGGGTTCAAGCTTTTTCGCCAGTTATTGGAGCCTTTATGCAGTTTTGTATAATATTGGGGTAGTTTTCACCCCCTCAAGGATATGTCTCAATTACTTTGTGTAAGCCCTAATCAACACTCTTTCTTGTATTCAGCCAATAGACTTATATTTCTGTACATAGCATCATTTTTCCCTATTTTCATCCTTATGTTATAAGGAATGTTTTTTGCCCTTCTGAATTAATCAATGGATATACTAATTCGTCGATATTAGATATGAATTCTGCGTCGAAAAATACTAAGCATATCTTGATTGCTCTGCCATAGCTAGTGAGTATTCACTTTTTGTGGGGCTGTGTATTTCTTGATAGCATCACGGATATCGTAATTTCAATCCCCCATATCTCAAAAACCAAACATATGCTCATATTAAAATTTTGTATTCAAGATGTTCTCACTATTAACGATAATTTAGCATTTAGTGTGAAAGAAAATTCGAGGGCTAGAAAATTGGCGATTTTTGGGGTCACTCTTTTACTCACCAGTTACTCACGTACACGTACCTGCAATTACCGTTTATATGGATTATTGTTCAGCTCATGGTAATTTTTTTTTTTTTTCGCCATCTTAAGTAGAATATTTCTACGAAGTTCTTTTACTTCCTTTCAGAACTGTATCCCGAAACCAGCCCTCAGACAAGTCCATATAATCAAAGAAGAATTCTACGGAGTGTAGAAGTGAGTAACAGTTTGTGGCCGTTGTTCTTATGTAATGATATCCTATTTTTAGGTTCAAGACCGCCCAGGTAGGACTGCTACATCATAGCCTCCCGCCTGTTTTGCTGTCGCCGTCCTTCGTGATATTTTCGGTATCGCCGACGAAGCGGGGAAACCTACCCCCTAGGCCGTAAGAACATAGCTAAGTGCCAACCTTTTAGTGATATATTTAACTTCGATCAACCTATACGGTTATAGAAATATCTTTTATCTTTGTAGTGTCAATATTATTGTATGGCTAAATAGATGTAATAATATTTTTTTGGGGTTAATTTACACCTGAATATTTTATTGTTTATTATATTAATATGTATATGAATCCCATGCGATCTTTTTGTCGAAAGTGATCATCTTCGTTCCACAGAGATCATTATTATAAAATGTATTTTATTTCCGATATTTGCCCAGTTTGTGGTAACTACGTTTTACCTATATTGCTTTTCTATTTACATTTCAAGTGTTATTTTCGAATTTTTGTTATTATTAAATATATCTACTCTTATTGAACATTAATACATTTTGTTTTACCATATTCCACTCAATATCCCCTCAGTGCTCACATAAACAATTGCCACCTTCTTACTCACCTCCCCCCACCCCCGCCGCGCCGACTAGTTGGCCGGAGTGCATCAAGATTGATAGAGTATAAGGTGGCCTCATAACTCACGATCCCCACCAAAAAATGTCATTAGCCAATGAGCAGCTGGTGTGAAATCACACCAGATGAAGAGCCTGATTCAAAATATTGTAAGAATTTGTGTAATGTTATTAATTAAGCAAATATCTCGTAACTGGAACGAGCTCGCAGTGACCCGCCTAAGGTAGGGAGTAATTACCTCGTATTTTGAGTCACCGTTTTGCATGGCGGTAATCAGGATAAGTTGTAGAATATAACACTACAGGTTATAGTATACTTCTGGCCTTATTTTGGGCCAGTACGGACCGTCCTTCTAGAAAGAGATAACTGCACCGCTACTGCGCTGAATACGAAAGAACCTTATACTCCACAAATCTTGGGAGTGTATGACTTCTATCGCAGCACACTAAAAACTAAAATTTATTTTATTACTGGCAACCTGTTGCGTGATAGAAATTTGATATAGATGTCTTTCAGAAAATCTTATTTCGTATCCATAACGATAAGTATATTCTATTAACAATTTGTATAGTCATAGCGCCGCGCCGGTAATAAAGGAAGTTACTATATAGTTGAAACAAACAATTTATAACATGCTAAAAACAAAAATGTGCATTAATATTAGTAATTTCGAATGTTTGTGTGTTTTTACAAATAAAATACATGATAGTGCCAGAAGGTAATGCTTTGAATTGAATCTACTAGTATTTCAAAAATTATTTACCCACAAAGTTAACATTTCATTTCATTTTTTAAATTTCATGTCGGGTGTTCTTTACACATTATTACACATCATATTTTTACTATGTATTTTAGTAATAATGACAATAATATCAAATAAATACAATACCAGTAAGAAAGAGTGTCAAATGCTGGCTGGATTACCATTGCAAGAAGAAACATGTCCTACATAATTCAATCCCTCCTTTTTTTTCAATTCTTCCACGTTGGGCTATTTTCATGGTTAAGGCCAATCAACGACTTTAGGAGACGAGCTATACCCAACCTGGAAATATTATTGAACCTTTCCTCTTAAGAAGAGTGGGGACTTTTTACTTGCCTAACACGTAATAGATAAGGAACCAACATCTAATAGATAAGGAACCAACTGCTTCTCTCCCATGAAAGATCGTATGGATACTACGCTACGTTCGCCTAAGAATGCATAATTTCTGTGTTATGCAAAATCACTATAAGATGTGGTGAAGTCGCTATATTCCGCTGTATTTTCGCTGTTTCCAAGTTCTCATGCGCTCACCCTTCAATTCCAGTTTTTTAAAAAAAGAAACATATAAAACGTGTTTTATCTTTTCGAGTATGAAAATAACTACCCTCAATTCAAGTTCCATGTAATGAAATATTTTTCTGTACCTCATGGCGGAGTTAAATAAGCATCAAAATAGGCGTATAATCTACAAAGTGTCACTGACATTGAAGTAGTATCGACACTGAAATACCACACTCGACATTCGCTTCACCTACCAAGTAAGCATCATCACGAGATGATATGAGCTTACATTCTGCCGAAGGTCTAAGTGTTCTGATGTTGTCTGATGTACACAGTTGTCTGTAAATAACATTATCAAGAATAATATGCTTCAAAAATAATGAATTCTAATTTCGGTTGCATACTAAATAGTCCTTTTTATGTCATTCTTTGAAATTATTGAATATCTTCTAGTAAGCGGTTTTGTTATATTATGTAAAATTTTGGATTAATTACTGCTATAAGTTTTCGATTAATATATTTAAAAGGAAAGTTCTGAATGTTTTGTCTCGAATAAAATTTTTCAATTAATCACAGTATCCATGCTTAACTTTGCGTAATCAAAACTTCCTACAATTACAGAAAATTAATGATTGTAACTTCAGAGTTTGATTAATATAATTTATATCAAAAATAGGAATCTAAAGAATGAAAAATGGGATTTCAATAAATGACCCTAGTTATTTCCTTTATAATTTCATTATAAAATTGTTATTTTTATGTTTCTGCCACTGCAAGTTTGAACTCAGAGGTGACAATCATCTTATTTCTTCGTCTTAAAAGATACATCTACTTACATTTTTGTCACTTTCTTTTCTAAGAAAGAATGTCTACGTCGATTATTTCTGTTATATTTTATAACATATATAGGGTGTTTCACGAGGAAACGGATATGCTTTAATGGCAGATGAAGGACCCCTAGGGTAATCATAATCACCCCTAGAGAAAGCTAGTTGGGCCTTCGTTGCTGAAATACGCGGTGTTTTATGTATCTTTGCCAAAATTTCTTTTGGTTGTTACTTTGTAAGGAACGGAATAATAAGTTCATATTTGGCTCATATAATACACTAGTGGTCCTGAATAAGTATTTGTATCACACAAAAAAAATCCAGGTCCGGACTCGAAAAAAAAATGTTTTTGTTGTTCTTCAAGAAAACAATATCGTGTATGTTTTTTTTTTTAATTTCAATATTAAATTCGAAAAGTACATAAAAAACTGAACAAAATGGCTTCATTTTTTTTGCCACACTCTTGCCGCATTCGAAATAAATTCTACTAAATATGAGACTTTAGAAAATAACGATGAATGTTGCGCGCAAAAAATGCTTCCACTATTAAATTAGGCATTTACTTTTTCTTTCAGCAATAATTATTATGTTTTTATTGGCAATTTATATGGAAGGGGTTAAAATATATAGAATAATAAATCAAGAATCTATTCATTCCTTTCATTTATTAAGTACTAAAAGAGCAACATAACATACCTATTAACAATAAAAATAACGGTAGCAACAAAGTTGCGTATCAATAATGCACATTGTGATCAAAATATCAACAGAATAATTGTACGAGAAACAAGAAATGCAGATATTGTCATAAAACGTATTTATCAATAGGGACAACTAACTGATTAATGTTTAAAGTCATTGTTTAAAGCTGTTGATCATGGAAGCGTCATATTATTTGTTTATAAGTTTTTTAATAGTTTTAGTTATTTAATACAAGTTTTTTTTTAATATTACAAAATTGCGGTACCAATTTTCAAACGAAGAATATGCTAACATAATTTTGATCTACGGATATTGTTACGAAAATGGCGGGGCAGCAGAGAGGGAATATCAAAGACGGTTTCCTAACGGTTTCCTAACAGAAGACCATAAAACGTTTGGGTCCGTATATCATTATTCCAGAGAACATGGCAGGTTTTCTACAGCTGCAGTTGCGGAACGCAACATAAGACAAGAAATAAATTTAGAAAATAATATTTTATATGTGGTTAATTAAAATTCAAGTCTAAGTACCCGAAAAATTAGTTCTTTGATTGGCGTTCCTTATACTAGGGTATGGAGGATATTGAAAAAAGAACATTTTTACCCGTACCATATTCAATTAGTACAACGTCATTGCACCAGGCGATGAAGTCAATCACCTGATTTTTTGTCGATGGGTATCTGAAAATCGACGAGTAATTTACAGAACTTTATTCACAGACGAGGCGCAGTTTACAAAGGATGGTATCAATAATTTTAGTAATGCTCACATGCGGGCCCAGGAAAACCCACATGCAAAACGTGAATGCTATGCACAACATAGGTTCTCTATCACCGTTTGGGTTGGACTTGTAGGCCGTCACTCGTTAGGACCACATTTTTTTAAAGGTACATTAACTGGTAACGTTTATCTTAATTTTTTACAACATACGTTATCGAATCTTTTAGAAAATGTAAATTTCCGAGGTATGTTCTGTCAACATGATGGAGCCCCACCTCATTTATCCAAATAAATTAGAAATCATTTAAATAATACATATCCAAACAGTTGAATTGGTCGGGGAGGTCCACCGGCAAGGTCTCCGGATTTCAACCCTGTAGATTATTTTTTATGGGGTCACTTAAAAAGTGAAGTCTACAATGTGGACATAAATGACAGGTATCAGTTAACTCAAAGGATTGTTAATTACTGCAACGAAATTAGAAAAAATCCAGATGTGATGTGAAAATCAGTCGGACATCCCATGAACCACACCAGAAAATGTACTGAAGCTGGGGGGAGGGTATTTTGAACATAAAAGATGATAATGTTTCTAATTTGTAAATACGTTTTTTAGCAATACCTGGATATCTGAATTTTTTTGTTTTTCGTATAATAATTATTCTGCTGATAACTTGTTGGTATTTTGCTATTTACATTATTTATTTACGTTATGTTTATGCAATTTAGTAGTTACCATTATTTTTGTTGTTAATAAGCAGGTTATGTTGTTGTTTTACTAGTTTTTAATAAATGAAAGGAATGAAATAGATTCTTGGCTCGGTGGCCCCTAATATTTTTTTTTTTGTTTATTTTACCCCTTCATAAAAATTGGTGATTGAAACATAATAATTATTGGTGAAAAATAAAAAGTGTAAATAAGTAATTTAATAGTGGAAGCATTTTTGGCCAGTATCATTCACGATATTTTCTAAAGCCTGATATTGCAATATTTATTGGAATTTATTTCTAAAGCGGAAAAAGAGTGGCAAAAAAATTAATAAAGACATTTTGTTCAGTTTTTTTATGTGATTTTCGAATTTAACATTGAAATTAAAAAAAACATATTGTATTGTTTTCTTGAAGAACAAAGAAAACACTTTTTTTTGAGTCCGAACCTGGATTTTTATTGTGTGTGATATAAGTACTTATTCAGGATCACTAGTGTATTATATGAGCCAAATATGAACTTATTATTCCGTTCCTTTACAAAGTGACAACCAAAAGAAATTTTGGCAAAAATACATAAAACACCCTGCATTTCAGCAACGAAGGACCAACAAGTTTTTTCTATGGGTGATTATGATTACCCTAGGTGTCCTCTATCTGCCATTAAAGCATGTCCGTTTCCTCGTGAAACACCCTGTATAACGAATTATATTTTTCGTCTTCAGAATAAATTGGTCAGTAAACAAATTTGCCTTCACTGACGAATTTAATTTTTTCCGTTATTCTAATATGGTTCAAGGAACATGTTACCATAGTATTATGTACAGGATGATTAGTAATTACGTGGAAATACTTGAGGGACTGAGAGTACACAAAAAAATTACAGAATTCGCCACCAAGCAAACCCCTGGCACATTGGAAATGCACGTAGTTATCATGAAGAAAATAAAATACCACATCATAGCTACATAAATTGATTTGCATTTGGGAACACCTGACTGAAGCAACTCTCATTGATTTCATAATAACATTTCTAAATTTTAAAGCGAAACTGATCCATCGTAAAGTTTGTTCAAATCTGGGAGACACGCTCTATATTAAATTTCCGATATATTATACATTTTCATGTTTTTTGTGCTTAATTAAAAGCCTTAATAACAGTTTGCTCCAAATTCTAATAAAACATTATTTACATACAGTAACACAGTTTCCACTCCTATGACGATCACTATGTACGGCGGATATGGCTCAATTTCAATAAGGGTATTCTACCATGCTATACTACTAGTCGACTATCCTAGAATGGCAGATGATATTAGGATGCGCAGTGGTCGAGACTAGTCCGCCGCTACGGAGCTCATTTGTTTATTTTTCTTTTCTGTGTAAAGATCGGTACAGTCTCGAGAAAAGTGCTCGCAGTTTATAAATTAGATTTAACACATACCTATTATTAGTACCCACTTATAAGCATTGTTACGTTTAGTATCACTAGCAGTGTTTATAAGAAAATAGTGTTTGAAAGCAAAGTAAAACGTAAAACGTGTCTGGTCAAACCGAGAAATTATAAGTTCTATCTTAAAATTTATGAAGCAGAAGTCTACAGCTGGAGCCCCTATTATACCATTTTCAAATCTATTATCAGTTTAAAATTTTGTATTCTGACATTCGTGTTTGTATTTTATTCTATAACGGGTTAAATCCCATTTATATAGAAATATTAGAAATGTTACTACCTTATTACAAATTAAGAAAAACTAATTAATCCTCGGAAGTTGGGTTGAGCGGTAAATAAAGTATAGTGTAAGCGCTATCTCAAACTTTATAATTTTAGTCTCGTTCTATTTAATTTAATATGTATTTGTTTTGAATATTTGCTATATCGTATTGTTTACTTGAAACTAAACAATTGAATATTGTAATTAAATATATCAAATATAAAAACAAAGGACTGTTCAAATGTTCATTCGAAAACACCAATTGACTTGTGACACAATGGGATTCTCGGTGAATAGAGCGCACGCTGCGCGTTTTACTGAAACTTCTTCCTCTGACGTAGCTTTCGTAGCTTAAGAAGCTTGTTTGTCCAACACTGACGATATTTTTTCTTTCTCTGCGCGGCTACTTGCCATCCTAGGATGGTTGCCTAGTACAGTATAAGTATAAAATTATTATGTCGGGAGTCATTGTGCTTGTGATAGGTATTCAGCGATGAACTCGATTGCAGTAAGGCGTGTCTTTTTAACGATTCTTCACAAGATCGTTTTCAACAAGACTGTCGTTTTAAAATTTGATTATTTAAGAAAAATTTAAAAAGAAATCATTTTTTTCTTACATTCAGTTTGCCAATTAGATTAATTTTTTGAGACCCTACAGTATTAACTGTCAGATGAGACAGCTGGTTGCTTTCTTTCTTTTCCCATCCGTAGTATTCTATACCTGCTCCAAAGTATTAGACTGGGAAACACTGTTGTCGAGTCGTTTTGGGCGTTTCAGTTATAGCAGAGTTTATTCTGTGCTCTGTATTACAAGTTATTTCTTTATTACAAAAATATTAATGCTCCAATTAAGGTGATATTTGTGGTTTGTTCAATAAAAAATAATGTCGCTACAATTACTCAATTTAAAAAGGAAGAGATCGGGAGAAGTGTTCTGTTTATTCTGTGATTCACAGGGAAAAATAATCAATTAACTAAAAAAAGTCTTTTCAAATCATCAAAAGGGTTGCATATTGTCTCAAAGATAATATTCTAGACAAATTCGAGAGGTTTTATAATCCGAAAGCTGACCAACAATGTTTTTCATGGCATAAGAATTGCATGGCCACTGTTGAATGAGGGGTTGTAAATTTCTTAATCCATGCTCCGAAAGCTCTCAAATATAACTTTCAGCGGCAGCTATATTCTCATAGAAACAGGGAAATACTCTTCTAATAAAAATCAGTTTTGCAATATTAACAATTTATTCTTTTCAATAGGTTTGAGAACAATAATTATTACGATATATTAAAACACTTTACTTTGTTTCTATCACTGATTTATTATAACTTGAACGTTACTGCAGTTTCGATACTTAACGTACCATTATAAAACGTATGATTCAAATGAATGAATTTACCAAGGGATGACAGGCATTTATATACAATACAATCTGAGTTATGTAGATGAAATTAAATGAACGGATTTACAAAGGGAAGTAAGGTATTTACCTAAATTGTCACTGAACATTACCAAGAATTATATGCAAATTAGTTTTCAAATTAAATACATTGAAACAGGATAGATTGATATAGGTCTACCTGGTCATTCAGAAGATTATTGTCGGTACTTTTATTGGATTTAATAATTTCTATTGCCTCTAATAAATTTAATTTAAAACATTTCTCTTTCACGTGTAATATATTTAGATTGTTAGGGATACATATTTATCATTACTATGATCTTTAATATGTGGATATATACTAGAGCAAGCTAATTTAAATTGTTTTTTGTTGATTAGATTTTCTATTGTTCTTCCCTGAAAACCATTATTCAGTGCTATTGTTTTTATGGTGTCTAATTCCATTTCTAGATGTTCCTTTGAAAGGGGGAGTGATAAAGCTCTATGTATCATGGAGTTATATGCTGCTAGTTTATGTGATATGGGGCTGAGTGAAAAATTTGAAATAGTTGTGTCTGTAAATGTTGGTTTTCTATAGATATTGAAATGAATTTTATCATCATCGTGGGTTAGGGTTAAATCCAGAAAATTGATTTTTTTATCTTTTTCTATCTCAACTGTAAATTTAATATTGGGATGAATACCATTCATGTAATTTAAAAAGGTATTTAGTTGCCTCTCTGTCCCTGTGAAGCAGGCTAGCACGTCATCTACATCTCTATACCAAAATTTGATATGCTTTTTACTTAACTGTGAATCGATTATTTGTTGTTCTAAGTGAGACATAAAAATATCGGCTAAAAGAGGGCTCAGCGGGGATCCCATTGCTAACCCCATATTCTGAACGAAAAATTTATTATTATATTGGCAATAATTTTGGCTAATGCATAAGTCTAAAGCTAATATCAATTCATTTTTTACTACGGGATTTATATGGGATTTATCCAGAATATCAATTATTAAGGATTTACATTCAGTAGTGGGAATGTTAGAGAACATGTTTGAGACATCAAAAGATACTAATTTATTATTTTCTGGAATTACTTGGTTCTGTAATAATCTAGTAAGTCCTACCGAGTTTTTTACAGTATGCTGAGGTTTGAATTTAGTAAGATTTTTGAAAATCGAGTTAGTTCTGGTGCTCAATTTTTGTGTAGGACTATTTATATATGAAACTACTGGTCTTATGGGGGCATTTTCTTTATGATTTTTAATGAGGCCATAAAGTTTGGGGGGTTGCGGGTTCATATTTACTAATTTATATTTATCTGAACTTATAAATAACGTGTTATTTAATGACAAAAAATGTTTTAATTTGGATTGAAAGATATCTGTGGGGTCTTTTTTAATCTCTTTTAGTTCAGACTGAATGAAAACTTGCATTTTGTCATCATAATCTTTTTTAGGTATAACAACAGTTGCATTTGATTTATCTGCCTTTGTTAGGATCAAGCTATTGTCTCTAATTTTCTCTCTGATGGATTTAATTGTCTGGGTATCACTATTTTTGTATTTTCGAAATTTATGTTTTTTTATAGTGTTAGCAATTTTTGACTTTGTGAGTTGTGCATTTTCAAGATTTTTTGTTCTGTTTCTGTTTCAGTTCTAAGTGTTACTACAACCGAATTGTTATTAATATGTGGGGAATGTTTCGGACCCATTTTTAGCAGTTCTAGTTCTTTAGCTGAGAATTCTGTATCGGAATAATTAATAATTCTGTCACTAAACTTAATATTCTGGACATTAGTAATTTTCTGTTTTTTAATTTTAAGTTTAACTAGATTTTCTAATGGACTTGGACTTCGTTTTAAGTGAGATGTATTTTGGAATGATATCTTTTCTTAAGCACTCTTGATTAAACCAGATATTTTGACTGATGAACTTTTGTTTCTTCATTAATTTGAGGTACTGTTTGGCTTGGATTGATGTACTTGCATTTTTCAGAATGTCGATTGTGGAAGCTGTTACTTTATGATAGTCAATCATCAACTTTGGTTTCTTCATTGATTTGGTTTGTTGTTTGGCTTGGGGTGCTGTACTTGCATTACTCAAAGATTCTGTGGTGGAAGCCATTTCTTTGTGACAGTCAATCATGACGATATATTAAAACACTTTACTTTGTTTCTATCACTGATTTATTATAACTTGAACGTTACTGCAGTTTCGATACTTAACGTACCATTATCAAACGTATGATTCAAATGAATGAATTTACCAAGGGATGACAGGCATTTATATACAATACAATCTGAGTTATGTAGATGAAATTAAATGAACGGATTTACAAACAAAGGGAAGTAAGGTATTTACCTAAATTGTCACTAAACATTACCAAGAATTATATGCAAATTAGTTTTCAAATTAAATACATTGAAACAGGATAGATTGATATAGGTCTACCTGGTCATTCAGAAGATTATTGTCGGTACTTTTATTGGATTTAATAATTTCTATTGCCTCTAATAAATTTAATTTAAAACATTTCTCTTTCACGTGTAATATATTTAGATTGTTTATATTCGGAAATGTATGACTTGTCTCTAAAAAATGGTTTGCAAAAGTTGCATCTGTTTTTTGAAGTCTAAAAGAGCGTAAGTGTTCTTTGTACCTGATTTCAAATGAACGACCAGTTTGACCTATATAGGAGGCAGAATATTAAGTTTAGTGACAGAATTATTAATTATTCCGATACAGAATTCTCAGCTAAAGAACTAGAACTGCTAAAAATGGGTCCGAAACATTCCCCACATATTAATAACAATTCGGTTGTAGTAACACTTATAACTGAAACAGAACAAGCCCTAAAAAATCTTGAAAATGCACAACTCACAAAGTCAAAAATTGCTAACACTATAAAAAAACATAAATTTCGAAAATACAAAAATAGTGATACCCAGACAATTAAATCCATCAGAGAGAAAATTAGAGACAATAGCTTGATCCTAACAAAGGCAGATAAATCAAATGCAACTGTTGTTATACCTAAAAAAGATTATGATGACAAAATGCAAGTTTTCATTCAGTCTGAACTAAAAGAGATTAAAAAAGACCCCACAGATATCTTTCAATCCAAATTAAAACATTTTTTGTCATTAAATAACACGTTATTTAGTAGTTCAGATAAATATAAATTAGTAAATATGAACCCGCAACCCCCCAAACTTTATGGCCTCATTAAAAGTCAAAAAGAAAATGCCCCCATAAGACCAGTAGTTTCATATATAAATAGTCCTACACAAAAATTGAGCACCAGAACTAACTCGATTTTCAAAAATCTTACTAAATTCAAACCTCAGCATACTGTAAAACACTCGGTAGAACTTATTAGATTATTACAGAACCAAGTAATTCCAGAAAATAGTAAATTAGTATCTTTTGATGTCTCAAACATGTTCTCTAACATTCCCACTACTGAATGTAAATCCTTAATAATTGATATTCTGGATAAATCCCATATAAATCCCGTAGTAAAAAATGAATTGATATTAGCTTTAGACTTATGCATTAGCCAAAATTATTGCCAATATAACAATAAATTTTTCGTTCAGAATATGGGGTTAGCAATGGGATCCCCGCTGAGCCCTATTTTAGCCGATATTTTTATGTCTCACTTAGAACAACAAATAATCGATGCACAGTTAAGTAAAAAGCATATCAAATTTTGGCATAGATATGTAGATGACGTGCTAGCCTGCTTCACAGGGACAGAGAGGCAACTAAATACCTTTTTAAATTACATGAATGGTATTCATCCCAATATTAAATTTACAGTTGAGATAGAAAAAGATAAAAAAATCAATTTTCTGGATTTAACCCTAACCCACGATGATGATAAAATTCATTTCAATATCTATAGAAAACCAACATTTACAGACACAACTATTTCAAATTTTTCACTCAGCCCCATATCACATAAACTAGCAGCATATAAATCCATGATACATAGAGCTTTATCACTCCCCCCTTTCAAAGGAACATCTAGAAATGGAATTAGACACCATAAAAACAATAGCACTGAATAATAGTTTTCAAGGAAGAACAATAGAAAATCTAATTAACAAAAAACAATTTAAATTAGCTTGCTCTAGTATATATCCACATATTAAAGATCATAGTAATGATAATTATGTATCCCTAACGTATTATGGCAGCATTTCGGAAAAAATTGAAAATATTTTGTCATCACATAATTTAAACTTAGCTTCAAGTCACCATCTAAACTTACAAATATATTATATAACGCCAAAGATGAAACCAACCAACTTAAAAAATCTGGAGTTTATAAACTAGTGTGCCCGGATTGTAATGCCTCCTATATAGGTCAAACTGGTCGTTCATTTGAAATCAGGTACAAAGAACACTTACGCTCTTTTAGACTTCAAAAAACAGATTCAACTTTTGCAAACCATTTTTTAGAGACAAGTCATACATTTCCGAATATAAACAATCTAAATATATTACACGTGAAAGAGAAATGTTTTAAATTAAATTTATTAGAGGCAATAGAAATTATTAAATCCAATAAAAGTACCGACAATAATCTTCTGAATGACCAGGTAGACCTATATCAATCTATCCTGTTTCAATGTATTTAATATGAAAACTAATTTGCATATAATTCTTGGTAATGTTCAGTGACAATTTAGGTAAATACCTTACTTCCCTTTGTAAATCCGTTCATTTAATTTCATCTACATAACTCAGATTGTATTGTATATAAATGCCTGTCATCCCTTGGTAAATTCATTCATTTGAATCATACGTTTGATAATGGTACGTTAAGTATCGAAACTGCAGTAACGTTCAAGTTATAATAAATCAGTGATAGAAACAAAGTAAAGTGTTTTAATATATCGTCATGATTGACTGTCACAAAGTAATGGCTTCCACCACAGAATCTTACAATAATTATTATTTATTTTCTTGACAGTTCTCTTTTAATTCTGACACTCGCACAGTTCATAATAAAAATAAGAAAGAGTTGTAGTTTCCCCAACATAACTCCCCCCTTGATGCTTCCAAAAAACTTGAATATAATACAAATAAATTCTAACAATACACCCACATTAGACTAAAAGTTTCCCTAGTTTCATGAACATAAACTAAATAACATAAACTTAACTATAGCATATTTTCTTTGAGAAAAATATTTAGTACTAGGTACATATAATTAATGACAATCATTATTTACAATCCTTGGAATTTCTACAAGATTAGCCTCGCCAGGCATATTTTAACTAGAGATCTAGTAAAAATTCTGTCTTTAGACAACTCTAACCTTCCCATCAGCTCAGGGAATTATTTCAGTAATGCATGCTAATGGCCAACTAAATGGTGGAGTATTTATTTTCCCTTAATAAAACAACCTGATATACAGTTAAGTTTTTTGGAGGACTTAATCGTTAAAGTTGAACTCTCTATTCAGATATTCAACTAACCATCTTTTCCAAAAGGCTTGCTGAATTTTCACACATTTCTGCCAAATAGACAGACAATTGTCAGATACTTCTGACAAGTCTCTGTTAGGATAAGCAGTCTGATTGTCTCCTATCAAAAAAATGACCAGGTGTAAGACATGCTACTGCAATCTGTTCCAAAAATTGAGATAACTTTTACAAAAATGTTTTCCTTTACAATAGATATTAAGCGAGTTATCTGGTGTGGCCTTGGTAAATTAGACAGACTATATAGAATTGTATGGTAGAATACCATTCGTTGAAATTGAACCATATCCACCATACAGAAGAGGTGTGAAAATTTCCATGTTTTATATAGTTAAATAATAGCAAAAGTTATAAAAATGCAACAACTGATTAAAATTTTTTTTTGGAAAATTATGAATATACCATCTTAAAGTACAGAAAAAGGCATTTTATTTTTTGAAGACAATATCACAAAGCCTCAAATACATGAGCATTTATAAAAATTGACTTTTCCGCCAGTTTAACATATAACATATAACATAATATATATAGTAGACAACCCCCAAATCCAAAGCCAAAGCTGTCCGGAAGGGGGTTACACATTCGGAAAAACGCAGACATACATCCACACCCACCGGTGTTGTCAATACCGGGGCTGGGGGTCGAACCCAGAGCGCGGTAGTGAGTCGATCAGCGTATTCGCCACTCAATACGCCTTAACCGATTGAGCTACCGTGCCGGTATTGAACGGCATGTGATTTTTTTGTGGAGCTATTTGAAGAACAAGGTCTACTTTAACACCCATGAAATATTGTTAATCTCAGACTTAAATTTAGGTGGAAATAATATGACATGTAATGAGTAATACGCGCTCAAGAATAAGAAAGTGTCTGCTCAGAGCAAGATGTCGCCTTCAAGAAATATAATTCTTTTTTCTGTACTCAAAGATAGTATTCATAATTTCTTAAATAAAGCATCTTAATAAGTCACTGAACTTTTAAAATCTTCCGTTTATCTGCCACACCCTGTATTATTTTTAGCTAAACAAATCAGGAATATGATGTTAAGCAAATATTTTTAAAATACCATGAAAACGAATTATCATTGTTGTTAAACAGAATTTTATGTTTTAAATGCCTTACTATTTCATTATCGTGCAAACTTTTGAGACTGCTCAGGTGTGATTCTCAATTCATTACTTTGATGCCATCGCCTTTGACTTTGAACCTAGATGATTTAGGATAACAGTAATTGTTTGTCTTGTTAGACCTCTCCTGAATGGCTTTCTAAAACTAAATCTGCAAAATGTTATTCGATACGCTTTGTCAGATGACACATACAGATTAGTCTGTCATTTATAAGGCGTGTTTTGATGAAACCTCTTTATTATTTCTAATTGAAACTAAGAGTTTACTATATCCTATTTAATTGTATTCAACCGATACAAGTCTAACCAGTATAATTTAAAATAAATTATCAAAAACTGTAGTACTGTGTCGGACCTGGACGAGATTCGTATGGAGCGAATTCTTAAATAATCCCTTTCGCTAAAATTTATTGTTAATTTTGATTCGTGGGTGAAAAATTGTTAAACATTTTAAAAAGTGTAAAAATAAACTTGTTGCCATTTTTTCTTCCACCTATTATGACTATCATTGAAAAATGGCGACCAAAAGAGTTTTTGGCACTGCAGTTTAAACAGATAATTTTAGCAAAAGAAATTTCAAAATAACGTTACCGAATGAAATTTTGAATATAAAATTTCCTATCGATTTTTGTAATCATTTGGCTGAAAGTCGTGATCACATAGTCATTTTTTCTTTAAATATTTCTACCAGTGTCAAATGTATTTTCAATTCATGTAATATCGATTTCAAATTATGAATTTCTTAAAGTTTGTCTGCAAGGTAAAATTTAATTTTCTGAAAAATTATGCATTTTAGAGATCTGCAAAAATATATTTTGTAATTTTCTCCACCCCATGTGTCTTATACCTCAGGACTTAAGGAGTACTGTTCAGTAATATTAGAAGAATTAAGAACAAGTTATTCGAATAATAGCTTTAAACAATATAATCCAAAAATATCAAGTTATTATTATTTATGAGCAATTCTCTCAGTGTTAAAAAAAATTATTTTCAATTCATGCAATATGGACTCTAAGTTATAAATTACTTAAAGTTTGTATACATAGTAAATTTTGTTCATCCCCTTTAATAGTGTGATGGGGGTGGCAATAGAGGTGGCTAATGCCAAAAAAAAATTTTGAGACCTTAGCTCCTCTTATATATACTAAATACCAATTTTATGGACTCTTACTTGCTTGATTTATCTATATACCCCAATTTACCTCCCAACCCTCCCAACCCTTCAGCGGAATGACATCAAAATATAATCTAGTTCCAGATCTCGTTAAAATACATACGTGTACCAAATTTCAAGTCAATATCTTAAATAATTCCAGAACAATAGTGCTCACAAATAAAAGTTACAGACGACAGACAGACAGATAGGAATTTTTTTTATTCAAACTTAAAATATCACCTAAGCCTATTTGAACATTAAAAATTTTCAATCATTTCATCCACTGGATGCTGAAGTAATTTAAATTGCATTATAATGAATTCTGAGGCCTGCATCTTGAAAAAATATATTTTTTTTATTTTATTCGCACCATATCACCATCATCATCTTAGGATATCTTGAGGAGAACTATTCCATAATATGAGATGCAATAAGAAAAACATTCGAACGATAGCTGTTTAAACAAAATAAATAATCCAAAAATATCATGATCTCATACCACATCATGACTTTTTGGTTGAGAGTAACACTTGAAAATTATAAACAAATTTTTCAGATTTTCAGTGTAACAACTATTTGATGATTAATTCGCACAATTATAATAAAAAGTGCAATATGAAATTTGACTAAATGATCCCGTTGTCCACATAAGACTTCCTGGGTAGCTACAACGGGACATCCTACGGCTATCCAAAAAAGTGACCACTCTACGGCCCAATAGACATCCAATGGATATCATCAGTGCTCAATCTGGACAGTCAATGGGCATACAAGATGTCCAGACAAACAAGTCCATTGGACACACAATGGACATGTGTGTATTATTAGGACATGCCGTTTCTAATAATTGCTTCTTTAAAATACTTATGTTACACAGAAGAAAATATTACTTACCTGTTGGAATCCTTCTTACTTCCACTTTTAGTGGAAGTATAGTAACGGCAAAAAAATATTTATTGTTCAGATAGGTTTAGAACGTCATGAAACGTCGAAATTTTAAGTTTGAGCGAAAAAGAAATTCTGTTTGTTTGTCGGTCTCTCTGTGACCTTTTTTTTTGGGCGCACGATTACTCTGAAACCGTTTAAGGTATTGACTTGAAATTTGGTACACGCATGTATTTTAATGTGATCTGGAACTAGATTTTGGAATTGGATTTTCATCTTATTCCGTGTAAGGGTTGGGAGATAAATTGGAGTAAATGGGGGTTAACAGATAAATCACGCAGGTAAGAGTCAATAAAATTGGTATTTAGTATATACAAGAGGTGAGACGTTAGGTGGGTATGGGACCGGACCTACACGAGATATAATACCGAAGTGCAGCAACGTAGCGCGCGGTGAGGACTTGGATGGGTGATCGGTCCTGGCTCCAGATCGGACCATCTAAGGGGCACCGCGCAGCGAAAACAACAGTTGCTAGGGCTATACAAGGTGAGCACAATGAGCCCAGGAGGCTGCAGTGCCCCCTAGTATACAAGCAAGCCCGGGAGGAGGGGGCTTTGGTCAGTAAGAGTCTGACGCATTCAAAAAATATATATATATACAAGAGAAGCCATAAGGTCTCAAGAAAATTTTTGCATTAGCCACCCCCATTACCACCCCCACCCCATTATTAAAGGGGGTGAAAAAAAAATTATGATTTAGTGTGTGTACTATCGTGAGCAAAAAAAAATAGGACAACTACTTTTTTCTAATGTAAATCTGTCTCTATTTGCACACTTGCAATGAATTTTGACAAATAACTGACAATGTCACAAAAATTAAAGTTAGATGTACACATCTAGATTTTAGCAAAAATACGTTGTAAGACTTGTCCCATTTTTTTTGTGCACCACAATACAAGAACCAAAAACCTCAAAATATTTTTTTACCATCCACCCCCACTACTACCCCCTATCACCACCCCACCCCACTACCGATATGGGATATTATTTTATGTGTTCTTGATTTCAAATATTATATTATTAAATTTCCATAAAGAATTATTTCCATATACAAAATTCTTTCGTTGTCAAATACTTGGAGGGAAAATCTGGATGTGGAAGTAGTGATTCCATGGGCAGTGTTTTTTTTATTTGTCAGGCTTTTTATGATAATGCGCTATTCTAGTTGGTCTGTATTTGCTGTGTAGCACATCTGACGGCATTAAGCGGCTGTTAGACGCACAGCCTCACCATAGCTCTTTCCTATCAGCTCCTTGGTGAAATCAGCAAAACATTTTGAAGGACGTCCTTCTAGTGTCTTGCAATCTGATTTGCCGTGACCTATTAATCATTCTATATTCTTTCTCTAGTTGATATGGTCAAAAATAAAAGAATTCGGAAGAATTTTCTTCTGAAGAATCGCTTTTAGGGACACATTTCTTGGAAAATCGAGATATTAGTGCAATAGCCTATCCAAGAAATTCATAGCAAATGTCTCCAGACATACGTCTCTGTGTTTCTCTGTCTTTCTAATGATTCGTGTCTGTGTAACGACCCATTTCATAATTACTTATTTGCCCTTTTTTGCGGGGGGGGGGGGGAGGAGGGAAAATCCATCATGGACACCCAGCGCTTTGGATCTATCACGCTGAGTAGTGCTGGACTCTAACCGAGCTAAAACCCCTCCGGAATAGTGGCCCCCTCCCTGTCTTCAGTGTTTCTTCATATCCTGAAACCGCTCTCGCTTACCATCAGAATATCATGTCAATCTTAGTATTAGGTGTTAGAAATCATCTGCCTCCGAAACGATTAAAGGTTCAAGTTTCTTTCGTCTACTTGTGGAGTGCACCACATTGCACAGCACCCTCCTCTTGCTGGAATTCGATCCACTGATGTTATGCATGAGCCTGCCTATGGTCGTTGCTGCTCTCCACACCTTTTCATCCATTTTCATCACATGCACCCCGAATGTCAATTTCGAATCCAGGCATATGCCCAGGTACTTTATCGAGTGGCTTGGGCCGATTTCCAGAACCCCTCCCATTTCACGACAGGGAGATTCCTCTCTCTGGTTAGGACCAGCTTGGTTGTTCCAGGGGCAAGTTCCAGCTTCTTGCCCCTTATCCACCTCTCTATTTTTGCAATGGCCGTGTTAGCCACCTCCTCGACTTCTATCGCCGTTCTAGGTGTGACTGCTATTGCCAGATCGTCAGCATATCTGATCACCTTAACGTTCTCCGATTGGGGTAAGCATAATGTATCGTCAAACATTATATTCCACAAGGTTGGGCCCAGAACCGATCTCTGTGAATACCACAAGTCATGTTCCTCCACTGGGTAGCGCCCTCTACCTCCAGCTGTATCCACCAGTTCTCGAAGTAGCTCTTTACTATCCTTAGCAGGTACGGGGCTATTCTCAACTTCCGTAATTTCTTAACTATCGCGCCCCAATTCGCAGTGTTGAAAGCGTTTCGAATATCCAGCGTTACTTACCGATATTCTTGGACCTCATAGCCTCACCAGCTGTCTCGGTTAGGCGCCCTCTCGCTCCTACCATGGATCTCCCTTTCCTAAAACCGAACTGGATGTCTGATAACCCTCCCTTCTCTTCAATGTCTGCCTCCAGCCTCCCCAGAAGCAGATAATCCATTAACTTGCCCATTGTATTCCATTAACTTGCCCATGCAGACATACCGGCCTATATGAGGACTGTTCATCTGGTGGCTTATCCCCTTTTTTTATCAACACCATTCTTGCCTTCTTCCATCTCTCGGGGAAGTTTCCCCTTTCCAGTGCGCGGTTCATAACCCATAGGATAACCCTAGGTTGTTCTTCCATAAACAGCTTTACTATTTCCAGTGGGATTTCACCCGGTCCCGAAGCCTTTCCGTCCTTGAACTTGCCCCACGCCTCCGACATTTCCTCCTCGGTAAAACGAGGGATCTCTCCCACTTCCGTTGGTCTCCATATTATTTCGTCCCTTTCTGGGAATAGGGCATTCGCGATCTCCACCATCTTTTCGACTGGTATAGTTATTTGACCAAATTTACAATATTTTATATTTTTCCTTAAAAAATACCATACGACATTTTTTGAATTATACAAGCTGGAGCATCGCGTTTAAGGTTCCGAGATTATATCATCCTCCGGAATTCGAAATTAAAGGTTAAGTAATGATTCGGCGCAAAGAGTACCTACGCGAGGCACTGGGGGGATTTGAGATTGAATGGGAGAACGGTGAGAAAGCAACAAGTGTGGGAGCAGCTTGGTGAATTTTACAAATTTATATCATTTTTCTCCCATTGATTTCTTGGTATCTGACAATAACTGATTATAATTTCATTTGCCATACTGTTTAATAAAGTGAAGTGATTTAATTTACGAAAGTTTTAATCAAATTCGTTACTAGTTAAACAAGGGCTGTCGGTTATGGAAGCTAATTCTTTAATCCGCTACTAGTAACATGATGGTCATTGTCCACATGTATTCAGCCTAAATATTTAGCGTAAAGTACTTCGTTTGTTCGTAATTAGTTTTTTATATTTTAAGAGTAATTCGAAAATTAGTAGTGACTTTCTCGGCCCGAGGGGTTGATGTTCGTTTTGTTCATTTTTGAATTGCCAGAATATGCAATATTCCCCTGATAAATTTGATTTATGTATCTTATTTGTTTCCTAGTTATTTTTGTTTGACGAACGTGTTAAATTTTTGCTCACTCTTGAGGTTTAACTCATGCACTAATGTAATTAGTGTGTTATATTTCTTTTAACCTTGTGATGTGTAATATGCCATATGCTAAATAAATAAATAAATGTAATAAAAATGATTAGATCTGTTGAAATTATCAATGATATTTTATTATATAGATTCTCACTTAATTTAGATTAAAAGCGCCATGAGTTAAATGCAGTTGTGATTGTATATAAAATATTAATCAATAAAATAAGCTGGTTTGAGCTGTTAAAATTCATTAAATTACATGTGACTTTTAAATCAAGTCATTTTCATTAAACATTTCATGTTCATTTCATTTACATGTCAATTTATTAATGTATTCTCGTATTAAACTGTCATGTGGCAGAATTATAATACTGGATAACATTCATGTTTTCTGTTGCAGCTTAAAATCAATGTAGGAATGTAATATTATATCTGTTATTGTATTATATTATTATTATGTTATCTGTGATATGTATATTTATTGTTGCAGAACCATTTGCTGCCAGTTTTCCGACTCTGTAATTAGAAACTTTGTTCTGTTGAGTTGCGTAACTAATTAAATATTAGCTGCGTACCAAATTTCATTGCTTAATAAAAAGCGATTCATTCAATAACAGTAATTAAGGGTGGCGGTGCCATGCTTAAAAAATGATTTCGTAGTTCGAAAATTTCTCCTACATATCTGAACCGATTAAAAAAATATGTTGATATGCTTATAAAGAAACCTCAACAGAATTATATTGAAATATTGACGTAAACAAAAAAAAATATTTTTTTGATCTTCGTACAAAAAAAAAATTCTTTCTTTAGTTTTAAATAGCCTAGTACCATTCTATAAGGTTGTATCTAAGAGCATATCACACAATTTTTTCAAATCGATTCAGCGATGTAGTAGAAATTTTCGAATTCTGCTCACCTTAAATATTGAATTTTTATAGTTAATAGCAGAAATAACCGCTTATTCTTGCATATCCCGTACACGCACTGATTTTCTGATAATGTATCAAATGTTGAGTACCTGCATTAATATGGAAACTCGCTTGATATGCTATATTATCATTTCAATGAAGCAAAAATATTTTTCGTGTAACCTATGAACAGAGTGGACCAAATTAGATGGGATTTGGGGTTTTCTCTAAAACTGTGGCAGATAGACAAAAACCAATATAGGTGTCAGGTGCTCGATTTTCAAGAAACAAACAATGGCAGAAACCGCGATCGTCTATCTTTTTCGACTACCTACAGAACGTTTTTGGAAAATTGACATTTTTGGATGACCTCTACATCTCAATTACCAAGTGTCGAATCGAAAATTGAGTAACACATTCTCGAGGCACTTTTTTGAGTAGAATCAGTTGCATGCCTCAGTGGCATGGGTACCAGGACATGAGGGACACAGGGCAAATGAAAAGGCTGATGAACTGGCTCGGGAAGGCGCATCTAATGCCCTGGTAGGTCCCGAACTCTAAACGATCATCCATTTAGAAACGGGTTGTGGCGCCTATTTGATTCAAAATTGATTTTTAACAAAAGGGCACACACTGGTTTGCGAACGGCAGCTCTGGGTTATGGGAAGCAAAAGTCGTGGTTCGAATTTGAATTAGCTGTAACGGTTGGTAACTAATAATATATCTCTTTTATTTTTTTTTTTGTATATTTTGAGTGCTTACATAAATATACTGAAATCGAATGTTTTTCAGGGCGCCATATAGAGATATACTCAGAGTAATCTAAGAGTATTATAAAAGCTATGGAAAACAATACTTACTATGATCATTACGTACTAAAATCTGCTCACCTTTAAGTCATCTGCTGAAATGTTATCGTAGAAGAGAATAAAACACATTTATACAAGTTGACAACTTTACTGGGGGGTTAAACCTCAAAAGCTTTGATACACGATATAATGAATCAGGTCAATCTAAATTAACATATGAAAAGTTCACTTGATCAGTACCATTACGGTATATAAACCAAACATAATAGATTTATATCAAATCACTAAAAATAATACCTCTTTTCAAGATAGTTTCAATTGTAGGTAATTCACTTTAACTTAGCACTAAGTCTATTGCTCTTTAAATATGTGACGACAATGAAATTTAAAAAAAAGTGAAATGGTACCATTCCTTACACTTTAGATAAGGGATTTAATTAATTGGTGAATATCGTATACTAAATTTCAATTTAACGAACATTACAAATTATATTATACCTGGTGTTTAAAATTCTAAAGGATTATGATAATTTACTCAAGTGTGTATCTTGAAAGGACGGCCACGTAGTCTAGTCTGGACGTCATCAACAAGAAAACAAATATACTAGATCTCCCCTACCTCAATTTGAAAATTTCCTGATTATCCATCTCTATAAGACTGTAACAGGTTAATATATATCCTCCATTTTTTTGTGGAAGAATCAACAAGGGAAAAATAGTGCCTCTACCATCAGCGTAGTTCGAAAATAATGAAATTTGAAACTTCTTACTTAGGCCTCCTCGTTATTCACTCATATCCATATTCACAGACATTCCAAACGATTAATATATATCCTCCATCATTTTGTGTAAGAATCAAAAGACTTGGCCTCGTGTTAGAGGGAAACCTGCAACCCTAAGGATACGAAATAACTCTTAGAAAAATCTTAAAATAGAAACGAAACTATTTAAATTGAAGGTAACTTACCCCAAAGAACCTAGGGGGTGCGATTCAGTTTCTTAAAATAAGCATAGCTTATTAGTAATAAAATAATTGTGTAATTAACACAGACACATGATTGGGATTGTAACATTTAGGATGTTACAGGGTACAGGACAAATCTCTAGAATGGTGAGGGTGTCCCACGACAGAGACAGGCTAAAGAGTTCATTAAAGAACGATCGGCCAAATTCACGGAAGATCTACTATGACAAAACAGAAGGGTCATTAGGATAATAGTGTGTCTTCTAACTGGACATTGTAGGCTCAATAGGCATATGAGTCAAATGGGCCTGGCTGATGAAGCAACATGCAGATTCTGCCAAGAGGAAGAGGAAACCACAGTACATGCCTCAGTGGCATGGGTACCAGGACATGAGGGACACAGGGGAAATCAAAAGGCTAATGAACTGGCTCGGGAAGGCGCATCTAATGCCCTGGTAGGTCCCGAACCCTTTTGTGGTGTAGGTAATCCGTGCAAACGATTATCCATTAAGAAACGGGTACAGGATAAATCTCTAGAATGGTGATAGTGTCCCACGATAGAGACAGGCTAAGAGTTCATTAAAGAACGATCGGCCAAATTCACGGAAGATCTACTATGCCAAAACAGAAGGGCCATTAGGATAATATAGGGTCTTCTAACTGGATATTGTAGGCTCAATAGGCACATGAGTCTAATGGGCCTGTCAGATGATGCAACATGCAGATTCTGTCAAGAGGAAGAGGACACCTCAGTACATGTGCTGTGCCACTGCGAAGGCCTAGCCAGACTGAGATTCCAACTACTTGGTGAGGAAAAATCAAGGGCAGATAGCTATACTAAGGAGCCCCTACCAAGGCTATGGAGTCTGGTACAAAGGATAAAGCTCGATAAGGAACTCTAAATGAATTAGATTAGGAGCACCACAATAGATCCAAAGAGATCGCGGTGGCCAAAGCCAAGCGGCCAGCTGCTCTCTTTAATCTAGTCTAATCTATTGCCTCAATTTTGGAGATAGAGACATAACTTTTATTTTCTTTTTTTAATAAGAAGAAAAGAGACAGCCCGACATAAAAATATTCAAAAGGCTACAACAAAATTTAAAGGAGTTTGGATTATTTGTAAAACCTCGAGCAAAAATATATAATAAAGCAGGTAGAGAAGCTGTAGAAAATACTGTGCTAGAAACTGTAAGAGAGAATCGTAATATATCGTCCCGCGAAATACAGGAAAATTTAGGAATCCGAAAAACAACTGTATTGAGTTGCTTAAAAAAAATAAATTCAAACCCTATAAAATTAGGATTAGTCACCATCTATACCCAAACGACTTTTAAAGGCGTCTCGATTTTTGCCAGTGGTTTTGAGTCAGTGCAATGAAGTGCCAGGATTTGAAGGAAAAATTATATGGATAGACGAGGCCCATATAAGCAGTGCCGTAATTTTTAATCGGCATAATAACCACCATTGGGCTCATGAAAATCCGCTCGTAACGGCTACAAGATTTGGTGTATGGTGTGGTTTTATTGGATACCAAATAATAGGTCCTCATTTCTTTTTCACGGTAATTGGAATAACGAATATTTTATTAACATTCAACGACAAGAAATAGAGCCCTTTGTAGACAATATGCCTGTAAGACAGTTTCAAAGATTAATTTACCAACACGATGGCGCCCCATTTCATACGTCAAACGAAACACGGAATTACTTAAATGCTCAATTTGGGGTGGATTGGATAGGTATCTATATATCACTCAGGACTAGTTTATCTATGTCTAGTTAGCTAAGTTAACTAAATTGATAACTAATAATTAATTTAGCTAACTGGATATAAATGGGATATTAATAAACAATAAAGTAGTTTAGATATTGTTTAGTTTTTAGGAAATAATGGTCCTATTTTGTGATCAGCTAGATCTCCCGATATAACTCCTGGCGACATTTGACCTTGGCGTTATTTAAAAAATATTATATATATATGGAATGTTCTAATAACATAGAAAAAAATCAAAAACAAAATATTAGCTGCGTTTCGGACAATAACTCCTATCGTGATTGAAAATGCAACAGATGCTGTAAGGAGAAGGTGTCAAAAATGCACAGATGTCAATGAAACACAATTCGAACCTTTATTGTAGTTTAGTTTTTCCTATTTTTGGCAAAATTATTTTATATCGCGTATATAGAAGTGTTGTTAATACTTTTCCATGGCCTCCTCACAAATATATTAAGCATCTTTGCTGAGACATCCATAATTTTCTTCTTATCAGCAACGGATTCTACTCAAAAAAGTGCCTTAAAAATGTGTTACTCGATTTTCAATTCAACACATGGTAATTGAGATATAGAGGCCATCCAAAAATGTCAATTTTCCACAAACGCTCTGTAGCTCGGTAGTCGAAAAAGATAGACGATCGCGGTTTACTCCATCGTTTATTTCTCGAAAATCGAGCTCAGGGCACCTATATTGATTTTTGTCTCTCTGCCATAGTTTTACAGAAAACCCCAAATCCCATCTAATTTGGTCCACCCTGTACACATCTTGTATTTCATTTCATTTTGTTACCCATTTTTGGTTTATCGTTTATATTTTTTTTGTGTGCATAATTATATAATTTTATACCGGACTGTTTTTCTTCATTATATTATATTAACCATTGTAATACTTGCTACTTACACTGTTACTAGACTTTAACCCGTTGAATATATTATGTAAGAAATAAATAAACAAATAAATAACTAAAATAGAATTAATAATAATTTATCTATGTCTATCAAAACTTAAGCGTTTATTTTGAATTCTAAATAAATCAGATTATTATAAAAACACAGTAAAATCAAATTGTATCCTAATGGGTTGTACGTTATAAATGTTTACCTACGATCACTACTGTAAATAGTAAAAAACACACTACCTGCCATCTATGTAAGTTGAATTTTACATATTGTAAACAAAACGCACTGTAAACAAATCGCACGGTAAACAAAACGCACGGGACACGCAATTATAGGTGGCTTATATGGCTAACGCGGGGTTTAAAAAAACAAATGCGCCTACGTAATTTTCAAACGCTGTCAAAACTGACATAATATTTGTTGAATAATATTGTTGACTAGTAAACTAAATCCAAATTTTACTAAATAAATAAATAAATATGATCTTATGTAAAGTATAGTACATAATTTGAGTTGTAAAGCAATTACATTCATGCGTAATATGCTTCTTACAACACTCATTACGTAATATACTATTAATACTAGATTATAATTTACGTTCTACATTCAAAATTATTAACCCCAATTAATTGACATAAATACTATCATAACTCTTGCTATGCAAACAAAAGCCAGAAGTATTAAGTAGTATTATTTTTTAGTGCGAAAATCTAGTGGCTGTTGCAATATGAGACAGCAACTCGAAAAGATGTTTAACATAATTGGCAGTTTTTTCAATTTTTATAATAATTATTATTAACGCTGGAAATTATAAAAACATGTTTAGTCCAATTAGTACGTAAAAAAAGTGTTTTCACAACGCAAAAAGAGCGTACTTAAGTCAATTTTTCTTTTTTAAAGTGCTCAGGGGTGTCTCCTAAGTATTTTGCCAAGTTTGCGGGTTGGCGTTAGGCGCCATCTTTGCGAAAAGTCAAACGAAAATATTTCGCGAACCATTGATAGTACGACAAAAATGGTAAGGGCCTCTTTTGTCCAACACTAAATTCTCTTCAAATCCCTTCGTGCAACCAAACGTTTAAGAGGTACAGTGCGTCAAATTTTTCAAGAAGTAGTTTTTGTGGATTATTTTGTAAACTGTTGATCGTACCTTAGAATATCAAACAGAAATCTTAAAGTGCACTAATTTCTATACAATTTCTGTCATGGACACTATTTTGTAAAACTAATAATTCACGAACTACAGCCCATAAAAAGTTATAAAGAATAGTATATTATATTACTAGGAGTAGAACGCACTCTTTTTTTGTGTTGAGCCCAGGATTTGGGCGAAACACAAAAAAAGGCGTTCTACTCCGTGTAATATATACTATTTTTTCTTCAAGCGTATTAAAATGCAAAAATTCATTTATTTATCATAAATGTACAAATATTCAAACTACAGTCTTACATGTTGACACAATATGACAAGTGGCTAGTGGATAGCGCGCCACCGGTGGCTTTCGGTATTAACATTAATGTTACTAGTAAAACAATACCCACTGTGGTGGCGCTTTCGGAACTAACATTATGTTACTAGTAAAACAATGTCCACTACGGTGGCGTTCGGTACTAACATTTTGTTACTAGTAAAACAATGTCCTACTTCTACTTCTGTTTTTGGTGACATAATTTAAACATTTTAATACGCTTGAAGGATAATAGTTTTTTTAAATATTTCGTTAACTGTTTTTCTTTTTTCTTTTTATCTATTTGTTTAACGTCGCCTATTTCGGTCGGATATAAAAATATGCAGTTGCAATCTTATAGAGTTAAGTTCTCTACAATTTTTAATTAAAACTTTTTTGAAAAAGTTATAAAAAATATTTGTTTTAAAATATCTCGTCAACTATTGATCGAACCGCCTTTTTAAGGAAGAAAAACTGACTTACACTATTTTTTCAAGAAAAATAGCCAGGAGATTTAGGCAATATATCTCTTCTACCCGTAATTAATTACTGGTAAGCTGAAAATTTGCAGAACAATACGTACCAAAAAGTTCCCTACTCTGCCCCGTCGGCTTCCCTGTTTTTGCGGAGCAACAAGTCGCAGAAATTGAAGAGGTTTTAAAGTGTAGCAGAAAGGTTGTTACTGGTCCGATTTGGCATATCCGTTCGCATTTCAGATGTTCCATGCATATTTTATTCATAATTTTCCGTTCTAGTGCTGTCAAAATTTCAAAAATTTAAATAATTTCAAAATGGCACCATTGCGGATAAATGAAGACTCGGAGGGAAAAACGTACCCGAATAAACATTTCTCTTCATACGTTGGACTTTCCATTAGTATGTCTACTTTCTCTGTAACGTCACCCGTTACGGAGCTACGCCACTCAGTTAAGTGCGTTCATCGTTGCGTCGATCACGTGTAGTCTAAACAATCAAGCAGGCGCACGACGAGCTATGCCCTCTCCCTTTTTAGTACAGTAGCTGTGGCAGTCCTCGGAGTGTGTGCATCGGTTCATTCATTGTTGCGGGAATATCGAGAACTCGTGGAACCTTCTGAAGAAGAGGCCTGAGCTAAAGGAATGCTCCGCGGTCTTCTCACATCCTGCATCTGGCAAGTGGGTTATGGCCGCCACTGGGGAAAGGTTTATCCTAGCACTTTATGGAGGCAGCGAGCAGGATAGCTACTGAACCAGCTACAAATAATCCGATACATCCAGAGCATGGTGAAGCAGTCGGTGACATTCTCCTTTCATTTGGCAAGTCTCCCGCCAACAAGTGCCGCCTGTAAAGAACATTCCTTTTGCGCATACTTCCAGGTGAGGGCGATAGGAAGAATAGTGTGAGGATTTAATCTCTCGAAAAGCTTACAGCACTCAACTAATGTGCATGTGCTTTTTTTTAGGTAGACATAACAAATGGAAAGAAAAAGTATGAAGAGAAATGTTTATTCGGATACGTTTTCCTCTCCGACTCTTCATTTATCCGCAATGGCGCCATTTCGAAATTTCTTCAATTTTTTCAATTTTGACAGCACTAGAACGGAAAATTATGAACAAAATATGCATGGAACGTCTGAAATACGAACGGATATGCTTCTCCGAAGCTTTTATGATCATTTCGACCCAACAACCTTTCTGCTGCACATAGCCAGCTCTGCAATTTCCGCGACTTAGGCCCTTGTTGCTAAGCAAAAACAGGGAAGCCGACGGGGGACAATAGGGGACTGTTTAGTACGTGTTGTCCTCGACCAAAACTACAATTCTGCAAATTTTCAGCTTTACAATAATTAATTCCGTGTCAAGAACTAAAATTCCTGGGCTAAAAGTACCGACTGATTGTACTAATTAGTTAAACAGCTAATAAAAGTTAAAAATAATAATTTACATTGTGCCCAAGGATTTTTGCGCAAAAATGGAGAAATCACTGCGTATTTTGCAAACAAACGAAGCACTCGTAATACTCCACTAATCTCTCAATGTTAAAGAAAGAAATTACCGGGGTTATTAAATTCCAATAGTAAAACTTTTTAGCACTTTACAATAAGCCAATAACCGTAAAACTTTCCTATAGCAGACTTAACTAGCATTTAGCAGAGATTTTATTTCCTCATAATCCACTGCTGTTATTGTTTAAATGTCAACGTTTACAGGTCCTTATATTTGGGGAAACGTTATATAACATTACAGAGATGAAGTAATTTCAAAACATTGATGCAGCACTGTTGTTTGCCTTCTTGAAGTGTATGACATAAATTCTATCCTACTAAATGCTTATTTTAGTCTTTCCTTATTGGTTCAGTTTAATAAGACAAGCAAAATAGCAACTTAAAATAATAAATAGCATTAGTTCAACGTGCTATCTCGTGCACGCATTTTGAGAAGGGCGAGCACCCTACCTTTAAGTGCCAAAAGGCTTTAGTATGCCAAATCCACAAAAAAAATCAAAATATAATTTATGAAAGATCACACTTTGCGTTATAATTTGCATATAAGAGGGTACAGATCTTATAAATAATCATTTACTTACAGAAAGCTTAAAATATTTTACGATAATCAACGTTCAGTTTTAAATATTTTATTTTAGAGAATATTCTTTAGGTATTAAGCAAATCACAACTTACACACTTTTTTATTTATTATGAAATTACCTACTTTCTGTATATTGTTGCCCTTATCTGAGCACGCTAATATACTAGTTAGGTAAATACTTTAAAGCATCCATTATTGTTGAATCAATCAAAACAACTACTCTTCTAGTTAATACTGATGAAGTGTTGAATTACAAGATATGATTGCTAGCATTTTAAAACAATAAAAATATACTGAAATACTTAAATCATTTATTTAAACTCATCATTGGAGAGCCAATCAAAACAACTACTCTTCTGGCTAATGCTAGAAGAGTAGTTGTTTTGATTTGTTCTCCAATAATGAGTGATTTATAGTATATTACATACCGAGGTGGAAAGTGTTTCATAGGTGTCGAGAGATGAGATAGTTAATAACTAATTATCGAGACAGCAATGAAACTTTCCACCAAGGTTTGTATACTATTTTATTCACAATCGTATCCCTTAAAGAACAAAAAGCCAGAAAAATAGTTTTCTAAATTTTACTTCCACACCAGTGTGGTTATAGTAACGACAAAAAAAATATTTTTTTAAATTTTTATTGTTCAAATAGGCTTAGAATGTCATGAAAAGTCGAGATTTTAAGTTTGAGCAAAAAAAAATTCTGTCTGTCGGTCTGTCGGTCAGTCTGTCGGTTAGTCTGTCGGTCAGTCTGTCGGTCAGTCTGTCGGTCCCTCTGTCTATATAGTAGAGTAAAATCTGAAAGTAAAGCCGCTTAGTTTTCGAGAAAAAAAAAACAGCGTAGAACCAAACCAGACTTAGTGGGATTCTTTAGTAAGATAATCGCTTACACGAAATCATTTTTTACGACATTTTTTGGTGGTCGAGAACTTTTTCATTTCCGAAAAACTCAAAAAAATAGATTTTTAATGAAATATGTTTTTTAACATCTCCACCGCTATATCTCTGAAAATATTTGTGCTATTAAGCTATTTTTTTTAGATTAAAGTAGACACAATAGCGCTTCGAACAACGTCCCACGTGAACCCGATTTATTTTTTTCTTTTTAAGTTGGTAAAATAATAGGAAACTCAAACTTGTTATTTTCAGTAGCGTAATTTTAGACAATCGAGAAAAAAAATTATTTATGAAAATTTGTATATACATACTGCGTACAAATTGAAGCCAATAGTTGAAAAAAGTTTTTAGGATAAAAATTTTTCATGTTCCGTTCATAGTATTGAGTCAGCGATTTTTTTTAACGGGCCAAATTCATATTCTTGCGCGCTCAGCTGTAGCAAGCCTGCCAACTGCAACGATCTGACGGTCCCGGTTGGGGTGTATGTAGTAGTTTAACTTATATCAATAGATACAAAACCAGTAGTGATCAAAAGCATCTAGGGGATCAATATTATTGTTCAATGTTTCATATATTGTACAGTAGTATTGATCATATATTATTAATATTAAGAAATTGTACAATAAATATAAAATAGTCTCCTTTTAATAATAAAAAGACAGGTAGTTAGATATAAATACCTAATCTATAAATATCAATCAGTGTTACTAACTACCCACCTAATTAGTAAGTTTATTAGACATTTTTAAATGAATGAAAGTAAAAACGTACGCATAAAATGAGTTTTATTGTTGAAATAAATTTGGATAGATAAATATGTAGTATGTAGTTTATGTAGGCCCTACGTTAATAATAGCATTCTAATTCGTTCATATCTGCCTCGAAATCTTTAATAATGTTGTTACAGGAACGACATTTGCAGTCGTTGCAACACTTTAGGCCTTCCTTAAAACAAGCACATTTTCGATTCTCACAATTTTTATCCGAACAGTGAATACTTAATTATTTTCGACAAGCGCCACTTCTACGCGACTAATCTGACCAACCCTGCATGCGAGGTGTATTAATTGCGTCCCAATGTCGCATTTAGCGCTGATTAAAAAAATCGCTGTTGCCACACGGTATATTTTAGGAAAAAATATATTGTTTCAAAAACTTTTGTGATTATTAGGCTTCATTTTCTTCGCTGCATGTATGTAAATATTTTCAAAAATAAAAAGTTTATCGATTGGTGAAAATTTCAATACATAAAATATATATTTTTAGTTTATCTGATTTTTAGAGAAATGAAAGTGCGCATTGTGCCCAAACCGTTTATATTGGTAAAAGCGCTACAGTGTGTGCTTTAATTTGACACAAAACAAATTTCGGTACCTTTAATAGTCTTAAAGATATGGCGGCGGTGGAAACAAAAAAAAAACAATTTTATTTAAAAATACATTTTTTTCACTTTTTATTGATTTAAAAAGTTCGAGACCACAAAAAAATGTCGTAAAATATGATTTCGTATGCCCAGCGACATACTCAAAGGAACCTAACATGTTTGACCTAGTTCTACGCCAAAGAAAAAAACGACACGATAGACTTACGAAATCGCTGCTCTAAGCTGGAGGATACAATTACTTATTTGAAACTTAAAATTTTAGAAAGCTGTCAAAAATAACCCTAATTTTTTTGCCTTTTCAGCAGAGCTTATATTGTCCTGCTACGTTACATTTGCTTGTCTGAATGCGAGAACCGGTTATATGGTGGCATTAATGTTTAAAGAATCAGTTTTTGGCTTCTTAACGAAGAAACTGGTATCTTGGTTAGTTTTACTCATCGCATTTAAACACTGTCTTGGATCAAAAGAGAGGTACAGGTGTCATTGGCATACATGTGTAATTGGCAGTGCTTAAGAGCTTTTTGAAATTCCGATGTATAGTGTATGCAACAAGGGGCCTAATATTGAGTCCTGCAGGACACCAGACAACACTTCATCAATTTTTACTTTTTGTGTTTTACACGTCAAACAGTTACGGAAACAGTTATTTAGTTTTACTCATCGCATGTATACACTGTCTTGGATCAAAAGAGAGGAAGGTGTCATTGGCATACATGAGTATTTGGCAGTGCTTAAGAACTTTTTGAAATTCCGATGTATAGTATATGCAACAAGGGGCCTAATATTGAGTCCTGCGGAAGATCATACAACACTTCATCAACCTTTACTTTTTGGGTTTTACACGTCAAATAGCTACGGAAACAGTTGCATTAAATGCTTCAAAAAGTCAATGAGATTCAGCACTGTAGCTTTTTTCTAGTCTGCTTCTCTCACTATATCATCGGTAATATTCAATAGGGTCGTGCCACAATTGTATAATTGACTAAATCCTGATTGTATATTAAATGGTGTGTCAAACTTTGTCCCGTGTTCATCAAGTTACCAATTTACCTCTTTTCTCAACACTTTTTATAGCGTCATTACAGTAAGATTAACCACCTCTTAAATAGCCGCTACGTGAAAAATGTTTGGTTATTTATTCGAAAGGCTGCATATTTATTTTACTGTGTTATAAATTTGATCATTAAAACTGAATTGGATTTGTTTATTGCAAACAAGTAAACTTATATTTTAGTTTATTGGATAAATAAAAATACTTTCATATAAAACATTTCATTGTTGGTGAAAATGCAATTTATTCGAGACTTTGCGCAGGAGCTTTATGAAGAAGAATGTGTGAAGGAGGTGTTTTATTATCCCATCTCCTATGCATTTTGAATCATTATTCACAAGAAACTTTAAGATATTTGTTTTCATTTTACTATCACCCTATATAACTTACCTACTTTTACAAAGTAAAAATTATATTAAATTATATTTTATCGTAAATCACACAAATACAAAACATTCGCATATGTTTATACATTTACTTTAACAGATACATGATAGAATAGAATAGGGTTTGTTTTACAAAACATATACAGTGTGTCCCACTTTTCATGGAGCCACCCTCATATCTCGCTCATCTGATATCCCAATATTTTTAAATTTTGATGGTGAATATAAAATGAGTCCTTAGACGTAACCATATTTAATTTAAGTTAATGGCGTTCGGTTCTAGGATGGAAAAAGTCGGTCGATTTTCAAAAAAAAATGTGATTTTTTTAGAAAAAAAATAGTAGGATATTCCTAATCAGAACCGTAATGTAAATTTTTTCGCCCTAGAAATGCCTTTGTGCAAAATTACATCTTAGTGGGTTCAAAGGTGCTTGAGATGGGGGCCATCAAAAAACAAAGTTTTCAACTAAAAATAAATTTTTATCTATAAAACGGATTCGCAAATGAAAAAAATGTATTTTTCATTTTTTATTCAGAATAATGTAGCTAGTTTGATTTTAAAATAAAATAATTATTTATTTATTAAGCCAAAAATTCTAATTCGTATGTACCTACTAGATTTCTAACATATAATCTTCAATAAAAAGCTAGGTAAGCCATGAAAACAAAAGTTATTACAAGTGTCAATTTAATCATATAATTCTTCGCGTTTCCATGTAACCACCATCATTCCCAAAACATTGCTCAATCCTTTTTCTTATATGGCGTATAACTTTTCTAATCTCAGCTGGAGTGATTTCAACATATGCTGGTCTAATTCTGATAACTAACTCTTCTTGGCTACGTGGTCTGCTCTTATATACTATATTTTTTTAACAAATAGAAATCAAGTGATGTCAGGTCCAGAGACCTTGGGGAAAACTTCTGGACTTAATTTGAAGTACCTTTCTGGAAACTATGAGACACATACTTACTAGATAGGGATTGCAATTTACCGGAAATTTTAATAACCGGTAAATCGGTAAATAAAAATGTAAATAACCGGTTAACCGGTATTTACCGGTAATTTTTAGAATGAATGATTAGGGTGGCCAAAATGGCAATTGTCTTTTTCCATGTACAAAATTATCTAAATTTAACAAAAAATATTTTTATATACCTATAATTCATATAATTAGGCTTTGTGAAACATATTTCTTCCAAATTGAAATTCGCTCACAGTCGATTGAAAAAATTATACAGTTTTGCGAAAGACATATCTAGAGAGTGTAAATCAAAATTTTGTGATTCACTGGTATTATCTTTAGTTGATTATGGTGATGTTGTATATGGAAAGTTATTATCGGCGATAGCAAAAAAGAAATTTCAAAAACTTCAAAATTCATGTATGCGTTATATTTACAGTATCCCATATAGACAACATATATCACCACATCTAAATAAATATAGCATATTAAACATGGAAAACCGCAGACGTTTACACATGCTCACACTTATTTGACGAATAATTCATAATGACGAACCTCAGTACTTAAGAAATAAGTTAATTTCACGAGATCACGTGCATAATACAAGATACATACAAAATTTTTTGGTGCCTCAGCATGAAACTGCGATTTTTCAAAGATCATTTACGTATTTTGCATCTCATCTTTGGAATGAACTTCCAAATGAATATAAACAATATAAATCAAAAAATTATTAAAGTTGTCAAAAATTACATTTTGGCTGATCAGAAGCAGGAGACTTGATGCCCATTCCCCTTGTCTGCTCGCATGTCTGAGTGCTGCTGTTGTTATTATTGTTATTATTATTATAAAATATAATATTTGTTAGATTATTACAATTCATTACTGAATATTAACAAATAATATAATTATTATTTTTTAGATTTATATGTATTAATATTTTTTTATAATCTTTTTATGATCTTAGATTTAGGTTATTTGTATTTGGGCAAATGGAAGAAGAGCTCTACAGTTCAATTTGTACCATTTTTACTTTGAGTAAAATAAATGTATTATTATTATAATGAACAAACAAAAAGTTTTTTTATCAAAAGGAAAAAATATAAATGAAATAAATTTAAATAAATAACTATTCTGTAAATAACAAAAATTACAAACATAAACTCAAACAAGCTAAAAATGTACTCTTCGCCAATTTACTGAGTTTTTATATAATTGTTACACATTCTATAGGATACTCTTCGCAGTTTTCTTGTAAATAATGTTAGTTTTTGGGCATACTAAATTTTGTAATACCATCTTTGTTGTGAAAAAAATTATATGAAAAAAAAAATGAAAAAAAAATGAAAAAAAAAATGAAAAAAAAATCCAAACTGTGTGGGATTCGAACACACGATCTTAGGATTGCAAGGCAAAAGTTTATGGAGATAACATTTCGCAAGATTTCTATTTAAGTACAAGCGACAAAAATTATGAGAATATTTTTTTTTAGTATTAAATAATTAATAACTTTTTTATTTACTGATCGATTTTCTTCAAAAACAATAGGGTTCTTCCTCTACCTACCACTAACTTACTTTCCAAATTTCAATACAATCGGACTTTTCTTTCTTAAGTTATCGTGCTTACAAGAAACGTGACGGACGGACAGACGGACGGACAGACGGACAGACGGACAGACGGACAGACGGACAGACGGACAGACGGACATTTTGAAAGTTGTTCAGAATTCGTTCACTAACACAATGATATAAAAATTTTTTCTCTACGAGCGATATTTACGATTTTAGAAATGTGCCGATCAAATACAATATACTCTTCGTTTTTGCGAAGAGTATAATAATAGGGCATTTACTGAATACCTAATCTAAAAATACAATATTTTTTAAAAATAGCCCATTAAAAGGGCTAGTTTTTCAAAGCTGTATCTGTTAGTCGTCTGATATTTGTACATAGAATACCACCAACTGAAATGCCCTTCCTCTATCGATATTGGTAGGTCGACAAGTTAATAGGAATTGGTAATAACATTCTTCTAAATGTTTTCCACGGATATTTGAGGCAGTGAAATATTCAATTTCCTGTCGCAAGATATTGTCAATGTCTCTCTTACTTGTATTTCTTAGAGCTTGGTGTTTGGGTTTTACCTTTTATAATATTATTTATTTATTTTTAAAAGTGCTCAGTGTTAGGACAGTCACCTTATATTTAGTGAATACTAGTCACTGACAAATAGAAACGTTGAATACGTGACACATCGTAAGTTCAGAATTTACCGAAATAACCGGTAAAAAATTAAAATAACCGGTAATTATCGTCATGTGTATTTTGTCCTGTTTACCGGTTAACCGGTTAACCGGTTAACCGGTAATGCAATCCCTATTACTAGAGGAGCGAAAAACAGGTAAAATTGTGCCGTTTTTTTTATGAGCTTAGAACAAGATCAGACACAGTGGGTATTACCAACATCATTTTACACATAAAAACACAAAATACGACATTTTTTAGTGGTCACAGATATTCTTATTTAAAAAAAGTGTAAAATTTCATTTTTTTTTAAATCATGTTTTTTTCTACATTCATTGCCATATCTCAAAAATGAATTGAGCTATCGATGTGAGCTTTTTTTTGTTATAAAACACACACTTAAGCGCTTCTCTCTATTCATAGGATTGCTAATAAAAAAAAATGTGAACATGCCAAAAACGTAGATGACCCTGAAAGTTTAGAAAATACGCCATCAAATTTTCACTAAGCGAGGAACTTTTTTGTTTTTGAAAATTTTGTGTAACATGCTGTGAAGAAAATTAAGTCAATAGACTAAAAAAGTTTTTAGAAAAAACATATTTTCATTATTAGCAATAGTTTGCTAGTTACGAATTTTTTAGTATGGAGGAATTGTCGAAGCGTACGCGCGCCGTACTTAAGAATAATAATGATTATGTATTGTGTGTAACGGAACTTTTCATTATTATTTTCTTATGTTAAGGACTGTTTTATCACGTTTTAGGATCTGAAAGGTTAACTTATTTTTTCCAGTGACACATTAAGGACTAAGGTTTAAGGCAAAAAGGAATTAAAAATCTTAAATGGAGTATGCATTGCATTGGGATCTCGGAAACGGTGAAAAATAATATTATAGTAAAATGGAAAAAATGTTGCGCAACTAGGGGGTTAATAAAATCCCATAAACAGAAGTTTAGGAAAAGTAATAAGTTTGGAGTGTTTTGATAAAAAGTAAACTATCGAGTTTTCCTTTTTTTGCGTTATTATTGGAGCTAAATAAAAAAGACAGTTTTTTAAAGCACGTAGCAATCTTAATATTTGTATACGACATTTCCTGTGTCAGAGTCCCTATTCGAAACTCCCATGCATTGCATTTTTACCCTAGATCCACATAATAACACAGATCGACAAAAAAAAATCTGCTCCAAGGACTAAACCTATCATGCCTTAAGTATTTTTGTGTGCTGAATCCGAATTTTCCACTTAGATTTCGAGCAAACGTCAAACATTGTCAAAAAATCGTATTTTGACAATAAAAACCGGGATTTATTTGAAATCTACGCGGTAAAAAAAATTTTAAATTGAAAATTCGAATTCAACACACAAAAATACATAAGGAATGATAAGTTTAGTCCTTGGAACAGAACTTTTTTTCTTGTAGAACTGTGACACAGGTGCACTTTGTACACAGGTCTACAAAAAAGAAATTCTGTTCCAATGACTAAATCTATCATTCCTTATGTATTTTTGTATGCTGAATCCGAATTTTCAATTAGAAAAAAATTTTTACCGCGTAGATTTCGAGTAAATCCCGGTTTTTATCGTCAAAATACGGTTTTTTGGCAATAAAAACCGGAATTTACTCGAAATCTACGCGGTAGAAAATTTTTTTAATTGAAAATTCGGATCCAGCACACAAAAATACTTAAAGCATGATAGGTTTAGTCCTTGGAGAAGAATTTTTTTTTTTTGTAGACCTGTGAATTGAGTAAACGTGTAATTTTCGTCTAAATTAGGTAACAAAAAATAAAAAAACATCCTAAATTAAGTCTTTTTTAATTTCCTAATTATAGTCTCTAAACTCTGTTTCCATGGCTTGTGCACAAGTTTATCGTTTTCCTCTATTACTACGCCACATAAAATTCACTCCATTTTACAATGAAACTTAGATTGCTTATTTATCTTAAATATTTTTTTAAGTAGATAATCCACGCACAATTCGCACAATGACCATACGTTCTACAATATAATACAAGTGATAATAAGAGAAAGAATATCGTTACACATTTTACTTCCACATTCAGTGAAAATATAGTATGAACAAAAATATTTTTGATAAATTTTTATTGTCCAAATAGGCTTAGAATGTCATGAAACGTCGAGATTTTAAGTTTGAGCAAAAAAAAATTCTGTCTGTCGGTCTGTCTGTAACTTTTTTATGCGCACGATTACTCTGGAACCGTTTAAGATATTGACTTAAAATTTGGTACACGTACAATGTATTTTAACGAGATCTGGAACTAGATTATTCCGTTAAAGGGTTGGGGGTAAATGGAGGTAAATAGGCAAATCAAGCAAGTAAGAGTCCATAAAACTGGTATTTAGTATATATAAGAGAAGCTAAGCTCTCAAAATTTTTTTTTGGCATTAACCATCCCCATTACCAACTCCCACCCCATTATTCAAAGGAGCGAAAAAAATAAAATTGTTATTTATTGTGTGCACAAGAACCAAAGGCCTCAAATTTTTGTTTACTTTATCCACCACTACTACCACCCGCCTTCCACCATCTTCAGCCTCACTACCGATGTGGCATATCGTTTTATAGGTTTTTGGGGTAGACGATTTCAAATATTATATTATTAAAGTTCCATAAAACATGATTTCCACATTCAAATTTTTTTCGTTCTGAGAGACTTGGATAGAAGATCTGGATGTGGAAGTAGTGATTCCTTAGGCAGCGGTTTTATAATTTGACCTTCGACGTAAACGAATAACGTTGATAGTACACCGCCTTGAGATTAGTTAGTTTTAGTGGACGCGGGGGTATTAATACTCAATTTCTGCAATTCGCGCGCTCTAAAAAAAATCACTGTACCTAAACTATAAAAGACACAATAAAAATTATGCTATCAAAAACGTTTTTGGTCTTTTGGCTTTATTTTCTTCTTCGCAGCATGTTATACAAAATTTTCAAAAACAAAAAAGTTTGTAGCTTAGTGAAAATTTGACTGCGTATTTTTTGAACTTTCAAGGTTATCTAAGTTTTTAATAAACTTAGAAATGTTTTAGTTAACAATACTATACATAGATAGAAGCGCTTAAGTGGTTTTATAACAAAAAAAAGTTCATGTGGATAGCTCCATTCGTTTTTGAGATATGGCATTAGATGTTCAAAAAAACATGATTAAAAAAAAATCACACCTTTTAAAATAACAATGTCCGTGACCACTAAAAAATGTCGTATTTCATGATTTCTAATGAACATCGACCTACTTAACGAAATGGTATATATCTAGGTTTGTTCTAAGGTTAAAAAAAAAACTCGAGAAGGAAGCGACTTTTCCCCCGTTTTTTACTCCACTATATGGTTTTTGTTACAATACCATATACGTAATGCATTATCGCCATTTCCGCATTCGTATAATTTACCATATTTACTGAGATATTCGAAATAAAAAAATCGAAAAAATAAAATAATTCCAAAGAAACACTAAAAATCGAAGAAATAATACTATAGGATGTTGAACACAACAACTTATATTATGTTAACAAATATTGTTTTGAAAATGATGTTTGTAAAAACGTCAAGGCACGTAAGACACAACAAGGCGCACGATTCAAAAGTACGCCAAAAATTTCACTTAGTAAATATTTTTTTCCTTGTTTAAAAGTGATGCAAGCATGTTTAGCGAAATTATATAGTCAGATATTCATGAAGGTTATATGAACTGTCCTGTTTTATAATTATAATTTGTAATTGATTAAATTAAGCAGAACATGGAGCAAAAGAAAACCAGTGGTTATATACTATATTATAAACATATAGCATATAGAAGACATAAATAGCTACATACCAATCTCTATATGCTCTAAAGTAGGTCAGTTATACAGTATTAGTCTAACAAAGTTAATGTATCATATTTTAACTAATCCCATTATGAAATGTCAAATTTTAAATGCATTTTTGACGTTACGAAACGTCACAATTTTCATAATAATTCATAATCAATTTCATTATATAATGTTATGTAATGAATTTTTACGTAACTGATTATATTTATGTACTAAGGGTCGTAAGAGCACTTTTTTTGATCGAGGATAAAGTTTGAAAGCCGAGGCCCGTTCTCAGTGCCGAGGTTTGGAAGTATTTGAGACCAAAAAATCACACTGTACGACCCGCGGTGCATATTATATTTTTCGTCATACACGTGAATCATGAGACTAAAAAAAAACCTGAGAAATTTAGTGGAAAAATATAACTATTTGAGTCAGGTTTCATATTTGCTAAGCACATATTAGAGGTAGCGATGCTTGGAATATCTATGGCAATCGTCAATAAAATAAATTTAGAACGCGTTTCCTATTCAAATGTCAATTACTGTTAAGATGAATTGAATCATATTATTATAATGGCTTCGGACATTTTTGAAAATAATGTCGAATATAGAATATATAGCAAGTAAGGCTTGTCTGGATTTACTTCCAAACATTTAATGCTTGTTATAGAGAAAATCCTTCCAAATTTACTTTATTTCACGTTATGAAAAATAACGACTCGTTGCCAATGGCAACAAGTATTTGTTACATAATGCGTCACTTTCGATCGACAAAACAATGGAATTAGAGTATACTTACGAGGGAGGTATAATGAAAACCAATTTGTTGACACCAGTTTTCAAATTTCTTTTATACTTCTTCATTCCTGCTTTTTGATTTACCAGGTATTATTGAATTTACTACTAATTTTGTCGATTGTTCTATATCAGATGACATATACATATCTGAATCAACCATTTTCGACTTAATTTGCCTCAAGAAATTCAGCATATTGACAAGTAAAGTTTGTTTATATATAAATGTCAATCCACGTAACGCTTGCTCGTTTTGGCAAATATTACATTCGTCAAATAAAATTAGTCTTTTCATAACTGGTTACATAAATAACTAATAAATTAAATGTTTATTTTTTAACAAAACAAGTTTTTCAAAAATAAAATCAGATAAGGGGAATTAATAATAGTAACAAAAGAGAATAATTTGTCGACTGGAGCTGAAGACGGCAATGAGGTATTAAAACGAATAATACTTTTTTAATGCATGGCAATAGTATTTCTGTTGTCGTTCATACATCCCATATACTCTACTTCTTCGACTTTATTGTTAAAAATCGTTGAATTATTCCCTTTTTTGACGTTAATACTACCGACAATGCCAGTAGTCCCCATAACAGTATTGATGGCTAAACCTGCAGTTCCTACTGCACTAACTTATTTTCATCTTCAATAAAACCAAAAACCTGTCTTTTTCAGTGTTGACTTGTTCTTGGACTTCCCTCATTTCAACAAAAGCACTCCCAGCATCTAGAACTCTCTTCTGTAGATTGTTTACATTAATATGGGCAGAGCAGATTTTTTTGATAATTTTGAATCAGCGCAATTTAACTTCTGGATGAATAATGGTAGGAATAATAGCAATTGTTAGTTTTTCAACTAATTTAAAAAAAAAAACAAAGCGCTGCAGCGTGTGACGTTGATCAGAAGCCGATCAGTGCCAGGAATGTAATTCTCTGTGACTCATAAGTCAGTACTCGAAAAAATATAAAGATAAGTATTGAGTTTCAATACGAGTACAAGTATTAAGTACTCAAACATCAAAGTACTCGTAAGTAATTTTAAAAGAGTGCTTTTGGTACCTAAGTATAGTTTCTAGTACTTTTATTTAAGTACTGTCCATATCTGGAAGGTGCTGTGAAAAATAATTATGGTGTATATGATATTTGGAACGTAGTTGACACAATTACCGAGAATGAAATCTAACATACTTTTAGTTACATGTATACAGGGTGGTCACTCTAAAAACAAAAACTAATTAAGAAACGGCGAAGGAGAATAATATTTGAAATGTAATTGCCACTATTGCCAGGAAGAAAACCTGATGCACTCTTAGTTAAAAAGATATAAAAGGTAGTCATCTCACAGAAAAGATAATGAATAAATAAAGAGTGCGAAATAGAGAGGGAGGTTTTGCGTAAATACTTTTACCGATTTTTTTTATAGACCAGAGAGGTAGTAGACGCCGTAGTAATGAAATTTTTCCCATAGTTGAAATTTATACTGCAAAATATTCCGATATTGCCTTCAATGATGTGTACAAACTGCTTATTAAATCATAAGTAATAGAATGAGATCCCAGAGCCGCCAGACCTACGTCATTTTAGCAAAGCTAATATTTTGACAACAAATAGTGTAATATCTAGTTAAGAACGTATGTGTATTTGCTAGTTTGAAAGTGGGGCCCTTTTGCAGAAAACAGGTACAAAAGGTACATAAGAATTTTTGCTCAGTACGTTAAATTGTGATAGCTGGATTATTTTACAAGTGACACGCTAACTACATGGTGTAAGCGTCACCCCCTAAATCCGAAGGTCCGAGGTTCGATCCCTGACCGTTCTCAGTTTTTTTTTTCAAATATGCGTACTAAGAAAAAAAGTTATGTCCAAAAATAATAAATATTTTCCTTTCGGTTGTCTCTTTCTTGGTAATCGCCACCTTAAGTTAATATTTGTTGAAAAAAAAGCTGAGAATGCTCAGGATCGAACCTCGGACCTTCGGATTTGGAGGCTGACAACAACAACAACAACAACAAGCATTTATTAATGTTTCACAAGGTACAATAATGCGCCATTCCGGAGTCCGGCCCGGAGTCCGGCCCGGAGCCAGCCAGACAACCACGGCGAACATCGCCGAGGTGGGTGTGAGACTGGGCAGGGAGGGTCCGGTTTGGCGATGACGAAAATTATTTGCTGAGTTAAAACTCCTGCCTAATGGAAAAAGGCTTAAATTTAACGGTATCGTATAACGTAGTACACAAGGGTACTTAAAAATAATTAAAATTAAAACTGTAAAAAACTATCGATTTCGCGCACACGCGAACACTTAAAAATTTTGATTGCTGGCACGGGAAAACAAAACTCAACGAAAAAACCCGTTTGAGACAATTCCACCCTGGTAGTCTTCCTGACGCCAGGAAAGTGTCGTGGATAGTTAAAAGTGTGTAATGTTATGTGAAATTTTGGTTTGTTAAGAATTTATTGGTCGAGACTGAATTTAGAGACAAAAAATAGACAAAGAACAAAAAAGGTAAAAACAAATAGAGGGAATAGAGAGGGGTTGGTTGTAGGTTTTGGTGAAGATTAAAGGTGGGGAAAGGAGAAGTTGTCGTAGAGGGAAGTGTGGTTAGAGAGGTTGCCGAAAGATAGGCAACGCCTGGTATGGTAAGGGTGTCGGATATCGAAAAGGATTGCATTATGCTGTCTGATTCGTGTTATGTTGCGGGTTAGCGGACTATCTCCCAGTTTGAATTGATAGAATTTTTGGGAGATTTCTTGGACGTAGTCCGCTAGTGGCGTTATGTCGTGGCAACGATTATATAGATTTCTGAGGGAGGTGTATCTGCCCGAATCAGAGATGAGGCGCATAAATTTGTGTTCGAGAACTCGGAGTTTTCTCATTGTCGTAGTCGGTATGCTGCACCACACCGGCGCCGCGCATATGATGGCCGGCCTGATCACCATCGTATCAACAATTTTTTATTTGTCCTGTTGAGTCCGCTACCCCTTGCCAGGAGCGGATACAGACTCCTGGACATGGAGTAGACTTTGCGTATTCTCTCGTTTATGTGAATATTGAATGTCCGTCTCTTGTCCAAGTTCACTCCTAGATACTTCACGCACCGTTTAATTGGAATTTGGCGACCCCCGATCGAAAGTGGTGTTAGAATCCGATTTTCGGTGAAACGGCGTGTGAATAAAATTGATTCCGACTTCTCGGCATTTATCCGAATTTTCCACTTGTCGTAATACGCCGTGACACGGGCCATGTGAGCCTTCAGCAACATATTAGCTGCCTGTGCATTGTGCGAATGCACATACATGGCCGTGTCATCGGCGTACTTGGCAAGGTTCGAATTCGGAAATTCCGGGAAGTCGGAGACATATAGATTGTATAGTTTTGGTGACGGGCACGATCCTTGGGGGACGCCCGCGCGAATGTCCCGCCGAGTTGATAGTTTATTATTCACTCTGACCTGTAGCGATCTGCCTGTCAGGAAAGAGTGAACAAGTTTCGTTATGTGCATGGGGAAGTCCAGTGCGTTTAGTTTATGAAGCAGTCCCGGGATCCATACGGTATCGAAAGCTTTCTCAACATCGAGGAGCACCATGGCAGTGCTCTTCCCGAGGTTACATTGTACCTTGACGTCATTCACGATTCTGACGATCTGCTGCACAGTGCCCCTGCCTCGCCTGAAGCCGAACTGGCACTCGTCATCGATGTGGAGTTCATCCTGAGCAGAGTCTAATCTGATCAGGATGACCTTCTCCATCAACTTGGAGATCGCCGACAGCAACGAGATCGGTCGATAGCTGCCGGTGAGCTTCGCGTTCTTGTTCGGCTTCAGAATTGGCACGACCACGGCGCATTTCCACTGGTTGGGCCAGTGCTGCAGTCGCAAGATCGCGTTGACAATGTACGTCAATTGCACAATGCCTTTTCTCGGGAGATATTTAAGAAGCTTGTATTCGATGCCATCTGAACCTGGGGCTTTGTTGTTGGGTAATGTCCGGACGATGCCAGCCACCTCCGAGGGCTTGGCCATGACCTTTAAAAATTCTCGTCTCGTCAATTGGATGCCATGGCCAATCAGTTCGTTGATGTCGTTTTCGATGCGGTCGTGTTCTGGATTGTTCGGTATTTGTACATTGTGTATATTTGCAAAGTAGTTAGTAAGTCATCCGCTTTCTGCGAGTCTGTCAGAGCCGTCTGTCCGTTTGCGTTGGTCAGTGCGGGTATGGCCTCCCGCGTATTTTTCATGGCCCTCGACAGTTTCCACAGCGAGTTGTCTTGAGGATTCAACGCTTCCAGCCTGTCCCGCCATTTCCGGTTTTTAGCGGTGTTGATGGCGGTCCTGATCCGCCGTTGTAGCCTATCCATCTCGGCCTTAGCGTCGACATCGCGATTTCGCTGCCAAAGCCATCTCAGTCGATTCTTTTCTCGTATGTCTAGTATGACCGCCGCGTCGAGTCGGTCTCTGTACGGGTTTATGGTTATAGTCGTTGCAACACTCTGTTTGGCGTCCTGCAGTATCCTTGTGAATTCCTCCACTACATTTTCCAGATCGGCGGCTGTAGTGATATCGTTTTTGAGTGTCAAGTGTGTGTTTATATGTGTCTTGTAGAGACGCCAGTCGGCGTCTCTATAAGAGGTGACTTTTCGTGTCATGTCTTCCCTCGACATGTTATTCAATTCTAGCAGAATTAGATTGTGGTCGGATGTGAGTTCTTCTAGTGCCACTGGTGGCGTGGAGTTTCTCACACCCTTATTAACCACTATGTCGAGGGTGGTAGGTGTTGTACCGTTATTCGGAAAATGCGTGGGATCATCCGGATACTGTAGCACGACATTACGATTACTGACGTAATCGTACAGAGTGTTGCCGTTGGCGTTGTTGCGATGGCAGTTCCATGCGTTATGTCGTGCGTTAAGGTCGCCTATGAGCAAGCAGCGTGGGCTCGCGTTTAGCAAATCCTCAAGACAACCCGCCGTGAATCCGTTCAAGGGTGGGTTATACGCGGCAACAATGCTCAGGCCGCCATCTAGCGTCACATACACGTTCTCCACGGAAGTGTTCCGCAGAGTACGATGTGTGTGTGCAATATCAGACTTTATGAGTATGGCCACACCGCCCCCTCTGTTAATGTCTGCCCTATCTTTTCGTATAGTCGTATACCCCCGGACGCGTAGCTTGTCCCCTTGCTTAAGTTTCGTCTCATTCAGAAGCATAATGTCAATTTTATGCCTCATTAAATAGTTAATAAGAAAAGGAATTTTGTTACCAATACCGTTGGCGTTCCAGGAAGATAGTTTCAGTTTAAAATGCATCGTCAGGAAGACTTTGGAAAAATGATACTACCACCTGGAATTTTCCCAGGGAGGAAGTACATCTCTCGAGCTCCTCGCAGAGTTCCGCCATCCGTGCCAATATCATGTCTAGGTTAATCAGAGACGCCAGTCTCTTTGTCGTCTTCTGTAAATCCTGAAGTTGGGCCATCCCTGCTCCTAAAGGGTCTTGTTGGGTCCGTTGGGTAGTTGGTGGAGACGGCCTCTCAGGGGCTCTTGCCGTTGACTTTTGTCGTTGTTGGGGGGGTTGGTGTTGGTTTTCTTGGTTTTGAGCAGCTCGTTGTGTCCAAACGTTCACCTTTGGTGGAGGTGCAGCCACGTATTTCATTTGCAGAGGGGGCGGAACTCTTGCTGTCCGCAATTCCAAGTGCTCTATTCTCCGTCTGTACACGGGGCATGTCACACTGTTGGCAGTATGTGATTCTCCGCAGTTGCAACATTTGGCGGGTTCATCTCTTGCTTTGGAACACTCCCTTGACAAATAGTTCCGGTGCATTTAACGCAGCGCGGGGCCGCGTGGCAGTTGGAGGTCGAGTGCCCCCACTGCTGACACCTGTGGCATTGGATTATTCCTTTGGAGTTAATTTGCCGTTCCCATTGGACAGCAGTATGATCGAGACAGTGGACCTTTGTTTGCAACTCTTTTAATGTCACTTCATTAGACATTACCACCATGTACAGTGGATATCTGGTTCCCCTCATTGTATAAATTTCGCGTACGGTAAATTTGTAGGTTTGCTCGAGTTCCTCTTTTAATTCTTGTGTATTAACATCGTGATATATACCCCAAAGCACGAAGGCATGTGATTTCTCCTCCTTCGGAGTATAAGTATGATATTCTATTTTTCCTTCATTAAAATAATCGTTAATCATGGTCCAGTCGTTTTTGTTGGTTAGTTGTAACATTGTTGTGTTCGGGGTATGTTTAAATGTATAATTTCCTCGTAGTTTGTTTTTCAGGAAATGATTTATCTTTTTGTGATCGTTTAGTTTTCCATAAATGACGATTGGTGGCGGTTTTTTTGTTTTTCGATTGAAGAGGTGGGGAAGTTATTTCTTGCTCTATTTCCGTACTTTGTTGTGGCGGCACCACGTTCATATCTTTGTCTATTTTTGCTCTGCCCTCGTGTCTGTTTTGTGTTTTTAGAGGTGTCATCGATGATGGTGGTATTGCTTTCTTGGATGACCCCGGATGTGAAAAATTGGGGTTGCCGTCTTCGTAAATTTTTCGTGTTAGAGTTTTTCGTGTGTGAGTTTTGAATAGAATGGCTATTTCGTTTGTTTCTGGTGCTTCGGTGGGAATGTTATTCGTTTCTGTTGCCACATTTGGTTTATTCAGTTTAGTTGGTGCCGCCTTTATGCTGTCTTGACTTCCATCGCTGTAGAAATCTTGATCGACGTGCATTGTTTTGGTAGCTGCTTTATCACTTTTTCTCTTTAGGCTTCTTCTTATTGTTGTTTTCCTATCTACGCTTGCACATGAGATGTCACTCTCGTTGCCGGAGTGTGGTGGTAGAGCTGGCCATCCTTTAGATCAGCTGCATAATTCTCTTATTACCGTTTCCTTTTCTTTTTGGGGTGAGGACTGGGGATTACTCATTTTGTTTTTGTTGTGTTTGGTTTCTGTTCTATTTGGGCCTCGACCCGTTTCTGCCCAAATCGGTCGGGGGAAGGTTGCTGAATGAAGATCTGGTGTCAATCAATTCTGATAAATTTGATAGGTGTTAGTAGGTTTCGAGCAGAAAATTTTTGGGTTGGTATCACTTGGGGCAAAATACCACGGGTGGTATTTGAATGATTTTAGGTTAGAATCCCCGGAAGTGTTTCCGCTGGAAACCCGGAAGTGGCAGAAATAGTTTATTAGTTTAAATGTCACTGTCACTAAGGATATTTTTTTATGAAAAACTCACTGTTAAGGCCAACTGAGGGCCGCCTTTAGCCGCACGGGCTCCTTACAGCCTGTGTAGGACCTATGCACCTACCACGAACTTTAAAGCTTGGTTTTTCTTGCAGAAAAATTGTACTCAATTTGACGTTTCTTATGAGAACGCTCTCATAAGAAACATAGTGCTTACACCATGTAGTTAGCGTGTCACTTGTAAAATAATCCAGCTATCATAATTTAACGTACTGAGTAAAATTCTGATGTACCTTTTGTACTTGTTTTCTGCAAAAGGGCCCCACTTTCAAACTAGCAAATACGCATACGTTCTTAACTAGATATTACACTATTTGTTGTCAAAATATTAGCTTTGCTAAAATGACGTAGATCTGGCAGCTCTGGGATCTTGGACTATAACACCTGATGCCTTTAGATGTCTTCTAATATCGAATGCAGTATTTCTTCTCCTTTACAATGGTTTATCTCCTTCATTAAAAAAACCGCTGCCTACTAGGAATCACTACTTCCACATTCAGACTTCCTATTCAAGTCTCTTACAACGAAAATAGTATATTTGCACTCCACTATGTGGAAATAATTGTTTAAGAAACTTTAATAGTATAATATTTGAAATCGTGTACCCCAATAACCTATAAAGTTATATGCCATATCGGTGATGAAGTAAAAAAAATTCTTGATGACTTTGGTTCCTGTACACACACTAAATCATAATATTTTTTCACCCCCTTTAATAATGGGTGGGGATGGTAACAAGATTTTTGTTGAGATCTTAGCTTCTCTTATATTTACTAAATACCAATTTCTTGGACTGTTACTTCCTTGATTTACCCACATTTACCCCCAAATCTAGTTTCAGATCTCGTTAAAATACATACATGTGTCATATTTTCAGTCAATATTGTATCTCTAGAATAATCGTGAGCTCCAAAAAGTTGCAAGACCAACAGGCAGACTGATGCGACAGACAAATTTTTTTTGCTCAAACTCAAAATCATGACATTCTAAGCCTATTATTTTTGCTTTAGTATACTTCCACTGGATGTGGAAGTAGTACGCAGAGAACGGCATGACAAAGATATAAAAAATCATTGTTTTCCGTGGACTACACGATAGAAGTAAAGCCTCTACTTGAAGCATTTTCCTCGAGGAAACCTACTATGCATCCATACTACTCGAGGTAACCCACTCTGCATTCATGGTACTTGAGGAAAGCTACTGCACATCCGTAACACTCGGGGAAACCTACTGCACATTTACAGTAGTCGAGGAAACTCACTGCGCATTTACACTATTCGAGGAAACTTTAATAACATAATATTTGAAATCGTCCACCTCAAAAACCTATTCGATATACCACATCGGTAGTGGGAGAGAGTAGAGTTGGTAGAGGGGTGGTAGTGGAGGTGGATGAAGTAAAAAAAAAATTGAGGCCTTAGGTTCTTGTATACACGCTAAATTACAATTTTATTTCTTTCACCTTTTAATAATGAGGTGGAGGTAGTAATGGGGGTGGCTAATAATACCAAAAAATTTTTTGAGACCTTAACTTCTTTTGTATATAATAAATACCAATTTTATGGACTCTTACCTGCTTTATCTACCCCTTTTACCCAAATTTACCTCCCAATCCTTCAACGGAAAAAGATGAAAATATAATCTAGTTCCAAATCTCGTTAAAATATATACGTGTTCCAAATTTCAAGTCAATATCTTAAACGATTCCAGAGTAATCGTGCGCACAAAAAAAATTGCAGACGGACAGACAGACAGACCGACAGACAGACAGAAATTTGTTTTTTCTCAAATTTAAAATCTAACAATAAAAATTTTAAAAAATTTTTTAGTCGTTCCTATTTGTTTTTTTATCTATTTATTTAACGTCGGCCTATTTCCGCTACCAGGGCCTATCGCCGACGCCAGGAGACGAGCTACTCCGTTACTATTATCCTTCCACTGGATGTGGAAGTAAAATAATCTTTCTGAATTTAGTAATTAACTTACTATATTTTAGTGGAGTTTTAGAAGTTTCAATATTATCTATTGCTATTACAATAACATTCGTTGCAGACTGTAGAATTAATTATATTTCTTTTTCGGCTCTGTCTGTATCAAATTCAAATGTAGATGTAAAAAAAATAACACAGTTGCTTGAAATTAACGTCATGCTATTCACGTATGGCTAATTGGATTTTTGCTCATTAAATTTGATATTAAATGTGATACGTTTAAAAAATGGTAGCAATTATTTGTGAATATTCCTCCATATTATTTCCTATGGCTAATATTATTTATTCAAATATATGATTCTACGATTTTTTATTTATTCCGTTAATAATATACCATATCGCTTTTATTTTATTGTCAGAGTTATTAATTTTACTGATTTAGTTTATTTGTTTTGCAAATTGTATTGCTGCTTTTAATATATTACAATAACCGTTTATATATTCCATAATGTTATTGTGTTTTGTGTATTTTATTACTAACAGAGTACGCATATTTTCACATTATATATATATAGTATAGTTCATTAATTCTGTTTTGTTTGCAAATTCATACAAGGTTTCTTAATTGGGAAAGCTGCGATAAAGCAAGAGTCAAACCGGTTATTATATTTCTCAAAGGCCACGTTGCATTTGTTAGTACACATATAAAAACCGCTGCCCAAGGAATCACTACTTCCACATCCAGATTCTTTATCCAAGTCACTCACAACGAAAAAACTTTGTATGTGAAAATAATTGTTTATGGAACTTTAATAATATAATATTTGAAATCCTCTACCCCAAAAACCCATAAAACGATACCCCACATCGGTAGTGGGGTGGGGGTGGTGATAGGGGGGGTGGTAGTGGGGGGTGGATGAAGTAAAAAATATTTTGAGGTTTCTGGTTCCTGTACATAAACTAAATCACATTTTTTTTCATCCCCTTTAATAAGGAAGTGGGGGTGGTAATGGGGGTGGCTAATGCCCAAAATTTTTTTGAGACCTTAGCTTCTCTTGTATATACTAAATACCAATTTCATGGACTCTTACCTGCTTGATTTACCCATTTACCCCAAATTTACCCCAATTTACCCCCCAACCCTTCGACGGAACAAGATGAAAATATAATCTAGTTCTAGATCTCGTTAAAGTACATATGTGTACCAAATTTCAAGTCAATATCTTAAACGGTTCCAGAGTAAACGTGCGCACAAAAAAAAGTTACAGACAGACAGACCGACAGACAGACAGACCGACAGACAGACAGACCGACAGACAGACAGACAGACCGACAGACAGACAGAAATTTTTTTTTCGCTCAAACTTAAAATCTCGACGTTTCATGACATTTTAAGCCTATTTGGACAATAAAAATTTTTAAATTTTTTTTGTCGTTACTATACTTCCACTGGACGTGGAAGTAAAATAACTAGACTAAAAACCGTCGAAATTCGACGGAGTGGAGATGTTGAAAAATATATTCTTTAGAGGCACACCTTTGAATTCACCACCAGCACTCACATTTTCAAGAAATTCGCGGCCCTGATTCAATGTAGTGGTCTTACGTTTTCCTAGAGAAGGTCATAGAAATAAAGAAGTACCTTACCTTACTCTTTCAAATACACATCCTTCTTCGAATGTTGGCGGATTTAGACTACTTAATTATTTTATTTTAGTGACCACCCTTCTTTTTCAACTAAAACTAAAACAGATTTCTTCCTTAGGCCCCATTACACTAAAAAAGTTTTTTGACAAAGATCTTTTATAAAAGATATTTTATGAGAAATGTGATAGTGTAATCGATCATATTTTATAAAATATATTCTATTACATATTTCTCATAAAAGATCTTTGTCAAATAACTTTTATAGTCTAATGGAAGAATTAGAAATTCTGTTAACTACATGGCAAATATTATTGTTTCTCATAACATTTTTCCCTTAAATATATTCAGGCCTATATATTTTTAGACCAAAATTGTGGCTAATACGTTGCCAAGTAAGCTGGCCTCCCCGAACACCCGATTTAAATCCGATAAATTATTTTGTATTACTAAATGGAGCAATGCCTACGGCGTTAGGCTTACGACCACGGAGTCTCGGGTTCGAGCCCTGGCTAAGATATGGATGTTTAGTTATGTTTTTAATGTGTTACCGAGATAGTAGCAACACGCTAAGACTGTACTTAATTGAGATAACACGGCTAGTCGCTGTTGTCTCTCCTGAGATCGAGCCTTAGCCTCGTGGTTGATGGCAATGTCACAGGTATTGGTTGTTGTATTAATGTCTACGTTGTAGCATGTATAATGCTCCATGCTTTTTTTTTGTATATTTAGGAATATGTTGATTCATATTTCCTAGTAAATCAAATTTTTTTTGTTGTTAGAATAAAACAAAAATTGCAAATGAAATCTTGCTTAATACTTCCATCAATTTAAATTTCTACAAAGAGTTGAACTCTATATACGTTGGAGAGTATAGCTGGTCATCTAAGTAACAAATTTATTTGTTAGTATATTTAGTTACTCAAATGGACAAATGTTGATACATAGATAAACAAAAATCAGCGAACTGAATAACTTAATAATCTAATAAATTAAAGTATTGGTATATTTAACATTAATAATTGTAACGATTTATCGCTTGAATAAATTAAATACACGGAATGTTTTGTCGTACTCTTGAACATAATTTCCGGCTGAGGTTTACTTCCTCCCTGCTCGCAATTTACTTTTCACTTGTTCGAGTCTTAAACCAAAGTGAGGTAGCGTTGACCTTTCGTCTTCACTCAGTACCTTGTTATTGTAATATTTAACATCGATACTTTGTCTATTTATTAATGTGAGGAAAAACTTCCTTCTCATCTTATTCCTGTGTTTATATTTATGTTCGAGCCAAGGAAACATTTCGTTAATAATTAACCTCTTGGTTGTTAATTTCAAGATGGCCGGAAATATTTGCGTAAGTACTTTAAAATTTATCTTTTCATATCAAGGTTTCATTCGTAAAATACAGTTTATTATATTGTTTTTTTTTCGACTTATAGGGGTTCCTTTCAATGCTGAAATATCTTACTAATTTTAAAGTATGATTAAACTTCGAATCACATTCAACATCTAATAATTAATTAAAAATTTCACTTTGTCATTGGTTTATGGTTGAAGCTAAACTTAATAGTTATATCCACTCAATAATCACTACATGATTTATCCACAACTTTAATAGAAGTATATCTTTTCCTGGAATGGAGATGTAAGTTCGCCATCTTATTTAGCAGCCAATTTTTTTTTAATGGTTTCCTGTTAGGAGAAGAACCAAGCCTATCTTTCTTGTCATCGTATGTACCTACATCCTTCAAAGAAAACTAAGGATCTTAAGTGTTTAATTTAAGTAAAATTCTTGTAGTCTAACTATCATTATTTTTTGCACAGAAAAACAATTGAAATTTTACATTTTTATCATTGCGGATAAAATCTTACATAATATATTAAAATAACCTTTGTTTTTCTTAAATATGAGAGTTTCTGAATGTTACAGGTTCTTGCAAAAATTGAATAACTTTTCTTCAGAGTTTTTTTATGAAATTTTAATTATTAAGGTACAACTGTACAAGGTTTGGTAATCACCAAATTGTATTAACATTTTCGCTTTAAAATATATATTGTGATATATTGGGATAAATTATTGATAACTTTCGCTTTAACATCTAAATTTTTAAAACATACAGTGTTGATGGTGTAATTTGTAAAATTTAGCATACTATTTTTCTATCAAATTTTGAATAGGTAAAATCCAGTCTGAACAACTTTTAATAAAAAGAAGACATTTTTGTTAATTATTTTCTGATAAATTTTTGAAAATAATTGACTATTGTAATTTTACATAACAATTTTTTAAGAAGAGCTTATAAGCAATTTTCCATATTTATATGTATTTTTTTATGTAAGTGTCATTTTGGCTTGACATACCTCAGTTTTGGACCAGTTTTCTAATAAAAACTGATTTTATAATTCTCACGAGACTTTTATTCATAAACTTGTTTCTTGTTATTTCAACGAGTTCCATTTTACTCCACAAAACAAATACGTAAATTAACATTAAAATCTTATTAATTGAATATTGTTTACCATTCTTGGTATTCATCAACATCTTATATAAAGAATGGTTGGCGCCTGTGATCTAACACCTATTTAGCTCATCATACATATTTGTAGGTAAGTCTCTCTCTATTATAACATATTAATAATAATTAAACTTGCATACCCTCTATTATAACATCTTAATAATAAACATATGTGCATAACTCACGACCCATACGCTTCCGAGCTTATGAGCTAGCGGCAGTGTACTCTTCTTGATCTGTTACCGATATATTTCACTCTAATAATATTTTTTATTAATACCATATAGGGAAATAATTAACATTCAATAAAATAATTTAAAAAATTATTGATAATCGGCCAAGGTAGTGGTACAACGTGTCCTAGTTGAGTGATGGAATAGCTATCCACTGTGTAAGAAACTTCGCCAGGGTGTTAATATAAATAAGTCGTTGTAATTTCAAAAATATAAAAGATTTGATCCACTTTAATAATACTATTAGAGAGGACAACGTGTGAGCAAACATAGTGGCGGAAAACTGTAATTCGGGAAATACCGCAAAGAGCCACAAATAATATTGTGCACCATGCTAAAGACCCGCATCGAACAGAAAGGAAGCCGTTTTGAGCAGATTTATAGTTTTTTTTTAATTTAAACAGCCCCGCAAAAAAAATCGACCAGCGAACCAGATTCATGTACCCCCATGTATTTTCAATCGCTGAATCCGAAGCTAAGGTAAAAAAATCGTACACCTCCAAAATCATTAGCTAGAGCCAAAGAGCAATGGGGTAAAAAGAAGATTAAGCTACAAGAATAGTTGTTACATCTTAATTAATCGAATTATACAAATTAAGATTAAACAGTAGCGTACATTCAATAGATACGAAACACACCCCAGTGAGTGGCGAAAACTACCCCCCATATATAAAAAATCGATCCAAAACAACAATGGCTGCTGAAAAAGCTCGAAAGGTCTAAGTTTTGTTAAAGTGATAAGAAACTGTAATCTTCATAAACTGCCAATATAAAGTTGAGAACAACTACCCCTAGAGTTTAAAGGACACGAGAAAAACAAGAAAAAACGTAAAATCCAACAGGATTTCTATTTTCATGGATGCTATGATTGGCTGAAATTGCATAGAACTAGAAACGTACGTACCATCAACGTCCTACAGTGTCAATCCTCAGAGAGTGTGAAACTACCCTCATTCAAGATTCAACTTGAAAAAAGCTGTAGTGACCCTCGAAATAGCTCGAAACTCCGGATGTTTGTGAAGGTAAGAAGAGTCTGCAGTGGTTTTGGCTCAATTATTGAAAATTACCCCAACAGCGCTGCCAAAAATCGCCCCTTATCTTAAATGACACAGGAAAAACAAGAGAAAAACATTGATCTAAAAGTACTTCCATTTTTATGGATGCTATGATTGATTAAAATTGCGTAGTACCTAGAGTTAGACTTAGAAAGTCACGTACCACTGTTGTTATTCAATTCCACTCTTCTAGGGGGGTAAAAACTATCCACTGTGTAAGAAACAACTATAAGAAGTTACAGTGACTTCTGAAAAAACTCGAAATGTCTGCGTTTTGTGGGGGTGAGAAAAAATTAGACTAAGTTCAACACTGTGCTTAAAACCTCCACCTCCAACCTCAAAATATAAACGGCAGTCGATAAATTTTTTCTTTTTATATCTTCTTGCTTTAGTTTCGAATGATCGTCTTACAGACTGCCGTTTATGTTTTTCACTCGTGTCACTTATAAGAGACCAACAGTAGTCTGCCATCATGTGTTTGTGTCACCTTCCTTAATAGGCATCTCGCAACCCCGTGGGGGTGGTTTTCAAGCACAGCGTCGAATATAGTCTAGTTTCTTCTCACTTCCACACAACGCAGGTGTTTTGAATTTTTATAGAAGTCACTGTAACTTTTTATAGTTAAATCTTACATAGGGTGTAGTTTTCACATCCTCTGAGGGTTAACACTGTAGGCCGTTGATGGTACGTAAGTTTCTAATTCTATTTTAGAGCACTACGCAATTTCAGCCAATCATAGCATCCATGAAAATAGAAATCCTGTTGGATTTTACGTTCTTTTTTGTTTTTCTCATGTCCTTTAAACTTAGAGGTGGTTGTTCTCAACCCTATAGGGGCAGTTTGTGAAGATTACGTCGGACCTGATGCAGTTTCTTATCACTTTAATAAAACTTAGACATTTCGAGCTTTTCAGCATTGCTATTTTGGATCGATTCTCTTATATGTGGAGGTAGTTCTCGCCCCTCCCTGGGGGTGTGCTCCATATCTATTGTATGTACGCTGCTGTTTGTGTAATTCGATTGATTAAGATGTAACAACTATTCTCACTTAATCTTCTTTTTACCCCATTCCAGGGGTATTTTTTGGCTCTAGCTAATAATCTTGGGGGTGTACGGTTTTTTTTAACCTCGAATTCGGATTCAGCGATCGAAAATACATGGGGATACATGGGTCTGGTATGCTGGTCTGAATTTTTTTTTGTGGGGCTGTGTTATCTGATTGTTATTTTTTAATATTTTTGAGAATTATTTTTTTTGTTATTACAACTACTTTTTTACATAACAACCACATATAGTAGACAACCCCCCAAATCCAAGGGGGTCCGGAAGGGGGTTACACGTTTGAAAAAATGCAGATATACATCCATACCCACCGGTGTTGTCAGCACGGGGGCTGGGGCTTGAACAGGCCCGTCGAGAGGGGGGGACAGCCGGTACAAAGTACCGGGGCCCGAGCGCCGTCAAAAGGCCCCTGGCTGTGTAAAAAATTCATCAAAAAATTTTGGGACGAAAAAATTTTTTTCCGGATTTACCCCCCCCCCCCCCCGTTCATCAAAAATTTTTTAAAAATGTGGGGGGCCGGCAAAATCTCTTATACCGGGGCCTACTTTGGCTCTCGACGGCCCTGGGCTCGAACCCAAAACGCGACAGACAGTCTGTCAGTATATTCGCCACTCAATACGCCTTAACTGATTGAGCTACCGTACCGGTAGGAAGTATTTCGTTAAAAAACATTTCCGGACACATGTTTACAGGCATTTTTCCTATTATCTTTGCACACCAAGTTGCCCCAATTATCACCGAAAAAATCAGTAAAAGCCTATTGTTAGGCGACATCCTCAGAGGGCCATAGTTTCCTTAAGATATCTTTCCGGACACATATTTATAGGAAATTTTCTTGCAATTTCTGCATGTAATATAGGCACCTAAAGGGAAATGCAGAAATTTTGGGACACCCTATATACATAACTATTTCCTCATTTTATTCAGTTACTTAATAAATATTTATTGCGTTCAATTAAAACTAATGAAATAAGTCACAATTTTTTATAACTTATTTATTTATTATAAATTACAAACCAGTAGAGCAAAAATTACTGTTATTAATACGTAGGATTTATTTTGATGGGAATCTCTCTTCAACTTTTATCATAAATCCATCTTCCCTTTTCAAAATAATATCAGCCTGAAGTTTAAAGTCTGCCTCTTTCTTTGTGGAAATTGTCCTATATTTACGCAAGACGCTTGCTAGCAGGACTTTCAGCTTCAACATTGCATATTTCCTTCCTAGAATAAAAATATTATTAATAGATTTGTTGCGAATATTCCACCTTTTTATTAAATTATAATCCACACATCATAGTACAGTCGAATTGTAATTTGACATGGCGAAAATACATAACCATAATTTTATTGTTTTAAGTTGGTGGGTTGGACATCCACAATAAGCTCTTATAGTTTGCCAACTGATGTCATACCGGATAAGAGGAGTGGGGGATCGTAAAGTTGAAAAGTCGGTTTTTCGCGTTTAAATAGAAAGCTAATAATTTCATAGGAAAATTCAAATGGGAAAGTCATAGGTATTAAAAAAACCTATAGTTGTGGATGTCCAACCCATCAACTTAATACAATAAAATCGTGGTTATATATTTTCGCCACATTTTAATACTATTCGTGATAATTCGACCGGACTGTCAGTTGCCTGAATAATAATCGGAAGTATGATGCTAAATAGAAAATTGTTGGTATACAATTCAGTTATTTGAATTTTTTTAAATTCATTTGCATTATTATACAAGTGGATAGATCCAACTATAGAATAAGAAAATTACAAGAAAGTGTACACTTAATCAATTAAATACACAGCCACACAAAAAAAAATTTCCAAAGGTGAAAGATACCCATCCTTATGTTCTTTGAGCCAAATATCACGTCAAAAATATATGTTCCACTGCTCAGTTTTTCGCAAATTAATATTGCATTCTTAAATTCGGTTAAATGTCTATTAAATCTAATAGACGCGTTGAAATGAAATTTCTGAAGCGTTTAAAATGACTCTAGTCACATTCTCTCAACGTTGTATCGTACCACGGAAATAATGGTGGTGTACTTTTTCCCCCAAAAAAAACTACTCCTTTTTCTGATTCTTCTATAATATTCTTGTGAGGGTTTGACAAATCGGGATTATTACAGGGAATATTGATAAGTCGAGTATCTTTTGACCAGGAGAGGCCAAAACAAACCCCGGAGGTTAGAGCCACCCCCTCCCTGAATGAAAAAACCTTCCAAAAATACTGCGAAAGAGCTGAAGAGCGTTTTCCTCCAGTTCTCGAGGGCGACTAACATGATTTATCAATATTTCCTGTAATAACCCCGATCTGTCAAGTCCTCACAAGTGTAGTATGGATAAATCAGAAATAGAGGTAATTTTCTTCTAATTAGAGGTAGTTTCAGAAAGATGGGGGGAGGGAAATATTGCAATAATTGGGCTTCTCGCCTTGATAACGGGGGGAAAGCGTTATTCAGCTCTTTCGCAGTATTTTCCGAATGTTTTGTCGTTCAGGGAAGGAGTGGTTACACCTCCGGGGTTGTTTTGGCGTCTCCTGTTCAAAATATGCTCGATTTATCAATAGTCCCTGTAATAATACCGATCTGTCAAGCCTTCACAAACATAGAACAAGGGGTCGTGTTTTTTCATTCAGAAGAGTGGGGAAAAGTATTGCAATTATCGTGTTATTCGTCCTCGAGAACTGGAGAAAGCCGTTCGTCAGCCCTTTCGAAGTATTTTCGGAATGTTCTGTTATTCAGGGTTTTGTTATTCAGGGAGAGGGTGGTTATAAACCCAACGCATGTCGTTTTATTAAATTTAATAGCCATTTAACCCCGAATTTAGGGATGAAATGTCAATTTGCGAAAAACTGGATGAATATTAAATATACAACTCGGAAAGAAATAAAACATAATCATCAAAGAAGAAGCGAGAAAATACCTACATCTATTACATGGTCAACTTATTCATTGACGGGATATTGCAGGACATAGTGTCAATTGAGCAATTTAAATTGTAAAAAATGCTTACCGACACAACTCCTTGGACCCGCGCTGAATGGTATGTAAGCATAGTAGGGCCGATCTTGACACCTCTCAGGAAGGAAGTTGTCTGGATCGTATTTGGTTGGATTTGGATAGTACTTCGGATTTCTATGTATGACGAAGGTACCAATGACCACCGTTGTACCAGCTGGTACAGTATAATCTCCAGATGCTAAAAATTTAAAAATATTGTATTAATAGTCATGAATTCCGTTTTAATTTTCTTCTGTAAAATGTAACAAATTGAGAACCTTCTCATAAAGGTGAATATAAGTTGTTTTAACAAATGAAGCACATGATGGCTCTTCCTCAGTAGCTGTTTTTCATTTCTAATATTATATAAGCATTTTCTGTAATTATAGTCTGTTACTATCTAATTTAGTTACAAATATTATCCATCTTAACTAATATACAATGAAATCTCGTTCGGAAAGTTCAAAAGAGTTCTGAGCACAAGTGACCTTACAGAAACATGACACTACAATTTTTTATTTTTCAGGCAAAAGTTTGTTATCACAGTGATTTTGTTCGAGTCCGATTGTCAGCAAGGAAAACGTGTCGAAGAAGTATTTTATTGTCTTGTAGATATAGTTAATTATGATGTTAATAATAATGATCATAAATATTTATTCAAAAGCAAAATATTGGGATTCTAACGTGTGCTGGAGTATGGCAGAGTGGTTTAGTTATAGACCGAAGCGAGATATCTAACTTGAGACTTGCATATAATGCGAGAAATGAATATGAGCTCATACATCTGCTTGACACCTTTAAACAATAAACCTGAGTACGGTTTTAGTGCAAGTAACAAGACAATTTAACAAAAATTATGACTGTAGACTGAACAAATTAAAACATTTTAAGCACGTTAAAGATTGGTGACTGTGAGATTTAAAACAAGATTGTACACTTGTGGAGATCAAATTGCCCGAAAACTGCGAATATGATACAAAAAGCATAAATATTAGGCTTGCCAAGGCACTAGTTTTCTCCATTTTTCTTTAAACCACTGAAATATAAACTATTCAGGAGGTAGAAACTTACATAAAGGTGGAATCTAAAATTTCAATATCCAGTATTACATATAATCTAGTCTTGCCGGTTAATATACTCGTTAAGTGAGTAAAAGCATTTACTTATAAAAAATTGTTTAGTATTGTTTTTAAATATATTATCGTGGAATAATCTTTAATTCGGGAGAAATGCTGTTATAGGCTCTAATAGCTCTATAGTGTACATTTTTTGATAAGTGGTGTGGTGGTATCCTTAAGCAGTTCTATTACTAATTTCATTATTTTTTACAAAGAAATGCATTTTTAATTTAACAAAGTTTACTAGGCAGTAAATATTCCAAGAAGGGAGGGATAATATACTTGAAGCAATAAAATGTGATTTGCATGGTGTACGATTAGGTAATCCTAACATATATCGGATATATTTGTTTGGGTTGAAAATAATCTGTGGCTGTGTAAATCCGCACCCCAGAACACAAGGCCATAGTGAAAGTGAGATTGTATGCGGGCAAAATAATATAATTTTATAGATTTCAGTGACACCTATTGTTTTATAAATCAGCAGACATGGTTGCACTATTTAATTTAGCCACCAAGCCATCAATATGGACCTGCCACGACATGGTGTTTTGAATTGTTAATCCTAGAAATCTTATTGACTTAGAGTTTTGTAAAGATTTGGCATCTAGACTGACATAGATGCATTCGGTTTTATTAAAAGTTTTGCTGAAAATCATCAAGGCAGTTTTATCTTGATTTAAGTGAATTGTGTTATTTTTTGACCAGTGTTTAATTTTTGAATGGCATTGTTACATTTACTAGAGAGAGATATTTTATAGTACCACTGTTTAGTGCTGTCATCTGCGAATTGGTAAAAGGAGATAAGGTTGACAAAAAAATGGCATAACATTGACATATAATAAGAACAACAAGGGGGTCCAGAACAGAGCCTTGCGGCACCCCTGGCAATATTGTCTTTATCTGATAAAGTATTTTTCTCGGTCTTGTTACCTACACGGTAATTAAATACAGTTTTTAGTGATATCTATTGAGTTCTATTGCTTAAGTAAGAATGGAAAAGGTCAAGGCATTTTCCTTTTATACCGTGATTCTCTAATTTGTAAAGTAATATCTCATGATTAATCGTCTCGATGGCGCGAGAGAAATCAAAAAATATCTCAGTCACTTTCTCTTTTCTGTCGATACATCTGGAAATGAAACAAAGGGCCTTGTATATAGCGAGTTCAGTTGAACTTTTTGGCAGAAATCCATACTGATGACTAGTTAGAATGTTAGATTTTTTTGATATATGAAAATAGTTTATAGAAAGTTAGTTTTCCAAATATTTTCGACACTGCCACTGCAGTTTATGTTATTATATACCTAATTTGACGTCTTCATTTAAAACTCTGGCTATTATCGGTACTGGTGGGTACATCCGAAGAGTCTCCAAAATAACACGTTCCAGATACTTCATTTGAACAGTGTCATTGAAAGTGATGGGCCTGTCAAGGTCGTCCTGGAATATCTCTTTAAGTTCATCAAATACTTTGTCTTGAATGTCTTGATGGACTCCAAGCAACGTTAGTACAAAGCTTGAACCGGCTGCTGTTGTATCATGACCCTGAAATTATCAAATTAATCAATAAATTAAAGAAATTAATTTTAATCTCCATATAAACACAAACTTCATTTAAATGGTATATTGAGTAATTCTCTTAATTAAACAAATTGATAATTGCAGTTAAAGAGATACAAGAAATATGAAAAGGATCATTGTCGACACCGCACGGTCGGCCGATCGAAGTAATGTTGCTATTACAGAAAGGAGCCCTGTTCTCTGTTTCTAAAGAACAAAAATTTACCTCAAACATTATGGTGTCTACTTCCTCCTTAATTTCCTCATCAGTCAATTTATTACCTTTGGTTTGACTGGCTTCAATCATGTAATCCAGAAAAGCTAACCTTCTCTTCTCACCTACAATATTCAGTCCTTACTTTTTCATAGATTTTAACATTAATACTGTACGTACCGATATCATTTTCTTCGTTTTCATCCAAATCATCCCTGATATAGTTGAAAGTTACCTCTTCCGCGCTACCATCTTTTTCGTTGTATCGTGTCGTGGATACAGCTTTCTGATACAAACTTTTTTCTCCTTTGGATTCCCTTGTGAAATAGTTATCCTTCTTACGCTTTATGACCTAAAAGATAAATCAGTGATGTCATATTCGAGTCAGACCAAGTTTAAGAAGATTCTACGATAGAATGTATTTTAACAGATATATTTTCTGGTGACCTGAAAAATATACCCCATAAAAAATTTAAAAACATGACGGAGAACTATAATGTTTCGCTTGCAGTTAACAGAACTGTTAAAAAAGAAAAATATGGAAAAGAAAACTTACAGGGTGGTCACCCAAAAAAAAAAATTAAGAATGTGACGGAGGACGATGCTATTTCGCATGCAGTTAATGCAACTGCCAAAGAAGAAAACCATGAAATAAAATCTACAGGTTGGTCACTCTCAAAGAATAAAAAAAATGTGACGAAAGACGATAATACTTCGCATGCACAACTGTTAAAGAAGAAAATACGAAAAAATAGACAAGTGGTCACTCTAAAAAATAATGAAGAAATGTGTCGGAGAACGATAATATTTGGCATGTAGTTAACACATCTGTCAAGGAAAAAAATATAAAAAATTACAGGGTGGTCACTCTAAAAAAAATTAAGAAAAAATGTGACGCACGCAATATTTCGCATGTAGTTAGCGCAACTTTCAAAGAAATATGTAAAAGAATTATACAGGATGATCATCCTAAAAATTATGAAAAAATATGAAGAATAACATTTTGCATATACTTAACATAACTCCAAAGAAAAATATGAAAAACAAAATATACAGAGTGATACATGATTCTTATATCAACATTCATTGTTCATTGTAAAACATACTCATTTTAATTCAAAGTTAGGTGAATATACTTAAGTTGTAAATAATTCAAACTATCATGAACTTCATTAGGAAGGCTCTTTCAAAATTTTGATAAGCATGAATATTGTCTTATTTTTATTCATAGAATCCCAGCATGTGGCACTGGGGAGCGAATTTTTGGATACCCTGTATAATCTTAATTGTTGGTTAATTAGAGATTTTGTGTAATTTCTGCTAATGAAAAGGTTCAAATTTTCCTTTAGCAGCACTTTATTAGAATATTTGCCATTAAAGGCATATAGCTTGGCCATTAGAGTATTTAAATTTGTTTTTTGAATATTTTTAAGGACTTACCTGGCTTGTTAAGCTGTGTATAATGTTCAACAAATAGTTTTGCTCACTGCACATCTTAGTGAATTTAAAAATGAAATTCGATCTTAACCAGAATTTGTAGTGCCTCAGATGAAGGATGTTGCACATTCTGAAAAATAACACGTTATAATAACGACACCCTACTCAAGATATGAATAACTTAAAATTTTTTAATATTTTTTAAATTACATTGGAAACGTAACATAAAAACATTCCAGTTTTAACTACAAAGGTATTATTCACTAGGGTTTATTCAACAAATATGTTCGCTTTTACGAGTGTTATCAAAAATGTGACAAAAATAAATGATGTGGGAAGCTTCTAAATTATAAACGTTCTTACAAAAAAAAATCGATTGGAAAGTGGCTATATTTAACATTTTAAGTTTGTTCCCTCGTGGTTAACAATTAATAGAATATATTTTTTAAAGGTAGTACAGTAACTTTGTGAACTTGTGATCTCACTTCGGACTAATTCTCGTTTAGAGTGAGTTTCACCCCAACTCAGCGGTTTCGAAAAAAAAAGTGACTATTGGAACATGTAAATCGTCGAATTCTACCCCAAAAAAACCCATATAACGTTATTTTTTTCTTAACACCTGACGAGTTACAGGGAGTTGAAAACGTTGATTGTTAAGCGGATAACATTGATTTTTCACAGGTTTTAAGCAGATTACTCAAATTTTCGAAGAAATTTGTCATATTAAAAAAGTTAACTTACGAAATAATAAAAATATTCCATTAATACAGTAAAAGTAGACCTTCTCTATAGGGGGTGCTCACAAATAATTCCCGGCAAGCTGATTTTTTCAGGGTCGATGGAAGGGTGTCTCCCAGTATCCGACCAAAGAGTCACAGTCCGCACCACTTGGGGGGGGTTGTAATAGGGGTGGATTCTTATTTATTTATTTTTTTTAATTTTCTTTTTCCAGTTTGTACATAATAATATTCTCTACAACTTTGCCTAATAAATTTTTTTTGTAACTTTCATTTTTGACGGTCCAGCGCCCATTATATGGGAAAACATTCACCATATTTATTTATTATGGTTCAAGAAATATACAAACAAAATGCTGAATAGCTGGTTTTTGCAGGGTTATTTGAGAACTGTCTCCTGAGTCTCCAACCAATTTTTTTTTGAGACTATGGAGACAGTTCTCAATCAACCCTGCAAAAACCAGCTATTCAGCCACCATAATAAACAAATATATGGTGAATGTTTTCCCATATATAATCGGCGCTGGACCGTCAAAAATGAAAGTTACAAACAAATTTTATTAGGCAAAGTTGTAGAGAATATTATTATGTACAAACAGGAAAAAGAAAATTTCAAAAAAAAAAAAATAAGAAACCACCCCTGTTGCAACCCCCCCCAAGGGGTGCGGACTGTGACTTTTTGGTCGGATACTCGGGAGACACCCCTCCATCAACCCTGAAAAAATCAGCTTACCGGGAGAAATTTTTTTGAAAAATGATATCTTTATTGGACTACATTAAATAAATAGTATATTGTTTTATTAGGAGTAAAAGTGATACTTCTGTGATAAGTCTGTAGGTTTGTCGGACTCACTTCGTTCGTCCGGCAATTACAGACGTTACAACAAGTGGCTTTTACTCCGAGTAAAATATGCTATTTTTTCTTCAAACGTCGATTAGCTATAAAAAATTAAAGATACAAAATCTCGAAGTTCACCACCAAAAACGCATTGTCTTAACAGAATCTTAGCTGAATGTTACTATAGACAAAAATTTAAGGCAATAAACTAAGGATAAAGCTGCTTTTTTTTTGATAAAATTAATAGGTATCTTATGAGATAGCAATGTTTGAAGTTAACTCTTAACGTTTTCTTTTTAAATTGACGCATTTGAGATGAATACAGAAAAACTGACAACCTCTGTACTTTTTTGACCTACCTGACCTTAGAGAGGATTAAGAGACTTTCAAAATGCTTTTTTTTGACGATTTTTAGCGTTAATTGCGAAGGAGATATGAGAAGAGCACGTCTCGTTTTAGCAAATTACGATATTGATCGTTTGGGGGTAAAGTCTCAAAATATTTTCAATTATATAAGAATAATCATAATTTTTATACTATTTTGATATTCACGCACATTTATTTAAATTGTTGAATATCGCATGCATGCCTATGTATTTATATAAAAATGTATATAGATGAAAATGACTCAAACATTGATGAAGAAGAATAATTATAATAAATTTAGGTTAAATCTCTATATAGTTAATAAAATTGGAAAATATTAATTATTGTTTTATTAATTTGCTACACCTTAACACAAAAACTCTATCCAAATGCATCATCAGCAACCTCAAAATCATAAATAATATTAGTTTCATTAATAAATTCCCAGTACTTCCTTTATACTTATTTTTTAACTTACGGATGGTTTTCACCTCTCAGGTGTAAGAGCAATTACTTTTCATATTAGGGGATGAGTTTTATGTCTCAACATGTAACAATCTGCCAAGAAGGTCCTAATTTATCAAAATAAACAAAAAATAACTAATTCATACATTTTACCTCTTCTTAATTTCTAACTTCACACTGGTGATCAGCGATCCGCAAAACATAAATAATACAAGTTTGAATAATTTATTCTCAGTATTTCGTTAATTATGGACTTCTTTACTTTAGAAATGGTTTGCACCATCTTGAGGGTAAAAAAGGAATAGTATTAAAAATGAATAGACGTGTATTCCTTTTTAATATCAAAGTTTAAGAATCCGCAAGAAAAAATCCAAGCCGCTATGAAATTAGTCCGAGGTTTACTTTTTGACATCAAGTGACTGTACTATAGAGGGAGGGGAGTTGGCAAACAAATGTTCATTTAAAAGGTTTTACTAATGTTACTAAGTGTTACATGGGGGAGAAAGTAATAAATGTACCCTTTTTTGGGAACGTGTTTTTCAATGTCCCCTTATGGGAATTAACCTTAGATAGCCTCCTTCAAATATTTTCCAGTTTCAGTATTTTATATAGCTTTTTAACCGAAAGACAGAAATTTGTATTTAAATGAATGTAACAAGTAGCTTAATAAAATATACAAAGAAATTTAATATTTATTGAATATAACTTACAAGAGGAATTAATATCTAAAATTTTATTCGGAGCGCAGCACCGCTATTTGTATTTCTTTGCACCATCTAATTTTCATTTTTTTAGCATACAGGTTTTTGAGTTTCAGCCATTTCTTTTTAAAAAATATGAGAAAACCGAAGATACAGAATTTTTGATAATATCTTTTTATCTCTTGTCTTACTTGTGTAATTTTTTAGAAAGAAATATACAGTGTGCGCCATTTAAAACTCCCATACTTGTAACTTCTTTATTTTTGAAACGATGACTATGTTGGATGCATCAAATTGTAGACATTTTTAAAGCCTTTAAACATGTATACAGAGTGATTTGAAAAATTTTTTTGAAAAATTGTTAAGAAAGGAAACTTAATTTCCTTGAATATATTTTTACCTCACCCTGTACCTGAACTATGTTAATGTTTTCTTATAAAGGTTTTAATTAGCTTCAATTTATGTCATTAAAATAAAAAATTTAAAAAAATTAAAATTTTGCAATTTCCTATTTAGTACATTTTAATATAAGTTTGTTTTTAAAAATATTTCTTCCTCTTGTTTCTTGTTGCTGTCTTGTTACGTTGCATATTGTTTGTGATATGTCTTTTGCAAGTAAAGCATAAAACTATAATTTACATTATTTTCAGTTATTTAAAAAAATCAGTTTGGAATCAGAAAGAGGGTTTTTAATTTCTTTCTCTAAAACCAAAAAGAATTTCGAATATGACGTAATAACATAAATTGAATCCTTTGATTTGAATTGAACCCTAATTAAAACCTTTATAAGAATACATTAACGCAGTTCATGTACGGGGTGAGGTAAAAAATATTCAAGGAAATTAAGTTTTCTTTCTTAACAATTTTTGCAAAAATTTTTTTTAAATCACTCTGTCACATGTTTAAATTCCCTGAAAATGTCTACAATTTGATGTGCCCAACATAGTCGTCGCCTAAAAAATAAGAAAGTTACAAGCCTGGGGAGTTTTAAGTGGCGCACCCTGTATATCAAAAGTATTTTATAAACAATTTCCAACTTTATTGCAATATAAAGAATGATATTTCTGTAGTTGCGCAGAGAACACTGGTAACTAATTTAATAGTTAATCCAGCGTATCACAGATAGCCCATTGTATAGCCGTTTATTTCTCAACAGTGGTAGACGCGTTTCGCCTTCCCAAGCTTCTCAGTGCCACAAGGTAGAGAAATCCAGACTGAAAAAAAGTCAGAACAAGCCTAGTGCGCCATCTATGGTATGCTAGATTAACTATTAAGATCTTTGCACTGCGCTTGCATTGTTTCACAAATTAGTAATCTACATTCTCAGTTATTGTGATGGCTTTAAATAGTCGAACTTTGTAAAACATTTCTTGTGAACAATCTTTACCATTTTGCATAGATGGCAACGTTAGTGTCTAGTGGTCACACTCTACACGTTTGTACTTTCGTTCTTTCTCTACCATGTGGCACTGAAGAGCCTGGAAAGGCGAAACGCGTTTGCCACTGTTGGGAAATGAGTGGCTATACAATGGGCTTCAACCAGCTCTTCTGACATTGGTAACTAATTTAAATATTTGCGCAATATCAACAATTTACGAAAAATATGCACAATTTAACGGAAATATACATAATATATGTAAAAGTATACTTTCGTAAATATACGTAATGTATTCATTTTATGTTATTAAGCTAAAAAAATACCGCCTAATCATTTACCTGATTAATATAAACCACTTGTATCGAGTATAATATTTTGGAACAATACAAATAATGAATTCAACATGTATTGTATGTATCCAACATTCATTATCTTTATGAATATTTTAAAACATTACAAATGATTATTTATTTTAAAAAATTGCTTACTTCATTACAGCCATAGCATATTCAAATCCAGTATTATCTTCATCAGTTTTTTTAACACCCATAGCAGTTTCTGTAATTATTAAAATTCATTAATAAAATTGGCACAAAATAATAAGTATATATGTAGTAGTAGATATTGTCTAAACGTCGGTTGTGGCATTTTCTTAATTTTTCTCTATTCTTATTGGGATGCTCTGCCACATGTATTCTTCTAAACAATGTCTGAAATCTACAAAATAATACAATTAACCTCTACGCCTGTGACTTTTACGTCAAAGGATCAGTTAGAGGGTGGTTTTGACAAATAATGAATAAGAACAAAAATATAAAAATGATGTATTTTGCTGACGTTTTTAGAAGTAGAAAATAGAAATGAACTACCCTTTTTAGATGTTTTAATTAACAGAGTAAATAATATGGTTGAAACAAGCGTTTATAGAAAACCAACACACACCAACAGGTATTTGAATTTTAACTCAAATCAGTAGATGCATGTTAAAAAGGGTGTCATAAAATGCTTATATGATAGGGCCAAAATAATTTCTTCTAATGATGAAATATTAGACAATGAGAAACGCTTTATAAAAGAGGTTCTTATAAACAATCAATATCCTGAAGCTTTTGTTGATAGAACTTTCACATATATAGAAAATAATAATCATGTACGACAAAAACCTGAACAACGGTACATGACGTTAATACCTTATGTACACGGATTATCTGAAAAGCTACGCCGTATAGGCAATAGATTTGATATTAGGACGATATTTCAAACGGGCAATACATTGAGATCTATTTTAACAAAAACAAAACCGCTAAATCATGAGCAAAATTCAAAAAACTGCATTTATAGTATTCCGTGTGAGTGTAATAAACATTATGTGGGTGAGTCATCCAGACCATTCAGTGTTAGATTGGGTGAGCACAAGGGTTACATTAGAAACAATGAGATTCAGAAATCGAAGATTTGCGAACACGCTTGGGAGAACGGACATAGAATAAACTGGGACTGGGAAATTTTAACAAAAGAGACAGATAGCAAGAAAAGAAAAATTAAATAAGCGACTATAATACTATTGAATGAGGATAAATGCGTGTCGAATTGTTCTGTAGACGTTTGCTCAACCTGGCTGCCGATGTTAAAAGAAGAACTTAACAAACTCAACATTGTTTAAAATAAAACTATCAATTAGATATATCAACAGTTCTGTGTAAGCAGTAAGTACCTATGGATACTGAATATAACAAATATATTCTTAAAGCTGTGTATTTAACATACACAGCCCACAAACATTATAATACGCTTTGAGAAAGGAAACAGATTCGTTTTCCGAAACGTCAGCAAAATACGTCATTATTATATTTTTGTTCTTATTCATTATTTGTCAAAAACCACCCTCTCATTGATCCTTTGACGTAAAAGTCACAGGCGTAGATGTTATTTTCCAGTAAAATACTGGTTAATTGTATTATTTTGTAGATTTCAGCCATTGTTTAGAAGAATACATGTGGCAGAGCATCCCAATAAGAATAGAGAAAAATGTAGTAGTAGTATGTAATAAAAACCCTAAAAAGTGTCATTTTTATAAGTGTTTACAACACTTCTATCAATCACTATGTAAAGATTTTTGCATAAACCATTTCACTGTCAAATATCACATCCATGTTCATTAGGTAATGTACAAATTTTTCATATTGAGATTAATTACACAGCCACACAAAAAAAAAGTTCTGTGCAGCGGACCAAATTATAAGGATTTGGTCTATTTTTCGATGTTGAAACCGAATCCGTAGTCCAAAAAAGAGCTACTGTATCGTCAAGAACATCCCTTAAAATGTAAAACTCATAGAAATAATGTAATAACTCTTAATGAAGTGTGAAAATGGTAGATGTTTTGTAGTCGAGAGTAGAGAATATAAATTCGAGCCACAGTAAGCTATTTATATAAATTAAACCGAAATCCGCCCTTATGGGGGGTGAAACTACCGCTAAAACTCAAAAGACGCAGGTGAGTGTGAATAACATGCACAAACGCCAAATTTTTGTATCTCTTAGTGCAAAATATTTGATTATGGTGCGACAACCAGCCATTACTCTCAATGGGTAGAAACTCAACCCCATGGAGGGTTAAAACTACCCCCCACCTCAGAGGTTTCAAAACAGGGGAAAAAATTGAGGCTTTTGTAGTTTTAGGCAGGGTGAACAAATATGGAGTGAATTCGTTCCAACCACCGACACATGACTAGAGTCTACCCTTGATAAGAGCTACTAAGCTACTAAGGTGCTATTGAAATTGTAGCTCATCGTGCCAAATATACAAATCTGGTACGACAACCACCCGATCTTAATAAGGTTGAAAATTACCCCTGGGGGAGGGGGAGGTAAAAACTACCTACAGACGGACGGATTTCATTACTTCTAATATCCTGGAACAAAAATTCAGGGATTTGTAGTTTTAGGCAGGGTAGACAAATATGAACTAAACTCATACATTAAGCATTAACCAGTTGTTTTATTTATTACACCATACATGCTTATTCAACTGCGTATCTTAACATTTATCAATTTATCTATCTTTTATTCTATACTTTCGACCATCAATCCAGACACTTTTTTTGCTTTTAATTTTTCTCTCTTATTTTCGAAATACCTTTTCCGTGGTTTTCTGTTCCTTTTTTTTTGTCATAGTGACCATTTCTTTCTATCTATGTAAGCTATATAGCTAAATTAACTAAATTTCCGTCTATCTATTTCCGTCCGTATGTGGAAGTAGTTTTTACCACTAATAGGGGTGATTTTCAGCCTTATTAAAAAGATTGGGCGATTGTCGTACCAGATTTATATATTTGGCACAATGAGCTACAAGTACTTGACTCTTTCCGAATTTTAATACCACCCATATGTAACATTTGAGCAGAGCTCTTACCACCCTTTAAGGGTAGTCTCTAGTCATGTATTGGTAGTTGGAAAGAATTTACTCCATATTTGTTCACCCTGCCTAAAACTATAAAAGCCTGAATTTTTTTTCTCATTTTGAATCCTTAACTCTCCATAGGTGTCTACCCTTTGAGAGTAATGGCTGGTTGTCGTACCAGTGTCAAATATTTTACACTAAGAGATACAAACATTTGGCCTTTGTACATGTTATTTACACTCACCTGCGCCTTTTGAGTTTTAGCGGTAGTTTTCACCCCCCATAAGGGCGAATTTCGGTTTAATTTATAGAAATAGCTTACTGTGCTCGAATTAATGTTCTCTACTCTCGACTACGAAACATCTACCATTTTTCACACTTCATTAAGATTTATTACATTATTTCTATGATTTTACACCATTTTAAGGGATGTTTTTGACTAAAAAACAAAACTGACACGATAGTTCCTTTTTTTGACTACGTATTTGGATTCAGCGTCGAAGAATACATCAAATTCATATAATTTGGTCCGGTGCACAGAACTTTTTTTTGTGTGGCTGTGTTATTTTTACTATTGCAACATAATCTTCATGCTAATGTGAATAGAGAAGTTGCATGATTTTTTTTTATAATGAAAATCGATACAGCATCAAAAGAAAATTATAAAAATATAAAATTTACGATTTTTTGAATGTTAATACAGCGAGAAAATAAATAATTTCATCGGTGAGGAATTTGGATATTTCAAAAAGGCAGTTATTTGGCGCCATTAACTGTGACGTTTTCCGTTATGATTTGTCCATCGAAATTAATAACAAACTGGAAGGTGCACTCGACTAGAGAAAGTGACACAGAGAGAGAAACTTGCGTGCACTATATTCCATCCTTTTTCTCGGTCTGTGTACAGACGGTTAAGCCAATCGGACGTTTTCTTCAACCAATCAGATCTTGTCAGACAAGGACGGAATAGTGAACGGAAGTTTCTTTTTCCGTAGAAACATGCTTCTGTAATTTCGTATATCTAAAGCAATTTCGAGGGGTTTGTCAAATGTCAGTTTACTGATTATTGTTTACAGTCAGTTTACCAAGTTCTTGTTTGTGGTGTTATTGTGTTACTACTTGGTTAATGAGCTAGTGAACAACAATATTATGACTTATGAATTACAAATATTGCATTGTGCCTAAATGTAAAACTAAGAGTATCACTACAAATATGGCAATTTTACATTCAAGATTCTCCAAAATTAGTTCGTAGACAGACGTCAACGAGAGGTTAGGACACTGCGTCTACTTTGGACAAATTATCCGAATAACGGATGTCGTCATTGACTTCACGCCAATAAGAAACCGTTTGCAGTCACGTGGTTTTGTTTACAAATTACAGCATAATCTAAATATTAATTTTACGGAAAATAAATTTTATTTTGAATTTCTTTTGTTATAATCATTTTCTGCGTAATGGACATTAAGAGCAAATCACTTTTTCAAGCATTTTAAAATTTCATGCATCTTCCCTATTGCACAACATTTACTCACTGAGTGGGGAAACCACTTACCCAGCAAAGTGTCCACAGTAGTGCCACTCATGTAATCATGAACATCAAAAGTATTTCCCAATTCACCTTTAAAACTTTCCAACAAATTGTTTGCATTCTTATTGAAGACGGGCATGAAAGATTTCAAAATTGATGAATGGAAGGTAGGTGCTATCATTTTCCTGTGGGATTTCCATTTTTCACCTGGAAACAACAAAGTTTTAAATGATATCTATAAACATATCCTTGCTGCAGAACATACCTTTACTGATTAGTAAACCTTCTCCTAACCACGGTTGAAACAGGTCGTATTCACGAGACTTTTCCAGGTGCACGTTGCTACCTAATATAATCTAAAAGAATAGACATTAGTATGATGAATATTAATTAATGAATAAGGAGTGTATGGTAAGGTAAGTTCCACGATTTTTAGGTATGTCCACAAAATTTTAATTTCAATTGGAATTGATAGATTTATCGGTATTTTAAACTAATGTATCAATAAAAATATAAATCTATATATATATATTTATTTTGCCAGTTACACCTAATAGATATGACTCCAAAGCAGCGAAGCTAAGAAACGTTCCCAGGCAGAGGCTAGTAGTATATGAAATCACCTCCTTACAGGCACGCGGGCCTGTATGTGTAATGCGGTCCCGTTGTTTTTTTATTGAAAAGCTAATATAATATTATTGATTAGCTTGCTTTAGAACCCCCATTCCCAAAATTTAGAGATATTTTGATTCATGATTTTCGAATTAGCACCCCTAAAATTAAATTTTTCAAGTATTAAATAATTAATCACTTTCAAACTAACTGTATTTCGAAAAAAAGTCATTCTTCATTTTCTATTTGAATTCACTTTTTCTACAACCCAGCGTCATTTATACTTTCAAATTTCATAGGCCAAGAATTTTTATTGAAAAATGACCAAACATATTAATTATCAAAAAATTTATAATTTGGAAATGATTTTTTTTTTTTTCGAAAAAAGTCATTCTCCATTTTCTATTTAAAATCACTTTTCCTATCACTCACTGTCATCAATGCTTGCAAATTCGGCAATACCTAGTGCACGAATAATTTACAGGGCTGATGCTTCAAAATGTTCGGTAATTTTTCAATGAAAATTCTTGGCATATGAAATTTTAAAGTATAGATGACGCTATGTTGTAGAAATAGTGAATTTAAAAAGAAAATGAAGAATGACTGTTTTTCAAAATACAATTCGTTTAAAAGTTATTGATTATTTAATATTTGAAAAATAAAATTTCAGGGACCGTAATTCGAAAGCAGTAAATCAAAATGTCTTTACATTTTGGGTATGGAGGTTCTAAAGCATGTTAATCAATAGCATTACATTAGTCCTTCAATAAAAAAAAAACAACAGGCCCGCATTACACACACAGGCCACCTTGGGAACGTTTCTTAATATCGCTGAGTTGAGGCGATTTCTATTACGAATAATAACTGCAAAATAAAAATATTTATAAATAAAAATAATTCTGATTTTGGTACTAGGGGCTCTAATGTATGGTTTTAACTAATATTAACGTATATTATTTTTTTATAGGCATGGCCATTGTATATAAGTGTTAAGAAAGTTCCAACTTAAAGTTTAAAAAAACATCTATTTAATTATGACGCAAATGACCTTTGTGAAAACGCGACTACAGACACAGTCTGTTACTTTTACCGAACCTCTTCCCTTAAGAAGAGTAGGGATCTTTTACTTGCCTAACATTTAATAGACAAGTGACCGCCTGCTTTACATTCCCTCCGAAGGATGGTATATCCACTACGTAATCCTCGTCTGAAATTACGTAACTTCCGAGTATACACTAATATACAAGCCTCTAGAAGGTGGGACGAGAACGCTGTATTTCCCAAGATGGGAGCCCATCCAAGTACTAACCACGCTCGACGTTGCTTCAACGGAATATCGACTGATATTCACATTGAAGTCGCCTCTACGCTCGCCCCCATTTCTTATTTGTTACTACGAAAACAATCACCACACAAAAAGTCAGCCATTTCTAAACGACGCGACGCGACGTAAGCTAACTTTTTGTTTCATTAAACTTCACGGTACTATGTATACAAACATCACACCAAAGAGTCAGTCAATAATGCCTTTCATTATTTCGTAAAAAATAGTGATTTCCATTTAAAAAGGATGTAACGAAAATATTCATTGGCTCTTGGAGTAAAATAGCCCACACTCACTATACACTCTACCCTTTTACCAGGGCCATGTCAAATACATGGCTTAATATCCATTGTTGAAGAAGAAAGTTTAGTAAAAGTTATCCCAGTTTTTATGACCTTTATTTCAGGAAAAAAAAATCGAAATCCATAGCCTACCTTGTGAGGTATTCTAGAAAATCATGAAAAATTGGAAAACCACAAATGCTTATATCTTCCTTATTGACATACGCTCTTGTGCAAAAACAAAAAGAACAAATCTCAAGTTAGGCCACGACGCCATTAGATACGTTACTTTTTTCTCTTCCCACCGATATAAATCATGTCAAAAATTTTAACTGCTATCAACAAATTTGACTGGTCTTTGGTCGAACGAATAAAATTTTTCAATAGAAATATTCATTACAAGTGGACATAAGAAAATATACATTGGTGCAGAGATACTGAGAAATGTTTTTTACGAACGTTTGGGTGGATCTTTTAGAGATTAAAGTAATTGTAACTTGTTTTTATAATGGCGAATTAACCGCTCGTAGATACCTTACTTTCCTGCAAAAGGAGTTTCAGGTTTATGAAATAATATTGGCAGCTATCTACTCATTCTATTCTCGATCACCATATATTGCTGCCTTGAATTTTGTCCTCTGGGGTTACATTAAAGACAAGTTATTTCAAACTGTCCCTGAAAATATTGAGGACTTCAAAACCAGAATTAGAAACGCAGGTGAGCTAGTTACCTCTGAAATGCTCCAAAATGTAATGCGTGATGTGTCACGTAGAGCACGTTTGTGCAAGCTCTACACGCAGACACAAAAGTTTCTAGATCATATGTCTAAATCGAATATCGTCGTATGTACAGCACCTAGATCGGGCATTCGTTGTCACGACACCGCTCTCGCAATTTGATAGATCATTGTCTGAACATATTTATTTCAACGTGTTGAGACATCTAGGTGTACCGGCAGACTGGAAATTTATTGCTAGAGTGATCAGCGAGAAGTACAGTTATTTAGATTCCACGCTATGTATTTAAAGCCTATTATTGATTTACTGTAGGTGTAGGTAAAAAAAATACCAAAATAATAATAATAATAATAATAATAATAATAGAATTATCGAGTCGGCTATGTGGACAAAACAAAAAATATAACAGTTAATAGAAATGCTAGAAGCTGTCCCGAATTATGGGATACAACAACACAAAGGACCCTGCACGTTTTTTATGTAAAATAATGCCCGGCGGATTTGGTTAAAATTGAAGTACGTTATTTATGAAATCATCCTGAGTAAAAATCTCCATGGGAGCAAAGCCGAAAAATTAATAGTTTTTAAATTATGGAGCTTTCAAGTTGTCTATCCGTGGTATATCAAATTCGGAACGAATTATGATGTGGCTGAAGAACAGCTCGAGTTTGACACGAATTTTCAAAAGGGTGAAAACTTATGCAATTAGGATGTATATAGATCTGGGTAATAACTTCCAGTTCGCACTTCAGCGCTGTGTTATTGTGGTGTGTAATCATGCAACTTCCGGTCCGTACTTCCGGCTTTTATTGTGGTCCATATCTTGGGAGGAGGCTAATTAGTTTGTTGGATTTCGAATTTTGAAAATTCGTGTCAAACTCGAGCTGTTCTTCAGCCACATCATGCAACTTCCGGTTCGGACTTCTGCGCTGTGTTATTGTGGTCCATATCTAGCGTGGAGGCCTGAAACTCGTCAATATACCCTGAATACGTAATTATTACGCAGGTCTATATATACGCTGAAAAAGTTTTCACTCTTATAAATGGACTTAATTATGCAATTTCCGGTTCGGACTTCAGCCCCGTGTTATTTTGGTCCATATCTAGCGAGGAGGCCTGAAATCCATTTATTTACTCTTTATACGTATTTAATATGCAGGTCTATACTGAAACTGAAAAAGTTTTCACCCTAAAAAATGGACTTAATCATGCAACTTCCGGGTCGTACTTCCGGTTCATATTATGATCCATATCTAGGAAGGAGGCTAATTAGTTTGTTGGATTTCTAATTTTGAAAATTCGTGTCAAACTCCAGCTGTTCTTCAGCCACATCATAATTCGTTCCGAATTTGATATACCACGGATAGACAACTTCAAAGCTCCATAACTTAAAAACTATTAAATTTTCGGCCTTGCTCCCATGAAGACTTTTATTCAGGATGATTTCATAAATAACATATTTCAATTTTAACCAAATCGGTCGGGCATTATTTTACATAAGAAACGTGCGTGGTCCTTTACAAGAAATTTTAAATCAGAAGTAGACATTCGAAGAAAATTTGTATAGCATTCTGGGTCTCGCAACTTCAGTTTAGCTAACAATTGGGAATATGGTCCTAACTTGTTTCTCTTTGCAATCCCCTCTTTAACCCAGAAAGTCCGGGTTTTTCTTCTTCTTTCGTCTTTTTGCTATACAATGAACAATCACTGTAGCCGCGAAACGACGTCTTCTTGATATGAACGAAAACTGTTTGATATATATAAGTGTCTATGCTGCAAAATAGATATCGTGTGGATACAACAGTACAGACAACTAGCAACTCCAATCTACTGAGTTGCCCTAGATATCTCTCTACGCGCAAATTACCTCACAATGTGAACACACTGTAGAGTAATCTAGACACAATTTCTCGACATTTTAGTGTCTACGTGTATCCGTACCTTTATAGAATACATATATAGTTTGGATGTTCCTTTTGTACTTGTATTTTTATTGTTGAGATGTTTGTTTGCTTGTAGTAAATTTTAATAAATAGTTACTGATTTGTAATGATTTTAAAATCAGTTTTTACTATTATGGCATAGCTTATTTTTACGATTCAGTGATATATGTAGATATTATGGTTTTTATAAAATTTTTAATACAATTTTTATGAAACGTTTTCTATCACTGGAAAGAGAAAAAGTAATGGATTTAATGTTGTCATGGCCTATCTTGAGATTTGTCTTTTTATTGTTACTAGTAAAACTATTTACTAAAACTTTTTCGTCTACAATAGTTATCAAGCGAGATATTTGGGGTGACCCTGGCAAAATAGACAGACTGCTTACTATGCTACGCCCAAGATAAAAATACATTTTTTCTTACCTCAACATCCCGTGCGTCCATTAATCCAACAATGAGTTTTGGCCCCAACCAAATTCTTAGTATATCACTCTTCAAATTATGATATATATCTAAAGCAGTTTTCATGATTCCTAGAACACAACATCATGAATACAATTTAAAAAGATAATAATTGATTATGATTTTTATTCTAAATGTAGCTATCAGAAACATGTTTAACTCGGCCCCTAGTATCAAAATATAATTTAGGAATGTCTACTGACATTGACATAATGGATATAATGAATGTTTCGTTAATGTACAGTGATATCAATTACTTAGGATAAGCAAAAGTTAGACACCTTTCGACATGGAACATAACTAGATCATTCAGGAAAAATAATTACAATACAAAATGGACCAAATTAGATGGGATTTGGGATTTTCTCTAAAACTATGGCAGATAGACAAAAACCAATATAGGTGTCTTGAGTTCGATTTTCTAGAAACAAACAATGGCGCAAAACGCGAACGTCTATCTTTTTAGACTCCCGAGCTGCAGAGCGTTTTTGGAAAATTGGCATTTCTGGATGACCTCTACATCTCAATTACCAAGTGTCGAATAGAAAATCTAGTAACACAGTTTTAAGGCACTTTTTTGAGTAGAATCCGTTGCTGATAAGATGAAAATTATGCATGCCTCAGTTTTCGAGATATAGACATAACTTGTGTGTTTTTTTTAATGGAACACCCTGTAAATCATTTCATTATCCGATCACAACTTAAATTAGTTGTTCAACGATATATATCATATGTAATATTTATCTCTAGAAAAAGTGGTTAATTTTAGAAAAATTTAATATATTTGTGAAGAGGTCATGGAAAACTATTAACAACAACACTTCTTATATTATAAAATAATGCCAAAAATAGGAAAAACTAAACTACAATAAATGTTACACCATTGTTTCTTTTTCGAAAATCGAGCTCAGGACACCTATATTGGTTTTTGTCTATCTGCCATAGTTTTAGAGAAAACCTCAAATATCATCTAATTTGGTCCACCCTGTACAGGTACCCGGGAATTGCATCACCATGTTTGGTAAGTGGATTCTTCATTGGTGAAATTTTAAGCTGTGTTCATACAAAACACGCACATAGAACGTTGCAGATTGCTGTGATACAATATTTTCATAAATAAAATATCGTTAACTCATTTGTTTTCTTCTGTTTCAGTTCGTGATTCACGATTATCAATTTGCAATTCACAATAGATTTTAACGGTAAGGTTAAAGTTTCAAATGAGAAATTATGGTAATTTTTCATATGTTGAGCAGAAATGAGAAAAAAAGAGGGAGTGTCACATCTATCGTATCTCGTTGAATTTCGTTTGCGATCTGCACTCTTATCCTTAATATCTACATCAGATTTCACAATTTGTATTCTCACGAGTACAATCATTCAGTTTTTACAACTATAATAAAATATTTTTAAAAAAGTTGCTGAAAATCCTACAACTATAATTCGAATATAATTCTATACGCTGAAACAAATATCCATCGAATTCTTCATCTAGACCACAATGCAGATCGTGACAGAGTATTTCCCAAAACGATTGCAATATGCGATCTGACTTATAGAAAAACGAGGAGCGAATGATAGTTTGCCACAAATGAAAATGAAATTTTAAAATTGGCAAAATTTACATCTATAGGATATGAAAAGTCCACATGCCAATATGCAAACTAAGTATCAAGAAAAATTTTTAGCAGAACAAGTTTACTTCATTCAGTTTGTCGATAAATTCAATTAGGGTCATACTTTTAAAGCAAAACATGCCTATTATTATTTTGTGTAGGGGCGAGCGTAGAGGCGACTTCAATGTGAATATCAGTCGACATTCTGTTGAAGCAACGTCGAGCGCGGTTAGTACTTGGATGGGTGACCCATCTTGGGAAATACAGCGTTCTCGTCCCACCTTCTAGCGGCTTGTATATCAGTGTATACGCGAAAGCTACGTAATTTCAGACGAGGATTACGTAGTGGATATACCATCCTTCGGGGAAGATGTAAAGCAGGCGGTCCCTTGTCTATTACATTTTAGGCAAGTAAAAGATCCCTACTCTTCTTAAGGGAAGAGGTTCGGCAAAATTTCCAGGTTTTAGGTAGCTCGTCTCCTGGCGTCGGTGATAGGCCCTGGTAGCGGAAATAGGCCGACGTTAAATAGTTTAAAAAAAAATTATTTTGTGTTCAAAAAATGTGTATTATATTATTTTAGACAGTGGCGTTTTCTTTGGAGGGGGGGGGGTGGTCCACCGACAATGACAAAAATTAATGGAAATGCCGAACTACCTGTATGATTATATGTTATTTTCTTAAAAGTAAGCATTTTAAAATAATATATATGCAGACTAACCTAGTATTTATAACAAGAACATTAACTATCAATTAGTTAAGTTTCGTGCCGGTTGTCCTCTAAAATGTTTCATTTTGACAAAACTATGGTCCACAACAACAACTTTGGAACAAAATAATAATTATCACGGTATTATTTGAGACCCTTTGATCCTATTTGCAGCATCTAATACATAAGTTAATAAACCGTATGATGGGTATTTCACTGCTTGCTGGTATCTCGTATAACCTAAGTACCATATTACACTAGCAACATGAGCACAGACACCAAGAGTTCTTGCACCCACTTTACAGGTACAAAAGGTACCAGTGATAGGATCAAGCTGAACATCATCAATTGGGGGAAGCAAATATGATATAAAAATACATGTCTTACAGCTTGAGTTAATATAGAAAATATTTTTGCTCTTAACAATCCAGGTTCAAACTTTTGAAGTTGGAAACTAAATTTGTTGTTTGCTTCTCTTTCCGCGGTGTCTTGAATGTATGCTGGAGATAGTTTTGTTTGGTATGTGTCAAATGTTTTGGAAACTACATACTCTAAAGGTAAAAGAGGAAACGCTGCATCAACATTGTCCATAATAATCCAAGGACCACCACCACGACGTAAGTTAAAATTTCCTATTTCGATTCTTCTCTGCAATAGATTTTCATGGTTACGTGCTATAATAGCTAACATTATTTCAGCAAGTTCTTCATTAGCATCCTGCATTTGAATTAAGCACAAGCTATTTTTAAAAAGTCGGCCAAATGAAAACAATACTGCATTGGTATTAAGTCTCTAAAAAACTTGAAAATTGATTTTAAATGGCCATTTCGCGACTCCATTATCCAACGAGTCTTGGTTATTTTTCTGGAAAGATTTACCTCTTCAGTAGTAAATTACCTTTGATTTCTTAAAAGTACAGGTGGTATTTTGACATTTAAGTGTAAGTTTTCCAAAAAATCAACAGCATCTCTATAACCGCGATTCTTGATCTTGAACCCATTGTCGTATATTTTGACCATATTGTTCCATTTCGTTCCTTATAACCGCAGCATCATTATTTCGTACATCCGAAAAATAGGGACCATGTACATTAGGGTGGTCCAAAAAAATTTTTTTTTGAAAACATATTCTCCACATGCTCGCCCTTATTCCATATGGTAATAAAAAGCTGAGAAAAAAAAATTAGGTGAATTGGTCAATATTTAGAGGTTCCGAAAAATGAACACTTCTAAGGTCAGACCTACGTTTTTACCAAAAAAGACGATATTTTGAGAAATTTTTTGTTCTTGTTTGTTATTAAACACCATCAGCCATCAGCGTTGCTTTCTTGCAAGTAGGAAACTGTGACCTGTGCAATTGAACAAGCCGAAGAAGATATTGAAGCTGTTCTTCATTCTTTGTGATGTTTGTGTTATATGTTTGGATTAAAGCAATATCCCTTTCGGCATAATCATTTACTACTTTCATTTTGTGTACTCTCTCTTTTAGTTCAACGTAGTTGGGATCAGAAGACCATAACTTAGGATCCTTACAAAGAAAAGAAGCAGCTTTTTCTTTTCCGTTTGTATGAAGGATGTTAAGGACTTCAGTGGTTCGCTGCGTAAAGTATGTCTCTAGAGGACTATCATGGTTAAAGAATTTACTCTCTATTCTCTTAAGGGCTTTAGCCTTTGGTGGGCGCTGTAGGTTTTTAATCATCTCAATTTTATTGGCATCACTAACACGAGAATCAAAAAGAGCAAGTCCAACCAAATGTTCAGAAAAAAACCACAAATGACGTCGAAATGCTACAGAAGTAGCTTTTTTAATATTAGAATTTAGGGTATGCTTCAATTTGTTTTAAAAGAATAGCTTCATTCATGACAGCTTTCTCAGCCTTGGATGCCTCGTTCCAATGCCGGCCGTAAATGAGAGCTACAAACAAGCATACTTCAGTAATTCCTTCTTTTTCTCGAGATGTTAGGTTAAATTGATCTCTAAATAAATAGATTTTAAGAGAATAAATGGCCTTTGCCATCCAACGTGCATTGTGTAAACCACCTGGTGGTCGAAACTTTACTTTTGACCCGGGGATGGTACCTCCAAGAAAGATATTACACAACTGCAAAAGCTCTAAGTAGTCATCTCGAGGCTGCTTTGACTGGTGAGGGTCTTTTAAAATTGTAGTATAGTAGCTCATCATTTCTTCCCTAAGACTTTTTGCTTCATTAGAATGATACAGATCATTGCTGCTTGGATAATAAACTTCTTTGTCAATCTGAGACCATTGTTTCCTAAAACGCTTAAATATAGCTACATCTGGACCGTTACTAACACCAAAAGCTGTACTGAAAACAGATAAGAGCACAATTTCAAGTACATGGTGCCTACATGGATCCATACAAGACTAGTCTGTAAACTTTTTTTCCAGAATAGCGCATGCTCCATTTTTTAAACCTGTATTGGAAGCTGTTGTGTCAAATACTAAAGCACGCACGTTTTATCTCAGGTTCCAGTTATCCAGAGTGTTTAGGCAAGCAGTAGCTTGTTCTTGACCAGTTCCACGAGTAATCTTTGGAACTCCAAGTAATTTTTCATCCCCACCACCAGTAACAAGTATCGCCACTCTGTCAACTTTTTCAGTGCCTCCTGCAATATCTGTAAGTAGCTTGCCATCCCAGTGAAGAAATAAAGTTTCCTTAACAGAGAAAGTTGACTTGTCATTTTCCGCTATGACCTCATAACAAAACTGCTGCTGCCACCTAGCAAAAAACTGTTGAACTATTTATTCTGCAAACAACAGGAGGTGCTGCTACGTGTAAACTGTAAGTATCTAACAAAAATTTTATATTATGTTTTTTAGAGCACCTTTCAATAGTTCATTAATTTGTCTAAAAAAACTTGTAAAACGTTTTTTTTTAAATGTAACGTTCAATTTTTCGGAACCCCTAAATATGCTCCGATTGGTCCCAATTTTGGTAAGGTAATTAATTTTGCGTAGTGGAACGAGGGCAACAATGTGGAGATAAACATTTTTTACTTTTATATTTTTCAAAGCATTTTGGACCACCCTAATGTACATCTATAATGTACCCATCTGGTGCTACTATAAAGCCGGCCTTAAATAACGTGTACTTCTTGTGACTAGAATATGATTGTCTCTGGATTCTAAAATGTGAACTTTTCGGAGCCTTTAGATATGTTTAGTCAGCATACAAAATGGCACAAGGTTGCTCAGGAACTGGATTGTAAAATTTATTAGAAAATCTATTTACTTGTCTCTGAATAAATTGGTCTCGATTCTGAACATCAGGGTAAGTAAATCCTATATTTTGTTGTACAAAATGATTCATTAATGAATTTCTTGCGATTGTTATTGCAAGGCTTGCGCTTTGTGTAGATGGAAAATGCATTGTTGATTTTATAAATTCGTCTGATACACCTTGCCTTAGCTTTACTAAAAAGGCAATTAACTGTTTTTCTCTTAACCTTCTGAGCTTATGATATACTTCCACAGGTTGACAGTAATTGAGAAGCTCTCTAATTTGTTCTGTTGTTTAAAGATGTTAAACTTTGAATGTCATTTTCGCTAAAATTTTCTTCGCTTTCATATAAATTGAGAGAATTGTGTTACACACTCTCTAAATGTAGTGAACCACTCACTTAACTCCTCACCTGTCATTACAATTTTCATTGGTATCGAAATGTGATTCTCCATATGCTGTATGTAAAGGAATGTGTCCAGCGTCTGTTAAATGCATTAGGCAGCATGTTACAGCTGAAGGCAAAAAAACCTTAGTTTTAACTTAAAAGTCTACTAGGGCATGAATAGTCAAGCTTTGGATTGCAACATTACGTCGCCGTCGTTGCATCTCCTACGAAATAGTACCTCCATATAAACTGCTAATGGATTATTGACATTTTCAACGCACCTTCCAAGGCGTAGGTTGCAATTTAAGCACAATCGAGAATTTTCCCCATCTAACAAACGAAATCTCCCTCTAAAAAGGATTGATAGTTCTCTTCGGTGTTCATTGACACCATTTTCTACATTCTGTAAAGGTATTCTTATTTTCACGCCGTTTACATTACAAGTATAACAATTTTCTCCTAAAAATACTATTTCCAATAGGCATTTTATGGTAATAAAAAATAATAGTTATACCTTTTTAATATTTGGCCAATAAAACACTATAACAAAGTAATATTTTGTTAAAAAATCTTTTTTAATAAACTGACAAGTAGACATTACCTACTTACTTACTTTACTGTCAAGACAACAATCGTTTTTGGAGAAAAGCCTACTACGTTTAAATATTTAAAATGTTACTTACATTTTAAGAAGTAAAAAATGTAATACAGTAGTGGCATGTTAAAATATTGAGTTGATGCCAATGTAAGGTAGAAAAGAAGTGAAATGGACAAATAATATGCTACACTGTTGCCACTTTTCTCTCTAGCTACTTTTAGTCGTCAGATAATCCTTCCCCTTTTACTGAATTTTCTTTGTGATACATTTGCGTCAACTCATTCTGTTTCTGTCATTTCTTCATAATTAGACAAAGACTATGTTTTGAGGACATGGATGAACTATGGATAAAAAAACGACACGCCCATATTTGCCTGCCTGTTTAATTTAGACATCCGAACGGGAGGCGCGCACGTGTAGACTGTGGGAGGAGCTTCTGACCTGTTGCCGGCAAAGCATGCCGAGATATGACATTGGGAGAGATTGGGGAACGTAAATTATTTTACGCCATGTTAAAATACGCAGCATAAATCTAAATAAGTTTAACAAATCATGATGTTCCTATAAACTACTGTTAATTAAATTATTTTAACAAGAAATCAATTGCAAATAAAGCCGTATTAATCAATAATTGTATTTCATCCGATTTCTCATTTTCTTTTTACCCCACTTTATCCCATCACTGCAGAGTATTCGCTTCGACATCCCCACCTAAAATGACTGTGATCTGGAAAGGAGAGAAATCAGAAAGACAAGTACAACTCCTGTTTTCATTATAAACGTCTCAAGCTGTAGGAAGGACAATAAGAGGGGATAGAGGGCGGAACTCTTAACATACACAAGTGCCTGGCATCGTTGTTATTATATCGCTCTCTTTCGCGTACATTATTTTGCTCTTTATATTTCACTCTATCTTATTATAGGGATCGACCCAAGAACTTTGGCTGCCACTACTGTATACATTAATATGGACAATTTTGATGTAGCGTTTCCTATTTTACCTTTAGAGTATGTAGTTTCCAAACCATTTGGGACATACCAAGTAAAACTAGCTCATGACACCGCGGAAAGAGAAGTAAATAACTAATTTATTTTCTAACTTCAACAGTTTGAACCTGGATTGTTAAGAGCAAAAATATTTTCTAGATTTACTCAAGCTGTAAAACATAGTCTCTTTATATCATATTTGCTTCCTCTAATTGATGATGTCCAACTTGATCATATCACTGGTACCTTTTGTACCTGTAAAGTGGGTGCAAGAACTCTCGGTGTCTGTGCTCATGTTGCTAGTGTAATATGGTACTCAGGTTATGCGAGACACCAGCAAGCAGTGAAATACCCATCATGTGGTTTATTAACTTATGTATTAGATGCTGCAAATGGGGCTGAAGGGTCTCAAATAATACCATAATAATTATTATTTTATTCCAAAGTTGTTGTTTTGGACCATAGTGTTCTTGTTATAAATACTAGGTAGGTTAGTCTGCATATTTATTATTTTAAAATGCTTACTTTTAAGACAATAACACATAATCATACAATTTTTGTCATTGTCGGTGGACCACTGAAAAAATGATCTACATCCCCCCCCCCCAACTAAAACGCCACTGTCTAAAATAATATATACACATTTTTTGAACACAAAATAATAATAGGCATGTTTTGCCGGAAAAGTATGACGCTAATTGAATTTAGAATATGAGATCTCACATCTGATAATTCATAATTTGAACCGAATTTTCTATATCACCCTGTATAGCTAGGTCGGTCCAATTGAACAAAATGCTCTCTTTTGACAGCCACAACAACATACTAAAATTTCAAGAAATTCTATCGGTGTTTGAAAACCCCTCAGAGGTGTGAGATGTCCTTTAACCAATAAAATCTTCCTACGTGGAACATTCAGAAAGGAGGGGGAGTGGGGGGATATTTTTCCCAACAAAATTTGAAAATTTAAGTATTGTGTATTTTACTCTATCCGTTGCATATTTTTGGTATCCTTCATCTCATGTGACTGTTCACCTTGCCACCCCACCTTTCTTCATATAGGAGAACGCCATTGTTCGCAAATTTCCCTTTCCTGTACTCCCAACCTCCACCAGCCTTCTACACGTAGCATTTCCGCAGTTTACTACGAGTTTAGTCGTGCAATAAATAAAATAAACAGGAATACAGAACAGCTAGCTGTAAATTTAGAGTAGAAAGTAAGAATGTTCTGCTTGGGTATAACAATTGTTGACCGAGGCACAGCCGAGATCAACAACTATGTGAAAATGAAAAAAATACTTTCTGTTCGTCATCATCATATAAGACATTACCTATATTATTAATAGTATGTAAGCATTTGTGCTAAAAATTGGTCCCGTGGGATTTTTAATGTTATAGGTATGGAACTGGTACTAATATCTTCTTAAAGAAACGACTACGAATTGGCTACATTTTGTGTAGTGTTATTGCCAAATAATATGAAGCAATTGATACCTAAAAACTGTGGCATATTAAAGATAACGTATGACAAATACAATTCCTATTTTCATTATATACCAATCATTGTCATCAATCTGTATTCTATTATATAGTATAAAGTCTTACCAAAAGGTGTTTGTCCGAGTGCGATGAGAGCATTCCCTAAAATTGGAATTGTTTTAGGTCCTGGTATTTGGTTTCCTAATTTTACATATTTTAAACTCCGGAACCAATATTCGTACACAACCATCAAGCCACATATTGAAATAAAAAACGTCAACAGCGAACTGGATACAGTAGAGGGAAGTAAATCCCTTACCGTGTAAACCTAAAATAACACATTAAAATAAAAATCCATCCTTGTATACTGTATGTATGTATACAGCACAGTATGGAATTAAGGAATTGTCGTAGGTAATAGGTAACAATTTCTTTTCATTTTACCGTCACCAGATATAGTAGAGTTGAAATCAAGATCTTTTTTGACTTCCGTGGAACATGAAAGGTAAAAATGTGCTGATAACGGCATTATATAATACTGGACGTGTATATATACCCCCTAAATTCGTCTGGAGATGTCGGTGTCCAAACAACCCTCGGGGGTGAAAAACCGAAAAAAGATGAAAATAAGATGTTTGCTTCATCTTTCTAGCAGTTTTTTAATTTTTGATGAATTATCCATAATAAAAAAGTTATGGCTATTTATATGCAAAAGAACTGTATTGTTTAAAGTGTAAAATATTTCCTAAAACCTTATGTGGCTCTCTTATTATGCGAATATTTATTTTGTTATATTCGCAAATTCCTTCCACTCGTGATTGTAAACAGACCAAGGTAAGTTTTAAAAATTTAATAAGAATAAAAGTTGTAGCGTACACTATCAAGATTCGATTAGTTTTAAATTTCGATCATAAATAAGCGAGTTGTGAATTAAATAGTCAGTTGTTGTCAAAATTATTCCACAACCCCAGTCGCATCTGTGTCTGTTTCTACCGTTTCCCGTCGCACTAAAAGATGCCTGCCCGCTCGTCACGCGGCCCGCGAAGCTCTATATACTCACGAATGCATATTTATAATACTGACATGTAGAAAATTGTTAATTACATCTTTTTATTGTTTTTTTGATTAAGTACTCTTATATATTTATACAATTATTGTAAAATATGAAGTCTTCATCTGGCAAGACGAATTAAACGACAAATGTAAATCAAATTGCATATTTTAATAATTTGTAACTAAACTGGTAAATTAGGTATGTGAATGTACTGACTAAAACTGTTTAAAAATAATAATCTTAGTAAACACTGAGGAGTGTGTAATATTATTATAAATATTAAAAACTCAAAGGTAAAGTGCATAAAACCTTTTACTCTTTTTTCACAAGCATAAAAATATTTGTTTTTTAAATAATGGGAAGGTAAAGCGACGTTGCAGCAATCAGAAACAATGTAAATAATTAAGGAATTGTAAACCAGATGATACTGCCGTAAATCGATTCAACTCTATTTTTTTGAATAAATGTCATTTCACAATAGGGCAGCTCTTTATACCAGAGAAAAAATATATTCGATTTTTTCTGTGTTACCGGCAGATATATTCGAAATCTCAAAATATGGATCTCCTGATTTGAGCACAATTGGTTAATATGAACACGTGTCTCTGAGATTTTTTTTTTCCATATATTTCTTATGCGCAAAGATATTTTTTTTTGTAAAATGAGAATCGTAAAAATGTAGCGGAATAAAAATTGCACCGTCTCTTCTCCACAAAATTGCTCAGAAAATAGAAATTAACTGTCCCTCTTAAAATTTAACCTCCATGAGACCCTTTTATAGGGTCCCAAAGATGACCCCATAACTTCACAAATAGAGTATCGCGAATTTCCTAGTTGAGTGGTGGAGTAGCTATGTTAAACTCCACCAGAAATTAAATATAAATAAAATTATTATTATTATTTTTGACGTACACTATTGTTTATTTGCGATTTTATTGCACAAATTATTATTAATTAATCGCATTCTAATTTCTGGTAATGTTTTGATGTTTATGATATTGTTGTCTAAACGTTGGTTGTGGCATTTTCTTAATTTTTCTCTATTCTTTTTGGGATGCTCTGCCACATGTATTCTTCTAAACAATGTCTGAAATCTACAAAATAATACAATTAACCAGTATTTTACTGGAAAATAACCTCTACGCCTGTGACTTTTACGTCAAAGGATCAGTTAGAGGGTGGTTTTGACAAATAATGAATAAGAACAAAAATATAAAAATGACGTATTTTGCTGACGTTTCGGAAAACGAATCTGTTTCCTTTCTCAAAGCGTATTATAATGTTTGTGGGCTGTGTATATTAAATACAAGAATATATTTGTTATATTCAGTATCCATAGATACTTACTGCTTACACAGAACTGTTGATATATCTGATTGATAGTTTTATTTTAAACAATGTTGAGTTTGTTAAGTTCTTCTTTTAACATCGGCAGCCAGGTTGTGCAAACATCTACAGAACAATTCGACACGCATTTATCCTCATTCAATAGTATTATAGCCGCTTCTTTAATTTTTCTTTTCTTGCTATCTGTCTCTTTTTTTAAAATTTTTGCCGAGTCCCAGTTTATTCTATGTAAAAAATTTTAACAAAAGAGACAGATAGCAAGAAAAGAAAAATTAAAGAAGCGGCTATAATACTATTGAATGAGGATAAATGCGTGTCGAATTGTTCTGTAGATGTTTGCACAACCTGGCTGCCGATGTTAAAAGAAGAACTTAACAAACTCAACATTGTTTAAAATAAAACTATCAATCAGATATATCAACAGTTCTGTGTAAGCAGTAAGTATCTATGGATACTGAATATAACAAATATATTCTTAAAGCTGTGTATTTAATATACACAGCCCACAAACATTATAATACGCTTTGAGAAAAGAAAGAGATTCGTTTTCCGAAACGTCAGCAAAATACGTCATTTTTATATTTTTGTTCTTATTCATTATTTGTCAAAACCACCCTCTAACTGATCCTTTGACGTAAAAGTCACAGGCGTAGAGGTTATTTTCCAGTAAAATACTGATTAATTGTATTATTTTGTAGATTTCAGACATTGTTTAGAAGAATACATGTGGCAGAGCATCCCAAAAAGAATAGAGAAAAATTTATGATATTGTTCGAACAATTATAATTTATTTAAACCATTTTATTTTTCTATTAATTTAATCTAGAGCCTAATATAATTGTTTAAACAATTTGAAATTCTTAAAAGTCTTAAGAAAAACTCAAAATTCCCTAATTAATAGATTGTACAAAAAATCATAAATAAAAATAAAAAATACGCGATACTCTATTTTTGCCCTTACGGTCATTTCTAGAACCCTATAAAAGGATCTTATGGAGGTTAATTCATGGAAATAAAATTGATGGTCTCGGAGGCACGTGTTCAGCCTATTTTGCTCAAAGGGTCTCGCCGGTTAAGTATATGGAATTGGGCCCAGCCGCTTATTGGGTTATTCATTCACATGAATGTTGGTTATGACTAGGAATGCTCAATAAAATATATAATAAACCTCTATCCCCTATATTAGCAGAGTTATGGGGGTAACAACTCTCGACTGTAAAATTAAATTTTTTCAAATTTATTGAAGATAATTAATTGAAATTAATAGGAGACGTTGACATAATAATGTAATTTTTTTCGTAAAATCAGAATACGCGATCAGAAGTGGAGAGTACTATTAAAAATTCAAAAGTTACCCCTACCCTAAGTTCATCAGGGGTGGGAGGTGGAAAATTATTCTACCCAAAAGATGCCCCCCTCTGAACGGAACAACTTTTGTCTGAAACATTTTTTCCTAGTGTTCCTTCCTGAAGAGATATTACTGTGGATTAATTAAAATGGCCTAACCATATTGTCTAATAAAATCAATACTTCTGAAGCAAAAAAAAAATAATTGAGAGCCAAGCTGAAAGTAGTAGCATATTTTTTTTATTATTAGCTTCCAAATGAGTAAGAATTAAGTGGTCTAGGTCTTGTGTGCCAGAGGTTTATTATATATTTTATTGAGCATTCCTAGTCATAAGCAACATTCATGTGAATGAATAGCCCAATAAGCCGCTGGGCCCAATTCCATATACTTAACCGGCGAGACCCTTTGCTTTCTTTTCACTACAAATTTGAATTGTCCGCGCCCGCCTATTGCACATCCTGAAATCAAAGATTAGAGAAAATTCTCTAATCTTTGCTGAAATGGCATTTATTTAAAAAATATACTTGACTCGAATTACGATATTTTTATCTGGTTTACAATAATATGTAATTTATTTCCCCTAGTTCTGATTTCAGTCTGTCTAATACAATATAATAATAGGAAGGTGCTCCACCTTTCTATAAAGAGAAATATTTATTTTGCTTGTGAAAAATGAGTTTTATGCCACATTACCTTTCAGTTTTCAATGGCAAATATTTTGCACTGTCCACATTGTTTACCAAAATTATTATTTTTAAACACTTTTAGTCAGTACTTTCACATAATTTACCAGTTTAGTTACAAACTATACAATTTGATGTATAAACTTTTTGACGTTTAATCCGTATTGCTAGATGAAGACTCCATATTTTACAATAAATGTGTAAATATATAAGAGTACTTAATAAAAAAAAACACTAAAAAGATGTAATTAACAATTTTCTGCATGCAAGTATTGTATGCATTCCCGCGTGAGAAATACCGAGTTCCGCGGGCCTCGTGACGAGCGGGCAGGCATCTTTTAGTGCGACGGGAAACGGTAGAAACAGAGACAGATGCGACTAGGGTTGTGGCATAAATTTGATAACAACTAACTATTTAATTCATAACTCCCTTATTTGTGATCGAAATTTAAAACTGAAAAGTAATCGAATCTTGATAGTATACGCTGCAACTTTTATTCTTATTAAATTTTTAAAATTTTCCTTGGTCTGTCTACAATCACGAGTGGAAGGAATTTGCGAATATAACAAAATAAATATTCGCATAATAAGAGAACCACGTAGGGTTTTAGAAAATATTTTATGCTTTAAACAATAGAGTTCTTTTGCATATAAAATACTGTTCGGAAATAAAAAAAGAATCCAAAAATGCAAAAATATATACGGTGTTCCATTTAAAAAAGTAAAGCTGCCGTCTTTTTGAGGCAACTTGTATATTTGAAAATAAAATGGTTAAATGCATCTTTTTAAACAGAATAACTTTTCTATTAAACATTTCTTTCAGTGTCTAACCGTTTCCGAGATAATGCTTGTCTAAATAGAGCTGGTATATCATTTTTTTTTTTTTTTTTTTTTAGAGAAGATAGTGAGTACGTAAATCCATTTGAGAAAAGAAGTCTTTTTTAGGTTATTCGCACGACTTAGAATTTATTATGTATTAAAGTTTTAAAATGTTATTTTAAGGAAGTAGGTATCGAAAAAGAATGAACATAAATTATGTAAGTATATTAATGAATTTTTAATTTTGTGTTGCGTAATATATGTATTTGCATAAAAATAAAAGGTTTAAGAAAATGTTTCATTTATTTATGACCCATCTAACCAATTAATGAAATGGTCTATTTAAGTACCACCTTGCATTTAAGTTGCAATTATATAATTACACAGGCACACCAAATTAAAAAGGTGGTCTTTTTCTGGTACTCCATTGGGTAACCCATATGTATTTCGACGTGCTGAATACGAATCAGGTGTCAGTTTAGCTTCATTGGCTACCATTTTTTTTTGTAAACCGCGAAAATAACCTAAAAAAAACTCATCATTTAGGTTATTTTCGCGATTTACTAGAAATTGGTGGGAACGGAGCTAAACGAATATCAGATTCGTATTCAATTTTTTTGTAAGTTTTTAAATTTTTGTCGCAAAAAGGGATAACCAATCTAATCTGAACAACTATCCTTATGTTCATGTAAACAGCTTTTTAAAGTTTTTAGTACTGTTGATACAATGAAAAAAAAATCGTGAATAGGATTTGAACCCGAGACGTTCGCATCCTGGAAAAAAAGTGCTTGTAGTAAACAAATTCATTAGATATTTTAATACATAGAATGTGCTTCGCCGGATGCTGGTTCGGAGCCAGCCAGACAACCACGGCGCAGCCCATGGTAGGTTTGAAGTTAACAAGTGGTTCAAACAATCTGACACTTAAAAGTAATTAAAATTAACATTAAAACACTTGGAGATGTACTAAGAAATTTTGGTTGCTGGTACGAGAAAAAGAACTCAAGGACAAAAAACCGTTAGAAGCAACTACCGCCGCCCCGGTACTCTTCCTGCTGCCAGGAATATGTGGTAGAATGGTACGTCGTATAAAATATTTGAATTTTTTAGGGATTTTTCTGTCTAAAAGGAATTTAGAAACAAAAATACGACAAAAAACAAGAAAAAATAGACTAATTTAACACATAAATAAATAAATAAATAAATAAATAACATTTTCTTGATTTTCTCTTGCATTGTATTAAGGAATTGTTGATATTTATGTAATTTTGTCAATTCATCCCAGTTTTTTTTTCTATAAAATGGGAGTTCACCTATACTTTTTTTTCTATTTGTATAAAATTTTACCCAAATATAGAACAAATTGGGATCTACTTGTTTAAGTTCTTCAGATTTGACCAAAAACTTCAAGTTCAAAATGTAATCAAAACTAAAAAATATTAAAAAATTTTTTAAAATAAAAATTAAGTCCGAAAATGTCATTTTAATGTTTTTTTTTTGTTTAAAAAATTGTGCTATAACGATTTTGTTTAAAATTAAACCCAAGCTGTCAGGAAGTTGTTAAGTAATTTGTGGTTTCTCTTTTAAATTGTTTTGTTATTTTTTTATTTTTTAAATTAGAAATTTTTTATATTGATTAAATTCTGGACTTGAGGTTTTTGGATAATTCTGAATAACTTTCATTAATAAAATTTTCCGATAAAAAATATGTGATATGATTTATTGATTTTTTACGTTCATTTTGGTACCGCAGATGGCATTGCATTTCTAGGAGGCGAGTGTTTTTACCCTAAGTAGATCCTAATTTGTTTTATACTTGAGTAAAATTTGGCCCAAATCGAAAAAAAAAATAAAATAAATAAATAAAAAACTTATAAGGGATAATAGTTTAAGTGGGTCACGTTGTATAACTCTTCAAATTGTTTTCCTGCTTTAGAAAACTGTTGGTTGATGATACAGTAATAATTGTAATTCTGTATTGTTTTAGGCAGGCTAGAGGTTATGAAGTTCACACATATATTAACCTTGAACCAAAGGTAATGTAATGATTATTTGAAATTTTTATAAACTTAGATTTTTAAACAATTCTGTTTACCTATGCATTAGTATTCATTCCCTAGAGTTATTTATAGTATTTGCTCGTTAGTACCGTGTCTTTGCCAAAGACTTGTTGCTCAGGAGATATTGGCTAAGATAGCTTATGCGGAAGCCTGGAAGCCATAGTTGACTGATTGATTGGGGGTTCCCATGTGGAAATCTGCGGTTGACATCCTGAGCATATACATTTTTTTTAATTTTTAAAATAATATAAAAAAAATATTTTTATCGCCGTTCTAAAGCACGTTCTAAAAGCTACAATTTAAGAAAGAAAAAGTTTTAGCATGACTAAATGACAGTTTATAAAGCTTCAAAAATTTTTCAGAAATGCAGTTTTCTTCATAATTTATCTACAAACATATTGATTTTTTGTTTGGTCCGATCCAATGAACAGAACCCGAGGTATTAAAAGAAAATGAGACAGAAACACGTTTTTCAAAATTAAAACTTAATTTCCAAGAAACGATAACCTACCAGATTGCACGAAACTTTACTGCAACGTCCTGATGTCATATTATCCCCCTCCAACAACTGTTAAAATCGTATTTTTGCAGTTCACGACTATACCTATATACAGATTTTTCTTCTAGATTTAAGTTCAGCGTGTTACGAAACAGATTTTTTGTACAAGAATGTTTTTTCTACGTTGATTTATTAAAACCTTTTGTCCACTTATTGTATGCCTATTTGATTAAATCAAATAGGTATTAGCCTAAAGTAAATGAACCGAAAGGTTCATGGGCATAATATAACATATATTTGTAAATAAATAATACGTTATGTGCTTTAAATGTAAAAAAATATTATTATTTTTTTCACATATTATTGGGTGTGATATTCATATACCACGTAAATTATCAAGCAAAATAAGTTTTAATTACATTATCAAAAAATAATTTTAAATCTAATGCAATTGTAGTTCCCACAAAAGTCAGATTCCCTAAAAATTTTATATATTGTAACTGTTCTACGAATTTTGAAACTGAAATTATTATTGACATTAAATCCTTCAATAAAAAAGGACTCTCAATAAAACAATTTGAGGGCAAAAAATCTAAGAAGTAAATATTTGTATATATGTATCTTTTATAATCATATCCACGGCTAAAGATCAACAATTTTCTTTCACTATTAATATAGCTACAGACGATAAGAGAGAGAAAAATGCATTAGAGAAGTTCATTAGTATTATAATAATTAAATACAAAGTATTTCGACCTGAAAAAATTCATCAAGTCATTTGTCACTTATATTTTTATCTAACATACCCATAGAATATTTTGAAAGAAAATTTTTACCGAATATATTTATTTATATCACTGGTAAACTACTTTGTAAACACTTAAAATTTAAAGTAATATGATATTTTAAAGCAAATCTATAAATTAAAAATAAACAGTAAACTACAAAACACTGCACATATTTTTCTATAAATAATATATTTAACATACCACTTGTGGTTGAGACATATTTGCTACACTACTGCCCAGTAAAACCTTTGAGTGGTTCCTATTAATATGTGAATTTTAATATATTCAATAATATTCCTACGTGGTGGCCAGGGCTACGTGGCCAGTCAAAAATCGATATTTGTTTGGTATAGAACTGTTACTAGATCCATTACTTGTCACGTCAGACAAACAAATTCATATATATTTATTTATTCAACAATGGATTTATTATGGATATAGATATATAATTGAAAAACACTGAATGCTATTATGACAATGAATAATTAATGCCGGAACTAAATAGTTGGCAAAAAAGTGAATTTACAATTTTACACTTTTCATTATGACCTCACAGATCTCGCCCTTCTCGGTCCAGTCCTCCTGCAGTTCGGGCTGTAAGTCGGATTTCTCGCAGAGTTTTCACATATTTTTTTAATAATACTTGTATTTTACTTTTAGCTTAAAGTTGCATTAACTACTGTATAATTTATGTAAAAATAATAGAAACAATTTCCAATTAAATGCAACTAAACCCACATAACTAGAGGTAAAATAATATATTATGCAACGACCATTTAACGATAGCTATTAAGACACGAGCATGAGAATTATGACATGAGTCGTAGGCGAATGTCATAATGAATACGAGTATTTTAATTGCCATTAAATGTGAGTTGCATACACTATTTTCTCTACGAAAAGTCATAATGAAATAGAAAATTAACACTTTATTTCTGAAATTGCTAGGTAAACATGACATGACAAATGACTTGTCAAAATTCATAAATTTTAGATCTGTCAGATGTTCAAGGCTATTGTTGTGTACTCACTTACATATATGTGAATATTGATATGTAACTATGGTAATAAGATAACAAATATTATTATAAAAAAATTATTTTTGAAATCAAAATTAAAATCTTTTGAAATTTAATTTATTATTCATTTAATATCATTACATATGCTATAATTGGTGACCCCGATTCTACACGCGTTACATGCCTCCTGATGATATACGAGAGTTAGAGGTAGAAGAAAAATTTAAAGCCGGAAATTCAAGAAAGAAAACCTCGATTGAAGCACATATTATTTAATATTATATATTATTGGATCAGAAAAGCTATAAGGAGTATTATGGAAAATTAAAACGTTAAAATTGCAAATGATGTTTTTGAGAGGTGTTTGACAGATGTCCGCTGACTTGACATTTGGACGTCATCTTCTGATGATCATTAATTTGAAGATATGCAACCTGATAGTGTTGCAATGGGGATTTATGTCTAATGGTATAAGGAACTACTGGTATAAGGGCAGCTGATATGGCATGAAGTCACTTGCAAGTTCCGAATTATTTTCCTAGACAATCCCAAGTTTATTTCTTTCCGGAAGACTTTTAGTTACTTATCCCATTATGTAAATGTGTTGGTGAGTGCCCTATTTATATTACTCCCTGATGATTAGATCTTCTTATCAACGTATCAATGTATCAATTATTTGCTATTTTGACAATTAATTTTTTTTAATGCCTTATTTATATTAACATCCTGGCGAAGTTTAGCTAATGCTACTCTATCACTTAACCAGGACGGCGAGATGAGATACGGTCACCAATCCAAGTGACGGACTCGCCCGGCGTGCTTAACTTCACCGATCGAGGTCTAGGCACTGAAACCGGTACCGCACCTCACCTTTTCGATTAAAATATTCATTTATCAAATCGATGATTTCCATTGTGTTGAAGTATTGTACGAATATAACTATCATTATGAATTGTTACTATGGATTAATTATTATCTATAATTGTATAATTGAATGTAGTATAATTTTAATATATTAAATATATATATATATATTCCTTGAATGATTACGTCAATTTTATATACAGGGTGTTTCGAAAAGATTGGGACAACGCTTAGCCATGATACTTGACATCAAAACAAGTCGATTTAACTCAAAAAGTAGTGGTCTAACTCTTTTCGTTTTCAAGATATAGGGTGGCAAAGTAAAAAAATTGTATTCTTAATTTATCTCCATCTTGGAGGCTATTGTACGTATCTACTTCAAAGTTGGCAACGACACGTTTTTCAGATCGCTAATTACAATGGAGATATTGCCGACGCTATATTTTATAGATGGCGCTAGTTACAGGACTTCTACGTGACACTTTAAGCCTTAACTTTTTTGAGGTTAGGTTTTGGACATCGTCTTCTACTATAATCGAAACGCAATTTAGTTTCCTAGAGAAAAGGTGTACTTGTTTAAACGCAATAAAATGCACTCTTTCAGAGAAATACGCGATTTACATCATTGTCACACACCAGTTCGAAGAAATTCAACACCCCGGGTGTTTTGAAAAGATTGGGACAACGCTTAGCGTAGACTCTTGACAAGTTGATTTAACCCCAAAAGTAGCTGTCTAACTTTTTTCGTTTTCAAGATACAGAGTGGGATAGTAAAAAAATTGTTTTCATATTTTGTCTCTATCTTGGAGAATATTATACGTATCTACAACAAGCACTATTGACGACTTCAAGACATCATACTTGACGTACACCTACTAGATAAGAAAACCGCTTTTAGGTATAATTGAATTTCCTCTAACTTGTGTGTGATAAAGTTGTAAATCACGTATTTCTCTGAAAGGGTGCATTTTATCGCATTTAAACAAGTACACCTGACCTTTAGGAAACTAAATTGCGTTTCGATTATAGTAGAAGACGATGTCCAAAACCTAACCTCAAAAAAGTTGTGTCTTAAAGTGTCACGTAAAAGTCCTGTAACTAGCGCCATCTATAAAATATGGCATCGGTAATAGCACCATTGTAATTAACGACCTGAAAAATATGTCACCAACTTTGAAGTAGATACGTATAATAGTCTATAAGACAGAGACAAATTACGAATATAATTTTTTTACTTTGCCACCCTGTATCTTGAAAGCGAAAAGAGTTAGACCACTACTTTTTGAGTTAAATCGACTTGTTTTGATGTCAAGAATCCACGGCTAAGCGTTGTCCCAGTCTTTTCGAAACACCTTGTACAGAATAACTATAATTGGTCAACTGTCAGTCAAATCTGACTTTTCTTTTTCAAATGTCATCTTTGATATTGATACTTTGGTAAGTTGATCTCTCTTTTGCAGGGGGGAAGTATAAGTAGTGTATTCACTTACATATATGTGAATATTGCTATAAAACTATGGTTATAACAAATATTATAAAAAATTATTTTTGAAATCAAAATTAAAATTTTTTGAAATTCAATTTATTATTTATTTAATAGCATTACATATGCTATAGCAATAGTTGATATTAACAGAATATTGCTGTCTGTCGCATTTCTATTGGTTATAAACGTGTATCTTAATGGAAAATCTGTATCTTAATGATTCTCAATAAAGTACGTGTAGGGAATGTTTAATAAACGAATTAAAGCACGGGAGTAGAAACTAGAATATTATGCAATAAGCATAAAATGAGGCTCATTTTGCACGAGTGAAAGTTTGCAGAATGAGCTGAAGGCGAGGCGGTAATTCATACGAGTGCAAAATTGTCATTTTGTGTGAGTTGTATGCTATACTTTTTCTACGACAAAGTACTATATAGCGATTATAGCGAATCACTCACTGGAAATCGAGAAGTTCCAAAATCGAGAAGATTCCATGGAGTCGCTAAGGAAAAAAGAAAAACATTCGATAAAAATATATAATAACATAGATAATTAAAAAATATTAAATCACATCAAATATGAACATGTATCAACAAAAACAAATATACGTATATTTACTACAATTTTAGTTTTATTTATAGCGACAACGCTATAAATTTGGTGACCCAGACGTGATAATTTTATGTCCAACGTGATAATTTTATGTCCAACGTGATAAATATATGTCAAAAGTAAAAATTTTATGTCCAACGTCATAAATATATGCCAGAAGTGAAAATTTTATGTCCAATGTGATAAATATATACCAGAAGTGATCAATATATATATATATCCGACGTTATCCTATGACTTACATGATGAAGTCTACGTTATCTAATTAATTTGAAAGAGAGCTAAAATCATTTCCACTTCAGAAGATAGAAGAATATCTCAGATATAATTACCAAAGTACAACACTTATCTGTTTTGGAACAATTTTTATCAATAATTTCAAGAAGAGATTCAATATATCAACTACCGTTATAAACTGACCAAGATGATTTTTATCGTTTTATGAAGAGAAGAATTTTCCTGATGAATTTTGAATAGAGGTTCCAAATTTGAATAGAGGTTCCTACAATTGAGTCGTCTAGAATCAAAACTCACATTCTCCAAAATCGCGAATTTTTACATAAAAATGCCATCTATCAACGCTGCCTGAACTTTATAACGCCATATATTTATTAAGGTCAAAACTGCCATTATCTCTGCGTAAAAAAATTACAAAGATTGATGTTGGAGTCAAAACTCACATTATCCTTTGGATAATGTTAGTTTTGAAACAAACAAACAACAAATTTAACTTTAATCAGTTTTACAAACAATTGTTTGTAAACAATTACTTCAAAATAAAGCCATTTATTTGCACTGATTGTTTTATTACCTTTTACAGCTTAAAACTTATTTCAACATTTTTCAGTTACCGAAGTAGGGTAAGGTAACCTTGCTTCTGTCTTAATCTCCTATAGAATAGATGATAGTCTTAATCTCTGATGAGCCATACCACAGTATCAAAACTCGGAAAATCCACTTATTAAATTGTCAAAACTCACATTATCCATAAATAAGAGTCAAAACTCACATTATCCAAACTTTAGTATTTTATTCTAAGTTTATGGAATCATTTATTGTTGTTTTTCACAATATCAACTTATTTTATTGTAAATTCATTTAAGCATATACGAATAGAATATTTCCCAGATAAAAGGTTGCTTCCAAACTAGTTTTTCTGTGCTAGCCAAAAAGTCAGATTTTGGATAATGTGAGTTTTGATTCTGGACGACTCAATTTATGGTAATTTCCTAATTCCATAAATTGAAGTTGTACATTACAAGTACTGTCATCTGTTGGTGAGTGAGTTAAAGTACATTCTCTTTTTATCTAAGAAAGAAGTCAAACAATCAATCACAATCGATTAATTATGCCAAGACAACCTTCAGACGAAGATTTTCCTCAAACCCATTATGTCACGTCTGTCAAACTACCCCCATTTTGGAAATCAAAACCAGAACTTTGGTTTACCCAAATCGAATCACAGTTTTCTGTTGCAAAAATTGTCAATGACAAGAAAAAGTATGATCAGGTTATTGCTAATTTGCCATCAGATGTGATAGATGATATATACGATATAATATCTAATCCCCCGGAAACGGATCTCTATATAAATTTAAAGAAAATTTTAATTTCACGTTTATCATCTAGTGAGGAAAAACGCCTCAATGATCTGTTATCAGGTTCCCAAATGGGAGATCTGAAACCTTCAGATTTCTATAGATCCATGATGAATATGGTTGGAGGATTCAGCATGGTTAGTCAAGATTTATTAATAAAGCTATGGAAAATACGTTTGCCTCAAACTGTATATATCGCTATTACAGCTTCCGGGAAAACAGACATAAAAGATTCTAGATATTGCGGATCGGATATGGGAGTCCTGTCAAAATTCAATGGTTGCATCGTACTCCAAAAATCCTCTTGACTCTGAATCAACCCCGTTATCAGATTTAGCTACCACTATCAAAAATTTTTCAATCACTTTCCATGATTCAATTAATCAAGTCTTACAAAAACAAGAAATTTTTAATTCTCGATTAAATTCCTTAGAATCTAAATTACCTGATCAATCTTTCGAACCTCAACCTTCTACTTCTTTCTGTAGTAATTGTAGAAGCAGAAATGTTTCACAAACTCGTATTTCCAATCGCAATCGTTCACCCAGCCGTAATAATTTTCCCAAGAAGTTTGATCGTACAGACAATACTATTTGTTACTACCATCAACTTTATGGTGCCAATGCCTATCGTTGTGGTGGTGAATGGTGCAAATTCGGTAAGAATTGTAAATAATCTGATAATCTTCAAAGATGACTGAAGTTTGATAGTTTTATGACGTCTGATTTTGACATTTCTAACAGCAAACGTCGACTTTTTATTTACGATAGATCTAACAACCTGAATTTTCTAATCGACACTGGCGCCGATTTATCTGTAGTGCCACGTAATGCTTTCACAGATTTAAAAAAGAATTTTGATACGATATTAACCGCGGCTAACGGTTCAACCATTTTTACATACGGTAAGAAATTGCTAAAAGTCAATCTAAGCTTACGCAGATTATTTCCTTTCGTTTTCAATATCGCAGACGTTGACATTCCAATTGTCTCATTTCGGTTTAGTTGTCGATCTTAAAGGAGCTCGAATAATTGATAACAAGACTAATTTGTCAATTAATTGTTTTATTAAAAATAGTCCTTTAGACAATTATAGATTAGATTCACTTAAATTATTTCCTTTGACAGATAAATATAACAAATTACTTTTACAATTTTTTAATTTAATTAGTTCACCAGATTACAATTTACCTATTAAACATTCTATTGTACATCATATAGTTACTGAAGGTCATTTACCTTTTTCACGACCTCGTAGATTAGACAATCTTAAATTTAAAATAGCTCAAACACAATTTAACAACATAATTAGGTTTCTACAAACCATCATCTTCTCAAGTTTCCTCTCAACTCCATCTAGTGGCGAAAAAAGAGAAGAATGACTTTAGACCTTGTGGAGATTATCGACAACTAAATACAATTACCATTCCAGACAGATATCCGTTACCTCATATCCACGACTTTAGCTCTCAGTTGCACGGCTGCACTATTTTCTTCAAGATTGATTTAGTGCGAGCGTACCATCAGATACCTGTCGCTGAAAATGACGTTTATAAGACATCTATAACAACTCCATTCGGACTGTTTGAATTTTCCCTCATGCCTTTTGGTCTACGCAATGCCGGTCAAACTTTCCAACGTTTTATGAATGAAGTACTTGTCAATTTACCTTTCGTTTTCGTCGATTTGGATGATATATTAATCGCAAGTCAATCAGATGTACAACATTTGGAATATTTGGAAATAGTTTTCAAAAGATTAGACACATACGGAATTAACAATAAACCATCTAAATGTATCTTAGGAGTTGACAATTTAACCTTTTTAGGTCCTCACATCTCTTCATCAGGTATTTTACCATCAACTGAGAAAGTCGAAGTCATTAATAATTTCCCTTTACCGACAACTCTCAAACAACTACAACGTTTCATAGGTATGGTGAATTTTTATCATCGTTTCATACCTCATTTTGCTGAAATTTTACTTCCCCTATATCTAAAACTGCACCCATGGCAAGGTTAGAACAATCGACTGAGAGAGATAAGATAGTATCGTCATTATTCCAAGGATGAGCTAAAACTACTACATTACTTATAGCGTCTTCGGCTTTCGAAAATCGATCTAAACATTCATCAGGCCAACTATTTATCTTTGTAATTTTATCATGAGATAAACTGTTACAAAGAGAATATAGGGGAAGTAAAATTTCAGTAACTATATGATGTACAATAGAATGTTTAATAGGTAAATTGTAATCTGGTGAACTAATTAAATTAGGAAATTGTAAAAGTAATTTGTTATATTTATCTATCAAAGGAAATAATTTAAGTGTATCTAATCTATAATTGTCTAAAGGACTATTTTTAATAAAACAATTAATTGACAAATTAGTCTTGTTATCAATTATTCGAGCTCCTTTAAGATCGACAACTAAACCGAAATGAGACAAGAAATCTAGCCGCGGTTAATATCGTATCAAAATTCTTTTTTAAATCTGTGAAAGCATTACGTGGCACCACAGATAAATTGGTGCCAGTGTCGATTAGGAAGTTCAGGTTGTTAGATCCATCGTAAATAAAAAGTTGATGCTTGCTGTTAGAAATGTCAAAATCAAACGTCATAAAATTATCAAACTTCAGTCATCTTTGAGGATTATCAGATTTTTTACAATTCTTACTGAATTTGCACCATTCACCTCCACAACGATAGGCATTGGCACCATAAAGTTGATGGTAGTAACAAATAGTATTGTCTGTACGATCAAACTTCTTGGGAAAATTATTACGGCTGGGTGAACGATTGCGATTGGAAATACGAATTTGTGAAACGTTTCTACTTCTACAATTACTACAGAAAGAAGTAGAAGGTTGAGGCTCGAAAGATTGATCAGGTAATTTAGATTCTAAGGAATTTAATCGAGAATTAAAAATTTCTTGTTTCTGTAAGACTTGATTAATTGAATCATGGAAAGTGATTGAAAATTTTTTGATAGTGGTAGTTAAATCTGATAACGGGCTTGGCTCAGAGTCAAGAGGATTTTTGGAGTACGATGCAACCATTGAATTTTGACAGGACTCCCATATTCGATCCGCAATATCTAGAATCTCTTTTATGTCTGTTTTCCCGGAAGCTGTAATAGCGATATAAACAGTTTGAGGCAAACGTCTTTTCCATAGCTTTATCAATAAATCTTGACTAACCATGCTGAATTCTCCAACCATATTCAACATGGATCTATAGAAATCTGAAGGTTTTAGATCGCCTATTTGGGAACCTGATAACAGATCATTGAGGCGTTTTTCCTCACTCGATGATAAACGTGAAATTAAAATTTTCTTTAAATTTATATAGAGATCCGTTTCCGGGGGATTAGATATTATATCGTATATATTATCTATCACATCTAATGGCAAATTAGCTATAACCTGATCATACTTTTTCTTGTCATTGACAATTTTTGCAACAGAAAACTGTGATTCGATTTGGGTAAACCAAATTTCTGGTTTTGATTTCCAAAATGGGGGTAGTTTAACAGACGTGACATAATGGGTTTGAGGAAAATCCTCGTCTGAAGGTTGTCTTGGCATAATTAATCGATTGTGATTGAATGATTGACTACTTTCTTAGATAAAAAGGGAATGTACTTTAACTCACTCACCAACAGATGACAGTACTTGTAATGTACAACTTCAATTGATGGAATTAGGAAATTACCATAAATTATAGGAACATCTATTCAAATTTGGAACCTCTATTCAAAATTCATCAGGAAAATTCTTCTCTTCATAAAACGACAAAAATCGTCTTGGTCTATTTATAACGGTAGTTGATATATTGAATCTCTTCTTGAAATTATTGATAAAAATTGTTCCAAAACAGTTAAGTGTTGAACTTCGGTAATTATATCTGAGATATTCTTCTATCTTCTGAAGTGAAAATGATTTTATCTCTCTTTCAAATTAATTAGATAACGTGGATTTCATCATGTGAGTCATAGGATAACGTCGGATATATATATATATATATATATATATATATATATATATATATATATATATATATATATATATATATATATATATATATATATATATATATATATATATATATATATATATATATATATATATTGTTATGTTTTTTATGTTATTATTTTTGATATAATATATTAAAAATTTTATTTGTACTTACTTAAATTTTTTAAAACTCTCTCTCTCTCAGGGTCTCGAGTAGGTTCAACAGACGAACAGGGTGAAAGTTGAGTGATTGTACATTTGATAGATAATACTTTCTTTGATTCAATTGAAATTTATTCTGTTGAGCGCCAGGTGACCTTATGTCAACCAAAATTAATTAGTCAATAAAACACCAATTGTAAAGAGAGAAATAACAAATGAATTTATTTTATTCTTGCCAAAATTTGTTCACTAGATCAAAAACTCCCTGTATACTATTTTATGACATTGGTTTGACAAAATTGTTATTTAGGTTACTTAAATTTAATTAAAACTATTGGTCATTTATATTGTCTATTGCAATTTTTGTATAGAGATCTCAATATTGAATAAAAGTCAGAATTTCTTTATTTTTGTGAAGACGAAACGAAAACGTAGTAAAAGCTTTTACCTTACCAAAGATTCCGTTGCGTTCGGTGTCACGTACCGGTTCAGACGCACCTTTACACTTGACAGATCTTTAACTGCAGTTGCCACTCTTGAAACTCGACGACTTCACCCCAGACCGCTGGCTTGAGATGTGTTGTTTACTTTCGACCTCGATATTTGGAATTTCCACACTTAATTCTTTCTTCTGTACCATCCGTTTACTCATGAAGCACTATTTTCAATACAGGTAAGTACCTGACATTTATTTTCGTTGCACAGTTGAAATTTGTTTACAAAGCCTTCTTACAATTTTGTTATTTACAGCTTTAACACGTTCAATTTATTTGAAATATAAACTTATTTTCACATATCCATGAATATTGTTGAGTCATTAAAATTTCGTTTTATGTTTATCAATTTTATGCAAACTTAGTAATTATTTTCTCATTTTCTACCTTTTTTAAAAAGTTAGGTTATGTGTTCACGTTCTAAAAACGCGTATAGATTCTTTAAATGCTTGTTAATGACTGAATTGCGAATTACGACTTTTAATTGGCCGTAATCGTTGATTTTTGAAGTTTACTACCCACTTGATTTTAATTGACATTTATTATTTTTTTGAATTTGAATTTATTTTTCTTATTTAATAAATTGGATGACTTTTGCTAATTGGGTTTTATTCTGCATGTTTCATAGATCATTTCGGTATACAATACCTAGGGTTTTACAACCTATTTAATATGTTTCTCGGTTATGTGAAATTAGGTTAAATTTTGTACAATTCTCTCTTACAAGCTAATTTACATATTATTTTCATATACATGTCGAATCTACATACTCTAATGAACATTTTGGCATATATTTTACTTAAACTACACTTAATTTTACTTTGCTAACACAACATGTTTTTTCAGGCTGTCGCAGGCACTACATTTTGGCCCCATTCTATGTGAGCTTCAACCTGTGTTCAAAACTACTACACTAAAAGGTTGTCCCTTATGAATGTCCACAAGAACAACGTGAAATTTTGTTACTACAATACCAGTGAGAACTGAAATCTTTTAAAATCTAAGAAAACTAGTGTCACCCCAATGTTTTCACCTGAGTGAGTCCTTTTTCACAGTTTATTCTTAGAGTGCACACTACAAAAAGTAAGTTAACCTATTAATATTTAAAGTACACCACTTTTAGTTAGATTACGATTGTTGTTTTTATCACTTTTTCTAAAAGTTTGATTTTGGGCGAAACTTCTCGCTCTGAATTTTTATTATTTTATGTCCTGTTTATGGGATATATTTTCCCTAAATAAATCTTATCTAAAGTGTTACAATATAATATTTACATAGTTCATTTAGTGTTTTATTTAATTTAATTAATTTTCATGAATAATTTTATTACATAATTTATGTTTTTCGAGAGTGATTATGTCTCTATATGTGTTCTTGGCACAATATTGTAAAATTTTATTATGAGAAACAGCTTTTAGCAATTTCTGAGATTATTTTGCACTTCTCAAGATTCGTGCTTACTGAAAGTATCATCAATGCCCCATATTAAACAACAATTTCTTAATAATAACATTTTATTCTAACATTTGATTCAAACATACATGTGTGTCTACTTTGTGTTTCAAATATCTCATTTATCTGTACGCAATTGCTGTATTTATTAGTTCACCATGTTATATTTCGCAACAATATATATTGATCACTTCTGGTATATATTTATCACGTTGGACATAAAATTTTCACTTCTGGCATATATTTATGACATTGGACATAAAATTTTCACTTCTGGCATATATTTATCACATTGGTCATAAAATTATCACGTCGAGGTCACCAAATTTATAGCGTTGTCGCTATAAATAAAATTAAAATTGTAGTAAATATACGTATATTTGTTTTTGTTGATACATGTTCATATTTTATGTGATTTATATATTTTTTTTGTATATATGTTATTATATATTTTATCGAATGTTTTTCTTTTTTCCTTTGCGACTCCATGGAAACTTCTCCATTTTGGATCGAGTTTTCCTTTTTGTTTCTTAGCGACTCCATGGAAACTTCTCGATTTTGGAACTTCTCGATTTCCAGTGAGTGAGTCGCTATAGTCGCTATATACTACTCACGTTTAATATTATAATAAACATTGCTACGAAGAAATGTGCAAATATTCGTATTGTAACTATAAAAATGTTGACAGAAATACCGATGACATATTCAAATATCACATCGTGAGTGTCAAATTCTCAAAACCGCCGTCGCTCTAGTCGTCGCTCTAGTCGTCGCGCTAGTCACAGCGGACTGCCCTCCTAACACATAATGATTCATAATGAAACGGTTGCTAGGCAAATTGCTAGGCAACAAATGCAGTATGTATAACGTGTCAGGTCCGCTATTCAATATGATATTCTCTGCAAATTGTAGATGTTGTCGTAGAAAAAAATATATATTTCGGAATAATTTCATATGTAGTGATAATTTTAACTTACATGTTATTATTGTTCTAAAAGGTATCACCTTAAGTTTCTATATGGTCCGGATACTTGCTGTTACCCCAAGAGGTGAAAATCACTATAAATCCAAATATTCAATATTTAATATTAGAAAAAATATTGCTAATTTATCTTTGAAACGCAGGACAGTTATTATTGTGTTATTATGAAACTGAAGTCAAAATTAAAAAATTCAAAATGGCGGCTCTAATATGGCGAAAGGAATTTTTTTCTAAAATAAATGTTTTAAGAGGACAAAAAATGAGTATTAAAGTGATATTAACGAAAAACAGCATTTTAAAAAAATAATCAGTGAGCAATTAAAATAACAAAATGGCAACATACACAACATACATTATATTGGCCATAACTTCCCTACTTCCTGTGATACAGAAACAAACAAAAAATCATTTTAAAGATTGATTAATTAATTTGTTCCTTAGAGTTTTTGATAGAAGCGTCACGATTTCTAAGATATTCAACATTTAAACTAAATACTTCATACTAAAAACGGATCTCGAAAACTCTCAATCCTTCACAAATATATGAAAAAAGCAAATTCATTCTCAGTTTTAAAGCTTCATTTTTGATATCCACCATTTTTTCGCTAAAAAAAAATGTTTATTGAATATTTGTAAAGAAACAATAATGTTACGTTTTTTCTAACACGAGGGGTATTAGATAAAACGTACTAATACCCCTTAACAGTTTGAAATGCATTTTTTTTTAAAGCGGACGAAAAAATTTGAGCACCTAGGTCATACTATACATTAACGAAAAACAGTATATGGGAATATAATTTTTTAATTACTGACTAGTTACAATAACAAAATGTCGACGTTTTTACTAAGAAAATGTGAAAAAATACATTGTATCTGTCACAACTTTTTTGTTTTTTAAGCTAGAGAAATAACCAAAAAATCATTTAAAAGCCTAATTAATAGATTTTTATTTTGATTGATTTTAACGTAAGTGCCACAGTTATTAAGATATTTAACATTTAAACTAAATACTTCGTCTTATAGACGTTCGGACGCCACATTTTTACTTCCAGATCTCCAAGCACTCTAGAGCAATTGGAATAAAACGAAATTCATCCTCAATTTAGTAATTTTCTTATTTATCTCTAGCATTTTTTCGCTTAATGTAATACCTTTCGAGATATTTGACGAAAATCTATGAAATACTTACCTCTTTTTCAAGCTAAAATCAGAATTTTCGTTATAACTTAGAGACTGTCAATTTATATGAAAAGTTGCATAGAACCTTTTCTTCTTAAAATTTTATTCTCTTTCAGTTACAATGTTTTTGTTTTTTTAGTTGCCATCCCCAGAAAAGAGGTGGCATCCTTGCTATAAGTTAGCAAGCCCCCGTATAATATAGAAACTCTTCTTTAATGTATTTACTATTAAGTTGCCAAAAATTAAAGAAATCTAATTAATTAATACATTATTCGGAAGTTCAAACTCTAGTTACTGTACTATAAGCAATGTAACTAGAGAGCAGAAGAGAGCATTAGTAGAATTCATAGAAATATATCCATAGAGGCAGCACGGTAGCTCAGAAGGTTAAGCATATTAACAAAATTTTAGAATTTTATGCAGTCTGGAAAATAAAAATCAACCCCGACAAGACACAGACAATAACTTTTCATAGAAAATTTAAAAACACAAAAACTTTTAATAACATAAAAATTCACGGTCAGGACATCACCGAGAAGAATATAATTAAGTATCTGGGTGTCTCTCTGGACAAGAGACTTTGTTTTGGCTCCCATATAACGGCGGCGATTAACAGGACTTATGCGGCTCTCAGTCGGTTGTACCCATTGGTCAACACACGGAGCAAATTAACGCTTGAAAATAAGATCACCTTGTGTTAGGCTATCTTTAGGCTTATATTAACATACGGCTGCGTGGTCTGGAACGCAGCCTCAAACACAACTAAAACGTATCCAGACCACGTAGAACAAGTTGCTTCGTCTGCTGACCACTGATGAGCAGCATAGAATATGTGGCCTACCACGCATGACGGATTACGTCAGAGAGATGGCCCAAAAATTTTTCTCGGTGAAAATTTCCACCTCTGTCCTGACCAGTGGTATCGCAGAAGTCAGACACTTCGACAATACGCAACATACACACGGATTTATTCACCAAAAGCTAGATATTTACCATACCAGAAGACAATAACAATTATAATAACACAAAACATCCCTTACGCAACGAAACAGAACACTTAACCCACCATGATCCTCCCCTCGAACTCCCCCCCTCTGAGGAATCCAATGGGAAATAAAAGCTACAACCAAATTTAATTTCACATAGATCTTTTACCCGTCGAAACTATTATTTTTTACGTACTTGACGAAAAGTGTTGTAAAGTAAGTTTTTTTCATTTTATTTTCCTGCATGTTTTAAATATAATCCTCAATCTCTTCCGCCAGCATCCTTTTCATTTTAAAATATTCTAAAATCAGGTATAAGACAAACAAAATTTGCATAATCGTCCATCACGGAGTGCAACAATCTGATCAATTCCTGCGGCTTTCTGAATTTACCTTGCCTAACAGCGGCAGGTCGAAACGCTTCACGTTCTCGCGACGTTTGTGACGTTTTGACTAACACGAGTATTAACTGATATAAATAAAATAAATTCTTATATCATAAGCTCTTGACATGTGAAAATACAAATGTTTAATAAAATCACTCTAATGCTAATGCTAATGCTAATGCTAATGATAATGCGTATTGAGTGACGAATATGTTGATTGATTGCCTGGGTTCGAGCCCCAGCCCCGGTACTGACAATAATAATAGTAAAAACTTTATTGTCCATAAGATCATACAATGATTATTTTTTAATTATCTAAATGCATAAGAATGTTATGTAAAAATTTGTTAAAATAAATTTAATGGGATTTGGGATAATAAGATAACAGGATCTTTGTAATCATAAAACTCCTTTAAACTGTAGAAACAATTTTTACAGAGAAGAGAATATAATACCTTTTTATTATAACCGTTAATATTATCTATCTCTTTTATGTTTCTAGGAAGATGGTTATATATATAAATCACTGCAGGAATGAAATGCGCTTTTTTGAAAGTCGCTAATTTTGTTTTTTAAAAGTGTATATCATTTGAAGAAAGTACGCTCCCCTGAGGAACCCTGAGGTGTTTGTTATTTGTCCGTCTAGTTTGACAGCCATTTTCCTATTACATAAAAAAGAGTCAATCAGTGCATTTAGAGGTTCTCGAACCCCTAATGCATCCATCTTTTTTTAAAAGCTTTTATTTAACTTGCAATGTTTGTTTATGTGTTTGTATGTGTGTTTGTTAGTTTAGGTCAAATCTTGCAAGCTGAATTTCGACTAGTTCTAATTAAGCTAGAGCTTTGAAATTTGGCACGCGTGTATAAGTCCGGTGACAATGCAACATAGTATAGCCATTATCGGTCTAAATCCAATATGGCGGACGTCCCAAGATGGCGGATCGGCTTTTTAGTCACAACCCCCTTGATATGGGTATCAAATGAAAGGGTTTGACGAGTAAAATACGATAAACAATGTGACATCATTCTAAATCCAATATGGCGGACGTCCCAAGATGGCGTATCGGCTTTTTATTCACAACCCCCTTGATATGGGTATCAAAGGAAAGGGTTTGACGAGTAAAATACGATAAAGTGTGAGACGTCATTCTAAATTAAATATGGCGGACGTGGGAGAGGTGGGAAGAAGTGGGGAAGATATAGGGAAGGGGAGAGGTGGGGAGAGGTGGGGAAGGGGTGGGAAGAGATGGGGAAGGGGTGGAAAAAGGTGGAAAAGGGGCGGGGAGAGGTGGGAATGGGTGGAAAGAGGTGGGAAGTGGTGGGAATAGGGTGGGATGAGGTGAGGAAGGGGTGGGAAGAGGTGGGGAAGGGTTGGGACGAGGTGGGAATAGGGTGGGATGAGGTGGAGAAGAGGTGAGAAGAGGTGGGAAGGGGTGGGAATAGAATGGAAAGAGGTGGGGAGAGATGGGAAAGGGTGGGAAGAGGTGGGAAAGGGATGGGAGGAAGTGGGAAGTAGTGTAAGAGTGTGAGTGTGAGAAGACGGGAGAGGGAAGGGGTGAATGGTGGTGGCAAATGAGAATGTTTTGTCTGCCTGTTTGTAAAATAAGTAGACTAAAAAGTAAAAAATAAAATTATAAAAAAAAATATTTTTAAGAAAAAGCTTTTATTTGAAAAAACTACTAAAAAGTAAAAATAATTTTTTAAAAATGTATACACCTGGAAACCAAAAGCTTTGGGGCGGTCAATTGAGCAAAGTAACTATACAATAGCGCTATATGACCGCCCCCAAAGCTTTTGGTTTCCAGTTGTATAAATTTCAAAAAAAAAATTTTTTACTTTTCAGTAGTTTTTTCAAATAAAAGCTTTTTCTTAGAAATATTTTTTTTTTAATTTTATTTTCAAGAAACTTCTGTTCACGCAACCAAACGATCTCGTTAGGCCGAAAAAGACTGTTAGAATTCGTTTATTGTTATCAAGTGCTTCGCAAATGCAATTTGTTATTTCAAAGTTTCGGAATTCGTAGAATGGCGTGATCTAAAACCATGCTGATGTATAGATAATAATAATAATAATAATAATAATAATAATAACAACGTTTATTCAAAAATCAGTCATTTACAAAATTGTAGATAATTAAATTAATGCACCTAGGCTCACGGGGAGCTTGTTTCGTGCAGATTTATTTATAATTTTACAAATAAAAAACTAAATCCTGTTAGTTGCAGCTAGCATATATTTACTATAATAATATCAAGATGAATGTGTATATTATTTAGCATTGTAAACAAAATCGGCATAATACCCAAATTGATTTGCAGAATTCACGAAGTACATATCTCGGCCATTTATCTTATCATTTAAAAAGGTCAATATTTTCATGCACATATCTTTTGTCATTTTTTATTTTTTCTTATTTCTGATATCTTTTATTTCTTTTGGTAAGACATTATATAACTTTATACCATTATAATCAATGAATTTAAGGAAAGCTGTTTTATTCGGTTTTGGCCTAGTATAATTCTTATTTATTTTTGACCGCGTAGAGTAATCATGTACTATTTTATTGTTATTTTTTTTTGTTTCTTTGAATAAAATTTATACATGATATTATGTATAGACTATTAATTGAAATCAAATAAACCGGTTTCTACAAATAATGCTTCTGTTAATTATATACTTTTGTATAATTTTCAAATCATATGTCCCACTCCTTAATTTAAAATAGACTCAATTAGAGCTTTATAAATGTTAATTAATAATTTAGTACCCATACACTGTCTTAATTGAAGAAATGTATATATTAGTCGTCTCATCTTATTTACTAATAACTGTGTATGCTTTTCCCAACTTAAAAACTGGTCAATGACTATCTCCAAATATTTAATACTGTCTGTAGTGTCTATATAACTAAGGCAACCATTGCGGTTTATTTTATCCCTACATTGATGAAGTCGTAATTTTTGTATATTCGATTTACCTGAAATATTTAATGAAAAAGTAACACATTTTGTTTCAGTTTTATTTAAAGTTAACTTGTTTTGGTTAAGCCATTTTGTTACTTTATACAGACCCATTTCCGCTTTATTTTTCACTCCCTCCCAACAGGTGTCAGAGAATACCAATGTCGTATCGTCGGCATATGAGACAATTTGCCCAGGAATATCCAAACCCAACAGATCATTAATATATAGTTGGAAAAGAATTGGTCCTAAGACTGTTCCTTGTGGAATTCCAAATTTTATTATCCTTTCCTCGCTATATTTTGAATTTATAGATACTACTTGTACTCTGTTAAATAAATAATTCCTGAACAAATCACCACAGATGCCTCAGATTCCGTATGAATTTAGCTTTTTTAATAGTTTGGAATGTGAAACTGTATCAAAGGCTTTCGCCAAATCTAAGAAAATAGCTAATGGTTTTTGATCTTCATTTATTCCCTGATACAATTTATTTGTTAAGGCTAGGATTTTGCAGAGTGAGAGGGAAATATGCGTTTATTTTCGATTTATTGTAAATAGTTAAAAAATTACACATAGCATAATCTCAAAAATTGTTTTCGATACTTGCTATTGATCTAACGAATACAACTATATATATTTCTTATTATAAATTTCTGTTATATTTAATTATCGTAGTTTGTCAATGAAAATAGTGCCTAATTTCATTACAAAAGTATGGCATTTGCCTATATACAAAATTAATGATAAAAACCGCTGCCCAAGGAATCACTACTTCCACATCCAGATTTTTTATTTAAGTCACTCAGAACGAAAAAATTTTGCATGTTGAAATAATTGTTTATGGAACTTTAATAATATAATATTTAAAATCCTCTACCCCAAAAACCCATAAAAGGTGGAGGTGGAGGTGGAGGTGGAGGTGGAGGTGGAGGTGGAGGTGGAGATGGAGATAAAATATTTTTGCTTCTGATAAATTTATAGATTCTATTGTGTATAATTTTTTCAAACTGTTTTGAAAAACAAGACAAAATGGAGATTGGTGTGTAGTTTTCGACGAATTCCTTTCCAGTGGGTATGCATGTCTGCCCTTCGGGCAGCCTTGGCTTTGAATTTGGGCTTTGTCTAATATATGTGGTGTGTTTTTGTTTACGTTTACGTTTACGCTTACGTTTATGTCCTTTGACAAAGATCTTTGATAAAAGATATTTTATGAGAAATGGGATGGGGTAGTAGACCAAATTTTATAAAATATAGATCATATTTTATAAAATATTACGCATTTCTCATAAAAAATATTTTCTATAAAAATATTTTTTATGAGAAATGGTAATATTTTGATATTTTGTAACATTTGGTCCATTACACTATCACATTTCCCATAAAATATCATTTATAAAAGATCTTTATAGGCCTACCAAAATTATTAGCAAGAAGTTGTCTAAAATCTGTTGCATTATTTTCGATTTATTTTCACTTTTGTGTCATTTATATACTGAAAATTATACTTTTATAACACATTATTTTCTAGTAAAATCTTTTATATTATTTTTTTGAAATGCAACTTATTAAAGGCCATACTTAGACAAAAGCTATTTAAAAAAATCCTACCCTTGAAATAATGATATTATTAACAAAAAAATATTAAAAAGACGATTTACTGATTTCATCCTCAGAATATTCCTAACAAATAATGGAATATCTAGTAGTACTTTTCTATCAAGAATATTAAATATTTTCGTGTGCGCGTCTTGACACTAATGAATATTAAATTTTGAATTATTTACTTCATATAAACAATAACATTGGTACGTGGTATCATGTATAAAATTGTACTTACTATTCATGACCCATTTTATTTCGCAGTACCAATTCTTAAATTAATATAAAGTGTGACATAACAACAGCAATCACGAACTACAATACAAATGTACCGCTTTAACTACCTTTAGATAGTTTCGTATGGAAATAACTTAGGAATAGTCAGAATTCACAATTGTATCCCGCAAATCACAATTGTTATGTCGGAATTCACAGATAAAGTAATCTCCACAAATACCAAAATGCTCGAGGATACACTCGAATACACGCGTTTCGACAACCATGTTTGCATCATCTGCAGGTGATTAAAACTAAAGTACAGTTAACAACATATTATGTATTTTACGGTGACCCATCTCTAATAGTATAGACTGGTGGAAACAGTTCATCATGAAGCAGTAGTCCAGCGGATTCCAATGAAAACGAAGATAAAAGATTCGAAGTCCAAGAAAAGTTGAGCTTGGTCCATCAAAATCAAAACAGAGAAGATTGTATGGAACATGTAACATCATTATTACTTATCACTATTTAAACGCTCTATGAAAGTGAAGTAAAAAAATATTTTGAGGTTTTTAGTTCTTGTACACACACTAAATCGCAATTTTTTTTCACCCCCTTTAATAATGGAGTGGGGGTGGTAATGGGGGTGCCTAAAAATTTTGAGACCTTATAGCTTCTCTTGTTTATACTAAGTACCAGTTTGATGGACTCTTACCTGCTTGATTTATCTATTTGCCCCTATTGACCCCAATTTATCCCCCAACCCTTCAAGATGAAAACATAATCTAGTTCCAGATCACGTTAAAATACATATGTGTAAAAAATTTCAAGCCAATATCTTAAACGGTTCCAGAGTAATCGTGCGCACCAAAAAAAAGTTACAGACAGACAGACCGACAGACAGACAGATATTTTTTTTGCTGAAACTTAAAATCTCGACATTTCATGACATTCTAAGCCCATTTGAACAATAAAAATTCTCAAACATTTTTTTGTCGTTACTATACTTCCGCTGGATGTGGAAGTAATTAATGCCAAGGTTCAATGCAAGCCGCTAACCAATAAAGAGCACTGCTTGAGATAAGGCCTTTCTCACTAAGCTTTCAAAAGCTTCCAGCTGTCTATTCACAGCCACACAAAATAAAAAAGTTCAGACCCAGACCTACAAATCTCTATGTATTTTGACCTCCTAAATTCAATGCCGCCATCAGAATTTAATTTTATCGTGTCATTTTTTGTAAATCGCGTGGTTTTTCGCATTTTATCTGTGGTGGTACTGAAAGATATCGAAAAATTTTATTAAGAAAAAGTGCTTAGAATCCATTTTTGAAAACCTGAGAAAAAAAAATAAAAATAAAAAGATATCTAATGGTACGGGTAAAAATTTGTGTTTTTATTTCTTCTCAGATCTGGTTCAAAATTGATTTGTGGGTTATCGTTGGATTCTAAGCACTTTTTTTTTTTCTATAAAATTTTTCTATATCTTGTCGATTTGACTCATTTTGTACCACCATAGATAAAATGCTAAAAACACGTGATTTACTAAAAAATTGCACGATAAAATTAAATTCTGATGGCGGCATCGAATTCAGGAGGTCAAAATACATAAAGACTGGTAGGTCCAGTTTCTGGGTCTGAACTTTTTCTTATTTTGTGTGGGTGTGATTATTTATCACATTCCTAAAAAAACAAAAACAAGATTTCTGATAGGATAGCGTTGAGTAATACATGTCTTATTCACGTGAAAACATACATATTTGAAATCTTTTTGTTTTCTTCAGTTTTAATCTTGAATCCATCTGATCTCTTTAATATAATGTCACCTTGTAATACGAAATGTTCTTCCTTGACTGACGATTTAATTTGGTATTTACGTAACACGCTTGCCAAGGGAACTTTCAGTTTCTAGCCTATTTTCTTCCTATAAAGAAAGTTAAATATCGCACAGTTCATACTAGTCATATTTTACTATGAACCCCAAGCGAATATTAAAATAAAAATTGGTGAATATAACAGGCCACAATTCATTAAAAAATGTACCTACATAAGTAGATACAGAAATACAAAATAAATATTAAAATTTATGCGGGTCACAAAAACAAATAATAAACATACATAATTATTTAGACGAACTGTGAAATTTGATAACGTTTTTTCGAATATGTTGAAGTTCCACAAAAAATAATACCTTTACCATATATCAGTTCTCTAATCTCAATAATTGCTGACATAAGCTATTTGAAGAATTTCTACCACTAGCAAAATTTGTAATGACGGACTAACTTAACTCAAATTTTGTTCGTTTTACTCAAGCTAGGTAAAAGTGGAAACCTGATGCAGTCGAAGAGAAATCTCAAATTTATTTCTTGACAGCAGCATTGCTAATATTCGCCAATTTTAGTAGTATTGAGTAACATTCCAAATAATATTCGGTTTTGGAATTTCGTATCATTATATTATTACCCCGGATTCATCAACTCTAAACATACAGGTGATAATTATTTGATACGTAGAAGAAGAAATATTGGCAGATAACACAGCACACAAAATAAAAAAGTGGTCTTTTCTGGTACTCCACTGGATAGCCCATATGTATTTCGATGTGCTGAATACGAATGGGTGTCCATTTAGCTCCATTGGCCACCATTTTTTTGTAAATCGCGGAAATAATCTAAGAAAAAAAACTCATAATTTAGGTTATTTTCGCGATTTACTAAAAATTGGTGGGTAACGGAGCTAAACGGATACCTGATTCCTATTCAGCATATCGAAATACATGGGGGTTGCCCAATGGAGTTCCAGAAACAAACCTTTGTGTGTGTGTGTGTGATGGTGTGCGTAGGTCTTGCAATAATTGTGTGGACACACACCACTCTATAACCATACTTATGTGGCCTTCGCTAACTCACATGGCCACACAATTTAAAACCTATTTTTACAACATCTATGTGGCCTCCCCACCCTATATCTGTCGGTTTCTGAAAATGGCCACACAAGTATAGTAAAAATTTGGTGTGTATAATCTCGGAAATTTCACCAAATTGTGTGGCCTTGTACAGTGCTGCCCCCAGCGGAAATATATATTATACTGCTATTATTTCCATTTCTTCGTGCGTATTCAAGATGTGTGTTAAATATGTCTTTTATGTGGCCCTGACAGTTTTATTGAATTGGTGGGTAAGTATTTAGTAGGTCGTACTACTATTAATAGAACATTATTATAAATGAAATAAAATCATGTTTTATTTGTATAAACGGACCTTTTTTAATCATATATTATTGATATTATTTATTTATTCTTTTATTTACTGCATTTCATATGGTTAAGCTTTTTTCTTTTTTTTATAATAATTTGAAGAAATTAAAAGGAATATATCAATATTTTGAATACACAGTATGTTCATGATTTGTGTAACGGAGAGGGAAAATTATCATATTACGTTTTAGAAATGAATTTTATTAGAGGGAGACCAACTAGAGGAATAGAAATTTGCCTATAGAGAAAATAGTATTCACATAATAAAAAGAAAACTTTAAACTACATGATTCCAAAAAGATAAGAAATGTTACATAAACTTAACTTCCTTTGTAGATAAGTCAAATACCAAGTTTTGTAAAGATGATCAAAATTTTTAAAAAGTCGAAATTTTTACTTAAATATATTTTAAAACAATGAAAGGTCTTGGCCAAAAAATGAAAGGATTCGGGAGAATACGATACTGGAAAGTTGCTTTTCAGAACGTATATCTTAGAGAATCGAGCTCTCTAAACCCACATCCCGAAAGCATCAGTACGCCGAATGTCTACATCCATAACGGTCCATATCTCAGAGGCGTGAAAAAAGATGGAGAAAATTGGGGCGTTAGGTAATCTGATCTTAGTACTTTTCATGATATTTCTGTTATACCAAATTTTGCTCAACTGACACGTTACCGATTTGTCCATCTGTATTCCTCGCCGAATCTCATACTCGCAGTTGCCAGTATTGTCGACAAGAGCTCCAAAGTATATCATCTTATTTATTACCACAGAGTAATACGTAAAATGTCTGTAGTTATCATTTGCTTAGTCTAGAATCATAATTTTCGTTCTGTTGTAATTTACCTACACTTAAACCATAATCAGAGCTTATGTTTAAGCCTGGTCAGCAGGTGTATGAGCTAATCCTTGCTTGCTGCAACTAAATTGTGTCATCTACAGTTCTCAAGCTAGAAATCTTGGTTCCGCCTAGAGCCACACCACTCTGTTACCCTAACATCCGTCGCATCACATGTTCACTATAGAGGATTGTGACGGAACGCAGCCCTGGGTGACGCCTTCGCCAACTTTACATTTGTTTTTTTTCCATACATATTATGAACTAAATATACATATAATTCTCTGTACGAGGTATTAAATTGAAGAACAAACAAATTTCTAAACGAAACATTTCAGCCATTAAATAATGTGTTTCATTTTTAGTGAGCTATATGCCAGAGAAATCAAATTTGAAATATAGGACCAACCTAGATTTCGAAAATTAAAGTCTTTCAATTCCGTCAGTCTGTCCGTCGCGTGTTCGTCTGCTTGTTCGCGATGTAACTAAAAGACTATTTGATTGAGAAAATTAGTATTTCGCGGATAGTTGACACCATTGCCAAAAAAGAAGCCGAGCTTTACTTTTAATGAACAAAATTCAAAGTAAACGCCCTAAAAAAGTAATTAATGGAAAAAATGTTGCACAGGACATTACATGGCATGTAGTTAATACAATTGCCTAGGCACAAACCTGCTACAGTTTTAATGAAAATTATGATGATTACCCAAAAGGGAAAATTAATTGATAAATAAAAGTTGCTAAACAAGGAAGGAAGATTTGTGTAAATACTTTTAAAGAATTAATTAGACAATATTAGAAAATTTACCCGCTCTCGATTGATTTTGCTCTACCCTCTTGAGCTATAAGAACCAAAACAAGCCCTTACGATACGTCCTACCAATTTTTTTCTACTGGGTTTTATTACTCTCCATCTTAAGTAAAATATGTTGAAAAATTAATAATAATTATTATTATTAATATGAAAAAACATGTACCTGAAATAAATCATCAGAACTTTTTTTTGTAATGAATTACAGGGTGTGTATTATACACAATACACACAAAATTGTGGGGCTTGGCCACACAATTATATTTTTGCAAAAAGTAACATTAATTTTGAGTGTAAGAAAATTTTTAGAAAGCCCTTGAAATGGTGAGTATTAATTACGCAATAACTTGAATTTTTTGGCGAAATGTTCAGTGTCCACACAATTATTGCCGCACCTGTATGTGTGTGTGTGCGCGCGCGTGTGTGTGTGTGTGTGTGTGTGTAATATATGAATATCAGCGGATCCTCCGCCACTTTCTAGATAATCGCGTATCCAAATATATTACACAGACACAAAAAAAGTGAAAAGTGATCTGTTTCTGGGACTCCATTGAGTAATCCCCATGTACTTCGACATGCTGAATACGAATTAGGTATCCGTTTAGCTCCGTTATCCACCAATTTTTATTAAAGGGCATAGCAGGATAAGCATGTGTTAGGTGCCCCCGCACCAATCGGGTCGAAATTTTTAGCACAAGTTGACAGTAGTGTTAGATGAAATTTCCCAAAATATTGTTTTTGGAAAACCATTTTTACGAGAGTTATGGGGGTAAAAAGAAAAATGGAAAAAAAATTTTTTCTCGAGAACGGATAAACCGATTTTCATGAAAAAAATATATGTTATGGCTTTTGAGAGCACAAACGTAGAGAAAAATTATTGGGTCTATTTGTCGAAAAAAAGTGGTGAAAAAATGTTTTCAAAATAAAAAAGACATTTTTTTAGGGGATGTTCTAGAGGCACACCAACCATTTTCTTTCAAATAGATGTTTGTATACCCCTTTAAAACATATCCAATTTTTAAAGCGATCGGAAGGGTACAACATGTTCAAAACTGATAATCATTGGCATACTGCGCGGGGCGCGTAGTCTATGTAATGAAGCATTATAAGACGACTTTTTTGTAAATATTTCGTTACCCCCCCCCCCCCCCCCCTCGTTTTCGAGGGTGCTGAACACGATGAAAGTAGTGGGGGAAGTTTTTGACCGCCTCAGCCCCCTGCAACTTTTTTGAAAAATTTTTTCAAAATAATAAAAATTATGGGATGTTTTCGAAGAATGAAGACTAAGAGAAGTCTCATCAATATAAAGTAACCTGATTCGTGGGAGGCAAGAGGACTCACGCAAAAAAGTCAACCCGAATTGTGAGAGGCAAGGGGACTCATAATAAACAAGCGCCCCGAGTAGTGAGAGGCAAGGAGACTCACGATAAATAAACATCCTGACTCGTGAGAGGCAAGGGGACTCTACAGGCACCCTCACTAGTGAAAGCCACTGTAACCTCCTCGTAGTAGACTTTGAAAACTAGTTCTTTCGTAGGCTGACTACAGACGTCATCATTGCAAAATCTTCAGATTTACAAACTAGATTTTGTTTGATCCCACAGTTGACGTCAGAGAATTTTTGCACCACACTTCTTGAAGTTTGATACTAATTTAAACGGTAGGGTTGTAACGGCCTCCAGTGACCGTGGTAGTAAGATGTAGTAATGGACCGCTAGTCTATGTAATGAAGGCGAAGTAGTGTAAATATTTCTTGGAAAGACGAGATTACCTTCTTCCTTCCGTTTTCGAGTGTGCTGAACACGATGCAAGCGGTGGGAGAAGTTTTTGACCACCGCAACCTCTTAAAACGGTCACCCTTCTTATGGATCCCTTTATGTTTTCATACATCAACGGGTCTGGGGAGTGATTTATCAACGGGTTATACTTGAAATAATATGGAAAATGGTTATAGAGTAAGTTGAGTTGAGACAGCAGCCCTTCCGAGGAGTGGAAAATCGTTTTTTAACAAATGATTCGTTTCAAACGCATATTCCCCGTTTTTGGGGTCGCTGATCATGGAAAAAATATTCATTTTTAGCTCCAACCCCTCCTCATCTCTCAAACGGTGAGTGAGTGATTACTGCCCGTTTGAGGGGGTTGGAGCTAAAAATGAATATTTTTCTCGTGATGAGCGACCCCGAAAATGGGGGATACGCGTTTGAACTGAATCATTTGAAAAAAAATAATTCGGGAGAGTTTAATCAACCCCATGCAGTGGAGTCCATGTCTGGAGTCCACTTACTCTATAACCCCCTTTCATTTCTAGTCGATAAATCGCTCCCCAGACCCATTTATATATGAAAACAGATGGCCGTTTCAGGGGGTTGCGGCGGTCAAAAACCTCTCCCACCACTTGCATCATGTTCAGCACCCTCGAAAACGAGGGGGGAAGGTAATCTCGTCTTTGCACGAAATATTTACAAAAAAGTCATCTTATAATGTTTCATTACATAGACTACGCGCCGCCCACAGTATGCCACCGATTATCAATTTTGAATATGTTGTACCCTTCCGATCGCTTTGAAAATTGGATATGTTTTAAAGGGGCATATAAGTATTTATTTGAAAGAAAATGGTGGGTGTGCCTCTAGAACATCCCCTAAATTTTTTTTTTTAATTCTGAAAAAATTTTTTCACCACTTTTTTTCGACAAATGGACTCAATAATTTTTTCGTACGTTTGTGCCATCAAAATCCATAACATATATTTTTTTCATGAAAATCGGTTTATCCGTTCTCGAGAATTTTTTTTTTCCATTTTTCTTTTTACCCCCATAACTCCCGTAAAAATAGTTTTCCAAAAATAATATTTTGGGAAATTTCATCTAACACTACTATCAACTTGTGCTAAAAATTTCGACCCGATTGGTGCGGGGGCACCTAACACATGCTTATCCTGCTATGCCCTTTTGAAAATAACATAAATTGTGAGTTTTTTTTTTATTATTTTCGCAATTTACAAAAAAATGGTGGCCAATGGAGCTAAACGCATGGTTCGTGTTTAGCACGGGTTATCCAATGCAGTACCAGAAAAAGACCACTTTTTTTATTTTGTGTGCCTGTGTGATACTTGAAATAATAATAGTAGGTAAAGAAAACTGTTATTGTAATGAAACAATTAAAGCCAATGCAAATCGATAAATATGTAGACGACTTGGTAACGTATTAGTGATATCAACATCAATGTCAAAACTGTGAATTTAGGAGGTTATGTTCCACTGCTGTACAATATACTTTCTCATGTTAGAGCAATATATTGGTCGCGTTCATCCAGTGGAAGATTAGGGTCAACTAAGGGAAGTCAGAGGCCACGGTTTTTCCCAGAACTTCACAAAAAAATAAAATCATCACAGCAATAGATTAGGGTCCACTAAGGGAAGTCGGAAACTATGTTTTTTCCCAGAATTTCACAAAAAATAAAATCATCACCGCAATATAGATCAAGGGGGTCAAAATCAGAACAAAATAATCTGTGAAGTGTCTTGGAGTTCACTCGACTGACCTACAATAATCTCATAAATGAGACAATAAGCGAAGTCTATTCTATAAATAATAATAATAATAATAAAAACATTTATTTACCATAATATAATATAGTTTACAATACCATTTTATAAAATAATACACATAAATAAATGAAAAGAAATCTACAAAAACCATAGGTTGCGCGTAGATGTGCTTTTGTTTATTCAATGCTTCGTAGTTGATTTACATTTCTAAGAAAAACTAACTATAAGGTCAATACAATAGTATTTTTGAGTAAATTAAAATAAATTTTAGTAACCTAAGGGAGAAAGAAGTTTAATAATTTCTTGGATCTATGAGGTTGTGAATATTAATTCTTTCTATATTTAAAACATAATTTTTTATTTTCTTTTTAAATAATCCCAGAGATTTTATGTCATGAATTTGATTTTTTTGTTGTTCTGGCAAAAAATTAAAGACTCTGGAGTAAAGATAAGTATGGCTTCGTTGACCTATTGTTTTTTTCTGATTTTGTTGTTTTTATTTGATGATTCATTTTTTTCCTTGTCGAGTAAGAGTGGTCAATATATTGTAAGGCGGTTTTGTTTTTGTAAATATAGGTTACAATACTACAAAAATACAGTTGCCTAATGTCTAATATTTTAAATTCTATAAATAAGAGATCTGATGGGTAAGTATTTTCCTTATTATACATTATTTTCAAAAATTTTTTTTGCAATACATCTAACTTTTTTAGGTGAGTAGTGGAGATTCCTCCCCATCCTAATATTGCATATTGTAATCTTGATTCAACTAAGGCAAAGTATATAATTCTCATATGATACGTATCAAGTATTTTATTAAAATACTTAAAGTTGTATAAGATACTTCTTAACGTTCTGGAAACATTACCAACATGTATATTCCACCTTAGATCAATCGTACCACCTAAATATCTTATATGTTCTGCTGACTTTATCTCTATGGAGTTAGTTATATCATTTATTTTTATTTTTAATGACTGAAATTCAGGTAAGCTATTTTTATTACAGGTAAATGGTATGAATTTTGTCTTCTCGAAATTTATTGTTAAAATGTTATGATTAAACTAATCAATTATTATTTTCATGTCGTTTTCAACTATATTTTTTAGTTCAACCCAAGTTTGTTCCTTATAGTAAATTGCAGTGTCATCCGCAAAACTTATGATCATCCCGGATGTTCTTATGGTAAGTAAATTGTTTAAATATATTGAGAATAGCAGAGGTCCCAGCACTGTCCCTTGAGGTACGCCGTATTCTACCATTTTTTCTGAACTTATTTTTGTACGTATTTTTACATATTGTTTTCTTTCAGTTAAATAGCTTGTGATTAATTTGTGGGCATTCCCCCTTATCCCCATATCTTGCAAGACCTCCAACAGCTGTTTGTGACTAACAGTGTCAAAGGCCTTAGAAAGATCTAGGAATATACATAATGAGGGGTTTCCCTCGTCCATGCTTTTATAAATTTCAGACGTTAAGCAAGAAATTGCGTCTTGCGTTGATTTGCCCTCTCTGAATCCAAATTGCTTATCTGATATTAGTTTATATCTGTCTATAAATTTAGTTAATCGTACTTTTAAGATTTTTTCAAATATTTTCGTTAGGCTCGTAATCAAAGATACAGGTATGTAATTAGAAGGTTTATTTTTATCTCCTTTCTTGACTATTGGCTTTATTACGGCTGTTTTAAATTCAGAAGGGCAAATTCCTGTGTCAATTATTGTGTTTATGATGAATGTTAATGGCGACGCAATTTCTTCACAAATTTCTTGTAGCGTTTCTGCTTTTATTGCATCTATACCAGGTGCTTTATTTACCTTTAATGATTTGATTATACTTATTATTTCTTTTTTGTTAGTAGGTTCTAGAAAGATAGAGTACTGGGACACTCGTCTTTCTGTAGGAGTACTTTGCGGCTTGTGAATTTTTCGGCAAGGTCCTTACCAATCGTGGCATAGTAATTATTAAAAGTATTAGCAATTTTTAGATCATCTGTTGTTATATCATTCTCTTCGGTCAAAATTTGCTGTACCTCACTATCTTTAGTTACTACATTAATACTTTTTATTGTTTTCCACAAATGTTTTGCACTGTTTGTGTTTCTATTCACTTCTTGCTTATAATAATTTATTTTGGCCAATCTTATTAAGCGATTTACGTAATTTCGGTAAGTAATAAATTCTTCTTTGACTACTTCGTTTGTAGGATTTTCTTTATATATTTTGTGCATTTCGTTTTTTCTGTTAATTGACGTTACCAATCCATTTGTAACCCACTCCTTTCGTTTTAAATTTTTTCTAGGACTATATCTAGGACTTTGTACTCCCTTATGGCAAGGAATCGTAGACTAAACAGACAAAATAAAAAAGTAATATATACGCCTGTCGCGAGTCCGGCCCTAACATATGCGGCCCCAGTGTAGTGCAGTGTGACAGCTACGATAATTAAAAAATTCTCTGTTCTGGAACGAAAATTCCTCCTCCTCATTTCAAATTCAAACAGATACACCTCCCTCAGATCTGGTTTAAAATTGATTCTAAGCACTTTTCCTTAATACAATTATTCGATATCTTGTTAATTTGACCAATTTTTCGGTACCATCGTAGATGAAATGCGAAAAAAACGCTATTTATAAAAAAATAACACGATAAAAGTTCAGTTGGACCTCAGATTCAGATTTAGCGTGCCAAAATACGTGAGGCTACGATAGTCTGTTTTCTGGTAATAATAATAATAATAATAATAATAATAATAATAATAATAATAAATGCCTTTATTCATTGTGTATACAAATTAAAGTACAAATAAACAAGAGAAAAAAAAAATTAAACAAACACAAATGAAAGGGCGAGGTGCGGTGGTACAGTAGTACACCCGCTCTTCCACTTAACCCAGAAAAGACTACACCCTACTTTTTTTTTCGCCTGTGTAGTAGTTTAAACTTTCGAACTGCACCAAATCCATTTCACATAATTTCACTTTAGAAACACATCCAAACCACTTTCGGATCATCGGATATTAGATACATTGCTGTATGTAGAATCTATACCAAAAGTTTGTCATCGGTATTTCCGGACACTCTGGGTATGTATAAATGACTTGTTTAATTAACATGGGTGCCTCATTATTCATTATAAACTGTGTATTTGTTGTATTATGAAAAATATATTTGAATTTGATAATAGTGTTTATGAATTAGATTAACAAATATCCTTGGACAGTTTGCATTTTCGTATTGAATTTTTATTGGCATTGTATGAATTCAAATTATACTATCAGGATAAGAAATAACTACGGAACACTGCAGTTTTTTGTAGATGATTAAAACACCAAAATTTGTTAAAAACCTTTGTTCTGACTCTTTGATGATTAAATTAGTTTCTTTACTTAATTTTACTTTATACATATTTCTCCAAAGTTTTAACTGTATACTGTTAATGAACGATTTAAAAAATTAATTTTAGATATAAATAAGAAATGGATTAGCATATTCATAACCATTCTTTGACGACAATTGAATTATTTTTGTGTTTTAGCCTCTGAACTTCATTACAATTACCTTGGTATTATTGACACATACTGTGTGTCCCTATTTGCTTGGAACCACTCCCATAAAAAGTTTATTCTAAGTCTGATTTAGATCGAGTTTTTTTATAATCATAGATCTCTGAAAAGTCCATTTCTGCGGTACGCTACATTTTATAAAACATAAAAGCTCGGCCGACTGTGGTTCTTTTTTGGCCGGGAAATGAAGAAATCTTATCAACGATTTTTTTATTTCAAATTTGAAGATGCCACTGGATTCTGCAACCCTTTAAATGAGTCTGTACCAAATTTCCTGAAAAAGTTTTTATTTTTGGATTTTTTTTGAGAGATATCAGTGTGACCTATTTTGCCTGGAACCATCCCCATAAAAAGTTTATTTTAAGTCCGATATAGATCGGTTTTTTTTAAACGTAGATCTCTGAGAAATGCATTATTTTTTTTTATCTATCTATTTAACGTTGGCCTATTTCCGCTACCACCGACGCTAGGAGACAAGCTACTCCCAACCTGGAAATTTTGCCGTACCTCTTCTCGTAAGAAGAATAGGGATCTTTTACTTGCCTAACATTTAATAGACAAGGGACCGCCTGCTTTACATCCCCTACGTAATCTTCGTCTTGAAATTACATAGCTTCCGCATATACGCTGATATACAAGCCGCTAGAAGGTGGGACGAGATCGCTGTGTTTCCCAAGATGGATTTCACCCATCCAAGTACTAACCGCGCTGCACTTGCTTCACTGGAGTATCGAGGATACAGACACAGACAAGACGCATCTACGCTCGCCCCTAAGTGCATTCTTGTGATACGTTAAATTTTATAAAACATAAAAGGTCTGTCAACTGCGGTCTTTTTTCAGGGTTGCAGGGTGGAAAATAAAGAAATCTTATTAGCGATTTTATTATTTCAAATCTGAGTACTCCACTTAACTTTGCAACCCTTCAAATGGGTTTGTACCAAATTTAGATAAAAAGAATACCTATTTTTAGATTTTTCGTGTCAGAAATAAGAATTCTAAAATTGAAATTGAAAATCCACTGTTGTATTTAAAAGAGTATTTCATTTTCATTTCGAAAGTAGTTAGTAAATGTGCAAAATAATAAGTTTTTTTTTTCAACTGGTTTTCCCTCAACACAAATAATGAAAATAGAGCGAGCGAAAACGCAGTGTGACGTCGCCTGTTCGCATGAACGATGGACGTGCTAATTTCGTTCATAAACTTTAAGTGTTCTGTATTTTGTTATTAACACCAGTCTCACGTATGCAGCCGTACGGTACAGACGTTCAGCTGTACGGAGGAAGTATTACGTAACCTTATATACATCTATAGTAAAAATGTCAGTTAAACGGGAAAATACAATTACTTTAAATTTTGTTAATGTGAAAAAGAAGCCAACGAATTTATGCCTACATAAATGGATCAAAGAAAAACTAAAATTTTCCGTAGATCAGATAATATGTATACAGTTTGATCACATAAGAAACAAAGTATTTATAAAGCTAGTATCCGAGTGGTTACTCAAAACAACCTTGCAAAAGTTTGTGGATGGTGTCCTAATCTTTACGGATGAGGAAGGTACAGAGCACGAAGTATATATAAGTGAAGAAAGTGAAGAAGTAATGGTTAGAATTTTTGATTTCCCAGTGGAACTTGATAACGGAAAAATTAAAGAAAAATTACAAAAATATGGTATAGTGAGAAACATAAAGAACGAAAAATATACTGGTGCAGACGTCTATAATGTAGAAAGTGGGATAAGGTCTATTTCAATAGTTATGAAAACGAAGATTCCGTCATATATTACAATTGATGGGATAACATCATTGGTAACCTACCCCAATCAAGTACGGACCTGTATGCTTTGCGAACAGCCAGGTCATGAACGCAGAGAATGCCCAAAAAGGATAATAAATCGAGTTAAAGAAATACGAAGACCAGCAGCACCCTTAATAGAACCAGCCCCAAAGAACGCCATTGGAAACAAGGACGGAAGAACATATGCAAGCGTAATAGATTGGAACGCAATGGTAGATCGAGAATTGACAAACGAGAAGGCGACCTCTAATATTGCGTCACCAGACATTATAGAAGCAACTCAAATGGAAGAGATACAGACCCGGGAACAAATGGAAAGGCTTAAAAGGAGAAGAGAACACAATTTAAGTTCTGAAGAGGAGATGAAAGTTCCGAAAATCACCATAAAGCTAAAAAAGAAGACACAGCCCAAGGAAGTAAACAAGGAGGTGATTGAAGATAGTGCAGAAGAAATGGAAGCAAGCATAGATGGCCATAATAGTGTGGAGAACGGTAAGGAATTTTATTAGTGAGTTTATTTTGTGAGACACTAATCGGGAAGTGCATTTTTGTTCTTCTTTCCGCTGTATTTTAAATATATACATAATATATATATATATATATATATATATATATATATATATATATATATATATATATATATATATATATATATATATATATATATATATATATATATATATATATATATATATATATATATATATATATATATATATATATGAGATGGCTCGTTTAAATACAATTGCAAGCATTAATTGTAATGGTTTAAAAAACGCGACAAAGCAAAGTTTGTTAAATCACTTTATAAAGAAATATGATTTAGATTTAGTGTTTTTGCAAGAATTAAATTTAGATTATGTAAGATGTCCTAATGGGTATGATATATTAAGTAATATAGGTGACTCACAAAGAGGGACTGGTGTAATATATAAATTAGGAAGTCAAATAAAAGACATTTTGTGTTCACCAGATGGCAGAGTTTTATCTGTGACTATAAATAACTTAAGATATATAAATATTTACGCACCTTCCGGATCGCAAAATTTGAATGAACGCAATAGTTTCTTTCTAAACGATATCACAGTACACTTAAATTTTGAGATTCCACTAATTATGCTAGGCGATTTTAATTGTGTTATAAAAAAAAAGGATTCACGTAATGGTACAAATATTTGTAACAATCTACATAACATGGTGCAAAATTTAAAATTAGAAGATATATGGGAACTAATACACAAAAATAGGGTAGAGTACACTTATGTCAGAGAAAATACTGCTTCTAGAATAGACAGGACTTACATTAGTAAAGAAAATAGCAATTTAGTTCATAAATGTGAAATAAGGCCGGTAGCTTTCTCTGATCATAATGCCTTTATTGTTTTCCTTAAAATATCTGACAGCAATAATACGTCATATCTTAAACACGGATGGGGCTACTGGAAATTAAAAAACTCATACCTGGTAGAAAGTACAATTGAAGAATTCAGAAAGGAGATTGGTATTTTAAAACGTAATCCATTGTACAACAATAATTTTATCAGATGGTGGTTTTGTGTCTTTAAGAGGAGAGCCAGGGCCTTCTTTAAAAACATAGAAATTCAAAATGCAATTGAAAACAAAAACATGTTAGAATTTTATCAGACGGCTTTAATTGAAGCAAACAATAGAATAAACGCAGGTGAAAATATTATAAATGAATATAGGGAAATTAAAAATATAATCTATAATTTAAAACAGAGACAGTTAGATCGGATATTTAATAACAAAAATAAGGATAATATTAATGACAGATACACACTATATGATATAATGAAACAACGCAAAAATAAGGCATCGATCTTGTCTACTCTAAGGACAGAACAAGGGGAAACAGTACATAACACACGAGATATATTAGAATACACCAACAAATATTAGGAAAAAAAATTTGAGGAATCGTCAATTAATGATAGGGAAGTTAGATGTCTACTGTCGCACGTGAAAAACAAAATAAAAGACAGCGAAAATCATATTCTGATTAAAGAAATCTCCAAGCAAGAAGTAGGTACTATTCTAAAATGTATGACAAAAAAGAAAACGCCAGGTCTTGATGTGTTAACTTACGAATTTTATTTAACTTTCTTTGAGGAAATTGGAGAAGAATTGACGAGGCTATACAATGCCTTCCTACTTAACGAAATTCAGCCGCCAAAAGAGTTTGTAGAAGCAGTTATTACACTAATTCCGAAAGTTAAAAGTGCACAAGAGTTAAACAAATTTAGGCCAATCACTTTGCTAAATTCTGATTATAAATTATTAATGAAAATTCTAGCTACACGGTTAAAAGACATAATTCCTAAAATTGTGGGAAAAGAACAAACTTGCGGCACGAATCGGTCTATCTACAACAATTTAATGCTATCAAGGGACATAATCTTAGCTTTCGAAAAAAATAAACAGAATAGTGGAGCTATCTTGGGACTGGATTTCGTAAGTGCATTTGATAAGGTTAAGCACACATATCTGTGGCGAGTTTTAGAAAAGATGGGATTTCACCAAAAATTAATACAAGTAGTTAAAAACATCTATGGCGTTGCAACTTCCAAAATAATAATAAACGGTTTCTTATCCAGAGAAATCAATATTAAAACTTCAGTAAGACAGGGCTGTCCGTTATCCATGATCCTATTTAGCCTAGCCTTGGAGCCGTTTATACGCATGATTGACTTCACTATTGAGGGTATACAAATTAACAATATAACACAGAAAGTCACTGCATATGCAGATGATGTGTCTGTATATATTAAAAACGTAAACGACCTTAGACGAATGGATATCTTAATTAAAATATATGAAAGTGGTTCCAATGCCAGAGTTAATCTAGAGAAATCGGTTATTCTACCTTTAGGGAAATGGTCAGAAATGTCTAATAATAGTATAGGGAAGTTTAAAGAAAAAAACGAAATAAAAGTTTTGGGGATGTATATTACCAACAGTATTAAAGAAACGATCAAGTCGAACTGGGAAAAGGTAATTAGGAATATACAAACCACTTTAATAACTGAGAATATGAGAAATTTGGACATAATTAGGAAAATATGGTATATCAATACATATGTATTATCCAAAGTGTGGTATTTAGCGCAAGTTTTACCCTTGCCACATCAATTCAGCCAAAAAATTGTACTAATAACAGGGCGATACATTTGGCAGGGTAGTTTATATAGAACTGCAAGAGAACAATTACAGCTGCCGTGTCAGAAAGGGGGGTTGAATTTAATAAATGTACAGATCAAGGCTTTGGCTCTCTTTGTAAAGACGCAACAGCTTTCGTGGACAACGATTGAGAATAAAATAATTTTCAAATCAATACTAAATGAGCTCTTTGATAAACCGAATACCATAATAAATCCTGCATTTAAGAATATCCTGAAAGGCATAAATGAAAGTAACATTACATTTAAAAAAGATGAAATACTAAAATCAAAGTTTATATATAAATCTTTAATGGCCAACATAAGCAAGCCCCCCAATATTGAACAGAAATATCCGCAGTACAATTGGGAAAGAATATGGGAAGTGAGTACGAATGAGAATATTCCAACCAAATGGAGATCCGCTGTGTATAAAGCTCTTAATGAAAATTATCCAGTAGCTCAAAAACTTAAAAAACATGGAATGTCGAACACGAACAATTGTTTAAGATGTGACGTAAATGATGATATAATGCACAGAATCAAAGAATGTGGAAGTGCAAAGCAGGTCTGGGATTGGACGAATGAGAAAACGACCAAGAGGTTTAACAAGTCTTTACATTCTCTCGACTATAAAGATATGTGTCAGATCTTCTTCGTACAAAAAATAGATGTAAATGTGTGGATATGGTTTATAAGTGCATTAATATATTTTAACTTAGAAGTTGAACAAAATGTCGAGACCTATGTTAACATGTTAAGGAATGATAGATTTAAGAAGTTAAGACACGGAAAACTAGATTCATTTTCCAAAAAAATCTATTGCTTCTAAAAATTATAAAACAATATGTATATGTTGTACTCAATCCAATCCAGACTGTGATATATATTTTTATTCATGTATATGTACTATATTATTAAATAAAGGTTTAAAAAAAAAACACGAATAAACGGGGGTTATATAAATATTGTACAGTTCCAGATTGTAACAATACATAAGTGTCTACTCCCAATAAAATATTTACTTCATTATCAAGTAATGAAAGTATTAGGAATCTGTGGCAGCAAACTATGCACACTGCACAGGGAGAAATTTGTTATTAATAAAGGGACGAATTATTGTTGTGGGGATCAAATCTAGTGTAATAGTTATTATTAAAAATTGTACAATAATAAAATTTGTAGCTTGAAGAGAATATGGAAAATTATATGTATTATAAAATACATAACCAACAGCGTTATCGCTGTAATTTGTTCTGGCTGACGTAAAATTTCATTTCAGCACTTATATAATCATTTTTATTATTAAAATATTCCATAACCATACAAATACCTACACACGACACAATGTTGTTATCAGCTTTAACGTATTCATTTTCTAAAGAACACATACTTTTATGTATAAAAAATAACAAAATCAAATAAGTCAAATAACGTAAAATAACACCACACCCGCACAGTGTACAACGAAATCTCTTAAACTGAATATAACTGAATAACTCATAGAACCAGTGGAGTGGTGTGACATCACAGATGCTTGTTCCGCGCCGTCACGTCTGCCGTTTCAAATATGTTACGAATTCGAAATCAAATATTAGGGTTAATATTAACGCTAGCAGCCTAATTTTTTCACTATATACTTAGAGGGTCAAATACTTACGGAAAATGTGAAAATAAATTGTAAAATAAATAAAACTAAATGTCAATTTGTGTACGTTTCATTCATTCATTTATTTTCCATTTTGTTACAATATATTACATATTTCAAATCAATACATTAATTTGGAGCACCGAAATTAAAGAAATTTGTGATATGCTCCATGTAGTTTATAGCTCTGCAAATTAGTACAAGTGCTTAATGTTAAAAAATATTATTTTGGGTGTTCAGCAAATAACTTTAAAAGAAAACATTCGTTTCTTTCATATACCATTGGTGCAAGTCTGACCAAAAAGGAAGATCAACAAGACTCCCCCTACGGTGACTTGTCGATTTCTTTCATACACCTACCATATCTAAGATTCAGCATGAAAAGCAATAAAACAACCACTCTTTCTACATATTGATGATTCAAGTCTGATCATGCTAATATATATAATATTAAGTATGTATCTCTAGCCCTACCTAGAGGATACTACATCACAATCAAACGTTTATTACATTTCAAAGTCAAGAAAATACTAAAAAGCACAAAGAAAATAGTTATAAAATTTCGCTCACCGCATGCATGTCCAATAAATGAAGTGTTTCATATATTTTCGATGGATTAATGCCTTTAAACATTGTACAATCTTTTTCGTTCTCTTTAGAACTCGTCAGAAGGATATAAATCCAATTCGAAATAAAAGTTACTATTAGAAAATAAAAATGAACTATTTTCATGTCAAAAAACTGACAACTTGACAAATATATTAAAAATAACAAAAAACAAACATTCCTTTAGAGCCCCAAAACTCATCTAGTTTAATAAATAAATACCTATTATTTCTGCTTACATCATTGTTAAAAAAGATTATTTTGGGTATTCAGCAGATAACTTTTAAAGAAAACATTCGTTTCTTTCATATACTATTGGTGCAAGTCTAACCAAAAAGGATTGTACAATGTTTAAAGGCATTAATCCATCGAAGATATATGAAATACTTCATTTATTGGACATGCATGCGGTGAGCGAAATTTTATAACTATTTTCTTTGTGCTGATAAAACGTTAAGTTCTCCCTAGAGGTTATTCTCGGTACGATGAAGTTCAGTTGAGATAATATTTCTTGACAATTTGTGATATTTTGAATGATTTTAAAGACAAATACATGTGAGAAATATTTACGCCTAATTTCCAGACTTGACATAGAGTGTCTCTCGAGCAAGTCCTGCTGCGGAGAGCCGATAGGTGGATAAACACCATCAGATTTAAACGACAAAAATTTTAAAAATCGACGTTGTACGGATTCTACGGTATTGATGTGCGTATTGTAATATGGAGACCATAGACAATATAATTATTTGTTATTGCCCGGGTGTGGATATTATGTTTTAAAGATTTTTTCTCACATTTTGTATGTAGACGATTGACTGTATAATATACACAAGCGCAACATTTAATAGTTTGGTTTCTTCAAATAAAAGTTGTGTAGAATGATTTTTGGGTTTTTTAGCATGACTTTTACTAGATAACTTTGTGCTGTTTTTAGCATATTAACTGTAGTGTTATTTAGATCCCCCAACTTATGATAGCGTATCTGATTATAGATTCTGCCAAGGCTTTATATACAAGCAATAATTGCTTTTTATGTAATATATTGTGTAGTTGGTAAAAGATGGGGATAAGTGTTCTAATTTTTTTTGACATTAATTCTTTGTGGCTTCTCCATTTTAAATGTTGGTCAACTATAAATATTTTATTTCATTTACAGAGTCAATTTTCTTGTCACATGTACAGTTTTAATAATCATTTAGAATACAGTTGTTATTATGTAGGGGTAGATTTTTTTGTTTGATTACAGTTAACGCTTGTGATTGAAAAGCTAATGAATTTGGTTTTAAGGTAGTTTAATGTCAAGAGATTTTTATCCAGCCATGTTCTAACTGTGCTGAGACCTATTGATGCATTTTGCATCGTGTTTTGCCAATAATTACCATGAAATAATAATACCGTATCATCAGCATATGATACTATTTTTATTTGAGTATTTAACATGAACATACTGTTGATATAAATTATAAACAATATTGGCCCCAGCACAGTTACTTGTGGAACGCCAGTTTTAGTGGTTAGTGGCTCATTTAACTTATTATTAATTCTGACATATTGCTGTCTATCTTTTAAATAATTTTTTGTTATAGTTAGTGCAATACCTCTTATGCCTATTTTTTCCAATTTATTTATTAGTATATAATGTGAGACCGTATCAAAAGCCTTAGCCAGGTCTATAAACAAAGTTACACACTTCTTTTTTTCGTTTAATTGGTTATTTACAAAATTAATAACATCATAAATCGCAGACTCTCTATTTTGATTATTTTTAAAACCATACTGACAATGTGAGAGTAGTCCGAATTTCTCAAGATAATCCACAATTCTTAATTTCATGGCTTTTTCAAATATTTTTGCAAAGTTGTTGATTGGTATAATTGGTTTGTAATTACTAACATGTAATGAATCACCTGATTTGAAAATTGGTGTTATTATAGGCTCTTTGAATTTTTGTGGGACTATTCCGGTTGAAAAAATTGAGTTAATGATATGTATAAGTGGCTTTAAAATATGAAAGTGATTTGTTTTGATTAATTTACTTGATATTTCATCAATACCTGGACTGCATTTATTTTTTAAACAGTTTGTAATATTTATTAGTTCCTTTTCATCCACAGGGTTTATAAATATTGAGTGTGTTATATTACGCTCTTCATCATTACATGGATTATTATCATTATTTATTTCATTCGCCATTTTTTGTCCCATTAAAGTAAAATATGAATTAAATGTGTTCGCATTTTGTAAGTCATCCTTAATAATTTTGTTATTTTCATCCCTTAAATTTATTAAATTTGTATTCTTACTTTTTATATTAGCTGCTTCTTTTATAGTATGCTAAAGTTGTTTATTGTTTGTACCAGCATTCTCTAATTTTTTTTTTTGTAATAATCATTTTTTGCATTCTGAATGACTTTATTTAATTTGTTTCTGTACTTTTTGTATTTATCTAATTTTTGTAAGTCATTATTATTTAAGACTTTTTTCTTTAATTTGTCTCTTTCTTTTATGGAATTAATTATGACATAGCTGATCCAAGGTTTTAATTTTTTATACTTGTTTTTTATTTCCAATTTTTCGTTTGCTTGGTTAATGTATTTTTTTATGGTAGTAATAAAATTATTTGTTGATATATCTGGGTCATCAAAATCTGTTACCATATTCTAATTTTCATTTTCTAGTAGTTTTGTTAATTTATTTTCGTCTACTCTGTACACACTAGTGTTTTGTATTTGTTCTATATTTTTTTTTATTAGTAGACAGTATTACACTTGTCAGATAATGATCAGTTATGGAGCATTCTAGAATGGTTGATAAAAATGTAAATTTGTTATATTTTTCACATATAAAAATATGGTCTAAACAACTGCTATTATTTTGTTCGACAATTCGAGTAGGTTTGTTAATATATGATTTTCGCGGAACCGGATATCTACGCACGACAAGAGGTGCACTTAGTTACTGGAAGCACACGTATCCGTCTATTACACATTGTTGTTTTAACCCTTTTCTTACTCCTCCCACCGTTAGTTCAATCTTCTTTTTTTTTTTTGTTAGTGTACATATTTATATTTTATGTGTGGCAAATAAAAGTTTCATTTCTATTATAAGCATTTTTAAGTGACATTTCCCCTAAATTCATAAAAATGTTGAGTTTGTTAAGCCGTACGTATCTGGAAAAGCTACAGTTCGCGGCTGCAAACGGAGAAATCCGCAACCGCAGTCCGCTGCCGTCCTGAAAGGGTTAAAATCATATATACTTAATAAATTTTTATAATTTACGGTTACGTTATTTTCGATTAGTGTATTTAGGTTTACATCTCCAAGTAAAATTTCTGTGTAAGTATGATTAAAGTATTCAATAAAATATTGTTCTAATTCCATTAAGAAATTGTTAATATCATTACTAGGTGATCTATACACACTGCTTATGGCAATATTTTGGTTGTTGAATTGTATCGTGGTTCTAGAGATAGTTACACTATTGTATGTTTTGTGTGAAACATTGCTAACAATATTCTTGCTTATGTATATTACCATTCCGTCATTTTGATTTCTGCATGAGTTATAATGTATATGGTAGTCCGGAATATTGTAATACTGAATATCTTTAATGTTCCAACACTCGGATAAAAATATTAAATTAATGTTAATGTCATTGAGTGATTGCAATAGAATTAAGAGTTCTTCAAAATTTCTATTAAAACTCCTTATGTTAAGATGGACTATATTTAAACTCACCTCATCAGAAAATTTAATAGTTTGCTTTTTATATTCCCCTGTATTACAGACTAAGGTCTCAATTTCTGCCTCCTCCAGCAAATTGTATATATGATCAATCATATTTATATATGACCTTTCCTTCCATATTTTACAAACACAGCAAAGATTTCAGTTCTGAACCTATTAAAATACAACGGTAATAAATAAATCAGCTAATACTTAGTATTCGTTATTTTGATACTTTAATTTTAATGTTTGTTGTTTGAACATATTATAAGTGTAACAAAGTACAATGTATTAAAAAAGAAAAAAAATGTGCAACAATTATAACATTAATAATAAAACGGTTAATTTTCTTCATATGCAGTTTCTTCATCTTCGATTTCTTCATTCTGTTGATTTTTCTTGTATATATATTAATTCCCTATCTTGTTTTGACATACACAATTCCATTTTTAGTCCAAGTATTTAGATGGCCATACTTGAGCGCTGCTTTATTATATGATTGTAGGTTTTCATGTGTAAGGTCTTCTTTAATTGTTACACCAGTTCCCTTAAGCATTTTCTTCATTTTGAAAATGTTCATTTTATTCTCATAATTCATAAATTTTACAATAATTGGTCTAGATTTATTATTATTTACTTGAATTCCCAGTCTGTGACATTTACCGATATTTTGTGGAGTTAAACTCAGTAATATATTTCTTAAGGTTTTCTTTTGTTTTTTCTTTAAATCTGAAAACTGCTATATTATTCTCTCGGGCGTGTTGTTCCAACTTATTTAGTATTTGCTTATTTCTTGTTTGTTTATTTATTTAAACTTCTGCTTGTAATAATAATTATGACGCGCAAGGGTTATGGATGTGTAAATTAAAACATAAATGTCTCTAAAGATGCTGACATTAATCCGTGGACGATTTGGGTATCTTATTAAATTCTCCAGCTAATTCTCTTGATCTCGCATTATCAACAACAATTTTAAGAATATCTAGATAACTCAACCTTTGCACGGTAATTTTTATTATTAAAATCAGAAAATAAAAATGTAAAACCTACACAAGTTGACAAATAAACATTCCTTTATCAGTTGTTTGAATCTAGTTAACTTTTAAATATGCAATCTAGTCTAACAGTGGATTTTCATTAGCTCTTTCAGAATTTTTACTTCTTACGGGAAAAATCCAAAAATGGGTATTTTTGTACGAAATTTGGTACAGACTCATTTGAGAGGTTGCAGTGGAGTACTCAGATTTGAAATAAAAAAAAACGCTAATAAGTGCAGTAGGACGAGCTTTTATGTTTTATAAAATTTAATGTATCACAAGAATGCAATTTTTAGAGATATACGTTAAAAAGGTAGAACTTTATTATAACTTCCTTTTGATGTATTAAAATCATAGTTTCAATAACAAAATCTTTTACTGAACTTTTCTTAGATATTTCTTCATGCCAGTGCCGGCTCCAGCATATTTGACACCTGGAGCAAATATTTGCTTGCCACCTCCAGAAAAAACATGGAATCACTACTTCCACATCAAAGTCTCTTACAACAGAAATTCTATATTCGCACTCCACTATGTGAAAATAATTGTTTATGGAACTTTAACAGTACAATATTTGAAATCATGTACCTCAAAAACCCATAAAATTATATGCCAGATCGGTAACAGGGGGTGGTGGTGGAGGTGAATGAAGTGAAAAAAATTCTTAATTACTTTGGCTCTTGTACACACTCTAAATCACACTATTTTTTCACCACCTTTAATAATGGGGTGGGGGCGGTAATAGGTGTGGCTAATGCCAAATTCTTTTTGAGACCTTAGCTCCTCTTATATTTACTAAATACCAATTTCATGGACTCTTACTTGCTTGATTTACCTATTTACACCCATTTACCCCAATTTACTCTTCAACTCTGCAACTGAATAAGATCAAAATAATCTAGTTCCAGATTTCGTTAAAATACATACGTGTGCTATATTTTAAGTCAATATCTTAAACATTTCCAGAGTAATTGTGAGCCCCAAAAAGATACAAGACTAACAGACAGACCGACGCGACAGACAAATTTATTTTGCTCAAACTTAAAATATTAAGGTTTTATGACATTCAAAGCCTATTTAAACAATGAAAATTTCTACATTTTTTTTGCGTTAATATACTTCAACTGGATGTGGAAGTAATACGCAGAAAATGGCATGACGAAGATATAAAAAATCGTTGTGTGCCGTAAACTACACGATAGAAGTAAAGCCTCTACTTCAAGCATTTTCTACGCGTCCATACTATCCAAAGTAACCCACTGTGCATCCAATTTATTCGAGCAAAGCCACTGCACATTCATACTTCTTAAAGTAACCCACTGCGCATCCATTTTACTCGAAGAAACGCACTGCGCATCTATACCACTTGAGGTAACCCACTCCGCATCCATACTACTTGAGGTAACCTACTGCGATCTGTAATACTCGAGAAAAGTCACTGCGCATCCAAAATACTCGAGGAAAGCCATTGCGCATCCATAATACTCGGGGAAATCTACTGCGCCTCCACAGTAATCGAGCAAAGCCACTGCGCATCCATATTATTCGAAGTAACTTTAACAACATAATATTTGAAATCGTCTACCCCAAAAACCTATAAAACGATATGCCACATCAGTAGTGGGGGTGAATAAAGTAAAAAAAAAATTTGAGGCCTTTGTTTCTTGTATACACGCTAAATTACAATTTTTTTTTCACCCTCTTTAATAATGGGGTGGGGGTAGTAATAGAGGTGGCTAATGCCAAAAAAATTTTTGAGACCTTAACTTCTTTTATATATACTAAATATCAATTTTATGGACTCTTACCTGCTTGATTTACCTATTTACCCCAATTTATCCTCCAACCCTTCAACGGAATATAATCTAATTCCAGATCTCATTAAAATACATACGTGTAACAAATTTCAAGTCAATATCTTAAACGGTTCCAGAGTAATCGTGCGCACAAAAAAAGTTACAGACAGACCGATACGAGGACCGACAGACACATTTTTTTTTGCTCAAACTTAAAATCTCGACGTTTGATGACATTCTAAGCCTATTTGAGCAATAAAAATTAAAATAAAAATTTTTTGTCATTACTATACTTCCACTGGATGTAGAAGTAATAAAAGAAACATTCCAATAGACAAAAATAAATTAAAAAACATTTTAGCAAAAGAAAAACAAACAGGAATTATAAGAAACATTCTATAAAAAATAAATATTCCAATAAAACCAAAAATTAACAATGTTCAATAAAAACAAAAAAGAAACTAAATAATGTCGAAACGAGATCTTTACACATTATCAACTTTCCTACATTTTTCATTAACAAAGTCTTAAATAATTATGTTATATCTTTCTCGATAGCTGGTTGATCGTAAATAATTTTTTATAATTTTTAATTTTGAAAACGAACGTTCTCCACTGGCCACAAACACAGCAATGGTTAACAAAATTCTTACAGAGATATTAGGGAAGTTTTCGCTCTCAACTCGTTGATTTCTAAATAATTAAGCACATCCAGTGGATTTGTGCGCACATTATTGTTTAAATTGATTAACTTTAAAAAAGTAGCACGAGTAAACGAATAAGTAAGGATTAGAATATGTAACGCTCCATAATAAAAACACTCATAAAACACTCATTCGGGGTCAGAAAATGTTTTTTTTGTGCAATCTTGAATTTCTGAAATTTATAGAAAGTCAAGTCAAGTCTTAAAATGCCGCTCTTAAAAAAATGCCGCCTGAAACATCTGCTTCGTTGTTTCACCGCTTCCACCGGCCCTGCTTTATGCAAATAAAACCAATAATTTTTCGATGTTTTGGCTATCTTTACTCTAATTGATACTGTATTCAATGCTATATAAAATGTTTTGAAATGTCAGTAGGTAGTGTATTAGTGTGACCAGATTAAGGTACCGATATACAGAAAGTAGATAATCCCATTTTAAATAAAAAATTGTGAATAACTAAATTTAAATAAATGATTTAAGAATTTTCAATGTATTTTTCCTCTAAAATGCTAGTAATCCCATCATGTAATTATACTTCGTCAGTATTAGTCAGAAGAGTAGTTTTGATTGGTTCTACAATTATGAGTGTTTTAAAGTGCTTCTCTACCCCCTTGCTTTAATTCGTTTATTAGACATTACCTACCTGTACATTAATGAGATTCATTAAGACACAGAATAGATTTTCCATTAAGATACAAGTTTGTAACCAATATGAACGCGACAAACAACAATATCCTGTCAATATCAACTACTGCCTTGAACATCTAACAGATCTAAAATTTATCAATTTTGACAAGTTATTTGTCATGTCATGTTTACCTAGAAATTTCAGAAATAAAGTGTTATAGACTAGTTCACAAGTTCAAACACGTGTTAATTCTTGGACTCACAATGACGCCTAGAAAAATGTGTAAAGGTTTTAAACCCGCGCATAAACAGTTGTAAAAAATAACGAGTTTCGTTTTTTTTGCAAATAACTCGAAAACTATTAATATTTAAAAAATTTTAAAAAAAGATTCTTAAAGAGGAAGAAATTTCCAAAAAAAAAGTCCAGACCCCCGGAACTCTATCTCTATTATTAATAATTTTAATTTAATGTTGGAAATATGGTATTATTTAGACACTAAAGGAACAAAAGGGAAAAAGGAAAAGCAAAAAGGAAAGAAAATTTTTCGCCGATTTTTTATAAAATGAGCCTATTTTTAATTAACAAATTTTTATATTTCAAGTCGGATAATTGCTAAACAAAAGCCACTGAAATTATTTCGCATCGTGAAGACCTTATGTCAACTATACTTTATGAAATTATGACATTGCGATATTTTTAATTATTATAGTCTATTAGCTAACAAAAACTAAAAAATGAAAAAGAGAGGTTGAAAAATTTTTTTTATTAATTTTAATTATCATTAGGTACTGTTTTTATATTCAAAAATACATAAACTTTAAATTTTTAGTGCTATTTGTTTAAACAAATTTTATAAACAAATAGATAAATTACGTATAAATTACGTATTTTTGGAAGAAAAAAAAATTTCTTAAAACAATTTTTTAATTGTTTATAATGATTTTTTTCCATTATTTAAGCAAATTATTAACAAAAAAATGTATTCCTAAAATTTACTATTTGCAATTCTCTACAAGGTGGAAAAAACAATTTTTTGTTGTTAATTTATTTGTTTATTTAACAAACAATTTGTTTTAACAATCGCCGAATGTGTTTATATTTTTTTAGATAGAAAAAAAATTGTTCCTTTAAGTGTTTAAATAATACCATACTTTTTAAATTTTTAAATTAATATTTATTTAATAAGATAAAGAAAATTTTTTGATTGTTACGGCCGGTTTCAGAGCATCGTAACGGCTTAGCATTCGCTGCGTGGAGCGCAGCTGTCATTAAATTAAAATTATTAACAACAGAGATAGAGTTCCGGGGGTCCAAACTTTTTTGTTGGAAATTTCTTCTTTTTTAAGAATATTTTCTTAATTTTTTTAAATATTAATAGTTTTCGAGTTATTTGCAAAAAACGGACCTCATTATTTTTTCAATCATTTAGAACTTTTGCAATTGTTTATGTGCGGGTTTGAAACTTTTGCACATTTTTCCAGACGTCATTCCGAATCCAATGAACCCTCACTATTTTTACGAGCTTTATCAGGAATTAACATGTGTTTGAACTTGTGAACTACGGGAGCCCACCCTAACTTTCCGCACAAAAAAGAAAGTGCATAAAATTTTCTACAATTTTGTTCCTATACAATATTTGGATAGGAGTTACCATTTTCCAGATAAATCATTCAGCTCTTAAAATAAAATATAAAATTCAATTTAAAGCGTAATACTACGGGAGCCCACCATAACTGTTCGTGCTCCCCCCGATCCTTGGAGACAATGTTTGTCATAAATATTAAAGCCTAAGGAACAATTTAAGACTTGTTCTAAAAAGAAACTAGCTGTACTTTCAAAATGGTGTCCGTTTAAAAAAAAAATTGCAAATATTGTTTTTGTCATTTAACACAAAAACTAAAAAAGCGATTGAGGCAGTATTTTATCTGCTGAACACCAAAGAGGTTCTCTATTTTCTTGCCATCCATAATCATTCCAAGGCTTTGGAATATTGTGAATAACTTCGTCGGGTAATCGCCAAATACGCGTTTGGTAAACATTCCTTTTAATATGCTCGATAAAGCAAGCTCTTGATGGTGGAATAGAAGAAAAATCAACTTTAGTGTCAATTGATACAGGCAAATCTTTGTCACCACATTTCTCTCTAATGGCAATTAGCAAATGAATGAAGGTCCAGTAATGCCGAACATTTTTGAGGTCCATACTCTTCTGCTAATGCGGATACGTTAATAAGCCTTCTTTTATTGCCAAATCCGATATCAAAAAGTAATTTACATTTAATTTTATTGCAATCAGCCAGCAGTATCCAAAAGATGTCACTATCAACAATTTTAACCCTAATCTGTTCATAACCCATTGTTATCGGTTTCGAGATAAATGTCTGCAAATTATAATATTATTATTATTATAATTTTTTTCAGTTTATTTTATTTTTTGTTATGTTATTGATATATAGTTGTATTATATACCTTACAATAATAATAAATGACACAGTTATTTCCTCTAAGTGATTTACCGCTATATTAATTTCTATGTTTTCTTAAGTTTGGACTCATTTATCTGGAAAATGGTAACTCCTATAAAAATATTGTATAGGAACAAACTTGTAGAAAATTTTATGCATGTTGTTTTTTGTGGAAAACGTTTTTGTCCATCTTTTTTAGTTTTTGTGTTAAATGACAAAAACAACATTGGCAACGGTTTTTATTAACATATGGCCGCCATTTTGAGAGTACAGCCAGTTTTGTTTAGGACTTAAATTGTTCCTTAGGCTTTCTTTATGAAAAACATTCTCCCTAAGGATGGGGGGGGGGTGCACGTACAGCCAGGGAGGACTCCCCGATTAAGTCTTTTAATTTTCTAATACATTATGACTGGTCCTACGAAAAATAGTGCATGCAACTCACATTTAATTGCAATTAAGACAGGAGAATGAGAATGATGACATTAGCCGTAATAGCTATCATTAAATGGGCATTGCATAATATACTATTACCTAACTAGCATATTAGATTGAGGCACCAATATACAGTAGGTAATTCCATATTAAATAAAAAAGTGCGATTTGCTGAATACCTAATTTTTTAATACCTAAACAATATTTTCTAAAGTAACGGATACATTAAAAATATTAAATTGTCCTAACTTGACTAATTTGGCGAACTCAGATGGTAGCCCATTAAAACTCAGATCCATCAGATGATTCTACATAAAAATATTCATTCCATTCCATTTTTTTATGTTCTACAGAAAGCTTGTTTGTTCTCCGGCTATATTGAAAGAATATAAAATTGTATGTCTCCATATAGGCAACCAGTCTTACCATTACTTGTAATACGGGCTGCCTCAGGACACATAAGCGTGCGAGTTCTATAAATATCGAAAGATGTCTCTGGCAATACTTATAGGCAATATATTATAAAGTAAATTATATTTAGGATCACAATGCAGACCACAACTTCACTATCTGATTAACAAATGTCTTGATTAGTAAGCTGGATAGTGTTACTAGGCAACTAGTCTTACTATTACTTGTAATGCCGTCTGCCCTCATCATACATAAGCGTGTGAGTTCTATAGATATCGAAAAATGTCCCTCACAATATAAGTAATATACATTTTACAGAAAGCTTGTCCTCCGGCTATATTGAAAGAATATAAAATCATACACCTCCATATAGGCAACCTGTCTTACCATTACTTGTAATGCAGGCTGCTCTCGTGATACATAAGCTAGTGAGTTCTATAAATATCAAAAGATGTCTCTCACAATACTTATAGGCAATATAATATATAGTAAATTGTATTAGGATCACAATGCAGACCACAACTTCATTATCTGATTAAGAGATGTCTCGAATAGTATGCTGAATAGCAAGATTTGTAGACTACAAATCTTGGCTGGATCTTCGAGAATATATGGGAAAAATGTTCGGGCTACAACTGTAAACAAGCAAATTATTAATCCCCGATTCCTTGGCTGGTGTAAAATAATGATCTCATTCCCGTAGGGGATCCGTTCTAATATGGCGTTTAGTATCATTTGCGTATTGTTTACTTTCGTTTTCTATTGTGTTTTGTGGATATTTACTACAGTGTTTTCTACGCCTCTTGCGTCCCTCGCCGATAGGTGTTGAGAACAAATCATGCGCATTGTTTTAAAATAAAAATAAATGTAAAATATATTATATGCTGGAAGGGCTGGGTAGTGCTTCTAGGCAACCAGTCTTACCATTACTTGTAATGTAGGTTGCTCTCATTATACATAAGTTTGTGATTTCTAGATAAATATCGAAAGATGTCTCTCACAATATTTATAGACTATATTAAAAAGTAAACTGTATTTAGGATCATAATACAGACCACAACTTCACTATCTGATTAACAGATGTCTCAGTTAATATGCTGGATAGTGCTGCTATCTTTATATTAGAGAATATCTGCAGTTACTAATACTAAGTATTTATTTATGTTGATTTTGCAAACTAAATATAAAAGTAAAAGCAGTGGCGTCCTGGCTAGGTCCGGGGGTCCGCAAACGCGGACTGGGCCCTAGATCCTTTAGGGCCCCCCCATCCGATCTAACATAGCAATGAACAACCGAAAAATTTGTAATTTGTCTCCTATTTATTTCTCCAACATCGTCTATAATTTGTCACTACCTTCTACAGAATAAGAAACTTACCACTTCTCTTGATTAGTGTAGAGAATGACAAGATTCCTCCTGTTGAGGAAATTATTGACAGCTTTGTCCGATCGTCTAACGAGTTGAAAAAACATTGCTTATGTAATAAACGAAGCAACAACCAAGCTAGTCAATTATTATTATTATTACTAATGATTAAAGGCAGTGATTTACAACTCGAATGTGATTTTTATTTGTTTTATGAGAATTATTTATATTTTGTTATTTTGTTTTTGAATGTGATTTTTATTTGTTTTATGAAATGAATTATTTATATTTTCTTCTTTTCTTCAAATTTTTTAACATACTTGTTACTTAATGTATTTTAATCCAAAAAATATACAGTGTGACCCATTTCAAGAGGAAACACCTTCGTAACTCAGTTATTGGTCATCCAATTTCAACCAAATTAGGATCGATCGGTATCAAAGATCTGTTCTATATCATTTTTAAGTGAAACAAAACTTATTTCAGTCATTGGCGTCCATTTTTATTAAGAAAAAAAGGGTGGTCGAACCTCTATATTCAGAATTTAACAAAAGTTTGATTTTCGAATTACGGCCCACTTTTAAACATTAAATAATCAATAAATTGGTACCCAATTTTTTTTCGAAAGAAAGTCATTCTTTATTTTCTCTTTAAATTCATTTTTTCTACGACCCCATATCATTGATACTTTCAAATTCGGTAATCTTTAATGCCCGAATAATTTACAGGTCTGATGACCCAAAATTTTTAGCAATTTTTCAATAAAAATTCTTGGTCTTCGAAATTTGAAAGTTCCGATGATATGGGATAGTAGAAAAAGTGAATTTAAAGAGAAAATGAAGAATGATTTTTTTTTTCGAAAAAAATTTCGTTACCAATTTATTGATTTATTTAATCTTTAAAATAGATAATTTTAAGGAGACCGTAATTCAAAAACCAAAAATCAAAATGTTGTTAAATTCTGGATATAGCGGTACTACAGAATGCTGATCAATACTATTTCATTAGTTTTTCAACAAAAAAATGCCTAATATAACTTCTCGAAAAATTGACCCTTTTTTTCTTAATAAAAATGCACGTCAATGACTGAAATAAGTCTTGTTTTACTCAAAAACGATATAGTAAAGGTCTGTGATACCGATCCAAATTTGGTTGAAATTGGATGACCAATAACTGAGTTACGAAGGTGTTTCCACTTGAAATGGGTCGCACTGTATGTTTATTTTTTGTAAATAAATATTTTTTAATATATGAATTAGGTATTTCAATTTTCTCAGTAATATGACATTTTTAAACAATAAATACTATTAACTGGAAGGTATGAGCATCATGAGGACCGTACAAGGAAATAGCTTGCACTCCCCTTGCTTTACTCACCTGCCTGAAAGAAATACGGCGGACGATACGAAAAATATCAGTTTGAATTTTAAAATTCTACTCACTGCAAAGAAAAAAAATTAGCCCCCCTAAGCCCAAATCGCGGACCCAACTAAAATATGCCAGGACACCACTGAGTAAAAGTACTGACAAATATTTAATAGCGACATATTTTCTTTGATTTATGTAATAGATGCAAGGAATGTAATTAATGTGAAATTTTTATGACGATGTAATTTTGAAAAAACCGCTGTCCAAGGAATCAGTAGTTCCACAACCAGATTTTCTATCCAAGTCTCTCACAACGAAAAAAATTTTTTATGTGGAAACAAGCTAAAAACGTACTCCTCGCCAGTTTACTAAACATTTTATATAATTGTTACACATTCCATAGGATACTCTTCGCAGTTTTTTGTAAATAATGTTAGTTTTAGACATTTTTAATTTTATAGTACGAACTTAATTCGTGAAAGTGTAAAATAAAGTAAAAATAAAAAAAAAACTATACCATACCCCATGTGGGTTTCGAACCTGGGACCCTTGGATTCCGAGTCAAAAGCGTAAGAACTACCTAACATGTAAAAAGATATAAAAAATGTAAATTTTTACCAAAACAAAAATCAAAAAAAAATTCTCAAATTTAAATCATTAATAACATTTTTATTTACTGATCGATTTTGTTCCAAAATAATAGGGTTCTTCCTCTAGATAACACTAACTTACCTTCAAAATTTCAATACAATCGGACTTTTCTTTCTTAAGTTATCGTGCTTACAAGAAACGTGACAGACGGACAGATGGACATTTTGAAAGTTGTTCAGAATTCGTTCACTAACACAACGATATGAAAATTTTTTTGTCTGCGAGCGATATTTCCGGTTTTAGAAATGTGCCGATCAAATGCAATATACTCTTCGTTTACGTAGTTGCGAAGAGTATAATAATTGTTTATGGAACTTTAGTAATATAATATTTGAAATCACCTACCACAAAATCCCGTAAAACAGTATGCCACATCGGTAATGGGAGTGTGTGAAGTAAAAAAAAATAAGACCCTTGGTTCTTGTACATACAATAAATCACAATTTTATTTTTTCACCCCATTTAATAGTGGGTTGGGGGAGGTGATGGGGGTGGCTACTGCCAAAAAAAATTTGAGGCCTTAGCTTTCCTTATATATACTAAATACCAATTTAGTAAGAGTCCATATTTTTACTTGTTTGATTTACCTATTACCCCCATTGACTTAAATTTACACCCCAAGGCTTCAAGGGAATAAGGTCAAAATATAATCTGGTTCAAGAACTCGTTAAAATACCCATGTTTACCAACTTTCAAGTCAATATCGTGCGCACAAAAAAGTTACAGACCACCAGACAGACAGACTGACCGACAGACAGATTTTTTTTTGGTCAAACTTAAAATCCCGATGTTTCATGACATTCTAAGCCTATCTGAACAATAAAAAATTTCAAATTTTTTTTTTGCGTTACTATACTTCCATCGGATGTGGAAGTAATTATAATACGAGAAATATTTTGGATAAGATTTACAAGACTGTATTATTTTGTTTTAAGTTACTGCATTAATCATCTCCAGATGCTGCTAATATAATTGGCGGAAAGCACATCGAGTTTATAATATTTGAGTCCAATGCTCAAGTATTTTGATGTTTGAGGGAAGTACACTCTTGTAACTCCCCTTCTTCGTTTGTTTGCTTATTTGTCCTACAATATTAATAATAATAATCTTTGTTATCTATTTTTATTAATAAAGTCAATATAAAATTATAATGTAAATTACAAACAATACAATTAATAATATAAAAATGTAATAAATAACGAACAAATTTTTATACCAACCAACTATTATCAGTATATTGCAGAATGACAATAGCTAAAACATATAATTCAAAAAGTCAGTTACAGAATAAAAACGAAGCTCAAGCGAAAAGTTGGCGTTTATACATTTACATATGGGTCGCGTGCGCCGACGTCACAGATTTTGAGACCTTAGGAAAAACAAACAGCTGTCATTGAATTATCCGCGTATTGAATGTTTTTCTTTAAAGTGAATTTTACTGTGTTTGTGCCATTTAAAAGTTTAATGTTGGATTATTTAACATCTGCAGCTATTCTTATTACTTTTATATGCTCAATTTTGTTCGACAGGATGACGGTTAGTTCGTATTTTGCAAAATTGTCTCATGATGTAGAGGTTAGGTATACTGCTGTCATGGAATTAAATCCTTATATTTTGAGAAAAAAATGCTTTAGTGTAAATATTGATGTATTTCCAAATAGTACACATAGGGATACTGCGAATTACTTGGTTTTTGAGAGAAGTGTATAGAGAGCAGGATGAGTTCAAGGCATTTAAGTCTTAAAGCTGTTTATGGTTATGTGAAAGAAGTACTCTGCAAGAAATTTACAGAATAAAACCTTGTTGCAAAGGTAAGAATTGTTATCAATGATTTACCATTCTTTTCATATACACTTGCCTAATTAAATGTTGCTTTAGAAATAATTGCTAACATACAAATTCATTTTTCAGGTTAAGTCGTGGCATCATGAAAAAAAGCCATTGACTCCAGATTCAGATGGTTTCTTAGTACTTACTGTGAATGTGTTGCTAGTTTAGACAAAACATGTCCACTACTTGAGAGAGGAAGTATTTCCTTTTTAGCAGTAAACATGGCTATGATCAAGGTATTAACCGCCGTAAATTTTGTGAAAAAGACACCATATAAATTAAGCAATGAAGACTGATGTGCTATAAACTATTTGAAGTATGTAGTAAGACGTGCATAATTTCTTCTCGTCTATACAATCCATTGTAATTTCTATAAAAATTTTATTTTTCATATATTGTTATGTAATGTCTCATAATTTTATGTAATTCGTTTATTCATTATCATTTTATTAAATATACTCTTTTTATTATGTTTTATTTATCACTTCTACTACTATATATTGTTAGCAGTAAATTGAAATTGTCAGTTACGTCGAACTTGTAACTGATTAGTCCATTAGTACTTCTAAGAAGAATCGACAAGAAAGTCATAAGAGAGGTTAATACTGTAACAAAAAATAAATGATTGTAATGTAGGTACCTAACATAACATAATACCGTGTGTGTAGTTTCGGGCTAGGCATGGGGAGTAGAATTGCAACATCGCGTGTGCCAGCTGGCTGAAATGAAATAACAGAGCTGGAATGCTCCACGGATGGACGAATTTACGGCTGCCGGTGTTGTCATATTTCTCGCGCTACGTGAATGTACATGCCTAATGGGAAATTACACGCACGGTATATATACTTTATAGTATTATTTATCTAAGCAATAAGTAACATTTAACTCGAAGGGCTTTTATAACTATACAATTCAACACTAACAAAGCCGAGTCAGACTTTGCTTATGTGTTCACTGACCGTAGACCACTTCAGAGTTTTAATTTTCAACTTTTTCAGTGTTCAATAGTCCAACACTGAGTTTTTAAACACCACACGATATACTTTGCACATTGCATCATGCACTTGTTGACGGCCGCAGGTACTTTGAATTTCCTTTCTTAATTTATGCACCTACTTTATCAAATATCTTTATGAAGCCTGCTTCCTCTTGGAGTGTACTTTATTTAAAACAATTTCTACCATTGCACTTTTCTTTCCTTTGGCACAGCTTTACACACCTTCCGCTCAACTAAAATTTAAAGAAGAAATAATTATTAAAAATACTGACAAACCAATATAAAATGTTAATTTTCTTTACCATGAATTGTTTATTGCTTATGTGAGCAGCAGTTGTTATTATTATAAGCACTTTCAGTTTCACATATGGGTTTTAAATTGTATTCCTTTTTAAGAGAGGATGCCCAAACTGGATGCATCGTAATGGTCTTGTAATACGGCTGTTTTTCCTACAACATAAACACACGTTAAAAACCAAATTCTTACATTAATATGCAACAACGTACCACTAAAAAAATCCTTGGAAGACTCTCGTAAAATCATTCATTTTAATTGTTTGAAATCAGTTGCAGTATTTTAACCTCTAACTTCTTCTGGTTGTAAATTGAGGTTATTTTATCAAAACTGGCATTGTTTTGGATTGTCACACTTCCACAATTAATAATAAACCAAAAACTTGTCATTTTGTATGTATAATATACATAGAAATAATAATATTACAAAAAGTTCAATCAGTTGCTATTTGACAGTTAAAGAATTTCTGTTTGTTTTTCCTCTCAGATTGTGACGTCACGCGCACGCGACCCATACATTTATGACAATAAAATATTATCATGTCAGATTAGAGTTTCAATATCCCCTCCACCAAAATTGACGAATTGTACAATATCAAGTTATGTAAACAGCTCAAGACTATGTATTGACAGTCACTGAATTCGATTTTGATATCAGGTATACGATATATCACGACAATGGTATAAACTGTTTATATAATAAATGAATGACCCACGTTCTATTTTTAGGCATGTAACCTTAAAAAAACACACACAGTGACCACATCTCTTACTTCTCCACATTTCAGAGGCAAAGCTAGGTGTGCCGACTTATAATAGTATTTTTCAAAGATTTTGAAACATTTTCAGAACAATTTTAGAAAAGTGGAAGTTAAAAAAAAGAGAGGAGTTACAGGCAGTAAAGAGGAGACAGTAGGGTTATTATTAAGAGTAATTATTGAGAAAATCGGTATCTGCGAATAAAAAGTTCGATAGAAACTGTGCATTGGCCCCTTTCTAGTAGAGCAAAATTGTTGATTATTAGAAATATCACGAAAAGTACCGTAAACCACTATTAACTTAAGAAGTATTTTATCTTTCTGTAAGCCTCTGATAACTAGGAGACAAACAGACGATGTATTGATGATTTCCAAATATGAGTCTGGAGATAGCTGTTACGAATTCCTTGGGCAGCTTAATCCTCCAGGAAATGTGCCATCCAAAGCGATTTTCTAGCGTTCTATGGCTTATTGACCACACCAAAGGACAAGAGGACAATATAGAACGGATAAAAGTACGGAAAAAATCAAATGCTAAGCGAAAAAGAAGAAACCCTTTGACATGTTAATCGGATGAGGAAGTTTTGGTGAAGTTGAACGTCTTAACAGATAACTGAGACCAATACGGTGATGCTATCAGACGTGCTATTCAGCAATGAGAGGCTAGCTAGAATAATGCACAGCTCGCAAAACGTCCGCTAAAAAATGACTTTTATTGTCCGAGAAGACGCTGTAAGTGGAGGAAGTAGCATTTTAAACCACCTCAGTCAAAATTGGAGAACCAAGGATTTAAAATTTATACCGCATTCTACAGATCATATAATCTTTAAAATTTTCTCAGATTCAGTCCACGATAAATTTATCAAAATCTTAAACTGCCATAGTAGTAGATATGAAATGTATGTTGTGAGTTACAATACATAGTAAAGTTTGGCCTTCACTTAAGCAGAATTTATTGATGGACTAGAAACAATACTAGAGAAACGACCCAAGAGAACTCTTTCAAAACTACCCCAAAACCACCATGAAAGGTACATGTATTTAGTTTCTTCAATTTTCTCTATCGATTGATGTATATGTTCTGTAGATTCAATGAGCGTCTAAAGACAAAACAGTAACTAAAGGAGAAAATAGTTTAATAAAAAACATAAAAACGTAAAATATGAAAATAAGTAATAAAGCCAAGAGTTTGAACATGGATATTTGCACTGTAAGGAACAAAAAGTTCTTTCTTTAAACAACACTTTTGGCAACTACAGTTCTTCACACGCTTTACTCACTCGAGGAATTTGTTCATTTTGGAGTGCATGGGTCTGGCGCATTAATCAATGATTTATAAGCAGACACTTATATACTCGCTTGAAATAGAGCTCTTTTACAGTGCTGCAAAAACAAAGAGCAATTTGGTTGGGAGGTATGGTTTCAAGATTATTACTTCGGTACCAAAATATCTTATTTCTGAGCCGATTTATACCATTTGATTCTCCTCAGTAAATTTTAACAAAAAAAGCTTCCAACTCTTTAAATATTGGCGAACCTATTTATCTATGACGTTGAATCGTATCCAGTAAGACTAGTAAAAAAGCAGAACACTCCCAAGTTTCGGTACTAAGGGGTTGCAAATATACCCAATATTTGTTTTCTTTTTAATTTCTTTGTTTCAAAACAAATGTGCATTGAACAGTCTGAGGCAAGTTGTTGGGAAAATACGAAAAACGGTATATAAAAATCACTAGAACATTGGAATGAACCATTTTCACTTGATCCAGTTTTCAGTGCGTGAATCATATGCAGAACGATTTTTGTGTTTACTTCCTCATGATCATGATCTTTCTACACTCCTGAAACTGGGACAACATAATGCGCTGTCTCATCAAAAATGTTATAAAAACAAGAATCAGCTGCTATTTTCAATTTGGAATAAAAGCCAATACTAAATATTGGAAAAGTTCAACTTTGCTTTCCGGCCTATGGAAAAATTCTACGTATTTATTCGGTGTTTATTTTCACCAATCCTGATTTTTGAACTTGTACCACGATTTATTCTTACACCAGATTTGATAAATGTTTCCAATAACTATCCCAAATTATGTACAACTGAGAGATGTTTTTTATATTCCAGATAAATATACCAAGAAAAACATATTTTTTATGCAATGACCAATATTAATGAGCTCTAATGTTCAAATCAAAAAGTATATTAAAACAACACCACAACAGCATCAAAGTTCTTAATGATTTCGGATTCAGCTGTCTTCTGTTTCAGAATTCTCTATGTTATTTTAGTACCTAAACCAATTATAATGTCCAATCTTTTGAGTGAAACATTTGATCTATATTATCTCTAAAGAGAAGCGGAAATTCTTGTACTTAATGAGCAAAAAAATCGTCAAGATCTCCATTTCGAGACTCAACAGATATGTACAAATATTGCCTTGGCCCTAGTTGCCTCTCTGTGAAATTGTTCAAGGGGTCCCTCGGCTCTTTCAGCCCTACTTCACATCGACCTGAAAAGATCTTTTGTGACTTACCCTACAATTAGTTGTTGCCCAGGACTTCCAAGCTTTTTATAAAGCTTGTGATTTTCCTGAAGGCTAATGTCCCTATATCTTTAGGCGTTAGTTCCACCTTTTCTAAGTACTTTAACCTAGTGTGGACTAGCATCTTGCATTCGCAAAGAACAAGTTCCGCAGTTTCTATTGCAGAATCGCAGAATCTGCACATATCGTTGTCTGCCTTGCCCATGTCCCTAAGATGGTATCTTAAGAGGCAATGGCCTGTTAAATTCCCTGTTATCAGCCTTAGTCGGATATTTCGAGTTCGAGAAGCCTTGTGGCATTCTTTGACGAATAAGTGATGAACTTTTTCGCTTGTCTATGGCCCGGAGTATTCCTCCAGTAGACTATTTCTGTTCCTTTTCCCATTTTAGGACCTCCTCCTTTATGTGTCCCTTAGATAAGCCACAAAACGGTTCGGGCCCAAAATATGAGATTTCAGCACCTCTTTTGAGCATTTAGATGCAAAGCCAAATTGCTCGTGACGAAATTCTCACGACGTCAGACGCCAACGGTCCAGGATCAGCAATACTCATCTCGATCCAACATGCCATATCGCGAGAGAGGGTTACCTGTTCATCAAGTATAAACAATATATACATCAATCAATAGGGAACTTTGCACATTTTAAATTATTATTTTGACTTTCTATCCGTAGATCAACAGTTTTCGAGAAAATTTAAAAAAATACTTGTAGATATAAGAAAAACACTCTTACTTTGTTTTTATCACCAGTGATAGAAACAAAGTAAGAGTGTTTTCCTATGATTATCTATCACAAAGTAACGCTTTCACAATAAAATTTTTTAAATACTTCTAGCCGAGGGGCAAACCGCGAAGGAAATATGATGTACACTCAGAAAGAAATCCGAGGAAATCTTAAGGAAATCTTATGCAATCCGAGGAAATCGTAGGAAATCCTAGGAAATCTTAAGGAAATCCGATGAAATTCTAAGTAATCTTAAGCAATCCCCGGAAATCTAGAGAAATCTTTTGCTTCTCGGATTTCTCCCCCTCCGCTCTTCAAAAATTTTTTTGAAAAAAATTCGATGAAATCTTAAAGAACTCCGAAGAAATCTTAAGGAAATCCGGGGAAATCCAAGGAAATCTTAGGAAATCCGAGGAAATCTTAGGAAATCCCAGGAAATCTGTTGCTTTTCTGAGTTCTCCCCTCCTACTCTTCAAACATTTTTTTGAAGAAAATTCGATTAAATCTTAAGGAAATCCGAGGAAATCTTAGGCAATCCCTGGAAATCTAGGGAAATCTTTTGCTTTTCGGATTTCTCTCTCTCCGCTCTTCAAAAAATATTTTGAAAAAAATTCTTAAAAAATCCGAGGAAATCTTAGGAAATTCCAGGAAATCTTAGGAAATCCCAGGAAATCTTTTGCTTTCACATCCCACCCTTCAAAAATTTTTCTGAAGAAAATTCGAGGAAATCTTAAAGAAATCCAAGAAAATCTTAAGGAAATCCGAGGAACGAGGAAATCTTAAGGAAATCCGAAGAAATCTTAAGGAAATCTTAGGAAATCTGTGTAATCTTCGTCAAAGAGGAAATCTGGTGTACACAATTTTGGGCACCGTTGACCCCGCTTCTACCTGTAGAATTTTTTTTAATCCCCCAAAATAGTATATTGTGTATTTAGGTGTGAAAGCAATACATTCCCGGACGACGATGCAATTGGCCGAGGCGCTAGCCGAGACCAACAAGCATCGAAGTTCGGGAATGTGCTTTCACACCGAAGTACACAGTACTATTTTTTCTGAAATCACAATCAATATTATTATAAATTAAAGAATTTGTAATAATGCATAACATTTCTTCATTACAATCTAACTGCTTATAGTCCGGTGATATTAGGAAAATGTCTCGGAAAGTTTTGGGACAAGCAAAAAATTAGTCTACCCCCTACAGAATTTCCTCAGGAATCCGAAAAAAATAGTGTTGACCACTCAAAATGGCGGCTTTAATTGTTTTTCAACCTTTTGTAAACATAATGAATTTTGCAACTTACTTGTTTGCTTATATCTTTGCTTCTAAAGGTCATAGAAAAATGTTCACACGTCAATTTCTTCGCCATGGGTTCCCCTATAAGGTAGGTATATGCAAAGAACTAATTTTTGATTGTTAATAACATTTTATGGCAAAAAACTGAAAAAATTGGACTTTTCGATCCTCGAACTTTGCAGTTCTGTAGAAACAAATATAAAATCTGCATGTTAACGATATTATGAGAAATAGTGCATATTTTTACCTTTAATGAAATGCACTTTGTCCCGTTGCAAAATATTAATTTTTTTTTTTGCAATTAATTTATAAAAAAAAAATATATATGTTATACTAAAAGATCAGTTCTGTTTCGGTAAAAACATTGTATTTTACGTACATTTACATAATCAAAAATAATATTGCAAAAAAATTTTAATTTGCGACTCTTTTACGCAAAAAATCAATTTTGCAACTTAAACAAATGTAAATATCTCAGTGGATTTTGCATAAAATTTATTGCAACTAACGGCGTTTTAATTGTCATAAAAAACCACGAATTTAAGGAAAAAAATTTTTGCTCCGATGCTTTGGAGCCGAAATATGAAGATTTCACGTTTTTTGTGATTACGGCGAAATTTGAAAATATTTTTACTTGAAAATTTAACTGAATATACCTCAGAGTGTGTGTTATCACTTACATAAAGTGCTATGTCTATATATCTAGATGGGCCATGGAAAAAAAATCGAGAAAATTGCATCCTTGGCGCTCGCGCTCACACTAGAATCCAAATCCCCTCCCCCTTTACTGCTAGTGGCGTACTTAGACAGTTTTACCGCGGCGGCAGCTTCATTTCTCTTTTTCTCGGCTTCAGGAGTGGCTAGATGGACGTTTTTTTTTTAATTCTACTTATTTTTTTTTCTCAGCTTTCCGATTATTCGATTATTATTCAATCATTCAATTACGTTGCTTCATAAAATAAATATGTAAAGATTACATACAATTTATTTGATAAGACATTGAGGAGTGACTAGTTTTTACTCTTATTGTGGATAAAAAAGGTATACATCTTGTATTTAAAAATTAATTTATTGAATGTACAAACTAAAGCTTATTTTTCTGTCCTCGCTTTTTTTTAGGCTGATTTCCTGTGTCGGACTCGCTGTCCGTTTCGTTTCGCATTTCTGCGTACAGGCAATCATTGTTATCATCGTCATTATTTATATCAACATTTCCAATAATTAACTTCCTCATTTTCTTGCATTTCATTTAATTTAAACTGACAGACATCAATATTGATTTAATTTGTTTTAAGCAGCGAAATAAACATCTAATTCATAACATAACAATAATGCGTGATTGCTTAAATTATAGAATGTTTGTAAAATTGTAAAAAAACGCTGCCCAACGAATCACTACTTCCACATCCAGATTTTCTATCCAAGTCTCTCACAACGAAAAGAAAAACCAATAAAACGATATGTTACGGTGGTAGTGGGGGTGGATGAATTAAAAAACAAAATTGAGGCCATTGCTTCTTGTATACACACTAAATCACAATTTTATTTTTATCACCCCCTTCAATAATGGTGTGGGGGTGGTAACGGGGGTGGCTAATACCAAAACATTTTTTGGGGCCTTAGCTTCTCTTATTTATACTAAATACCAATTTTATGGACTCTTACTTGCTTAATTTACCCATTTACACCCATTTCCCCCAACCCTTCAACGGAATAAGATCAACATATAATCTTCCAAGTCTCGTTAAAATACATACATGTAGCAAATTTCAAGTCAATATATTAAACGGTTCCAGAGTAATCGTGCGCACAAAAAAGTTACGACGGGCCGACCGACAGAGCGACAGACTTTTTTGTTCAAACTCAAGCCTATTTAAAAAATAAAAAATTTTACAATTTTGTTTTTGCGTTACTATACTTCCACTGGATGTAGAAATAATTATAAGATGTTTGAATATAAACTGAAAATTATTTTATCTATAATAATAAAATAATAAAGCCGCTGTATTACAAATTCTTTTTGCGGAGCAACGTAATTGAATAATTGAAAAAATAATCGAATAATCGGAAAGCTGAGAAAAAAATAAGTTGAATTAAAAAAAAAAAAACGTCCATCTAGCCACTCTTGAAGCCGAGAATAAGAGAAATAAAGCTGCCGCCGGGGTAAAACTGTCCAAGTACGCCATTAGCAGTGAAGGAGGAGGGGAATCTGGCGTCTAGCGTGAACGCGAGCGTCAAGGATGCAATTTTCTCGATGTTTTTTCCATGGCCCATCAAGATATATAGACATGGCACTTTTTGTAAGTGATAACACACACTCTGAGGTATATTCAGTTAAATTTTCAAGTAAGAATATTTTCAAATTTCGCCGTAATCACAAAAAACGTGAAATCTTCATATCTCGGCTCCAAAGCATCGGAGCAAAAATTTTTTTTTCCCAAATTCGTGTTTTTTTATGACAATTAAAATGCCGTTAGTTGCAATAAATTTTATTCAAAATCCACTGAGATATTTACATTTGTTTAAGTTGCAAAATTGATTTTTTGCGTAAAAAAGTCGCAAATTAAAAGTTTTTTGAAATATTCTTTTTGATTATGTAAATGTACGTCAAATACAATGTTTCTACTGAAACAGAACTGTAAAATATTAATATGATCTTTTAGTATAACAGTTTGAATATTTTTTTTTATAAATTGATTGCAAAAAAAATAATTAATATTTTGCAACGGGACAAAGTGCATTTGATTAATGGCAAAAATATGCACTACTTCTCATAATATCGTTAACATGCAGATTTTATATTTGTTTCTACAGTACTTCAAAGTTCGAGTATCGAGAAATTCAATTTCTTTAATTTCTTGTCATAAAATGTTATTAACAATCAAAAATTCGTTCTTTGCATATACCTTTCTTATAGGGGAACCCGTAACGAAGAAATTGACGGGTCGAACGTTTTTCTACGACCTCTAGAAGCGAAGATATAAGCAAACAAGTAAGTTGCAAAATTCATTTTGTTTATAAAAAGTTGAATAACAATTAAAGCCGCCATTTTGAGTGGTCAACACTATTTTTTCCTGAGGAAATTCTGTAGGGGGTAGGCTAATTTTTGGCTTGTCCCAAAACTTTCCGAGAAATCGTTATTTTTGAATCTAAAATCACCGGACTATTACTAATAAATGCAATTTTAATGTGAGATGATTTGTCTGCGTGTATTTATTTACTGTCTAAAATATACATAACATCCCTAGGCCGGGAAAGTAACATTACCGTACGGTTTTGTTGATCGTTGCTTGGCAACGGATCTTTTCCGGTCTGCTTTCTGATAGTTTCTTAGCAACGGACTAAAATACTGGAATTGTGCATTTTTCGATCTGAAATCGCGCCGAAAATGTAGACATTGCCGATCGATTTCAGAAAAAATACTTTTGAGGCAAAGCTAAACTTTAACACTCACGGTAACTCGCAACTCAATTTTATATGAGAATTAATATAACTGTAATTATAACACGTTCCCAATTTTTATTTATTTTAAAGTCTGAGAACCATTATTCCATCCACTCTTATCGCCCACAACACTGCAAAACCGTTATAATATGATATGGGAATCGAACACTTGGCACTGATTTGCTTTGTACTTATAACAAATAAGCTAAGCCACCCCATCACGATTAAAAATCTAACATACGAGTACTTATTACCTTACATAATAGACAGAATATAATATGACCTGGGAAACGTACAATTGAAAAGCACAAGGTTGGATTAAGATTAAATTGAAATATGAGATGGAAAATTGACTGTATATTTTAAAGCTTCATATTGAACAGACAACTGTAGCGAAAAATTCTGTATACGTTAAATATTCCTGTATATTTGAACTAAACCCATGAAGAATGAAATTGACCATTTTGTTTTATAATTAAAAATGAAATATTTATATTAGTCAATGTGTTGTTGATATTATTTTAGAGTTTTATGCATATTCGTAAATATTCATGAAACAATGTTGTATCGGTTTCACATTAAAAATACACATTGACACATTGTCTCGATCATAACTTTTTTATTTTTTTTTTTTTTGCTACAGAAACAAATAAAACACAAGTTGAAAATAATTAATAACCTTTACCTAATTTTGATTGTTAACATTTCTTTCCTAAGTGCCTTAGTTTCTGAGATATTTAACATTTTAGCTAAGTACTTCGTCTGCTTAGAAACGTTCTTAATGACGTCATAACTATATCCTCCACACAATGAGAGTGCGACATCAGCATTTTCCCATTCAGGAGACCTTATCGAATATATTTTTGCTTGCTGTCGCTATTTTCCAACTAAGTTCGGCGAAAATCATTATTTGACCAGTTGTTTTGGTTACGCTTCTCTACTAATATACAAAACAACGACGAACAAACTGAAATACCTATAGCGCAGGGGTTTTAGTCAATATATCGCTTCTACCCAGAATTAATTATTGTAAAACTGAAAATTTCCAGGATTGTAGTTTTGGTCCAGGACAACACGTAGCAAAAAGCCCCTTACTCTCCCCCGTCAGCTTCCCTATTTTTTCGGAACAACAAGTGCCTAAGTCGCAAAATTGCAGAGCTGGCTATAAAGTGCAACAGAAATGTTGTTACTGGTCCGATTTGAGTCGAAATGATCATAAAAGATTAGGAGGAGCATATCCGTTCAAAAATTTAAAAAAAACTCCGAAATGGCGCCATTGCGGATAAATGAAGACTCGGAGCGGAAAACGTATCTCAATAAACATTTCTCTTCATACTTTTGGATTTCTATTGGTATGTCTACTTTTTCTGTACCGTCACCCATTACGGAGTTACGCCACTCTGAGTGTCGCAGCGGCGACACTCGGATATTTAAGTGCGTTCATTGCTGCGTCTATCAATTCTAGTCTAAACAATCAAGAAGGCGCAAGACGGGCTATACCCTTAGTTCATTAACTTTGACAGTTCTCTAAGTGTATGTATTGGTTCATTAGTGCCCGAGATGTCAACACTTTCAAACCGTGGCTGCAAGATCACTCTCCATGGTCTACGGAGTCAGATCGTCTTCGTTCACTGGCTTATGGGATTGCTGGCGATGAGACTACCAACTGCAACACAGCCAAAGCCCAGATGAGGCAGCCGTCAAGATTTTGACTAGACAATTCTTTGGTGATGTGAAGCTCTCCTAGAAACATCGAGTAAAGCCACTTGCATCAGTTGTTGTCCGCGATGAAATCCTACCTGTAAACCCTCAGCAACTCTTCATGCGGACAGTTTGTGTAATGAAATCAGAGGAAGACTTGAAGGAATACCTCAGTTTTGAACTATCTTCTTCGATGAGGTGTCGATGCGGAAGACTGCAAAGTCAGTTATACAGTTTTTTCAAGCACGAAACCTGAAGAACTTGCTGACAGTGGGGCTAGTTGCAGAGTGCTCGACGGTGGTTACCTCCTTCACGCCCTTGTTTGGCCTTGTCCCTCCACTTTTGGAGAAATAGTCCAGGCATACCTCAGGTTTATTCGGAAGCGACTTGGATCATCTATTACTGTGGTGTTCGATGGGTATGAACAAAATTCAACGAAGGCACAGGAACAACAGCGCCGTTCTAAGCGGACACCTGTCGAAGTGATCTTCGACGAACACACGTCATCTGTGGAGACCAACCAGTCAGACTTTTTGAGCCACCCGCAGAATAAACGCGTCTCATCAACCTCCTCTCTGCTAAATTCCAAAATGCTGGAGTCATCAGGGCTGTGGCACATGCGGATTCTCTGGTCGTTAGGACAGCTCTCGATATGAATGTGTCAGGACAGCGGGTCACCATCATCGCTCAGGACACAGACATCCTGGCGATACTAATTACCCGTGCTAGAGATGACAACTTCATCATAATGATGAGTCTGGCCACGGGCACTTCAAGCGGACGAGTGTTTAAGATCCAGGAGATCAGGATCGGTCCTGATCAAATGAACGACTCCATTCTCTTCTGCCATGCCATGACAGGATGCGACACCACGTCAACTCTGTACAGAATGGGAAAGCAAAAGGCGTGGAAGCTCCTGAAGAAGAGACCTGAGATATAGGAATGCTCCGTGGTCTTTTCACAACCTACATCTGGCTCCTGTTCCTACCACAAGGCAGCCAGCTCCTGATAGCCTGCTACGGCTAATTTCCTGTACCTGAAAGGCGGACTGCGGTGCCCGGTGCTAGTGCCGGAATTCTGGTCTGAACTGCAGCATCATGTGCAGGAGCTGTAGAGGATCCAACTGTACAAACAACCAGTCAATGGATATGGATGATGATCCGGATGGATGAAGATTCTCTTCTCAGTAAATCAACAATGTCTTGCCGAATAAAGTCATTTACTGAGTCTGACAAGTAAAATTAAATTCAATAAATCTTATAAACACCAATAATATATAAACAGGAATTCGTAAAAGTCTCTTCAACACAGCCAGGGCAGTTCCAACGGGAGAATGACGGACGCGGCCGCCGAGCTGCGACACTCAGAGTGGCCTTAACTCCGTAACGACTGACGCTACAGAGAAAGTAGACATATCAATGGAAAGCCCAAAGTATGAAAAGAAATGTTTATGGGGTACGTTTTCCCCTCCGAGTCTTCATTTATCCGCATTGGCGCCATTTCGGAATTTTAAAAAATTTTTTAAAATTTATAAAATGTTGACCGAACTAGAACGGAAAATTATGAACAAAAATACGCATGGAACATCTGAAATATGAACGTATATGCTTCTCCTAATCTTTTATGACCATTTCAACCCAAATTGGACTAGTAACAACCTTTCTGTTGTACTTTATATCCGGCTCTGCAATTTGTGCGACTTAGGCCCTCGTTGCTCCGAAAAAGCAGGGAAGCCGACGGAGGAGAGTAGGGGACTTTTTGCTACGTATTGTCCTGGACTAAAAGTACAATCCTGGAAATTTTCAGCTTTACGGTAATTAATTCCGGGTCAAAAGCTAAAATTCCTGGGCTACTGGGAACATATCTGATGAACTGAAATTGAGACAATTAAAACGGCATACAGAGTTAACAAAGGAAGTCGAAAAAAATATGCCACCACGATTAAGAAGATATACATAGCCACCACACTACCAACGATGACATATGGAGTTAAAGACGGAGCAAAGACAAAAGACAACAGAAGCAACCTGAGAAGAGTTGAGAGGGACATTATCTAACTACCTGCAAAAATAATAAGACTAAAGTAACTGCATAAAATATCAACATTACTAGGAGGGAAAATAATTGCAAAAAGGATAGAAGTACTAGAAACATACCCAAAGAAGGAAACGCAAATACTGAACAGCAACAAACTAAAGAAAAGGTAGACCATATTGCACGTGAAAAACAGTGATTAAATGAGCAAACTAGGTATTTTGAAAATGGTTTCGTTTAGTACTTGTAAATTGTAATTTATTGAAATAGTTTTGTAATTTGTTAATAAATTAAGGTACTTTAATATCAGACTGATTTAATAAAATATTAAATCATCAAAATGCATTTTTGACAAAAGTTTTTTAGATTTTTTTGGATATCATGTTTCTGCTAACGGAATTTCACCAACCGAAAGCCGCATTGACGTTATTAACAATTTTCCCAAACCTCCAACTCTCAAACAATTTCAGAGATTTATAAGGAATGATAAATTACTATCATCGTTTTGTTCCTAACTTTGAAAAACATTTTAACCCCTTTACATTCCTTCAGTACTGAGTTAGCCCGGAATGAAGTTAAAGTTATAGACTCCTATCCAACCAATTGTACTGATAGTTTTTTAAAGCTAGCTACACCAAAGATGTAACGCTTACATTATCTGTGGATTGTTCAAATATATCCATGGATGCAGTTTTAGAACAAAAAATTGGAGACTTCTCCACTCCTTTAGCATTTTTCTCTCGCAAATTAAATTATTCTCAAAAAGTATTCAACTTTTGACAAAGGATTGCTGTCATTGTATACATCAATTAAACATTATGAATATATTTTAGAAGATCGTGCATTTATTTGTTTCACTGACCATAAACCATTAACGAAAGCTCTCTTTACTGGAGAAAAAATACGACACTTGGAATATATTGCACAGTTCACAAATGACATACGTCATGTACACGGTAAAGAAAACATCATTGCAGATACCTCATCGCGTATGAAAGCTCTTTCTTCACTTGATCAGCATGATTTTCTGTCACCTAACTCAATTTTTCAAATAAACGCAACCAATTTCAATCTAAAATTACTAAAAGAAGCTCAATCCACCGATTGTGAATCTTGCTCTTTATTATCAAATCAATCACATTCAAATACTGAATCCAAATACTATTTACAAAAAATTAATATTGCTAATTCAAATCATGAAATTTGGTGCGACGTCACTTTTTCTAAATGTTGACCATTTGTACCAAAATCTTTACGACGCGCAATTTTCGATATCTTTCATAATTTAACATATGCTGGTGTCCGTTCTACCAAGAAACCTATAAGTTCTAATTATTTTTGGCCCAAAATGAATACTGATTGCGCCTTGTGGATTAAAACTTGCTTAAGTTTTGAGCATATCCATATTGATCTCGTTGAACCATTGCCACCCTCACTGTCTTTTTTTACATATTAACAGTTATTGAACGTTTTACTTGTTGGCCAGAAGCTTTTCCTTTATGAGACATTACTGCCGAAACTGTTGCTGAAAGCTCATTTCAAAATTATATCTGTCGTTTTGGCATTCCACTACGTGTCACAACTGATCAAGGAGTTCAATTCGAATCAAATCTTTTTTGTGAATTTTCAATATTTTTAGGTTTCCATCGAATTCACATAACTTCATATCATCCACAAAGTAATGGTATGGCTGAAAGATTCCATAGAACCTTTAAAACTGCATTAATCGCCAGAGCCAACACAGTTCATTGGTTTAATGAACTACCAATTATTTTATTAGGTTTACGAGCAATGCCTCTTTAGGCACAATTTACTTTGTTCACCTCACGAACAAGTATTTCAAATACTTCAGTAAGTATTTCAGTATATTTATAATTGTGTGTTATTACATTATCTAAGATTAATAGGAAATCAGATTGATTTATTAATATTTGTACTTATCTATTTTTTTTTTTAGTAAATAGTTTATTGATCTATTTGTATTTGTATCTGTATTTGTATTTTGTATTTTGTATTTTGTATTTTGTATTTTGTATTTATATTTTCTTTTTTCGTAAATATACTATTATTATTATTATTATTATTATTATTAGAACTTGTTTATGGCCAAACTTTACGTCTCTCTGATGAATATTTTATTAAATCACATTCTGATACTGAAGTACCTTTATTTATTAACAAATTACAAAACTGTTTCGCTAACTTTCAATTCACAAATTCTAAACGAAACCATTTTCAAAATACCTTTGTCAGTCCTGACATTAAAAATTGTAAATTTGTTTTCATTCGAAAAGGTAGGCTTAAGCTAACTTTATCCCCTTGGTAAGAAGGACTTTTTCGAGTTATTTCCAAAACTAACAAATTATAACAGTCATTAAACGTGGAAAAGATTTTACTGCAGCTTTAGACAGAGTTAAGCCTGCATACTTATTGAATGACGTTAACAATCTACCTATCAATTCTGACTATAAAAAAGTCCGTTTTAATATTGATACTTTGGTAGGTTGATTTTTTTGTTATATCAAATATACTGGGAAAGAAGAGTGAAGAAAAAATGAATACCATAAAGAAATATTAATGATAAATGCTCTGCAAGATTCATAAATAAAGGAAACATGAAAGAATTTTGGGAGCAAAAACACAAAAAAGAAGAGCGCTCCGTATCACGACACAATACAGCAATGCATTTCACAAACGCAAACATTTCCCATCCTATACTTCTATACCATTCGCCTTGTGGCCCTCGGTGCTGACAACAAGCATGACCCAAATTCAACCCAACAGCGTAGACGTAGCCAGTCCGGCGCGCGGCGGTACACCCGGGAGTGAAAGCAATGCCTACCGTACTCTGCTAAATCAAATCAACTCGAGTTGAATTTTTGGGCGATTACAATACTTTCTCCACTCCTAGCGTCGCTCGAAAGAAAAAGGAAAATATGATTCTAAAAAGATCAAATCAACTTTAAATTAATAAAAAGGAAGGTATTATTATTATTATTATTATTATTATTAGAACTTGTTTATGGCCAAACTTTACGTCTCTCTGATGAATATTTTATTAAATCACATTCTGATACTGAAGTACCTTTATTTATTAACAAATTACAAAACTGTTTCGCTAACTTTCAATTCACAAATTCTAAACGAAACCATTTTCAAAATACCTTTGTCAGTCCTGACATTAAAAATTGTAAATTTGTTTTCATTCGAAAAGGTAGGCTTAAGCTAACTTTATCCCCTTGGTAAGAAGGACTTTTTCGAGTTATTTCCAAAACTAACAAATTATAACAGTCATTAAACGTGGAAAAGATTTTACTGCAGCTTTAGACAGAGTTAAGCCTGCATACTTATTGAATGACGTTAACAATCTACCTATCAATTCTGACTATAAAAAAGTCCGTTTTAATATTGATACTTTGGTAGGTTGATTTTTTTGTTATATCAAATATACTGGGAAAGAAGAGTGAAGAAAAAATGAATACCATAAAGAAATATTAATGATAAATGCTCTGCAAGATTCATAAATAAAGGAAACATGAAAGAATTTTGGGAGCAAAAACACAAAAAAGAAGAGCGCTCCGTATCACGACACAATACAGCAATGCATTTCACAAACGCAAACATTTCCCATCCTATACTTCTATACCATTCGCCTTGTGGCCCTCGGTGCTGACAACAAGCATGACCCAAATTCAACCCAACAGCGTAGACGTAGCCAGTCCGGCGCGCGGCGGTACACCCGGGAGTGAAAGCAATGCCTACCGTACTCTGCTAAATCAAATCAACTCGAGTTGAATTTTTGGGCGATTACAATACTTTCTCCACTCCTAGCGTCGCTCGAAAGAAAAAGGAAAATATGATTCTAAAAAGATCAAATCAACTTTAAATTAATAAAAAGGAAGGTAGGGTCATGTTCACATGTATTACAATGTGTGCAATGTGAATGAATCACTTCGGTAGTAGATAATATTTTAAAAAAGGAAAAGATCAGTGCAACTCACAGTATGCTAAAAATAAATACGGTATACGATAAAAATGAAAGAGAGCATAGGCAATAAAGAACTTATATTTCGAAAATAAGCCACTATTTGCAAGTCGTTCATCTACTTCAATTCCAACAGCGCTAATGCATTTACACTTAAATTTTTATTAAAAAATTTTAATGGACATAATTACAATTCATTTCATCATTTGCCGGAAACTCCATATAAAATGTTTTCATATCCCTTGAAAGCATTCTTCGAAACATAAAAATAAAATTAGTCTCGTACGAGTTTAGAGAACGTAACGCAGAAAAGAGCAATAAAAATGTGATATTGTAGTAATGTAACAAGGCTATTAACAGTAATTAAAAACCGAGTCATTGCTTGAATGACCTAAAGTGGTACAAACAAAATAAATTAATTAATTCAAATAAACGTCTACCATTGAGACTGGTCACAGAATTGAATAAATGTACATGCATCGAGACATTCCAGAAAACTTATGTCATGAATGGATGTGTTATAATTTAGAGGAACAAGAAGAATCGCAACCAAAAAATGTTTCGTGAGAATGTTTTCTGCTAATTGTCGGCATGTCATTTATGTTCCCCGATAAAAGAACTGTTTTCTTTCATTTCACAGCTAAGAACATATAACAATTACACTTAATATATTCTCATTACGGTAAAAACGTCGAAATGAATTGGACGAAGCGAGGAAATCATTTACCCTGTTAGTCATTAAATAAAATAATTATCCCAAGTGGGTTTTATCGCTTTTTAAAGTGTTTTTGCTAAAAAACTATTAAACAGCGTAAATGCAGTTGTAAATTTGTTTATTGGGCATGAAGTATTTTAAATACGCTTTCATTTTTGCCAATGACTGCTTCTTGTATTGTTAAAATTTTAGATAAAAACTCCCGGGTTGTCTTTAACCTTTAACTGTACCAGTCATTTAAAGAAAATTATTGAGCTGCTTTAACAACACATTGTCATTAAAACAGTTAGTATAGAAAAAATATTTCTACCGTCTAACAGGGAAATAACGGTTCAGTTTTAATGTAATCATTTCCAAATTATACATAACAAAATTTTCCTTGGGCAACTATGTCTTCAATATAATTTTTTAATAGTATTTTTTTCATTTTATATTTTCTTTCCCATATTTACAATGTCTATCGGACGTTTTGTAAATCATGCATTGTTCTAGTTGGGAATCTTTTCTGTATAGTACGTCTGACGGTATCACGTCATCTGTCGCGGTTGCCTGTTAGGCGCACGGACTCACCAATGCTCATTATCAACAGCTCCTTAGTGACATCAGACCAACGTTTTGGAGGGTGTTCTCTTTGCCCCGTACCATCTGATTTTCCCTCAACTATCGACAGTTCTGTGTTATTGTATATCCGGTCGGGAGCATACGATGCTGGATAATCGTTTTAGGTAACGTAAATTTTTGGTGCGATGGGCTGTTTAGGGAAATCACATTAAACATCTACAAAACCGCTTCTTTTCTATTTTATTATTATTATTATTATTTTTTATCTATTTATTTAACGTTGGCCTATTTCCGCTACCAAGACATATTCACCGACAGCAGGAGACGAGCTACCCCCAACCTGGAAATTTTGCCGAACCTCTTCTCTTTCGAAGAGTGGGGATCTTTTACTTGACTAACATTTAATAGACAAGGGACCGTCTGCTTTACATCCCCTCTGAAGGATGGTATATCCACTACGTACTCCTCGTCTTGAAATTACATAGCATCCACGTATACGCTGATATACAAGCCCCCAGAAGGTGGGACGAGATCGCTATGTTTCCCAAGATGGATTTCACGCATCCACGAACTAACTGCGCTAAACGCTGCTTCACTGTAGTATCGAAATAAAATCAAATGAAATCAAACACTGCTTTATTTATATTAAAATTATAAATATGTATCTCTCCGGAAACTGGTACGGAGCCAGTCAGACAACCACGGCGCGCAGCGTCATGGTGAGTGTAGGGCTGGGCTCGGTCCGACTAAACAATAATTAATGAGGGGGTTAGAGCTCCTGTTTAACAGTCATAAACTTAAAACTAACAGTAACTTTTAAAAAACATGATATATGAAAATATCTAAAAATAATTAAAATAATACAATAAAATTATCGATTTCGCGCACAACACGAGCGCGAACACTTTGAAATTTTGGTTGCTGGCACGGAAAAACAAAACTCAACGAAAAAAACCGTTCGAAGCAATTCCTCCCTGGTGGTCTTCCTGCCAGGAAAATGTGGTGAAATGGAGGTTAAGGATTAAAAGACTTAGGATTTTTATAAATTTATCGACCTAAATGGAATTTGAAGACAAAAATGGACAAAAGAACAAAAAGAACCGAAAGGGATGAACGAGAGCAAAATAAACAAACAGAGAGAGAATAGAAAAGGATTAAAGATGTAAGTTAAGAAAGGACAACGTTTAAGATAGTGATAAGTTATAGTAGTGGAAAGTGTGGCTAAGGGAGTTGCCGGAAAATAGGCAACGTCTGGTATGGTAGGGGATGTCGAAAAGTATGACATTATGCTGTCTAATTTGGGTTATGTTGCGGATAAGCGGACTATCATCATCGCCCAGTTTGAATTGATAAATTTCTTGAACGTAGTCCGCTAGTGGAGTTATGTCGTGACCTCGTGCGTATAAATCTCTGAGGCAGAGATGAGGCACATAAAGTATTCTAACACTTTCAGTTTTCTCATTGTCGTGGCCGGTATGCTCCACCACACCGGCGCTGCGTATGTAATTGCCGGCCTGATCACCATTGTGTACGGTTGTCGGTTAAGTCCACTACCCCTGGCCAGGAGCGTGTACAGGTTCCAGTCAAGGCGCCTGCCTCTACGCCCGCTCCTTTTCTGTTTAAAATAATTTCTATACAGTTTTCTTCATTTTTCTTTACGCAAACGGGGTATGGATACTGTTGAGATGTAGGTGCCTGCAAATTCCTTGAACAGCCTATAGTGTATATGAGAAAGAACAGTTTCTACTTGCCTTAAATTGCGACCCCCCCCCCCCCCCCCTCCCTCCACTCTTCGTTGTATTTGTCACCATAGATGTACTCTTTCTGGTATATATCTTAATACAAATATCTCCATATCCCAGGGATGTATACCATCAGAACTTAAAGCTAGTATCATAGTGCCAGTGGCAAAAGTTCAAATACCAACCGAACCATCTGAATATAGACCCATAAATTTACTTCCGCTTGTTGACAAATTTATTGAAATCGCAGTGGGTGAGTACGTTGAATTACATAAAATTATTTATAGTGGTCAAAATGGATTTAGGGAGAAACATTCGTGCGAGTCAGCTTTACAATTTGTTTGTGAACGATGGAAGAGAGACATTGGTGAGGGGAAGGATACGCTGAGTGTGTTCGTTGACTTGCAGCGCGCCTTTGAAACGATAGAGATAAGTCTAGGTTTTTGTTGAAAATACAAAATATGGTATAAAATCAACTGCTCTAAGATGGGTGGCAAGTTATTAAGAAAATAGGTATAAAACGAAAGTCAATAACAAAATATCAAACTCGGTAGATAGTATGTAAGGGATCCCGAAGATGATACATTTATAGAGGTTTCAGGGTACTACCTGAAAGATATAGTGCAGAATTTAAATGTTGAACTTGATACTTTGTATAACTGGTTATATGTTAATAAATTAAAGTTAAACTCGGCCAAAACAAAATATACAATAATCGGATTTAAACATAATTGCCAAAAATAATCCTGGGATGATACATGAATGTATGTATAAGAATAATAAAATAGAAGCAGTATCTGAAATAAAGTATCTGGGAGTTATTTTGGATCAGCAACTTACCTTTCTCATAATGTTGATTATCTTTGTAAGAAAATAGGGAAAACATTTGTTTTTCCCATCGTATTTCTAGGAACCTGTCAAAATTGAGTAAATTTTCAATATAAAACATAATTCTGTCACCTCATTTTAATTATTGTATTTCTTTATTAATTTCCTGTTCAAATGAAAATATAAATAGATTGCAGGTAGTCCTAAATAAAATAGTGAGAATAATATTAAATTGTGATAAATATACCTCTATTTTAACCATGTTGAAATCACTGAGATGGTTGTTGTGACTTGTTCAAACGGGTTTTTTCATTGAGTTTTTCCCATATCACCAACCAAACCTTTAAAAACAGTGCGCGTGTGTTTGTGCGCGCGCCCCTAACTACAGTTTTTTAATTTAGCTTTAATTAGTTATAAGTGTTTTTAAACTTCCTTTAGTTATAAATATTCAAATTGTTAGGTTTAAGTCTTTTTTTGTTCCTAGACAGGAGCCCTAACCCTTCCACTAATTGTAGTGCAAGCCCGAGTCGAACCCGCTCCATCTGACTGCACATTCACCACGACGCTGCGCAGCGTGGTTGTGCGGTCGGCTCTGAACCGGGATCCGACTCTGGCGCATATTTGTAAACAACTGTGAATAAATACTTTTTGAATTGAATTGAATTGGTTGTCCGTGAGGCAAAACATTGATAAGGCAAATGTCACTTTAATCTATAAAATCAGACATAATATATTTCCAGAGTACCTACAAACTTTTCTAGTGACAATATCTGAAAAACACCGGTATGATCTAAGGTCAAAAGATAATTATAATATTTAATTCGTAAGATCCAGTAATTTGCAGAAAACTCTCTTTGGTGACGGTTTGAGACTTTTTAATACTTTGCCGGACGAAATGAAAGATTTTCGTAGTGTTGAGTTATTTACAAAATTAGTAACGAATTTATATCTCGATTACGTCTGTAAGCTTGTATTAAATGTTGTATTATTTTCCTTTGCATACGTTTGTATTTAAAGTTGTCTTCTATGTATTCTATGCATGTATCTCTCTTTTTGTATACAAATAGCCTGTGTGTTAAACAAAGCAATTTATTTATTTAGTTATTTATATAACTAACCTAACTATATCAAAAATCAGTTATCCTCTGCGTATTAGTTATCGATCTAATACGCAGAGGAAGTAGTTCAATGAAGTGACAATAGATCTTCATAACACGCATGGTAAGTTTGGGACACATCCAGGGGATGTCTAATATCAACTACATACAAGGCTTAGAGTAAGGATGTTACATCGACTGGTACAATCAAATTCAAGTTCTTTGTATGATATGTTTGAGAAACTTTATTCCCTTAGGGTAAACTTTAAGGATCTCTTTGGACGACGACGTCGAGATGAATCACCGGATAATGCTGTTTAGGCAATATATAAGTTATGTAAGTTTTCCAACTTTTAGAAGTGTACTCACAGCAAATAACCTGAAAAGAATTGTGTGGTTGACCTTGATTTGCTTCGACTACTCGTACCCCAATTTTTAGAAGACTTCGTTAAACGTAAAATTTTGATTAATAAAAAATCGTCCTCTGAAATGATTAAACGCTAAAACGCCATCCGATGTTTTCCCCAAAACTCTTGTCGTAGCAAAACTATTTTTCAGAGTGATTAAAAATAACGAAATTTAATTTTTGTTAGTAAAAAAAAATACATTTCCGAAGAAAATAATGCCCTTTACGTTTGTGAAGAGCATTTGAATGCAAGTATTGCATCGAAATATCACTAATTATTTTTGCTTATATAAAACAGTATACTAGGTCCCTTGATTTATCTTAGTTTTAGACATAATTTTATCATATAAACTTAGCTGGTGAAACACTCAGTATAAAGTAAAGTAAAATAAAAAAGAACTACATCCAAAACCTAGGTGAGTTTCGAATCCGGAGCCGTTGAGTTCCGGGTAGCAAAGAAAATAAAATCGATTAATATTCTATATTACATACGGGTGACACAGGAGATATGTAACACCCCGTAGCATGTTTATTTAAAAAGATATTATTTTGAAATTTGGTAGACCTATATAATGTGTGATTTTCCTTTTTTTAGTACAAACAAGACATTTTTTCCACTTCCGGTTTCACCGGAAGTGACATCTACTTTGTTATTTTAAATGGCACCCTGTATATATTTTTTTCCTATCCGGTTATCCTTAAATTCCTCTTTTCAACTATGTATAGCAAGGTGGCATTCATTTTTAAAATGGCTACTGAAAACCATTTTATTGCATTAAGTCAAGTTGGCTATGGTATGAAATGTAGCGGTAATTAATGCTTAGTGTGCTGCAATATCAAAAGAACCGTGGTACACAATTTTGTGTTTCATATTTGTTTTGTTCTAATCAGTAGCCGAAGAGACTTTGTACAATTTTTATATTAAAGAAAAATCTCTAGACTAAATCCACGAAATCACAAAAACTAAGATAGAAACACTAATTTTAAATTTTATCTATTTGTAAAATATTTATTCATATTTTACTTCTACCGGTTAGATGACCCCCGAGGTGCCCGGATTTTACGCCACTTGATTTTTTCATATGGGGCCATCTCAAGGAAATGGTTTATAAAACTCCACTGCAAAATAGGGAAGACTTAAAAATGAGAGTTATGTTAGCAATAAATTAGTTTACTGAATTGCAGTTAGAAAATGTGCTTAGAGGTACTGGTTACAAGAATTAGACGCTGCAGGGAAAATAATGGCCAGCATTTTGAGATTCTTCAAAAACAATTTTATTTAAAAGCAAGCAAAATCAGACATAACAATGAATTGTATTGGGTAAAAGTGAAAGATGAATAAATATTTTACAAATGGGTCAAATTTAAAATTAGTGTTTCTATCTTAGTTTTTATGATTTCGGGGATTTAGTCTAGAGATTTTTATTTAATATAAAAATTCTACAAAGTTTCTTCGGCTACTGATTGGAAAAAAACAAATATGAAACACAAAATTGTGTACCAGGGTTCTTTTGATATCGCAGCACATTAAGCATTAATTACCGCCACATTTCATTCCATAGCCAACTTGACTTAGTGCAATAAAATGGTTTTCAGCAGCCATTTTAAAAACGAATGTCATCTTGGTATAGATAGTTGAAAAGAGAAATTTAAGTAGAATCAGATAGGAAAAAAATATATACAGAGTGCCATTTAAAATAACGAAGTAGATGTCACTTCCGGTGAAACCGGAAGTGGAAAACATTTCTTGTTTGTACCAAAAAAAGGACAATCACGCATCATATAAGTCTACCAAATTTCAAAATAATATCTTTTTAAATAAACATGCTACGGGGTGTTACATATCTCCTGTGTCACCCGGTATATGCGCCTCCCGAAGCCTGGCCGGAGCCAGCCTAACAACCACAGTTCATAGCGCCGTGGTGAATGTAGGGCTGGGCGGGGCAGGTTCGGCACGGCTTGGCAACGATAACAAAATAAACAATTAAAATTCCTATCCACCTAGCGTGAATTTAAAATTAATAATCATATTTTCGTGGCTGGATGGGCGCAGCTCAAAGCCAACTAAGAGGAGAAAAAAAAAAATTAATAATATTTAAAATGCTGCCCACGGGCCTAAAACTAATACATATAAAGCTTAGAACTAGACGCTGGTTGTAGCACTAAATAAATTTGAACTGTTGATTCGGGTGAAAAGCTAAACGAAAAAACCCGTAAGAGAACTGCCGACCTGGTGGTCTCCCTGACGCCAGGAAAATGTAGTGGAAAAATCGTAAGGACTACACCACCACCTTCAATCATGTACCAGATTTTTATTCAATTACAAAAACAAAAATGAAAAAATAAATTTAAATACTTACTTGATTACTTCTGTTTACGCCTAGTTATTATTAATTTATTATTAATTATTATTCATTCTTAAAATTAGGGAAATCTACAGTTTGTAGGTACTGTTTGATATTTGAGATGTCACTGGGTAACTGAATTTAAAATATTATTTGTGGGTTTCTTATCATGTATAAAAACCAGAATGCTTTTTTGTTTTCTAAAATAGTCAGATAGATTTGAGTTGAAAGCCAACACAGACGGGCCTTAGTCTTGATAATTAAATTAGTGTAAACTTCGTATAAATATTAGTGAAATTAAATTTAACTTAAGTTTAGAGTAGAGTATCAGAAATTTCCTTTCCTACCCTTCCGAATACTTTCCTATTTCTGATATTTAAATTTAAAATAAAATAGTGGTTGGAACCATAGATGAAATTGGTAAGTTTTTATTTATACATTTAATTAGATACAGTCCAAAAAAAATATCGCATTTGTAAGAAATCAGCGTAGATTCGCAATAACTTCTTTATTTACTGATCGATTTCAGACCATTTTTTAAGAACTTTCACTAGGTGGCCACTGATACTGGTGATACTGACAGGTCAGTCAAATACCTAACAAAATTTAGTGCAATTTTTTAAATCAGGTCTTTTTTTAATTCGAAGTTCATACTCTGCCCCCACCTCGCCTACTGCCTCCCTACCATGTGTTGTTAAATAAAAAATTTGGTTTATTTTTTAATAGTTAAGTAAGAAGGAAAAGATAGACAATATCAAGAACCACAGTTTGAAATTTATCGTGAACGTGCCTTTGTAAAAAAAAAAAATCAGAAAAAGTGGAGTGTTTTATGTATTTGATTTTATTTCAATTTATTATAAATATTTTATTAAATTATTTTTCATGAGAATAGTTTAAGTAAATGTTTAACTTTTTGCCTGGATAAAGTCATTTCACTGGGTGATCATTTGGCCACACAACCCTGATGGATTTCGTTCAAAACAATGGGGTTCTTCCGCTAATCAACACTAACTTACTGTCCAGTTTTCAATATAATCGGATTTTTGTTTTTTAAATTATCGTACTTACAAGAAACGTGACGGACAGACAGACGGATATTTTGAAGGTTGCTCAGAATTCGCTCACTAACATAATTATATGAAAATTTTTTGTCTACTGGCGATATTTCCTGTTTTAGCAATATGTCGTTCAAATGCAATAAACGCTTCGTTTTCGTATTTACGAAGAGTATAATTAAATAAACTGATATATCCACTTGCTAGCTTTAACACCGTGAACTTCACCAACAGCAAAAATTTCCGTACTCTTTAAAAAAGATGTCATAAACATATCCACCCTGGGTAAATTGTCCGAGTATCCTTTTGAGAAATTTTTATATGCCATTTTGAAAAATATTTACACTTCTAAAGCCTTGATAATTAATAAATCAGTACACAAAATTTGTAGACACACGAATATCAAATACGTTCTCATAGTCTGTCTGTGGCTGTAGTGCCATATGTCAGCGTACTGTTTGACGTCACAGTCAATGGCGGCGCATAAAAAGAATAGTTTAAATTACGCAGATTTTAATAGCTTATATGCAATGTAAAGCATAGAAAAACGTTTTTTTTTGTGAAATACAGTTTTTTTTAATGATATTATCTTATGTTGGTAAGCATTATTTTCCAAATTTAATTTTTATGGAAGTTCCCTATTGTAATATGTTAATTCTGTTGGTGTTACTTTTGCAGGGCTCTATAACAATATCAACCCCATTTTGAAGGACTAATCGTTCTTCAATGTTATTCCGATGAAATCTGAATCATTCTGTAAATAAAACATTTTTTTCATCAATACATTATTTTGTCTTATTTATTTGTGTTCTAATACATTAGATTCTAAAACTCTTTATTCCATTAATTATAGAAGTGCAATAGGTATTATATTATAATGCCTAGAATTATTATTGTACCTGGCAGCGATAATGAAGACAATACGAAGTTTTATGGGGTATGTGATGAGCAAAGACCAAACTCGTTAGTAAAAATTTTACTGTAATTTGTCTCCATCGGGGACCACCAGTGAAGAAAGGCCTTTTAGGCCTATTATTGGTGACTTGCGTTTAATTAGTAACCACCGACTACAATTTATTTACGAAGAATTAAGAATGTGATTAATCATTGCAGTAAAATTCCATACGTTACAGAGGTTTCTGTCTTACGTGCCTTGTAATTAACATACATCATAAAATCAAATAAACGTAGTAAAACGAAGCAGGATCGCGATGATGTTACTTTAAAGAAATTATTATTTGCTTTTTATATACAATTCAGGTAGAATATTCGAGTCGAATATGAAACGACATTTTCATCAGATCTAATAAATGTATCAAATACGCAAATAGAAAAAGAAACATTTGTTTTTAAGTATTTTAATTAAGTAATTAATTAATCTTGATTAAGTATTATATTTTTGTTTGACACGAAGAAAAAAAAAACCCAAAAGAGATAGAGGGAGAGACAGAGACAGAGGTCTACTTATATTTTTCCTAATTATGGTGGCTAAGGAATTTACTCATTCCATTGGCTCAGTATTGGCAAACTTTTGTTTTTGCTATATTTTGTTACTTTTGTGTGTTTTTATCCCACATTTTCAAACTCTGAGGTAAACTTACATTTTTGTGTATTTATTTTTTTCTCCAGTTTTTAAAATCTTTGTTTATTATTCTATCCCAACTTAACCTGGATATATTTTTGTTTCTATTTTTACTGTCATTATTATTTTTTGAACGTATATATTTTTTTCCTTCTTTTATTCTTTTCTTCTAGGTATATTCATTATTATTTCTTTGATTTTTTGGGAGGGAACGGGGACACTATTTTGACTAGGAGTCTCTCTAGTCTTATAGATCTAAGAAGACCCTCGGATTGATTCGTGTTACATTAGGAAAATAAGAGGACAACAAAACTATTTTACAAACAATGTATCATCTAGTCTGTTTCATTTTAGCATTTTGTTTCCAGATTTTTTTTATGGTCACATAGTGATTTATATATTTTATGGTTCCTAGAGCTTAGTAGCTGTGATAGATTAAATGACAGGCATATTTTCAACGTGTTTATTTTTTCGACAAATTCTTTAATTATCTCCGAGTTTAATTTGCACTTAAGTAGTACATGCTCAGCATCACCTAATTTATGACAATCAAAATGAGAGCTATTTCTAAATTAGAACTTATGTAGGTACGTTGGAGCCAGAAAGTGATTGAATCTTAGCCTAAATAATGTCGCTACTATGATACAATGTGGTGAAAATATGTTCCATGTGATGATATATGCACTCTACAGTACTATCAGAAATAACAACAAATTATAAATGGGTTAAAATTGCTTTGTGCCATATATGGCACAGTATGCGGTACAGGGTTCGAAATTCTAATTTTTATTGTTTTTGAATCGTTTCGTTTTAGGTATTATTGGTTGGATATTTTTATGTTCCTTTTACTTCTTGATTGTAAGCGTTTTCCGATTCGTTAAAATATATATTTTTTATTATTGGGGAATATATTTTCATCTCTCGATGGTTTTATTTAGTATGGCTTCTTTTGACAGTCTGTCGACTTATTTTTCAATATTGCAGTGTCCTTTCACCCATGCTAGATTTACACTCTATGAGGCGTCCTGTAATTTTACTATCTAATAACACTATTTATTAGAAAATTGTAACCTGCTTCAACGTTTAATTTTTTATTTTCTCTAGGCTGATTTTGCTATAAATTATTGTTAATCTTTAGCCATATTGCGGTGCTTCTATTATTGCTATAATTTCTGCAGAAAACTAATGAAATTCGACAAGTTCATTTCCAGCTTTTCATTTAAAATAACGAACGGATTTGCTAATGCTGAAAAGAACTTCACATAAGGTATTTTCCTTAGCAGTAGTTCCAACCATTTACCAGAAAGTTCGTCAAGTAGACCGCTAACAGATCTTAAGGATAAATTAAAGTCTCCTGAAGGGAGTCTAAAAACTGCTAACACTAATTTTACGTTATGTGAGTTCAACAACACATTCCAAAACTCCCTCCATACAAAAATCACTTGCAGGAAATAACTCAATATCATTAGCAGCTCATTTCTTTGATAAATAGTAACTCGCCATGATTCAGAAACGATCGACAAAATTAAATTGTTCATTTTTTGTTTTCAATGAGTACCAGTATATCAAAATCATTGTATATTTTGATAAATCTTTTTACTTACCACGCACTATCTTAGTACTGTTTGAACTCATGCAACCCTGTAGTCCTCAATGCTGCTAACTGAAATTTCATTTGGCTCAATCCTTGTAATCTTCTATATACTTGCAGCAATAACAAATTTTTAGGTAAATATCCTCACCAATTCAATTATTTATTATAGTGGATGTAAGGAGTCGGTAGAGTAGGCAAAATCATGCTAAAGTTATGAAACCTGTTTCTCCCCACCCATTGTCGAGGGTGCTGAACAGGAATAACAAGGTGAACCAAGTTTTTAGTCATGCGCACCTCCTCAAACTGTCAAAAACCACCTTTTTTTTGCTTATTTTTCATATATCAGCTTGACATCGACTATTTTTGCACGGATTCTTTGTTTTTTCATGGTGGTATAACAGATGGTGAAAGGTCATGTCAGATAGTGGACCGCAATCGCCCTAGGGGTGGAATGTATTGTCAGGGGGTGTAAAATTGTTTTCTTTGTTGTTTCTTGTTAAAGTTAAAAGCGTTTACACCTTCACCATTTTCGAGGTCGCTCATCGAGAAAAATATGGTTTTCCGCAGGTTCGACCTTTCCTTAGCCCTCAAACGGACGAAAACCACCCCTGTTATACGTTTCCCGGTATCAGTGCTTGTCAGGGCGTTCTTGGAGGGAAATGGCTAGAAATTTAGGCGATAAGCAAAGGACAATGGTAAGAGTGAATTGTGACAACTTCAAGGAGTTGGTCCCACCCCCAGGGGGTGGAAAATTGATATTATTTTATTTTCTAATTTGTATATTGAGTGAGAGTGGTTTCAAAGTTACCATTTGGACATCCTCGTCAATGATGAAACCATCCTCCCAAGGATTTGAAATTCATGTTTCTTAAAAATGACAATTTTCAATCAGATAGACTTACTGGAAAACAGCAAGAATGAATGTTTTTGCTTTTATTTTTTTCTTGATTGGCATCCTCTAAAACAAAGGGGGGGGGGGTAATCGGTTAAACCAGAAAGAAAATTTGGAAGGATGGGACCAACCACCTGAGGTTGTCACAATGAATTCAGTCTTACCATTGTCCTTTGCTTATCAGTGAACTCCGCCTAAATTTCCAGCCATTCCCTTCAAGAACGCCCTGACGAGCATTGGTATCGTGAAACGTATGAAAGTGGTGGTTTCCGTCCGTTTAAGAGTGAAGGAAGGGTCGAACCGGCATAAGACCATTTTTATCTTGATGACCATCCTCGATAACGTGGGATAAACGTCTTTAACAAACAACAACAAAGGAAATAATTCTGTATGGAAGGGTGGTTGCCATAAATTTTTTAACAAAATGTGTTAATATGAAGCTAAATTTCTAATATGTATAAATAATGATATGTGATGTTAGAATTTCCAGCGAAAAAATGTTTTTTAAAATAGATACCAAGTATATTGGGAAGAAATAAAGATAAAGGATAGAAGAAACTTCTATATTTGAAACTTTTTCTAGTATTGGCGGTTTTCTAGACAATCGCATGAGAGTGTATAATTTCTTCTGTGATTTAGTTGCTACTAGATTTCAACGCCCTTCGCCAATAAACAAGTTTTGTATCTATTCCCTAAACCTTTTTACCTTATCTTTAATCTCTAACAGTGCCATTCCCCAACCGTTGGTAAATTGTTTCTAACAAAAAATTTATTGCAAATTATAGTAATTTGAGTAATCAACTAATGTTATATAGCACTTGGTTTTGGTATTTTCCTATACATTTGTTTTTACAGCACTTTATTCCGCAATGGAAATATTGCTAGAAATTTATGACTAGGACAAAGAAAGCAGATTATTGAAAAAATTTTAAAAGACTAGTGACCTATCACTAATTGTTTTTCCAATAAACTATTTTCTGTAAAAGTTCCAACTTTCTACACTATTTTTACAAGAAATAGTCTTGTAATCTTCTATGATTAATAATAATAATAAGCTTTATTGTCCATTAGACCATAAATACATAGTATAGGACAAGTCAAGATAAAGACAGTAGTAAATAGTACAACACAATTTATAAATAATACAACATAATAGTAACAACAATAAATAGATAGTACAATATAAGTAAGTATATAATATGAGAAATCATTAATAATTCAAAAATTCTGTCATCGTATAAAAATTTTTCCCTAGCAAAAATGTTTGTAGCTTATCCTTAAATTTTCTTAAGTTTTGAATACCTTTAATCGTGGAGGGTAATTTATTATAACATTTAATGCCTATATAATGAGGATTTTTTTCGAAGAGGGCACTATTGTGAGAGGGTATGGTTATTTCAGTATTATTTCTTGTATTGTAGCTATGATAATCTAGATTTCTAACAAAATTGTTTTCATTAGATTTTATGTATAATACTAGTTCTGTAATATATATACATACAAGAGGCAAAAGTTGCAACTTTATAAAAATAGGACGACATGACTGGTATTTTGAGGCACCAGCAATATTTCTTACAATTTTTTTTTGCAGTATAAAAACTCTGTTGAAATACCTCGAAGAACCCCAAAAAATTATTCCATACCTAGCCCTTGACATAAATTCGGCATGATAAAATGACAATATCACCTTCTGATTTGTAATATTACTTAGCCTATAAAAAGCAAAAGAGAGAGAACATAACTTTTTCGACAAATTTTCAGTATGATATTCCCAATTTAATATATTATCAATAAAAATTTTCTTGCATTTACCTGTTCAATTGACCTATGCTCTATTTTTAAGAGATAACTTTCATCGGTTGTGCAGCTTCTGGGTGTGAAATTAATAAACACCGTTTTGGACGCATTTAAATTCAATTTATTTGCTTTAAACCATGTCATAAAAGTATTAATCATTGTTTGCATTTCCTGCACGACATCTTCCTTTCTCAAACCGGTACAGAGCAATGTGTTGTTATCCGCAAACATTTTCAAATTATTACCAGGGAACAGCTCTGGTAAGTTATTTACAAATATTAAAACAATAGCGGCCCCAGTATAGACCCCTGTGGTACACCCATTTTGATATTTAATTTCTCAGATCTAGCCCCATTTACTTCCACTACTTGATTTCTTTCAGATAAATATGAAGATAACCATTCATTTATTCAATAATTTCTAAAATGCGACAAATAACGTTATATCACTTTGGACATACTTTGTATATAAGTAGTGTATACATTGCTTACTTTTACACCTAAAACACTTAACAGAACTAAAATGGGGCTCTTTAGCTACTACTTCTAAACTACATAGCTGCTGGGTTGCCTGCTACCCTACATAGGAAATTTTATGTAGTAAATTCATTGAAATAATAGTTTAATGTAATTTACTTTTTCTTAATAAATGATTTGAAACTTATTATACATATACAATATCATCGAAAGTTTTTTTAACATATAAGATCAATTTTTTAAGCAACCATTTAACATTTGACATAAAATCATTAATTTGTCATTTTTCTGATCATATACATTTCAATGTGCCTTAAATTGCAAACCCAGGACATGCAATAGATACCGCAAAATACTTTTATTGTTGATATCATTACACTTACTCTATACTGTAGATTACAATTTTAACAGCGACATCAAATAAAATGATATAGAAGATATAGTAGAATAAATTCTACTTCTTTACTAGAGAGTGAACAGGTAGAAACCACGATGTTTGATATACAAATTAGTTTCTATTTCGAATCACTCTTACAGAAGAGGTTCAGAGATACCTCTTCTTAAAAATCGCATATAAAAATATGAAGGGCAACGTCATCAGACTGGGGGTCGATGTATTAAACGAAAAGAATGGCAAGGGGATATTGCCAGATGTTCAACTGTTAGCTTTTATCCTCATATGTGATGCTTGGTCCCTTTCTACCTACCTGGATGAATACAGTTTATTGTGGGTGGGAGAGAGAGTAAAAAGGTACCTGGGATGAGGGAATGTCTAGCCGGCCACGCTTCTTGCCACGCGACTGTTAAGCTCGAATTTGCACAACAATTGCCGGGATTTTCTATTCTTTCACGTAACTGCCAGTGTTAGAGTTGAACAATATAATCATATAGTGCTTTCTGCATTCCTCCCTAAAGGAATTAGGCAATAGTTCTTCTGGACCACTGTATAAGGTTATAGTGTTTCATGTTATGTAAGTTCAGATTCTTGTATCAAATTGATTAGTATCGAACCATTTAGAATATTTTTACTGTGTACGTATTATTCTTTTGCGGAAAATATTCAGTATTGTACCTACTAGTTATAACAACGAGGTCTATGAAAAATGGCCCATATTATTTTCAAACACTAAGAATTGCTTTTGTTGCGTCATTCAAGAAGAAATGGATCTAATCTACTTAAATTTTGCTCTGGCATTGGTATAGATTTATATAATAATAAATGTACTTGAATTTTGAGTGACCAAACGATGCGAAAATTGTATGTGATGTATTTGTAAATGCGCATGTTAAATTATTTTAAAAAGCGGCATCTGCTAAAGGCTTTGTATTTCAAGATGATCAGTAAAAAAATCAGGATCATTTGAATATATTCGACAACAAATTGCAAATAATTTTGTCATATTTCAGTGAACATACTAACATTACAATGAAAATAAGTGACAAATATAGATCATAATTATGTGCTGAAACATGATGAAATTTGCAAAATTCAACTAAAAGTAGCTGAGGGTCTGATATTCCCAGAACTTAATACCTATAAAGACTGTTCGGGAACAAAGTAGGAAAAACTGGAGAATCCTTAGCCCAAATTCAGAGAGGTTCTCCATATAATAATTTTCAATATATTACTTCGCTGTCAAGCTGCAGCACCTTAATATTTACAAATGTTTTTGAGTTATCCTTAAAGGGATAACTCAAAGACGTTTATAAATATTTTACTCAAAATAACAAATTCCAAAAAACTAAATATTTGGTACATCTACTACACTTATTGAAAGGTGTGATTTTTTTCCTCCTATTCTTCACAATGGGGTGATATAAGCAACTCTAATATGTTTTTTAAATATTTTTTAAAACCCATTCATTTTATTAATAACATAATCGTGTAGTCCTTTCTGTATGTCTCTCCAAAGGAATTAGGTTCTAGAGCATTGTATAAAGTTATAATGCCTTCATGTTATATAATTCAGATTCTTGAATCATTTTTTTTTCCGGGTTGCGGTGCCAGAACCCCGCCGTACTTTAGCTTTATCTTATTGTACCCCATAGACTCGTTATCCCTTTAGTCCCGTTCCTCTAAAAAAGGCGAGTGTACGGTCGACGGGAGCTCTGGCTATTTGGTCCTCTGAAGTATGAAAGTCTCCCAGCCACCGAGGCTAGCCATTCACATGGTATATGATGAGGAATTTCCTTATCCTCACCACACATCCTGCATTCTAGATTGTCCTTCACACCCATGTTGGTTAGGTGTCTGTTCAGTGTGCAATGTCCTGTTAGGATTACCACTGCACATCTCAGCTATTTTCTGCTCAGCTTTAACATTGGACTTTGTCTTGGATGGCCCGTCTGTGATGAACATATGTGATTGTCTCATCCCCGGCGCCCCCGTCCAATACAAGTTATGTTTCTGACTTCTTTACCATTCCTTTTGTGATATTGTGTGATATCCCGCAGGATGGCTCGGGTCCCATCAAGGCTGTTTTTGCACCTTCTTTGACCAGCTTATCTGCTTTTCATTGCCTTCATTGCCTTCATTGCCTTCATTGCCCTGGTGTCCTCGCGTCCACTCCAGTTGTATACTGTTGTGTTCGTATCGCTGGTATCGCCAGGGAGTGCCCGTATCGTCAGGGAGTGTTTTGGAACGTATCTATACTGCATTCAGAGCTTTGGGAGCTGCTTGACTGTCAGTGATGATGCGGATTCTTTTTTCAGTATATGACCTCCGTATCATTTCTTGTGCACAGATTTCTATAGCTGTGACATCTGCTTGAAGCACCGTTGCGGTACTGCCCAGGTTCAGACTAATATCTGTCCCTGATTAGTCCCCCGTAACACCTGCTCTAGTACTTCTTGACGTTTTTGATCCATCAGTATACCATATGGTATCATTTGGATGTCATCGCAGTTGCCTTGCTCCTTCCTCTTCCCTACCGGGTATGTATATCCTGAAGGTCTTTGTGAAGTTGTGGCTTGTGCTGATTCTATCTGACTGCATATTTAGTAGTCGATTTTTTTCTATTTGTTGGAATATTTCAGTATGGTATCCTAATCTTGGAATGGTTCCATATCCGTTTGTTTTCATCCTGTACGCTGCTAGCAGGGCCTTACTCTCCACAACTAAATGAAGTAAAGACAGGCAAAGCAGTGCTTCCATGGCTGCGGTAGGCGTTGTTGACATTGCTCCCGTTATGCCTAAACATGCCAGTCTTTGTACTTTTCTTAGTTTTCTCATTGCCTCCCCTTTTCCGGCTTTATGCCACCAGATTAGGGAGACATAGGTTATTATTGGTACTACAACTCTTTGGTACAGCCAGTGCACTATTCTTGGTTGTAGTCCCCAGTTTTACCTACCATTCTTCTTCTGGCCTATAACGCCCGCGTAGCTTTGGTAGTTACTCTATCTAGATGAGCATTGAAGTTTAATTTGGTGTCTAGAATCAGTCCCAAGTATTTGTTCCAGTCGAGATAAGAGCTCATCCGCAACCAGGCACTACAGGAGAGTAGATAAGACCCCCCCCTGCGGGCATCCTCTAGTCACGGACACCTCCTCCTTTCTAGTTCTAAGTGCTGAGTCGATCCATCTTGTTATTAACTTTTCGACTCCGCGCTTCTTCAATGCATCGCTTAGTGAGTCGAATGAGGTATTGTCGAAGGCACCCTCTATGTATAAGAAAGTTCCCATGGCAGTTTCTTTACTGTTTAGAGTCATTTCTATTTTCTGAGTAAGCTCGTGTATTGATAACTCGCAAGATTTTCCTGTTTAGTAGGCATACTGTTTTCGATGTAGAGGTTTTGTACTCATTTTATACTCCTTAATGTGCCTATCAACCAGTCTCTCCAGGGTTTTCAGGAGAAATGATGTTAGACTAATAGGTCGAAAAGATTTGGCCTGAGTGTAGGTGTCACGCCCTAGTTTTGGTATGAATACCATCTTTATCTTCCGCCAACCAGTTGGCACATAACCCAGGGCCAGACTGACCCTGAATAGTGTGCACAGGAATATTGCAAGATTTTCTGGAGTGTAGCAGCTTCGGGAGTATTTTCTATCTCCTCGCATTGCTTCCTTCATGATTTGCTTTTTACTTGGCAAAAGAGTTATACCGCTACTATTTAGGTTAAATGGACTTGTTCTGATGTCAAGAATCTACACTAAGCGTTATCCCAATCTTTTAGAAACACCCTGTATAGAAAGAATGGTTATTTTCTTGTTTTGCATGTTGAATGTTAGATGTTAAAGATATAAAAGAAGTTGACAAGATGCATCCTAAGGAAGACTCCTTGTTGATATTTTAACATGATCAGACTTAGATCAATATTATATCAACGGAGCGAATGGTTTCTATAAAAGTTATCTGACATAACTTAAGAAAAAACTAGGTCGGAATTTTCAATCATTTTAACAAGCGTTCTTATGAGAAATCGTAATACTATGCGATTTCGTTTTATACGTGGCATTGGTACTTTACCTAATATATGGCCTCTTGTGTACCCGTTACTGTATACTATTTAATGTTATATATATGTTTGTTTTTTGGTAAATAATAAACACATTACTTTTATTATTATATTTAAAGAACCAAAACTCAAAATGTTTTTATGTTCCTGTTCCATATACATGTAGTAACACTATCGAAGTACTTACTCGCAAAATCTAAGCTCGATTGCCTATTCTATTTCAATTAACTAAAGGTCGAAAAACATGTGTGTCTCGATCTAACTTGACGAAAAAGATATTATACTTGGATCATTTGATTCGAAATTACCAATAAATATCGATAATGACATATTGTACCGTAATTTTTGAAAAAATTAGGTAACACCGTAATTGCGGTTACTTAGTTTTTACGGGAGCCTTTAGGTCGTGGATTACTTAATATAGTTTATTTTTTTGTATTATTTTTTTATGTTATGCTGATGTTCTTTTTTAACTATCTATACTTACTTATAGAGGGCGCCAATTAGTTGCAACCAACAGTGTTTAAAAAAACAATTTATAGCCAACCAACCAATAAATTTAACTATAAGGTTAATAGATGGTTATGTTTGTTAAAATAAGATAGACAAAAAAATATTGTTGTTTGAGACTTATATTACTAAATAGACGAACACACACATATAGACAAAAAAGGGTATTTTCATGATATACCTAGATAGCATTAATTCCTTGGGGAAATCTAATAAGCAGGATTATAATGTCTGATTAAACTTTAAAAATAGTATAAAAATGTATAGAAAATATTATTTTGATTAATGATATATTAATTAATTATTATAAAGTATATGATTAGCAATGGCATACGTATGTTTTTGCTTTACAGAAATTTTGCTGTTTAAAAAGAATTATGTAAATGAAATGTAATATCATATGAATATTTTTCAAAATTGTTTTTATATAAATATGTAATGGTAAATTTAGCATGTAATTTTAATCAAATAAAAAGTGTAATGAAATAATTACTTAACTGAGATATCCTTTGGTGGAATAAGAAATTTTCTTCTAGGAATGTTCTGGATTACATCTGGATATTACTCGTGGATAGCAACAATTTTCCAGGGGATGTTACCATGATCTATATATCCAACGACCATTTCATGATTTTTTACCAATAGTGAAAAGGGAAACATCCAAAAAACATATATACTATAGTTTTTTTTTAAACAGGAACAGGCACAGGAACAAGAAAATCGTCGTAACGGGACAAAAACCATATAACAAATCCTTACATATATTTTACTAGAGACGTAAAATTAAATGAATAAAGGGGAACAAAAGAGGCCTAAAAGAGAAGGAGAAAAATCGAAATTGAAATTAGTAAACACTTACAAAGGTGGAAAAAACTCACCAAAGATGCTGTGTGGCCTTATTAAAAAAAGGTTGCTCATTTACTATTTTAAATTTGAGAATTGCACTAGACAAAAATGCCCTGTGGTTTTATTTGCAAAGCTGATAAGATATCATAATATTTAACCACAAGTACAAACTATTTTTGTGTGCTCTCACATTAACATTCACAGAATAGCACCTTATCACATATCAGTTTTTTCACCTAATGTTCGTTTTGCTCAATTTAAAATTCTTAGTCCTTCAGGATTATGGCAGAGGGCAGCACAATGCAGAGACATTGGGAACGTTGAAAACACCGCGTACTATACCGTATGGACTTCCAACTCAACATGTTTTACAAATAATTCCTTGATCACTCTAGAAATTCGGTATACTTTAGATGTAATACATAATGTGGCATTTTTAAATGCTACAATATACCGATAATTCGAGTGGATAATTACTTTGAAGACATCCAAATAGTTCTTGCAAAGTTTTGTCAGTTTGCAGACTTAGTACACTCAAGGCCAAAAGGCAAAACTGACAACGTTTTTGTTATAATAACCGCGAATTCATAAATATTTACAGCAAAACCTTTACAAATCATTGTAAATAATGGCAGCTTTGTTTTAAGACCGCAAGCGCCTTTAACATCTGTCTATCTTCAGATGTCAGTATTTATCGACGTGTCAACGTTTAACTAGCAATCGAAATATATATTCTGGTAGTTGACATATTCTATCTGGAAATTGATATATTTAAGTTATGGCCCACAATTTGCAAACTGAATAATTTTTTTTTAATAAGTTCATGAAAGTGTATAGAATAATATTCTGAAAAGTTTACATTTCGCTCGAATGCAGAATATAAAAAAAAAGTGACAAAAAAATTTTTTCATCCATTTTTTCGAAATTAAGTCAAGCTAGGAAAAATAAAAAATACAGATGGATAGATCATATATTTATGAACAAAAAATGTCTTAACAAAATTTATCGCTAAAGCCACGGTTTTCCCGGAAAAAAATAGTAAAGTGTAACGTTATAACTCATCGGAGCGAGATACATACGTGCGCGCTCTTGAATACGCATGACTGCGACACCGACGCACTGAATTACATGTCACTAAATCAGAATTTGTTCAATCTATATGAGTGTTGGTTCATTTAAAAGATGGAAATTGTAGCTTTCTGATGCTTTTTTGTTTTAAACGATACAAGCAAAGGATGAATGGGAAAAATATACTAATATATATTATCACGCCCGAACTCAATCGTCGCAGTAAAACATATAGAAAAAAATAAAAGCCCTTCAAAAAAATTCTTTCTTCATTGAGAACTGTTAAAAAGTATGTACACTTCATGATTTTTATGGTTTATTAAGTGGTAGTAACGTGGATTCAAAAAAAAGTACATATCTAATCATTTTAATTTCCATGCTTGATGATTTTCTTGGTAAATATGTATATTGGAGGCTGTAACTTGTCGAGAAATTGACCCATTGGAAAAAATAAAATATCACTATTTCGGAAAACATGTATAATTTTCGAATGTTCAAACACAAATTTGTTTACTTGTATGCATTTTTTCGAAAATATGATTAATCACATCATGATAAGAAATTGCGATTTTCACGATCTTATCCTTATAACTTTGAAAATATCTTTGATTGTTTTGAATATAAATTCTGGAACGTTTCCAATGCATTAACAAATGTATAAGGAATCCATTGGATATAGCTGAAATGTGGATAGGTGTACCTGTAATAAATACAATACAGTAAAGGCACGTAAAAACTCATGCGATCGATTCAGCGGCTATGTGTGGTGTCTGTGTATGCGTTCATAATTATATATTTTCCCTCCTGACTCACTATTTATCCTCCTATTCACTAAGAAAATGTTAAAAATGTGTAATCAGAAAGAGAAAAAAAAGCTTTATTTTACTTGTTAGAACTGCTAAGAATGTTTAGAGTTTCCGTAGTATGCATTTAACCGTGCGCTTGGCGGCACAGAGTGACAAGGTTACTTCACTATTTTTTTTCAGGAATACCGTGGTTTTAGCGATAAATTTTATAAAGACATTTTTTGTTCAGAAACATGTGGTCTATCCACCTGTATTTTTTGTTTTTTTCTACCCTGACTTAATTTAAAAATTTTGAAAGAATCGATGAAAAAAAATTTTTTTTTTCATTTTTTTTATGTTCTGCATCCGAGCGGAATGTAAACTTTTCAGGATATTATTCTATACACTTTCACGAACTCATTGAAAAATATATATTCAGTTTGCAAGTTTTTGTGGGTTTCACTATAAAATGTTCTCGTCGTCTGGGATATTACCCTGAATCATCCAAATAGATTGGATGCAAAGCTTTATTTAATTTAAAAATATTCAACATATTAGAGAAATACGCAAAAAGTAAACAAAATAGCAAGATGTTTAACTTGGTAACTCTTTGGCAGTGCAACAATGTAGTAGAAATAAAAGAGTTACAGCATTATCTGAGAAATCTGCATTAAATTATATTTTGGGCAACTTTTTATTTCAAATTTCAACATTTTTCAAATCAAACCAAACTTTGTATTCAAAGTGTTCGAGTGATTCCGAGCAACTCTTGTTAATACAATTTTTTCATAAAACATTCATAATATGATTTTTTAATAAAAAATAAATTCAGACAGACAGATATTTTTACACAATCTATAAAGAGTTTTTTACAAACTGTAGGGAATCGGCGTACAAGGTATGGACTTGTGCGCTAACACGAACCCATCTGAAGTGCCACTCTTTTCTTCTAATGTGTGATGAACGGCGCACAATGTGGCAAACAGAACTTTTACGTGTCTAAAATCTGTAAATAATTTATTTGTTGATATACTCATGAATTTACTACATGTATAAGGAAATGTATGATTTTATATATAATGTATAATAAAATTGCAAAATATCTGTTGACTTCTTGTTATGAGATGAAACTCAACCAATTCTTTTTTTTAATGTTCCAAAACGTGCAACTTCCTTTGTATCTATTAGAAGACACTTATCTGTAATATCCAGGAAAAAAAATTCATCCTGATAATACTGGTGATAGTTACGCTAAGGTTAGGAACGTTAGGCAAATCATATAAACTCACCTTGGTGTATCTCACAGAGAGTATGTAGATCTAACGCATGAGATGCCAATGGTTTAGCTTTGGCCGTGAGCAAGGCTTTGCGTGCTGCATGAACAGTCTGAAGTTCAAGTGCTGTATCACCATATAGGAGAAACAGAAAGCGTTTTAATATTTGTCTAATGGTGGGCTACAGTGTAGGTAGAGACTGAAAATAGCACACTCTGGTTGCGCCGTCATAACTCTTCCAAGTTTTTATCTTTGCAACTGAAAACCTAGACTGTATCGCAGGCAGTAAACACGTGAAAATCCCTGAAAGCGATCGATTTCTCTTCTCTCATTATTTCTGCTATTTGTTAGGTTGACGGATGTATTCGCTTTCGCTCAGATACATAGAGGATCCATCCATCCAGATCCAGAGTTCAGTTATGCCCAAAGATTTTAGGATACGGAAAAAAGATTTTGCTAACACGACAACGTTAGTATCCATGGTAAAATTATGGAACATAATTTACAAGAATGAATTTTTTCCTTATTTCTTTCATTTCGAGGAGAGTCAGTCCAGTTGCGCGATTTTTGTTTTTGGAGCTGTTTGCTGGAGTGTGCCAGATCCTCGCTGCTGTCGAACTCCACTCTTTAAGCTACTACCAACTATATCGAGAACTATAAGCAGTTCGGCGAACGGCATTTCGTAACAAAGTATACCTAAAATCTATTTGACGATATTTTCCAAATGTTTTGAGAATGAATTTTCATGAAATTTATCCTAAACTACTTCACCGGAACGTCCACAAAATTCTACGAGTTCTATCAATTCAGCTAGGATATTTGGCCAGTCGCTTTGCTTTCTTGTACGCAACTCTCCATTTACAGGCAAGGAAGGAGGACACGACTGATTTTTATGAGAATAGAACACATGCAGATCAATCTCCTTCTCCTGATTGGCAATAAATTATTTGGAAAAAATCTGTTGATCAATGTGCTGTCAGTAGGTCAGTGTGTGTTTCGGGTCGGAGATTTTTTTTACTTTCTTCAGATGCTAAAAAATTATTCAGGATTTATCATCTCTCCTTTACAAACGTCTTGTACATATTCTTACCACCAACTTCTAGAACATTTAATGCGTCGATACCTTCCTTAATCACTATCAGTCTGCTATGGATTACTTTAACATCTTCTGTAATTTCTTGAAAAGGATTCCCTATTTGAAGAAATCTTTTTAAAATAAGTAGTATCATCCCTAAACATATTTTGGTATGCTGCATACTGTTAATGATGTTTGTTTGAGGTTTCAGATTTGAACGAAAAAGCATCATTTAGCAACCTGCATACTTCAGGACCTTCAACCGACCACCGACGACGTGCTACTAGATATCCAGTAAACCACACTGTGTCACCGTTAACAACACCGTTATTTTATTCGTGGATCTATCTAATGTATCTAACCAGGACTATATTCTGGTCTTTCATTTTGATAACAGTCAAGAGCGGAGCACATTAGGTGATAGAGGTTACAAGTTCTGGCTACATCACTTTGAGAAATCTTTAGAGCTCTCTTTCGCTAAATACGAGCTGTAATTCTTCGACTAATCATAATTTTCACAAGAGTTTTGTTAATGCCACTAGAATATAAATTAATCATTTTTCGTTATTTTATAAAATTTGCTATACTCACGCCACTTCTTATTCAACTATTTAATGTCCCTGTGAATTTTTTAATGTCTGAATGCATAAAAATTAAACACAATGACAAAAAATTCAACCAAGTTGGAAATAATAATAATAATAATAATAATATCGACTTTATTGTAAGATAAATACACCCTATACAAAAGAATACAAATATTGAGTCCAAAAAGAAAAATGAAGAAGAAATCACAACACCAACACAACACAACCATGGCGAATTCTAGCTAAAAGCTAGTCATACTCAACCATGAGAGAGAGCGTGAACTTTTCAGAATTTCAAATTTATAATTTAAAAGACACAAATGTGTAATTCAGTTGTATTATTTTATTACAAAACAATTTTGGAGGAAATTGGTAGACGGACAACAAAACATAATCACTGCCCACGGAGTAAATTAAATTTTAAAAATGTACTTAAAAAGAAAACTTATATTTATATCTGCATATGTAAAAGTAAATTTGATAGTTGTATTTAAATTTATTGATATTAAACAACTTGAAATATTGTTGAATATGAATTATATGAAAATTGCGTTATATACAAAATCTATCTTAAACATAACTGTCCGATGGTGTGGTATTGTAAATTTGTTATTTCTCTAATGTTCTTCGAATGAATAGTTGATGAACTTACTTTTAATGAGAGAAGGTTTGGGGGAGGTGAGTAAGTTATGAGAAAAATTGCCCAAATGGAGCTTACGACGATTCTCCATATTAAGCCACTTGCACTCTTTTATTTTGTGAGAAATATGATCATATTTTCTAATTCCATAAAGCATTCTACACCATACATTTTGAACTTTTTGTATACTATGTTTCTCATTATGATTGAGGCATGGCCCATAAATAAAATCATAATAATTGAAGTAAGAGAGAACGAGTGAATCGCATAACATTTTTTTTAAATTAAAATTTGATATTTCTCGATTAGCATAAATTAATTTAAGAGTTGCGTATAATTTTTGCAGCAACATTTTAACATGTTTTCTAAAACATTGATCAGAATCAAGGATCACCCCAAATTTCTTACATGATTAACTATAGGCAAGGGAACATTATCATTTAAAGACACAAGTCGATGAAGGGTTTTTTTTATCTATTTATCTAACGTCGGCCTATTTCCGCTACCAGGGCCTATCACCGACGTCAGGAGACGAGCTACCCCCAACCTGGAAATTTTGCCGAACCTCTTCCCTTAAGAAGAGTAGGGATCTTTTACTTGCCTAACATTTAATAGACAAGGGGCCGCCCGCTTTACATCCCTTTCGAAGCATGGTATATCCACTACGTAATCCTCGTCTGACATTACGTATCTTCCGCGTATACACTGATATACAAGCCGCTAGAAGGTGGGACGAGAACGCTGTATTTCCCAAGATGAGTCACCCATCCAAGTACTAACCGCGCTCGACGTTGCTTCAACGGAATATCTACTTACAATCACATTGAAGTCGCCTCTACGCTCGCCCCGGGTGAAGGGTTTATGTGACATTTTCGAAAAAAAAAAACGAGTTTTTTTATATGAATGAAGGCTATAAGTACTTACTGTACTTATAGTACACAAAATTCCTTCAGGAACATTACATTTGTTTCTAATGCAAAAATATCTGATTTAAACATTTATAAAGGATCTATGTACTGTTGAAGTTGGTAGGTTGTTAAAAACTTTGAGATCAATTACCTCAAAATCACTTTAATAAAAAAAACGAGTTTTTTATATGAATGAAGGCTATAAGTACACAAAATTCCACCAGGTACATTACATTTGATTCTAAAATGCAAAAATATCTGATTTATAAATTTATGAAAGATCTATGTACTGTTGAAGTTGGTAAATTGTTAAAAACTTTGCGATCAATTATCTCGAAATCATTTTGTTGTTATATATTCATCCACTTGTGTCTTCAGTTCTAATATTTAAATGTTCTTTTACAAATGACCTTTTCTCTTTATTGCCGAAAATTAATAAATTACATTTTTATGAATTTAATATTAAGTCATGCTCATCAGAAAGCTGTTTAATATTTTCCAGCTCCACATTAATACTGTCATATGCCTGGACTAATTCTTTAATGTTAAAATGCATTATATAATTGCGTGTCATCGGCATATGCCTGTACTTTACAAAAACTTACTGAAGACAAAATATCGGCAGTGTATATTATGAATAATAGAGAGCCTAAAATAGATCCCTGTGGAATCTCAATCTTATATTTATAGTGGAAGAAAATTTATTGTCAATACATATGTGGAATCTCAATCTTATATTTATAGTGGAAGAAAATTTATTGTCAATACATATTTTTGTGACCTGTCGTTTAAATATGAAGTAATATGTGAGAGTGAAAATAAGTCAAATCCGTAATATTTAAGTTTAGCGCACAGTAGCTGATGGTTAATTGTATCGAACGCCTTAGAAAAATATAGCAGCACAAGCACACTAACCAGCCCATTATCACATACATCGATCAAGTCATTAGAAACATTTGCAAAGGCTGTGGCCTTTTCTAAAATAACTGAGTATGTGGCAGTAGATTATTAAACGTGAGATGTAAATAAATTTGATTGTAGTGGGGTTACTATTTTTAGGTAACCAATTGCAATTTTCCTCATACATGGGAAGTATCTTTGCTCAATGCAGCAGTTGACTATATGAGTGACAATATTATCAATAAATGGGCTACTGTATCTCAACATAAAAGAAGAGATATTATCTATACCAGCATCAGTTTGTATAGTATTTAGGATATTATGTACTTCTTCAACTGACGTTAACCTAAATGTAAATTTATTATTCTCATTAAAAATATTATTGTTGTAAAAATTAATTTTTTCATTACAATTATCTGAAACATTTTGTAAAAAAGATGCAAAGTATGCGTTGACTTCATTCGGATCTGACAGTTCCTTAGGTAAAGAAAAATATTTTTTTTGCGCGAATATTAAAATCACTAACCGCAGACCAGATTTTGTTGGTATTTTTTTAAGCCGCAATATAACTTAAATACTCTTTCTTTTCTCTTCTGACCATAGATACGCAAATTTTTATTCCAGTCATCATCAGAATTTTTGCGTTTAAATTTCTGCAGAGCTTTATCCCTTTCTCTCATAATTAATTTTAAATTGTGCGTAAGCCACGGAGCCTTAGGTTTAGTGACCCTGACTTGTCTAATAGGAGCATGGTAATCAAAAATTGAAATTAAAAAATTATTAAAAAGAGTAAGTTTACTATCAATATAATTTTCTAAAATTATATTATGCAAAGGCAGGTTATGGCATCATAAGCCATTAAAATAAATAAATATTAATAGATTGTAAGTTGTGTATTTAAGAAATATATAAAATCTGATTAAACATTAAAAACATTATATTGTTATTTTTTATATCCATAGTAATTGATATTCCTATATGTGTAGCAAGTACCCTACACACCTCCCTCCTACAAAGAAGAAACCAACTTATCAAAGTAGTAATATTTAAAATGACATTTAAAAGAAAAGTCAGATTTAACTGACAAAATAGTATAACTCAAGGAAAACTTATTTCTGCAATAACATAATCCTTAGTGCAAGAATGTCAATAATAACCAATTCATATAAAAATGATTTAATAAGTGGCGAAGAAAAATGAAATAATTAATAATCCCTAATAATAAACTATACTTATTCAATAAGAGACAATTACTTAAATCATTAAATACTCCACCATAGTGCATAGAAGAAAATGATACTTTTGATAAGTTGGTTTAAAAAATGTAGGGAATAAAATAGGGTACCTACCCTCACATGTATATAATTGAAAATGTAATTATAAGTCTTCTGGAAATTTTGAAGATCCAGTCTGACTTGTTTCTTGTGAAAACATCTATGGAACGGCCGGCCTTTAGTTGGCTGTCCTCGTTCTGGACGTCGTCCCCATAGGTCGTTAAAGCTGTCAGCAGCACGAGTAGTTGCGTTCGCTCACTCAATCTCGCAGCGACTGACAAAGTTTGAAGACTAATCATGGGAGAATTATTTGGCATAACCATTTGCTCACATACAACATTATTCAGTAATACTGTCAATAATTAATAAACTTCAGACTTCATCACCAATTTTCGACAAATTCCTCCAATACTCATCGACTCGGAGGCACACAACAGGAATATCACGTCGGGGTCACCAATATGGCATCATAAGCCATTAAAATAAATAAATATTAATAGATTGTAAGTTGTGTATTTAAGAAATATATAAAATCTGATTAAACATTAAAAACATTATATTGTTATTTTTTATATCCATAGTAATTGATATTCCTATATGTGTAGCAAGTACCCTACACAGGTTATGTAAATCGTTAAGAAATAGATTTAACACAAAATTTTTAAAGCTGCGAAAGGTTACATATTTAGGTTTCATTTTTATCTTATTGATTCGTAAATCACAAAAAAACATTCTATGGTCCAAAATACCGTCTGTAGATAATGTGCCAGATGAGATAGGTAACTAATTCAGGATTGAAAATAAAAATTGGCTCGATTAGTGTACTGGAACGGCCAGAAATTCTGCATAAAATTATGACTTTGAAGACAATATTTTACTGGATTAGTAGTATTTAAGAAATTAACGTTGAAATTACCCAGGTAAATAACCACGTCAAAAGAAAAATCTATCTATCTATCACTGAATTACAGAATCATACAGAATTTTTGAAGAATTGTATTGAGTACTATTACATCGAACTTTATCGCGTGAAAGAAATTCTTTCATGAAACAAGTATTTTAGTAATCTTAGAAATATTTTAGTTCAAATATATGCAATATAAAATCATTATTGCTAGTACTACAATCAATAATCATTTTTGTTCTAATGAAAAAAATTACATTTACGGTATGTTAGCCACTTCTTACTTAACACTCAATTTTTAATGAAATTTTGTTTTCAACATGCATGCATAAGTTTCTGAAAAAATATGGTAATTTTCTTAAATCTGACCCAAGGCATGCTAATTTATATGCAGTTGGTACTTATATAATAATTTTAATGTGACCGAGTTGTAATTTCAGTACAATCAAATTGTATTTAATGTCAATTAGTTTGTAATTTGCATATTTGGTCTGTAATTTACATTCCGTGTGACAAAAAATGTAATTTATTGTAACGGGAAGTCGGTATTCATTCTATTCAGGATTTTTAGTGTATTTTTTATTCTTTCCATTTCAATTTGCTTTAATTGTATATGTCGTCCATATAACTGTGTATAAACACACAATAATGCATCTGATATCTTATATGCAACATTGTATGAGATTTCAGAGTGAAACAAATTTAATATCCTTAGCCCTAAAAAAATATCTCTAAATGTTTATTAATAGTTCTGTTAATAAGAATTTATGATATAATAATTTTTGTAGGGTTGGGAAGTCGTGTGTCAAACTTCATTCCTCCTAGTAAATGCCACCCTTTAAATGAAATACAAGGGTTGGGATTTGGGGCGTTTCACAACATAAGTCCTTTTTGAAATATAATACAATCACAATCTCAGAAATCTCTGAATATGGTCATAAAATCATCATACACGACATTGAGGGGAAGACCCTCAAATAACTTCAATTTTTTATTGCCTCATACCAAATAATGTCACGTATTCTTGGGTGATTATTTTGTAAAGGCGTACATTTGCTCTCAATTTTTAAAACTCATCAGTGACCAGTAGTCCAGCCAACGGAGCGCTAAAATGACCAAAATCTCTAATTTGAGTGCTAATGAATGGATTTTGATGAAACCTTGTGCAATGTGTTTGTAATGGCAATAAAAAAATTGAGAAAAATATTAGAGTAGGAAATGATAGGAAGGAGTAGAAAACACCCCTTTTATCACGGGTTCCGTAACTTGTAGAATTAGGTCAAAAATGGAAAGTATATTTTCGCTCAAAATAAGATGTTTTTGTTCTTGTGAATTTTTTCGAAAAATGCATATTTTTCGAGATATGGCCACTCGAAAATTCCTAAATGTGGGGATGGGGAAATGTAAAAGCTGAAAAAAAAATATGAAAAAATTCTGGTGAATGTACCATCGAAATACAAGACTTTTTTTATTTGCAGCTTTTTTGTAAAGTGCGTTTTCACCGAGTTTTTTTGGTAAAACATAAGCTTTTGTAGGCTTTAAAAATATGTAATTTAAAGATTTTAAAAAATTCAGACGTATGCATTGAGGCCTTCTAAATATTTGTTGTCTCTTGGATTTTTTTGTAACTTGCTAATTTTCCAATTCAGTTTTTCACGATAAATAATGTATTATAGGTTCCATATTTTTTTAATATATATATATATATATATATATATATATATATATATATATATATATATATATATATATATATATATATATATATATATATATATATATATATTCGTTTTTCTATCTTTACCAGACCCGCGCTACTTTCCAGGCCACCACAGACCCACCCGAAATATTAACATTTTGGGAGTATATATCTTATTCTTTCAACAGTTTTGATATTACAATTTCAGAGAATCTGAATGGGGTAAAGTAAAACAAACTTAAAAAAAATACATGATTATATCAACGTTAACAAACCCTTATTAAAATACCGCCTTGCTGATCCCGCTATATATAAAATATCGCGAATTCTCTACGTCGTCAGGCCCAGCAGCGTTGCCACCTATTTTAAGTCTACTATTTAAACAATCAAACTTGTTCTATACATTTTATTTTACTTTTGGATAATATTAACCTGAAGCATACCACCCAAAATTAATAAAAAAATTATTTATATGGTGTTTAAAATAAGTAACTTATTTTTTTTTAATAAATATTTCAATTAGCAAAAATGCAGGCCGTGCATTATACAGGGTGGACCATTAATAATGGGCCATATTTCAAGGGTAGATTCTTTGGACCAAAATATGAGGATATAACCAAACATGCTTTAGTAAATTGTTGCTGTGGAAAAAGATACAGGGTGTCTAAATTGTAATTTTTTTTTCTTATTTTTGCAATATCTCAACTGTCTGTTGACCGCTCTTCTCCCAATTTGGTAAAGGAACATTTTTTAGGCTAAGAAACAATAATTTGTGTATTACATTATGCCAGCCCGTGGAGGGCGCCTCATGAGCTATACCTGATGATGAACATTTCTTCTTTTGTTTTTATTACGAAACGTAGTGGCACTTTTGACTAGAAAATCTCATCCAGGAGTTATTTCTACGTAAAAAAGGTACACTTGATAGAACTTGATAATTATAACCGTTTTCGAGAAAACGGCTGTATAGATCTCAAAAATTCTTTGAAAACAAACCCAATTTGAAAAGGAAAAATTGTATATATTGAAAAGGGTGCTTTGGTGTGACGTCTTATTTCTGTCAAAATGTCAAGCTAATGAAATTGTACGTAAATGACGTCACCAAAGCACATTTTTCAATAAATACAATTTTTCCTTTTCAAATTGGGTTTGTTTTAAAGAATTTTTGAGATCTCTGCGGCGGTTTTCTCGTCGGATATCAAGTTCTATCGAGTGTACCATTTTTACTTAGAAATGACTCCTGCATGAGATTTTCTAATCAAAAGTGTCACTACTTTTCGTAATAAAAAAAGAGAAAAAATATTCATCATCAGGTATAGCTCATGAAGCGTCCTCCACGGGCTGGCGTGATGTAATACACAAATTATTGTTTCATAGCCTAAAAAATGTTTCCTTGCCAATTTGGGAGAAGATCGGTCAAGAGGTAGTTAAGATATTGCGAAAAAAATAAAAAAAAATTACAATTTTGACACCCTGTATCTTTTTCCACAGCAACAATTTACTAAAGCATGTTTGGTTATATCCTCATATTTTGGTCCAAAGAATCTACCCTTGAACTGTGGCCTATTACACAGGTTTACAAAAAAAAAAAAAAATGTCCGACCAATGGGATCCCGCTACCGTACCCCGAAGGTTTTTAACGTCCTGAACACGATGCCGTAGTCCGTTTTGAGCCATCACTTCAGAATTTCGAGAAAACTTAACCGAAAAGTGCTAAAAATATCTGTTTCGTTCGTGCACAAATTAATTCACTCAATATATTGGGGTGAATTTTGTTACTCGGGGGTTGTTGGGGTTGCTGATCATGAATTGAAAGTCAGAATTTAGTAACTTCTAAATCCAAGACGGTGGATCCAATATGGCAGATGCTAAAATCCAGAAATTTATCAAAATTTGAAGATTGTGGCCAAAAACTTATTAGTTGGGGGTTTTTGGAGTTACTTGAGTGAATTAATTTGTGCATGAACGAAGGCGAAAAAGGTATTTTTAGCACATTTAGTTTAAGTTTTCTCGAAATCCTGACGTGATGGCGCAAAACGGACTACGGCATCGTGTTCAGCACGTCAAAAACCTTCGGAGTGTGGTAATGGCATCCCATTGGTCGGACATTTTCTTTTTGTAAACCTGTGTTATTAATGGTCCACCCTGTATAATAATATAAGTTAACAAAATAACGGAAATGTCTGGAAATGTGTCCCAAAATCATTTAAAGCAACGCTAGTTTTTTCAAAGAACATTTTCTATATTGAAAACTATACTAGATATTAAATTTTATATTTTGTTACTATTAAGTCAGTCCGAAAAATATATATCAATCATTGAAATCCTCCATTTTATTTAAAACAAATGTACGGAGTGTTCCATTAAAAAAAAACAAAGTAAAGTTAATATCTCCGAAATTCGACTTTCAATTGTTTTTTGAAATAATGTTTGGAAAATACATGTCATTTCCCATAACTTTTATTTTTAAATTTTTTTACGTCACTTTAAGAATAACGAAGTTAAATTAGGTTCTAACATTCGCGCGACCGCCCTGTACATCCACCAGCAATAAAAAGCAGGAACATACTTATTTCGATAATTTATAAATTATCATATACGAAAAGTGCAACACTCGTCCCGTCGCCATTTTGAATATACATTTTCATAACGTTTTCCTTAAATATTGTTCATATAGCCGCGAATTACGAATTCCGACACCGTATTCACCAAAGAAAATCGACAAGTTTTAAAGCAACCAAACGTTCATAAATTCCTGGTGCGTCCAAAGTTATGTGTATTTTCTGACGCGCTTGCACTGATTTTCTATTTATCTGCTTAATTTACCTTGTACTAGTCATCGAATGGGATCTTTAAAAATACTAGCTTATTTGAAATAAAATTCTTAAAAAACAGACCTGTCCGATATGTATGGGTCAATCCGCCATCTTGGAAAAAATACCAAAAATGGTTGAAAAAATCAAAATTGAGTCTATTTGAAACTTGGCAAAAATAAAACTTAACAATGGTCAAATATAATGCACAAAATCTGAATGCTGTAAGTTAAATAGAACGGTCAAAGATGGCGGACCAAGTAAAAAAAAAAATTAATTCTTCGTCAAGTATCAAGGAGGCGTTGTGCGTCACTTTTTTTCTTCTATTGTAGGATTTTTTAGGTACTTTAAGAGGATAAAGTTCAATTTTTTTTATTTTCGAACGTTCATTTTTTACAATTTTCAAAAATGCATTTTCTTTGACCCTCCTATTTTTCACCCAATTTTTTGGTTTACTATGCGTATGCTTAATAAATTTCCTTTTCACACATGCACATTTTTTAAATAAAAAAAAAATAAAATTTATCCACTTAAAGGTACCTAAAAGTACCTACAATCGAACAAAAAAAAAAGAAAAGAAAGGTGACGCACAATGTCTCCTTGATACTTGACAAAGAATTAAAAATTTTATTTTGTCCGCCATCTTTGACCATAGATGAGTTTCATTTTTGCCAAAACTGGTGAAATTACTCCTTCTTATCGAAAAGATATTCAATTTTGATTTTTTTGGCCATTTTTTGTTTTGTATTTTTTTTCTATACAAACCGGACAGGTCTATATTTTGTAAGAATTTTATTTCAAATAAGCCAGTATTTTTAAAATTCCCATTCGATTTCTAGTACAAGATATAAGCAGATAAGTAAAAAATTCGTGAAAGCGCGTCAAAAATTGCATATTAACTTTTGACGCACCGGGAATTTTTGGGCGCAAATATTTTTTTCGTAATCAGGTCATATCATAAGAATCAGTGGTAAAATTTCTAGTAAAATGTTGTGGCCGAAAATAATAAATTCTACTGTACTGCATCAATAGATAAAATATCTGAGTTGTACTTTTGTATTAATTCATATAACTAACCTAAAAATAGTTTCTTATTCAAATAAATTATACAAAACGAAATTTTCATAGTTTACCTACTTCCTTGGACCCGATAGAGTGTTGCCAGATTTCGGGTCTGTAGAAGTCAGCACAACATCTTGCCAGTCCCAGATTTTATATACAATATACAGTATTGACGTTCACGCCCCCTACCCAGTTGGGTCTGGAACTAAAACTGTATATAATGACATACAAAACTGTTTTAACAGACCCTCTTAAAATTTCGTCCCCACTATCTACTCATCCTTTTCTACCAGAAAATAAGGGAAAACGTTGACAGGCCCGCGGCAGGGTCTGGGAACGTCGATTTTGGTCTGGGAACGTCGGTATAATATAACGAAATTGGTCTGTATAAGCGGAAATACAAATATATATATATATATATATATATATATATATATATATATATATATATATATCCCAATTTTTTTTTGTTGGAGACTCAGGAGACAGTTCTCAATCAACCCTGCAAAAACCAGCTATTCAGCCTTTTGTTTGTATGTTTCCTGAACCATAGTAAATAAATATGGTGAATGTTTTCCCATATAATGGGTGCTGGACCGTCAAAAATCAAAGTTACAAACAAATTTTATTAGGAAAAGTTGTAGAGAATATTTCTATGTACAATCTGGAAAAAGCAAATTTCAAAAAAAACAAAAAATAAGAAACCACCCCTATTGCAACACCCTACAAGGGGTGTGGGCTGTGACTTTTGGTCGGATACTCGGGAGACACCTCTCCATCGACCCTGAAAAAATCAACTTGCCGGAAATTATTTGTGAGCATCCCCTATAGAGAAGGTCGACTTTTACTGTACTAACTCTAATCTTTTTTTCAACTTTTTTATTAACGTCATTACAAACATATTGAACAAATTTTCATCAAAATCCATTCATTAGCACTCATATTAGAGATGAAACCCCCTGTTGACTGGACTACAGTTATTTAGATAAATCTTAGACTTATATGTTACGTATTCAACGTTTCTATTCATATTGGTGTAGTATTCATTAAGTATGGAGTGGTTGCCCAACACTGCGTACTTAAGTTCTGAACTACAGTTCGGTTTAAGCAACAACAAGCAACGGTAGACAGCTATCAGTGATATTCTGAAGATGGCAGATGATTCTGATGGAACGTCGTCTAGACAACCTCGGCCGCTCTAGAGGCCCATCAACCACGCAAGAAGACATCCGAAAATCTAACATTATATTCAATAAATAAAATAAGTAATTAAAAATTACTTCATTTAACTTGGCTTGGTGTCAGCTCACAATACTGCTGTAAATGCCAAGCATAAATAACTATTTATATTTTTACTTCCACATTCAGTGGAAGTATAGTAAGGACAATTTTTTTTTTATTTTTTATTGTTCAAACAGGCTTAGAATGTCATGAAACGTTGACATTTTAAGTTTGAGAAATGAAAAATCGGTCTGTCGGTCTGTCTGTAACTTTTTTGTGCGCACGATTACTCTGAAAGAGTTTAAGATATTGACTTGAAATTTGGTATACAGATGTATTTTAACGAGATCTGGAACTAGATTATATTTTCATCTTATTCCGTTGAAGGGTTGGGGGTAAATTGGGGTAAATGGGGGATAAATAGGTAAATCAAGCAAGAAAAGTTGGTATTTACTATAGGTACATAAAAGAAGCTAATATCTCAAAAAAAAAATTGGCATTAGCTTTACTACCCCCACCCCGAGAAATCAACCCCACCCAAAATTCTATACACCAGATTTCCTCTTAGAAGAAAAAATTTTTTTATTCGTTTTATTAATTTTACGTAAATAAAATTGTTTTTTTAAATTATTTTTGGATAATTTTATTCACTGAAAGGAAAATTGCTATTTTCACCACACCAAATAGTATTAATTCTAAAAATTACCGGTAAATACCCATTAACAGGATATTTACTTTTTCATTTACCTATATGGTTAATCGAATTTTCAGTAAATTACAAAGCCTGGTTAAATACACGCCCAGAGAGTAAGCGAGACACGATCAGTGGCGTCCTGGCTAGATCTGCGGGTCCGCAAACGCGGACTGGGCCCTGGATCCTTTAGGGCCCCCCCATCCGATCAATAAAACATTGCAATGAACAATCGAAAAATTTGTAATTTGTCTCTTATTTATTTCTCCGTCGTCATCGTCTATAATTTGTCGCTACCTTATACAGAATAAGAAACTTACAACTTCTCTTGATTATTGTAGATAATGACAAGATTCGTCCTGTTGAGGGAATTATTGACATCTTTGCCTAATTGTCTAACGAGTTGAAAAAAACATTACTTATGTAAAAATCGAAGCAACAACCAACCTAATCAATTATTATTATTACTTATATTATCTTTTTCTGCGATTTACTCGAATGTGATTTTTATTTGTTTTATGAAATTTGACATTTTTTAACAATAAATATTATTAACTGGAAGGCATGAGCGTCATGAGGACCATACAAGGATATAGCCTGCACTTCCCTGGCTTTACTCACCTGCCGAAAAGAAATACGGCAGACGATACGAAAAATATCAGTTTGAATTTTAAAATATTCTCCTCACTGGAAAGAAAAAAATAGGATCCTCGTTAGCCCAAATCGCGGACCCAACTAAAATTTGCCAGGACGCCACTGGACACGATAACCACTGCTAAATCAAATCATACATTTTAAACACAATATAAAAGTGATTAAACATCTCTATACCAATATAATCTTAATGTCACTTAACTGTGAACAATTAAAACTTATATCTGTAATTCAAAAGAAATGAAGCTAAAAAATGCTAAATGCATGTGGAAGAACGTCAGGGTACCGTAAACTAAGATTTATTGAAATATATAAAACATTGGAAAAGCAGAATTTATTATATCCGGATAAAAATTTAACGGTTTTTTGGGGATTTTAGTGATTTAAATACAATGAGGGACGGTTTTTGTTACATTGCACATAAAAAGAGGCATTTTAATATATACGACAGGGGAAGAAGGAAGGTTTTTCAGGTACGGAAGTAGAATATGTTCTTTTTTTAGCATTGTAAAAACCACTGCCTCAAATAAGTTAAAAAAAAGGATTTTATGCTAAAAAAATATTATATTCCAGATTAAGAGGTTCGGAAAGAACATATGAGCTATTGTTATATATGTCGTGAACGAAGATGTATGGGAACGATCTATGATTACTTCTTTTTTATAAGAAATTTTAAAATATCAGTTGTGGATTGAGTTTTCTACTAACTGATATTATATTTTTCATACAATTATATAATTTAGTCGAATAATAAAATACAGTTTTATTTGGCGTTTGCTATTTTATGTTGGTAAATTCGAATAAACTATCGAAAGTGTCCTGATACACCCCGGGGTAAGGGGTGAGTTTTATGCCTTTCCTTTTCCTGACGTTTATTTTCATGTTGTTCTTGTAGGTTGATATATCTGTGCTCAGATTCACATTCAACCATTTGTGCTGTGTGTTTTTTATGAACTAGAGACCAAATACATGATTGATTGATTGATTGATTTACCAGCGTGTGGTAGGCATTGCTGCCACTCCTAGGGTTATACAGCAGGGCCTGCTACGTCCACGCTGGGTTGGACTAAGGTCATGCTTATTGCAAGCAGCGAGAGCCACATGGCGCATGGTAAAGGAACATGGGATGGGAGGTGATATTTATGAGATGCGTTACCGTATTGTGTCGTGAGGGAGCGTTTGAGCTCCCTTTTTTGTGTTTTTGGTTCTGGGCATCTGCCTCTTCTGAATCTTCGTGTGAAATGTGTGCTGTGTCTTGATATGGAGTGTTTATGCCCCTCTTTTTGTGTTTCTGCTTCTTCAAATCTTCTTTTGCTGAGTCTTCTGATTCCTCGGTTTCCGATGCTGGGTTGGATTTGGGTCATGCTTGTTGTCAGCAGCGAGAGCCACATGATGCATGTTTTTTCATCGCTTTTCTTTCCTGGTTTTTTTTATCCTCTCGATTGTTGTTTTCCACGTGTAACATGGTCTCCATATTTTTAGTTTGCTGCTGTTCAGTGTTAGCGCTTTCTTCTGCTGTCCTTTTTGCTTTAACCTTCTTTATCCTTGCCCTTGCCCTCTCTCTGCTTACCAGGGTATGGTCTATTTGTGTGATTGAGCTTCCATTACTCCAGGTGTCAATGCAGGTTTGACTTTTGCTCCATGTATTTCTTATTGTTAAGTCAAACATCTGTGCTAAGTTTTTCAGCGCGTTTCCATTTTCGTCAGGCCATGTGTGGAGTATATGTGCATTGAAGTCTCCTAATAGTATAATGGACATTTTTCTGATTTTTCATAGCGTTAGTGTGTGCCGGTTTTCTTTTTCTAATTGATGGCTTAGTGCTCTATTTAGACAGTCCTCTCTTCGGTTATTACTGATTTCTTTCTCCTATTTGCCGCCTGGCACGATTTCACTGCACTATATATACCATTATTTACTGCATTAGAGGGGAAGCACTGTGTAAAGTTTTGGTTTGTATACCTAATTAAACACTATCTAATATTTCTTATCAATTACTGAAAATGTTCCGAGATATGTATTATTTTACAAACACATCCATTTATACTTTTTTTAACTATATTTTTTACACGTTGTCACTATTTAACTTGTATAAACTTTTATGGGTATCCATTGGTGACAGAGCATTATAAAGCAGGTCTGGTCGCCTCGACAGCAAGATGACAAGTCCAATGTGTTGTCGCATTGTGTTCGTTATTTAATGTTTATGCTCCTCTTTTTGTGTTTCTGTTTCTACAAATTTTCTTCTTCTCCTTCTGAGATTTATGATTCCTCGGTTTCTGGTTCTGTTAGGGTATACCGCTGCGATTTCTTTGTGGAGTTCATTTTTCCCACTCGCTTTCTTTTCCAGTATGTTTGGTCGCTTCTCAGTTTGTTCATGATCCTCTTAGTTGTTGTTTTCCACGTGTAACCAGGTTTCCCCATTTTTTTCTTTTTTCGTTTCTTCTGGTTTCTTGAGTCAGTTGCATGAATACCCTTCCTGCTGTCTTGTCTGATTGATCAATGAGCAATGATCTTGATCATTTTGTATGATTGCCGTGGCTACGTTTTCGTTTATATTTTCCGTCCTTATTTCGATGAAGCTCTCTCGTCTGGTTACCTATGCAACGCCTCTACTGGTCTTTTCATAGTGTTGGCGAGTGCCGGGGTTGTTATGTTTTCTCCTTCTAACTGATGGCTTAGTGCTCCATATAGACAGTTCCCGTCGCCGTCGATTTTTGTACCAGTAGCTGATGTGTCTTCGTTGTTACGTTTTGTAGTGGATACATTATTTTTGTGTTCTCTGCGGAGTTATTATTTCTTGCTTACTTTTTGCGTATTCTTACGGACCTAAACTTTTTTAATAAAATTCCTTAACCTTACCAAAGCCGTACCAGACAACCAGACAGTCGGTATGTTCTTAGCATGTATGGGATTTTTAAAATTTTAATGGCACTGAAACCAAGCTAATAATGGGCAACAATTTTATCCAACTTTTTATTATTTTTGAATTGATTTAATTTGGTGCGGTGTACTGTTACTCTAATGGTACGCCCCTGGTAGTATTTGCTGGAAGAGAATTGTCTATTAACTTATTTCTAATTTATTTGACCAATTTGGGCCAGCTTATTACCGGTTTTTCTTCCGATTTAAAGGGACGTTATCTAATAGGCGTCTATTCACCGTAAGGTCTCTAGAGGGACTCTAGAGACCAAATACATGAAATTGAAAAAATGGATTTTAAATTTAATTTGACTAATAACAGTACTTTATTTTTACAAAAAAATATACATGGTTTCAGAGGAATAACCCTAGTTCATTTAAAAGCTGATTTTAGAATGAAAATAGTAATAAAGGTTTCAATAAACATATCGCAGGAAATGGTTCCTAAAAGAGCTACGGGCCCTCTAAAGTTGACGCCCCAATAAAGTCTGTTCGCTGATAGAGTCCCGTGTGACGTCACGAAGTCTGAACTAAGATGCCGTAGGCTCGTTGGTGTTTTCGAATGCACAGTGACATCGCTTAGTTTTATATTTTACTTGATGTATTTAATGAGATTTATTTAAAGGAAATTGAATTATAAGCATATATATAGTACATCTGTTGTAAGTTTATAGTAATTTACGTTAAATAAATAAATTATAATATTGAATTGTTTTGGTTTCAAGTAAAAAATATGATAGAGCAAATACACAAAATAAATGCATTTAAATAGTTGCAGCTAAATCTTTTTTATTCAGGTAACCTTAAAATAAAAATATATACTTAATACCAATTATGCCGAACTCTATATAAAACAAATATGGCAGTAAAATACAAATACCTAATATAAGATAAATTTAGTTTTCTTCGTCAATGTCTAATTCTTCCGAGTCCCCATCGTCGCTTTCATTATTAACGCTTATAATGAATGGCATAACTTCGTCAGTATGAACCCGCAATAATATGTCTCAAAAATCAATTTATTTGTGTGACTTACATGCTTGGACCAAATTGAGCTCGACACTTGAGATAAAGCCTCATTTCACATAGCAAGAACGGCTTCGCCACTAAAACCATCTTTCCCGATGTGTTTGTCATAATACTCCTTACAAATTTCCCAAAAAAGTTCTATTGAATTGAACTGGCAGTGATATGGTGGAAGCCGCAGTACTTCATGTCCATGCTTTCTAATTAAATTGTCGACAACATAGTGTTGCTCTGTTCTGTTAGCTAAAGCTATCTGGAGCAATTCGGCTTTAAATGGTAACGGTATCACAGAAATCTATGTTTTTGGCCTTTAGTCAGGTGTGTATTTTTTTTTCGTCCAAGATCGGATTGGTTGTTTTTCTTCAACTCGAGAGTGGTACTTGGCATTATCTAAAACAATAATGCTTGGATTTTGTAACCCCGGCAAAAATTTCTGTCAGCCACTTTTCAAAATATTCAGAGTTCATGTTGTCATGGTAATTTGCTGACTTATTCTTAGTGGAGAAAACTAAACTCAAATTTTCAGCAAAGCCATGAATAGATCCTGCATGTACTGGAATCATCTTGCCAAGAACGTTTTAATCCTCCTCTGCTAAAGATCCAAGTTTCGTCTAAGAACACTACATCTTTGAGGTCATCACTTTTCAAATGTTTTACGTATTTGCGTAAAAGCTCTAGCTGTTTTAGATACATTTGTGGTCTTTCAGACAGTACTTTTCTACTGTCATCTTTTTTAAAGGAAAAGTCTAATTTTTTAATCATTTTATATAAACGTAGAGACAATATCATCTATTGCTCTAGACTTTAGCTCTTCTAAAATGATAGCCAAAGAAATATGTTTATGATCAGACACCATTTCGTAAATAACATTTTTTATTTTATATTTTATAGAATCGGGAGTTATAATTCTCATTATTGGAGATAACCTAAATAAAATGTTAAATATGCAAACTCAGCAATTGCGATAAGCAAGCTTATAAATATAGGTTCTCTTCAAATTGAGACCAGATCTAGTTTGTCAACCATTGTATCAACATCGAACTTGTAGAAAATTAAAAATGTGTTCAAATAAAAAGTTTATTGGTGTTTTAAAAAGCCTTTCTCTCAAATCACAATTTTATCTCGGGTAACTCTGTTTTGGGCTTTTTAAGATTCCGTTTAACCGAAGCTTGAGGTTCCACATTTTCTTTGCCGTTTTTAGCTATTTTTCTTACTTTTTTCATCGATTTTTAAAACCTCATCCACTTGCCTTTGAACAGCTTTTATTGACAATAAAGGTCCACCATTTTCATTTTCCTTTTGAAAATATTCCAATAAATTAAAAACTAACTGCTGTAATTGCGGGTTTAAAAATTCACCAGGATGCATGTTTACTATTTTAACAATAGAACAAGACTAAAATTGCCCTCTTAGGCACTAATTGAAATTAGTGCACTATACCTGATATACCCGACTACCGAGAAAATCCCCGCCTCTGAAATCGCTAGCCGCATTCGGTCATAACCCGACGTCGGTCATAACTTGACCACAAAGATTAAAACCTACGTTACAGATTAGGTTATAAACAATATTTAAATAAGGACAAGGAAGGATAGAGCTCCGGACGACATTCCTTACACTATAAAACCGGGATTCTAACAGCGAACAGACTTTAGTTAATTTTTTAATGCTTCTCTGTAATGATAAACCTTTTTCGCAAATTCATAACGCAATTTGTAAATGAAAAAATATTTCGTTTAAATCGGTTTGTTCTGCCGCTAATTGTTAAAAAGAACATTTTTATACAGAACTGTTTTTGTTCAATAATTTCAATTTTCAACGTCTTCTAAGATATTCGTATAATTTTTCACAATTTATATAATATTAAGGAGAAAGCTTGAAACCAAAAATAATAAACATCGATAAATATGGCTCCCATAAGGCGCATTTCAGTACAATTATTTAGCACGTTATCCCCTTACGGCTATCGTACCTGACCGCATACGTATTCATTAATAATTTTAAAAGAACTGTAACCATACACTGAATATTTTATTTAGAGAACACAATAATTTTTTCAAAGAGTAAATGAATGGTGTTATACAATAATCAAAAGAAAAAATATCACCTCAGAACCACGTGTAGCATAAGCACAGGTAGACCACATGTTAGTGAATCCAACATGCAATTATGGGCACATGTGGCACTTAAAATATCTATTTTTATAGCGATGCATTTCGTTTGATCCAACATTTGGCATCCAGCGCCATTCAATCAACAACTAAGAGCATTTCCTTAACGTTAGCAAAACTAAACCACCAGACGCATATGGCTCCCCTAGACGTACCATGTACGATGAAGTCGGCCAGATAATGCATGTCGGTGTAGACTTATAAGCAATATCATGCCAATATTTATAATTTAACGTCAATGCAGGTTTTAAAATCTATAAAATTAATTCATTCTTAACAAATATGCTGTAAGAGACAACTAACTGGTAATAATTCATGCTAACTTTAAAATTTCTAGAATTATTTTATATATTCGAAAATATACAGGAAGGAAAGAGACTAATTAATCTGTAGAATTCTTTGCTGACATAAATTAACATTTCTTGTACATGGTGGACCAAATTAGATGGGGTTTGGGGTTTTCTCTTAAACTAAGGCAGATAGACAAAAACCAATGAGCACGGTTTTCGAGAAACAAACAATTGCGCGATCGTCTATCTTTTTCGACTACCGGGCTACAGAGCGTTTTTGGAAAGTTGCCATTTTTGGATGACCTTTATATATCAATTACCAAATGTCGAATCGAAAATCGAGTAACACATTCTTAAGGCACTTTTCTGTGTAGAATTCGTTGGTGATAAGAAGAAAATTGTGCATGGCTCAGTTTTCGAGATATAGACATAATTTTTATTTTTTTAAATGGAACATCCTGCAAATTATTCCATATTTCGATCACAACTTAAATTAGTTATCCAGCGATATATTATATGTCATATCTATCTCTAGAAAAAGTGGTTAATTTTCGAAGAATTTAATATATTTGTGAGGGCCATGGAAAACTATTAACAACAACAACACTTCTTATAATATAAAAAAAAATTGCCAAAAATAGGAAAAACTAAACTACAATGAATGTTCGAATTGTCTTCCATTGACATCTATGCATTTTTGACACCTTCTCCTTACAGAATTTTTTGCATTTCCAATCATGACAGGATTTATTATCCGAAACGCAGCTAATGTATTGTTTTTCAATTCTTCTATGTTAATAATAATAATAATAATAATCATAATAATAATAATATCCTTCTCCACTCCTTTGGAGTGGTGAAATGGAACCGAGAGGAGTTGCGTCAACTCGACGTAGGAACCCGCAAGAAGATGCATCTCAATAGGAGTTTGCATCCTAAATCGTCCGTTCCACGGTTATACCTCCCACGACATCGGGGAGGCCGTGGACTCTTGAGTTTGGAGAGTCTCCATAACAGGATGGTTCTAGATGGAGCCTGTAAGATTATCAGGAGTTCGGATCCCCTCCTCTGCATGGTCCGAGACCATGAAAATGCAGGGGTAGGAGCGTTTTTGTTTAAGGCAGCACAGAGAGCAGCCGATGAACTTGGTCTCTCCTTCGACGTCGAGCGGGTAAATCGCGACTCTGTCACCGAGTTGGAACCTGCTCGGCGAAAATCCCAATTTAAAGCTGCAGAACACAACATCTTTCTGCAGCTTCATACGGATAAGCCAATGCATGGAGTCTTCTATAAAAATATAGAAGATCTTGGCTTATCCGAAAGGCTGACCTTTGCCTTCTTAAGGTCAGCCGGGCTGAAGTCTGAGACCGAGGGATTCATAATGGCTTGCCAGGATGGTGTATTTAACACTCTCGTTTATCGAAGTCGTGTCATGGGTATAGAGATCCTTGATGTCAGCTGCAGGGCCTGCCGCAGGGCGCCAGAGACTCTAATGCACTTGTTGTCGGCCTGTCCGACATATGCAGTCTCGGCCTATATCCAGAGGCACGACGGAGCATTACGAGTGCTTTATTATCACTTAAGGCACTCGTATGGGATAGACGAGACACCAGTGCTGCCTTATGCTTCGGGGGATATTGAGTCCGTTGTGGGAAATGAGAAGTGTCTAATTTATTGGAACTACTCTTTTCCCACAGTCAGGCAAATACAAGCCAACAAGCCTGACATAGTCCTCCTCGACCACCAACTCAAGACAATGTTTGTCGTGGAGTTCTCGGCTCCCGCGGAGAACAACATTGTCTTGAAGGAGGAGGAAAAATGGACAAAATATCGAGATTTGCTCTTCGAACTCCGCAGACTCTATCCAGACCATACTGTTAAGATAGTGGTACTGATTATAGGAGCCCTCGGTGGAACGAGACACACACTGCTTTCAGAACTTAAGATCATACCGGCATGCCGAAATTCGGCAGAGGTCTTAGCCGGCAGAATGCAGAAGGCCGTCATCCTCGGTTCATTACGTCTGCTCAGGGCACACGATTCGCGGACCCAGTAGTCACTCACCCCACGGGCGTGGGGAGTGGCTACTGGTACTATCAGCTCCCCTCTGTGAGTGTCGGAGCCACAGAGTTTAAAGGGTGACTGGTTTTTACAAAAAAAAAAAAAAAATAATAATAATAATAATAATAATAATAATAATAATAATAATAATGCTTTATTTATCCAGTAGATCATAGAATGATATAGGATACGTCAAATACATTTAAAGAAAAGATAAACATATTAATACCTTAAAAATTCCTCTATCGAGTAGAATGCATTTTTTAACAGAAACTTTTTTAACTCTGACAAAAACTTGTTTACACTAGATATATTTCTAATTTCAAAAGCCAACTTATTTAAAGTGTACATCCCATATAATATAGTTTTTTTAATATAATTCAAGTCTGTGTATATCGTACTGCAGGTTGGATCCACACCGTGTAGGATAACTGTGATTAGCATTTAAGGAGTTGAAGGTCGATACATTTTTTTTACAAATTTTAAAATTTCATATATGTACGGACAAGGTAATGTAAAGATATTATGTTTGATGAATGTCTGCTTGCATGATTCACTGTAGCCCAAATTAAACATGTTACGAATAGCTCTTTTTTGCAGTAAGAATACACGGTTTGATGACGGTGAATTACCCCAAAAAATAATACCATAGCGCAGCCTGGACTCTGAATTAGAAAAATAAAATATCTTCACGGTCTTTAAATTGGTTATGTCACTTAATCTTTTCAGCGCAAAGCAGTGACATGAATATTTATTACAAATAAAGGAGACATGTGACTTCCAATCTAGTGATAGGTCAATATACAGACCTAATAGTTTAAAAGTTGACACTTGTTCAATGGATTTACCATTAACTTGTAGGAGCAAACCAGATATGTAATGAGCTTTAACAGGATGAAAGTGTAATGATAAAGTTTTTTCTTGGTTCTTTACCATTTTTTTTAAGCTGAAATAGTCATTTATGTTGAGTAGGGTAGAATTTAACTTATCAATCAGGTCTTGGATGTCTTTGGGAATTACGGCAACAGTAATATCATCAGCAAAGGAGCAATAAAATTCATTTACATAATTATCCAAGTCGTTAATGTAAAGAAGAAAGAGTAGCGGTCCCAGAACACTACCTTGAGGTACACCTATATCTATTGTTTTAGTTTCTGACCTCGAACCTAAGAAATCGACATACTGTTGTCTATTGGTTAAATAAGATTTTAGTAGCATTTTACATTGCCCTCGAATACCATATTTTTCAATAGTATTCAAGAGAATGTCATGATTAACACAATCGAATGCTTTTGAAAGGTCAATAAATAATGCCATAACTTCATGACCTTTGTCAAGATCTTCATAAATATAATCCGGAAAACTCAGTAAAGCTGACATAGTTGATCTATTATCTCTAAAGCGATGCTGATTTGTTGGGAGGATTAAGTTAGAATTTAAAAATTCAGAAATTCTGATTGCGATTAGTTTTTCAATCACTTTTGAAAAACTGATAAAATTGCTATTGGTCTGTAATTACCGAGTTGTGTACGATTTTTTTTTAAACAATGGAATTACTTTGAATAATTTTAAGAGATCTGGAAAAATTCCATCTGAAAAACATTGATTTATGATATATTTTAAAGGTGTAGGCCAATTCGCTGGAACATAGTTTAACAATTTTGACTGGAAAATAATCAGAACCGGAAGAATTAGAATTTTTTAAACTGTTGATTATAATTGTAATCTCGGATATATTACTGGGTTTTAAGTAAAGTGAATTTTTAATAAGTATTAGAAAGTTCTCTATATATAATATTTTTTAAATAGCCCCAAAGTCAAAAGTCGGCAGGGGTTATATCGGGAGATCTAGGCCACACAATAGAACCATTATTTCTTAAAAATTAAACAATATCTAAACTACTTTGTTCTTTATTAATGTCCAGTTAGCTAAATTAATTATTAGTTATCAATTTAATTAACTTAGCTAACTAGACATTGATAAACTAATCCAGAGTGATATATAGATATCCAGTGCTCCCTAAATTAAGCATTTAAATACTTTCGTGTTTCATTTGACGTACGACTTGGGGCGCCCTCATGTTGGTAAATTAATCTTTGAAATTGTCTTACAGGCATATTGTCTACAAAGGGCGCTATTTCTTGTCGTAGAATGTTAATAAAATTTTCGGTATTCAAATTACCGTGAAAAAAATGAGGACCTATTATTTGGTATCCAATAAAACCACACCATCCAGCAAATCCAAATCGTCCTTGATGATTAACTATAGCGGTTACGTGCGAATTTTCATAAGCCCAATAGTGGTTATGCTGATTAAAAATTCGGGCACTGCTTATATGGGCCTCGTCTGTCCATATAATTGGTCCTTCAAATCCTCGCTCTTCATTGCACTGACGCAAAATCCACTAACAAAAATCGAGACGCCTTTGAAAGTCGTTTAGGTAAAGGTGGTGACTAATCCTAATTTTGTAGGGTTTGAATGTATTTTTTTTAAGCAATGCAACGCAGTTGTTTTGGAATTCCTAAATTTTCCGGTATTTCGCGAGACCATATATTAGGATTTTCTCTTACACTTTCTAAAACAATATTTTCTACAGCTTCTCGACCTGCTATATTATATATTCTTGCTCCAGATGTTACAAATTATCCAAACTCTTTTAAAATTTTTTGTAGCCGTTTGAGTATTTTTACGTTTTGCTGTCTCTTTTCTGGATATCTAAAAATATTATTTAGGTGGTACTTTGGCACAAAGTTTTGCTGTCTATAACTTACCTATTAAAATAAAACTCGGAAGTTAAATTTGAATCTCCTCCGCATTCTACAAAACACTTAATCATATCATATTTTTCACCATTACTATACTGAAATATTTTTAATAATGCTTACTCACAATTAACTCACAAATTAGTTTTTGACATTTACAATTATTTCGATTATCTTTTTTTACCATGAGCTTCTCAATAAATATTAGAAATGCTATAAATATGCATAGATGTCAATGGAAGATAAATAGTAGTTTAGTTTCCCTATTTTTGGCAAAATTATTTTATATTTTAAGAAGTGTTGTTATTGTTAATAGTTTTTCATGGCCTCCTCACAAATATATTAAATTTTTTTAAAATTAACCACTTTTCTAGAGATAAATATGAAATATAATATATCATTGGACAGCTAATTTAAGTTGCTATCGAATAATGAAATGATTTACAGGGTGTTCTATTTACAAAATACAACTTATGACTATCCATCTATCTCGAAAACTGAGGCATTCATAATTTTCTTCTTATCAGCAACGGATTCTAATAAAAAAAGTGCCTTAAGAATGTGTTGCTCGATTTTCGACACTTGGTCTTCCAAAATTGCCAATTTTTCAAAAACGCTCTGCAGCTCGGTAGTCGAAAAAGATAGACGATCGCGGTTTGAGTCATTGTTTGTTTCTCGAAAATCGAGCTAGGGACACCTCTATTGATTTTTGTCTCTCTGCCATAATTTTAGAGAAAACCCCAAATCCCATCTAATTTGGTTCACCTTGTATATTCAACTATTTAGTTAAATTTTAATTTCAGAGTTTTCTTTACGATCTGTTAAAATTGTCAAGCAATGAACCACCACACACTTTTCTTATGGAAAATGGAGTTCCGCGGATTTGGCTCAAACTGCGCTATTTTGTAGTTCAAGTAGTGCTTGTTAAAAGTTGCTATTATCACATCTCCTGGACTAAAGGGTCAATATACTTAGTCCAGTCGTATTAATAGATATTGAAAACTTTTCTGTCACTATACTTAGTTTTATTTTGCTTTATTGCGAAGATTTGTTCCAAACCATATGCCAGCAAGGCGATCGCGATCGATCGGAGAAACACGCTCAAAAAAGGACAAATGCCCATTTTTCACTATTTATTTCCGAGTTTTTTCTCTTAGTAATAACATTTTTTCCTCTAAATGGACTTTAACCTCCCCACCCATAAAAATGGGAGGGTTCTTGCAGTGGGTCCAAATTATAAAATTGAGATGAGTCCAGAATTTGACTCTTTGGGTCCCACTACACATTTTTACAAAATCTCTGTGAATATATACGTATTGAGGTATGAATATATAGACACTGTGGCGCCTAAACTAGAAAACCAAAACTGAAATTTTCACCAGAGTAATATCGGACCGTACATGGGCTGAAAAGGTTTTGATGCAGATCAGATGACGTTTGGTGTCGATTTGGTACAGAAAATTTCTTATTTTACATCATAACATTCATTATTTATTATAACATTCAGGAAGTACTATTCGAAAGTAGATGGTATCACACTTCACGCTTCTCTATTCCGTTTTCATAAAAAAAGAATTTTCCAATTTGTACTTCTAGCTATGCTAACTAAAAGTTTTCATTGCCACCACTCTAACTTATGAGCTGCTCTGACGTAGAGTGGCTCAATAAGAACGATTTTCTACACGATCTTCATATTCACACTCTTGGCGTTAATATGTTAGCGCATATTAGTTTGTATAAGCTTGTGTACATTAAAGTCTGTCGTCTTTTCTCTCCCTCTCTCCATACATAAACACACTCAAGCATATTGTCCCTTTTGGTAAACCAGAAAAAGGTAAAAGTCCAATAGTTTTGTGGCTGAACCACAAGACATCTTCCCCCCCATTTTTGGTAACTTGAATAAAATAAGTAAATATTGACCACAGGTGTCCTATCCCACCCACGGGAATTGAAACTACCCCCACCCCCAATAACGAAATGCCACGAAAACAACGAACATCAGCTTGAACGCGATATATCTCCGTTTTAGAGGACAGGAAATGGTATGGTGACAATATTTCCCGACCTACCCTTCACCCACTACCCCTTACTTGAAAAACCTCCCCATTTTCCGATTTTCTGGTGCTAAACTTGCAAGAGCTTGTCGGATCGTCTTTCTTATCAATTCAAATAAAATAAGTAAAGATTGACCACAGGTGACCACCCCCCGGAAGTTGAAACTCCCCCATCCCCAATAATGAAATACCACGACAACAACGACAATAAGCTCTTATATTTTATTTAAAAAAACTGCCCAAAGAATTACTACTTCTACATCTAGATTTTCCACAATAGAAAACATTTTGGTACTATATTTGTACTCCATTATGTGGAAGTAATTGTTTATGGAACTTTAATAATATAATATTTAAAATCGTCGGCCTCAAGAACTCATAAAACGATATGTCCCATCGATAGTGGGGGTGGGAAGTAAAAAAAAATTTGAGGTTTTTGGTACTTGTACACACACTAAATCACAATTTTATTTTTTCACCCTTTTTAACAATGGGGTGGGTGTAGTAAAGGTGGTGGCTAATGCCATTTTTTGGGACCTTAGCTTCTCTTATATGTAGTAAATACCATGCTAATTTAATCGACTCTTACTAGCTTTATTCACCTATTTTCCATCAATAATCCAAATTTACCCTCCAGCTTGTCAACGGAAGAAGATTAAAATATAATCTAGTTCCAGATCTCGTTAAAATACATATGTGTACTAAATTTCAACTCAATATCTTAAACGGTTTCAGAGTTATCATGTGCACAAAAAAGTTACAGACAGAACGACAGACAGATTTTTTTCATACTTAAAATCTCGACGCTTCATGACATTCTAAGCCAATTTGAGCAATGCAATTCCAATTTTTTTTTACGATACTATACTTCCATTGGATGTGAAAGTAATTAAGTAGGCTTTGTTGTTTTTGTTTTTTCATACTTATTTTCCTTAGTTTTAAAAATGTCACTGTTCTTCACATGTAAAAAATTTGTGAGGTGAGTTCCGGAAAAAATCCTTCAAATTCTTCAACGTGACTAATGTTCGTTGTTTTTGTGGTATTTCGTTATTGGGGGGGTAGTTTCAACACCCGGAGTGGTGGGTTAGGTTACCTGTGGTCAATATTTACTTATTACTTCCACGTCCAGTGGAAGTATAGTAACGACAAAAAAATTTTTAAAAATTTTTATTGTCCAAATAGGCTTAAAATGTCATGAAACGTCGAGATTTTAACTTTGAACGAAAAAAAAATTTCTGTCTATCTGTCGGTCTGTCGGTCTGTCTGTAACTTTTTTTTGTGCGCACGTTTACTCTGGAACCGTTTAAGATATTGACTTGAAATTTGGTACACATATGTACTTTAACGAGATCTAGAACTAGATTATATTTTCATCTTGTTCCGTCGAAGGGTTGGGGGGTAAATTTGGGGTAAATAGGTCAATCAAGCAGGTAAGAGTCCATAAAATTGGTATTTAGTATATGCAAGAGAAGCTAAGGTCTCAAAAAAATTGTTGGCATTAGCCACCCCCATTACCACCCCCACCCCCTTATTAAAGGGAATGAAAAAAAAAAGTGATTTTGTGTATGTACAGGAACCTGAAACCTCAAAATATTTTTTTACTTCATCCACCCCCCACTATCACCCCCCCACCCCACTACCGATGTTCAAATATTATATTATTAAAGTTCCATAAACAATTATTTTCATATACAAAGTTTTTTCATTGTGAGTGACTTGGATAGAGAATCTGGATGTGGAAGTAGTGATTCCTTGGGCAGCGGTTTTTTTTTCTAATTTCCCAAAAAAAAACCCGATCCGACAAGCCCTCGCAAGCGTAGCACAGTTAAATCGGATAATAGTATAGTAAATCGTACAAGGTTATAGAATTTTCTAATGTTCTCTTTATTTCAAGTAATATTAATAGGAAGTAAAATTGAGAGAAATTAATAATTACAAGACAGTTTAAGACGGAATATAGCCATATTACTCCCCCATGCAATTATTAGTGTTGTTTAAAAAGTATTATTTGGTCCACTATAGTAAGTTACCCTCTTAATGACTGCCAGGTTGCCTCAAGGTTACAACACCATATGTGAGATGTTTCTAATTATCTTAAGATTTTTCACAGATAAATTATACATAAAGTCATGGTAAATGTGAAACCAATTGTTATTATTTTATGCATAAAAATATCAATAACAATAAAAAAAATGCATCAGAAAAAAAAATTATTTCTGAAGTTATTGATAATAATTACATAGGTCTAAGTTTTCTAAATTAAGTTGAGGGGCGTCAAGTTAAATCAAAATATATTTACTTATATCGTAAAAGTGAATCCTGTTGTTGTTGGCTATTGTATTTTAATATGATCGAGAATACATCATTCATCAAACTTTGACAAGACGTTCAGTGATTTGAACTTGTTCATACGAAACATTTTCTGGAGCATTTTATCTACAATTTCGACGATTTAGATAATTGTAATAAACTATTATATTTCTGGTATTTACTTTAAATGTACCGCTATTTTCTATATCAACAATCCCGCTCCTCACCCCTCAAAGGCAAAGCTTACCTGAATCGACACATACGTCGTTTACGTGTTTACCGTACGGGTCCCCTATATGCCGCCTTTTACTAAATATAACAGCTGGTGATCCAGAAACCACCCCTTATAATGGGTGGGGTTTATTTGTCTCGTGCCATGTGCGAATGTTTCGTTGAAATTGGTTGAAATAAACTTCGGTTCATTCCTCAGATATCCTCGCACGCGACAAATCTAAAAGTAAATTAAATGCGCGCCAAATTAATTACGACATCCGGTGCAGCGTAAAGTGACTGTTATTTATTTATTAGTGACCAATGTGAACTGTCTTAAGTGATGACAAACGTTAGTGTGAAACCTTTAAATAAAACATATAAATGCACGTGATATAGCCCAGCCTGTTATAAACTGTGTTTAATAATGTCTCAGATTAGTGTTGTGCATTACAATAATCCGATTAATAAAGTCAATGTTCTTCAACAAAATAACGTAGTTAACAAACAAAATGACAGACAGATTATTGTACTTCGAAAACCGCAACATATTCTGCCACAACCCAAAGACTTGAACAAAGATGATATACTAATTACAAACACTGCAAAAAAGAAACCAAAATCTGGGAAGGAGATTAAGACCAGTCCACAGCCGGTGGCTGTGGCAAGAAGGAATGCTCGAGAAAGAAACCGTGTAAAGCAAGTGAACAACGGTTTTGCCACGCTGAGGCAGCATATTCCAAACTTTATAGCAGCTACATTTGAAAGCAGTAGTGGAAGAGGTGGCAATAAGAAATTAAGTAAAGTAGAAACACTCAGGATGGCAGTGGAATACATCAGGAGTTTGGAAGATTTATTAGCAATGGATGGAGACCATAATGATGGGACTGAAACTATTTCAGACCTATCATACCCTTCGCCAAGTTCTTCGATGTCGCCTAGTCATCAGAACGCGAATCAAACCAATTTGTCTTATTCCTATCAAGTTTTGTCACCTCCAGCTGAGGATGATGACATGTCTTCCACTGCAACTTCCCCTTCACAACAATTCGTTAGAATAAACTCGTCGACTTCCTATCAGATAATTCCTTCAAATTTATATGAAAATGGAGAAAACTTGGATCCTCTAATTGTAGAGAACCATATTTTGTCAGATCCAAGTCTCATGGATCCAAATTTGGAATTCAGCGTCGACAACCAAGACTTATCCTACTTAAATCATATGCATACCACATCATCTTTATCTCCAGGAATTTATAGTGATACTTCACTTTCCCCGGATTCTTTAGATAAAAGTGATCAGAACTGCTTCATTCCGGTTTTCAACACGCCCCCTCAGGAGAGGTTAAGTCCAAGTCTTAACGTTCAAATAAAAACAGAGGACTGTGAATTACCGGTAATATCTCTTAAAACGGAGCACGAACTTCCTGATGAACATAAGGAAAATATTGTTGATGTGTTGCAGTGGTGGGAGCAGCAACCACAAAATACAGGAAGCTAGCCTCACTGTAATTATGGTAAGTTGAAATGATACGGTGACAGTGTGGTTGCAGTCTTTTGTAGTATGATATACGTTAAAGAGAAAATTGTTGTTGGTTATATTTGTACCTACAAGGTGGGAAACAAACGTTAAGTGAAATTTGTTACTGAACATGAGGTACATGTGTGTACCTCTTAATACTAATTCCATTGACAATGTCAACTTAAGATACTTAGTTTTTAATTTGGTAATAAAATAACATAATATATTTTACACATAAAATTTAATGGACACTTTAATGGACATGGTGGTACTTTTCAGACCAGTGGGGTACAATTTTCTTTTTGTAAGAGGTATGCAGAAACATGAGCGTAGCTTTATAATAATAATAATAATAAGCTTTATTTTCAAGTTCAAGAGACCCGCTTACACAAGTATAGAATATTGTCAATAGTAAGAAATATAAGTTACTTTATCAGCATCAAAGGACTTAAAATATACAAGGATAAAATAACCCCACATACAATAGTGAAGTAAAATATACGTTAAAAAATAGTTACTAAAATCAGCAGTAAAATATTCTGTAATAGAGTAGAAACTAAATCTTATTAATACATTCTCTGGATTTGATTTCAGAAAAACTAGGGAGATAAATAGGGAGTTATCGCGAAAGATAACGTATATATGTTAAACGTTATCTTTGACATCTACGCTTGCGCATGTTTGTTTTTGTACGTGAAAACCAATATGCGCTTGCTTAAATGTCAAAAATAACGTTTAACTCAAATACGTTATCTTTTGCGATAACTCCCTAATATATAAAGAGAAGATACGGTTAGTATTTTAATTGCTTAAATAGTGGGAATAATTTTTTTCTGGATTGTCAAGATTTCAATAACTATAGAGCAATTTCCCCAGCATATAATACCGTAGATAAGAGGCAAGTGTATATGCGCAAAATAATATAACTTTAAGGCCCGGTACTTTCATCTCCAGTTAAGTCTATTCTATAGATAGATCCCATGGAAACAATTATTGACACAATTGTATCCAAGGAAATTATCTGGAGAATAGACTTAACTGGAGATGAAAGTACCGGGTATAATATGTCTAAGATAACTTTACTTCTCATTTACCATAATCCGAAGCGAAGTGTAGCTAATTTTTGCAACAAAAAATCAATTTGAATAACATAACATATAATTCAATGTCAAGGCTGTCCGGAAAGGAGTTGCACATTTTGAAAGACGCAGACATACATCCAAACCCACCGGTATTGTCAGTACCGGGACCGGGGCTGGAAGCCAGAGCGTGATAGACAGTTGGTCAGTATATTCGCCACTCAATACGTCTTAACTGACTGAGCTACCGTACTGTTATTGAAATTATTGAATACTCCAGGTTACATAGGTGGCAAGTTGTAATCCTAAAAACTTAACCGAGTTATTTTGCTGAATGTTCATATTATTAATTTTTACAAGAAATTTTGGTTGAGCAGCAGTAGATGTGTCATCAGCAAATACAGACACAAATGCATTATCAAGGTGGTCAACAGTGTCGTTTATGAAAATTATAAAGAGCAATGGTCTCAGCACACTCCCTTGGGGAACGCCCATGGTGACCAAGCTAGTATTAGATTCATAAACAACCCCGCTGCTCCTTATAACAACTTCCTGTATCCTATCCATCAAATATGACTTTAACCAGTTTAAAGCAGTATTCTTTATTCCATATTTATCTAGTTTCATTAACAGCAACTTCAGTAAGAAAGATGGAAAGCAAAAATAAAAAAAAATGTCATGTTCCGTAAAATGTATGAAAGGAATTCTCAAATTCTCTAGAAGTAAGGAATCAAGGACCGCATCGTCTATATACTAGTCAAATAGGAAAAAATCTCGATTTTTCACGGAAATAACTGGTAAATTTTTAAACTTGGCAAAGATGTTTATTGCTATTAAACATAATAAAAGTCCTCAACTCTATCTCTTGTGCTTGAGCCGCCATCTTTTTTGCTTATATCTCGCTAACCATTATCGATATCGAAATTATGCTTCGTATAAGATATAAGTCTTGTAAAATTCACAACAAGAAATGTCATATATATTCGTACTATGCTTATCGCAAATACGAAAACGCATTGCATTTGATATTTGGTCGGCATATTTCTAAAGTCGTAAGTATCTTTCGTAGAGAAAAGAAATCATTTAGTTGTGTTAGTCATAAAATTAGTTTCAAAATGTATATCCGTCTGTCTCCTCGTCCGTTACATTTCTTGTAAGCACAAAAACCTAAGAGAAAAAAGTACGCTTTTATTGAAATTTGGACAGTAAGGTAGTATTAGCTGTAGGATAAGCCCTATTGAATTTTTAAAAAATCGATCAGTAAATAAAGGTTATGAAATATTTTATGAAAAAAATGCACGTGAAGAGTGTTATAATCTTTCATAAGATTATACGTTTAACTGCCATACTTGAAATTTTAATCACCGATGTTCTTGATATTTGAAACGTTGATTAGTAGTAGACGTTTCTATTTATAGAATCTTATCAAAGGTATAGTCTGGTAAACTCTAAGGTGGCGTATGTATGAGTTGGTAACACGACGTACGATTTGATATGAGATGCGCATAAAGCTATCGCAATGACATAGAGATGAACTGGTTGCGTATGTCTTATTCTCTTAGTTTATATGATGAAGCGACCTTTGGACGTGCCAACTTGGGGTTTACTCGACTATATTGTAGTATTCTTCACGTGCACGTATTTCATAACCTTTATATTCACCGATCGATTTCTTTCAAAACTGAGGTTCTCCTTCTAGCTAAGACTAACTCACTGTCCAAATTTCAATAAAATCGGACTTTTTTGTTAAGTTATTGTACTCACAAATACGTGACGGACTGAGAGGCAGACGAACAAATGGTCAGACTGACAAAAAGACGGACATACATCGGCCACTTTTTTTTTGCTTTAGGTCATTGACCAATGATCATGCAGCCAGTCTTCGAAAAAGGCTTAAATTTTAAAATTATTTGGAATTCTATGAACAATAATATGAAATACATTTCCCTACGAGTAATATTTATCATTTTAGAAATGTGTGGTCAAATGCAATATACTATTCTGAGAAGATTATAATATATCAGGAAAAATGTCTATTAATTTTTTTTGCAGAGAATTTTATATGCCTTATTTTTTATGCTTTACTTTGTATAGGAAGCTAATTGTTAGGCATATTACTTCCATAAGCACAAATCTTAATCGGAGCACCATTTACCGAAGATGGCGACTCGAGCGCAAAAGATGAAGATGGGGATTTTTAGTATGTTTAGCAGTTAATAGGCCTTAGTGAACATCTTTGTCAAGTTTCGAAACTTTATGAGTCTCTAATTTTCCTACTTCACTGGAGTACTAGTTGATGCAACAATGTACGATAAAAATTTTTGAAGAAAAAAATAATGATTAAAAAACGTCATCAAAATTATGAAATAAATTTACCATCTCCCAGTTAATTGAACCTTACCTAATATCGATATTCAAATATATGCTAGAAATACCTTTATTTTTTACAACTTCAATATGGATATTAGGTAATAAGGTCAAATTAACCGAGCGACGATGAAATTCTATTTAATAATTTTTGTGACCTATTTTTGAGGCTGTATAACATTATAATTATTATTATAAATCGTTTTTTTATTGTCACTAGGGTATTCATCAACATAGAAAACATACATGCGGATCGAATTAAACCTCCTCTGTTTTAAATTTTTGTAAAGCCAGTTCAATAGGAAAAAAGTTACGCTTGTGTTTAATATAGAATGACAAAAAAATGATTCTGCAAAGGTATTTACAAAAACTTCTGTTTTTGCATGGCACCCTTTATTTATTACTTATTTTTTCTGTTGGATGATCACCCTGTATATTTTTTGTAATTGAAATATATAAAACAAATATAATTTCCCCCTGTCTTTTCTTTATTAATTATTTTTTAAAGTGACCGTCCTGTATATTTTTTTCACTTTCGTTATATTTTCTTTCACAAATTATTTTTTAGCTGTCCACCCTGTATATTTTTCACTGAAAGCACATCATGTTTTCTTCTTGATAATAGTGTCAACTATATTCCCTCAAATAATATTTCCACCACAGTTTCTTATTTAATTAATTTTTGTTTAACCAACCTGTATATATTTTATTACTTAAAATATTAAAGTATATCAGGTTTCTTTCTTGATAGTAGTTGTATTAACTACATGCGAAATATTATTATGATTGATTATTTTTGAAAGGTACCCACCATATTACTTCCAAATCTACTGGAAGTATAGTATCGACAAAAAAAAATTTTGAAAATTTTTATTGTTCAAATAGGCCTCTAGAATGCTAGAATGTCATGAAACGTTGAGATTTTAAGTTTGAACAAAAAAAATCTGTCTGTCGGTCTATCTGTAACTTTTTTTATGCGCACGATTACAATGGAACTGTTTAAGATATTGACTTGAAATTTGTTGCATGAATGTCTTTTAATGAGATCTGGTACTAGATTATATTTTGATCTTATTCCACTGAAGGGTCGGGGGTAAATTGGTGTAAATGTGGGTAAAAGGGGGTAATTAGGTAAATCAAGCAAGTAAGAGTCCATAAAATTGGTATTTAGTATGTATAAGAGAAGCTAGTCTCAAAAAAAAAATTGTTATTAGCCACTCCCATTACCAACCCCCACCCCATTGTTAAATGGGTGAAAGAAATAAAATTATCATTTTGTGTGTGTACAAGAACCAAAGGCCTCAAATTTTTTTTTTTTTGCTTGAATATCGTGGATGTAAAACGTGAAAATATTGAAAAACAATATCTCTGTGTTATATTGAGCTAAAAAAATGTGTTTGATATTACTTAACCACAGCAGTCTAGACCAAATATTTAATTAATTTTAAATAGCAGCCGTATTTTTGTGTTTTTTTTTCTGCATTAAATAACTGAAAAAAATTCTTTAGACTTAGCAACTCCAAAAATTAATTAAAGCATGCCATAAATACTATGAGGAACTAAATTCATGAAGATAATGTAATTAATAAACATTTTCAGCATTGCATTGGTTTCTTATTAATTTACTATATATTACAAGATGGCAAATCATTTATTACATTAATATGTAGATGATGACATATACTAAATAATTTTCGTGTACCATTAATAAAGTTAACCAAATTACATATGGGTCGCTTTTGATATCCACCGACGCTGCAGCAGCTTTTATGGCGGACCACCACAATACAACTTGATATGAAGTTTTCACAACGCAATTTCTTTATTAGATATCAGTTTTTCCAACATCTTTTATTCTATTTTGTAACTGTTTAATTAGGCTTGATAGTTTTCTTAAAACGTGCATAATACCAACCGATTATTTTTTCCGGCGGACAGCAATAAATTGGTTTATTCTAAGAAACAACCTTTATATTGGCCGGATGAGATTTATATAAAATACAGCAAACTATGACAATCAATATTAAGTAGAAGGGCCTTTCAAATACTTGTTTAATGGGTGTATAAATTTAAGTAAACTCATATAATAATCATATTAATAATAATAATATTAACGGAAACAGAAAGCTTAGTAAGAGCAGCGCAGAAACAATCTCTAAGTACTAAGCACCACCAGAAGATGATCTTGAAGCAGCCTGTTGACAGCAAAGCTAGAATGTACAGTCTATCAAAAGAACATATCAGTTACGTGGCGAATGTACTACGCTGACGCCATTGGAGTGATTAATCACATCAAATTATTTTGAGTAATCTGGCAATATCAATAACGGCACAGTAATGCAGCGGGGTAAAGCGTGTTAGTGGAAACACGCATGGTCACACTGTCTAACGTGTACTAGGTTCGATTCCCAACTCCGACACTGGCAATATCGGTCGATAAAGGATGTTGAGTGCATCTTTTAAGTTATAGCCTTGGCTTTGGATTGGATATTGTCTACTATGTGTAGTATGTTTGTGTTTATATTAGTACAGTTACCTTGTTATCGTATAATTCTCTAAAACTGTACCCGTACCTGAAACCAGATTATTTTATAAGTACTATCTTGTGTCTTCCCTAAAATGGTCTAATTTGAAAAACCCTCATTTTCTTTTTTTAGAAAATATGGGTAGTATACTAATGGATCGCAGATGATAGAACTCAATAGGTTGATGTATTTTCTGCAACGGTATAATATTTGCTTATTTCCATGCTTTTGGAAAGTGCGATGTAACTGTACACTAATTCCCAATATGTGTGATGTAAGACACTATTAATGCAGAGCAATGAAATATCTTGGTTAAATTCAGTTTATCGGGGCCATGGGACTCAAATTCAATATTTTGAATAATATTTAAAACAGCATCATCTGTAATGACCACAAAAGAAAAAGTAACTACAAAATTATGGATGACATTATTAAATAAAAATGTTTTAAGTTCATTATCAGGAATAAGAATATGATTTGATGCATTAACAAGATAAAAGTATCTTTGTTATTAACGTTTTTTTTTTTTTTAATTTTCGGATATATTAATGTTACTTTGTTACTAATATGAATTTTTTTGAGCTCCTTCCATTTTTGTTTGATAGTAGAGCTTCCAATTTATTTTTAAAATAGGCCTATTTTTAGATAAAATTGCAAAGAAATAACGTTTCTTAATTGCATGTAATAATTGCAATGTTGAGTAGATTTATATATTTTTAGGATTTTTGCACAAATTTTATATTTTTTGTTATCCATGAAGCCTAGGTATATTTACTTCTTTGCTTATAGATTTTTACTGGAGCGTATATATCAAATAATTGTAACGTGTTGTTAGTTAGGTACCTTACTTTATCATCAACGTTGGTTAATTCATAGATGGTATTGTTACTAAATCATTTTGAAAGTTAACAAAATCACTATTTTTAAAGCTTTGAGTTGGAGAGTTGTGTCTATTTTTAACATATAAGCATATTTTGCACACAAACAGTACAAAATTATCCGAAATTCCAAAGTCTATTGCTTTAAAATGTACAATTGGAATATCATTACTAACAACGATTATATCTAATAATGTCAAAGATGTATCCGTTAACCTTGTAAGTTTATTTATTATTTATATTAAATTATGTTTCACAAACTAAAACTCACTCTATTCAACTACTAAACTACAGTCTAAATTTAATTAAGTATTAAAATTACCAGAGCACATTATGTAATCAAAAGTGGAGTAAATTATAGATGTGTCATCAAAGAATGGGTAATAAAATGTATTGGGTGTCCTATATACTTATACAACTATCAGAACATATACTTTATCACTAATCTCTATTTTAATCCACATATGTTCAACAAATTCAGAATATTCACTACGCAGTGTGATAAATTGAATATTGTTTTTTACAGACATACCAGTTCCTCCAGGTCTGTCTAAATGGATAAATCTATAATTTTCAATTTTCACCACCACCATAATTCTGAAGTCATGTTTAGTCACCCCTACTATGTCATAATCTGCAGTCAATACAAAAGTTTTGAAGTTTTCTTAAATCATTTGGCAAAGCCCTCAAATAGTCCAAAATCCAAAAGGGGATTGTAGAGAACATAGAGGAGAGGAGAATTTTCCTCTTCAGGAATGTGTTGGGGGTAGTATATTTTGGTACCGCAATACCGCAGTTGGCTTTGCCTTTGTAGCAGGAGAATGTTCTTCTGGTCATAAGTAGATCCTAATTTGTTCTATACTTAAGTAACATTTGATTTAAATCGGAAACAAAATAAAAAAGTTATGAGGGTGTCTTCGTTTTAAATGAGTCACACTGTGTATTTAAGGAAATGTATAGATTTCGACAAAATATTACGTTAGTAAATACGTCGAGTATTGTAAAATAAAGATTGTTTTGTAATTGTGATTTATTAGCAGACCATGGTAAACCGCTTTTATAGAAATATTCAAGGTACCTAATTAATTTATTTTTTAATTATCTATTTTGGCTGGCGAATATCTCGTAATAATATATAGGAAGAAAATGAATATAGACATTCTTGTAGGAAATTTAATTATGTATAATTTCATAGATTACCTTTTTCTGTACGATACATCGTTTCCCAGTTATAAGCGAAAAAAGGAACCTTTCTACCCCCCTCCGCCTTGAAGCGGCGGGGCTAAGGGCGGGGACTTTTAGTATGAATCCCAACACATTCCTGGAGAGGAAAATTCTCCCCTCCTTCATGTTCTCTACAACTCTTTCGTTGATTGGACTAAAATTCAAATATAAAAAATGTAAACCCTTCTATAAAAAAATATATAATATACTTATATTAATTAACACAGAAATATAGCACAGGTAAAACAAAGGAAAAGAAAGAAAAAGATTAATAGAGATTAGACAAGTTTATAATACAAAAAAGGTGAAATGCAGTAGATGCACCTAATTAAAAACGTGTATATGCCAGAAAAGTAAAAACTCTAAATGATGCAGTTTTTTATATAATACGAATTTACTAGAAAACAATTTTATACAATTAGAGTTAAAATATATGGTAAAAAAACTATCAAAATAGTGAATAACAATATATAATAACTAACATCTGTATTTTACGTACGTTAAGGCAAGTGGGTGCCTGTATAACTTTTATGCAAATAGATGGTGGTGCACCTTCCTTAAACCGTTTTACAAGAAGCTAATCAATTCAACATTTATTTTCCTTTTTAATACTTGCTCCAGCTTATTTGGAAAAAAACGCGGAGATATCTTGAGTACGTCAGTTTCTGTAATGAATTATATTTTTCCCTGTGTAAGAATGTAAAACATCAATCATTGTCCTTGAGGAGTGCTCTTAAAGTACATAGCAATAAAGCATTAATACCACGTAATTAATTATTAAGTAATGTCTTAAGAATCCATCAGTGAACGATAAGTGAAATACAGAGCCCACTTAAATATGTGACTTTATTAATTATTATTCCGCGCGATCCAAATAAGATCAGTTTTAAAGTATTCGCAACATATAAACAGCATTAATTAATTTGATATATTGCACTTTTTTTAAATAAAATTGTTGCATTCGTCGGTGTCTTGTGTTAATGGATTGATGGTGTAAATATTGAACTAAAGTAACTTGATATTTTTAAGACGTTTGTACTGAATGGTGTTCGGTTAGTTTATATTCAAAAATAAATAAGGAAATGCCTTAAACTTCTAATATTTTTATAATAAATTAAATAGCTACGTGCGTAGCAAGTTAGGATAGTTATATATCAGACGTAAGATTTTTGAACGACAGCCGACACTTTTCCTACGTGTTGCACACATGATTTTTCTACTAGTGGTTGGAAAAACGATTAAACTGAGATATTTTTATTTGTTATATTTGACATCGCTACATTACTTTTTTTGAAATCTTAAGTAGCATCCAAAATATTTGGCCAAAAGAGGTTAACATAAATATTAGCTCTGCTTCTACTTTCTACAATTATTCAGTATATTATTTATATATATGTAGTACCTACAGCATTAATAGATAATTTGTTCTAATAATATTGATTTACAAAATTTTGCGTGCGGAAAGTTATTTCCGCACTTGTTAGGAAAAGTTTTCCTAACTCATATTGGTATTTAAATATGGAACTTTGTATACAAGCACAGTTCCTTGGTAATTTTTTTAACCCAGAGAAATAACCTCCAATTAAATTAATATATCAAAAAAAATCTCCTAGTATTTTTACAATATCAAATGCATGATCGATATACCACCTGGAAATGCCATTTTAAAGAATTAGCCAACAAAATATTTTTCCGAAATAAGTTAAGAATATCGAAGCTATTTAGTTTAATAAAACTGTGCTTTTTTGAACAATTGTTTGGTAGTCAATTTATTTATGTTATCAAGAAGTTACAGTAAAGTTTTGCTGGTAGGTGAACGTTTCTTGGAAACTAAGTTTTAACTTTGAAAAACGTGTTTTTGTCTTCTTTTTTAATATTTCAGGCTCTGTTCATCGGATCATGCCAAACAAAAAATCAAAATGTTTGTCAATAAATTATGGATAAAACTGCATAGATCAAAATCCGATGTGTCATTTTATTTTTTTGCTAAAGAATAAAAACTGAGAAAATTTTTAATTTTACGTAAACCGAAATTACTAAAGAAATAATCAATCTTTTTTAACGAAACTTGGTCAAATTATAGGTCCTGTAGATTTAAATTATTATGGAAAATTACAAATGAAAATATTTATTATTTTCCTTAAAAAACGAGATTTAAAAAAAATTGAAGATCCATAAAAAACTGCCATTTGGTCACACTAAGACTATGTTTTTCTTAAATTGTGGCTTTTTCAACTTTCTTTACAGTAGTGACAAAAACCATTTTTTTTTGGTATTATTTTAAAGTTACGTTTCGTGTATTTTTGTAAAATGCATTATGTGGTGGTAATTCATCTTTTTTATTGAAAACATGTTTCCACCTGAATACTTCTATCATCTGTTAAAAGTGCTTTAAAAAACAAACAATTGAAACACAATTAGATCTTTCTATATTAATTAGAAGCTGAGATATCGTATCATTTGCGTTTCATGCCTTTATTTATGTACATATATATTTTTTGAGCTGAACTTGATACTGCTTATTCTCTAGCTTATTCTCTGAGAACGTTAGTGATTTTTTTTAAATTTATTTATTAAAAGACAAAAAGGACAAGAGAACAAAAAGGATAAACAAGAACAAACTGAACAAAAGAGAGATAATAGAAAATATTGAAGATGTAAAGTTGAGGAAAGATAAAGATAAAGTTTAGGATAGTAGTAAGTTATGGTAGAGGAAAGTGTGGCTAAGGGAGTTGCCGGAAAATAGGCAACGCCTGGTATGATAGGGGGTGTCTGACATCCAAAAGTATGGCATTATGCTGTCTGATTCGATTTATGTTGCGGGTTAGAGGACTATCGCCTAGTTTGAACTCATAGAATTTTTGTGAGATTTCTTGGACGTGGTGCGCTAGTGGGGTTATGTCATGACAACGAGCGTATAGGTCTCTGAAGGAGATGTACCTGCTGGAATCGGGGATGAGGCGCATAAATTGAAATACGTGTAGAGTCAAGACACCTGTTTGTTCGCTTCTAAACTTTAGTGAATAGATAACATAAATTTTGGTTGTTAATATTCCTAAAATTAGGCAGTTACACGCGCTCTCGTTCATGAAAACTGCGACTGCCAAGACAAGAATATTTCCCCCATTTCCGTTACCAAGGCTTCAAAATTCAGTCTATTTACTCATTTCGTGAAACACCTTCTGCTGGATCTAATTTTCGATTTGGAGTATACAGTTTACAATGAGATTAAAACGCCACTCTTGCTCTTTCGATATCGATATCGTACAGCCTTCCCACTCATGTACTAACGAAAATCTGATCGTTTAGAAATTTTGGGTTTTTCTTTCTAGGCCATTATCATCGAATACGCAAATATTTCACGGCCATAGCTCCATGGTTAGATTGAGGATTCTCATGCTGTTCATATCCTGAACAGATAAAGTTATAAATTATTTTTAAAATAATATAAAAAATATTTTTCTCATCGTTATAAAGCACGTTCAAAAAGCTATAATTTAAGAAAGAAAAGGTCTTAGTGTAACCAAATGGCAGTTTCTTATCAAACTTCAAAAACTTTCCTGAAATCTCGGTCATTGAGGAAAATAATGAATATTTTTTTACTTGTAATTTTCCATAATAGTTTACACTACAAGACCTCTAAATTCACCAAGTTTCATTAAAAAAGAGTAATTCGTTTTTTAGTAATTTCGGTTTGTGTGAAATTTCCTAAATTTCTATTTTTGGATATTTAGATATTAAAAAAAAACATGCGTTTCAAAATTAAAACTTAACTTCCCTCCCAGATTGGACAACACTTTACTGTAACTTTCTGATAACATACAGATTGCATTTCCATAAAAAAAATTTCCCCCTCCTCTCCAAACAATCGTTGAAATCGTATTTAGTTTTATTCGACTAATTAGAGAAAGATTATTTACTATTAGTACAGTATCTAGAGGTAATAAATATGCAAAACTTCGGAATAATGTCATATTTAACGGATTTCGTTCATTTTTGGCAGTACAATAGTAAATGCTTCACAGAAAAGTTTCTATATTGTGCGGGGGCTTGTTAATTTATAGGGGGTGGATGCCACCCCCTCTCAAGTGGTTGCACTTAAAAATATACATATTTATTGAGGCTGAAGTAGAATCAAATTTTAAGAAGAAAATGTTCTATGCAATTTTTCACATAAATTGATAGTTTTTAAGTTATAGCGACTTCAAAATTGCGATTTTAGCTTAAAAAAAAGGTATTTCCAAACGGTTTCGTCAAGTATCTCGAAAAGTATTACTTTATTGAAAAAATGTTACAGACCAATTACAGAAAGTACAAACTGGAAATTAATTATATTTTTTGTTTATTGATGTAAGATTAATAATTTCGGAGATATTTAAGTTTATATTTGGTATCCAAGTGTTTCGAAATTACCTTTAAAGTTTAAAATGCATTTTTTTTATAAAGCAAGTACTTTAAATGAGCAAAAAGATTTGAGCATCTAGGTAATACTATATCTTAACGAAAAACTGTATTTGAGATAATTTTTTTAAATTACTGGCTAATTAGAGTTACAAAATGGCGACCTTTTTATATAAAAAAATATAAAGACGCACATTTTTCCGTCATAACTTCTTTATTTCTTATGCTTCAGGAACAAGTAAAAAATAATTTGAACGCGCAATTAAGTATCTTTAATTTCATTTCTTAGCATGCGTGACGTAGGTGTTACAATTTCTGAGGTATTCAACATTTAAATTGCATTTTTCGTCTCATAAACGTCTCTTAAGTGCCACCTCCTGAGAGGGGGTGGCATCTACCCCCTATAAATTAGCAAGCCCCACCACAATATAGAAACTTTTCTGTGAAGCATTTACTATTACACTGCCAAAAATGAACGAAATCCGTTCAATATGACATTATTCCGTAGTTAAAACCTCTAGATATTGTTTATAATTTATTATTTGTAGCATATTCAGACAGTTTGTTATTTATAAACAACAAACTGTCTGGTTTGACAAGCTCAAAAGGGAAAGTTTTGATATCGGAAAAAGAACTATTTTCCGAAACGTCATCTGCCTTCGTTTTAATTTTCTATTTATCATTTAACAATTTTGTTTCAGTTTATATATTTTTAGGTGTGACATTTTGTAATAGAAGAATAATAACCAGCCTCTGTCTGATCCTTTTCGCGCAGAGGTTTATTTCATAAAAAATTTTTAAATATTTTTACAGTAGCAAAATACCCAAAAACACAAGAAATTAAAACCTCTAGTTACTGTACTATTTGTAATTTGTCTTAACATATTATATTTTTGCAATTTTACTTTCACAGACTATTTTTGGGAATATCTTAACAATCTTACAAAATTAAAAGTTGATTAAATTAGATAAAATTGAATTTGTTTTTTATTACTGTATGAGAAAATTTCACCGAGTTGTTGAAAGTCAAAAAAAACATAGTTTACAAACAAATTTTCTTTTTTATATAGGATGATTTGTAATTACGCAGCAACAGTTAGGGAACTGACAGTAGAGAAAAATTAAAGTGTAGTTTGTTATATAGACCATAATTTGATCTCTTATAATAAGGGTGATATAAATCCCTAAAAAGCGTTCATGAGCTGATGGAAAATCTTACCCTTTGAAGAAGCTATAACTAAAATTAATTCATTGCTGAATTAACCAATTAAAAATTACTTTTATCGGCGGAACTGAACGCTGACGTACTAGGCGAAAATAGAACATACACCCAGCGGAGCGTGCAGTAAACAGAACATAGAATAAAATCGAAATAATCATTTCAGTCTTAGTTTTATTTAATGGAAATAAGTTACAAATGAAGAAGAAACACGAATACAAGCAAGTAGCATTTCAGTTCTTTTTTCAGAGGTGCTCATTCTCAGTCCTCACGGTGCCGACATCTCGACAAGTTTATGAATATGTCGCCACCACATCGCGCGCTCTCTTTTTGACTCATTTAAGCCCCGCTTATTATTAATAGTCATTAACCGGACTGGGATTCTTGTGGAAGCATAAAGAAGTTTACTAGGTTGTAGTAGACAGTTTACATCATCGTTTCAAGCAGAGCCGATCACTTCAACATAAATTTCCAGGTTGAATTATTGTACCAACATCATAAGTTTTTCTTTATAGACAAGTTCATCAATGGTTTCTCCATCCAGTGGCGTTGAGGGATACTCCTGCCAAAACAATTATTGGTATATTTACTGGTAGTTCAAAATTAAAACTACGGCAGTTCACGTTATTCGAGCAAAATCAATTTCTAAAAATAGGTGAATAATTAAATCGCTTTTATTTATGACCTAAATAAATCATTAATTTGAGACACTGACTTTGTCTTTTTACGGTAGTTTACTAAGTGATAGTTCGTTAACCAAAGGAGTGTGGAGAAAAATAATTTTAAAAAAATGTACCATGAATTACTTCAAGGGGTAATTTCCACTGAACCCAAAATACGTATTAAAATAAGGTAGCTCAGTTGGCTAAGGCATGTGGCAAATACGCTGGAGGTACTGTCATCGCGTACTGGGTTTGATCCCCAGCCCCTGCACCGACAATGTCGAGGATATGGATGTATATCTGCGTTTTTTTAAATATGTAGCCCCCTTCCGGACAGTCTTGGCTTTGTGTTTATGTATGTTATGTTTAATATTGACTTTTGTATTGACTAAAAATTCTCCTAATGATAGAATATTCTATTCGGCAGATTTTGTCGGTAATCTTATATAATTCATACCTACATAGCTCTTATTATCCAAGCAGTAAGCAAGCAATATAGACCAACCACTAAGGCAAGAATAATTTCATGAAGTTGACAATGGGGTCATTTAGTCAAACTTCATATTTCACTTTTTAATACGTTTATGCAAAGTAATCGTCGAATAATTATAACACTGAAAATTTGAAGTCGACAAGATAAGTAGTTACAGAAATATAGTGCTTTAAACATTAAACGACGCGCTCAAAGTGCTGAAGTCATTCAATCCAAAAGTCCGTCTCGATGTTGCGCTTACGCTGTTTGAGTCCCGTGATTTGTCTAATCTGCCAGATTATGGTGATTTGGAAACTATTGGAGTATTTTAACACACTAAATAAGTAATTTGGCAGGTTATGAATTAATTAATTTTACATTATTAAAATTCAAATGAAGTCACTTTAGATAATATTTTGCACAATTAGTGCCTTTAAGTAACCATAGAGTTTAAATTACAATCACAATTGACCTATTGGAAATACTGATCACATACAAGTCTAAATTACCAACAAAATATATGTTAGTTTTCAAAGGCAAAATCTATCAGCTGGTGCCAAATAAGGGCCTTATTACCACCCCTTCTTTCTTATAAATCTGCAAAAAGTATGTCAGCTTACTCCGAACATACTTAAATACTAATTTTAATGTGATGATCAACGAATATTTGTATTTTGCTTAGTTTAAGAGAGTCTGTCCACTGTGCACTAGTCTTAGCTTGATGAAAACTACACCGCCAAGTAATAATGCCCTACAATTTAAAAAATATATATAAATCGCTTTTTTTATTTTGAAGAATGATTCTTTAAGATCATCATATAGGCCCAAACATTGTTATTGATTAAACTTTTATAATTGATACAGGGAAAAATAAAAGTTTGTTCAGGAACTTTAAAACACCCTCGGCACTTGGAATAAGCTCAAAATGCCTTCGGCGTTTTAAGCGGAATTCAGATTAAATTTTGTTTTTGATTCACCTCTTTATCTTGCTTACTATCACAGGCATTCACTCGCTAATGATTACGATTTTTAATTCGTTTTTGTAGAAAACATTGAAAACGTTTTTCTCCACCTCGGATCGAAAGTCAAGTTTGTGATTTTTAAGTAATGCCTCAGCAAAAAACATCGGAGCAAGTAGCCCGAATTATGGCTCTAGTAGGAGACGGAAGAAGTAAAGGATATGCTGGCCGGGTCGTTGGTGTTCCCGAATCGACGTTGGGCAATTGCAAGGTACGTAGAGACGGGTCATTGACGTAGAATAGTTGGATTAGGTCGTCATAGATGTACAACCATTATTGATGATCGATTTATTCGGTTTCAAACTTTACGAAATCGCTTTCATACAACAGTGCAAACAAATATTCATTTAAGACAAGTAAGAGAAAGAGTTGTAAGTGATCGTACAGTAATTCGGAGATTGAAGGAAGTCAATTTAAAGCATAGAAGACCAGCAACTGCACCAAGATTACTTGCAAGACATCGAAAAGCACGCCGCAACTTCGCTAGAGAACACTCAGATTGGACTGAACAAAACTGGTCCCGGATCCTGTGATGAATCTCGATTTTGTTTGTTTTCATCCGATGGCCGTCAAAAGGTATGGAGAAGAGTTGGCGAAAGATATGAGCAGAGCCTATTCAACACAAAAGAGAGCTTTAGCGGTGGTTCCGTTATGGTCTGGGAAGGAATTTCATTAGAAGCTCGCACAGAACTTTACGTGCTCCCAAGGAATTCTCTCACGGCCAACAGGTATATCGAGAACATTTTACAAGACTATGTAATTCCATTTGCACCCTTTAAAGGGAACGATTTTATACTGGTTCATGACAATGCGCCCTCACACTGCTCACATCGTAAATGAATATCTCGATGAAGTTGGCATGGACCGTATGATTTGGCCAGCAAAAAGTCCCGATATGAATCCCATAGAATACCTTTGGGAGGAAATGGGACGAAGAATTAGGTTCCTAATACTCTGGATAATTTAGGAGAAGCATTTGTAGAGGAGTGGAATAATATCATAATCATGCCAAGAAGAATGGAGACTTTAGTCAGGGCACGAGGAGGTAACACAACGCTACTGATCTTTTTCTCTGTTGAGAAAGTTTCACCTTTATTTTATGTAAGTTCGATTTTGTGTTTGTAATTGTAAAATGTAATCTTATTCTAATAAAATGTTTCTAATTGTATCTGTTTCACCTACAATCGCGTATTTTCTAAACAAAACAAGATAAAGAGGTGAATCAAAAAACCAAATTTAATCTACATTCCGCTTAAAATGCCGAAGTTTAGTTTATTCCAAGTGCCGAATAAATCTACAGGGTGTTTTTAAGTTCCTGAATTAAACAGTCACTTTTATTTTTCCCTGTATCAATTATAAAAGTTTAATCAATAAAAATGTTTGGGCCTGTATGATGATCTTAAAGAATCATTCTTCAAAATAAGGAAAGGTTCGTGGCAATTAGGGTTTGAAATCCCGAAATCCCGAAACCCAAAATCCCGGGATCCCGGCAATATTTAGATACCGCAAATCCCGGGATCGTAGTCGATTGTATCCCGGGATTTTCGGGATTGTAAAACAAGAAGGATTAGTCTTTTAATTATACATTTTAGTTACCTCCGGAATTGCGTTCAAAAGGCAATGATTGGCTTAAAAATGCCACTTTGATACTGGATTCGGAATATAAACTTTGGTGATTTGGTTAAACTATTGGACCCACTTAAAGTCACAGTGAAGGCACTGTGCTGACGTGATGCGAATTTACTTTTCAGGTATTTCTTTAAATTTCATGTTAAAGCAAATTATACAAGTTATACCTGCACAATTTCAATGAGCAGGAAAATTGCTAAAAAAAATGTCATTAGGGAAATATTAGAGAATCTTACAAAACGTTTCCAAAAAATTCCAGAGGTAATTAATGAAGAGGACTATGAAGAAGATAATATTCTCCTGACAGCACAGAAAAATCATTGCAAAACATTTTTAACAAAATGTTAGAAAACGTAATGCACCCAATTCGAATACGCCTTGAAACCGATTTGATATCATCAAATTAAAAAAAAGAACTGAACACTTTTCGATAATGAAGGCAACACGGATATGTACCTTCAGCTGGCATATATGATCATCTGATAACGATACCGCCAACTAATGTAGAATCTGAAAAAAATTATTTGTAAAAAAAACTTTTTAAAAATAAACTTTTATTATTATTTAGGTGTAGTAAAACGAAAAAAATAAAATAAATTGCCTTAAAAGCTTGTCGTGCGAGAAGTTCATATAGGCATTAATTTAGTTTGACAGAGATTGTAAGTACCAAGTATTTTTTGTTTCAATTCAGGCGACCAGATTTTAAGACAATTAATTTAATTTTTTTCGTTTTAGTACACCTAGATAATAATAAGAGCTTGTTTTTAAAAAGTTTTTATTACATATAATTTTATTGTTAAATTTTTAATTACGTCTTAATTATTAGTTTTATATTCATTGCATCGCGTCATCCTTACTTAAAAGTACCGAAACCTCCTGCATTTCTTTGAATGCAACGTCTGAGTATATACACTATCCAATCAAATTATAATTTAAAAAACTAAAAATCACACTTTTTGGTACCATGTTGTATTGTCACCAGAACTACACGTGTATGCAAAATTTCAGCTCAATTGGACGTCGTTAAGTAGTTCGAAATTGACCTGCAAGATTTGATTGACCTAAACATATTAACATACATATTAACATACAAATAGGGCAAGTTAAATAAAATCTTGGAAATACGTTTTCCGTAACTGGTACCATTTGTACGAAAATTAGATCCCAATTTGGAGTTAATACCCTTAACGAATTGCTTTTTCTACGCTACGGATTTAGTCAACACTCTCAGTAATAAACATTCGACCAATTTTTGTTCATATAATCATGTATTCATTACGCTATTATTTTTTTAATTCCTAATCCCGATCCCGAAATACCAGGATTCCCGGCATCGTGCAAATATGATCAAGAAATCCCGGGATTGTATTATGACTCCGGGATTGCAAACCCTAGTGGCAATCAGTCAAGTAGTTTAGAAATTATGACATTTATAACTTAAGTAAAATTTCGAGTGCGCCACTTTTTATGTCTGTCAGTGTATAAGTCCCTAATATTATTCAGTTCAATTAAATAAGAATCATTAATTACTTAAGAATTATTAATATAATATAATCTTTTATTTCAGGTGCCTTAACCCTCCAAGTGGCTATTTGATCTCAGAAGAATACTCGAAGTGAAGCTAAGTTGAGGAGAAATCGTGACATCCCAGGATTCTACTACAATCTAGTCCGTAAGACTTACCTAGACTATTCACGAAGGACCTAAATAGTGAATTTAGCGTGTAGTTATATTTGCATTATTTAAAAATATATTTATATTAACTTTTTCTTAACGAAACTTGTACAGAAATGTAAATAATTGTTAATATTTTAATTATTGTTGTTTGTACAAAATGCTAGTGATGATATAACGATGAAATTTAATACCAATATTTTATATTGTTAAGTTTTCTTTATAATAAAATGAAATATATTCAAAAGGATTTTTACTTCAGCTAATCTTATATCAAGGAAAGAAAATTCTGATCTTGTCAGCATGTTATTTTCGATAGAAATAGAAAGGTGTAAACAATATTTTAAACAAATAACGCGAATATTGAAGATTATTCTGAAATATTTCGAAAACTATGCAAAGTAGTGTAACAAACTATACGAATTTTTTCTGTAGAAAATAAAGTACGTTTTATCTGTAATGTTTATAATATTATTGGTACATTTTTTTCAAGAGCATCGTTACCTAGTTATATGTTCAGTGTGTGCCATTTTGATTGGAACCAACCCCATAAAAAGTTTATTTTAGGTCCGTCTTAGATTGGGTTTCTTTACAGCGACCTATCTTTTTGTTTTAGTGAGCTGGAAATGATGAAATCTTATAAACGATTTCTTTTATTTAAAATCTGACTAAGCCACTGGATTTGGCTACGCCTCAAATGGGTATGTACCAAGTTTCGTGAAATAATACGCATTTTTGGATTTTTCCCGAGAGAGAATAATTTTGAATTTGTCAATGAAAACCCACTGGTGCACGGAACTGTGTGTTTAAATGAATGCTTTAACTCAAACAGCTGACAAAGGAATATTTAATTGTCAATTTTTGAAGGTTTTACTTGTTTAAATTTCTGCTTGTAATAATAATTATCGCCACGCCAAGTGATAGTATATCAACAGGAGACTTAACTCGCGAATTTAAGATATCCAAATCGTACGCCAGTTAATGTCAGCACATTTACAAAAAAAAATGTGTTTTATTGATCGTAATTCTTATTACAAATAGAAGCTTAAATAAATAAAATCTACAGAAATTGATAACAATGGGAAAGTTGCATAATTTTTTTTTTATAACAAAAATCAACAAAACATAAAAAAATTAAAAAAATATATTTACGACTTTTTGAATGTTAATACAGCGAGAAAATAAATAATTTTTTCAGTAAAGAATTTGGATATTTCAGAACGGCGCAGTAACTTGACGTTTTCCGATATGATTAAGTAAACGTCAAAAAATGCCATTTTTTATTCGCCCCTGTGGGCAGAATTTTAGAATTTCGCCATACAATTTACGATGCTGAGTAAGTACAACTCACCCTCTTACCGTATTGACATTAAGCGGTCGTCCCACTGGTGTATTTCGAAAAATTTGAACGTTTCAAGATTGCATGTTTTTGCGCGATTTTCGACTCCGAAATGCATAATTTTTTTTACCATTTTTCGACGATGTCTCCGAAAGAGCTAGCTCGAAATAAAAAATACCGTAAAACGAGTTTCTTCCATTGCGAATCTATTGGTTCCATCAGAATTTTAATATTTTTTTTCATTTTGGAGATATTTACTGAAATGTCGACGATGTACGGGAAAAAATTGAACATTTTTTTGCTTAAAACCTAAGTAAGTCCTTAATCTTGACTACCAGGCCATGAAACGACTCTAACGAATTTAAATGAAATTAAATTTGCTAAAATTGCCTTTTTTATGTTTTGTCCTAAGCCAAAAATGAGGGAACTAGAAGGGGCGGAAGTGCGCACTTTTTTATTTTCGGTAATATTTCGCCATTCTGTCACCGTAATTAATCGGTAATTAACTGAACTCGATCTCAAAACGATGTCCACTTAATACCACGTGTTAGCTAGACGCTCCACTAATCTCGACCGTTCGAAAAGAACGTTTCTGGAAAAAATGTCTTTTTTAAGATTTACATGCATTTTCTAGGAAAACTTGAAATTTCTTCCATTTTCTCGAATATCTCTATAAAAATCAGTTTTCTGAAACATTTGTAGACACCAGTATTAAAGAGAATCGATTCAGCTTTCCGACTTTTATTTTTTCTCTAGCGTAGATATAACAAATTTATGACCGAGAAAATGCGCATCCTTGTTCGATTAATAAATAAAATTCTTTCAGGCTATCACAATTTCCATCTACATAAATAAAAGCACTAAGTCGACCTTTCACGATTTATAAAATTTAATGTATCATATGAATTCACCTTTCAAAGATTTATACTAGAGAAAAACTCTATATAAATCGGACCTAAAATAAACTTTTTAAGAGGGTGCCTCCAAGAAAAATGGGACACACTGTATAAAGAGTGTGAATTGATGGTCTATTATCTGATTAAATCTACGCTTCACCGTGAGGAATTTAATTTTTGATAATAAACTGTCCAATTTACAGAAGTTATGCTACTTTGAGCATCATAGCTCGAGAAAAATTTTATGGATAAAATTTAAAAGTACAAACGATTTTCGTGGAAAATATTTCACGAAATAAAACATGTCAATCTTAATTAATTTTAACGCGTTTTATAGGAATATGGTGTTACAACAACGATAAATCTGCATGTTGATATACCACCACCGGTGCTACCAAAATCCGATTTTTCTATAATTTTACCACTAATAATGACATTTACAATTGGCACAATACTTTTAAATATGGGCGTCATTGACTACCAAGTTAATGAATGAAGTGAACTGCAAAAATAATCTCGGGGACATTTCCCATCAAGTCTGTGGGTTATCTTGCTTGCGTCGTGAATGTCCGATCTCTCAAGAATACGGGAAAAAGAAATCAGTCGCACCATAAAAGTGTTTTTTTGAAGTCCTCAGAGACTTGCGAATTTTGGTTGATTTTATTTAAAGGCGCGTGCAAGCTAAATGATTGACTAATAGTAAAAGTTGTGAAAATCACATATATTGACATGTATTTTTATCTCAAACTAAAAAGAGAAGCTTAAAAATCAAAAAAGTAATTTATTTTAGACAAACCCACAATAGAAAATAAGAAATTTATTACTTAAGTGTTGTTTTAACTAGTTTAAACATTGAGAAAAACAAAACAAAGCTGAAAGAAAATGAAGAAATACAAGAACCAGTGTTTACCTTTGAAATTTTATTTAAAAAGCAGTCACAGTTCATGAAATTAACAATTAAGGATAGCTGCGGTAGCTCAATCAGTGAACACACAGAGTACAAAGTCAAAATTAAAAAAATTAACATTAAATCATATTAGAAACGCAAAACTAGATCCAGAAGACAATTCAACTTCATCAAAGATTCCAAATCCAGGGACAAAATACTCTGAAAAAGACAAAAAGTTTTTAGAATTTTAACTAGGCAAGAAAATGTCGAAATTAGTTTAATTAGATTAAGAAAGGACTAGCCAAGATTTCCAAAGACGTAGCTCGTGTTAGATTTAAGTTGAAACCGTGTTTTAAAACCTAGTGCAAGTAAACGAACTATGAACTAAAACTAAACGAACTGCGAAAAGACTTACAGCAAGATGATTCTGAGAAATCCAGCAACAGCATCCAACAATGAAATTATTGCCAAAAACTTCAGGAAAAATAAGAGAATTTCACATTTTCAAAATGAACAAAAATCATCAAGGAGGCCAAGGATCCAGGTGACATGTCAGACTCCACATCAGAGGATAATTTCCTGGTTCTTCCACCAATCAAAATTGTCTACGGCTTTGAAAAGTTTTTCACCGTAGCAACGAGCTGAAAAACAAAAAAGAGAGTGAAATAAACAACCAGAGAGGAAGCGTCATTTTGTGCAAAAAGCATTTGAAAAATAAAGAAAATTAGTGAAAATTTGAAGAAAATTAAAGTGAAAAGCAGCTAAAGGCAAGTAAACGAAGTATTCTACAAGAAAACAACAACTTACCTGGAGGAAAAGAGGAATTCAGCGAGTAATCATCGACGTTCACTAGTTCTTCGAGGACGCCATCCAGAACAGTACTCCATAGTTGAGTAAAACATCACAAATAGTTTTAAAACCATTAAAAATAACTTTAAATTCGAACCAAACTAAAGTGAAAGTGTAAGGAAAACCTTAAAACTTTAATCCCAAGCAAAATAAACAACAAAAATTAGACTAAGCACGAACTTCCACGAAGTTAGCCTATTGAATCTGATCATTAGTAATTAGATGTAGGATTAGCTGGAAATGGGGAATTAGGGCGGGAATTAAGGTGTTCAATAATTCATATAAAAATTCAATTACCTATTACTAAAGAAATAAAACTTGTTCAATTTATTCAGTTTTAATCACAACTTTCTATCAAATAAACTCAAATCAGTGAATTATGCAATCAATTCATGAAACCTGCATTTCATTCTTTCAGAAATGAAATTAAGAGGCAATTTCAATTTAAAAAGAGAACTTCTCGATTCAAATTAATAAACCTACTTTTCAAAATTCATTCAAACAAAACAATTCAATGACGATCCACTTTTTGACCCAGAGAAAAAAGTTTCGACTGAGCTACCGAAAAAAAGAGGCAAAGTTTTAAACAGCATCTTTGAAAATTGCATGCTACACATGTACTTAAGCTGTTGCAAAGGTAAGCTGGGTAAAGTTTTAGTGTATGAAGTTGGGGAAAAGGCTTTTGTGCTTCGTTGTGCTTAGCTTCCCTAGCATGTAGAATGTATTAATATTAGAATATGATGTTGATGTTTTTTTTTTTGGCTAGGGGGGAAACCCACATGGGCTGCCTATCCCAACTAGGAATAGGTCTGAGTGTCAGGCTCCAACTGACTAAAACCCCTCCTCTTAGGGCTCGTCTGTATGGAATGCTTCGAATGCACTGGAGCCTCCTGGGCTTATTGTGCTTACCCTGTTTTTTTTTTTAGTTTTTAGTTTACACTTGTCCATTTTAATATTCCTGTGTCACTGACAAGGTGATACAGGTCTGAAAATGGACGAGTCTTGATGGTTTCCGGGTCTGTTTGTGTTTGCCCATAGGTATTATACCTTCTGCGGACCAATGCCTCGCAGTCATGTATAATATGTTCTACAGTTTCTGGTACCTTGCCTCACAGTCTGCAGTTAAGGTCGCCAGCAAACTTTCCAATTAAATGCAGGTACTGTCCCGTCAGAGGACCAGTTATGATTCTCAGCTGAATCTTGTTCCTTGTGAGTAGTTCTTCAGTTTGTTTTGAACATGGTCCATTGATAAGTGTTTCCCATGTCGATTTCCTGGAATATTTCTCCAGTAGTGGTTGTGTGTACTCTTGACCCAGTCTTTGATTACCCTTCTGGCTGAGCCTCTTGTGATACCCAGCGCAGGTTCTGGGCCATAGAATATATTCGCTGCTCCTTGTTGATGTTACTAAAAGAGGAAGAAAAAAGAAAAGCTATTTCGTCCAATTCATTTGTTTGAAAATTTTCCTTAGGGCACCTACGTACAGCAACTGAATAATGTGTAGAAGCATTGTTTATTTAAAGAATAACTTTTCTTTCTTCTTCCTCATTTAGTCGAATGATTACTTTACCTTTTTAGTAAACCTAACCGACTTTTATACAGGGCCAGTTGAAAAATGAGAAATAACAAACACGCTATATGAGGTATCGAACTAAAATTTTGTATAGATACAACTGCGAATTGAGTACGCTATTCAATTTTTCGATAAAAAAATGCCTAATAGTCGCTCCCGCTTGAAAATATGAAAATTACAAATTTTTCAAAACAGTCAAATCTATATTTAAAAAAAAAACTTTTTTAAATCAAGCAACGCGTTCCAAAATAACGTGTTTCGGTATTAAATAACACACACTGTATATGAAGTTCAAGAAAAGGGGCGAAGATAATAATGTTTACTCTAGTTTTACCGTACTTCCCATTCTAGAAATGTTGGCACGTCTTTTTGAAACCCCCTGTACATGTAAAGCAAGTACCCGCTGCAAGCAATTGTTTTAGGTTTTGAGGATTTCGTTTCATTGTATTATTTTTGAGTAGTATTCTTGTGGCATTACACGAATTCTAGTTCTCACCAAAATGTATAACGAAACCGCTTCAAGGCAATTTTCTATCGAATCGCACGCCACTGATAGACCGAGACCTATTCAAACTCCTTGAGCCAACTTGCATTCATTCATACAATAATTCAGACGAACTTGAACTGGAAACCTTAAGACGCGAGTGAGACTTATTATTTTCTTTAGAGAACATCAAATAATGTCAAGATTAAAAAAGAACGTGTTCTTGCTCGCCATTCACATGTACAAATGAATGGCGACTGCATTACTTTACCTTAAGTCTCGTACTTTTTCGCCGTAGCCACGCGCGATGTTTGGCCATTTCCGTTGGGAAGTAACTCGTACAGTGGCCGTTGATGGTTGATTTTTTCTAGTAGGAGAAAAAGGATAATAGGACGCATCCCTATTGTCACGCTTGGGAAAGGATTAAACTTCCTTTATTTTAAATTAGGAGGATAATTAACATAATTTTCATACAGTTTTTTGCTGTAGTTAACGGCAGATGTCTTCCGGAAGTTAGGGTAAGGTCAGTGAATGGATAATAACCCCTTTCAGCTAGGTAAAGGTCTCGACAATTCATTATCAAACTAATGATTTTTGCAAACTAGCGTAAAATTAATTCACTAAGGTCGATAGAAATGGTATAATATATAGGGATAAGAGAACAGTAACTAGAGATTTTAATTTGGAAATATTGTCATATGGATCAAAATTTCGTTTTTTTTTTATAATTTGATAGTAAATCTATCAAAGCAACGTATATATATATATTAAGCAGGGGCTTACCATTTCATAAGGGTACATGCCACCTTAATCACATTTTAAGAAAATAATGCTTTATACAATTTTTCATGAGTTGACATGTTTTAAATTATAACTACTTAAATATTGCGTTTTTAACTGGAGGAAACAGGTATCTCAATACGATTTTCGTCAATAACTCAAAAAGTATCCGTAGGATTAAAGGTTTGGTTTAGAGACGGTGTTCAAATATTTAAAAGGGAAAATATTCAGTTTCAATGTTAAATATCTCAGAGACTATGACACTTACGTAATAAATACTTAAAAAACCGCTGCCCAAGGAATCACTACTTCCACATCCAGATTCTCTATCCAAGTCACTCACAACGAAAAAACTTTGTGTGTGAAAATATTTGTTTATGGAACTATAATAATATAATATTTGAAATCCTCTACCCCAAAAACCCATATAACGATACCCCACATCGGTAGTGGGGTGGGGGTGGTGATAGGGAGGTGGTAGTGGGGGGTGGATGAAGTAAAAAAATATTTTGAGGTTTCTGGTCCCTGTACATGCACTAAATCACATTTTTTTTTCATCCCCTTTAATAAGGAGGTGGGGGTGGTAATGGGGGTGACTAATGCCAAAAATTTTTTTCAGACCTCAGCTTCTCTTGTATATACTAAATACTAATTTCACGGACTCTTACCTGCTTGATTTACCAATTTACCCCAAATTTACCCCAATTTACCCCCCAACCCTTCGACGGAACAAGATGAAAATATAATCTAGTTCTAGATCTCGTTAAAGTACATATGTGTACCAAATTTCAAGTCAATATCTTAAACGGTTTCAGAATAAACGTGCGCACAAAAGAAAGTTACAGACAGACCGACAGACCGACAGACCGACAGACAGACAGAAATTTTTTTTTCGCTCAAACTTAAAATCTCGACGTTTCATGACATTTTAAGCCTATTTGGACAATAAAAATTTTTAAAAATTTTTTTGTCGTTACTATACTTCCTATGGACGTGGAAGTAATTAAAGCTCACTTAAAAGCAACAGTAATGTTCAAATTAAAATAATTTTAAATTGACTAATTACCAAATACCATACCCTACCCATTTATTTCCATCTCATTCAAAATCTCATATTGGATATATCTCAATATCCTTATTAATAACTCAAAACTAATTTTAATTGATGAACCAACAGAAAAAAATGTTGTTTTAATCAAAGAAATAGAAAACGAATGATTCATTTTTAATATAAAATGACTTTTTATAAATATTTAAATTTCTAATTATAGGCATCTAAAAAAGATGTATTGCAAACTTGAATAGTGTATAGTGAAGTGCATTTAGACGAAAAAGTATAGTATAATAAGTTATTAGAAAATCGTTTGGATCTGATATTAATAAATAAAATGACTCCAAAATGGCCGAATTTAAGTCCAAAATTCTGCAATATTCTTTAAATGTTAATAATTCACTTTAACTTTACTTTAACATTAACTTTGAATATTCTATCTTCAGTGTTGAAACACTTTTAACAACTAAAATGCCATTAAAAAATAAATATACAAAATGGCGGATCCAAAATTGTCGAAATTAAAACCCAAATCATGCAATATTCGACGAATTAAACAAGCCACATACAGCAGACAACCCCAAATCCAAAGCCAAGGCTGTCCGATAGGAGATTATACATTTGAAAAAATGCAGACATACATCCATACCCATCGACATGGTGCCGCGGCTGGGGCTCGAACCTAGTTAGACGACAGACAATGCGACTAGCATATATGCCATACTTACTTAATTTAACCAATATATTTAAATTAGCAATACAGAAATGTGCTTCCCGGATCCTGACCAGGAGCCAGTCAGACAACCACGGCGTATAGCGCAGTAGTGAATGTGGGCTGGACGGCGCAGGTCCGGTTTAGCTAACGATAGTAAATTAAAGTTACCTGTCGCAGACATTAACAATTTGATTTTGAACAGACTACAAAAAGGCTTAAAAGTAATTAAATTAACTTAGGAATTATCACTGTTGCGTAGCACAAACACTAAAAAATATTGATTGTTTCTACGGGTAAAAAAGCTCAACGAAAAAACCCGTTCGAACAATTGCTGCCCTGGTGGCCTCCCTGCCTCCAGGAAGATAAGATATATAGAAAAGTTATAATTTAAAAAGTTGGAGTTTTAGGAGCTTATTGGTCGGGGGGAATTTAGAAAGACAAAAGATGACAAAAGAACAAAAAGAATAAAAACAAGAACAAAACAAAACATATAGAAAGAGAATGGAATAAGTAGGTTATGCAAAGTTAAGAGAAAGATAAAAGATGGGGAAGTAGAAGGTTGCGGTATAGGCTAAGGAAGATAGGCAACGCATGTTATGGTATGTTTAATCTGGAATGGTGCATTGTGTTGTCTGATTTTGGTTATATTGTATGTTAGCGGACAATCGCTCAGTTTGAAAGTGTAGAATTTTTGTGAGATTTCTTGGACGTAGTGGGATTATGTCGCGGTTTTGATGAACGAACGTGCGTATGCCTAAGTAATTGTAGGTATATTAATGATTAAAATGTATTTTATGTATTCATTAAAGTTCGGCTCAAAATATTTCCAGAGTGTCCAGATAGGGCTCCTCGGAAGATTGTGCAAAAACGGCTAACTTTATAAAAAAAATTTCTTAACAAAACTCTCAATGCTTCAACTCTACTACAATGTAAGATTATTTTCATTTATACAAGGTATCACAAAAACGAGTTACACAAGAGAGTATAATTTTTTTACACCCTGTATTTTTTTGGCGCCAGTTAAGCATACACTTTATTTTTATTTTAAACGATTTTTGAGATATGACTGAAAGTTTTGTTAAAAAAGTTTTTTTATAAAGTTAGCTGTTTTTGTAGAATCTTCCGAGGAAACACAAACTGGACACCCTGTATATGAACAGAAATAAATTCATGAAACACAAAAGTTACGATATATCAGCTTCTAATTAATGTATAAAGGTCTAATTTTCTTTTATTTGTTCGTTTTTGAAGTACTTTTAACAGATGACAAAAGAAGAAGAAGAATGTATCCAGCTAACATTTTATCGATACAAAAAACGCATTCCAATAAAATGCTTTTTAACAAAAATGCACGAAATGTGACTTTAGAATTAGGGATTTTTTTATTACTTTATCTCGAAAACCACTGGTTTTTATGGAATAATGTGTACCACAAGAGGTACTTATAATTAAACATACCTACTTCAATAATATTATACTTCTAAAGCTCCTGTTATTGAAAAACTTCTTTCCGCCGTCGCGACGCCGCCAACGTTGCTGTCATTGACAATATTTGAAAGACAAAATAAAGATACCAAGAATACCTAAGATCCAAGAATATTTTACAGAAATTGAATATAGCTTTTCGTTGCCACGGAAACTGCTAGGGGAGTTTTATGAGAATTCCCCTGTATATTAATGTTTAGGCTATTTTTTGATAAAAGAAGCAATTTTTTTGTCCAACTTTAAATAGCCGTAATTCATCTATAAACATCCGATCGAGACGTGTCAATAAGAAAATTTAAAATAATTCTACCAGCTTTAATTAAGATTCAAGAACCTACACTCTTAAAATGCATATTTTCAAGGATTTTGAAGAAAATTTAAAATTTAAGCAAATTGCAAATTAAAAATACTTTAAAGGAAAATATTATATGTATGCCATTTGATTTATTATTTCAAAAGCTACAAAAAAAAAGTTTAGGTCTTTTTATCAGAACGCAGTTTAATTGAATTTTGCAATTTGGATTTTCATAAAAACGTACTTTTTTAACTTTTGAATCAAATTTTACTCAAGTATAGAACAAATTAGGATCTAACTATGACCAGAAAAACATTCACCTCCAACAAATGCAAAGCCACATGCGATACCAAGATATGCGGAAAAAATCAAAAAATTATATTAGGCATTTTATTATCGGAAAATTTTGTTAATGAAACCTTAAGTCCAAAATTTAATCAAAATAAAAAAATTGAAATATTGAAATTTTAAAAATTTTAAAAATAATTATTTAAAAACAACTGCAAATTACTTGACGACCACCTGGCAGCTTGGGTTTAATTTGAAACAAAATTATGATAGTACAGTTTTCTAAATAAAAAAACCCATTAAAATGATATTTTCGGACTTGGACATTATTTTAATCAAAATTTCAAGTACAGTTTTCTAAATAAAAAAATCCATTAAAATGATATTTTCGGACTTGGACATTATTTTAATCAAAATTTCAATATCTTCTATTTCAATTAAATTTTGAACTAGAGGTTTTTGGATGATTCTGAACAAGTTTCATTAACAAAATTTTCCAATAATAAAATGCTTAATATGATTTTTGGATTTTTTCCGCATATTTTGGTCCCGCAGGTGGCTTTGCAATTGTAGGAGGTGAATGTTTTTCTGGTCATAATTAGATCCTAATTTGTTCTATACTTGAGTAAAATTTAATTTAAATCGCACAATAAATAAAAATTTTAAATGGGTCACTCTGTATATCGCAGATCACAAGAAAAATAGTAATAACTCAAATATTTTAGGAATAAGATAAAAATCATAAGTATAAATAATAACCTTCCGCCAAAGAAAATAGTAATAGTGTTTATTATAGTATAATTGTCTTCAGACCAGTATAAGTTATAATCATTTAGATACAATAGAATGTGTACTAGTAACCTTTAAGAATTTTAAAATGTAGTTTTTGTTCTCCCGTAAAATGCACTTTTGACTTAATGCACTTTTCTTCGAGATATGCGATCGGTCAACTTTTGACCAAATTGGACGTGACGTAGTCTTAAATTCAAGATAATTTAATAATCCTCAAGGTGTATGTTTAAACCTTTCTGATAAAATTCGTAATTTTTATAATATTTGCAAATAACCGTCTTCGAAAGGTTAGCTCCCCTCTAAGTTAAAATCTAAGTAAACTCCTACCATACATGGCTGTATGAGTTAAAAAATATCTTAACGTTGAAAGGATAGGAAGTAAAGCTAGTTCATTTTTTTGAGAAATATAGGAAGCATTGTTAAATTAGTTGGTAATGTGGTACGACAATCAGTTACATTAAAAAAATATATGTTTCATACACGTTGTTGAATATTGCAATAATTATTGAAATAACAAAGTTTTTTTTAACAGCTTGAGTAAAAATTACGTTTCAAACAAGAGCATGTATGTTAATAGGAAATGGCGTTAATGATAATCCAAGCATCGTGTGAATTGAATTAAATTATTTTTTTCTAACAAAAATATCCTCACACACTTATTGCACGACACTGTCAACCAACATCAAAGGATCCAGACTTTTGGGTTCAATGTCAGGGCCTTCTATAAGAAATCACATGGGTCTCTATTGTGTGAGAGGTAAAAATCAGGTCATGCCCATTTAAATATCATATTCACAATTTAGATTAGGGGAGGGAAAATATTTTAGATGCCTTGTTGACTGATAAAAGCAAACGCTAATAATTGTTCTTGCCTGAAATATATGGGACAAGGCTCCTACCTACCAATTAATATTATGGTTTATTTGAATTTATTGCATACCAGTACAAGTTTGTATTTATTTTTGTTAAATAAATATATTCTTATTTTAATGCGCCTTAAGATAATGGCAACTGTTAAGTTGAACTTATTAAAGTTCAAATTTAGATTGCATTTTTTTTCTTGGAAACAAAATATTTCTGCAAATAAGTATACATAAATCTCCAGTTTTTTATAGCACAAACAAAATAAATAAAAATATATTTTATCTAATTGCAAAACATCAGCTTTTTGAATGTGATCTCAGCTTTGAAAGAACTGTTTTTTGCAACTAGTTATGAAATGAAAGTAACGTTTTATTATCACATTATCAGTGATAAAAATACAATTTTTACCCCTTATTGCATAAATAGATATTTTTCTAAACTAGACAGTGACAAAATGTTAAAATACTAGTATTTGACAAGCTGCAGTTTCATAGTTGACAATCATTATCCATCTATTACCATTTTCCATTCTCTTGTGGAACTCAATATCAAGCGGTAACCCACTAGAATCGCTATTGATTCGAGATTCTAATTACCCAGGTCTACAAAAATGTGTTGTCCTAAGGTTCTCATTTAAATTTTCTGAAGTATTTTGATGTGCTGAAGCCAATTTTGGACACACAAAAAACTTTTTATGGTATCAGTTTCCTCTACCACCCTCTTTTACCCCCTAACAGGACAATTAATTGTCTATTAACTGCCGATATATGAAGGGAAGTCTAATTTTTGGGAATAAAGGGGGTGGCAGAGGAAAACTAGAGATAAAGGGGGTGGCAGGAGAAAAAAAATTGTGTCCATAATTTGTTTCAGCTCGTAAATATACTTCAGAAAATTTAGATTAGATCCCTAGAACACAACCTTTATTTTGGAGATCTGTGTTATTAACATAAACGACTATGACCGAAAAAAAATGGATTAATATTTTAATTTTGTGATACAATATTGTGCGATATGTTAAAATTTTCGAAAAATGTGCGTATTACGAATATCAACTGGTCCTTCCTCATAAGGATGACAGAGAGATGTGAACCATCGTTATATCAACCCTTTTGAAAAAAATAAATAAATTAAGTGAATGAATTGCATACAAAATTATCAAAGCTAAAATTGTGCATAAAATTGTTGAGAGTCTATTTTTTTTCTTAAATTCAAACCTTTTCACATTTTTTCTCAGTTTTTTCATTTAACACCCATTTTTTTAAAAACAGTCCGCTATTTGACACGAAAATGCGAAATAATAACCAAGTTACTAACCTTCTTAGTTTATATAGTAAAGGCTCTTTATTACAATTCCGCAACTCAAAATAATTTAGTGTAAGTGTCGAAAATATAATTTTGCATACATGACCGCTATAAGGTACCTAGAATATCCAAAGTTTTTAAGGTTTCCCGATAAAAATTATAGTTACTGCCCTCATATACCAAGGAGTGGAAAGCTATATTTAGAAATACATGAGATTTTACGTCACAAAGGCTAAATTATTTGTTCTGAATTAGGTAATATTGTACTTCTGTAGTAATAAATAAAGTTGAAATGTTGTGATTTAGTTTTACACCATCAAGAAAGTCCCAGATCTTTTCCGCATAGCTTCGCTTGTTTTATTGGTCCAGTTACTCTGGAGTTTGTGTTCGAAATATGCGTGTTAAGAACGCCAAATGCACTAATCATTACTGAGAGTTTTTGAACATTCAGTTTTTTTATATTTTCCATTTTTAAACATTTGTGGAAAAATTTTAAAGGCACTCAAAAAAAGAAAGCATTTTTATTTTATATAAATGCTAAAAAAACAGTGGAGAGTATTAGATTGCTACTACTTTCTTTTAGAACAATGTTTCTACTCCTTGTTTAATCATCCTCATGGCCACATACTACGGAGAAATAAAAAGTCGCCATAGGCGCAAGAAAGAATAGGTTATTTTCTTAATATGAACCCAGTACCACTCTATTTTCTTTAAGAAAACTTTGCGTTAGCTGTTTGAAATCTTTTTTCCACCAAGAATGCTATGGTCCTACTTATTTGTACTATATATTGAACGTCACATAACTTACATCAAATCGCCACCAACATTATGGAAAATGGATCTGAAACAGATGTTTATGGGTAAACATAAAACATTTATTTCATATATTGAAGTTAACGAGGCAGATAAGCGTCTAGCAGTAGTAGTATCATCATCGCCATATCAAGATTACCTACCATGTATGAACACCAAGCTGTTTTTAAACTATTTTATGTACTTTTACATGATATAAGTCAAGAATCACTTTTTTTTTACATTCGGTCGTTTTTTAGTCATTTGGATTATATATATATATATATATATATATATATATATATATATATATATATATATATATATATATATATATATATATATATATATATATATATATATATATATATATATATATATATATCTATATATATAATATATGTGCACTCAGTGACTATGTGTGCGCGCACTGGTATACAGCAGAAAACAATGGTATTTATTATTTATAAAACTTAAAAAAACATATATTTTTTATTTGTATAGTTGTGTCTACTGCTTTGACTAGGTATAGATAAATGTATATTATATTATATATGTGTGTGCGTGCGTGTATTTATTTCTGTGTGTGAATGTGTTACAATTTTTATTTTTTTTTTTATTTTTACGTGACTCAGGTAGCCGCTTCATGTATAATCGAAGGGTAACCATGGTCTATCTTTTACTTTTAAAAACGAGTATTTTGATATTATACCTCGCCTACCTTTTGCCACAAAGCAAATTTTGATCCGACTTTTAGGTTCGAAGATATTTCAATTTGAAAATTTCAGAAAATTTGACTGAAACTGCAATTTCAGCCGATCTATTTAACATTTTTGGCTGAAACTGTATAACAATTTTTGTGTGATAAAGACTACTTCCATTCCAAATTTCAGCCAAATCGGTTGAGATCTGATCAAGACAACCGAAATTTGATTTTCTCAGTTTTTTTCGTATATATATATGAATATCAGGAGGGGGGGATGGTCAGATATCTTCCCCAAATTTAAACTGAAGGTTTCTTTAATATTGAGAATAAAAGGATACCATTTTCTTTTCTTAACTAGTTGTTTAAGTGATCAAAAAAAAAATTAAAACAACAAATTTGATCGTTAAAATGTCCAAAATACCCCTTTTCGGCATGGTTTCACCCGTTTTTAGAAATTAAAATTTCAGGGTTTTATTATACTCGTCATTACAAATAATTTCCGCAGGGTCTGTAGTCATCTTAAAAATTTTCCCAATCCTTTCCTAAACCGACTCCACTATTAAGCTACATTTTCTATATATTTATTCAATTTTTCCTGATTACTCTTGAGGTCAAACATTCTAATAAATATATATAATAATAAATATTAAAACGCCATATTACGCAACGCTTTTAATTAAAATTTTTAACTTACCTTTTTGTCTGTTTGGTCACTATAGTTTACTTTATCATAAAAGTAATTAGAAAAGTAATTGCTAATTCCTTTTTTAAAGACATGTACTTTGTAATTGTAATTAGTTCCTTTTTTAAAAAAGTAATTTGCAATTGTAATTAGTTCCTTTTTTAAAAAAGTAATTTGTAATTGTAATTATTTTTAAATTACAACTAATTACCCAGCTCTGATAGCTAGTCAGCTTAAGAAGCTTGTTTGTCTCTGCGCGGCTACTTGCCAACTTAGAATGGTTGACTAGTACAAAAGACACTTGCCTTGGAGTCAGTCTCCACAAATCAAACATGAAAATCAATATCTAATCTTTATTCTAACATAATAGCTGACAAAAGTTATGCAAGGAACCAAAAAGTTCTAAAATGAATTTACTTCCAAAAAATACTCAGCCCGAAATTTTTCTGACGTACAAAAATCACTCACTTCTTCCACTCGCTTATACATTAAAACATTTTTCGTCGTTGTTGTGATTTTTATAATTTTTTTGATAAGTATTTTTGTACATAAATTCATTTTAAGCTCTTTGTGTCTTGCATAACGAGATAGCATCGAAGCGACCACCTCAGAACGCCAGACTCTTGGAGCTCCAAACTGGTAGCTCAACTTTTTTCTTAATTTCATAAAATAAAAATAAATAGTAAGTGTATCGAAGTTAGGACTGGATTTTAAAAAGGGTCATAAAATTGACCTTAGTTCAAGATGGTACCCATAAATTATAATTTATTGGTGCCATCTTGAACTAAGGTCAATTTGCCATCATGTTATTATATGAAGCGTCATTTTCGAGCAAATTAAAATGTCGAATTGCAAAAAATCTAGAGCTTATAGATCAAAATTACGTACAGATTTGAACCAAGCGCCTTCAAATTAGGTAAGAACGAGTGCTGTAATAAATGCAACAAAATTTTTATTCTCCTGTATATCAATAGTTACAATATTCCAAGAAAGAGCAAGAAAAAAACGAATGACTTACACGTGTTTTGGTCATTAAAATTTAAAAAAATTTTATTTCGTAAATCGGATTGACTTCTGTGCGTGCATGTATTGAAGAATCTTCCACATCTAGAGAAAGTGTAGTAACGACAAAAAAAATTTTGAAAATTTTTATTGTTCAAGTAGGCGCTTAGAATGTCATGAAACTTCGAGATATTAAGTTTGAGCGAAAAAAAAATTCTGTCGGTCTGTCTGTCTGTAACTTTTTTGTGTGCACGATTACTCTGGAACCGTTTAAGATATTGACTTGAAATTTTGTACGCATATGTACTTTAACGGGATCTGGAAGTAGATTATATTTTCATCTTACTCCGTGGGATAAATGGGGGTAATCAAGCAGGTAAGGGTCCATAAAATTGGTATTTAGTATATACAAGAGAAGATAAGGTCTCAAAAAATTTTTCAGCATTAGCCACCCCCATTACCACCCCCACCGCATTATTGAAGGGGATGAAAAAAAATTGTGATTTTGTGTGTGTTCAAGAACCAAAAATCTCAAAATATTTTTTTACTTCATCATTACATTTTCAAAAATTAAAAATATAAAATAGAAGTTATATAGTTTAATACTCTGTTACACGTCATATTACAATACGAATTTTCAGAACAAAAACATCTATCAAAAATAAATATGTTAGTATATAACCAGAAACAAAGCATAGTACCGCCTTTGGTAATAATATAATAATTATCCCATTGGGGAATTCCAAAATTAAATTTTAATATTTTTATTGTACGTGTGTGATAATTTTCTTCAAAAGTTAAAATATTAAAAATTACTGTTTTCTGGTAAAATATTTTATTTTATCATAATAATCAATTTGTTGTGTCCTATAATAAATAATTGTCCTATAATAAATAATTATAAACGTCAAATTATTGCAATTGGAGCAAATGTCAGCCTCATTTTCCCATGCTAATATTGCAAGCAGTTTATTAACTGGATTTATACCTGCTCTACAATCAATGAAGTTTCCTTTGTGTGAACTAAAAATAACCCATACAGCCTTCCACGGGAGTGTACGTCGAACAATTAATTGATTTATCGAGGGATGGTTAAAAATTTGCACGCTGTACAAATTTCTATTATTGTTAGATAAAAAACCGATCGCGAATGTATCATCAAGGGGTTTAGGATATCCTTTACAAGCCCCTTCTTGATATTTAAGGAAGCGAAAGTAAAGATTAAACGTCTTTGATTTATCTACAAAAATCAATTTCGGTAGCCCTTTGAGCTGTATACAATTTAGAGGTATTAGATTACATTTAAAATTAAATCAATTATGTCAAATGGGTTGTAGGTGAAATACGAAGAGATCGAATTTAAACCATTTTATCTGTGTTTAGCTTCAATCAAGCAAGTCTACGATTTTGGACAAAGAAAATGTCGATTCAGTTAGATAAAATAACTGGTTTCTCTGAATTTGTGACAATATTTTTTGAAGTAATGAGCGTTAAAGAAAAACGAGGTTAATTAGTACATGTAAAAGGAAACGTTTCATGACAACATATAGGCGGAATAGGGGGAGATAAAGTCCATAGAATATTTGAATTTTTTGAAAATTTACTAGACACAAAACTACGCGTTCGCAGTAATTTATTTATAAATTAATCATTATTATACTCTTCGCAACTACGCAAACGAAAAGTATATTGCATTTAATCGGCACATTTCTAAAACCGGAAATGTCCGTGTGTCTGTCCGTCCGTCCGTCCGTCTGTCTGTCTGTCCGTCCGTCACGTTTCTTGTAAGTACAATAACTCAAGAAAGAGAAATCCGATTGTACTGAAATTTGGAAAGTAAGTTAGTGTTAGCTAGGCGAAGAATTCTATTGGTTTTAAACAAAATCGATCAGTAAATAAAAATGTTATTAATGATTTAAATTTGAGATTTTTTTTTTGATTTTTGTTTTTGTAAAAATTTACATTTTTTACATTTTTTTACGTGTTAGGCATTTCCTACGCTTTTGATTCGGAATCCAAGAGGTCCCAGGTTCGAAACTCACATGGGGTATGGTATAGTTTTTTAATTTTTACTTTATTTTACACTAAGTTCGTACTATAAAATTAAAACAATTATATAAAAAGTTTAGTAAACCGACGAAGAGTACGTTTTTAGCTTGTTTCAATTTCGAATGAACATGACTAGGAGATGATGACTCTTTTTATTTAAAATAGTTTCTTACCCTAACGTGACCTGGGTGCTATGGAGATGATAAGAAATTTATATTCAAACCTCGCAACTTCTATCCATAATTTGAGCACTTTTTACATATTCTTAAGATAAAATATTCACCTATTACAAATGAACTTTTTTTTTAACGGCGTCTTATATATTATTCTATTCATAAGCATATGCAGAAAATCTGACTATCATGATAAGAGGGCGATTTGAAGTGAGTATTGCAGAGCTCTTGACATAGTACAGTTATGGTGTAACAGACACGACTCTCTGTCAACCCTGGCAAAACAGAGCTAATGCTGTTCACTAAAAGGAGAAAAGTAAGCAATTTTCAGCTTCCTTATCTTATGGACACACGTCTGTGTGTCCACGTATACTGAAGTACCTGAGGGCAACCCTAGGCTCCATACTGTCGTGGCAGGACCACGTGGAAGCTCAAGCGAGGAAAGCCTGCGCATCCTTATGGATATGCAAACGTATCTTCGGTCTTAAGTGTAGAATAAATTCAAAGATTACTCTCTGGTGGTAGATGTAGTGGCGCTCCCAGGAGCGCTCCACAATTAGAGCTCGCCTATGTCAAGTTCAAAGGTTAGCTTGCCTAGAAATAACAGGAGCAATCATGACCACTCCAACGGTTGCAATGCAGACCATACTTGGACTCACTTCCTTGCATGTCGAAGTGGATCTGGAAGCTAGGAAATTATCAAATAGGCTGTTTAAGGGTGGAATATAGAATGAGATGGGATAAGGGCTGGGGCACACAAAGGCTTTAGCTCTACCTGTAAGGGACCAAGTCGTTGCTCAATCAGAGGACGATCGATACACACCCTGGAATTTTGCACAGACGGATCTAGGACTCAGGTGGGAACCGGTGCAGGTGTACACGGGTACAAGCCAGGGTCTTGCATATCAGCGCCACTTGGTAAGTATCCTACTGTATTTCAGGCTGAGATATATGCCTCTTTGCTGTGTTTAAGCCAAAACCTCAGAATAGGTTTCGTCGATAAGCATATTTAAATATATAACGACAGTCAGACAGCTTTGAGGTCTCTTGCATCAAACAAGGTGACCTCCAAGCTAGTGATGAACTGTCTAAACATTCTGACTGAGCTGTGTGAATGTTATAGAACCCTCCAGAATCGACCTAAGACGAAAAATAAAAAAACTTCGACTTAGGAAAACATTTGTTAAAAGACAATTTAGAGCATACTAAAATTATTTAAGGCATCAGCGCCAAAGACTGACCCAAAAGGACTCATACACATTCGCAAAACGTAAGGCACAACAAGGCGCCCAATTCAAAAGTACGCCAAAATTTCACTCGAAATTAATAGTTAGGTATTTTAGGAGTGCTGATAACGAATCTAATGTCAAAAGTTAAAAATTCAAAATGACGAATCCCATATGGCTACGATAATTGCAGTATTTTTGCTTTACCATGAAATTTGATACATAATGAGGACAGGATTCTCTGATAGCGAGCCGGTTGATAAAGCTTAAAAGTCAAAATGACGCATATTTTACTATGTAAAAGCTAAATAAAGAGGCCAGTAATAAGGTGACAAAAAATTTAAAAAACTGAAACAAAAAATTGAGCTGAGTAACTGTAAAGTTTTATTTGATAATATTTGGCGATCTTCTCTAAAGGTGGTTCAATTTTTTTCTTATAGGGGCAGCTTATCATTAAAATGTGGACACATCGGACAAAACCACTAAATTTTTCCCAGGTACTAGTTAGGTACATAGCTTTCAATTATTGATAGGAACCAACTCCTCCGTCGGCCATCTTGGATTTCATTGCGGCCACTTTGAAATGTAGGTACATTATCAATATCTCGGCTTCTAAATCACTTAGGACCACAAATTTAGTGTCTAAGTATACATATTTCGATTCCATGTGCATTGAGTGGACATTTTAGATTTTCTGAAGTTGCTTTCTGACAGACCATGCACTTGCTCCAATCCATCTTGTATTACAATTCAATCTGAAACAAAATAAAGAAACATATTAGAAAATGTAGACACACCGGACAAAACAGTTAATCGATGAATAGTTTGTAATTGGTACATACATTACTGAATAAATGTATAGTGTGATACATTTAAAAATTGTGTGTATTCCCTGACTCCAACCAAATATGTATACTTAGACACCAGGTTTGTAGTCCTAAGTGATTTAGAAGCCGAGATATTGATAATATACCTATATTTCAAAATGGCCGCTACAAAATCCAAGATGGACAACGGAGGAGTTAGTTCCTATCAAAAATTGAAAGCTACGTACCTAACTAGTACCTGGAAAAAATTTGGTGGTTTTTTCCGGTGTGTCCACATTAACACGAAATTCAACGTTAAGCTGCCCCACGCGTTTGCCAATTGTTATAAGAGATGTTACGATCATTGTTTGGTTCATCAAAGATTATCTGAATTTTAAAGTGACTCTGGCAGAAAGAAAAGTACTACAGGAAGTTGCGCTGTAATAAGAAAGATTAGTGCAGTTTTTGTAGATTCCAAGGTATTAATAGATTTTTTTCTTAACGGTTTCTTTATCAGGCGATTTCGGCCTTATTGCTATTTTGCTGTATTTTTTACATAAAAGATACTTTACTTAACAAGAAAATAATTCTTACTTAATTGCCATGGCCTACGCGATTAAAAAAAATTAAAATTACACCCATTTCAAATAAGTGGTGATGATCCATCAAATGTGCAAAAGATATTCTAAAGTTTGTGCCCGTTTCGCCTACAGTGACCTTAATCAGTGAATATCCTGTATGTGTTATATAAATTGCTAAAAATAATTTTGCAAGCATCATAAATAATACGACATCATTAAAGCTTTCATTTATTTTCAATGCGAATTTCATTGATTAGACAGATTTTTTAGAAATTAAAAATTTTGTGACATTCTAAGCTCATTTGTGAGAAAACTGTTCTATGAAAAAAATTTTGGACAGAATTTTAAGAGGTACATTTTTCATGAAAACCTTCATTTTGATATATTTAAGCGTTCTTTAATTACGGCGAAAAAACCGTTTGGGATCATCTTTATCCGGGGAATATCTAAAGTTTTATTCGGGGCGTTAAAATTAATCCGAGCTATTTCCGTTAACTAGTCATATAAGGTTTAATTTTACTGAACTAGAAGTAGCAAATCGGTAAATATGTGCATGAAACATTTTGTTAAAAAAAATCGTAAAGAGTGTTGCAGCTTTTGATTGATTCTACAGCAACAAAAATACTGAGAAATGTTTCGTTAACCAAACTAGCATCATCAAAAAATATACCAAAAATTTATATTAAATAAATTGTGAACTGTACAGCATATAATAATAATTATATAAAAACTTCAATAAACTGATGAAGAGTATGATGGTTACATCTGGCTTTTATTTTTAATTTATTAATCAATATTATTATTAAACTTATTACTTTAGATGATTTTAAGACTAGTAGGAAAACAGAAGAATTTTTGCCGAAAACCTTCAAGATAGAAAAATGTTTTCAACGAAATGTATGAGAAGAATCTCAAAGTTACATAACAAGTTTCTTACCGGTAGTTGAATACTCAGGAAGTAAATATTTGATGAATTTTAAAGGCCAAATATTAAATCATTTGTGTACTGATGTTGACAAACTATTTCTTTTATATTTTTTGTCAGGCCCTTTTAAATATTTGTTTGATTAGGTTAGTCTTAGTTATCCCAATGTCATTCTTCTATTTGCGACAGTATATTTTCCTTTTACTATCTAATGTTTTGGTGCATGGAAATAAAATTTACGTAAGGATTACTCTGCGAACACGTGTGTAGTTTTAATCCTATTACGTAACACAAAAGCTAAAAAAAGGGGATTGGATTATGGATAATAAAAAGGTATGGTCGGTTTAAAGTTTGAAAACCAAAATGGGAATTTAACGAGGAAAATAAGTCTTCGGGGCTTTAACAGCTTGAATAAATGAAACAGTAAATAGACACAACTTGATGCAATTCTGAATTATTCACTGTACGTCGTTAAAAATACAAATTCATTATTTCAGATCCAACGGGCAATAGAATAACATTATGATTTATGAATAACGTTTTATTAATTTTATCCACAAAGAGAAATATCTATTTATGAACTGAGAAGAATCGTTTTATTTCTGTGTGCATAAAAAAAACGTTTTACTTTTACGAGGAAACTTTGTTATAATATAATATAGCCTAGCTAGAATGTTATTATCAATCACTCTCTATCTTTAGGTAGATAAAAAATTAAGTTAAAAATTTCAAGTTAATCTTAATATAGTCACGAATATATTTGTCTGTATTTGAACTGGTAGTCCCTGCTTTTTGGTGGCAAAGCAAAATTTAACCTTCATAAGACTAAGCGGAGTACAACTGTACTCCAGAGTGATGTTTTCTGTTAAAACTTGAAGCAATATTTTTTTAACCTATTCCGTTATCTCCAAATTATTGTTTTAGCTACAATTACCAAAATTATTTGTTGTCTTTGTCCTTTCTTTTGTTTTTGATTTACGACATATAATAACACAGGCACACAAAAATAAAAAAGATCATGTAACTTTTTCCCGATTATCATTATCTATATATACCGGCACGGTAGCTCAATCGGTTAAGGCGTATTGAGCGGCGAATATGCTGATCGACCGCCTACCGCGCTCTAGATTCGACCCCCAGCCCCGGTATTGACAACACTGGTGGGTGTGCATGTATGTCTACGTTTTTCCAAAATGTGTAACCCCCTTCCGTACAGCCTTGGCTATGGATTTGGGGGGTTGTCTGTGGTGTGTTTATGTTTTTATATGTATTTTGGGGCGCTGAAACGGAATCAGAGGTCAGAATTGTCACATGTCGTCAATAACTTCGTGTAGCTCAAAAACATCTTAGAACAAGCCTGAAACCGGGTAAAAAGTAAATTAGGAGAGAGAATTGATCCATGTTTCTATACGTATTTTGCGGCTCTGAAATCGGATCCAAGGTCAGAATTGTCACATGTCGTCAATATTTTCAAGTAAGCTCCAAAAACAGCTTAGAACAAGCCTGAAACCGGGTAAAAAGTAAATTATGAGATTAAACGAGTTGACCTATATACCTATTTTGACGCGCTGAAACCGAATCCGAATTTTCTCAGAATTTTCTTATCATGTCAGGATTTTGATATAGCTTCAAAAGGATCTCAAAAAACACTTCATAAATGGTCAAAAATGCATTTTAAAGTAGATTTAAAAACTTAAAACGACCAAATAGGCCAGGCTAGATAGGTGCCAGAATTAAAAAAAATAATAATAATTCGTTACAGCAAACTGATAGCAGAATATTTTAGAACATATCACAACTAAAGAAGGAAAAATAATCCGAACCACCTGCGGTTATCTGAGGTGAAATGGGGTGGATTTTTAGGGGTGAAAAACGGTTTTTTCCGATTTATGGCTTAACTACGCATCCTATCGAAAAAAGTTATATATTAAAGTTGTAAGTAATAAAGATATCTACAACTTTTGTAGAAAGAATTTTTATCCTAACCTCATAATTTTTCGAGATACACGCAAAAAACCCTTTTTTTGGTTTTTTATTTTTTTCTTCCACAAAAAATAATTCGAGTTAGCTCAAACTTGGTGAAAGTATACCTTTTGGTGTCCCACATAAGCACTATTTTTTTAGGAGCAAAATATTTAACGGTTGTTGTTTAATTCAATTTAAAAAAAGAAGTAAAATTTTCACCTGCGATTCCTCATAAAAGTACTTATCCGATAGAGTTCGGGCAGGACTCATTTTTTTTGTTTTTACTTCTACTTTCAATAAATAAAAAAAATATATATAGTGCAATGGAAAAAATTGCCGGAATATCGAAAATTCCGAAAAAATGCCCTTTTCGTTGTATGTTTTTTAATTATTGTCAAAAATTATTGTTATTATTTATTACAATTAATATAATTTTGTAATATCAATGTATGCTAAGAACAATAAGTAAAATAATCAATAATTAATTACATTCCTCAACTACGTTTGAATTATTAAACAAACAAAAAGTATGATCTTGATTTCTATGCCTTCTAGTGTAACGGTATTGGTACGGCGTATAAATGACCGCATTTTTGTTTATTTGATAATCTAAATATATTTACTTTTAATTTTGATTGTTAATAACTTTTAAATTGTAAAAATTGATAAAAATTGCTTTGTTAATTTTAATTATTAAACATAATATAAATAATTTTTTGTAAAAATAATAAATGTTTTTTTTAATACATGATTCTAATATATTTACATTTTGTAGTAAACATACAATTAATAATAATGATAGTAATAATAATAATAAAAATAATAATAATAATAATAATAATAATAACGGCTATAAATATATAGAGGCTAACCGTTAACCGCTAACCGTTATCCATCTAGCCTTTGGTGAGTAGCCCCACCACTTACTCCAGCTGGGGGTGCAAAACCGAACCGGCAGCCCTAGCGCACCCGGGAGGGGAAAGCGCTTTCCCCTCTGGTGGGCTAACGACCCACAAGCCCGATCCTCCGGTTCCAGTTGGCCGAAGACAGGGCCCCCACGATCGACCCCGTGTTGATAGGGGTCAAGGGCAAGGTGGTGGGGCCCAACAGGGAAGGATGCCCATTGATGACGACCGCTAAGATAGTGGTATTGATTATAGGAGCCCTCGGTGGAACGAGACACACACTGCCTTCAGAACTTAAGATCATACCGGCATGCCGAAATTCGGAAGAGGTCTTAGCCGGCAGAATGCAGAAGGCCGTCATCTTCGGTTCATTACGTCTGCTCAGGGCACACGATTCGCGGACCCAGTAGTCACTCACCCCACGGGCGTGGGGAATGGCTACCGGTACTACCAGCTCCCCTCTGTGAGTGTCGGAGCCACAGAGTTTAAATGGTGACTGGCTGTTAAAAAAAATAATAATAATAATAATAATAATAATAATAATAATAATAAATAAGCAGGAGGGGCTCCCTTACATCCAACTAGCCTTTGGTGAGTAGCGACACCACTTACTCCAGCCACGGGTGCAAAATCCGGACCGACAGTGCTAGCGCACCCGGGAGGGGAAAGAGACTTCCCCTCTGGTGTCGGCCGTGGGCTTGTTAGGCTAACCACCTAACAAGCTGAAATCTTCTGGTTCCAGGCCACAGAAGACAGGGCCCCCACAATCGACCCCATCCGGATGGGGGTCACAGGCAAGGTGGTGGGGCCCAACCGGACGGATTGCCTGACAATAACGACCGCGAGACACATGGACGCTTTGAGTGGACAGATGAGCTGAGGAATGATCTTCTGCTGTGCTACGAAAGCAGTGAGCCAGCACGAAGGGGGTACATGGCGCGAATGCATGCTCTGTGGTGTGAAAGACATCCGGAGCACAGCGCCTTCACGCCGCAAAATCTGCGTGATTATGTATCCCACCTTCGTAGCAGGGGCTACGTGAGAGCTGTTCCTCAGCCGGTAAATGAGGCGGTTGAAGAGCCGCTGAATGAACTGGTTGAGGAGGCAGTTCTAGACGTTCCACTAACACCAGAGGGCCTCAACACAAGAAGGGGGTTACACTACATCAGACCCCCCAGATCAGAAGACCTAGCCAGAGTGGATGCTGAACTTCGTGAAGCGATACCAGAAGGGGCTGACATCTGGCGCATAAACTGTGCCGTATACGCTGCTGCACAGCGCTTAACCCCAGGGGAGAGGTGGAACACTGCCTCCCCACAGGAGAGAGCGGAGCGGCGTATACATAAGATGGAAGCCAAGATCCGGTCGGCGAGGCAACATGCATCCCGTATCCAATGTGTGATGGACTATATGGCGGCCAATAAGACATTCACGCCTAAGGTTAGGCGCATAGCCGCCAATTTAAGACGCGTCCATCACACACTGAATGGGGCAGTGCTGCGAACCACCAAGCAGCACTGCCTTGATCGGATACGGATGCTAGTGACTTGTAAAAAGTCACTAGTGAGGCGGGCGAGGGGGCTGGCGGAAAACAATCTATTCCGCAAAAAGCCCTCGCGCCTTTTCGAACCGCCTCAGCGTGTTGTAGAGAATCCGCCGACTGTAGATCAGGTGGAAAACTTCTGGAAAACGCTCTACGGACAGAAGCTCCCACTCAACAGAGACACTCCAGCCCTGGCACACTTTGAAGCCTTTTGCCAAAGGTTTCAACAACCAAACGAGGTGTGCCAACCGATAACCCCAGAAGAGGTTCGAAGAGCTCTTGAGGGCTCTAAGAACTTTGCTGGTCCAGGTCCCGATGGGATAAATAACTTTTGGTGGAAAAAGTTTTCCAGTACCCACCACCATTTGGCCAGAATTTTTAATTCATGGCTAAATGGGGAGCAGCAAATTCCTTCTTGGGTTGTCGAGGGGAGGACAGTGCTGATCCCGAAGAACGGAGATTTGTCTAACCCAAAAAATTACCGGCCGATAACTTGCTTAAACGCATGCTACAAGTTGTTTACACGCATCTTGTACATGCGGGTGCTCCAAGCAGTTGAACGGGTTTACGAACGGATATATGAGCAACGAGGGTCAAAGAGAGGTGTCGCTGGCTGCAAGGAGAACCTGCTGATCGACAGATGTATCACGCAGGACTCCGTGCAGTATAAGCGTAACCTCTCTATGGCCTGGATCGACTACCGCAAGGCATTTGATATGACATCCCATGAGCTTATTGTCCACTTGCTCAGATGTCTTGCGGTGCCAGGTCCCGTAGTGAGATGTATCGAAGAACTCATGCCGCTCTGGAGGACTCGCTTTACCATAACATCAGGTAACAGCAGAGTCCAGACAGAGCCGGTATTGTTCAGAAGGGGAGTATTTCAGGGAGATTCCCTAAGCCCCCTTCTGTTTTGCATCTCACTACTACCATTATCCGTTTCGCTTCGAAATACCCGTGGATACAACTGCGGTACCCCCGGCGACAGGAGGCATAAGGTCACCCATCTGTTTTACATGGATGACCTTAAACTTTATGCCTCCGGAGAGAGGGATTTACGCCAGTCCCTCAGGGTGGTACAGGAGTACACGCAGGCTGTCGGCATGGAATTTGGGTTGGACAAGTGTGCACTAGTCCACCTCAAGAGAGGACGGTGTGGTGACTACGGAGAGGATGCGCAGCTTGTGGACGGAAGCATCTTACATCATTTAGATGCCGGAGAGTCGTACACTTACTTGGGTGTCGAGCAACGCTCCACCCAAGAAGTGAGTGTAGTAAAAAACGCTCTCCGCGGCAAGTATCAGCACCGACTCCGACAGATCTGGTCTTCAGAACTGTCGGGGAAGAACAAGGTGTCTGCTACCAATATGCTTGCCGTTCCGATCCTCCTCTACTCCTTCGGAGTAATTAAATGGAATCAAGAGGAGCTGCGTCAACTCGATGTAGGAACCCGAAAAAAGATGCATCTCTATAGGAGTTTGCACCCTAAATCGTCCGTTCCACGGTTATATCTCCCACGACATCGGGGAGGCCGTGGACTCTTGAGTTTGGAGAGTCTCCATAACAGAATGGTTCTGGATGGAGCCTGTAAGGTCATAAGGAGTTCGGATCCCCTCCTCTGCATGGTCCGAGACCATGAAAGTGCAGGAGTAGGAGCCTTTTTGTTCAAGGCAGCACGCAGAGCCGCCGATGAACTCGGTCTTGTCTTCGACGCTGAGCGGGTTAACCAAGACTCTGTCACCGAGTTGGAACCTGCTCGGCAAAAAGCCCAAGTCAAAGCTGCTGAAATTGATCTATTTCTGCAGCGACACTCGGATAAGCCATTGCACGGCGTCTTCTATAAAAATATAGAAGACCGCGGCTTATCCGAAAGGCTGACCTTTGCTTTCTTAAGGTCAGCCGGGCTAAAGTCTGAGACCGAGGGATTCATAATGGCGTGCCAGGATGGTGTATTCAACACACTCGTCTATCGAAGTCGTGTCATGGGTATAGAGGTCCCTGATGTCAGCTGCAGGACCTGCCACAGGGCGTCGGAGACATTAATGCATTTGCTGTCGGCTTGTCCAGTATATGCAGTCTCGGCCTATATTCAGAGGCACGACGCAGCATTACGAGTGCTTTATTATCACTTAAGGCACTCGTATGGGATAGACGAGACACCAGTGCTGCCTTACGCTCCGGGGGATATTGAGTCCGTTGTGGGAAATGAGAAGTGTCTAATTTATTGGAACTACTCGTTTCCCACCGTCAGGCAAATACAAGCTAATAAGCCTGACATGGTACTCCTCGACCACCAACTCAAGACAATGTTTGTCGTGGAGTTCTCGGCTCCCGCGGAGAATAACATTGTCTTGAAGGAGGAGGAAAAACGGACGAAATATCGAGATTTGCTCTTCGAGCTCCGCAGGCTTTACCCAGGCCATACTGTTAAGCTAGTGGTCCTGATCATAGGAGCCCTCGGTGGAACGAGACACACACTGCTTTCAGAACTAAAGATCATACCGGCATGCCGAAATTCGGCAGAGATCTTAGCCGGCAGGATGCAGAAGGCCATTATCCTCGGCTCATTACGTCTACTCAGGGCACACGATTCTCGGACCCAGTAGTCACTCACCCCACGGACGTGGGGAGTGGCTGCCGGTACTACCAGCTCCCCTCTGTGAGTGTCGGAGCCACAGAGTATAAAGGGTGACTGGCTTTTATAAACTAAAAAAAAAAAAAAATAATAATAATAATAATAAAATGGCTTTATTTATAATTAAATTTAGGTACAGCATATTTCTAAACTAAAGCGAAGTCTAGCTTGATAGCTAATCAACTTAACCTTTTACATTATAATAATTTATGTGTGTAGAGTTTATATCAATTAATAAATGTGTATGTTATTTAAAAAAACGTCAAATAAGATTTATATATTTAAATATTAATTGTTTGGGGGACAATTTTAGAAAGGCAACATCTTTCCATTATTATTATTAGCTGTTAAATATTTTCCCAATCACATAGGTTTTAGGACCCGTTTTGTTCTTAATCTATACTGCCGATATTGTCCAACATATCAATTATGGTATGGTATGCCGATGATACTCAATTGTTTTATAAATTTCCTTCTGAAAACACAATAAATATTCGTGATTTAATTCGGACTTAGACTCTATTCATAATTATGCTAATCAAAGCAGTATTAAACTAAATTTCACCAAAAGTGCAGTATTGTGCTTTACTTCTAATAAAACATGGGAATACACGAAGGCAAATCTAAAGATCGCTATCAATGGGCAATACTTACCCATTCTAAATGAAGCAAAAAATTTAGGTCTTATTTTTGACTATAAGATGCGTTTCACGGAGCACGTGGCAGTTTTATTAAAAAAAGCATATTACTCATTGAAAATGTTATATTCTAATAAGTATTTGAAATTTTAAAGTAACAATAAAATTGTGTGAAAATCTTGTGCTACCCATTTTAAATTATTGCAATATAGTTATACTTTACATGTCTTGATAAGATTACGCAATATCGTTTGCAAAAGATGCAAAGTAGCTGTTGCAGATTTGTATTTAAACTCAAAAAGTACAGTCATTTGTATATAACGCAATCTCGATCTACAATAATATAGATGACCAACTGAAAACAACTTCTGTAAATAAATTTCGCAAAACGATAAAATCTCATTTCCTCTCTCTACAAATTTTATAAGATAGCAATTGGTTTTATATGTGCGGATGTATGTGTATGTGGGTAGATATACACATATTTGCCTTTTCTTAGTCTTTAGTTTTAAAAAGTTCATTTATTATTTTTACAAAAAATTATTTATATAATATTTAATAATTGAAATTAACAAAGCAATTTTTATCAATTTTTACAATCTAAAAATTATTAACAATCAAAATTAAAAGTAAATATATTTAGATTATCAAATAAATAAAAATGCGGTCATTTATACGCCGTACCAATACCGTTACAATTGAAGGCATAAAAATCAAGATCATAGTTTTTTGTTTGTTTAATAATTCAAACGTGATTGAAGAATGTAATTAATTATTAATTATTTTACTTATTGTTTGTAGTATGCATTGATATTATAAAATTATATTAATTGTAATAAATAATAACAAATTTTTGACAATAATTAAAAAACATACAACGAAAAGGGGCATTTTTTCGGAATTTTCGATTTTCCGGCAATTTTTTCCATTGCACTATATATATATTTTTTATTTATTGAAAGTAGAAGTAAAAACAAAAAAAATGAGTCCTGTCCGAACTCTATCGGATAAGTACTTTTATGAGGAATCGCAGTTGAAAATGTCACTTTTTTTTTAATTGAATTAAACAACAACCGTTGAATATTTTGCTCCAAAAAAAATAATGCTTATGTGGGACAAGGTATACTTTCACCAAGTTTGAGCTAAATCGAATTATTTTTGTGGAAGAAAAAAATAAAAAACGTGTATCCCGAAAAATTTTGAGGTTAGGATAAAAATGCCCTGCACAGAAGTTGTAGATCTCTTTATTATCTACAACTTTTATAATTAACTTTTTTCGATAGGATGCGTAATTAAGCCATAAATCGCAAAAAACCGTTTATCACCCCTAAAAACCCACTCCATTTCACCCCAGATAACCGCATGCGGTTCGGACTATTTTTCCTTCTTTAGTTGTGATATGTTCTAAAATATTGTGCTGTCAGTTTGCTGTAACGAATTATTTTGTTGTCCAACCCTTATCTAGCCTGGCCTAAAACCACTTTACTTATTTTTGGAACGCTGAAATTGAATCTCAGGTCAGGATTCTCCCATCATACCAGAATTTTGACATAACCTCAAGAAATCATAAATCAATCTGAAAAATGGTTAAAAATGTATTTAAAAGAAGGTTTAAACTGATCACAACACACTAAGATCTCCTTTTAAATGCATTCTTGACCATTTATGAGGTGTTTTTTGAGATTTTTTTGAGGTTATGTGAAAATCCTGACATAATAAGAAAATTCTGACCTCGGATTCGGTTTCAGCGGCTCAAAATACGTATAGAAACATGAGTGAACTCGTTTAATTCCCCAATTTACTTCTTACCCGGCTTCAGGCTTGTTCTAAGCTGTTTTTTGAGCTTACATGAAAATGTTGACGATGTGTGATAATTATGACCTCGGATTCGCTTTCAGCGCCCCAAAATACACATAGATATGATAGTCGGTAAAAAGTACATAACCCTTCTTATTTTTTGTGTATCTGTGCAATTTTTGACATGGGTTTGTCTGTACCCCAATTGGTCTTCAACGTGTGCATAAATATTGTGCGCCAAAAGAGACCAAGTGTATGAACACAGCCTTTCTCGATAGATCGTATTATATTTTCTTAACTGTACTATAGAAGTTGTGCTGGATTATTCATGTGGAATAAACCCTGAGATATTTATGGTCAATCTCAGCACAGACTGAAATCCTTCGAAAATTTCTACCTTAAAGCTTACTTGTGTCTATACCACTTAATTGGATTGCAAGTTTGTTTTTAATCAACAGTTTCTTTTCTACCGATGACTAATATAAAGATTATTGAACTTTAGCTTCAGTTGCTACAATTTTGTATTTTTTTAACATCTTCATTTTATTAAAATTTGGCAAAAAAAATTCATAAACCACAATCTCCTCCTGCTAAAATACATTCAACACAGTTTTCTCTTTTTTTGCAACCTGTGGACAAAAAAGAGATTATTTCCACCATAAACTCACTAAAAGCGAATAAAGCAACAGGATTGGATTTAATCAAATCAGAGACCCTGAAAGAGGTGTCGGAAGAAATAGCACCGCCACTGACTTACTTAATTAATAAAATTATTGAAACGGGAATTTGTCCTCTGGAGTTTAAAAATGCGGTTATAAAACCAATGTTTAAAAGCGGAGACAGAAAACTAGTGTCTAATTATCGACCAATATCTTTGATCACAAATCTAGCAAAAATTTTTGAAAAGATTATTAAATCAAGACTAGTAAAATATCTAAATAAATATAATTTAATTTCAAATAAGCAATTTGGGTTCAGGGAGGGCAAATGCACTGAGGGTGCTATTTCTTCTCTTACAGGAAACATTTATCAGGCGTTAGATAAAGGAAAAGCCTCACTGTGTGTTTTTAGATCTAGCCAAAGCGTTCGACACTGTCAGTCATGTCCAGCTGCTAGATGCCTTGGAATGTTTTGGAATTAGAGGAAAAGTACATGATTTGTTTACCAGCTATCTGTCTGACAGAAAACAGTTTGTTAAAATTAAAAATAGTGTCAGTGCTCATAAAATTGTGCAATATCGTGTTCCCCAAGGGACTGTTTTGGGTCCAATTCTGTTCATTATTTATATAAATAATTTACTTACCATTCATAGTACTGGAAAAATAATTAGTTTTGCAGATGATACTGCCATTTTCTACGAGTCGGCATCATGGACAGAGCTAAAAAGAAACGTAGAAAGTGATTTAAAAAATATAATAGACTTGCTTAATCACAAGTTATTAACCATCAATTACAAGAAAACTACTTACGTTCCTTTCAGTTGCAATAGAAGTAATTTACCTGATTATAACAAACTAGAAATAAATGCACACAACAGTTTGATTGAAATAAACGGCTCAGATGTCACAAAATATTTGGGAGTGTACATAGATAAATTTCTAAGATGGGATGTGCATATAAATACCGTTACACGTACCCTCAGAAGTATATTACATAAATTTAAGTTTCTAAATAAAATATTAGATGTAAAACAAATGAAAATAATATACCATGCACTAGTGGAGTCTAGGCTTTCGTATGGCATTCTGGGATGGGGTGGTGCTTTAAATATTCATTTAAACAGTTTAGAAATAGTACAAAAAGGTTCATAAAAATAATGCTAAGTAAACCAGCAATATATTCAACAGATTTGTTATTCTCAGAATCCAGATTATTTGATGTTAAGCAACTCTTCTTCTTGCACATCGTCATCAATCAATATAGAAATAGAAATAATTTACAGTTAACTCACTCATGCATATCCTACAAGAGCTAAATCAAATTTGCAAGCAAAAATTCCTGCCTCTGCTAAGACCATAGGCCAAAGAAGTCATAATTTCCTTTCGAATCGCTTTTATAATTTTCTACCCTTAGACATAAGACAATCTAATACCATACATCAGTTTAAATGTAAATGTAAAACATTTATCCTAAAGACCAAAAGAGATCAGATCCATAGCCTAATTAATATGAAAAAATAAATGATTATGTAGATAACTTCCTACTCTTCTGTAAAAGATACCCTAACTATCTTTAACACATGTTTAATAAGCAGACACACTAATTAATGATACGCAATTATACCCACGTACAAATTATTTTTTGTGGGTAGCAATTGTTTATTTGTAATAGTGTGATTTTCTTACTGCTATAATTATTAATATTGAATAATACTATATATCATTGTATCTCGCATATATTTACGCTGTTTATATATTATAGTAACCATCTTTTTTGGAAATGTATTTGTATTTGTTTTTGCTTTGCTTTGCAAATAAATATTATTATTATTATTATTATATTATTTAGCTTATTCTAGATTTCGAATGCCACTTTATATTATTTATTGATCGCTATATTCTTTATGGATCATTAGCACTACTGCCAATATTACTGTACCAATATTTGTGTTGGATGATAAGTTAGTTCTATAAAGAATATATAGTACAGGCCCGAGCACACTACTCTGCGGAACATTTAACTCATCTAAAAAGACAGAAATTTCACCAAGATATTTCTGTTCTGTAGACATGATTTCATTTTAAAAGACGTCATCTAGGAATATTCTTCTAATTATATACAGTAGATCTGTGTGCCAAACCTTATTGACAGCGTGGGTGATATCAATAAAGGATGCTGTCAAAATAATTGTTAAACACATGAACAATTCTCGACCATGATGAATTTAGCAAATGTATATTATTCCACCACTGTCATTTACAATCTTTACTGATTTTACATAATTAAATTATTTATTTTAAACTATTATTTATTGCTGTTGGTGTAACAAAAACGGTAGCAGTTGACAAGTTTCAATTATTAGAGTATTATAAATAAGGTTTTTCTTAAAATTTTACAAATTACAGATCATTTTCTATTGTGACCAAATCTTTGAGGTGTTCGGAAAACCAATTCACAATTATTTTGAAAATTTTAATCTATATAAGTTGTCAATGTGGCTTCAGAATAAAATTGTCGACGTTCTAGAAAAAATAATAAATCTACTAATTCGTTAGTAGAGATAATAAATGAAGGATATGAGGAAAAACTGGTACACGTCCAATTTTTTGACTTAAGTAAGGCTTTCGGTCGTGTGCTATATAATATTTCAAGAAGCAAACTGAGATTTTAGAAATATTGTTAAAGTAGTCAAAAACTGATTGCATTGCATTTGACACCTCGATCGCAATTTGTTTATTTCAATTGATATTAAATGTGACTTGCCTCAGAACGGTTATATTTTTTATTTACTTCATTTAATGAAATAGTTTCTTCCGGGTGTTGCCGTGATTGTCGAATTTGACAGCCGTTATTATTGAAGATGAGTATCGACTGAGTAACACATGAAGACTGGCTTTGCTAAGCATCAGCGGTATAAGCAGTCACGGTCAACGAAGCAAAGGAGGAGCAGAACACAACATCTTCAGTATTTAGAATCTTTCTGAAGAATCTGACAACATGATCAGCGAAACGTCAAGTCAGAAGCGACAACCATGGCTACACCCGGAAGAAAATACTTCATTGGAAAATGGTCATGAAAGCTCACATTCTGTTACTTCAATCAGTTGCCAAACAGTAGTTCTTTGCAGATGCATATGACATAACGGTGACTAATGTCCATAGAGATATCCATTTCAGTAACGCTAATTTGGGTATACCTAAATGTTCTATTCTGGGACCGGTCCTATTTCTTAATTACGAAAATCACTTGCTAAACAGAAGCTCCTTAGCAAATTTTACTCTTCTTGCTTCTTCTATCCATAGAGGTACCAACATTTTATTATCAGAGGTCCAAAACAGTCTGCACTAGGTTAAATTTTTGGATGTTACTTTAGACGATAAGTTAACATGTAAAGAACACATGACATTTGTTTGGAAAAATATATTACGAAACATTTTCTTACTACGCAATATAAAAAAAAGTTTGTCACATTCAACAGTATTTATTTATTTATATAGTTACACCACCCCACAGTAAAAACCAATTACGGGGTGGGAAAAAAAACAATACAATAATTTATACCTAATGGTAAATAATATACAAACAGACAAAAAGGAAAAAGAACAGATTATATACATGCATAATACACTAACAGATTAAAAAGATTTTAAAATCAAATTACAGATTACTACGAAAAGATACACTTAATACTTGAAATACTCGAGTAAAATATATCAAGCTGTCCTTCAATTGACATGTAAGTGTTACACATAAAAAATAAGGGAGAGAACATCAGAGCATTTGTTCGTGGAGTGGGAAGATAAAATGTTTTATGATTACGCGTCTCAAATGAGGGGGCATGAAAATTTAACATATTCAAGATGTTAGGGCAATCGATGAGATTAAAAATTAACTTGTGCAAAAACAAAAGAGAACAAAGTTTCCTGCGGTCGTGTAAACTAAGAAAACCAAATTTATTTAGCAACTGTCCATGTTCGAAGCCAACAGCGGGATATACATGATCAATTTTGTATGAAACGAATTTTAGGTAGCACCGTTGTATATTCTCTATGCAATTACAATATTTATTATATCCTGGATTCCAAATAAGTGAAGCATATTCAAGTCTGGATTTAACAAATGCAGAATAAAGAAGATTTAATAATTCAATGTCATCAAAACCACTTGAATTTCTAATCACAAAACCCAAACTTTTATGAACAGAGAGAACAATATTTTCTATATGTTTGTTAAAATTTAGTTTCGAGTCGAATAGAACCCCCAAGTCACTAAACTCATCTGATCTATTTAATACGGTATCGTTCAACTCATAATCGAATAACAGTGGATTATTCTTTCTGCAGAAAGACAGAACGTTACATTTGGCGATGTTTAAAGGCAGATTATTTAGAAGACACCAGTCATTAACATAATTTAAATTACTTTGGAGTAACGCACAATCCTCGTCAGTATAAGCAGTATAATACAATTTCATGTCATCAGCATATAGCAGGCAGTTGACATCAACACAAGTCACTAAATCGTTAATAAATAAAATAAATAATAGAGGCCCCAGCACTGAGCCTTGGGGTACTCCGGAAGTAGCTAGAAATTGATCAGACTTAAAGCCATGGTATTCTACATATTGGCTCCTTCCAGTTAAAAAAGATGATAGCAGGGAAGTTAGCAAGTCTGAAAAACCGAATACTTTAAGTTTATGTAGGAGAATGCCGTGGTCAAGTCTGTCAAAAGCTTTGGAAAAATCAGTATATATAACGTCAACTTGTTTGCCCGCATCGATAGCCTCAGAAATAAATTGTGTGACAGTGAATAAATTTGTAACTGTTGTATTAATACAACATCGCACACTGATTAAATCTTCTCTAACTTATGCATTTTTCGATGTAAAAAACGATTGCTGGATTTGTCATACATGGATAACCATAAGAATGCTTCCAAAAACGTTAATATACTCACCTTGCTTTGCACATGCACTTAGACTGAAATAAAATAATGGTTACGATGCAGTTCTACTTTTAAGGAAGACTGAAAAACGGTTCCAGTTCCAGTTCGATTACGGTTCTAACAGGTAAATTAGCTTCGATTTCGGTTCACAATAGTTTTTTAATCAATTTCAAAAATGGTTTTTAAAATCACCAGCGATTTTTAGACAATAACATAAAAAAAATGTTACCTTTTATTATTAACCGCTTTCAGAAAAACCAGAAGAAGCTCTCCCTAAATGAATATAAATGTTCAGGAGAAGGTTGTAGATCAACCCAGTAATACTCATCTTAGAAGTTTTCATCCTTTTTTCACTAAAAAGGTTGAAAACTAAATAATTAAAAAATTAAACGTCTTCAAAAATGGTCATAAAAATTTATGAAATCAAATTTCTCTCGATCACCTGGTTAATTGCACTTTATTACCTATTATTGATATTGAAGAGGTGGCAAAAAAATTTAATGGAACCAACGCAACGTCAGTACCAATAATAGGTACAAAATAAGATCAAATTCATCGGGGGGACTGGGAAAATTTTGTTTCACATTTTTTTTACCTTTTTTCTTGATTGATTGATTGATTTAACATTATGTGGTAGGCATTGCTGCCACCCCCAGGCATACAGCTGGGCCTGCTACGTCCACGCTGGGTTGGATTAGGGTCATGCTTGTTGCCAGCAGCGAGAGCCACATGGCGCATGGTAAAGGAATGTGGGATGGGAGGTATAGGTATTTGTGAGATGGGTTACCGCCTTATGTCGTGAGGGAGCGTTTAAGCTCCCTTTTTTGTATTTTTGGTTCTGGACTTCTGCTTCTTCCGAGTCTTCTTGTGACATATGTTGCCGCATTCTGTCGTGATATGGAGTGTTTATGCTCCTCTTTTTGTGTTTCTGCTTCTTCGAGTCTTCTTTTTCTGAGTCTTCTGATTCCTCGGTTTCCGATGTTGGGTTGGATTTGAGACATGCTTGTTATCAGCAGTGAGACAAATATGATGCATGGTACAGGAGTGGGGGATAGGCAGTTTAGGTATTTGTGAAATGCGTGGCCGCATTGTATCATGATGTGTTTGTGTTTATACTCCTCTATTTCTATATCTGCTTCTACAAATCTTCTTCTTCTTCTTCTTCTTATTCTTCTTCTTTTGATTCCTCGATTTCTGGTTCTGATAGAGTATATATCGCTGCGATTTCTTTGTGAAATTCCCCTCGCTTTTCTTTTTCAGTATGTTTGGTCCTTTCCCGGTTTGTTCATGATTCTCTCGGTTGTTGTTTTCCACGTGTAACCTGGTCTCTCTAATTTTAGTGTAGGCTTTAATGTAGAATTTTTCACTTAGCAATGATCGCAATTTTGACCTGAAAAACCTCGTTTGATAATTTTTCTAAGAAAATATTATGACCATACTTTAATAGTAATGCATTTGATTATTTCAGGTGTTATGCTAATATGTACCACTCTATGTAGAATTTTTTACTTAACAATGGTCTTTGTCACCCTTTTTTTCACTTCTTTGCACTGAGAGATTTAATCACCCATATTAATTAAATGTTAGCTATATAATTTAATTGTTGTTATGCTAGTATGTACCAATCTATGTAGAATTTTTCACTTAACAACGTGTTTTTGCCTTGAAAACAGTTTCTTTCTTAAATTATTACTTTGCTGCTTTTTTGGTTCCGAGATTGTCCCCAATAATTTTAGGATAAGTATTTAAAACAATTTTAATCTAATATACTTATAATTTTCTTTTATTTATGACAACTATAGTTATTTTACATCTATTGTATTTAATACATGTCTACTGATCTGCCAAATGGAAAACAATTTTGTACATATAAACAATATAAGTTCTATCTATCTATAACGAATAAATCTATAGAAAACTTTTATTATAGAAGTCCATTTCCATAACATATTTCCAAAAGTTGCCATAGCTTAAAAAATATTACTTTGTGACGGCTCTAACGATCCTTAATTTACTCAATGTCCACTAGTAGTTACTTATCGACATTTCGAGCATCATAATTTACGTCATCGATAAAACATATAGCTGAAACGTTCCTTGTCTTCATAAAAAGCAAAATGATATACGGTTCTGGATTGGCTTTCTTTCTACTTAACGACAACAGACAAGTAGAAATGATATAACCGTAGCGAAGTAGTGCTATAAATCTCCGGTAATGAAAATTTATTTTGCAAAACTCAATTTGAAGAAACTATATTTCAATTTATACTTATTGCACTGGACAAATAAATTACGAAAATATTTAAATGTTAGCCAATACCTTATTGTTTATTTTAATAACAACAGTACCTAATAAATAACTGTCAGCATGTCATTTTTATATTTGAAAGGCATATTATAGTACAGTACCTAGGGGTGAAAATGATACAAAATTTAGAAAGTGTCGATATGATCGGTGGTTTTTATGGTAAAATGTATCTTCTTCACTTTTTATATAGCTCTGACTCTTAATCTTACCCCCAAAGGGAGGAAACAATTCCTAGATCTAAATATTTAATTTTTGAAAAAGTATTGCTGGTTTATTTTTGAAACGTAATAAATTTATGTTTTTGGGGTTGGTGATTACGAATCTGAAGTCAAAATGGCGGCTCCGATATGGTAAATGGAATTTTTTGTTAAAAAAATGTGAAGACGTATACTGCTTCGGTCATAATAATTGTGTATTGCTTAGTTTTTATTAATTTTTAATATAGATATTACTCTCCCTGTTAAGGCCATCTGGAAATTGACCCATCTTTATCATACAGATGCGTTTATGATATATGCCAAGAGTTTCGCAATAACTTCGCACACATTTTTGGATATTTGTTGAAATACTGTCCTCGTTTACCGAGGTCGCATTTTATAGTATTTTTGGTTTTTGGAGGTTCTACTTTTATTAAATCGTCATATAAACTGCGAACCCCATCTTTAAACTTCCATATTTCCGAAACTATTGATTTTGCAGAAATAAAGATAATACAATTTTTTCTCAGTTTACAAGCTTTATTTTTTTGGTCTCCACCATTTCTTCGCTAAAACTAATATTTATTGATATATTTGCAATAAAAACAACGTTGAAAACGTTAACAAAATTGAGAATGTAGGTAATGCCATTTATGAACTCAAAACGGTATTTGAGAAATTTTAATTATTGGCTAATTACAGTAATAAAATGGCATTTTTATTTAAAAAAAATGTAAGAACGTACATTGCTTCGGTCATTCTTATTTTTCTTGTGCTACAGAAACAAGAAAAAAATATTTTAAAACTTAACAGTTTATAATTTTGAGACTTAATGTTCTTGACCTAAGTGTCCTAGCTTTTGGTATGTTAAATATTTAAACGTTTTTAAACGTTTGGACGCCATCCTTAAACTTCCATGTCTCCGAAACTATTAATGCTGCAGAAATAAAAAAGAAACAAATTTGGTTTATTTCTGGTCTTCCATCATCTTTTCGTTAAGGTAGCCATCTAACAAATCCACATCCATAAGGGTAAGGGTCAATTAAGTATTTTTGAGTACAGTTGTGAAGTTTAAGCTCTTTTTGTATCAAAGTTATGAAACTCCAAAGTTGCGTAATTTAATATGGTGGGTATAGGGGAGACATAAAAATTGAGCCGAGAATCGCGGAGACATCCAAGTGGGACTTCACCCCCGAATAGTCACAAAACACTCTTTTTAAGGAGGTTTCTGAGAAAATAATTTCCTGGACAATCGCGGATTTTCTTGCATATGTGAGAGTGGGAGAATGTGCATGGATGTTTCCACAATGGTTTAGCAAGAGTTCCAACCCCCAAGATGGGATTGGAGTAGGGAAACTACCCCTGGAGGACGAAAAAATGAAAATACAGTTTTTTCCTTCTTTTTTCATAAAAATAAGTTTTAGGGAGTTAGCGGGGGTAAATTCATTATCAACCTCCTAAGGATGTGAAAATTGATTTTTTACTCCTCAGGAACAAAAGTCCATTCCACTCCAGTATGTAGTTTATTTTACAGAAATTTGGATATTTTTTGGTCTTTTAGGGATGAAGTCACACTCGGATTGCATACCTGGATCAAATTTAGCTACTCCTACTCTTTCCGTAATTTGACTAAATTATAGATTGTCGATCAATAAATAAATAAATAAATAAATGAAGTATTTTTTTTATTAACTTCTTAGTTTTTTATTAACACAGATCACAAGATAATAAACCAAAATTTCGAAAATACTTTTATAGTTTAAAGTGTATTTTTTTCTAAAGCAAGTACTTTAAGCCAGCAACAAAAATTGAGTAACTAGTTAGTATATTGACGAAAAATAGTATTTAAGATTTTTTATTAATTAGTTGCTAATTATAGTAACAAATTAGTGACAATTAATAATCAATTATTTCGGTCCTAAATACTTCTTAAATAAACTTCCATATCTCCGAAACTGTTAATACTGCAGAAATAAAAAAAGAGAACAAATTTATCATCAATTGTGCCAATGTGATACCTTTTTTTCAACAAAAGTTAGTAGTTCAGCTAAAATCGTATTTTTCAAGTCGTTATAACTTAACAAACTAATATGAAAAATTATACAAAACTTTTTTTAATTTGCTAATTTTTCAATTCCAATTGTATTTTTTTTTTCTTTTTGTAGCATCCGCCCTCTATAAAATGGCAAGCTCCTGCGTAGTATAGAAATGTTCATCTGACAAAGACAATCAGATTCCATTGATATGAAATGTTTCTAAATTAAAATATCTAGTTACTGTACTAATTAATAGCTGTGTATAATATTTAATTATTAAATTATGAAAGAATTTGTATTGGGTACATTTGTATATATAAATGAAGTTATAATATGAATTGGTTTATTACCAAAATAGTAACCCTAAATAATCTTATACATAAAAACAATTTTTATGAAACTGTTACCTGCAGCCTAGGCAAACTAAAGAAATAACAAAGTAAAAAATATTTCTTCATATTCATAGCCACAATATCGATGGACAGATATCATCAAATAAATTTCAAATCAATCATAGGACATGTCTTTAAATGAACTACTGCGGTCAATAACTTATTGCAAATAAAAATAGAAGTTTGAGAACCAGAACCTCCGAGTCCGTTGAGATTTGAATGATGAGTTCTTTTATATTCACGAAGAAAAATAGAGCGTCTCTTAGCACACATTAGTCAGTCCCTTGCATTTTAAATTTACCTGTAAAGCGAAAAACAAGTTTGTGCGTCTGAATGCATTCGTGGGAATAGAGATTCCCGTATGGGACGGTTTCGGCCGTTTAGAAAATAAATAAGGTGTCCTATTGTAATATCTAAGCAGGTTCTAGTTCTTACGCTTACCCTCCAAAACTTAACACAAAATCTGTTGAAATTGTTATATTTTAATGCCGTGAAAAACCGTTAAAATGTATATGAACATTAATCACGATTCAGTGAGTTTCGAGTTTTTTTGGGATATGGGGGAATTTCTGAACGTTTTTTAAAATGAAGGTAAAAAGGTTGTATTTCCTGTAGTACGGTGATAATAATTATGCTTAATGTCCATAGACTTCCATTTACACTAGCTATTCTTTAGTAATATATTTCCGATAAAAATTTGTGCACTTTTTTAGTTTTTGCCAAAGAATACACTGGTTAATTTACTTGTTAATACCGTCAATTTCAAAATATAATTTTTTAGTAAGTACCGTAAAATAAAAATATTAATTACAGCAAATTATTAGCTTATATACTTCTTTGACAAAAATTAACAACACTTCTGATCTATTAACCTATTATTGCACACACCATGGCAGTGTGCTCTATTTTCCCTCGGCGCGCCAATGCTGTTTCGTTGATGAAAGTCATTTTGAATTGATTAATGCTACAGGTAATAGATTAATTATAGGTTTTTGAAAAGGGAAGGTTTTATTCTAAAAAATTGTATTATTGTTATATTGATTTAAACTTTTATTAAGTCCTAAAATTGATATTAAGAACTGTCAAACGTCTCTGTCAGTTATTTTGTACGTACATACGGAAACACTCTACAGGTATATATTCGTCTACTATCAGAATAAAATAGTAATAAATTTATATTGGTATTTTGGAATTTGGTAGTAGGAGCGAATGAGGCCTTTGGCTCTTGTACACACACTAACTCATAATTTTATTTTTTTTCACTCCCTTTAATGATAATGGAGATGGCTAATGCCAAAAAAATTCCACTGGATGTGGAAGTAAAACACCGCTGCCCAAGGAATCACTACTTCTACATCCAAATTTGCTACCGAAGCCTCTCACGACGAAAAAATTTTGTATGTGGAAATAATTGTTTATAGACCTTTAATAATATAACATTTGAATTCGTCTACCCCAAAAACCCATAAAACGATATCCCACATCGGTAGTGGGGTGGGGGTAGTGATAGGAGGGTGGTGGTGGGGATGGATGAAGTAAAAAAATATTTTGATGCCTTTGGTTCTTGTACACACACTAAATCACATTTTTTTATTAATTTTGATCAACCAAATAATAGAGAATTAATATTAAATTATGAATTACCATTTATAAAATTAAATTGTTTTAAAAATATTTCCTTGACCGCCTTACTCGATACTGGAGCTGAAGTTAGTCTAGTAAATTCATTAATCATTGAAAAAAATGCAGAAAAATTCAAAAATTCCATAATAAAAACCAAAAAGGTAAATTTACAAACGGCAAATGGGAAAAAGCTAGGAGAAGTAGATAAAGTAGTGAACATTGAATTCCAAATGGGACAGGAAGCAATTTCTCATGAATTCTTAATTATACCGGACATGTTAATTGATATCATATTGGGTAGCGATTTTTTGAGTACAAATAATGCCATAATAAACCTAGAGAAGGGTAAAGTTGCTATAGGTGAGCATGTACTTAACATTTTAGGGGAAACAGATGGTGACGACGCGAAAAATGCAAAGTTAATAAACCATATCTCCAACAGTTATGAAAATCCATGTCCAAAAGAGGCATTGGATAATATTAATAATCCTCAAGAAGAGGAAGGTAAAGTTGTCGCATGCCCAGAAAAATATCGAGGTCAAATCATTGACATGTTTTTAAAATATAAGGAATTGTTCAATTATAAATCTAGAGTCACCAATGTGTACGAACATAAACTGTTTGTGAATGAATCTGCTCCATATAAAGCCAAAACTTACCCCATACCATACAAATTTAGGGAAAAAGTGGCACAAGAAATTTCTACAATGATTAATCAGGGTATTATAGAAAAATCAAACACTAACTATATCAATCCAGTGGTAATTGTTAAAAAAAAAGATGACTCCATCAGAATATGTCTTGATGCAAGGAAAATCAATCAAATTACGAGCCCAGTATACGACAAACCGGTCAATATTGATAGTATTATCGGGAGATTAAGATCAAATTGTATTTACACTAAATTAGACTTGAAAAACTCGTTTTGGTTGATACCTCTGCACAAAGATTCGAGGAAATATACGGGATTTAGCATAGAGGGGAATATTTGCCAATTTTCTGTTGTTCCATTTGGTTTGCAGTCATCATCAGCGGCATTAGTAAGGGCACTGCAAGCAATACTCAACAAATTTGATAGTTTTTGCAACCATTATGTCGATGATATACTAATTTTCTCTGAAAATGAGGAAAAACATTATGAGCACATACAAATAATATTGAAAACACTAGATATGGCAGGGTTAAAGCTTAATCTAGAGAAATGTCAATTTTTTCTGAAATCCATGCACTCGGGTAGATAATGCACACAAAATAGTAAACCATTGTTGAGATACATTATCTAGAGGGGAAATGACATGTATTTCAATATCACAATGTAAAATAAACAGAAAAGTATCAAAACTACCAAGATTCTTAAGAAAACCATAAAACATATCGGAAAAGTCAAAATCACAAGAATATTGTAAACTATTTAAACATGAAAGCAAGTCACAAAGCTGGTTTAAACGATGATCAGCAATTCGTGCATGACTAACAAGCCAAATATTAAAAGTTGCAAAATCAAATAGCATAAACGATGACTAACGGTACAGCATTTCTAGTACTTGTGAATTTTACCTAGTAAGTTCATGAAAATTCCATCGAATGTTTGTGAGATGCCTGGTTGTATATAAAGAATATTTTTCAGTCATTTACTCAATGGGGGCCTTTGAGTTTTCTTTATAAATCTCTAAAAAAGGGAAATAAACCATGTCAATTAAGTTAAGCTATTCATAAGTAGTGAAAAACTAAATAAAATGAGTCTAAAAGAGTGTAGTATGTAAGAGTGAATATCTGAGATAAGACACAGATGCATAAAACAAAGGGAAAAGGGGACATAAGTGCGTGGGGTCCACCAAAAGAGTCATGCGACAGTGTACGAAGCACCTCTGTTAATAGGGCTCGTAGAGAGCTCTGGCATATCTCAAAATAAAGCTAATTTTATGGGGAACAATATTTCAACAGAAAACATTCACAAATCAAAGCATTTAAAGAAAAAGTATATTTATCTGCCAGTTTGAAGCAAGAAAAAGTCAATCTAGAAGCCCGTTTTGGCTAAAGTATAAATAGCTTTGACAGGTTCCATAGAAGGGGAGTCGACATTTAGATAGCGGCGAGTCCACATCAATTGGCGGAGAAAACGTCATTGGTCGAAAACTCCAACATTTTGGGGTTAACCTAAAAAAGTCAAGAAGACGTTTATTAGAAGACAACGCGAAATCGAAAAAAAAATCAAGCAAAAGGATATTAAGAAGCCATAAGAGCTCTTAATAAGCAAATATTATAAGGCAGAGCAACAAAAATCATGATACTTAAGTAATTTTCAGTAGAGGTTACTTACCAACTAAGATTAGCAGATCTCCAGGTGCTGGACCCACTACGTAAGTGCATACAAACCACAAGCATCAATAAATAAACGTCACTGAACATTACTATTCGTATTTGCATAAACATTTCGTAATTTTAAGTATAATTTGTCGTTTTGTTGTCATTTTCTGCGGTACTGTAGGTTATTTTAGTAGTGTGCATAGTACTTGCATCAAACGTCAACGGTTGAAAAGATCGGTTTACACTGCTAAGGTAAAATAGAGTACAGCCACAGTATTCATTAAGTTAATTAGCTAGGGATCAGGTTAATATTAATAACCAAATAAAAATCTATAAAGAAAACGGTTTCTGAAATTAATAAAACACTCATAAATCAGAAAGTCAGTTTATTATTTGTGTGTATGCAACCAGGTATACGTAAAGTACATTTGGAAAAATATCAGTAAAGTGAGTTATAAAATCCAAAGCCCATATGAACCTACCCGAGCCCTGAGATAAAAGAGAGCTAATAGAGTAAGTAAATGTTGTGAGATTTTTCAAATAGAGGAAATATCAAGACAAAATGGGCTGGGAGTAGTAATGGAGGTCGTTAATGCCAAAATTTTTTTTGAGACATTAGATTCTCTTGTATTTACTAAATACCAATTTCATGGACTTTTATCTGCTTGAATCACCTATTTACCCTCATTTACCCCAATTTACTCCCCCAACCCTTCAACATAGTAAGAGAAAAATGTAATCTAGTTCCAGATCTCGTTAAAATACATACGTGTACCAAATTTCAAGTCAATATCTTAAACGGTTCCAGTGTAATCGTGCGCATAATAAAAAGTTACAGACAGACAGGCAGGTAGATATTTTTTTTCTCAAACTTAAAATTTCGACGTTTCATGACATTCTAAGCTTATTTGAACAATAACACTTTTTTTAAATTTTATGTCGTTACTATACTTCCACTGGATGTGGAAGTAATTATGTTGTCTTCTGTACTCACTGTAGTTGCAAAAAATGGGCTGGGGCCGGTCAAAGAAGCTGCCTGTAGCAGAATATTTGCCAGTCCGGCCCTGTACATAGGCATGTAATAGTCTCTTGCATTTTCGAAAAGTTGTCCCAGATTCATTATTTGTTCCCTAGAACCGCATCCTTTAACAAAGCCTTGCGCGTCTTCCTCAGGAAGAGTTTGCCAAAACAGATAGTGCTGAAATCGATTGACACATAAATATAGAGCATTATTTTAATGACGTGATATATGTGGTATTAACGCCAGCAATATTGTGGTTATTACAGATATCTGTAGCTCCCGGGTACGGCGTTTTGAGCAATTTTTATGAAATTTAATATTATCAGAGAGAATAACATAGAAAACAAGTTCCAACTTATGACTACTTATATATTAACTTTATTCGACATACATGCTCCAGTACGAAAGGTTAGTCACCAGACCTAAATCACCTTGGCTCACTGATAATGTACTTCTCATTTTAAAAGAACGAGATACGTATATCTTTCAATAAATATAAAAAATCGAAAAATGCTGTCGACTGGGAAAAGCATTATAAATTTTGCAACAAATGCTATTAGAAATGAGAAAAACTGTTACATTAGTTAGATATCTAGCGTTAAAAATAATAGCCGTAATACCTGGTCAGCTTTAGATAGCTTAAATGTAAAAGCTAAACGTAGTACTGCTATTCCTAGTCGCCTATGTATTGAAATATGAAATAAATTCCCATTTTATGAGCAATAATTATCCCAACAATCTTAATTGTGAGTACACTTGTAAGTTTTATAACAATAATAAATTTAATCCTGACAAATTTCTCAGTTCGTTTGGCCAACATTGAAGAAGTAACTAAAATTATCAATATTTTAACATCAAGACCATGTGAATTAGACAATATACACATTCGGAAGATTTTAGATTTGGGTCGCAGGCATAGTTATTTCAACGGCTCGAGAGACCGCCTACAATAAAGGCGTGTACCAGTGCTCTAGTAGAGGGAGCAAATAATGACGCGCGATCAAGAAAACACATACATTGCTATTAAAAATTTCAGTATCATTTATTGTAGTTGGCTCTGTTCAGTATAGATAATATTATTACGTGCTTTAATAACTAAAATTATTTAACTCGTCATACTTTCAAAACGAGTCAAATAATTCTTTACATTTCCCGCAGACAGACCTGCCCACGTACATGTGGTGGAGAAAGCAGGTGGCACGATTGTAGAATGTGTTATACGATAAAAAAGAATAGCCTAGTTGCTTCGTTCTCGCTTGCTCTCATTGCCGACCCAAATGAAAATTTTTCTGACACTGTATTTAGTACTATGCTGAAATACTGTTCTCCCTTTTTGGATAAGTACATTGCTCATATCATTAATTGTTGCATTTTACAAGGTTACTTTCCAAACAGTTGGAAAGAAGCTGTAGTAAATCCTAAGCCTAAAGTACTCAACTATATCTGATTTAAGACCAACTATTATTTTATCAACTATATCTAAAATTATAGAGAAACTTTTGTACAGGCAAGTTGCCGATTATTTCACGTCTCAAGATATTTTACCATTACATCAGGCAGGCTTCTGCAAATCATATGGAACCAGTGCTGCTCTCTATGATATTTTGAATAAGTTGGTAAAGATTTGGAATGACGGTGAAGTCTCCGCCCTTATATTATTAGACTACTCGAAAGGCTTCGACGCTATCAACAATAATGTAATTCTTTCCAAATTAAATTACTTTAATTTTTCTAAACCGTCCATTGAACTTATGAAATCCTATTTAACTGGGCGTACACAAAGAGTGTATATCAAGGACAAAATGTCAGAGAGTATTAACTTATTGGCCGGTGTTCCCTCAAGGCTCAGTTATTGGCCCACTTCTTTTTATCATATATAAAATCTTTCGATAGCTGTCACTGCCATGCCTCTGCTGATGATAATACACAGTTAGTGTACACATTTAAGTCTAATCAATATAGACAAATAGGAGCTTTAATACATTCTGATTTACAAAAACTCTACGAAACAACATCTTACAATTTAAAACTTAACCCCACTAAATCGGCAGTTATGTTTTTTGGAAATAATAAGCATACAGCTGCATTTAAGAACAATATGTCCATTTCTATTAACCGCACTATGGTACCTATAGTTTCTGAATGCAAAAACTTGAGTCTAATTTTTGACGAAAAATTAAAGTTTACTAGTCATACCAGCAAACTAATTCAAAGATCTTATTTTGAATTGAAATTACTGTATGTAAACAAATCTATCCGTAACAAAAAATTAAGAAAAAATCTTACTGAATCGCTAGTACTGTCCAACTTTAATTATAGAGACTTTGTGTACGGACATTGTTTGGATGCTGCTGATAAAACACGAATACAACGGTTGCAAAATTCTTGCTGCTGGTTCAAATATTGATCTACGGAAATATGATCACATTTCTCATCAAATCAAAAACTTATCTTGGTTGAGGTATAAAGTTATTACTACTTCCACTCCTCTCTATCTGAAAAATGTTCTCACCTGCCGTCATACTCTGCTCTGCATTGCATTAACATTCGTTGTGCCCATACATTACATATTCCGAAGTACCTCACGACTATGTTTTGCAAATGTTTCACATACATTGCTGTATATTATGTATAACTCTGTACCTAGTAAACTGAAGAGTCCACCTTTACTAAAATTCAAGAAAAAATCAAACAATATTTCCTTGAAGGTCAGTTAATTGTGAATCAAATCTCATGAATTTTTGATTTTAGATTACATATTTTCTCCTTCTTGTATACTTGGTAATTAATGTAATCAGTATAAATATTGTTGTTACTGGATATACAGGGTATCCCGGCACTATGGGGCAATACTTCGGAAACGTATACTTTGGGTCAAAATAACACTAAAAGTACCTATAATTTTTTTCTTAGGGTGCCTACGGAGATATTACCCTTTAAAGGTTACATATTCAAGAAGGTTTTTTGCCTATTACTTCCAAACCGTTCTATCGATTCTAATATAATTTGGACTGTGTACATATTAAATGAGTATCTTTATTCCAGAAATATGGCGCCCTTCGTAACTTGTCTAGGAAGCCACTGCTTTTACCCCCAAATTTTGACAAAAATTAATTTTTGAAAAATAAGGTCACATTTTTAAATTCCTTAAACAATTTTCTAAAAAAAGATATTATTGTTTGACATCGATAAAGCGATTCGTTTTTGAGAAAAAATAATTTTACTGATAAGGAACAAAGACTGACATGTAGGCAACACATAACTATATACTACAACTACAATACACACATAACTACAATAACTACATAACTAAAATAAATGTTCGATGTGAGTGTAGAAGAACGCACTACCGGGCGTCAAAATGATGCGACACCAATTTATTTCTCAGGGGGCGCCAGTCGCGTATTACCCCGTTCTTCTACCTCCCAGGCGGGTTAGAGATAAGATGCACTTCGATAGCCGGATATTGGACCAAGGCTGCACTACCACAGATCGGTAATGACGCTCTCTCTGGACATGAATTCCCTCGTTAGAATTCCCATCCGAAGAATTTCTCTGCGGAGGGATTAATTTCTGTACGCGGTATCCACGTTTTTATCTGTTAATAACGGACTCTACCTCTTAGGGATTTCTCAAAAAACGCATAAAAAATCCCTATCGAACCTCCGTAAGGCAACCAGAAGTCGAGTGTTAATGTGAGTTAACTCGACACATCCGGTTTTCGATACGATAGTTCCAGGGATTATAGACCGTCAACAGGCCTCAAGATCAATTAAGAAACAATAGTTCAAAGAATCCGTTTATTTAACAGAAATGGTTATACAAAATTCTCAAGATAAGAATCGTGCCTTCCCCAATCGAGGTAATGGCTTTCAGGCCATACAAGCGAGAGCGCTTACGCTAACGATCGATTAGGTAGAAAAGATTCATGCATACCTTCTCAGAATCAAAATGCGAGCTTTTTAGAGAAGTCTGAGACTATTTATAATTCATAATTACGGCTACACTGATTTTAACTTAAAAAAGTTTTACTAAATGAATTTAGTTTCGCTAGAGACTACTTAGCTTTAAAGTTCTTGTATCGTGGAGATTCACGTACTCAAACACATTCGTGAGGACTTATAACTACATAAGTTTAATGGCGTTCGATCAGTCCACGATTTACTTGCAGTTGTTCAATATTATCGATATGGCAGCAACCCACCTTCGAGCGACTTTTAGGCAAAATTGAATTTTTGGTTTTTTTATGCACAAGGCGTTTTCCTCTATAACTTTGTCATTTGGAAAGCCGAGCTATTGGCTTTCCTACCATCACTTTGTCTGGACCACTCAACGCGCTCGACCAAATTGCGAACCGCTGAGTCAATCCAAACTCTTTCTATGTGAGAAACCGGCCTTGTACATGTGCATTGATTTTTATCAATTTTTGCTTATCGGCACTACGCCGGCTTTGTCAAAATCTTCTATTTTGCCTTTTGGATGCAGTGCATCGCTAAAATTTTATGCTCATACTTTAGAATTGGGCTTTCAATGACCGTACATCAAAGGTCAATGTCTTTGGTGGAGGAATAAAAAATAAAAAATATTTCAAAGTATATTTTCGTGGTACTTTTTAAACTGACTTAGTGGTACTTTTGAAAAATCTATTTCAAGCCCAATTTTGGCGTACTTTTGAAAAATCAATTTTCAAGCCAAATTTCAACGTAGTTTTGAAAAATTAATCTGGGAGTGAAATTTTGGCGTACTTTTGAAAAATCAATTTTCAAGCCAAATTTCAACGCAGTTTTGAAAAATTAATCTGCCAAATTAAGCCAAATTTCGACGCCCTTTCAAAGATGTTATTTTTCAAAGTCCAATTTGTGGTACCTTTGAAAAAGTATATTATTCATAAATCTTTGTCATTATATACTTTCGCTCTCATATCCTGAACCAAAAACATATTTTCCTAAGTGAAAATTCGGTGTTTCTTCGAATTTTCACCTGGTCATTTCTAACGCCTTATAGAACCCAAAACGGTTCTTATGGACTGATCTGTGCCTCTGCAGACTCTTAAAAATGTCCTTAAGTGAAATTTTTGCCCAAGTCGAATTTTGATTCTGTCTTCAACATAGGACGATTTTGGAGAGTTCTACAACATGAGCACCTCGTACAAGAATACATTCTCGTAAGCGAGATAAGTTGGATCGCTGAACCTGAAATAGCATTTCAGGGTTGTTCCGAATGGCTTCACATTGTAATCCATACGAAACTTGCAAAAAAAAGTGTAAAACCCGAAAAGTGCAGGGGTAGCGACCAAACATGACTAGCCTCCCGTTTTCAAGGACGGCCAACATGATGGTGATAGTCGCGCGGTTCCTACCCCCCTTCGAACTACCTCTAAACGAAAAAACCACCTCTTTTTTCGATTCTTCCTCGGATTTTTCGTTGTCAGGCATGCGAGGACTTGTTGGATCGGTCATTTTTGAGGAAACTCAATATGACCTGTAAAACTACCAGACATCCTAACGACCAACGGGAGTTGAAACCACCCCCTCCCTCAATACCGGAGCATGCAAAAAACACCCAAACATGCTGAAAATTGTTTTCTACGCGTTTTCAAGGCCGGGGAATACGATACTGATATTATTTAGCCTCCCACCCCTAGCCAGCATAATACCACCCATTTTCCCCATTTTTCGTTATCAGGCATGCGAGGATTTGTTGGATCGGGTTTTTCCAATACCTACGTATGCGTACAGTTAGTCCTTAACCCATATATATTGCATTTAATTATATTTCTCAAGGGTCCTCAGTACTGAGGACGTAACAAATGGAAGGTATATGCCGAGAATACACAACCGACGCACAGTGAACCGTATGGCTGTTCTAGGTGGACAAAATTCAGGTCAAAATATCATACAAAAAACAAGGTAGCCCCATTAAGAGCACATTAACTAAATTATATTGGAGGAATTACTTACGAAACTACAGGTAGTCAAAGTGCCCTTAAATTTTCCTTAAATTTTCCGTACTTGTTATTAGTTCGTTTGCAACCATAGCGAGAGGTGCAAGTGTTCAAAGTTATTTTGTGATATAATATTCTTGTGATAATTTTTGTTACGGATGTTACAACTATAGGTGAGAGTCTACTATGTCTGGGATATTACCGCTTGTGAATCTTTCATATAAAGTTAAACTATAGGCTTAAAATAGGATGATATTTTTTCAGCAAAATTACAAAGTTCTGAAAGTTTTGTATGCTGAAATTTTATCAGTTCCAATAGATTCCATACTGTTTTTTGACTCATGTTACAGGCTAAGGTCTCTAGGTTTTACCTGCGTTTTGCATTTTTTGCGCTGTTTTGCGATAACATGTATTTTTAATTTTTTTCAGAATCGCGACATAAATTGTTGCGAAGAGAGTTTTTTAATATGTGGCGAGGTTTTCATGAAAATACTCGACATGAACAACTTTTGAAATTAGTAATTGACCAATTCAAAATTACTGATTTGAGTGAAAATAGCAGGACAAGTATGAAAGTTAATATAATACAGTGGTCTTCAAAAATTTTGGAACGGTGGGAAAAATCATCATGAAAATTGGAACATTTTTTAAGAAAATACGACAACTGCACAGTGGTCCATATTTTAAATCTAGCTGTACAGAAATAAGAAATATGAAGTTTTGAAACCAGTATTAAACCTATTTAGAATATTCTCCGAAATCGGTCATATACTAGTGTTTGTAATGTCTTGAAAGTGGGGTAAAATCAGTTTACCTGACAAATCTCTATTAGTCGTCTACTCTTTCAGTGTTATAGACGAAAGTATTTGGAGGTTATTAAATTTCTGTGGATATCGGAATTATTTTATTTAGGTATGTACTGTTAATAATATAAATAGTTTTTGTATGCATCTCATTACTTTACGATAGGTAACAGTTTAAATTTTACTTTGCAAGTTTTTCACTATACTTGTAATTGATTAAGACCTACTGTTTGATTCCTAGCGATATTTGTAATTGGCCTTTATCCATTTGATATATCATTTTATACTTCACCAAATTAAGGTAAACTTGGGTGCAGGAGTTGCAGCTGATTTTTTTATTGCGTTTTTTAGATATGTGTGTTATTTTCCGGAAGGAACTTTTCGAAGATTGGCTGAGCAAGGACAAGAAGGCGGCAAAATCCATGAGGATATATCAACCGCTACTGATGAGAAGAAAAGTTTTGCAGGAACACGAAAATCAGCGAAATATTGTCCAGAAGAAGCGTTAGCCTTATTTTTCGAATGTAAACTAAACATTCTTATAATTTATTAAGAAACAGTGCGCTTGGGGCAGGACACAATATGTATTCCTCCTATACAATTTTCAGAAAGCAAAAAGGCCTTGCAATATTTGCAATGTTTTGAATGATTTAAGATTAAGTTATGTTAGAAAATTAAAACATTGACAAGAACATCTTTTGGAACTTTTTTACATACTTTTTAAAATGTATTTATTTTTCAATCCTCTCAAATCCAACCTCTCACTGCTCGGATTTTTTTATTATTTTCAGCGAATTCATGTATCCAATATTATCATTTCCACAAAGTTTCGGAATTTTAAAATTATATTTATTTTTCAACCCCCTCAAAAACAACCCCCTATTATTTAAACTTTTTTAACTATTTTTGATATATTCGCAGATATCATATTATCATATTCACAGAGTTTCGAGACTTTAGAAACAAATTTATTTTTCAACCCCACAAAAACCACACCCCCTTAATGCCTAGAATTTTTTCACTATTTTTCCTGTCTTCTAACAACTATTTTAAGCTCATTTAGAAATTTCTAGAATTTTGTCCACCTAGAAGTTGCAAATGGCCCACTGTGCGGCGGCTGCGGCACATATTTTGTGCGTCGGTCCTCGCAGGATCGCTGTATGGAGGCCGCGTAAGAGGAAGACGACTCCCTCTCTCTATGATTTAATTTGTAAATACCGAAGAATAAATTAAAATTTAATAATAGTAATATGTAACGCATGTTTAGAATAAGAATAAAAATCATGTTGTACATAATATGAAAAAAATCATGTACACAATATACAATAAAAAAGTTGACTATGCACATACACGAATATATATACATACGCATGGCCCCTTCTATTAAACTCCTTTTAAGCTGCAATAAAAAAATTTCTCTCCCTAGAAAACCTAATCCATTGAGCGCTTGTGATCTCACTATAAGAATCACCGATGATTTTGGGCGTGCAAGGGTAGTTTTTGAGGACTAAGAGAGAAACTGATGCAACTATTATGTTCTCCACCCTTGAAAACGGGGGATACCTTCTTCTCCTTGAGGGACACTTCAGGATTCAGAGAGGGGGTGGTTTAAACCCCCCCCCCCCCCCTTGGAGTCGTTAGAATGTCTGGTGGCAAAATTTTACAGGACATATTGAGTTTCTTCAGAGAAAACCCAATCCAACAAGTCCTCGTATGACTGAAAACGGAAAATGAGATGAAGGGGTGGTTTTATGCATTTGGGGGTAGTTGGCTAGGAGTGGGAGGCTAAATAATATCATCATCGTGTTCCCCGTCCTTGAAAACGCGTGGAAAACTATTTTCATCACGTTTGGATGTTTTTTGCATGTTTCGGCATTGAGGGAGGAGGTGGTTTCAATCGCCGTGGGTCGTTAGGATGTCTGGTTGCGAAATTTCACAGGACATATTCAGATTCCTTAATAGAAACCCTATCCAACAAGTCCTAGCATGCCTGACAACGAAAAATCGACAACAGGCGGGTGTTTTTTTTGCGTTTAGGGGGTAATTCGAGGGGGGTTGGGACTGCGCAACTATCATCATCGTGTTGGCCGTCCTGGGAAATGAGGGAGTAGTCATGTTTGGTCGCTACCCCTGCACTTTTGGGGTTTTTGCAACTTTGGCATGGACTATTGGGTAGTGATTCTTTGTAACATCTCTTCCCTTGTTTGTACCGGTGTATTATACACTAAATTTTTGAGATGACCCCAAAAGAAAAAAATCTAATGGGTTTAGATCAGGAGAACGAGACGGTCATGGTACTGGACCTCCTCGGCCAATCCATCGGTGGGTAAATTTTTGATCTAAATATTCCCTGACTGTGATGCTCAAATGAGCAGGAGCCCCATCATGTTTCTTATAGTTTCTTATAGTTGCTAATGGTACATCTTCCAATAAACCATCTAGATTCTCTTGTAGAAATCTTAAGTAATTTTCCTCATTTAACCGATTTTCCAAAACAAATGGCTCTGTTAAATAATATCCAATTATTCCTGCCCAGACGCTAATTTGGAATTGTCATTGGTGATGAGTTTGAATAATTACATGAGGATTTTCATCCTTCAAACTATGTAGATTGTGAGAATTTATTACACCATCCCTGCGAAATCCTGCTTCATTCGTGAACAAAACACTACCAATAAACTTGCGGTCTTCCTGTTGCTTTTGCAGGAACCAATCAGCATATTGAACTCGAGCAGGGTAGTCGTCCGGGGACATTGCATGAACTTTCTGGATGTGGAAAGGATGGAGAAGCTGTTCTTTCAAAATTCTGTGAACCACCGACTTCGAAGTGTTAAATGCGCTTAGAGTTTCCTAATGCTTCGCCTTCACCTCCTCGTTTCGGCTTCCTAAAAATTAATAGGATTATTTTTTTAAATAGTTATTTATTCCTTAATTTTTATTATTTTGTTTTTTTATTGCTAAGATGGATATCTACCTGTTTCTCGTACTCGACGGTTTACCCGTTCAAATGTTTTCCTGTTTGGAATAACTAATAAAGCTGTCTGGCTTTCGAACCATTACCAGCGGCAAGTCCGCACATAAGTTACATGTCACGGGGCGAGCGTAGATGCATCTTCACTGTGTAAGTATCTCACCTGAAGCAGCGTTTTTTAATCTATTTTCCCTGCATTTTTAGAAATATTACATCTTCTTCATCTTTAAAAAGATAATCTATTAATATTTAAAATCCTTCGATATTATCCAGCGTAATAAGATTAAACTGATAGAGATCGTTTATTAAAATACTAAAAACATGAGCTTGAATTTCATTTGCCGAAACACCTGGCCGTTGTGACACTTTTCGCGACCAGTCGCGAATTTGTGACGCAATGTAAACAATAGATTGTAAACTGAGATATAATGAAAAAATAATGACATGTTAAACGCAGTTAAATAAAATAAAGAAAATGCAATTTGGTAATTTGTAATTTGGTGTAAGTATCTCGATACTTCGAGTGAAGCAACGTGCAGCGCGGTTAGTACTTAGAGGGATGGCCCATCTAGGGAAACACAGCGATCTCGTCCCACCTTCTAGCGGCTTGTATATCAGTGTATACGCGGAAGCTATGTAATTTCAGACAAGGATTACGTAGTGGATATACCATCCTTCGGAGGGGATGTAAAGCAGGCGGTCCCTTGTCTATTAAATGTTAGGCAAGTAATAGATCCCTACTCTTCTTAAGGGAAGAGGTTCGGCAAAATTTCTAGGTTGGGGATAGCTCGTGTCCTGGCGTCGGTGATAGGCCCTGGTAGCGGAAATAGGCCGACGTTAAATAAATAGATAAAAAAAAAGTTGCATGTCGGCATATTTACCATATGAAAATGTCAATAAACTACTATCACAGAACTACTTACAACTTACTTATTACTTGCTACTGGAATTTGACGTTTAAATTTATTCAATTGTTTTCTCACAGGTATCATGCGGTAGTTTATATTACTAGTATTCCTTAGTTCCTTATCAGTAAAATCATTTTTTCTCAAACACAGATCGCTTTATCGATGTCAAACAAGAATATCTTTTTTTTAGAAAATTGTTTAAGAAATTTAAAAATGTGACCCTAATTTTCAAAAATTAATTCATGTCAAAATTTGGGGGTAAAAAGCATCTTCCTAGACAAGATACGAAGGGCGCCATATGTCTGGAATAAAGATACTCATTTAATAGGTACATAGTCCAAATTTTATTAAAATTGATAGAACGGTTTGGAAGTAAGAGGCAAGAAACCTTCTGGAATACGTAACCTTTAAAAAGGTAAGATCTCCGTAGAGGGGCGCCCTAAGAAAAAAAGTTATAGATACTTTTAGTGTTATTTTGACCCAAACTATGCGTTCCCGAAGCATTGCCCCCTAGTGGCGGGACACCCTGTATATATTTTTTGTTTCTTAAGTACTTTAAATAATATATATTTATATACTTTTGCTTGAGGTTGAGGGTAAGAAGAGTGTAAGCTATACTTCGCCTCATTTGTGTAGTTGGTCTTTTGTATCATTAACTCTAATAATTCTGTACTCATGACTATACGAATAAGTCGATTATTACTATTAAGATTATTATTATTAAATAGAGAAAGCAAGATTTATTAAATTTGGAGGAGTAGATATGTCGCGTATCTGATATAATGTAATGTGTTGTCATGTAGAATATGACATTGTGCCAAATTTGAAGGATTTAGGTGCATGACGTAGGTAAAAAGTCAATATAAAATTTGACTGAAACAAACAAGCAGAGAAAATGATTTAAATAAAAAAGCGTAAAAAAATTAAAAATTATTAAGTTTTAATTAAGTCTCTTCTTTGACTTTATAGGTAGTAAATATGAGGTCAACATGAGCAGTTATTGACTTAACATGGTGTAAATTATTCATCCAACATAAAATTATAAGATTTTATCTGAGAAAAATCTATATCTTTGTGCATTAATATTCATAAACACTTACAAAGTAAGTCTCTAATTGAAACCTCCTTTAACAACGAGATGAAGACGTAAAATAAACTGAATGTTTAGTGCATAATAATAAATCTCGCCAATCAAAACGGCAACATAAATCAAATGATGATTCGTACCAGAAAATTATTTCAGGCCGTGGATGTTGTAGACATAATATTGTATGGTGATTGCAAGATATATTATCCAACACATTGTACCTTCCCGTGGAAATAATAAAAGGGTCTGCACTGGCAACACGGAATTTAATGTGGAAATTATGATAATTTTTAGGGACTATGTGCTTCCACGGGAGAGAACAACTCTACTGAAATATTTCTCAGAAATTAATCATTTTTCTCTGAAATGTCATCCAAGTCGAAAAAAATAAACCAGTAGTTTTAGAATGGATTCAGAAAAAATATTATTATGCAACTGTACCACTAAATGTAAATTACTTTTTTATTTTCATAAACATTATTGTCATTTGTTTTAATAATTAGTTCCTGAAGGCAGTTGAAACTTTTTATGTGACATTTCCAGAAGCATGCATTTTAAAGGAAGGGGGTGTCGCCTAAAAACAGATTTCAACATAAAATTTAGCACGATAGCGGCGAAACTACTAAATGGATTTGGATGAAACTTTGCATGAGGGATTCTTTAGTGCTCCAGAAGATCTCAAAAGGTTTTGGCTGAGATCGGATTACGTTTAGTTCCGGTTTGGCACAACAAGTTGTTTATTTTATGATTACTTAAAATTTCTAATCGAACCACAGAAAACCAGAAAAAATTCCGATTTCAACGATATATTACACGTGCAACCTTTCGATTTGATTTCCGTGAAAAAATTAAAAAACAAAATAACAATCTATAGATAGAGGGTATGCTTTTAGAGGGCAGAATATTTACTAGTGAAATATTTTGTCGAACTCCTCTATACATTTCCTTAAATATATAAGGAATAAAAACCAGACTGCAACCAACAGCTATTCCCCGGACTAATGCACCGCCGAGCGCTGAATTACGTATTACAAGCCTGGCCGCGTTAGTGCAATAACTATGTATTGCCACAAAATGCTAAAGTTTCGATTTTAATAGACACCAGCCGAAAGACTTATTCCTACTTAAAGGAGCTCTCGTGCCAGCCATCTCATACCATTTGCAGACTGCAGTTTCGAGCTATTGGCTCTCGTCAGTGCAAGGTAGGTCTGAGACAACTGGAACGAGGCATTTGTTCACTCTTGGTACATGACGAGATTTATAAAACCACGACATGCAACAAAAATGGCAGGCTCCATCTAGCGGCTGATGTCCATTACAATCGAAACAGCAGTAACCCTGATATGGGCATAGTTAGAAGGTATGCTTTTAGAGGGCAGAATATTTACTAGTGAAATATTTTGTCGAACTCCTCTATACATTTCCTTAAATTTATAAGGAATAAAAACCAGACTGCAACCAACAGCTATTCCCCGGACTAATGCCCCGCCGAGCGCTGAATTACGTATTACAAGCCTGGCCGCGTTAGTGCAATAACTATGTATTGCCACAAAACGCTAAAGTTTCGATTTTAATAGACACCAGCCGAAAGACTTATTCCTACTTAAAGGAGCTCTCGTGCCAGCCATCTCATACCACTTGCAGACTGCAGTTTCGAGCTATTGGCTCTCATCAGTGCAAGATAGGTCTGAGACGGCTGGAACGAGGCATTTGTTCACTCTTGGTACATGACGAGATTTATAAAACCACGACATACAACAAAAATGGCAGGCTCCATCTATCTTTCTGCCCTCTAAAAGCATACCTTCTAACTATGCCCATATCAGGGCTACTGCTGTTTCGATTGTAATGGACATCAGCCGCTAGATTTATTTATATTATTTATTTATTTCTTGTTTCTTTAACTGTAATTAATATAATAATAATATATTAATATAATTTATGTAATAAGCAAAGAGGCAAGAGGAATCAGGACATCTTAACAAAGTTTTCATTTTATTTTATATTACACGTTGTATAACACGAATATGTTCAACAGATACGTCATGTATTATTGACAGTAATAAAATCTTAATCACATCAATTTAAAGATTTTGACTGAATCATTAATAATATTTAAAAAACAAGCGAGCATGGTAAAACTATTTATTGATGTATTATCATTGATTGTAAATTATAATTAAATATTAGAGAAATAAATGTCAAAATATGTAGATGATTATGTTAAAATTTTAAAGCATTACAACCGGAGATGGATAATAAAATTATTAGATGTGTATGTATGATTATTTAATAAAAAATAAATCGCATCGTTACTCAAGAAAGTTAGATATAAATGCCACCATAACAAAGAATTTTGCAAATCTAATCAAATATCGTTTCGGAAAAGTGAGATGAAACCAGAGATAGATAAAGGAAACTTTCCATTTGAAAGTTTCCGGAAAGAAGTTTTGATAAAAATGAAAGTTTCCAATAAAATATTTGAATATTTGAGAGTTTCCGAAATTAAGGGAAAGTTTCCTTTGGAAACTTTTGGAATATTCAAATATTTTATTGAGAATTTTCATTTCCATCAAAACTTCGTTCCGGAAATACCAGAAAATTTCCTGGAAACTTTCATTGGAAAGTATCCTTTACCCATCTTTGGGTCAAACTGAGGTTTAGCAACAGAACACTATCCTTATAGGAGGTAGAGGAGGTCCTATCCTTATGGAGGTGGCTGGAACCTGCGGTGCGATGCTGCCTCTGAAGTAGTTTCCACAAACAACAAAACATTTGAAAACTACACTCGAATACTATCACTCGACGCGCGTTTCATCAACCAGTTGGCATCCTCTGGAGATGATTACGTTGTTTATTTCTCATTATTATAAAAAACAAGGTGTAGGTTGCAAAAGGATCTTGAGTTTAGTTCTACAGCTGTTAGGTTAGGTTAGGCTGATATATGAGTGGGCTTGTAACAGACCCTCCACTGCGACCATCTGGTCTGTTGTGGCTCGAGCCTAATTATATTCCACCCAATAGGTTCAGCTTTTTAATAAAGCCGACTACCTTATTGGGTGAGGTCCAGTTCCTCTGGCTGCAGTTGCCCTTTGCCAAAAAGTGAGAACCTGGTTCTTTCTGCAGCAGGACAGGTACATAGAACGTGTGCTGCCGTTTCAACCTCCTCCAAACACAGTCGGCATGCAGCGTTGTCCGCTATTTCGAGTTTGTGTAGGTGATGATTTAGTATGCAGTGCCCAGTGTATAGGCCAACTAGAGTTCTTAGGTGCAACCTATTTAACTCTAGTAGTTTTTTACTTCTTGATTTCATTTCCTTTGAATTAACTAATTCTGGTAGTTCTAGCCAGTACTGGATGATTTTCCTCTGGGCCAAGCTAAAATGATTGTTTTCGCAGTGCTTTCCGATATGTCAAGCACTGGTTCTTGTCCAATAAATTTTGTTACCGCACGTTGCCTGGCTAAGGAATCCGCTATTTCGTTTCCCTCCATGCCAGAGTGGCCCGGTACCCAGACCAGAGTTAATTTCTTTTATCTGCCCAATCGAGTTAGAGCCTTTTGGTAGCTCCAGATCAATTTAGAATTGAACCGATGTGAGCCAAGAGCTTTGAGAGCTGCGTGGCTGTCTGATAACATTCTTATTGATCTATGTCTAGGATGCATCTGTTCAAGCCTCCTTGTGCACAGTTCAATGGCATGAACTTCTGCCTGAAAGACAGTCACATAATAACCCAGGCTCGAAGTAATTCTTACCTTGCGACCGTATGCACCAGCCCCAACTCCCTCAGAAGTTTTAGAGCCGTCTATAAACCCACAGATATCTGCTATTTGTACGTCGGTTTTGTTCCGATCAGAGACCGAAACCGAAACCGGAATCCGTACGACTTTAAAGTTCAAATTGTAACGGTTTGTTGTCGGGTAGCTGGTTTGGAGATTATGGGTCCAGACTAGTTAATAAGACAGCCCAATAAAAATATAAACCATTTATTTACTTTTCCAAACAGGTAATGTGTGGCAGTGTTACATAACATACAGGTACAGGTTATATGTCCGTATCTTTTACGGTTCTTAGGAAAACATTTTCTATTATCTGAGAGGGAGAGAGAGAGAGAGTGTAACGATTGCGATTGCGGGAGTGGCATCGGGCGTCGGGTGAATATCGTCGACTCAAGAAGTTTCCCAGTTCAACACGCTGTAGGAGATCTCCAGGTCAGGCTCATTCGCTCTGGTTTTGGCGGCGAAACGGCGCCGGGGAATGACTAACGACTCGAGAGATCCCAGCTCAATACGCTGTAAGATTCCCAGGGTCAGATTGCATTCGTTCCATCGTGTTTGCGTCGGGAGATGTACAAAACTGTAATATGTCCAGCTCAGCATGCTGCAGACAGATTGGCAGAGTTGTTTACACTCTGAATTATGTTGATTTGCGGCCGGGCTTTTATATCCGAGAATCCTCGCTTACTGGTGACGTAGAACTGCTTATAGTATAGTGTCGTGTGCAAATCCATGCCTCTAGATGGGAGATGGGTAGGTTTGCGGGCCGTGTGCACATTGGTGTCGTGTGTAAATCCGGAATCTTAGTAATGGAGCAGGAATTTAAAGAATGCTTCATTACAAAATAATATGGTTGAAATCAAAGATTCAAATCTTTAAACCATGATGTAGAAATACCAAATTATATGGTGAAAACCATATCTAAGTCGATTCGTCCATTATATAAATATTATATAAGGTAAAAGGCAAGTAAAAAGCCAGAAACCGAAACCGAAAACCGCACCGTAATTACTATTTTTTTCTAACAGAAACCGAATGGCCGCGGATCTGTAAACCGAAACCATAACCGAGAACCGAATTGTCGCTGCTTTGACAACCGAAACTGTAAATGAAAACCAAATTGTCTCTGCTATGAAAACTGAAAATGGTGTACATTATTTAACCCCGACCGAAATTAATTTCAGTTTCGGTCCCTGGTTCCGATCCCATTCGTCTCTTCCGGGAAACAGGACGTTAAAGGCCAGTTCATAGTTGGTCACAGTAGGCATCACATCTGAAAGCATTCCCAGGATGTCATGACACTCCATGTCATCTGACAGCCTGTTACGTTCCTGCGGCACATTAATTACCACTTGTTGAAGTCTGTATGTTGCCCACTTGGCCTCTCTCTCTAAATAGATCTGGAGAGGGGGTAGATCCAGGATGATTTCCAAAACAGCTGATGGTGTGGTACGTATTGCACCACTAATTGTCAGACATGCTTGTCTCTGTAGACCAGAGAGTTTGGCTTTGATCATTTGTTGTAGCCCTTTCGACCACCAAACTAATAAGGCATACGCTACCATTTGTCTTATGACCGTAACGTATATCCAATATGTTTGTTGGGGACCTATGCCCCAGGTTTTTCCACAAATTCTGCGACATATCCACAGGGACACTCTTGCTTTATGGATTACCTTTTCCAAATGGGAGTTCCAGTTAAGAGATTTATCTAGGGTGACACCTAGGTATTTCACTTCCCTCGCAAATGGAAGAGTTTCACCTACTAAGGAGGATGTTTCTAAATTATTCAGCCTCCTTTTCTGATGAAGGGTACTATTACAGTTTTGTGGGAGTGAACAGTCATCTCTTCCCTGTCACACCAAATATGGACTGTATCTAGCATATCTTGAAGGGTATGAGAGAGTATCTCTTCAGATTTTCCTCTAACCATAATGAGTAAATCGTCCGCATATTCTTGAATCTAGGTTTTCCACAGAGAGAGAATGACCAGCAGGTCATCCACAAGCAGTGATCATAAAAGAGGGGAAAGAACCCCACCTTGTGGACACCCTCTTGCGGCCTTAAATCTGACCATTTCACCCGTTTCTGCAGTCGTTACTGATCTACTCAATATGACCGGAAGTTCTCAAATTTTTTTTTTAATTTCTTTTTATTTTTTTCTCCAAGACTGCGGGCTTTAGGCTCCACCTTATATATAAGGTTCTTTGCATGCCGGATAGCTGTTTTAGCAGTAGCTATAGCACTACCAGTTTTTTATGATATGAAATTGCACTCTGTGTATCCGATTCTTATCTAATATCACACATCATTACCTAACATAATGTAATGTAATGCCCAAAACAGATTTGTGCAAAAACGAAATAATAGAGTTAGATAATTCTGTGGCTTGGTCCTAAAAGAGCCAACGTTACTACTGTTTAATTTATGACTTTGGCCCTTTTAGAACCAAGCCACAGAATTATTCCCCGTCTTTATTTTTTTTATATTTCAGTACTGTAAACTTATTTCTATTGCTTAGTTTGAGAGCTTATATACGAGGTCTCGTTTTATTAGTTTGTTCAAAATTTTTATTACCCATTAGCTATATAATGAAGTCTTGTAATTAATTGTTTATTATGACAATAAATCATCCAACATCTCAATAGCTTTTTGATTTTATATGATATCGGATTCCACTATATCTTAATTAAGTTACTTTTAAAACGGTAATTATTAAATAAACATCGACATATAAAATAAAATTGTGTGTTTATACGTTTTGTTAATAATTTCTTTTTGCAAGTTTAGACTGGTGATAATTCAGAAGCAGAATTATTTGTTAAAACTTCTTTTACTAGACGAATAGTAACGAGTTTTTGAACCAAAATAAATTATTTTCAAATATACAACCGGGATTTAGAAAAAATCATTCCACATTAAGTGTATTGGCACATTTAGTAGATCATTTTTTTAGAAACATTGATGGTAGAAAATGTATATCTCTGGTGCTGATAGATTTTTCAAAGGCTTTGGATACTTTAGACCATTCTATGCTATTATCAAAACTCCATTACCTTAGTTTTTCTAAATTGAGAATTATTTAAATGAAGGAAACAAAGCTGTGGTTGTAGAATGATGATAATGCCATTCGACATCAACTTTACGAAATTTAAATGCAAGTGTGCCTCAAGGTTGAATCTTGGGGCCACTGTTGTTGACTTTGTACGTTTCTGATATTCTAGATGTAGTCACTAGCTGCCAATAACATCAGTGTGCAAATGATTCGCAAATGTACAAATCGTCTGATTACCAAGATCGGCAAGATGCTACAACTTCAATTAACCAGGACTGGAAGGAATCTCTGAGTATTCATCTGAACATAGCTCAAAACTAAATAAACTCTGAAAATTCGCTAGTAATGATGCGAGACTGTCGCTTTGAGAAAAATATCAGAAATATCATTTGATGTAAGTTTGAATAACAGTACTTCCTATTGTGAATGAGTCAAAAAATTTTGACTTTGGTTAGACTCAACGTTAAACTTTTAAAAATATATCTCTTCCAATTTGAAAACATATAATTGACTGAAAAAATCATATTGTTTTACCAAAAACATATCTGGCGAATGTAAATTAAAATTTTGTGATTCGCTCATATTACCCTTAGTTGACTATGATGATGTTGTATAATAATAATAATAATAATAATTTATTTGTCCATTCGATACATATACATGACATTGAACAGGTCAAAGAAATACATTAATACACAACAAAATATTAAATTAGTAATATTTAAAAACATACATTATTTAAAATATTAATACGCGAATGACAACTTTACACACTAAATCAAACAAAATATTGTTCAAAACTATACTAACATGCAAGTATATTAGTAAAACTAAATTATCACAAAAACTGGTGATCGCGCATCATTCAGGCAATTAATAATAGGATTAAGTAATCAAAAATAATTTTAATTTTTTTTTAAGTGGTGGTGCTTTAATCTCCAGACAAATGATTACAGGATTTGCCTCCAGCATACGATGGGGGTCTTTTCATACAAATAAGAACGTTGTCTGGGGAACTCGATTAGAGAACCATGTTTCGTGCTATAATTATGATTGGCAGCATTCAAGAACCGTACACAGAGGGAGGATGGCCAGCTCCCTATGCTGCAACGTTCGCCACGTGCCGGCAAAGCTGTGACGTCATGGTGAGACCTAAATCTGTTTTTTACGTTTCTGAAGGCATTGTCTCTTAGTAGTGTGGTGATTAAGTTTTGTCTACTTATTTACTGGTTTTTCATTGTAAATCTCATGTGTATATCTTCGTGTGTATTTTACACGTTTCTTTAAGTTATATAAACATTTTTAATTAGTGAAGAAACAGCGACATTCTATTGCTTGCACTATTTTGGACCTTTAGAGGATTTAAAAGACAGTTATTATTATTAGTGTTCTATGGTGATTTTGTATACATTATAGCAGGTAAAAGAAACTTAATAATTCATGTATTAGATTTACATATTGTTATTATTCAGATATAATTGAAGAAAAATGCCGAGAACTAGGTGTACGAAGGTAACTAGGTAACATTGTACAAAGAAATCTACTGGTCAAAATATTATTTTCCACGTTTTTCCAAAACCCAAAGACGCAAAGATTCACCATAAGAGATGAATGAATAAACAGGTGCAAAAGACAGGATAAATTTGACCCAGTTAAAAGTAGGATTTGTTCGGTTTATTTTATGAAGACCGACTATGAACGAACGCAAAATTAATTACTAGGTAAAAAAACCGCTGCCCAAGGAATCCCTACTTCCACATCCAGATTCTCTATTCAAGTCACTCACAACGAAAGAAACTTTGTATGTGGAAATAATTGTTCATGGAATTTTATTAATATAATATTTGAAATCCTCTAACCCAAAAACCCATGAAACGATACCCCACATCGGTAGTGGGGTGAAGGTGATGATAGGGGGGTGGTAGTGGGGGTGGAAGAAGTAAAAAAATATTTTGAGGTTTCTGGTTCTTGTACATACACTAAATCACAATTTTTTTTCATCCCCTTTAATAAAGGGTGGGGGTGGTAATGGGTGTGGCTAATGCCAAAAATGTTTTTGAGACCTTGGCTTCTCTTGTATATACTAAATACCAATTTTATGGACTCTTACCTGCTTGATTTACCCATTTACCCCATATTTACCCCAATTTACCCCCCAACCCTTCGACGGAACAAGATGAAAATACAACCTAGTTCCAGATCTCAATAAAGTACATATGTGTACCAAATTTCAAGTGAATATCTTAAACGGTTCCAGAGTAAACGTGCACACAAAAAAAAGTTACAGACAGACCGACCGACAGACAGACCGACAGACCGACAGACCGACAGACCGACAGACCGACAGACCGACAAACGGACGGACGGACGGGCGGACAGACAGACAGACAGACAGACAGACAGAGACAGAAATTTTTTTTCGCTCAAACTTAAAATCTCGACGTTTCATGACATTTTAGGCCTATTTGAACAATAAAAACTTTTAAATTTTTTTTTGTCGTTACTATACTTCCACTGGATGTGGAAGTAATGCGTTTTTTTAATTATATATGTACCTACTTTTCCGAGATGTTTTGTTATACTGACTTGCTTTTAAGACTTATGACATAGTTTTGTAAATTTTTGTCAGAAACTTCCACGCTTTGCCTGCTTGCACTGTAATTCGCATGAATTTTTGGAATTTAAAAGCTAATCAGGTTAAGGCAATGAAGAGGAAAAAACAGATTCTAAATCAAGCAGAGAAAAGTTGAAAATTAAGTAAAATAACAAACTGAATACCTAATCAACAATATATTATAATTCGACATTGAGTGGACAAGGAAAAAATTGCTACATTCTTGAAACTTTCCACACACGTATAGTTCGCGATATTTATATACAAAGAATAAAGAAAATATTGTATGCCTCAATTATTTCAACAAATTGTGCGCGTGCGTTAATATTATTAAAAGAATATGCTCCACAAAACGCATTTTAAACGGCAGCGCGCTGGAATAGGGCGCGCGGCTACGTCATAGTAATGGTGGCACCATGCGAATAAATTTGCTCTTGATCTGGCTATCCTTGGCATTTACAGTTCTTGGGCGACATTAGCTTGAAACCTATCGATATTTTTTTTACATATAAAATACAGTTATTAATATAAAGACACAGAAAATTTAATATTTTATGTTCCGAAATACTGATTAGCACGAGTCTGTCGGTTTTAATGAGAAAATGAGCCTTATAATTCTTTTTTTTTTGGGTAATAAATATTCTATTACAATTACCAACAGTGATATTTCCCCACAGGATAACATTATACGAAAGCACCGAATTAACAAATGCGGGGTAAATAGCATAATAACTACTATTAATTTTTTTACAGACATGATCATTGATCAATGTGGCATGTATAACTTAAGTCAACATCAATATGATTATCTAAAAATTTATTAGAACATAAGATTTCTATAGTCACATTATTGGCTTTAATATCGAAATGACGAAACCATTTTTTTCTATTGTTAAAATTCATGGCGCCTCTATCTGCATTGACAATTAAACTGTTTTCCCAACAATGGTTCGTAAATTGATTGGAAATAGTATTAAAAGTTTGATTTTGCATCAGTTCCTAAAGTGACATCGTCTGCATACATTATAACGCAATTTGCAGAAATATACGTTGGTAAGTCGTTGACGAATAATAAAAATATAAGAGGACTCAGCACAGATCCCTGCGGAACATCAAGATGGGTTTATATTTATCAGAAAAAAATGTTTCCGATTCTAACTGATATTTTCCTATACTTAAGATAAGAGAATATTATTATCGGCCACGCTAAAAAACAAAATTGAAAAACTTCAAAATTTATGTATGCATTATATCTACAGTAACCGGGATAGACAATGTATATCGCCATGTCTAAATGAACATCGAATATTAAACGTGGAAAATTGTAGACGTTTACACATACTTAGACTAATATGTCGGTGTCTCGTCAATTGGACGCGCGACAATTAGACGAGGCGACAATTGGACGTGTTGCGTTGGACGCGTTTATTAAAAAATAATCATATTGCATAGCCCTGTCATGATTTTATATTTATATGACTTTTGTTGTTAATTTATGACATTTCATGATATCAACTCTGGAAGATTAAAAATAGTTGTGCTGATTATGCAAAAAGATGCATTTTGGATTACTTACGAGGAATTGCCCATAATATTCAATTGCAAGTGTGAATAAATTACATTTTATACTTTCTATGTTGTATTTGCATTATTCCTGTCCTAATTATCGTTTTCATTTATACTTTAGTTTAATATTTTCATATAACATGTAATAATAATTAACGCAATATATTTTTGCAACAAATTAATGTCTCTATTTTTATCTGACAATGGTGTGTATATTATAGTCATTTTTAGTAAACGCGTCCAATTGTTCCACGCGTCCTATTAAGCGTTTGCTGTGTTTTCTAATAGGCTAAGTTGGGTTGGGTTAGTTTAGAATGTGTATACATGATTATTTATAATAAACGCGTCCAATGTTACATGTCCTATTTTACCGCGTCCAATTGTCGCGCGTCCGATTCACCGCATCCAATTGACTTAGATCCAATATATCGAATAATTCACAACAAGGAATGCGACTTTTCAGAGACCATTTACCTATTTTGCATGTCATCTTTGGAATGAACTTAAAAATGAATAAAAGTTATTATTATTAGTATTATTTAAAAAAGGCTCCTACCCCTGCATTTTCATGGTCCCGGACTATGCAGAGGAGGGGATCCGAACTCCTGATGACCTTACAGGCTCCATCCAGAACCATCCTATTATGGAGACTCTCCAAACTCAAGAGTCCACGACCTCCCCGATGTCGTAGGAGGTATAGCTGTGGAACGGACGATTTAGGATGCAAACTCCTATTGAGATGCATCTTCTTGCGGGTTCCTACGTCGAGTTGACGCATCTTTTCTTGAATCCATTTCACTACTCCAAAGGAGTAGAGAAGGATCGGAACGGCAAGCATGTTGGTAGCAGACACCTTGTTTTTCACTACACTCACTTCTTGGGTGGAGCGTTGCTCGACACCCAAGTAAGTGTACGACTCTCCGGCATCTAGATGATGTAAGATGCTTCCGTCCACGAGCTGCGCGTCCTCTCCGTAGTTCCCGCATCGTCCTCTCTTGAGGACGTATTATTATTATTATTATTATTATTATTATTATTATTATTATTATTTCCGGGTAGCCCGCTGCCGGACAGGACTTCCGTGGCCTCCGCCTAGAAATTCCTTACAGCCACTCTCCACGACCTGTGGAGTTAGTGACTGTAAATACCTAAACCGTGTGCCCTAAGTAGACGAAGGGACCCCAAGATAACCGCCTTGTGCATCTGGCCTGCCGACCATTCTGCCGAATTCTGACAGGCCGGTATGATCTTCAATTCTGAGAGCAGCGAAGGCTTCATCCCTCCGAGTACGCCGATTATTAGGACGACCATCTTGACCAGTAGTCTGAGTACAGCACTTGGAGCTCATACCGGAAATCACGATATTTGGTCCGTTTTTCCTCCTCCTTCAAAGCGATGTTTGTCTCAGCAGATGCTGAGAATTCGATTACAAACATCACTTTGTTCTGATGGTCGAGGAGGACTATGTCAGGCTTGTTGGCTTGAATTAGCCTGACGGTCGGGAACGAGTAGTTCCAATAAATTCGGCACCTCTCGTTCTCGACAACGGACTCAATATCTCCGGGGATGTGAGGCAGCACTGGTGTTTGGTCTACCCCATACTAGTGCCGTAGATGGTAGTATAGCACTCGTAAAGCCGCGTTATGGCGGTGGATGTAGGCCGAAATTGCGTATACCGGGCATGCTGAAAGCAAATGCATCAGCGATTCCGGCGCCTGACGGCAGGTCCTGCAGTTGGTATCAGTGACCTCTACACCCATTACGCGGCTCCGGTAGACCAAGGTGTTTATTACACCATCCTGACAGGCCACAATGAATCCCTCGGTCTCCGACTTAAGCCCAGCTGACCTTAAAAAGGCGAATGTCAGCCTAGTCGATAAACCCAGTGTTTCCATGTTTTTGTAGAATACACCGTGCATGGGTTTATCGACATGCTGCCTAAACAGGCTCTCCTGTTCGGCAGCTTTTATTTGGGCTTTCAGACGAGTTGGCTGAAGCTCAGTGACTGACTCTGGGTCAGCACCGCGCCGGCCGCCTCGTCTGATGTCGAATACGAGACCGAGTTCATCTGCGGCTCTTTTTGCTGCCTTAAACAATCCTGCGCCTACCCCTGCGATTTCGTGATCTTTCACTAATAGCAGGAGCGAATCCGAGCTCCTGAGGATGTTACATGCCATACTCATTACTACTCTGCCATGCATACACTCCAGACCCAAGAGTCCTCGACCCCCCCCGGTGACGTGGGAGGTAAACACGAGGAACGGACGATCTAGGATGAATACTCCTATGGATGTTCATCATCTCTGTCTAGTTGGCGCAGCTCATCTACCGTCCATTTTACTACCCCAAAGGAGTAGAGCAGAACAGGAACGGCAAGCATGTTAGTAGCAGACGCCTTATTCTTCCCCGAAAGTTCGGACGACCAAATCTTTCGGAGTAGGCGTCTGTACTTGCCGCGGAGAGATTCCTTGATTTGTTGCACATCCTGGATGTGATGTTGCACACCCAGGTATGTGTAGGTCTCTCCGGCATCCAGATGTCTTAGGATGCTTCCGTCTGCGAGCTGCGCGTCCTCAGAAAATTCCCCGCATCGCCCTCTCTTGAGGTGGACGACCGCGCACTTGTCCTACCCGAACTCCATACCAATGGCCCGCGTGTACTCCTCGACCACCCTTAGAGCATTTTGAAGTTCACGCTCTCCGGAGGCATACAGTTTCAGGTCATCCATATAGAATAAATGAGTGACCTTATGCCTCCGGTTGCTGGTACCCGCGACTTTGGCGGAGTTCAACAGATAACAGCAGCATTATTATTATTATTATTATTATTATTATTATTTCGCATTTACCAGCTTATGCTGGATGATATTCGCCTGTCCTGGGATGTAATACATCAGCAGGATGAGGTACTGTTGAATTTTTATGTTCTTTTTGGATATTTGTGTGAATGTATGTGTTTATATTTAGTGTTTTGAGCTTATCGTGGAAATTGTTCAATGTGATTCCTGTAACTCACATGATGATTGGTACTACGACTTGATTTTGCGTCGTGGTTGCGTATATATTCTTTCGGCTATAACTTTCGCTGACTTTATATTTTTCTTTTAGAGAGGTCAACCTATTTCCCTCGTCTGTGTGTGTGTCCTGGTACAGGTATTATTATTATTATTACAAAATGTAACATTTATTAGTAGAAAATTCATGTTGAATGCTAAAAAAATACAATTTATATTTTTCTTGTAATTTTGGACTGGTTTATTTATTTTTTTTTCATAATCTTAGATTTAGGTTTTTTATTAATTGGGCAAGAGCTGTATAGATCAACTTTTACCATTTTTACTTCTGAGTAAAAATAAATGTATATCTCTCGACCTGACAATTTTAAAATAGTAAGCTTGCTATTTTCACCTGTTTATATCGCTTTTTCCCCAGCTCTTGCATCTTATTTGCAACTGATTCTATTTTTGGACGTTTCCTGTATAACTGCCTACTAGTCGCAATAGTTACTTAATATTTTCCGGAGTGTTATTTTCAGTGGTGCTGAAAGATTTATGGATTTGACTGGGATGAACGTGATGCTACTAGTATTAGACATTCTTTCATTCTATAGATTTTGGAAACATTATTATAAAATGAATTTACTGTTTCTGTAGAATAGTTGTCACAGATAAAGAAGAGAAGTGAATTGGTTTTTGTTTCATATTTTTTATTAGATATCGATAACATTTTTACTAGTATTACTAAATATATCTATTATTGAAATATGTGATATTCTTTACTTTTAAACTAAAAATCGAATAAAATCTAAAATTAATAGAAATCAGAAGCGATGCTGATTTTAAATTTTAGATTCTCATCTGCGCTTAATTTTAATTTAAATAAGTAGTTGTTTTTAATCTCACCCAGTACTCCTAATGTAATTTATCAGATTGTGATTTATTGGTTCCTTATGCAATAAATCATCTTTAACATTTCAACGCTGTTTTTTACATCATTTGTCAAAATATTCCATTATTATGTTCACTTCAATAAAAAACGTTTCTATTATTATATTGAAATAAATAAAAACTTCGAACATTGACTCTCTCTAATATCGATATTCCTAGCATATCGATTTGTATGTAAAACTGAAAATATGAAGATTTAAAAATAACTAATGTATTCACGATCTTACGTATAACTACATCAATATCCCCTTTGATATCTGACACATTGTATAAGCATGTTTCAGTAGCAAGGTAACTACCTCATTCTTAAATTTAATTGTATTATTTATCTGTTTCAATTAGTTTAGAAGCTTATTGTGTTTTCATGTAGTAGGGGTAAAGAATAAGCAGAAGTTAATAAAATATTTTTGTTTTGTATTGTTGGTTATGGCTGTTTCTGATGAATTTATTACGACTTGATTTGGCAAATGTGACAATTTATATAATATATGAAGCAAATGGCAATATTGTCAACTCTTTAAAAGATTTGCTGCACCATGTTGGTCTGTTGATTCCTCCTGCATTTTAAAGACTATCAGGATGATGTGATATGCCAAAATGCTATTCCGCAGACAAGCTCTGTGAATGGCAATCTAAGCTACATAAATTGTAATTGTGATACTCTGGTACTCCCAATTAAGGGCATACTCAACATATATGTTTAGTAATTTATTTATTTTTTTTTTTTGTGGAGGAGGGGAAATCTTTCATAAGACGATGTGCCGGATTCCTACCGACTAAAACCCCTCCCCCTTCATCTCGCTTCTCCCACCTGAAACCGCTTTCGCATTACTTCAGTGGGGAGCCGGCCCTTAACTTCCTTTATCGGCTTTCTACTTCCTTCATCTCTATTATTGTAAGGACTGTTCCATACACTTGTCGCCATGATTCCTCGGATGCGCATAAGCTTGCCATCATGTTCATGTAGTTTGTTGGGTATAGTTCCTCCTGGTCTCTTCCCAACGAATACAAGTAAACAGGGTATGCTCTACGTCATCCACCTCGTCGCAGTAGCTGCATCTGTCTGTTTCTGCCATTCTACGATCGTAGAGGTACTTCGTAAAACACCCGTGTCCTGAGAGAGCTTGGGTTAAGTAGTAATCCACTTCTCCGTAGGGGCAATTTATCCACGTCTGAATGGGGGTCCATACGTTCCGGTTTCCCATTTTTGTTGCCATCTTGTGAGAACGTTCTCTTTTGCTACTCTGGCTTCCACTCCATTATATTTCTCTGTCCTTTCTTGTATTAGAAATTCTATAGGTGGGACTCCCACTATGACCCCCCACTGCCTCGGTTGAAATGGTGCGGTATGCACTGCCGATTCTGATTGACATCAGCCTTTGGCGTCGTGTCAGATTTGCTATTAGTTTCTTATTTCGGGTTACCGTATGCCAGACTGGTGTGGCGTACAGTATTTGAAAGTGGACCACACTTGCCATTACTCTCCTCTTCGATGCACTTGGCCCTCTTATGTTCAGCATTAGGCTTGTCAATGCTGCGACAGTTTTTTTCACTTTCTCGGTCGTTCTTTTGACGTGCTCCACGAAGGTATCAAGCCACACTCCTAGGTATTTTATTGCCTTGCTGAGCCTAATCGAAGTATCCAGAATGGTGAAATTGATCGGCGCTATTTTTCTTTTAATGGTCAGTAGGACTGTCTCCGATTTATCTGGTGCCAGCTTTAGTTTTCTTCCTTCCAACCATTCTGCAACTCGCTGGAGGGCAGTGTCTGCTTTGTTCTAAAGTATGTTCTCGGTTTCTGCAACTACTGTCATGTCTACGTCATCCGCAAAGCCGATTAATGTTACGCCCGCTGGCTGCTCCATTTTAAGAAGATCATCATATAGGACGTTCCACAGGGTTGGACCGAGTACTGGTCCCTGAGGCACGCTCCTGCTGACTTCTACGGTCTTTGTCTCGTCTTCTGCTCCCAGAATTATTTTCCTCTGAAATAGATAGGATGCTATTACCCTGACTAAGCTCTCTTCTATTCCTCTTTTTCGCAGCTCTTCCAGAATGATTTGCCTTGATGCGCTGTTGAAAGCATTTTGCACGTGTAACGTTGTAACAACACACAGTCTTCGGTGCTGATGCGCGTAAGCAGCAGCTTCTCTGGCGATTTGGGTCACGTTGTTTATAGCATCTACTATTTGTCGACATTCCATGAAGCCGTACTGTCTCTCTGCCAGTCCACCTGTGCGTACTAGTTCTTCTTTGAGCCTTATTAAGATGAGCTGTTCGTACAGTTTCATTTCTACGTCTAAGAGGCATATGGGTCTATACGATGCCGGGTGGCCTGGCGGTTTATTTCCTTTCCTAAGTAGTACAATCTTAACCTGCTTCCAGTTTTCTGGAAATACTCCTCTTCGCGCTAGTTCATTGTAGACTTAGTGCGTATTCGGGTTTACTTTGTACTACTTTCTCCAGGACTTTTACTGGGATGTAGGCTAGTCCCGGTGCTTTGTTTGGTTTTAGTTTATTGCAAGCTATATTCAATTCTTCTACCGCAAAATCTAATCTAATCTCACTATCACCGTTCTATCGCATTCAAAGTTTACGGGGTCGTGCACGGGAAAGAGGTGGTTCACCACTTCCTCCGTCATTTGCATGAACATTTGGGGTCTTGGAGGAAAGCCAAGCATTTGTTTCATCACAATCTTATAGCCATCTCCCCAGATATCAGAGTCCAGTTTGTCACGCATGCTTTTCCAGCATACTTTTTTAGAAGCCTTGATATAATTTCGCAACCTTTTCTTGCTGCTTTTGTATTCTTCTCTCAGTTGTTGGTTTACTTCCGGAAGATTCCTTCTTGCATTTCGTGTACATATCCTTTTTTTCCTCAAGCATTCCCTGCAATTTCATTTGACCACCAATAAACAGGTGACTTTCTCGTATTGTAATTTACTTGATTTAACCTGTGCTAACTGCTCTAAACAGGGCCGCGCCAAGCCTTCTGAGAGAGGTCGCGCAAATACGAACATGCGGCCTTCAGTAGCATATCTAGAATTCAGCTGAAAAGTGAGGTTGAAGAAAAAAGTATCTCAGATAAATCACGCTAAACAATCGAATATAAAAATTCAAAATTTTTCAGTTCATACCAGGCCGTAAGGATTGATGCGCCGTTAGATAAATGAAGTATTTGCGTTTTCTTATTCACAGGCGGAGTGACGGAATTGTAAAATGCGCCGCAGGGAAAATTTTCGAATTTTTCAAGGTCAAAGAGCCTCAAATTAAAAGCTAGAAATTTGACTCAAAATTATATTTTCTTCGGAAAGTAGGTTTCGTAGGCGCAAGACAGAAAAATATGAAATACCAATAAAAAAATATTTTATTATAAAAAATGCAGTATTTCCATTTTCTCCTGAACTAAAATTAAATATAAACATTAAATATAAAAATAATATGTTGAAAAACATATCCTTTTTCATGACTTCTTGCTTGCGAACTCCGCTATAATATAATCCTATAAATAAGTCTGTAAAATGTTACTACAGAACAGAGGTAGTAAATGCGACAATTCTATCAAAATAAAATAATCATATAACAAATAAATAATTTCCTTGTACATTTTATTCTCCCACAGATCAATAGTAAACGATAAACGTTGCCCGTTGGCCGTCGGGAGATAAAATTAGTTAGTTTTGAACTGCTGGAGCGGGCCCCCTAGGCAATTGCATAGTTTGTCTATTGGATAATCCGGCCCTGGTTCATGCTATATTGTTACTAAACGTTTATGTATATTTTTTAATTTTAAATTTCAAAACTCACGGCGTTACTTACGTGGCGCCGTCGTGCGCCGCACGACTTGATCTTATGGACGACGCGGCCATGGCTTTAAAGATTGATTTTTAAATACTTTTAAATAAAAGACTTTCTTCATAATTCAAACTCGTGAGGGAAATGTGAATAAAAACGGTTATATTGTAATACACTTTATCATTGTTCATTAACTTGAATATAACATTAATTCATTCTAGGCTATTGGGAAAAAATTAAAAAATTTGAGAAATTATATTTTGCAATTAATCAAAAATGCAGTCAAACATAATTACACAATATTCGTTAAAAACAGTAAACGTAACTAACTTTTACCATTTTTAACGAATGCTGTGCTTTTAACTAACGACAGTCAATGTATAAAAATTGTTGCAATAACCAAATACCGAGAGTTTTGTTGATGGATAGTTGACAAACATTGAAAGTAGAATGAGCATTAAAACATTTAATGTTATGTTAATAAGAATGAGAACTAGCTTTTTCTTAGGATGGTTCCTTAAGTAGATACCACTTTAAGATCTGTCTCATTCAAAACTAAGCGAGTGAATATTACTCAAAAGTCAAGACAAAAGTATTTTATCTACTCTTATTTGGTTATATACTAATTAGTGAACTGCTTTTGACCAATTATTAGTATCCATAAACAAACAGCGTGAGTTATAATACGTGAGTTATTATAACTCACTAGGTACAGAGCCAGTCACATTTATCTTCATGCCTAGCCTGTCCAATCGACGTAACGCGCAACACACGAAGGTGGAGCTAGGGAGGTAGTGACATATTATTTCCGTGAATATCAAAGATTTTCTGAAATGTCACAAAATGCTAGTTTTGATTCGTTCGTGCTGAGTCGAATTTTCGAATTTCGCCGTGTAATTTACGATCAGATTTATCTGGAAGACTTCCTCTTTACGTCGCGACATCGTACGGTCGTGGTGTTTTTCTAAAAATATGAACGTGTCAAGTTTTTGCAATTTTTTCGCCAGATATCTCCGAAACGGTGGGAGTTAGCTCGAAATAAAAAATGGATCAAACGAGTATTTTCTATTACGAATCTTTTGGATATCTTGGAGATAACTACTGAAATGTTGGCCATGTACGGCAAGAACTCGCAAATTTTGAGCTTCTACAGTTGGCAACTTTTTAATCTTGGCTCCTACGTCAAAAGACTACTCTAGTTAACTTAAATAAGATTAACTTTGCTAAAACTTCTTTTTTATTTTTTGAATTCCGACAAAAATGAAGGAATTAGAGGGGGCGGGATTTGGGACTTTTTTTTTTCGGTAGAATTTCTCCATTTTGTCACCGTAATTAATCGGTAATTAACTGAAATCGATCTCATATACAATGTTCACTTAATATCATGTACTACTTTGACGCTCCGTTAATCTTGGCCCTTCGAAACAAAGGTTTCTGAGAAAAATATTTTTTTTAAGGTTTACATACACTCTATAGGAAAACGTGTAATTTCTTACATTTCCTCGATTATCTAGATAATTATCGTTTTTTTCGAAAAATTTGTAGACAGCTTATATAAAGAGAATTGATTGAGCTTTTCAACGCTTTTTTAATTTTTTCTCTAACATAAAAAACAAGACCTCTGACCGAATATGCGCTCCGGGCTATTGCAGTTCACGGAGAAGTTTTGCATTTTCCGCCGCGTAATTTTAATCTACAAAGCTAATTTTTTGTCTACAAGCAGTTTATGCACTATTTCGATTAAAAATCACATTCTACCTCCGCTTAAAGGTGGCTAAAATCTTTGAAGAAAACAAATATAAAAGGATGAACAAAAATTAAATTTTACAGTTAATTTCATTAATAAACAAACTAAGTAATTTAAACAAAATTTTCTCAATTTAATATTTATTGTCATAATCGTACATAAAGTATAGTATTCAACTTGCGGTAATAGTAATAACTCACTTGATGAATTACAGCACTCGCCTACGGCTCGTGCTGTAAACTTTCATCTGCGTGAGTTATTGCCTACATTACACGTTGAATAATATACTATTATAGTATTTCTTATGAGTGCAGAAAGTCATCTAGACCTTCCAACGTAGGGCTTGATGAACATAAAAACTATGCTAGAAGGAGAGAACTCAAGAAATCTAAAATGTTTGGTTACGCGTGCGATAACAATTATATGGTCCCATGGGGTTTGACGAAGAAAAAACAATGTTAAAAAAGTGCCGATTTTGCCCCCAGATACCAACCTAAAAATCTATTAAATTTTATAGATTTTGAGCCAATGATCTCGGTTATTCTATTTAAAAATGTTAAAAACTTCGGGAACCTTATGAAATCCAAGCTTAAACTGCTAGTTTTCTGATTTAAATGACCTAAAAAACGTAATGCCACCAGATTGTTTGCATTTTTTTAATGCCTAATGGTGATTTGACAGATAGTTGACAGTTTCCAAATGTCAGGATCGTCAGTTTGACAACAGATTTTACATCAATCCACAAGATTTTTTTCCATTTTTTTTTAATATTAAATGATGATTTGACAGCCGGTTGACAGCTGCCAAGTGTCAAAATCGTCAATTTGACTTTAGATTTGATTCCAGTGATCTTAGAAACCTAAAAACAGTTTAAACTTGTATTTCATAATGTTCCCGAAGTTTTCAACATTTTTAGATAGGATAACCGAGTTCAGTTCAGTGGCACTTTTTTAACATTGCTCTTTACGGAATATGTATGAAATTATACTGTAGATATTTGTACCAGCTAATTACCCATCCTCAGAGATAAAGTAAGTAAAACTAAAATAAATATAATTTAATGTTTTGTTTTGATTTATGAATTTTATAGTAATTAGACGTATTTAAAAACCAACGTCTGTCTCATCCATTCGGAGCACAGGTTGTTTTAATTAAATGTTTAAACATGTTTGTAGAAATGGTAATATGCCAATAAAGAATAAGAAAGTAGGTAAGTATATTTTGCAAAACTGAATAAAACTTAATTTCGTTCTATTTAAAGATATTTTTTATTTTTTATTGACGGGTCAAATTAAAATAAAATTATATAATGATTGATTCTACTTAAATGAACTCACGGTATGTCTATTTGACCTTGATCCAACGATAAGGAAAAGTAATGTTCTTCGTTAAGATATAAATAGTCATGTAATGGAAGGCCGCAATATCTATCATCTAAACAACTCCACGTTCACTCTCCTCACATGTCAAATGTGTACATAATACTTTCATCGATCTTTTTCATCTAGGCGCAATGCAGTCGAATGTACACTTGTGTCAAATAAATTACAACTCTCAGACGAAAGATGAGGATCTCCAGACAAACAAATTATATTCCGTAAGCAGTCTGCAAACACGATTTCCGAATATTCCGAAATAACTTCGAGGTGGAAACACTTGTGTTAAATCAGTTAAGTAGGCGCAGGATTATGAACCACTTCCGCAGAGGAAGAAGAGAAGACATAGCAACCACATGTGCAGCGCGTTAATGCTCTCCCATCTACAGGTCGCAAGATGACATCTGGCACGCTTATAACTCTTAAAATAAAGTACCACTTGCCACTATTTAGTTTCCTACACACCCGCACATCATTTTAGGTAGCGGCGATTCTCTAGAGATTTCATTCAGTCTATATAGGTTGATCATAAGTTACTTATGGTGCGGAGATGTTTTAACGAATTTTCTCATATTAATAAAATACTAAATTTTCACTTAGAACTTGAAATTTATTCGAATTCTTTTTCCTGGGTGGCGAATATTTTTGTTGCGATAGATAGGATTTTGCAGAGTGAGAGGGAAATATGATTCAATTTATTATAAATATTTACCAAACATAGCATAATGTTTAAAACTGTTTTAGATACTTGCTATTGTTCTAAGGAATACAACTATATATATTTTTTATTGCAAATTTCTGTTGGACTTGAATGCTGTAGTTTGTAAATGAAAATAATTCCTAATTTCATTATTAGAGTATGACATTTAACTATACACAAAATTTATGACAAAAACTGTATATGGTTGTATTCCTTAGAGCAGTGGGAAGTATCTGAAACTATTTTAAAGATTTTATCATTTATGATTTTTTAAATATTTATTATAAACCGAAAATAAAGGCATATTTCCCTCTCACTCTGCAAAATCCTGTGATAATGTGATATGAATCAGATTTCGTTCATTTCTGGCAACTTAATAGTAAATGCATCAAAGAGAAGCTTCTATATTATGAAGGGGGCTTGCAATAGAAACATTGGACCTGACAGATACTCAAATTTTGAGACGAAAAATTTCTATGCAAGTTTCATATAGTAATAGTTAAATAATAGTTTTTAAGTTGTACCCACAAGAAAATTGAGATTTTAGCTTGAAAAAAGAGGTATTTTAAACATGCTAGACACAAATAAGAAGGCTACTAAATTGAGGATGAATTTAGTTTTTTCTAATTTCTCTAGAGTTAATGGTTTCAGAGATCTGGAAGTATAAATATGATGTCCAAACGTTTGTAAGGCGAAGTATTTAGTTATATATCTCTGAAACTATAATAGCACCTACGTCAAAAATGCTAACGACCAAAATGAAAGACTATTCATGATTTTTTGGCTATTTCTATAGCATACAAAACAAGGTAGTTACGACTGAAACAATGTGCATTTTCATATTTTTTTAATGAAAACGTTGCCATTCTGTTAACGTAAGTGGTCAATAATTAAAAAAATATATTCTCATATACTGTTTTTCGTTAACATATAGTATGACCTAGACGATAAAATTTTTTCGTCCGTTTAGAGCACTTGCTATAAAAAAAATATCTCAATAAATATTAGTTTTAGGGAAAAATAGCGGACATTAAATACACTGAGAATAATCTTATTTTTTTTATATTTATGTACGATTAATAATTTCGGAGATAAGTTCATAGATGGTATCCAAACGTTTATAAGATGAAGTATTTATTTAATATATGGTATATATTTAGTATATAGTTAGTATATTATCATTAAATATGACATTATTCCTAAATCTTACATATTTCTTTTTTCCTAGGTACAGTACTAATAGAATAGAATAGCCACTTATAAATCCCATCGATCATTACAATGATATAGGACAAGTCAAATAATAAAATACAAATGAAAAGTAGTTATACATTTAAACAGAAAAGCAGAAAATAAAAACGACTAAGCAATAAAGTTGAAATTTAAGTATTCATTTACGGAGCAAAACGAATGATTTATTAGAAGAGACTTTATAATTGATACAAAATTTGTTATATTATTCATGATTTTTATAGTTACATTTAATTTGTGTTGATTCCACATAGTAGGGATTCGATTTGCATAGTTCTAACCTAACCTTCTCTTTTACCATTTTTATTAATATTTCTAAATTATATAGTCATGGAAGCACAAAGATTTATAAATGTTTCTCAACAGGATACCCTGTGATTTAATCTAAATCTTTTGCAATATAAGCACATGGTTCACTAAATGAGAAATCCCCGACAAAATAACTCCATGTCAAAACGACTTTTGAAGTTTGCGAGATAAAAGTTTTTTGGTTTCCTGCTGGTTGTCTAAGATAGACTTTTAATAGTAAAACAACTAAGTACTTACTTGCACACTAGGGTGGTCCTTATTTTGCGACATTAAATTTTCGGTCTTACCCCCGAACGTGGTTAAAACTATTTAAAAAATGAACTATACAAAATTTCAACTCAATCGGATAACGCTAACCCGTACCCCAAGGCCATTAAAAGTCACTAAAATACGCAATTTTCACCTATTTTTAAAAGTATCTCGTTACCGGTTGATCACTTCGAAATTTTCTACATTTTTAATTGAATGAAAATTTCATTTTCTAAAGCTTAGTTTATTTGTATTTTTCTCGTACAATTAATACTTTTAACATTTCGCTATTGACGTCTTAGCAGATGTTTTAGATTCCATGAGTTATTCGAATTCGCTTCTCAATAATACCTTACAATCAAAATTTTGTACACTACTGGCCATATAAAATCTCTCAAATTTTCATAGTGTAATTTTGGCTTTAATCTTTATTTGCTCACTTTTTACATCGTTTCCAAACGACCTCAAACTGATTTTCTCAAATTTGTATTGCTTAAAATAAAGAAAATCTATTTTCAGTTATCTATATCAAATCCAACTCTAAAGTGACACGCACACAATAAATGCACACCGCATATAACTAGAGAAGCCCCAAATCCAAAACAAAGGCTGTTTGCAGATATACATCCAAACCCATCGGCATGTCAGTGCCGCACAACCTTTCCAAAGCTTTTCCCATCAGCTCCTTGCTGACATCAGCACAGCGTTCAGCAGATCGACCTCTTCGCTTTTTGCTATCTTGTTTTCCTGAAATATCAACTGTTTTATATTGTCCACTCTTTTGTTGATATAACCAAAAAATGAAAGTTTATCCAATTTTCCTCAAAAGTTCTCTTCTTTTTTAGCTGCACTTTCAAATGTTTTTATAGACATCTCAATCTCGAATATACGGTTCTACCTCTGGACAATGTTGTTTATTACACGTTAATATCCAGACTTTTTGCCAAAATATTAATATTTCGCAAATAATATGCACATCTCTTTTACAAATTATCATTTTAACTTCTCTCAATTGAAATAAAATTACTTAAAACTTGTCTGCTAAATGGAAATTTACTGCCGATAATTTGATTAGTAAAATCTTTAAATAGCAGCATCGTGAAGATTTTAGCAGCATTGTGAATTCAGTAATATGTGATGTGACCATAATTGCGAACAATTGAAGTCAATCGGAGGTCCGCTATATCTCTCTACTGACGAGAACTTCCCATCCTATAATGTTTTTGGCCACATCAACCGAAAAGGAAAACATAGAACGGTTAATGGTTCATTGAAAATCAGATGGCAAATGGTGAAAGAAACTTGACCGACTCAGTGGTTCAGTGCTTACGTGTTAGCATTGAGACCACGGGTTTCCTGGTTTGAGCGTTCCTGGATAGAGTATGGACGTTTAGTGCCGTTTTTAGCGAGTTAACGAAACTATAGCAATGGCCTAGACCGCGATTGAGTGAAACAACGTGGTTAGTTGCTGTTATCTCTACTGAGTTCGAGCATCAACTGCAGCAGATGGCAATATCGCAGGAAATCGTTGTTGTTAAAATACGACCAATAAAAAAGAGTTTGTTGAGGTCGTTCGCCTAGCAGACAACCGCGACAGTTACCGTGTTGCTACAAAACATCCCTTACAATAAAGGAAAGCTAATTCGATTAATTCATGGGACACAAAATGTGTATCCTGGCATTTCAACGAGACGATGAATATTCTGTTACCTGTGTATGCCAACCAAAGCTTCATTATTCTTATTCAACTATAAAATGCATGAGAAAAATGCAAAGAAATGACGTTTTACAAAAATAAATTTTCTTCCAATTATGTATTTAGGGTGGCCCATCTTTTTCGAAATCGAAATTTTATATTTCTCACCCCTGCAAATGGTTCCATTTGAAGAAAAAAACAGTCCCCTCAAAATATTATTGAGGCAAATTGAAGGCAAGCGGTGCCGCAGAATGCATTATTATGCAATAATAAAAGTAAATCGAATTATTTACATTCTTTGGTTGATGGTTTTTTTTAATCAGCAACATTTATCTTTAGAATGACTAATCAAGTCATACAAATATCAAAGACATTATCTGTTGTGACTATGACATGTGTCATACTACTGTAAATTCGTAGTCTAAGAAAACTAGACTAGAAGTTTTTGAAATAAAACTCTCGTTTTATCTTTGTGTATTTTATTATGAAACGTTTTTTTCATACATAGTACCAAATATTATCCTAAATCTAAAAGACATATAGTAATAAAAACAATATTTTTTGCACTAGGCCAAAGCATGCGACAGGGTTTCTTTTTTTACATTTGGAAACTGTGATTTATAATCATTTACAACTTGGAGTAAAAACTGTTTTTGGTCTTCATTTTTTGTTAAAATGTCATTATAGTCAGTAATAAGTTTGATTCCTCTCTCAGCGGCATCATTTACAACTTTAATTTTGTTTACAATATTGAAACATAGGGTATAACTTTCATTTTCCCTCCATGTTGTTGGATCATTTTCCAAAAATTCCATAGACAAACCTAATTTTTGAAAAAACTGTTTAGTGTTCTCGCATATGAAGTCCTGAATTTCCTTGTTTTCAACGTCAGTAACGTTGCTAATCATAAGTCGTTTAATACCCTCTTGATTTGGTGCTTTCCTATTCAAAGCTTTAACCATTTCTCTTTTAGTGGTAACTGAAATATCGTCATCAAAGAAAGATAAGCCAACATTTACTGAATTAAGGTACCACAAATGGTTCACTATTTTCCTACTTGCGGCTTGAGATATTTCTTTGTCAATATTTTGATAATTAATGAGTTCTTTACAAAAGTCTAAGTCATAAAGCGGTGCTTTACTAGCAAATGACGCTGTAAACCAGGCCTTTACATAAACCTTTACAATAAAGAGACATATATCATCAATACCTATTTTTCTTTTTTAGTTAGTTGGAACTGATTTTGGAAAAAAAATATTTTTAGACAGTAAATGGCTTTGGCCATCCAACGTGCATGATGAAATGCCCCTGGTTGATAGAATGTCGTGTGAGTGGGCTCTTCTTCAACAAAAAGTTTAGAAAGCATTAAAAATTCTTTATAATCATCACGAGGCTGTTGCAAAGTTAAAGCTGCATTTAGAAACTTTACAATTTCAGCTTTAACTGGTTGTAAAATGTGTTTAATTTTTGATACCTGAAATCCAGTTTTTAGTTTATTTTGATCTATTTTAGGCCAAAATTCCCTAAAACGTTTAAATAGTGGCACATTTGGACCAGATGAGGAAGGCATTTTTGTGTCAAACACACTTCTCAAAACCACTTCAAAAATATGATGTCTACAAGGAAAATATAGAATATTTATTTCTAATTTTTGTGGCTAATAGTGTGGCTGCCCCATTTATATAACCCATATTTGATGCTGTTGTATCACAACACAAAGCTATTACCTTTTCGTCCAAATTCCATTCACAGAGCACATCATAAACTGCTTCAGTCTGTTCTCTTCCAGTTGAATTGGGCAAAGCTGGTACTCCAAGTAGTTGTTCAATATCTCCACTAGTAACTAAGATCTCAGTGAGAGAAGGTAAAAGTTTTCCATCCCAATGGATGACTGGGGCCGGCAATTCAGAATTACCGAAGGCAGTTTTTAATATTTCAGCTCTTTCTTAGCGGATGCGTTGTCTAGAGCGCTGAAGTGTGATTCTGCTGATGGACAAAGATGTGGTGTCATGTCCTAGTGCTTCTGCTACTGCCGTCAAAATATGGACTCCATACCTGTCGCTTATTTTGCAAGCATCAAATGCAGCGGCTATTTTTGGTGTGATGATGTTACATGTTCCATACAATCTCCTCTTTTTTGGCTGTGACGGGCCAGGCTGGTCTTGTAACAACTCTTCTTGGGCTTCGATTATTTCATCTTCATTTTCGTTGGAGTCGGCTGAATTACTACTTGATGATGGACAGGTGACTGTTTCCTCTAATCTAGCTTTTTCTTGTTGACTTCGTTGCATTCGTTCGGATAATTTCTGTAATTTCTCCTCAGCTGATTTTTCTTGAGAAGCAAGTTGGTAATCAATACCATGTATAAATCCAGGACGTCCCTTTTTTCTTTGGTTAATTAAAAACTGCTTATCTTCATCTATTTTCATCAACTCCAATGCATTTGCATGAGAAATGTCAAAGAGATCGTCCATTTTTTCAACGAAATTTTTTTCTTTACTCCCGCACTGGCCCTTTTATCCGATTTATGTAAGTTCCTCCACTCTGCATAAAGTTTATCTAGTTGTTTAACACAATGAAAATCCTGACGTGTCGGAATGCGAGCTTTATCCCAAAAAACTGACAACCTCTTTTATTGTTAATTTAGCACTTTCATGTACACTTAGCTTATAAAAGAGCACTTGTAATACTTGTCTATTAGACGGCAATTTATTGCCAATGATTTGTGACGAATAGTGTCCAACTAAGTAAATGAAAGTATCCTTTCGTAAGGATCTAACATCAGCCATCGTTAAATGTTTTTTCAAAAAGGAACGTATGCTAGAACTTATAATGTCACCACTGTAAAACACAATTGCAAACTGACATAAAAACCTACCGTAGGGGCATTATATTTCCAAACTTCCAAAACAAATAATTTCTAGGAAATAATTACACCAATAAAACATTATGAGAAAAGAGGTACATATTTGTATTTTAAGTAAAATTTAAGTGTATTACCGTAATAAAATCTTATCTACAAATTTCTACCTGAATGCGGCACGGGTTACCGTTCACCGAATTATCTGAAACTTCGACATAAATTATTCCTAGTATAATAGTATATTTTCGTGGGGTGAGACTTAAAAAATACGCAAAAAAAATTCACCCCCTATAGAGATGGGCCACCCTAATTGTATGTATAACATTTCGATGTAATCAACAGTTCACAAGATACTATTGAAAATAGATTAAAATTGCATCTGATGGTGAATTATAATTGCCTTGGGCACGGGTTAGCGTTATCCGATCGAGTTAAAATTTTGTATACTTCATTTTTTAAGTAATTGGAATCGCTTTAGGTGGTGAGGCTGAGAAAATTGTAAGAAAAAAATATCGATAAAAATTGCGTCTCATGGTGAATTTTAATTGCCTTGGGGCACGGCTTAGCGTTATCCTATCGAGCTGAAATTTTGTATAGTTCATTTTTTAAATAATTGAAATTACATTAGGGGATGAGGGTGAAAAAATTGTAAGAAAAAACATCGTCAAGTATAGCTACCAACCCTATTGCACACTCATTAAAAAATGTAACTAATATGTGTTTTCCAGCGTTCTTCTTCTTTTTCTTTGCTTGCGTTTTCTTGTACTATTCACGCTCACAGAAATCTCTGTGATGTGAACAGAATATGTTTCACTCTGTATATTATTCTGTCAAATTACAAAAAGTCGCAAATATATTGTGTTTATAGTATTATTAAAACGTATATATAGTTTTTTTTCTTTAAAATTTCAGAGAAGAGGATGTTTATATAAGACTTTTTTTTGTATGACAGCTGTTGTTACATTATTAATATTCATTTCATATCTATTCTTATATAAGTCCTCCAACTATAAAGAACATGAACCGCCGTAAGCCTAATTTATTGGGTTTATCTACAAAATATTATAGATATATTATAATACTAGATTAAAATGACAAAAAATGTGTTCTTTTTGGCTCTATAAAATTCAAACAAAATACATTTTCCAGACCAAAGATGAACTGAATAACACATTATTCTAAATACCACTGTTATATCTCTGGAAACAGTATATCGATTAGTTTCGAGATAACATGCGAGAAATTATGCTCGAGACAACTTAATTTCCATGCAACAAAATGCAAAAATTACATATCTATCATATTAACCCCTCATCATTTTCTCAATATTGACTGGTTATCCGAGGTTCTCATTCCCAAGGGAAAACCAAAAAATAAGTGCTGAGAAAATGAACGCTTGCAGGCACCCTAGGGCCTTGAAATTTGAAAATAGATGAGGGCTAATCTGGAACACTAAAAAAAAAATATGAAAACTGGAAAATTTAAAATGACCGCTCAATATGGTGGCCTGAAATCTTCTTCAGAAAGTATGACGAGAATGGGGCATGAAAGAAACCTTGCCGAACAACTAGTATAAGATAAACTGCTAGAAATATTTAAAAAGATAAGTTAACTTTCTTTATAAATCCAGTATATTTTCACTGATTTATGGATATGGGATAAGCTTTCTTAGGCACAGATTTTTAGGCACTGACAGTTTACGACATTAACAGTGTGTTTTTGTCATTATTGGCATATTCCCAAACGAAAAGAGCCCTTCCGCATTTGACATGTACATGTACATGACTTGTACAAGTTTCGTTTTGTAAGGATGGTATTTATTTTGTTTGAGAACTCTTCTGGTAGAACTTATTGAGAGTATTTCTCTTAATTTCTCTCAAAACATCCTCGGGTTATCATTAATTTGCTGGTGAACTAACGCAATGTTAAAATCATTTGTTACTATTTTTGATCTTTCCAAAATTCATAAAATTTTTGTATAAATTCAAAATAGTTTTATGATATGGCATTCTTCTATCAGAATAAAGTTGTGCGTAAAAATGTTTCGCTTGCCACGCATTTTGCTTACACTCACCGTAAACCAACACCATGTCTAGCTTTTCGTGTTTCGTGTATTGAATGATTTCTTTTCAAAAAAGTGAATGAAATACTAAAAAACACTCGAAAACAAACATCAAAATCAAAACTTAATAATGTTTAAGCTTTTGTTAACTGTTCAGACAGTTAAAATTTAGGTTAACAGAATAGTTAGTCTATTAGATGAAGACAATTTATTAAATTGGCAAATTTTAATTAAAGATATTTACACTTTCAGTGTTAAATAACTCCAAAATGAACGAAAAGAAAAAAAAACAAAAAAATTATAATAACAAAAAAAACATAAAATTACATGTACTATTGGTAAGAATCTTTAGTTTTCAAATCTCTTGCCATCGAAAGTCTGTTCCGGTCGTCGTGACGTCTAAGTCGTTAGAGGCGTCGGCATCTATTATTATAAGTCGAAATATAGCACTTAACCCCACCAATAGGGCATGTGCACGTGACGTCACAACTAACCTCTAAAATATATATTTATGAGTATTTCGTAGCTGTTATTAAAATTTCAGCTTGGTTTCCATACTCTCAACTAAAATCTAATTCAGTGTAATGTTTATGAAGTTCTAAATACTGTGATGTGTTGCCACCCCTAGAATGAATTCAATTAATTCAGATGTATTTGCACCTACTCGAGAAAGAATCTACCAGAAGTTAGTTCTAAAGTGACATCTGGAATTATCTAGAGAATGGTGGCGTCATCACAGAAAAATCGAGATCTGTCATTTTTAAGTATAAAAGACCGCATTCTCGGCGGGTAGTGTATAGTTTGAATTGACATATGGACAAGTGAGGTTAAGACTCCACGGTGAAAACAAAGTGATAAACATTGTTATTTGTAGTCAGTAAAGTACATTTAAGTTAATAACAGTATTGTGAAGTATCCAGTAAGTTATTAAATAAAGTGTGTTAGTGGACAATCTCTTGTTGTAATTTTTGGAACCCACGGAATTTGCGAGGGTGGTTTCCTAGGGGTGGAAACACGTTACAATACTTTCTCCTAATAAAATAGGACTCTTTTTGTAGGTTGGAAATCTAACCTGTAATTAGCAGTCTATTTTTATTAATCAAAAATATTGAGACATCATTTGCATCAGTTTTTAAATATTTGCTTGGAGCCAGTATTCCTCCAAGCTGAAATGAGTATATAAACATTGAAAATGAGAATAAACCTGAAAAACTTGAAATTTGAGGTTATGTTAGTTATATAATTCACATGCCCTATTATCTGCTATTTACGGAAATTTAATAACTCTTTTAGTTTTCGAGTAATCGGCGTTGGGAGTTTTAAGTGGAACACCCTGTATATCATTAATAGATTAAGTATTTAACAAGTACCCTATTTATGTTCATGTTTATAATTTTTGGTATTAAGAGTTGATATTTTAAGTTTTTTCAGAATACTGATTTATTTAAATGTATTTGGCTTACATTTTTTTTTAATAAAAAACGAGTTTTTATTTGTTATTTAATTCATTTTATGTAAATAAAACCTTCTTTTTTCTTAAAAATTAAGTGCTATTTACGCCATTTCGAATATAATTCATTTTAAAAATTACCGGTAAATATGTACTATGTTATTATACTTTTCGCAAAAACGAATAGTATATTGTATTTGATCGGCACATTTCTAAAATCGTAAATATCGCTCGTAGAGAAAAACATTTCATGTCATTGTGTTAGTAAACGAATTCTGAACAACTTTCAAAATGTCCGTCTGTCCGTCCGTCCGTCCGTCCGACCGTCCGTCACGTTTCTTGTAAGCACGATAACTTAAGAAAGAAAAGTCCGATTGTATTGAAATTTAGAAAGTAAGTTAGTGTTAGCTAGAGGAAGAACCCTATTATTTTTTAAGGAAATCGATCGGTAAATAAAAAAGTTATTAATTATTTAATTTAAAAAAAATATATTCTCTTAATTTTTTTCGCTTGTACTAAAATGGAAATCTTGCGAAATATTATTTCCATAATATATTTTTTGTTTATGAATTTTACTAATATATATTTCATAGAAGTACGAGTTGAAATATGTATGATTGTCGAAAGATATAGGTATATCATAGACAATCAATTTTCGTAGCAATATGTGGTGGCGCCGCGGCTAAAGCTTTGCGTTGCCAATTCGGCTTCAGGCGGAGCAGAGCACTGTGCAGCAGGTCGTTAGGATCGTGAATGATGTTGCTGTACAATACAACCTCGGGAAAAGCACCGCTATGGTGCTCCTCGATATTGAGAAGGCCTTTGATACCATATGGATCCCGGGCCTACTTTACATACTAAACACATTCGACTACATAACATATATATAACACCTACATACATAACCAAACTTATTCACTCTTTCCTAACAGGTAGATCGCTGCAGGTCAGGGTGAATAACAAATTATCAACGCGGCGGGACATTCGCGCGGGCGTCCCTCAGGGGTCGTGCCTGTCACCAAAGCTGTACAACTTGTACGTCTCCGACTTCTCGGAGTTTCCGAATACGAAACTTGCCAAGTACGCTGAAGACACGGCCATGTACGCGCACTCACATAACGCGCAGGCAGCGAACATGCTGCTTAAAGCACACATGGTCCGTGCCACGGCGTAAGTGGAAGATTCGGATCAATGCCGAGAAGTCTGAGGTAATCCTCTTCACGCACCGACTCACTTAAAATCGGATTTACACGCCAATTTCGATCAGGGGTAGAGAAATTCCTATTAAACGGTGCGTGAAGTATCTGGAGGTTAACTTAGACAAACGACTGATGTTTGACACCCACATCAACGAGACAGTACGCAAGGTCTACTTCATGACCAGGAGTCTGTGCCCGCTCCTGGCCGGGGGTAGCGGACTTAACAGAAATAATAAAAAACTGTTGTATACTATGGTGATCAGGCCGGCAATCACATACGCAGCACCGGCATGGTGCAGCATACCGGCCACGACAATGCGCAAACTTAAAGTTCTAGAACACAAATTTATGCGCCTCATTTCAGACTCTAATCTCAGAGATCTCTATATGCACGTTGCCACGACATAACCCCACTAGCGGACTACGTCCAGGAAATCTCCCAAAAATTTTACACCACCAAACTGGGCGATAGTCCGCTAACCCGCAACATAACTCAAATCAGACAGCATAATGCAATATTTTTCAATCTGAGACAACGCCTACCATACCAGGCGTTGCCTATTTTCCGGCAACTCCTTTAGCCAAATCTTCACCTACCATAACGTTTATAAAACCTTATCCTATCATCTTTCCTAAACTGTATCTTTAATTCCCTCTTTCCTTTTCTATTTGTTCGTTTTTCTGCTTCTGTCGTTTTTCTTTTTTGTTCTTTTTGTCATTTTGTTCGTAAATTCTTTTTAGGCCGAGAAAATTCTTGAAAATTATAACATTTTAAACGATACTCTTTTGCAATATCTTCCTGGAGGCAGGGAGACCACCAGGGCGACAGTTCTCGTGCGTGTTTTTTCGTTTAGCTTGTTACCCGAGTCAACAACCCAAATTTTGTAAGTGCTTTGACAAGTGTGGTTATTTTTAATTAGTTTTAGGTCTCTGCGTAGACAGCAATTTTTAATATTATTATTAATTTTTAAGTTTGTTTATAACAAACAGGAGAGCTAGTCCCCCGTTAACCGTTAAGCCGAACCGGATCTGCCTCGTCCCACCTTATATTCACCACGGCACCACGTGCCGTGGTTGTTTGGTTGGCTCCGGGCCAGAATCCGGCAAGGCACATAGTTGTACTAAACTTAAGAATAAAATCTGTTTGGTTTTGTTGTTGTTGTTGCGTTGCAATCCAAAGGTCCCGTGTTCGAATTCCACACAGGTTAGATATTTTTTTCAGTTTTTTTTTTAATATAATTTTTTTCACAACAAAGATGGTATTACAAAATTTAGGATGTCCAAAAACTAACATTACTTACAAGAAAACTGCGAAGAGTATCCTATAGAATGTGTAACAATTATATATAAAAAGCTGAGTAAACTGGCGAAGAGTACGTTTTTAGATTGTTTATTGTTCTATTTACCGAGTTACCGGTTAAAAAAAATCCTGGTAAATTATAAACCCCAGTGTTTGAATTAAATAAATATATTACGAAAATATCAGCGCCAACGAAGTTTTACAAACACTGTAGAGCACCTGAAAAGAATTTCAAATCGTTTTGGAGAAAATATATCATAACTCAATTCAAAATAATATTTGGATGCTTATTCAGCGAGGTGTAAAAAATTACATTCACCTTTTACTGCCATTTGAATACAACAAAGTGAGATTTTTAAAAACGGATTTAACTATTGTTAGTATGTATTTTCAACATGAATGGCATGGCATGATTTCTATGGAAAAAGCGAGAGTAGTTCCCTAAAAATATGTCTTTTTTATATTTAAATATAGATGTCACTTGTGCTCATGTAGGCAGCAATAAATATAACATTTATCAAGATATTAAAGTCACCAAAGTAATTGTTGAATTGTACATTGAAGAGGCTTATGTATGTCAAAACATTTTGACTCATACATCAGACTTAAAATGGCTGTATTAACGTCCGAGAGAGTTAACAACTTTGATAACTCAATTTCGTGTGACGGGATTACAAAATTTTTTCTTTCGGTGCCTTTCATATACGATAAAATATGGCATAGTAGGTGGACATAATATGAATATATAAAAAGTAAATTTGATACTTAAGTCTTTTCACAAGTTTGGAAGAGGCATGGCTAGCGAGAATGATCAAGTTTCTTGAGCATATCTTTATTTAAAAAGGGATTATAAACGGTCGCTTGCTTCTATTCATTTTAGGAATTTATGTGCTGACATGTCACCTTTTTTGGTATTCAAATGAAGTAATCAATGAACAAAATTAGAATATGAAAACTTCTAAGTGAATACTCTATTACAACATGTGCGTACGTCTTTTAACATTTATATAATTAACTTGTTCTTAAGATTGCACTCGTTCGCTACCGATTGCCAATACTTATGTAAACTAGTACAAAATGTTCTTAATATTTGTGAAGAATGTCAAATGCTAATTTAGTTGGTTCAAACTATTTTCTTAATATTGCTGTGGAATATGTAGGTTTGTACTTTAAAGATTTTTTTTTTTATTTAAATATTTGTTTATGCATTCCAGGCGCGGATTTATGGGGGGGGGGGGGGGGGGGTTAACGGGGTAATTACCCCCCCAAGATTCTGTAAATCATCAACTTTTGGTTTAAAATGTTATACCCCCCCAAGACATTTTTATTGTAATTTTTTTTAGGATGAAAAAATATTGTCGGATTTTTGTATTCCGCCTTTCAAAAAATTTTTTCCGGATTTCTCCCCCCCCGCTCATCAAAAAATTTTGGGTTCAGTGTTACCCCCCCCCCCCCAAGCTCAAGGTCCAGATCCGCCCTTGATGCATTCGTTTATTTTTCGTAATGAAAGTACGCAAATAGTAAGAATTTATACAGGGTTACTGGTAACTCGACGTATTCCTGTCAAGGAGAACCTAATTTGCAATCATTTCAACTCACATGTTATATGCAAAGTTTTTAGTTCTCGAGATATTTTGCCTGCAGTAGTTCTGTTTTTAGTAATGTGAATGAATGACATGATATTTTTACAATTAATTAATTTTATTTATTTGCTTTTATCATGATTAGAAAATATTATTTAGGTATTAAGCAAATCACAACTTACACACTTGTACTTCCACATCCAGTGGAAGTATAGTAACGACAAAAAAATTTAAAAAAACTGTTGTTGTTCACATAGGCTTAGAATGTCATGAAACGTCGAGATTTTAAGTTTGAGCGAAAAAAAAAAATTTCTGTCTGTCGGTCGGTCTGTCTGTAACTTTGTGCGCACGTTTACTCTGGAACCGTTTAAGATATTGACTTGAAATTTAGTACACATATGTACTTTGACGAAATCTGGAACTAGATTATATTTTCATCTTGTTCCGTCGAAGGGCGATAAACTGGGGTAAATTTGGTGTAAATAGGTAAATCAAGCAGGTAAGAGTCCATAAAATTGGTATTTAGTATACACAAGAGAAGCTAAGATCTCAAAAAAATTTTTGGCATTGGCCACCCCCATTACCATCCCCATTATTAAAGAGGATGCAAAAAAATTGTGTTTTAGTGTGTGTACAAGAACCAGAAACCTCAAAATATTTTTTACTGCATCCATCACCACCCCCACCCCATTACCGATGTGGGGTATCGTTTAATATTATATTATTAAAGTTCCATAAACAGTTATTTCCACATACAATTTTTTTTCGTTGTGAGTGACTTTGATAGAAAATCTGGATGTGGAAGTAGTGATTCCTTGGGCAGCGGTTTTTTTTATTTATTACGAAATTACCTACTTTCTGTATATTGTTGCCCTAATCTGGCACGCTAATATACTAGTTAGGTGAAGATGGTGGATGAAAACAATTCATCGAAATAGAACAATTGAAAATTTAAATGTGATTTTAATAATTATTATTTACCTCACTGTATAACAATGAAACATGCCTGAATTAATAAAGGGTGTAGCCTGTTAAGCATATGAAAAATGCCCATAAAGGAAATTACATGAAATGGGCATCAAAATATTCCCTTGACTGTAAAAAAATATTTGTTACAATATTATTTCAGAAATCCAAGGGGTAGCTGAATTTTTGCAAAAAGGGCAGTTGTTAATTAAAAATTTGTTGCGACTTACCTAATGGACCAAAAATTTGAAAAAATTATCGTCCATAAAGATCTTAGACGTTGTGAATAATAAGAGGAAGAAGATATCTATCATGAATTTATTAATCCAGCTGAAGTTCTGGCACCTATTTATGATATCGCAAACATGCAGCTGGTGATAGATGTGGAAAGTAACGAGGATTAATTATCTTTTTGATGTTTAGTTAAAAATTATGTTATTAAGAAATGTAATAAATATTTGTTTTGAAGTTTTTATTTTTTTTTTTCAACGTGCCACCAAATAAAAAAATCTGAAAAAAATTGAGGGTATTAATAACACTTTTGGGCACTTTGGATTTTTCTCTATTTTTTTAAAGTTTCATACGACGTAATATTTTTTTTTGAATTCATCTGGAAGATCTTTGTGGTCGATAATTTTCAAATTTTTTCGTCCATTATGTAGGTTGCAACAAATTTTTAATTAACAATTGCCCTTTTTGCAAAAATTCAGCTCCCCAAATGAGAGCAAGCAAGAATATACTCGGCCTCGTGGCTTGTGTTCCCTTTGACTCGTGATAAAAAAACCGACACAAATCGGAGCGTTAACGAGGCGAGACGAAGCGAAGCGAGGGCGCACAGGGCGATGCGAGCGCAGCAAGTACACTCTCGCCGAGGCGTTGCGAGGCGTTGCGAGGGCAGGCGAGCGCATTAACGAGACGAGGCGAGGGCGCACAGGGCGATGCGAGCGCAGCAAGTACACTCTCGCCGAGGCGTTGCGAGGGCAGGCGAGCGCATTAACGAGACGAGGCGAGGGCGCACGGGGCGATGGAGCGCAGCAAATACACTCTCGCGCTCGCCTGCCCCCGCAACGCCTCGGCGAGAGTGTACTGCAGGCATTTCAGTTTTTCACTTTTTATTGGAAAACTCCAGATTTGCATATTCAAAATTAAATTTAAAATATACTGCTAATTCAATGGCACTGATTTCCATTTTCGTGCTTAGATAACTCTTCAAGAATGCATTACTTAGAGTGAAATGTCAATGGCCCAAAGTTGCAACAAAAAATAAAAATGATTTTTTTTTCGATTTTTAATTCCTGTTACAATGACGGCGATTTATTACAAGAATTCATTAATAGAATAATAGTACAAATCATTTAAATAACATTTCTTTTTTATTAGCTTTCCAACTAGGTAAAATGTTTTGAAAAAAATACTAGAAAATGTTGAATAACTGGTAAGCAGGTAGAGCGCATTTATTGTTTCAAAGGAGCTTAATATTGACAATTAGATGAAACAATAGTGTTAAGTTGATAACTTATTTATTTATTATTACAAATTTAGTTCAAAATGAGAACATCTGTTCCGTATACAGACACGAAGTCCCTTCCTCACTTCTGTTTTGGTCACTCTTGAACTGAAATTGTTTTTAATTTGCCTCTGTATGAATGAAGCGCCACTATAAAAGAAATAAAATATCGAAAAAATTTTTGTTTATTTTTTGTTGCGCCTTTGGACCATTGAGTATTTTTTGACATTTTACTGTTAATAATGCATTGTTGGAAAGTTATCTAAGTACGAAAATTAAAATCAGTGCCAATAAATTAGTGGTAATTTTTAAATTTAATTTTGAATATGCAAATCTGGCGTTTTCAATAAAAAGTGAAAAACTGATATATTTCGAAAACTAAAAACTTTTGCATATAACCCAAGGCTCTGTAATTTTATCTCGGCGCCACAGACGGCTCTCATATAGACATAATATTATATTGCAAACACCTACTGAAACCTTCAGAAAAATGACGAAATAAATATTTATCATTGCCAGCTACAGTGTATTCTTGGTAATAAATTTAACCTAAAAGGGCAATGGTTCTTACAAAAACATGTAATACATAATATTATTTAGTAAATAAAAAAATAGTTTCGAATCAAACACATACTTTCCTGTTCTGTTTAATATGTGTGGCGTGTTTATATGTTTATTTTCATGATAATTAAATATAAAAGCCTAATAAGCTGCTAGCAACAGAAAACATAGGTTTATAGTTATTATTATTGATATTACTTGCCGGCCTTATGGACTTCCTGTTCTGATACATTGGTGTTGTGCGAATGGCTTTGCAGCCACAGCCATATATTGCGAGTATATATAGAATAAACAAAGTCGGGGATTAATAGCATAAAACTGTAATGTATCGTGTGCATCACAAATGTACACAACGTGATGAAGTGAAGGTTATTTCATTTTAAAATGTTAATACGTAACGTACTCTTATCGGAAATCTACTACATTTGTGAAACGTACTGACAATTACCTAAAGACGTAGTTGATTCTTTTACAATTGAAGTGTTGAAGGCACTCGATCCTGACCGAGTGTCATCATTAGATTTCAGTGTACGGAGGTGCATAATTTCATGTTTTTTACTATTGCGGTTTTATTATCTCCTTTAATTAGGCGACGAGATGCACAAAACATTACTTTGTCAAAATCTCTTTTACTATACCTACACTGTGGCAATTCTGAGCATTTACGTCAACATTTGATATCGCAGTTTCGCAATCAGTAATACAAATCTAGCGATATGTATGTATGTGTCTGCAAACCTAGCGAGAAAATAATTAGGGTCGACAGTATATAAGAATGTCTCGTCCTTCTCAGGCTGCAGTATACTTGTGGCTTCCGCGATTTTCCAGAATTATAATTTGATGGAACAGATCTTTATTGTAGTAGTTGCAACAAAATAATTTCTTGGACATCTAAAACAAACTTTAACGGACGTACTTCCTCACAAAAGCATATGAGTGCTAGTGGCTTTAATAATAGTAACAGTGAGTTTTTATAATAAACTGACCATATTAACTTTGGATATTGCAGAATTCCCTAAAAAAGTACAAGGTAAGATATATTGCATCATACTTGCATAAAATATTTCCGCGTTGACCTAGAGCCAACCCTGATTTTGACGTCACAGAGATAAAATTCCCTCTGCATATAACACATGTGAGAGAATACGTCGAGTTACCAGTAACCCTATATACAGGCTGAATCACAACAAGAGGGACATAGTGTAGATAGAATTCATGTCAGTAAATTAGAAATGGCAATTAAAAAAAAATCTTGATCTTTTTTATTGGTAAAGTATACAGGGTGACTTTTGAGTTCTGCCCAAAACGACTTGTCTTCTTCTTATTCAAAACACCTTGTCATATGCTTTGTGATCCTTGTATTATTTTTGTTGGCCTCCGCTTGCTATATAACACGTCTGACAGCTTCATGTCATTTGTCGCGGCTGTCTGTTAGGAGCACGGCTTTATTTAAGCTCTCTACCAGCAGCTTTTTGCTGACATCAGCCCAATGTTTTGACCGCTTCACCTCCTAACGAGTGGCTTTACCTGAACTGTCAGTCCTTCTATATTGTCCTCTCTTCTAGTGATGTGACTAAAAAATAAGGGGATTCGGCAGAAAACCTCTTATGGGCATATCTTTTAAACTACTTGCTAGAATCAGGTCGTATTTCTGGTGTGTAGTAGAGAACTAATTGTCAATTTAAATTTATGACACAGGCACTAAAAAAAGTGGTCTGTTTCTGGAATTCCATTGGGTAACTCCTATATATTTCGATTTGTGTTGAATATGAATCAGGTGTTCGTTTAGATTAATCACCCACCATTTTTTATGAAGTTTATTATTAAATTTATCCCCATGGAAGTCACGGTATGACATTTTGATATATTTAAAGTTAATCAGATTTATACTATAAATTAGTTTTTGCGAGATTGTAAATCTTTATCAGAGTTAGTAAATGCAAACAATTTAAAATCATCAGCATACTGTTACTAATAGCACAGTAGTGCCACAAGGCAGTGTGCTTGGGCCCCTTCCGTTTATCATTTATCTAAATGACTTATACAATGTATGCCCAAATAACAACAACTTCAGACTCGTGAATTACACCGATGACACCAATATCCTCATTAGAGGTAAGAATATCTCTGACATAGAACAGTTTGCTGGGGATATTTGGCAAAATTTGAGAGATTGGTTTTGTATCAATCAACTGATACTCAACGAATCCAAATCCAACGGTATGTTTTATAGACCTGACAAATCGAATTTGAACTTTCCTTCCGATTTATTACTAGAGCACTTACAAATACCTCAAAGATAGTGTAAAACTCTTTAAAATAACTTTGGATTCGAACTTAAAGTGGAACAACCACATAAAAAATTTAAGTCAATAGCTCAATTCCGTTTGCTATGTTTTAAGAGTACTTTCAAGGTCTTTTGATACATCAGTGCTTAAAACCATATATTATTTAAACTTTTTAACTTCCTGCAGGGGAATTTTCAAAAGTAACAATTTACTAACTGTACCGAGTTTATTTATTTATGAATGTATTTTATATGTAAAAAAACACAATAACCAGTTTCAAGAGCACGAACAACATCACCCCCTATAATACCAGCTGCAAAGGCGACTATGCATTACCCATTCATAGTTTAACATTTCTTGAAAATTGTCCGCGTTATCAGTGTCTGAAATTTTATAATGCGCTTCCCCTACACATTAAAGAGTGTAAAAATTTTAAAAAATATAAAAATCATACATTAGATTATATATGTAATCTTTAACTGCACAATCTACAGGATTTTCTGTAAGTAAATTATTGATGTTTAGTTTTAAACATTTTAATTAATTATCGTAATGTCCAATTTTTACAATTTTTATATTTTTATGTATAGGAAGAAAGGATACAAAATCTAAACTAATATGATAATTTTTGCATTAGATACCCATGATCGTGCCTGATAAGTGGTTTTGGCAAGTCTGTGTAAATTATATCTACTTGACCACCACAATCCAGTATATTCGCGATAAAATGGGTAACACTTACTAAATTATTTGTGGTAGATCTATCTATCCATTTATAAACTCATTTTGACAATTAGGAAATTTAAAATTTGACATGAAAAGTGATTTATCGTATGAGACTATTTCAAAGAGTTTACCAAAATTACACAAAATAACTATTGCTTCGTAGTTTTCAATAAAAGTTTTATCACCGTTTTTTTGGAAATAGAGCCAATTCTTTATTAAATATTTGGGGAAATGTAGTGTTTCGAACGGGTGAATTAAAAATAATGGAAAGTGGTAAGGCAAATATACAGGCACAGTCTCTTAATAAGAAAGCTGGTATACCACCAGGTTCTGTTACAAGTTCATTACTTCCTCATCCAGAGAAAGTATAGTAACGACAAAAAAAATAATTTTTATTGTTCGAATAGGCCACGAATGTTATGAAATGTAGAGATTTTAAGTTTGAGCAAAAAAAAATTCTGTTTCTTTGTCGGTCTGTTTGTCTGTAACTTTTTTTGTGGGCACGATTTTGGTACACGTGTGTATTTTAACGAGATATGGAACTAGATTATATTTTCATCTTATTCCGTTGAAGGGTTGGGGACAAATTGGGGTAAATGTGGGTAAATGGGTAAATCAAGCAGGTAAGAGTTCATAAAATAGGCTTATTTAGTATATACAAGAGAAGCTAAAGCAATAGCCATTCCCATTACTACCTCCATCCCATTATAAAAGTGGGTGAAGAAAAAATGTGTCACCTTCATCCATCCCCACTACCACCCTCCTGTCACTACTCCCACCCCACTACCGATGTGGGATATTGTTATATGGGTTTTTGGGGTAGACGATTACAAATATTGTATTATTAAAGTTCCATAAACAATTATTTTCACATACAAAATTTTTTCGTTGTGAGAGACTTCGGTAGAAAATCTGAATGTGGAAGCGTTTTTTTTGTTTTTTTTTTAACTGTTTTTTATACAGTAATGGTTGGAAACTTGAGAAACATTACAGGTGGGAGTAAAGGACGATTGGAAGTACTGAGCAAATACATTGACGAGACTTTGAGAATCTTTGAAGGAAGGACAATCGTAACTCATTAAATTCGATATACTGGTTTATTTACCATATTAAAAAGAAGAGATTAAAAACGTCTAAGATTAATTTTAATATGAATTTCTGTATTTTCAGTGTACATTTTGTGTGAAGTTTCAGCATTTTTTTAGATTTAAGTTGATTAAGGTAGATTACTTATTCCAGATATGACTAATGAATATAAGGTACATTTGGGATAATAACTAGATGACAACACTCAATTAGATTTTACCGTGCATTTTATATGGAAATTATTTTGGTTAGGTTCTAGTGATAGATTGCTAATCGGTCGATGTCATCGTTTCACTAACTATATTTCAATAGAAATAAATTTTACCTACGCTACATATCTAACAATTATAAATATTTAAAAAAAGAAACATAGTATAATCTTTAAAACTATTGTTCGAACGAATACAACTATATATTGTAACGTGTTTCCACCCTTAGGAAACTACCTCTGGCAAATTCCGTGGGTTCCAAAAATTATAACAAGAGATGTTCACTAACACACTTTATTAAATATTTACTGAATACTTCACAATACTAATATTAATTTAAATACACTTTACTGACTAAAAATCACAATGTTTATCACTTTGTTTATCTTTGAAGTCTTAACCTCACTTTCTATACTTTCTGAACTTTCTGAACTACTCGCCGAGAATGCGGTCGGTCTTTTATACCCAAAAATGACAGATCTCGATTGTTCTGTGATGACGCCACCATTCTCTAGATAATTCCAGATGTCACCAGAACTAACTTCTGGTAGGTTTCTCGAGTAGGTGCAAATACACTACATTCAGACATTCGATCTGTTGAAGTCTGCCTACTTTTTAGTAACCAACATAACCTTAAATTTTAAGGGATTGCAACATATTACACTGCCCCCTCCTTAAGCCTGAACGTCCCGGTCAGGCAATTCAGCCTCTTTCACATACTTCGCCAGTCTATCCAAGTATACGATCTTCATCTTGGACTTTTTGTTTCGTTGAATTCGATAGACGACATCATTAATTCGGGTAATAACAGTATACGGTCCATCCCAAGGAGGTTGAAGTTTCGGGGATCTCCATTCCTTCCGCTGTGGGTTGTACAGCCAAACCAGATCCCCCACCTTGAATCCCCCTGTACTGGCATTCTGATCATAACGAGCCTTCAAGCGGTTACTAGTTCTGTTCATCTGCTCTCGATCATTCTTTGGCTGTTCTCGACTTCCATTTCTGTAGTTGCTCATCGAAAATGGTTCTCCACGGGCAGCACAATTTTTACACTTGTGACACCAGGCCTCCACATCCTGGCGACTATTAACCCAATAGAACTGTTCCCGTGCTCTACTCAATGTCTTGTTTATGCCGAAGTGTCTGCTGGACGTTTCATTATGCGCTTCCTGGAGTACTTCTGGTACACGACACCTGGGAATCACTAGACGCATGGCAACCTGCTTCCCATCTGGGCTTTCCCATGCTCTCCTCAAAAGCCCATCTACGACCGTAAGTGAATCCCATTGTGACCATAAAGTCTTCAGCCCCACTTCTTTGTTGGAAACATCCTTCCATGCTGGACGCGTTCCCTCTTCTTTTGCTCTCACCATGGGTCCGATTTCTACATCGCGCAATTGCTCTTGCCTCAGAGTTTTCTTTGACCAACTCTCTGGAAGATCGACCTTGACAGTGTTGACTTCAACCATGTTCGACAATCTTTCCACCTGAGGGTAGCGCTTGCAATCTTCTTTATCTGGTTTTCTGGATAATGCAGGAGTCTTGACTGCCTGCGTTGTCAACAGCCTGATTTTCTCGCATTGGTCGTTCACTTTTGATAGAATAAATTGTTCGTTCTCAATTCTTAAGACTCGCTTTCCTACGTCAACAATAAACCCATACTGTTCCATGTCCAGTCCCAGAATGAAGTCATCCGTGATGTCAGCCACGATGACCCTGTGGTCGAACCTTAATTGTCCAATCTGCAAACCCAGGTCTACTTCTCCATGAACCGTAGCCTTGTCCCCCGTAGCTGTCCGGACAACCACTTCATTTTGCCTCTTGGTAATCTTTATACCCGATATAAATCCTGGCCATACTATTGATGACGTAGTACCTGTGTCAATGGTAAACAAACATTTTCTTCCATTCACATAGCCTTGTAACAGCAGACTATTCGAAATTTCTCGAAGCTGGGAAATCTTTATTTCTCTGGGGTCACTGCATTCCCTAGCCAGCACAACCCCCCTGGTATAGTTTTCCTGCTTCTCTTCAACATTCACAGCATTTACTCGACTCTCCGAATTCTGCTGTCGACAGTCTCGCTTCATGTGCCCTACCTTGCCGCAGTTGTAACATTTAATACCTCCGCTCGGCTTTCCTCTATTTTGTTGTTTTTCTTGCTTTCCGAGGCCATCCAATTTATCACATAATTTGGTGAACATTTTCTGTATCTCAGTCAGCAAGGGGTTCTGGTTCATTTCTGGTTGCGATTCTTCGAGAGTCACAACTCGCACTCTCGACCTTGTAGAATACCTATATGCGGCTTCTACTTCCAGTGCACGCACCAAAGCTTCGCTACTACTTTGGTGTCTCGTCAGCCTCAGAACTCGCCTGACCTCTTCGTCCCTTATGCCATCTAAAAAGGCCCCCACGGCTAATTGCTCCTGAAATTCTCTAGGTGCACTCGGATACGCCAGGTGTGCCAGTCTCTCTATGGCAGCCTCGAATTCTTGTAAACTTTCTCCAGCCTTTTGTGTCCGTGATTTTAGCTGGGCCTGGTATACTTGGGCGAGATGTTGGTCGCCATATCTTAAGTCCAATGCAGCTTCCAAGACTTTGAAGTCCCTTTGTTTGTCCACTGGGATAGTCTGAAGCAACTCTGAGGCCTGGCCCCTTAATGCCAGAACTAATGCCATGGCCTTTTCCTCATTATCCCAGTTATTCGCCGATGCTGCTGCCTCGAATTGTCTCTTGTACGTCGTCCAGGAACTTTGGCCGTCAAAAGAAGGAGGTTTTAGTTGCTGACATGATGATACCACCTGCTGGCTTCCTCTATCTCTCAACTGTCGTTTAAGCCGGTCTATTTCTCCTTTGACTTCTTCTTCGAACTTGTTTACTTTCTCTTTAACTTCAGTTACTTCTCCTTTTACTTGACTGACTTCTTTCTCGACTACTCCTACTTTTCCTTCGACCTTGTTTATCTCTTCTTTGACTTCACATTTTAGTACTTCATTGGCAGAAATTATTGCGTCCTGTTGTATTTTTATTTGATCGCTCAGGATTTTCCTTAATTCCTCCTGGCGTCTTTCTTCCAAGTCTTCCATTATTTTTCTGAGTTCGTCTTTTTCCTCTTGACGTTGTCTTTCTTGTTCTTGACGTCTTCTTTCTTCATCCTCTTTTTCTTTCTGACGTCTTGTTTCTTCATCCTCTTTTTCTTTCTGACGTCTTGTTTCTTCATCCTCTTTTTCTTTCTGACGTCTTATTTCTTCATCCTCTTTTTCTTTCTGTCGTCTTATTTCCTGATCTTCCATAATTTTCTTTAATTCGTCCCTTTCTTCTTTGTCTTCCTGCCGTTGCTGCGCCATCATTTTTTGGAATTGTTCGAATAAGTCCTGTATTTGTTTATCAGATGCCATACTTCTAATTTTTATAGGCATAAGATTATGTTAAAATAAATTTAACTGCCACGTCAATATCGGTAATGGAACTTTCCAGAAAAATCTCGAAACAGCACGAAAAAGTCTTATCCAGAGTCTTGTCACTATCCAGTTCAGTGAATTTAATAATCTCCACTAATGTCCAAATAGAAAAGTTCTAGTAATTTTCGCGCACTAACACAAATGAGTCTTTTCAGTGTCTCTATCACTACTCAGTTTAAAGGATTTAATTATTACACTAATGTCCTAATTAAAATGTTCTACAATGTCTCAAAAATGCACTTAACACTATTTTCCTGTTCGAAAATAACCCTCGAACAATGTCCAGTAAATTAGTCCTGTGTTAGCACTAACTCTCGAGAATACTTCTCGAACACTCCAATACAAGTTCAGAGCTCCTCTTGTCATAAAATTCCGCTTTCTGACACCAATTTGTAACGTGTTTCCACCCTTAGGAAACTACCCCTGGCAAATTCCGTGGGTTCCAAAAATTATAACAAGAGATGTCCACTAACACACTTTATTAAATATTTACTGAATACTTCACAACACTAATATTAATTTAAATACACTTTACTGACTAAAAATCACAATGTTTATCACTTTGTTTATCTTTGAAGTCTTAACCTCACTTTCTATACTTTCTGAACTTTCTGAACTACTCGCCGAGAATGCGGTCGGTCTTTTATACCCAAAAATGACAGATCTCGATTGTTCTGTGATGACGCCACCATTCTCTAGATAATTCCAGATGTCACCAGAACTAACTTCTGGTAGGTTTCTCGAGTAGGTGCAAATACACTACATTCAGACATTCGATCTGTTGAAGTTTGCCTACTTTTTAGTAACCAACATAACCTACCTTAAATTTTAAGGGGTTGCAACATATTACAATATTTTTTTTATTGTAAATTACTGTTCTACTTGAGTATTGTAGTTTATCGATGAAAATAGTTCCTAATTTCATTATTTAAGCATCGTATTTAAGTATATACAAAAATGATAAAAACTGTATATGGTTGTATTCCTTAAGCAGTGGAAAGTACCTGAAGCTATTTTAAAGATTATACCGTTTATGACTTTTAAAATATTTATAAAAAACCGAAAATAAACGCACATTTCCCTCTCATTCTGCAAAATCCTATCCTTAAGTATATTATATTCTGTTATATATTTTTTTCGGCTCGTAATATAGGTATTCTCTGCCCTCTTATATATATTTATTTGACGTTGACAAATAATGGTAATAAGAGTTACTCAAAATCTGCTGTGTCACTAACAATGAGAGAAGATTTCTTAGTTTCAAATTAGTCTCATTAAATTCAATGGACACTAAGTGTTCCTTAATGATAATGAGGGTCCTCGAGCTATTATTTTCTCGAAATTATTACTGTAATGAATCTAGAACTGCTATATTTGGTGTACCAATTTTAAGCTAATGAACAATTATACTATTCTTGTAATAAGTATTTTCACAAAAAAATGTGGTAACCAATTATAGAATATCGCGATATTACTTTTTATATTTATATTAGTAATTTTGATTAGCATAATTTTGCAGAGAATAACTACCAAAAGCGAGCAATTTCCAATATTTTATTGTCTTACTAAAAAAGTTTTATATTTCACCTATAATAGCGTTTGTATTTTCGCTGATTGAGAAACAAAATTTGAGACACAAAATAATACGCGATTGTATATTCATAGAAAAGAAATAAAATCTTTACTTTTCTAAAAGAAATAAAACCTTTTCTATGGACAGGGAAAACATAGAACTTATAATCTATTTATTGTATTTCATTCGATGGCAACATATATTTATAGGTCAATATGTGCAGAAGTTGAACGTCAATATAAATTAAAAAACCAGAAAATTTCTTATCAGTATAGAAGTTTCGCTTGAGTAATGCCTAAATAATGTATATACACATACCAACGTAAAAAAAACAAGTGATATCTCCTAAAAAAACATTAAGAATACTAAATTTGGCTTTTGAAAGAAAGGCTAATCATAGAACAAATCATCATGATATCAATAAGTCAAGCTTAGTAGACAGAATCGCACAAACATCTAATTGTACTTTATAAGTTGACATACCACTGATGAGCTTCAATGCCATCAATATCCCGATTTTACGGTTAAAATTTTCTAAAATCATCGCCCTCGAGAGCAGCCGGATGGACGGGCGGTAATAAATATTTTAATTTCAGAAATCTACATAGTCTGAATTCTCTGATTCATACTGCGAAAATATAATATAATGTTATAATACAAAATGTAATAATTTCAATGATTTGTTCAAGTAAACCACATAATATAGTGTGTACTTATAGAGCTCAGTTTATATTCACACAAATGCTCAAATGGACATGTTTGTTGCTAAAACAGGGGACACTGAACCTTAAAAGACTTCGTGCGGTTCGAAAACAAACGAAACATTAAACAGCCACACAGCCACACAAAAAAAAAACTTCTGTTCAGCGGACCAAATTATATGGATTTGGTGTATTTTTCGAAGCTGAATCCGAATCCGTAGTCCAAAAAAGCCAGTTTCGTTTTTTAATCAAAAACATCCCTTAAAATGGTGTAAAATCACAGAAATAATGTAATGGCACTTAATGAAGTGTGAAAAATGGTAGATGTTTTGTAGTCGAGAGTAAAGAATATAAATTCGAGCCGTAGTAAGTTATTTCTATACATTAAACTGAAATCCGCCCATATGGGGGGTGAAAACTACCGCTAAAACTCAAAAGATGCAGGTGAGTGTGAATAACATGTACAAAGGCCAAATTCTTGTATCTCTTAGTGCAAAATATTTTACTCTGGTGCGACAACCAGCCATTACTCTCAAAGGGTAAAGACTCAACCCTATGGAGAGTTAAAACTACCCCTTGTAGGTTACAAGACGTGAGAATAAATTGAGGCTTTTGTAGTTTTAGGCAGGGTGAACAAATATGGAGTGAATTCGTTCCAATCACCGACACATGACTACACATGCTCAAATGATGCCTATAGAGCACCTATAATATGCATCATTGAAATTCGGAAAGGATCAAATACTTGTAGTTCATCGTGCCAAATATACAAATCTGATACGACAACCACCCAATCTAAATAAGGTTGAAAATTATCCCTATGGGGGGGGGGGGGGTAAAAACTACCCCCAGAGACGAATGGGAACAAAAATTCTAGCATTTGTAGTTTTAGGCAGGGTAGAAAGTATGGAGTAAATTCATACATTAAGCATTAACCAGTTGTGATTTATTTATTATACCATACCTGTTTATTCGACTGTTTATCTTAACATTTTTTTAAAATAAAATGGATGCTTACATTAAAAATTTTCAGCTAGAAAGCGTAAAAACTAATATTGTTGATAATTTAACACATTGTTCAAATTTAATTGAAAGTGATAATGTCTACAATTATAAAATATTTCATCTTAATATAAGAAGTATAAACAAAAATAGTGACGAATTAAATATTTTAATTAATAACTTAAATTTCAAATTTCATTTCATAGTATTATCTGAAACATGGCAAATTCAAGATACATCCCTTTTTCATATTCAGGGGTACAGTCTTATATATAATTATGGCGATATCAATCAAAATGACGGTCTAGTAGTGTATATTAAAAGTGGCATAAACTTCACTCATGATTTAATTCATCTAGGTAATGTAAAAGCCTTACAAATTTCTACGAAACTAAATAACAAAACTTTTCTATTAACTTCTGTCTACAGACCCCCATCCACTTGTAGCAAATTATACAATGAAAATTTATCTCTGTATTTAAAAAGTCTACAAAATAACGTTGACTTTCATGTAATCGTAGGTGATATAAATATAAATATTTTGGGAAATGATGAATTAGTTAATGACTATTTAAATATACTGGGTGAGGAAGGATTCATATCACTCATAAACGGTCCTACTAGAATTCAAGGCAACACTCAAAGCTGTATAGATCATTTATTCTTAAAAACCAAATCATATACTAATAGTAACCCCAAAATCATACCAATAATAGTAGAAACTCACATAACTGATCATTATTCTACAATTGCTCAAATTGTTATACCTGAAAAAAAAGATAAATATTCAAAAAGAGAATTATAGATCATACATAAACAAAGAAAAGTTATTTAAAATATTAAAAGAGGAAAAATGGACTAAAGTATACTCATCAAATGACTTAAATAAATGTACAGATATTTTTATTAATACCCTAAAAAAATATATAGCAGACGCTACAAAAACAGCAAAGATAAACAAAAATAAAAAGAGGAAAAGTTGGATTACACAAGGGTTAGTAAACTCCATAAATGAAAAAGACAAGCTTTATAAAAATATGAAAAAAGAACCTTCTGTAGAAAATATAAATAAATTCAAAATGTTTAGAAATAAATTAAATGATTTAATTAAACTAACTAAAATAAATTATTACAAAAAAATAGTAGAAGAAAATAAAGAAAGTTCTGTTAATTTATGGAAATCTATTAAATATATAACCAATGAGGAAAATGTAGTGGATGAAATAAATAAAATAAATGCAGATGGTGATATAACTAGCGACAAATATACTATAGCTAATGCCTTTTGTAATTATTTTACCGAAATGGGGAAAAAACTAGCCGATAAAATAGAAACAAATGGAATTCAGTCAAGTAATCAGGTAATATCAAACTCAATATTCCTTTCTGAAACAAATGAAAATGAAGTACTTGAAATTATAAAATCTTTAAAAAATAAGAAAGCTCCAGGAATTGACACCTTTAAATCCGAAATACTTAAATATATAAGTATTATGATAGCAGCCCCTCTTGCATATATAATAGATAGGTCATTTCAAACAGGTATATGCCCCACCGCCTTTAAGATAGCCGTAATCAAACCATTATATAAAAAAGGGGATAAATTGGATGTGGCTAACTATAGGCCTATCTCGTTAATATCAAATTTAGCTAAAATATTTGAAAAAATTCTTAAACATAGAATTCAAAATTACCTAGCGAAGTATCACATTCTGTCAGATAATCAATTCGGATTCAGAGCACATCGATCAACAAATGATGCAATCGCAAAGTTAATTTCTAACATAAACAGTGCAATAGACGAAAAGACTCCAGCTCTATGTGTATTTTTAGACTTAACAAAAGCCTTTGATACAGTTAGCCACATCCAGTTACTCAATGTATTGGAAAACATCGGCTTTAGAGGAACTCCATATAAACTAATGGAGAGTTATTTAACAAATAGAAGACAGTGTACCAACATCTCAGATACTTTTAGTGATACGAAGATCGTACAATATGGAGTTCCTCAAGGTACAGTACTTGGACCCTTATTGTTTAACATTTACCTAAATGACCTATTTAAAGTACAAACAAAAGGAACCGTATTAAGTTTTGCCGATGATACGGCCATTTTTTATAGTGATAAGGACTGGTCATCCTTGAAAAAAACAGTAGAGCTTGACTTACCCAAAATACTTGACTGGTTCAATAAGAGACTATTAACCATCAACTATTCAAAAACTAATTTCATACCATTTGCATCATATAAAACACACTTACCTAATTTTGCTAAAATCACTTTAAAAATAAATAATTCAAATATAGAGTTGACATCTGTAGAACATGTGAAGTACTTAGGAATCTACTTAGATAGTAATTTGAAATGGGATGTACAAATAAAATACATCACAAAAAAGCTAAGGTATTTGTTATATAAATTCAAATGGTTATATTAGGTACTTCAGGTGGATCAGATGAAAATTCTATACCACTCACTTGTGGAATCACATCTAGTCTACGGACTTTTGGCTTGGGGTAGCGCTACTAATAATATAATAACGAATCTGCAAAATGTCCAAAAATTAATAATAAAAAGGGTATTCAATTTAAAATCGACTTACCCAACACACAATTTGTTTGTAGAAACTAAACTATTTGATATACGGCAGCTATATTGCCAAACCATATTAATATGGCAATATAAATACAGAAAAGAACTTATTAATATTAGTCATAATTATAACACACGTCATAAAGTTAACGCCAAAATAGTACCACCCATACATAAAACCAAATCACAACGATGTTTTACATATCTTGGCCCTAAACTTTATAACTTAATTCCAATAGAGCTTAAATCAATAAATTCTGAAAATTTGTTTCAAAAAAAAATAAAACAATGGATCAGTCTTCAGCCACGTTTAAAAATTCACCAAATAGTAGATCTCAAAAACATTTATTATAACATAAATTCATAAAAATAATAGCAAATAATTTTATATTAATTTATAGAGTAAGCAACCATTTTAGTCTTAATTTTAATTTATTTACATTCATAACTAAACATCATTTTCAAATTTATTTAAGTTAATTTTAAATGTGTTTTGTGTATGTGTTCAAAATAAGTTATATTTAAACCTACAGCATAATTATAAAAATTATTAGTTAAGGATCATAAATTGATTAATATGTAGTTTATATATGTGAGTGAATATGCATGTGTGTATATGTATAAAATATTCTCCCTGATGCACTGTCCATCCTAAATAAATTTTCTTTCTTGTTTAAATATTATCATATAAACACTATAAGGTTCACACTTGCGAGCAAGTCTTTGACTTTTGCAGTTTGAACTTTATGTTTTAAGAAATTCGGTGTATCAGAGGACTATATATATATATGTATGTGTATATACATATATTTTTTTACTCACTAGCCGATACCTACCATCTACTCTCAAGCCTTGGCTTCCTGTAGATTATTTGCATTTATTTTTCAATTAAACCCTTACAATTATTGTATTATATTACACTAAAATGAAAAATAAATATTCTATTCTATTCTATTCTATTCAATTCTATTCTATTTATCAACTTATCTATCTTTTAATCTGTATAAAGCTATTCTTTTTCCTATTTATATCATACTTTCGACCATCAATCCAAATACTTTTTTTTCTTACGATTTGTCTCTCTTATCTTCAAAATATCTTTCCGCGTTTTTCTTTTCCTTTTTTTAATCATAGATATAGAATATATACCTAAATTAACTAAATTTCCATCTATCTATTTCCGTCCGTATGTGGGGGTAGTTTTTACCCCCCCCCCCCCCACCAATAGGGGTGATTTTCAATCTTATTAAAAATATTGGGTGGTTGCCGTATCAGATTTATATATTTGGCACAATGAGCTACAAGTATTTGACCCTTTGCGAATTTTAATAGCACCCATATGTAAGATTTGAGCATGGGAGTAGCTCGTACTACCCTTTAAGGGTAGTCTTTAGTCATGTATTGATGGTTGGAATGAATTTACTCCATATTTGTTCACCCTGCCTAAAACTACAAAATCCTCAATTTTTTTTCCCACAAAACTGACATGATAGATCTTTCATTGGACTATGGATTCTGATTCAGCGTCGAAAAATACACCAAACCATATAATTTGGTCCGCTGCACAGAACTTTTTTTGGGGGGCTGTGTTATGGAGCGATTGTAATAAGAAAGTTAAAAAAAGACTTAGCTTCCTGAAATTCCAATCTGCAACATTATTATTTCGTGTTTTCATATTAAGTAGCTAGCGCCATGTTAATCGAAAATATTGTCTCCGCAATAAGTAACTTTTCACCAGCGCACAATAAACATTGACGTCGTCCACTTAACTCTGGGCTTTAGGAATTGTTTAATTTTGCCCATCCACTGTATTGGTATGCCAGTTGACTTTAAAACATCTTGAATACATAAAATAAAAATATTGCTTACGAAATGAATATAATAATGGGCACAAAATCATAGCTGGACCCACGGACTATAAGGCATATTGTGCTTTAACAAAAATGATTAAAATAGGGTATATAAATTTTTAGGGTATTTTTCACATTTCACTTCCTAGAGTCACACCCTTTGATAACCATCAGAATTTGATGCCTTAAAAGGTCAGAAATTATTTGACATAGGTTTTAGCTTTTAATCTCGAGTGTAAACAGAAATTATTTCGAGTTGACGCTGCTGCGGACTATATTATTAGTAGGGACATAATGAAGACTGCGGAAGTGAGAGTGACCCCAAGCCCCCCTAGATATGCCACCGCAAGGATCAAATATAAGGAAAATTCTAGTTGAATCAGTGAGAATATTAAATTTAACCTAAAATATAACGTGAATTTCTACTGGTTACTCCTGGTAATTTATCTTTCACTGCAATACAATGTAGATACATTATTTATTGTTAATGATATATTATTTATTGTTAATGAATAGTAGTTAAACTCGCAGAGGCGGCGATATGTTTTATGTTATAGCGAGAATTTGGTCAAATCGATAGTGTCATAAATCTTAGAAATCATAAATCATAAATCCCAGAAATAAAAATATTCCTAAAATATTCATTATTTTTTTGAGTGTACCATTTTCTTTTAATTCAGCCAATGGCTGCATAATGTGAGATTTCTTTATTTATCAAACGTCTAGACGGGTAAGGTAATTTTAGAACTATTTTAAATGAGGTGCCAGCACTAGTCAAATTGACTGGTTCATAAGTGGCATCCAAGTGTAATGTGTTGTCTAAACAAATAATTTATCGTGAAGGACAATATCAAATATATTTTAGAGACTACTTCATTTTAGGATAAAAATTCAACACAAAAGAAGTTTGTTGTGTTTTAAAGTCTTAGGCGATATTTCAAGTCATTAACATTTAGAAATTTTATTCAAGTGAAATTAAATGGACATTCAGTTTTAGAGTAATCATATCAACTTTGTACCATTTATCAGTCCTGCACTTAATACGTTCACCAAATCCCTTTTTAAGTAAAAGCTGGGATAAGATACCAGTTTAAAAGCGGAATCGTAGGATGCTGAAGACCAAAATTCTCTCATTCTTTCGAGATAATAAAACAAAGGTGTGACTAAATATATTCCATTTTACACACCACTTTAAATTATATTTATAGGGAAGATACCATATGTAAATATTTTATAAATTTAAATCTTATCAGTATATAATATTTAGTAAACTAGCTGTCTAATTCCATTAGTGTAAGGGATGATAAATCGCTTACTTTCTTTGTTTTTTTATAAAATAGTATTTTGTGAACTTTAGCAGATGAATGAAGTATTGTAGAATAGTTGCCTGCGGTCACTATGCCGTTATGATTCCTTTTTATTATTTTGCTACGTTCAATTGTTATACAGGGTGTCCAGTTAGTGCTCCTTCGGAAGATTGTGCAAAAACTTTCTTAACAAAACTCTCAATGTCTTATCTCTACTACAACGCAAAAATATTTTCAATTATACAAGGTGTCACAAAAACGAGTTACACAAGAGAGTAAAACAGAATGCCCAGTATTTTCCAGCGCCAGCTATGCCTCCAAGGGTCCTGTATTACACTCTAAAATATTTTGCTAATCGGAAGCAGCGTTGCCAAGTTATAGTTTTTTTCTTTTTTTTTTTTTTGGCAATTTACAAACATTTCTTTGACTGCCATATCTCCGCGATGTTTACGTTCCTTGATATTTAATTAATATTTTTCTCTATTTTTTTAAATAGAATGCCCATAATTTTTTTTACATGGATGAATAAAGCATACAATTCTCCATTTAATATTATACACTTTATTTTTATTTCAAACGGTTTTTGATTACTTCAAATAATATTTGCGTAAATTGAGGTGCTCTTTATTTTAGCATTAAATCTAGTATGACTTTAGCCTTTTGTTTTCAATTTTTTTATTTTTTTCTTTAATGGATACGCACACAATTTCTCACATTTCATTATTTGTCTCGTATTTTTGTTCCGAAAATGGAAATGTGATCACCTTATGGTAAGGAAAAATATAAACTCTAACATTAGGATATATGTAAATGTAAATCACAACTTCATATAATCCTTTAAGTAGGTATACGGAATAGAAATAGGCCGATAAATTTGAAGTATTTAAATTAAATAGAGTACAGACAGATAGACCAATACACCGACAGACCGACAGACAGGAAGTATTTTTTTGCTCAAACTTAATTCTAAGCCTAAATGAACAATAAAAATTTTCAAATTTTTTTTTTGCATTACTATACTTCCACTGGATGTGGAAGTAAAAAGTAAGTGTTATAGCAAGGAATGCCAACATTTTATTAATTTAATAAGAAGAAAATTTAATAAGAAATAAGTTTACCATAACTATTCCACTACCCTATTCTGTAATATTTTATTATTAGGGGGCACACCGTATTAATATTGACACTGAGCTCACTAGATTACTACGCCAATGTATTGAATGTACATTAAGTGGCATAATTTATATTGAATATCATATATTGAAAATGAAATGCGTTTTCTTAATATATTATTCGTCATTGGTTTTTAAATAATGACTATTCAAATAGTGTCTGTTCTACCTTTTTCAAATGGTGTTAAAGTTACACCCACGGTCTCCCAAATGATGATTAAGATAATTTAAAAAATGCTAACGACACATATGTTCTTCGTTAAAAGTTGAATACTAAAGAGCACTAGAATATATTCATTTTCATTTCCTAAATACATTCGTAGAAACATTACGTATATTATGATTTACGTACATCTATATGAATAAAACATTAAATGCAGTAAAATACTACATTCATTAATTTTTCACGAAATAAATTATGAATTAATTTTAGATTGTGGGATCAATGTAGTGGTCTGTTATTTTAAGATATTTCTGGATATTCCATTATAAAAAAATAACTAACCCAAAATTTCTTTGCCAATATCACTACTTACATTTTTCTTTTTGTGACTGCAGATTCGTCAGATTACATCAGGTTACCGGATAGAGTCATTGACAATTAATAACTGCCAATTTAAGCATGTTCTCATCATTTTAGATACATTTTAATGCCATAATCGTGTTCAGCGACCAAAAATTAGTCGAAAAACAATAATTCTGCACTTGTGTCAGAATGGGCAAAAAGTGTAACGTTAAATTAGGTTCCTATCTTATAGTTGTATATGCGAATGTAAATTTAAAAATGAGTGAGGCTACGTTTGTTTTTTTAAATGTTGTTAATACCTGAGGAAAAGGGTATTTATATTTGCTTCTTTACTTTTGTTGATAGCAAAGTGGATAGAGAAGGTAACTTGTTTGTGTATCGTGTGTTAAATAAAAATACTCTGGAAACCTTCTTGTTACCTATGGGTTTTATTTCATAGAATCATTATAATTTAGGTTCATGGATTTGTCATGTCTGGAGGGTTAAAATAGTTTTTATTTTATGAATTTTTCCTTTGGTTGCTGGCAGGAGGTATTTTGGTTGCCTAACTTAAAACGACAAACAAAACACAAGTTAGTAATAGCTACCAGGGAGAGTTTATATTGTATGTTGGATTGAGCTAATCCTATTATTTTTCCTTGCTATTTTCTCTGGAATTCGGTTCCAACAAAGTGTGAAAGCATCTTTGGGAATGTCTGTAAGTGTAGGCAAATATACACATTTCAAGGCGTATAGGCTAGTTACCCTTCTATTAGTTACAACAAAACCACACTCTCATACCTGTAGTTAACAAGTTCTTATTTATTTATTTAAATAAATAAGCCTGGTAGACTTTTTTATTATTCCTTTTTGTCAGCTGTCATATTTCAGTTTGAGGAAAAGTGTTACCAACATTGGTTATGGAGGAAAATTTATGGCATTTAAATTGTTAATCCTAGTTTTATTGTAAATATGGTTCGATCATGGATTTTATGCTTATTAGTCTCTATTTTAAGGATTGCTTTAATCATTTTATGGTTAGGACTATTTTCTGTGTATTTATAAATTAGTACGCGAAGAGGAATTATGGGTAGGTTCCTAATGTAATGGCAAGCTGTGATTGGTGTTCGAGAACATGTGGTTGACCGGAAAAGAAACGTGGTTTTCTTGTGCATTGGGTAGCGCGTCGTTTCGTCGTTCAAACGAGATTTTTCTGACTGTTTTTTTTTTTTTTTTTTTAAACATCCCGATATTCACTTTTGGGGATTATACTGGAGTCTTAAACTTTAGAAGTGCCTGATTTTTTGTTAAGCTGTTTGAAGCCGATTATGGTTATTGTGGAACTTCTAAATAGGTAGGAAACGAAGCTATCGGATCCTTGTTTTTTGTGTGAGCCCATTCCGGTTTTATTGGGTAAGAGTACTTTTCTGATTTTCTTAGAATACCAAATTCTAAACGTTTTATCCTTTTAAGCAAGACATTGTATATGGCTAATTAATCTATTGGAGAGTTAAGTCTTTACTTCCAAGTTTTAGAGATAGATTTTTTTTATGGAAGTTTTGTTGGAGGCCCATGTGCCGAATTTTGAATTGGAATTTGCTGTTATGGTTACGAATTTACGAGTTTGCGGTTGTGAGGACGCTACTAGGATAGACCTTAATTACGTAGGCTACAGTCACGCATCAAGTTACATGACGGGAATTCACCTGGACAGCCTGGAGTTTCTGGTATCATTCATCACCTTTAAGGACTTTTGAGGTCGGTGGCTTATTTTTAATTCGCATTACAGGGATGTCCCTGTTGTGTTTCAATTTTAAAACTAACAACTAAAGATAATTCTCTCTGGAGAATGTCCAAACTTTTAAATAAAAGATTTCCCCAAATCCCAACACTTGTGAAAGACGGAATTAATTATCACTTAGATTCGGAGAAAGCCGACGTCATTGCTGGGTATCTCCAGACTACTAACACCACCCCTCCCAACACAACCCCTTTCCAACAGCAGGTCACGGATCACGTACGTAACCTGCTTCCTAGATACCCCATCCCTCCCCGCAAACTCCCAAAACTCTTGACAAACCCCACTGAAGTTAAAAAATTTATAAAGTACGCTCCCTATAACAAGGCTCCGGGTATCGATACCATACCCAATATTGTCCTAAAAAATCTCCCGCAAAAAGCTATCGTACAGATAGTCTATATTATTAACGCCATCATAAAGCTACAATATTTCCCTCCAAAGTGGAAAATTGCAATTATAATCCCGATTCTAAAGCCGAATAAACCCCCATATGACCCTGCTAGTTATCGGCCTATCTCTTTACTAAATACACTTTCTAAGTTAGCCGAGAAGGTTATATTGGGCCACATAAACAAATTTGTAGATAAAAAACGCTTAATTCCTGCCCAACAATTTGGCTTTAGATCGGGACATACTACAACGCACTCACTTTGCAAACTTGTACAGGATACGCTGCATGCTTACAATAAAAAGCAATGTAACGTTGTCCTGTTCATTGACATCGAGAAAGCATTCGATTCTACGTGGCGAAATGGTCTCACCTATAAATTGGATGAGTTACATAAGTTCCCCAAATACCTTACAACACTATTGGCATCTTTCCTTTCGGATAGATACATCATGGTTCGGGTAAATAGTTCATTTTCCACGAAAACGAGGCTCTCCGCAGGAGTTCCTCAGGGGTCATCCTTATCACCTACCCTGTATAACCTTTACACTGCCGATATCCCATCCTATCCTAATACTTCCCTTCTCCTCTATGCTGATGACGTCACTATTTATGCAAGTAGCTTTCACGCCCAGACTGCAGTACAGAAAATCAAATACCACCTAGATAAAATTATTGCTTTTTATAATAAATGGAAAATTAAAATTAATTCTCAGAAAACGGAATGTGTAAATTTCAATAGAAAATTTACGAATATTAATATTTTTAATAAACCTAAAATTGCTGGGCGTGAGGTTACGGAGCAGAAAACGGCAAAGTTTTTGGGTGTTACCCTTGATAAGCGTCTGTGTTTTGGCCCGCATATTACGCGGGCAATTAACTTGACTTATGGGGCTCTCAGCAGATTGTACCCCCTAGTTAACAGACGGAGTATGTTAACAACCAACAACAAATTAATTTTATATAAAGTAATTTTTAGACCGATTTTACTATACGGTTGCGTAGCTTGGAACGGGGCTTCTGATACGCAGCTAAATCGTATCCAAGTTACACAAAATAAAATACTCCGTTTGTTAACAAATTCACCCCGCTACATAACAATTGAAGAGCTCCATAGGCTGACTTCTATGCCTCGAACCACGGACCTTATCAGGGAGACTGCCCACAAATTCTTTCTGTTCAAAAGTGACGTCTCAGACTTAACAAGGGACATTGCCCACCTGAGAGATTACGACAACCCCGGCCATACTCACAAATTAATACACCAAAAACTGGAGTTGTACTCTCTCAGGAGGCAATGACCCTTATTCCTGCCATATAACATCCTCCCCACAACCATCCTTCCCCTTTTTAATCCTCCCCTGAGGAATCCTGTAATAGGATACTAGAAAGCAGAAGAGGTATACCATATAAATTTTATTAACTTACTTCATACATCGATTTTCGATGTCCCTACACGCAAGTGTTTTTATTCTTTGACTTCTTATTATCTCAAGCAGGTTTTTTATTATTATTTTCCTGCATGACATTGAGTATCTTTCGACCTTTATAATCTATTATCTACTATGTACTAAAGCTTTTTAAGCATATTAAAATAAACGCATTTTAACTCAAGAAAGAATGCATTCTAATATAACAGAGAAGGTTATGTGATATCTTTGGGTTAACAGCAGCCCAACTGTTGACGATCCACGTCCCCGCGACAATGTTCGTTATCAGTTTAATATATATATTGTACACTATGAGATATTTAACTATAACCTATGTATTGTGAACATACAAAAATCAATAAAGAATTTTAAATGGAAATGGAAATGTTGTGTTTCAAATTTTTTGTTGCTGTAATTTTTTTTACAACGATGGCCATTTTGAGTACCTAAACATTTGATATGTTACTCATGTAGTATACTTATTTTTTTTACAATTAATGTGAGTAACTGCGCAGTTATATACGTATCTTTAATTGTCTTGTACATGCACATATCTTAGGATACTAAAAAGATGTTGGATGATAGTAATATCCATGCAGTATACTGAATTTATTTAAATTAGAAGTTAATTAACATCGGGTAAGAATTTTTTTGTACGAATTTTTTAGAGTAAATCAGAAAGAGTCACCTTATAACTGAACCTTTCACCATTTTGTTATATATTTTTTTTCCTATTTGGATATACTTGTCCTATTTTCTGTAATAAAATTTTATCTTAAAATTGACTCTACTGTTTATTAATTATGTTGTCAAAGGAGACTTCAGTGCATCACTGTGGTATTTGTAGATGCATTTTAGTAGCATTTTAACATGTTGTATGTGGGTGATTATGTGTAGCATTTTACACTAAAGGAAGCAAGGGAAGATATCAGCATTGGATCAATCACAGAAGCCTCTAATCAACAACAACATCAACGAAGCAGGAGACAATACACGTGGTAAGCTCTCTTAACTGGCATACATATTCATTCTCGATTTATCTATTAATCCCAGGCAAAATAAAATAAGGAATATACAGTCTGCTTAGTTCTGAGGAGCATTTTTGATATTAATAATAACCATTTTTGGTCCTTCGAGCCGGATTGATAGTCAATAGGTAAATATATTGGTGTAGCCAATAGACAATAATATTTTTTTAAATGGAACGCCCTACGTATTGTTAAATTACTTCCACGTCCAGTGGAAGTATAGTAACGACAAAAAAATGTTTAAAAAGTTTTATTGTTCAAATAGGCTTAAAAGGTCATAAAACGTCGAGATTTTAAGTTTGAGCGAAAAAAAATTTCCGTCTGTCGGTCTGTCTGTCTGTCGGTCTGTCTGTCTGTCTGTAACTTTTTTTTGTGCGCACGTTTACTCAGAAACCGTTTAAGATATTGACTTGAAATTTGGTACACATATGTACTTTGACGAGATCTAGAACTTGATTATATTTTCATCTTGTTCCGTCGATGGGTTGGGGAGTAAATTGGGGTAAATTTGGGGTAAATGGGTAAGTCAAGCAGGTAAGAGTCCATAAAATTGGTATTTAGTATGTACAAGAGAAGCTAAGGTCTCAAAAAAATTTTTGGCCTTAGCCACCCCCATTACCAACCCCCACCCTCTTACTAAAGGGGATGAAAAAGAATTGTGATTTAGTGTATGTACAGGAATCAGAAACCCCAAAATATTTTTTTACTTACTCCCACTACCACCCCCTATCACCACCCCCACCCCACCCCACTACCGATATGGGGTATCGTTTTACGGGTTTTTGGGGTAGAGGATTTCAAATATTATATTATTAAAGTTCCATAAACAATTATTTCCACACACAAAGTTTTTTCGTTGTGAGTGACTTGAATAGAGAATCTGGATGTGGAAGTAATGATTTCTTGGGCAGCGGTTTTTTTGAATTACTATTTTTCTGATTTCAAAAATATGACATGTGATAGTCCTATCTTTAACCGTTTTCGAGTTATTGAACATTGAAAATCGTATAATAAATAGCTTAAATACTATTTTCAGTGTTCAATAACTCGAAAACGGTTAAAGATAGGACTATCACGTCATATTTTTGAAATCATAAAAAAATAGAGTAATCCAAAAATTCAACAATACACAGGGCGTTCCATTTAAAAAAATATTATTGCGTCTTGTACTCCTCAATTTCTGCATGCAACTGTGCTTCTATTAACCTATTAAAGGGGTTCAGTTACAGTCCTACAACTTTCGTCCAAAACTTTTTTTTCTATCTCCAATAATAACGATAATAAAGGCCTAAATATAATGAATAACCCCGTACATCGAACTTAAAAGAAATACTGGGAAACAGAGAGAAAAGAAAACATTATACTGAAGTTATTATCAAACTTCTAACATTTTAAATTACTAACACCTGGTAAAAAGATTACTATATGGAAATATCAGGAAATAAATTGTTATGGTAGGTTACGTATAATAGTGATAACTACACGTGTACCCTAACAGCGTGACATTAACTGAGGTCTATAATACGTAATATAATATTGATTTTTATTAATTTTACGTCGTGTTAATATTTTAGTACCGTATTTTGGGCATTAAAGATCATTCCTACAGTTTGATATTTGACATGAAGTGTCCTGAAGTTATATTTTATACAATATAGATCATTCTGCTGCACTTGTGCTTGATTCTCGTTCAGCGAGCCAGAGCGGAGTTTTGCTGAAAAAGGTCATTTCTAATTGGATAATTTTGCAAATATTCTATTTTTTTCTAATTGTGACGTATAAAATGACACTTTTCAAAACTGACGTAAGTGTTAAAACGTCCAACTTTTCATAACCGGTTATAAAAAGTAAAATTTTACCTAACTGGTGAGGAATAGTTCATAATATCATCAATTATGAAAAATAAACAAGTCTCAAAAAGAAAAAGGAACAGTGTTTATTCAACACAAAATTGAATATTGAGTCCATAAAGTGAAAGCTTTGAAATTCTACTTTCCTTCAAAATATGATAACAAAATAAATTTTTCATTAACGCGAATAACCTTATGCTATCAAATTATGATTTCAAATAATATTAAAACTTGGCTGAATAACGTCAGTCAATTTTGACATTAAAATTATAATATGTGATGTGGATATACCATCCTTCGGAGGGGATGTAAAGCAGGCGGTCCCTTGTCTATTAAATGTTAGGCACGTAAAAGATCCCTACTCTTCTTAAGGGAAGAGGTTCGGCAAAATTTCCAGGTTTGGGGATAGCTCGTCTCCTGGCGTCGTTGATAAGCCCTGGTAGCGGAAATAGGCCGACGTTAAATAAGTAGTTAAAAAAAAGAAAAAAAAAATAGCAGCAAGGGTAACTATGAAAAAGGCTACTTAATTTTTAAGATCTTTAAATACACCTATGTCACTTATGTTTAAAGGGTTTTTAGACGTTTGAAATTAGAAAAAATCTTGTATGTAACACGTTTCGAAAGACGATTTTGTGGAACTTGTGTTATTTTGCAGGGCCTCGATTCGCTCGTCCTGTAAGCATCCACTCGTTACAGAAAATAAAGTCTTTTGTAACTGGTTACATAAATAGCCATTAGTTGTAGCTTTTGAAAAAGGAAAATTCTACTCTAAAAATGGTACCAGTTGGTCTGTACGTAGGAAAGTACGAAAATACTGTACATTGCGCAATCCTTAACGAATCCACATGAATTTTATGTTCATCTACCATTACAATACAACCCTACTGAGCTTCACAATGATTCGTTGAGTAGTTTAATTATTATAATTGCATAACTAATTAAAAATAAAATAAAACAATTATTTTTTGTTAAACTTACTCTAATTCAATAATGTGGCAATGAACTAGTCTCAAATTTCTACCGTGTTGTCCCTATATGTTTGTTAACAAAATATGTTAATAGGAAGGTCAAATTTCAACAAGTGTAGAACATATGAGTGTTTCTCTAAGGCTATGTCGATAACTTGTAGAGGTAATTATAGTAAGCGGGAAACTTTCTTATGCTTCGAAATACATACCAAGTATATTGAGAAGAAATAGAAACGAAAGATGGTAAAAACTTTTTTATTTTAATCTTTCTTTTCTAGGAATAGCAGTTTTTGAGAAAAACGCATTTCAAAATGCGAAACGTCCTCGCAGGTGACCCGCCCTCGTAGATGACCCGACGTAGAGAACAGTGTAGAGTTAAAAGACAGAAGAACTTAATTCTCTTTGACATTGATATCATTGATAGCAACTGTAAGGTAAGTAATGTAACCGTATAATGACTTTTTGTACGATCGAGCTTTTTTGTTTATTTACAATATCTGTTGCCAAGACGGTAGGATATGTTTACTGATTACTAGAAATGCTATGCCTAACACGTCTGTAAGTAATTTACTTACCAAGGTCTGAATGGTAAGTAAAATTAATATAATATATACCTACGCTATTTTACAAAAATACAGACAAAAATAAGGAAATTTCTATTTATTTAAAAAACAATAACATTATTTCTCCACGATCGTATTAAATTTAATTTCTACTAAATAAACAAAAAGTCAAAAGTGACGTTTATATTTCGCGGCAAGTCCAACTTGTCAAATATGTCAAATATATTTGTATTTTGACTTTTCGTTTATTTGGTTAAAATTAAATTATTTTAATTGAAGTATAATCTAATATGATCGTGAAAAAACAATATAAGCATCGCGAAATTTAAGGGTTGTACCGGTCTCCGGCAAAATTAGAGTGAGAGGGAAATATGCGTTTATTTTTGATTTATTATAAATTAGAAAAAAAAAACGGACATAGTATAATCTTTAAAACTGTTTTAGGTACTTGCTATTGTTCTAACGAATACAACTATAGATATTTTTTATTGTAAATTTCTGTTGTACTTGAATATTGTAGTTTGTCAATGAAAATAGTTCCTAATTTAGCATTTAACTATATACAAAATTTATATATAAGATAAATAAACTTATTATTATTATTATGACAAAAGCTGTATATGGTTGTATCCCTTAGAGTAATGGATAGTATCTGAATCTATTTTAAAAATTATACCATTTATGATTTTTTAAATATTTATAATAAATCGTAAACGTATATTTCCCTCTCACTCTGCAAAATACTATCCTTAATATACTATAATGTACCAATAAATAATTCATTAATGTTTAAATTTGTTTTACATGTTAATGCAATAGCAAATTATTTTTTTGTGAAACAAAAAGCCTCAAAAAATATAGGTTTCGATTTGAAACAATATAATTAACCTGGAAATGGCCTTTAAAATGTCAGCCGAATGAAAAATGAATGACGCTTGGAAATAAACAACTTTTGTTCATTTTTTGGGTTTTTCTGAAAATATTTCATTATATCTACTTAAATGTTTCATGTGTATATAAAATAAAAAATTTTATAAGCTCTAACATATGCAAGTATTAACAATTAAAGTATTTTTACCATTACAGTTATTTGTCTATTTATTGACACTGTCGTATTATATTTAATTCGTCATTTCAGATACTATTTTGACATCCTATATCATATAAATGATCTCTTAGATAAATAAACTACTACTACTACTATTTGAAGATTATTTTCAGACCTCTTAGAAGCTGTTTTGATGATATTGCTAATATTTTTATCAAAATTTACATTTTAACGTCTGATATGTATTTATGAATTTATTATTGATTTATTGCTTATTTCTATCACTAACTATATTTCTTTGGCAAGTAATGTAATAAAAAAAACCGCTGCCCAAAGAATCACTACTTCCACATTAAGATTTTCTATCCAAATATCTCACAACGAAAAATTTTTTTATGTGGAAATAATTGTTTATGAAACTTAATATTTAAAATCGTCTACCCCAAAAAAAAAACATAAAACGATATCCCACATTGGTAGTGGTTTGCGTGTGGTGATAGGGGGGTGGTAGTGGTGGTGAATTAAGTAAAAAAATATTTTGAGGTTTTTGGTTCTTGCACACATACTAAATCACATTTTTTTCGTCCCTTTTAATAATGGTGGGGGTGGTAATGGGGGTGGCTGATGCAAAAAAAAAAATTGTTGAGACTTTAGCTTCTCTTGTATATATTAAATACCAATTTTATGGGCTCTTACCTGCTTGATTTCTCTATCTACTCCCAATTTACCCCAATTTATCCTCCAACCCTTTGACGGAGCAAGATGAAAGTATAATCTAGTTCCAGATCCCGTTAAAGTACGTACATACGTGTACCAAATTTCAAGTCAATATCTTAAACGGTTCCAGAGTAATCGTGCGCAAAAAAAAGTTACAGACAGACATACCGACAGACAGAAATTTTTCTTTGGCTCAAACTTAAAATCTCGACATTTCACGACATTCTAAGCCTATTTGAATAATAAAAATTTTCAGACATTTTTTTGTCGTTACTATACTTCCACTGGATGTGGAAGTAAAATCATAATAAAATGATTGGTAGTCAATGTTAAACGTGGTCAACTGAAAATAACAGTTTTAGATTTAAATTTCAAAAACACGCGTTCCTATGCTCTCGACGTTCCAAGAAAATAGTATCTATAAATGCGAGTCATACATACGCAATAAGTATGGAAAAAATTGCATCCTTGTTACGTATTATTTTTCTATAACAAGTTCGTAAATCTTGAGAACCCACGATTTCGCATGTTCTTAATGCTGGGAACTCTATAAGTTGGAAGAACATTTTTGTAACTTTCAGATATGCACAATATGTACATAATCTATTGCATTCGCGTTACGTCTCATTTTTTTACAAAAAAATCGCGAACTATGAAGAATTGTTTTGGGTCTACAATTTGTTATGTGGTTGTTAAACGTTAAATTAGCATTGTTTTGAGTCTACAATTTGTTATGGGGTTGTTAAACGTTAAATTAGCATTAAGAGTGGCAATCCCGTGCTTCAAAAAATGATTTCGTAATCCGACAATTTCTCCTACATACCTGAACCGATTGAAAAGATATTTTGAGGGCTTTTAGAGAAAACCTGATAGAATGATACCAGACTATTGAAATCAACAAAAACATTTTTTTTTGTTATCGCAAAAAAAAAATGTTTTTTCTCTCTTTAGTTTTCAATAGCCCAGTAGCAATGTATAAACTTATCTTTAAAAGCCTATCAAAAAATTTTTTGAATCGGTTCAGGGATGTAGGAGAAATTGTCGAATTACGTTCACTAAACCGCCCACCTTAATAGTCACAATGTGCCTTAAGTGTCGATAAACGCCGATTTGATGCTTCATTGACTTATTTTTACACTTTTTTACGTTGTCACATATTGCTATTATATTAAGTAGTTACTCTGAGAAGTAGTATCCAAATAAAAACAAATTGTATTCGTCAATACAATACATGAACCATGCAGTTCGTAATAATGTTATTACAAATTTCAACCTTCCGCTTATTATTAATTTCTTTTACGCATATCTTGCCGTTTAATTAAGCTTTCTAATTTATGGAATAGCATTTTAGCCATACACGTGTTAAGGGGTGTTACGCAACCGTGGCGGTTTTGTTTAAAAAACCGGAAGTTGCTAACTCAAAACTCAACCCTACGCACACTTCAGCCTATAATAATTCGGTGACACACTCCTAGACTATATTTAATTTATCAATGCGTAACGTGACTAAGAAGGAAATGCCATAATTATATTTGTGGGGTAACAGGATATATCGATTATCGACATTCCAATTTTATCTGCATATATGTTGATACGCTTTTGAAAAAACTTCTAGCAAAATTATAAACATTTTTGAGAAAGAATCATAATATCTGAAAGCGATAACAGATTTTTAATCAAAGTATACTATTTGTACGGCTGCATGCTGGTAAGGGAAAAATTATTAATGACCTCTACTCTTTCGGAAGAAGTTAAAATACCTTGTGAAGAAATATGATGTCCTAAAAAAGTTAAATTATCAGCACCTAAAATACATTTAGATGGTTTAATATATGCCATATATGTCTAATCTTTCGAAAATAACTCTGTTCCAAATGTTGTAAATTTGATTTACTTGCAATTAAAAAATCGTCTAGATAGACAAAAACGAAAGATAAAACTGTAAGTACCTCGTTCATAAATCTTTGGAAAGTTTGACCAGCATTTCGTAAACCAAAAGGCATTCGTGAAAATTCGAATAAACCGAAAGGAGTAGTAACGGCTGTCTTAAAAATGCCACTCTCTACGACTAGTATCTGATGATAAGCTCGAACTAAATCAATTTTCGAAAATATAGTGCAACCATATAATTGAGTGTTGAAATCATGCATACGATGTAATGGATACATGTGTTCAGTTGTCGATAATCTCCGCAAGGACGCCAGTCATTGGACTCTTTTTTAGCTACCATATGAAGCGACGAAGAGACGGAAGAAGACGAAGATTTACATATACAACCATATTATTAAATTCATTTTGAGCTTATGAGAAATAACATCTCGAGTTACACCCCCCCCCCCCCCCCAGGTCTAGGGACTCCTGTTTAAAATTGTTTTTTTTTTGTCATATGCATTTTACTTTGCATAAAAGTACAACAATATGTTTTGAAGTTTATGAAAATATTTTTATTACTAACTGAGATACAACGAATTGAAATTTTGTGATTTACAATTAACAAATTACAAAATTTCAATTCGTTTTATCTCAGTTAGTAATGAAAATATTTTCATAAACTTCAAAACGTGTTGCTCTATTTTTATGAAGAGTAAAATGCATATGACAAAAAAAATAATTTTAAACAGGAGTCCCTAGACCTGGGGGAGTAATCGAATTTTGAAAAATGTTTTCGCAAACTGTTTTTTCAAAATTTTTTAGGGGTCATTAGAGAAGTGCTTCTCGAGATGTTATTTCACATATTTCGTATGGGTCCCATGCGAAACAGATGAGAAAAAAATTATTGAAATGTCTAGATCCGCGCTTGTAATCTACGCGGACTAGAAAATGGTACATAAATGTCTTTCTGTAACAATATGATGTACAACTGAATATTTTACAGGTAAATTATAATTTGGTGAACTTATTAAGTTAGGAAACTGTAAAAGCAATGTGTTGTATTCATTCATTAAGGGAAATAATTTAAGATAGTCTAAAGGATTATTTTAATAAAAGAACTTATTGATAAATATTATCATTATCATATTATCAATTAAACGTGCTTTTTTAAATCGACTATTAACCCAAAATGAGATATAAAATCAGTTCCAATGATTGGAATTTCAATGTCGGCCATATTAAAAACAAAAGGAAAACCTTCGCAAGTTTAAATTAACTTTTAACAATTTTCTTTCGTGTGTATATATAGTAGAACCATTAGCTGCGGTTAAAACTATATCAAGGTTTTTATGTAAATCTATAAAAAGATTACGTGGTATAGCTGACAAATCAGCTCCGGTATCAATAAGGAAACGTAAATTATTGCACAGATCATATATAGAGTCGACGATAACTGTCAGATATGTTAACGTCAGACGTCAAAACATTATTAACTACATTCTCTTTAATATCTTTATTATAAATGCACCAAGTCCTCCACAACGGAAAGCTTTATCTTTATAAAGTTGGTGCCAGTAACAAATTGTGTTATTAGTAGGATTAAATTTACTACGAGTGTTAACATGGTTTGAACAACGAGTTCTTGAGTTATCTCTACTTCTGCAATTGTTACAAAAAGAAGTAGAGGCTGGAGAATCAGGACTCTTTGAAGTAATTTGAGATTGAATTGAATGAAATTGAGAACTAAAAATTTCTTGACGTTGTAAAACTTGATTTAAAGTACCTTGAAAACTAGTCGAAATTTTTTAAAATATTGTTATTAGATGAGATAAAGCGGGTACTATGATGTCAAATGGAGAAATCGATGAAATCTGATTTGGATTTTGATAATGTACATATACTACCATTATGAGTAATTCCTGGCTTACCATATGGGAGCCTCCAGCAACGCTTAACATTGACCTATAAAAATCAGATGGCTTGAGAATATATCATAAATATTATTTATTTTTTTCAACGGTAAGCAAGCAACAACCTGGTCATATTTCCTTCTACCACTGATAATCCTTGTCCAAATTGTGATTCAATTTGTGGGAACCAAATTTCGGGTTTTGAAATCCAAAATGCAGGTAGTTTGACAGACGTTACATATTGATTATGAGGAAAAACTATGGGATCAACTAAAATATTATCTGTCGGTTGTGCCGTTATTGATCAATTGATTGTTCATTCGAGCAACAAGAGAAATGAACACACTTACCGGACAACAAAAGATCCAAATCAGTGGTTCTGGGACCATCCTCGAATAACTTCTATAAGGTTATTGGACAAAATATAATAATGTGGAGAATTCTGGGACTATTCTTGGGTGAAATATTTGAGTTCTCTCCAATTGGTACATCAGACAGGGAGAATCTCTTTCACCAAAAAAAGGATCTAGTGATTTCTTCTTAATACATACTTTTATTTATACTTAATCTTTGGAAAAAAGGTATTTGATTTCAATTAAAGTTGTTCCAACCTCTTCTAAACGATTAATTCGAATTTTTTTTTTCTCGCATATGCATTTTCTCTAAATTTTGCGGTTAAAAATCGGTTGTCGTTTCAGGTTGCGGTTAAAAATCAAATTATGGCATTTGTACTATAATAAATAATCATCCAATTAAAAACATGCATATTAGAATTAAAATGTGATATTTTATAATAAGATATAATCCATCCAAGATATAATCCATTTTGTATAAATAAAATTTCTTGATGTTATTTTGTTGTTATATATTATTCTTCTTTTTTATATATCCATAGTTACTTTTATTTGAGGTAAGTAAGCTGTTACACAAAGCCACTGCCAAAATATTACAAGTAATATATTTTATCCCTTTATGAAAGTAGACTTATTCAATTAGATTAAAACTATACCTTTAAATGAGAAAAACTTGCAGTTGGCCATGACAAACTCGGATACCTTATTGATTAAAATTTTGCTCGAATACGGCATTAGGAAGATGCCAGTGAGGTTAAGTCGCAGCTAGTATGTTTTTATTTTTGTTCAAATTTCGTGAGTCATTAAACATTTCTTAAGAACACTTTGAAATAAAATTGATAATCACCTAATCTACGTAAAGTTTGAACAAATCTGAGAGACACTCTGTACATTGCTATTTCGATATCCCGTACATCTTCATATTCGCGTGTGTTTAATCACAAATCTAACATTTGGTTTTAAAATTAAAATATAACACATTTTGTACAAAACATGACAGTTTACATGTTTGGCGGTCATTGGAACAAAAATTTTATTTTAAATCTAATAGAAGTAGTGTTTGCAAGAAACTATACGTACAGACCACAGACAGGTTTTATTCGATATATGAGCTCAACGTGTTATAATATGGATCTAAGTTAAAGAAAAAAACCACAATATTATTAAAAAAATTTATTCGGTTACAACTAAGTTTATAATATACCTATTTGAGAAACCAAATAGATGTAATAACGGTTATATATTTGATATATAGATTAGTTGACCATTGGCAAACTCAGATAATAAACGGATACCTATATTTTATATACTAATTTTACGAAAATCTTAATCAATATGTAGATATTGTATTAGTAAAACTGTATAGACTATAGACTTCACCTCTTCATCGTTTTATCTGGGAGTATATTTGAATAATACCCATATGATTCTGCAAAGTGACTAAACAATGGTTGAAATAGGTTGAAACATTGCATATGGTATGTTGCTCCGATTAAAGAACTTATATCTAGATACATAATGGCTATCTTTTCTTCATATACATTATTTGCTCTTAACATACTCACATTATATGTCCATTTAAATGGATAGATGAACATCACATCCCATAGGCAACAGTGGCGGGTATGTGTAGAAGGGAAAATGTACAATATTGTACATATTTTATGTAATAATTATTGGTTAATCTCTATAAGCATAACCGCGGATTTAAAAAATATAATAGGTAGAGATGTTTTATTCAAGGGCAATATGTATTGAAAGGATATTATTTATAATATTATTATTACAACTGTAAACTGAACGCCATCATGTTACGACTATGACCTACTTACTTATGAAATGACCGATTTTCTTATTTTCTAAACTGCCGACTGCAAACGGCACAGCACTTCAACATGTAGCATTAAATTTTCACTAAACTGTGTAAATATGAATAGAAAATATTACTTAGGTATTAAGCAAATCACAACTTAAAATAAAATTACTTTTTCATCACTTTTTGGTCGGAGAACACGAAAAACATTTATTGACATTAATGGCGAACACTGTCAAACTGAGATTATGATAATAAAACTGAACCAATCGTGTAGAAAACAGCCGCGAATAGGCCGATGGGCCTATCAGAAACTTATGGGAAGAAGTGCCTTAGATTGTGAGTCTTTCAGCAACAAATAAATCAATGCCATTATGTATCTAGATATAAGTTCTTTAATCGGAGGTATGTTGTCTTTTTGTTTGATTTTCATAAGTAGTTACCATAAATTGGAAAATACCTACAGAATACTATAGTTTTGATAACATATCATAAACTGATAAAACAGGTTTTTAAAAGGAAATGAGAAGTGTGAGATGAGATGAATGAAAGTCGAGTTGGAGAACGCTGTTAAATCCCTATTTACACGTACCAGTGATTAATGTAAGAATTGTTTGCTCTCGAATTAAAGTGAATATTGATATTTATTTATCCATTTAATGCTTATTTTTGACTTAAAAAGTTTGAAAATAAAATTAAGTAATGCTGTGTAATTATTAAACAGAGAGTATTATCTGAAAGGTTAAATAAGTACTACAAATTGGGATGTACAGTTCATCTTTTCCCATTTCCCGAATTAGTAGGTAATATTTTGTAATTTTGTGATGGATTATCGTACATATGTTTACCTTGTATCTGTCCCTATATTTATTTGTATTTTTCCTATGTTTACGTTCATATTATGAACTATATGTAATTTTATGTCATGTGTGCCTACACATATAATAATGTTAGGTATTTAATTTTAGTTGACGCGATGATTTATTTTGTTACTATGTTTTAAGTTTAAGATATTGCTATATTTAACCTGTACTAACTATACGTACATTTAAATGACATTTTTGCCTAAAGAGTAAAATTTATAAAGAAATATAAAATAGCGATACTGAAATAGTCACAAAGAATGTATAGATTATACATTATCTATGTGGATGTGAGAAGTCGGGATTTTCTCGAAAAAAAAAAACAAAAAAAAATGGTGTTAAAGTTATGAAACCTATTTTCTCCTAGTTTTCGAGAGTGCTGAACAGGAATAAAGTTTGTAGTCATACGCACCCCCTGAAACGGCCAAAAACCACCATTTTTTGCTTATTTCTCATATGACAGCTTGTCATCGACTATTTTTGCAGGGATTCTTTGTTTTTTCATGGGGATATAACAGATAGTGGAAGGTAATGTCAGGTTGTGGACTGCAATCGCCCTTAGGGATGGAATCTACCCCGACAGAAGGTGTAAAACTGTTTCCTTCGTTGTTTTTTATTGAAGATGTTTACCCCATCATTTTCGAGGATGCTCATCAAGAAGAAAATGGTTTTATGTCGGTTCGACCCTTTCTTCACACTTAAACGGACGGAAACTACCTCTTTCATACGTTTCACGATATCAATGATCGTCAGGGTGTTCTTGGAGGGGAATAGCTGGAAATTTAGGTGGAGTTCATTGAGAAATAAAGGACAATGGTAAGAGTGAATTGTGACAACCCCAGGATTTTGGTCTCAGCCTTCCAGGTGGTGCAAAATTGATTTTCGCTCTCTCTCTCTCTGGTTTAACCGATTACCCCCCCATTTTCGAGGATTCTAATCAAGAAAAAAGTAAAAGCATTTGATTCTTTCTGATTTCCAATAAGTATATCCGACTGAAGATTGTTAGTTTTAAAAAATATGAATTTCAAATCCTTGCGAGGATAGGTTCATCTTTGATGGGAATGACTAATGGACAAACGATGACTTTGAAACTACTACCACTCAATATGCAAATTGAAAAAAAAAGGATTTTCCACTTCTGGGAAGTGGGACCAACCCCCTGAGGTTGTCACAATTCACTTTTAACATTGTCCTTTGCTTATCAATGAACTTTCCCCTCCAAGAACGCCCCAACGAGCATTGATATCGTGAAACGTATGAAACGGGTGGTTTCCGTCCGTTTAAGGGTGAAGACAGGGTTGAACTGACGTAAAACCAACGGAGGACGTCTTTAATAAGACACAACAATGGAAACAATTTCACACCACCTGGCAGGGCAGTTGCGGTCCACTACTTGACACCACCTTTCACCATCTGTTATATCCCCATGAAAAAACAAAGAACCCTGCAAAAATAGTCGATGCCAAGCTGTCATATGAGAAATAAGCAAGAAATTGTTGGTTCTTGGTCGCTCATGACTAAAAACTTTTTTCACCCTGTTTTTCCTGTCCAGCATCCTCGAAAATGGGAGGGGAAACAGGTTTCATAATTTTAGCATGATTTTGCCTACTCTATTGACTCCTTACATCCACTTTTATGTCTACAGGAACAATGAACAAAAAACTGTATGTTGGTTAAAGACATGGTATTCGTTCATTTTGAGAAGGTTCGATAGATCCGTGATTTAATAAAAAAGGATCTACTCATTTGCAGCTATCATCCGTTCATCTTATTCTGGTCACGTGTATTCACGACTACGTTAGTCTAATAGAGTGGACGATTGATGAATACAAAAGGTTCAATCAATTAAAACGGAATAGCCACCGTTAAACCAGTTTATTCACACTTTTTCCATATAACAAACATTGTCCTAAGTTTGTGGACGAGGCAGATTATACCAAGCTTATTAAATTATACATGTTTATATGTGTTAAAATTTTATTTCTCAACTATCAAGTATAATTACTATTAGTTTGATTATTTATCTCTTTATTACTCCATTTAAATATTATAATAGACCAATACACGTTTTGTACGTGTTTTTTTACAAGCCTTTCCGATTAATTTTAAATATTTCATGAGCGTTATAAAATTAATGGGAAAAATAAAATGATTAAAATGAAAATATATGGATGAACAGAATGTTATGATCGACTGCGTCTTCACTTATCACCTATCAATACTGATTGAGCAGATCGTAGATGATCAATCAATCCCGGTGTCGTTCGATGTCAGGGCGAGGGCTGATCAAAATTCGCGATTGATTGAGCCGCCAAAGCAAGACCCAACCATTCAATACTATGATGTGATCGAATCTCTACGATCCGATTATGGATAAGAAATGTATAGATGTAGATAGATAAAGCACTCCTGACCCATCGACTCGCATTGTTTTAGTTCATACTACACTGACATAAGGCGGTGAAATTACTTACAGAAGACAACATACGCCACGGCTTCGCACATCGCGTATAACAGTTAGCATAATATTAGTGTCGTGCCATCCATTTTTTATTTAAATATAAATGGTAGTAGGCAGTGCAATGCCCATGCAGCTGTAACCTAGGTTACCTAGGTTACCTAGGTAACGAGCACGTGGTAACGATATCGGTCTCTGCGTATTCTATGACGATGTTATCTTCTCTAAGTAATCGCACCCTAACTACAGCGACGAGCAGCCGTGGGAACATTTGAATTAATACTGCTTTTGTTTAGAATTCTAATGTGAATGTATTGTGATGTGTTGCAACCCCTAGAATGTAGGTAACACAGAATTCAATTAGTTCGAATGTCTGAATGTAGAGATTTGCACCTACTAGAGAAAGAACCTACTAGAAGCTCTAGAAAGATGACATCTGGAACTATCTAGAGAATGGTGACGTCATGCAGAAAATTCTACAGGTTTCTACAGTATTCTTCTCGGGAATTAGTGGTGACACGGAGAATTGACTTACGGGACATTGTTTAAGGACTATTTTTGGACTCAAAACTGTGAAAAAGTGCATTTTTTTAGACATTGTAGAACATTTTATTAGGACATTAGTGTGATAATTAAATCCTTTAAACTGAGAAATGATAGAGACCCTGAAAAAGACTCATTTGTGTTAGTGCGTTAAAATTACTAGAACTTTTCGATTTGAATATTAGTAGAGATTATTAAATTCTCTGAACTGAATAGTGACAAAAGACTCTGAATAAGACTTTTTCGTGCTGTTTCGAGATTTTTCTGGGACGTTCCATTACCGATATTGACGTGATAGTTAAATGTATTTTATTTTAACATAATCTTATGCCCATAGAAACAAGAAGCATGGCATCCGATAAACAAATACAGAACTTATTCGAACAATTCCAAAAAATGATGGCACAGCAACGGCAGGAAGACAAAGAAGAATAGGAGAAAAAGCGTCAAAAGGAGAAGGGAGAACAAGAAAAGCGACGTCAAGAGGAGAAAGAGGAACAAGAAAAGTGACGCCAAGAAGAAAAATAAGAGCAAGAAACAAGACGTCAAGAAGAAAGAAACGAATTGAAGAAAATGATGGAGGACTTGAAAATACGACAGCAAGAGGAGAAAGAAGAACAAGAAAGACGCCTGGAGGAGTTAAGGAAAATTCTGAATGAACAAATGAAAATACAACAAGACGCTATCATTTCTGCCAATGAAGTACTAAAATGTGAAGTCAAAGAAGAGATAAACAAGGTCGAGTAGTCGAGACAGAAGTCAGTTATGTAAAAGGAGAAGTTAAAGGGTGGTATCATCAGGTCAGCGACTAAAACCTCCTTTTTTGACGGCCAACGTTCCTGGACGACGTACAAGAGGCAGTTTGAGCAGCGTGTGCGAACAACTGGGATAATGAGGAAAAGGCCATGACATTAGTTTTAGCACTAAGATGCCAAGCATCGGAGTTACTTCAGACCATCCCAATTGAGAAACAAAGGGACTTCAAAGTCTTGGAAGCTGCATTAGACTTGAGATATGGCGACCAACACCTTGCCCAAGTATACCAGGCTCAGCTAAAAACACGGACACAAAAAGCTGGGGAAAGTTTACAAGAATTCGAAGCTGCAATAGAGAGACTGGTACACCTGGTGTATCCAAGCGCACCCAGAGAATTCCAAGAACAATTAGCCGTGGGAGCCTTTTTAGATGGCATAAGGGACGAAGAGGTCAGGCGAGTTCTTAAGTATTAGCGAGGATTTGGTGCGTGCCCTTGAAGTAGAGGCTGCTGTCAGAAGTGCGTGCTGTGACAATCGGAGAAGTACATTCAGATAAAAAGAATCTGAACACTAAGGGCGTGCTTGAAATGTTCAGTAAATTATTGGACAAACTAGTTTCTCTGGGGAAACAGGACAAACAAGAAGGTGTAGCGAAACTGAACGGAAGCATCAGATGTTATCAGTCCGGCAAGTTAGGGCATATTAAGCGAGATGCGAGTAAATGCCGCAGTTGTCGAAGAATCATATTGGAATAAAAAGAACCTGGACACTATGGACATACATGCAATGTTTAGTAAATTACTGGCCAAACTGGATTCTCTGGTAACGCAGGTTAAGCAACAAAGCGGGGGTATTCGATAGCTGCGGAAAACTAGGCCATGTTAGACGAGATTGTCGACAGTGGAACCCTGAGAGGGTACAGGCCACTGGGGCAGTGCCGGCTAGAGAGAGCGATGCCCCTAGAGAAATAAAGGTTTGGCAGCTTCAAATAACTCTGAGAAGTTTACCATTACCAGACTGTGAAAGCGAAAGGAAAGAGATTACTGAGAATTGGACAAAGGAAGTTTTAAGGCAAGAACAATTGAGCGATGTAGGAATTGGACCCATGTTGAGAGCAAAAGAAGAGGGGACACGTCCAGAGTGGAAGGCTGTTTCAGACAAGGGAGTGGGGCTGAAGGATTCATGGTCACAATGGGATTCACTTCACGTCGTAGACGGGCTGTTGAGGAGAGCATGGAAAAGCCCGGATGGGAAGCAGATTGCCATGCGTCTAGCGATTTCCAGGTGTCGTGTACCAGAAGTACTCCAGGAAGCGCATAATGGAACGTCCGGCGGACACCTTGGCGTAAACAAGACGTTGAGTAAAGTACGGGAACAGTTCTATTGGGTCAATAGTCGACAAGATGTAGAGGCTTGGTGTCGCAAATGCAAGAATTGTGCTGCCAATGGGAAACCACTTTCCGGGAGCAATTATATGAATGAAAGTCGAGAACAGCCGAAGAATGTCCAAGAGCAGATCAGCAATGCTAGCAACCGAATGAAGGCTCGTTATGATCGAAATGACAGTACAGGGGGATTCAAGGTGGGAGATCGGGTTTGGCTGTACAACCCACAGCGGAAAGAATGGAAGTCCCCGATGCTTCAACTACCTTGGGAAGAACCGTATTCAGTCATCACCAGGACCAATGACGTTGTGTATCGGATTGAAAGAAGTAAAAAGTCGAAGATGAAAATCGTACACTTGGATAGACTGGTGAAGTATGTGAAAGAGGCTGAATTGCCTGACCGGAACGTTCAGACTTAAGGAGGGGGCAGTGGGATGTGTTGTAACCCCTAGAATGTAGGCAACACAGAATTCAATTAGTTCGAATGTCTGAATGTAGAGATTTACACCTACTAGAGAAAGAACCTACTAGAAGCTCTAGAATGATGAACTATCTAGAGAATGGTAACGTCATACAGAAAATTCGGGATCCTTCATCTTTAGGTATATAAGGCATGGAGTAAACCAGAGTGGAGAAGTTAGTACAGTTCTAATGGTCAGTTGTGATGGTCAGAGAGTAATGAGTGAACACAGTGATAAAGTGGCTGAATAATTGAATTGTAGTACAGAGTGCATAATTAGTCAAGTAATTAATTGGTTGTAATTAGTAAGTTAATAAATTAGTGTTAGTGTTACCCTGGTGTTATAAATTCTGAACCCACGATACAGGGTGTTTACAAAAAGCACCTCACAGTGTGCATCTTTATTCAAGTTTATTTTTTATTTTATGAGCTACTCAAATAATATTTTCCCAAACTATTTATTAGCTTAGCAAACTAAAATTAATTTGGGAGGTTATTTACTATATGCGATGTGTTATATTATATTTAAATAGGTATTTCCTAAAACTTTTTTTTTTGAGAATTTTTTGGAATTTCGGTAAGCTTTAATTTAAAAAAAAGTTCATTTCCTACTAGATTTGCGCTCTAGCTATTTTTTTGGTCTTTAACTTAGTATAATAAAAAAGGATTTTTTTTCGGGCTCCAAGGATTCGTCGGAATTTCGGTAAGCTTTAATGTTAAAAAAAGCATTGTTCATTTCCGACAAGATTTGCATTCTCTAGCCATTTTTAACCAAAAACTCAATTTGGGACCACTGTGCGGTGGTGTCGCTGTATGTAGTTTGTCTCTGTGGCCCGTCTCGGTCTTCTGTCGCTGTCGCTTATTGCGAAAGTCCACCTTAATGACTGTTCTGATAATTCTCCTGATTACCCTGATAATGATTTCACTGGAGATAACGAATATATACCGGGTGTCCAAAAAGTCAGGAAACTGTCAAATATCTCGAGAAATACACATTGGATCCAAAAAAGAAAAAACACGTCTTTAATCATTTATACCAAACGCGACCTCCCCACCCCCACCCCTTGGAGTGCGGCGGGGGTCAACTTTAAAATCTATTTTTTATTGCAGAATCGGATTCTATGGCAAAAATTACGTAAAGTTTGTCTGAAACGTTTTTTTCGATTCGTGACAGATGGCGCTGTAATCTCAAAAATTATTTCTTTTCGTAATTTCTGAAAAATTCTACGGAAGAATGACAAATAATAAAGTACGATTTTCTTGAAAAAGCCATTCAATGGTGTTAAATTTAATAATCCCCCCGTTCTCCCCCTCCAACACCACCATAAGGGGGGAAGTGGTGGGCAACCTTAAAATCTTAAACAGAACCCCATATTTTTTATTGGCGGATGTAGAGTCTGGTGAACAAACAATTTAATTTCATTAAAAAAACAAAAGGAAATCCTCGTTTTGGCGAAAAAAAATATTTCTTAAAAATTAAACATTTTTGAATGGCTTTTTCAAGAAAATGAACTCGTACTTTATTATTTTTCATTGTTCCGTAGTATTTTTTAGAAATTATGAAAAAGAATATTTTGCAATTACAGCGCCATCTGTCACGAATCGAAAAAAACATTTCAGACAAACTTGACGTAATTTTTGTCATAAAATTTGATTCTGCAATAAAAAAAATTTAGATTTTAAGGTTTCCCCGCCACACCCCAAGTGGTGGGGGTCGCGCTTGGTATCATTGGATAGCACTTTTAAAATTATTAAGGATAAGGTTTTGCAGAGCGAGAGGGAATTATGCGTTTATTCTCGGTTTATTATAAATATTTAAAAAATCATAAATGGTATAATCTTTACAATAGGCTCGGATACTTCCCATTACTCTAAGGAATACAACCATATATAGTTTTTATCATAAATTTTGTACATAGTTAAATGCCATACTTTAATAATGAAATTAGGAGCTATTTTTATTGACAAACTACGATATTCAAGTACAACAGAAATTTACAACAAAAAATATCCATAGTTATATTCGTTAGAACAATAGCAATTATTTAAAACAGTTTTAAAGTTTATGCTACCTTTGGTTTTTTAAATATGTATAATAAACCGAAAATAAGCAATTATTTAAAATAGTTTTAAACTTTATGCTATCTTTGGTTTTTCAAATATGTATAATAAACCGAAAATAAACGTATATTTCCCTCTCACTCTGCAAAATCCTAACCTCAAGGACGACTTAAGGATCCTAACCTTAAGATTCGCCGCTACGCGGTATCGTGCGTAACTTTTCCTTCCGTGCGTAATATGCTTCTTACAACACTCCTTACGTAATATACTATTACAGAGGAAGCTACAAAATTAACGAGTCGCACAAATATTCACCCACGCTATAGTAGCATTTTTTAAACAACATTTTTTTTACACTTATTGCTCAGGATTTACTAACTTTGTGAATGTATGTAATATGTCGTTTACAACATTACAACAGAAAACACAAATTTTATCTACATCGTGTCACATTATTTTTGACCAGTTAGATTAGTAAAATAGATCACAGTACAACGTATGCGTTTTTCAACGAAACAATACTGGTTTTCATTTAACTATCGATAACTGAATCCTGTTTTTCTAAAAATTATATTAATATCTCTTCTTGCAAGAAATTCACTGTGTTCTACATCATTAATTATCTTTCATTCGTGCCTCCTAAATTTTAATTGGAAATTGTTACAGTTCAGAGCCTATAAAATATAACTCTTAAAAAACAAATAAACGAACCGATAAATTACAGATAGGTATTAAAACTGTTTAATGTGTAGCACCTGTCGCAAGAACCAGAAGGTGAGAGAGGAGCCGATGCCAGTTTGACCAAGTGCCGTTTTGGATAAGGATATATTATTTGTGCAAGAGAAGAGAAATTTCTTGCATGCATATTCATGAATTAAAAACAAGCATGATCACAGAAACGATGTATGCAGTATGTTATTTGCAGATGCCTCCTTAAATGCACGAAACAAATGTTAAGTTAATCATTTTCAGATTATGCATACATTGTATTGATATTAGTCGGAATTTAGCATCCTAAAAGACGCCCCTAAAATGTTAGGGCATGCACTCGAAGATAGAGTTTTGGAAAAATAAGTACATTATCTAAAATGACCTTGTGCATATAAACATGCACAAGGATTGCAGAACAACGTAAAAAATATTTTTCCGAAAATTTTTGTATAATTGAAAACTGATTAATTTTATATTTATACGACTTTTACAGGATTATTTTTACTTCTATACTTACTAAGTAAAGTGATGCAAAAAAAATTTGAAAATTTTTATCGTTCAAATATTCTTAGAATGTCATGAAACGTCGAGATTTTAAGTTTGAGCAAAAAAAAAATCTGTCTGTCGCTCTGTCGTTATGTCGGTTGTTCTGTCCGTCGGTCTGTCTGTAACTTTTTTTGTGCGCACGGTTACTCTGGAACCGTTTAAGATATTAACTTGAAACTTGGTACACATATGTATTTTAACGAGATCTGGAACTTTGATCTTAACCCGTTGAAAGGTTGAGGGGTAAATTGGGGTAAATCAAGCAAGTAAGAGTCCATAAAATTGGTATTTAGTACATACAAGAGAAGCGAAGGTCTGAAAAAATTTTTATGGCATTAGCCACCCCCATGACCGCCCCCACCTCGTTATTAAAGGGGGTGAAAAAAATAAAATTGTGATTTAGTGTGTGTACAAGAACCAGAGGCCTCAAAAATTGATTTTACTTTATCCACCCCCACTATCACCCCCCTTCCACAACCCCAACTCCCACTACCGATGTGGCATATCGTTTTATGTATTTTTGGTGTAGACAATTTCAAATATTATGTTATTAGAGTTCCATAAACAATTATTTCCAAATACATTTTTTTCGTTGTGAGAGATTTGGATAGAAAATCTGGATGTGGACGTAGTGATTCCTTGGGCAGCGGTTTTTAACCCTTCTTAATGATTTTTAAACCACGCGAAAGCTTATCCTGTCTAGATACAGATACTGCCTAACTATTCTCGAAATTATTGTTAACAAATGCTACAGAAATTGTTTAAATAAAGCTTACACGAAAAGTGCAGTGTAAATTTCAGCAACGAGAACTTTTTTAAGATTGCAGATAGATGCATACTTAGTCGAGTCAATGAAGATTTTGTGGTTAGAAACCTCAGGAACAGGTCGTATTTAGATGATTTTTTTTTTAACTCTTTCATGTAATACATTAGTTGATATCGGAAACATGCTGACAGGCGACTCAAGTATTTATATTGTTTAAACAATTATAATGAATTTATACGGATAATTCATTTGTTTTTTTCAATGATATTTAATAAAGAGTGAACTTTTTTTAGTATTTAGTATAATTTATTATAAATTTGAGCATAAAACAACAAAAATTTTATTGGAATATATTAATTTTTAATTATTTATATATCTTTGTAAACTATGTATCGTTCACATTTTAATACAATGAATATGATACAACAATATCTATAAATTATCGACCAAAAAATATATATCATAATAACTACAGAAACCGGCATTTTGCTGCACACGTAGACTAGGTACCTCGTAAAGGTATTTTAGGTAGTAAACACCAGGTGTTTTAACCATTTATTTAATGTCGGCTTATTTTTGCTACCAGGGCCTATCACCGACGCCAGGAGACGAGCTACCCCCAACCTGGAAATTTTGCCGAACCTCTTCTCGTAAGAAGAGTAGGGATCTTTCTTGCCTAACATTTAATAGACAAGGGACCGCCTGCTTTGCATCCCCTCCGAAGAATGGTATATCCACTACGTAATCTTCGTCTTGAAATTACATATCTTCCGCGTATACACTGATATACAAGCCGCTAGAAGGTAGGACGAGATCGCTGTGTTTCCCAAGATGGGTCACCCATCCAAATACTAACCGCGCTGCACGTTGCTTCACTGGAGTATCGAGGATACGTACACAGTCATGCTTTTTGGAGTGAACGTTTGTGTTATTAGTTTCTTAAATTTGTTGAAAACGCTGTTTTTATTGTTGAAAACTTATGATATTTGTGAAGAGATATATAAACAATTAGATTATTTACTAAAAACCATTATTTTTACCAAGAAGTAAAAAAAACGATGGAAAATGTAATATATGTGATTTCTCATTATTGTGTATTAAAAATAATTGTATTAGGGCCGGTTTTATAGGTTAAGATTAAACTAGAGTTTAACTAGGAGTTTCACCTTTTCACCTTTGTTGGCGTACATTTGAATAGGGAAGATGCATGAAATTTTAAGATGCTTGAAAAAGTGATTTGCTCTTAATTTCCGTTACGCAGAAAACGATTATAACAAAAGAAATTCAAAATAAAATTTATTTTCCGTAAAATTAATATTTAGATTTCCGTAATTTGTAAACAAAACCACGTGATTGCAAACGGTTTCTTATTGGCGTGAAGTCAATGACGACATTCGTTAGTCGGATAATTTGTCCAAAGTAGATCCAGTGTCCTAACCTCTTGTTGACGTCTGTCCACGAACTAATTTTGGAGAATCTTGAATGTAAAATTACCATATTTGTATTGATACTCTTAGTTTTACATTTAGACGCAATGCAATATTTGTAACTCATAAGTCATAATAATGTTGTTCCACTAGCTCATTAACCAAATAATAACACAATAACACCACAAACAAGAACTTGGTAAACTGACTGTAAACAATAAACAGTAAATAGTAAACTGACATTTGACAAACCCATCGAAATTGCTTTAGATTGTAGCATACCATTTGAGATAATATGCACTTTTATTTAAAACACACTTAAAAATTTCTTAAGCTCATTGTACAATATTTTACCATCTTTATAGATTAATCACCCGGACTATGATTGTATTATGTGTATATGTGTTAAATATGTATTTATTTTATGTTATAGCCTCTTGCTACCATACCACACTCGAGACTCTCGACGTTAATTATATCTAAACGCATTCGTATTAATGAATAAATTCAAGTAGTGTTAAATAAGGTTACCAACATATTATACTCATTGTAGAATGTTAGGGTGCTATGTCAATTTGTAAACTTTTCGACTACCGCGCAGATTTCTTAGAGGGGATAATAGTTTTCATTTTAGAGTCCATTCACTTAATCAATTATTGATTGTTCTGCAACGGTAAATAACAGTTAACTTCGTTTGATAATCAAATTGGCAGATGCCAAATGTTAATTTTAAAATTATCATTATTCATCTAGTGTAATCCCTACATTTTAAAGGTAATTTATTTTCTTAACTAATTTTAATTCACAGTATATTGCAGCCTTTAGCTATATTTTTCAATTTGTTGCATTTATTTAATTTTTTTTTAATCATACTTTTATTTGTATCAACTAAGATATAAATATTAATAATTTTCGTTAAACTAAGTGTGAGTGTAACAAGATATACGAAACTACTGAAGCATGTTTATACGGAAAAAGAAACTTCCGTTCACTATTCCGTCCTTGTCTGACAAGATCTGATTGGTTGAAGAAAACGTTCGATTGGCTTAACCGCCTGTAAACAGACCGAGAAAAAGGATGAAAATAGTGCACGCAAGTTTCTCTCTCTAGTCGAGTGCACCTTCCAGTTTGTTATTAATTTAGATGGACAAATCATAACGGAAAACGTCACAGTTAATGGCGCCAAATAACTGCCGTTTTGAAATATCCAAATTCCTCACCGATTAAATTATTTATTTTCTCGCTGAATTAACATTCAAAAAATCCTAAATTTTACATTTTTATAAGTTCTTTTTGATGCTGTGTCGATTTTCATTATAAAAAAATCTTGCAACTTCTCTATTGTGCGCCTTGTTGTGCCTTACTTTTCTGTGAGCGTGTATGAGTCCTTTTGTGCCAGCCTTCGGCGCTAATGCCTTAAATATGTTATGCTCTAAAATAATTGTCTTTTGATAATTTTTTTCCTATGTCGAAGTTTTTATTTATTCTTCGACTTAGGTCGATTCTGGGAGGTTCTATAACAATAACACTGACGATCTTGAGAAATGCTTATAAAACGGTATTTTACAAAACACTAAAATCTGTAATTTAAACCTCTAGGTGAAACTTCGAGTTAAACTCTTGTTTGATCAGAACCTATAAAACCGGCTCTTAGTCATGTTTCTAAGTCGATGTAATAATTAAAAACAAGAAAATCGTCATTATAGTCATCAATTCATATTATAAATTGTAAAGTCATATTTACCAATAATTTTGAGCGCGGCACTTATATGCTTGCGTCGTGTATAGGGTCACAAATATTTCTCACTTTACAAATAATTACTCAATCTTTATTGAATTTTTAATGCCAATTCGAGACATATTGATCTAACGTTTGGAAAAATTCAAACTTTACAGATGTTTGTTTCTTTTAATTTTTCGAGCCTCGGTGGTACGTTCATCGCGAAATTATTTACTGTGCTCAAACTATTTATTAAATATTTATGCAATTTTTCAGAATCGTTCAAAATACATTGATTTCATTGTTCAGAAATTTTTAGCATGTTTTTTGTATTACTTTCTGTTTGAGAGCAAATTCTACTCCGAAATGACTTTACGCTTGTGTCGCGCGTAGTGTATAAATTATAAAATGTTTTCTGTTGTATACAGGGTGATTCACCATGACTTGCGGAAAATTTCGGTAGGTTGTCCCCACCAAAAGGAGTTACAAGAATGAAAAATTAAAAATATATGACCAAAAAAATTACTTTATTTTTTTGTAGTAATGCGCCGCCAATGACTTTAACCAATCTGACGTAAGGCGGTACAACCATATCACTTTATCAAACTTGGTATTGACACTATTGACAGCAAAGCTGGAGAGGGTAGAAGTGACTTTTTGATTTTAATCAAATCACACTGCAAAAATAGCGAAGTAAACCAAAAAAACATTGACCCTATGCTAGTGAGGTCCACTACAAGTAGATATAAGAGATATTTACTTAAACGCGTCAGTAACACAAAAACACTAACTTCGGTGGTGCTTTGTACCAGCTGGTGTCCCGATTGTTCGACCGAAAGCAAAAAACGCGGCACTTTTTTTGCCATTTAAGGAAATGTAAACATCTCCGATATATTCTTTCACAAGTAAGTTCATCGTTCTATTACTGACCACAGTAGCGTATCTTCGTAAGTTTCAACCCTTTTTAGTATACTAAATTACCTCGGAGCACTCTAAAATTTGCAGGGGCTTTCTCACATTGAAGACTAGTACACCCTTTAATTTTCCGCATATCATGGTAAATCACGTTGTATAAAATTTTACAATGTTAATTTAATATTGTTAGTTAATTTAGGATGTATTGATCAACCGATTCTGAAAGTTTCTGAAACAAAGAAAAGTCGAGCCATATAGACTATAGAAGAAACACCAAGCAACCACGGACACGTGTTTCGGAATTATTGTTCCTCATCAGCGTAGTGTAGCATCAAAAAGTTTCTGGGAAAGACAGATAGGAACAATAATTGAAGGTTGAAAGTACAGTACACAGTACTCTTTTATATACATTCATATCTAGATCGGCCTAATTTCAGGCCTTCACCTTCACCTTCACCTTCACTCGGCACATAGAACCCCAAGTGGAGAGTTAAATGAAATAAAAAGGAATTAGTAGGGTCAAAACAAATAAGGAAGGAAAATTTCGCCATATACCCTAAAGAAGAAACACACACCGGACACGTGTTTCGAAATTTTTGTTCCTCATCAGCAATTTACGAATATTTTCGATATTTATTATATGTAAGAGATATGTTTCTGTAAACTTATTATGACAATTGGTATTGTAATATATTTTATTGTTTATTTTATATCACCTGCGAGGGACGGAAGAGATCAGAACATATAATATCCCAAAACATAATTTAGCTTTTACTTTTCGTATATTATTAGCCAACTGTCTGCAACTATTACAAAATGGAATTTTGAAAATAACCATTTTTCTATCCACCCTAGACTGCACACCCTATGATCGAATTTCCTGATTCCTGATTCCCGACTATATCGTGAATTAACGTGAATGTTTTATTACCAATTTCAGTTAAGACTAATGCGTGCCCTGAAAAGACACTGATTGGAAAACAAACGCTTTAAGATTTATAATCGATTACGTAAGAATTCTAAGAAGAATTCAAGCGTGGAAACTTGTAATGTAAATTTATTGTATTCCAGCAATGAGATTTATTGGTTTCCCCTTTCTCGACACCTTTTTGAAAATAAGTAAATTTATGGTATCGTTCAGACTATAACGTATGTTTATTCGAAATTAGAGTCAATAATAAATGATTGTAAGCGGTTAAATTTTGTTAAACGAAGGAAATGTTAATTTACCTTAGATTCTTTCGCTAAAAAATAAAGTAAAAATAGAATATGATACAAATGTCATTATACAGTTTTATTAAATTTGACAAATTACATCTTGTAAAACACTGAATATAATTAAAATAATTTTAGGAAAAAATATTATATTTCAAGAAACAGTCATTCAACGAAATTGATATGTGCAAAGGACCCCGCACACAATACATGGGTTTTGCGGCTCCGGTCAAATTTCGTGAATCTCTGGGAAATAGTAGTTCTCAGTGAGTAGAAAAAAAGGCTAAATGGGTGCGAAGCTCCAAATCCCATTGATTCCGAGATAAGGCCAGCTGAATTCGGACCAATCGATATGTATATTTTTTTCACAGAAGCCTTTACAGTAGCAACTTTATGCCCGGGGCGGGTATAGAAAGTTGCTATTTAAAAAAAATACATACAACCTTCGGGAATAAAGAGAGACAGCCCATAGCCCGTATTTTTTACACGAGCTATGGACTGCCTTTCTCTTTATTGCTCTCGGGCGTAAATATACTATTACATGAAACGTAGCATATGCAGACACTTGAACACATAAAGTGTAGGTTATGTAGACATTTCTGTTGTTATGCGAACGTCCGTATAATATTTTTATAATATTCCAAAGTATTATGACACAATAGGGGGTGGGGTTGGGGGTAGGTTGGTTTTTTAATAACAAATGATTGTAAATAACAAGAGCAATCGAACTACCCCACTACCAGGGTGTCCGGAAGGTGGCATCTGACTCCAGATTTATGATCACTATAATTCGAAAACCCTCTGATACGAGCTTCGGCTGTTCCTTAGAGATATCGGAAAATTGATCCATTTTGGGAGATCCTTGATTCATTTTAGGAAACAAATGACCAATTGTGGGTCACCATATCGATAATCTGACCTCAGATTCGTAATCAGCGTCTTCGAAAATTCTTGGTACGAGTATAGGCGGATTTTGAACCATGAAAACGGTATTTGAATATTCGCGATTTTTAGCGAACAGAATATTTGCTGGTCGCAGCGTTCAAGCAGCTCTAACTCAAAACCAGTATATTTTTGAGCTTGGCGCCCATTCAGACTTTGGTACTATTATTCCGAGAGTCATGTGGATTAGCCTACTGATGGTTTGGTAGCGGTGGTTTCTAGGGGTTAGGTGGGTTAGAGGGTTGGTGGTTAGGTCGTTTAGCCCGCTTGTGGCGTGGAATTTAATTCTTTCAAGAAAAATAAGCGATTAAACTCGCTGTTCCCAGGGTCAGGTGGGTTAGCCTTCTTGTGGTTTAGAAGGGGTGGTTTCTAGGGATTAGGTGGGTTATGGGGTTGATGGTTGATGATTAGGTGGGTTATGCCGCTTGTGGCATGGAATTCAATAATTTCAAGAAAAAAAAGCGACTAAACTGACTGTTTCCTGGGTTAGGGTTAGGTGGATTAGCCCGCTTGTGACTTGGTATGGGTGGTAGAGCTTCAGCTGGTCTTATCTCGAAACCAATGTGGTTTGGAGATTCGCGCCCATTTAGACTTTTTTTCTACTCACTGAGAACTACTATTTCCTAGAGTTTCATGAAATTTGACCAGAGCCGCAAAACCCATGTATTGTGTGCGGGGTCCTTTTTAGATAAACTCAATAAATATCAAATCTTGTGCTTGTTAAACGTGATTATTGATGTCACGTTTTTTATCAAGGTTTAACAAACAAAATTTTTTTTTCTTACCGCGCATGTAACGTTATGAATTTTAACAGCACTATGATCTCTTTGTTTCCATGGAAACGAATTACTATGTAAAAAATTTAATTACAAGGCCTATTAACAACAGGGGTAAGCCAGTAAGTAATAAAATCCAACGAAAATAGTTATTATCTCACACATAGAGATCAGAGGGTAAGATCGTTTGTTTTTCTTATTTTCATTTGAATTTTTTCGATGAAAGTTTGGGTCTCTATAAACTAATTAAAACCTAAATTATTTTTTTCTAAATGGGTAATTTATTGAGTATAATTAATTTTTACCTACAAATAGGGGAAACGGATCATCATTTTTCAACAAGGCTACTTGATTGATGCAAGATAATATGTAATATTATAATAATTTTGCTATTGCTGAGAAAACCAGTTTAACTCCTTGTTTCAATATTCTGTTTTAATTAGTACGTTCAGCTTCCCATTAACATCTACTTATAAATCAATAAATAAACGTCAAATAAATACTACTTTAATTAAAACAATCAATATTTTTATAATCACATAGGACCCCACAGAGATTTTAACATTAATAAATTCTTAGAATCCCACCAAATTAAACTCAGTCGGCGATATGCGAATTTTTCGCTTTAATACAGCTTTCCGCTTAAACGAAATATAAATACATAAACACGCAATTTACGTAGCTGATTTGCATGCATGATTCTATTTACGGTAGCTTATTAGGCCTTCAAGTGACCACCAATATCTTGAATGAGTTTCAGTGGTTGTTTAAATTGGCTCCACTTCCTTAAAATGTCCTTATTAAAGACATGCAGAGCTTTACACACATTGTTACTCTTTATACTATTAGTTTCTTCATTTCTTTCATCCTTTTGTTCGTATAATATGAAAATGTCACGTGACATATTTTTACATTTGAAGTAAAGTTTAATTTCGCTGGTGACAATATGCAGTTTTGTATTCATTTTGAAAGTCATCTTGGAATATTATTATTTCGAACAGATAACTTTATTGGAGCAAAGCGATAGCTGAGAAATACTTGTGACCTCCTTTAATGTAAGATGGCTTAGCCTATTTTGTGATTACCGCACCCAATTCGAGATGAATTTTGTTACACCCTCACTTGCACTCAAAAATGAGGTGCTCTATCCCACACAAAAAATATAGGAAAAGTTCTACGATCGTGGCAAAACTCCAGTTTTTTTATGGAATTACACGTTCTTAATTCTCTTGAATCCAACAATATAGTTATAGACAACATAATTTTATATTGGTAACTGGTAATATAAAAAGACCTAAAAAAATGTAAAGAGGGCAACGAAACACCGTACAATAAATGGAATATCTCCCTACTACAGCACGAATACTAGACTAGACATGACTGCTTGCTGAGAGGTAAGCATATTTGATCCTGGTTTGATTCCTTTTTTAAAAGAATAAATTAATTCCAGTACACTAGGATATTGAATGTGTGTCCCAAGTCTCAAAATGTGTAGCCCTTCCCACACAAGACTTTCCGAGTGCCCTCAGGGATAAAGGTGATCGTATCCTGTGGTATTCTGATTAATGACTTTAAAAATAAATATTACGGCAAAAAACATTAAAGGTCACCTACGTTACAAAAAGAAAAAAGAATAGCAAACACAAAGAGCTAAAAAAGATATTCGCCAAAGGCAAAAAGTACCGGATGTAGAACATAAATGAGGAACTAGAGGAAATATTGAAATAAAAAATAAAGGGGAGAAACCACGAGGAGAAAATATTCATCGTAACTTTTAAAAACCTAGAAACCCTTCCAACTTGACAACGGCTAAGCCAACCTTCCAGACATATGAAAAATATGCATTAAACAACAAACACGAGAAAATATCACTGCAATATTGGACCAAGAAACTAGAGGAGAAGAGAACGCAAAGAAAGAAACGGAGCACTGGCCCTTGAACAAACCACTATCAAAGGACCAATTGCTAGAAATAAAGGTTAGAGCTAGAAAAAATACTGCGCTTAAAGTAGACAAAAAAAAAACGAGTTATTGCATTACGGACCGGATCTTAGTAATGATTACCAGACCCACGGATGAAAATCACACATCTGACTACGGAATAGAACACGTCGCTACAATTATCCCTTCCCAAAATCAACTCACAACAGGATATAGATGATTAGAGAAAAATAACACTCTGCAGCGTAAGATACAAATACTATGCACATTTGCTGCTCGTACAACTAGAGAAGCATATCAAAAGACCACCAAACTACTAGACAGCATTCATCAAAGGCAGGTCGAGAGACCGACCATATGCATATCACCAGAAGAATCCTGGAAGGAAAATAGAGAGACGCGACAAAACCACACATAGTCGCTATAGATCTCCAGAAGTTATCTGATACCCATCAGTCATAAGGCCATAGTCAACACCCTATATAAAAAAGAAATATCGCACTATCTAATAAACAAGATAATAAAGGTTGGGACAAATGACAGAAACCAAACAAAGGAACATAGGACTCAAGCAAGGAAGTCTCCTATCCCCCCGATTATTCACCACGGTCCTAGACCAAGCACAATAAGGGAAACGCTAAATTTTAACGAAGACGCAGAAACACTGAGAACCTCAATCATGCTAGCATACGTCGATGATCTCCAAATCGTCACAAAAAAAGATCAACTCATTTTCAACTTTCTAAAAAAACATGTAACAGCATCTGGACGGGACTGAAAACAAACTTCAAGAAAAGTCTAATAATAAGTCTGCACCGATCTATCTGTCAGGAAAGAGTGAGTGAGTTTCGTTATGTGTATGGGAAAGTTCAGTGCGTGTAGTTTGTGTAGAAGACCCGGGATCCATACGGTATCGAAGGCTTTCTCGATATCGAGGAGCACCACGACGGTGCTCTTCCCTAGGTTGCATTGCACCTTGAAGTCATTCACGATCCTAACAACCTTCTGCAAAGTGCGCCTGCCCGCCTGAAGCCGAACTGGCACTCTACGTCGATGTCAAGTTCATCCTGAGCAAAGTCTAGTCAGATCAGGATGACCTTCTTCACCAACTTGGAGATCGCCGACAGTACCGACGCCGACTGCAGCACTGGCTAGACCAGTGTTGCAGTCGCGGAATCGCGTAGAAAACGTACATCAATTGCGCAATACCTTTTTTTCGGGAGATATTTGAGAAGCTTGTATTCGATGCCGTCTGAACCCGGGGTTTTGTCATTCGGTAATGCCCAGACAATGCCAGCCGCCTCCGAAGACTTGACCCTAGAAATTCACGTCGCATCAATTGGACGTCATGGTCAATTAATTGGTTAATACTGTTTCCTATGCTGCTGACAGCAAGCATGGCCCAAATCCAACCCAGCGTAGATGTAGTCGGCCCGATGGTATATTGCTAGAGACTGGCAGCAATGCCTACCCTAAGCTGGAAAATAAAATTAAACCAAGAATATTTCGAATAATTTTTTTTGTCTGAAATGAGATATATAGGGAGCGCCACTTAAAACTCCAAAGACTTGTAACATTTTTATTTTTGAAGTGATGACCATGTTGGGCACATCAAATTGTAGACATGTTTAAAGCCTTTAAACATGCATACAGAGTGATTACATTTTTTTTTAATTGTTAAGGAATGAAACTTAATTTCTCACCTCACCCTGTACATGAACTGTGTTAATGTTTTCTTATAAAAGTTTTAATTAGCTTCAATTTATGTTTTGAAAAATAAAAATTTTGCAATTTCCTATTTAGTACATTTTAATATAAGTTTGTTTTTAAAAATATTTATTTTTTTGTTTCTTGTTACTGTTTTATTACGTTGAATATTGTTTGTGATATGTCTTTTACAAATAAAGCATAAAATTATTATTTACATCCTTTTCAGTTATTTAAAAAAAAAATCAGTTTGGAATCGGAAAGAGAGTTTTTAATTTCTTTGTCTAAAACCAAAAAGAATTTCGAAAATGACGTAATAACATAAATTGAAGCTAATTAAAACCTTGATAAGAAAACATTAACGCAGTTCATGTACAGGGTGAGGTAAAAAAAATATTCAAGGAAATTAAGTTTTCTTTCTTAACAATTTTTTCAAAAAAAAAATTTTCAAATCACTCTGTTTAAAGGCTTTAAAAATGTCTACAATTTAATGTGCATCGCTTCAAAAATAAAAATACTAGCCTGGGGAGTTTTAAGTGGCACACCCTGTATACTAAAGCGTACTCCTTTCCCCCTACAAGACAACGGTTTCTCATCTTGACCTGTGAGAAGGATATGTTCGCAATTCAATTTTTTAAGTAACGCAAACTAACAATTTGAAAAAGTCACTTCAGTATCTGTCATTAACATTTCTCCTCCTAGTTTTTATAACAAATAATCTAACGAACAAATAGGGTGTGCTTTATCAAACTACATCTTTTTAAGCGTTATACTTATGTAAATACTAAATAGGTACATATTCATTAAACCGAGTATTAATCATCGTTTTTCAAAACTATCAGTTCAACTTAACCATCTGTGGACTTCTTGAGAAGCCAATAACAAATTAATTCCAGTGAAAGAACCGCTCTTTAATACCGAGTCCTCTTAAAAATGTAAATACAGTCTGAGTAGATTTGAAGCACGCTTGATAAAGCTGGATAATAGTGCTACCAGAAGAGAAGAGTTAGAGTTAGAAATAAATCATAATGTACAAAATAATCTCCTACTGTGTTTTTGTAAATTTCGTAATCGTAATTATCGTCCCTTGTACCCGCATGCATTCTACGCTCAGTGTGGGGTAAATGGAAACTAGCATTGTGTAAACCAGGGTGGGCCATCAACGACTGTACAAATTAAATGGTTTATTTGATGCACATTCATTTCTCTGAATTGCATCGAAACATATTAATTAAGTTACCACAAAATAAACATATTTGTATCGAATCCGTGAAAGTCTGAAAAGTTGCCAGGCTATTTAAACCGGAACTGATTAATTAGGACGTATTTAGTTGATTAACTCGATTTACCAAAGTTTCGTATTACGCCGTCATGTATGCTACGTTCTTGAAAATTTAGGTAAAGTTACGTCCCTAGTTACTGAAAAATTAGTAAATTAGCTAAGTCAACTAATAGTACAGCAGCTAGAGGTTTTAACTTCGGAATAATGTAATATGAATCAGATTTCGTTTTTTTTTGGCAACTTAATTGCAACTTAATGTGGGACAGTTGGGAAAATTTTCACAAATTAATTTTAAAAATTTTTATTTTTGAAAATTAAAAAAAAATGAAAACTGTAATATACGTTCATATATTGGACCACTTCTTGCAAATATTAGTTAAATTTACTGAGTAAATAGCGGTATAGAAAAATATTTTCTAGTGTCATGTACTTGTTCCAAATCTCCCTTTTACCAGGGACAATTGGGACTAACGATGGGGAGATTTGGGATAGGTAATTAAATCTTCACAAAGGTATGGAAAAACTTTTAATTATTTATTGCAAAAAATAACTAACAACGAGAAATAACAAAATTAATTAAAAAATCTGACAAATGCTCAGAAGAAAAACAAAAATATATTGCAACAAACAATAGAAACTTTTGCTATCACAAATCGCTGATATTGCAAAAATATTTACGTGGAAATTCGACCATATTTTGAGTGCGTATGGTACCTTTCTTAAGCCGCCATTATTTTTGCATTCTTGAATTATGTGGATTGGAACGACATGATTTTTTTTTCCTTTAGCCTAACGGCATACCTAAAAACGATCCAAATAATATAAGAAAATTAATTCATACATGGAATGGGTGAGAAATAGGATTGGCCAGCTCTCCCTTAAAATAACGTACCAACTGTACCTCACTGCTCGGTGTCATAAAAAGTGACCAGATTTATTAACCTCACCACAATAAAATTGTGGGAGTTTACTGAAATTGGTCCAAAATCGAAAATTGAGATAACATCAAATCTTTACGTTTTGAGGTCACAGGAACCCAAAAAAATGGTTTTTAAAAAATGTCTGTGTGTATGTTTGTATGTATGTGAACACGGTAGCGGAGAAACTGCTAAACGGATTTGGATGAAACTTTGCATGAGGGTTTCTTTAGTGCTCCAGAAGATCTGAAAAGGTTTTGGTTGAGGTCGTAGTACGTTTAGTGCCGTTTTGGCACAACAAGTTGTTTATTTTATGATTACTTACAATCTGAAAGCGAACCATTGAAAAGCAATAAAAACTCCTATTTCAAAGATATATCACACTTGCACCCTTTCGATTCGATTTGGTTTCCGTGAAAAAAATTAAAAAGTATTCATTATATGTGCACACATGACAGTATCCAAAAAATATTATTGCTATTATTGTTAGGGGAAGATGTATTTTGCCATCTGTCAAAAATATTTGGGTTGGTAACCTTTGTGGATGTTGTTTTATAGGTTATGGTACATTTATAGGGAATGTGCTTCATGTAACTAACGTAAGTTAAAGTTTAAGATTTTTAAGTTAATAATCTCGTTTAATGTTTGTATCCTCATTTTAAGCTTGGAACCATACTGGCCAAGCGGATATTTAAAAATTCATGTAAATATATTTTTAATAGTGTTAATCAATAAAAATAGATTGCTAATTGTAGGTTAGATTTCTAACCTGCAAAATGCGTTTTATTTAATAAAAATAGACTTGCTAATTACAGGTTAGATTTTTAACCTACAAAAAGAGTCCTACCTTATTAGGACAAAGTATTTAGAACTTCCTAAACATTACATTGAACTAAATTTATAATACCGTCATCCGGGGATATATGGAACACCAGGGGTAATACGGAATGTTCGGTAGTAATTTCAAAATTCCCGCCATACTTTCGAAATGTCAGCTTCTAGACGGGGTTTTTGCGACGGAATGTTGATATCAATTATTGTCACTGTTGGCAAACCTTGCAGTACATAAATAAAACAACTTGGTAAGTTTTTATGATTTTTTAAATAAAAAGGCAAATTTTGGCAGATTTGAGTAGTGCAAATGAGGCTACCAGCGCGAAAACGGCCTAACCCTAAAAAACGATCTAACCCACAGAAATGTGAGGTAGGCCGATTACACGCATGATATGTTGCCCTAATAATTTAAAGTAAAGTGAAACTAGTGGCACCATATTTTTAATAGTGGGCAAAGGTCGCTTAGGCCGTTTCACATTATAAATGTATATACTTAGGCAGCAAGTTGAGCCGATAAACTCAAACGAATAAAATGTGGCTTAGGCCGTTTTCGCGCTGGTAGCCTCAAATAGTCTCATATAGACCAAAGAATGTATAAAAGTCTCTATGAGGTTTTTTTAGTACATAGCCTCAACACTAACATGCCGTTTTTTTTCTAATTTTTGTACGTCGCTTTAGGAAAAAAACTCATTTTAAGTAAAAATTGCCCTTTTCAGGGTAAATCGGAACGATACCGAGAATGCATAAACATGTACCAGGGACCTCCTATCGAAGAAATTACAACCTAGAGAATATAGAACTTGCTCTACAGGCGGTTTTGGATGATAGGTTCTCATTTTCTGAGGCTGCAGAGGTTTAGTGTACCAAAAACAACGCTGTATAGTAAGTACAGAGGACGGCACAGCGACAATTTAGGGCGCCCCCCGGTGTTAGCTAAGAAGAATAAATCTAGTCAAAGCAATGTTAACGGCGGCCCAATACGGTTATCCCTTTACAAAAATGGAGATAAAAGAATTTGTTCAAATATACCTAAATCACAAAGGGGTCCAGATTCCTTTTTTCAAGAATAATCTCCCTGAAAATGATTGGATAGCTTATATTTTAAAGCGTAATCAAGAACTGTCCCGGAGGAATACAGAAAATATCAAACGCTCTCGGGCGGAAGTGTCAGAAGAGGTTATCAACCAATATTTTGATGAAATGGCAGTCACTTTACTAGATGTTCCCCCAGATAATATTCTGAATTATGATAAAAGTAACATTACTGACGATCCGGGTAGGCAACTTGTCTACGTAAAAAAAGGAAATAAGCACGCCAGAAGAATCATGGATAATTCGAAGTCGTCTACCTCCATTATGTTTGCATTTGGTGGTGGAGGAAAATGTTTACCATTATACGTTGTCTACAAAGCCAAGCATTTGTATCCCGAGTGGATTGAAGGTGGGCCGGATAACACTTTGTATAATCGCTCGAAGAATGGGTGGTTTGATTCCGATTTATTCGAGGACTGGTTTTATAAAGTTGCATTAACATATTTAAGAAGTAAGGAAGGAAAGAAGGTTTTTATAGGGGATAACTTACAAAGTCACCTCTCCGAAAGAGTGATAAGATCCTGTATGGAACATAATATTTCATTTGTTTTCCTGCCACCTAACAGCACGCATATTAGCCAATCCTTGGGCGTTTCAGTCTTCAGACCTGTAAAAATTGCTTGGAGGAATGTTTTGACATAATGGAAAAAACGATTTAGAGGCGTTGCACCAAAAACTGAATTCCTGGGTCTACTGACGAAGCTCCTATAAAAAATTCAACCAAATCTTGTTAAAAATATTACGTCTGGATTTTCAGCATGTGGCATTATTCCCCTTTTTGTCTCAGATTATTCCTGCCGGCTATCGACAAGAGGTAGTCAACTTAGGTGCCATGGAAAACTCATTTGATACAATAATGCAGTGGAACACAGCAACACCTGCCGAATAAGAAAAGTACAAAGAAAATACAAGTTCGCTCTGGAAAGTCTGTTTCTTTGATGGACCTTCAAATACAAAATCCTCCAGATGATCCCCAACCAGTGCCTTTAAATGATCCTCAACCAGGGCCTTCAAAAGGATCCCATGCAGGGCCTCCAAGAAGGGTGTCAAGCGAATTATAGAGGCTAAAGACTCAGACGAAGGCTGTGATATGAATTCAGACTTACCATCTAATGACGATGAATATGATAATTCCTTAAACTTTAAGATTGCTGTGAAACAAAACTGTGATATTAGTGTAAATGACTTTGTCATATGTGAATTTATCTATAATATAGAAACAAAAAAGAAAATTCAAAACAATTTGTTTCAAAAATAAAAAAAATTAAGGGAAGTGTGATTGATATCGAGTGCCTTAGAGGCTATAAGGGTTCCAATAATAAATTTTCCTTTTCTTCAGTTCCAGATTTTAACAATGTTTCTTTAAAACAAATCAAGTTTCGCCTAAATGCTCCTATTTGTAATCGGGGAATTTATTCCTTTCCGGGCATTGTTTTTGTTTAAATGGTTGGTTTTTTATTTTAAATAAGTATAGAATCAAAAATGATAATTTTTTTTAGTTTTAAGATTTTCAGTTAAATAGGCAAGTGTCAAAGAATTCTGTGTTTTAGTTTTAAGATTTTTCAGTTAAATAAGTGCCAAAGAAATCTGTGTTTTTTTAGAATAAGTTTTTATTTAGTTTTATGTCTTAACAATAAAAATATTTAATTATTTTTATAAATATGTATTTTTTTGAAGGTTAAATAAACCAAAAATCGTTTATTTGGAACGCTTGTGTTTTCCTAAGTCCTGAGCAGCTAATAAAAAAAAAATCGTTTGTTTTAATTTGTTCCATATAGGTTCCTGAAGAGGCCTATATGATCTAAACAGGTGTTTTTTCATATTTGATGTACAACAATCTCATCATTCCATATATCCCCACATCAGGAGTTATATTGAACGACGAAAAATAAAAAAAATTGAGGCTTTCTTGTTTTGTTTAACAAAATTTTTCATGTTGGAAAACAGTCTTAAAACCATAAGTTACCAAATAGCTAAAAAAAATATTTTTAAAAAATTTATATCAAGAGTTATTCAAAGAAAATGCTTAAAATCATTCCATATATCCCCGGATGACGGTACTTGTAAATTTTAAGAAATATATGTATTTTTGAGGTTAGCTGTGACGTCACGTGCAAATGTCCCATAGGTTGTCTCTAAATTTATTTCATAACCTAAAAAGCAACATGCAAATCAACCCAAATATTTTTGACAGATCTCAAAACTTATTTTAGTTGGTTTTTTTAAAGGTAATAATTGTTTATAGCCGTCTTCGGATATTACGTCTGATTGATGGGACGCGTCACAATCGTTCGTTTAATGCAAATCGAGTTAACCGAGCTAAATCTGAAACATTCGAATATTACAAAATAAAGCCCTTGAACAAAGGCTCGGACCTTTTTGATCGAGCAGGAAGATTTTAATTTAACGCATGCGTAGTCTGCTTGAACTGTCCATAATGTTATTGACTTGTTGACAATGTTTCTTTAGGTTAGAGTGTCATTGTGGCTAAATTCTGTGTTGTTATTTTTTTTTCGCTGTCCATGAATCATGAAATTACCCCAACATTTAATAGCTAAAACGTCGGTCGTTACATGTAAAATAACTCGCCAGCAACACTTGCACCCACAAAGCAATGAATTGAATAATTTGAACAAAATAAAGTTACTTTTCAGTACATAAAACAAATTAGAACTACCTGATATTTGAAGTACACAACACACGGGCGAAATGCGGCAGTTTATTTACTTCTCTCACAAATATACATAACCTGTATGACACACAATATCAAACTGCCAACCGATCAGTATAAAAAGTCACTGCCATGATACCAGCTCTCCCACATCTCCCCTAAGTGCATCACATAAACGTTTCTATATTATGCGGGGGCTGGCTAATTTATAGGACGTAGATGCCACCATTTTTCTAGGGGCGCACAAAAAACAAGAACATTGGAGTTGAAGACGAATCAAATTTTGAGAGAAAAAGGTTATATGTAACTTTTCATATAAATTGACGGTCTTTAGTTTATCATGACTTAAAAATTGCGAAACTTTGAAACGGCTTTCGTCAAAGAATTCAAAAAATAATTATTTTAGTGAAAAAATTATTGAGGCAAGTAAGAAATCTACTAAACTGAGAATAAACTTCTTTTTTCTGGAAATATAAAGAGAGTATCCGAAGGTTTATAAGACGATGATGCATTTAGTTTAACTGTTAAATATCTCAGAAATCATGACACTTCATCTGACAAGCAGTCAGATTTTAATGAAGAAATGTTATGCATTAATACAAAGAGTATGGGCAGGTAGCAATGTAAAAAGTGCCCCCGCACCTACTGAACTAAAATGTCTCTCTCATAAGATGTCTCATATGCTGACTGTCTTGTGTACAAAGTTTTAAGTTCGTGGACTCTGCATGGGGTGGAGAAAAACATAATTTACCCCTAAATGTTTTATTTTTTTTCTCACCTCCTATTTGACGGATCTCTTTGTAATTTGGCACAAATAATATTAGTGTTACGATAGTTTATTTTAAAAAATATTACTCTTCTACGATGATTTTTTGCATTAAAAAAGAATTAATATATTTTTTCAATGGCCTGAAGGGTGACTACCCTGTTTGACACAATTACCATATTTTGATATAATATGTATTTAAACTATAACTATAACATATAACAGTTACAGTTTTATTAATGCGGTGGAACAGGATAAAAATAAATAAAAATTATCTGAACTTGCAATATTACGAGTATATTATTTAATATTTAGATAAGTAATCATATAATTCATTCATGTTTAGTTATTTCACTTCAGACAAGACATCGCAAAGAAAAAGAAGAACAAAAAAGCGACGTTAAGAAGAAAAAGAAGAGCAAGAAAGAAGACGTCAAGAGGAAGAAAGGCGGCGTCAAGAAGAAAGACACGAATTGAAAGAAATAATGGAAGACCTCTAAAATAAGGCATCAAGAGGAGAAAGAAGAACAAGAAAGACAACGCCAGGAAGAAAAGAGGAGCAAGAAAGACGCCAGGAAGAACTGATAGAAGTCAGTTAAGTCAAAGGGGAAGTAAGCGACATCAAAGAAAAGATAAGTGAGGTCGAAGAAGAAGTGGAGCGCCTTAAACGACAATTGAGAGAGAAAGGAGGCCAGCTGGCAGCATCATCAGGTCCTCGTTTAAAACCTCCCTCATTTGACGGCCAAAGCTCATGGACAACGAACAATAGACAGTTTGAGACGGCTGCAAGTGCAAATAACTGGGATAACGAGGAAAAGGCTATGGCATTAGTTCTGACGCTAAGGGGCCAAGCCTCAGAGTTACTTCAAACCATCCCGGTGGAGAAACAAAAGGACTTCAAAGTCTTAGAAGCTGCATTAGACTTGAGATATGGCGACCAAAACCTTGCCCAAGTATACCAGGCTCAGCCAAAATCAAGGACGCAAAAGGTTGGGGAAAGCTTACAAGAATTCGATGCTGCGATAGAGAGACTGGCACACCTGGCATATCCGAGTGCACCAAGAGAATTTCAGCCATGGGAGCCTTTTTAGATGGCATCAGGGCCAAAGAGGTCAGGCGAATTCTTAGAACATCGCGGCATCAAAGTATTAGCGAGGCTTTGGTGCGTGCCCTCGAAGTAGAAGCTGCCTTTAAAGACGCCCCGCGGTCAGAAATGCGTGCTGTGATAGTTGAAGAGGCACTAAAAATACAAAATAAGCTATTTTTTAATTGGCTGCCGGACCGCTGGCTACTCACGCCCCCGCTCTGCCGCAGCCACATCTGTCTTACAAATCTCCGTAGCTCCATCTCATACTGTTACGCTCTCATATATAGTATCTTATCTCTTAGACAGTAGTTAGTGTTATGCATGAAATGGAAAGTTCTACAACTGATAGCAATAGTTCTGAGAGCAGAATCAGCACACTTAATTTAAAACGCAAAAACAGTAACAGTGTATAATATGTAAAAAAACCGGAGGTACTATAATCGAATTAACCAATAAAACTTTCTTTACTGCCACAGTTAGATGAGGAAAGTGACTTGGATAAATAATTTTGTGTTTTATGAGTTATTATGTTCCTAATGGTTAATAAAATAAGTCTTAAAGATGTTCATATGTAATAATAATAACAGCTCGTCTAATGCTCTAAGTGAATCCCATTACGATCACAAAGCCTTCAATCCTACTCCTTTGTTTGAGACATCTTTCCATTCTGGCCGGGTTCCCCCTTCTTTATCTCGCAATATGGGTCCAATTTCTGTATCACTCAGTTACTCTTGTCTGAATGAATTATATGATTACCTATCTAAATATTAAATAATATTAGAGAATATTATTTAGGTATTATACAAATCACAACCAGTGACGTAACTAGACATCACGGCGCCCCAGGGCAAAAAATTGTTGGGGGCCCCCCTATTACATTTTCTTAATACCTAATCCTAATCCGAAAAAAAAAAATTTTTGATGCCAACTTTTTTTTTTGATGAGCGGGAGGGAGAAATCCGAAAAAAATGTTTTCTGATTCCAACATTTTTTTGATGAACGGGAGGGAGAAATCCGAAAACAAAATCTATCCTAATACCCGGCCTCACCCAGGTGCCGGCTGGGGCCCCGGGGCATTTCCCCGATTTGTCCTGCCATAGTTACGCCTCTGATCACAACTTACACATTTTTTTTTATTATGAAAACACCTATTTTCTGTATATTGTTGCCATAATCTGGGCACGCTAATATACTAGTCAGGTAAATACTTTAAACACTCATTATTGGAGAATCAATCGAAACAACTACTCTTCTAGCTAATACTGACGAAGTATTGAATTACATGATAGGATTCTTAGCATTTTAAAGAAAAAAATATGATGAAAATACTTAAATCATTTATTTACATTTAGTCATTCACACTTTTTTTATTTAATATGAAATTATCTACTTTCTGACTAGTATATTACAGAAAGTAGGTATCTTCATAATAAATAAAAAAGTGTGTAAGTTGTGATTTGCATAATACCTAAATAATATTCTCTAATCATGATAAAAGCAAATAAGTAAAAAAAATAATTCATTGTAAAAAATTAAATAATATACTCGTAATATTGCAAGTTCAGAAAATTTTTATTTATTTTTATCCTGTTCCACCGCATTAATAAAACTATAACTGTTATATGTTATAGTTATAGTTTAAAATACATATTATATCAAAATATGGTAATAGTGTCAAACAGGGTAGTCACCCTTCAGGCCATTGGAAAAATGTATCCATTTTTTTTTAATGCATAAAATCATCGTAGAAGGGTAATATTTTTTAAAATAAACTCTCCTAACACTAACATTATTTGTGCCAAATTACAAAGCGATCCGTCAAATAGGAGGTGAGAAAAAAAATAAAACAAACATTTAGGGGTAAATTTTCTCTTTTTCCACCCCATGCAGAGTCCACGAGCTTAAAACTTTGTACACACGACAGTCAGCATACGAGACATCTTATGGAAGCCATTTTAGTTCGGTAGGTGCGGGGGCACTTTTTACATTGCTACCCGCTCATACTCTTTCTTAATTTATAACAATATTGATTGTGATTTCAGAAAAAAATAGTATATGTACTTCGATGTGAAAGCCCATTCCCGGACTTCAATGCTTGTTGGGCTCGGCTAGCGCCCCGGCCAACAATTTGCATTGTCGTCCGGGAATGTATTGCTTTCACACCTAAATACACAATATACTATTTCGAAAAGATGTTTATTTCCTTGCAAATATTTCAATACATAATAGTTTTAGCGAATAAATGGTGGAGATCAAAAATAAACCTTAAAAACTGAGAATAAATTTGTCTTTACTTATGTATGCAGGATCAATAGTTTCGGAGAAATTTAAGTTTATAGATGACATGGTTTATGGGATGAAATATTTAGTTCAAATGTCGAATATCTTAGAAACTATGGCACTTGCACCAACAATTCTGAGGACCGGAATTAAAGATAATGGACCCGTTTAGTGTGACGTCAGATTCTAGGCAACCAACAATACAAGTGTGTGTTGCTAAAGATTTTGAGCCTTATGTACGATACATTTAAGGGTTAAAAATATGGCTGTTGATCAGGGCCTCTAATTTTATTTGGTTAAAACACATATTAATTTAATTGAGTAAATTATATGTAGAACGAATCTAACGTATTTTAAGAATATGGCCTATGAATTGAATTGTCTTAGATATGCCATATAATTGAGTAATAACACAAAATTGTTAACAGCAATTTTTGTCATCCTTAATAGCAAGGTGCATAAGAGCGAAAATATTAACTGTAAATTTCGTTATCCCACTTGTATTGTTGGTTGCATAATATTTGACGTCACTACTAAACGGGTCCATTCATCACACTTTAAAATGATTCTTTGCTTGTTTCTGTTTCATAAAAATAATGGAAGTTAGAGCCGAAATAACGCGCTCCTTTACATTTTTTTAAAGAAAATGTTACCATTTTATTACAATAATTGTCCAGTAATTAAAAAAGATCTCAAAAATAGTATTCTTTGTTAATACATAATATAATCTCAAACATGACCTAGATGCCCAAATTTAAATTAACTTTTCCGGACTGTTTTTTATATATAAAAGCCACTACAAAGTTAGTGTCAGCGGCCTAGGCCGGGAAAGTGGCTTTCCCGGACTGTTTTTATATATATTTTAATATTATATATTTTTGTATTATTATATATTTATAATAATATTGATTGCGATTTCAGGAAAAATTATGAAAAAGAATGCAGTTTTTTTAATAGTCGTAGAAAAAATATATATAGCAAAACCTCTCGATATTATTGCGCTGACATTTCCTACTGGAATATATCACAGATACCAGTAGTTAAAAAACGTTCACTCTCATAGTATAAATCACGCGCTCTATCTACTACCTGCAATTTTACGATTGTGTGTGACGACTGTCAAGATCATTACTTGAAAAAACTTTGATGATCTACCGGAAACATTCATCGTAATGAAAATAAAGTCGAATCTAAGCCATAATCTCAACTCGAGATTCATATTAAACCTATCAAATAACCTCTTCAGCATCTCCCGATTACCGGATGTTAACAAGCCATAAATACTTCATGAGCTACTAGATGTTCAGTGGGAGAAGTGCGGACATTTACAATGCTTGGGAATGCTACACCCTCGCTCGCACAATCCTTTAAATTACTACTTCAATTTATCAATAATCACAATAGGCCTGTGAAATTTCATCCAAGAATTTTATTTGCGTAGGTCGGTTACACCGTTGGTCCACTGGAACATTCAACAGGTTGTAAACATGACTCGAAGGATGTAAATATTTCCCGATATCCGTGGAGAAGAAAGCTTTCGAAGATGTTAAAACATTTATCCGGTTAAGTAACGATCAGCCCTCCCCATAAAAATAACAAAATGACACTTTTTTCGGGGAAACAGTGGTTAAGTGCTTGTAATTGAAAAAAAATTTGACACCGACACAATTTGTATTTTAAAACTTCTAATGCTATAAACCATGTTTGGACACTTTTAAATGTTCAGACATTCTCACTCACCAGGTGATGAAAAAAATTAACGGGTAATTTGTTTCAAAAGAGTATTGTCGTGTTTAAGAAATTTCCTGATAAATTGTTTAAACACTTTTAAAGTATAAAACGGGGCAAAATGCATCTAATAACAATCACGATTAAGCATGAAAAACGTTCACATTTATACGTCGATATATGGCATATTTTTAATGAACATATATTAATGGTTACATTTATGTTCTAAGTAAATTGAAGTTCGAAAAATTTCAAAGTTAAGTAAACGGTTTTTTTAAATCATATTCAATAGTATTATAACACAGAGTTTTTAAAAATGGACAATATATGGTATTGTTCAAATAAAGTTCGCCTATATGGGGAATGTAAGGAAATAACTTAGTACTGAGTTTTATTTGTTAAACCATTTATTTGGGTGCGCAAAAACTAAAAATATAAACTGTCTTAAAAGTGACTTAAAATTCTTTTAGAGCCTTTATGGAATATATTATGAACTTTACTAATAACTTAAAGTATTATTAACAATAAAAGTTTTGTTATAATTTTCCTTAAACTTCTTCATTTCAGAGAATCTCTGAAAATGAAGTAAGGCACATAGCAAAAATGAACAATGAACATTTTTAATGGATGTTATATGTTTTTTACTTAAGAATATTTAGATTCTTAAACTCGAACAATATCCCATTCCCACATGTCAGGGTCATTTTTTCTTTAAAGTCTCACAAACAAAATTATTTTCATTTTCATGTTTTCCCATGGGTAAAAATGAACAATGAACATTTTTAATGGATGTTATATGTTTTTTACTTAAGAATATGTAGATTCTTAAACTCGAAGAATATCCCATTCCCACATGTCAGGGTCATTTTTTCTTTAAAGTCTCACAAACAAAATTATTATCATTTATATCAGAACAAAAAATTATTAATTGAACTTAAAACATAGAATACGTAAGAAAGCGTAGAAAACCACGACAAATATTTTATTTTTGAAAGTTACAGTTTTGACTTACGTCTCAGAATTCTGACTTGAAAATCAGAATTCAGACTTAGAACTCAGAATTATATCTTAAAACTCAGAATTTTCACCTACAACTCAGAATTTTGATTTAAAACTCTGGAATATGACTTAACACAACTGTCAAGGAAGAAAAATATGAAAAATATACAGGGTGGTCACCACAAAAAAATAATTAAAAAAATGTGACGTAGGGCAGTAATATTTCGCATTTAGTTAATACCACTGTCAAAGACGGAAATAATGAATAAGATAAACAAGGCTGTCACTTAAAAAAAAATGGAAAAAATGGCAACGAAGGATGATAATAGTTCATGTGCAGTTAACACAACTGCCAAGGAAGAAAATTTTTAAAAATATGCATGGTGGTTACTTTAAAAAATGAAGAGAATCTGATGAGGAACGATAATATATCGCATGATAGTTAACACAGCTGTCGAGGATGAAAAATATACAATATACTCCAAAGATAAATAAGAAACTATTGTGGAAATAATATTTGAACTGCAGTTGACACAATTATCGAGGAGGAAATCAGACATACTTTTATTGGAACTTATACAGGTTGGTCACTTTAAAAAAATAAGAAACAATAGAAGAAAATGATATTATGGTATGTAGTTGTCACTATTGCCAGGTGGTCATCCGACAAAAAAATAATTCATAAATATCTGTTGCCAAACAGAGACGGAAGGAAGTTCTATGTAGACAAATTTCTTTGTAATCAATTTAATTTTTCCTCCTGACTGATTTTAGTTTATAGTTAAAATATCGATACTTGGTTGCATCGATACTTTTCTTCCAATATGATACTGGGCAATATTATATCGATATTTTTGTTTCGTTGCTGGTATCGATACAAATGTCGATACCTTTATGGTATCGATACGTTCCTACTAGTTTGATGCAGTTTTATTCTTTGGGTTGTCCAAAAAGTTGTGGATAATAAACTGAAGGTTCCAGCCCCCTCCACCATTCATTTTTATCAGTCAGTCAAAATAAAATTTTTACCGTGGCTTTTCTACGATTTCATAAATACGTTATTAATAATGTTAATTTTATTTTAATACAATAAGGTGCATGCAAAATTTGTTTTTCAACAATATATAATTTTTAAGAATTTAATAGATCACCTCATTCACAATGCTATTTTAAATCTTAAATATAAAATGTGAATAATATACAATAGAAACTGTTTAAATTATAGTGGTACACGTGGATCGACATTGCAACAGGTGGCTAGGCAAATGGATGGACAGATGAACAGATAAATATCAAGTAAATGGTTGCATTGGAGGTATTCAAATAATATTTATCTGTTAAAATCTCTTATCCACATGTAATAAAGTAAACATGAATAACACAAAAAAAGTGGTGTGTGCTGGGGTACTGATTATACCTATCCCTTGTATTTTGAGCCGCTGAACATGAATCTAACCTTCGTCACTTCAGGATTTTTTTTAACACTAAAAAAAGTCTGTGGGATCATAATATTGCTCATTTAAATTCACTTCAAAAGTGATTCAACTTTAAAACTTTAACCTAATAACATTTGGAACTTCACCAAATAACTTAAAAAACCATAAAACCAAGTCTTTAACCCCTGGGAATCCGATAAAAAGAGTGGGGAATCTTGGTTGGGGAGTTAATGAGATTGTGATCTCGGATCCTTGTACTTGAGTATCATACATTAACACCCCATGATCCCATAACCTCAGGATCCTATAATCCCATAACTCCTTAACTCTGGAGATCCAACGGAAAAAAATTGATATGGAAGGGGATGGGTTTTTTTTGTTCGAGAGCCGTCTAACTTACGTTTCTGGACTCAGTTTTGGTTGTCCATATATTGCCTGTCTTCTGTGATCCAAAGCCTCACAGTCGCACGGGATGTGGTGGGATGTCTCCGTTGCCCTATTGCATTGTTTGCATTTTAGGTCCCCGTTAAATAATCCCATTTTGTGAAGGTGTCCTGTCAGGAAGCCAGTGATTACGCGGAGCAGATTCCTGCTTAGTGACAGCAGTTCTTCAATCTTCTTTCTGGATGGTTCTTTAATAAAGGTTTTACCATGTTGTTGTCCAGTTGTTTTATCCCAGTATTCTTTATGTTGGTTCTTGGTCCAGTCCCTCATTTGACTCCGTACTGTGGTTTTAGGCACGCCCAGGGCCGGTTCTGGGCCAATATATGGAGCTGACGATCCCTTTCTCACTAGCTCGTCAGATTTTTCGTTGCCACCGATTCCTGCGTGTCCTGGCACCCACTGAAGGGTTGCCTTGTTGTGATCCGCTAGAGCTCTTAGTTCTTCTTGGCATTCCCATATCAGCTTTGACGTCACTTTAGAGTTTGACAGTGCCCCTAAAGCTGCCTGGCTGTTAGAATACTGATCTGCCTATTTTTATGTTTTCTATTGCGCAATCTAGTATTGTGTATACTTCTGCCTGAAAGACAGAAGTGTATTTTCCTAGTGATGTGCTGAACTGAGAATTCCTCATATCGCTATATATGCCGGCAGCAGTACCTTCCGCGGTCCTTGATCCGTCTGTATACCAGACCAAGTCCCGTGGTCTGATACTGTTACCGGTTACTGACCATTCACTTCGATCATCTATTTTTATTTCGAAGTTTCTATTAAAGGTATATTTAGGGATCATGTGGTGTGTCCTCATCAGAGATGTTGTCACTCCCACAAGATTCCCAATTCGATTGTGCCCCAGCGCGGCGTATTTGTCACTGGGTTTGCATTGCAGCCTGAAGTGTCCCATCGCCCCCTCCCCCATTACCATCAGGTGGAGGGGGGGGGGGGGTCCAGAAGGACCTCCATGGCTGCTGTTGGTGTGGTTTTCATCGCTCCTGTTACCGCCAGACAGGCAAGTCTTTGTACCTTGCTTAGTTCAGCGGCAGCAGTGCGCTGCAACATCTTTGGCCACCATACCAAAGATGCATATCTGATCATGGGTCTAACCACCATGATATATGTCCAGTACATCATGCTTGGCCTTAGTCCCCATGTTTTTCATGGGTGCGCCTGGCTAGCATGAGTGTGGTTTCTGCTCTTCTTTTGGTTCTGTTTAACTGTTGATTCCAGGTAAGTTTGGGATTTAGTATTACTCCCAGATATTTTACCTCGCCCGATAGTTGTATTAGATCACCTCGAAGTTTTAGTGGTCCAAGCTCCTCTAATTTCCTTCTTCTGGTGAATGCCATGGTTGACTTTGAGGGACAAATGTTTAGTACCTCTTCATCTGTCCATTTCGTTACAACATTTAGGGCCTGTTGCATACGTTCCCTTATTGTGTTGATAAATTTGCCTTGTGCTAGGATGACTAAGTCATCTGCATAGCCTAGTGTTTTATGTCCTTCTCTGTCCAGTAACGTTAGCAGCTCGTCCATGACCAGGTTCCACAGAAGAGGCGATAAAACACCCCCCTGCGGACAACCCCTGTCAACCCGAGGTACCAACGTTTCCCCCATTATGTATGTGTATATGTATATCAGCATTCCCCTAAGCATGCAGTCTATCCACGTGCAGCTGGTCGCATCGATCTGTTTTCTCCTCGTTGCTTTCCTGATAGATTGTAGGAAATGTGTTGTCAAACGCTCCCTCAATGTCCAAGAAGGCACATAATAGTATCTCTTTGTTTTCGAGAGCATATTCAGCTTTATTTACCAGCTGATGTAATGCTGTTTCTGTTGACATACCGGCTCTATAGACGTATTGGTCTTGATGTAAGAGTTGGTTTACCAGTACATGATCCCGAATATGCCTATCCAGTAGTTTTTCTAAGGTCTTTAGTGCAAAAGACATAAGACTTATCGGTCTTAGGGACTTCGGCCTTTCCTGTCCCTTCCCAGATTTCGGTATGAATATCACTCTAATTAGTCTCCAGGCCTTTGGTATGTATCCAAGAGCTAAGCTGCTCCTGAATGTCACACATAACCTGTGTAGTGGGAGATCCGGTCCCTTCTGCAGCATTATCGGATAAATGCCGTCTGGTCCCGGCGATTTAAATGGTTCGAATTAATTTATTGCCCATTTTACTTTGTCCACATTTATCACCGACTTGGGGGAATGGGTTACTGAGTTATTTAGTAGAAGGGTCTGATGCTGAATCGCTATAGGCTTACTTGGTAACAAAGTTCCGAGAGTACAATCTAATTGATTCCCCAATCGGGAGCCTCCAATTTTTTTCATTGAATCCTCAGGATTATGGGATTATGAGGATAGAGGAATTGAAGTTGAAGAGCTGTGGCGCCATAGGGTGCTTGATTCCAAGATTCTAATGTCACAATGACACGAATCACCCTACTTAGATCTCTATTTTTTTCCAGTGGATCTTCAGTGTTAAGAGGTTACGGGGTTATGGGATCGTGAGGTTGTGGAGGTATGATACTCAAGTACAAGGATCCAAGGTCACAATCTCATTAGCTCCACAATCAAGATTCCTCACTGTTTTCGACGGATTACAAGGGTTATGGAGTTGAGGGTTATGGGGTTAGGGAGTTATGGGGTTTTACGGTTTCCATTGAGTTATGTGGTCAATATTGAAGTGCTATAATGTTATTAGGTTGAAGTTTTAAAGTTGAATCACTTTTGAAGCCTGATTTAAATGAGCAATATTACGATCCTGTAGAATTTTTTTGGTATAAAAAAGATCCTGACGTGATGGGGCAAAACGAAGGTCAGATTCATGTTCTGCGACTCAAAATACAAGGTATGGTCAGTACCCGAACACACACCACATTTTTTTGTGGGCCTGTATAATCACCTTTTTTTACATTGTACGTATAACTACGGGTGAAATTTGCATGCTATTCCTACACCTCACAAGAAGTGTAATGTGACAGGTCAAGTTTTATGATTGTATAATAACATTTAGTAAAATCATCCCAGTACAACACCAATCCTATATCGTATAAATAGTTAATTGAAAACAAATTGATAGAACCGAATATAATTCAGTTCAATCCCAATCATTTATTTTGCATTAAAACTTGAAACCGAAATAGGTTTATTAAAAATGTTAGTGCTATTTAATTTGGGAAACGTGGAACTTTATAAACTATTTAAAAATACATTTTAGACAATTTTCGTCAAAACAGGCGACGTTCTGTCTAAATTCCTTAAAACTGCTATATTTTACAAAAATTTACGACTGCTTCTTGAAAAATATCATTCGCACAAGAATAGCCTAAGACTGTTGCATTTAACTACTTAATAAAATAAATGTTAGTAAGTGAGTAACTCATAAATATTTAACAAAAATGCACTGAAATTTGGAAAAAGAATGTCATATAATAAGCCATATTCTGCGAGCGCCTACACTTGTTAATTCCCCTTGCTTTTATTGCTGGCGAGATTACAGTATAGTATCGTCAATATTTTTTTCATTACTTGTAATTCTAACTAAATATTGTTGAAATTTCTTTGTGGCAAAATTTACAAAAACAATGTGAGCCTGATTAGAATTTGTTCCCTAAAAAAGCACATTGAATGGGACAAAATAATACATCAAAATTAATGTAAATAATAAAACTATAAACAAATAATACCAGGTTTTGTCACATGATAAAATACAGGGTGACATTTTTTGGTCATATTATGGTAATTTGAATTTGGTACAATATTTTCGCGAACTGCATCACATCCGTACGAAGAAGGGTATTTCTGATAGTTTATAGATATATAAAGATGGAAGCACTGATTCACTAACGCAGGGACCAAACCGTAAGAGCCAGAATCTTTAAAATTTAAAGGAATGTACCTTAGGTGTCAAAATCTTCCACCAAGATGGATTTTTTTGAAAGCCTCCCCTAGTGAAGTGAATTTGATGGTTATTGTTTCCTCTTACTACAACGTTCTTTGGCAGGGGTGCTTATTGCGCTAACTAATTTTTTTTTTAATCCAAGGGAGTAAAACAAAGAGTCTTTAAATATAAAAAATGTGGTGTAATGGTAGCTTACTGTTATGTTTCCGAATAATTGCAACGCTGAGACAAATAATCTCTGAGGACAAAATGAGTGGATAAGACAGAGACAACGAATGTTTTATAGACGAGAAAGGTAAAATTTGTACTTAGATAGATTGCTAACTGCCGTCTCTCCAAATTTTGGCTTCTTCTTCGATGCACTTTAGCTTATGTTTCTAACACTGTAATGGATCTTGCTTAGAAATCTCTTAATCACTTTTATAGAAAATCCATCTCGAGTTTTCGCGATCCCATCGGTGTCTTGAATTACAGACTTGCGGTATTCAAAGCCGACCTAATCATTCAATCAGTAAAATGCATTTCAAATAATACCATTTATTAATTAGATTAAAAAATAAATACAAATAATATTATGCAATATCCTATCTAAAGAAAATATATCTGAAAGAATCACCTCACCAAGCAGGGCTAGGACGACCGTCTCTTCTAGAGAGCGTTTATTGACACCATAACATGATCATGCAACAGCAATCGACTTCTTGGAAGCTTATAAAGGCACTTTGGTTTTGGGACTGATGGAATTAATATAGAAATATTTTACTTACAAATATTGGGACGGTAGTGGTTAGTTTTAAGATTTCTTTCAGTGATTAAATCATTCACAAGATCAGAGTTCAACAACATATTGCTTTCCTGCCTCCTTTACGGTGACGTACCGGCCTCACATAGGTTTAATGTAGGGTATGTGACATGACCTGGCTTTCGAGTGACTTTTATGAAAATGACCTGCATTTGGTTTTGCTACCATAGCTTTCTGCCGACTTTCCAACGCACTCGTCCAAGTGACGAGTCGCCTGGATAAATCTAAATTTGTTTTATTCGAGGAACCGGCCTTGACCATTTTTACTAACTTTTGCCTAATAATTGTATATAGGCGCTACGCGTCTTTGCTACGACGTCAATACTGCGTTGAAAAGTTGACCAAAATGACTCCTTACTTAGAGAGTAACAGAAAGAGTTTTAGTTTGAAATTTTGAAAACATTGATAGTGACAAAAGTTTCTTTGCAGATATACCTATGGCTAAGGAGAAAACTTCTCTTAGTTTATTATCACTAAAAGTAGGATGCTGCAGTTTCCTTGTTAAATGTGATAGAATTACCCATTCAAAGCAAAGCACCATTGTTGAAGTCCTACGAGATATTATTTGGGATAGTTGTACTAATGCAATGTCGCAAGAAAAAAGGGAATTGCAACTCTTAATCGTAGATATCCATAACAATGACTTTGTGATGGAAAAAAATTACATTCTTCTCTCGATACTTCAGGAAAACACTGATGATGATGGAGTTCATGTATGCTTGAAGTCCTAATACTTATGGCACAAAATAAGAAAACTACCACTTTCGAAAAACCTGATAAACTACAAGATGATATTAGACTTAGTGAATTTGCAAAGATTTTGCTGAAAACATAGGATGCTCGTATGATAAAAACTGAAGGTAAAATTGAGATTTCGATTAACTAAACTACAAGATAAAAAACGTTGATGGTTTGATTCATTTCGATATCTGAACAATAAATCGGTTTCATAGTTGAGGTTGCAATTTTAAGACAAGAAAATAATTGCGTGGCTGAATTAAATACCACTGTTTTTAACAGCTTCAAGAGTGTAGTGGTAATATACAAATCTGTCGACTTCGTTTTAAATAATAATGAGTCCGTTAACTATTCTGTCGAATTCACTAAATCCTTTTTTAATTTCTGCTTAGTTCTTTATATTCAAGAGTGGTGCTACTAGCACTGTCATGATGGTGTTACATATTTTAAAACCACACAAACTTTGCAATGGTACAAGAATATTTTGGTCAAGAACCTTTACCAAAATCTCACAAAAGCAGCCTTTTTTCCTGATATGGTGAGTCTGCTTTCATCCCACGTGTACCACTTATCTCATCTGACTACCCTTTAGAATTTAAAAAGTTGCAATTCCCTATCAAAGTGTGTTTTACTATGGCAATGCATATTTCTCAGGAGCTTCGGGAGCCTCTAAAAGTAGCTTGTATTGACCTGAGAGAAAATTGTGTTCATATAATTAATTTTGTATGACACGCTCAAGGCTCGGTGCATACTACTCCATTGGTCATATTTACTCCAGACGATAAAGCGGTCTAGAAATAAATATGTTTTTGCTTCATCCTCGTCTAATCTGTTTGTTTCACTTTTTGCAATTTATATTCATTTTATCAAAAGATTTTTTTCTATTATGTTCGAAAAAATTTTCTTACAAAGCACTAGGTAAACAGAAGTACTGAATATAACTAATACCTTCGGTTACAGTCATTTTTACATTAATTGACAGCGCTGTTAAGCGTTTCAATTTTTTTATTTCTCGAATTCCCTGTCAAATAATAGAGCAATATATTTTTAAAATTAATGGATTACATTTTGCATCTCCAAAAAGGAGGTAGAAAAGTATATAATTCCATTTTTTATGTTTCATGCATTGAAAAATGTATATTTAAGAAAAATAAAGGATTCTAGAATCATTTAGAGTGGCAGAAAATCCATAACGAAAAAAGTAGGAAACGTTTAAGTTTCCGTAGAACAGCTAATAGTGGAGTGCCGTTAGACGTGAAAACTAAAAAACCTTGGAAGCCAGTTTCTATGAATCAACTTTAATGAAACTTTTTGCATTGTGTTGCTAAAACCTAATACTAAAATGCTTATGGATTAGCAATTTATGTTTTTTTTTTTTTTATTTAAAAGTTTGTCGAGATCTTCTACAAATTTTTGAAAAAATACTCAATTTACATATGTTTTAATAGTTTTTGTTCTGTAGACAAAAAACTGGTACCTGAATAGTATTGTAGGTTTGTGATTACAAATTTAAGGTAAAAAATTACAGATTCAAAATGTGGGACCCAAAATGGCGGCCAAAAATCTTTGAATTAAGACATAATTAATGCAAAAAACATTAGAACTTCTGTAAAAATAAACTTATTGTTAAATCACATAATTCGTAATAATTTTAACAAAATATACTATTTATCTTCGATATCTTCGTTTTCAACTTCGCTTATTTCTATAATAGGAGAAGGGTTCGAGCAACTATCACCATTGCATTCAGAACAAGCTGCAGTGCAAGGTAATCCATGCTTTCTACATCCACAAGCAGCTCCGCATCCTATCCTACATGTACAAAAAATAATTTTAAGTAGATTTTCAGAGGCTGGTGGTTAATTCATTGTTATCGGTCTCAACATCCCACGATAATCTTTTCATCCCCATTCTATTGGCGAAATGTCATTTACCAACCATAATTGTACTTGTAAATACACTCTTTTCAAATGCTCAGAGACTGCATCATGTGTAAGCACTAATGACGCCAGTCGTACACAGCTATTTTTAGCAGTAGCATTGATGAAACAATAGTATGTTAAAGTGTATAAATCTTTTATTTTTTTGGGCGCGCCTTATAAGGTTTTAGCAACACAATGCAAACAGTTTCATTAAAGTTGATTCATAGGAACCGGGTTCTTAGGTATAAATCTAACGGCACTCCACTATAATATTTAACTGCAAAGTTAAAGAAAAAGTGGCGAACAAAATTTTGTGGTTGGCATCGGCAAAATTAGAAAAATACTGAAAGTCGATCGAAACTTTTCGTATCAATTACTGCTCTTGCTACGTAATCGTTGAAAGGTCAAGAAACACCATCCTCGAAATTTCAACCTTTTCTTCCATTTGTTTAAACAAATTGGCAAGCCTCACATACATACATATATTATTACTATCGAGCTCAATCGCATGAAACAAAAAAAAGTGTTTGCAGTACCAGGAAATTAATACAATTTCATTAAATTAAGTTATTTATAAAATTTGAACTTATTTAATATGGCAAAAAATTACGTTAAGCTTCTCGCCTTTAAAATTGGGAGAGTTAACGATATCCTAAAAGGGATGGTATATTTAACGATATCCATCTTCGCCCAGCATGAGCTCAGCTCATCACCTTCCTCGGCGGCACTTCAGCCACTTCCCAAACGACTTCTGACTTGACCGCAGATAATTCAGCTCTCAAAATACGCAAATAAAACAATTCCTTACTCTTTTCAGCATCCCATAAACCACCTAAACGTCGACTAAACAGGTTTTTAACTTTCGAGATTGCATGATTTTAGACTGTTTTTCTATGTAAATTTGGTGTTTATCAACAAAACTTATGTATATCAGGTACTTATCTCTACTTAAATTAAATTAGAGGCATCCTTAGTTCATAACGACCTTAGATGTTTGGGTTTATTTTTGGGGCCACTTTAACAAGGATTGGTTCTGACATAATCGTAGAATGAGAGTAAAAAGGTTATGAAAAATTAAATGCTAATGTGCTTCATAAAGTATTAGTTGATAAAAAGAAATATGATTTTTTTTAAACTAGTACAGTACAATTTCGTTAGCATCATTTAGTTTTTGATACCTTTGTTCCAGATATCAATACCATTGAACTAAAACTGAACTAGAATTATGAACAACACGGAACAGTATACAGGGTGGATCAAATTTTATTTGAAAATTAATAGAACACGCTAAATAGGCCAGTCGTCAGGTAGATTAATATCGTTTAAATCGGGCAAAAGATTTTACTGTTGGAACCAGTTCATTATAGGTCTCTTTTAGACATATTAGTGTTTACTCCTCGCCCACCCCCCGGAAAACTCCCAATTTTGGGTCAATATCGCTTAAAAATTATATTTTTGCCAATATCTCGGTTCTGAACGGTCCTACCCAAAAAACATAAGTAAATTCTCTATCGAAGTGGTTCAGATACATTTTTACGTTGTACTAATGTTCTTGGAGTTATAGGCAGGGGAAATCAAGCATCGTATCTCATCCGCGTTCTATATCGGCTGAAGCTATTATTGCATGTGAAATAGCAGTGCACTTCGTAGTTCACTTCTTTTTGTCCCCGTGCTTCTTTTTACATATAATTGTTTGCATAAGAACATTAAGGTTTTCTAAGAATCTCTGATGCGGGGTAACTTTTTATTTCACGCGCACTAACCGGAAAAAGAAACTAAAATTTTTTTTCTTTTTCCGGTTAGCGCGCGCGCCGTTCAGAATTTTCGTCTGCCAGCGTAATTGGGGTATGTGAAGTACATATACTAACTACCTATGCAGACAGATCTCGATAATCATTTGATTTAAAAATAAATGCCCCCCCTCCCTATCCCCCCACCATACCAAAAAGTTCTAGAGAGAAAAAATTTTGTATTTATATGGTCTTTTCGATTACCGACTGGCAGACGGTAACCACTCGTCGTCGAATTTGCACGCTATTTCCTAGACTAATAGTGATGAGTTCATGAAAGCTTTTTATTTATTTGTTTGGGATTTTTCGGGCATTTTTTAGGTATTTGTTGAAGTGATGTCGAAATTCCTTACTGATCGGCTAATTCTGACCCCATATTCAGTTCAGCGTCCCAAATTACGTATAGATATAGTGATCAGCTCATGTAAGCTTTCTATTTACTTGTTTGGGGTTTTTCTGGCATTTTTAAGGCGTTTTTTGAGGTTAGCAAAAATGCAAGAGCCAATCGGGCAAAACGGACATCGGATTCGTGTTCAGCAGGTCAAAATGCATAGGGTCTGCCTTCTAGCACTCGACTTTTATTTTTTTTGTGTGCCGGTGTAATTTTTATTCAATTTTCTTTCTACTGTAATGTTAACAAATAAAACGACTGTTTCTTTCATTTTCACAGATATACACTTAAGATGAAGACACCTCCTCTATACTTAATTTATTTTTGGAAGTAAGAGATTTGAGTTTGGTAGATAGGTGGAATTTCACAAGCTGCATTTCTAAGAGTACTCAACTCAAATGTCACATCTAACCCCAGTCTACTGCGACTTCGTAAATAGGGCAAATTCTCGTTAATTTCCGTTGTGTTAGAGATATCGAAAAAAGATATTAGAAAGAGTTGTTCAGAATCTTATTTTAATCTTAGATTTCGAGTTTGAAGACAAAATTCGAATTTTTAAATTTTTTCCCATTTTCACTCAGTCCGAAATTTTTATCAGTTTTCACCAGCAAGCCATGGAAACAATAAGAATTGCTGCAAATACGCAATTATTTATTCAACAAATTTTTAATATCTTACGTTGAATTCTTGAGCAACTTCTCTGCTTGTTCAAGCACCAACATCAAGTAATCTAGTGATTTAAACTTTTTCTCTTGAACTGAGTGATACAAATTGCATTTTGTTGACGTAGTGATGCAATTAACTTCAAACTAATACTAGTATATATTGCTTTTCTGTTTCCATAGCTTGCTAGAGAAAGCTGGTAAAAATTGCGAACTTCGAGTGAAAATGTCAAAAAAATTGTAAAATTCGAATATTGTCTTAAAACTCGCTATAAGATACAAGATTCTGAACAACTTTTTCTAGTAACTTTTCTCGATATTTCTAGGGTAGTAGGCTGGGATTAGATCTGACATATGAGTTGAGTACTCCAGGAAAAGCAGCACGTGAAGTTCTACATCTGTAAAATAAATCAAAGGACACCGGACGTGTTATAGGTAAATTGGTGGCCTATCAAATTTGATAAATTTTTGATATGTTGTAGTTCAACTCATTCTAAATAATAATACAGTTTCTCCGATAGATGGCTCCAAAAACTGGACCTACCTCGATACTGTATCAACGATTTCTCAAAACGTACTGCAGGTATTGAAATGATAACTGCTGGAAATGAATAACTAGACTATTTACCATTACTTGGTCTTAGATTTATGTGCCTGAACTTCCGGTTTTGCCGGAAGTGACGTCAAATCACGTCTTTCGAATGCAAGACACTCGCTTACTTCAATTTAATACATCATATACATACGTAGCTTTATTAAAATTCACTATCTTAACACATAAGTAAGTACGTGCATTGATTGATAGAACATTGATGCTAGCTTGATACTGGATACATCATAATCTTGGTACAAAACAAAGTTGATTTATTTTATTTTTCAAGATATAAAATTGCAGTTGTGTCTAATCAACGAAAACTAATTATCTGTGAGACCTTTATGTAGAATGGGCAGTTTTTGTTTATTTATAATATATTAAACTTTATTATTTTTAGCAAACTCTATTTCAAGTTAAATAAACCTTATTTATGCAGAAAATAAATCCTACGTGCGGCCTGTTAGGTTTTCTAATAAGAATGACTTACTTTGAAACTTATAAACGCAATCAAAATGCATATACAGATAACGACAGGAAGTACGTACAGCGGACCGGGTTTTAGCATGAGATACCTGTCTCGATCGAGCCCTCACCATTTAAATTCCTTTGTATCGTTGCGCATTAAATCTGCTACGTGTACGTAGAATATAGTTAAGATATGCACGACATGAATCATACGTAAAATATCCGTTGAATGTCTTAAGGGCATCGAAATTAATAACATACTGGAACGCGCACTCGACTAGAGAAAGTGAAGTAGAAAAAGAAACTTGCGTGCACTATTCCATCCTTTTTCCACTTGCGCGAGTTTCTTTTTTCTGCTTCAGTTATTTCTTATATCTAAAGCATTGAGTGCGCGTTCCAGTTTGTTATTAATTTCGGTGCTTAAGAGTAATTGAAGATGCTGGAGACCGTGACGCGATGGACGTTGTCGAAGTTTAGTGACTAGACTATATTTAAATTAGTTACTTATAGTTATACGAAACTTATATTTTTAATCGTTGTTTTTGTCCTTACTGCCACAATTTTAGAATGATTATTAGTAATTTCTGAACAGCAGAGGAATTTAAACAAAAAAATTAGATGCAATTTCGCATCGCTAGCGATATTTACCTCACAGTCAATGGTACTTTTTATGTTTTATTTACACTAGCGCTTTTTGCATACATTAATTATTTTAAGTTAGTTTTTCTATATATACCTTATATACATGTTCGCTGTGCTGTGAATGGAGCTTATGTTCATTTTTTTAAGTGTTTTTAATCTGATCATCCAGCCTATCATTGCGACTCGCACCGGCTCCGACACGTGCTAAGGGAGGAATGCTGTTTGTTAATTAATTTGAAATGTTTGATTTCTGTTAAGGAATTTCTATTAATGAATGACTAAAATAAGTAAATATTAAACAAACAAAAAAATCTGCCTATTCTACTTAAAGGTGTCACGGATAATTAGTTTTCATTGACTAGATACAACTGCAATTTTATATCTAGAAAATAAAATCAACTTTGTTTTGTACCAAGATTATGATGTACCCGGTATCAAGCTAGCATCAATGTTCTATCAATCAATGCATGTACTTACTAAGATAGTGAGTTTTAATGAAGCTAGTTATGTTTATGATGTATTGAATTGATGTAAACGGGTGTTGTGCATTCGAAAAACGTGATTTGACGTCACGTCCGTCAAAACCGATAGTTCAGGCACATCAATCGAAGACCAAATAATGGTAAATAGTCTGGTTATTCATTTCCAGTAGTTATTATTTCAATACCTGCAGTACGTTTTGAGAAATCGTTGGTACCGTTTCGAGAGGTAGGTCCAGTCTTTGAAGCCATCCATCAGAGAAACTGTCCATAACTGGAAGTTTTGCCAAAGGAACTTACTATTATTGGTTTGAATCAGTTGAACTACAACATATCAAAAATTCATCAAATCTGACAGGCCACCAATTTACCTATAAAACGTGCGGTGTCCTTTCTACTTTTAAAAATAAATTAATGGGATGCCTTCATCTTAAATGTTTCACACTGTATTATGTCTAAATGATAATTGTTTCACTAAACATTACCTCCTGTGAGTACAAGATTACTTACAACTAAAACTAACGGACTTTAAATATAAAAAAGTTTATGACTTGAGAAATTTATTCTATAGCCTAACCTAAATTAATAATCTATTACTAGAAAATTAAATTAAAATAAGTGTACAAGTGAATTATTTACATCTGTTTATCGTTAAGTAAAATATTAGATTTTTTTATATCCATTAATTTTTAAGTTCTCAAGCAACGTGTTTTGGTCTGCAGGGTATCAAAACTATTGTAGAATGTGTGTGTTTATCTAATAATAAATGGTTAGCAAATGTCGATGTATTTTTTTTTTTTCAAAAAATTATTTTCGTGTTTTTCTATTCTATTTTTGAATTTTCCACCAGTTTGTCCAACAATATATAACTCAGGGCAAGTTCTGCAAGTAAGTTTATATACTCACGACATATCTTCTATTTTGTTTTTACTCTTTGTTACCAAAGTAACATGATTGTCAGTTCTACTCATTAAAAATGTTTATTTATAGATAATTTCACTCCTGTCAAAAACATATACTAGAATCACATTTATTCTGTTTTCCAGTGGCAAAACTGAAAAAATTTATGTTTCTTCACCGAAAAATGTTAATTTACCTTCACCGTGGCTAACGTAAAACCTCTATTGTTCTTTGGAAGAAATTAAGTTTTAACTAAACAAATGTTATATTTTTTATGTCAGTTTTTACTTCCCTCGCTTACCGAACGGAAGTATTATAACCGTGAAAAAGTCTTCCTCACAGATTTCATTAGATTTTCACGTTTCAAACTATGTACATTATAACTATTATTAAGTCTGTCTGCCTATCTGTTTGTCTGTCTAATGCCTGCCAGTCTGTTGGCGCTATATCTACAAAACTATTTGACAGAGAAATATATGAAAAAAACCGCTACCTAAGGAATCTAGTTCCACATCCAGATTTTCTATCCAAGTCACTCACAACGAAAAAATTTTGTATGTGGAAATAATTGTTTATGGAACTTTAATAATATAATATTTGAAATCCTCTACTCCAAAAACCCATAAAACGATACCCCACATCGGTAGTGGGGAGGGGTGGTGATAGGGGAGTGGTAGTGGGGGTGGATGAAGCAAAAAAAATATTTTGAGGTTTCTGTTGTACACATACTAAATCACAATTTTTTTTTTCATCCCCATAATAATGGGGTGGGGTTGGTAATGGGGGTGGCTAATGCCAAAAATTTTTTTGAAACCTTAGCTTCTCTTGTATTTACTAAATACCAATTTTATGGACTCTTCCCTGCTTGATTTACCTAGTTACCCCAAATTTACCCCAATTTACCCCCCATCCCATCGACGGAACAAGATGAACATATAATCTAGTTCCAGATCTCATTAAAGTACATATGTGTACCAAATTTTAAGTCAATATCTTAAATGGTTCCAGAGTAAACGTGCGCACAAAAAAAGTTACAGACAGACCGACAGACAGAATTTTTTTTTCGCTCAAACTTAGAATCTCGTTGTTTGATGACATTCTAAGCCTATTTGAACAATAAAAATTTTAAAAAATTTTTTTGTCGTTACTATACTTCCACTGGATGTGGAAGTAATATACAAGGCGGATACCTTAAAAATATAATAAATGGAAAGATGCGAAGGAGGACAATAATATTTGACATGTAGCAAACACAATAATTGTCAAGGTAGAAAAAGTCGAGAGGGTCGTTCTTAAAAAAATAATTAATCAAATGTAGTGTAGGACATTAATATTGGGCATGTAGTTAACGCTGTTGGGGCGAGCGTAGAGGCGACTTCAATGTGAATATCAGTCGATATTCCGTTGAAGCAACGTCGAGCGCGGTTAGTACTTGGATGGGCTCCCATCTTGGAAAATACAGCGTTCTCGTCCCACCTTCTAGAGGCTTGTATATCAGTGTATACTCGGAAGTTACGTAATTTCAGACGAGGATTACGTAGTGGATATACCATCCTTCGGAGGGGATGTAAAGCAGGCGGTCCCTTGTCTATTAAATGTTAGGCAAGTAAAAGATCCCTACTCTTCTTAAGGGAAGAGGTTCGGCAAAATTTCCAGGTTGGGGGTAGCTCGTCTCCTGGCGTCGGTGATAGGCCCTGGTAGCGGAAATAGGCCGACGTTAAACAGTTAAAAAAAAAAACGCTGTCGAGGACTGCTGTACTATTGGTGAAAAACATATAGGGCCACTCTAAAAAATAACTACTTAAGAAACGTGGAAAATAAAATAAAAATATAATTACCGAGGATAAAATCTACTTTTAAAGAAAAGTATAAAAAGTGGTCGCTATAAAGAAATATTGAAAAACGACAGAGGAAAATAATATTTATAGAATAGAATAGAATAGAATAGAATAGAATAGAATAGAATAGAATAGAATAGAATAGAATAGAATGTTTATTGATCCAATAAGAGCATTACATACGTGCTATGGGATAAGTCAATATATACAAGTACATAAAAGAAATGTTAAAACACACAAATATATACATGTATGTACTTAGGTATAAAAGTAAAACAGTAAAGTAAGGCTCATAAAAGTATCACAAAATTCACAGAAATATTCAAAATCGTAATATTATTATTTTTAACATTTAAATGTTTGAATGGAACGTGAAAATTAAATTTATCTCGCGTATTATAAGAATGTATGGATTCATTTTTATCAAATTTATGTTGATTTTTATAAACTATAGTAGTAATTCTAGAATATGTATACTTGGTAAAGGGAAAATATTATACTATCGGAAAAAGTTAGGGCACGAATGAATTTGGGATACTTCCACATACACTTTTATAATGCGCTTTTGTGCAACAAAAACGTTATGTGCCTAAGAGGAACTTCCCCACAGAGTGATGCCATAAGATAATCCAGAATGAATTTCTCCAATATAAAACACCAATAGACCAGACATATCCAAGACTGTTTTCAATGCTCTAATCTGGAAATATTTAGAGTGTCAGGTATTAATAAGTCTGCAGTGATTACTGAATGTCAGCGTATTATCAAAATCTATGCCAATAAATGTCGTACAGCCACCTTTTTCAATGTTGCAGTTATTTATATTTACATTAAGGTCAGGAATGGTAATATTTGATGAGTATGAAATGTCATATAACTTTTAAGCATTAAAGAACAAAAAATTGTTACTAAACCAGCTACATAAACGATGAGCAGTTAGTGTCAATTTCACGTTGGAGCTAATCATCAGATATGTCAGAAAAAAGGAGGATGGCATCCTCAGCCTACAATGAAATGAAGGCCTCAGTCGGTATATCGGGCAGCTCCTTAATATAAATAATGAACATGATAGGTCCTAATACAGAGCCTTGAGGGACACCCATTTTAGTATCTAATTTTGTTGATATGTTTGAGGTTTTCCCATTTTGATCAAAATTTGGAATGTAGTTATCGCTATTATCATGAACACAACCTGATATATATTTTTAATTTAAAAGTTTTCAAAGTGGTCATTCAACAGAAAAATACTTCATAGGTAAAAGGTTTCAAATTGAGAAGAAAGCTTTGTGTAAGTACCTTTACAGATTTCTTTGAACAGAAAATATTTTTATTTACACTCAAACTGGTTGATAAGATAGCTTGAGAAAACTGAGAACAACACTCGACCTACTCTCTTTTGTGCCACAGCCTGCGCTCATTAAATTATCATGACAACCACCTTTTTGTGTAAGTTAAAATATATTTCGATAAAATCATCACCACTTTTGGTATTACTTATGAACATTTTTTCAACTTTTTTGAAGCGCTAACAACAAAAAATATGTACATATATTTTCTGGATTTTGCCTATTATAATTTTTATTTTTTTTATATATAAATAATTGTTATAAGCCAATTTCTAAGAATCCTAATATTTGTGACGAATTCCTTATATTTTTTTACACTAAAGCTCATGTAACTTTTTTAATACCGGTATTTTAGCGATCGCTTTATATATGCTCCAATTTAAATAGAGTTTGGTCTTTATGTTAAAGGACACCCCCCCTTTAACATAAAGACCAAACTTATATTCAAGACTAACATTCTTTGTTGATATTTAAGGTTAGAGTATTATAAAAACATTTATGTCCAACAGCTTTTTTCTGCAATGGTCATTACACATTTTGTCGGATTCTGATTGTTCCATTCAAGTGTGTATAATGAATATAAGGCCTGTAACAAGTCCTAGTTCAAGATCAAACTTTCGATTTTACTGCTTAGTTTTTTGTTGAAATACTTTGGTCAAACACCTCTTTCTGCTTATGTAGATGATCAGACTTCTAATCTTAGAGTGTGACTATATTATCTACTTGATAGATAACGTTTCTCGAAATCTCCAATTACAGGCGTTTCTTAATTGAATTTTAATGATGACAAATAATCTGTGGCTTTATATCAATTAAAATGAATATAAACAACGCTAGAAATGTATTCATTATTTTTTATGTCTATAAGTTACGTACGAGGATAGGACAATAAGTATGTGGCCGAAATCAAAAGTAATATTGAACTTTGACGATATTATTTTCACGTAGTGCGTGTTCAGCACGTCGAAATACATAAGGGTCACCCAATGAAGTTCATGGACGAAACTTGGAAAATTTGTAGACCGCACAACTTACCTCAACTTTGGACGTTAATTACTGGTAGAAATATGCATCTGGCAATAAAAATGAATACAACCTGTTTTGTAGAGAATTTTAAAAAATTTAATTTTGTACATAGCCATTTTTGTGGTAAATTCAACGAGAAAGCTGGAAATCGCGAAAAAACATATTTTTGTGCCTTTAGATACTCTAAAGTGGGAGTGGGGGGAGGTTCCGGGCCTCGATCGAGTGGGATAAATTAAGGATTTCTCAATGACAACCTAATGAACCAATTTAAGGCAAGAAACTTCTTGTCGAATTTTTTTTCTGAATTTCTGAAATTTTTGTGACTCGGAGACTCGTCTATATTGCCACATCTAAATTTTTTATTCAAATCACTAACAACGAAAATTGTTTGATATATTTACACTCCCCTAAGTGGAAATAATTATTCGGAGAACTTTAACAATATAATATTTGGAATCGTCCACTCCTAAAACCAGGGCCGGACTAGAGTCGTCGGGCCCCGAGGCAATGAAGAAAGTGGATGGAGGCCTTTTAAATAAAAAAAATTATCTTAACAATTTTATCTTCACAACTAAAAAAAAAACAGATTTTCATTATTAGAGAACATTATTTTTTGTATTTTTTTTTAATCTTCACGATTTCCTGATGAGCAATGGGGAACAGTTGAAGAGCTTATATTTAAGTGAAAGTCACTCTACGTGCTTTTAGTAAATAAATCAAGTCCACGCAAAGAACGCTGATATGAGCCATACGCGCATTCGTTTTAGAAGAATAAGACAATAATAGTTATATAAATCGATATTAATTAAAGATAAGATTTGACATATAGACTGGCGGTACATGACCAGTCAGGTGCAACGTTTTTAAAATGCATGCCAATCATATATATGAATAAAATTAAGTACCATGAATATGCCAGAAACGCAAATTTTAGGCAGTCATCGCGTACAGATGCCAATAGTGCCAAACGAAAAGCCGTGAAAAAGAATCCATCGGAAATTCATTGGCATGCAGTTTCCGCGCGCAAAACAAATTTTGATGCGCATATTAAATCGTAAAATTTTTTGGTATTCTTGATTTTGGATGATTTTGATTTTGGATTTTTTTCACGGCTTTTCGTTGGGGACTATTGGCATCCATTTTAAAATTAAAAAAAACACAAAAAAAAAACAAAAACAAGTCGATTTGCACACCCTTCTGCACTGCCTAAAATTTGCGTTTCTGGCATATTGATGGTAATTTCATTCATATATATGATTAGCATGAATTTTAAAAACGTTGCACCTGACTGGTCAAGTACCGCCAGTCTAATAGGACAAAAATATCTTTTGTTTGAATATATTTCATTAAAATATTTGAATCCATGGTTTGTGGAGGCCCTGGGACCACTTCCCCAGTTGTCCAGCCGTAAGTCTGGCCCTACCTAAAACCCATAACTATATGCCACATCGGTAGTGGGGGTACATGCAATCCAAGATTTATTCGTTTACTACCTTTAATAATAGGGTGGTAATGAGAGTGATAGTGGGGGTGGCTGATGCCAAAATTTCAAGGCCCTTGCTTCTAGCACGTACCCTAATCCTAATTTTATTGACTCTTGCTTGCTTTAGTTTTACCTATTTGCCACCATTTACTCCTTCAACGGAATAAGATCAAAATATAATCCAGTTCCAGATCTCGTTATAGAGCGTGTGCTCTTTATTAAGGCAACACCCTGGTGTTATTTTGGAACGCGTTGCCCAATTTTAAAACCTTTTTTGGGGACATAGTACTCGATGAGCTTTATTTGACTAATTTCAAAAATTTTTCATTTTCATATTTTCAAAGCCTACCAAGTTCACTCTCCTAAATGGGTCGAAATTTCGAGACCGACTATTAGGCAATTTTTTATCGGCAAATTAGATAGTGTATTCGATTCACAGTTGTCTCAGATATCTCTATACGGAAAATATATACGAAGATTTCAGCTGGATACCTCATATAGGGTGTTTGTTATTCAATAACCAAATTTTAAAACTTTTCACTTTTCGACTCATAACGGACTTTTATACAGAGCGAGTTGAACAATTTTAAAATTTAGCCATTGAGTAACAAACACGCTATATGAGACATGGAGTTAAGATTTTCTATAAGGGCATTTGAGACAACTGTGAATCGTACTCGCTATCTAATTTGCCGATAAACATTGCCTAATAGTCGAACTCCAAATTCCGACCCATTTAGGGGCACTTAGTAGGCCTTGAAAATATGAAAATTACAAATTTTTCAAAATAGTCAAATAGAGCTCATCTAATACTATGTCCCAAAAGGGAAAAAAAATGCCCCAATTTACCCCCAACCCTTCGACGGAACAAGATGAAAATATAATCTTGTTCCAGATCTCGTTAAAGTACATATGTGTACCAAATTTCAAGTCAATATCTCAAACGGTTCCAGAGTTAACGTGCTCACAAAAGAAGGTACAGACAGACAGACAGACAGACCGACAGTCCGACAGACCGACAGACAAATTTTTTTTTTCGCTCAAACTTAAAATCTCGACGTTTCATAACATTCTAGGCCTATTTGAACAATAAAAATTAAAAAAAAAATTTTTTGAAAGTGAAAGTAATTAAAATCCGTCAACGAGTTCCAAAATAACTGGGCATTACTCTGTAATACACAAGTGTACCAAATTTCAAGTCAATATCATAAATCGTTCCAAACCCAGTCAGCACAAGTATATCCTATGTATTTCCTATGGATATCCGCATTAGATATGAAGAGCATAAAGCGGATATCCTTGAGAAGCAGGTATGGACATCCTATGGATATTATTTTGTCACAACTTTGGACGTCCATATGATTTCCATCGTACATCCTTAGGGATATCCACGGTATGTTCATAGGCCAGCTTTATGAGTATCTAGGTTTATAAAAATATGTCCAATGCCAGTCGACTATGAATGAATCTAAAAGGGATTTAAATTGTTACTTGGTATCTTAGTATTTTTAATTAATTGGTATTTTAACAAATATAATATGCATATTGCATATTTGATAGTGCAATAGCTCTGCTAGCTAGCTCCGCACACACGAGCCATTAAGTAGTCGGATGAATTAGTAAGAGAATGTTCATTATATTTAACATGATCATCAGTTCCAAGCAAATTACTATTCGATGTCTTCATAATAAAGTTTAAACAGAATTAATTTATTGGGATAAGAGATAAGTGTGACTGCTTATCGTCAATGATTTATAAGTGGGGCCATCTGTAAATAATTCTTTCAACAAACTACGTCGTCATGCATACGTAAATAAATTTCACCAACAAGAAACGAACAAGCAATTTTGAAAACGCTAAACGAGTAATATATTTGAATTTGAGATATCCAAATTCATGTTTAATATATAATGTGATATATTTATACCCGGAAGAATGGCTGACCAATACATAGATGTCATCCCTTAATGGACAGTTTACGGATGATATATGTTGATGGATGAAAACGCATATCCACTGTATATTTCTCGATGGACAATGCAGATGGATCAGAAATGGGCATCACATATATATCCCTTAATGGGCAATGTACGGATATTCGTTGATGGATAAAACGGATCTCCAGTGGATATCCCTCAATGGACAATGTACGGGTATTTGTAGATGGATTAGAAACGAGCATCCAATGCATATCCCTTAATAGACAATGTACGGATATTCGTTGATGGATAAGACCGGATATCCACTGAATATCTCCCCATGGACAATGTACAGATGGCCGTAAAAGGGAAACTGGAATCCATTGTATATCCATTAATGGACGACGAATGTGATTATTAGTAAATGAATAAGAAATCAGCATCTAGTGGATATTCCTTTATGTATAATAGATGGATATTCGTGTATATGTGGATATAAAACAGACATCCATAGGACATTCATATTATATCCTCGGACATGCGAACACGATATGCACAAAAAATGGCCACCGTATGGATATCCTGTGCTGGTTTGGGAAGTAATCGTGCTCACAAAAAAGTTACAGACAAACGACAGAAGTCGGTTAAAAATAAACTGTATTACTTATCACACTATCCTCGTATTTTAGCATTACCAGATACTTTATAATTGTTATTACTAATAATTTTAGAATTTACTGAAGTGTAAATATCCACTGGTATCATCTCGAGATTATCAAATCATCGTGTTTTTCAGTCTTCTTGGCTCGCGTCTGTCAATTATTATAGAGATAAACTGTATACTAATTAATTCAAGCGGTACAGGACAGCCAATCCGGCGTTCTTACGCACTCTTACACACTTCGTTTTACACGTGAACTGGTATTTTGGCAGATTGGCACTTGCGGACCGGTCTTTTACACCTGTCTTCCTATTACGCGAATTGTGGATTGAGATTTTTTCCAAGCTACCAGTGGTCGCATTGTAAGTTTTAAATCGTTTTTAATGGTGGCGTATAAAAAACTGCAAATATTAAGAGCATGATTGATGTTTGGCATTTTTCCTATTTCAAACTTGCATGCTTTATCAGAGATGAATCGTACTCACTTGTATTTAAAATTTAAAGTTCTCTTCAATGATGAAATTTAGATTTCATTATTGAAGATGCAAAGTGGGTATATATTTTATATAGTATAATATGTTCCAAGTTCTACAAAATTTAATTTAATTTAATTTAATTTGCAGGCACAGCCATATATTACGAGTACTTATAGATAGATCGAATTTCAACTGAAATATTTTGATTTTTTTAATTTATTTTTTTAACAAAATATCACTGTTACTTCATTAAGGAACCCATTATCTTCCTATGGAAATTGCAATCAATCAAATTGGCTAAATTTTTTAATATGTTTAGATTTCGATTTTCTGATCAAAATCTCTCATAGTGTAACTCGATCGTAAGTATAGCTTCTGAGAAACAGCTCAAAAAATTCATTAGCGGTCAAGTTAAAGGAAAACGGAATTTATGAATGTTTTATTATATTTTATATTATGATACTTTCTAATAGTGTTTTAGAATATTTTAAACTAATAATAATTTTAATGAAAATTTAGGGTGGAAAAAAAATTAATTTATAAAATTATGGCAATAGCGGCAGAAAATAAGTTAATACGCCTCATTGATTTTCATTTTCCTATTCGCTATAATTATTTCAATTCAATTTAAGCAAATCGGTATAATACGGCAAAAATGTTTAGCGGTCATATCAGAAAAAATATTTGGGATTGAAAGCATGAAAGCGTGAACTCGTATATCGTTCTTGTGTCCATCTATATTTCTGTCCCTTATTGTTTACACAGATTCTACATACGTAAATAAGTATTTGTATTGAAAGTATAATTTCTGCACAATAACTATTGAGGCAACGCTCAACAATAGGCAATACCTTGAAGATCAGAAAATAAGATAATCTATATCAGTATATAAGCTGTAATTTCAGTAATTAATTCCAATGATTTTATCAATAAAATTAACAAGATGGAATTAAAAGAAGGTGAAATTTTGATCTCCTTTGATGTTTATTCAATGTTTTCAAGTGGGAAAACCCCACAAACCTTGGAATATCTAGTGATTTACTCAAATAGTAATAATAAATAAATAATATTAGTTATGAAGTAGTTAAATTTATTAAACTCCGCATGAAGCAAAATTTATTTCAATTGAATAAAATATTCTTCGTGCAACATAAGAGGGTTGCAATGGGAAATTCTTTGCCCCCTATTATTACCAATATTTTCATGAGCAGATGAAAGAAGAACTATTTCCCTAGGATATGGTCGAGATATTTGAATGATATATTTGTAGTATTCGACTTAAAGTTTGCAGATATAGACAACTTTGTTTCAAAGTTAAATAGTCTTTCCACTTCAGTAAAATTTGCATATGAAATAGAAGCCAATGTACAACTACCATTTTTAGATACACTAGCAATTAGGAATTGTGAAAATAAGTTGGAATTTGATATATACAGAGGAACACCAGCACTCTGAGGTATATACCTATAACCTCACACCATTGTTCCCAGCATAAAATGGCTGGTCTCAACTTTTGAGTCATCGACTGTTAAGTTTTCCTCTCAACAAAGAGAAAGTTGAAAATGAAAAGGCATTAATTAAGGATATAGCTAAGAGCAATGGATGCCGTATAAATTTAGTTGACAGACTAATTAGAAAACGTAGATTCGGAATCCCTCAATCTTTCATATCGAACAGAATTCAAAATTCGTTTCAATGCCATATGAACCCCAATATACCCGTGGTCTAAGTAAGATTTTTAAGAACTTACATATGACAATTGTTCATTAATCGGGCAATAAATTGCAGTAACCTTTATCCTTTTTTTAAGGATAAAATTACATCAAATGAAAGATCCGGGATTTATGAAATTAGTTGTAAGGATTGTAATTTGTTGGGCGAATAAAACGTCCAATCTTAACAAAATTTAGGGAACATCATAGAATAGATATCAATAACTTAAGGTTAATTAGAAATTTAACAAATAACAGACACCTGGATACTTTTGAAAGCTTAAAGATTGCAAAATATAAAGATTCTTGAATAGTGACAAAGGGCCTATCCCAAGTAATGTGTTTTATTGGTTATTAGGTCATGGTTTGTTGAACCGAGGAAGAGTTTCGGTGTTCATGATATAGTTGAGTGAGTGCTTACAACAATGTCATTTTGTATAAATACCGGAACTTTTTTAGTCGTATCTTAGTTTTAATCATCTCCAGATGATGCCAACATGATTGACGAATCACGAGTAAAGCTGTAGTATTCAAGTGTTTTGGTGTTTGTGGAAACTACTTCAGAGGCAGCTTCACCCTCAAGGGATGAAAACCACCCCCAAGTTTAGATATTTAATATTTGCAGAAGTATTACTGATATATTTTTGAAACATGAGATATTTTATCTCTTTGGAATCACAGGTTACGAATCTAAGGTCAAAATAAAAAATTCAAAATGGCGGCTCCAATATGGCATATGAAATTTTTTTCTAAAGCAAATGTTTTTAAATGGACAAAAAAAATTGAGCATATAGGTGATGCAATATATTAATGAAAAACAGCATTTTTGAAAAGAAATTAATTACTGAACAATTACAATTAGCAAAATGGCAACATTTTGTTAAAAAAATATGACAGTGTGCATTGTTTCGGCCATAACTTCTTTAGTTTTTACAAACAAAGAACCATTGGAAGACTGATAAATTAGCTTTAATTCTGTTCCTTAGATCATTGATGAACGTGTCATAGTTTCTAAGATGTTTATTAACATTTGAACTAGTTTATCCTATAAACGCTCGAATGCCATTTTTAAACATAATATCTCCGAAACTATTAATCGTATCATTATCGTTAATCGTATCAGAGTAAAACAAATTCGTTCTTATAGTTTATGGGCTTTATTTTTCACTAAAACTAATATTTATTGAGGTATTTGCAAAGAACTAAAAATTTTAAGTTTTCTCGAAAATCTGTATATAGTTTAAAGTTCATGTTTTTTTCTGAAGCAAGTGTTGTAGACAGACGAAAAAATTTGAGCATCTAGGTCATACTATATGTTAGCGAAAAACAGTATACGAGAATATATTTTTTAACTAACTAAATGGCGACGATTTTATTAAAAAAATGAAGAGCCAATTAATAATAAATATTAATTCTACAGAAATTAGAAAAAAGCTTAATTCATCTTCAATTTAGTAGCTTTCTTATTTGTTTCTAGCATGGTTTCACTTAATGTGATACTTTTCGAGTTATTTGATGAAAATTGTTTTTAAATACCTACTTTTTTAAGCTAAAATTCCAATTTTCAAGTCGTCGTAACTTAAAGGCTATGAAAAGTTGTATAGAATATTACCTTCCCAAAATTTGATTATCTTTCATCTCCAATGTTTTTGTTTTTAGGGGGCCCTGATGCCACCCCCTATAAATTAGAATCATAATATAGAAACTTTTATTTGATGCATTTACTATTAAGTTGCCAGAAATTAATAAAATCCAATTCATATGACATATGACATTATAACCTATAATTACTGTACTATAAATAAATATACTTTCTACTTTAATTAAACATACACAGAAAATGTGTTATATAGCTAGATGTGACCTTTTATAAGAAAAGTGTAATATATAGCTCCTTCTATGTTGAAAAAATTTGGGATTTAATAATAAAATAGCAAATAGTTTATTTACATCTTAATTATTAAAATATGTACAAAAGGTGGCTCTAAATCAATTAACTTCACTCGCTTACTGAAGGAAAATATTGTAATCGTGAAAAAATCACTTTTCAAGATTTCGTTGGTCCTCAGATTATAATTATATAATTCCGTCAGTCGGTCTGTTAGTCGGTCTTCTGTCCAACTCTGTTGATGTTACCGAAAATAACTATTTGATGAAAAAAACTAATATGCGGCAGGTAGTTATAGGAAAAAAAAGTGAAATAGAAAACGATGCAACGAAGGAAAATAATGTTTGAAATATTGACACAATTGCCAAGAAAGAAAATCTGATATACTTTTACTGACAAAAATATACAGAGTGGCCCCGTAGAATAAGTCAATTAATAAACAAAAGGTGCCAAATAGAGATAGAAGTCCTGTGAAAATATATTTTTTTGTTTTTAGATGAAATTTTGTAAATCTTCACAATTTCTAAATAAACAATTCTCCAGGACAACTTTCTAAGTAACCTTGAATGCACACAAGACGACATACAGACTTACAAATTAGCTAGCTAGCTTTTTTGGTCTTGAAGAAATGAAGAAACATGATTTAGACTATCACTATCCACACTTCGCTAATGATTTATTTAACGATAATGTTCCTAATATTAACCTAATACTAATTACAATATGCAAGCTCCAAATATATCAAGAGCTTCGACAGTTCGCACTCATTTTAAAAGTCATCCATGTCGAAATTCAATATTCTGATATTTGTAGTTCTTTTGAGCTTTTGTTTTTTGTAGATTGTTGGTTAGGACGCATCGGATATCAGTAATGGTGGCCTTCTTATCTTAATCACCATGATGTGGACCCTGTTGTAGCCTAGTGTTCTGTTAGACTGGGTTCGTTTGTTTCAGTATAATATGAACATAATTTTTAAGAACAGCTGATGACACACACTTACAGAAAAACTGTGAATTATTAAGGACCTAACTTCACTGCTAACTTTCAGTATATAATCTTCATAATTTTATTTTGTCTTTCCAAGTACATCTCGTTGGTCAAAGTAGGTCGGCCTCCTTGACATGGTAAATAGTTTCGCCCGCTGTTTTGCATTTTCTGCAGCTATCGTTCACTCCGGTAATATACAAAATATGTTTATTGCTGTTCTGAATGCCTCTTTTAATTTTCTCGACTTCCAGCCGTGTAGTCTCGTCTTTTAGACATAGCAATGAGGATTTCTTGTTAACCCATGAATTATGTAATGTTTAGTATACTTTTTGTGAAGCCCTTTGTGTTACTATGACATTTGAATGTCTTCATTCGTACTGATCGTTAAATCGTGCTGGCGATTTTTGAGTTTTAGTGGCGAGTACGTCACATTCCACTATTCTCCTAGACATAAACCAATTAAAATTGCAGAAGAAAGATCATGTTCTTCTCTTGAACTCTACCCATCCTTTGATTGGGCTCCTGTCCCCTTGCGTCCCTTGTATATATAACCATTCAACTACGTTCTGGGAGTAATTCTATTCCTCGCAAACGTAATTCACCTCATTCTATCTAGTTCTTCCACGTCTATATCTGAATACTTTAGTATTCCGAATGAAAATATCGGGCTGTAGAGGATGTCCCGTCAATTGGACGCAAGTAATAGGACGCGCGACATTTGGACGCGTGCGACCATTAGACGCGTGCATCAATTGGACGCGGCAAAATAGGACGTGTTACATTGGAAGCGTTTATTAAAAATAATCATATTGCATAGCCTTGTCATGATTACAAACAGCGGTTGCTGATTATACGAACAGAAGCATTTTGGACTACTTGCGAGGAATTGCCCAACTGCAAGTGTAAATAAATTATACCTATTTTATAATTTCTATGTTATTACATTTTGATAATTTTTTTGGATGATTATTTTCTTATGTTAACCATATTTTTAGTGTAATCTATTTTACAATTGTCACGCGTCCAATTGTTGCGCGTCCAATTCACTGCGTCCAATTGACGTAGATTCAGGCTAAAGACAGCATGTATATTGATTGCTGTAATTACGTTCCAGATTATTTTAATCTTATGTGTATTTTGCTACGAAGTCTTCTCTTGTATGCGTTTGGTCCATCCTTCTATTCTGGATAATTTCGAGGTACTCATAGGTTTTATCTGAGAATATTTGCTCAAAATCATGTGTCCAATCTGGCTGCTGAGTTAACTTTTTCTTTGTGGCGTTTATTTTAGCACGTTTTTCAAGTCTAAATTCCATTTGTGTGCCATCGCTGAAAGTTAATACTATTACTATCCACAGAGAGTGCTAGATGAACCAATGGATGGGCGGTATCATTACGAAAATGTCACAACAGATTATAAATTCTAGAATAATCATATCACATGTACATTTCATACCTGTCCTGGAATTAACAATAAATCCAAGAACCTATAAATAGTGTAATTGAATTTTAGTAGTCTTGATTTTCCAATTTCGTGGGTAAGTTTACCATTAAGTATCCCATATTAAATAGAGATTATTCGAGAAAACATTAAAACATCTATTTCATATTCAACATTGAATAGGTAGTCCCCAGACTTCGCATTTATGCCATCCAGCTCAAACTAGAACACTTACTTGGGTAGAGAAAACGTTACAGAAAGATATTATTTTGCGGATTATATCCGCCCTTCCTTCGTAGAGTAATATTGGAGTATATAGGCGGATAACGTTTCCTTCAACCAATCATATTTTTCAGAGAAGTGCTTGTTCACAGCCTGTTCTTTCTAAAAATATATAAGAGAGCGTTCCACTTTGATATACTGGGTGATTTTGAAATACATCCATATATTTTAATCTTTGTAATGTGAAACCCAATGCTACTTTATAAATTTAAAGATTCAACCAAAAAGAAAAAATTAAACTTACATTTATTACTCCAATTTAGACGCCCTCAACTGTTCTTCACTGTTATAGCCGTTACCAAGGCTCATAAAATGATCAAATTAGAAATGAACTGAAAATGTTGATAAGTTATTTAATTATGGTAAGTGATAGCCCCCGCATCGTGAGCGTATTCAGTAATTGTTTGCAATATTCAAAATTTATTTTCTCGGTTATTACTTCCACATGCTGTGGAAGTATAGTGCTTAACGCAAAAAAAAAATGAAAATTATTATTGTTCAAATAGTCTTAGAATGTCACGAAACGTCAAGATTTTAAGTTAAGTAAGTAAGCAAAAAGAATTCTGTCATTCATTCATTTAAGATCTTGACTTGAAATTTGGCGCACGTATGTGTTTTAACGAGAACTGGAACTAGATTATATTTTGATCTTATTAGGGTTGGGGGGTAAACGAGGGTAAATAGGTAAATCAAGCAGGTAAGTGTCCATAAAATTGGTATTTAGTATATACAAGAGAAGCTAGGTCTCAAATTTTTTGGCATTATCTACCCCCATTACCTCCCCCCCACCAAAGGCCTCAAAATATATTTTTACTTCATGTACCCCCAGTGCTTCCCCACTATCACCACCCTCACCCCACTACCGACGTGGGATATCGTTTTATTGGTTTTTGGGGTAGACGATTTCAAATAGTATATTATTAAAGTTCCATAAACAATTATTTTCACATACAAATGTTTTTCATTGTAAAAGACTTGATAGAAAACCTGGATGTGGAAGTAGTGATTCCTTGAGCAGCGGTTTTTTGAACATTTTGATAAATAAATATTTTTGCGTTTACCGGGAAGATACAAGTTTTCATATGTCTGAATATATGGATGTAACACCCTGTAGAAATTGCTGATTTATGCATATTATTTTTGAAATTATTCCATTAACGCAACAGTTAAAATTGAGTAGTTTTTAAAATTGTTATTTTACTTAAACAATTATGTCCTATCAGTATAGATTTTTGTTAATTTTTTAAAGAAGGATAAGAGAACTAGCCCATAGTAGACTTTGACCCAAGTTATAGTTACAGTTTATTTTCTCAAATTATGTCTCACCATTGGTGGAAAAGTTCCATTATTCGCACTACCTGGCTTTATTCGGCCGCAGTAAACTAATTATGCCCAAAAATTCCGTAACTATATTAAATGCCATGAATACTAATTAAAGAAGCCAATTGCTGAATATAAAATATAACTTATTTCGGACTAAAGACATCTTCGTAATCCATGTTTTTGTTGAGACTTGAATTTATCGAGCTGCCGGTCATCAGTACCAACAACTTGTCCCTGGTACGTTGGATAATTTATTAGTACTAAAATTAATAAAAAAAATCATTTATTTCTTAATTAGGAATAAAGCATAATAATATTTAAATTAAGTAGCCACTCGCCTATAGGAAAATATTCATAGAGATGAGTGCGTATAATTACACATAATTTTTATTAATTTATGTCGCCTTCAGCATCAGTAAAATAAGCGTTATTTTGGTTGGATATGAATTATTTAACATGTCATTGGTCTTTCGTCTAACGCTCAGGAACAATTTGTTTTTAAATATGTGCATATATTATAGTCTCGGCTGAATCTGGTAAAAAATGTGGTGACATAGTTAACACTATATCAGTATGGTGCTAGAAGATTTCACAAAATCAAAACTGAAAGATCCAATTCTTATCCTAAAAAAAAGACGTAATCAATTGTTCTACCCTTTTTTTTTTGAAAGATTATAGAATTATGAAAATGAGTGCAAAATAGATGATGATATTATTTGGAATGCGCCTTATATTGTTGATATTGTCTTCTCAATAAAGTCGTTATTATCACCATTAATATATCAAAACACAAGCAATAGCAAAATTACACAAACTCTATTCTGTGCGAGACACTCTGCCAATGGTAGAAAAAGTGTGGTTATTAGAGATTTATTTGTCCGCGAAGGGAAGTATTGTAATCTTGAAAAAATCATCCTCAGAAATTTCTTCAGATTTTCACGTTTCGTAGACTACGAAAATTCAAGTCTTTTAGTTCCATCAGTATGTCTGTCTGTTGGCGCTTTATCTAGAATATCATTTGACAGAGGAGTATAATATTTGGTAGGTAGTTGCCAACTAAGAACTGGGACATACACCCAATGGAAAATGTACAGGATGGACTATGGACTATGTTATGTAGTTAAAACAACTGTCAAGAAATAAAACTGTAAAAAGTATACAGCAAAAATACCCTAAGTAAAATAATGAAAAAAAATGTATCGAATGACAACAATATTTTGCATGTAGTTGACACAACTGTCAAAGAAGAGAAATATGAAAAAATATACAGGGCGGGCATCCTAAAAAAAATATATCGCATATAATTGACACAGCTATCAAGAAAGAAACGGATGGAAAATATGCAGGAAAATACCGGGGAAAATAATATTTCGCATGTAGTTAACAGAACTACCAAAGAAGAGAAATATAAAAAATATACAGACCGCAGTCTGCTCAACAAAAAAAAATTAACGAATAAAATATGACGGAGGACGATAATATTTCACATGCAGTTGACACAACTATCAAGAAAGAAGAGAATGAAAAATACCAGGATGGTCACTTTAAATAAAAAGAAGCTACAGAAGAAAATGATATTTGAAAAGTAGTTGTTACTATTGCCAAAGAATCTCATATAATTTCTATATAAAAAAATATACAAGTTGGTCATCCAACAGAAAATATAATTCATAGAGCCAAACCGAGAGGGAAGTTTTGTGTAAATACTATTTTTTTTTACAAATGTGCTTATTTTCTTGCATGACAGTTAAATATTTATAATTTCAGTTATCTCTAATTTAAAAATACAAAAACTCCTGTAAACGCTCCAACATACCTTGTAGTTTTTATTAGAGAAATACTTTCACAGGGTATAGATATATTCTAAAAGTGGTTATTAATTCCTGGTATACAATTTTTCAAAATAGTGACAGAGGAAAAATGCAGTTCTATGGACGTTTGTAATATGATTGATGTAAAGATATTACTATACAGAATCTTCATTTAAAGTGCTTCACACGACCACTTAATTTTTCACCTAATAGAACTGAACTTATGTTTTTGTTTAATACGAAATGAAAAACAATTGAACGCCAAATAAAAAATGTATTGCCGATAAACCGAAAAATGAAAAATCGACACCCTGTATATTAATGCGGAAATTGACATATGTTATTCGATTAATTATAAATGCGTATCACATAAAACATTTAACCGCCAGTTTAACCGCAAATTACTTAAATAAAAAAATTTTTAAACTAAATTCTGCTTAACAGAAAAAACATTTGTTAAAAGGATGAAAAAGTTCTATCAAACTTTAAATTTTTTTAAATCACTCCACTTAAATTATGTTATTTTAACAAATACATTTGTTAGCCCACGGAAATTAGCATTTGACCTGGACAAAATTAGCAAAAATCTAAATTTTTGCACAGACGTTCTTTGAGGTGTCCCAAATCCAAATCCACAAAAATCACAAAAATCCCAACACGGCTACCCAAGATATTGAAAGTCAAAGTTTTTCACGAATATCTCGCATGCATGGGATGCCCGTGAGGTCAATGTGAAAGTTGTAGAGATTTAAGTTATCTACAAGTTGCTTTTTTGTTTTTTACCAAACCACTCGCCACTTTTTTCAAGAAATTCAAGGTCAAAGTTTCAAAAACATGGTTTTTCGAGATTATCTCGCGCCAAAAAATCGTGGAGCAATAACACAAAAGTTGTAGAGAATTCAATAATCTAGAAGATTGGTATTTTGCATTTTTTTCCCAAAACCTCGCACATTTCGAGATATTCAAGGTCGAAGTTGAGGTTGTGGGAAAAAATGCAAAATAGGAATCTTGTAGATACTTGAATTCTCTATAACTTTTGTGTTAACTTTATTGCTGCTCGATTTTTTTGGCGCGAAATTTGTCCTTGAATATCTTGAGAAAGGGGGGCGGTTTGGTAAAAAATAAAAAAGGCAACTTATAAATAATTTAATTCTCTACAACTTTCATTTTGACCTCATGGTCATCCAATGCATAGGACGCGAAATATTTGCGAAAAATTTTGACTTTCCATATCTTGGGTAGACATGTTGGGATTTTTGTGATTTTTGTGGATTTGGGTTTGGGATACCTCAAAGAACGTCGGTGCAAAAATTCAGATTCTTACTAATTTTGTCCAAGTTTCCTCATTTTTTTGTTTAATTTCCTTGCAGTATGTAGTATTCAAAAGTTAAAATATATTAATAAACATGAAACTTAATAATAATAAGGTAAACCCGTCGAAGTGTGACCTAGTTTTTCACCAGTTCACATACATATTGTCTTTGACTCGTTTGTGGTGATTGCTTTTACCTGATATTTTTTTCTAAGCTTCTCAGGGATTTGGCTTCACATTGTGAAAGTTTCATAATTTAATACCATATGACAAAAAATGTAACAACTTTTTTTTTAAATATCCATGGTTCACACTTCCCCCTTCAGTTGGGGTAAGTCTGACCACGGAACATAGCGCCGGCAGATTTATTCATATTGGGGGCAAGTGTGAAGCACATAAAAATAAAGAAAAAATGCACCATTTCACTTTTTTGCTTGTTTTAATGCCTTTATTAATAAGAAAGTTATAAACTTTTTAAGGTTAAAGATACAACCCACCAAAATCTACATTAAAAACAATATTGCCTCTTCCGTCTTTAGCAGGTTCTGGTATAACTTTAATGATGTCTTCTACTATATTGCCTGAGTCTTCTATCTCTGGCCAGGAGAAGCTATTATTTCTGTGTTTTAGGAACAGAACTTTCCATTCGTTTCCATTTTTGTTTTTAATTTGTCCAATAAAATGTTTGATAGTTTTTTTTGAGCTGTATTCTACAATTAACCAACATCCTACATTAATTTGGCGAATGCTCGTCTCCTCCTCTTCATCTCCTTCGAATATTTCTGCGTCCAAGTCATCTTCCGAATCTATATATACTGGTTCTGCCATTTCTTCTTCTGAACTTGAGCTGCTAAAATTTTTCTGTCGTGGTTTTTTTGTCATTTTACGTTTCTTTATTGTTTTCTTTCTCTTTGCCTCTTTTTTTCCGCCTCTTTCCTTTCTTTCTCTTCTTTTTCTTTCACAAGTCTATTTAATACTTGGTTTGAAGTAATCATCTCAGCACCAGGAGCTACCCTCTTCCTCTTTTTAACTGATGGAGCATCTTTACAGGACTGTTTCGTGGTATTCAATAATAGATCTTCAAAACTTAATTTCGATGTACTAGGTCCTGCCTCAGAAATGTTGGGGTCTTGGTTTTCTGCATTACTGTTTATTTCCATTCTGTCATCAGTCTCAATTATTTGAGGCTCAGGGAGGTTTACAGCTTGATTCTTTACAGCAGTATTATCTTCGTTAATATGGGGGATTCCATTATCTTTTTCAACTGTTGTTTGAGTCATTGAAGCCTGTTTTTGGGATGCTTTCCATCTTTTCAGGATGGTATTTGTCCTCAGGAATGACATTGCGGTTGAAAGATGAATGCCAGCCTTTCGAAATCCATTTTTGAGTATTTCAGGGCTTACATTTTTCCACGTAGAACCCATCAGTTCCGAAAACTGTTTTTTTGGAATTTTTCTACCTGTATTGTGTCTTTGCCAGGTTACAAGTTTCTGATCCCAGGTATCCTTTACAGATTTGAAGACCGACAAATCAAGGGGTTGCAGCAGGTGGCTTGTATGAGGTGGCAGTTTAAGAATCGTGATCTTGTTTGCACGTGCCGCCTCAATAAGTGATATGTTTATATGGGTACTATGCCCATCGTATATCAACAGAACTGGCCTGTCCGGTCCAAGTGCTGGAATAAATGTTTTTGAAAATAATTGAAAAAAATATCCCCCTCCATCCAACATTGGAACTGGCTGCGTAGGCAGTTCCTGGGAAAGACCTATTCTCGTCAGATAACCATGAATCCCACACATTCTTCCCCTTAAATATAATAAGAGGTGGAGCTTTTGCACTTGATGCGGAAACAGCGGAGAGAACTGTGGTATTTCCCCTACCTGGCCCGGAAGTAGTTCGTGAACTTGGTTTGCCTTTGCCCACAACAACTTTGGTTTTATTCGGATCATGTGACAGGGATGTTTCATCCATATTCCACAACAGTTCTGGCTTTTCATCTATTTTCCATTCAGCCAATGTTCTTTCAAGAATATCAAAATATTCATTGATAATAAAAGGATCTGTCATTTTCTTTCTTGAATATTCTACCGCTTGTGGCTTTTTAATACTTAGATTGTGTGGTTTCTTGAAACCAGTAAACCATTCATCTCCAGGGATGTTATCTTTAAACGGCGTAGTTATTTTGTTTTTACTAACAAAATCGCCGTCAAGACCGACAACTTCTAGTCGAGATAACCCAAATCCCCACTGCTCCATGGTCCTCAACCGCGCAGCTAATCTTCTCTCATCTTCTGGTGGGATTGCTGTTGGCCTACCTTGCGATTTGCTTTTTTGGCCACGGACACCAGTCACGTGGTAAAACAATGTGGTCTTAGGTATGTTATACATTCTATGTGCCCTGTATATCGACAAGGCCCCTCTCCGAATCTCCGACACTACTTCTGTCAACTGAGCTTGGCTAAATTGGGTGGCTCTATTGCTTTTTCTTTGGTAGGTTTTCACCATTCTCGTGACTATAAAAAATAGTTCAGTTTGTATTCTTGCCGGAAAATAACAAGTTCACATTTGCCCCGTGCACGTGGTCACACTAACCTCGCAACACAATATGTACGAGGTAAGTGTGACCTCAATTGTACTAATAGTTGAAATGGCATGATTTCCGTAATAACGCAATACAAATCTAATCCTTAAATAACACAATTTACAAAAACGTTGGCTTACCTTGTTTATAAACACTTTTTAAAAAGTTACTAAAATTTCGTGTACACTCGCTCGGCGACTAAATCAGAATGGTGCTGACAGTCTGTCAAATATCATTTTACACAATGATGTTACAGAGTTCGTACTTATAGAGCTGTATTTGTAAAGAACTTGGGCAACCAGCCACGAGATGTCAGTAAGATAGATTCACTGTTAGGGAATTTCAAACGAGTAGTCACACTTTCCCCATAATCACACTTCGACGGGTTTACCTTATACATATTCTTGATTTCAGAAATAAATCATTGTCGTCATTTAACTAATATAATTGAAGTAATTTTCGGTTAAATCGGAAGCGAAAAATATGCATGTATTACTCTATTCTTATTTGAGGTTCAATTATATTCTATTTTTGAATTAGGATTCCTTAGAAACAAACCCAATAATCATGTATAATTTTGGATTTTTCTCTGAGTAAAAAATCAAGCAATGTAATCAAGTGGAACACCCTGTATTTTTAGCGAGTTAACTAGATTTATTTTACAGATAATACTGCGACTAATTAACATATTAATATTTATATAGAAATTAGTCTTAACATACTATAATGTCTTTTCATATTCACATATTTTATCAAAATCAAATTTTGAGGTAATATATAATGATTTATGCCTTAAATTTAAATAGTAGGATATTTTTTCAAGTATAACTAATGGTGTTATAGCTATGTATACTTTAGTAATATTTAAATTAAGTAGCAACCCATACAAAGAAAAATATACTTAGGAATGAATGTACATAATTATATATAATTTTATCGATTTATCTTCGGTAACATTAAAACCTTCATTATTTTTGTTAGAGGAAAGTCATTTATTATATCATTAGCTTTACAATTATCATTAGGATGTGAATGGTTCTTAAATAAGATGTGAATATAAACTTAATACGTAAAGTTAACGTTTCTATTTTACTAAAATAGATAAAAAATTAAAATTAAATTTTATAAAAATACTGTGAGAGTATGTTTTCCTTAATGTTGTTGACGTGCCGTATTATATGTATTTCAATAAATTTTGATGCTATAGCTGTTTGAGTGTGAATTTTATTACCATCTTGAAATGGTAGTTAATATACAGGAAGTCTTATATTATATTTACGAACCTAGTAAAAATAAGTAATAGGCCAATCAATAAAGATATTAGGAATCGAAAATCTTACAATAATTTCAAAAGTTTACGAATATTTTTTACACTGAGGTTAACTAATAAAACGAATATATCCCATTTTGCAGAATTAAATAAGGTACGGAAAAATAACAAATTGTTTGACCATTTTGTGTGAGAAATTGCAAACATTCTGCAAACTGAAGGCAATGATCAATAAAGGGTTTTCTGAATTGTATTAGATTTACAACCAATTAGAAAGGTAAGGATCGGGAACATCGAAAATTAACGTATTCATTAATAACTGTAAAGTAAAAATATCATAAGTGCTCCAAACTTGTAGAATGTTTTTACGTTACCCCAGACAATTCTTGCAGACAAATTCTTATGCGTGTAAAAAATGCCGGCGTCTTTGATCTTTACCGCACCGCCAATGACGCCGACATTTCTTATACGCCTAAGAATTGTGTAGTCATGTAGTCGACTTTACACGAACAAATCACCGAACAAATAAATATAGATACTTACGTAAATATGTATGTAAGCAAAAATATTGTTGAACTCTGCTTTATATAATAAATAGATAATAATTGATTGACCTATTTATAAAATAATGATATTGACAATTAATTATGAAACCTAAAAAATATAAAATTTAAGGATCATGAAAGAAAATAATCTGCTAATACAAATGCGGGAACAAACAATAACTTTCAAGGACGTTTATGAAGCACTATAAAAGCTTGAACATCATGGTGTAAACTTGTTTTAACATAAGCTTAAGCAAATTTCACCAAATAGTTGTCTTTAATGGGTTAAGTAAACCAAGAGAACGTAATCAAGTAATCGAAAGGTGTTCAGAGTCGACTTGATATTTGTTTTGCGGTTTTTTCTGTAACTAATACAAAATAGGCATATAATTTATCGAGTATTTTTTATGTTGTTAAGATAGACCCAATAATTTATTCCATACCTTTCTCGCGGGTGCGCCATATTAATTTTTTTTATGTCAAAAAAATGTGCATTTTTGTTTTGTAGCCTACTGGATAATTTTTATTTGTATCGGCAGTTTTCCTAAAAAAAAACGTGGTGGAAAATTGATGCTATACTATTTCCGTGGATAGAATAGGTCACCATGCTAAGCTAAACTGGTACATTTTTATGCAAAAAAAATAATAGCCTGCCTACCTGCTGATTTTCGGTACACCGCCTATTTGAATCATAGAGACTCAAAAATACTTCAACCGTACCGTTTGAGAGTAGAAGGGCCAGTGGTACTCGCGTAATGGTGTGTTATTTTCAGTACAAATTGTATGATAAGATACCTTCTAAAATTGAGTATAGATATTTAATCGGAAAATATTAGCGTATAGGACTGTCATACTACATTGAGTATTTTGTGGTTCAAATAGGCAGTATATCAAAAATCAGTCGGTAGATTATTATTTTTCCTTCACTCAAAAATTTACCTGTTTGTCGACCTTTTCCACCCTCCGAAACAGTATGGCAACAATTTTCAGTCAAGTTTTTTTTTAAACTATCGATACAAATAAAAATTGTCCAGCAGGCTTTAAAATAGAAATGTACTCCTCCTGAATATCTGTAGTGAACATGTTATGTGAATGTTGCTGACGGACTGGCAGCGAGGAATAATTGTTATCGGTGAAAATAAGATGCCTGAATTTAGATTTGCAAATAATATCTAGCCACTTCCGTTGCAGCAAGTGAGGATGAGCTCATACATTTGCTGCATAATTTTCAAATACTAGGCTCTGAGTATTTTTAAACAACATGAAAATTGAAAATTGAAACAGGAATTGAAGGATATCTGAGTCTAAGGTAGAAAACAAGATAGAGCCCTTATGTCAATAAGGGCTCCAACTAACAACATTGGCAACTTTGCATATGAGATTCGATAGCGGATACAGATAGCAAGGTCGACAGCTAGCCAGTTACATATCAGGAAACGCACAAAGTTAGCTAACTCCTAGTTTCTCCCATCAATCTTTTTGCCTTGGAGATATGAATTATTGAGGAGGCAAACAAGAGGCATCAGCATCCACATAATTTAACGGCTTCCGAGATGTAGATCTGGAGATGTTTGTTATAAATCACCCAATCAGCCTATCATACTAATAACTGAATGTTCCCGGAGGTTCACACTCACGACGAGTCTGCAGCACCTCGTTTTACTACACCTCTTTGGCAGTAGCAATCCGTAAAAAGATAATATGAAACAGGTAATGGTAAATGGAAACCCAAACGGTATGCGGGGAAGGAAACAACCTTCAAAACGTTTAGTTGATATGTAATGAGGCCGATACTGCCAAACGTTCCAGGTAGGAAGATGAAGGCGTTATAACTATGAAGAAAAAATCCTCTAAAAAAAAATACATAAATTTTAGTCAAAGAAAACTCGCAAAACTAGCAAGGTAGCAAGATGAGATCAACTATAGTATGTGTCGCAAAGTGTCTCATGAGGCGTTATAACTAAAAAGAAATAAATTACTAGTTTAAAAACTAAAAAAAAAAACATGCTTTTATAAATACTCCACTAGAAAGCAAAAAATAATCATCGAACCTGTTCTCTCTGTCTACTCCGTAAGGGCCTTAGTGTAAGCCGTGTTTGTAATAGGGAATTTGCCCAAAAAATAAAACTGAATTAAAATACTCAAAACCGTAAACTAACATCATTAAAAACCCCATAACCGGATTTTACCCAGTCTTGAAACGTGACGTCAGAGGGTGAAAGTGCTTTGGCTTTAACAATTCCGCATGGGCATGCGCATTTGACAGAAACAACTAGCAGTGAACACAACCTAACCTAAAATTTAAATACTACTGCGTGTAAAACATCTTCAATATTCTGAAGTGTCACAGAAAGCTACTCTTGATTCGTTCGTGCCTAGCCGAATGTTCGAATTTCGCTGTGCAATTTACGATCAGGTTTATCTGGAAGGAAGCCGTCCTTCCTTTACGTCGCTTTTCGGCTCCGAAATGTAAAATGTTTTTTGCTCTTTTTCGCAGATACCTCCGAAACGGCTTGAGTTAGCTCGAAATAAAAAACTAGGTCAAACGAATATTTTCCACTACGAATCTGTTGCTATCGTCAGAATTTTGATTTTTTTTTCGTTTCGGAGATAACTCCTGAAATGTCGGCCATGTACTGCAAAAAATCGCAAATTTTGAGCTTCTACAGTTGGCAACTTTTTAATCTTGGCTCCTACGTCAAAAGACTACTCTAGCTAATTTAAATAGAATTAAATTTGCTAAAACTCCTTTTTTATTTTTCGAATTCCGACAAAAATGAAAGAATTAAAGGGGGCGGGATTTGGGACTTTTTTTTTTTTTCGGTAAAATTTCTCCATTTTGTCACCGTAATTAATCGATAATTAACTGAAATCGATCTCATATACAATGTTCACTTAATATCATATACTATTTTGACGCTCCGTTAATCTCGGCCCTTCGAAACAAATGTTTCTGAGAAAAATTATTTTTTTAAGATTTACATACACTCTATAGGAAAACGTGTAATTTCCTACATTTCCGCGGGTATCTCGATAATTATCGTTTTTATCGAAAAATTTGTGGGCAGCTTATGTAAAGGGACTTGATTGAGCTTTCCGACACTTTTCTCTAATATAAAGAACAAAAGATTTATGACCGAATATACGGAAGTCTAAAAGCCAACCGTCGCCCAGTCTATTAATTATGGTGAAGACGTACCGCTCGGCTAAAGTACGCCATCTGTTGGACACCACGCAAGACTAGTTTCACCCGGTGCCGTTACAGTGCTTTTCGTGAGAAGTGGCGAGGATTTCAACTTTATTACAAAGTAAGTACTGCGATTTAAGAGCTGATATTCGGTGTGGCGTGTTTTTATACATAAATATAAACTTTAATGAAATTATAAAAAAAAACTGGGCAAGTTCCCCATTAAGTACCTATAATAGTTGTGTATAAAAGCGTGGTACACTTTTCATTTAAACTAATGATGTCCTCAGCGATTTAATAATCCAACCTATTCGAAAAGCGCCCCACGCTTTTTCACTCAAATATTATACATAATTACAGACACGGCTTACACTAAGGCCCTTACGAAGTAGACAAAGAGAAAAGGTTCGATGATTATTTTTTGCTTTTTAGTGGAGTATTTATGAAAGCATGTTTTTTTAGTTTCTTAAAATATTAATTTATTTTTTTACTTTTTAGTCTCATATTTAAGGAGAGAATTTTGGCACTTTCGAAAAAACAAACAATTTGTTAAATTTGGATCGGATAATTGTAATCTGCAACCCCGATTTTCAGTCGGATCCGACGATAATTGATAAAACTTATCCGCCATTTTGACGCTGCCATTTTGAATTTTTAAGTCATGATCACAGATTTGTTTCCTACTTATCAAACCCTTTCTTTTGATACCCATATCAAGGGGGATTTAAAGAAAATGATAATCCGCCATCTTGGGGAGGCGGCTATTTTGAACATATTATAATATTGAGTCTACTATATTGTATTGGCAAAGAACTTACATCCCAGAGAAGCGACAATATCGGCGGTTCCTTTGATATTTTATGGCCCGGTTCTAATGGCATTGAATATGAGTGAAACCCAACCTTTTACACTGAGAGAACTTTAAAGTTTGATGTACACTGAAAGCAATTCAGTATAGTATGTTACTATACCACATATTAAATATAATTA